>CM061555.1:108949523-113949523 GCA_030864225.1 Capsicum baccatum var. pendulum | reverse complement strand
GAGGTATTTTCTATCCTCATACACAACATATCTAATTTCTATCATAGATCCATTGAAGTATAAGTTCCAGAAAGACATGCCTACGGGAAAGTTAGCCAAGTGGCAAATGTTGTTGAGTGATTTTAACATCGTGTATATAACTCAAAAGGCAATCAAGAGGCAAGCCTTAGTGGATTATTTTGCTGAGAATCCGGTTGATAATGAGTTTGAGCCACTTTGAACTTACTTCCCAGATGAGGTGATTTTATTCATCAAAGAAAACATTACAGAGATGTACCACTTATGGAGATTGTTCTTTGATGGAGAGGTTAACTTTAAAGGCTCAGTAGTCGGAGCAGTTTTGGTGTCAAAAATTGGCCAACACTATCCATCAACTGCTAAGTTGCACTTCCCATGTACTAATAACATGGCTAAATATGAAGCTTGCATCCTAGGTCTCAAATTGGAACTTAATATAGGAGTTCATAAATTGCTAGTCATCGGAGACTCAGATTTACTGATTACTCAGGTACGGGGGAGGGGGGAATGAGCGGTAAAGAAATTAAAGGTTACCCCTTATGTAGAGTTAGTTTCAGATTTGTGTGGAAGATTCAAGGAAATTGATTTCAGACATATTTCGAGGATTCAAAATGAGTTTGCTAATGCTTTGGATACTATATCCTCTATGATCCAACACCCATGCTAATGATTTGGCTACTATATCCTTCATGATCCAGCACCCAGATCAGAGTTACATTGATCCTCTAAAAATAAGCTTGAAGGAACAACTTTCACACCATGCACACGTCGAAAAGGAACTCGATGGGAAGCCATAGTACTATAATATTAAAAGGTATTTAGAATCTAGAACGTATCCTGAAGAAGCCAGCAATAATCAGAAAAAGGCAATTCGACATTTTGCATAAAATTATTTTCCAACTGGGGAAATTCTTTTTAGAAGAACTCTAGACTTAGGATTCTTAAGATGTGTCGATGCCGCGGAAGCCATAAAATTAATAAAATAAGTACATGCAGGAGTTTGCGGGCCCTATATAGATAGGTTTTCCCTTTCTAGAAAGATTATGAGAACTGGTTACTTTTGGATGACTATGGAAAAGGATTGTAGCAAGTATGTGCAGAAGTTCCCAAAATTCCAGATACACGGAGATTTGATTCAAATGCCTCCACATGAGCTGTATGTGATGAGTTCACCTTGTCCTTTCGTAGCTTGGGTTATGGATGTTATTAGACCGATAGAACCACCGACGTCAAATGGGCATAGATTTATTTTGGTTGCTATTAATTATTTTACAAAGTAGCTCGAAGCTGCTTCATATAGAGCCGTTACCAAGAAGTTAGTTGTAAATTTTGTAAGGAATAACTTAATCTACCAATTTGGAGTACCAAAATTGATCGTTACAGATAATGGGGCTAACTTGAATAATCACTTGATGAGTGAGCTTTGTGATTAATTCAAGATTGTTCATCATAATTTGACCGTATATCATCCACAGATGAATGGAGCTGTAGAAGCCATTAATAAAAATATCAAGAAAGTCTTGAGGAAAATGATAGAAAATAACATATCATGGAATAAAATATTTCCCTATGCTCTACTAGGGTATCATAAAAAGTTGAAATCTCCATTGGGGTAACACCTTATCTACTTGCTTATGGGAATGAAGTTGTGATACCTGCCGAGGTTGAAATACATTCCATAAGTATTATTTAAGAAGTCGAATTAAGTAATGAAGAATGGCTTCGCGCTCGCTATGAACAACACATGTTGATTGATGAGAAGAGAATGGTTTCTATGTGTCATTGTAATACCCCATACTTTTCCTAGTTCAGTTTAACTCCTAGTGTGTGTGAAGTGTTTAGTAGGTGAATAATGTTCATAGAAATCACTTAGAGCCAAGAACCTTAGATTCGTCCAAAGTTTGGTGTTCGATTATACAAGGGTCAAATATAAAAGTGTATAATTATTGATGTATGTATCAGTTTCTATCTCAAGACCCACCAAATTTTAGACAATTGAGTCACCTTTCCAATGATACCAATTTCACCTTAATTTGATACCCAGGTGAGAAGTTATGACATTTTTTTATGTGAGGTAGTAGCTTATAGAGATTACACCGCGTAGAGGTGATCCCCTAAATCACAACCATCCTTTCTAGTAGCTCACCATAATTGGCCCTTGTCGTGTCAGAAATTATGATGGAGTGGTACCACATCGCAGTGAAGTAAAAAGTCACACTCATCGATTTCCAGTGATGCAATGCGATAGCAACGCATCGCGGTGAAGTGCAAATTACCACTTGTCCATTTCCAGTAACACAATGCGATAGCACCGCATCGTGTCGAGGTGCAAAATCGGACTTCAATCATGATTTTAAACTTTAAAAGGGCATTTAAGTTAATTACACTCGCCCTAATTTGTGAAAAGAGATGATTTAACCTTATTCTAAGCATATTACGCTCTTTATTCACCAAATTTCTTTCCAACAAAACCCTAAAGCTTCAACCTTGAGTCCAATAAATCCAAGGTTTCACCATTGCTTTTTCAAGATAACCAAAAATTCAAGTTTCCAAATTTAAGAACTTCAAGAAGAAGCTTCAAGAACGTCATTAAGAATTGAAAGTTCAAACTTTTGCATTTAAATAATCAAATAAGGTATGTGGGGTTATGAACAAGGATACTTCTTTCATCCTTGTGCGCAAAACTAGTTTTAGAGTTGATTTGTACATGAAATTATATGAATTTCAGTTTAGAGTTCATACCCAATTATCATTGTTCAAAGATGTTGATGTTACAAGTGATTTAAGTATTGAGTTGCATGTTTCCTTTCATATATTTATGCACGTGGCATGATTTTATGGATTGAGGATTGAATTTCATTATCTTGACTAGAATATTAATGAATTTTGACATTTTATTAGTAAGCATGAACTTTGTGATTATTTGATATGAGTTTAAAGTATGGGTTTTAAGCCCTAATTATAAGTATTGATATTTCAAGAAGACTATGTTTTAAGCACCCCAAGACTAGTTTATATTCAAATTTTGAATAAAATTTGATCTTTTGATCCTCAGCTAAGATATGGAATCCACACAGTTAGTTTTATTATAACTGGTGCATAACTGGTTTTCATTATAAATGCTTATGTTAGTCTTAAAGTGGCTTTTCTACATTATGAGCATATAAATTAAAGGGAGTAGTATTTAGCACCGAGTTTGGTATGTGTCCTAGTTCACATGCCCTAGAACTATGAGCCAATGTAGGTACAGATTCAGCTCATTCCCATGTATATGGATGACAAATACAGATTGTGATCACTTAGCTCAGGTTATACTCCTTGGCAAGAGTATGACACCTAACCCCAATGTAAGTTTTTTGCTTACAAGAATTAGACGTTGGGCACTATGATATCTCACATAGTGTATGTCGGTTAGAAGAACCTCCCTAAACCTAAGTCTTAAAACTAAATAATAGAATAGCTTTTGGAAAACTAAGTGTAAAGGCTCACAAATTTACTCAGATATGGTCGTACTTAAGACATTACTTACAGAACTTCAACTTTAGTTTTCATATGATAAAAGTGAGTCCTTCCTACATTTAGCATGGATGATTTGAAAATAGATTTCAAGTATAAATTTAGAACTAAATGTGGTAGCTGATAGTATTCATATAGTATATTTTATCATTCATGATTTATGATTTCATCTTTCAATTACTCAAGCCAAGGTGAGCAATTTATCTTAGCGTGCATTGTTTATGACAAAGATATACATTCCATCACTATTTTACTTATGCATTCAGCCCCACATGCTCAGTACATTCCAAAAGTACTGATCCATATATATGTCTATGTGCTACATTTTTTAATAATGTAGGTTTAGGTGCTCAATTTTGGCAGCGTGATTGACCGCGAGCATCTCTATCAATATCCCAATAGTTGGCAAATCCTCATAGTTCGGGGACCTAGTTAATCAGATTTCCATCTTTTTAGAGTAGTTTATTTAGTCATTTTCTGTTAGTCGAGTCAGCTGGGGGTCTGTCCCAATAACTCTCTAGTTAGTAGTGTTAGAGGCTTGTCTGACTATTAGATACATTTCAGATTGATAGTGTTGGTTATTCAAATTTCCTAGTTAAACACTTTCAAACATTATGTTCAGTTAATTCTAATTTAGTTCAGACTGTATTTAGTAGTTCAGTATTGTTTTGTATGCTTAGATTTATGTATTATGAGTTACAACTTTAGTTGAAGGCTTAAAGGGTTAGCTTGAGACTACTCGTAGTCTTGAGCACCGTGTGACATATCAAAATCTATTTTCGGGGCATTACAAACTTGGTATCAGAGCCTAAGGTTTAAAGAGTCCTAGTGATCCAGACAAGCTGTGTTACATATAGTCTTGATCATGTCTATGAAGCACGCCACATTTATGATCATGGGGATACAATATGTTTTTGGAAATCATCCTTTTCTTTCAAGATCTATCGTTCTTACAGTGTCTCTCTATTATTTTAACTCGCGCTCTTACATGACAAAATATGCCTTCTCACTGAGCTAATGTATGCATAAATGATAACTAGCTACCCTAGGATATAGTCCCACTTTAATGAAATGGTGATTTAGCTATAACCATAATTCATGACTTTATGAGAATGAATCCGCCTGAGTTCTTTGGGTCAAAACAAGGTCAGGACCCACAGTTTTACTTAGATAAGGTGAGAAAGATCACCTAAATTATGCATGTTACTGAGTAAGAGAGTATAGAATTGGCATCCTATAGGCTAAAGGATGTGGCATATGATTGGGTGGTAATGTGGAAGAATGGTAGAGGTGAGAATATAACCCCTTTGAGTTGGTAGGTATTTCAGGACACGTTTCTAGACATGTTCTTTTTGTGTGAACTAAGAGAAGATAAAGTAGAGGAATTCATGAACCTGAGGCAGGGCTTGATGTTAGTGATGGAGTATCACCTTAAGTTCAATCAGTTGTCTAAGTATGCCCCTGACATGATGGCTGACCCTAGGTCGGGTATGAGTAAGTTTGTTGCTGAAGTATCTAGTTTGGTGGTCAAGAACTGTAGGACTGCCATTGTTATTGGGGATATGGATCTTTCTAGGATGATGATTCATGCTCAATAGATTGGGGTAGAAAAGTTGAAGGGGAGAGAGAGGAGAAATAAGAAGTCTAGAACTAAGTAGTTTGACTATTGCCAGACAAGGTCAAAAAGGGGAAATCGTTCACATTTCTAGGGTCGCTTATCTATGCAAGCGCCATCTTCATCCAGTGCTCCCGCACCCAGAACCAGGCAGGAGCCATGGCAGGCAGGAGCTTTGGGGTACAACTTATATGGCCAGGTCTTAGAGTAATGTGGGTGGAAAACCAAATTATCCTTCATGTACTAAGTATGGTAAGAATCATCTTGGTGAGTGCTTGAAAGGCTGTTATAGATATGGTAAGCTTGGTCATGGAATCAAAGAGTGTTCGCATGCTAAGAAGGGAAGCAGAATTGTTCATCCCCAGACTTAGGCTACTAGCACACCAGCTCCTCTAGGTCGCCCAGTCCCTCCTCATGGGGCACCATCTAGTACCAGTGGTAGTCAGCGCTAGAATTGATTCTATGCTTTACCATCCCATCAGGAGCAGGTGAGTTTTCCAGATGTTGTGACTGGTATGCTTCGTTTCTTTCATCTTGATGTTTAAGTATTATTGGACCTTGGGTCAAATCTCTCTTATGTGACCTTGTTAGTTGAAGTGAATTTTGGGGCAGGTCTTGAAAAACTCCCTAAGCTCTTCTTAGTTTCTACCCCAGTGGGTGAGTCAATTGTTGCCAAACGAGTCTATAGAAAGTGTCCTATCACTATCCTTTATAAGGTCATATTAACAGAACCGATAGAGTTAGACATGGTCAATTCTGACATTATTCTTGGTATGGATTGGCTCTATTCCTATTATGCATCTATATATTGTCACACTCAAGTAGTGAGGTTTCAGTTTCCTAACGAGCCAGTCTTTGAGTGGGAAGCTAATTTAGTGTCTCCCAAGAGTCATTTTATATCCTATCTTAAAGCCAGAAAGTTGATATCAAAAGGGTGCATCTATCATTTAGTCCGAGTCAAAGAAACTAAGTTTGAGGTTCCAACAGTTCTGTCAGTCTGCATAGTCAATAAGTTTCCTAAGTTTTTTCTTAAAGATTTTCCAGAGGTACCTCCCGATAGGGATTAGAATTCAGTATTAACCTTTTTCTAGATACTCAGCCCATCTCCATTCCTCCACATCGAATGGCTCCAGCTGAGCTGAAGGAGTTAAAAGAGCAACTTAAAGAACTCTTATATAAAGGTTTCATAAGGCCTAGTGTCTCTCCACGAGGTGCTGCCGTTCTATTCGTGGTAAGAAAAATGATTCTCTACGAATGTGTATTGACTACAATCAATTGAATAAAGTCATAATAAGAAATAAATATCCTCTTCCTAG
Source organism: Capsicum baccatum var. pendulum (assembly GCA_030864225.1). Classification (NCBI taxonomy): domain Eukaryota; kingdom Viridiplantae; phylum Streptophyta; class Magnoliopsida; order Solanales; family Solanaceae; genus Capsicum; species Capsicum baccatum. The sequence continues at coordinate 113,943,058 of CM061555.1, read as the reverse complement.
GATTGATGACTTATTCGACTAACTCCAAGAAGAAAGTTACTTCTTCAAGATAGACCTTAGATTCGGCTATCATCAACTTAGAGTAAAGGAATGTGATATTCCAAAGATACCTTTTAGAACCCTTTATGGTTATTTTAAGTTTCTACTCATGTCCTTGTGGCTGATAAATGCCCCAATAACCTTCATGGACTTGATGAATAGAGTGTTCAAATAGTATTTGGACATGTCTGTTATAGTATTTATTGATGATATTCTTGTCTTTTCGCATAGTGAGGATGACCATGCAGACCATCTTAGAATTATGTTGCAAACTCTTAGAGATCGCCAGTTGTTTGCCAAATTTAGCAAATGTGAATTTTGGCTAAGATCAGTAGCTTTCCTTGATCATATTATTTCCGATGGCGATATTAGAGTCGATCCCTAAAAGACTAAAGCAGTGAGAAACTGACCTAAACCCATCTCTCCATCAGACATCAGGAGTTTTTTTAGGTTTAGCCAACTATTACAAATATTTTTTTGAAGTATTTTCATCTATTGTATCCCTTATGTCTAGATTAACCCAAAATAAAGTTAAGTTTCAGTGGTCAAATTCCTGTGAGAAGAGTTTTCAGGAGTTGAAGGCTCGACTTACTTCAGCCTCAGTTTTAGCGCTACCTGATGGTACACATGGATTTGTTGTTTATTTTAATGCTTCTAGAGTTGTTTTGGGTTGTGTTTTGATGCAGAGAGGTAAGGTTATAGCCTATGCCTCTAGAAAACTTAAGCCTCACAAAAAAAACTACCCTACCCATAATTTTGAGCTATCTATTGTTGTATTTGCAATGAAAATCTGGAGGCACTATCTTTATGGGGTGCATGTTGATGTATTCACGGACCATAAAAGCTTGCAATATGTGTTTACTCAGAGGGATTTAAATCTTCATCAGAGAAGGTGGTTAGAATTGTTGAATAATTATAACATAAGTGTGTTATATCATTCAGGCATGGCTAATGTGGTGGAAGATGCCCTTAGTAAACTAGATATGAGTAGTTTACGCATGTGGAGAATGACAAGAGAGAATTAGTTTGAGAAGTTCACCGGTTAGCTAGATTAGGTGTGAGATTGGTTGACTCAGCTAAGGGGAATTTTGGGTTCAGAGTAGTTCAGAATCTTTGTTAGTTTCTAAAGTTAAAGAGAAACAAGATAAGGACTTTAGTTTGGTCAAGCTGAAGGGGTCAGTTAAAGACCAAAAGGTAGAGGTTTTCTCTCAAGGGGGAGATGGTTTGTTGAGATACCAGAGTATATTGTGTGTGCCGTGCGTTGACAATTTAAGGTAGCGGATCATGGAAGAAGCGTATGGTGTACGTTACTCCATTTACCCAGGAGCCACCAAGATGTACCGCAATTTGCGGGAAGTCTATTGGTGGAGTGGTATGAAGAAAGATATCATAGAATTTGTGGCCAAGGGTTCTATTTGCCAATAGGTTAAGGTAGATCACCAAATACCTGGTGGCATATTGCAGGAGTTCGGTATCCCCACTTGGAAGTGGGAAGAGTTGAATATGGACTTTGTGATAGGATTACCCTTTTTGCGTAGTCAGCATGATTTGATTTGGGTTATTGTAGACAGGTTGATCAAATCAGCCCACTTCTTGACAGTTCACACATTCTACATAGCTGAAGATTATGCTAAGCTGTGTATTAGAAAGTTTCTCAGATTTCCCGGATTTCCCTTGGCCATTATTTCATATAGGGGTACTCATTTTACCTATATATTTTGGAAAGCCTTTCAAAGTCTTGGTACCCAAATTAATCTCAGTTCAACTTTTCACCCTCAAATAGATAGTCAGGCAGAGAGGACCATTCATACCCTAGAGGATATGTTGAGGGCATTTGTTCTTGACTTCAAAGACAGTTGGGATTACCACTTGTTGTTGATCGTGTTTGCCTACAATAACAATTAACATTCTAGTATTTAGATGACCCCATTTGAGGCTCTTTTTGGGAGGAGATATAGGTCACCAGTTGATTGGTTTGAAGCGAGTGTGGTCACTTTGATTGGGTAAGGTATGGTGTATGAAGCCATGGAGAAATTCCAGTTGATTCGAGAGAGATTGAAGGTAACTCAGAGTTATCAGAAGTCTTATGCAGATGTAAGGAGGAGCGATCTTGAGTTTAAAGTCAACGACTTAGTTTATTTAAAGGTTTCACCCATGAAGGGGGTGAAGAGATTTGGAAAAAAGGGAAGATTAGTCGTTGATATGTGGGTCCCTATAGGAATTAAGTAGTGTGGGAAAGGTAGACTATGATCTTGAGGTACATGCAGACTTGTCATCAGTTCACCCAGTTTTCTCTGTATCCTTATTGAAGAAGTATATGGATGATTCAGCTGTTGTAGCCCCTATAGAAAGCACAGGTATTCAAAATAGCTTTTCATACGAAGAACTTCCAGTAAAGATTCTTGATCAACAAATCCGTTGACTAAGGAACAAAGAAGTTCCCTTGGTTAAAGTTCTTTGATCGAATCAGTTTGTTGAGGGTGCCACTTGGGAAGTAGAAGCAGACATGCGAAACAAGTATCCTCACTCTTCTCTGCAAACTCAGATTCAGACTAAGGTAACAGTTTTCTTTTACTTATTTCTTTTCCAGTCTCAGTTTTAGCCATGTGATTATCTTCATGTCATTTTATGTATTCGCAGATTAGTTTAGTCGCTCATTATGTTTTAGATTCAGTCTTGTAGTTCTGTTTACAGTTGTGCACGTCAGTATATAATATTTGTTCCTCAGTATCCTCAGATAACTAGTCTCATTTGAGGATGAATGTTTCCAAGGGAGAGATATTGTAATACCCCATACTTTTTCTAGTTCAGTTCAGGTCCTAGTGTGTGTGAAGTGTTTAGTAGGTGAAGAATTTTCATAGAAATCTCTTAGATCCAAGAACCTTAGATTCGTCTTTGGTGTTTCATTCTATAAGGGTCAACTTTGAAATTGTATAACTCTTGATGTATGTAGAGTTTTCTAGCTTAAGACCCACCAAGTTGTAGATAATTGAGTCAGCCTTTCAACAATACCAATTTCGCCTTAATCAGATACCTAGGTAAGGAGTTATGGCATTTTTTGTGTGAGGTAGTAGATTACCGCGCTTACACCATGTCGCGGTGAGCCCTTAAATCACAATCATCCTCTATAATAGCTCACCACAATTGTCCCTTGTCATGACAAAAATTGTAGTAAAGTAGGTACCACGTCGGGATGAAGTGCAAATTCACACTTGTCCGTTTCCAGTGACGCAACGCGATAGAACCACATCGTGGTGAAGTGAAAATTCCCACTCATCCATTTTCAGTAATGCAAAGCGATATCACCGTATCGCACCAAGGTGCAAAATCGGACTCCCGTCGCGATTTTAAATTTCAGAATGGCATTTAAATCAATTACTCTCTCCCTAATTCATAAAAATAGATGATTTAACCTTATTCTAAGCATATTACGTTCTTTATTTACCAAATTTCTCTCCAAGAAAACCCTAAAGCTTCAACCTTGAGTCTAAGAAATCCAAGGTTTCACCATTCTTTTTTCAGGATAAGCAAGAATTCAAGTTTCCGAGTTCAAGAACTTCAAGAATAAGCTTCAAGAACATCGTTAGGAATTCAAAGTTCAAGATTTTGCATTCAAATAATCAAATAAGGTATGTGGGGTTGTGAACAAGGATACTTCTTTCATCCTTGTTCCCAAAACTAGTTTTAGGGTTGAATTTTACATGAAATTATATGAATTTCAGTTTAGGGTTGATAGCCAATTATCATTGTTCAAAGATGTTGATGTTACAAGTGATTTTAGTGTTGAGTTGCATATTTCCTTTCACATCTTTATGCGTGTGGCATGATTTTATAGATTGAGAATTGAATTTCACTATCTTGGCTGAGTTATTAAAGAATTTCAAGATTTTATTATTGAGCATAAACTTTGTGATGATTTGTTTGAGTTTAACGCATGGGTTTTAATCCCTAAGTATACGTATTGATATTTTAAGAATACTATTCTTTTAAGCACCCTAAGACTAGATTATATTCCTATTTTGAACAAGATTTGATCGTTTGATCCTTATCTAAGATATTGAATCTACATAGTTAGTTTTATTATAGTTTAAAGTAAACAGATGCATAACTGGTTTTCATTGTAAACACTTATGTTAGTCTTAAAGTAGATTTCCTACAGAATGAGCATATAAATTAAAAGGAGTAGTATTTAGCACCAAGTGGGATATATGTCCTAGTTCATATTACCTAGAAATACGAGCCAACATAGATACAGATTAAGCTTATTCCTATGTATATGGATGACAGATACAGATTGTGATCACTTAGCTCTGGTTATACTCCTTGTTAAGAGCATGGCACCTCTCCCCAATGTGAGTTTTTCCCTTATGGGAACTAATCATTGGACACTATGGTAGCTCACATAGTGTATACCGGTCAAAAGAACCTCCCTAAACCTAAGTCTTAAAATAGAATAGCAGAACAACTTTTTGAAAACTAAGTGTAAAGGCTCACAAATTTACTCAGATATGGTCCTACTTAAGACATTACTTACAAAACTTCAGCTTTAGTTTTCATATGATAAAAGTGAGTCCTTCCTACACTTAGCATGCATGATTTGACAATAGATTTCAAGTATAGATTTAGAACTAAGTATTGTGGCTCACAGTATTCATATAGTATATTTTATCATTCATGATTTATGACTTCAACTTTCAATTACTCAAGCCAAGGTGAGCCATTTATACTTAGCATGCATTGTTTATGAGATAGATATACATTCTATTACTGTTTTACTTATACATTCACCACCACATGCTCTGTACATTTCAAAAGTATCGATCCACATATTTGTCTATATGCTACATTGTTTAATAATGTAGGTTCAGGTGCTCAATTCCAACAATGTGATTGATCACGAGCATCTCTATCTACATCTCAATAGTTGGTGATTTCTCATAGTTCGGGTACCCAATTAATCCAATTTCCATCTTTTTAGAGTAGTTTATTCAGTTACTTTCGGTCAGTTTGATTCAGCTGGGGTCTATCCCAGCGATTCTCTAGTTAGGATAGTTAGAGGCTTGTCCGACTATTAGATACATTTTAGATTTACAGTGTTGGTTATTCAGATTTCCTTGTTAAACATTTTCATATATTATGTTTAGTTAATTCTAATTCAGTTCAGACAATATTCAGTAGTTCAGTATTGTTTTTTATTCTTAGATTCCTATATTATGAGTTACAACTTTAGTACAAGGCTTAAAGGGTTAGCTTGAGACTACTCATAGTCTTGAGCATCCTGTGATATCTCGAGACCTATTTTCAGAGTATTACAGTCATGTTCAGTTGAATCAACACAGGATGATCCGTTCCTTCAATAAGAAAGTAAGAGTTCGAATATTGAAGTTAGGCAATTGGTTCCCAAACGCATATTTGCTTACCAAGAAGAGTACAAAGGTATGTTTGCCTCCAAATTAGCAAGGACCATACACAGTTCACAAGGTACTATCTGGAGGAGCAGTGATCCTATCTGAGATGGGTGGTCAAGAGTGGACAAAACCAATCAATTCTGATGCGGTAAAGAGATACTATGTTTGAAAAATGTTTTAGTTTTTGTTTCCTTGGTTTATTTATAATCGCCTTTATGATAGTAGTTATTTTATGATGTGTAATTTCCTAGAATCCCTTTCCTTTATGTATGAACTATGTTTTACCTTAATTCCTAAGAAAGGGATATGTAGGTGGCCTATGTCAGCTTAGATAAAACTTTAGGAGAATTTATCCATTTTCTTTATGTTCGAACTAAGTTTGACCTGAATTCCTAAGAAAGGGATATGTAGGCGGCTTATGTCGGCTTTGGTCAACTCATTAGATTTTTTTATAAATCCCTAGAATAGTCCTGAACTATATTTGACCTAATTCCTGCTCCAACGAGGATACGTAAGTACCCCAACGGCCCGGTCGTATAACCCCATGAAATGGAAACTGGGGCAGAATTTTTGAGAAGGAATCTAAAAAATTCATAAGAGAAATATCATCATCCAAAAAGAAGATGAAGACCTGCGAAGACTTCAGATCTCTCAAGCCAAGATCATCTCAAATAGTATTATAATGGGGTAGAAATTTTGAGGAGGTCCTTAAAATTTCCACTAATATATTGGAATATATTTTAATTCCCCAACACCAGAGGTCAAAGTCAAGTTTTAGAAATCACAAGTTGCGACAAAGTTTAGGTAGACTAATACCAGCTATGATAATACTTCTGATAAAAAGAACACAACGACGATGATGAGTCCCTGGATTTTCTCTATCATGTCAGATATAGTCAGAACCAAGAGGAATACATTCGTTGAGTTAGTACATGACATGACCGACAAAGATTTTCTAAAAGCTTTTACAAATAAAGTTTTAGAAACTAGTTTTAAATAAGACTACTTTTGAAAATCTATACAAATCTTTTTACTTAGTGATTTCCTAGGCATCTATTGGGACGGGGATCCAGGGTGGAAGTCCCAACATGAGAAAGATGGAGAAGAGCAAACCAAGGATCGAAAATGGTCAACACGAAGTAGTTTCACTCAAAACTAATCATTTTTTTTGTGGATGTAGGGATCAATACACAAAAATAGGAAATCTTTTTCAAAAATCCCCAAGTGAGTTGGGAGTCACACCAAAGCATATAGTGCCCAAGAAAGGTATTTTTGGTAGCCCCAATGATGGGTTTAATACCCAATTATCGAAGACCATTTGAATTGTCTATCTAATTTCTTAAGATCATGAAGGACAAACAAAGGTGCCTTATCTTCTTTATGAATATTTTATTTAAAATTTTTCTAGCAAAAGCGACTTTGTGTCTACTAAATATTTACCTTGAGCACAGGTACGATCAAAGGAGACAACCCTATAAGGACACCAATCAAAGGATTGCTTAGGAGAAGAAAGAGCAAAAAAATTATCCTCAAAATTCACCATGAGGCGATGCAACGGTATTCGAGAAGTCTCCCTCTAAAAAAAGGGATTTCATAGGTTTGTTTACATTTCATGGGTTTATCATTTAGATGCTTATCCAAAAGAAGATGATAAGCTGACTAAGTTATTCAGATTAGTAATTAAAATTGTTATAAATCTTGATGGTGGTTGCCAGTGAGAGCAAAATTGTGTCTACTAACTGTCTACCTTGGATACAGGTACATGTAGAAAGCAAAAAACATAGACAAACGGACTTAGGTGAAACTGTTTTCATTGCCAAGAGGGCCATTTCATATTATTTAATTGCCAAAAGGGCCATTTCATATTATTTAATTGCCAAAAGGGCCATAGTATTTAATATCTGATGACATGCAAGATAGCATATGCTGGCGTCAAGGATATCATTAACATTTAATATTTGTTGGCATACGAGATAGCATACGTTAGCATCGAGGATATCATCAATATTTAATATCTGTTGACATGCCAGATAGAATACTTGTAATACACTGGCTTCAAGGATATTATCAGCATTTAATATCTGATGACATGCGAGATAACATATGCTGGCATTGAGGATATCATCAATATATAATATCTGTTGACATACAAGAGAAGATATGTTGGCATCGAGGATATCATAGAATTTAAAATTTGTTAACACGCGAGATAGAATATGCTGTCATAGCATTTAAGATCTGTTGACACACGAGATAGAATACACTGGTATCACGAATATCATAACATTTAATATCTTTTGACATATAAGATAGCATACGTTAGCGTCGAGGATATCATCAATATTTAATATCTGTCGACACATGAGATAGCATATGCTGGTGTCGAGGATATAAATAACATTTAATATATGTTGACACACGAGATAGCATACACTAGCATAAAGGATATCATCAATATTTATTATCTATTGACATGCGAGATAGCATACACTTTTATCAAGGATATCATCTGCATTAAATATTCGATGACACGCGAGAAAGCATACGCTGGTATCAAGAATATCATCAACATTTAATATCTGTTAACAGGCAATATAGTATACGCCGGCGTCGAGGATATCATCAGCATTTAATATCTGTTGACACGTGAGATAACATACGCTGGCATCGAGGATATCATCAATATTTAATATTTGTTGATACGTGAGATAACATACGTTGGCATTGAGGATATCATCAACATTTAATAACTTTTGACACGCGAGATAGCATACGCTGCTGTCGAAAATATCATCAGTATTTAATATTTGTTGACACACGAGATAGCGTACACTAGCATCGAGGAATTATTAGCATTAAATATCTAACGACATATAAGATATCATATGCTGGCATCAAGGATATCATCAATATTTAATATCTATTAACATGTGAGATAACATATTCTGGAGTCAAAGATATCATCAATATTTAATATCTGTTGACACGCAAGATAGCACACACTAGAGTCGAGGATATTGTAGCATTTAGTATCTATTGACACACGAGATAACAAATGCTGGCATCGAGGATATCATTGGCATTTAATATCTATTGACATGCGATATAGCATAAGCTGACATCGAGGATATCATAGCATTTAATATCTATTGACATGAGAGATAGCATATGCTGGCTTTGAGGATATGTCATTTTAAATTAACATCGAAATTCATTAAAAGCATGTGATTCAAAGGGACTCCTTAAGTCCCTATCTGAAAACGGATGACATATGAGATTTCCTAGAAATTGATAATTTGATGATCATCTATAAGTCATATTATTTTAAATAAGATAGTGTGCAATGTTACCTATGAGTTGATAGTCAACAATTCATTCATAAGATGAAACAACATCCTAATTCGATAGTGTGTAAGGTTACCCAAAGATCGATATTTTGAAGGTTATCAATAAGTCCCAACTAAATCCTTATCGGAGAATATGCGAGGTCATCGAATTCATACGTCCAAGGATTCTCTATAATCCGCGTCGTTTCCAAGATTGATTATGTGTAGGATTACCCAAAGACTATCAATTTGAGAGACATTTATAAGTCATATTGTATCCAAGGTCAGATGATTTACAAAAATATAGGAGAGTTAGCGATTGGAGGGATATCTGTAGCCATCTCTTATCCAAGGTCAAATAATATGCCGAATTACCTAAAAGATAGCAATTCAAAGGATATTATTAGTCTCCTCATATCCAACGTCAAGTAATGGACAAGATTATCCAAAGATTGTCAATTCAAGGGAATTCTATAAGTCGTATCAATATGAAAGATGCTCAAGACTTACCCGAGGTCACATGCAAAGAATCATTGTCAATAACAAAAGAGTTTATCATTCCACATACAACATTCATTATAGGTGACCAAAAGGGTTACCGCATCAACATAAGATTACACGGTGGTAGGGACCATTCTGCATAAAGTATCGTCGATGTACAAAAGTGCCACCCTGCTTTAAAGACATATTCAATTGACAAATGGGATAATTATGCAACAACTAAAAGGTGTTGTGCCTGTTGTCACAAGTTATTTCCTTCCAAACAAGTACATGAGAGGATGACTTTGCTTTTTATGTAACGACTCACATGGAGATATGGTAAAAGACTATATACCCCTTTTATAAATTGTGTTTACTACTAACGAATTTTGTTTGAGATATTGTTGAGAGCATCCGAGAGGATGAATATCTCAAATCAAAGACACAGGTGCGGACGGCTCCACAAAGGACGCAACACAATGTGAAACGTTTTCTTAGCAGTAAAATGGGATATAGTCATTAGAGGGACGTCAAACTCTTTGGATGTGAGATAAATGATGATTTACACCACCATCAAACCACACCCATATTAGAAGGCATGCGGGTATTCAGGAATATTCTGGTTTCAGATTCACCTTTGGGATATTTCTAAACTCATACTTAGGGTAACATTTTTTTTTCAAATTCGGGTGATAACATACTTAGAGTTTTGGAAATTATATCCTAGTAAGTTCTTGTCTATGGATGTGAAGGATCACACATTCATGGTTAAGAGGTTATAATCCTCTTTTCCACAACTTAATCAACTTTTCACTCATCCCTAACGAAAGATTGTCGGAAATAAAAGACTATCTTTTCTACTGACTGAGTCAAACTACAAATAGTCTAATTCCCTTAGTCTTGAGGATATATAGGCTTGGATATATGTTGAAAACTTGACTGCATTCCAACCTCCCCCCAAATCCCTTTATTCTTCAGCTTTTCGGTGTCATAAAAAAACTAAAAAATGAGACTACTTGTGAATTTTTTGAAAAATGTGCTTCAGAATCAAGCTTTATGAACTACAAGTGGCCTAAATTCTCATGCAACCTGAGATATATGGAAAATCTGATACCGGGGTCCGGCCATAACTCCATGAAACTCGTGCGAAAACCAATCACTTTCAAAAATGAATTTATGATCAAACAAAAATTAGGAATGTCAAACTCCCTTTGCCCACGGTTACATGCATCCACCCTACCCAAAGGGAGGGTGCAACTGTTAACACCTAATTGTTGCCCTTCATGACTAAATTTAACCCTGAGTTTCTTCAATATTTAATAAAATTAAAATATTTATTTCATTCGAATAAATGCGCTCTAAAATATTTATTTGGATTATTTTTGTTATTTAATTGACGATTATACGTTTTCGTATTTACATATATGAAATTGTATAAATTTTGTTACTTAAATAAACATTTTTAGCAAAATTAAACTTTTATTTATTAAGCTTAAAAATTAATCCAAATGGATAAAGCTTTATTTAAATAAAATTTGTCCTTAAAATTAATTTATTTAGAAAAATATTTATTTGATTTTATTAAATCAAGAAGTTCATAATTAAAGGAAGTATCAATTCATATTGAATTTTAATTTAAGTTAGCCAATCTATTAGATTTGTCCATAATTGAAATCAAATTGGCCATAATTGCAATGCAATCGGCCAGTTGATTTTTAATTTGGTCAAAACTAAATAAATTTGGCTAAATTTTAAAATCCCAATTGGGGTTATGTTTTAAATAGCCCTAAATTCCCAAAATCTCTTATAATTTCTACCCAATACCCACTAAAATCAAATTCAAATTTTAAAATTAAAAAAATGTACTACATTGTATAATTCCCCCTTAACCTTGTCCTTTTTCCAATTTTAAATTTTAAAAATTGTACTACATCATACAATTCCCCCTCGACCTTGTCCTTTTTCTAAATTCAAATTTTGAAATTCAAAAGTTGTACTACATTGTACCATTCCCCCCTCAACCTTATCTTTTTTTCAATTTTAAAATTCAAAAATTGTACTACATTGTACAATTTCCCCTACCTTATCTTTCACCTCATCTTATCTTTAATTTTAAAATTCCAAAAATACCCCTAAATACTTTTTCCCACATTGGTGGATTAATCGAATTGGATCCCCATCCTTTTCTATAAATACTATCACTATTTTTGTAGAAAGCAAGTCTGAAAGTCTTAGAGGTCTGGAAAATCTTTGAGCAAAAATGTTTAAATTTTAGTAAGATTTTTTTTTGGCTAATCAAAGTCCTCAAGTTGACGACGACATTTTCTAGTGGTGGTCGTGACTCCGACGGTAGTCCGAAGTCTCGTCTTGCTGCTCTAAAATAGGTAATGATTCATCCCATTTAGTTTCAATGTTTTTTCTTCTCTTTTTATTCTTGATTTTGTTGTAGTAGTGTTTACTGTTCTAATAGTATTGCAACTGGCAGTATTAGTATTGTATGTTGAGTTTTGTGTGCTGTAGAAAGCCTTAAAGGCTATAAGTTTCATTTGATGAAGACTCTCTTTGCTGTTTGCTTTTCATCTTTGCTTTGCGTCATCATGATGTAGAGATTTTGTTAATTTGTTGACAATGTTTAGGTGTGTTGCTACTGCTATCATATCAGTTCCCCCTTTTTAGTGGTTGTTTTGTTGATTAAATTTACAACTAGTATACGAATGGGTTTGGTTTTGCTTGTTCTGTGTATGTCCTCTTTAAACAAAGGCTATTAACCATGCATTTTTATTTTCTACCTATCAACCATGAAAAACTCTTCAGCTCTTTAGCTGATATATGTTAACAATATGTTCTGTCTAGTTTTCAAATTATAAAATTCTGCCTTTAACTTGTCTAGTTGTCTCCCTTTTTTGATTGGTGTTAAAGCAAATGAACTCAAAAGGTTGCTACTTTTTAGTTGAAGATCATTGTGGGCGTTTTTTTCTCGGCTTGGGGGAGTGTCGCCTGTCAAAATAAGTATTGAATAATCTTCTTATGTGTTACACTCTCGTCATCTTAAACTGCCATTTGTGTGTTTTTATTTATAACTTTTGATGTGGTCAGTATCTCTTACCTTATTTGATCTTCAAATGTCTTGTGGTTTTAAGACTATTAAAATTTGTAGCTTTCACTAGATTAGTTTTGGTTGTTGACAAAATTATTTAAAGGCGACTAAATTGGTGATGCTAGATGTTTATTAATAGGCCATCTAGAGTTGTTTTGTTGAAGTTACTTTCTTTTCAATCCTCTACTTTGCTGATCTTTTGAGTACGTGGTGATAAAACCTATTTGATTATTTATTTTTTTAATCAAAGGATGTGATTCATACCTTGCATTCCATTAGTATAGTGATGTGATGCTACCAATTTATTTGTGTGGCTAACCTGGAAGCTTATGTCAATAATTTATTGTCCATACTAATTTGAGTTATATATACCCTTTGATTGAATATTTTGGTAGGTTCAATATGCCATTTCTTAGAATTGATTCACATGTGCTCCATGTTGAACCCTGTAGATTGAAGCTAATTTTTGTTTCCTTCTGCTTATTTATGAATTCGATGTTTATTGATGATACCTTCACGAATAGACAGAATGCTCTTAGAATTTGAATCCCGAAACTTTTTCCAAATTGTTATCCTAAATGTTAAACTTTCTCATGCCTTCTTTTGAACCTATGGAACTATTTTGAGTATGGGTATAAGTGAGTGATTATTATTTGTAGTTTACTATAATGCGTGATTAGTTACAGTAAGTTCAAACTAGTTAATATGAGTCTTAATCCTTTTCTTTTCATTATTGATGCATGTGAATTTTTTGCATCTGAGTTCTCTATGAACTCTTGATTATATTTTCCTCATCGATTCAACTCCTAAAGAAAATCCAAAAATTGATTACATATTGGCCGAATGCAAAGAGACAGAAGAAGATAACGGGTCCAAGCCCACTGACGCAGTTGCTAGGATTTGGAGACTTGAAAAAGTCTCATCCTTTTGTATTCATTATTTAATATTGATTTACTTGTCTTTATTCATTTAATTACTCGTTCATTCATTTTATGCCTCAAAGCCAAAGTTGTAAACTAATATAGGTGAAACAAAATTTAGGCCAAAAGGTCCACAAAGATAGTTTATGACAGGTTATGGGCCAAAGCCCAATATTTAGATTAGGACAGGTGAAGATGAACCGAAAACCCAATTAGATTAGGGTAGTGTTTATGAATTTGGGCTTAAGAGCCTAAATTACTTATTTCTTCCCCTTTCCCTTTTCTATGTTTATTTGCTATATGCTTCTTCGAACCTAGTTGAATCCCCTGCTAAGTCGTCTGAAAACTGACTTTGCATAGACCTCAAAAAATATTTTCTTAATCAATTCTATTTTTAATAATCAATTTTCTTTTTTTAAAAGTTAGTCAAAGTAATTATTTTTCAAATAGTTCGGATAGCCGCATACTAGCGGATACTCTTTGTGCTTTAATAACCTTCTAAGAGTATTAATAGGAACCGCTTATCTAGAATTTCAAAATTTTAAATGATTTTTCTATTTTGAATCATTTAAGTAATTTATAAGGATTTTCCTAAAGAAATTAAGTGAAAACTCTATTCTCGAGTTTAAAAACTTTTTTGGAAGTATTTGAACTTGTGAAAAAAATTTAGAAGTCATTTCTCCACAAAACTATATAAAGTTGGACTACGACAGCCCATGGAGGTATCTCATATGATAATTGGGGATATATATATATATATATATATATATATATATATATATATATATATATATATATATATATAAACTAAGGTTATTGAGAAAAGTGAGTTGGACGATTGTTGTAGAACTTAGACTATCTTGACTTTCTACTTGTTTATGAACTTGATATCTATGATTGTCTTCTTGCATGACTTGTGATTTATTGACATTACATTTTATTTGTATTCTGATGATATTTTGAATTGATGGATCAAATAGCATGTTAGAAAAAATATGGTATGATGTGATTATAGATGGGAGCACTCCGATATGAATATGATATTTTGTGATGATAAATCGGGTACCATACTGATATGATGTGTTGTTGATGATGAGGTTGAGACAGGTAAGAGATAATGTTCATATCTTGTATACATGCTTTCATTCATATGTTTTTAATGCAATTCTATCTTATATATGTTCTCATACATTTTCCTATGTGGTAAATGGTAGAGGAAGGTTAACAAATGTAAGTTAGGTTCCTTATGTGGACCGAATCAAAGATAATATTCTATAGCTTTCTGAGAGAGCTGTTTATGGTAGAGTATGATTGGTAGTTTTTGAATTTTCATGGTATATGGTATGGTGATGTCTTATAATAGGAAGTATTGAGAGGACTTGAGTGGATATAGATTAAAGAATTGTATGTACTAAAGAATGAGTTGGTATGGGAAGAAAAGATATAGGTTGGAATAGGTAGTGAAAGGAAAAAGATATATAAAAATATTAAGTCAAAGGATATATATATATATATATATATATATATATATACAAAATTATTAAATGACAAGTAGTTCACAGAGATGCTAAATGATATGTTGAGGATTCTATAGTTGAGGTTTAGAACTAGAAGTTTACTTGATATTATGATTTCTTTCGTATTTATTATTGATGTTATTAGTTTCTAACCTTTTTCAGCCGATGAAGCTTATTAGTATGTGTTCTTATACTGATATTGTACTTAATATATATCCACTCGGGGATATAGACATATGTAACGACTTGAGACTACCCCCTAGTCATCACACGGTGCTTGTGACCCCGAAGGACCACAAGATAACCCATGAATGATCTCTGCTGTGAGCACAGAACAATAATACTAAAATAATTACAAAATAATAGGCTTAAATGCCATAAGGTTCAAAACATCTGAAATACTGATAAATAACAACATCTGATAAAAACTGAACATTGTCTGAAAACTAGTTTGAAAAGCCTCTAACTGAATCTATCTGGAAGTGGAGTTGAAGGGACAATTTCCCAACTAACTCCATCTATTAAAATACTACTAAGAAGAAGAACTGAAATAAAAGTATATCCTCCATAGATGAGGACTTACTGCTAAATCTGCTACTGCTGGCTGAATCTGTCTAAGCGCGGTCAGGAACCTGAGCGTCCGAACCTATGATATGAAATATCATAGCATAAAAAACGAGAATGCGATCAGTAAGTGGGAATGTATTGGTATGCTAAATGAGGTAAGGCTGAGTGCATGGGTTCATATGCATGAACAATAACTAACTGAATAATATAAAAGAGCTGGATTAGGATGTATGAAGAATCTGTAACTACTAAACATATTGTGCATACTATGACTGAGTATACTGGAACTAAATCTGATAACTGATGACTAAATATATAGATAATCTGGGATCACTGATAATCTAAATTACTATTAACTAAGTGACTATATCTGACAGTCTTGATTCTGTAGAACTGAACTGAGTTCTATTCTGAAGACTTAGACTAAAAATGGAACTGTAGAAGGTAATAATATAACTAGCATGCCCTAATCTGAAGTAATAGAGGTATAATATGTAACCCAAATTAGAAGGATGCCGTACCATGCCACGGGTCAAGACAAGCTAATAATCTACCTAGCATGCCCCAATCTGAAGTAATAGAGGTCCAATCTGTAACCCCAATTGGAAGGATGCCGTACCGTGCCACGGGTAAAGAAAAGCTAAAGAGTAACTCTTTACTGATAGTTTCCCTAAACAAGAATGGTGGTACCCTCTACTGGCAGGTAGAGAACCTCATCAATCCTAAATCGGCAGGTTTGATGTCTCAAACTATGCTGGCTTCGTAGTTCTGGAATGCAAGGATTGCTTCTAAGTATCACACTCTCTGCTGGTAGGCGATCCCCCATCCTTGGTTTAAGTTGGTGCTGAATCCTACTCCCAACTAGAAGACACTGAACCGAGTATACTGAACTGGACTGATACGACAGAGTTTTCCTAAGTTCTGTAACTCATTGAATTCTACTGAGTTCTATAATGGATTGAGAGTACTACTGATCGTGACATGACTGATATTATTCTACAACTGACACTGTGTCTAAGTAACAACAAGATTGTTGGGTATTAAATACGCCCAGGACTCGATAACATGAAAAGTGAAGGAAAGCATAATCTTGAATAACATAACAATGTTCACTTGGTCATAATTCATTCATACAGACATGTCATCAAACACTTGTAATGCATTAACTTGTACATAATGGGGAATATATTTTAGCATGCTACAATGGAATTACTTCATTCTCATAGACAATTTATCAAACACATGGGAAGCATACTGGGTTCATTAAATCATAAACACTTAGAGTTAACATGGTTACAACAATCAATTTGCAAATTGAAGGGTTTCTCATAAATATTATATAATTTAACCCATACTAGAATCAATTCTTGGAACTTGTCATCTAAATCATGGATTAAAACTCAAACAACACATGAACATGAATTCAATCTAATTCAAACCTGAAAATCATAAATTTTGTATCTTGAAAAAAAGATTCTTGCGATCCATGGAAGGTAAGGATCCATGGATGAACATATAACATACATTAATTTGTGAGATTCTTGGAGTTCTTAGAGAGATTCTTGGGGTTGACCTTGATTATTGGGAGCTAGGGTTTGTTTTCTTGAGAGAGAAATACCTTTTGATTTTTGGGGAAAAATTGAATAATGAAGGGTTTTACATATTTTTAGGGCTTAATCCCACATCTGGGTAGAATAAAATCATGGAAAAAGACTATTTTAACCTGGGCACAACTTCAGTTTTTTGTGAAATTTTCCCAATCTGGACCCCTGGCACGACGCGCCACTATCACGCCAAGCCACTAGGAAATGACAACTGGAAAATTACATAGTGGCGTAATGCGGTGGTGTTGCCACTTTGTTTGTGAACTGGAAGTGAACCACGATGCGGTGGAATCACGTTGGTACACTGGAGTTTGAAAATTGTGAATTGGGTCTATGGCGCAATGCGCCAATATCATGGAGCAACAATGAAAATTGACAATTGCTATTTTAACACACTCCGCGATGTGCTATTGGCCTGAATGACGATGTTTAATGACTGAAACTTAAAATTACCATAGCTTCTTACCCGGTTGTCGGTGTAACACCCTGAATTTGGTACCTAAAATGCTACACGGTGCTCATGAAGGACCACAAGATAACCCATGACTGATATCTGTACCTATATACTACATGATATACTATATAAATGCAGAAACATGAACTGAAAGGCCATAAGGTTCAAATCTGTAACATAACTGATAAATCATAACATATGGATGGGGCATGAAGTACCCATAACATTTAAATAACCGTCTGAACACACTAGTCTGAAAAGCCTCTAACTGACTAAACTTTCTGAATAAGGATTTGATGGGATAGGTCCCCAACTAACTCCAACTAATAAATTAATTTATGAGATAATAAAGAAATAATCATGTCCTCGAAGGATAAAGACTCACTGCTAATTGGATGCTGATATCTGGAATCTACTGATGCTCTAGAGCTCGTACTTCAAAACCTATGGTATAAAACACCATAGCGCAAATGCATTAGTACTTTGTATGTACTGGCATGCATATGAGGTAGGTTGAATGCAAAGGGTTTACATGCATGAACTATACTAACTGACTGGATATCATGAACGTGAGATTACATGTATGAATACATAGTAACTATATCTGAGATTGTGATAACATGAATTTAATGATAACTAACATGACTAATAAATAAGTTCTGATGAATGATATAACTAATGATATGAGTGACTATATCTGACAGTCTTTAATCTGATAGAAATAGATGAGTTTCATACTGTATCTGAGTTGACTACATCTGACAGTCCTAAGATCTGAAGAACTATTTGAGTTCTTTTGATACTGATATAGAAACTGTGGGAAGTAGTTATCTAACCAATATGCCCCTAATACGCCATTATGGCTGAGTTGGGGTCCAATCTGTAACCCTAATTGGAAGGGTGTCAATACCGCGCCACTGATAAGGAAAATTTGTAAGTAACCCTCATATAACAGGTAACTCTAGTGAGAACAGTAGGAACCCTTATATAACAGGTTAAGCCACCTCATCTACCCTTATATAATAGGCTGTGATGTCTTAACCTACACTGGCTGCGTAGTTCTGGAACGCAAGGATTGCTTCTAAGAATCACACCCTCATATAATAGGTAAGTTACCATCCTTGGGTTCACTCGGTGCTAACTCCTACTTTCATATGAATAGACACTGAACATGAATTATTGAACTGAGCTAGACTAAATTAACTGAATTCCGTTGACTGATGGAATAGTATTGAGATTACTGAATTACTGAGATTTCTTGAGTCACATGACTGACTGAGTTTTTTAGACCATGCTTGATTGAGGATATCATGAAACATGTCACTGACTCTAGACACACAACTATATTTTTCGGGTACAAGTACCCCCAGGACTTGATGGAAGGAAACTGACAGCGCATGACATTGTTGAATGCATGACCAATCATCAATAATCCATAATACAATAATTGGAGATATTTCATGGGCATTTGATTATCATAGCTTGGTACGTGAATAAGATAGCATGTAAACATAGCATAATTTCATAAGGCTAACTCATGAGCAATCCAACAAATAAATTTCAATACATAAGAATGACATGGAAGTCATTTTGGATCACAATTTAACAATAGTGCATAATTTCTATCTTCCTAGGCATTTTATCAAACGCCTTGCATGCACCCATAGGGCATAGGCTTATCATCAAATTGACACATTTTAAATAACTCAATTTATGAATTTCACTCACTTGCTAATGTAGTTTCATGAAAAATACATAAATATTCCAACTTGGGAATCATATAATAGGATAAACATGGTTACAATCAACCCACAATATAAATATCATGATTCATAATGAAAAATAGGGTTCTTGAGCTTTATGGATGAAAGAAATCCATAAATCCACACAAAACATATCATAGTTCTTGGTTTCGAAAAGATTGACGGAGAGACTTTCTTGAAATTGAATCCCTAATTGAAACCCTAGCTTATTCTTGAGTCAAAATTGAGAGAAACTAGTATATTTTGGGTTTCAAATAGCTGAATCTCGTGGTAAAGGGCTTAAATAGGGGTGGGAAATTAACCCCTTTAAACCTGGACGCGTCTTTTAATTTCAATAAAAATTTTCCAAAGTGGATTCTTGGTGCGACGCAGCGCTATCGCGTTGTGTCACTAGAATTTGACAATTGGGAAATAGGGTAATGACGCGATATGGAGCCATCACATTGCCAATTCGTTTGTGACCTGAAAATTTGGTGCGACGCGCCACTATCGCGGACCCCTACTGAAATTTGACAAATTCCATTTTCTCTTGTGGCGCGGCGCGCCATTGACTAATATGGTGCTATTTTACGACGGAAACTTGAAATAGTCATAACTTCTTACTCGATTATCGGATGTAGGCGAATCTTATATTGATGGAAAGCTTATTGAATTTCCTCATGGAATAAACGTCATTCAATTTAGAAGCTAATACTTGATATTCTTGAGACAAAATTAGTCTAGAAAATTTGGGGTATTACAGCCAGATTTATGCAAATTTTATATTGTTGAAATGATAATTGAATTTTTTATGCAATGTCAGGCTCTAATCTGAAAATTACTGAATATTTTAAAATTTTTATTTAGGATTACCCATTTACTGAGGGTTAATCTAGGCTAGGGAAATATGGAGTATTACAATATCTGCCCCTTGGGAGCATTCATCCTCGAATATGGCTAGTTAAGCTAAGGGAGAATGGACATACTAAGTTTACGTACTGAACTAGACATGCACAACTGAAGCATGATTACATAACTGGTCTGATAAACTGAACTTACATGCTAAACATGCATATCTAATGCACAGGATACATGACTAAAGATACTGATAAACTGAGTTTACATATTGAATATACATGTCTGATGCATGAGTACATGTCTGAACGGATTAATGAATACATGAATGAATATGCATAAATGGGAATATAAGGACATGAATAACTCTAAATCATTATACATGAACTAAACTGATTCCTTGTATACATGTCATGACAGAGGGATGGTCATACAACTGAGATTGGGACTTGAGGGTAAACTATACGGACCCATTACTTCAACTGAATTTGATACATAAAGAGAAAATAGAAGGTTTAGATTGTGATAGCTTGGGGATTATAGTGCATCTACCCCTTAGGACACTATGTACCTCGAGAATGCTGACTTGAACGAGATACTAAGGAAAAGTATAAAATGATGCACGGTGCACCCACGAACTAAATGTGACTGAATATCTGGGATCTAAAATTGAGGCATAAATTTTTAAATGGGAGATATGTAACAAAATAGTGACCACATCAGGAGAACTTTCCTGATTTTGTCTAGATTAAAGTACGTAAAACCTATTTAGGCGTTGCCCACTGGTGGCACTGAAAGTGGAACCTGGTTGATTCAGGTGACCTAACTGAGCTGAAGAACGACTATACTGACCCTAAGAACCTGACTGAGGGCAATCTCTGACTCTGTGGCCTGGCTTGACATACCCAAAACAAACATCACTGCCATCTTTGGACATACCCTTATGATTCTTACCAAACTCTCTGCAAAATAGATTAGTACGACTGTTGCTTCCACTGTCCTGGGTCATTGATACACTGGATAAGGACAGATTTAGAACTAAAGACTTTGGATAAAACTGGAAATGGTTACCCCCATCTGACTTAGGCTGACTAAAATTAAAGTTACCTGTTCTCACCCTCTTATTTTCCCTCTCCTTCTCCTTAAGTTTCTGCTCTTCAATCTATTGAGCATGGACCATAAGACTAGATATGTACATCTATTTAAGCAACATTGCTATTTTGCACTCCTTAACCACACTATCTGACACCCCAGATACAAACTTGCTTATTCTGGACCTATTGTCTGCTACTACATGGGGAGCATACCTGACTAACTGAGTAAACTTAAGAGAATAATCTTTTACACTCATACTATCTTGTCTGAGATCGATGAACTCTAATACTTTGGCTTCTCTCAGCTCTTAGGGAAAGAATCTATCTAGGAAGGCCGTAGCAAACTCTTCCCCCTCTATGGGCTCTACATCTCTACCCCTATCTACCTTCCACTGCTTAAACCACGTATGGGCTACATCTTGTAGCTATAGATGGCTAATTTGACACTCTCACTGGAAGTCACTCCCATGATATTTATGACTTTTTGAACCTAATTGAGGAACTCCTGTAGATCCTCTTCAGACTTAGATCCCGTAAAGGAAGGAGGATTCATTTGGGTGAAGTCTCAAATCTTAATTGTAGCAGTATTGGCCACTAGGTTAGCTAGAACAACAACTAGCTATTCATTATGGTCTATAACTGAATTGGCTAAAGTACTAAATGAAGCTCTGAATTTTGCATGAGAGACATATTCGTCTAAGAAATATGCTTGAACGGGCTGAGGGACTGACTAGTTTCTGGTTCTTCTTTCATTAGTCCTTTTGGGAGGTATGTTTTATAAATGAAAGGAAGAAGTGGATTATACTGAGAGATTAACTTGAGCTCATGCTCAATCGAACGACATGAATACTAAAAGAAGAAAAACTTTTCCTAAAATATCTCATAGACTCTTGTCCATAAGTGCGGCGCACTATACACCCATGCACAAGACTCTACACGATGCAGCTTTTCAAACTCCTTAGGAAACTGTTGAACCTTAGGCTCTGATACCAAGTTTGTAATGACCTGATACTAACCCCTAGTCATCACACGGTGCTTGTAACCCCGAAGGACCATAAGCTAACCCACGAATGATATCTGTTGTGAGCATTGAACAATAATACTGAAATAATTATGGAATAATAGGATGAAATGCCATAAGGTTCAAAATATCTAAAATTCTGATAAATAACAACATCTGATAAAAATTGAATATTGTCTGAAAACTAGTCTGAAAAGCCTCTAACTGAATCTTTCTGGAAGTGGAGTTGATGGAATAATACCCCAACTAACTCCATCTACTAAAATACAGCTAAGCTAAAGTACTGAAATGAAAGCATATCCGCAATAGATAAGGACTCACTACTAAATTTGCTACTGTTGGCTGAATCTGGCTAAGCGCTGTCAGGAACCTGAGCATCCGAACCTATGATATGAAATATCATAGTGCAAAAAATGGGTATGCAATCAGTACATGGGAATGTACTGGTATGCTAAATTAGGTAAGGTTGAATGTATGGGTTCTTATACATGAAAAATAACTATCTGAATGATATTCAAGAGCTGGATCAGCATACATGGAGAACTATAACTACTGAACATACTTTGCATACTGTGACTGAGTATACTGGAACTGAATCTGATAACTGATAATCTGGGATCATTGTTAATTTGAATTACTATTAACTGAGTGACTGTATCTGACAGTCCTGATTCTGTAGAACTGAACTGAGTTCTATTTTGAATACTGAGACTGAAACTGAAACTATGGGAGGAAATCATCTAACCGACATACCCCAATCTGAACTAATAGGGGTCCAATATATAACCCCAATTAGAAGGGTACCAGTACCATGCCACGGGTAAAGACAAGCCAAATAGTAACCCTTTACTGGCAGGTTCCCTAAATGAGAACGGTGGTACCCTCTACTGGCAAGTAGAGCACCTCATCAGCCCTGAACTGTTAGGTTTGGTGTCTCAACCTATGCTGGCTACGTAGTTCTAGAATGCAAGGATTGCTTCTAAGGGTCACACCCTCTACTGGCAGATAAGCCCCCCATCCTTGGGTTCACTCAGTGCTGAATACTACTCCCAACTGGAAGACACTGAACTAAGTATACTGAACTGTACTGGACTGATACTGAGATAGTTGAGTTTTCCTAAGTTCTGTAACTGACTAAATTCTACTGAGTTCTGTAATAGACTGAGAGTACTACTAATCATAATATGACTGAAATTATTCTGCAACTGACACTGTCTCTAAGTAACAGTAAGATTGTTGGGTATTAAATTCCCCCAGGACTCGATAACATGAAAAGTAAAGCAAAGCATAATCTTGAATAACATAACAATGTTCACTTTGTCATAATTCATTCAAAGATACATTTCATCAAACACTTGTAATACATTAACTTGTACATAATGGGGAATATATTTTAGCATGCTATAATGGCATTACTTCATTCTTATAGACAATTTATCAAACACATGGGAAGCATACTTGGTTCATTAAATCATAAACACTTAGAGTTAACATGGTCACAACAATTAACTTGCAAATTGAAGGGTTTATCATAAATCATGTAATTCAACCCATACTAGAATCATTTCTTATATCTTGTAATCTAAATCATGGATTAAAACTCAAAAAACATCATGAACATGAATTCAATCTAATTCAAACATGGAAATCATATATCATAAATCTTTTATCTTGAAAAAAAGATTCTTGGGCTCCATAGAAGGAAAGGATCCATGGATGAACATCTAACATACATTAATATGTACGATTCTTGGAGTTCTTAGAGAGATTCTTGGGATTGACCTTGATTATTAAGAGCTAGAGTTTGTTTTCTTGAGAGAGAAACACCTTTTGATTTTTGGGAAAAAAGTGAATAATGAAAAATTTTACACGTTTTAGCACTTAAATCCCACATCTGGGTAGAATAAAATCATGGAAAAAGACTGCATTAACCCTGGGTGCAACTTTAATTTTTCATGAAATTTTTTCGATCTGGACCCCTGGAGCGACGCGTCACTATCGCGCCAAGCCACTGGAAAATGACAACTAGGAAATTACATGGTGGCTCGATGTGGTGGTACCACTTTGACACTTTGTTTGTGAACTGAAAGTGTACTGCAATGCAGTGGAATCACGTTGGTACACTGGAATTCGACTATTATGAATAGTGTCTATGGCGCGACGCGCCAATATCGCGGAGGAACACTGAAAATTGACAATTGATATTTTAACACACTCTGCGATGTGCTACTAGCTTGAATGACGATGTTTAACGCTTGAAACTAAAAATCGCCATAACTTCTTACCAGGTTGTCGGATTTAGGCGAATTTTATATCATTGGAAAACTAATTGAATTTTCTATGCAATAGCAGGCTCTAATCTGAAAATTACTGAGTATTTCAAAAATTTTATTTAGGATAACTCATGTATTCAGGGTTAATCTAGGCTAGAAAAATATGGGATATTATACTATGGTGTAGGTTAATTGGAGTTTCTATAGCAGCAATGTCGATCACTCAGCAGCAACTCATACTTTTTCCATTCTACATGGTAACTGTATGATGGACGTACCTACTCCTTATCTAGAGCTCTTGTACTTTTTCAGTCTAGGTTCTGGGGAGGAACTTATAGTTGTTTTCTGTATCTATTTTTCATATTTGAGGTATTAAAATAAGTTATGAAATAAATTGATTTAATAGTTATTTTTGAACTGCTAAATATTTATTAAGATGATAGACAACATTAATTAACTGAACATTATAACAACTTTTGTGTTAGTTTAATGGTGAAACACTCAGGGTTCTCCTATCTAGAGTAGGCATAGAATGGTGTCTGGCATGATTCGATGGGTTTAATTATGACAAGAGAAAAATAACATTGACTGCAACACATGAAAATTAACACATATCTTCCACCAAAAAATAGTAGTCTATTCTTCTATAAATTGGCCCTCTTCATAACCTTGTTTTGTATGATTTGTTCTTCCTCCCATACAACACAAGACATCTTAAATAGATAGTGTTGTCTCACACCAGTTATCCTCTTTATGTTGCTACATACCACACTGGAACCTTTTTATGGAGGTAAACAAACTTTTATTTAGATTGATTATCTATCTTAATACCATCTCATAGTTTCTTAACACTTTCATTATTTTTTCATTGAGCCATGTATAGAATAGAAAAGAATAGTACCATCAGCTACGATAACTAAAAGTTCAAAATATACTGAAACATTAAACAAAATATTAAAATAAAAATCTAAATTGTTGAAATCATAATAAAAGTACTGAATATCTGTAAGTGTGAATCATGAACTAAACTGACCAAATGAGGGTCTAACATAAGTAGTTTTATGCAAAAATCATAACCAATACATAATTAAAAAAAAACTAAATTCTTTAATTTGAGGAGTTTCTCATAGTTGATATACATAGCTTTTGATTTTTAATCTCTAGACTGGTTATAAGATTTGTTTTATAACTTGTAGAGATATAAAATAAAGATAAAATTATGGATTCATATTGGACCACTTGAGCTTAAAGAGGAATCTTCTGACTTGTGGAACCATCCTGTCCTACCTTGACATTTATAGTTCTAGGATAAATGTTATCTAAGACTTTACCTTTTTGTGTTCAATAGCTCTCCCAAAATTATATATGCTCATAATTATTTTATGTATAGTAAACTGAAATTGTACTATTAATCATTGATAAAAATCTAATCTTTAAAACTGAACCATTACTAAATGATATGCAAATTCTGAAGCTTCAAATAACAACGCTTTCTTTCAAATACACTTTTCATAGTAAGAGAAAATTATATATTTTCATGGACACAATTTTTCATCTTTTAAATTCATAGTAAATAAAAAATGATGAAATGAAAACATGATATGAACTTTTAAAAAATTCATAAGGTTAATAGAACAATCCAAACTATGAATTACAAATCAAGATTAAGGAATGACCACAATTTCATAATTCTATAGTTTCTTATAGCTAAATCACATAGGTTCAATCCAAGAAATAAAAGAATTAATTTTAGGATATGAGATTAAAATCCTAACTTGAATTCAACTAAAAGAAGTTTTTGAACCACAAATTATAGGAAAGGACAAGGTCATACTATAAAACAATGTTACATATCTAAGATAAAGAAAATAACTTGAAAGAAGATGTTATTTTCTAGGTACAAAATCTATATTACTAACAAGAACTTCAATACTAAGTTCAAGAACAACTTTAAGAACAACAAAGAAGTTCAAATAACTTCAAACACAAGTTCAACTAATTTAAGAACTATCAAAATAAAGTTTCAACTATTTTCAGAAAAATAGCAAAGTCATAAGAAAGAGATGAAGACAGAAATGATAGAATCAAGTCCACTGATGTAATGACCCAAGGCTACCCTTTAGTCACGATAATGGTGCTTATGGTCATAAGTGACCACTAGCTAACCCATGAGCTGGTACCTGCTGTGAGCATAGAGTGTTATAATAATAAAGGACATGTGCAAAGAATAACTGATAAAGCCATAAGGTTAAAATACTAAAAATACAATTGAGTTCACAAGTCTAAAACATCTGTCTAAATAGCTATATGAAAGTTTGAAAAACCTCTAAGATTGACTGAGGAGTTTATAGGAAAGACCCCCAACTAACTCCAACTGACTAAGTTAAAAAATGTACTAAAATAACTGAATGAAAGGTAAACTTGTCCTCAAAGAATGAGGACTCAGCACTGCTGCTGCTGTTGTAACGCTGAACTATCTAAGCGTGGTTAGGAAACTATACATCCAAACCTATGATATAAGACATAAAAAAAGTATGCGATCAGTACTTTAAATGTAGTGGTATATGAGATGAGGACATGCTGAAATTCATAGGTTAACTATGAATAAAATAATAACATAAACTAAATAACATGAGATAACCGAACATGAATGCATAAAACTGTAGTATATGAGAGTGCAAAACCAAGCATATATATATATATATATATATATATATATTTCTGAAATAAGTTGTAAACTAAAATACTGAAATCTAATAACTAAATAAATGAGAGTCTATATGCTTTAATCAAGCAAACCTGAACTAACACTATACTAAATACTGTACTAAGACTGTGGGAGCTAGCTATAACTGAACTACCCCATTCTCATCTATCAGGGACCAACCTGTAACCCCAGTTTGAAAGTGTTGATACCTTGATAGGGGTACCAATACATGAATGGCGATGTGGATTCCACAAGGATGATGTCTCGTAGGACTAAAGAGTCACCCTAAACTAGCAGGAGTACTCAACCTATACTGGCTAGGCAGTTCTGTAACTCAGGGATTTCTACTAAGGGTCAAACCCTATACTGGCAGGAATGTCCCCATCCCTGGGTTCGCTCAGTGCTGAATCCTACTCCCAACTGAATGACACTGGAACACTAACTGGTGTATGCACTGAAGTTGATAAGCTTAGGTCATGGTGTTTCAAAAACAATAGTGCATACTGATTTTAAAGTAATTGTAAATATGTAAACTAATGTCGTTGATATGAAGTAAAACTAGAACTTTCATTATAAATGTGATAATCTGAATATGAGAATGAAATCATGATTCTGTTTGACTTGTTACTTGAATAGAAATCATCTATTAAGGTATGTGTTCTTGAAAACTTCTTGAACTTAGTAGCTTGGAACCTTGATTCCTTAAGAAAGAAGCTTGAATTTGTTCTTAGGAAAGGAGAGGGTTTTTACATGCATTAATTACAAGAAGATGGGTAAATAATGACCATTTTTGAGTTATAAATCATGTTTGGACGGTTAGGGATGAGGGGAAAGGACTAAACTGATCCTTGGCCTTTTTTTATTGTGTAAATGACCCTCGTGGAGAGACCCCTAGAAAAATGGAATGGACCTCGCATTGCGACTCTCAGAAAGGTAGAATGGACCTCACGTAGAGAGCCTATCATGAGACCTTACTATTTCTCATGAAAGTCATAATTTTTTGCTCGGGTATCAAATTATGAAAAAATTGGTATAGTTAGAAAGCTAATTCAATCATATACAACTTGAAGGGTATTGAGCTAAAAAATTACACATATATAAAAAGTTATATACATTCAAAGTAGGCCCTTGTAGAACTGAATACAAAGATTTGGCCGAATCAAAGGCTCTTAGATCAACTTTGCTCTAAGTGATTACCATAAAGATTTTTCACCTCAAAAGAATTCTTTACACTAGGATAATTATCGTGACACATGTATTCAAATACAAATCCTGGGATTAGTTTTTAGATGCGTAGGAATGATGGTTCAAAGTCTAGCCTAAAAATATGGGGTGTTACATTTATCCCACTTGAAATCATTCATCCTTGAATAAGGGATAGGAACTTGATGAAGTCTTATGAGTGTGTAATGATGTACACATGACATGTATGGTAATGAAGGATATAATTGAGCTGAAATGTTATAACTTTATCATGAAACTGATTTCTGTGCTGACTTGACTCTATTGACTGTAAGGAGTTAATTCATGTTGAGAGTTTATAACTTGCTTGAAATGTTCATGATACAATCATACATATAGAACTGCAAAGTGATAAATGATTCAATGTAAGAGCGAATCGTGAGATAAAGAGACTAAGTTCATACAAGGGATGTTACAATGTCTGAGCTGGAATACTTGGAAAACTGAGATCATGCACTGCAAACTTATGAACTGAGTCATGAATGGATGTACGAATCTGAAATATGATGTATGGACTGAAATAAATTACCTCATGGAATATACATATTCATGAAACTCTAAATAGTACAACCAGATGGAAAGACAAAAAACCATAGGAACTTATCAGTCTGATTGCTAGACTGAATTGTTGGCTTTACGGACAACTCATACTAAAAACTTATACTTAACTGGGGAATTTCTTCAACACTCTTTCTAAAAAGCTCTAATAACATTAGGGAGTAAAGAATTTAAGAATGATCTGAATGGGATATCTAAATATATAATCACAACATGGCTACAATTCTATAATCATGGACAATAGGCCTATAAAACCTAAACTAGAATTGCTATTCCTTAGACAATGCAACTGCTACTCTCAATCTTAGACATACTCCTCGAATTCTACCTCAACTATACACTCCCCTTCAATACTACACTTTACTTGAGGCTACTTATAATCTTCACATGGGCACCGATAACTCTATTTACTAAAGTCTCGGCTGAACTGAATTCTCTCACTATGTTTAAGCTTAGTTGTATCTACAAAGTGCACACATAACACTGTAATATTAGTCTGAATCATGAATTTAATACTACCCTTGAGTTTCCACAACTTCTCATCTCATGAATAATTTTGATTACCATTTCAACAACTTTCAACCTCTTACTAGGAATTTAGTAACGCGCAATGTAGTTATCCACTTATACACCAACATGACATTCAAGCCTATCTTCCTAACCACACATGAACTTCCAAACAAGCACCTATAAATGCATGTTCCTAAAATTCTTCAATACTCTATCATTAATAAATTAGATGCGCTACCCTAAGAGAACACACATAGAACTCTCAACCAACCATAACATATCCAAAAATCTTAACCTCAATCGTTCTTAAACCTTATACCCTTAGATAAAAGAAACATATAACAAACTTTTCTTTAAAAAGGAACTATTGCTCTCTCCCATATAAATAATTACTCATCACCACTATTATTTCATAAGGAGAGTTCACTGAAAGAATAGAACATGAGGACCTAAAACATGAAAGGATACTATGCATAACCTTGACACTAAACTGAGGTATAAGGAATAGAGTATTAACATCCTGAATTCATCAAAGTGATCTAAACTAAGGACATAAATGACGTAATCTGGAATTCAATGATCATTCGGAGTGTAGCATGAGTACCTAGAACTGAACATACTGCAAAGAATGAGTGCATGAGTCATGAGCTGCATGACCTAAATTTAAAGTTCATAAATTTATGGAACATAATTCGTACTGCTAAGCAAACTGGAACTCCTTATACTAGGGACTGGAAGCGTACATGACCTTCTATGGAAAAAGGCATGAATATGAGCTATGATCATGTAGCTGACATATCAAGTATGAGTAGATATCATGATAGATGAAGTACAAAGACTGAAATAAGAATAGGTCGGGCATCTTTATCCCTAGTGTTATTCGACAACACACTAGCATCACTACTAGAATCTGATAGCCTAACTTTGTTACTTGTTCTATCATCTCCCTCCTTAGCTTTAATCCATCATCCTAATTTGGTGGTAATAATACACATATATGATAAATTCACCCTAAAAGACTATGCCTGATAATGTAAGACCCTCTACTAGTACTTTCTTTTGATATACAATTCTTAGCTTGATATAGCCCTAACAATTATCATATAATAACTTAATACTTACTAACTTGGAATCTTTCTAAGTATCACCATGCCATGAGTTCACACCATCTAGAGTTTCAACTCTCATTTCTATTAGCTCAATCTTCAAAGATTCCAAATTCTATTCTAACACTTATCATGGATATCCCCCAAACCCTTAATGAACCATACTAACCTCCATCATAGCCTACTAATATCATATCTCTAAACTTATATTTCTTTCTAAACTATGCATACCATTACACCTGAACATTCGATATCAATATCTTATAGCCCATAACTTAGTCGGTAAGAACATCAATTACTACATTACTAGCCAGATTCAAATTTAGTATTCAAGGGTACTATATAAGCATACCCATACCATTACACTTAACATAAATTCTTACATACACTATTTTAAGCCTACTGATTCAACTTTCATACAACTATCCCCATGGATACATAATCCACTAGTTATTGATAAATGCCATCCCCACCTTACCACTTCTAAACTTCTAGATTTATACTTCTAGTTCTAGATCATATGCTGTCCAAGGATTCCAAGAAGGGATCTGAAAATACATATGACCCCTAAGCACTGAGGAACTAACTCTCTATTCAATAGTTGGTTCATTAGAAAACTAAAACTGAATGACCATATTTCCGCAATCAATTGAGGCATAAGTGGATCTAATCCATGCTAAGAATAATATCAAAATTAGTTATCTCTAACTCTATAAGATTAACTAAAGTGAGTTTCTAGGATACTGTAACTAAGCAATTTTTATATACTCGTCTTGCTGTGATAGATTTACCTACTATGGTAGACACGGAGAAAGAATCTGCTAATATTTTGGGACTGACACTAAAATTGATAGCTATATACGAGTTACAGAAAAAGTGAGGCTTCGAGGTCTAATAAAATATACACAAAAAGATGAAAGACTTGTAATTTACCTTTAACCACATCAGAAGAACTTTCTTGATCATGTCAAAACTGGACTGCATAAAGTCTGTTCTAGCACTGACCAATGGTACTGCCTTGCTGAGTCAGGCGACCTACTAGAGCTGATGGACGATTGGACTGGCCTTGTTGGTGCAAATCCCTTCCCCTATGAATGATTAATGGACACTCTCTGACCCCATGGCGTAGATTTACATACCTAAAATACATACCAATACCAACCTTACACACACCCTAATGATTCCTACTAATTCTTCACAAAGAGAATTTGTACAATCACTGTGCACACTATCCTATGACTTAGAGCCTGGTTCTCTATCCCAATTATTATTCCTAAACTTTAGCACTGGTACACTAGTTGAAAATATAGTTGGGTATGAGATTTTCTAATGGAACTGGGAATGGTTACAACCCTATGACCTTGGCTTAAAACTACCTATTCTAGCACTCATATTCTCTCTTTTTTTTCTATGCTTTCCCCCCAATCTATTGAGTAAGAACCATAAGCCTAGATAGGGAAATAATCTATTGATTGTTGTAAGAAACTATTGAATGAGCTAAGGTAGTGAAAGTAACTCTAAATTCGGTATGAGAGACATGCTCGTTCAAGGGATCTTCCTAAATAGGCAGAGGTGTAGGATGATTCCCATTCCTTATTCCATTGTTATTTCTAGGAGGCATGGTTTGTAATGGAATAAAGGATAATTCAAGAAGAGATTTTAAATATATATCATGCTTATTTGCATGACATAAATACTGGAAGAAGGGAAACTTTTGCTAAAATATCTCGTAGCTTATTGTCCATAAGTGTGGCATGTTTCACACCCATTCACAAGACTCTACTCAATATAGTTTTAAGACTCCCTAGGACACTATAAAACCTTAGTCTCTGAAACCAAGTTTTGTCACGAAATGAGGCTACCCCTAGATGCGACAATAGTGCTTATAGTCATAAGTGACCATATGCTAACCCATGAGCTGGTACCTACTGTGAGAACTAAGTTATATAATAATAAAGGACATATGCAAAGAACAACTAATAAAGCCATAAGGTTCAAATACTAAAAATACAACTGAGTTCACAAGTCTGAAATATCTGTCTAAGCGACTGTCTAAATGTATGAAAAACCTCTAAGACTAATTGTGGAGTTGATGGGACACCCCTAACTAAATCCAACTGACTAAGTAAAAAAAGGTACTAAAATAACTGAATAAAAGATAAACTTCTCCTTGAAAGATAAGGACTCAGCACTGTTGCTGCTGCTGTAACATTAAATTATCTAAGCGTGGTCAGGAAACTGTATGTCCAAACCTATAATATAAGAAATTATAGCACAAAGAATAGTATGCGATCAGTACTTTGAATATACTAGTATATGAGATGAGGACAGGTTGAAATGAATGGGTTAACTGTGCATAAAATAATAACATAACTAAATAGCATTAGATAACTGAACATGAATGCATGATGATAGGCGTATTTACACGCCTAAAGTGCTTTAATTTACCCATATTTTAGCTAAGTTTTGAGGATAAAATATATAACTCATGCACTTTTAGTCCTTTTTCCTGTAAGTGAGCTAACAAACGTGATTAGCAAGTTTTCAGGTATAAATGATGTAGATTTCAGCATTTTATGGATAACTTGACGCCAAAGGAAGCTTCACGAAAGCAGGGAAGGAGAGCTTGGACGCCTAGGACCAAAAGTGACGCATGGGAAACCTATCCCGGGCAAAAACAGCATTTTCCAAGACTTTGGGGATCAACAGTAACCTATAAGGATTAGGATAATGATGCAGTAATTTATTAGGATTAGGATAAGTACGAAGTAGCCTTACAGGAATAGGATATGGGTATTATAAATACCCTATTTTGCTGCAGTTTTTAGACACACATCATTATTCTCATCATTCACATTCTAATTCATTCATCTACAACTCTAAACAATTTGCTTTCAATTAATTCTTATTTACTTTCTCTTCATCTATTCGTCTTAAATTTTCACAACAAGAGAAACGCTACTTGCAAGGTCTTCACACCACAAGCCATACCAAACCCTACTACACGTGAGATCTTTATTTTGGTATAATGATAATGACTATTGTGATTTCCCTTGCACTCATGAGTATCTAAACCTCTCTATTGGGGTTATGGAAGCCTTATGAGATACTATCTATTGCTATGAGTATGTGAGTTCTTGACACATATGCTGCTTATATCATTATTCTGTTCATCTTAATGCAAATTCTTGTGGTTGCAAACACATAGGATACGCCAGTATAGCATTAACTTGTTCGAAAGAAAAGTTATATGTCTGGAAAAGAGATAATGTCAAGGTAATAGGGCACCAACTCCTGTTAAAAAGTTAGTGCCGTAACTGGATTAACCTCTTGGAGAATTTGTACCATTAGATACGCTTTAAGCTCGAAAGAGTTAAAGTGAAATAGTCCTTGTTAGGTCGAAAGACTCTTGGATTTACCATAGAATACAATTCTCTATAAGCACATGCATGTCTGAATTCCGCATAACTCATAGCCAATAGAGACGTATAACTCATAAGGTGGACATAACCCCAACTCCCAATTCTCATTGATTAACATCTTACTAAACATTCTTCCTTTTTACTTTGCTTTTCTCCGTTTTTACTTTGTTATTTTATTACACTATTGCACGCTACAAAATCCCCCCTTTTACGAGACTTTCACCAAAAGTCTGCTAATCTTTGCTTACTTAGTGACCAGCTATTCCCTGTGGGATTCGACACCCAACCCAATTGGGTTCTATATTTGACAGCGACCACTTACACTCTTACGAGAGGTGTAGTTTGAGCGTTATCAAATTTTGGCGCCGTTACCGGGGAATACGGTTGTCTACGAAGTTTGTGATAGTTACTAGACCCTTTGGTCAAAGATTCTCGTACTTTACTTTTAGTTTTTGTTTTTGTTTTCTGCAGTTTTTTATTCAGTGCATGCCCCATACTCGAAGTTCTGGTCAACCATTGTTACCTTTCAATCCTGAACCACATCGTATTAGTAGAATGGAGGCTCAACAGGAAATTGAAAGAAGGGCTGATCAACAGGAATAGGCTAGACCAGCTGCTCTGGCCGCCGCTCAAGTGCATCAACAGAATATTGATAATCTTGGGCAAGCGACAAATCCTGACGATGAGGATCTAGGTGATGATGAGTTACTAAACCCTAGGCGTGATGCTGAGATGGAGACACCAGCTAACAGAAGAGATCGTCAAGATAGGTTCAGGCCTGAACGCTGATGATGATGATGATCTTGATGGAGCTGGTGCCACAGGAGCCATTATTCCTCCTCCATTGGCACCCGGAGCTAAGTTCAACATCACGAGCACCATGATTCAGTTATTGCAACTCAAGGGATTATTCGGTGGACTAGCAGGCGACGATCCGAATATGAATCTGATCAACTTTATTTCTATATGCAAGTCATTTGACAATCCTGCCGTTGGACAGAATGCAATTTAGTTGCACTTATTTCCATTGTCTCTATCTGGGGAGGCAACTCTATGGTTGAGCGGGCTGACTCCTAATTCTATCACTAATTGGAGGCAATTGAAAGACGCTTTCCTAGAAAAATTCTTTTCGCCATCCAAGAGAGCACAATTAAGAGATGAAATCAGCAATTTTCGACAGCTTCCAACTGAAGCCCTCTACGAAACATGGGAGAGATTCAAGAAGAAGCTTATGAGGTGCCCAAACCATCACATGACCAATGTTCACTTGATGGAGATACTATATAGATCCTTGAATTCAGTAACTAAACCAGTGGTGGATAATACGGATGGAGGATCATTTATGGACCTCACCTTTGTTTAGGCAAGTGATATTCTAGACCGGATGACGAAGCAAAGTAGGGTGTGGAATACCAGAGATTCTGAGGTAGCAAGCCCTACTTTTTCTATAGGCATGACTGCAGAACAAAAGAGAAGAGAAGAAGAATGTGATCAAGATTTGGCGCACATGAAAACACAAGTGGATCTTCTTACAAAGCATCTACTATCAGGGAAGACTGAAAAAGTCAAAGCAGTTGCGTCAAAAGAAAGAGAGAAATCCGATTCTGAGGAAAAAGCCAACTACGTGAACAATCAGGGGAATTTTCGAGGCAATACCCAAGGAAACCAAGGTCGGAACTATTATGATAATTCTGGAAACAAGGACCGGGATCAAGGTAGTTGGAAGAACAAAACTGACAGGAGTGGCGTGTATATTCCTCCTGGACGATGAGAGGCCACTGCATTAGGAAATATGTCAATGGAAGATATGATGTCTAAGCTGTTGAAAGGAGTGAAAGCAACCAGCACGGGAGTAACTGAGGTAATAAATGACTTGGCCTCAATGAAGCAATTGGTTGACTCATATTCCACTTCAATAAGACAACTGGAACAACAATTGAGTCAAATTTCTGCCACATTAAATCAAAGAAAAGCTGGAACCCTACCGAGCGACACAGTGCAAAACCCAAGAAACGATGGAACATGCATGGCTGTTACTACCAGAAGTGGTAAGGTTCTGTAAAATTCATCCCAAAGCAATCAAGTGGTCGAAGATATCGTAGGAGATAATGCCGTCGAAACTAATGACGATGTTCATGACGTCAGTCCTCGACGTCCTCAGCCCGAAAAGATCACCAATCCAAAGAAAGAGGAAAATAAAGTCATGGAGAAAACTATTCCCCTTCCACCAACACCTTTTCCTCAAAGATTAAAGAAGAGAGCGGATGATACAAGGTTCAACGAATTCATGACGATGTTAAAACACCTGACCATTAATGTTTCGTTGGTTGAGGCGCTGGAACAGATGCCTGGGTACGCTAAATTCATGAAGGACCTTTTGACAAAGAAGCGGGCAGCAAGCTATGAGCCGACAGATAATGTTCACCATTGCAGTGCAATCGCTACAAGATCACTAGTTCAAAAGAAGGCAGACCCTGGTGCTTTCACTATTCCTTGCACGGTTGGATCTATGAATTTTGCTAAGGCATTGTGCGATTTGGGAGCAAGCATCAATTTGATGCCACTATTCGTCTACAGAAAGTTGGGGTTGGGCGACCCTACACCAACTAATATGCGGCTTGTGATGGCAGATAGGTCGATAAAATGACCTGTTGGTATCTTAAATGATGTGTTGGTGAAGGTTTTCACATTCTTCTTTCCTGCAGACTTTGTTATTCTGGATTTCAAGGCGGAATCTGAAGTTCCCATAATCTTGGGACGCCCTTTCCCCGCAACTGGAAGTGTGCTTATTGACATGAGAGCTAATGAGCTTTTATTTTGATTGAATGATGAAGTGGTCCGTTTTGATGTATGCAAAGCAATGAAGCAACCCGAAGATATGGATGTGTTCCCTGTAGCTGACATTAATTATAAGGATGACAAGGAATTATCTGTAGAGAAGCAGCTTACTGTTGAGTCACTATCTGAGGTGCTTTTGAATTGTGGGCGTGAGGAGGCTCAAGAAAATGAAGAAACTATGTGTGCTCTAACTGAAATAGGGTCCTATTCTCATACTCCTAAGCAGCCGGACCTTGATCTTAAGAATCAACCATCACCAACAGCAAAGACTTCCATTGAAGAGCCCCAGTGCTAGAATCGAAAGAGCTCCCCAATTATCTAAGGTATGCATTCTTAGAAAGTGGAAATACACTTCCTGTGAGTGTGGCGGATAATTTAAGTGAACAGCACATAGAGGCTCTCATCTCTGCTCTAAAGAGATACAAGAGAGCTATGGGTTGGACTATTGATAATATAATTGGTATCCCGCATGGGATATGTATGCACAAGGGTCATCTCGAAGAAGATTGAATGCCTACAAGTAAGCCTCATTGTCGTCTGAATCCATTCAGAAAATGATCCACCATCTATCTTGATGAAGTATAAGTAATCGAGATAGTTATGTCGTGCCGCGACAATAAATCAAGCGCTTGATGGGAGGCAACCCATCTTTTTTAATTATTTATGTTGTTTTTGTTTTCCTAGGATTTTGTCGAGCCACGACTAAAACTAAGGCGCTTGATGGGAGGCAACCCATCGTTCTAATCGTTTTTGAGTGAATGCAGGTGCAAGAGGTGTAAAGGAGGAGATTGGTTTCAAATTTTAATTTGGAAGTATTGCATGTTAAAGGTGGTAAGTTAGGAATGAAGATGCAAAAGGCTATGGGTGAGGCATTGCTTATGAAAATATAGGCAAAGAACAAGGCAAGGCCTATGTAAATCTAGGCCACGAACAAGGCAAGGCCTATGCTATGGCCTAAGCTCTCGGATTCTAGAGTGCCATAGCATAGGCGCCGCCTATGCTCAATAATGCCATAGCATAGGTGCCGCCTATGCAAAAGCATTTTGTCTCTGAATCTCATATACCATGGCATAGGCGCCGCCTATGCCTAACAATGCCATAGCATAGGCGCCGCCTATGCTCAACAATGCTTTGCAAAAGGCGCCGCCTATGCCAAGCATAGGCAAAGCATTAGGCGCCGCCTATGGTCACTTTTGGTCTCCAAATCCGATTCCAAATGGGTCAAAACCCGACCCAAGCTTGTCCTATAAATAGAACCTTAGTCTTAAATTAAAAACACATTGCAATTCACCCTAAAGTGCCGCCTACCTCTCCAAATTCTCCCAAAAATTTTCCTTTTGCTCTTTTACTTTGCAAGAACATCTTCCTAGGCCATCAACCAAGTAAGTACTTCTTTGTTCTTGTTTTATGTTCCGTAAGTACTGCACTACTACGTCTATGATGAATTGTTTAATCTTGAAGTAGTATTGATGATTTCAATATGGTTGATTTGTTGTGGTGAAACTAAGTGAGTGAAAGAATACGTAAGAATGCTCTTGACTTGTTTCCAACTTGTATTTGATTTTGATACACTGTCATACTTTTGCGGAATTGACATAGTCTAGAACATTGCATAACCTTGTAACTTGAAAGCTTGCTTGGATGACTTGTTCATTGAGATGAAAATCATGGTTAACTACAAACATGAGATGTTGATTATTTCTATGCCATAACTTGATACATTCTCTATGTAGTAGTCTTATTCAAAGTGATGCATGAAAACATTACCAAGATTACATGATCTAGAATTGAGAAAGGATAGTTAAGATGATACGAAAAGTATGACTGCACTGATTATATTGTTGGAACATAACACCTAAAACGTATATCGATGAAATCTGAGTAATCGACATCGTTCACTTCACTAGTTTGTACAAACAAACTAAGTGTGGGGTGGTGACACTACTGCTTGTTTATTGATTGTATCCACCGAGATGAATCTAACATGACTATTATTTTAATCTCAGGTACAATGGCACCAAAACCAAGACAAGGGAAAGAAAAAGCAACCACTTCACAAAAAGGCCAAAAAAGGGGATGGAAAGAGCTAGGAGAATCCTCCTCGCTGCAAATACCTCGCCGCATGTTTGGAATTAAATGGGTCTTTAAGGAGGAAGAAAAGGAGTGGTATAGGAACAATAAAGAGAAAAAATATATTCATGTGGAGTTGATACACAAGGAAAGCCTAGCAAAGAAAGAACCCCGTATGTTGGCTAAGATAATGGCGTTACACCTTGATTTTATCTTCCGAGATATGGGAGAGTGAAATCTTGATTTAACACGTGAATTCTATGCCAACTGGTCACCGAAAACTACAGGGAGTGAAGTAAAGATTCGGGGCCAAGTTCTGCAACTAAATGCGTAGTTCTTCAACTCCTTTCTGGGTTTTCCATCTGTTGATCTATCACCACTCAAAGAGCTGTATAACAGACCTCCGTACAGGAAAATTAGACACACATTGTGCGGAACAAGATCTATGGCATGATGGAGCAGACACAAGGACACCGGTCGGCACAACACCTTCCCATATGCTTCCTTGAATAGAGAAGCTTGGATATGGATGCGCATAGTCAACTCTTGTCTGATTCCAGGGACCCAGTACACAAAGATTACACGAGATAGAGTGTGCTTGGTGTACGCATTGATGACGAATGTTCCTATCAATATTGGGGAAATTATTTGATCTACAATGCGAAAGGACAGGCTACACAAGAGGTCCCACTTTAGCTTTGGCAATCTGTTGACCGCAATATTGAGGAAGGAGGACATCGAAGAGGAACCGGCTGATCATAAACTTCCACAAAACCCAAAGAGGGTTGACCTCACTAAGGTTAAAGATTCTGAAACCACGCATGGCGTTAACCTTACCACTGCAGAAAGGCATGCTCGGGATGAGAGTTTCTTTCACCATCTTTATGGCATGACTCGGTTTACAATGATGAGCCGAGGTCGTGTTCCAACTACTGCAGAGCTCCAACAGCTGGATTATGACTACCCAATGAATGAGCATGCAAGGCAAATATGTGGAGTAGGTGTGTACTTTGAGGAATCTCTTGATGACGATGTGCCAACCGATGATGATCGTCGAATGCCAGACTCCGATGTGGAGGAGAACTCTGATGGCGACGACTCTGATGATGATTCCGACGAAGGGGGTATGACCCTAGACATAGAGGAGGAGTCCGACTAACCAGGTTCTTCTTATTTATTTTCCACTGAGGGCAGTGTGTCCCGTCTAAGTGTGGGGTGCTGGTATTTGCATGCTAAACTTCTTTATCTGCATTTGAATTCATTTATGTTTGTTTTTTTTTTGTTTTTTTAGTAGTTAAATTTTTTTTTTAACCTTGGATGAAATTGTTCTGATAGGCAGCATGGTATTACGACAAGAGTTTGTAATGCAATCATTACTATTGAGACATTTAGGCTCTAATAGTGACTCATTATGTGATAATTATATGGTTCAATTCCTTCATCTGTTAGGTCAAGAGTCTATACTGCTTCCAATAAAGTCGACCATGTGCCCTGTGTGTGTGAGATGATAGTATATTCTATGTTGGTGGATGATGCTAGAACTTGCCTGGTATGTATGTAAAGCGAAATAAAGAGTGTGAGTTATGAGATGATTTAGGCATTTCTTTGGCAACCTATGATTATGTACCTTCATTTTATCTACCCATGGACATTATCCTAGATAACCCCCTTTGAGCCTTTAGCCTATTTTCTTTGACAGCCTCATATGTAAGCCCAATCCATTTTTTTCAAGACCATAATTTGATCCAAAGTCCTAAGTGCTTTAAATTGTAAAGTAATGTGACAAAATAAGAGGAAATTGGGTGAGAATAGTGCCTTAGAATGTATTGGTGCTTGAATTTGTTATGAAAAATAATTGCTATCATAAGAGGTGTGTTATGAAAAGAAAAAGGAAAAGAAAAATAAAAAGTTAATTCTGTTCAAAATTGAAAAACAAAAGAGGTGAGAAAGGGTGGTAGATTAAAAGAAAGTAGAAAGGTTGTTTGAAAGAAAGCATAAATGGAATAATGTGATGTATTAAAGCGCTTAGGAACATAGTCACTATTTCTGGCCAAAATAGTCCTACCCGTCCCTTAGCCTACATTACAACCTGTAAAGACCTATTTGATCCTAAGCTTAACATTTTGATATTTAGTGGAGCATTACACAAAGGGCAAGCCTATGGTCATCATTTGCAACATATGAATTCTTTGTGAGAGTGAGAGCAAGGATAATCTTATACCCATGTTCGAAATATATACAATACTTGTGAGTGATTATGGGTTATATTTTGTGAGACACACATGGTTGATGAGTTTTGGGTGGTTGTGTATGATTCTCCATGCCTTAACTTTTGAATACGAATTAACCATCATCACGAGTCTATATTAGAGGTTGAATTGTTTCTAGAAGTAATCAGAAAACTACTCTTTGTAATAAGTGTCGTGCCTGTCTTGATGAATATTTTGTGTTGTTACTGTGAAACCCTAA
This sequence comes from Capsicum baccatum var. pendulum, assembly GCA_030864225.1. NCBI lineage: Eukaryota > Viridiplantae > Streptophyta > Magnoliopsida > Solanales > Solanaceae > Capsicum > Capsicum baccatum. Next base: position 113,901,739 of record CM061555.1, on the reverse strand, counting down.
GTGGATGTTTAGAAGGACATGATATTTTGTTCGAGGACGAACAAAGATTTAAGTGTGGGGTGTTGATGATAGGCGTATTTACACGCCTAAAGTGCTTTAATTTACCCATATTTTAGCTAAGTTTTGAGGATAAAATATATAACTCATGCACTTTTAGTCCTTTTTCCTGTAAGTGAGCTAACAAACGTGATTAGCATGTTTTCAGGTATAAATGATGCAGATTTCAGCATTTTATGGATAACTTGACGCCAAAGGAAGCTTCACGAAAGAAGAGAAGGAGAGCTTGGACGCCTAGGACCAAAAATGACGCATGGGAAACCTGTCCCGGGCAAAAACAACATTTTTCAAGACTTTGGGGATCAACAGTAACCTATAAGGATTAGGATAATGATGCAGTAATTTATTAAGATTAGGATAAGTACGCAGTAGCCTTATAGGAATAGGATATGGGTATTATAAATACCTTATTTTGCTGCAGTTTTTAGACACATCATTATTCTCATCATTCACATTCTAATTCATTCATCTACAACTCTAAACAATTTGCTTTCAATTAATTCTTATTTACTTTCTCTTCATTTATTCGTCTTAAATTTTCACAACAAGAGAAACGCTACTTGCAAGGTCTTCACGCCACAAGCCATACCAAACCCTACTACACGTGAGATCTTTATTTTGGTATAATGATATTGACTATTGTGATTTCCCTTGCACTCATGAGTAGCTAAACCTCTTTGTTGGGGTTATGGAAGCCTTATGAGATACTATCTATTGCTATGAGTTTGTGATTTCTTGACACGTATGCTGCTTATATCATTATTCTCCTCATCTTAATGCACATTCTTGTGGTTGCAAACACATAGGATACGCCAGTATAGCATTAACTTGTTCGAAAGAAAAGTTATATGTCTGGAAAAGAGATAATGTCAAGGTAATAGGGCACCAACCCCTGTTAAAAAGTTAGTGCCGTAACTGGATTAACCTCTTGGAGAATTTGTACCATTAGATACGCTTTAAGCTCGAAAGAGTTAAAGTGAAATAGTCCTTGTTAGGTCGAAAGACGCTTGGATTTACCATAGAATACAATTCTCTATAAGCACATGCATGTCTGAATTCCGCATAACTCATAGCCAATAGAGATGTATAACTCATAAGGTGGACATAACCCCAACTCCCAATTCTCATTGATTAACATCTTACTAAACATTCTTCGTTTTTACTTTGCTATTCTCCGTTTTTACTTTGTTATATTATTACACTATTGCACGCTACAAAATCTCCCCTTTTACGAGACTTTCACCAAAAGTCTGCTAATCTTTGCTTACTTAGTGACCAGCTATTCCCTGTGGGATTCGACACCCAACCCAATTGGGTTCTATATTTGACAGCGACCGCTTACACTCTTACGAGAGCTGTAGTTTGAGCGTTATCAATGCACAAAACTGTAGTATATGATAATGAAAGACTAAGCATATATATATATATATACATATTTCTAAAATAAGCTATAAACTAAAATACTAAAATCTGAAAAATGAATAACCTAGAGTTTGTATGCTTTGGTCAAGCAAACCTAAACTGACACTATATTAAATATAGAATTGAGACTGTGTGTAACAACCTAAAAATGTGTAATGCCTCAAGTCTGTACCCCAAATGCGACATGGTACTCATAATCCCGAAGGACCATAAGCTAACCCATGACTGGTACCTGCTGTAATCACTTAATAATAATACTATATAATGCAGAAATTAGGTGGAAATTGCCATAAGGTTCAAAACTAAATCATATAATGATACGTAAATACTGAATACTAAACATTTGACAATCATATCAAAAAACTAAATAAATGTCTAAAATAATCTACTCTGAAAAGCCTCTAACTAAAATGTCTAAAAATAGAGTTGATGGGACAAGTCCCCAACTAACTCCGACTACTGATGATATACTGAAAATGCTGAAATAAGAACTCTATCCTTGAACTATGAGGACTCACCACTAAATCTGCTACTGATAATCTAGGCTGCTAGTTATGGTTAGGAGCTGGTGCATCTGAACCTATGATATAAGACATCATAACACAAAAGAAAGGTATGCGTCAGTACTTTAAATATACTGGTATGCTAAGTGAGGTAGGATGGTATGCATGGGTTCATATGAATGAACAATAACTGACTGAGTAAAATGAATATAACTGACTGAGAATATATGTATATCTGACACTACTATAAATGCTGAATATGCAACGATATGCTCATAACTACACAAACTATAACTGAGATTCATGTTAACACTAGGTACTGAATTCTAATAACTAAATGACTGGTATCTGAGTTTACTAATATTGAATTTCTGTATCCGAGTGACTATTTCTGTCAATCCTGATTCTCTTGTACTGAACTGAGTTCTATACTGAGCTAGGTGACTGTATCTGACTGTCCTTATTTTGAAACTAAACTGAGGTTTATACTGAGTCTGAAATTAAAACTGTGCGAGTGTTCCTCTAACCAAATTCTGTTACTTTCTGAGTACTACTAGATATGACATTACTGAGACTATTCTGAAACTACTGTAAATCTTGGTTAATAGCTAGATTGTCGGGTATTAGATACCCCCAGGACTTGAAAGCATAAATTGTAAAGCATAGCATAATCTTGAAAAGCATTAGAATGTTCATAACTCATTCATAGAGATTTTTATCAAACACTTGTAAGATGTAAGCTTGTACATATGCTAGCATGTAATGATTTCCCCATTTAATCCACAAGCACACTTTATCAAACACTTGGGGAACATAATATATGCACATAATACTAAAAAATATGTAGCCATCATAATTTCAAATCCCATTCAAAAATTAAGGGCTTTTAACATGAATTCACATGATACTACACACATGATAAATAATTTCACATGAAACTTGAAATAAACCATGGGTCAGAACACCATTAACATCATAATCATGAATACACTCAAATCCTACATGGAATTCATGAAATCAATTAACTTATAGTTTAAAAGAGTTTCTTGAATTCTAAGTATGGAAGAAAACCCTTGGATGAAAACTTCACATACCTTGATGCTTGAATTCGTGAAGACTGATGGTTTGTTCTTGAAGATTTGCTCTAGAAAATAAAAGCCCTAAGGTTTGTTCTTGAGTAAATTTGAAAGAATTTGAAAGAAAGTGAGCAGTTTAGCCTCTAGGGTTATTTGATCTTATGTTTTAGGGCTGAAAATGGGTGGGATAATGACCCAAAGTACCCCTCTGGACGCGGGCTTTTAATGATCGAAAGCATTCCTAGTGATGCACAGACCGATGCACTGTGTCAATGGCATCAATGCGATGATCAACTCTCCCGTTGAGTTTGTGTTGGTTCATAAGAATTGCAATGAAAGCTTGAGAAAATTAACTGTCGGCGTGATGGGTGATGCAATGCATCGAGATTACATCGACCCACTATTTTGGTCACCTGAACATGGTTCAAATAAGGTCCAAAAAATCCAAAACTCACCCGAAGTGACCTACTGACATTCCTGATCATGAATAAACCTAAAAATTGATACTTTAAGGTCATGAAGGTCAAGAAATAGGATTGCCAACTTACGAAGGCTGAAATACTTCCAAGTACAAACACTTAGCTGAAATTTCTAACTCTGGAACTTCTTTTCAAGCTTTAACAAATTGAGTTAAGCTTAAAATTTTGCGTGGTCTTACAATATATCTTCTTTGGAACATTGTCCTCGAATGAGACTGACTAAGTTGAGAAACACTGATAGACTGAGCTTACACACTGAACATGCATATCTGATACATGGAATACCTAAATAAAACTGTTGATAAGCTGAGTTTTCAAACTGAACATGCATATCTGATGCATGAGTACATGGTTGAACTAATTCATGAATGCATGACTATCATAAAGATGATATGTTACAGTAATGAATACCAAATTTTTAACTGTAACTGATCATGGAACTGGGCAAAGCTAAGGAAGACTATTACCTTGAGCTGAGTCTGAGTTTGTGGAGAAGAGGTCAGGATACTTGGTCCGCATATCTTCTTCTGCTTCCCAAGTATCTACCTTAATGGACTAATTCCGCCAATGAACCTTGACTAAAGGAACCTCTTTGTTCCTCTGTTTGCGAATCCTAATGATCAAGGATTTCTACTGGGATCTTTTTATAAGAAAAATTATTCTGAGCAACTATACTCCCTATAGGGACTACAACTGCTGGGTCACCTATGCACTTCCTAAGCAAGGAGACGTGAAACACTGGATGTACTGAAGCTAAATCTGAAGGCAACTAAAGCTTGTAAGCTACCTTTTCAAAGCGACTGAGAATTTAGTAAGGACCGACATATTTGGGATTGAGCTTCACCTTTTTGCCAAACCTCTTTACCCCCTTTATGGGAGATATTTTGAGAATATATAATTATCAATCTCAACTCGAGATCCTTTACTAAATATGTATAAATGGGAACATGAGGACATAGGTGAGCATAAAATGTAATACATGAACTAAATATCATGAACTGAACTGAGCCCTTAGATACATAGCATATGGATGAGATTGGAACTTGAGGGTCCACCTTGAGTACCCATTACTCCAAACTGGATTTGTTATGTGAAGAGAAAGTGGAAGGTTTAGGTCATGAAAGCTCGAGAGACTATAGTTCATATCCCCCTTAGGATAATATGACCCCTGAAGGATACTGACTTAACTGAGCTACTGAGGAAAGATTGGGATGATGCACAGGGCACCTACGAACTGAATCGTGACTGAACATTTGGGATCTGAAACTGAGGCATAATACATGTACTGAGCTGAACTCACAACTACCTAGTTGCTCTATCTTGGAATAGTTACATTCATGAGACTTCAGATAGTGCGATTAGATAGAAAGATGGGAAACCAAACCATACGAACTTATCCGCCTAATCGATAAATTGGATTGCTGGCTTTACGGACTAACTCATGCTGGAACTTATAGTCGACTACAGCCTTTCTTTGACACCCTTTCTATTGAGTTCTAATGGCTTTAGGGAGCAAGGAATGTTGGCATGGGTTGAATAAAACTTCTGAATAAGAAATCACATCCTGACTAAAAATTTGTAGTATGATACGGGGCATACGAGACATCATATAAGATAGAGTGACTAAGCCCTATGCACTGCATCTACAAATTTTCATGCTTAGACATATTCCTCGAATACTCATTCAACTATATTCTTCACCTTAGTACGACTCTTCATCTAAGGCTACTAAAAATATTCTCATGGGTGCTAAACATGAATTCATAAACATACTAACTTATCTGATTATCTCAATGGTTGATAGCTGAATACTGGTCATGTAATATTAAACTGTATATAGTCTGAACTGAAACTATAGAGTATTATGCATACGAGGTAAAGAGTGATTGAGTAACATGAGATAACTGAGCATGAATTCATGAAAACTGTATTATTTGAGAATGCAAAACCAAGCATATAACATAATTCTGAAATAGTCTGTAAACTAAGGTATTGAAATACTGATAACTGTACGCTATGGTCAAGAAAACCTAAAACTAAACTAAGTTGCTGATTTGACTTCTGGACTGACACTGTGACTGATAATGTAGCTAAGACGGTAATTGCGACTGTAACTGAGACTCATACTAGCACTGAATATTGGGTTCTGATAACTACATTATGGATACTGACATAAATTAAGGATTTGAATATACAATCACACTGAGCATTTTCTCTACTCCTTATCTCATGAAAATTTTTTATTTCCCTCCCTTCAACAACTAATATATTTCTTGCTAGACATTTACTTAGCACACTAACCTGATATTCTGGCCTATTTTCATAACTATAGCCTCGTATAACATAAGCATGCAAAAATCTTTCCTTATCATGAACATTTACTCCCTCCCATCTAGGTAATCGCTTATCACTGCATCATTTCATAAGGAGAGTTCACTAAAGGGTTAAAACATGAGGACCTGAAGTGTGAATGAATACTATGATGAACTCGACACTTGACTGAGGCCTGAGGAATAGAATATCAACACCATGGATTTATCAAGAGACTTAAACTGAGGATATACATGACATAATCTGAATTTAGCCAACCATTAGAAGTGTTGCATGAGTCATGGGAACTGGGCATACTATAAAAAATGACATGAGTACATGAGTCATGAGCTGCATGACCTGAGTCTAGAGTTTCTGTATTCATGAAACATGATTCGTAATACTGAGTGAATTGAAACTCCTTAAACTAAAAACTATAAGTGTACATGATTTTTGCTAATGTGCATAAATATGAGCTATTATCATAAAGCTAACATATAATACATGAATAAATAAGGTACCATGATAACTGATGGGTTTTAAGAGTCTAAAGTACAATTCTAAGATGATCGGCGGGTTCATCCTCATTATGGGAATAAACAAAAGTGTCATCTATGTATACTATGAAGAACATGTCCAAGTACTACTTGAACACGCGGTTCATCAAGTCCATGAAGGCTGCTGGAGCATTGGTAAGACAAAATGACATTACTAGGAATTCAAAGTGACCTTATTGAGTACTGAAAGCTATTTTTGGAATGCCATATTCTCTCACTCTGAGCTGGTGATAGCCTGATATGAGGTCCATCTTAGAAAAGTAACTGGCACCCTAAAGTTGGTCAAACAATTCATTAATTTTGGGAAGTGGATACTTGTTCTTGACCATGACTTTATTTAACTGACGGTGGTCTATACACATTTTGAGAGAATCGTCCTCCTTACGCACGAATAGAACTGGTGCACCCCAAGAGGATATACTAGGTCTGATAAATCCCTTATCTAGGAGATTCTTTAACTATTCTTATAATTCTATAAGTTTTGCTGGAGCCATTCTGTATGGCAGAATAGAGATAGGCTGGGTATCTGGAAGAAGGTCTATTCCGAAGTCAATTTCCTTTTCGGAAGGGACCCTAGGAAAATCATTGGGAAACACATCTGGAAATTCACAAGCTAATGATACTAACTCAAGATTAAGGGTTTCTAAATTAGAGTCTTGAAATCATACGAGATGATAGATACATCCCTTAGATATCATTTTTATCACTCTAAGGTAAGAAATAAGCTGAACCCTAAGTGCTGAAGTACTACCCATCCATTCAAGGACAAGTTCATTCAAAAATGGAAAATGGACAACTCTATTTCTGCAGTCAACTAAAGCATAGCATGAATGAAGCCAATCCATGTCGAGAATGACTTCAAAATATATCATCTCTAATTCTACTAAGTCTGCTAAAGTGACTTTTTGAGATACCATAACCGGACAGTTCCTGTCTATGTTTATACCCATCAGCCTATGATAGATTTACCCACTGGGGTAGAGATTGAGAAGGGCTCTGCTAGGATTTTGGGACTGACTCCAAAGTCAACAGCTATAAAAGGAGTTACAAAGGACAAAGAAGCTTTTGGATCTAGCAAAGCATAAATGTGCAAATGATAAACTTGTAATGTACCAGTGACCATATCAGGAGAATTTTCCTAATCCTATCAGGACTGAAGTGTATAAAGCCTATTTGGGCATTGCCCATTGGTGGTACTTGAAGTGGCAACTTACTGATTCGGGCAACTAGACTAAGCTGAGGGACAGATATGCTGACTCCACGAACCTAACTGAGGACAATCTGATTCTATGGTCTGGATTGCTGCATCCAAAACACAACCCACTACCAGCCCTACATTCGCCCTGATGGTTTTTTCTATATTTTTGGCAAGGAGGATTTGTTTGGCCACTCTCTGGCCTGGCATTCTGGCCCTCTTATTCTTTCTCCTTCTTTTCCTATATCTTTTCTCCTTACTCTATAGAGTATAAGTCATAAGCCTAGATAGGATCATAGCTAGCTGATTGTTCTGGGCTACCACTCAATAAGCTAAGCCAGTGAAAGAAGTCCTGATTTTAGAGTGAGATAAATTCTTGTTTAGGGGATCTTCCTGAATGGGCAGAGACACTGACTAGTTTCCAGTTCTTCTTTCGTTAGCCCTTTTGGGAGACATATTCTGTAAATAGAGGGAGTTAAAGGATTAGACTGAGAGTGTAACTTAATATCATGCTCACTCGTAATACTAAAAAAAGGAAACTTTGCCTAAAATACCTCAGAGCTCCTTGTCTATAAGTGTGGTGCGCTACACACCTATGTACAAGACTCTACTAGACACTGCTTTCAGACTTACTAAGACCCTATTAAACGTTAGGCTCTAATTTACCTAAGTTTGTAATGCCTCGAGTATGTACCCCAGATGCTACACGGTGCTCATAATCTCGAAGGACCATAAGCTAAGCCATGACTGGTACCTGCTACAATCACTGAATAATAATAATGTATAATGCAGAAATTAGGTGGAAATTGCCATAAGGTTCAAAACTGAATCATATACTGATATGTAAATACTGAATACTGAACAACTGACATTCATATTTGAAAACTAAATAACTGACTGAAATAATATAGTTTGAAAATCCTCTAACTGAAATGTCTAAAAATGAAGTTGATGGTACAAGTCCCCAACTAACTCCGACTACTGATTATATACTAAAAATGCTTAAATAACAACTCTGTCCTCAAACTATGAGGACTCACCACTAAATCTGCTGCTGATAATCTGGGCTACTAGGTATGATCAGGAGCCCGTGCGTCTGAACCTATGATATAAGATATCATAGCACAAAAAAAGGTATGTGTTAATACTTTAAATGTACTGGTAAGCTAAGTGAGGTTGGCTGGTATGCATGGGTTCATATGCATGAATAATAACTGACTGAGTAACATGAATATAACTGACTGAGAATATATGTATATCTGACACTACTATAAATACTGAATATATAATGATATGCTCATAACTACGCATGTTGTAACTGAGATTCATATTAACACTAGGTACTAAATTCTGATAACTGAATGAATGGTATATGAGTTTACTAATACTAAATTTCTGTATACTGAGTGACTATTTTTGATAGTCATGATTCTGTAGAACTGAACTGAGTTCTATACTTAGCTGAGTGACTGTACCTAACAGACCTTATTCAAAAACTGAACTGAGGTTTATAATGATCTGAAACTAAAACTGTGGAAGTGTTAATCTAAACCATATACTCCAAGTATGATTGAGTTGGGGTCTAACCTATGACCCCAGTTAGAAGGGTGTTAGAACCTTGCCAATGGATACTAATAATTATTATGATTTAACCCTCTCCGATAGAAAGCTCTTTTGTCAACCCTCACTGGCAGGAAAACTCATACGAGATGTATCAATCCTAGGATGGCAGGAAAACATCTCAACCTACACTAGCTACGTAGTTCTGTAATGCAGGAATTGCTACCAAGGGTCAAACCCTTTTTATTTTTCCTCTCCCCCCCCCTTAAAATTTTCCTACCTCAATCTATTGAGCCTAAATCATTAGCCTAGAAAGATCCATATCCCCAATAAGAATGGCAGTCCTACACTCCTTGACTACCAAACCAGATACTTTGGTAAAAAACTTACTCAGACTCGATCTAGGGTCTGCCATCATGTCAGGAACAAACTTAGACAATTGGTTAAACTTAAGGTAGTACTCCTTCATTGTTATAGAGCCCTGGCTCAAGTTCACAAACTCCTCTACCTTAGATTCTCTCAATTCATGTAGAAATACCCTGTCTAGAAATATATCCTAAAATACTGCCAACTCATAGGAGCTGTATTTTCACCAATACCACTCTTCTATATAGCCACCTAATTATATGCCACATCCTTCATCCTATAAGATGCCAACTCTACACTCTCCTCCTCAGTAACATGCATAATCTGGGTGATCTTCCTTACCTCATCAAAGTAAAGTTGTGGGTTTTCGCCTATTTTTGACCCAAAGAACTCAGGCAGATTAATTCTCATAAAGTCATGAATTTCAGCTGCTGCTAAATCACCATTCTACTAAAGTAGAACTGCCTCCTGATGGTTGCCTTGAGCATTGGCAGTCATAGCTTGGGCCAACGCCTAAAATGCAACCATAAATTCAGCATGGGATACATTTTCATTCAGAGGGTTAGCAGGTTGGGGTGGTTGGTTATCATTTCTACGTGCATTAGCTCAGTAAGGAGGCATGTTTAATTGTCATGTAAAAGCACGAGCTAAAACTATATAGCACTATAATCACGATAGATTATGAAAGAAAAGAATGATTTCCTAAATCGTTTCGTAGCCTCTTGCTCATAAATGTAGCACGCTTCATACCCATGATGAAGACTCTACGTAACGAGGCTTATCTGACTCCATAGAACTCTTTAAACTTAGGCTCTGATACCAAGTTTGTAATGCCCCAAAAATGAGTTTCGAGATGTCACACGGTGCTCAAGACTACGAGTAGCCTCAACTAACCCAGTAAGCCTTCTACTAGATCTGAAACTCATAACAAATAAATATAGACATATAATCAAACCTAAAATGCTAAATTATGTCTGATATAAGTTGGAATTAACTGCATATAATATCTGAAAATGCTTGACTTAAAAGTCTGGACAATCAACACTGGAAATCCAAATCATAACTAGCAGTCTGACAAGTTTCTACTACTAACAACTAGAGACCTACTGGGATAAACCCCCACCTGACTCAAACTGACTATAAATACTGAATAAACTACTCTAATAAGCTGGAAAACTAAATAACTGGGTCCCCAAACTATGAGGACTCATCAACTATTGGGATATAGATAAAGATTCTCGATAATCACTCACGTTGCTGAAACTATGCACCTGAACCAACAATATTAAATGATGTAGCACATAGACATATATGTGGATCAGTACTTCTGGAACGTACTGAGAATGTGGGGGTGAATGCATAAGAAAAATAGTGAGGGAATGCATATCTTTCTAATAAACAATGCATGCTAAGTATAAATGGCTCACCTTGGATTTAGTAAGTGAAAGCTATAATCACAAATTATGAATGGTAAAACCTAATATATCAATAAGGTGAGCCACCACACTTAGTTCAACATATGTACTTTAAATCTATTTTCAAATCGCACATGCTAAGTATAAGAAGGACTCACTTTTATCATTTGAAAACTAAAAGCTGAAATTCTGTAAGTAGTGTCCCAAGTGGGACCATATCTGAGTAAATTCGTAAGCTTTTACACTTAGTTTCTAAAAGCAGTTCTATTATTCTTTTATGTTAGGATTACTTCTTTCTGTAGGAAGGTTCTTCTAACCAACATACACTATGTGAGCTATCATAGTTTCCAACATCTAGTTCTCTTATGGAAAACCTCACGTTGGGGAGAGGTATCATACTTTTGCCAAGGAGTATGACCTAAGCTAAGTGATCATAATCTGTATCTATTATTCATATAAATGGGAATAATTTAATAATTTAAACCTATGTTGGCTTGTAGTTCTGGGGCATGTGAACATACTATAATGCTCCAAAAATGTGTCTTGAGATGTCACATGGTGCTTAGGACCATAAGTGATCCTAAGCTTACCTATGAACTGGCATACTGATAAGCAAATGATAAACTGTGTATAAAATAACTAACTTTACTGTGCAGAAACATAATAATGATGGAATCTATGAAAATATATTACTAATACAATTTTACATTTTGATAAAGTCTAAAAAGAAGGACTAAAATTACAAGACAGACTCTAACTGACATTTGTGAAGCCTCTACTATACTGACTATAGATAACTGGGGCGTGACTCCAACTATTACTAATCAATACTTATGAGTGAGAAAGTAAAGTACATAAATAATATCAAACTTAAGTCCCCAAAGTAGGAGGATGTTGGCTGGAATCTGCAAACTGTATGAATATGGTATGCGTGCTACAACTCGTATCTATATTATGAGATAATGTAGCATATAGACATATATGTGGATCAGTACTTTGAAGATGTACTGAGTATATGGGGGTTAATGCATAAGTAAAATATAATATCAATCATCATAATTTGTAAAAAAAAATAATGCATGCTAAATGTAAATGACTCACATAAGTTGGAGTGTCTAACCTACTAAAATCTAAAGTAATAAGTAGAAAATCATACTTTATAAATCTATTAAGTCATAACATTTAGTTCTAAAATCTGTACTTCTGTTCTATTCTCAAATCATATAGGCTAAGTGAAAAAGGGCTCACCTTTTATGTTTAAAAATTAAAAGCTGTAATTCTTTAACTGAAATCTTAAGTAAAGTAATATCTAATTAAGTTTATGAGCCTTTACACTTAGTTTCTAAGATATGGAAAATACTTTATCTTAGAGCTTAAGAATCTTAAAATCATAACTTCCAAAAATATATGCTTTTATCTTAAAGCTTTAAATCAATAGATTGTTGAAGAGTGGGGGACATCTTTTGGGAGATTCTTCTAACCAGCATACACCAAGTGAGCATCCATGTAGTCCCACGTCTGGCCCTAATTAGGTAGGTTTGTTCTATCCTTTCCATCGGAGTAGAACTTCTTATCTTAAGTGATCACAATCTGAGCCATCCACGTAGAAGTGGAAATAATCTGAATCCTATGGTGGCACGTAGTTATAGGATGTGAAACCGTAGTAACTTACCCATCTCGGTGCTAAATACTACTCCCATTCTTATGCTCAAAATCTTAAGAAATTCACTTCAAAACTAGCACAAGGGTTTACAAGAAAACCAATTATGCTTTTTTTTTCTTTAAATCTCAAGTCATATGAACAAAGTGAATTCTTTATTTTAGTTTAGGATCAAAAGGTCAAATCTTTATCATAGTCTAAGAATAATCTTATCTGAGGGTGCTTATAGCACAAATAATCTTGAAATAGAAATCTTAATTAGGGAATAATGACCCATGCATCAATCTCATGTTAAAAGATCTTGAAATTCATACTTGATAATATATGAATTTATAATTCATTATAAAATCTAGAAATTTCAGCAATATGCATGAAAATATGAACAAAATCATGGAATTCAACTTCTCAAAAAAATTAAATATATCATAAACTTGTAAATTACAATAATGGGAATAAACTCTAACTTTAATTTCATGGGGAATCTCATAAAATCAAATAACTTTTGTAATTAAAAGCAAGTTTTGGGCACAAGAATGAAAGAAGTATCCTTTTTCATAACCCCACATATCTTAATTGATGATCTTAGATGAGAAAACTTCAATCTTTGATTCCTATGATACTTTTGAAGATGAATTCTTGGAGTTCTTGAATTGGAAATTCTTAAACTCGAACTATGTTGGAGCATTGATGAGGAAAATTGGAATTTTTGGAGAGTAAGTTTGAGCTTTAGTTTTTTTTTTCTAAAGAGAATTGATGAGTAAGTTTAAAGTAGAAATTCGTAACCCGCATCCCGATTTTGCCCATTGCCGCGATGCGGTACCATCGCGGCTGCTTACTGCCTCTCACTAAAATGGCTATAAATTTTTGCTCGGGTATCAGTTTTCGGTGAAATTAATATCATTGAAAAGCTAATTCAATTATCTAAAATTTTGTGGGTCTTGAGATGGAATATTCTACATATATAAAAAGTTATACACTTTCAAAGTTGACCCTTGTAGAATTGGACACAAACTTTGAATAAATATAATGTTCTTAGCTCCACTTAGCTCTAAGTTACTTATACGAATAATATTTGCCTAATAAGAACTTCAGATACTTAGTATTAAATTTATGATAGAAGAATTTGAATGATGGATCAAGAGTATGACAATTATACCTTCATCATGACGCGGTAAAATCGCTTTAAGCTACTAGAAAAGGACGAGTGTGAATTTGCACTCTGGTGCGATGCGGTGCTATCGCGTTGCACTACTAAAAATTGAAAATTAGAATTTGGACCTCTCTGTGATGCAACGATATCACGGAGGTCCATTTGTGATACCCCATACTTTTTTTCCTAGCTTGAAATCGTCTCAACAATGTTAGAAACTTTCCTTGAAAGATAAATCCACCTTTTTACACATGGTATTTTTAAAATTTTCACTTTTTTCATATGGAAAATTGAATTAGTTTTCCTACGATACCAATTTCGTCAAAATCTAACATCGGAGGAGAAATTTATGTCCAAAATATAGAAGGCAATAAAATCGCCCAGATGCGACGGTGAGGCCGACGGACCATCGGACTAGCATCAGACCATCACAGCAAGGCAGTATGGCCCAGGCCGATGGACCATCGGACTAGCAACAGACCGATACTCAGTCCATCACAAGGGAAACAATGAGGCCATCGTCTGGATAAGGTAGATGGTCAGGTTGATGGACAATCAAACTTGCAAGAGACCGTCGCCCATGCCATCGCAGCAAAATAATGAGACCCCATTCTGCCTAAAAGCGATGGTCAGGGCCGATGGACCGTAAACCCAGCTATGGACCGTCGCACCCACCGTCGAAGGTCCTATTTATTTGTTTAAGTCATTTTAATATGGGTATTTTAGTCATTTACCACCCACTTATATATACCCAGTTATATTCAATTTTTACCCATTTGTTCATTATTATTTCAACAACAATATTAGGGTTTGTTTCTAAAATTAATCCCCAAGAACAAGAATCCAAATCTTCTCCAAGAAACTAAGAGATTCAAATCTCTCAAGTTCAAGAACATCAAGAAAACTCAACCCAGGTATGCATAGTGTTCATTCATGGACTTCTTTCATCCATGAAGCCCAAGAATCCCTTTCTAAGATCAAGTTAATGGATTTGCTTTATGAATTTCATGTTAGGTCTCTCTAGTTCATATTGATAATGGCTAATTGAATTTTTAATCCATGTTTTGTGATAAATTTCATGTGGAATTGATTAGTATAGATGTAGATTCATGTAAACCTATGACTAAACCCTTGAATGATGAAATTAGAATTGAACCATGTTGTTTAATTGTTATATAATATTGTCTGCATATACTATGCATATCATATGTTTGATTAAATGCCTATATGAAGGAAAATGCTCAATTAGTATGATATCGTAAAATCCCCATATATGTACAAGTTTATGCATATCCCATGGTTGATGAAATGCTCTGATAAATGATTTATGGATTATGATGTTAGTCATGTGCTCAAGTAAGTCATGCTTTGTCAATTTTCTTCTATCGAGTCTTGGGGGAACTTAAACCCGAAACATTAGCTATGTACCTAGAGCCCTGTCATGTTTTCACAATACTCTCAGTCACACTATGATCCTTAGACTTCAGACAGGCTTATGACATAGGAAATCTCCATGATTTCATGAACTCAGTCATTTGTCAGATATCAGTGGTATTCCATCAGTGAATGGAATTCAGTAACTTAGTCCATGTTTAGTTCAGTAAATCATGTTTAGTTTCTATTCAGATGGGAATGGAATTTAGCACCGAGCAAACACAAGGATCGGAACTCACCTGTTATATGAGGGTGTGATTCTTAGAAGCAATCCTTGTGTTTAAGAAATATGTAGCCAACATAGGTTGAGACATCATAGCTTTCTATATAAGGTTAGATGAGGTGGCTTAGTCTACTATATGAGGGTTCCCACCATTCTCACTAGAGTTAACTGTTATATTGGGGTCACTCACACATTGTCCTTACTAGTGGTGTGGTATTGACACCCTTCCAATAAGGGCATAGATTAAACCCCAATTCATTTGTAATGCATCATTTGGGGCATCTCAATTAGATGAATACCTCCCATAGTCTCAGTATACGTCTCAGTAAAAAAACTCAGACATTTCTTTAGAATTCAGGACTATCAGATACAGTCAACTCAGATACTGTATGAAACTCTGATAGATCTATCAGATTTAGGACTATCAAATACAGTCACTTATGTTATCAGTTATATTAGTACCAGTATGTCATGTTATTAGTGTTCAAATTCAGTAATCATGTTATCAGGATATCAGTGTCAGTTATTATATCTTATGCATGTATTCTCACGCTTATGATAGTCAGCCTGTTATTATTATTGTTCATGCATATGAACCCCATGCATTTAGTCTACCTCACATGCATACCAGTACATTCAAAGTGCTTACACATTCATGCTATGGTATCTTATACCATAGGTTTAGATACACAAGTTCCAGAGATGCAGTATATTCCAGTCTCAACAGTCGAAGTTGGAAGTGAGTCCTCATCTTTTGAGGACATAATTATTCCTTATTATCTCATTTATTAGTTTATAAATTATAGTTAGTTGGGGACATTTCCTATCAACTCTTTGCTCAGAAAGTTCATTCAGTTAGAGGCTTTCTAGACTATTATGTTCTGACAGTTATTTTAGTTATTTTGGGTATTTCATACCCCTTTTCAGATGTTATATTTTACTTTAGATATTTGAACCTTATGGCCTTTTAGTTCATGTTTCCACATTATTTAGTATTTTATGCAGTATACAGGTACAAATATAAGTCATGGGTTAGCTTGTGGTCCTTTGGGGTCATGAGCACCGTGTAGCATTCCTGATACCAGATTTGGGGCGTTACAAAATTGGTATCATATTCTAAGGTTCAATCGAGTCCTAGGAAGTCTGAAAGACACATCTAGTAGAGTCTTGTACATAGGTGTGTTGCATGCCATATTTATGTGCAAGAGGCTATAAGATTTGTAGGAACAGTTTTCCTTATTTCAGTATTCATGTCGTGCTTGTGAGCATAATCTCAATCTAATCTATTTCTTATCCTTAATTCAGAATATGACTCTTAAGAGATGAACCCAGTCTATCTAAGAAGATCCTTTGGACGAACATGTTTCTCATGTAGAGTTCAGGGTCGCATTTACTACTCCTGATCTGTCAGTTGCTACTCAGAATGAGCGACCATCTGTCGTTCCGACCAACCTAGTGGCCAATTCAGCTGCAACCAGGATTCTGGACTTTACCCGAATGAATCCTCCATCCTTTCTTAGGTCTAAGACAGATGGAGACCCTTAGGAATTCCTAGATCAGGTGCAAAAGGTTACATACATAATGGGGGTTACTCCTAGTGAGAATGCTGATCTACCTGCATATCAATTGTAGGATATTGATCACACTTGGTTCAAGCAGTGGAAGTCAGAGAGGGCAGATGATGTAGGGCCAGTTGAGTGGGAGGAGTTTGCTTCTTCTTTCTTTGATAGATTCTTCCCTTTAGAGCTTAGAGAAGATAAGGTTCTATGATTCATCAACTGTAGGCAGCACAGTATAACAGTGAAAGAGTATTCTCTTAAGTTTACTCAATTAGGTAGATATGCCCCTTATGTGGTTGCAGATAACAGGGCCAACATGAGTAAGTTCATATCAAGAGTGAATAATAGAGTGGTTAATGAGTGCAGATCCACCATACTAAATAGTGACATGACTTTAGCGAGGATTATGACTCATGCTCAAAATATAGAAGATCAAAAGATTAAGATAAGGGAGAAACAGAATAAGAGAGCAAAGACAAGTAGTTTTAACTTTTCTCAACCTAAATCAGAAGGAGAAAACCGTTCTTAGTTTTATCCTAAATCATTAGTTCCATCTCCTTCTTCAGCTAGTGCCCCTGTGCCAAAATTCAGAGACGACAATAGAGATAGAGAACCAGGCTCTAAGTCTCAGGGCAGTGTTAGCAGTGCCTGTGCCTATCCTCTTTTCCAGACTTGTGGCAAGCACCATCAGGGTATTTGTAGAGCTGGCAGTGGTATTTGTTTTGGATATGGAAAGTAAGGCCACAGAGTCAGAGATTGTCCTAAGCCAGGTCCTTAGGGTCAGAAGAACCATCCCTCAGCTCATTCCAGTCACCCAAATTAGTAAGGGGCCACTTCCAGCGCTACTAGTGGGCAACCCCCAAATCATCTCTATGCTCTCCAGTCTTGGCAAGATCAGGAAAATTCTCCTGATGTGGTTACTGGTACGTTATAAATCTTTAATGTGCATGTTTATGCTTTGCTAGATCCAGGTGCTTCCTTACCTTTTGTTACTCCCTATATAGTAGACGATTTTGGAATTAGTCCTAAAATTCTAGTAGAGCCCTTTTCAGTTTCTACCCTAGTGGGTAAAACCATCATAGATCGGTGGGTATACAGGAACTTCCCAGTTATGATATTTCAGAAAGTCACTTCAGCAGACTTGGTCAAATTAGAGATGACTAATTTTGATGTCATTCTCAGCATGGATTAGCTTCATTCCTGCTATGCCACAGTCGACTGCAAAAATAGAATAGTCCAATTTTAGTTCCCGAATGAACCCATCCTATAGTGGAAGGGTTGTATATCCGCTTTCAGAAGTCAACTTATTTCCTACCTTCAAGCACGAAAAATGATATCTAAAGGATGTGTTTATCATCTTATTCGATTTTGGGACACTAGTTCCAAAACTCCCAATCTTGAATCACTCCCAATCGTGAATGGATATTCAAATATCTTTCCCAAAGATCTTCTAGAAATTCCTCTTGAAAGAGAAATAGACTTTGGTATTGATCTTTTTCCAGATACTCAGCCTATCTCTATTCCGCCATACAGAATGGCACCGGCAATACTCAAAGAATTGAAAGAACAGTTGAAGGATCTCTTAGATAAGGGATTCATCAGACCTAGCATTTCCCCATGGGACGCTCCAGTATTATTTGTGTGTAAGAAAGATGGTTCTCTTAGAATGTGTGTAGACTATTGTTAACTCAATAAGGTCACTGTCAAGGACAAGTATCCTCTTCCCAGAATCGATGAATTTGTTGATCAACTTTAGGGTGTCAGTTATTTCTCTAAGATAGACCTCAGATCCAGCTATCATTAGCTCAGAGTTAGAGAATGTGACATTCCGAAAACAGCTTTTCGTACTTGATATGGTCATTTTGAAATCTTAGTTATGTCCTTTGGTCTTACCAATGCCCCAGTAGCTTTTATGGACTTGATAAATCATATGTTTAAGCAGTACTTGGACATGTTTATCATAGTCTTCATAGATGATATTCTGGTCTATTCCCGCAGTGAGCGTGATCATGCAGACTATCTCAGAACAGTACTTCAGACTCTCAGAGATCATTAGCTATTCACCAAATTCAGTAAATACAAATTTTGGCTAAGGTCAATAGCATTCCTTAGTCATATCATTTCCGGTGATGGCATTAGAATGGATCCTCAAAAGATCAAACTAGTAAGAAAATGGCCTCGCCTTGTCTCTCCATCAGATATGAGGAGTTTCTTGGGTTCGGCCAGCTATTATAAAGGGTTTATTGAGGGATTTTCTTCTATTACATCCCCTATGTCCAGATTGACTCAGAAGAAAGTCAAGTTTCAGTGGTTAGATCCTTGCGAGAAGAGTTTTCAGGAGTTGAAAACTCGACTTTCCTCAGCTTCAGTATTAGCTCTTCTAGATGGACTAGATGGTTTCATAGTGTATTGTGATGCATCCATAGTAGGTTTGGGTTGTCTCCTCATTCACCATGGTAAGGTCATAGCCTACGCCTCTAGACAGCTTAAGCCCCATGAGAGGAATTATCCTACTTATGATCTTGTGTTAGCAGCCGTAGTATTTGCCTTGAAGATTTGGAGGTATTATCTATACAGTGTTCACGTAGATGTGTTCACAGATCATAAAAGTCTTCAGTATGTCTTTTCTCAGAAAGATCTCAATCTTCATCAAAGAAGGTGGTTAGAGCTCTTGAAAGATTATGACCTGAGTGTCCTTTGTCATCCAGGAAAGGCCTAAGCTATGGCCAACACTCTCAGTAGACTGTCTATGGGCAGTGTTGCTCATGCTGAGAAGAGTAAGTACAAGTTAGCTCAGGAAGTCCATCAACTTTCCAGACTAGGCATTCACTTAGTTGATATAGAAGAGGGTGATATATGGGTTCAGAGTAGTTAAGAATCATCTCTAGTTTCCGAGGTAAAAGAAAAGAAAGATAGAGATCCCAGTTTAGTCAAGTTGAAAGAGTCAGTCAAGGATCAGAAAGTGAAGGTTTTCTTCCAAGGGGGAGATGGTTTCCTTTATTGTCAGGGTCATCTCTGTGTTCCAGGTGTAGATGACTTAAGGCAGAGAATTCTTGCAAAAGTGCATGGTTTGCGCTACGCTATTTATCCAGGGGACACAAAGATGTACTGTGATTTGTGGGAAGTCTATTGGTGGAGTGGGATGAAGAGAGATATTATAGATTTTGTGTCTAAGTGCTCTACATGTTAGCAGGTTAAGATAGAGCATCAGAAGCCTAGTGGTCCTATGTAGGAGTTCCTTATTCCTACTTGGAAGGGGGAAGAAGTGAACATGGACTTCGTGATGGGTTTTCCTCAAACTTATCATCATCATGATTCAGTTTGGGTCATTGTAGACAGAATAACCAAATTATCTCATTTCCTCTTAGTTCATACCTCTTATTCAACCGAGTATTATGCCAAGCTTTATGTCAGAGATTTGGTCAGATTGCATGGTGTTTCGTTGTCTATTATCTTAGATAGAGGTACCCAATTCACCTAGTACTTATGGAAAGCATTCCAAAAGGGTCTTGGTACCCAAGTTCATCTTAGTATAGCCTTTCATCCTCAGAAAGATGGTCAAGCAGAAAGGGCCATTCAGACTCTAAAATATATGCTAAGGGTGTGTGAAATTGATTTCAAGGGTAGTTGGGATGACCACTTGCCTTTAATTTAGTTTGCATACAACAACAACTATCATTCTAGTATTTGAATGGCTCCATTCGAAGCTCTCTATGGTAGAAGATATAGAACTCCAATTGGTTGGTTTGAAGTTTGTGAGGCCTCAGTCATAGGGCCTAACATAGTATTCGATGCCTTAGAGAAGGTTCAGCTGATCAGAGAAAGACTCCAGTCTGTTCAGAGCCAATAGATGTCTTATGTAGATGTTCATAGAAAGGATCTTGAGTTTGAGATTGGTGATTTTGTCTACCTAAAGATCTCTCCCATGAAAGGAGTGAAGAAATTCATCAAGAAGGTAAAGCTCAGTCCCCGATATGTCGGTCCCTTCAAGATTCTTAGTCGCTTTGGCAAGGTAGCTTATGAGCTCGATTTGCCTTCAGACCTAGCCTCAGTTCACCCAGTCTTCCATGTCTCTTTGCTTAAGAAGTAACTAGGTGACCCATCAGTTGTAGTCCCTATTCAAATCATTGATGTTCAGAACAGCCTCCCTTATGAAGAGATTCCAGTTGAAATCCTAGACTATCAGACTCGTAGACTGAGGAGCAAAGAAGTCCTTCTAGTTAAAGTTCTTTGGCAAAATCAGTCCATCGAGGGAGATACTTGCGAAGCAGAAGCAGAAGCAGACATGCGTACCAAGTATCCTCACCCCTTCTCCACCAACTCATATTAAGCTCAAGATAATTGTCCTCCTTAAGCTTACTCAGTTTTATGTTCAATGTTCATCATAAAATTGGTATTAAGTACTATTGTATATTCAGTCATGCATTCAAGTATTAGTTTAGTTATAAAATTATGCATCAGACATGCATTCTCATCATGAGAAATTTAGTTCCTCAGAACATCCAATCATACATTCATGAACCATTTACACATACATCAAATATGCATGTTCATTATGAGATGTTCATTTATCAGTCATTTCAGTCATAAAATTATGTTCCAGTTGTTCATGTTCAGTATGTACATCGGTTATCTTCTCCCCTGACTCTCAGTCTCATTTGAGGATGAATGTTCTCAAGGGGGAGATATTGTAATACCCCGTACTTTTTTTCCTAGATTGAAATCGTCTCAAGAATGTTAGAAATGTTCCTTGAAAGATAAATCCACTTTTGTACATATGGTATTTTTAAGATTTTCACTTTTTGTCACGTGGAAAATTGAATTAGCTTTCCAAAAATACCAATTTCATCAAAATCTGACATCGAAGGAGAGTTATGGCCAAAATACAGAATGCAGTAAACTACCTAGATACAAAGGTGAGGCCGACGGGCCATCGGACTAGCGAAGGACCTTCCTCCACGACCGTCGCAGCAAGGTAGTGAGAACTACTTTTTACCTAGGAGCGACGGGCCAGGCCAACAAACCATCGAACTAGCAACGGATCATCGCTCAGGCCATCGTATGGGAAACAGTGAGGCCACTTTTTAGATAAGGTACAACGGTCAGGTTGATAAACCATCGAACATGCGATGGACTATTGCCCAAGCCATCGCAGCCAAAACAGTGAGACCCCATTCTGCCTAAAAGTGATGGTCAGGGCAGATGGACCATCAACCCAGCGATGGACCGTCGCAGGTCCCATTCAATTTTTAAGTCGTTTTAATAGGGGTATTTTGGTCATTTACCACCCACTTATATATACCCAGTTATATCCAATTTTTGCCCATGTTTTCAATATTATTTCAACTACAACATTGTGGTTTCTCTCTAAAATTAATACCCAAGAGCAAGAATCCAAATCTTCTCCAAGAAACTAAGAGATTCAAATCCCTCAAGTTCAACAACATCAAGAAAACTCAACCCAGGTATGCATAGTGTTTATTCATGGACTCCTTTCGTCCATGAAGCCCAAGAATTCCTTTCTAGGCTCAAGTTTAGGGATTTTCTTTATGAATTTCATGTTGAGTTTCTCTTGTTCATGTTGATAATGGCTAATTGAATTTTTAATCCATTTTTGGTGATAAATTTCATGTGGAATTGATTATTATAGATGTAGATTCATATAAACCTATGATTAAACCCTTGAATGATGAAATTAGAATTGAACCATTTTGTTTAATAGTTATATAATGTTGTCTGCATATACTATGCCTATCATGTGTTTCTGTAAATGCCTAGATGAAGGAAAATGCCCAACTAGTATGATATCATAAAATTCCCACGTATGTACAAGTTTATGCATATCCCATGGTTGATGAAATGCTCTGATAAATGATTTATGGATTATGATGTTAGTCATGTGCTCAAGTAAGTTATGCTTTGTCAGTTTTCTTCTATCGAGTCCTGGGAGTACTTGTACCCAAAAAATTAGTTGTATGTCTAGAGCCATGTCATGTTTTCATGATACTCTCAGTAAAGCTATGATCCTTAGATTTCAGACAGTCTTATGACATATGAAATCTCCATGATCTCATGAACTCAATCAGTTGCCAGATATCAGTAGTATTCTGTCAGTCAAAAAAATTTAGTAACTCAGTCCATGTTTAGTTCAGTAAATCATGTTCAGTTTCTATTCAGATGGGGGTAGAAATTAGCACCGAGCGAACCCAAGGATGGTAACTCACCTGTTATATAAGGGTGTGATTCTTAGAAGCAATCTTGCGTTCTAGAACTATGTAGCCAGCATAGGTTGCAACATCATAGCCTGCTATATGAGGGTAGATAAGGTGGCTTATCCAACTATATGAGGGTTCTCACCATTCTCACTTGAGTTACCTATTATATTAGGGTCACTCACACATTGTCCTTACCAGTGGTGCGGTATTGACACCCTTCCAATCAGGGAATAGATTAAACCCCAATTCATTTGTAATGCATTATTTGGGGCATGTCGGTTATATGACTACCTCCCACAGTCTCAGTATCAGTCTCGGTAAAAGAACTCAGATAGTTCTTCAGAATTCAATACTGTCAGATACAGTTAACTTAGATAATGCATAGAACTCAAATAGTTCCATTAGATTCAGGACTGTCAGATACAGTCACTTATGTTTTCAGTCATATCAGTACCAGTATGATATGTTATCAGTAGTCAGATTCAATAATCATGTTATCACTATATCAGTGTCAGTTATTATGTCTCATGCATATAGTCTCACGCTTATGATAGTCAGTCTGTTATTATTATTGTGCATGCATATGAACCCCATACATTTAGCCTACCTCACATGTATACCAGTACATTCAAAGTGCTGACGTATTCGTGCTATGGTGTCTTATACCATAGGTTCAGAGACACGAGCTCCAGAGCAGCAGTAGATTCTATATTCAGCAGTCAAAGTTAGAAGTGTGTCCTCATCTTTTGAGGACATGATTGTTCCTTATTATCTCATTTATTAGTTTATCAGTTGAAGTTATTTGGGGATATGTTCTATTAACTCCTTACTCAGATAGTTCAGTCAGTTAGAGGCTTTCTAAGTTATTATGTTCAGACAGTTATTTCAGTTGTTTTGGATATTTCATACCCCTTTTCAGATGTTATATTTTACTTCAGATATGTGAACCTTATGGGATTTCAGTTCATGTTTCCGTATTATTCAGTATTTTATGCAGTATATATGTACAAATATCAGTCATGGGTTAGCTTATAGACTTTCGGGGTCATGAGCACTGTGTAGTGTTCCAGGTACTAGATTCGGGGCATTACACCACTGGTATATAATGATTTCCATTTTGACATCCACCGCGATGCGGTGAGTGCCCAGGTGAGACACTGCATTACTAAAAATGCTCTAACTTCTTCACCGAGTGTTGTATTTGGGTGAATTTGATATTGATGGAAAGCTTATTTAGTTTTTCACACAATGAAAGGTCTAAATTTGGAAAATTCCATATGAAAGAAAGTTTATTCATTTTTGAAGAACACTCTTAACATTCTAGGAATGAATTTTAAGCTAGAAAAAACATAGGGTGCTACAATATCTCCCCCTTAGGAACATTCGTCCTCGAATGTGGATAATTAAGCTAAAAATACTAAGGAAATTTAAGGCTATAAGATATCATGCACAACTGAAATAAACCGAGTAACTGAATCTTAAACATAATGAGCTACTAAACTGAGCTGCGAGTGCATGAATTCTCAAGAAAATAGCTATATGGATGAGATAGAAACAAGAATACAAACTTATGAGTAACCATTACTTTAGGCTTGATCTGATTTCATGAAAAAAAAAATGAGAGGTTTATGACATGAAAACTCGGGGTATTACAACATCTCCCCCTTGGAATCGTTCATTCCCAAATGGTACTGATTTGGTTGAAATACTAGGAAAAGATTGAGATGATATACAGGGTACTTACGGATTAAATCATGACTTAATATCTGAATCTAAAACCAATGCATGATGCATGAATTGAGCTGAATTCGCAAATTACACAAAGTGAATAAATTTCCTCTTAGAATGATATGACTAGATGGGAAGATTGAAAACTATAGAAACTTGCCTATATGGCTGCTAGACTGAATTACTGGCTAAACGGGTTAACTCATACTGTACATTCCAATTCAACAACTACATTCTACCTTCTACTAGGATCTCACTAACGCACAATGCATCCATCCACATATATACAAACATGACATTCAAGCCTATCTTCATAACCACGTATGCACTTCTAAACAAAAACTCATGAAAGAATCTTTCTTAAATTATCTAATACCTCTATCAATAACAACCTAAAAACTCACTAGCTTAGAATCTTCACTTAACATGGATATTTCCAAACCCTTGCTGAACCATACTAACTTCCTTCATACTCTACTAATATCACATCTCTAAACATATATTTTTTTTCTAAACCATGAGAATCAAGATCATATCAAAAGGCTCAACACTATAAATCAAAACTCCTGAACTTAGCTATTTAGAGCACCATATACCATCTAACTAGTCTTCTTCCACTTAGCAACTCAATGGTATTACTAACCACTCATAACATGTAAAAACCTTAGAAAATAATGCAACCCTATATCACCTTAGGCACACCTCTACATCATACTTGCAACATTATACTAAATTGCGAATAAATAAACTTGAGCTCTTGCACACACTGTTCAATCCTACTAGATCACTTCCATATAACTAGCATCACTAACCAAGAAATCATTACATCCACCTTGATGACCTTTAACTGTTCAAGCGTAATGTCTAGTGCTAGACATTATTTAACAACCCACCTTACAAATAATTCTCATTTGGAATCTATAAAATAGAACATCAAGAAACGCTAGTCCACTAGAACTTTACAATAATAATTGATCACAATCATATGGCCTATCTTATCGTAATCCATTAACACATCCTCCTTTTGCACATCATTACAATTTACCTTTCTATACATCTAGATTACTATCATAGCTCCTTTCAACTAAAAATCATTTTTCTAACCTCAAGGGAATCCTAAATTAACAATACTAAACCACCAAACACTTCGTTAATATCCTATACCTTTCAAATACAATAAATACCATTAATAACTCCTTTCGTAATTCAAGTAGACAACAATTCACCTTAGTTATTAACTCATTCTCCACCCTCTACTAAACTAGAACACAAGGACACATCACCTTAACAAAACTAGAAGACATGCCTAAGGTTATATCTATATATTCTATCAATCGCCATTCCCACTACTCTTGTATACCAATAGTTCCAACTATAAGGCTCTACTATATTATAAATCATAACACTGAAGTTCACAATATTCCTCAAATGCACACTATGCTTAATAATCTAGGTTCATACTATCTCCTCTTATGAGCACTACCTATATTAAAAGGGTCAATGGGCAATCTAAATACATATCTAATTCTGTCTCAATTGAACAACTCATAAGGATGAGGAAATAACTTTTAACTTAAAGAACTTAACACACTAGGGAGATCCTTTCAAGCCCCTTGTGTGACTTCTGAAGTTTCTGCTAGTAAATCTAAGAGCATTATCTGGGAAGGAACTGGAATTTGCTAATCGTGTTATCTCAAGAATAATACATAAATGAGGAATTTTGGGGTAACACACAAATAGACAGAAGATTCTAAGAAAAGAACTTTACTGCATGATCTAGAGTAGAAAAGAAAAGAAACTTTTCTTAAATGCCTCGTAGCATCTCGAAGAAAAGTATAGACGTCTCTGTACCGTTCTGCAAGACTCTATTAGACACAGCTTCACAGACACCCTAGGACACTTGAACCTTATGCTCTAATACCAAGTTTGTAACACCCCAAAAATCTATCCTGAGACATCACAAGGTGCTTAGGACTATAAGTGATCCCAAGAGAACCCATGAACTTGCATATTGATAAGCAACTGATAAAATATGTATAAAATAATTAAGTTTACTGTGTAAAAATATAATAATGATAGAATATGTGAAAATATAACACTGATACAATTTCACATTTTGATAAAGTCTGAAAAGAAGGAGTGAAATTACATGACAGACTCTAACTGAGATCTGTGAAGCCTCTACTATACTGACTATAGATAGCTGGGGTATGACTCCAACTATCAATAATCAATACTTATGAGTAGAAAGTAAAGTACATAAATATTAACTAACATAAGTCCCAAAAGTAGGAGGACTCATCATCTGCTGGCTGGAATATACAAACTGTCTGAATATGGTATGTGTGCTACAATTCGTATCTATATTATGAGACAATGTAGCACATAGACACATATGTGGATTAGTAATTTAAGGATGTACTAAGTATATGAGGGTGAATGCATAAGTAAAACATAATATCAATCATCATAATTTGTAAAAAAAATAATGCATGCTAAATATAAATGACTCACATAAACTAGAGTGTCTGAAATACTAAAATCTGAAGTAATAAGAAGCAAATCATACTTTATAAATATAGTGAGTCATAACATTTAGTTTTAAAATCTGCATTTCTGTTCTATTGTCAAATCATATAGGCTAAGAAAAAAAGGGCTCTCTTTTTATTTCTGAAAACTAAAAGCTGTAATTCTGTAACTGAAATCTTAAGTAAAATAATATCTAAGAAAGTTTATGAGCTTTTACACTTAGTTTCTAAAATCTGAAAAATACTTTATCTTAGCGCTTAAGAATCTTAAAACCATAACTTCCAAAAACATATACTTTTATCTTAAAGCTTTAAATCAATAGACCGTTGAAGAGTCGGGGACATCTTTTGGGAGATTCTTCTAATCAATATACACCAAGTGAGAATCCATGGAGTCCCACGTCTGGCCCCGTTAGGTAAGGCTGTTCTACCCTTTCCACCGGAATAGAACTTCTTATCTTAAGTGATCATAATTTGAGTCATTCATATAAAAGTGGGAATAATCTGAATCCTACAGTGGCACATAGTTCTTGGGTATGAAACAATAGTAACTTACCCATCTCGATGATAAATACTATGCCCATTCTTATGCTCAAAATCTTAAGAAATCCACTTCAAAACTAGCATAAGGGTTTACAAGAAACCAATTATGCTTTTCTTTCTATAAATCTCAAGCCATATGAACAAAGTTGATTCTTTATTTTAGCTTAGGACCAAAAGGTCAAATCTTTATCAATAATCTGAGAATAATCTTATCTGAGGGTGCTTATAGCATAAATAATCTTAAAATAGCAATCTTAATTAGGGCATAATGACCCATGCATCAATCTCATGTTAAAACATTGTAAAATTCATGCTTGATAATATAAGCATTTATAATTCATCATAAAATCTGGAAATTTCAGCAATATGCATGAAAATATGAACAAAATCAAGAAATTCAACTTTTAAAAAAAATTGGATATATTATAAACTTGTAAATAACAATAATGGGCATAAAACCTAATTTTTATTTCATGGGAGATCTTATAAAATCAAATAACTTTTGTAATTAAAAGAAAGTTTTGGGCACAAGGATGAAAGAAGTATCCTTGTTCATAATCCCACATACCTTAATTGATGATCTTTGATGAGAAAGTCTTGAATCTTTAATTCCTATGATGCTTTTGAAGATGAGTTCTTGGAGTTCTTGAATTGGAAATTCTTAATGTCGAACTATCTTGGAGCATTGATGAGGAAAATTAGAATTCTTGCAGAGTAAGTTTGAGCTTTCGGGTTTTCTTCCGAAAGAGAATTGATGAGTAAGTTTGGTTTGAATTCCTCTTTGTGTTCTTGAATATTATTTCTTGAAGAAGATAACTCAAATTGATGTTCTTGGGAGTGCTATTGAATAATTTTCTTGAACCTCTTGGAATAGAAAGCATAATTCTTGGTTGTTTTCTTGAATAGAAGGTGATGAGATGGCTGAATCTTGAAGAGAATTATATTAATTAAGGTTTGTTCTTCGGAGTAAAGTAGGATAATAGGGGAAAAATAATGCCCCAATGGCGGCTATACATTGCTATATTATGACCTGGGTTGAGGGGGGAAATACCCCATTGTCCCACATTAATTTAAAGAAGAAATTCGTAACCGCATCTTGATTTTGCCCATTGCCGTGATGCGGAACCATCACGGCAGCTTACTGCCTCACACTAAAATGGCTATAACTTGTCGCTCGGGTATCGATTTTAGTCAAAATTGATATCGTTGAAAATCTAATTCAATTATCTAAAATTTTGAGAGTCTTGTGCTGGAATATTCTACATACATAAAAAGTTATACACTTTCAAAGTTGACCCCTGTAGAATTTGACACCAAACTTTGAATGAATCTAACGTTCTTAGCTCCACTTGGCTTTAAGTGACTTCTACGAATATTATTCGCCTAATAAGAACTTCACATACTTAGGATTAAAGTATGACATAATAATTTGAATTATGAATCAAAAGTACGGTAATTACACCATCACCGCGATGCGGTGAAATCGCGTTAAGCTACTGGAAAAGAACGAGTGTGAATTTGCATTCTGGCGTGATGCGGTGCTATCGCGTTGCACCACTGGAAATTGACAATTGGGAATTTGGAAATCTCCACAATGCAGAAATATCATGGAAGTCCACTGAAATGGGACGAATGCCATTTTGGCATCCACTGCGACGCAGTGAGTGCCCAGGTGGGACACTGTATTACTAAAAATGCTCCAATTTCTTCACCGAGTGTTGGATTTGGGAGAATTTGATATAGATGGAAAGCTTATTCAATTTCTCACACAATGAAAGGTTTAAATCTGGAAAATTTCGTATGAAATAAAGGTTATTCATTTTTGAAGCACACTCTTAACATTCTAGGAACGAATTTTAAGCTAGAAAAAACACGAGGTGTTACACATACCCAACTCGGTGATAACTACTACTCCCTTTAATATCTATGCTCATTTTCTAGGAAATCTACTTTAAAACTAGTATAAGGGTTTGTAGTGAAAGCCAGTTATGTATTTATCTGTTTAGGACAGAAATCAAACTAATTTGTAACCAAAACCTATATTCAATGCTATAAAGAGGATTCCATAACTTAGCTGAGGATCAAAGATCAAATCTTGATTCAAAATAGCTAATTATAAACAAATCATAGGATGCTTAAAAGCAACATCATTATTCGAATATCAATATTCAAACTAGGAGCTAATAACCCATGCTTCAAAATTCATGTCAAATTATCACAAATCATGCCCAATAATCAACATCATGAAGTTCTTGCACAATTTTAGTTAAAATAATAAAATTCAACCTTCATTGTATATAAAATTGTGCAAGAACTTCATGATGTTGATTATATAAAATAATAAAATTCAACCTTCATTGTATATAAAACTACTTCACAAACATAAATATGCAGCAATAGGCATGTAATTCATTATTTAAAACACTTGTAATATCATAATCTTCAAATAGTGATGAATGCGTATAAACCCTAAAATGAAATTCATATAATTTCATGTAAAATTCTACTTTAATACTAATTTTGGTCATAAAGGTGAAAGGATTTTCCTTGTTCATAATCCCACACACCTTAATTAATGAAATTGATGAAGACACTTGACTTTGAATCCCTATTTGTGCTCTTGAACATTGTTTCTTGAAGATCTTGAATTTGGAACCTTGAATTTTGGGTTATCATGGAAAAAAAAGGTGAAATTTGCATTTCTTGAGGTTTAAAATTTAAAACTCTAGGGTTTCTTTGAGAGAAATTTTGATGAAAATAAGCGTATCAAGCTTAGAATAGGTTTAATATCTTTTTTTTACACGATTTGAGGGCTTGAGAAAAGACTAAATTGCCTCTTGAAATTTTAAGTTTGGAATTGGAGTCCTAATTTTACACCGCAGTGCAACACGGTGCCATCACGGAGGCTTAATGGAAAAGGGATGAGTGTCATTTTGTACTATGACATGATGCAGTGATATCACATTGCATCACTGGAAAAAGGACGAGTGCAAATTTGCACTTCATCACGATGCAGCGTTATCGCGATGCTTCACTTGAAAAGGAAAAGTGCGAAATTACACTCCAATACGACGCAGTGACTGCTCCACTTTGATTTATGTCATGACACTGGCCAATCATGGTGAGCTACTAGAAAGGGATGAACGTGATTTTCGGGTTCACCGTGATGTGGCCCAATCACGGTGAGCTACTGCCTTTTACAAAAAGTGTCATAATTTCTCACTCGGGTATCGAATTTAGGAAAAATTGTTATCGTTGCAAAGATGACTCAATTATCTATAATTTGGTGGGTTTAGAGCTGGAAAATTTCATATGTATCAAGAATTATGCACTTTTAAAGTTGACCCTTGACCCTTAACACACTAGGAGCTAAACAAAACTAAGAAAAGTTTGGTGTATTACACTGTGGGAGCTAGCTATAATTGACATGCCCCAATCTCAGCTATCGGGGTCCAACCTTTAACCCAATTGGAAGGGTGTTGGTACCTTTTCAGGGGTACAAACATATAAATGATGATGTGGATTCCACAAGGCTGATGTTTCGCAGAACTAAAGAGTCACCCTAAATTGGTAGGAGTACTCAACCTGTGCTTGCTATGTAGTTCTGTGACTCAGGGATTGTTACTAAGGGTCAAACACTATACTAACAGGAATGCCCCCATCCCTGGGTTTGCTCTGTGCTGAATCCTACTCCTAACTGAATGACATTGGAACACTAATTGGTGTATGTACTTAAGATGATAAGCTCTGGTTATGGTATTTCAAAAAAAGTAGTGCATACTAATTTTAAAGTAATTGTAAACATGTAAACTAATCTCTTTGACATGAAGTAAAATTGGAACTTTTGTTATAAAAATGATAATCTGAATATGAGAATGAAATCATGATTCGGTCTGACTTGTTACTTAAAAATGGAAATCATGTAAAACACATAGGTATCGAGTGTTATAACCCACTAGCATTGAATGATAATAACAATAGGGTCATACAAAAGATTTGAAAACATAATAGGAAGTCATTACTCAAAACTCAACATTAGACATTTCATCAAACACACGGGAGTCATGAATTTAAGCATGTGAATGGGTAAAGCATGTGATAACAACATAGTTACAATACTAAAATCATGAATTAGGGATTTAATACGAAGTTACCCATGTAATAACAACATAGTTACAATACCAAAATCATGAATTAGGAATTTAACATAAAATTTTCATCATTCAAACGTGTAAGGGCTCATTCCATCGAAACACTTGTGATGATAATTTATAATCAAAACTCATAAGATATTCATGGAGATAATTTAAATTGAACATGTAAGAACTCATAATTTAGTATCAAAAAGGGGTTCTTGGACTCCATGGGTGAAAAGGGCACATGGATGAACATCACACATACCTTCATTTATATGATTTCTTGAAGATTGCTTGAATTTAGTAGCTTGGAGCCTTGATTTCTTTAGAAAGAATCTTGAATTTGTTCCTCGCCAGGGAAAGTATTAGGTTCTCGGAGATGATCATTCTGAAGGTTTCGAGGAGACTCGGGAGGCAAGGCTTTCTTTGGAGGAGAAGCCAATTTTAGGACTTGTTCGGTCAGAATATTGAGTTCTACCTGATCAAGTCGAATCTTGAGGTTTTTAATTTCTCCCTTCAAAGTAGAAATTTCGCCTTTGAGATCCGCAACGGTAGGTTCCGTAGGAGTGTTAAATTTGTCCATAACCTGTTTCATGCTGAAAGGCAGAACAATAGGTTTGGGGGGACTTTCTTCAGGAGAAAGAACTAGTCTTTTGAGCTCACAGAGATACTTACTTCGTTGCTCTTCATCGGCGATATGCTCAATTATGTCAAACAAGATCTCTTTAGGATTTCCTAAAATAACATTAATGGCATTGTTAGAGCAGATGCAGAAAGTACCCGTACAAGTACATTCCTATCCTGCTTGAGAGAGATCAGACTCATAGGCGGCGTTGATAAATTCTTCGTCGCTATAGTCTTCGCTCGAGGAATAGGACACTGAAGCTTCGGAAGAATCATCTTCCATTATAGAGAATAATTTTTCTTTAGCCTCATCTGGAAGATCGAGTTGGTTGATATTTTTTTTCTTGCTGGATTTACAATCTTTAGCCCTATGGCCAGATTTGCCACAAGTCCAGCACGTATCTTTGGAAGTCTTAGGAGATTTTCTCTTAGTCTTCTTACTGGGTTTATAGGACTTCTTTTTATAAGTCCGTTTACTAGGGGAAGTCTTATCGCTAGACTTGAATGATTTCTTCTTATGCTTTTTACTAGAAGATAAGTTGGTAAACCCGTAATCTTGGCAAAAGATTCCTAAACCATATTTGCAGGCACTGTTTTGCTTAAGTTGTTGCTTAAGGTTAAGGTCAGTACAAAGATCTATACCTACAGTGGTAATGAAAGGTCGGTACAAAGATCTATACCTACGGTGGTAATGAAACTTATTAAGTCTCCATAGGTGAGGATTCCATAGGGGATTTGTCCCTCAAATCTATCCCTAATCTTATTTCTGACCTTATCGGCAAACAAGGGAGGAAGACCGCTAATAAATCTTTCTTTCTAGAAGTCGTTATTGCAGTCTGGTCGGATCATGACTTTAACAAGGAAGGTGTCTTTATACCACCAAAAGTCTGCTAGATTTTTGCAACGAAGGTTATTATGGATTTCAAGACTCCAATCTTGGAAAAGCTTAGGTTCACCTACGAAATGTCTAGCTATATGATAGAGGAGGGTAGCGCAAGCATCTTCTTTTGCTACCTCTGTAAGGACTTCTTGTCCGTTCTCAGTTTTAACGACCATTTCAGTGGTAGTGTCGTCATAGATGAGATTTTTAATTTCATCAGTGACGTAGTTATCCCACCAATGTTTTAGCATTCCAGTTAAACCCGAAACAATCATAGTGGCAGCTCCTTTGTCAGAAGATCCCTAATGACTCGTTTTCTATCCTTCCGGTATATTCAAACCATCTAAAGAATTCTATGTCGCATTTGAGTCTTTTCATGTCGGCTATCCATAGCCGACCAAACTCTTTTTGTTGCTCGTGGGAATAGGTACTAGTGTACCATTTCATTTTGATGGCGTACTTCGGAAGATACCAGTGGATTTTCAAAGCTTGAAGGTCTGGAATGTACTCTTCATCAGATTTGATAACGAGTAAGCTAGGGTCGGTCCTAATTTTTTGGGGAGGAGGAGCCATATCAGAGGCCGTAGGGCTTTCCGGCTCATAGAGGTTCTCGGGTTCGTTGACCCTAGTGTTTTGATGATAATAGACCTATTCCCACTCGGTATCTCCAGAAGAACACCTCTCGACTATATTCTGCTACTGGCGAAAAAATGAAAATTAATTATCAGCTTCCTAAAGCTCATGTCTGCAATAATGGCATCTGCCTTATTAATGACTTTGTTATCACCGAAGATATCACCGAAGATATCATTCTAGGAATACCTTTCGTTAATCAAATCCGACCTTACTGGAGTGACTACGATGGTATTCGCTCGACTCTATTAGGTACTAAATTATTCTTTCCCTTGCTTCGTCCGCTTTCTCCAAACGAGCAGCAGCGCATCAAAGAGGAAACTATTTTTAAAATCAACCGTCTTTCTTCCCATCTTTGTTTCTTAAAAAATGATGTTCAGCTCAAACATATTGTCTGAATCTCTTAACGTTATCATTACCAAATGGTATACGCAGCATAACACGATCGTCGAATCCGTGACTCCTTCTCTTGAGGGAATAAAAATTACCCATTCTAACGAAATCCTTAATGCCTCTCCCTTTAAGAAGAAGCATGATAGACCTTCAATGGCTCCTCTTAATAGAGATCTTGATAGAATAATTGAACAGAACAATTATACTAATCAAGTTCTCCACACCATCTCCCAGCAAATAGGAGAAACCAAGAGCTCTACTCTTTCTTTGGAAACTCCCCAACCGGTTAAGAGCACTTCAAGCTCAAAACCCCTCTCTAATCCTATCTTTAAGATACCTGAATTTCAGAAGGAGAAATTCCCTGAGATTAATGAAGACTTCAAGCTCTCTGAGCAAATTCTAGAACAAATCAATTCCAAACTTACTAAGTTTAAAGTCGCTCAGCAAGGAGAGTCCAGTTCCCAAAAGAACTCTCTTTCTAAACTTACCAGTGAACGTTTTTCTATTAAGAAAAACTATTACAAAAAACCCTCTCCACCGGATGTTCAGTTCGAAGAAAATCCCTACCTCTCTACATTCAATCATGATAGTAGAGGTATTACTGAATGGAATATTGATGGTCTGGCCGAACATCAGATCTACAATAAACTCCATGAGATGGCTGTAAAGAGAGTACATCTGATGTATACAAGTGGACGACTAAGATGTTGCCGACAATTCTCGGTGCTTGCTTTTTGAAAAGAAAAAGTAGATGATTTCTTTTTAGAAAAGCTGAAAATGATGTCTTCTGAGTGCGTTCTGCTTTTGTAAAGCAGTCTTGGCATCTTTTGGAGACAGTAGAGGCCCTGAGATTCCAATCAGGAATAGTGAATTGCCTTTTGAAGAGATAATTCCGGTTTAATCTTAATAACCGCATTGGTTTGATCGGAGCTCCAAGGCACTGGATTTTTCTTAAATCTTTTGTATAAAGGTTCACAGACCTGCCTAACATGCGGAATGAAATCTGCAACATAGTTAAGGCTTCCTAAAAACCTTTGAAGTTGGGTTTTGTCAGTAATTTCATTAGGAAATTTGGAAGAGAACTCAATGGCTCTACAAATGGGTTTGTAGCTACCCTGGTACAGATCATGACCTAAAAAATGAATGGAGGTTTGAAACATCTTCATCTTTTTAGCACTAACAACCAAACCATTTAATTTGACAATCTTAAAGAATGTATTAAGATGCTTAAAATGAGAATCAATATTTCCAAAAAATATTAGTACATCATCAATATAAACAATTGACATATAGGAATAAGCATTAAAAATGTTATTCATGATATTCTGGAATTCAGAAGGGGAATTTTTTAACCCAAATGGTAAGACATTGCATTCGTAGTGCCCGAAAGGGACATTGAAGGCAGTCTTGTACTTATCTTTTTCAGCAATTTGGATTTTCCAGAAGCCAGACTTCATGTCAAATTTGCTGTAAAGATTAGCTTTGAAAGTTCTTTTAAGGAGATCCCTTTTATTTGGAATCGGGTGTCGGATCCATTTTAAAACCGCATTTAGTGGCTTGTAATTTATAACAAGCCGAGGAGTTCCTCTTTCTTT
Organism: Capsicum baccatum var. pendulum; assembly: GCA_030864225.1. Classification (NCBI taxonomy): domain Eukaryota; kingdom Viridiplantae; phylum Streptophyta; class Magnoliopsida; order Solanales; family Solanaceae; genus Capsicum; species Capsicum baccatum. The sequence goes on along the minus strand of CM061555.1, from coordinate 113,865,498 downwards.
TTCTGCACTATTATCGACATAAAATGCAGAACAACTCCAGGGAGAATTGGGGTCGAGGCATTCTTCGTTCCGCCGGTTCATCTCCACCCGTGGCTCCACTTCCAAACCCTCGGAGGGAAGTGATGATAATGAAAATGATAACGATAATAATGACAAGGGAAAGATCCGAGGAGTTGACTTCTCTGGTCCTGTCCCAAAGGTCTATTATCATCAAAACACTAGGGTCAACGAACTCGAGAACCTCTATGAGCCGGAAAGCCCTACGGCCTCTGATATGGCTCCTCCTCCCCAAAAAATTAGGACCGACCCTAGCTTACTCGTCATCAAATTTGATGAAGAGTACATTCCAGACCTTCAAGCTCTGAAAGTCCACTGGTATCTTCCAAAGGACGCCATCAAAAGGAAATGGTACACTAGTTCCTATTCCCACGAGCAACAAAAAGAGTTTGGTCGGCTATGGATAGCCGACATGAAAAGACTCAAATGCGATATAGAATTCTTCAGATGGTTTGAATATACCGGAAGGATAGAAAAATAGTCTGAATCTCTTAACGTTATCATTACCAAATGGTATACGCAGCATAACACGATCGTCGAATTCGTGACTCCTCCTCTTGAGGGAATAAAAATTCCCCATTCTAACAAAATCCTTAATGCCTCTCCCTTTAAGAAGAAGCATGATAGACTTTCAATGGCTCCTCTTAATAGAGATCTTGATAGAATAATTGAACAGAACAATTATACTAATCAAGTTCTCCACACCATCTCCCAGCAAATAGGAGAAACCAAGAGCTCTACTCTTCCTTTTGAAACTCCCCAACCAGTTAAGAGCACTTCAAGCTCGAAACCCCTCTCTAATCCTATCTTTAAGATACCTGAATTTCAGAAGGAGAAATTCCCTGAGCTTAATGAAGACTTCAAGCTCTCTGAGCAAATTCTAGAACAAATCAATTCCAAACTTACTAAGTTTAAAGTCGCCCAGCAAGGTGAGTCCAGTTCCCAAAAGAACTCTCTTTCTAAACTTACCAGTGAACATTTTTCTACTAAGAAAAACTATTACAAAAAACCCTCTCCACCGGATGTTCAGTTCGAAGAAAATCCCTACCTCTCTACATTCAATCATGATGGTAGAGGTATTACTGAATGGAATATTGATGGTCTGGCCGAACATCAGATCTACAATAAACTCCATGAGATGGCTGTAAAGAGAGTACATCTGATGTATACAAGTGGACGGCTAAGATGTTGCCGACAATTCTCGGTGCTTGCTTTTTGAAAAGCAAAAGTAGATGCTTTCTTTTTAGAAAAGCTGAAAATGATGTCTTCTGAGTGCGTTCTGCTTTTGTAAAGCAGTCTTGGTATCTTCTGGAGACAGTAGAGGACCTGAGATTCCAATCAGGAATAGTGAATTGCCTTTTGAAGAGATAATTCCGGTTTAAACTTAATAACCGCATTGGTTTGATCGGAGCTCCAAGGAACTGGATTTTTCTTAAGTCTTTTGTATAAAGGTTCATAGACCTGCCTAACATGCGGAATGAAATCTGCAACATAGTTAAGGCTTCCTAAAAAACTTTGAAGTTGGGTTTTGTCAGTAATTTCATTAGGAAATTTGGAAGATAACTCAATGGCTCTACAAATGTGTTTGTAGCTACCCTGGTACAGATCATGACCTAAAAAACGAATGGAGGTTTGAAACATCTTCATCTTTTTAGCACTAACAACCAAACCATTTAATTTGACAATCTTAAAGAATGTATTAAGATGCTTAAAATGAGAATCAATATTTCCAAAAAATATTAGTACATCATCAATATAAACAATTGACATATAGGAATAAGCATTAAAAATGTTATTCATGATATTCTGGAATTCAGAAGGGCCATTTTTTAACCCAAATGGTAAGACATTCCATTCGTAGTGCCCGAAAGGGACATTGAAGGCAGTCTTGTACTTATCTTTTTCAGCCATTTGGATTTTCCCGAAGCCATACTTCATGTCAAATTTGTTGTAAAGATTAGCTTTGAAAGTTCTTTTAAGGAGATCCCTTTTATTTGGAATCGGGTGTCGGATCCATTTTAAAACCGCATTTAGTGGCTTGTATTTTATTACAAGCCGAGGAGTTCCTCTTTCTTTTTCTGCACTATTATTGACATAAAATGCAGAACAACTCTAGGGAGAATTGGGGTCGAGGCATTCTTCGTTCCGCCGGTCCATATCCACCCGTGGCTCCACTTCCAAACCCTCGGAGGGAAGTGATGATAATGAAAATGATAACGATAATAATGACAAGGGAAAGATTCGAGGAGTTGACTTCTCTGGTCTTGTCCCAAAGGTCTATTATCATCAAAACACTAGGGTCAACGAACCCGAGAACCTCTATGAGCCGGAAAGCCCTACGGCCTCTGATATGGCTCCTCCTTCCCGAAAAATTAGGACCGACCCTAGCTTACTCGTCATCAAATCTGATGAAGAGTACATTCCAGACCTTCAAGCTCTGAAAGTCCGCTGGTATCTTCCAAAGGACGCCATCAAAAGGAAATGGTACACTAGTACCTATTCCCACGAGCAACAAAAAGAGTTTGGTCGGCTATGGATAGCCGACATGAAAAGACTCAAATGCGACATAGAATTCTTCAGATGGTTTGAATATACCGGAAGGATAGAAAACCAGTCTGAATATCTTAACATTATCATTACCAAATGGTATATGCAGCATAACACGATCGTCGAATCCGTGACTCCTCCTCTTAAGGGATAAAAATTCCCCATTCTAACAAAATCCTTAATGCCTCTCCCTTTAAGAAGAAGCATGATAGACCTTCAATGGCTCCTCTTAATAGAGATCTTGATAGAATAATTGAATAGAACAATTATACTAATCAAGTTCTCCACACCATCTCCCAGGAAATAGGAGAAACCAAGAGCTCTACTCTTCCTTTTGAAACTCCCCAACCGGTTAAGAGCACTTCAAGCTCGAAACCCCTCTCTAATCCTATCTTTAAGATACCTGAATTTCAGAAGGAGAAATTCCCTGAGCTTAATGAAGACTTCAGGCTCTCTGAGCAAATTCTAAAACGTACTAAGTTTAAAGTCGCCCAGCAAGGAGAGTCCAGTTCCCAAAAGAACTCTCTTTCTAAACTTACCAGTGAACGTTTTTCTACTAAGAAAAACTATTACAAAAAACCCTCTCCACCGGATGTTCAGTTCGAAGAAAATCCCTACCTCTCTACATTCAATCATGATGGTAGAGGTATTACTGAATGGAATATTGATGGTCTGGCCGAACATCATATCTACAATAAACTCCATGAGATGGCTGTATCTATTACAGCCTATAAAATCAAGGGATCTTCTGACAAAGGAGCTGCCACTATGATTATTTCGGGTTTCACTGGAATGGTAAAACATTGGTGGGATAACTACGTCATTGATGAAATTAAAAATCTCATCTATGACGCCACTACCACTGAAACGGTCGTTAAAATTGAGAACGGCCAAGAAGTCCTCACAGAGGTAGCAAAAGAAGATGCTTGCGCTACCCTCCTCTATCATATAGCTAGACATTTCGTAGGTGAACCTAAGCTTTTCCAAGATCGGAGTCTTGAAATCCTTAAAAACCTTCGTTGCAAAAATCTAGCAGACTTTAGGTGGTATAAAGACACCTTCCTTGTTAAAGTCATGATCCGACCAGACTGCAATAACGACTTCTGGAAAGAAAGATTTATTAGCGGTCTTCCTCCCTTGTTCGCCGATAAGGTCAGAACTAAGATTAAGGATAGATTTGAGAGACAAATCCCCTATGGAATCCTCACCTATGGAGACTTAATAAGTTTCATTACCACCGTAGGTATAGATCTTTGTACCGACCTTAAGCTTAAGCAACAACTTAAGCAAAACAGTGCCTCCAAATATGGTTTAGGAACCTTTTACCAAGATTACGGGTTTACCGACTTATCTTCTAGTAAAAAGCATAAGAAGAAAATGTTCAAGTCTAGCGATAAGACTTCCCCTAGTAAACGGACTTATAAAAAGAAGTCCTATAAACCCAGTAGGAAGACTAAGAGAAAATCTCCTAAGACTTCCAAAGATACGTGTTGGACTTGTGGCAAATCTGGCCATAGGGCTAAAGATTGTAAATCCAGCAAGAAAAAGAAGATCAACCAACTCGATCTTCCAGATGAAGCTAAAGAAAAATTATTCTCTATAATGAAAGATGATTCTTCCGAAGCTTCAGTATCCTATTCCTCGAGCAAAGACTATAGCGACGAAGAATTTATCAACGCCGCCTATGAGTCTGATCTCTCTCAAACAGGACAGGAATGTACTTGTACGGGTACTTTCTGCATCTGCTCTAACAATGCCATTAATGTTATTTTAGGAAATCCTAAAGAGATCCTGTTTGACATAATTGAGCATATCGCCGATGAAGAGCAACGAAGTAAGTATCTCCGTGAGCTCAAAAGACTGGTTCTTTCTCCTGAAGAAAGTCCCCCCAAACCTATTGTTCAGCCTTTCAGCATGAAACAGGTTATGGCCAAATTTAACGCTCCTACGGAACCTACCGTTGCGGATCTCAAAGGCAAAATTTCTACTTTGAATGGAGAAATTAAAAACATTCAAGATTCGACTTGATCAGGTAGAACTCAATATTCTGACCGAACAAGTCTTAAAATCAGCTTCTCCTCCAAAGAAAGCCTCGCCTCCCGAGTCTCCTCGAAACCTTCAGAATGATCATCTTCGAGAACCTAATACTTTCCCTGGCGAGGATACTCCTTCTACTTTCGGCAATGCTATAACGGCTATTAAAGCCTACAACGAACATATTGTCGTTAAGATAGTCATCGCTAAAGACTTTGTTTTAAATAGAGTCGCCCTTTTTGACACAGGTGCAGACAGTAACTGTATTGTCAAAGGCCTTATTCCCACTCGGTATCTCCAGAAGAGCACCTCTCGACTATATTCTGCTACTGGCAAAAAAATGAAAATTAATTATCAGCTTCCTAAAGCTCATGTCTGCAATAATGGCATCTGCCTTATTAATGACTTTGTTATCACCGAAGATATCACCGAAGATATCATTCTAGGAATACCTTTCGTTAATCAAATCCGACCTTACTGGAGTGACTACGATGGTATTCGCTCGACTCTGTTAGGTATTGAATTATTCTTTCCCTTGCTTCGTCTGCTTTCTCCAAACGAGCAGCAGCGCATCAAAGAGGAAACTGTTTTTAAAATCAACCGTCTTTTTTCCCATCTTTGTTTCTTAAAAAATGATGTTCAGCTCAAACATATTGAGCAAACTTTGAAAACCCGGGAGATGGTTACCAGAATTAACACTGAACATGTATGTTTTCTCTGTTAGTCTCTAGACAGTATGTCTCAAAATATGAATAACCATATAAAAAATACTGTTAACCTTTCTTCCCAGGCAACTCCGATTGCCACTATTGAAAATGATCTTCAAAACTGGAGTATTCCAGAGGAATCTAAGGATGAAAGAAGTATCCTTGTTCATAATCCCACATACCTTAATTGATGATCTTTGATGAGAAAGCCTTGAATCTTTAATTCCTATGATGCTTTTGAAGATGAGTTCTTGGAGTTCTTGAATTGGAAATTCTTAATGTCGAACTATCTTGGAGCATTGATGAGAAAAATTAGAATTCTTGCAGAGTAAGTTTGAGCTTTCGGGTTTTCTTTCGAAAGAGAATTGATGAGTAAGTTTGGTTTGAATTCCTCTTTGTGTTCTTGAATATTATTTCTTGAAGAAGATAACTCAAATTGATGTTCTTGGGAGTGCTATTGAATGAGTTTCTTGAACTTCTTGGAATAGAAAGCATAATTCTTGGTTGTTTTCTTGAATAGAAGGTGATGAGATGGCTGAATCTTGAAGAGAATTATATTTATTAGGGTTTGTTCTTCGGAGTAAAGTAGGATAATAGGGGAAAAATAATACCCCAATGGTGGCTATACATTGCTATATTATGACCTGGGTTGAGGGGGGAAATACCCCATTGTCCCACATTAATTTAAAGAAGAAATTCATAACCGCATCTTGATTTTGCCCATTGCCGTGATGCGGTACCATCACGGCAGCTTACTGCCTCACACTAAAATGGCTATAACTTGTCGCTCGGGTATCGATTTTAGTTAAAATTGATATCGTTTAAAATCTAATTCAATTATCTAAAATTTTGAGAGTCTTGAGCTGGAATATTCTACATACATAAAAAGTTATACACTTTCAAAGTTGACCCCTGTAGAATTTGACACCAAACTTTGAATGAATCTAATGTTCTTAGCTCCACTTGGCTTTAAGTGACTTCTACGAATATTATTAGCCTAATAAGAGCTTCACATACTTAGGATTAAAGTATGACACAATAATTTGAATTATGAATCAAAAGTACGGTAATTACACCATCACCGCGATGCGGTGAAATCGCGTTAAGTTACTAGAAAAGAACGAGTGTGAATTTGCACTCTGGCGTGATGCGGTGCTATCGCGTTGCACCACTGGAAATTGACAATTGGGAATTTGGACATCTCCACGATGCGGAAATATCACGGAGGTCCACTGAAATGGGACGAATGCCATTTTGGCATCCACTGCGACACAGTGAGTGCCCATGTGGGACACTGTATTACTAAAAATGCTCCAATTTCTTCACCGAGTGTTGGATTTGGGAGAATTTGATGTAGATGGAAAGATTATTCAATTTCTCACACAATGAAAGTTTTAAATCTGGAAAATTTCATATGAAATAAAGGTTATTCATTTTTGAAGCACACTCTTAACATTCTAGGAACGAATTTTAAGCTAGAAAAAACACGAGGTGTTACACATACCCAACTCGGTGATAAATACTACTCCCTTTAATCTCTATGCTCATTTTCTAGGAAATATACTTTAAAACTAGTATAAGGGTTTGTAGTGAAAGCCAGTTATGTATTTATCTGTTTAGGACAGAAATCAAACTAATTTGTAACCAAAAGCTATATTCAATGCTATAAAGAGGATTCCATAACTTAGCTGAGGATCAAAGATCAAATCTTGATTCAAAATAGCTAATTATAAACAAATCATAGGATGCTTAAAAGCAACATCATTCTTCGAATATCAACATTCAAACTAGGGCCTAATAACCCATGCTTCAAAATTCATGTCAAATTATCACAAATCATGCCCAATAATCAACATCATGAAGTTCTTGCACAATTTTAGTTAAAATAATAAAATTCAACCTTCATTGTATATAAAATTGTGCAAGAACTTCATGATGTTGATTATATAAAATAATAAAATTCAACCTTCATTGTATATAAAACTACTTCACAAACATAAATATGCAGCAATAGGCATGTAATTCATTATTTAAAACACTTGTAATATCATAATCTTCAAATAGTGATGAATGAGTATAAACCCTAAAATGAAATTCATATAATTTCATGTAAAATTCTACTTTAAAACTAATTTTGGGCATAAGGGTGAAAGGATTTTCCTTGTTCATAATCCCACACACCTTAATTAATAAAATTGATGAAGACACTTGACTTTGAATCCCCATTTGTGCTCTTGAACATTGTTTCTTGAAGATCTTGAATTTGGAAACTTGAATTTTGGGTTATCATGAAAAAAAATGGTGAAATTTGCACTTCTTGAGGTTTAAAATTTAAAACTCTAGGGTTTCTTAGAGAGAAAATTTGATGAAAATAAGCGTATCAAGCTTAGAATAGGTTTAATCTCTTTTTTTACACGATTTGAGGGCTTGAGGAAAGACTAAATTGCCTCTTGAAATTTTAAGTTTGGAACTGGAGTCCTAATTTTACACCGCAGTGCAACACGGTGCCATCACTGAGGCTTAATGGAAAAGGGATGAGTGTCATTTTGTACTATGACACGATGCAGTGATATCACATTGCATCACTGGAAAAAGGACGACTGCAAATTTGCACTTCATCACGATGCAGCATTATCGCGATGCTTCACTTGAAAAGGAAAAGTGCGAAATTACACTCCAATACGACGCAGTGACTGCTCCACTTTGATTTATGTCATGACACTGGCCAATCATGGTGAGCTACTAGAAAGGGATGAACGTGATTTTCGGGTTCACCGTGATGCGGCCCAATCACGGTGAGCTACTGCCTTTTACAAAAAGTGTCATAATTTCTCACTCGGGTATCGAATTTAGGAAAAATTGTTATCGTTGGAAAGATGACTCAATTATCTATAATTTGGTGGGTTTAGAGCTGGAAAATTTCATATGTATCAAGAATTATGCACTTTTAAAGTTGACCCTTGACCCTTAACACACTAGGAACTAAACAAAACTAAGAAAAGTTTGGTGTATTACACTGTGGGAGCTAGCTATAATCGACATGCCCCAATCGTAGCTATCGGGGTCTAACCTTTAACCTAATTGGAAGGGTGTTGGTACCTTTTCAGGGGTACAAACATATAAATGATGATGTGGATTCCACAAGGCTGATGTCTCGCAGAACTAAAGAGTCACCCAAAACTGGTAGGAGTACTCAACCTGTGCTTGCTATGTAGTTCTGTGACTCAGGGATTGTTACTAAGGGTCAAACACTATACTGACAGGAATGCCCCCATCCCTGGGTTTGCTCTGTGCTGAATCCTACTCCTAACTGAATGACATTGGAACACTAATTGGTGTATGTACTTAAGATGATAAGCTCTGGTTATGGTATTTCAAAAAAAGTAGTGCATACTAATTTTAAAGTAATTGTAAACATGTAAACTAATGTCTTTGACATGAAGTAAAATTGGAACTTTTGTTATAAAAATGATAATCTGAATATGAGAATGAAATCATGATTCGGTCTGACTTGTTACTTAAAAATGGAAATCATGTAAAACACATAGGTATCGAGTGTTATAACCCACTAGCATTGAATGATAATAACAATAGGGTCATACAAAAGATTTGAAAACATAATAGGAAGTCATTACTCAAAACTCAACATTAGACATTTCATCAAACACACGGGAGTCATGAATTTAAGCATGTGAATGGGTAAAGCATGTGATAACAACATAGTTACAATACTAAAATCATGAATTAGGGATTTAATACGAAGTTACCCATGTAATAACAACATAGTTACAATACCAAAATCGTGAATTAGGAATTTAACATAAAATTTTCATCATTCAAACGTGTAAGGGCTCATTCCATCGAAACACTTGTGAAGATAATTTATAATCAAAACTCATAAGATCTTCACGGAGATAATTTAACTTGAACATGTAAGAACTCATAATTTAGTATCAAAAAGGGGTTCTTGGACTCCGTGGGTGAAAAGGGCACATGGATGAACATCACACATACCTTCATTTATATGATTTCTTGAAGATTTCTTGAATTTAGTAGCTTGGAGCCTTGATTTCCTTAGAAAGAATCTTGAATTTGTTTTTGGTAAAAGAGAGGGTTTTTACTTGAGTTGATTTGAAGAAGATGGGAAAATAATGCCTTCTTTTGAGTCATAAATCGTGTTTGGACGGCTGCGATGAGGGGAAAGGACTAAACTACCCCCGACCTCTTTTTCCTGTGTAAATAACACTCGTGGTGTGACCCATAAAAAATTTTAATGGACCTCACATCGCGACTCCTAGAAAGGTGGAATGGACCTCGCGTCGCGAGCCTATCGCAAAACCTTACTGTTTTTCACGAAAATAGTCATAACATTTTGCTCGAGTATCGGATTACGGAGAAATTGGTATCTTTGGAAAGCTAATTCAATTATCTACAACTTGGTGGGTATTGAGCTGAAAAATTTCACATAAATCATAAGTTATATACATTCAAAGTAGGACCTTGTAGAACTGAATACAAAGATTTGTCCAAATCAAAGGCTCTTAGCTCAACTTTACTCGAAGGGATTCCCATGAATATTTTTCACCTCAAATACATTATTAACACTAGGATAATGATCATGAAACATGTATTCAAATACAAATCATGGGATTAGAGTTTACATGCATAGGAACGACGGTTCAAAATCTAGCCCAAAAATATGGGGTGTTACAGCCGAATTCAAGGTGTGTCCTTACGTAATTTATTCCTCTCAAGTATCCCAGGTTAAGGAATATGTCCTTCCAGGATAAAATTATGCACTTCAGCAAATAGTGGTACCTCAAATTTGTGAAATTATGAACTCATTCAACGATCTGAATATCACACTTGAGTTTTTTTTAGGAAGAAGAAGATGTTTTTTATTTTTAAATTTCATGCCTATCATTGAGGAAAAATTCAGGTATTTATATCCAAAAGTTGGTGCTTCAAAAAGAAAGCAATGGTTCTTAAAAGTTGTACTATTTTGAATCATCACGTCAGCTGCGGACCTACCTGCGCATGCATGTGGGCCACATGCAGCCGCAAGTCGCTAGGAGTGCGTGTAGGTCACGTATCCATTACTAAACAATGCCTCAAAAGATCACGTCCCTTTGAGGTTCATTGTGACATGTGTTTGCACATGATATGTGCATTCGTAAATAAAGAAAATATTTTCTATTGTATTTTTGGATTAATTTTACTAATTCTAAAGTTTTAAATGAATTTTTTCAAAAAATATCATCTCTTGATAAATCATTCGACAAATTCAAATTCAAATCTGAAGCCGAAGCCGAATCCAAAGCCAAGATAAGCGAGCAACGACGATGACGATGCGAGGCTTGTTTTATTCTTGCGTTGCTATCCACATGAAAGAATGTTTCTCAATATAAGTATTAGAAAGTTCCTTTCTCGCACCAATGTGGGAGACATTAGTTCTTTAAAATAAAAACATAATTCACTTTTTCCTCGATTTTTTTTCTTCAATTTTCATTCATATTTTCACTTAGAAACCAACAACCCTCCATATGAATGGGGAATGACTATTTTGTTAAAAATTTACAAAAATATGTGTGATCTACAAACACAGACTAATTGCATTTGGATAAGTGGGTTTTCCTTTGAACTTTTTATAGTGAACTTTCATCGGATACATTGTTCAATAGATAGATGTGATATCTTAGACTATCAAACTTTAATGTACACCTAGACAATACAAGTTACAACCAAACTTTTACCATTTATAGTTCTCACAGTTTTATTCGTTTGAGCCATGACACGACCGGGTTTTATGAAAGCTTAGAGAATAAACCTTTAATATTATTCACCTTAAAGTGGTTTCCACTTCACCCGCACCCCCCACATAGGTAATTCCTAAATGTTGAATCTATAGATCAAACTATTTTGATCAAACTCACCAATCTTAGAAACTAATAAAAGCTTCAAACCATAAGCCTTATCTTTTTTTTCCTGAACATTGTCTTTATCATGAGAATTGGTTTGAGTACACTGATAATGTTGAACCATCAATCACAACTTTATTTGATCTCCTTGAACCTAGCTCTTAGAATCTCCAGTTTACTAGGTATAGTTATCGTCGTGATGACTTTTCCCAGGTTATAAACCTATTTGCTTCGATGATCTCTTAACTCATTCACTATATAGACCTTTTATAAATGTATCTAACACATTATCCTTTGCTTTCACATAGTCAATCGTGATAATTTCATTAAAGAGTAGTTCTGTAATGATATTATGTCTATGTCTTATATGACAAGACTTACTATTATACATCATGCTCCCTGTCCTACCTGTTGCCGCTTGACTATCACAGTAAATGCATACTAGTGACAAAGGTTTGGGCCAATAAGGAATATCTTTCAAGAAAGGTTAGAGTCATTCTGCTTCTTCACCGACTTTATCTAATGTGATAAATTTAGATTTCATTATAGAGCGTGCAAAATATGACTATTTGGATAATTTTCAAGAGATTGCTCCTCCACCAAGAGTAAATACATATCCACTTGTGGATTCCACTTTATTCAATCTGATGATTCAATTTACATCACCATATCCTTTAATATCACATGATATATATATATATATATATATATATATATATAAGCAAAACCAAAACAAGACAAGATGCCATGTTATTTAAGATGAAATCTTCATGTTAAGTATTTGAATGATGAAATCTTCATGTTAAGTATTTGAATTTAAAATATACTATATTAATAACTACAAAACTCATAATTAAATTGCTCTAATAGACTATTACTATTTCAAGCTTATCTCTTTTATAATTTATATATATATATATATATATATATATATATATAGAGAGAGAGAGAGAGAGAGTGTTTATTTTAATAATACAATAATAATAAACAACGAATAATAATAGTAGTAACACAAGTTGTATTACTTTTAATTTGAGAAACAAATGTGGAAGTTTTTAGGACAAAGCTTGATAGTATTGTAATGAATAATTTTAATTAAAGGATATTAAATATTTATATTTGAAAATAATAAGATTGTAGAAACATTAAAAAAAATTCATTATCTTAAATCTAGGAACGCATAGTTGAAAAGTACCAAATAAATTTTAACTATTTTATTTAATAATAATAATAATAATTGTAATAATAATAATAATATTAATATTAATAGAAGTCGTAATATCAATACATAAACTCTAACTATTTCATAACCACAATTTAAAAGTCTTAAATAAACAATAACTATTTCATAATCATAACAATTAATAAATAAATAATAGTGTATTATACGTGAGAATCTACATATTTAAAATTAAAATAATTAGAAGTAAATAACTATAAATTTATTTAAAATTATTATAATATTTATTTAAATTTAAAGATAAAGATTAAGATTTCAAAATCAATCGATTCTACATATTTTGAGGTATGATTTCTTTTGAGAGTATACATATTTTTATAGTTTTAAATTTCATATACAAAAATATAAAGTTTATTTTAATTAGTTTAAAGATTAAGATAAAGTTTGCTAAAAAAATATTTACAGTTTGAAAATTTTTGTAACATTTTTTTATATTTTTAAATTGAAACTATAAAAGGATAAATATTATTTTTAGAGATATAAATTATTTAAAGTAGTAGTCTTTAGATAAAGATAAATTTATTGAAAATTATTTTGTTGAATTGGTCTTAGATTTTTAAATTTTGAATTTCCAATGGAAGTTAGAATTCTTTTAGCTTTTGAATTGAAAACAAACTCTTTACTAGATAAAGTTGAATTTAAATTACCTCTTGCTATATAAACTAAATTTTCAATCAAGCTTCTCATTTCATTCTTTAAATTCTTTTGAACTTATTCTTTAATTATTTAATCATATTTATTCATACTTATACCACATTCTTGGTTGGCAAAATGCTTAAATTAATATATCTATACACAATTTGTGTATTATTTAAAGTTTGATTTAGATTATTTTACTATTATTTGTAACAATTTGTTTTAATTTTTGTTATATAGAATTTCTATCATGGACAAAGCGGCTATAGAGCATTCATATAAGATTTTTCAAGATAATTACCAAGGTATGCTGTTTATACTTGATTTAATTTATTAATTAATTTTTTATTATTTACAACTAACATTACATTTATCTTTTGTCAGAAATATAACTAAAAAATCTAAAGTTTTCAAAGATCTGATGTATATACGCATCACAAATGTAAAATGAATGTTTAAAAAAATTAACAAATATAATTGTTTTGAAGATTTGATATATATAACCATCACAGAAGTGTGAAATGAATATTTAAAAAATTAACAAATATAATAAAAAACTATTTGTAAATCTTAAACAAAAGATATGAGGACAAATGAATAAACAATATAATAAAGCAAAACATGAAACATAAAAGCTTTTTGCAATTACATAGTATTTTTACTCATATAAGATTTGATTAGAGGTGGGGGGAGGGGCGGGAGGTAATTAAGAATTTTTGTCTTTAAATTGTGAACAATATTCTAAAAAAAATATGAAACATCAAAGTTATTATTACAATTATATGATTATTTTTTGTATAGATTTGATTAGAGGTGGAGGGGGTAAGGGTGGTAAGGGTGGGGGAATATTTTTTTATTTTGTATTTCATAATGAGATATAATATGATAGTTGATTTCTTTATAAGATCATTGTTGAATATTTAAGATAATATGATTTACCGCTCGAAGGAGGCATTTAATATCAAATATTTCATCCGCGCATCGCGCGGGTACGCATACTAGTTTATTATAATATAAAGCATAGTCTTAAGTATGTTTTAGATACCCTAAGACTCATTTCATTGCTATCCTATGATTTTGATTAGGATTACTCATGTGCTAACTCAATTTATTGATAATACATGCTATGTTTGGTTGCGTGCAATTCATAATATACATCAAACTTTCCAACACTTTTGTGTAGTCCAATTATCAGTCACTTCCACCTTTATTCATTTAAAGTGAAAAACTCACATCGAATGGAGTCTTGTCAATATTGAAATCCAAATACTTGAACTGATCAAGTACCTTTTCGATATAATGACACTGTGACAATGTCGATGCTTGTGGAGTTCTATGAATTTTTATCCTTAAGATCACATCAAGAACTCCAAGGTCTTTATATCAAACTTTATCTCTAGTATTAGTTTCATAGAATTTATGTTAGAAATATCTCTACTTATGATCAACATATCATCACATAAAAACAAATATGATTGTGTTATTTGGAGTGTCTTTAATGTAAACACCTTTATCACATTCATTTATCTTAAAGTTGTTTGTCAATATGGTTTAGTCAAACTTTGCATGCATTGTTTGGGTGCTTGTTTTAGTCCATAAAGTGACTTAACAAGTTTGTACACTTTTTTTTTAATTTACCAGGAACACAAAATCTTTGGGTTGTTTCATATATATTTATTCCTCCAATTTTTCATTTAAGAAAGTTGTTTTCACATCTATTTGATAAATTTCAAAACCATACACCGTTACTAATACAACCAACATCTGAATAGATATTATCCTTGTTACTGACGAGTATGTGTTGAAATAATCAAGGCCTTTTTTATCTAAAGTTTTTCATAACAAGTCCTATCTTGTATTTGTCAATAGTACCATCAACTTTCACTTTCCTTTTGAAGATTCATTTAGAACCTAACGGTTTATTTGTTGGGGAAAGATCAACCAACTACCAAGTATGATTGCTCATATTGAATCAATCTCACTATTGACTTTCTTTTTCCAAAAGGATGAATCCAAAGAAGACATTGCTTCTTTAAACGTTTGAGGCTCATTTTCAAGAAGAAATATTACAAAGTCTGATCCAAATAAAGTCGATGTTCTTTGACGTGTACTACACCTTGGATTCTCATTATTGAGTATATTCTACTTTGATTCATCCCAAAATTGTTTAAACCTTCCAATATATATCTCATGTCCAATTTTATATGTATAAATATGTTCTAAGAACTCAACATTATGTGATTCAATTACCGTATTTTCATGAATGTTTGGATTTATGAGCTAAAAATTGGCATGCCTTACTGCTTGTAACATATTCAATAAAACATGATCCACAGTCTTTGGTGCTATTTTTACCTTTTTAGGTATAAGAACTTGGACTTTGACTGGACACCACCACACTTTCAAATATTTAAAGTTGTATTTCCTTTCTTTTTATTTTTCATGTGGAATAGATTGTGTCTGGCTATGGAGCATAACTTTTTCCCACAAGTTTTGAGATAAACCTTAAATTATGAGTATGATATTCATCATTTTCTTTAACTTTTAGGTTTTTCTTTCCACAATTTCATTAGATTGAGGTGAATACGGGGCATTAGTTTGATGAATAATTTTATTTTTCAATCATATCTCCATAAAAAAAAGATTCATACTCTCCACCCCTATCATGTCTTAGTATTTTTTCTTTTTATCCTACGGATTTTCAACTTTAGTTTTATATGGACTAAAAGCGTCTCTTACTTTATGTTTACCATTTAGAAAATAAACATAACAATATCCAGTGAATTCATCAATACAAGTTATGAAATGCTTTTTCTCAAGATGAAATGATGTTGAATTCATGTCACAAATGTCTGCAATTTAAGTCTAAGGGATTGAAATTCCTTTCAATAGACTTATACGGATTCTTAGCATACTTATATTTCATACACATATGACACGTTGATTTATTGCTCTCAAAGTTAGGAAAATCTTCTAAACTAATCAGTTTTTACAAGGTTTTGTAATTGACATGTCCTAAATGTTCATGCCACAATTCATTTGGCTCAAGAAAGTAAGAAGAAACAAAATTTTTATTCATATTAATATTCATTAATTGATCTCAAAAAGGCTCTCGATGAGGCAATCTTTACCTATATGCAGTACACCCTTACTAATTAGAACTTTGTCAGAAACAAATACATATTTAAATTCATTCTTAGTCAGAAGTGAATTAGAAACTAATTTCTTTTGCAACTCTGAAACATGAAGGACATTATTTAGTTTTCGAGGAAAAATAAAAGTAGGACAGGGATCCTAATTTAGTTAAGCTAAAAGAGTCAGTCAGAGACCAAAAGGTTGAGGTTTTCTCCCAAGGGGGAGATGGTGTGTTGCATTGCCAGGGTAGGCTATTGTACCATGTGTAGATGAATGAGAGAACGGATTCTTGTTAAAGCGCATGGTGTGCGCTACTCTATTCATCTAGGGGCCATGAAGATGTACTGTAATCTACAGGAAATCTATTGGTGGAGTGGAATAAAGAGGGATATTGCAGAGTTCATAGCTAAGTGCTCAACATATCAGCAGGTTAAGATTAAACATCAGAAGCATAATGGGTCTATGCAGGAGCTCAGTATTCCCACTTGGAAGTGGGAGGAAGTGAACATGGATTTTGTAAAAGTTTTACCTCGTACTTGTCAACAACATTATTTGATTTGGTTCATTGTGTATAGGATGACCAAATCAGCCTATTATTGCCAGTTCATACTTCTTATTCAGACGAGGACTATGCCAGGCTCAATATCAGAGAGTTGGTTAGGTTATATGGTGTTCTGTTGCCCATTATTTTAGCTAGAGGTATGCAGTTCATCTCTCACTTTTGGAAAGCCTTCCAAAAAGGTAGGGTCTTAGTACCCAAGTCCATCTCAGTACAGCCTTTCACCCTCGGATAGATGGTTAAGCAAAAAGGACCATTTAGGCTTTAGAAGATATGTTAAGAATGTGTGTCATTGACTTTAAGAGTATTTTAGATGACCACTTACCTTTGATTGAGTTCGCATATAATAATAGCTATCATTCTAGTATTCAGATGGCTCCATTTGAGGATCTTTATGGGAGGAGATATAGATCTCCCATTGATTGGTTTGAATTAGGTGAGGCCATAGTGGTGGGGCCTGACTTGGTGTTTAATACCTTAGAGAAAGTATAGTTGATCAGGGAGAGGCTTAAGATAGCCCAGAGCCAATAGAAATCATAGGCAGATGTGAGAAAGAAAGATCTTGAATTTGAGATTGGTGATTATGTGTATTTAAAAATATCTCCCATGAAGGGGGTGAAGAGGTTTGGTAAGACAGGGAAACTTAGTCTCCGATATGTTGGTCCTTATAGGATTCTGAGTCATCTAAAAAAGGTAGCCTATAAACTTGAGTTGCCTACAGACTTAGCATTAGTGCACCCAGTATTTTATGTCTCCTTGCTAAAGAAGTGCTTAGGTAACCCAGCAGTTGTAGTCCCTGTAGAGAGTGTAGATGTTCAGAATGGTCTCTCTTATGAAGAAGTTCCATTTGAAATCCTTGATTTTCAGACTCGCAGACTAAGGAACAAAGAAGTTCCCTTGGTCAAAGTTCTTTGGCGGAATCAATCCGTTGAGGGAGCCACTTGGGAAGAAAAAAAAGGCATGCAAACCAAGTACCCTCACCTCTTCTCTGCAAGATCAAATTCATCCTAAGGTAACAATCTTTGTTAGATTTACTCTATTCCATGCTTAGTTTCATCCAGATATCATTCTTATACCATTCATGCATTCATGGATCAATTCAGTCATGTGTCATGCCTCAAGATTCAGTCATGTTTCAGCTATGCGTGCCAGTATAGTCTAAGTACCCCAGTGCCTCTCATCTTAATCAGTCTTATTTGAGGATAAATATTCCCAAGAGGGAGATATTGTAAGACCCCACAAAGTCCTAGTCATTTCAATCCTTTATAGCATGCCAAAAGAGGTCCCAGACTTAGAAAATTTCAGCCAAGTTTTGACACTTAGTCTCATTTTTTATCCTCGATATTTCAATGGTATCATTTATGATATTTTTTCCTTAGATTTTCATTTTTTAAATTGATTCATGATCAAGGTTATCTATAGGTCATCTCACGTGAGTTTCAGAATTTTTGGACGTCATTTGAGTCATGTTTGGATGACCAAAACAGTAAACCAATGTGATCAGGACGGGTCGCATTGTCGCGCTACATCGATAATTTCATTAATACCATCGACATTGCGCGTTACCTATCACGTCACTGGCCGTTTTGCAACTCATTTAATCCTGAGTCTAGAGGGGTATTTCAGTTTTTTCCCCTCACTTTAACATGGGATTTAGGTCCCAAAACAGCATTTTTGCCTCATTTATCACAATTCTCTCAAAATCAAAAGCATTCCCTTTAAAGAATAAACCTTAGACACTTCATCATTTAAGTTCGATTCACAAGAAATTTCTTAATAACTTCCAACCATTTGTCAATCAAGGTATGTTTAGGTGTTCATCATTGGATTTCTTCCACCCTTGGAGTTCAAGAATCCCTTTTCAAGCACTTAGATTATGATTTACATTCTTGAATGGAACTATGTTCATGTATGTGATGTTGTATGGTTTCAAGTCAAGAATAATTTGAGTTTCATATGAATTAATTAGAATGGATGTTGAATTATGTAACCTCCATGTTAAATCTTTGAATTTTGGTGTTGAATGTGGTACTCATGATATTCATATATTTCTTACTCTCATGTATAAGATTTATGTATCCTAGGTGTTTGAGAAAATGTTTATGTGAACAAATTATGCCTGATAACCTATGTGTGATGCTTTTAGAGTTGAGATATGATTTCATTAGCTATGCTATCGAGTCCTGGGGGTATTGAATACCCAAATTTTAGCTATTTTCTAGTCTCCAGTCAGAATTGAAGGATTTTATAGTATCCCAAATAGTAGCATTCAGTCAATCAGCAGAATCAGTGTAAGTTCAGTCAAGCCTAGTACCGTCTAGTGATCAGTTCAGTGTCGATTTAGTTGGGAGTAGGATTCATCACCGAGTGAACCCAGGGATGGGGGTATTCCTGTCAGTAGAGGGTTTGACCGTTAGTAGCAGTCCTTGAGTTACAGAACTATGCAACCAGCATAGGGTAAATCATCTTCTTGCCAGACTAGGGTTGACGTGACCATATATATCTCATGAGTATTCTTGCCAAATTAGGGTTGACCTAGCTACTGTTAGTAACCTGTGGCATGGTGCTAACCCCCTTCCAACTAGGGTTATAGGTTGGACCCCAAATTTGTCTATAGTCGAGGTATGTCGGTTGTATGATAACTCCCACAGTTACAATTTCAGTATTCAGTATTTAGTAATCAATATCCAGTATTCAGTATTTAGTATTCAGTATAGAACTCAGTTCAGTTCTACACTATCATGACTTACAGTTATCAGTTATTTAGTTATTAGAAATTCAATACTTCAGCTTCAGACTAATTCAGACAGACGATATGTGTTTGATATTCATGTTCAGTACTTACAGTATTCCCAGTTTTGCATATACTCTCATCCAGTTATTTCATGATATTTATTTATTATTCTCATGCACGTGAGCCCATGCATATCAGCCTAGCCTCACCAAACATACCAGTACATTTAAAGTACTGACACGTACTCTTTCTTTGAGTTATGATGTCTCATATCATAAGTTCCGATGCTCAGGTTCCTGACCGTACTTAGTCAGATCTAGTTGATCATCCGTAGCTATAGTAGTGAGTCCTCATCTATTGAGGGCATGAAACTTATTTAGTCATTTTGTTATTCGCAGTATTTTAGCTTTTCAATTACTTTCTGACAGCAATTGTAAGTTAGTTGTGCCTTATTCCATCAACTCGTTTATTTCATATGTTAGAGGCTTTCAGACACAATTAGTTAGTAGTTATATTATAGATGTATTCAGTATTGTCTCAGTTTATGAACCTTATGGCTTTTTCAGTTTTACTTTCGCATATGTTTTCATGATTATTATTTAGTGCTCACAGCAGGTACCAGTCATAGGTTAGCTTGTGGTCCTTCGGGATCGTAGGCACCGTGTGATGCCTAGGGTGTAGTCTCGGGGCGTTACAATAAGACTACATGAATATGAAATGAATTCGAGAGATGTTACAAGAAATATGACTATAAATTCTAACAAATCGCCGCAATTGACTTAGAAATCTAGAAGAATAGCATAACCTAGTATGAAATTTTTTTACCAAAACATATTACTTTAGAATTGATTCAATCAACCGAAAATGACTAAAATTTGATATATGATTTTCTAATATCATTCCTAATAATTTCTTATGATTAGATTCAAACCTTGTACAATAATAAATTAATTCTGTTTTCAACTATTTTTTCAGCTCAATAAAATTTAATAATGATATTCTTTCAATTGCTTCTGAGTAATCTAATTTAAATCATCAAAGTTAGACAATATAAGTTATTACCATTCAATTTATCTCATATATAAGTAATAGAAGGAGACATGATGAAAATGAAGAAGAAAGAGGAGGAAAATTATGGCAATTTTTTTTTGCACAATTTTTTAATAGAGTCAAAAGTCAAATGATAATTATTAAAAAATTCATTGTGTAAAATTTTGGAAGTATAAAATAATTTTATTTTTATACAAGAACCATGTTATCTAATTTTGTGATCAAGGGTAAGATTTTCGACTCGCCAATACCTCATTGTCATATTTTATTTGTTTAATATTTTTAAACCTTACCCCTTTATGCCCTCCTTATTATGTCAATACATTTAAAAAGAACAACTTAATTTGATTCATAAAAATGAATAATGAGACTTTTTATACATATCATGAAATATTAATTGCT
This sequence comes from Capsicum baccatum var. pendulum, assembly GCA_030864225.1. Taxonomy (NCBI): domain Eukaryota; kingdom Viridiplantae; phylum Streptophyta; class Magnoliopsida; order Solanales; family Solanaceae; genus Capsicum; species Capsicum baccatum. Next base: position 113,844,479 of record CM061555.1, on the reverse strand, counting down.
ATCTTTATAGATACTTTAAAATAATAATCCTACATAACATGACTTACTCGTAAGAATTTTAATTAAAAGTCAAAAACTTAAAATTCTTTTTGAATTGAAATATTTACTTAATGGATAAGTTTGAAGAACAACTCTAGAGAAATTCTTTTAAATTTCACCTCCAACTCAAAATTTAAATCTGAGAAATTTATTTGAGGAATCTATTGGTTATGGTATTTTGATGATAGTTATGGTAATTTATGCGAGGAACCTCAAGTCATGATAACACTATCCTAATTCGTAGAGAGGTAAGCCAATCATTTTCACAATTTAAAAAATATGAAGTAAATACATAAATAAGTTAAATAACAGTACAAATGACATTAATATCTAAACATTTCATAAATAAAGCAAGAGTGCGAAACATTATCATTTCAATACTTAAAATTATATATACAAGAGCTTTCTATTGCAAGTAAGTGTCAAGTCAAGCTATCTAAGAAGTAGTAAAGACGAAAGTAACCATATCAGAAGTTGGATTAAATCTTCAAATGCCTAGAAATCATTGTAATTCTGAGTCACAAGTACTGCATCATAAAAGATGTAACAAGAATAGTATGAGTCCAAGAGAACATATATCTAGTATATATCATAGGTCAACCAAAGAAACTTTGTAACTATATTGCATAACAAATATTGATGATCATGCACTCACCAAAGTCTTAATAGTTCAATTGATACAATAAATATCATCAATACAAATGAGTAACAATATAAAATGAAAGGACTAATGATCCTACCAGTATATTCCTCCTTCACAATCGCTATGCCATGAGGTGGAATTCATGGGAGACACACGAGATCAATATAACTCATCCAAAATATTTTTCTACCAATACAGGCCATTATTATTTCTCTCAATATAATTCCCCGAATGAAATCAAGGCTAAATCTAATGTTTCCTTTTAGGAAAAATGATTTTTGAACCATTTTAGTGATCCTTAAGAATGAATATATATGCATGATCATAGTATTAAAGTAAATTTCTCACTCATCAGGTATTTAAAAAAATGCCTTCTTTGAACACATAAATGTAAGCTACAAATCAAACCTCAAAGATCAATAACTTTATCCTCAACTCATGTTTGTAGACCACTTTTTTTGATAATCAATTTACCCTGCATATTATTTCCATTATTTCAAATAACTTCCAATATATGTAATACTATATGAACCTATATATAACACAATCTCGACATATTTTAATTCCTTAAGCTATTTATTGGTTAAAAATCAATTTTGGGTACCACAACATTGAATCATCTCAAGTACAACTTCAACTCAATGTTTCACCAAATTCATAACATGTTTTATATCATAAGATATTTCTCAAATAAAATTAGACAAAAGTAAATCATAACCTACCTCGAAATCGAGCGATAAAGTTACGAACTATCACTTGATGACCTTCCTCTTTTGTAGCCTTAAAATGTTTTTGATTTCTGTATAAATATAAGTCCATCAATACTCATATTGTAATATATAAGTTCGGATCAAAATTGATTCAAAAAGTGAACCCCAAAACCCATTGTGAAACTAATATAACATTTGCCCATAGATTCACAAATATTTTTGGCAAGTCATTTTTGGGTAAAGTTTCACTATGTGTTTGACCATGATTTTGGATAAAATATTTAACTTTTTAAGGAAATATAATTTATACCCATAAGTTCTAAAAACTATTAAAATTATCCACAACTTTGTATTATCATTTTACGATGAACTTATTCCATGATAAAACTAAACTCATAAATTATAAGTTTCAACCTCCTTATAAATAATTTAACATGTCAGTGTAGAAGCTGTCAAAATTTCTCAACTCACAAAGGAGCATCAATTTTTTGTTAACATTACTTTTAACAAGTGCTATGAAATAAAAATATTACTTACTTGAGTCAAATAACAAGGTTTATTAATGAGGTTTATTGGTAAATAGATATTAGTTGAGATTAATAAATGGTGGAGTATTTTTAAAAAATATAAAAATCTCAGTAAAGTTTAAGTTTTAAATAATAGAATTTGATCTTAAAACTATTTTTTTTTGTTTTTAAAAATTTGAATTATTAACCAAAAATATTTCTCACATGATGACAAATTGAGCTAGTGTTTGACCATAATTTTTCAAATATTTTTGACAAGTCATTTTTGAGTGAAGTTTTGGATGAATTTCACCTTGTCTTAGGCCATAGTACTTGGGAAACATAATTCACTTTTAAAAATTTTCAAAAATAAATAGAAAATGGTCTAACCTACCACACCTCCCCAACCTGTACACAAAATACCAACTACACACTCTAACTTAACGGGTGTCCTATTATTCCTGAAAATTTTATTTCTCTATTTAATACCCCCAAGTGTTGACCTGTCCACATAAATCAAATACTTTTATTCATGTTTTTACACGCATGGATACCACTCCCAACTTTTTATTTTCCCTTCTAAATCATTAACCCCATTACATACATATTTTAATATTATTTTTTGTCTAAAAGTTCAGCCAAACTTTTCATCTCCTACTCTCTTCATGATTTCAACAAAATTTTTTATTTTTACTTTTACTATTGATTCTTATCGATGTACTAAAGGAACTTATATATTTTGAAGGTTATTTACTAATTACTCCTTCATTTCATTAAAGATGTTTTTTTCCCCTCTAAATCAAATTTGCGCTTAATTAGAATTTATTGTTAACCCCCAAATTTAAGAATAAAATTTTGTGAGATTAAGTCCTATTTCTTATTATTATGGTGTGTAGATGTTCAATTTACACTATATTACATTCATAATTTAATGTAATTAGTCTTTTTTCTTGATTTTTGAAGTCGGGTAATAACGATGTTTTAGCGTTTACTGTTAATTCAATAAATTAAGAAAAAAATTGTGTGTAATAGTATGCACGCAAGCTATTATGTTGTGTAAGCGTTTAATTTATATCATATTACAATACTTTTCATGAAATTAAATTTTTTTCGTCTAAGTCGTGTAATGTTGTATACGTGTCTTCTTATTATGCATATCAGCCCTTAATTGCTATCTTTATAGATACTTTAAAATAATTTTCCTACATATCATGACTTATTTGTAAGAAGTTTAATTAAAAGTCAAAAATTTAAAATTCTTTTTTAATTAAAATATTGACTTATTGACTTAATGGATAAGTATGAAAAACAACTTTAGAGAAATTCTTTTAAATTTCACCTCCAACTGAAGATTAAAGTTCTAACAAATTTATTTGAGGAATCTATTGGTTATAGTAGTTTGATGATAGTTATGGTGTTTTATATAAGGAACCTCACATCATGATAACACTTATCCTAATCGCCAGTTACGTAAATCAATCATTTTCACAATTTAAAGAACATGAAGTAAATACATAAATAAGTTAAATAACAGTATAAATAACATTATATCTAGACATTTCATAGATAAAGCTAGAGTGCGGAACTGAATCATTTCAAGACTCAAAATTACATAAACAAGAACTTTCTAATGGAAGTAAATGTCAAGTCCAACATATCGGCTATTTAAAAAGTAGTAAAGATGAAAGTAAACATAGCACCGACCAAGTTTTCAAATGCCTAGAGATCATTGTAATTTTGAGTCACAAGTACTACAAATGATCAAAGTCAATAGGTGTTGCTAGTACTAAAATCTACATCATAAAAGATGTAACAAGAATAGTATGAGTACAACAGAACATGTACCTAGGCATCATAGGTCAATCAAGCAAAATTAGTAACTATATTGCATAACGAATACTGATGATCATGCACTCACTAAAATCTTAATAGTTCAATTAATACAATACATTAAATATAATCAATACAATAAGTAATAATATAAAATAAAATGACTACTGATCCTACCAGTATATGCCTCTTCCACAGTCGCTGTGCCATGAGCTAGCATTCATGGGATACACACAAGATCTATATAACTCATCCAAAATATTTGTTTACCAACACAGATTATTATTTACCTTAATATAATTCTCCAAATGAATCAGGACTAAAACTAATGTTTCTTTTTAGGAAAAATGATTTTTTGTATCATTTTAGTGATATGCATGATCATAGTATTTAAGAAAATTTTGAACCCATCCGGTATTTAAAGAAATGCCTTCTTCAACAAGAAAACATACGCTACAAATCAAACCTCAAAGATCAATAACTTTATCCAACTCATGCCCGCAAACCACTTTTTTTGAAAATCAATTTACCCTCCATATGATTTCCATTATGTCAAACAACTCCCTATATATGTAATACTACATGAAACTATATATAACACAATCTCAATATATTTTCATGTCTTAAGCTATTTATTGGCTAAAACCCACTTTTGGGTACCACAACATTGAATCATCTCAAGTACTGCTTCAACCCAATGTTTCACCGAATTCATAACATGTTTTATATAATAAGATATCACTCAAATTAAATGAGAGAAAAGTAAATCATAACCTATCTCAAAATCGAGCCACAAACTTACGAACTATCACATGATGACCTTTTTTTATGGCCTTAGAACTTTTTTATTTATATGTAAATATGAGTCCATCGATACTCATATTGTAATATATAAGTTCGGATTAAAATTGATTCTAAAAGTGAACCCCAAGACCTATCGTGAAACTAAGATAGCATTTGTCCATACAACAACAACAACAAAAAACTCAGTATATTCCTACATAGTGGGTTCTGGGGAGGGTAGAATGTACGCAGTCCATACCACTACATTCAAACAAACATTTGTCCATAGATCCATACATTTTTCGGCAAGTCATTTTTTGGTAAAGTTTCATCATATGTTTTACCATAATTTTGGAGAAAATATTTGACATTTTAAAGAAATATAGCTTATACCCATAAATTCTAAAACTATTAGTATTATTCACAACTTTGTATTATCATTTTACGATGAACTTATTCCATGATAAAATTAAACTCATAAATTATAAGTTCCAACCTCCTTATAAATAATTTAACATGTCAGTTTTGAAACTACCAAAATTTCTCAACTCACAAAGGAGCATCCAATTTTTCTATTTACATTACTTTTAAAAAGTGCTATGAAATAATACTATTACTTACTTGAGTCAAATAACAAGGGCTATTAATGAGGTTGGCTGGAAAATAGATATTAGTTGAGATTAATAAATGGTGGAGTATTTTTATAAGAATATAAGAATCTGGGGTAAAATTTAAGTTTTTAAATAATTGGATTTGATCTTAAAACTGGTTTTTGAAAATTTGAATTATTAATCAAAAATATTTGTCAAATAATGACAAATTGAACTAGTGTTTGACCATAAAATTTTAAATATTTTGGCAAGTCATTTTTTAGTAAAGTTCTGAGAAAATTTCAACATGTGTTTGGTTATAGTACTTGGGAAACATATTTCACTTTTAAAATTTTTGTAAAAAATAAAGAGAAAATGGTCCATCCCCCCCCCCCCTCCCGGTCGTACCTATATACAAAATTCTAAGTACACACTCTAACTTAACAGGTGTTCTATCATCCACTCAAAAATTTATTTCTCTATTTAAAACCCCCAAGTGTTGACCTGTCCATATAAATAAAATAAGTTTATTTATGTGTTCACACGCGTGGATCTCACTCCAACTTTTTCATTCCCCTTATAAATCATTAAGCCCCATTACATTCGTATTTTAATATTTATTCCTTATCTAAAAATTCAGCCAAACTTTTCATCTCCTACTCTCTTCACGATTTCAACAAAACTCTTTTTTCTTTTCACTTTTACTATTGATTCTTATTGATGTACTGATGGTGCTTATAGATTTTGAAGGTTATTTACTAATTACTCCTTAATTTCATTAAAGATATGATTTTTATCCTCTAAATCAAATTTTAGCTTAATTAGAATTTTTTGTTAACCCCCAAATGTAAGAGCAAAATTGTGTGAAATTAAGTTCTCTGTCTTATTATTATGGTGTGTAGATGTTCAATTTACACTATATTACATTTATAATTTAATGTAATTAGTCGTTTTTCTTCATTATTCAAATTAGATAATTAGATTTTTGTAACATTTACTGTTAATTCAATAAATTAAGAACAAAATTGTGTGTTATGTATGTGCGTAAGCTATTATGTTGTGTAGGTGTTTAATTTATATCATATTATAACAGTTTTCATGAAATTAGTTTTTTTTTGTCGAAGTCGTGTAATGTTGTATTTATGTGTGTCTTAGTATTATGTTATTTTATTGTTAAAATTATACCTATTACATTCTTATTATCATGTAATTAGGCTTTTTATTCATTATTTAAGTAATAATATTGTATAGTATAGGCTAAGGTTTGATTAAGTTGAGTAATGCTTGATTGTTCATAATGCCACTATGCTAACTATGCTACTATATCTAGTCTAGTAATTACTACCTATTTTTTAGTTGTCTTCAGGCATGAGATGAATGAATTTACTTTGATTACTCTAAGATGGTATTACTGTGGGGTGTTATATTTATATAAAGGAGAACAAATATATAATGGTAGAAAAATTATAGAATTTTTAAATATTGATGTAGATAAGATGTCATATTTTTAGTTAGGAGACTATATAGCACAACTTGCCCCTTTAGTATTAAAGCACCTCACAGTGGCATTATGATAGATGTTGATAAATGATATGAATACTTTAGACATAATGTATTTCTCAGAAGATGGAGATAAAATGAAGGTATTTGTGAAACATTTGGTTGATGATTCCCCCTTGTTACTAGAAAATGATAGTAATGGGGATATGAGGGGATTTGATTAGGCTTTTAATACAAGGCCTAATGAGAGTGACAACTTTTATTTAGGGTAGGTGAAGACAACTTAAATAGGCAGGACCCTTTTACTACTTTTTCAACTACATCTTCTTTCACTACCATATATCATGCTACTGCAGATGATGAAATAGATGTTGGTCCTATTGGAGATGATTTTTCTAAAGAAAAAGTAGAGGATTTTGATTACTCAATTGAGAATAGTGTTGAGTTTGAAGTTGAATTAGTTGGAGATGATGGCGAGAAAGAGTATGGTAATAATATACATGAGGAGGTTAGGGAGTTGAGAGATGAAAAGAGGAATTTCCAAAGAAGAAAAATAATGAAGAGAGTACCCGCTGATAATGCAGAGTTACTAGCAGGTGAAGCTAGACCTGATCTAGGTTTGAAACCAAAACAGGTAGAATAAGTCATAAGGAAAATTTAGGAGGTGATAAGCCTTATTTGCAAGTTCTAATAAGGATAGTTTTGAATTAAATTAAGATGAATGTTGTGGTGATGATGAACATAATGTGGCTAAATCTGGTAGAGCAAGAACTATAAGGTTGTCAAGAAAGAGAAGGACAACAACAAATAAAATCATTCATGAGAAAGGTGTGTGGTAGTTGGGTGTGGTGTTTAAAGATATGACAGATTTTAGAAGAGTAGTGACTAAATATGTTATAAGAAAGAGGGGAAGAAGTGAGGGAAAATAAGCCAAAAAGTTTAAATTTAGATGCAAAAATGATTGACAATGGCTTTTGTATGCACATCTTGACAAGACAACAAATAGTTCAGGATAAAAAGTTATAATCCAAAGCATACTTCCAACAAGACAACAAGAAATTACTTGTACAATGCAAAGATTTTATCAGAAGAATATAGAGAAAGAATAATTAAACAACCAAAATTAAAAGTCTTCAAGTTGCAGGAGTTGTGTCATGATAAAAAAAAGCAAGGGTTATGATGGCACTCGTCGCGGCGAACCTTAACAAGTTATTCTATCAACCAAACTGATACACAAAGGTTAAAAGATAGAAATAACCCCAAGGTAAGGCTTCTAGAATGAAATCGAACCATATAAGTAAAACAAATATGGAAGGAACATAAACAATAATGCAACCATAACTCCCAAAACCTAAGGTTAACAGTATAAGAACGTATCTAGTACAACTCGAATCCAAAGAAATACATAAGAAATCCAATAGATACAACTTTGTCTCCAAAAATTAGTAAAGATGTAGTCTAATGATAGAGAAAGGTAGTAGAAGGCATCTGAACACCTGAAGATCATCCACTCTCTTAAAATATCCAAAAATCACCAGATTCAAAAAATGCGGGGTGCATCTAAACCCAAATCTGCACCAAAAGGGTACAATAGGAGTGAGTACATGTAACGATCCGAACTAGGTTCTGTTCGTGATGGGTATCTCAAGTCTGTCGAGGATCGCAGACCACCCTTTTTCCTAGCCAAACATAACACAATACAACTAGCACCGAATGAATTTCGAACATATAACAAGATATGCTGAGTTTCGAACATATAAAAATAGAAAACACAGAAAAGAATTTAATAATTTCAACACATCCCAAATTACAGTAATCCACAAAGCCTCTTAATAGATCAAAACCAATATAAGTCAGGACATACCCCTGACGATGGATAAAAAATTTAGTAGAAGTAGTCTAAGACATAGGCAAAACAAGACTTCTAAATGATAACCCTTTCGGAGAATAGAAGCTCACCACTTCAAAGCTGACAGCTGACAACCCAGAAATCCAATCACTGCACAGGAAAAGTAGAAGTGTCTTATGTTTCTAAATCGCGTATGAATATAGTGTCTGGAGATGGTTAGTGGGTTGAGCGCTAGCATTAACTCAGGGAAGGGATAAATGAATGCCATGATCAACCATTTAAAATCATCCAAATCCAATGCAAACAATCATATGCATATACATATACATTAATATAACATGTCAGGATAGGGAATAAAGCTTAGAATGACCTTTAAAATACTACCCTGGACTATGTATCTTAACCATAAAAAAAGGCACCTATGAGCTATATGGGCTCAGCTCTCCTTGCTGAAAGGGCCCTAGTGCGTGTAGCCGCACGAATTAGAGAATAGTCATATATACATATGTACCATGGGGGACTCAAACAATCCGGTCATACATCAAGGTTGGCATGAACAACCGATCATGTAAGAAAGGGAACTCGAATGAGCCAGTCATAATGCAAGGGTAACTTGAACACCTAGCCATTTCAACTCCCGTGCCGTTAAATACGGTTTCCAATATTGGTCCATCGGGACCTCCACTTTCATAGCCCAGCTACACAACTCACTTTAAGCCTAATTAAAACAAGTTCGATGCAACCCATTCATTGAACCATGATCCACATCAGGCATACACTATTGGTATTGTCATACCAACTACACTTGCAAGGTAATATCATCATGCTATTACAATTCCATTAACTTGGGGAAACAACCCTCTTTGTTTATTAAATCATTATGGAGGATTGGCACGACCCCTAATGTTCATTAAATCTAAGCCATTATATTTTAATAACCTTTTTATATCATGCAATAGTTTCAAAAGTAGTTCAATATGCATAATTTCTTGTTCAAAAAAAGTTTCACAAGATTAGGTTAAGGTTATACAAGTTATAATATTCAAAATCATTAATTTGGGGAATCCACACCACCCATTCCAATTAACCATAACCATGCACCTCAAATAGTTCAAAACCATCAATTCAAACCATGAATCTTTCATAAAAGCCATGGAAAAAATAATTCATTCATTAAATCTTAAAAACCCTCAACCCACATTAATAAACCATAAGTTAACCACATGAATAACAATTGTAATGATATCCTTTTAACAAAATAAACCTTGGGGAAGAGTAACATGCCTGAAATTGTCACAATTATAGAGAAGAAACCTTAAATTAACTCCTAGATTTTCAATAGTTAAAACCCTAGCTTGTTCTTTCTTTGGGAATTTTGAGAGAGAGAAGAGTATGTTTTGATTTGATAAAGGATAAAAATAATATCCCAAAGCTATTTTATGGTCGTGGGTATTTTTTGGGGAAAGAGGAAAATGTCCAAAGTACCTTTAATAAAAATCTGAAAATTTATCGCCAGTGATGGGTCACCCTACGACTTGTGAGGACAAGTTATTTCTTGTTACCACGACTCATAGTCTGGATAGTGACCAAGGGCTTACACACTGTTCTAGCTACGATTAGAGTCATATGAATCATATAGACACCTCAAGACTCGTATGGATAAGTCGTGGTTTGAGCAGTAGCTCAAGGAACCCTCACTATTGACCCTATAATTAGCACATCACGACTCGTATAAAGTCTTGATGACTCGTTGAGTCTAGTTGTACTCAGAACAGAAACTTTAGTCAACCCATATGGTGACCTTATGACTCGTGAGGTAAGTCGTAGGTTGGGCAGTGAGTTCAAAAACTCAGAAATTTTCAAGACCAAAAATTTGGGGTGTTACATGCCTCCCGGATCATTCATCCCTAAATAATGAATCAAGGCATCCATTAGCACTGTTTAACATAAAATACAATCACACTTTCCTTTAACGAAGACAGAAAACAAGGATATTAAGGAACACACATACCTTAAGCATGATTATCCAAAGTGGGAAACAAAACAAATATTTGGACTTCATGTCCTCTTCAACTTCCCAAGTATTTTCTTCAACCTTATGATTCCTCCATAGAACTTTCACCGATGCACAATACTTAGTTCTCAAACGACTAAATTGACTATCCAAAATCTCAACCGAGACTTCCTCATAAGACATGAAATTCGAAATGCCAACACTTTCCAAAGGGACAACCAAGGAAGGATCACCCACACACTTCTTCAACATCGATACATGGAATATCGAGTGAACAGAACCCAAACTCAAAGGAAACTCCAACTCATAAGCCAAATTTCCTACTCTTCTCAAGATCAAGTATGGGCAAACATAACGGGAACTGAACATCCCCTTCTTCCTAAAACTCATCACCCCTTTTAATGTGTACACCTTCAAGAACACCCAATCGTTAACATCAAACTCTAACCCCTATGTCTCACATCCACATAGGACTTTTGGCAACTTTCGGTGGTCTTAAGACTATCCCTAACCACCTTCACCTTCTTTATGGCCTGATGAACAAAGTCAGGGACAAACAATCTAGCTGCATTAACTTTGAACCACTAAATAGGAGAACGACATCTCCTGCCATACAAAGCCTCAAACAAATCCATCTAAATACTAGAATGATTAGTGTTATTATACACATACTTTATGAGAGGAAAATGATCAACCCAAGGTCTGAATAGTCCTCTTCACTTGTCCATCCATTTGAGGATGGAAAACGGTTCTAAGATTTAGCTTAGTTCCCAAACCTCTCTAAAATGACTGGCAGAAGTGAGATGAGAACTGTGTACCCCAATCAAATATAATAGAAATAGGCGCACCGATGCAACTTAACGATCTCTTGAATAAAAATCTTAACATAATCCTATGTGGAAAAATTAGTGCTCATTGGCAAGAAATGAGTAGACTTGGTCATCCTATCCACAATGACCCAAATCGAATCGCACTGATGGCGAGACCGTGAAAGACTAGTAATGAAATCCATATTGATCACTTCTCATTTCCACATGGGAAACTCAATATCTTGAGTCAACCCACTAGGCCTCAAGTGCTCCACTTTTACTTGCTGACAAACCACACATCTGGCCATAAATTTGGCCACATCCCTCTTCATGTTATTCCACCAATAGATCTTTTTCAAGTATTGGTACCGCTTTATCGAACCAAGATGATCAGTGTACCTTGACTCATGATTCTCAACCAAGATACTCTCTCATAACTAATCAACATCGAGAAGATACAATATACCTTGGTACCTCAGGATACCATCACCACTAATCTCGATAGTCAAGGCTTTCTACTGATCCATATCATCCTTTATCTGCATCAAGGTAGGATCCAAAACCTGCTTCACCTTCACCTTAGTATCGACATAAGACTTTACCACATCTTAAATGATCACCCCACCATCCTCGAAATAAAAAATATGAACTCCATAATTAGACAAATGCTGAATATCTTTCACCAACCCTCGCTTCTCCTCATCCACATGAGATAATCTCCCTATAGATACCCTGCTAAGAGCATCAACAACCATATTAGCTTTAATCGGATGATAATGAAGACTCATATCATAATCCTTGAGCAACTCAAGCCATCTTCTTTGCCTAAAATTCAACTTCTTCCAGGTGAACACGTACTGCAAGCTCTTGTGATCAGAATATATACCAATAAGAACTCTATACAAGTAATGATGCCAAGTATTCAAAGCAAAAACCACAACCAACAACTCCAAATCATGTGTCGGATAATTCTTCTCATGCACCTTAAGGTGCCTAGAAGAATATGCCATAACATTATCATGATGTATCAAAACATAACCCAGTCCCATATGAGATGCATCATAATGCACAACGAAACCATCAGTACAATCAGGTAGGGTCAAAACTAAAGTTGAAGTCAACTTATCCTTCAACTTCTCAAAACTACCTTCACAAGCTTCACACCATAGAAACTGCACCTTCTTCTGAGTCAACTTAGTCAACGGAGCAACAATCAAAGAGAACCTCTTTACAAACCTTCTATAATACCCGGTTAAATTGAAGAAGCTCTGAATACCAGTTAGAGTCATGGGTTTATGCCACTTCTTAACCACCACGTTCCATGGATCCATTATGATCCCTTCACTAGAAATAACATGACCAAGGAAGGTTACAACATTCAACCTAAACTCATACTTCAAAAGCTTAACATACAATTGTTGATCCTTAAGAGTCTGTAACACTATACAGAGGTGGTTGGCATGATCCTCCTTGCTATTAGAATATACCAAGATATCACCAATAAACACAATGACAAATAAGTCTAGAAAATGATGAAATACCCAGCTCATAAGATCCATAAATGCCACCGAGGCATTAGTCACACCAAATAACATTACAAAAAATTCATAATAACCATACCGGGTATGAAAAGCAATCTTAGGAATATCTACTTTCCTAATCTTTAACTGATAATAATCCGACTGAAGATCAATCTTAGAAAAGCATCTAGTACCCCAAAGTTGGTTGAGCAGGTCATAAATCCTAGGAAGAGGATATTATTCATAGTCACCTTATTCAACTGTCGATAGTCTATACATATTTGAAGGGATCCATCCTTCTAACACATGAAAAGCACGAGAGTACCTCACGAAGAATCACTAGGGCGAATAAAACCCTTATTAAGAAGATCTTTCAACTACTCTTTTAGCTCTTTCAACTCAGTTGAAGCCATTCTGTAAGGTAGGATAAAGATAGGATGGGTATTCAGAATATGGTCAATCACAAAGTCTATTTCCCTATTGGGAGGAATACCAGAAAGATCATTAGGGAACACTGTGAGAAACTTATTGACTACATGGACAGATTGCATTAAGGGAACCTCAGAACCATAATTTTAACTCGAACTAGATGATACAGGAACCCCTTGGAAATAAATTTCCAAGCTCTAAGATAAGAATTAAACCTTCCCTTAGGTGTTAAAAAACTACCTTCCCACTCAATCGTCGATTCATTTGGGAATTAGAAACTGACTCTTCGAGTTTTATATTCTAGAGATACATAGCATGAATGGATCCAATCCATCCCTAAAAAAACATCAAAGTCTAATATATCCAACTCTATTAGATCCACCAATATCTCCCTACCATAGATAGATACCACACAACCCCTATAGACCTTTCTACCCACAATAGAGTCACCCACAGGGGAAGATGCAAAAAAAGGGATCAAAAATACACTCTGGGCTAAAACCAAAATAAATAGCCACATAAGGGGTTACATAAGAAAGAGTAGATCCAAGATCAAATAGATAATATGTATCACGAGAGAAAATTTGTAACGTACCAATGACAATATCAAGAAAAACCTCAGATTCTTGATGGGTGGCAAGAGCATACAGATGATTCTGACCAATATCAACACTGGAAGTGGCACCTTTCGGTGCAAGAGATGAAGAAGTAGCAACCAAAACCTTATTAACTCTAGAAGCAACCCTTGAAAGACAATCCCACTGCATGTGACCAAGCTGTCGATACTTAAATCACTTATTCCTCTCTTCATCATATAATCCATGATGGATCTATCAACAAAAATAACAAGAGGAGTACTTTGTGCCCTAAATCCACTGTCAGTATAAAACCAACGATCATCAGATGATTTAGTATATGGAGCACTAGCCGTAGAATAAGAAATAAAATTTTCTCACTTTTTCTTAGACCACTGCCTACAATCTTTACCACTATTCTGCTGACCTCCACCCTGCTCAGAATACTTGAATTTCTTACTCTGCCTTTTCCCTATCTTGGCTTTCTTCCTCTTTTCCTCTTCAACCTATTTCATATATACCACAATCCTAGAGATATCCTTGTTATTATTCAGCAAAATGGCCTTGCTCTCCAACACCAAGTCCCGACACTAGCCAAAAGCAAACTTCGTTATCTTAGCCCTCATAAAAGATACCAACTCTGAAGCATAATAGGATACCTGATGAAAATTTAAGAAACTCTTTCACATTCATCCTGCCTTGTTTCAAATTCACAAACTCTTTAGCTTTCATCTCTCTTAAATCCCAAGGAAATAAGCAATCAAGTAAAGAACTCAAAAAGTCATCCCACTTAGCTGGCTCAGCACCATCCCCGCTAAACTGTTCCTACTCCTTAGATTACTTATATACCACATCCTTCAGATAATATGCGGTGAACTCCACACCCTATGATTCAGAAATACACATCACTCAAAAGATCTTTTCTATCTCATTTATGAACCCTTGAGGATCTTCCTGAACCTTAAAACCAGTGAAAGTCAAAGGACTCAACCTCATGAATTGGCTAACCCTTTCAGAAAAAGAAGTGACAATGGTAACACGCTCAGAATGGCATGACTGAGATGCCACTAGTTGAGTAAGCAAATGGATCAATTGGAAAAACTTAGCATTAGACACATCACCCTGAGGCATTAGGGTAGGCGTATCATCAGCTCGAGGATCCTGAGCAGGACTAGAGAGAACCAATGGAACTCCATAAGTGTAATTAGAAGCAGGGACCCTAGACCGGGTCTATACCCCATAAACAGGGTGAGTTTTATCCATGTTATCCTCAGGAGAGATAGAAGAGTTTCCATGAGCATCAAATATTTTAGGAGGCATGATCTGAAAGGCGAACAAATTAAAATTAGAGGAGATTTCATTATCCTAGACTCTACATCCTGAAATTAGAACACAAGAAAGGGAAACATCTCTAAATGCTTCATTGCCTCTCCCTTATAGGTGGCGCACTATACACCCATAAAAAGTCTCTACTTGACACGACTTTGTGCACACAAAATTGACCATGAAACTAGGCTTTGATTCCAGCTTTTTCACGACCCTAAATACGGCATAGACATGATGGATATCTTAAGTCCACGAGGAATGGAGACCACCCCATTTTCTTAGCCAAACAAAACATAAAACAACAAGCAGCAAATGAATTTTGAACATATAAAAAAAAAGCTATGTTACAAATATATAACAAGATAGGAAAGTCAAAAATGAATTTAAGAATTACAACATATCCTAATCTGCAGTAATCCACAAATCCTTGAAATAGACCAAAATAAATCTAACTCGGGACATGCCCTTGACGATAGCCAAAAGAAATTTAATAGAAGTAGTCTAAGACATAGGCAAAATAAGACTTCTAAATGATAACCCTACCAGATAATAAAAGCTTACCGCTTAAAAAATAACTGCTGACAACCAAGAAATCCTATCACTATACAGGAAAAGTAGAAGTGTATCTAGTTCCTGCTTTGCATGGGGATACAACATTCGAAGAAAGTTAGAGGGTTGAGCGCTAGCATCTAAATCATGGAAGGGATAAAAGAATGTCATGATCAACCATTTAAAATCATCCAAATCCAATGCACACAATCATATACATATAGATATTCATAAATATAACATGTCGGTATAGGGAACAAAGATTAGAATGACCTTTAAAATACTACCCTGGACTATGTAGCTCAACCATCATAAAAGGTACCCACATGCTATATGGCCTCAACTCTCCCCGCTGAAAGGGACCTAGTGCATGTAGCTGCACAAACTAGAGAATAATTATATATATATATATATATATGTATCATGGGCGACTCAAACTACCCAATCATATATAAATAGTGACATGAACACTCGATCATGTAACAAGGGGGACTCAAATCACCCAATCATAAAGAAAGGGTGACTCGAATACCTGGCCAATGGCAAATACAATTTCTAGTATTGGTCCATCGGGACCTCTACTTTCATGGCCTATCTATACAACCCCCTTTAAGTAAAATTAAAATAATTTTCATGTAACCTATTCATTGAACCATGATACACATCAGGTATACACTATTGGTATCGTTATACCAACTAACTTGCAAGGTAATATCATCATGCCAGTATAATTCCATTAACTTATGGAAACAACCCCTCTTTGGTCATTAAATTGATGTGGTGGAATGCCACGACCCCCGTTGTTCACTAAATCAAAGCCATTATGTTCTAATAACCTCTTTACATCATGCAATGGTTCCAAAAGTAGTTCAATGTGCATACCTTCATTTTCAACACAAGTTTCACAAGATTGGGTTGAGGTTATACCAATTACAATATTCAAAATAATCACTTTGGGGAATCCACGATCCCCATTCATATTAACCACACCCAAGAACCCCAAATAGTTTAAAACCATCAATTCCAACTATGAATTATTCATAAAAGCCATGAGAAAATCAATTCATTCATTAAAGCTCAAAAACCCTCGACCTACATTTATAAACTACAATTTAATCACATGAATAACAATTGTAATTACATGTTTTTAACAAAATAAACCTTGGGGAAGAGTAACATACCTGAAAGTATCACAATTATAGAGAAGAAACCTTGAATTTACCCCTAGATTCTCAACCTTGAGAAACCCTAGCTTGTTCTTACTTTGAGAATTTTAAGGGAGAGAAGCGTATATTTTGATTTGATAAAGAATGAAAATAATGTCCTAAATGTGTTTTATGTTCATGGGTTTTAAGTGAGGAAAGAGGGAAATGTCTAAAGTACCCTTAATTAAAAACTAAAAAATTTACTACCAGTGATGACGGGTCACCCTACGACTCGTGAGGACACATTATAACTTGTCACCATAATTCGTAGTATGGACAGTAACCAAGGGTGTGCATACTGGTCTATAGACAATTAGATTCATATGACTTATATAGACACCTCACGAGTCATATGGATAAGTCATGGTCTGAGCAGTAGCTCAAGGACCCCTCACTGTTGTCCCTATGATTAGCATATCACGACTCGTATAGAGTCTTGATGACTCATTGAGTGTAGTCATACTCTGAATAAAAACTTTGGGAAACCTCACTGATCATCCTATGATTGGGGTCCTACAACCCATATAGTGACGTTACAACTCATAAGGTAAGTCGTAGGTTGGGAAATGAGTCTAAAAACTTAGAAATTTTCAGGACTAAAAATCTAGGGTGTTACAGTATGGTCCACTTGTACTCAGTAGGTATTATAGGCTGACCGAGAAAATTAGAAAATAAGACATACAAAATACATATTAAGGACACATCACCTACCATCAGAAGATGTCCCACAATGGTAGCCTACACCACTTGTGCTAACAGTACAAATATATCACATATATTGCAATAATCATAGAAAAGAACACAAGTGTACAATATACTACATACAAATAGGACAATGGAGGAAAATATACTTATAAGATCATTGAGTAAAAGTATAAGAAGATAGAACAATTAGATAGGTATTAAGTCAAAGCAGAAGTACAATCACATTATAACCACAATAAAGTAAACATCATAAGAATGATGATTATGATGATGATGCACAAAGTTGTTGCAAAGCCTCCGTATACCCCTACGATGGCAAGCCTCCTGACGTAGGACCCATAGAGCGTTCGTCTACTTATATACTACCACTTATACACCTAAGGAGCTAAAACTTCCTGATGTAGGATCTATAAGGGGTTCGTCAATCCATATACAAGAAACATTCTTGATTCTTTACTAACATAATCTTCTGAGAAGGTCTACAAGATCTAATATGCGATACCAATCCCAATGATTTCTTTCTGACACCTCCTTTGAAGAAGGTCTATAAAATCTGATGTTCCTAGTATTTCTAGAGTCTCCAGTATTTCTAGTGTTTTTCGAGAGAAGATACATAACATAAGACCCAAATTAAGTACACATACAACAACAAGTGTATGTATGTATGTATGTATGTATGTATGTATGTATATATATATATATATAAAGCATATAACAAATAAGTGAAATTATGTATGTGATGCGATGAGGATGATGATGCAATGTTCAGAACCAACCGAATGCATATTACCATAATCCAACCAATATACCAATTACGTTATCCAATTATGCACATATTATTTCCAACCATTTATAAATCCCAACATGATTCATATGCCAATAGAGTATGATACATCACATTTCACAATTGGTACCACAACAGGCTTTTCATCAAGCAAAATACAATTATTCTCATGAATATAGGCTGTCAATCATCACATAGGAACCCACGCAGTCACACATAGTACATAATATACCAAATCTACCAATCACAACATATATAGGCCCCCACACAGGCACAACACAATACGATAAAAAAATTTCATGATTAGTTCTCACACCCTTAACATGGATTTTGTATTCAAATTAACTACTTTGCCCAGTCTGAAAGAAGTTAAGCCATAACCTACATCAAGGCCAAAAACTGATCCATAATACTTCAACCCACGACCTTACTTCTCACGATTGATTTTGAAATCAACTAAAACCAAGAAATATAGAATCTATGCATCAAACCAAAGCCAACGATACCCATATTGCTTACTATTAGTTTGGGGTTAACACGTACACAAAAATGGGTTTGTGAAAAAGAAGGAAACAAATCATAACTTTATTTCAAAAATGTGTTTCCCATACCTTTAGAAACCTACAACTTGAAATCCAAGTAAAAACGAGGTTCAAATCAAAGAAAACTCATTGTTAAACTCTACATGGTAAAACCTTTGAAATCCATTTAAAATCAAGAATCGAGTTTGTTTTGAAGATGAAATCAAGGAAAAATAAGTAATTACAAGATTACGAACATTATTCAAGTGAACATGAGTGCAATTAGAATTTAAAATAAAGCCCTAAGGTTTTAGAGTTTTGAGAAAATAAATTAAGAAATTCACTAAGAAAAGGGTGAATTCTAACCTTAAATCCGTAAGAGAATCAAGAAATGGATGTTAATCTAACTTCTCAAGCACGCACAAGCTTCACTTTTAGGCTCTCACATTATTTTAGGGTTTAGATCTCCAGAGGCAAGATGAATAATGAGGTAATTCACCTAAGAAATCTATTTATACCCCTTTCAGGTAATTAGATGTTGCTATCGCACACACAAGTGTGCAATTGCACACCCTGGTAGCAAGAGAAGGTGTGGAAATCACCAACACCGATGGTGCGATTGCATTACCCTATCTTCTATACTTGTATGATTTCCACTCAAAGTAGTACAATCGAACATACACCAAAAACAGCTGGAAATTCTTCCTAGTTCCCGCTAAGGCCTCGGGATTCATTTAGAATTAGATATACGCAAATAAAGTATGTAATCACACTAAATTCAATGCTCTAGACTCAATGAAAATATCAAATTTTATAAAATATGTCATTTTCACAAAGTTGACTCCCAAAATTTAAAATCATAATTTTTCAAATTCAGGGTCAAAATAAAATTTAAAAGTCGTAAAATCAGACCAAACATAATTTCGCCCTAAAATCAACGTTCCAAATATGCTATCATGGTCTGTTTAGTCATCCCTTGCATAAATCAAAAGATAACTATAGAAGTCTATAATAAGGCTCCCAGAGCTCCCAAAAACCATAATGACACACAAAAGGCACCAAAATGTATTGGGAACCTTATCAACCAACCCCACACCCTAGAAATACCAAAATACAATCATGCAGAAGGATAAAACTATCAAATAACACAAAAATACATATTATACATATTTCATCAAAATATTAGGTCGTTACATCATCCACCACTAAAAATCTAGTTCGTCCTTGAACTAAGGCAAAGAAATACCCAAATCAGCAAAAAGCTAAGGATAAGAACTATGCATATAGAGTCGACCTCCCAAGTAGCCTCATCTACAATTCAATGTCACCACTAAAGCTTTACCACAAGGATAACTCTAGAGTGCAACTGCCTAACATCCCTAGCTAAAATAAAGACCAGGTTTTCAATAAAAGACAACCTCTTATCTAACTGAATTGGATCCCAATGAATGATATGACACTTATCAGAAATGTAACGGCAAAGCATAAAAGCATGAAAAACTAGATGAATAGTTGTTAAAATTGTGGCCAAAACTAATTGATAAGCCGCATCATTAACAATCAAAAAAATCTCAAATGGACTAGTATACTTGAGGCTAAGCTTTACCCTCCTCCAAAACCTTATCACACTCTTCATGGGTAAAACTCAAAGGAAAAATCGTTCACCAATACCAAATCTCAAGGCACGAAGTCTATGATCCTGTAGTACTTTTGCCTACTCTGAGTTGCACAAAACCTACCTAAATACCCAAACTCTATCCAATGACTCATAAAGAAAGTCCATACCTCAAGGTCTAACCTCAGAAACATCAGACCAACCAACTAGAGAGAAATAATTCCTACCATAAAATGTCTCAAAAAGAGTTATGTCAATAGTTGAACGATAGTTATTATTATAAGCAAAGTCTGCTAAAGCCAAGTTCTGCTCTCATTGACCACCAAAATCCATCACATATCTATGGAGAATAACCTTTAAAACTTGGATAGTCTCCTTGGACTAACCACTAGTATGGAGGTGAAATATTATGCTAAGGTCAACCCACGTACCTAGCTCATCCTGAAAAGTCATCCAAAAATCAGAAATGAACATAGAGCTTCAATCTAATATGATAGATATAATCACACCATAAAGTTGCACAATCTCACGAATATATATATGGTCAAGCCTCTTGGCACTGAAAGAGACCTGCACCAAAAGAAAATGCTGAAATGCCCTAAAACTTGACCCTTGAAAATTTCCTTAGTTTTGAACTCTCTGATCATCTTACGAATTACACCATGAGTCGTATGGTGTAGTGAAGGATCTAGGGACTCAATTAGTATGTTGGTCAGTGTGTTGTTGGCCAAGTTCTATACTAGTTATGAGAGCCTCTGTATGAGTCGTATGTTGATATGACGAGAGGGTTGAGTCTAATTGTATTTTCTCCAGTGTCTAGCCCTTAGTATTCTATATTGGATAGGACTAGACCATACCAGTCGTATGATCTAGTAATGAGTGGGGCAAGAGATTCATAAGTTGGATAGAGTATGGCATTCACCCTTCAATCTTGGTGACAACTTGATGGTACTAGTCGTATAACTCGTAAACTCATGTGATTTTGTTATATTCTTAAGATGGGGGTACCTTGGACATTTCCCACCCAAGCCCTTAAGACCCCACATCTTATAACACATTTTGGGGCTCTATTAACCTTTTATTTCTAATTAAACACTCTTTAAATCTCTCTCAAATTCTCTCTTCAAGCAAGAGGCTAGGGTTTCATCAAGACAATCTATTAGGGGCTTTCAAGAGTGATTTTCTTCATCTTCCTTGGTGTCCAGGGCATGTTACTCCCCCCTCATTGTTATTTTATGAAGATCATATGTTTTAATGTATGGTTCTTCATGATATTATTATGGTTTGAAATAATGGTTGGGGGCTTTGGATATTCATTGTTGAATAATTTTCTCATATTTTAATTATATTTTCTTTCATGGTTTTAGTATGATTTTTAGATTTTGGGATGCATGTTAATGGTAAATGGATTTTGGGGTATTATGGATTCCCCAAATTACTTGGTCATGGTTTTCAAACTTATGTGTCCTCATCCTGTTTGTTAAAATGCCAATGAGAATGATTTTGTAATATTATTTGACCACTTTTCATATCTTTACATTACATAAATGGTAATGGAACCTAAATTGATATGGTTGATTTTAAATGGTCTGTAAAGGCCTTGGTGGCTATGGTTTTGGTTTAATTAGAAACTTTGCAATCAACTTCGTTTAATGGTTTTGGTATGGAAGAAAAAAAAGATGGACTTGAAAACTCTAATTTTGGTATGACGATACTGACAGTTAATGCCTAAAAGAAAGACTCCTTAGTGAATGGTTGAAATGGGTAAAAGATTTTAATATTGTCTAAAAGTGGGCCGAGTAGTAAAGCCGTGGAAGGTGGGTGTCCTAAGGGGGATGACATTGGAAAATCATGATTTCCAATGTGAGGGTGGTCTTAGTGACCGTGTACATGAGGTCACACTTTATATTTTAGGATATGTACTAGTCATCTCAGGTTTTTTTCTCTAGTCATGCGGATAACATGCACTGGGCCTTTAAGTAGGGGGAATTAAACCCATATAGCTCATGGGTGGCTTTAGGATGGTCACGCTATCCAGCCTAGGTTAAGGTTTTAAATGCATGCTAAAACCAATTCCCTTTCTCGACACGATATATATGTATATATGTGATTGCATATGGTTATTTGACTTGGATTTGAATGATAGAATTATTTTATATTTACCTATGAGTACATGATAGCATTCACTCCGCTAAACATATTTGGGCATTGTATCCCCACGCGATACAGGAACCGGCCATACTGCTATTCCTCCTACTTAGTAACTTAGATTGCAGGGATAACTTTGAATCAGACTAAAGTGGTGAGCTTTCATACTCTAGAAGGCTCCATTTTATGCAATAGAATTTTTAAAACTATGTTATTTCTTTGGTTTGGTTTTGGATATGGTCGGAGCTATGTCCCGACCAGATATTCTTTATTTCTAGTTAGAGGCTTTGTCGGACTGCTGTGGACATAGGTGGTATTAGTTGGTTTGGTTGTAGAATTATCACAATGTACTTAAATTGATATTCTCTTATCTTATTATATGTTTGAAATTCATACAACATAGGGTGTAAGGTGGTCAATGGTTTGGGTATTAGGGATGGTCTCTGATCTAGATCGGGCTTAGACACCCGACATAAGTAGGCCCTAGTTTGGGTCATGTCAAATGCATAGACTTGGTCAATTAATCTAAGATGACCCAAATACTATCATGATATCCATAGTGATTCATTCCTATTTCCACTCAAGAATGGGTAACCTCTAAAGCAATCTACTAGTTCTCAAATGCTCGGTCTTCACCTGCTGGCAATATGGGCAATAAGCTACAAAGTCCGCTACATCATTCCTCATACAATCCCACCAGTAATGTAGCCTAAATTTGCAATACATCTTAGTCACTCTCAGGTGGATAGAATACTAGGAGTAATAGGACTCCTCCAAAATCAATCTAATCCAATCACTCATTCTTGGCACACAAAATAGGCTCCTAATCCTCAAACCACCATCTGAATCAAGTGAGGCTTTTTTATCCTCACCATTTAGCATCCTAGCTCAAATTGATCTCAATCTCACATTATCAAATTGATGAGCTCGAACCAGCTCTATCAAAGAAGACCTAGCCTACACAAATTCCAAAACACACCCAGGTGTCAAAATATCAAGTATAACCATCTGTTTAGATAAAGACTAAACCTGTAAGGCTAAAGGCCTTTCCTGGGTTAGAAGATGTCCAAGCTACCCATGATAGTCAACTTCTGGCTCAAGGCATCTGCAACTACATTAGCCTTTCCAGGATTATAAAGAATAGTCAAGTCATAATCCTTAATCAACTCAAGCCAACAGTGCTTCCTCATATTAAGATCTTGCTGGGTGAAGAAGTATTGAAGGCTACGATGATCCGGGAATATCTTATAAGAACTCCGTACAAGTAGTGCCTCCATAACTTCAAAGGAAAAAAATCATGCACAACTTCAAATCATGGGTAAGTTAAATCCTCTTATGTTGATTAAACTGAAGAGAAACATAGGAAATCACCTTACCCTCCTGTATCAACACAATACCCAAACCAACACCCAAAGTATCACAAAATATGGTGAAAACCATCCCTCCTTGGACAAAGTCAAGATAGGAGATAAATTTAATAAATCCTTGGCCTTTTGAAAGATCTACTCCAAATCATCGGACCATTGGAAAGAAACTTTCTTCTAAGTCAACTTGGTCAATGAAGCTATATGTAACACCCCACATTTTTGGGCCAGAATTTAAACTGTTATTACTAAGTATACAAACCCAAACCCAATGATTTTATGTCTATATATGTGCGATTATCAAATATATGATGTGTGAATATCTTTGTGTATTTATCGAGGTCATAATATCCTCCTAACTCAAAGATGAGTTGAGGATTTTTCTATCGATAGAGTTTTGACAAATGCTCCAAAAAGGGTCAAATTTAAATGAGTGTATCTCTTAGCATTTGTCAATTCAGGTGTCATACTAAATACCAAAATAAATATCTTTGAGTTCTCTTTCCAACGTAACTAGTTTCACCTTAATCCGATATTAGAGCGAGAAGTTATGCCCATTTTACTCCAGCATGTCAACCTATCAACAAAGTGACGACCTGAGCTGATGGGTCGTATCCTATGTGACGACTTATCAGCCCAAGTTGTCACCCTTAGGCAGAAAATCATCAATTCCAGCTTTAAAGTGATGACCTGGGGTGATGGTCCATCACCTAAGTGACGACTTATCAGCCCAAGTCGTCACCCATAAAATTCAGAGATTCCCATTCAAATTCGGAGGGGTATTTTGGTCTTTTCCCTCACCTCCCATGACTTAAATCATCAAAAACACATACATGAAAATCATAAATTAGTTTTAAAAACCCTTAATCCTCTCCACTCTTAAGAAAAAGAAAATTAGGATTTCCTCTCAAGATCATCTCCCAAGAACAAAATTCAAGCCCTTCTTCAAGAAAACCAAGAAATTATAATTTCCAATCCAAGAACATTCAAGAAAAGTCAATTCTCTTTCAAGATTAAAGCTCTAAGGTATGTTATATATTCATCCATGGGCCCTTTTCACTCATGGAGTCCAAGAATCCATCTTTTATGTTTTAAATCATGAAATTACATGTTTATAATGATTTATCTCTATGAAACTTTTATGAATTTTGGTTATACATGATGTTTAAAATCTATTTTTAATGAAAGCAACCCTTATTACATATTTAATGAATTATGTCGATGAACTTACATGAATTTTGAATCTTTATCATATTTCCATGAAAGTATTGGTGATATTAAACCTTACATGTTTAAATGGTGTTGTTTGTTGAACTTAAACCCTAAATGGTGATCTTAGAAGTGAAATAATGCTATTTCTACAAGTTTTAAAACTATTACCATGCTTAGTTTAAATCATGAATTTCAAGTAAAGATTTTGGAATGTGTTTTCAAGTGGAATGAATTATAGTATGTTTTAAATATTATGGTTTTCATATCATGTTCATGAGAATTCAAAATAAATTCACAGTTTATAATTTTGTCATATGATTATGTTATCTCATCATGTCTAGAAATAGCCTCGTGCTAAAGCCTTGGTCCCCATGTATTTGATGAAATGCTTAAGTGAATAAGTATGAACAATGATTTCTTTCCATGGTTTCAGATCTTTCATGTGACCGTATTTTTATTGTTATCGAGTCCTGGGGATTATGAATACCCAAATTTTAGCTGTTTACTTAGTCCCAGTAGTTTCAGAATAGTTTCTGACACGTATGAGCATTCTCAGTTCAGTCGGTTATCATATCAATTAAACTTAGAATAGTTTAGTAATTCGAGTCAATTCCCTCTTCCGTTAAGCTTAGCTTAGTCCTGTAATCAGTATCAGTTCAGTTGAGAGTAGTATTTAGCATCGAACAAACCCAGGGATGTGGGTATTCTTATTAGTAGAGGGTTTGACCCTTAGTAGTAATCCCTGAGTTACAGAACTATATAGCCAGCATAGGTTAAGATAACCTCATGTCAGATAAAGGTTGAACCATCTCATATGAGTTTTCCTACCAGTGAGTGTTGACCAAATGTCTTCCTGCTAGTTAGGGTTAACTCATAACCATTGTTTGTACCTGTGGCATGGTACTAGCACCCCTCCAACTGGGGTCACAGGTTGGACCCCGATTAGCTCAAACTAGGGAATATCGGTTAGATGATACCTCCCATAGTTTCAGTTTCAGTATTTATTATAGAATACCATTCAGTTTTACTTGACCATAAAATACATTTTATTAGTTATTCAGTTATTCAGTTATTAGATTTTAGTATTGCAGTTACAGACTATATCAGAAATATATTATACGTTTGGTCATGTATTCTTAGATTTTAAAAATTTCATGCATTGATATTCAGTAATCTCATACTTACCGGTCAGTCTTTGTTTCATCCATGTTCACTAAGTTATCTCATATTATTCATCTAGTTATTACTTCATGCTCAGTTATCCTATGTTATTCATTCAGATAGTTATTACTCATGCACATAAAACCATGCATATTATCCTACCTCATTTAGCATACTAGTACATTCAAAGTACTGATGACATACTCATTTTTTTGCTATGATGTTTCATATCATAGGTTCGGATGCTTAGGTTCCCAACCGTACCTAGTTATCCTAACTCATCAGTAGTAGCAGGAGTGGTGAGTCCTCATGTTCTGAGGACTAGTTATGTTATTTTTTTTCTTAGTTTTAGCAAAAAATTAGAGTTAGTTGGGGGCTTGTCCCATTAACTCCTTAGTTATTCACTTAGAGGCTTTAAGACTAGTATAGATAGTTAGTTTTTTGTATACTTTCAGACGTTAACACCATGCTTCAATATTGATTACGTTTTTTAAAACCTTATGGAATTTCACTTAAATTCCACATAATCTTTTAGCAAAATTTTATTCAATGCTCACAGTAGGTACCAGTCATGGGTTAGATTGTTGTCCTTCGAAGCTGTAAGCACCATGTGTCATCCAGGGTGTACTCCCGGGGCATTACAAACATTGTATCAGAGTGTAAGGTTTTAAAATGTCCTAAGGAGTCTGAAATCCGTGTCAAGTATAGTTTTGTGCATAGGTGTGAAGCGCTCCAAACTTATAGACAAGAGGCTACAAGATGTTATAGGATAAGTTTCCCTTATTTCATATCTCAGATTGTGCTATGAAAGGTCATCTAAGAAAGTTATAAAGATTCTTATTTTTCCTCTATTCATGCCAGCCCTGCCTTGTTTTCAAGGTAACAGAAATAATCAAGCTTAAATCCCTAGAGTTAAAGGTTTTCCCAATAGTCCAACAGACAGTTATGGGATTGACGTAGGCTTAAAAAGTATCCCATCAGTTCCGTTATATTCCAAAGTTTTTAAGATTTCATTCATGATATTAAAACACGTGTACTAACCCCAAGTAAGTTTTTCCCTCAGATCCCTTCTCCGTATTCTAGGATTACATGTGACCTAGAGTTAGAAGCAAGAAACTAGGAGTTTAGCAATAGTAGTGGAGTTGGGATAGTGTTATCTGAATTTGAGCAGATTATATTTCTGGGGCTAGTTGTATGAAAAGTGAATTAGTAGGCTTGAAGCAGTGTATTCAAGAACTTAAGTTTGTTGATTTGAAACATATGTTGTGGATGTGATATTTGTAGGCTATGATGAAAGTAGTATGGTTATTAAAGACTTGGGGATATCTATGTTATGTGTTAGAATCTAGGTTTGAATCTTTGAAGGTTTAGCTAATAGGAAAAAAAAGTTGAAAATTCTAAGTTAGTCACTGTTTAAGCTATTGTATGATGAATATTGGGGCTATAGAAAGTTAAGAGTTCTATATCAGAAGAAAGTACTAGCAGTGGGTTTTACACTATCAGGTGTAGTTTTTCAGGGTGAGTTCATCATTTATGCATATTGTTATACCCCAGATTCTAAGGTAAAGTGGTGATAGTTCAGTTTAGAGTTATTAATTAAGTAGTTCATAGACTTACAATAATGACTTTAAGCTAAGGGGGAGATGATAGAACAAGTAACCAAGTCAGGCTTTCAGATTTTAGTAATAATGTCAATATGTGTTGAAAAACAGTAATAGAGGATGATGCCCAACCCATTCTTTTCTCAGTGCAAGGTTTCTCAATCATCATGATATCTAATCGTGCCTTACATATCATCCCTATGATCATAGCTCATATTCATGCACTTTATAGAAAATTTGGCACGCTTCCAGTTCCTAGTAAAAGAAGTCCCAGTACACCCAGCAATTCAAATCATATTCCATGAAATTATGAACTTCAAACTCAGGTCATACAGCTCATGAATCATGTATTCATGATATATAGTATTTTAAGTTCCAGTACTCATGCTACACTCCTAATGATTAGAAAAATTCAGATTTATGTCATGTACATCCTCAGTTTAGATCTCTTTATAAATCTGTGATGTTGATATTCTATTTCTCAAGCCTCTTTTAAGTGTTAAGTTCTGTATTGTATTTATTCATGCTTCAGGACCTCATGTTTAAGTCTTTCAGTGACCTCTCCTTATGAAATGGTGTAAAGATGATCAATTGCTTAGATGGGAGAGAGTAAATATTTCATGTTACGGAAAGATTGTTGCATACTTGTTTTACTCGAGGCTATAGTTATGAAGATAGGCTTGAATTTCATGTTGGTGTATAAATGGATAAATACATTGCACGTTAGTGAATAGCTAGTAAGAGCTGTATTTAGTTGTTGAAGGGAAAATCAGAATTTTTCATACGATGAGAAGTTGTGAAACTGCAGAGTATTGAATTCATGACTTAGACTAGTATTATAGTGTTATGTGTGAATTTTATAGATTTGAGTATGGTTGAACACAGTGGGGGAATTCAGTCCAGCACAAACCTCAGTAGATAGAGTTATCAGTGCCTATGTGAATATTTTCAGTAGTCTCAGGTGAAGTGCAGTATTAAGGTGGCAGATACAGTTGAGAGAGTATTTGAGGAGTCTATCTAAGATTGAAAGTTAGGAGTTGCAGCACATAAGGCTTAGTAGCTATATCCTAGTCGATGTTTTATAGGCTTGTGTTCCATATTATAAAATTTTAGCCATGTTGTGATTTCTCATTCAGATGTCTTATTCAGACCTTGACAAGATTCCTTAATCCCTAAGTCATTAGCACTTCATAGAAAGTGTGTTGAATAAATACTCTAATTAAGTATATTCTTTTAGTACGAGTTAGTTTGTATAGCAAGTAATCCAAATTAGCACTCAGACAGATAAGTTCCTATGGTTTACCGTCTTCCGATCGAGTCTTACTATCTAAAGTTCATGAATATGTCCCTTCCAAGAGATAGTTTATTCACATCCATGTGGATTGTGAATCCAGTTCGGTTCACACATTATGCATCAGTTTTAGATTCCAGATATTGAGTTATGATTCAGTTCCTAAGTGTCCCATGCATCATCTCAGTCTTTCCTTAGTAATTCAGCCAAGTCAGTATTATTCGGGGGACAAACTATCCCAAGGTGGAGATATTGTAATACCCTGAGTTTTCATGTCCTAAGCTCTCATCTTTTCATCATGAAGCCAAATCCATCTGGAGATAATAGTTATTCGTAAGTTGACTTTCATTTCTATCTCGGCCTTATAACCATTCTCATTTCAGTGCATGTATTCACGAGGCCAGTTTAGTTTAGGTATCATGCCCAGACTCAGTTATGCAATCACATTTAGATTCATGTATGGTTAATTTTAGTATATGCTCTCATTTACCTTATTATAGTACTCTCAGTCTAACCAGTCTCATTCGACGATAAATGTTCTCAAGGGGGAGATATTGTAACACCCTACGTGTTTGGGCCAGAATTCAAACCATTGTTCCTAAGTATACAAACCCAAACCCAATGATTTTATGTCTATATATTTGTGATTATCAAATATATGATTTAGGAATATCTTCGTGTATTTATTGAGGTCATAATAGCCTCCTAACTCAAAGAAGAGTTGAGGACTTTTCTGTCGATAGAGTTTTGACAAATGCTATAGAAAGGGTCACATTTAAACAAGTGTTCTCTTATAATTTATTGATTCAGGTGGAATACTATATACTAAAAAAAGGATGTCTGAGTGCTCTTTCCATCGCAACTGGTTTCACCTTAATCCGATATTGGAGCGAGAAGTTATGCCAATTTTACTCCAGCATGTTAGTCTGTCAACAAATTTACGACATGAGGTGAAGGGCCGTCACCTATGTGACGACTTATCAGCCCAAGTCATCAGCCTTAGGAAGAAAATCATCAATTCCAGATTCTAAGTGATGACCCGGGGTGACGTGCCATCACCTAAGTGATGACTTATCAACCCAAGTCGTCACCTATGAAATTCAGCAATTCCCATTCGAATTCGAAGAGGTATTTTCGTCTTTTCCCTCACCTCCCATGACTTAAATCATCAAAAAAAACATACATGACCATCATAAATCAGTTTTGAAGACCCTTAATCCTCTCCACTCTCATGAACAAGAAAATTAGGGTTTCCTCTAAAGATCAGCTCCCAAGAACAAGATTCAAGTCCTTCTTCAAGAAAACTAAGAAATTATAATTCCCAATCCAAGAACGTTCAAGAAAAGTCAATTCTATTTCAAGATTAAAGCTCTAAGGGATGTTAGATGTTCATCCATGGACCCTTTTCACCCATGGAGTCCAAGAATCCATCTCTTATATTTTAAATCATGAAAATACATATTTATAATGATTTATCTCCATGAAGCTTTTATGAATTTTGATTATACATGATGTTTACAATCTATTTTCATTGAAAGAATCCCTTATTACATATTTTAGGAATTATGTCCATGAACTTACATGAATTTCAAATCTCTATCACGTTTCTATGAAATATTTGGTGATATTAAACATGTCATGTTTAAATGGTATTGTTTGTTGAACTTAAACCCTAAATGGTGATCTTAGAAGTGAAATCATGCTATTTCTATAAGTTTTAAAGCTATTCCCATGCTTAGTTTAAACCATGAATTTCAACTATTTGATGAAATGCCTAAATGATTGAGTTTTGAACACTGACTACTTATTACATGTTTACAAGTTTAGATTTTGGAATGTGTTTTCATGTGGAATGCATTATAGTATGTTTTAAATATTGTGGTTTCCATATCATGTTCATGAGAATTCAGAATAAATCCACATTTAATGATTTTGTCATGTGATCGTGTTTTCTCATCATGTCTAGAAACATCCTCATGTTAAAGTCTTGGTCCCCATGTATTTGATAAAATGCTTAAGTGAATAATTGTGAACAATAATTTCCTTCTATTGTTTCAAAGCTTTCATGTGACCCTGTTGTTATTGTTATCGAGTCCTGGGGGTTATGAATGCCTAAAATAGAGCTGTTTACTTAGTCCCAGTAGTTTTAGACACGTATGAGCATTAATAGTTCAGTTAGTTATCATATCAATCAAACATAGAACAGTTCAGTAATCCGAGTAAATTCCCTCTTCAATTAATCAGTATTAGTTCAGTTAGGAGTAGGATTCAACACCGAGCGAACCCAAAGATAGGGGTATTCCTGTTAGTAGAGGGTTTTACCCTTAGTATCAATCCTTGAGTCACAAAATAATGTAGCCAGTGTAGGTTGAGATGACTTCCTGCCAGATAAGGGTTGACCTATCTCGCATGAGTTTTTCTGCCAGTGAGGGTTGAAAAAATGTCTTCCTGCCAGTTAGGGTTAACTCACAGCCATTGTTATTACCTATGGCACGATACTAGCACCCCTCCAACTGGGGTCATAGGTTGGACCCCGATCAGCTAACTAGGGTATGTCGGTTAGATGAGACCTCCCACAATTTCAGTTTTAGTATTTAGTACAGAACTCAGTTCAGTTTTTTTTGACCATAGCATACAGTTTATCAATTATTCAGTTATCAGATTTCAGTATTTCAATTAAAGACTATATCAAAAACATATTATACGTTTGGTCATGCATTCTCAGATTTTACAACTTTCACGCATTGATATTCAGTAATCTCATACTAACTAGTCAGTCTTTGATTCATGCATGTTCACTAAGTTATCTCATATTATTCAGCTAGTTATTACTTCATGCTCAGTTATCCCATGCTATTCATTCAGTCAGTTATTACTCATGCACATGAAACCATGCATATTAGCCTACCTCATTTAGCATACTAGAACATTCAAAGTACTGATCACATATTCGTTTCTTGCGCTATGATGTTTCATATCATAGGTTTGGATACTCAGGTTCCCGACTGTACCTAGTAAGCCCAACTTACCAATAACAGCAACAGTGGTGAGTCCTAATCTTACGAGGACCAGTTATGTTATTTTAGTTTCTCAGTTTTAGCAGACAGTCGGAGTTAGTTTGGGGCTTGTCCCATCAACTCCTCAGTTATTCAGTTAGATGCTTCCAAATTATTACCGATAGTTAGTCAGTTTTCAGTATGTTTTCAAATGTTAACATTATGTTTCAGTATTGATTACAGGTTTTAAAAACTTTTGGAGTTTCAGTTAAATTCTGCACAGGCTTTCATTGTGATTTTATTTAGTGCTCACATAGGTACCATTCAAGGGTTAGCTGGTGGTTCTTCGAGGTTGTAAGTACCGTGTGGCGACCAGGGTGTACTCTCGGGGCATTACACTGCAATGGATGAAAAACCCTCAACAAAATATCGATAAGAACCTACCAAGCCACCAAAACTCCTAATCTTAGTAAGTGAAGTAGGTCTAGACCAATCATGAACCACAAAAATTTTGGCTAAATCAACCATAATACCTTTCTTCGTCATCACGTGAACCAAGAAAGAAATAGACTCCAACCAAAACTCACACTTAGAGAACTTGGCATATAACTTCTTATCCCTCAATATCTGAACCACAATCTGCAAATGATCCTCATGCTCAGCCTTACACTTGGAATAAACCAAGATATCATCTATAAATATAATAACAAAGGAGTCGCTATACGGTCAGAATACCTGATTCATCAACTTTATGAATACATCTTGGGCATTGGTTAACCCAAAGGACATGACCTAGCACTCATAGTGACCATATTGGATTCAAAAAGCTATCTTCAGAACATTTAAAGCTCTAATCCTCAACTAGTGATAACCGAATCTTAAATTAATCTTCAAAAACACCACAGCACCCTAAAACTGATCAAATAAATCAATAATATGAGGAAGAGGATACTTATTCTTAATCTTTACCTTATTTAATTATCAATAATCAATACACATACACATAGACCCATCTTCTTCTTCACATAAAACATAGGTTCACCTTAAGGCGATACACTAGGTCGGATAAATTCCTTATTCAACAACTCTTGCAACTGATCCTTCATTCCCTTCAACTAGGCTAGGGTCATTCTATAATGAGGAATAGAAATGGGCTTGGTTCCTGGCTCAACACCTATATCACAATCCGAAGACATACCAGGCAAATACAAAGGGAACACATCCATAAACTCATGGATAACACGAAAAGAAACCAATGATTAAGGTAAAGCAACTCAAATATCATGAATATGAGCCAAATAAGATAAACACCCCCCTCAACCAATCTACGAGCCTGAATATATGATATGATCCTCTTAGGATCCAAATGAAATGCACCCTTCCAAGCTATACTTGGCACACCCTGTGAGGCTAAATTTACGATCTTAGCATAACAATCTAAAAAAGCATGATAGGGAGTCAACCAATCCATACCCAAAATAACATCGAAATCAACTATATCTAACACAAGAAAATCTACCCAAGTCTCATGGCCTAAGAAAGTCACAACACAATATTGGTACACCCGATCTACCACTAAAACATTTCCTATTGGGGTAGATACATATCTAGGCATGGCAAGAGGCTCACTAACAAAATCAAAATCTAAAGAAAAATATGCAGACATATAGGAGAAAGTCACTCCAGGATCAAATAAAATAGGTGCAGATCTGAAACAAACAGGAACGATATCTATGATCATAGCATCTAAAGTCTCTGCCTCAATTTTTGCTGGTGTAGCATAGCACTGTCCTCGACCACCAACCAGCTGAATAGCCTTATTACCACCACCACTGGATCTGCTACCATTTTCTCTCACACTTTTGGTAAAACCCCTACCTCTCATAGCTAAAATATGAGTAGCTTAAATCACACGGTGGGGAAAGTCCTTGGTCGTAGGGCCAAAATCATCACATAAAAAACAACCTCTAAACTTATCCACATGATGCAGCCTCTTCACACCTATCTGAGATGCTCATGGGTAAGTTCATGCATCCTGTCCTGACTTCTATACTCTAAAAAGATGCCCTAAATACTACCATTGGTGTCGTGGCTCACTGAAGTGCAGAAGGCATAATAACCTAGCTGGCAGAGACCCCAGCTAAGAAGGAAAGATGAAGGCTAAAATCTTGATCTCAAAACACCATACTCAAATATTGGCACTGAAGGATAAATAGTACTCGGGGTTTGGGGACTACCCAAAACAGAAGTAGGAGCAACTAGAGGACCCACACTCATGACTAGAAGAACACTATAAACAAACTTTAGACCATACAAAGGTACAACACTCAGAGCTGAGGGAATACCAAATGATCTAAATAAAGCACCCTCCAGACGAGTCAACAGATGACCAACAATCCCTCCATGAGTAAGGTAGAATAACTTTGAGGAACTGGAATTGAACCTATACCCCACAGAAGCTCAACCTTAGGCTCAGAGGGGATTCCCCTAGCACTACTCCTAGATAAGGCTAATCTATAGGCTCATCCACTCACTTGAGTTCATCTGTGACTCGAGGCTTGCCCTTTGGGAAAGGCTCTTTATCTCTAACCTCGTAGGACCTAGCCAACACCATCCGCGCAGAAAGAGTAAAACATAACTCAAAATAAAAGGTATCCAAGAATTCGCATAATAAGGAATAGAATAGGGGAAGTTTTCCACTGGATATCATATAGCCTCTTGAAGATAGATACAGATATCTACATACTGATCTGCGAGACTCTATTCGATATCCCATTCTTACACCATTGAGACCAATGAACCTAGCTGCTCTGACACCAATTTTTCGCAATCCAAAAATCAAAAGTCATAATGGCACTAGTCACAGTGTACCTGATGAGTAATCCTATCACCAAAACTGATACACAAAAATAAGAAGACAAAAATAATACAAAGATAAGGCTTTTAGAACAAAGTTGAACCATATAAGTATAACAAATGCAAAAGGAACATAAATAATAATGCAGCTATAACACCTAAAACCTGATATTAACAGTCTAAGAGTATATCTAGTACAACTCAAATCCAAAAAAATACATAAGAAATCTAATAGATACAACTCTGTCTCTTAAAACTAGTAAAAACATAGTCTAATGATAGAGAACGATAGTAGAAGACTTCCATACGCCTGAAGATTATTCACTACCTTGAAAGCTCCAATAATTGCCAGACTCAAGTAATATGGGGCACACCCAAACCTGAATCTAAACAAGAAGGGTACAGTAGGAGTGAGTACAGTCCACCTATACTCCGTATGTATCATAGGTTGACTGAGCGAAAGAGAAAATAAGACACACAAAATACATACTAAGGGCACGTCACGTGTAATC
The DNA here is from genome assembly GCA_030864225.1 of Capsicum baccatum var. pendulum. Taxonomy (NCBI): domain Eukaryota; kingdom Viridiplantae; phylum Streptophyta; class Magnoliopsida; order Solanales; family Solanaceae; genus Capsicum; species Capsicum baccatum. Next base: position 113,808,836 of record CM061555.1, on the reverse strand, counting down.
AAAATATGTCCCACAATGGTAACACACGCCGCTTGCACTAATAGTTCTAATATATCATAGATATTGCAACGAACATTGAAATGACCATAAGTGTAAAATATACCATATACATGTAGGACGAAGGAGGATAATATACATTAAAGATCATTTAAGTATAAGAAGATAGAACAATTAGATAGTTATTAAGTCAAAGTAGAAGTATAATCACATTACAACCATAATGAAGTAAACACAATAAGAATGATCATGATGATGATGATGATAACGCACGAGGTTGTAGCATAACCTCCATATACACCTACAGATGTAAGCCTCCTAATGTAGGATCCATGGAGGATTCATCAACCCATATACTACCTTATATACACCTACAGAGCTAAAGTTTTCCGACATAGGACCCATGGGGGGTTCGTCTACCCATATGCAACCACTATTCATTACTTTTCTCTAGTATAATCTTTGGAGAAAGTCTAAAATATCTAATATTGGATACCAATATCTATGATTCCTCTCTGAAACCACCCTAAAAAAAGATCTATAAAATTTAATATTCCCAGTGTTTCTAGAATTTCTAGTATTTCTAGTGTTTTTTGAGAGCACATTAACATAAGACCCAAATTAAGTACACATACAACAACAACAAGTATATATATAAAGCATACAGTAAAAAAGTAAAATTACGTGTATGGTGCCGTGAGGATGATAATGCAATGTTCGCAACCAACCAAAATGCCTATTTCCATGATCCAACCAATATACCAATTACGTGAGCCAATTATCCACTCAATATTTCCAACCATTCATAAATTCCCATATGATTCATATGTCAATAGAGTATGAATACATCACGTTTTATAATTAGTACCATATCAGACTTTTATCAATCAGAACACAATTATTCTCATGTATGTAGGATATCAATTTTAACATAAGACCCCACACGGTCACACATAGCATATTATATAACAAAATCCACCAATTACGTTACATATAGGCCCCCACATAGGCACAACACAATAAGATAGCCATTTTTCATGATTAGTTCCCACACCCTTAACATGTATTTTGTATACTAATTAAGTACCCAACCCAGTTTGAAAGAAGTTAAGCCATAACCTACTTCAAGGTTGAAAATTAGTATACAATACTTCAATCCATGACTTTACTTTTCATGAACGATCTCAAAATCAACTAATTAAGAAATATAGAATCTATGCATAAAAAAAAGCCAACAATACAAATATTACCTATTATTGGTTCGGGGTCAAAACGGATCCCCAAAATGTGTTTTAAGAAAAGAAGGACAAAATCATAAATTTATTTCAAAAGTGTGTTCCCCGTATCTTTTGGAACCTACAAATGGAAACCCAAGTCAAAACAAGGTTTAAATCAAAGAAATTTATTTTAAAACTTTATTGGGTAGAACCTTTGAAATTCATTTAAAATTAATAATCGAGGTTGTTTTGAAGATGAAATCGGGGAAAACAAGTAATTATAAGATTAGGAACATTATTTAGATGAAAAGGAATGAAATTGAGTTTTAAAATCAAGCCCTAAGTTTTTAGGGTTTTGAGCAAATAAATCAAGAAATTAACTAAGAAAAGGGTGAATTCTAACATTAAATTTGTAAGAGAATTAATAAATGGATGTTAATCTAGCTTCTAAAGCACCCACAAGCTTTAATTTTAATCTCTTACACTATTTTTGGGTTTAGCTCTTAAAAGGCAAGATAAATAATGAGCTAATTTGCGACCTAAGGGGTCTAGGTAATCAGTTGTTGCAATTATATACCTAATTGTGCAATCACACACCTTGGAAGCAAGAGGAGGTGTGGAGATCACCAATAACCTTGGTGAAATAACACTAACCTCTTTGCCATACTTGTGTGATCGCTACTCAAGTGGTACAATCACACATGCACTAGAAACCAATTGATACTCGGAAATTCTTTCTGGTTTCCACCAAGGCCTCAGGATTCATTCAAAATGTAATATATGTAATCAAACTATGTAACCACACTAAATTCTATGCTCCATACTCAATGGCTATATCGGATTTTTGAAAAGAAGTCATTTTCACAAAGTTAATCCCCGAAACCCGAAATCACAATTTTCTAATTAAGGATCGAAATGAGATTTAAAAGCCCTAATAGCAAACCAAATATGTTACCATCCTACAATCAACATTTTAGATCTACCGGCATAGTCCGTTCAACCATCTATTGCACAAATCAAAAGATAACTATAGAAGTTCATAATAAGGCTCTCAAAACCCCCAAAAACCATAATATCACATAAAAGGTACCAAAATGTATTGGGAACCATGCCAACCAACCTCACACCTCAAAAGTATCACAATGCAACTACGGGGAGGTATAAAACCATCAAATTACATAAAGATATATTTTTCTCATATTTCATCAAAATTTCAGGTCGTTATAAGTTGATTAGAAAAATTTTAAAACTTTATGTTGGCAATACTACTGTGAGAAGAGCAAAAGCTAAAGTGTTAAAAGATACAATGGGTGATCGTGTTGTAGAATTTGAAAGAATTATTGACTACATGGATGAAGTATTGAGGAACAATCTAAGCACCTATTGTATTATAAAACTTGGAGAAGTTGATACACTTGACAAGTCAATATTCCAGAGCTCTTACATTTGTATTGATGTTTTGAAGAAGGCATGAATACATTGTAGAAATTGCATAGATTTTGATAGTTATTTCCATAAAGGTGTTTGCAAAGGCCAATTATTATTTGTTGTGGCCAAGGATGGTAATAGCCATATACTGCCACTTGCTTGGGTTGTAGTTGGAAAGGAGAACAGAAAATCATGGACTTGAATTGTCAAGTGCATAAGGGACCTAGGACTTGGAGATGGTGGAGGTATTAACTTTATTACAAATATGTAAAAGGTATATGTATTGTTTAATGTTATATTAGTTCTTTTTAAGTTTTCACCTTGTATATGTAATTATGATTTAATGTCCACACCTTACAGGAACTATTTGTAGCAACTGATGAGATGTTATCTTTATGTATTTACAGAAGGCGTGCAAGACAAATCTTAGCTAACTGGGATAAGTACCATAGGGGTCTTCAAAGAATACAAAAAATTTGAAAGATAGACAAGAGTACATATGAGTTTTAATTAAGAAAAAACATAGAGAAGATGAAGTTACTTGGTCCCAAACTAATGATGGATGATTTAATGCACTATAACATTATTAATTACTGGTGCTAGGTTTACTTCACTACTAAAGTGATGTGTGATTCGGTAGCCAACAACTTGTTTGAGTTTTTTAATGCATGGATCTTAGCAGCTAGGAACAAGACCATTATTACCATGCTTGAAGATATTAGAGTGAAGATAATAACAAGAATAACAACTTTAAGGTAGTTAACTATTTTAAGGTATCGCCCAAGTACTTGGAATTGCAATTTCTCCCCAATGTCTTCAAATGTTTTAGAAGAGAGAATAAACAAGTTTATAAACTTTATCATTGAATTTAGTAAAGTTGATGGGTTTGAAGTAAAAAAAGAGTTTTCTCAACAAAAAATAGTTATTTGCAGAAGAACTTGTAGTTGCAGGTTGTGGAAGTTAAAGGAATACCATGTGCACGTATTGTGGCTACATTATTATAAAAAGTATTCTCTTTATAACTATATTAACAGCTGCTACAATAAGGAAACTTACTTGAAGACTTATGCAAATATTCTTGAACTACTAACAAACATGGATATGTGGCTAGCTTCGTCAAACACCACTGTTGCATCACTAGAAATAACAAATATGCCTGGTAGGCCATCTATGTATAGGAGGAAAGAAGCTAGAGAAATAAAGAAATCTAAAAAATTGCCTAGAACTAGATTTACAGTGATATGTATGTGCCATGTTAGAGTTCACAACAAAAAAAGTGTCCTAAAAGAGAAGGTGTTTAGTCAGCAACAAGAGATATTACACCATCAGATGCACCTAGAGCACCATTAGAAGAACCTAGAGTACCGCCAGTATCATCTAGTACATCATCAATGGCACCTAGTGCACCATCACCAACAACATATATTGTATCAGTAAGGGTAGAACTAACAGATTCTACCATGGGAAGAGGTAGACCAAAGGTAACATTTGAACTTGATTTACTTTTTACTAACTAATTATTTTATCTTATAACTTTCTCTTTATGTATAGAAAACTCCATCAGAACCATCACAAGGTAAACCTCCACTTAAAAAAGGACTAGGAAGACAAAAATATCATTATTTATAAAACTTAGTGCACTTCTTCTACCTCCTGCACCTATAGATTTTTCTGCATCCTTTTTTGTTCCTCCTGATTTTTATGCATGATCTTCAGTAGCTGGTACTAATAAAAGATGAATGGATTGTGGTAGGAGAAACATATCAACCAATAGTAATGGGAATGAGTGTGTTCCAATCTGAAAATGGCTTTAATGAATATGAGTCTTTGCTATATCTTAAATTATTTTGTTAATTTATACAATTTGATATTTGAAGTTTTATCATAATTTATTGCATTTTGAAATTCCAAGCATAAAACATGCTCTATGGGTCAAGCAAAGGTGAAAAAATCAACTATGTAACTAGTGACATTCATTATACACCAAATACTATCAATAAACTAAAATGGAATTGCAAAAGAATAATCTCAACAAGAAAACTACAAGATCTTTCAAAGAAAAAAAGAAAGAAGACAGTCGGAAGTAGTTCTTACAATCCAAGCCAAAATAGAACTTTTTTATTATCAAAGGTGTCATAAAAGTTGTAGTGATGTTGATGTATTTAATCACTTCTTTAAGTTAGTCCAGTAGACAAGTAAACAATTTTATATTTTATACATAATAAGGATGATGTTAAACTAATTAAGGGCTTATTATTTTTTATTTTATTTGTTGGTAAATGTTGCCTTATGAGGTCTTATGAATAGTTATGTTGAAGTTTAAATGAAAGGTGTTGTACCTATGTTCAGATGTTGGCTATTTAGTTGTGTTTATAAATAGTATTGGGTTGGCACAACAGTGGTATTTGCAAATGATTTTTACTTGTGTTGGCTAATACCAATGAAAGTGTAAAGAATTTACATAAGTTTCAATTAAAGCTGCCTCAGTTGAACAATTTACACAAGCTTCATCACAAACATGGAGATAGTTTGATATATATATATATATATATGTATATATATATATATATGTATATATATATATATGCATATATAAGGGTATCCTGACACAGCGCTCCAGCTATACGCAGGGTCCAGGGAAAGGTCCCACCGCAAGGGTGTATCGTATGCAACCTTACCTTGCATTTCTGGCAGAGGCTGTTTCCAATGCTTAAAATTATGATCTCATGGTCACATGGCAACAACTTTACTGGTTACACTAAGGTTCCCCTTCAATTTGATATACATACATACATACATATATATATAGAGAGGGGGGGTAAGGGAGAGAGCTACAAGATTCGTAACATAGATTGACAATCTAACTACTATGAATAGAGTGGTGGTTGATGAACATAGCAACAACACAAATCAAAGTACATAAAAATATCTTCCAATTGATCTAACACCATTTCTAACTTTTACTGTGCCTCCTCTCCAATGTCAATTAGAGTTACTCTAGCTATCAATTTGGACTTGACTAAACCATAATTCTTATTCCAACTCTTTGATTTTGTTCACCAATCTAGAAAGGATAAAATTTGATCTTAGATCCACTTCTTCTGTGTCCCTCTATTGAAAAATATTATAATTTTGAGAGTGAAAAATAGTACATTAGAATCTATTGAATCTAAAGTAGAGCAAGAATACAATGAAAAATGCATACAACATTGCAAGGGAAAGACTAAAATCTTCTTTCTGAATATGATTTTGGCCAAAAAGCTTGCAAATTCAGCGAAATTCCATGTTTGCATTTTGCTACGACATTGAGCATTGGTTTTGATTCATCCATACAAAACATTTCCAACACTAATTGTCCATTTGATCGAGAAAATCAAAGAATAAATTACAAATCCTAAATAAAAAACTAAACCAAATTACAAGTCCTTACTTTAACTATTAAAGTAGAAATTAGCATTAACAAAGAAACCATATTTTTTTTCTAAAAGAACATCGTAAAAAAGGAGATGAAAGGTATAATAGTGGTGAAGAGGGTAATTTAAAGTTTGAGAAAAGTTGAATGTTGGGTTGTATTAATGAAAGAGAAATGGTTATTGCTGACGTATATAATTGATGTGGTATTTTTTTCAAGATTTTGGAGTGTTGAGCCTCCACTGAAGCACTTACATGAGGTGTTCTCACCTCATGTGATAGGTCACTACTTTAAGGGATATTGGCGTTATCACAACCTGAGACTAGCTTCTAGTCATGACACGGTGCTTAGAGTCACAAATAGCCCCATACTACCCATGACCTGGCATAATATTAAGATATCATAACAATTAAGTAATACTGAGTGAAAATTGAAACTCTAAATTATCTAATAACAATTAACTGAATATCTAATACTGAGTTATTACAGAAAAACACCTAACAAAACCAAAAGCTCAAAGCATGAGTCTAGCTGTCTGAAAGCCTCAACTAAGATGAGTTGTTGGGACAAGCCCCAACAAACTCTAACTGAATAAATTTGAAATACAACATTAAGTAAAATAGTAAACTAGCCATTAAATGATAAGAATTCACTAAATCTACTGTTGATATAGGGCAAAATTAGGCTAACCTTGATCTGGATGATAAATGTCCAAACCTATATTATGATACAATATAATACAAAGAAGTATGTGGTCATTACTTTGAATATAATACACATATAAGGTATGTATTATGCTATATGAAAATAAATATACTAATCATGAGAAGATAAACTAAGCATGAAAGCTAAAGAATATAGCTGATGTAATGACCAAGTAAATACGACATGTAACTAATAATTATATCTTGAATAGACTGAGTACGATGTCATAAAATAACTGAGACTGGACTATGGGAGACACTATTAACTGACATACCTCATCTAAGCTAAACAGGGTCCATCTAGTAACCCTAGTTGGATGGGTGTTCAGTACTTTGCAAAGGGTACGAATACTGGCTGGAGTGGAGCCACTAATATGATGACCAAAGGACTATGGTGTCAACCTATCTGACGAAAGACCCCTCTAAAACATATGATGGCAATGTGCTCTGGGACTTAGGGACTTCTACTAAAGGTCTCAGACTAACTAACGGAAGATCCTGTATCCTATTGTCCTCTTGGTTCTAAGTGCTACTCCAACCTAAATTTATACTGAATAACTGGTAAGATCATAGATACTGAATTTTGAGACTAAAACATAGGCACTTTGTCTAAAAGCATGATAAATCATGTGGTACTGAAAGAATAGTTGTTAATTATCAATGCATGAGAACCTAAACCATCAGGTGTTCATAACACACCAAAAAAACTATTCATGACAATGTATAAGATATGAATAAGGCATGAATTTCCATGAAAGCAACCCCAAATTCATGAATTGATAATCATAATTGTAACGTCCCAAGTCTGTACCCCGGATGCTACACGGTGCTCATAATCTCAAAGGACCACAACCTAATCCATGACTGAGACCTGCTATAATAATTGAATAGTAATACTGCAAAAATGTGAAAATTAGGCAAAAACTTTCCATAAGGTTCAATACTGAAATAAAACTGAAGATGATATAACAATACCAAAACTAAAACATCTATCTGAAAATACTCTAGTCTGAAAAGTCTCTACTGTCTGAATCATGGAGTTGATGGGACAAGCCCCCAACTAACTCCAACTACTGAAAACTATATTGATAAACCAAAATACTAAAGAAAATAATCATGTCCTCAAACAATGATGACTCACCACTAACTCTGAATACTGAAGATCTAAACTACTAAGGGTGCTCGGGAGCCCATGCGTCTGAACCTATGATATAAAGCATCATAGGAGAAGAGAAAAGTATGTGTCAGTACCTTAAATATACTGGTATAATAAGTGAGTAAAGCTAAAATACATGGGTTCATATGCATGAACAGTACTGATAGGATGACATGAATATAATTAAATGAGAGCACATGCTGAATACATATACTGTAATCTGAGATCGTGATAACGCTAGATACTGAGTTCTGAATTACTGATACTCTGTAGCTAATAACTGAGTGACTATATCTTAAAGTTTTGATCCTATGGAACTATACTGAGTTCTGTACTGAACTAAGTGGCTGTATCTAACAGTCTTAAATCTGTAGAATCGAACTGAGTTATATTCTAAGACTGGAACTAAAACTGAGACTGTGGGAGGTAATCATCTAAACGACATACCCCTTTTAGAATAGATTAGGGTACAACCTGTAACCTTAGTGTCACGACTTGAATCGGGGCCCTAGCCATGACGAGTATTCTGAACAATCAAGGCCTGAAACACCCCTTATCTATCTGGTAATCATGCACATGACTTATATGAAAAACAAATGCGGAAGATACACTATATAATGTAAGCATGGTCAAGAATCATATGAAAATAATAATGGGGAATAATGTCCCACAATCTCAATCAACATCTCTATAACGTCTACGAAATCTCTACTACATAACTAAAACAAATGTCTATCTAAAAACTGGGACAAGGTCCCCAGTAGACCCAAAACTAATAAATGATAAATTAAACTACAGACATCAGGCCTTATGAAATATAGAAGGATCACCACTTGATTCTTTGGCCCTCTTATTCTCTTTTTCTCTCTCCTTTTTCTTTTCCTCCTTAACATACTAAGCATGAATCATTAACTTGGAGTTTTCTATCTTTTTTACCTATATAACAATCCTATATTAACTAGCTACATCCTTAGAAACACCTGATACAAACTTACTTATAAGGGCCTGGGATTAATAACTATTGTTAGAGCATACTTAAAGAGCTGAGTAAACTTAAGAGGATACCCATTGAAAGACATGTTACCCTACCTCAAATTAGTAAGCTATTGAACCATAACTTCTTTCAACTCCAATGGAAAGATCCTATCTAGAAAATCAGCCACAGGCTTATCCTATTTTACCAAACATACATTTGTACCTCTTTCTTCTTTCCATGTCTTACATCAAATATAAACCACTTCTTTCAACTATGAACTAGCCAAATTTTCTCTCTCAACTGGGTGACACCCATAATATCAATGACCTTCAGCATTTCATCAAGGAACCCTTATGGATCCTCCTCAACCTTAGAACCATGAAACTCAAAAGGATTCATCCAAGTGAAATCTCAAACCCGAGTCATCATAGTACCACTAATCAGGTTGATTGATGTAGTAAATTATTGATTCACTTGGGTAGTCATGGCCTAAGCTATCACCTAAAAGTCAAACCTGAACTCAGTATGGGAGGCTTACTCATTCAAATGGTCTGTGGGAGCAGGAGGTGCTTGCTAGTTCCTGATTTTATTCCTATTTCTCCTTCTATTAGCTCTTTTGGGAGGCATTTTTGGTAAATATGTAAAGCATGAGTTATAAGGAGGTTAAATAGAGTTTACACTTTATTGCATGACATAAACATAAAAGAAGTGAAACTTTTCCCAAAATGTCTCATATCCTCTAATTCATAATAGTGGCGCACTTCACACTCAATAATACAATTCTACTCATTGAAACTTTTAGACATCCTAGGATACTCAAACTTGATGCTCCGATACCAAGTTTTTCATGACCTAAAATTATCCCCGAGTCATGAATGAATGCTTGTAATGATGAATAAATGATTGTAGTGATGAATGGATTGCCGTGAGAATGCATGAATGATTTGTAATGAAGAATGATTATGTATTAATTTTATGTTGTCGAGTCCTGGGGGTATTTATACAAAAAAATAGGGTTGTTGTCTAGAGCTCGTGTCAGTTTCTCGATAATTTCAATCGATCCATGATTCTCAGAACTCAATGAACTATAGAACTTTGCATCCTCAGACAGGTACGAAGCTTAATAAAGATCAGTAATTTCAGTTTTCTCTATAATCTTTGTATCGCTAGTAATCTAGCCTCAGACCTGTAACCAGCTCAGTTCTAATAGTATTCAAGCCATTCAATCCTAATCTCAGAAGATATTTAAGTAATCTATTCAAGATCTGTATCACCAGTCAAATACCATGATTTGATATCTTTTCCGTTAGATATGGAACAAAGTGATCTCAGCGTAACTCAGTCAGACCTTTTGAGTAATATGATCAGTGTTAGATTTAGTTCATCCAGTGTTCAGTTGAGAATTCAGTTCTGAGTCTTTCATGTGGGAGTATAAACTAGCACCAAGTGAGCTCAAGTATGGGATCTTACCTACTAATAGAGAGTATGATTCTTAGAATAAATCCTTGTGCTCCAGAACTACATAGCCAATGTAGGTTGATACATCACACCTGTTAGTTTAGGTTGGATGAGACAAATCATACCTACTAGATGAGGGTAGATGAGGTGGCTTGACCTGCTAGATGAGGGCTCCACCATTCTCTTTTGGAGACCTACTAGATGAGGGTTACATAGAGTTGTCTTTACCAGTGGTGCGGTAATGACACCCTTCCAACTAGGGCACAGGTTGGACCCCACCTATGGTAGGTTGGGGTATGTTGGTTAAGTGACTACTTCCTATAGTTTTAGTTTCAGATTCGGCCTCAGTTTTAGAATCAGCCTTCAAAAATCAGGACTGTCAGATACAGTCATCTATCATTGTGAGAAACTTAAATAGTTCCATTGATTTATGGGCCATCCCATCAGATAGACTTGGTGTCACATATAGTTTTTTGATATTATATTCAGAGATATGCTGTCAGACAGGCTTGATCACAGTATCAGATTTCTATTGAGTATTCTTGTTGTCAGATTCAGATATAATCATATTTCTTATTATTGATAAAGCTTCTAAAATCATCTATCAAAAAAGTTGATCTCTAATCCTATCGTTCAAAAGCAGTAAGTCCAAGAATTCAATCATTGATGTAAGCACATCCAGATCCTCAATTATCAGTATCGGATGAGTCAGTGATTCAGTATCTCAGTGTCAGTAGTGAGTTCAGTTTGTAGTAATGTGGCATTAGAGTTTTAGTAAAGAGGTGTATGTAGAGCCAACAGTAGAGGGTGTTTTGGACGTGGTAGGCTAGGCCACAAGTTGCGAGAGTATAGAATACTAGCTCAGAGAGGTAGAGATTTGCGCCAGCAGGAAGCCACTTCTAGTACTACTAGTGGTGTTCATACCCATCCACATTGTGGAGAATGTGGCAGGAGCTACCAAGGTGTGTGTAGAGCCAGTAGTGATGTGTGTTTTGGGTACGGTGAATCAGGACATAAAATGTAGGAATGTAGAGTGCTGACTCAAAGGGGTAGACTTCAGGCGCTTCATACTCGCCTTAATCGAGAAGGATTCACTGAAATAGACCCGGGTAAGTTATGAGCACTTCCTCTTTATGATATGCATTGTTAGGTCCTTTTCTATGTTAGCATGAGTCATGCATAAGTTTTAGATCTTGATCGGTCAATCATGACCCAGTTGTAGGTACCCCGCGCACCGCCCTAGTAATTTAGTGAAGTGTGTTTAGTGGGACATAGAGCCCCAAGGGGGAGATTCATCCAGATGCATGTTCAGATATAGATGCCCCATAGTATTATGATGTTGCATGCCATTAGATTCATCCAGATGCATTTTCAGATATTTTTTATGAAATTAGCATTAGTTGTCACTACATTGTCAATCATTATTACATTGTCAGTCGTTCTTTCAAAAGTCAGCTTAGCCGGACATTCATGCATTAGATATGCATATTCAGTAGAAATAGTTCAGCTTGTCAGCATGTGATCAGTCGTGTATTCATGAGATCATCCTAGTTATGAGTCCATGCATCAGATATGCATATGTATTATGAGAATTCAGCTATGAGTATCATCAGTCGAGTATTCCATGCATCATATATGCATGCCCAATGTGAGAACTCTATATGTCAGTCGTTCCAGTTGCGTAGTCCTAATATGAGATGTTTCCATTTCTTGAGTAAGTTCGGTTGATCCGTATTCTTAGTCTATCAAGTGTCATTAGAGGACGAATGTTCTCAAGGGGGATATAATGTAATGTCCCGCAAAATCCTCTTCCAGTCTGAGCCTTAGAGCGTATTTGATAAAGCCAAAATCTGAGTCAAAATTTTTCAAAAATATCCTCCCAAGTATGAAATACTTTGAATCATGTGGAACTTATTTAAGCATAAATTAATATCATAGAGTTCCCCTAACTTATGGACTAGTTGAAAACTTTCCTATCATTCAAGTTTTAGTGACCGTCAAAATTTGGGTAAATTTCAAATGATCATAACTCGTTGTATATGAAGAACTAGGTGGATTTCTATATATCAAATGAAATATCATTGAATTATATTTTCAACGATACCAATTTTGCCTAAATCTAATATCGGAGCAAAGAGTTATGCCTATTTTACTCCAGCCTGTCAAGCTGAAAAATGGTGACGATGTTTCTGACGGGCTATAACATTTCTCACGATCTTTTTGATTACGTTGTTACATTCTGACGACATCATTATCCCTGGGCATAAAATCAAGAATTTGGACCCCTTTTGTGATGACCATTCGTGATGGCCTATCACAGACTTGATGGCCTGTCACGGATGGCGTCAAGAATATTTTTCCAGCAATTCAAGGGCATTTTTGCAAGGGTATTTTGGTTATTTCCCACCCTTTTTGAGCCTCTATAAATATGAGAACCCACTTACAAAACCCTAATTTCATCATTTTTTTCTTCATATTCTCTCAAGAGAGTATAACTAGGATTTCATCAAGAACTTTAATCCTCCAAAACTCATCCATAAATCTTCAAGGTTTCTTCAAGATCAAGTTCCTCATAGTGTGGGATTCAAGAATTTATTTATTTCAAGTGTGGATAAAGTTTCAAGCACTAAAGTTCATCCAATTTCAAAGGTTAAGATATGTAGATGTTGATTCTTGGGTCCCTTTCATCCAAGAAGATCAAGAACCCTTTTTAAAACTAGAAGATTTTTATGTTTATGAGTTGTTAATGATTTGTATGAGTTGAAATGGATGCTTAATGTGTTTTTAAGTTTTGATTTATGTTTGCCTACAAATTTATGAGCTTTGACCCTAGTATGTGGAATTCATGTGATGTTTGTGATAGACCCTCTTGAAGTTGTTTTTCCATGTGATGTGTTCATGACTTTTGGGTGTAGATTTGGTTGAATAAGTGAAGAAAGTTCCCCATAGGTTTGATAAATAGCTTAGGTGAAGCATAAGGGTCACTATAGTGTGTTGAATAGGAAATCTCAAATAGTGAGCTAGTCCATGCATGCCTTAGTGAGTGAAATGTGCCAAGATAGCATGAAATCCCCAAGTAGGTGTAAAATCAGTCGTGTCTAATGGTTATTGAAAGATCTTAGTGAACAAGTCGAGATATGATGGTTGTAAATTCTCCGATTTTGTGCTCTTTGATATATTTTAAGCTTTTAATACATGTCAAGTGGTTAGAAAGTAAATAGTGAGATGTTAGTATGAAGTTTTCCCTAAATGAAGTGATATCCAAATACATAACAAGACTGATATAGGTATGAAGTACTTGATGTAAAATCTCATTGAATGGGGTATAATCTAATAGCATGTCTTCCCTAGGCTAGTATATGATGGTGAACCAATGTTGATAATCCTTAATGGTTTGGAGTGACCCTTTGGTGGTTGTAATGATGAATAGAGGTCTATGTTTCCTAAATGCTTAATACAATGTCTTAAGGATCTTAAGAGGGAAAGTATGTTATGATGACCAACTACTTAATGTGATGCTTTAATGATTGAGATAATACATGAATGATCTTAATGATGAATGAATGCTTGTAATGATGAATGAATGATTGTAGTGATGAATGGATGACCGTGATGATGCATGAATAATTTGTGATGAAGAATAATTATGTCTTACTTTTATGTTGTTGAGTCCTGGGTATTTATACCCAAATATAGAGTTGTTGTTTAGAGCCCGTGTTAGTTTGTTGATAATTCCAATAGATCCATAATTCTCAGAACTCAGTGAACTATAGAACTCTGTATCCTCAGATAAGTACGAAGCTTAATAAAGCACAGTAAGCTCAGTTATCTCTATAATCTCTGTATCGCTAGTAATCTAGCCTCAAACCTATAATCAGCTCAGTTCTAATAGTATTCAAGTCATTCAATCCTAATCTCAGAAGTGATTTGAGTAATTTATTCATGATCTGTATCGTCAATCAGATACCATGATTTGATATCTTTTTCGTCAGATTTAGAACCAAGTGATCTCAGCGTAACTCAGTCAGACCTTGTGAGTAATATGATGTGTCAGATTTAGTTTAGCCAGTGTTTAGTTGAGAATTCAATTTTGAGTCTTTCAGTTGGGAGTAGAAACTAGCATCGAGAGAGCTCGATGATGGGATCTCACCTACTAGTAGAAGGTGTGATTCTTAGAAACAATCTTTGTGCTCCAAAACTATGTAGCCAGGGTAGGTTGAGACATCACACCTATTAGTTGAGGGTGGATGAGAGACATCATACCTACTAGATGAGGGTAGATGAGGTGGATTTACCTGCTAGATGAAGGCTCCACCATTCTCGTTTGAGGACCTACTAGATGAAGGTCACATAGAGTTGTCTTTACCAGTGGCGCGGTAATGACACCCTTCCAACTGGGGAACAGGTTGGACCCCACATATGGTAGGTCGAGGAATGTCGGTTAAGTGACTACTTCCCACAATTTTAGTCTCAGTTTCAAAATCAGTCTTTAGAAATCAGGACTGTCAGATACAGTCATCTATCATTGTGAGGAACTCAGATAGTTCTATTGATTTATGGGCCATCCCATCAGATATCCTTGGTCTTGATAACGCTCAATCTACAGCTCTTGTAAGAGTGTAAAGCGATTGCTGTCAAATATAGAACCCAACTGGGCTGGGTATCGATCCCACAATGAATAGCCGGTCAACAAGTAAGTAATGATTATTAGACTTTTGGTGCAAGTCTCGTGAAAGGGGGGATTTTAATGTGCAAATAATGTAACCAAAATAGTAAAGTAAAAACAGAAAATAGCAAAGTAAAAAGAAAGAATGTTTAGTAAGATGTAAAACAATGAGAATTGAGAAGTTGGGGTTATGTCCACCTTATGAGTTGTACGTCTCTATTAGCTATGAGTTGTGTGGAATTCAGACATGTATGTGCTTATAGAGACTTGTATTCGATGGTAAATCCAAGTGTCTTTCGACCTAAACAAGGACTATTTCACTTTAACTCTTTCGAGCTTAAAGCGTATCTAACGGTACAAATTCTCCAAGAGGTTAATCCAGTTACGGCACTAACTTTTTAATAGGGGATGGGACCCTATTACCTTGACATTATCTCTTTTCCAGACATATAATTTTTCTTTTGAACAAGTTAATGCTATACTGGCGTTATTCTATGCATCTGCAGCCACAAGAATTTGCATTAAGATAAAGAGAATAATGATATAAGCAGCATACATGTCACGAATTCACAAACTCATAGGAATAGATTGTATCTCATAAGGCTTCCATAACCCCAACAGAGAGGTTTAGCTACTCATGAGTGCGAAGGAAATCACAATAGACATTATCATTGTACCATAATAAAGATTTGCATGTTAGGTGTAAGGGTGAGGATGGCGTGAAGTCCTTTGCAAAGTAACGTCTCTCTTGTTGTGGAATTTAATAGAAGAATAGAAGAAGAATAAAAATAGAATTAATGGAATAATTAGAATTATTGGAATAGTAAGTGAATGAATCTCTCCACTAAGGGAGGAATGCCTCTCTCCACTAAGGGAGGAATGAATAAAAATCTCTAGCATGATAGGGTATTTATAATACCCATATCCTAATCCTACTAAGCTAATGAAATACTTAACCAAATCCTACTAAGCTAATGAAATACATAACCCAATTGTACTAGGTTAATGTATCATTATCCTAATCCTAATAAGCTAATGAAATACTTAACCCAATTGTATTAGGTTAATGTATCATTATCCTAATCCTAATAAGTTACTGCTAGTCCCCAAAGTCTTCAGAAATGTTGTTTTAGCCCGGGATAGATTTTCCATGCATCACTTTTGGTCCTTTAGGCGTCCACGCTCCCTTTCCTTCCTTCGTGAGCTTTCTTTGGCGTCAAATTATCCACAAAATGCTGAATTCTGCATCATTTATACCTGAAACTTTGCTAATCATGTTCTTTAGCTCACTTACAGGAAAAAGGACTAAAAGTGCATGAAATATATAATTTGTTCTCAAAACTAGGCTAAAATATGGGCAAAATATATTGATATAGGTGTGTAAATTCGCCTATCATCAGGTCTCACATACAGTTATTTGATATTATATTCAGATATATGCTGTCAAATAGGCTTGATCATAGTATTAGATTTCTATTGAGTATTCTTGTTGTCAGATTCAGATATAATCATATTTCTTATTATTGATAAAGCTTCCAAAATCATCTATCAAAAAAGTTGATCTCTAATCCTATCAATCGAAAGCACTAAATCCAAGAATTCAGTCATTGATGTAAGCACATCCAGATCCTCAGTTATCAGCATTAGATGAGTCAGTGATTCAGTATCTCAGTGTCAGTAGTGAGTTCAGTCTGTAGTAAAGTGGTATCTGAGTTTCACTATCTAGAGTTGCGATAATTGTGTTCATGTTTTGCGCATTCATGTATGTTTTCTCATGCGGCATTTTCATGATTATTCAGTTTAGATATTGTGCATTCATGAACCCTTGCATTAGCCTACCCCGTCTACATACTCAGTTTATTTTTGTACTGACGTATTTGCGCTATAGTGTTTTATATGACACCATAGGTTTAGAGGCACAGGATTCAGTTTATCCTCAGATGTTTGGTCCCAGGAAGTAGCAGTAGCAGTGAGTCCTCTTCTTTCGAGGATGAGTCTCAGCTTACTACTATTTTTTTAGACTTTGTTTATTTTTTGTTGATGGAGTTAGTGGGGACATATCCCATCAACTCCACAGTTCAGACAGTTAGAGGCTTTTTAGACGGATGTATTACTATTTAGTTTTCAGTTTTGGGTATGTATATATGTGTTGAACCTTATGGCAAGTTTCTGTATTTTTTTTAGATATTATGCAGTATACAGGTACAGATATCAGTAAAGGGTTATCTTGTGGTCCTTCGGGGTCATAAGCACCGTGTGATGTCTCTGGATGAGATCTCGGGGCATTACACTACGTAACCCATCTAAGCTAAACAAGGCTCAACTAGTAACCCTAGTTGGATGGGTGTTCAGTATATTTCCAAGGGTACAAACACTAGCTGACATGAATCCACTAATCTAATGTCCAAGAGACTATGGTGTGAACCTATCTAATGGAAAACCCCTCAAAAACCTATTATGGAAATGTAGTTCTGGGACTTAGAGACTTGTACTAAAGGTCTCAACCTAACTAATAGAAGATCCTTTATCTGTATGTCCTCTTGGTTCTAATTGCTACTCCCAACTGAATTTATACTCAATAACTAGTAAGATCATAAATATTAAATTTTGAGACTGAAACACAGACACTTTATCTGCAAGCATCCTAAATCATATGGCACCAAAATAATAGTTGTTTAATTATAAATGCACGAGAACCTAGATCATTGGATGTTTATAACCCACCAAAATAGCTACTTATGACAATGTATAAGATATGAGTAAAGCATGAATTTCCATGAAAGCAACCCCAAATTCACATATTGATTAACATAACGGGAGTTCAAAATAAATAATTCATAATAGCAATGAATCTTCTAGGGAAACATGAATTAAAATATTACTCTTACTAAGAAAATGAAATACATCATAACCCATAATTTTCATGAAAATCCTAACTCTGAAGAATAGGATTAATTGAGGTATTTTAGTTTTCTTAGGGACTCAATGGGTGAACGAAACTCATTGATGAAACCCCACATACCTACATTTAAGGAATTCTTGAAGAAAGGTTGATTCTTGGAGTCTTGGAGCTTGGGAATTGAAAATCTCCTTTTTTGTGTTCTTGAGCTTTAGGAGAGACAAAGGTTTATGTTATGATTTGATTAAGGGTGAAATAGGACATTTTTGGTTGATATAAGACAAGTTAGTAGAGTTATAGAGGGTTAAAATATGAATTTACCCTCAACTTTTAAAATAAAAATACAAAAACAATATAGACGTAGTGGTGTCGGACACACTACAGTCCCCAATACACAGGTATAGCCTGTGTGCCATGCCACACATAGCATAGGGAATATAATAGTAATTTACAAAATGGTCCATGGCACAGGGCCCAAAGTTAAGGTCCCCATGCACGACGTTGGCTTACTTTTTTAGCTCATGATATTCTTTTCTGACCCCAAACTAATTCCAAATGTATTCCTACCTTTGTAAGTTTGAAATGAATCTTAATTTATGACCCTAGACATATATAAACCCCCAACGAACATGCATGAGCTCCAATGGTGTTACAAGTATTAAATAGATAAATAAATCATTTAAGCGGGCGATAGGACACCCATAAAGTTGGGGTGTGTAGTTTGGATTTTAGATATAGGTTAGCGGGGTATTACTAATCAAGTCTAAAACTAATATTTTATTTTAGTAAAACTATTTTTAGTATCATTTCAGTGATCCTTGAGAATGAATATATATGCATGGTTATAGTATTAAAGCAAATTTCGAATACATTAGGAATTTAAACAAATTCTTTATTCAACACATAAATATAGACTACAAATCAAACTTCAAAAATCAATAAATTTATGAAGCACCCTAAACTTTGACCCTTGCAAAATTTCCTGAGTTTTTAACATTCTAGACAACATACAAATCAGGAGTAATAGAAGTATGCTAAGGTACAGTTGGGTGTCCCTCCTCTCGTATGTTAGTTAGTGAGTTTTGGGTTGTTTTCTGTCCAAGATATGAGTTGCCATCATACTATTCATATGATAGGGTAATATTAGTATCTTTCCAAATCGTATGATGCCTATTAACTAGTCTAATAGATTCTGACCAAGGTACGATTCCAAGGGTACTACTCGCATGTTAGGATACAAGTTAGGTGGTGTGCTTATATGATAGAGAGTATGGAGGTCCAAGTTGATGCTGAGATATGAGCTGAGGGTACCTCTCGTACCCTAAGGTATAGTTTAGGGTGATGGGTCGTACTCTCCTGTGGTTGAGTATTTATCTTTTAAACTGGTGGTAGTCTAGACATTTCCTACCCCAAAAACCTTAAGTCCCTATGTTATATAACTTTTTATGGCCTCTCATAACTAACTTTTGAAAGGTAGAAACACACTCAAATCCTTTCTAACCTTTTTCAAGAAGGTTGGCTAGGGTTTTCATTAAGGTGTTCATCTAGAGGCTCAAGAGCCAAGTTCTCTTCGTGAATCTTCTTTAATAAGGCATGTTATTCCTCCCTCATTATTATTTCAAATAAAGAAATGATTTAGTAGATGGTTTTCATGGCATGATTGTGGTATGGTTTTGGATTTTCAAATATACATTAGGGGTTTTGGTTATAAATGTTGGTTATGGTTTTCCCATGTCTTTTACTCATGGTTTTCATGTTTTAATAGTGGTTTGAATATGTGGTTGAATGGGAATGGTTAATTGGTACTTGG
Source organism: Capsicum baccatum var. pendulum (assembly GCA_030864225.1). Classification (NCBI taxonomy): domain Eukaryota; kingdom Viridiplantae; phylum Streptophyta; class Magnoliopsida; order Solanales; family Solanaceae; genus Capsicum; species Capsicum baccatum. The sequence goes on along the minus strand of CM061555.1, from coordinate 113,789,113 downwards.
TTTCAGTTTTGGAAACTATATGCCCCCAATGTGTTTGTTAAAATGCCTATGAGAATGCCTTTATTACATAATTAGATTTCTAATAAAACTATTGCATGGTATATCTTAGTAATGAAACTTAAACTCGATTGGATATTTTTAAATGGTTAAATGGTATGATCTTGATGATCATGGTTATGGTTTAATTGAAAGCCTTGTGGGTTATAAGGGAATCCCCCAAGCAAACATAATAATGAACTACTTGCGGGGTACACGGTAATCCCAAAACAAACTTAATAATGTGATCTATCAGTACGTGGGATTCCCTTTTCTTTTAAAAGGCTGGCTAAGGACATTTCTTACAAGCTATAGTCGGTATGACTATACCACTACTTATATCCTTTGTTAATGATAAATAGAAATGATAGTTTGGTTATGTGCTAATGGTTTTAATTATGAAATAATGGTGGGGTGTGATAGCTAACTATGAAGGTATGAATCCAATGGACAGGTGCTGGAAACTTATGTTTGCTGATATGAGGATTGGTCATGAAGACCATATATGATACTTATGAGGTATAAGGGAATCCCCTAAGTTACACTTGTATATATGTATCATGTAGAGCAAAAGTTCACAGGAATCCCCTACTCCTATGGTATCTCTAGTATATGCAGCTACATGCATCAGGGCTCGTTCAAGGGGTAATACTCTACCCATATAGCTCGTGGGTGGTTCTAGAATAGTTAAGCTACACATACCCAGTTTAATGGTTTTAATGGCATGCTAAACCATGTTCTCTTTCTCGGCATGGATTATATATATATGTGTATGTATGGTTGTGTATATATATGGTTGTTTACTTGGTTTTATAGGTTGGTATTATTTTATCCTTATCTTGAGTACATACTAGTGCTTACCTTCTAACCCAAATTTAGGTATTGTATCCCCATGCAATGCAGGAACCTGCCATACTACTCCTCCTGTTCATTGATTAGATTTGAGGAATAGTGAGTATTGGATTGAAGTGGTGAGCTTCCATGTTTCGAAAGGATCTATTTCATTTTATGGATTTCTTTACATGATTTTCCATTACATGGAATTTGGTTTTTGGCTATGGTCAGAGGCATGTCCTGACTAAATATTCTGTAGTTTGGTTTAGAGGCTCTGTATGGACAACTGTGGACATAGGGATGGAATGATTATGATATATATATACATATATGGGTTATTTTTTTTGGTGTGGTTTGTTATTGGATGGATTGACTTGGTTGGGTTGGTCTAGGAAGTAGACGTATCCTAATGTCATTATATTTGCAAATATGCTATCTTTTTATATGCTTGGAGTTCATCCGACTCAGGGTATGGTTGACTGGATTGGGTATTGAGGGTGGTCTCTGGTCATGGGTGTGCACATAGTTATGTCGAGTAGAGTCTTACTTATGGGTGTGTTGTTCACCACACTTATAATCAAGAGACTACAAGACATTAATGAATGTTTCACTTTCTTGTTGTTCTATGTTCGGGCTATAGAATTTAAGGTCTTGAACTTTTCCCTAAATCTTCTTTTGTTGACCTTTCAGATCATGCCCTCCCGATGATTTGAATTTCATGGGAACTCACCTATCATAATGAAGGACAACATAGATGGATCTCTTCAAACTCATGGGGTACAGGTCCGGTCAAGGGTCATAATTTTTTATTTTCCCCTAGAGTTCCATCGATCTCCACAAACCCTACTCTAAGGGGTGGCACTCATACTCAATTATCTCAAGAAGAGGTTACTAATGGTGAGTTTTGACATTATATTTATCTATTAACTCTGATAGTGGTAACTCTATCATGCCAGTCTGGTCCTATTGGTACGAGGGAGAATAAGGTAAAGTTGGGAAATAGGCAGGGTAAGAGTCTTGGTTTTCTTAACAAAGTGGAGGTCATAGTATAAGGCTAAGTGGTCTAAGAAAAAGAGTTAGGAGAGTCCTAACTCCTATTCTATGACTAGTGCTCCCTACCCAAATCTATTTAGAGATAGATATTTTTAGAGTGGTAATTCTTCTAGGGCATAAGGTGCCCAATCTCAGGACAGTGGGACCAATCCCAACCATCCTACCCATTATGCCAGTTTTGTGGTTGATCACACCGTAGTTATTGCCCTGAAGGGAGAAATTGGTATTTTAGTTATGGTTAGTTAGTTCACATACAATAGGAGTGTCCCATAAGGATTGCCGCTTGGGAAAATGGGATACCAGTTTCCACTTTAATAGCTCTTACATCAAGGGGTGCTGCTTCTATTTCAGGCATTGATCGAGACAGCCTCAATGACTACACTATCCTTTAGGAGTGTGACATATCTCTTGATGCTGACACTGGTATGTTGAAAACTCTATTCCCATGATGTGTATTATTCACTTGGTCTGGTGTTTGCTCTCTCATTTACCCCACTTATGGTTGTGTATTTTGGTTTAAACTCGAGGTTATTTTAAATATTTTTTATGTTTCTACCCTGGTAGGTTACTCTATAGTTGCTAAAAAAGTCTATATAGGGTGTATGGTATCTGTTGGTAGGAAGGGAATTCTGGTAGATTTGTTCGAATCAGATATGGTGGATTTTGATGTTATTCTAGGAATGGATTAGTTGCACTCATTCTATGCATTATTAACTGTCAGACTCATATGGTTGTCTTTAAGCTCCCTGGTGAGTCGGTTATTGAATAGGAGGACAGTTCCCAAGCCCTTAATTAGAGGTTTATATCATATCATAGGGCTCGAAGATTGGTCTTTAAGGGGGTTTCTATATTTTTATCTAGTTTGGGTTAAAGATTCTAAATTGGAAGGTCCTTTTTTGCATTTGGTTTTGGTGATGAATGTGTTTCCTAATTTCCTTCTTGATGGCCCTCATGATGTCCTTCTAATGGGGAGATTGAGTTGGGGATTAATGTTGTTTCGTACACTTGTCCTATTTATATTCCTTCTTTATAGAATGGCTCTGATTGAGTTAAAAAAACTTTAGAAGTAATTAAAGGACCCCTTAGATAAAGGTTTTATCTTTCATAATGTTTATTTATAGGGTACTTCCATTTTTTATACACAAGGTGGATGGTTTTCTATGGAAATAAATAGGTTGTCTGTTGGTGAATAAGGAATTTTGGGTGTCCTCCTTGTGGGGTGGACCATATATGCATATTCTATATGGGGTACTCTATTGGTAGTGCATAATGGCTGATATACATCGATTAAGAGCATTAGGCATTGTTGTAGTAAAGAGAGTATGTTAGCCCAGGGATAGTAAAAATTATGAAGGTAGATTGGTAGGTTGGATGAGGTATGCGGAAGTAGTGAGGTCAATGACAAGAGCAATATGGGAGTAGGAAGGTTGTCACATATAGGTGGGGGGTTCAGGTTGAACTAGTGGATTAAGGGTTAAGTCATTGGATGGATTAGAGAGTAAATATAAAGTTTGTAAGATTTTGTTGGACGCTAGGTAGCAATTAGGTGTATAAGGTTTTAGGTATAGGAGAATCAAGCACCCCTAGTGTACATCTTTGGTGATACCCATTAAGGTAGAGTGTTGTGCTTATAGGTGTAATAAGATGAAGGTCAAGGGTTAATCTTAAATTTTTTTCTAGCGGTGAACTTCAAGGGAAGGTGGGGGTGCATTTACTCCTATTCTAGAGATTTCCTCCTATTAAAATATGGTATTTTTCTAGTGTTGCACGTATTCTGGTAGTGCTTATGTCTAAGTTCGCATTCTGTATTTGCCTTGTTCCTTGGATATTAATCCTGACCTTATGTTACATTACCCATGATTTATGCAGTCGTGTTTCATTTGGTGTCCAGTCCTAAGCACTCATACTATTCTGTGTTGTGTTAGGATGATTTTTCATTCAAGACCTAGGTTGTTGCTATGAAGTACCTTGTTCCTATGGTGTCATGTCTTATTTTGCAGGTCTCTTCTTGGGTAATATAGCAACTAAGAGTTGTAATTAGGAAGTAACTCCCTCATTCTTGATGCTTGTGCTCTAGTTCCTTGAATGAACTTTTTATGTTAAGGTGGTAGTGGCATGAAAGAGAGGTGATGTTTTAAAATGAGGTAGAGTAGAAGTCCCTAGTAGGGGAGATTTTGAGTAACTACTAGAACTAAGGTTATGGATAAGAAGAGATGGGTAAGGTAAGGCTGTTATCATAGGGGATGGTTAGGAGAGAAGTAGGTCATGGAGAATCTTTGTGGAAAATAATAGAGATTACTAAAATCTTTAGAAGGATAGACCGTACTTTGGGTATAAAAAAGGTAAGCTTAAATATTGTGATTGATAGATATACCAATTGTTGTGTTGGGTACTTAAGAATCTTGATAAGGCATGATACTTAACTTACTGATGGGACATAGTAGTGTTTTGGATGGATTTAAGAAATAGAGCCCTATGGCCTAAGTTAACTTCTTTTAGCTTTGAATAGGATAGAACATGGAAGTAGTGTATAGTTAGACTCAGGCTCTCGTAGTACTCCATGTGTCTGTGTTGTGGAAAGGTGTGGTTGATCTTTCATTGGTTGTTTCCCTTAGAAGGTATGGGTATCTTGGACACGTTGTCCTAAGAAGATCCCGGTGAGGATCTTGGATTGGGTAGTTCGCCAGTTGCCAAAAAAGGTGTGGCTTCGGTGAAGGTTTTATGGTGGAACCAAAAGTTTGAGAAGGCCATTTAGGATACAGAAGGGGACATGGTGTCCAAGTATTTGTTTTGGTTCTTCATTCTAAAAACTTGTGTGCAAGGTATGTGTTCTTTATCACATCATTGTTATCTAACTTGGTTAATCAAAGTTTGGTTTCCTTGCATCTTTGTTTTCTAACTTAGTTAGAAGTCGGAATGGAGGTGTTAGGGTGTAAATCATGCTTGGGGTATGTGTTGATTTTCTCATCCATATTGAATGTCCTTGTTTTATATCTTAGTTGGGGGAAGTTTGATATGTATTAATATGTTAACTTGTGTTTGTGCTTGCCTTGACCCATCATTTAAGGACTAATTATCCTAAGTGGGGGAGAAAAAAACACCCTAAACTTTGTCCATTGTAAAATTTACTGAGTTTTGAATATTCTGGACAACATACAATTCAGGGGTACTAGTAGTATGCTAAGGTACGATTTGGTGTCCCTTCTCTCATATGTTAGTTAGTGAGTTTTGGGTTGGTTTCTGTCCAAGATATGAGTTGGCATCATACTAGTCGTATGATAGGGTAAGAGTGGAATCTTGACAAACCTTATGATGCCTATTGTCTAGTCTAATGGATTTTGACCAAGGTACAGGTACTACTCGTATGTTAGGATATGAGATAGGTAGGTGAGATCGAATGATGGACAGTATGGAGGTCCAAGGTGATGCTAGTATACAAGATGAGGTTACCACTCGTACCCTAAGGTACGATTTAGAGGGATGGGTCGTACCCTCCTGCGGCAGAGTTTCCAGCTTTTAAACTAAGGGTAGTCTGGACCTTTCCAGCTTATATAACACTTTGTGGCCTCTCATAACTCCCTTTTTAAAGGTAAAAACACTCTCAAATCCTCTCTAAACTCTCTCAAGAAGATTCGCTAGGGTTTTCATCAAGGTGTTCATCTAAAGGCTCAAGAGTCAAGTTCTCTCCGTGAATCTTCAGTAATAAGGAATCTTACTCCTCCCTCATTGTTAGTTCAACTAAAGGCATGATTTAATATATGGTTTTCATGGCATGATTGTGATATGGTTTTGGGTTTTCAAATATACGTTGGGTGTTTTGGTTATAAATGTTGGTTATGGTTTTCCCATGTCTTTTACTTATGGTTTTCATGATTTAATGGTGTTTTGAACATGTGGTTGCATGGGAATGGTTAATTGGTAATTGGTTTTGGTTTTGGAAATTATATGCCCCCAATATGTTTGTTAAAATGCCTAAGAGAATGCCTTTATTACATGATTGGACTTCTAAAAATGGGTACATGGGAATCCCTTTTCTTTAAAAAGGTTGGCTAAGGACATTGATTGCAAGCTACAGTCGGTATGATGATACCATTACTTATAGCCTTGGTTAATAATAAATGGAAATGGCAGTTTGGTTGTGTGTTAATGGTTTTAATTGGGAAATAATAGTGGGGTGTTATAGCTAAGCCATGAAGGAGTAAGTCCAATGGACAGACACTAGAAACACATGTTTGTCAACATAAGGATTGGTCATGACGACCATATATGATACTTATGTGGTACATGGGAATCCCCTAAGTTACACTTGTATATATGTATCATTGAGAGTGAAAGGTACACGAGAATCCCCTACTCCTATAGTACCTTCGATTCATGCGGCTACAGGCATCGGGGCCCGTTCAGGGGTAACACTAGACATATATAGCCCGTGGGTGGTTCTAGAACAGTTAAGCTACATATACCAAGGTTAATGGTTTAAAGTCATGCTAAACCCAGTTCCTTTTCCAGCATGGATTATAAATGTATGTATGTATGGTTGTGTATGTATATGACTGTTTACTTGGTTTTAAAGGTCGGTATTATTTTATCCTTATCCTGAGTGCATGGCTGCATTTACCCACTAACCAGTCTTCGGACGTTGTATCCCCATACGATGTAGGAACCGGCTATACTACTAATCCTGCTTCTTGATCGGATTTGAGGGACATCCAGTGTTGGATTGAAGTGGTAGGCTACCATATTTTGGAAGGTTCCATTTCATGTTATGGATTTCTTTACATGCTCTACCATTTCATGGATTTTGCTTTTTGGCTATGGTCGAGGGTATGTCCCGACTAAATATTCTTTGGTTTGGTTTGGAAGCTTTTTATAGGCATCTGTGGACTTGGGAAGGATTGACTTGGTTGGGTTGGTCTAGGAAGCAGACTTATCCCAAAGTCATTATATTTTCAAATACAGTATCTTGTTATAAGTTCGGAGTTCATCCGACTCAAGGTATATGTTGGTTGGTTGGATTAGGTATTGGGGTTGGTCTCTTGTCCTGGTTGGTCTTGAGATACCCATTATGACAAGGCCTTAGTTCGGATCGTGTTGGTTTATCCTTAACTTATATCCACAGACCATACTTCTTTGACAGCCAATTTACCTTTCATATGATGTACATTATGACAAACAACTCCCCACATATGTAATGATGAATGAAACTAGATATAACACGACCTCAATACAATTTTCACATCTTAAGCTATTTATCGGCTAAAATCCAATTTTGGGTATCATAAAATTGAATCATCTCAAGTACCACTTCAATTTAATATTTTACCCAATTCATAACATGTTTTACATAATAAGCTATCACTCAAACTAAATTAGAGAAAAGTAAATCATAACCTACCTCAAAATCGAACCACAAGTGATGAACTATCATTTGATGACATTCCTATTATACAACCTTAAAACTCTTTTGATTTATGTGTAAATAATAGTCCATCAATACTCATATTGTAATATATAGGCACATATCAAAATTGAGTTTAAAAGTGAACTCCAAGACCCATCGTGAAACTAAGATAGCGTTTGTTCATAGATTCATAAATATTTTTTGCAAGTTATTTTTGGGTGAAGTTTCACTATATGTTTGACCATAGATTTTGAGAAAATATATGACTTTTAAAAGAAATGTGATTTATACCCATAAGTTCTAGAAACTATTAAAATTATCCATAACTTTGTATTAACATTTTATAACGAGCATGTTCCATGATAAAAATTAAACTCATAAATGTTCTTATAAACAATTTCACATATATATTTAGATACTATAGAAGTTTTCTCAACTCACAAAGGAGCATTAAATTTCTATTTACATTATTGTTAACAAGTACTATGCAACAATAATATTACATACTTGAGTTAAATAACAAGATTTATTCATAAGGTTGGTTGACAAATAGATGTTAGTTGGGATCAATAAATGGTGGTATATTTTTTAAAATGTAAAGTCTGGGGTCAAGTTTAAATTTTTAAAAAAAAAACTTAAATAATAGAATTTGACCCAAAGAATAATTTCTTTTCTAGTTTTAGGAATTTTAATTATTTATCAAAAATATTTGTCAAATAATGACATATTGTAGCTAGTATTTGACCACAAATTCTCAAATATTTTTGGCAAATCATTTTTTGGTGAAGTTTTAGTGTTTCATCATGTGTTTGACAATAATACGTGGAAAACATGTTTCAATTTTACAAATTCTCAAAAGATGAAATTTGATCTAAATATTAGTTTTTTTCTAGTATTTGAAAATTTGGATTATTTGTCAAAAATATTTGCCAAATACTGGCAAATTATATGGCCAACCATAATTTGTCAAGTTTTTTTTTCAAAAACTACTTGAAAAATCTATGACCAAATGGGTCTGCATAATTAAATACTATTTACCAAATTATTTTCCAAAAACTAATGAAATTTTTTTACAAAACCACAACTTAAGTTACTATCACGAACCGAACCAGGTCTTGGCCGTGATGGGTATCTCGAGTCCACCATGGACCGGAGACCATACCCTTAATCCAACCTCAAGAGAACAAATAATAGTCATAACAACAATATGGAAGCCAACTCTAAATAGAATAAAGAGAGGAACAAATCACTCGAAGGAATTAAGAGTCAAACATTACCCAAATCATCACATATTTGTCCACAACAGCCTCTAAATATCAAAATATCAAATAGGATGGTACATGCCCCCGACCATGATCAAGGGAATCCAAAAGTAACTAGTCTAAATAAAAGAATATGGAAATGATAAGGCCTTCCGACAGATGGAAGCTCACCATTTCGCAGCTACTCAACAAATACGCTAATCCACCTAACACTGCATAGGGGTAAAAGAAGTGTCTTCGGACCCTACATTATGAAAAAATATAGCAGCCGAGGATGGTTAGTGGGGTGAGTTCTAGCATGTAAGTCAGGGGATATAATAACATAATATCACAGCCTAAAAATCTGTCAAAACCACAATGCACATATTTAAATACATATATATAGGATGTCGAGATAGGGAACAAGGTTTAAGCATGATATTTAAAACCATTAACATGGACTATGTAGCTCTAACCATCCTAAAAAACCCATGGGTTATATGGGTTCAGCTTCCCCCACTGGAAGGTCCTCAGTGCGTATTAACCGCATAAATTAGAGAAAATTAAGGAAGGGACAAAGATACCAAGGCTCTAACCATTCTAAATATATATATATATATATATATATATCAAATCTTTCTTATAATTACATACAGACTATTTAGATACCTTTCCCTGATGGGATAAATGTTTTAGTCACTCATTTTTAAGATACCTAACATTTTTCTAAGATGGAAAGTTTCAAGGAAAATGTTGTCACGCCTCAAATCCTATTGGGGCGGATAGGCACCCATAGCCGTAAAGGCTCGAGAGAACCAATTCATAACCTTTTACTTCTCATGTATGAAACTATGACAACCAAAATTTCTGACAAATGGGATATTATGTATGAATGAGAATAATTACATAGGAAAGCACAAACTTATATATACAACACTTGGCCATTGGGGCCACCACGTCTAAAGAAAGACACTACCATAACTTTATATTAGTCTACAAAGCCTCTAAAAGATACATAGACTTAGTTAGGGTTGAGACAAACCCCCGTCCTACTCTTGACTTACTGCATAATACCAAAATATATGGAACAGACTCGGAGAGCTCCGAATCAACCTGAAGCTCACCAACGGTCACTGAATAGCCTGCGCTCCTACTAGTGAGGTGTATGAGCTAAAGTACTTATGCTTGCAGCATGACATATAGGTCCCCACTGAGGGATTTCAGTATGAAAATATGTACTGAATATGTAAGGCTAAAGGTAACAACACATGATACAATAGCTCAATAGAAATCAAATGCAAGTGTATAAGTAGTACTAGTAGACCACCTTTATATATACTTGTGGGAATGCATACATTACGTTCCTTTTTTTATTTTTACCTTTCGTACTTCATAATATTGTAAGCCATATATAATGTAAATAACTAGTTTATCAGTGGTAAATAGATAAATTAGGATCGGCCTATGCTAAGCTTACGCCCCTGAGCTGCCACCTACATATAAACATTGGGATTGGCCCATGCTAGTCTTATGCCCCTAAGCTGCCATCCATATAAAGGTATTGAAATTGTCCCATTCTAGGCTTATGCCCCTGAGCTGCCACTCATTTTACAGATTTATGTTACTTAGTTTATTTAGCCTTTGATATTGTTACTTTGGTGGTCATAACATTATAGTACTTTGAACCAATAATCTGCTAATAAGAGACATATAAATGGACACTTAATGTAACAAAAATGAGTTAGGGAGCTTTTGGCACACAAATGAAGTGTTTAGAAGCTAAAAATAACACATGGGTCTTATTTGAACAAACGGAGAACTCCTAAAATTTTCTAGTGAAGATAGATGTGCAGGTTTAATAATAAGCATGTGTTGAGGTATTTTAACATATTAGGGAGTGGGAAAAAGGTCATTGTATACATGGAATGTAATGTGTTGCTATTATGTATCACTTGTTATAGGATAACTTTGGAAGCTTACTCGATGGAACAAATGTCTGATTTCATGCCAAAGAGTACAAAATAGAGTATGCCTTACATACCTGGTTATATAACTCCAAAACTAACCCGACTTGACTTCCCGCCTTTTAGATTACTTATCTATAATATAATATATGGTAAAATAGTATTAGCAACCAACTAACATATTTAGGCCACTTAACTTCATCCAAAACAGTAATCGGGCAGTAAGCCATTAATCTATTAATCAAGGGTATTATTTTAACCCTTTTCTCTTCAAATTACACCCACATACCATACAAGTTCTTATAAGATTCACCAAAACCACCTCGGTTTCATTACATATTCCAAACAATACTTAAAACAGATTGGGTAGTAAATAAATGTAATAATTAGTTTGGTGGTATACCGTTACACCTTTCTTCTATATTTCATTACAAACTAATCATACCTTTCTCCAATATCAACCTAGCATCCCATAACATATACATACAAAATATTCCACAAAACAGCCTCAAATCCCTTTTATTATAGCAATCAATTATTGAACTCATCATCTCTTGAGTTCTTAATAACAACACATCCATAATTTTCTTTCAAATTCACATACAAGGTGAACAAAATGGATCAGTCACCTTACCTCAATTCTGCAACTTATTCTTTTAATTTAACCTCCTCAAAACTTCAACTTTCACTTTCCTTCACACTTTAAACCAAAAAAGAAAAGAGATCTCTTAATAACAAAGAAAAAGTAAGCAAGTAGCTTGTTCTATATTCTACCATGTATTTATAATTAGGTACCTATAGCATGTTTTCCTAATCTTTCATGAGATAATTAAGCTAAACCATAGGTGTTTTCACTTACCTTGGGCTGCAAAGGTGAGGGTTTCTTCAAGAAGCCTAGAAGGAATTTTAGGGATGCTCCTTGTTGTTTTAGAGAGAGTAGAGAGATTTTATGAAATATAATCTTTTTTGTAACTTAGAAATGAAGTAAAATGACCAGAAACTTGGCCTTATAAAGGCCCTATTTGTTCCACCTTCTTAGCTGCATTTTGGACCTTAAAATTGGTCAAATTAGTCCAAGTAGGTGATGCACCTACTTAAGGGTTCAAGCTGCTCAAATTTTCAAAGTAGGTGATGCACCTAATTACTTAAATTCTTATTTTGGGTGCAATTAACTTGGGCCTTTGGAAAATTTATTTGTTGGGTCATTTATCCATTTTCTTCCTCTTTTATTCAATTTGAGCCAAAATGAGTATATTAGTATAGGCCCAAATATGATCCATAGCCATGGGTCCATTAATTTAGTCCAAATAGCTTAAGTAGGTGACTCACCTACTATCTTAATTAAGTCAAGCAAGAACCTCAATATTTTTATCCATTTACAGCTCTTAATCCCTTTAATCTAACCTTCAACTTATACACACTTGGTCACTTTAAATTCTAGATTCAAATACTAGCTTATGATCCTAAGTTTAAATAGTCGTATCGACGTTAACTTGGTTGAATCACATTAAACTGTATGGGCAGCATCTATAATTCCATCTACACCATTAATACTTGCATAAAAAATCTCATCCGTTACCTATACCACAAGGCTAAACCAAGTTCCATATAATTAGAACAAGTACAAGCAAAATACAAGATGTTACAAATGTAGTATGCCTTTGTTGAGTTTCTATCTCTTCTTTTATAGATGTAAGGAGGGATAGAATTATAACTATCTGTTTTTTTCAGGTCATCTTTATGAAATATTCTATTTCTTTTTTGGTTCTTTATCTAGATAAGGTTACTTTTATTTTTGTGTCTGCATTTTAGACTAAGTGGTCCAACCTTCTTTTTTATTTTGTTGCATTATGTCGACGAATATTTTGATGTAAGTTCTTACGTATTTCGCTCTATTATTTCTTTTCGACTATTCTTATATCTGTAATATACATTTCTTATGACATTGATGTGTTTTGTCTTCATCTTCTTCTTTGTTATGCTTATGCTACCAGAATTTCACGCCATACCCATATTTCTGGGGTGGCCTGAAATTGATGTGTTTCAAATTCAGTAATTTTCTCCTTTAAAACTACTGACTTTGATTTTCCTCTGGTCATTAAAACCCAACCCTGTCAAGGACTTTATAATTATCTTCATAATTTTTGTAAGGATGTTGTACAAAGCCTTCATCCCTAAAGATCTCCTTGTTTGAATCTATTTTGAGTTCAAATACCGGAGTTTTTTATCTATGCATGTTGCGCTGATATTGAAAGTCTTCAATTTGTCCACTGAGATGGAGTTAATTGTTGGGAAAAATAATTTTTCATTTTGAAACTCCATAGATATGCTGTAAAATATACAATAGACTCCATGTCCTTCAACATAGTTTCTTATTGAACTTGACAATTGGTTTGGTAATCTCATTCATTCATATAAATTTGAATTGGTATAGACTCGATCCAGATATTCGAATTCAAATAATTTAGCTGTGAAGCTAGGACTTCCACTTGGGAATACTGAAATCCTTTGATGCAAACTTTTTGTTCCTAGAATTCCAAAAGTTTCTCCACTCTCACTTGGTAGATTGTAAATCTGTCTAGTGAATTCCATGTATTTTCCTCTTTTGGATGGATTTTTTCTACTTGAAAAGAAGCAAATCTTTTTCTTGTAGAAAAGTTAGTCCTTTTTTCTAATTTATCAGAAGTTTTTTTAGTTTTCCCTAATGTTTTTTCTAAAGGGAGTTTTCCCTGTTCTCGTCTTTTAGCTAGGTCTAAAGACTCAACCATTGGCATATCCGGGCTTACCATCTAGATATTTTTGGCACTAGGTACTAGTTAGACATCTCCTGCCACTTTGTTATGTATTTTCGGTCCCTTTGGTCTGGTATTCAGATGTTCACAGAGAACTTGAAATTCTATGATATTTTCAGCTTGATCAGTTTAAGTTGATTTAGTTTATATTGTAATTTTCTCGCTTTCTCAGAAAAGACTGATAGTTCATCACAGATATTAAATAACATATTGCTTTTTTCATTTATGGCTTCTTCAATGTCATTCATTCTTTGGAATATATTGTTGACCAACACCTGGGTTCTATTGTCCATATTGGACATTTCTTGAAACAAAATCTGCAAAAACATTGTCAAATCCTTTAACATTTTATATTTTAAAAGAATAGAATGACAACATTACCTGCCATCTGTGTAACCTTCTATATTGTAGTTTGGAAGGTAATTTATGGAATAGTTAACCGACCGTCGCTCAGGCCGTTGCAAGGGAAACAATGAGGCCCAATTTTGCCTAGAAGCGATGGTCAGGACCGACGGACCATCAAACCAGCGATGGACTATCTCACCCCACCATCACACCAAGGCAGTAAGTTCCAATTCTGGTCCTAGTGCGACGGTCAGTCCGACGGACCGTCGACCCAGCGATGGCCCGTCGCACCCACCGTCGTATATTCTATTTATTTTTTTAAAACCATTAGTAAAGGGGATTTTTAGTGTTTTCCCACCCGTTTATATACCTATTTATATCCGACCAAAGCTCAGAAATTCATTATCCATCTACAATAATAAAATTAGGGTTTTTCTCTCTAAGATTATTTCCCAAGAACAAAATCCAAATCTTCTTCAAGAACTACGAGATTCAAATTCATCAAGTTCAAGAACTTCAAAAAAACTCAACCCAGGTATGCATAGTGTTCATTCATGGAATCATTTCGTCCATGAAGCCCAAGAATCTCTTTTCAAAGTTCAATTGTATGGATTTCTTTATGAATTTTATGTTGGTTTGCTTTTGTTCATGTTGATAATGACCTATTGAATTCTAATCCATGTTGAGTGATCAATTTTATGTAGAATTGATTAGTATAAAGGTGGATTCATACGGACCTATGATTAAACCCTTCGATGATAAAATTAGAGTTGAATCATGATGTTTATTTGTTATATAATGTTGTCTACATATACTCTGCCTACCATGTGTTTGATTAAATGCCTATGTGAAGGAAAAAAATGCCAAACTAGTATGATCTTATGAAATCCCCATTTATGTACAAGCTTATGCATATCACATGTTTGATGAATTGTCTTAATAAATAAATTATGGATTGTGATGTTGGTCATATATTCAAGAAAGTCATGCTTTGTCAGTTTCTTTCCGTCGAGTCCTCGGGTACTTGTACCCAACAATTTAGTTGTATTCCTAGAGCCAATGTCATGTTTTCACAATATCCTCAGTCAAGCCATGATCCATAGAACTCATTCAGTCATGTGACTCAAGAAAGCTCAATAACTCAGTAACCTCAGTAATCTCACGAACTCATTCAATTGCGAGATATTAGTATCATTTTATCAATTAACAAAATTTAGTAAACTCAGTCCATGTTCAGATCAGTTAATCATGTTTAGTGTCTATTTATATAGGATTTGAAATTAGCACCGAGTGAACCCAAGGATAGGAACTCACCTACGAGTAGAGGGTGTGATTCTTAGAAGCAATCCTTGCATTCCAGAACTACATAGCCAGCGTAGGTTGAGACATCATACCTACTATTTGAGGGTAGATCAGATGGCTTAACCTGCTAGTTAAGGGTTCCCACCATTCTCATTAGAGTAACCTGCTAGTCGAGGGTCACTTACATGTTGTCCTTACCAATGGCATGATATTGACACCCTTCTAATCAGGGCACATATTGGACCCTAATTCATCTATAATCAATCATTTAGGGCATGTCAGTTAGATAACTATTTTCCACAGTTTCATGTTATAAAATCTGGACTGTCAGATATAGTCAACTTAGATACAGTATAGAACTCAATTAGTTTTATCAAATTCAGGACTTTCAGATACAATTACTCATGTTATCAGTTATCAGAACTCAGTCATTAGTCATGTTAGTTACCAGTAAACTCATGTTATCACGATTTTAGATATAGTTACTATATATGCATGCATGTATTCTCACATTCATATTAGTCAGTTAGCCAGTATTGTTCATGCATATGAACTCCATGCATTCAGCCTACCTCACATGCATACCAGTACATTCAAAGCAATGATGTATTTGCGCAATGGTGTCTTATACCATAGGTTCAGAGACACAAGCTCCCAAGCATCAGTAGATTCCAGTCTCAGTAGTCAGAGCTAGAAGTGAGTCCTTATCTTTCGAGGACATGATCATTACTTTATTATCTCATTAATTTATTTATTAGTTGAAGTTAGTTGGGTACATGTCCCATTAAATCCCTATTCAGCCCGTTCAGTCAATTTGAGGCTTTCCAGACTATCATGTTCAGACAGTTATTTCAGTTGTTTTTGGTATTTCATACCCTATCCAGATGATATATTTTTATCAGTTATGTTATATTTTTGAACCTTATAGCTTTTTAGTTCATGTTTCCACATTATACAGTATATTATGCAGTATACAGGTACACATATCAGTCATGGGTTAGCTTGTAGTCCTTCGGGGTCATGATCGTCGTGTAGCATTCCGGGTACTAGATTTGAGGCATTACATCAAAGATTTGGAAGCTTAGCACATTCTTCTTGTAGATTTTGAACATAAAGAGTATGTTCATTGATCCATCCTAGCCGATTTGACTTCCTAGTTAGTTTTTGCAAAGGATTTCTTTTCTTTGCAAGATTTGGGATGAATTCACCTTCATAGTTTAAACAACCAAGAAATTTTTGTATCTCTTGTTTGGTTGTTAGTTTATCAGGAAATTTTATTATTTTCTTTGAAATATGAGTTTTTAACTCTATTTTATTTTTTGAAATAATCATTCCAAGAAATTCTATTTTATTTTTGTTTATTTCAGCCTTTTTAGCTTAAAATAATTCCATTTTTAACACAAATTTGTGAAAATTCTTTGAGATGTGCCAAATGTTCTTGGTAGTTTTCTGAGCATACCAAAATATTGTCTATGTATATGATTAAAAACTTCTTTTCAGAGAATATTTTATACATATTTTTTGGAAGATTTGGGGTGCATTTTTAATCCAAACGACATTACCAATAATTCATAATGTTCATTAGGAGTGTTAAATGTTGTTAGAGGGATTGATTCCTCGGATACTTTAATTTACCAAAACCCACTCTTACAGTCAAATTTTAAGAAGTAGGTTTTTCCTTTAGCAAGGTTTATAAGATTGGTTTTATTCAAAATAAAATATCCATCAAAAACACAATTTTTATTTAGCTCTTTATAGTTTATTACCATTTGAGCTTTTCCTTTTTATTGTTCCGTATGATTTCTAACCATAAATGCGGGACTACTGTGTGGAATCCTTCTTCCCCTTATTAATTTGAGATTAAGGAGTTCCTGTATCTGAGTCTTAAATTCAATTTTATCTTCTTCATTGTAAAGCATGGGTTTAACTCTTAAAATGATACAAGGATCTTTAAGAATTAAAACTATCGTTTCATGATTATGTTCCCATTTTTCTAATGGATTTTCTCCATAAGAATGTTGTAATTCTTGTTTTATTTTTTCAAGATTAAGACATTTACATGGATAATTTTTTGGGTTATCTAAAAATCTTCTTTCAAAAATTCCTCTTTCTTTTATCAAAATATAGGGATTATGTTTTCTTGGGATTTCTATAAAATGATTACATGGAGTTTTGAAACTAACCATGTATATTGTTTGATGATAATCATGAAACTATTGTATAAAATCAGTTTCTAGTTTATCATAAGCATAAACATGTTTTATCAAAACAATTTTAGATCCCAAAATTATTTTCACATTTTCCTTATAATCTGTGAGATTTTCTCTATCACCTGTAATATTGACAATAGAAGCGTTAATCTTCCAGTCTTTTATCTAAAAAGATTTAGTAAATCTGGCTTCAGAACACATGATGTCAGTTTTGTTTCGTAGGTAGTAAATTCTACGAATACTGCTACTCTAAAAGAGGCTTCTTTTGGCATTTAGATTTTAGGGATAAAACAAGTTTTACCGCCTAAGCTTATTTCAATTCCTTTCTTTTTTATATTATATTGATCCAAGATATTGAGAAATGTTTCTCCCAGTATTATATTATAATTATTTTCATGATTGGTAATATAACAAGGAACGGTTATTCTAATTGATCCAAACTGAATTGATAGTTGTACCATTTTTGAGTGGTTGTAGCTGTTTCCTTCAAATATTTTATAAATGTAGGGGGTACCTTCATAGGTGGTTAAAGTATCTAGGATACCTTTCTTAACATGGTTTACTGAAGATTTTGATTGAAATAGGATGGTCTGTTTGTTTCAGTCACTTCCATTAAAGAATCTTCCTAAAACTTTAGTAATGTTGTTAGTGTTTTCATTAGTAATTCTTCTAGAATTACCTTTTTTAGTGGAATTTCTCTCATACTCTATAGTGATTCTCAAGTTTGAGGTACTTGAGCTTCCTATTTCTAAGGCACTTCCAACCTGAATTTCATATTCACTCAGGATTTCTGCCTATTGAACTTTTGCTTCAACTATTCTAGTTATCCCTACACATTCTTGATCAATTTCAACTAAACTTTTATTTTTATAGACATTTCCATAATATGAATTGGTAACTGTATATAGACATTGATAATATATGCTTATAATATAGTTACCTGGTTTAAATAAATTGTCTCTTTTTACCTGAAAATGCAGACTTAAGGTGTAATACCCCATAGTATATGAGTATTCCTAAATAAAAATTTTAAAATACTAAGAATTTTCCAGTTTTAGACCTGCCATTGCATAGGAAATTCATTCAGCTTTCCAATGATATAAAATTCACCCAAATTTAATACCCGGGTGAAGAATTATAGTAGTTTTTGTAAAATAGTGTGCCAACTGGCACATCAACTCGCCACGCTAAGGGTCTAAATGGCAATTGTCATTTTAAGTGAAGCTCCGCAATAATGGCACGTCATGCCAAGGGCCATTTTCCCAATTATCATTTTTCAGTAAGGGAACGTGATAACACCACATTGCGCCAAGAGAAAATTTCATGCTCGTCTTTTTTTAAACAGTGGCAGCCTAATTCTAGTGGCTCACCGCGATGCCTCCGCGTCGCAGTGAAGCCCAAAATTGAGATTTTCAATGGCAAATTATAATAACTTTTCAGGGGTAATTTGGAGTTTTTCCACAACCCTAATCAGTCTAAACACGAAATTAAACCCTAAATAACCTAATTATATCATAATTCACTCATTCTCCCCCAAATTAAAAAATTTCTCTCTCAATTAGTAAACCCTAACTTCAAGAATTAAGAATAATACTCAAGAATCCTTCTAAGAACCGAACACCTGCTCTCAGTCTTACCTCATCTAGTATACCAGTATATTTCACGTACTGATGTATACTCTCTCTTTGTAATACGATGTCTCATATCATAGGTTCAGACACTCAGGTTCTTGACTGCACTTAGTCATATTCAGTCAGCAGTATCATATTATAGTAGTGAGTCCTCATCTATCGATGATATTCTTTTATTTTAGTTTTACAGTGAACTCAGTATTTTTAGTAGTCAGAGTTAGTTGGGGGCTTATCCCATCAACTCTACTTTCAGACATTTCAGTTAGCGGTTTTTCAGACTAGACTAGTTCAGATAGTATATAGTTTTGTAGATGTCATTATTCAGTTTTTATATTCATGAATATTCAGAATATGAACCTTATGGAATTTCAGCCTAATTTCCACATTATTTCAGTATTATTATATAGTACTCACAGCAGGTACTAGTCATGGGTTAGCTTGTGGTCCTTCGGGGTCATAAGCACCATGTGGCATCCAGGGTACAGACTCGGGGCGTTACATAATGCTTTATTAAAGTTAGCATCTTTCAGTGATATACAATACCATGGATAGTAGGTAAATAATAATTTGGTGTAAGCCAAATTTCCTTTAACAATATCTAGGTTTGCTTCCCTGGTGTTAATAAATCTTTCGTCTGATAGGTTGATAACTATTGGACAGTTAATTCCTTCTTTGAAGGTGGATTTTACCATTATTTGGATTACTCTAAGAAGAACATAATTCATATTTTTCCTTTTTCTTTTCAAAATTTTTCTTAGGATTTGGTCGATCATTGGCTTTGTTAATAGGTTAAGCTTATGTCTTCCAGTGGTTTGAGTAATTTCTATTGCCTTTTCAATTTGTTGATATTCATGGCATGAGATTTTATCTCTTGAAAAGGTTTATTGTAGCCTACTGAACAGACTATCTTCAGTTCGAAGGTTAAATTTTAATCCTTGGATTTTTCTTAATAATTCTCCATTGAATGTTGCTTTCAAAGAATATCCTCGTTGATCTTCTTCAGCTTCTATAACCTGAGTGGTTTTCTCTAGATTCTCAATTTCTTGATTCATTCTTCTAAATCAATACTCAAATCAGAGAATTCTTCATAGAGTTCTACGTAAAAGTCTTCACTTCTAATGGATGTTATTGACTCTAGGTCAGAATCAATTCCCTGTCTATCAATTTTAGAGATTTTAACTTTCTTTTTGTTACACTCATAACTTTTATGGCCTTCCTCTCCATAATTATAGCACTTACATTTTTTTGTAGACTTCATTTTGAAGTTTTTTCATTTTTTAAAGTACTTTTTTCTTAGTACATAATTTCTTTTGAAAATATTTTTCCTTTTGATTAATCCGTTGTTTTTTCTTTTTCTTTTTAAAGGATTTCTTTCATGACATCCCCATTGTGAAGCTACATCTTTATCTTCACAACAAATTTGGGTGTTTATTCTTTTGGATTTTTTTTGCATATTATGTAACATACAAAGTTGGCTAATTCTTTGATTAAGGAATGAAATTCTTTTCCCTAATGAATCACCCATTTGGTCTTCTTTAGCATATTCTTCACTGAAATAACTAGCCCAAAATCCTTGTAGTTTTTGAAAGTATTTATCCATAAATGGCTTCAGGTTTATGCTTCTGTCAAACATATTGTAGTGGTATTCTTCAAATTCGCAAGTATATTCATGAATTAACTCATTTTACAAATTTAAAGTTTTTTTAGTCATTCTGATGCTAATAGCCTTTGTTTTTCTTTTCCTTTAGAGACATCCCCTTGGATACCTAAGAATTCGCATCCAACATATTTTACTAGATGGTCTATTCCTGCTCTAGTTAATTTTTCAAACTGCTCTACGACTTCAATTTTAAAAACCTTTTCACATCTTCTGATACTCCTTTAAACCAATTGTTTACCTTTCCAGTAAAGGTGTTAATATCAATTAAATATTTCTTGTCATTGGTATAATTTACTCCTTTTCCAACGATGAAAAATAATTCTAGATTTTTAGCCCATAAATTCAGAAATTCTCCAAGTTCTCTTTTACAATCTAGATCTAAAAACTGAGTAGATCCAGCATCTCCTATTGTAAGTCTGTTAGGCATGTATTTTGCCTTATTATTGTTATGATATTGACTATTATAGTCTTTTCCTTTTTTGAATTTAGGTAAGAAATTATCTTTTTGCATAGGCTCTATAGAAAGGCTTCCTTCTTCTTTAGGACTCCGAAAGTTTCCTTGTGGTCCTCATGTATATCCTTTGTTCATAAGAACATGATAATCTTGGTATTTTAGATCAAGTTCTTATAATGCATAAACTAATTCGTCTATGTTATTCATTTGATTCTTCTATTTTAGTTTTTGAACTAGAACCTTCCTCTAGTTTAGAACTAGGATTTTCTTCTATTTTAGGAGTAGATTTCTCCTCTATTTCCTCTCTTAGTTTCTTTTCTAGAAAGCTAGATATAATTTTTTCATCAAGGCTTCCCTTCTGATATGTACCTTTGTTAGAGAAGTTAGGAGCAATAATTTCTCTCCTAATTTTGTTTCCTAATTCTTTATCGAAGGCATCAGCCCTTTCGATAATTTTATTTACCCTTATAGGTGAACTATCTTTAATAAGCTTGATTTACTTTTCTATTAGGTTGATTTAACGACTAGATGCCTTTGTATGTCCATAAGGTCGTCAGGTTTTTGTAAAATTTCATTATAACTCATAGCGAGTTAATATAGATTATGCTTGAGCTTATGCTCATAGTGGAAAATTTCAAGTTCCAACTGAAGTATAACTTCTCTTTGAGAGAATAGTGATTTTCACAAACTCCTGCGAATGAATTATATTCATAGTGATTTTTTCGAATAATAAGTTCTTGTTTTATATCTGAAAGCAATTTTAAAATTTGTTATTTATTCATTTGTTGAAATTATTAGCATAAGAAGAAATCTATCTTCATATCTTTTAATACTTGTTCATACATACTATATGATACTAAGTACCTATAGGGAATAAACATTATTATGAAATTTTTAATATTTCAATGAGTTATTATACTATTTTCCTTGATGAAAAAAAAATATTAATCACCATTTTAATGGTGATTAAATTAAACAAAGATTTGCAAGAGAAAATTCTTGAAAAAATCATAGATAGTCTTGTTCAAGAACAATGGTCTATTCCTTATTATTCATATGTAGATAGAAATGATGAATTATACTACTTGTATGATGATAGTTATTTCACCGACTAAGTCAAATAAAATTTTGCATACCTTGTTCTGTGAACATACACACACACACACATATATATATATAATATGTGAACTATGCACACGGTCATATAAAACCCCATGCTGGCAAACATGGTTTCTAGTGTCGTCCTCCCAGGACCTCCACCTTCTACAGAGAGCTACACAACCCCCTTTAATCCTAAATTAAAATCATTTACACACATTCCCATCCACTAACCAAGGAGTCTTTAGTTTAGTATTTCTACTGTTGGTATCGTCATACCAAATAAATATTATGCTTGCAAGTCAATTCCATTATGTCATTCCAAAATCAATTAGCCAAGTTAACTCCAAAGTTTTCAATTAAAAACCAATTCATGTCCGCCAAGGCCTTTTCAAAAATTAATTTATGTTCCATTTACCTATTATGCAATGGAAGGTTTCAAAAGTGAAATAATTTATGTATATATCCATGTTTCAAACCAATTTCACAAGTTGGATTGAGGTTGAAGCTAATTCCAAACTATTAAACCATTAAATTTGGGAAAATCCATGTTCTTCATTCCAATTCTCACACCCATGCATTTGTTTAGCTCAAAATCATAAGAAAAGGGCATAAACAATCAATTCAAACCATGGTAACTCAATTCATAGAATAACCATTCTAGATCCCTCAATCCATATTCAAAAATCAACAATTAAACACATGGATAACAATGAAGTACATGTTTTTATATAAAATCAATTTAGGGAAAAGATACATGTCTTAAACACACAAGAATTCAAAGTCAATTTGAAACTTGGAGCCCGAATGATGAATTCTCTATGAAACCCTTAAGTTTCTTAGGTTTTGAGTTTGAGATTAAAAGAGAGTAATTTAATCCTTGAAAACTAAAGAAAATAAGCTTATTTTATGTTAAAGGGTCGTACAAGGGTGAAAAGACCCAAAAGCCTCTCACTCCAAGTGAATAAAAACAAAACTGCATGAAAATTAGGCCTTGGAGTGGCAACCCAATATTACGGAGGCTATCCTCTATGCCACACCAATATCATAGAGGGCGGGCTCCGTGACACATACAAAACATAGAGATTAACCTCTGTGGCACATTGATATCACAGACCCCTACTACCTCGGGGTCCCAAAAAATCCCCGAACACTTTTCAAAAATTTTGAAACCTTCCCTGAACATCCTTTTAACATTCCTAAACTCAATTAAAGTGAAAAATCAATATTTCAAACACGAAAAGGTCAAAAATAAAGGTTTTACATCATCCCACCCTTAGGATTATTGTAACTTCCCAAATCTGGTACCCGAAATGCTACACGATGCTCGTGATCCCGAAGGACCACAAGCTAACTCATAACTGATATCTGTACCTGAAAACTGCATAATGTATTGTTTAAATGCAAAAATAAAGGCTGAAAGGCCATAAGTTTCAAAACTGATAAAATATAACATCTAAAAGTACAGTATATCACTACCAAAATAAGCTGAAACAAAACTGTCTGAACATATTGTAGTCTGAAAAGCCTCTAAAACTGAACTTTCTGAATAAGGAGTTGATGGGACATGTCCCTAACTAACTCTAACTACTGAAATAAACTATGTAATAAGGAAATAAGGTACTGATTATATCCTCGAAGGATGAGGACTCACTGCTAACTCTGACTGCTGAAACTGGAATGCTACTGATGCTCTAGAGCCTGCTTTTGAACCTATGGTATAGAATAAAACACCATAGCGCAAATGCATCAATACGATTGAATGTTCTGGTATGCATGTGAGGTAGTCTAAATGCAAAGGATTCAAATGCATGAACAATGCTAACTTACTATATAATATGAAAGTAAGAATACATGCATAAATAAGTGCCTGTAACTGAATTCGTGATGGTGCTGAGTACTGAGTCTGATTACTGATAACATGAGTTACTAATAACTGATATAACTGATACTGAGCGACTGTACCTGATAGTTTAGGTTCTAATGGAACTAGCTGAGTTTCGTACTATGTTGAGTTGACTGTATCTGACAGTTCTAAAATTTGAAGAACTATCTGAGTTCTTTTACTGAGACTGAGACTGTGTGAAGTAGTCATCTAATTGACATACCCCAAATAATGCATTATAGCTGGGTTGGGGTCCAACTCACATTTACGGTGGAATTTTCTAATATTGGAATCATCAATTGAGAACCGTAACTTGTTCTTGAGAGAATTTTGAGAGAAGTGACTATATTGTTGTTGAATTGGGGATAAATCCCATGTTATAGGCTTATATAGGGGTGGTAAATTCCCATTCTATCCTTAAAATAACTCAAAAATGGGGTGTTTACGTCACTTGGGCCATAAGATATGTCGCACACAACTTATCACGTAAGCTAGGTTGTGCGACACACAACTTATCGCCTAAGTTAGGTTGTGCGTCGCACAACTTATGGCATAAGTTAGGTTATGCGTCGCACAACATATGGCATAACCATTCTAGTAGCCTTAGGCAATTTTTAGGGGACACACTCCACTTTGTCAAGCCATAACTTCTTGCTCAAGTGTCGTATTTTCGTAAAATTGGTATCGTTGGAATGCTAATTCAATTCTCTACAATTTGGTGGGTATAAATCTGCCAAATTACCACATATACATCAATTTATGCTCATTCAAAGATAACTCTTGTGAAATCAAACGCTAAAACTTGATGGATTCAAAAGCTCTTGGCTTGCCTTACTCTAAGTGACTCTTATGAACACCTTAACACATCATAAGCTCTCTTCTCACTAGAATACTCATTGTAAGTCATGTACTTAAATATGAATCACAGGATAGAGGGTTTCTTATGTAGGAACAATGGTTTATTTTCTAGCTTAGAAATATATGGGGTATTACAATATCTCCTCCTTGGTAATATTCGTCCTCAAATGGGATTGACTAGACTGAGAATACTGGTGGACTGGACTTACTTAAGAGGCGTAAACAATTGAAACATAACTATATGACTGGAACTACTGGTATACTTAAATCTCATTCTAAATATGCATGTTTGATGCATGGATATCTGACTGAGTTGTTCCTCATAAAAGAATGACTAAAATTAATGATAAAATGAGCTTCTTTACTGAACATGCATGTCTAATACATGAATACTTGACTGAACTGACTCTTGAATTCTTTTCTGAACATGTAATAGTAATTAATACCAAGTTTATAATGAGGATCTAAACATAACCTGAATACCAAGCTTCTAACTGAAATCTAAACATGAAACTGAAAAGCTTAAGGAGAACTGTTACCTTGAGTTGAGTCTAAGTTAGCAGATAAGAGGTGAGGATACTTCGTTCACATATCTGCTTCTACTTCCCAAGTATGTCCCCTAACGGAATGATTTCGCTAAAGAACTTTGACTAGAGGGACTTCTTTGTTCCTTAGTTTGCGAGTCTGATAGTCTAAGATTTTGACTGGAATCTCTTTATAAGAGAGGCTATTCTGAACATCTATGCTCTGAATAGGGACTACAATTATTGGGTCACTTATGCTCTTTTTTATCAAAGAGACATAGAAGACTGGATGAACTGAGGCTAGATCTGAAGGCAACTCGAGCTCATAAGCTACCTTGCCAAAATGACTGAGAATTTTAAAGGTACCGACATATCGGGGACTGAGCTTTCCCTTCTTGCCGAACCACTTCACTCCTTTCATGGGAAAGATCTTTAGGTAGACATAATCACCAATCTCAAACTCTAGATCCTTTTTGCTCACATCTGCATGAGACTTCTGGCGGCTCAGAGTAGCCTGGAGTATTTCTCTTGATCAACTAGACTTTTTCTAAGGCATCAAATGCTAAGTCAGGCCCTATAACTGAGGCCTCACTAACTTTAAACCAACCGACTGGAGATCTGCATCTCCGACCATAGAGAGCTTCGAATAGAGCCATCCGAATACTGGAATGATAGTTATTGTTGTATGCAAACTCAATCAAAGGCAAGTGGTCATCCTAACTACCCTTGAAATCAAATTCACACGCCCTTAGCATATATTCTAAAGTCTGAATGGTCCTTTCCACTTGACCATCTGTCTGCGGATGAAAGGTTGTACTGAGATGAACTTGGGTACCAAGACCCTTTTGGAATGCTTTCCAGAAATAAGAGG
Source organism: Capsicum baccatum var. pendulum (assembly GCA_030864225.1). Taxonomy (NCBI): domain Eukaryota; kingdom Viridiplantae; phylum Streptophyta; class Magnoliopsida; order Solanales; family Solanaceae; genus Capsicum; species Capsicum baccatum. Next base: position 113,762,954 of record CM061555.1, on the reverse strand, counting down.
TGAACTGGGAATCTCTGGATGAGATAATAGATAGTGGAACACCGTGCAATCTAACCAACTCTCTGATGTATAGTTTTGCATAATCCTCAGCTAATTAAGAGGTATGGACTGAAAAGAAATAAACTAAGTTGGTCATCCTATCTACAATGACCCAACTGAATCATGTTGATAATGAGTATGAGACAAAACTATCACAAAGTCCATGTTCACTTCTTTCCATTTCCAAGTAGGAATAGTGAACTCCTACATGGACCCACAAGGATTTTGATGTTCTATGTTAACCTGGTGATATGTAGAGCACTTAGCCATAAACTCTGTGACATCTCTCTTTATCCCACTCCAGTAATAGATCTCTTGCAAGTCATGGTATATCTTAGTGGCCATTGGATGAATAGAGATTCGCGCACCATGCGCATCTGCAAGAATTCGTTGCCTCAGTTCATCTACACCTAGCATGCAAAGATGACCTTGACAACGCAAAACACCATCTCCTCCTTAGGAGAAAACCTCTACTTTCTGGTCCTTGACTAATTCTTTCAACTTGACAAGGTTGGGATCTCTATCTTGCTTTTCTTTCACCTTTGAAACTAGAGATTATTCTGAACTACTCTAAACCCATATATCACCTTCTTCTGTATCAACTAAGCGAACACCTAGCCTGATAAGCTGATGGACCTTAACATAAGCAACACTACCTATAGAGGGTCTACTAAGAGCGTCAGCCACTATATTGGCCTTACTCAGATGGTAAAGGACACTCATGTTATAATCTTTCAAGAGCTCTAACCACCTCTTCTGAAAAAGATTGAGATCTTACTGGGAAAAGACATACTGAAGGATCTTATGATCTGTGAACACATCTACATAAACTCTGTATAGATAATGCCTCCAAATCTTTAAGGCAAATACTAAGGCTGCTAACTCAAAATCATGAGTCAGATAATTCTTCTCATAGGGTTTAAGCTGTCTGGAGTCATAGGCTATGACCATACCATGCTGCATGAGGACACAACCCAAACCTACTCTGGATGCATCACAATATACTGCAAATCCATCTGAACCATCTGGAAGAGCCAAAATTGGAGCTAAGGTGAGTCGAGTCTTCAACTCTTGAAAACTCTTCTCGTAAGAATCTGACCACTGAAACATGACTTTTTTCTAAGTTAATCTGGATATAGGGGATACAATAGAAGAAAATACCAAAACAAACCGTCTATAATTGACAGTCAAACCCAAGAAACTCTGAATATCTAATAGAGAGATAGGTCTGGTACAGTTTCTTACTGTTTCGGTCTTTTGAGAATTAACCCTAGTTCCATCACCAGAAATGATATGACCAAGAAATGTTACTGACCTTAGCCAAAACTTGTACTTACTAAATTTTATGAATAGCTAATGATCTCTAAGAGCCTGAAGCACGATTTTAAGATAGTTTGCATGATCACACTCACTGCGGGAATAGACTAGAATATCATCTATGAAGACAATGATGAACATGTCCAAGTACTATTTGAACACACGGTTCATCAAGTCCATGAAAGCTGCTGGGGCATTGGTAAAACCAAAGGACGTGACTAGGAACTCCCTGATCTGAGGTCTATTTTTGAGAAATAACTAGCACCTTGAAGTTGGTCAAACAAGTTGTCAATTCAAGGAAGTGGATACTTGTTCTTGATCGTGACTTTATTGAGCTGACGGTAATCAATGCATATTCTAATAGAACCATCTTTCTTGTTCATGAATAAGATTGGTGCACCCCAAGGGGATATGTTGGGTCTCATGAATCCCTTATCTAAGAGATCCTTTAACTGCTCTTTCAATTCTCTGAGTTCTATTGGTACCATTCTGTATGGCGGAATAGATATAGGCTGAGTGTCTAAAAAAAGATCAATGTCGAAGTCTATTTCCCTTTTGGGAGGAATTCCTAGAAGATCCTTGGGAAAGACATCTAAATATGCATTTACGACTGAGACTGATTCAAGATTGGGAGTCTCGGAGCTAGAGTTCTTAACATGAATAAGATGATAAACACATCTTTTAAATATCATTTTCTTTGCTCGAAGGTAGGAAACAAGCTGACCTCTGAAAGCTGAATTACTACCCCTCTATTCTAGGATAGGTTCATTCAGAAACTAGAATTGGACACTCCATTTATGTAGTTGACTGTGGCATAACTGGAATAAAGCCAATCCATACCGAGAATGACATCAAAATTAGTTATCTCTAATTTGACTAATTCTGCTGAGGTAAGTTTTTGAAATATCATAACTGGACAGTTCCTGTATACCTGCCGGGCTATGATAGTTTTTCCCACTGGGGTAGAGACTGAAATGGGCTCTGCTAGAATTTTGGGATTGACTCCAAAATCAACTGCTATGTAAGGAGTAACAAAAGAAAAGAAAGATCCAGGATCAAGCAAAGCGTAAACATGAAAGTGAACGATCTGTAATGTGCCAGTAACCACACCAGGAGAATTTTCCTAATCTTGCTGGGAATGGAGAGCAAAAGTTTGTTTGGGTGTTGCACACTAGTAGCACTGGAAGTGGCACCCTGCTGATTTGGGTAACTGAACTTGGCTGAGGAATGGTTCTTCTGACCCTGATAACCTGACTGGGGACAATCCCTTACTCTATGGCCTATCTTGCCATATCTGAAATAGACATCATTGCCAGCTCTGTAAACACCCTTGTGATTCTTACCACAAGTCTAACAAAGGGGATTAGTTTGGGCATTGCTGACACTGTCCTGAGACTTAGAGCCTGGCGTCCTATCTCTATTTCCATATCTGAATTTTAGAACTGTAGCACTAGCTGAAGAAGGAGATGGAATGGATGAATTAGGATGAAATTGAGAACGATTCCTTTCTTCTAATTTAGGCTGAGCAAAGTTGAAACTACCTGTCCTTGATCTCTTATTATATTTCTCCCTTATCTTAATCTTTTTCTCTTCTATCTTTTGAGCATGGGTCATAAGCCTAGCTTTGTTCATGTCACTATTCAGCATCATAGACCTACACTTATTGACCATACTATCATTCACTTTGAAAACAAACTTACTCAGCTTGGCCCTGTTGTCTGCCACTACATAGAGAGCATATCTTGATAATTGAGTAAAGTTAAGAGAATACTCTTTCACCATCATGTTGCCCTGCCTGAGGTTGATAAATTCTATTACCTTAGCTCTGTCTAAGAATATGGTGACAATCTGTCTAAAATCATTTAAATTCATTTTTTTATTTCCCAAATTCAGAAAAGAGTTATCTTCCATTGATTTTTGTATAGATTTATACATATTATCCAGTTGCTTATGAGATATGCCAGTAGAAGGGTTATCTTGGGGTCACTTGTGATCCTGAGCATCGTGTGATGTCTCGGAACAGATTTTTAGGGTGTAATAGTTCTAATCCTCCAACAAAGTGATTGACTCGGGGACATAGTGATTTCATGTTATGGATATTTTTAGACATTTTGATTTATTTTTGGATAACGGTTTTGGCTATGGTTAGGGGCATGTCCAAACCGGATATTCTTACTCTTTTGGTTAGGGGCTTTGTGGTACTGCTATAGGTTGGAATGGGTAGGGTCGGTATTGGTGTCAACCTTAGCATTGGCATTGGTATTGGGGTTGACACCGGTTAATGATATTGTTGGTTGTTTAATCATACTGGGAGTCTATTTGGCATGAATTTAACGTTGGAATTTATATGGTATTAACTATTATAGTCTTTCCATTTTTTAGATTTAGGTAGGAAATTACTCCTTGGTACTGGCTCATTAAATAAGCTTCCTTCTTTAGGGTTTCTAAAGTTTCCTTGGTGTCCTCCTGTATCCCCATGGTTGGTATGAACATGGTAGTTTTGATCATTAAGATCAAGCTCTTCCAGAGCATAGACTAGTTAGTCTAGTTCATTCATTTTCTTTTATTGCTATAAGATCTTCTACTTTGGTTTTAGAGGTAGAAGCCTCTTCTATATCTTTATTTTTAGAAATTTCTAAAGTTTTTTCTAATTTGTGCAATGCTTCTTTTTGTCTTTTTTTGATAAAATTAGATATAATTTTTTCATCAAGACTTCCTTTCTGATAGATTCCTTTGTTGGAAATTCTTGGAATGAAAATTTCATCCCTAATTCTTTTTCCCATTTCTTTATAAAAAGTATCAGCCTTTTCAATAAAACTATTTATTTTAGCTGGTGTGCTATCTTTAAGGATTTTGATTTCTTCTTCTATTAAATTTATTTTAAGGATTATATGTTTTTGTATATCTAAAAGATCATTTAATTTTTCTAAAATTTCTTTATTACTCATTTAAACAGATTATGTTCTAATTTATACTCTAGATGTCAGATTTCCTGTTCTAGCTCAAATATTATTTTATTTTGAAAGAATAATGATTTCTTGCAGACTCCTGAAAATGAGTTGTAGGCATAACATTCCTTTCAAAGGTTAAGCTCTTGCTTTAGTTCTAGTAATAGTTCTAAAGCTTTTTCTTTATCCATTGGATAGACTATATTTAGGTGGTTTAAACCTAATCTTTTTATAATTAGGTAGTATAATCCCAATTCTTCTAAACTTTAAATGTCCTATTAATTTTGCTTCTAAGCTAGATATCACAGTGATTAAATGTTCTAACTTATGAGGATCTTTTTGAGTTTCACTCAATCTTTTATATTCTAAATAGTTACTATTTAGAGCACTTTTGACTTCTTTGAAAGCCTGTATATTTTTATATGGTCTCCTCATATTGAGATTTTATCTATTAGTTTCATAACTAGCTTAATTTAGCTACTTGGCTCTGATACCAATAATATAGGGTTGTTCACAAAAAGGGTGTGCAAGTGGAATTTTAATTCACTTAATCTGTGAAATAACCTTCATCATACCAATAGTATGGATAATCATCACTATCCACATATGAATAGTCATGAATAGACCATTGTTCTTGAACAAGATGATCTATAATTTTTTTCAAGAATTTTTTTTTGTAAATCTTTATTTAATTTTATCACTTTAAAATAGTGATTAAAGTTTTTTCATCTAAGAAAATGGTATAATAACTCATTATGCAGTATAAAGAGTAAATTTCATTATTAAAAGTTTGATGTTTTTATGCTGAAATCTTGTATATCTTTTCGCATACTAGTTTTATCAAGAGACCTGAAAATAGTATTTTTAATCTGTTAATTTTAGAAATATTTGAAGTACTTTTAATTGATAGATTTTTGGATAATAATATATTAATTTGGTTATATCTCTGCTAAGAGCTTCAATGTTTGTTTTGGTTTCCCAAAATCTTTTTCTAAGATTCTTTAATGGTGGTTGTACCACTCTCATGTTGATCAAGATAGATAATTCATAATTTTAATATTTCCTATAGGTACTTAGTAATATATAATATGTATGAGTGCATAAGGTAGGTATGAAGATAAATTTTTCTTATGTTAATATGTTCATGAAATGATAGAGTTTATATGTATACCTTTTGACTTTCTTTTATATTGGTTATATCAACACCGCAGTGCTCCTCCTTCCAGCTATGAAGAACTATTTAACCTATTACAACTCACTGCCTCAGGCTATTGCGTCGTTCTTCCTCCATCGAGGTTGAAGATCGTAACCTTCATTTATCACTAACATATAGAAATGACAAAAGATATAGAAAACAATCTTTTTATTTCATAAATATATTACAACATAGGAAAAATCTTTAATCAGATCTTCCTTATACTCACACACAAACTATTTGTTACTTTTTCCTAGCGGGAGAAGTGTTTCTTACTCACATATATAGAAGATACCTAGCATTTTCTAAGAAAGAGATATTTAGAGAAACGTAGTCTACCTTCCATGAATTTTTGTCTCTCCTTTTATAGACACAAGGAGGGGTAGAATTATAATATTTGTTTTCTTCAGGGTCATCCATTTAAAAGCATTTATTTCTCTTCTAGTCCCTTATCAGGATAAGAGATAAGATTCTTCTCCTTTCTGATTGGTTGTTTTTGGACCGTGGGATCCAGTCTTCTTTACCATTTTGTCGTCTAGTGCCAACAATTATGTTGACATAAGTGCCTTTTCCTTACGTCTTTTCTTCCATTGTTGGATTCTCTTTACAGCTATAAATTATATTTCTTCGAACATTGATGAACTTTCTCCATCATTTCTTTTGAGATGTCCATGTTCTAGGACTTTACATGTCATGGTCCAGGTTTCTGGAGTAGCTGGAAAATGGTGTGTTTCAAACTCAGCGATTTTGTCCCTTAATACTACTGATTTCGATTTTCCTTTGGTCATTAAAATCCATTTTGTATCCCTGTTGAGGACTTTATAATTTTCTTCGTATTTATTTTTAAGGATGTTATATACTGCCTTCATCCCTAAAGCTCGCCTGGTTTGGATCCACTTTTTATTAAAATAGGAGATCTTTTTATCAACTCCTGTTGCGTTGGTTCTTTTTTCTGATTTCTCAGAGGTCATTTCAGTTTTTACTTATTTTATTACTTCAGAGAATTTTCTCTATGTTTGTGCTCGTCTTTTAACTTTGTCAGAAGACTCAGCCATCGACATATCCGGTATTATCGTCCAGATGTTTTTGGCACTAGGTGCTAGTAGGATATCTCTTGCCACTTTATTAGCTCGGCTTTTAGCTTTGTCCGAAGACTCGTCCATCGGCATACTCGGGTTGCTTACTATTGAGATATTTTTGGCATTATGTGCTAGTGGGACATCTCCTGCCACTTTATTAGGGATGATTTGTCATCCCTTTGGTTTGTTTTCCAAATGCTCTCATAGGAGTTAGAATTTTGTCATGTTTTCAGCTTGATCAGCGTTAAGCCGACTCAATTCAAATTGTAATTTCTTTGCTTTTTCAGACAAGGTTACAAGTTCATCTCGAATTTCGAACAGCATGTTGCTTTTTTCATTTATGGCATCGTCAATGTCATTTATTTTCTTCCATATTCTATTGATCAGTACTTGAGTTCTATTGTCCATATTGGACATTTCTTGAAAGAAAATCTGCAAAAACATTGTCAGATCCTTTAACATTTTTAATTTTAAAAGTATAAAATGACAATAATACCTATCATCTGTGTAACCTTCTATATTGTGGTTCTGAAGGTAGTTTATTGAATATCAATCCTGATATTTGTGTACTATCTATTTTAACGACAAATAGTTTTGGTAATAAAAATGTAGAAAACTTTTGTATTCCTTTTATTACCTCTAGTAATTCTTTTTCATTTGTCGAATAGTTAACTTCAGCGTCGTTAAATGTTCCACTGGTATATCTACAGATTTCATTTTAATTTGTTAGTAATAATGCTCCCCAATGATAATCGGAAGCATCAGTTTGTAAAACCAAATAATCTTCTGGTTCTGGTAATCTAAGTTTTGGTAACCTAGCACACTCTTCTTTTAATTTTTTTAATACAAAGAGTATGTTCATTAGTCCATCCAAGTCGATTTGAATTTCGAATGAGTTTTTGCAAAGGATTTCTCATTTTTGCAAAATCTGAAATAAATTCTCCTGCATAATTCAAACATCCAAGAAACTTTTGTATTTCTTATTTTGTTGTTAGTTTATCAAGAAATTCTGTTATTTTCTTTGAAATATGAGATTGTCATTGTATTCCATTTTTTGAAATTATCATTCCTTAGAATTCTATTTCATTTTTGCTTATCTATACTTTCTTTTGGCTTAAAATAATTCCATTTTTAACACAAATATTTGAAAATTCTTTCAAATGTGTTAAGTGTTCTTGGTAATTTTCTGAACAGACTAAAATATCATCTATGTAGACGATTAGGAAAGTCTTTTCAAAAAATATTCTATCCATCTTTCTTTGAAAAAATTATGGTGCATTCTTTAGTCCAAACGGCATTACTAACCATTCATAATGCCAATTAGGAGTACTAAATGTTGTTAGAGGGACTGATTTCTCTAAAAGTTTAATTTGCCAAAATCCACTTTTGCAATCAAATTTTGAAAAGTAGTTTTTCCCTTTAGCAAGGTTAATTAAATTGTTTGTATTTGGGATAAAATATCCATAAAAAAACATAATTTATATTTAGCTCTTTATAATTTATGACCATTCGAGCTTTTTCTCTTTTTTGTTCTGCGTGGTTTCTTACCATAAATGCAGGACAGGACTCCTACTTGCTCTTATTAATTAAGAGTAAGGAGTTCTTGTAATTGAATTTTGAATTCAGTTTTATCTTCTTCATTATAAAGTATTGGTTTAACTCTTATGATGATACTAGGATCTTTAAGAGTTAAGACTGCTTTTTCATGGTTATTATTTCATTTTTCTAATGGGTTTTCTCCATAAGAAACTCATAAATCTTGTTTTATTTTCTCAAGATTGAGACATTTACAAGAGTAGTTTTTAGGGGTATCTAAAAATTTCTTTTGAAAGATTCCCTTTTCTTTTTTCAAGATATAAGGATAGTGTTTCCTTGGGATTTTTATAAATTGATCACACGGGGTTTTAAAAATAGCCATGTATATTGTTTGGTGATGATTTTTAAACTGTTGTATAAAGTCATTTCCTAATAAAGTGGAAAGAGATGTCCCACTAGCACATAGTGCCAAAAACATCTCGATGGTAAGAAGCCCGAATATACATACATACATATGTATGTATGTATGTATATATATGTATGTATATATATGTATGTATATATGTGATTGCATATAGTTATTTGATTTGGTTTTGAATGATGGCACTATTTTATCTTTATCCCCGAGTTACATGCTAGCGTTCACTCCACTAACCATCTTCGGGAGTTATGTCCTCACGTGATGCAGGAACCGGCCATACTGCCATTCCCCCTGCTTAGTGACTTGGATTCGGGGACAGCTTTGGGGCAGATTAAAGTGGTGAGCTTCCATACTCCGAAAGACCCTATTTCATGATATGGACGTCTTTCCATTAATCTTATTTCTTTGATTTTGGCTATGGCCAGGGCATGTCCCAATAAGATATTCTTTGATTTTGGATAGAGACTTTGTCGGACTACTATGGGCATGGGCAGTTTGAGTATTAGTGTTAGTATCACAACCTGAACCAAGGTCTGACCGTGATGGGTATCTCAAGTCCCACGTGGACTGGAGTCACCCCCTTTCACTCAATATAGTCTTCTCAACAACCTCAAATGTCGGATAAACTCCAAACATATAAAAAGATAGTGTAAACCAATACTAATGTTTATTCAGGAAATGTCTAAACCAATCACCTGTAACCGGTCAATTGTCCATCACCGAGAAAATCCACCAAAACAACACACCCAAGTCCATAGTAATCCAAAAGTGCCTCTATAAATCCGAAGTCAATGAAATATCAGGACATGCCCCCGACAGCAGCAAGAACCAAAGTCTAAACAAAGTCTAAGACATAGAAAATGAAGACCATGAAATAAGGCCTTCCTAAGTATGGAAGCTCACCGCTTCAATGCCAACTCACGAACCACTCGAACACCTGATCACTATGTAGGAAGAGTAGCAAAAGTTTTGGTACTTGCATGGCATAGGGATGCAACATTTGGAGACGGTTAGCTTTGGAGCTCTAGTATGTAACTCAAGGATAGAGGAATAAAGTAATGCCATCATTCAAAACCAAGTTAAACCATCATATACAATCATATACATACATATATATATATATATATATATCATTTCAGGATGAACAAGACTTAGCATGAACTTTGAAAAAACTTAACCTGGGCTATGTAGCATAACCTTCATAAAACAAGGCACCTATGGGATATATGGGCCCACTCTTCCCTCACTGAAAAGGCACCAGTGCATGTAGTCGCACAAACCAGAGAATAACCATATCTGTATATGCCTTAATGGGGGACTCGAACCTCCCGGTATAATCAAGGTGACTTAAGCACCAATGTGGGGGACTCGAATCTCCCATTCATATATTAATTCAAGGGACTTAAACCTCCCAGTCACACCCACACCGACTAGCCTAGTTTCTATTTTTAGTCCTTTAGACTCCACTTTTATTGCCCGGCTACACATCCCGCTTTAAAGTCCAAATTAAAACATTCATTACACTTGCACAACCATTATTCCAATTACTTACCAAAGGCATCCCATTGGTGTCGTCATACCAACCCCACTTGCAGGTTTACAACATAGCATAACCATTTTTAATCAACTTTGGGACTCAAACCCATTATCTAAACAAAGACATCAAATCAATTCATCATTTAGTGACAAACCCATTTACCAATTCAAACCAATTTATAGCCAACAAGGCTTTCATAAAACCATTTCCCAACCACTTACATTATTAGTCCAATTCTTTAGTTCAAACACAATTCAACATGCGACAAGATCATTCTCATGGGCAATTTCACAAACAGGTTGAGGGCCTACCATTATCAAACCATTATTCAAGCCAAAAACCATCAAGTTAGGGTTAATAATGGCCCCTTAGTTTAAATCACAATTCCTAAGTACTCATATGTGAAAAACTATTATCAAAACATGTATAATCACAATTTAAACCATAAGAAAACGATACTCAATACTATGCATTCAAACCCTCAACCATGGTTTCAAAAACCACCATTAATGATTCATGAACAATGTTTAAAACACATATTTTTGTGAACTAACAATGAAGGAAGAACCACATGCCTGAGTTACGATGATTCACAGAGAGATTTTGATCTTTAAGCCTCTAGATGACCACCTTGAAGAAACCCTAGCCCAATCTTTCTTGAGAAGTTTTAGAGAGAGTTTAGAGAGTTTTTTATCTTCTAAAGTATAGAATAGATGCCCAATAAGTTTTATAAGATGTGGGGTCTTAAGGGCTTGGGGGGAATATCCAAAATACCCTCAGTTTAAAAGCTGTAGAAAACTCGCAGATGAGTACGATTTGACTCCCCAACTCATCACCATAATAGATGAGTGGTGCCTTTAAGTCGTCACCAGAATAAAAAGTTAGATAACAGATGAGTGGTGCCTTCAAGTCATCACCAGAACAGAAAGTTGGATACCACATTCTGTCTAACATACGACTTCCTTCCCAACTCATCACTATACTATATGAATATTACCATCAAGTCATACCCAAGTCAAAACATCAAGGGCTAAATAATGGACAGCATACAATTAGACATTAAACCTCTTATCACATGAACATACAACACATATGGACTCTCTCATAACTAGGATAGAACTTGGCCAATAACATACTGACCAACATACGACTATGGTCCCTAGACCCATCACCAAACCAAAAAACTTGTGGTGGAGTTGTATGATGAACAAAAAGTTCAAGACCCAAGAAATTTGTAAGGGAAAAAATTTACTGCGTTTCAGTCTCCCCTACTTGGATCATTTGTCCTTGAATGATGGGATAAGGCAATATAAGCACAATTGAACCCCAAACATCTCTACTTTTACCTTTAAGACAAAAAACAAAATACCAAAAAATTCACAATATACCATTAACAAAGATAGAAAAAAGGATATTAAGTATAACACATACCTTTAGAATGAATTTCTAGAATAGGGAATAGAAATGGATACTTGGAATTTATGTCCTCGTCGGCTTCCCAAGTAGCTTCCTAGGACTTTTGGCTCCACCATAGAACCTTTACCAAAACCACATCTTTCATCCACAACCGACGAACTTGCCAATCCTAGTGTATGCATCAAAATTTTGTTAAATTTAAATCCGTATGAAATTTGGATTATATTAAATTCAAAATATATTAATCTCTAATATTCATTTGAGATTAATATAATTGGATTAATTATTTAAGTCCAAACATGCATGGATTTAATTAAAGTCCAATTGTTATTGGATTAGCCCATTAATTTGGGCTAGAAATGATTAAGCCCACTTTATCAAGCCCAAGATATCATCATATTAGTTTGGGCTACAAATGACTAAGCCCATTTTAGCAAGCCTAAGATGTCATTATGTTCTAGAGGCCCAATTGGGTGCCATATGTCAAATGATGTGGCATGCCAAGTCCAGTGAAGGAGCCAATGGGACCATGCCACATGTCAAAATAATACAGTAAATTAAAAGACCATACCATGTCACTTAAATCTGATTGGTCAAAGGAAATTCATATTTATCATGACTCTTCACTTCTCACAACTATAAATAGGTGTCTCATAACTCAGAAAAGGACCAAGATGTTTAACAAGAAGCAAGAGAGATCTCGTGGATCAAAGCAGCAGATTTCTCTACAAATTTAAGAACAAGCTCAAGATTTCAAGATCACGAGTTCAAGGTTCAAGAACAAGCTCAAGATTTCAAGATCAAGAGTTCAAGATTCACGAACAAGTTCAAGATTCAAGATCAAGACTACAAGATTCAAGAACAAGCTCAACGGCCCTTAAATTCAAGTACAAATCAAGATCAAGTTCATCAAGTCTTCAAATCAATTTCCAGTTCAAGATCTAGACCACAAGATTAAAGAACAAGCTACTAAGCCCTTGGATTCAAGCACAAGTCAAGATCAAATCCATCAAGTTCAAGTTAAAATTTCAAGCTCAAGCTCGAAGCCCTTGAATTTAGAGTTGAAAAGGCAAATCAGAGGAATCATAAATATTGTAACACTCACTTATTAAAATTAATAAATCGATTGTTGCAGTATTTTTCTTGTCTCAATTATTATTTTTGGTCTCAAGAATTTTACTGTCCAACAAATTCTGGCACACCCAATGGGATGATCTCTACCTCTCATCTCATCTTTTCAGACTTTAAAGATTAAGAACGCCGAAATGACTTACAAAAAGATCAACTCTCAATCAAATGCTTCCAAGGTTTTTGATTCAAGGTTCTCTGCCAAAGTAGAAAGCACCCTTGGTGTTACTTTTGGGAGCTTCAAAGCTGTCACAAGGAGTATGGCAAACATGTTAGGACAACAAACGCATCCAGTATCATCCGCGCCAACTCTAATTTTTAGATCTTTAACCCCAAAAGGAATGAAGTCCAATGCAAGTGCTTCAGAAGGAGGAAGTAGTGTCGTGGAATCTCTTAAGAAGACTCTTGCTCTACTTGACCATTCTGGTTCTAAATACTCTAGCGCAAAGAGCGATGGTCATTTAATAAATATGTCATCTCCACTTACACCGTATAAGTTGATCACTTCGAAGATCAACCTATGTGATAATCCATGTTACTCTTCGATGTCTTTGGTGATCAGGCAAGCAATGGTAACTGATGCCTCATCTATGGAGGAGTAGCTTGCGAATCTAACAAAGGCAATTGAAGGCCTGACCAACTATGTTCAGAATCAAGAGGCTAGGATTGATAAGATAGTGGATAGGGTGGAAGGCTTGATAGACGGAAAATCTAGCTATGCACCGGGAAAAGCTCCAGAGGTTTATGAGATAGAAAATCCTGTGAAACAAATTCCACCGACTAAAGAGGTATAAGTTTTTGTTGAAGGAATGATCCTGATTGAGCAATTGAGAGAATTCATTGAACTAACCCTCAAAGACAAGTATCATGTTGTCACCAAGTCTTCCCTTACGTATGCCATGCCCTACACTGTGAGAATAGATAGCCTCAAAATGCCTGCCAGCTATCAACCCCCCAAATTTCAATAATTTAAAGGCAAAGCTAATCTGAAACAACATGTCGCATGCTTTGTCGAGACATGTAATAATGTTGGAACTTATGGTGACTATCTTGTCAAACAATTTTTTCATTCCCTAAAGGGAAATGCCTTTGATTGATATATGGACCTCGAGCCTAAGTCCATCAATAGTTGGTAGTAATTGGAACATGAGTTCCTAAATTGGTTTTATAGCATAAGGCATAAGTGAGCATGATAGAGCTCACAAATACTCGGCAAAAAAAAGATGAGCCAGTCATTGACTTCATCTATCAATGGAGAAATATGAGTCTAAACTACAAAGATAGGCTCAGTAAAGCTTCTGCAATAGAGATGTGCATCCAAGGAATGCACTGGGGGATTCTCTATATTTTGCAAGGAATTAAACCAAAATCCTTTGAAGGGTTAGCTACTTGTGCTCACGACATGGAGTTGAGCATGTCTTCTGCTGAAAAGGAAGGAGCGTCTATCCATGACCCTCAAAAGGAAAAGGATAAGCAAGAACCCAAAAGATGGGGCAAATTTGTCCCCAAAAATGATAACAAGGAGTCCATGAATGTTGATATGTCTCCTGTGAAGGTCACCACAGAGGTGAGCAAGAAGTAAAGTGTGAAGATGACTTTGAGAGTATGTCCAAATCAGAAAACTTTAAAGGAGATGCAAGAAAAAGAATATCCCTTCCTTGATTCTGATGTTGCCAATATTTTTGATGAACTCCTTCAGTATAAACTCATTTAAATCCCAGAGATGAAGTGTCCTACTGAAGATGGAAGAACCAATGACCCTAATTATTGCAAATATCATAGGCTCATAAGTCACCCTCTGGAAAAATGCTTTGTCTTTAAGGATAAAGTCATGCAACTTGAAAAAGAGAAGAAAATCTTTTTCAATGATGAGACAGCCAGTTCGCATCAAATATCCATCACTTTTGGCTCACTCGATCGAGTCCAAATATGTGTCAGAGAGCATAATGAGAAAATATTAGAGCTCGATAGGTCTTCAATTAATAAAGACAATGATGAAGATTGGACTCTGGTGACTAGACGCAGACACAAGAAGACAAGTCTGCAAAAAGAGAGATACGAACAGCCAACCAGAAGAAGAATGGTGAAGAAACCAAGGAAACAGAAGTTGGTTAAACTTCCAAAGAAGACAAGGGTGACAGAGCTTCACTACCATAAACCTTGACGGCTAGTGACTTTAGAGGAATTCTTACCAAGTTGGTTCCACGGAAAAACTGCCTTAGTCAATCTTGAGGTATCTTGTTTTAACACTGCCAAAGAGGGGGCAAAGGGTGAAAATATACCCATAGAATTTCCTTTATACTTTGAATCGCTTGGACAAGAGGCACATGTATGTGATACAAAAATCACATTCACAAATAATGATCTTCTACTTGGTGAGGCCCTACATAACCATCCCTTATACATGGTAGGCCAGATTTGAGGAAAGAAAGTCAATAGAATCTTGATAGGTGAGGTATCTAGAGTCAATATCCTACCTATCCGCATGATTAAAGAATTTGGTATCACTATTTAATAACTAGACAAAAGTTGTATAATGATCCAAGGATTCAACCAAAGCGGACAAAGGGCCATAGGATCTATCAAGTTGGGGATTCGTATGGATGATTTTCAATCAAATGTATTGATGCATGCGATTGATGACAAAACTTCATACAATATATTACTTGGTAGGCCTTGGGTGCACGGGAAAAAAGTTATCTCGTTCTCTTACTATCAATGCTTGAAGTAACTCAAAAATAGAGTTGAAAGAAAGATAGTAGCTGATGATAAGTTTCTTTCTCCATCTCTAGAAAAGCACTCAGGTAAGTTGGTCTTGGGTCTTCATCGGTTCCAAGATTAACTACTTTTAGGGGATCTATTGTGGCCTTTACTCCTTCTTCAAGTTGAGATAGAGTATCTCCAGCATCTTCCTCCTCTTAAGGATCTTCATCATTAATTGATATATGATAACACATGAAAGCATTTTCTATATCCCCATCAACCTTCATTTGAGACGAGATATCTTTCATATTTTGGGTCATAATATGATATGAGAAGCTAATACTTTCTTCATCTTCCTCACGTTCCATGGTATAAACCACATTATAAGTCTTCTCTTTTAGCACTATATTGCATGAAACCACCAATTTTGTCTGTCGCCTCATTCTAAAAGGAATAAAACTTTAGAAATCCTTTTGGATCTTAGGCGAGGAGTGTACTATTGTACTTTGATGACTTCTCTAATTCTTGTTATTTATCTTCTTATTTGGAGGACCCAACCTCTCAAATACAAAAGTTCTTGCAGTTAATTCTCCAAGTCGGTCAAAGATAGAAGGCCTTTTATTAGATGTGGTGGAATCCTCTTCTACAGTGATGTAGTTACTAACCACCATTCTTATAGAGATGTGAATTGGAGGTGGCTGTGCGTATCCTAGGCCTTTATGTGCCTGCCTTGTTGTACCTTCCAAAAGAAGTTTACCCAACCTTGATGGCTCATTAGGATTATATCCAGCCTTTACAAATAACTTGTATGCATTTGGGTCGAAGCCCTCCTTTGTCCACTTAGTAGGGAGTGTTATATCTTGTGGCAGATTTTGAGCCACAGCAAGCCTTGAGGATGGATTTATCGTGTAAATCTTCCTAATAGGAAAAGTTAGGTCGTTTAGCATATTATCTTGGGCATCAGATGGGTGATCTTTCTCTTTGGTTACCTTTGGCACGTAGCGAGGAATAGAAGTTGCCTTATTTTTCATAGGAGTGACGCTTTCTTCATTTGAAGGGGAGAGAGGCTTCTTGGTGGTGACTTTTTCAATAGTCACCACGGCCTTCTTGGCTGCAAGATCATCACACTTGGTCTTGGTGACATCATCAACCCTTTTTTCATTCACAACATAGTTCTTCAAGTAGAATTTCCATCGGCAAAGTGTGATTTAACTTTAGTGAATGGGCTCCGCGTTCACCGAAAGTCGGTAACCTTCATCATTTTCTGGACCCCTTTTTGACCGCCATCATATAGGGAGTATATATGGACATACTCAAATAATATATGGATGTCTTTACTTGGAATTATAAGGAAATTCCTGGCTTAGATCCGAAAGTAGTGGTCCATTAGTTAGCTGTTAAAAATAGTGCTCGTCCTATTAAGCAAGCTTAGAGATGCTTCAGGCCAGAGTTGGTTCCACTGAGCAAAAATAAAGTTAACAAACTCATTGAAGCTGGGTTTATCCGCAAAGTCAAATATCTCATATGGATTTCAAGTATTCTTCCAGTACGGAAGAAAAATGGCCAAATTCAAGTTTGTATCGACTTTCGGGATCTCAATAACATCTGCCCTAAGGATTACTTTTCAATCCCCATACCAGAGTTGTTTATTGATTCCACCACTGGTTATGAGGCAATGTCCTTCATGGACAGTTCATCCAGCTATAACAAAATCCATATGGTGCCAAAGGATGAAGAGCTCACTGCATTTCGTATGCCCAAAGGTATTTATTGCTACAAGGTGATGCCTTTTGGTTTGAAGAATAATGGCGCCACTTATGAAAGGGTTATACAAAACATCTTTGATGACCTACTCCATAAAAATATTGAATTCTACATAGATGATCTAGTGGTAAAGTCAAGAAAGAGAGACGACCACTTAAAAGACCTAAGAATGGTATTTGAGTTACTTTGAATATATCAACTTAGGATAAATCCATTGAAGTGTGCCTTCAGAGTTACTTCTGGAAAGTTTCTTAGTTTCATTGTGCGACATCGAGGAATTAAAATTGATCAAGCCAAGGTTGATGTAATTTTGAAGATGCCCGAGCCTCAAAATATTCATGAATTAAAAAGCTTTCAAAGAAGGTTAGCATATTTAAGGAGGTTCATCTCAAACTTGGCCGGAAAATGTCAACCATTTAGTCATCCCATGAAGAAGGATATTCCCTTTGAATGGGACTAAGCTTGTAGTAACGCCTTTGAGAGTATCAAATCATACTTAATGAAGCCACCATTTCTTGCGGCACCCATACCTGGGAAACCATTGATACTCTACATCGCGGAACAAGAGAGGTCATTTGGAGAACTACTAGCTCAAGAAAATAGTGAAGGAAAAGAAAACTCACTTTACTATCAGAAAAGTTATGTTTGGCATTGGCTTTCTCTATCCAAAAGATGAAATAGTACTTTCAAGCTCATGTTGTACATCTCGTGTCTAGGTCAAATCCCATCAAGTTTGTGATGGTAAAACCAGTCCAAAGTGATCGACTTGCAAGGTAGTACCTTCAATTTCAACAGTTTGAGATTGTGTTCGTTCCCCAAAAAGCTGTAAAAGGACAAGCATTGGCTGACTTCTTGGAAGATCACCCAATACTTAATGACTGAGAGCTGGGCAATGAACTCCCTGATAAAGATGTAATGGCTATTAAAGTTAGATCCCTATGGAAGATGTACTTTGATGGTGCTGCACATCGAGATAAAGCTGGTGCTGGCATAGTGTTTGTCACTCCACAAGAAGAGGTCATCCACTACTCTTTTACCTTGATGAATCGTTGCTCCAATAATGTTGTTGAGTATCAAACGCTCATACTCAGACTAGAGATGGCTGTCGACATAAAGCAACTGTAATTATAAGTTTTTGGTGACTCCCAATTGGTGATAAAGCATATGTTAGGAGGCTATAAAGTTCAGAAGCCTGAGTTAAGACCATATCATGAATATGTACAAAAGTTGATGGGATGGCTTGGAGAATTAACCCTCCATCATGTGCCAAGGAAAGAAAATAAGCAAGTTGATGCCCTAGCTGCTTTGGCCTCAACCCTGACTCTTTCAAATCAGAAGCAATTCACTATCCTCCAACAATGGGTAGTACCGCCATCAACTGAGGATGAAAAAAGTAAAGTTGAATACCTCGTTGTTGTGTCTGAAGCTATAAAGAAAGATTGGCGACAGCCTATCATTGACTACTTGTGTTATGGGATACTTTTAGAAGATCCAAGGAGAAAGACTGATATTTATCATCGTGCACCTTGCTTCCTTTATTACAAAGACACATTTTATCGAAGATTATTTAAAGGAGTAATCTTACGGTGTTTGGGAGAGAAAGAAGCAATTCAAGCTTTGCAAGAAGTGCACGCGAGATTTTGTGGATCACATCAGTCTGGACCAAAGCTCTATTTTCACATTAAAAGGATGGGATATTATTGGCCAACGATGGTGAAAGATTTCTTAGACTATGATAGAAGATGTAAAGCTTGCCAATTCCATGCAAATTTCATACATCCCACTATAGTATCTTGGCCATTCAATGCTTGGGGAATGGATGTTGTTGGTTCACTAACAAAATCTTCTGGTGGACACTTATACATCTTGGGCGCGACAGGTTACTTCTCAAAATGGGCTGAAGCTATTGCTGTCAAGGAAGTAAAGAAGGAAAACATTGCAAACTTCATCCGAGTAAACATCATCTACCGCTTTGGAATTCCCCAGTACATATTAACTAACAATGGAAAGCCTTTTGATAACAAGCTGATGAACAAAATTTATGAGCTCTTTGGTTTTAAGCAGTGCAAGTCTTATATGTACCATGCAGCATCCAATGGTCTAGACAAAGCATTCAATAAGACTTTATACAATTTGTTGAAAAATGTCATCTCCAAGTCCAAACGAGACTGGCATGAGCGAATGAAAGAATCTTTATGGGCGTATAGGAAAACTTACTGTACACCGATGCAATCAACCCCATACTTACTTATTTTTGGAATTGAAGCAGTCGTGCCACTTAAGTGTCAAATACCTTCTTTAAGACTGGCTATTCAAGAAGGGCTCACCGAAGAAGAAATTTCTAAGTTGCGTCTTACGGAGTTAGAAGCTCTTGATAAGAAGAAGCTGGAGGATCAACAAAATCATAAATGTTACCAAGCCTGGCTATCTCGTTATTTCAACAAAAGGGTTTGCTTGAGGTGATTCCAATTTGGAGATGAATTCATTGCAGTAAGAAGACTCATTATCACATCTTGTATGTCTGGGGGCAAATTCAATACAAAGTGGGATAGACCATATGTTGTACAAGAGGCATATTCAAATGGTGCTTACAAGCTTGTCGATGCAGATTCTATGAGGATTGACCCCTTCAATGCAAAGTTCTTGAAGAAGTACTATCCTTGAAGGAAGATGACACTCCTTAAGGCACAGGTATAAAATGCATGTCTACTCTTGTCCCGCAAGAGTATAAACTATGAACGGCTCAAAAAAAACACTCACCCCAGAACTACGTTGTGACTTGATCCTCTTCATTGAGGTATGTAGGTGCTTGGAAGTTTATTCTGAGTTCAGTTACATGAGAGTTAAAAAAATACATGTCCCTATTTGATCCACTGTATGGAAGTCGAGGCTGCATGCATCTTGATTAAGTCTTAGACTTATGATAAATACTTTTGGCTCAATGGGGGCAACCCACCAAGAAGAAAAGAAGTTCTTTTGATAGGATTTGTAATACCCAAAGCCTGCAGTTTGGAGCACAAATCCACCAACCACAATTTGAATGCCTTAATCTTTAAGGCTTCCAAACCAAGGTCTCAAGTATAAACCAGTTGTGAGAAAAAGATGAAGCCAATAGTCAGCAAATTTGAGGAGAAAGCAACATAAGCATATCAAAATAAGCAAGCAATTCTTGAAGTTGAAATTCAAAATAAATATTAATATAAGTACAATAGAGTTTCTATTACAACTAATAGATCCAACTACTCAATAAAAGGCTAAAATAAAGTGACAAGAGTTTGAAGAAAAAGAAACATCTCCTAAGTGTAATCTAGACATAACTTGTCATTGATTAAGTCTTGGCGCATAGCTTTCCAGATGCTCTTTCTTCTGATCTACACCATTTGATAAGTCTGCGTCAAAGCTTGCATTGAATTCCTTGGCTACAACAGATGAATCTAGCTTTGCTTCTTTGGCTTCATTCTCGGCTTCATCTAAAAGATACTCCAAAGACTGTGCCTTTCTACATAATTCTTTTATCTTCTTCTTTATGTTCTGTAGTGATTGCCTAATGGAGGATGATACTTTAACCTTCTCATCTTCTTTAAGCCTGGCATATATGAGACGTTCTCCTGCTATATAGAATAGTTCTTCTCTTGCAGATTCCTCATTCATGTCATAAAGCATCGATCGTGCTTGGTCATATAAAGTAGCAAGGTTAAAGAAGTCGTGCAGCAACTTTCTCAATGGGGAAATATCCACGTCCTTACAATCCATCTCCTTGATGATTACCTGGACTTCATCTTCAAAGGAAGAAGTGCAATCAACATAGTACTTTGAAAACTTAACTTGAATTACGATCCAAATCTAGGAGATATAGTTTTTTTGAGCATCTAGGATGACTTTCTTTCCATCAAACACCGACATAACAGCTAATGGGGGCTTACAAATGTCAGAATCCAAGGTTTCTTTAACCTTGTTACAAGAGACAGAAGTTCTCCCTTCTCTCATTTTAATTGTGGAAGGTGGTTCCATCAGATCTGGACCATATACAAACTAATCACTATCATGTGACCCTTCACGCTGTAGGGCTGTAACATTGGCCGACTACATAACAACAAAAAAAGGATTAATAAAAAAGAGGGTCATGAAGATACACTTGGTAAAATAGATGTCTTAACCATACCTCATCGGCAAGAGCTGATATAGTCCTCAAAGGATTATCCATGTCATCATGAATTTCAACCGCTGGTAGACTAATACCTTTTGCATCATCAAAATATACCTCTACTCTTTTCTAGCAACGATCTCTGCTACTACTCTTTCTTTCATCTTGGGACAACCTTTTGGAGACATGAGTAGTTTGAGTAGGATTCTTACCCTCGTATACCATTGGAGGTGTGTAAGATTTCTCATTTGCATATTGATTTGGCAACTTGGCATTCAAAAAAAAAGTAACATAAGTGATAAGGGCCTCATTTATAGGTACTTCATCAGAATTCCCTAAATGCATGATAGTAGTCGACCCAGTGATATCCATTAAAGTCTATAGGTGATAACCAAGGAAATCCCCATGAATCTTTTTCCACCGAGTCTGATAGTCGGTTCCGAAGAACTCGCCTATATTAGGCAAAATGGAAGGAAACATTTCTCGTGAGGATGATCAGCTCAATATGCAAATCCTCTAAAATATTAGTCCTTTGTCTAAAGAGGCAGTGTGAATGTCATTCTTCATGATGCCTGGAATATTCTGATAAAATTCAAACTATCAACTAAAGAGGTGTGGACTATATGGCTCAATGATAAGTAAGTTTCTGCATCTAAGTGTGAGAAATCTGAAACGAATACTCATAAAGTAGCTCGTCTCCAATGTTGGGGCATTCTCAGTATCCACATAAAAGTAAAGATGCATTTTAATCTACATGGTAGAAGTCCAAACCGCGCTCTTCCCACTATGGATACATTTTCTTGCATTATTTTTGTCAAAATATTTTACACCGCCCTCTCCATAGTATACAATCATAGTAAGGACGGATGGTCCACTGGCAAATGAATAATGGGTCCTGAAATAATGAGCAATCCAACCATAAACATAGTGGTTAGGAAAACAAACCTTGATTTGATCGAGTCGCACTAAAGAAGATATCTTGTTTAGTCCACTATAAATGCTAGCCAGAACCGGTATTGAAAGATCAACCTTCTTGCCACTCACCATTATTCATGCCATCTTGAAAGTCCCAGGGCGAATGAAATAACCTTTCGTACTTGGAAAAATAAAAGCGCACAACCAACAAGACAAGAAAGCTATCAAATATGTATCATCTTTTTTGTCATGGTTCACCCCAAGATCAAAAAATAACTTGTCTTTAGTATGTGACCACCTTAGCATATCAGGAAAAATCCCACTAGGGTTGTGTGTTAATTCAGGGTGAGCAGTTTTCTTTTCCTTCATTGGTGGAGCAGGCCCGCATTTCGAAGGTTTCTTGCACCAGTATGTTATCCAATCCCTGAGTGATACTTCTTGGCTAGCATCCCACAAATTATGAAAGGCCGCAAATAAGTACTCATAAGTTTGGGAAATGTACCTTACCTTCTTTGTATCCAAACCTGTAGGTTCTTTGGCATCAGGCACTAAATCTTCATAAAAAATACCCTGAATTGGCAAGCCTCCAAGAACATGCAAATCCCATAAGGATATAGATAATTTCTCCACAGACGTGAGAAGTGTATTTGTCTTGGGGCACCAAGATTCACAAAATGCTTGGAATATATATGAGTTACAATCATAGGTAAAAAGTGATGCATAAACAGTATCATAAATGTGTACCTTGCTCAAAGTTTCTTGGCTCCTACTAAGTATATCTTCTGTCCACTCCCAATACCCAAGAATGTGATGATACTCTCCCTCAAGTGTTATCGTGTCTCCCCAACATATCTCTCCTAAAGCTATACGACGACCCAAAATAAGCAGTGGAGTTGCAATATTTGCATAATAATGATCCGACACTTAAAGAGAGAACAACTTGAATGACTGATCGGAATTAGGGGTTTGTACCAAAGTCCAGTTTGTCATAAAGAATGGGTTCTTGAGAAAAGGCCACGAACTTGCATACTGACCAATCAATGGAGTATGAGTCAAAAGTCAAGTCTACTGGGCCCCATCTTCAGTTTTGACTATAAGATACTTGGAGCCGGTAGAAGGGGAGGTGTAGTGTCTGACAATCACCATCTCTTCAAACAACAAAGAAAAGAAGAAGGGTTAAATCTATGGCATACAATAATAGGTACAAAAGAATCTTCACCAAGTCATCCCGGTGCGCCATAAGATTACCATAAAAGTTACCTTTTACCTTTTCTTCTGGCAGGAATGAGTAGTCATCCCGATACACTGTAAGACTACCGTTAAGTTACCTTTACCTTTTACCTTTACCATAAGACTACCTTGAAGTTACCTTTACCTTTTATCTTTACCATAAGACTACCGTGAAGTTACCTTTACCTTTTACCTTTACCATAAGACTACCGTGAAGTTACCTTTACCTTTTATGTTTACCATAAGACTATCATAAAGTTACCTTTTACCTTTTATTATGGAGAGGACGAAAATACATCCCTATGTGTCATAAGATTACCCATGAAATTACCTTTCTTATGGTAGGGACGAGTAGTCATCCCTATGCGCCATAAGATTACCATGAAATTACCTTTCTTATGGTGAAAACGAGTAGATATTCTTTCACGCCATATGGCTGTCTCCTTTGCATGGAAGATGTTATTTGGGAAAGAAATATAACTAATGCATAAGCTGTTCAAAAAAAGAATAAAATCAATAAGAGAAAAAGAAATTACCTTGCTATTGATTCCAATCCACCACAAGGTTGCTGCCGAGAATGCTACAGAATATGAGGCAAACAATGAATAGCACGGGGTATTTATAGGTGTATAGAGGCGGTGAATGTTAAGATTCCTAGTTTGAGTCAAAAAGGATTAATATAATCCAATGAAGATTCAAGGACTAGTAAAGGCGGCTGTAGCAGAAGTTGTATTATGCTCGAATATGACCTGTTTTAAATGGTGAATGTGCAGATTGAAATCCTTAACTTTCTGAAAGTTATCTTATTACTTTTGCAAATTTTAAAAGGTAATACTAATCACTGGCACGTGATTAGTGGAAATGATAATTGGATTTTCCCATATTGAAAGTAAATAGGCCAGGAAACATAATCATTGATAAATAATTTCTTATATGTGTTGAAAGTGCACACGGCCCAATAAATAAATTAACTTGATCTAAATTCAATTTAATGGTACTTCAAGTCTCGTCTTTGGTTTAAATAAATTAATACTCTGACAAGTCTTGAAGCAGGGGGCAATTTGTATGTATCAAAATTTTGTTAAATTTAAATTCGTACGAAATTTGGATTATATTAAATTCAAAATATATTAATCTCAAATAAATATTAGAGATTAATATAATTGGATTAATTATTTAAGTCCAAACATGCATGGATTTAATTAAAGTATAATTGTTATTGGGTTAGTCCATTAATTTGGGCTAGAAATGACTAAGCCCACTTTATTAAGCCCAATATGTCATCGTATTAATTTGGGCTACAAATGACTAAGCCCACTTTAGCAAGCCTAAGATGTCATTATGTTCTAAAGGCCCAATTGGGTGCCACAGGTCAAATGGCATGGCATGCCAAGTCAAGTGAAGGAGCTAATGGGACCATGCCACGTGTCAAAATAATGCAGTAAATTAAAAGCCCATAAAAGGTGTCATGTCACTTAAATCTGATTGGTCAAAGGAAATTTATATTTATCATGACTCTTCACTTCCCACAACTATAAATAGGGGTCTCATAATTCAGAAAAGGACCAAAAATATTAACAAGAAGTAAGAGAGAGATCGTGGATCAAAGCAGCAAATTTCTCTACAAATTCAAGAAGAAGCTCAAGATTTCAAGATCAAGAGTTCAAGGTTCAAGAACAAGCTCAAGATTTCAAGATTAAGAGTTCAAGATTCAAGAACAGGTTCAAGTTTCAAGATCAAGACTACAAGATTCAAGAACAAGCTCAACGGCTCTTAATTCAAGTACAAGTCGAGATCAAGTTCATCAAGTCTTCAAATCAAGTTCAAGTTCAAGATCAAGACTGCAAGATTCAAGAACAAGCTACCAAGACCTTGGATTCAAGCACAAGTCAATATCAAATCCGTCAAGTTTAAATTACAAGTTCAAGATCATGCTTGAAGCCCTTGAATTTATAGTTGAAAAGGCAAATCAAAGGAATCATAGAGATTGTAACACTCACTTATTGAAATTAATAAATCAATTATTACAGTATTTTTCTTATCTCGATTATTATTTTTGGTCTCAAGAATTTTATTATCCAATACCAAGATTCTTACCAGGACCTCCTCATAAGACAAAGAATCCAAAATATCAATGTTTTCCAAGGGAACAACTAATGAAGTATCACCCACGCATTTCCTCAACATGAACACATGGAATAACGAATGAATGGAACTCATGCTAAAAGGAAATTCCAACTCATATATGTCATTCCCAACCCTTCTTAAAACCAAGTATAGGTCAACATATCGGGGAATGAGCTTCCCATTCTTACCAAATTGCATTACTCCCTTCATGGGAGACACTTTCAAGAACACCCATCTCCAACCTCTTATCATAAAACCAAACAACTCGTATGAAGTCTCATGTAACTAGGATAGAACTTGGCCAACAACACACTAATCAACATATGACTAGGGTCCCTATACCCATCACCACACCACATGACATGTGGTGTGAGTCATATGATGAATAGAAAATTTAGGACTCGAGAAATTTTCAAAGGCCAAAGTTTGGGGCATTTGAGTTAGCATTGGTATTGGGATTGGTATTGATTTGATATTTGGTTTGGTTGTTTGGTTATGGTTATAGACTTACTTTATAGTATTTAGATTATTATTATTTTATCTTGTTATATGTTCAGAATTCATCCGATATGAGGCCTAGGGTGATTAATAGTGGGGTATCGAGGGTGGTCTAGGGTCCTAGTTGGACTTAAGATACCCGATATGACTAGGCCTTGGTTTTGGTTATGTCAAATTGGTATCAGAGCCCTAAGTTTATGGTAAATTGGGAGTCCACATAGCCATGTTAAGTAGATTATCGTTTAAGAGTGTGTAGTGTGCCACACTCATAAGGGAGAGGCTACGATGCATTTAGGATATTTATCTTTTTTGTGTTCTATTTTTGGGCGATAGAGTATAAGGTCCTAAAATATTTTCTAATACCCACTTATTCGATATTCAGATCATGCCTCCTAGATGGTCTGAAGTTTATGAAAACTAATTTGTCCCACCCGAGGACAATATTGATGGGACACATCCTACATATGGGGTCCAAACTCAATCTAGGGATGTAGTTCCTGATTGTCCTTCTGTAGTTCCACTGGTCCCCTCTAGTCCTTCTCGAGGTCCTCAGGCTGATGAAATGAATGTTGAGTTTCGTCAGTCTATTCATATGTTTGCACAGTTGGTAGTTTCTCAAGTCAAGTATGGTACTTCTGTTACTTCATCTTCTGTGGCCACAAGGGTTGGCCAGTTTATGAGGTTGAACCCTCCAACCTTTACTAGAGTTAAGGTCAAGGAGGATCCTCAAAGTTTCCTTGATGAGATGGAAAAGATCTTCTTTGCTATCCATGCCACTAATATGGAGGACGTAGAGTTTGCTACCTACCATTTAAAAGATATAGCCAATTAGTGGTATGAGGAAAGGGACCAGTCAAAGGGTGACAATGTTAAGTCAGCCCTATGGGATGATTTTTCTAATGCTATCCTGGACTATTTCTTTCCATAAAAATTGAGAGAGACGAAGGCGGAAGAGTTTGTTAACCTGAATCAAGGCAAGATGTCAGTCAAGAAATATACCTTGAAGTTCACCAGTTGTCTTGGTATGCTCTAGAGTTGGTTTTTAGCATCAAGGATAGAATAAGGAAGTTTATTTTTTATTTATCCCGAGACTTAATTTTGAAGAGTAAGGTTGCCTTGTAAAACAAGGACATGGACATCTCTAGGTTGGTTATGTACATGCAGAAGGTTGAGGAAAAGAAAAAAAAGTAGGTGGAGATAGAAAAAAGGTCGAACGAGAAGTTTAGATTTTCTGACCAAGGTGGTGAACAATAGCAGAGTGGCTGGGATAGTAGAAAGTGGAAAGTGGTCCAACAAGAAGTAGGGCAATATTAGGTCTTACTCGATGGATAGTTCTCCATGCCCAAAGACATCAGGTGATAGGAGTTTTTATGGTGGCGATAATTATAGGGCACAGGGTGCCCAATCTCAGGATAGTGTGGCCCAATCAGCTCTATCCTATCCTCTCTACAGATTTTATGGTTGATTGCATTGGGGTTACTGATAAAGAAAAGGACAAGTTCTTCAATTGTGGTAAGCTAGGGGCACATGCTAAGAAACTGTCTAGTGGCTATGGTTGCTTCTGGGGCAAATAAGGTTCTGATTTCCTCTTCATCAGATCTGACACCAAAGAGTGCACCATCTGTCTTTGGCATTGTTCAAAATCAACTCTATGTCCTTACTACCCGTCAGGAGTTTAAGGCATCATCTGATATCATTACTGGTGTGTTGAAACTCTTTACTCATGATGTGTACAGTTTACTTGACCTGGGGTCCATTTTTTCTTAAGTGACCCCATTTGTGGCTGTGCTTTTTGGTTTTGGTCTCGAGTGTATTTTGGACACTTTTTTCGTTTCTACCCCAGTGGGTGACTCTATGGCTGCCAGGACAATCTATAGGGGTTGTGTGGTATCTTTGCTTGGTTTGGACTTTAGTGGATATATTTTAATTAGACAAAGTTAATTTTGATATCATATTGGGGATGAACTAGTTGTACTCACATTGTGTTTCTCTAGATTGTCTGACCTGTTAGGTCATCTTTAAATTCCCTAATGAGTCGGTTATTAAGTGGGAGGGTGTTTCCCTAGATCCTTAGGGTAGTTTTATATCATATCTTAAAGCCCGGAGATTAATTTTTAAGGGGTGTCTCTACTATTTGGTTTGGGTTAAAGATTCTAACTCGGAGGGTCCTTCTTTACATTCCGTCCCAGTGGTGAATGAATTCCCTAAGGTCTTCCCTGATGATCTTCCTTGTGTCCTTCTTGATAGGGATATTGATTTTGGAATTGATTATTTCTATTCCCTTATATAGAATAGCTTCAGCTAAGTTAAAGGAGCTTAAGGAGCAACTAAAGGATCTCTTAGACAAGGGTTTTATCTGTTCTAGTATGTCTCTACGGTATGCACCAGTGTTGTTCATGAGTAATAAGGATGGTTCCCTTCAGATGTGTACTGATTACCGATAACTGAATAAGGTGGCAGTAAAGAATAAGTACCTTCTTCCTAGGATATATGATTTTTTTTTATCATCTTTAGGGTTTAACTTTTTCTTCAAGATTAATCTTTGGTTTGGGTATCATCAGTTAAAGATTAGGGAGGTGGATATTACTAATACTGTCTTTCGTACCTGGTATGGCATTTTGAGTTTCTGGTTATGTCATGTGGATTGACCAATGCCCTTGCGGCTTTCATGGACTTGATAAAAAGAGTATTTCATTAGTTTCTGGATTTATTCGTCATTGTATTCATAGATGATATTTTGGTAAACTCTAAGAGTAAGGTGGATTATGCAAATCACCTCTGTATTGTATTGCAGACCCTGAAGGAACAGCAGTTGTATGCCAAATTTACAAAATGTGAATTCTGGTTGAACGATGTCACTTTTTTACGTCATGTCATTTCTAGTGAACAGATCATGGTGGATCCACAGAAGGTTGTAGTGGTTAAGAAGTGGCCCAGACCCACGACTCCAACTGATATTCAGTGCTTCTTGGGTTTAGCTAGTTACTGCAAAAGATTTGTGGAAAGTTTTTCGACTATAACTGCCCCGTTGACTTAGTTACCTCAGAAGAAGGTAAAGTTCATGTGGTCTGACGTTATGGTTTTGAAATAAAGGTTGGGGGTTTTGGTTCATAAATGAATATTGTTTCTCATGGTTTAATTATGATTTTTTCTTGTTTTAGTTATGGTTTTGAACATGTGGTTGCATAGGTATAGTGGTTGAACTTGGTAATGGTAAATTGCTTTAAACTTGTGATTCTTTAAGTGGTTATAACCCCAACCTTGTTTCTTAAAACTAGTTAGTAGTTATGAGAAAGGTGGAAATTTGAACAAAGGGTAACATGGAATCCCAAATAGTTTGGTTTGACTATTTCTTAAAACTAATGTATGGAACAAAATGTTTAAACAGTTAAGGCTAGTTTTGAAAACCTGTGGAGTACGAAGGAATCCCCCAAGTAATTTTAATAATGGAGTCTGAGGGGTACGAAGGACTCCCCTAAGTGTTGGCTGGTGACATTGCTTGCAAGCTATAGTCAGTATGACAATACCACTTTATAATGCCTAAAAATTGGCTCCTGGAATTGGTGGTTTAGTTATGTGTGAAAAGGTTTTAATCGAGCAATAATGGTGGGTTGTGATAGCTATCCATGAAGGTGTGAGTCCGATGGATGGATATTGAAAACTCATGATTACCAACATGAGGGTTGGTCATGTGACCTTATGCTTGCAGGGTACATGGGACTCCCCCAAGTTTATACTTGTATATATGTATCATGAAGGGAGAAGGGTACACAAGACTCCCTGGCTTTCTATGTTATCTCTGGTTTGTGCGACTACATGCACTGGGGCCCATTCAGGGGGTTACACTGGACCTATATAGCCCATGGGTGAATTTTATAATGGTTAAGCTACACAATCCAGGTTAAGATTTTAAATGCATGCTAAACCTTGTTCCTTATCTCGGTACGATATTTACATATGTATATATATGATTACATATAGTTATTTGATTTGGTTTTGAATTATGGCATTATTTTATATTTATCCCTGAGTTACATGCTAGCGTTCACTCCACTAACCATCTTCGAGCGTTGTATCCCCACACAATGGGGGAACCGCCCATACTACCATTTCTCCTGCTCAATGACTGGGGGACATCTTTTGGTCAGATTGAAGTGGTGAGCTTCCATACTCTGAAAGATCCCATTTCATGCTATGGACTTCTTTTCATTATTATTATTTCTTTGGTTTTGGCTATGGCCGGAGGCATGTCCCGCTCAAATAGTCTTTAATTCTGGTTAGAGTCTTTATCGGATTTTTATGGGCATGGGCGGTGTCGGTATTAGTGTTAGCATTGGTATTGGTATTGATATTGGGATTGGTATTCGTTGGATATTTGGTTGTGGCTATTTGGATATGGCTATAGACTTACTTTATTGTCTTTAGATTATCATTATCTTATCTTGTTATATGTACGGAATTCATCCGACATAGGGTGTAGGGTGATTAACGGCGGGGTATTGAGGGTGGTCTCCGGTCCTAGTTGGACTTGAGATGCCCGACACGACTAGGCCTTGGTTCGGATCATGTTATTTAAGACTTTAAAACTAACTATAATTTGGTTATTGAATTGTTGACAAATATTGATATTTGATTTGAAGACTAAAACGTGTAATGTCTTTTCTTTGTATGGATTGAGGAAATTAGAGTGTAGTTAAAAAAAAAGACCTAAAAATTATTACTCTTTTTTATAAAAGTTGTTAGTGCTGAAAATTAATACACTTTTTTAACCAAATTGATGTGTCGTGTAAGACAGAATATAATATTTAACTTATATAAATACTTTTATTTTACTTATTTTTCTTATTTAATCTAGATACAAAATCATAATATTTAACACTTCAAAATCAATTAGAATTTTTCCTTATATAAATGAGAATATTAGAATTTTACCTTATATAAATGAGAACTTTTACAATTCTATTTAAGCAGTATTTTGTATCAAATTTTACAACCACCACACCGTTTTCTTTCCTTTTGGCTTTAATTCAAGTGTATTTTTGCATTCATTATCATCATCCTTTAATAGTTTTAAATATTATATACGAGATTTACATATTCAACAATTGACAATAGATTTTGATCTCCTTTTAATTATTTCTCGTGTTTCTCTTTTAGCTAAAAAATTTTGATTAAAAATTAACCAAAACAAGCATGTTACATTGAATGAAGTTGCCCGAAAACATAAAGGTCTGTCTCCTCCTTTTTTTAATTCACTTTCTATTAAGTTTTAAGAGTTTCGTGTATGTAGGGAATGCAGTTTTTAACATGTAAACACCATTGATTCTTACTATGGTGATTGGTGAAGGTTGGCACATGTTTTTCTACATAGCCTCGGCTCTATTGTTATGACAATTTTTTTAATATAATATCATTATGGGGCCTAGAATTTATCTACTTTGATTGTAACGAAAAAAGAAAATCCTTAGAAGTTGATATATAATATAATTTTTTTTATGATGATAATCACAGCAATACGCAGTTGAAAGGATAGTGACCGTATACAGTTCAAATGAAAGCATCCTAACGTGGTTTGGACAATGATTGTCAAATTTAATTTGTCGTACGAGTTCATGTAGAAAAAGAAAAATTCAAAGTAATTTCATAAAGAAGTCATTTTTCTCTATTTTTCATCATAATTTTTTAAGGAAAAATTTCATAGGTAGCAAACTTAAGCCTATAATTAGGAGCTTCATAGCAACTATTTCATAATTACCTGAAATATTAACTTGTATTTTTTATTTTAGACACTTGTTGCTACTAAAAAACATATACAATAAAATTTATTGTCTTGCTTTTACTCAAATCAGTAGTTTAATAAGGAATAATTACCCTATGTATTTAAAGCAGTAGATTTCTTTTATATAAATTAGTCTTATTTAAAGTAGCAAATTCCTTTTCAATAAATTACTCTTACTTAAAGTTGTAGATTCTTTTTCCAAATCTAACTCAAGTCAACTGAAGATTATTATCTTCATGATCTTTAAAATTTTAAAATAAGACATCATTATAATTACATGTATTGAATCATAAAATTGATTTCGTATATGAATTTCAACAAATTAAGATGACTTAATCATGAAAATCATGTTGTTCGAAATCCCAAATCATGTTGTGCGGATTATTTTTTAAATTTGATCGTTTTTTCAGCAAATCATTTTTCATCTCAGATTATATTTTGAACATTTAATCAAACAATATTATTTGATCGAACTCAATATTAATCGAGCTGAGAGATTTATTCTTTGATCAAACTCGAGTTATTCTTTGATCAAACGTTATTTTGCTACATACCCAATGAACAATATTAAAAAAAAATTCAGAATGTAATTATATAAGTGATGAGTGTATTTTGTAATTATATGTGTTGTCTTTGTTAATTTGTATTTTTTTATAATAGTTTTTATGTGTTGGAGATTGGCGATGGAAAGTATTCTTGTTCTTGTAAAGCACTCTGGGAGATGAACATCTGAATAAAATTATGAAGAATAGATAACTGATGTTGTATTGTTGAGCACAAATGCATCATGCAATCAACTATACGCTCTTCTGGCATCTTACATTATTTGTATTTGTATTAACAAATATGTATGTGCAACTGTGTTCTGAACAAAAATATAGGTAAAGTTACCTATCGTATATGTTGTTATGTTGAAAAATACATATACAATTCTCTATGTTTGAAAAATACATAAACATATACGGTTCTCTAAGTGAAAATACATATATAGTTCTCTGAGTGAAAATACATATACATAGTTACAAAAAAAATATATGTGCAACTCTATTTGACATTTTTTTTTCAAATTGTTTTTCTTGAAAAAATTTCAGGTTATACCGGTCACAGAGTATGTCTATACAATACATAACAAAAAAAATATTTTATTGTTTACCTCAAGAAAAAAATATGTTCTTATCACGCATTTTAATTTAACGATATACTATGTGCACATTGTACAGTCCTGGATAGTAAGAATTTTATAAAGGGACCATATTGCTCTGATTTGTATAGGACAAAAATAGTATTAAGAACATATGATGTTGCAATTTATTCTTTAACACATAAAGACGATTGAGTAATTCCAGACATCATACTTGTTGAGATAATACTATCCCCAAAACGACCTCCTAGCAGACCTCCAAAGAAAGATCGTGAAAAATCAAGAAGGGATATATTCAAAAAGAAAACCAACAATTCATGTAGTGCTTTTGGGTTTAAGGGCCACAATAGGTGTTCATCTAGGAAATATCGTAAGGGGTACTGTTGACACCCAATTTTGGCTCTCCAAACTTAAAATTAAGGCATTTAGGCTTTCTGATCGTTAGATGGCATAATATGTAATTTTTCACATATTTTTTGCAATTGTTAATAAACTATTGATAATCATCATTATTTTAGGATTTTTTACTTATTTATTGCTATATTTTAATTTTTACATAATTCATTGATAATTATCTTTAGTTTTGTAAATTTTAAAAAAAAATTCAGTTTATTATTGATTTAAATTTTTAAACACTCATTTGCATCTGTACATAGCATAGCACTGCAATTTTTTTACCACATACTATAATATTAATTGTTTATAGCATAATACATTTTTTTAGGATTATTTTATTATATTTATTGTTTATATTTTTCTGTAATTATATATCGGCATTCATATTTTTGTACATTATTTAATATAGTCTGCACACGATAATGTTGGCTGAATTATTTTAATACGCAGAGCAAAAATCAATCAAGTCAACATCATGTCAACTTTTTAAAAGATAGACATTTGAGGTGATGGGATGAGACTTTTATTTTTGGGGTAAAGAAATTTTTATACATTAGTTAAAAGAGATACTTTTCTAAACTTAACGCATTTAGGCTCTCTGATAGTTAAAGTACACAAAACGCAGTTTTTCATATTTCTTTTATAATTTTTAACAATTATTAATAATCGTCATTATTTTATGATTTTTTTTATTAATTTTTGTCATATTTTTAACTTTGCATAATTTATTGATAATTATTTATAATTTCGTAAATTTTAAATTTTTTATCAGTTTATAATTATTTTTGCACAGTCCTCTGCATACGTACATAACATAGCACTGTTATTTTTTACCGTGTAATATAATTTTAATTATTTATAGCATAAGATATTTTTTCAAGACAATTATATTTTTTATTTATTGTTTATATTTTTTTTGTAATTATACATCGGCATTTATATTTTTGTATATTATTTAATATAACCTGCAAAGATGAGTCAGTTCAATTATTTTAATACACAAAATAACAAATCAGTAGAGTCAAGATGTCAGTCATTTTTTTTGACTTTGCTTTTACCTACTCTCCTAATTTAAGGGATTTTGTTGGAAGAAATAGATTCGACTAAATTGCTTTTCTTTTTTCCTTCTTTTTAAATACCCACATATACACATCCATACACCACAAATATACACACAACACATGCATAATCTTCGGGACATACAATTAAAAGGGATAAAAAAGTTATCCAAACAAGTGGGGGTCCTACAAGTCTTAATAATTAGGTA
Source organism: Capsicum baccatum var. pendulum (assembly GCA_030864225.1). NCBI lineage: Eukaryota > Viridiplantae > Streptophyta > Magnoliopsida > Solanales > Solanaceae > Capsicum > Capsicum baccatum. Next base: position 113,728,374 of record CM061555.1, on the reverse strand, counting down.
GAAGGGACAAATGAACAAATGAATATTAATGAGATTAAATTTCAATAAAAAAAAAATAACTCAACATTCCTTAAACTTTAATTTTTTACACATTCATCTCTCCATTTATTCCTCAAAATATCTCAATTTTTATCAAAATACATTTTTCTCTAAAGAAAAGGCGAGGATCCAAAAGGCGGGTGTTATTGTTTCCTTCCACCGGTCTTCTTCTTCATCTCCCTTCAACCCGCCTAAAATTACTACTTTAGGTATATATTTGTCCTTCCCCTTCTTCTTCTTCATTTTTTTTTTCATATTTGTGCTTTTATTGAGAAGATCATCAAGAAAGTTTTATAGAAAAAAGAATATCAAAATATTATTAAACTTTCTTTAATTGCCATATTTTTTAAGCTTGAAATTAACTCAAAAAAGCATTATTGATAAGTATAAAAATAACATTGTGGCCATTCTTCAGCTGGGTTTAATAAACTTAATCTGATTGTCTCAGCTAATAACTTTCGTAGTTGTCCGAACAACTACTCAAGTTGTTTGTAGAATATTTAAATGTGTCTAAGAAATACAGAAGTTGTCCTACAACTATCTATATTTTTGGGACAAATAATGTAATAGTGAAAAAGAAACAACTTATGTTAGTTGTCTCAACAACTTTTAAAGTTGTTCGACAATTATGTACTGTTGTTGGCCAACTAATTAGTTGTTTGGACAAATAATGTAAATTTAGAGCAATTTATTAATTGTTGAAATAAATATTTGAAGTACCTAAAGCAACTAAAGTTTTCTGACAATTGTTGATAGCTGTCAGACAACTAAATAGGTGTAAAGACGAGTAATCAAAATTCTTTGTCAATTTTGAAGTTGTTTGATGAATGTCACACTTGTTAGTATTACTAAAATACTTTGTGATGTCGTCAGGTATTGTGCCTATCTATGAAAGATCAAACAATAATAGGAATTGATTTACATGGTGAATGGATAGAAAATTATACCCGTTATACTTGGCATTCAAAGGGCGGAGAGACAGTACCTATAAAGATACGTGCGAATACTAGGTACAATGAATTGGTTGAGATCATTATTTGTAGGTTTGAGTTAACTTGTGAAAAATATGATATCTCCATTAGTTATACGCTTGGCTTTGTAGTAAAACAAAAAGAAGCTCCTTCTAAGATAAGAGATATAATACCCGTGCTTTTTCTTAGCTTGAAAATCATCTCAAGGATGTTAAAACTTGCTTTGAAATAATAATTCATTCTTATACTCGTGGTATTTTTATAATTTCATATCCTATCATGTGGGAAATTGAATAAGCTTTCCATCGATATATAATTCGCCCAAATCCAACACTCGGACGAAGAGTTAGAGCCTTTTTAGTGAGACAGTGTTTGACCTGACCCTTCAGCACATCGTGGAGATAGCTCAAATAGCAATTGTCAAATTCCAGTATTGCTCCACAATACTAACATGTCGCACCAAACTTCCAAGTCATAGACAAGGTGGCAATGTAATAGCTCCGCATCGCGCCACCGTGCAGTTTCCCAATTGTCAATTTCCAGTGACACTGCACAATAACACCGTGTCGCGCTAAGGGCCCAACTCGGGAGATTTTAATAAAAATTTAATGACGTATCCATGGTTAAAAGGATCAACTTCCTAACCCAATATAATCCCTTTAACACGTGATTCAGCCACTTTTCACTCAAAACATATTAGTTTCTCTCAAGTTTATCTCAAGAACAAACTAGGGTTTCAATTGGAGATTCAAATTCAAGAAGGTTTCACCATTAATCTTCACGAAATCACGATCTAAGGTATGCATAGTGTTCATTCATGGACTCCTTTCGTCCATGAAGTCCAGAAATCCTTTTTAACTACAAGTTATGGATTTTCTTCATGTTTTCATGCTTTGTATGCTCTCTTTCATGTTGACAAATGAGGAATTAATTTCTATTCCATGATTTGATAATAAATTCCATGTGGGTTAATTAGTATAGATAAAGATTTATAAAATCTCATGACTAAAACCTTGTATGATAGAATTGGAATTGAAGCATGATGTTTAATTGTTGTATAATATGTTTACATGTACTATGTCTGCCATATGTTTGATAAAATACCTAGATGAAGGAAATTTTTCTAACTAGCATGATATCATGAAAATCCCCATAAATGTACAAGTTTATGCCTATTAGGCATTTGACAAAATGCTTCAATAAACATATTGTGGTGATTATCATGTATTCAAGAATATCAAGTCATGTCAGTTTCCTTCCATCGAGTCCTGGGGGTACTTGTACCCAAAATATTAGTTGTGTGCCTAGATCTATGTCATGTTTTCATGATACTCTCAGTCAAGCTATGAACTCTTAGTCTTCAGATAGTCTTATGACTCAGGAAAAATCTTCGTGATCTCATGACTCAGTCAGTTGTCAGATATCAGTAATATTCTGTCAGACATGAAAATTCAGTAACTCAGTCCATGCTCAGTGTCCATTCATATGGGAGAAGGAATTAGCACCGAGTGAACCCAAGGATGGGGACTCACCTGTTATACGAGGGTATGATTCCTAGAAGCAATCCTTGCATTCCAGAACTATGTAGCCAGCATAGGTTGAGACATTGTAGCCTGCTATATGAGGGTAGATGAAGTGGCTTAACCTTTTATGTGAGGGTTCCCACCATTCTCACTAGAGTTACCCGTTATATGAGGGTTACTCACATGTTTTCCTTATGAGTGGCGCGGTATTGAAACCCTTCTAATCAGGGCATAGACTAGACCCCAGCTCAGCTATCATAGCACCTTTGGGGCATGTCGGTTAGATACTACTTCCCACAGTTTCATGTTACAGAATCAGGACTGTCAGATACAGTCAATCAGCCTCAGTAATAAAAATCAGATAGTTTTTCAGATTTTATAACTGTCAGACACAGTCAACTCAGATACAGTATGAAACTCAGATAGTTCCATCAGATTTAGAACTATCAGCTACAGTCACCCACGTTATCAGTTATACTCAGATACAGTCACCTATGTTATCAGTATTATTCAGATATAGTCCTTCATGTTATCATTCATATCAATTGCTAGCATGTCACGTTATCATTATACAGACTCAAAAATCATGAAATCACGTTGTCAGTTACAATTACATATTTATGCATGTATTCTCACGTTCATGTTAGACAGTCAGTTAGTATTATTCATTCATGCAAACCCTTGCATATAGACTACCTCACATATATACTCGGTACATATGTACTGACGTATTCGCGCTATGTATCTTTCTTTTTATGTTACACCATAGGTTCAGAGACACGAGTTTCAGATCAGCGGTAGATTCCAAATTTAGCAGTCAGAGTAGAAGTGAGTCCTCATCCTTCGAGGACATAATGATTTTCTAGTATCTTATTGATTTGCCTATTGGTTGGAGTTAGTTGGGGATATGTCCCATCAACTCCTTATTTAGATTCGTTAGACAGTAGAGGCTGTCAGACTAGATGCAGTAAATATAGACTATCATGTTTTAGACTTCAGTTTTGTTTTGGGTATTCTATTACCCCACATAAATGTTATGTTATTTAGTTATGTTCATGATCGAACCTTATGGCCTTTCAGTGCATGTTTCTATATTATTATATTATCCTATACAGTATACAGGTACAGATATCAGTCATGGGTTAGCTTATGGTCCTTCGGGGTCATAAGCACTGTGTAGCATTCTGTTTCAGTAAATTGGATCATTACATAGATGATCATGATTTGAGATATTTTGGGATGATCAAAGTAGGACCATTTAAAGAATATTTGTGGCTGAAATGATTGTACAAACAACAAATTCAGTTCCAAATAATGAAGATCGTCATGTTAATATGGATATTCTGATAAATGAAGAAGTTGCACATCATTCTATACCAACACAAGACAGCCATATAGATGATGACGGCACAGGTTTTTATAAAGGTAAAATTTTCAAGGACAGGGGAGAATTAATTAAATTGTTAAAGCTTCCTTCCGTGAAAAAGGATCAAAGATTCAAATCGGTGAAGAATTGTGCAAATGTGTATTATGCTAGATGCATAGATCAAAATTGTGATTGGTGGCTGCAAGCTACAAAGCTTAAAAGTTGTAATAGATTTGAAATTGTTAAGTATCACGACACTCACTCAAGTGGAGCACAACACATTACAAGTCATCATTCACATGCTTCTGCAGATGTCATTGCAGAATACATGCTACCTAGTTTCTTGAATAGAAAAGGTTCATCCACAAGAGATATAAAAATTATAGTTCAAGCAGATTTGGGAGACAAGACTAGCAATTGGAAGTGTGTGAAAAGCAGTGAGATAGAAAAGGCTATGATAAGAGGGACACCAAAGTATGGGTATGCCATTCTAGATGGTTGCCGTTATATGCTTATGAGTGTAAATGAAGAAAGCAAAACATCGTTGAAGCTAGATGACCAGAGAAGGTTTAAATATTTTTTTGTATCTCTTGGATCTTGGATTAGGGGATTTGTGCACATGAGAAAAGTCTTAGTTGTTGATGGAACATTCTTAAGTGGTCATTATAATGGAGTTTTGTTGGTTGTTGTGGTGCAAGACACAGAGAATCATATTTTTCCTATTGTATTTTGTGTAGTAGATAAGGAGTGTGATGCCGCATATCAATACTTTTTTTAGAAACTATTAGATATTATCCTTAATACTTCGGAATTGTGCATTATTTCGGATAGCATCCAAGCATAGGAAAAGTAATATTAAAATTTTATTCTGAGTGCACCACGGCTGTTATACGAGGCATCATGGTGAAAATGCTCGTATAAATTTTCATTGTGGAGATTTTCTTGGACATTATTATCATGAAACTAAGGCATATCGAAGAGAAGTGTTTCACGATCCTTTTGAACAAATCAGAATTATCAATGCGAAAGTTGCTAATTATCTACAAAGGATCGGCTTTGACAAATGGAGTATAGCATATTTTCCAGGAAATAGGTAAACTTTTTTTACTGGTTCAAATATAAACATTGCAGGTCCCTAACAACTACAGTAGTTATTGCAACTACTTTCATAGTTGTTCCAACAACTGCAGTAGTTGGTCCAACAACTACAATGGTTGTTTCAGAAATTGCAGTAGTTGTTTAGGATCTGCAATCGATTGTATTTTAGTTTCTTAGTATTTTTAAATTTATAAACTTCATATATGATGTATTGACCTCAAATATTGTTGAGTCTATTAATGTAATGCTCAAGGAAGAAAGAGAATTCCCCATTACTGCCTTGTTTAATGATATAGTAAGAGATGGTCAGAATTATTTCATGAGAGACGAATGAAATATGCCAAGTTAAAAACCACATTTGTCCCTTCAACAGAAACTAAAATAATGGCTAGCAAGAATCTGGGAAATAAGCTTTTAGTCCATCAAATAGATGAAGATACATTCAACGTTACTGCAGATAATAGGATTGCAATGGTCCGTCTACAAATCAAAACATGTTCATGTCGAGAGTTTGATTTGGACAAAATACTATGTCAACATGCTATGGCAGCACTTGACATAAATTTGGAGATGAGTATGGCAAGATGATTTACGAGTATTCTTCTCCATATTATAAGGTAGAGTCATGCATACTTGCATATGCAGACCCAATTTATCTGGTGCTAGACAAAGAATTTTGGAACCTTCCACCGAAAATTTTAGAGAGAGTAATACCTCCACCTGGAAAATGGACTAAATCGGGAAGAAATCGGCAGAAATGGATGCCTACTATAGGAGAAATGGTTTCAAAGAAGAGAAATAGATGCTCTCTGTGTAAAAGCATTGGCCACAAAAAAAGTACATGTCCTATGAGATCAAATGGGTTACATGAGTTTGTATCATATTTATAACATGCCGTTAATATTGGTAGTAGCTTTTTTGGTTTAACAAAGAATTTGGTGTAAATTTTTGGCTTGTAGTAATCAAGACATTTAGCAAACATTTTGAACTATAATCTGGAGAAATTCAAATAACTTATATAGGTGAAAGGGAAAAAAAAAATTTAGTTTTTTTTTAAATATTTTCGTTCCAACAACTTTGTGCAGTTGTTGAACAACTTTGTGCAGTTGTTGAACAACTTTGTTCAGTTGTTGAACAACTTTGATAGTTGTTCGACAGCTTTGCGAAATTGTTCAACAACTATAAAAGTTGTTCGACAACTGCGCGAAGTTGTTCAACAACTGTACAAAGTTGTTCGACAAATATCAGAAGTTGTTCAAAAATTGTGCGAAGCCATTGAGACAACCAATGCAGTTGTTCAAGCGACCTTATTTTTTTAACTTAATAAGATAGTGGGACCCACTTGTATCCTTTCTAATAAAAGATTGATATACTTATTGTGTAAATTATTATGCATAAGCAAAGTCGTTTAATAATAATTGAAGATCAATGGAGCCATTTTCTGAATTATCAAGTACAGACTAAGTTATTTAATAATAATTGAAGATCGTCTGAGTCATTTTCTGAATTATTATGTATAAACAAAGTCATTTAATAATAATTGAAGATCGACAGGGTCATTTTCTGAATTATCAAGTACAGACTAAGTTATTCAATAATAATTGAAGATTGATATACTTATTTTCTAAATTATTATACATAAACGAAATCATTTAATAATAATTGAAGATCGACGATCATTTTCTGAATTATCAAGTACAGACTAAGTTATTCAATAACAATTGAAGATTGATATACTTAGTTTCTAAACTATTATGCATAAACGAAGTCCTTTAATAATAATTGAAGATCGTCGGAGTCATTTTCTGAATTATTATGTATAAACAAAGTCGTTTAATAACGTTTAATAGTGATTGAACATCAAATTAGTCATTTTCTAAATTAAAAAGTACAGACTAAGTCATAATAACAATTGAAGATCGATATACTTATTTTCTAAATTATTAAGTATAAACGAAGTCGTTTAATAATAATTGAAAGTCGACGAAGTCATTTTCTGAATTATCAAGTACAGACTAAGTTATTCAATAATAATTGAAGATCGATATACTTAGTTTCTAAATTATTATGCACAAACGAAGTTGTTTAATAATAATTGAAGATCGACGGAGTCATTTTTTAAAATTATCATGTACAGACTAAGTTATTCAATAACAATTGAAGATCGATATACTTAGTTTCCAAATTATTATGCATAAATGAAGTCACTTAATAATAATTGAAGATCGTCGAAGTTATTTTCTAAATTATTAAGTATAAATCAAGTCGTTTAATAAGGTTTAATAACGATTGAACATCGAATGAGTCATTTTCTGAATTAACAAGTACAGAGTAAGTCATAATAACAATTAAAGATCGATATACTTATTTTCTAAATTATTAAGTATAAACAAAGTCGTTTAATAATAATTGAAGATCGATGGAGTCATTTTCTGAATTATCAAGTACAGACTAAGTTATTCAATAATAATTGAACATCGATATACTTAGTTTCTAAATTATTCTGCATAAACGAAGTTGTTTAATAATAATTGAAGATCGACGGAGTCATTTTTTGAAATTATCATGTACAGACTAAGTTATTCAATAACAATTGAAGATCGATACACTTAGTTTCTAAATTATTATGCATAAACGAAATTGTTTAATAATAATTGAAGATCGTCGGAGTTATTTTCTGAATTATTAAGTATAAATCGAGTCGTTTAATAACGTTTAATAATGATTGAACATCGAATGAGTCATTTTCTGAATTAACAAGTACAGAATAAGTCATAATAACAATTGAAGATCGATATACTTATTTTCTAAATTATTAAGTATAAACGAAGTCGTTTAATAATAATTGAAGATAGACGAAGTCATTTTCTGAATTAAGTACAGACTAAGTTATTCAATAATAATTGAAGATCGATATACTTAGTTTCTAAATTATTATGCATAAATGAAGTTGTTTAATAATAATTGAAGATCGACGGAGTCATTTTCTGAATTATCAAGTACAAACTAAGTTATTCAATAACAATTGAAGATCGATATACTTAGTTTCTAAATTACTATGCATAAATGAAGTCGTTTAATAATAATTGAAGATCGTCGGAGTCATTTTCTGAATTATTAAGTATAAACCAAGTCGTTTAATAACGATTGAACATCGAATGAGTTATTTTCTGAATTAAAAAATACAGAGTAAGTCATTTAATAATAATTAAAGATCGACGGAGTCATTTCTTAATTATTATGCATAAACAAAGTCGTTTAATAATAATTGAAGATCGACATAGTCATTTTCTATAGGAACAACTAAAATAGTTATAGGAACAACTGCAGTAGTTGTTTAAACAACTGAAGTAGTTGTTTAAACAACTACAACAGTTGTTTACAACTGAGTTAGTTGCCGAAACAACTGAAGTAGTTGTTTAAACAACTAAGTAGTTGTTGTGCAATTGAGATAGTTGAAGGAACTACTGAGGTAGTTGCAGGGACAACTAAAGTAGCTTTTGTGCATCTGAGTTAGTTGAAGGAACAATTGAGGTTATTGCAGGGACAACTAAATTAGTTGTTATGCAACTGAGTTAGTTGCAGGAACAACTAAACTAGTTATTTAAATAACTGCAGTAGTTGTTTAGCAACTGAGTTAGTTGTAGAACAACTGAAGTAGTTATTTAAACAACAAAAGTAGTTGTTGGGCAATTGAGGTAGTTAAAGGAACAACTGAGGTAGTTGCAGGGACAACTGAAGTAGTTGTTGTGCAACTGAGTTAGTTGCAGGAACAACTAAATTAGTTGTTTAAATAACTGAAGTAATTATTGTGCAACTGAGTTAGTTGTCAGAACAACTGAAGTAGTTGTTTAAACAACTGAAGTAGTTGTTGTACAGTTGAGATAGTTAAAGGAACAACTAAGGTAGTTGCTGGGACAACTGAAGTAGTTGTTGTGCATCTGAGTTAGTTGAAGGAACAACTGAGGTAGTTGCTGGGATAACTGAAGTAGTTGTCATGCATTTGAGTTAGTTGTAGGAACAACTAAGCTAGTTGCAGGGACAACTGAAGTAGTTGTTGTGCAACTTAGTTAGTTATAGGAACAACTGATGTAGTTGCAGGGACAACTAAAGTAGTTGTGTAACTGAGTTAGTTGTAGAAACAACTGAGGTAGTTGCAGGGACAAATGAAGTAGTTGTTGTGTAGCTTAAGCAATTAGGGACAAATGAAGCAATTAGTTGGACAGATAACATAAGTACTTGTTCAATTACTTTAATACTGAAATAGTTAAATTCAAAGCTATCTCAAAAAACAATTTCATTGATCCAGATGTTCCCGTAAATTAAGTACAAAAAGTAACTTCATACACTAGTCAATATGTCCAACTAATCCTTCAAGGATTCAACTCCTTCTCAATCACGGCAACACCATATCTCATCCTAAAATTATCCACCTCATTGTCATTAAGGTATATCAGATTCATCCCAATAAGCAAGTGATCAATAAAAACACAAGCATATGGTCCACATGCTGCACAATAATTGCTTCTTGGGACATCCTTGAGATGCTCATACAACCATTAATCATTTAAAAAAATTTCAGGCAAATGATTGAACACCCCGCTTTGCTTGAGTAGTTTGGGCCATAATTCGAGAATGGGTTGAATAGCAGTAAGAAAAGTTGGATCATCATACACATCAGTATTGCAATAATAAACTTGAATCAAACTCTTCTCCATCAAAAACTCGAGTGCAATAAAATGTGTATTCTTTATGTTCATCACAGTGCAAATTCTTTTTGCTTCATCCCACTTTCGACCATATGGATACGACTTTTCACCACTATAATATTTGAGTATATTACTGTACATCTTAAATAATGTGAGTGCCTCATGCATTGTTGGAGCACCATCCACTAAACTCTTATCACTCAAATTCTTGTACTGATCATATAAGATATTGCAGAAATTTAGATCCAAAATTAGATCTGTTTGGTTATAATGTTTGGGAAACCAAATTTGTATCTTACACATAAGGGAAAAAATTTCATTAACATGCTGCAAAATAAAAATAACAGTCAAATAAATATCAATAGGTAATTTAACAAAGTAAAAAGTTGGTATTATTTACCTTCCACTCAACCAGAAATATGGATCAGTCATGTTCATCAAGTCTTGATAATTAAACTCGTCAGTCAAATACATTTTTCTTTCCTCTTTCTTCTTACTAATGAAGTTGTTAAAGACCTCTCTCTTCTCCACATAAAGAGGTTTGTACTAATTCACTTCCAGTCGATTCTTTCTCCTTGCATTTTTGGCCTTGGAATTCATGGCCAATCTTCTTTTCAACGCAGGAGTATAAGGAGATTTTTTTGCATAGCTCGGATATATAGTCCTCTTTGATTGCTACCCATCTAACTTTATTGACAAGGATTTCACTTCATTCAAAAGAAAATCATACTTATCACAATATGTTTGACATTTACAACAACAATCAACATTAGAAGCATTCATGTTTCTTGTTTTTGTCACACCCGAAATATCTCCCCTTACCAAGATCAACAGTATATGAGTCACCTCTTTCTACTCCACCAAAAGATCTACAAATATCAAATGCAATCTGACCAATGCTATCGCTCTCAACACCATAATTTCTCACAACACTATTCTCTCCACCAACCCTATTAAGATTCTGCTCATCACCAACTCTCTCAAGATTCTCCTCACCATCACTTATATCCAACTTTATTACAGTTACATATGACAACTCATCTTTTAAAACATTAATTTTTGGATCCAGACAATCTTCATAGGCCTCAATATTATGAACAAAAATCCTTTCTTTCTCTATGTTTGTTGGAAAAATAAAAAGGTGAACAACCTGATTTTGCATCTGCATTTAAATTAAAAAAAAATTATATATAGTTTGGAACAACTAATTCAATTGTTCAACAATAATTTTAGTTGTCTATTGTTGTAGGAACAACTTTAATAGTTGTTGGACAACTGAACTAGTTGCAGGAACAACTTTAACAGTTGCTGGACAACTGAAGAAGTTGCAGGAATAACTTAAACAGTTGTTGTACAATTGAAGAAGTTGTCGTAATAACTTCAATAGTTGTTGGAAAACTGAAGAGGTTGTGGGAACAAATTCTACAGTTGTTGGACAACTGAAGTAGTTGTAGGAACAACATAAGTAGTTAATGGAACAACTCAACTGTTGTTGGACAACTGAAGTAGTTGTGGAAACAAGTACAGTTGCCTAGTATTTGAAGTTATTGTTTTGCACAACACAGTAAAATTATATACGTATATAATCTTACTTGTTCTCTTGTCTGGTCAATAGGATCAACAGTTAACTTGTAAGTTGTGGTCATCCATCTAATCATTCTTGGGAATGATCTTTCTGATGAAGGATTCTTAGAAAGTCATTGAATTGTTGGAATAACTTCAAATACCCAAGCCTATAATATAATAGTAAAAAGTAGCTTATTGTTCACAATTAAGTCATGATAATAGTTTAACTGATAATCAAAAAATGAAAATGTAATTACTTACCGTGAACGCCCACGGAAAGTCATGAAGGTTGTACTGAGATTTGGTTGGATCAAGCTTCTTTAAAAGATAGCTAATGGTAAGATCAAAGCTTATTCAACCCCATGGATATGAATCAAATATATTTTTGTTCGACACTATCTTTAACCACTGAGTTTCTATCTTCTTATTTGTACTTTTTGAACATAAAATACAATGCAAGAACTAAACCACACTAAAAGCCACCTTTTTCTTGTTTGTCAACTTTGGATCCATCATCTTCTCTATGAGTACATCAACATTTGGAGACTTATCCAGTAAATCAACCAACTTTTTACCTTTTTTCCCAATATTTGCTAATTCCTGACTAAGAGGAGGAAGAGAATGACATTCAAGTCCAGTCACGATAGCAAATTCATTAATCCCAAAACATATCGGCAAACCATTATAATCAAACCAAATCTCCTTTTGTTTTTTACAAAATATTCGACGAAGACAAAGTCTATGCACTAACTTCATTAGAAGTTGTACTTCTATATTTTCATCCAACTTCAGAAAATGACCAAAACAAGTCTTTTTGAAATCATTTTCAATATGCTGACTTCTTAGAATCTTTCTAAACTCAACAAATTGAGCTCCAAAGCCGACTCTCGCATTGATATTTGGTTCATATGGCCTGAACACATTTAAATGGGTTTTAAATTTATACTTTTCAATAGAAATTGATTTAACATAATCTGAAACTAGAAGAGACCTGGGTATACTATGATTATCAGATGATTCAGTACCTTGTGAAAAATCATCGCCACCAATATCATCGGTTCTATCTTCTTTTTCTTTTTTGCTTGATTGCTCACTTTCGCTTTCACCATTTTTTTTATTTTCGCTTGATTCCTCACCATTACACCCATCATCTTTTTCCTCTTCACTTGATTTATCGCAGCTGTTCTCACCACTTTTTTCTTCACCTGATTGCTCACAACTGTTTTCACTAGTATTTTTCTTTTCATTAGATTGATCGCTGCTACTTTCATTATTTTTTCTTCAATAGATGGCTGACAACTACTATTTTAAAGTGTTTTTTTCACTAATCGGTTGCTCATTATTTTTAGTATTTTTCTTTTGGGCTGGGACTCTAGCTTTTTTCCTTGCATCTGGGATAGGTGAAGATGCTCTACTTTGATTTCTCTTATATCGACCCATTATCTACATAAAATAGCAAAAGATAAACTAAAGATAGAAAAACTATAAAGCAGACCAGTGCAATTATAAAGCAACTAAAGCATTTCGTAATTGTCAAAATATGTTAAATATATATACACCAAAATTCACTAAAATACTACAAACTAAAAGCTTCGATATAGAAAAAAGAAATTGCCTAATTTTTCTTTTCAATCAAATCCTAGTATTAAGCGTGGATATAGAAAAAAGAAAGAAAATTTACCTTGTAACAGAAGACTTGATAGAATTGATTATCTTTTTGATAGAAAAAAATGTAAAAAGAAGAGGAATGATTTATAAGAGAAAATTTGGATAAAATGGTGGAGAAGAAGAAAAGAGGAAAGGATGAACTGGAGAATGAGAAAAGAGAAAAATACGGATGAAGCCTTAACCGATTTCTCTTTATCTGTGACTTTCAAGGGTGATCATTTCAAGGAGGCAAAGTTTCAAATAGTCTAATTTAGCCCCTTTTATGTTAATTAATAAACTTAAGTAAATAAAGGAAAAAGAGAAAAAAATAAATGGGGTCCACTTGTCCCTTTTATTTAATTAGAAACTTAGGGAGGGTTCTCAGCTCATTTTTTCATAATCTCCTCTCCTCTCTCATTTTTTCTCTCTCTCTTCCCCAAGCCCACTGCCGCCGCTCCTTCTCCGACGAAGCTCCATCGGAGCACACAACAACCAAGTTTTCTTCTTTAAATAACACCGGCCGCCATACCTCTACCGATAACCACACCGAAAAATGCAGCCGCACCACCACCCACTACTGCACTCATTTTCCCTTCCCCTTTTTCCTCTGCCTTTTTTGGTTAATAATCCTAATTATTTATATTTTTTATAAATCAAAAAATAAATTGCAAAGTTTTTGCCTTTTTAATTTTTTTTTTTTTTTGGTTGATTTTTTGCTTTTTCTGTATATCATTTTTGTTGCTGATGGGAATTTGTTGTCTTATAGGTTTGGATATTGATTTATTGATGTTAAAGGGGTTTTTGGGTCTATGATGATGATGAGATGATATTTTTTGGTATAATTTTTATAGTTGTTTGTTGATTTGGGGCTTCTTTGATCCTTTTGTTGTTCTTGAAATGGATGTAAAGATCTCTCTTTTGGTTTGATGGAGTTGGATCCTCCATTAACTTAATTTTGGGCAAAAAGAAATTTTGGGTGTTATATGTTGATTTGAGGGCTTCTTTAATCCTTTTGTTGTTGTTGAAAATGGAAGGGTGAAGGTGTTTCTGTTCTTTCGATTTTATGGAGTTTGATCTTTCATTGGCTTTTAGGTATTGTGTAAAATCTGCTAAAGGAGACAACGCTGTTATTTCATTTTTGGTGTTTAATATGTGGTTTTGGTACTAAATATATGATACAACTTGCATGTTTTGTTTTTGTTGATTTTAATTTATTTTTATTCAAATTGATTATTTGCACTATTTTTAATATTTGGATGAATTTTGAATTGTTTGTCACATTCTGTTGCTGATTTTGCATTAATGTTGGAATTACTTCTTAATCATTTTTTGTATGTTATTAATTTTGGTGATATTTCATTATAAGCATCAAACACTTGGCCAATGAAATTATCTCTCCATCTGGATATTTGAGGCCACCCCATTACAAAAGACGGATTTTATTTTATCAAAATTATTATTTATATTAAGGGTTGACACCTGACCGATGAAGAAATAGGCCTGCACAAATAAAAGGATGGATATTATGTATATAAATACGTAATAAAATAAATAAATTTGGGCGATGACGAAATTTTTATAACAACGCAAAAAGTTTTATGATTTGTATCTTGGCAACACGATTTAAGACGGCTAATCAATTGAGCAACCACTTTGTATCCATGACGTATTTAAAATTTAATTCGAGCCAACTCTTTTTAACGAAAAATTATATTTTTTATACATATATGAACACATATCCTTTTCAATTTATTTTTTATAATTATTTATTTGTTGCTAACGTTTTATTTACAAGTGTTTGTACAGGTTATTAGAAATACTCATCGGGAATGCATTCAAAGAAGACTTTAATTTTATGTTTGTATTTTTATACTTTCACACTTGTACAAATATCAATTATAGTGAAATCTTTATTTTAGGGTATTGGACAGGATATTATTTATTTACGCAATCCTCACCGCGCGTTAGGCAAATTTAGGCCATTAATACTTATATTAAATCAATTTAGATATTTAATCAAATAATTCGCACCCTTTACATTAAAAAATACTATGTAATCTTTTTCATTTAATAAATTTTCTTTATTCAATCTTGTCTTTACATGCATATTATATATTTTGTTTATATATATTTTACGATAGCATAAGTGTTATATTATTTCAGTGCATATTTTATTTCTGTATTTACAAACATCGAATTTTTTGTTTCCCTTTTTA
This sequence comes from Capsicum baccatum var. pendulum, assembly GCA_030864225.1. Taxonomy (NCBI): domain Eukaryota; kingdom Viridiplantae; phylum Streptophyta; class Magnoliopsida; order Solanales; family Solanaceae; genus Capsicum; species Capsicum baccatum. Next base: position 113,713,239 of record CM061555.1, on the reverse strand, counting down.
AATAAACCTAAGTCTGGTGGGGAACCACATTTGTGGATTCTGAAGGGTGCCTAACCCCTTTCCTTCGGAATAATTTGAACTCTTACCTAGAATCTAAATTGGTTTCGTAGATTAGAATAAAGTCATACTTGTTAATAAATAAATAGGTTTCCTATTTTTCCTTAAAAATTAGGTGGCGACTCTATACAAATTTATTCTTAGAGTCCATAATGTCGTGATCGTTTTGACCTTAGGTAAAAATCAGGTATGACAGGTACATTTCAAAATATTTGTTGTGATGTGATTAATTCTTCAATGATAATTATGTTTCATATATTAAAAATACGTTATAGTTACTTTTTCAGTATTTGCAACTTTGATTGAAAAATATAAATAAAATTATCTATATTTATTTACGAGTATATTTATATATTTGAGCACATGTACAATCACAAATACATATAAATACAAATATAAATACTGTGCAACTATAAAAAACAAATTTGTAGTTATATATACAACTATATAAACTTGTCCCGAATTATTAATATATATCCAATTAAAATACATGTATGATAACGCTCAATCTACAGCTCTCGTAGGAGTGTAAAGCGGTCGTTAGCAAATATAGAACCCAACCTGGGTTGGGTATCGATCCCACAGGGAATAGCTTGGTCAACAAGTAAGTAACGGTTACTAGACTTTTAGTGCAAGTCTCGTAAGAAGGGGGGATGGTAATGTGTAACCAAAACAATAAAGTAAAAGCTGAAAATAGCAAAGTAAAAAGAAAAGGATTGTTACATAAGTTGTAAACAATGAGAATTGAAGCGTTGGGGTTATGTCCACCTCCTGAGTTATACGTCTCTATTGACTATGAGTGTGTAGAATTCCAACATGCATGTGCTTATAGAGAATTGTATTCGATGGTAAATCCAGGCGTCTTTCGACCTATTCGAGGATTATTTCACTTTAACTCTTTCGAGCTTAAAGCGTGTCTAACGGTACGAATTCTCCAAGAGGTTAATCCAGTTACGGCACTAACTGTTTAGTAGGGAATTTAGGGGGTGACCCTACTACCTTGACATTATCTCTTTTCCAGACAAATAACCTTTCTTTCGAACAAGTTAAATGTTATACTGGCGTATTCTTGTGTTTGCAACCACAAAGAATGTAGATTAAGATGAAGAGAATAATGATATAAGCAGCATACGTGTCACGAACTCACAAACTCATAGCAATAGATAGTATTTCAGTTGGCTTCCATAACCCCAACAGAGAAGTTTAGTTACCCATGATTGCGAAGGAGATCACGATTGACATTGTTGTTATACCACAATAAGGATGAATTTCGTGTGGCTCAAGAGGTAGGCGTTAGGCGTGAATTTCCTAGGCAACGTAACGTTTCTCTTGTTGCGGAAATTAAGAATATATGAATAGAAAAAGAAAAATAGAATTAATGGGAAGATTAGAAGAGTTGTAATTGAGAAGTAGAATGTATCTCTCCACTAAGGGAGGAATTGTTTTTCTAAGTGAAGAATTAATTAAAATCTCTAGCATGATAGGGTATTTATAATACCCATATCCTAATCCTACTAAGCTAATGAAATATCTAACCAAATCCTATTAAGCTAATGAAATACTTAACCCAATTGTACTAGGTTAATGTAACATTATCCAAATCCAAATAAACTAATGAAATACTTAACCCAATTGTACTAGGTTAATGTATCATTATTCAAATCCAACTAAGTTACTGCTAGTCCCCAAAGTCTTCAGAAATGTTGTTTTAGCCCGGGACAGATTTTCCATGCATCACTTTTGGTCCTTTAGGCGTCCCAGCTCCCTTTCCTTCCTTCGTGAGCTTTCTTTGGCATCAAGTAAGCCATAAAATGCTGAATTCTGCATCATTTATACCTGAAACTTTGCTAATCATGTTCGTTAGCTTACTTACAGGAAAAAGGACTAAAAGTGCATAAAATATATAATTTGTTCTCAAAACATGGCACAAATATGGGCAAAATATATTGATATAGGCGTGTAAATTCGCCTATCATCAATGTACGGTTATCTAAATGTATTTGCTATTGATTTTGAAATGCATATAAATACAAATATATAACTGTTCAACTAAGTAATATATATGTAAGATCAGAACATATAACTGTATAATCACTTATTAATATATATATATATATATATATATATATAATATATATATATATATATAAAATTACGTATACAATTATTGAAATGGGATAAATTTTCAACATAATACTAAAATGGAAATTTTTCATTCAATTTGATTGAGTATCAATTTTCAAAATACAATAACACAGTTGTCAAATTCAATTAACTTTTCACATGAAACATGAAAGTAAGATATGAAACTTAACAACTACTCAACTACATCACTGTCAACCTATAGTTAAATGTTATCATACACAAAATAGAAAAAAAATCATCAAACTTCAAGGATTTATGCCTCGTCGGTTATCCCGATTTCCCTAACAAGCTTTATTGGTGCTTCTTGCCATGAATATAGGATCACGTAAAACCTATACAACAAAAAAAGACAAAATATTTATATCACATAGACATATTCAAAAATATACAAAATACATAGACATACAAATTGCATATGTATTTACAGTACAATATATATATATATATATATATATATATATATATATATATATATATATATATATATATATATATATATATATGCATATGTATTTACAAAAATATATATTTACCTCATATGTATATATACAGATATAAGACATAAATCGTTATAACAAAAATGACAACTATATACATATACATATAGGTAACCAAAAAATACGCAATACATATCATAAACAGTAAAAAATACAAATAAATACATATGTTACCCTTTAGAATGACATAGAACAATTCAAAGACAAACTCAACACTGTACAAAAATACATATGAATATGCATTTGTATATATAAAATACAAATAAATGCACATGTCCAAAAAATAATTATATACAATCAGAATTGTATATATATACAAATGAATACTCATTAGTTAACAAATACATATACAAATACCTTTTCATCTTTATCTTTTTTCGAATCATATTGAGAAGAGTTTCAGCATCAAAACTTAAAATTTTGCTTGATTCTCCATTTTTTTTGAAAAAAATTCTCAGATCTTTGTATTTTGGGGGGTTTAATTTGGAGACGAAGGTTTTTTCAATCCTTTTTGTTTCATTGTTTCAGTAATCTTCTCTGAATGACTACAATGATTCGACCTCACCTCTTCAACGCTCACTGATTTCTTTAACTATCCTACCATTAAAGCAAAACCTCCATAATCACACAATAAAAAAAATCACAAAAACAAAAAAACCCGCAAGAATAATGATGAACGAAAAAAGTACAAATTATATAAAAGTTAGGAAAGGGATAACGTACAATAACTATAAATTTATAGTTACCTTATTTTGTGGAGCACAATCTTTATCTATTAAGGTGAAAAAATGTGAGAAAAATAAAAGAAATTGATATGAAAATATGAAGAATAGGCGTTATTTGAAAGAAAAAAAAGGTACAGTAAAATAGAAAAGAAAATAAGTGTTAGAGTGAAAATAGGAGAAGTTACTCTTTGATAGCTGTAAACACTCATGTATTGAGTGGTTCTATAAAAAAATATTTTTTCTGCTGTAAAATATAATTTTGTGAAAGTGTTGCTAGTTATCATGATTATGATCTTAAGTTTGTCACTTCTTGACTTCTTGTAATTTTATCATTTTTTAGTAAGTTAATATTTGAGAAAAGATAATAATACTCAGCAAAGCTCTTCATAGATAGATATCTTTGAGTTACATATTTTTTATTTACTTCATGTTTTATTTTTCACATTTTGTTAGCAATGTTTTAAGTTTGAAAATAGAAATAATTATTTAGCTTTTATTTATAATATTGTTGTTATATATTATCTAATCTTGGATTTAATCACGTTTGTTGTTAGTGTTAACCACTTGATGTTTAATGTTTTCATTACGTTTCTAGAACTTCAAAGCTTTATAGTTTATTTAAATACACTAAATCTTTAGTAATGTTTATTCATGCATATATATGTATGTTATAATAAAAGAGTAGGGAATGTAAAGTATGAGCATTTATAAATGAATTTCAAAATATGAAGTGAAAATCACAACATGTATTATTATGTTATCGGAATAAAACTTTCAAAAGAGGCGGCTCCTGAGTATAATGACGCAATGGTATAAAATTTAAGTACATTAAGTTGATTGTTCTTTAATATTATAAATGTATAAAAATAGGATAAATTATAAAATATCTTCCTCCAGTTATACAGAAAGTCACATTCTTTGTTAATGTAGAGAAATTTAGTAGGCGGTTGGCCATAAAAATAAAAAACGTATTCAATTTTTTTAGAATTTTTGAAGTTGAAAATAGAATTAGAGTTGTATTTGGCCATAGTATTTTTGAGTTGATATTTATAATTCAAATATATTTTAAAATAATATAAAAAGTAAAAATAAATTTTTAAAAAAATAAATTTTAATGAAAATGAGGTTATTTTATGGAAATAATTTTTTTAGAAAAAAAAAATTAAAAAGTGCAAAAAGTGAAATCAAACACCAATTTCTCAAATACAACTTCAAGTTGTATTTGGTTTATTGATGGCCAAACAAGTTTTCAAAATAAAGTAAAAATGTATTTCGAAGTATAGTGCATACTGTCTATGGCCAAACGGATCCTTAAAAGAAAAGATAGAGATGAAAAGGAAATCCGCAAAAGTAGCCCGAAAAGGTAAAGGCCTATCTCCTCCTTTTTTCTAATTCATTTTCTATCAAGTTTTTATTTTTTGTATGTAGGGGATGCAGTTTTTAACATGTAAACACCATCAATCCTTACTATGATGATTGTTGAAGGTCGGCACATTTTTTCTACATAGCTTCGGCTCTGTTGTTATGATAATTTTTTCAATACAATATTATTATGAGTTCTAGAATTTATCTACTTTGATTGTAATGCAAAAAAAAAATATTCCCGTAAAAGTTGATATAGAATGTAATTCTTTTAGGATGATAATCACCGCAATATGCAGTTGAAAGGATAGTGACAATATATAGTTCAAACGAAAGAACCTTAATGTGCTTTGGACAATGATTGTCAAATTTAATTTGTCATACGAGTTCATGTCGAAAAAGAAAAACTCAAAGTACTTTCATAAAGAAGTCTTCTCTCTATTATTCATCATAATTTTGTAATAAATTATTATTTAAAAAAAAATAATAATAATACTCGACAAAGCTTTTCATAGATAGATATCTTTGAGTTACATACTTTTGATCTACTTCATACTTTTCTTTTCACATCTTTTCAGCAATGTTTTAAGTTTAAAAGTAGCTATAATTATTTAGCTTTTATTTATTATATTGTTGTTGTCTATAATCTAACTAGTGCAGTTGGGCCGGGCCCAAGAAAAATTCAAAGACTGCACTCAAAGCTTCCAAATTTAGTTGCGTCGTATAAGTTTTGCTGATGTTAAGATCGGCAACACTTTTTCTACGCATTAGTAATATAATTTAAACCAGACAATACATAATACATACGTTTTTAGAAACTAAGATTATAATATAGGATTATCAAGTTGTGTGCTGCTAGACAAAAACAAATTTACACTGCGCAAGGATACACAACTATCAAGTTGTGTGCTACTGACAAAAACAAATTTACAATGCGCAAAACTATAGTGAGCTACTGGACAAAAACAAATTTACAATGCTTAATACTACAGGACACTTTAGTTTTGCGCTACCAGCCAAAAACACATTTATAATGTGCAAGTTTAAGGGTAAACATTGTAAGCACCAACAATCTTGTATATTGTAACTATTAACTACTGATCCTTAAGTATCTGCTCCATCAAAAGCTTGGCATGTATAAGCCATACAAGGCAGGTACATAGCCGAGCGAGCTATGACAAGAAGATGAATTTATTATTAGTATCAAATATAAATAAGTAAAATAGATAGAAGAGAAAATTGATTTCAATCAAAATTTAAATGGTGATGTTAAAGTTGACTAACCTTTATTTATCTTAGCTGGAGTGTTGGAAGAGATTTTTTTTTTATGGAGTTATGCACTCAAGCTGTTGTCTCTTGCTAGATGAGGTACTTCCAATAGTTGACTTTTTCGGTTCATCTGGCGATGATGCATTGTTCTCTTTTAGTGTTTTCTCCAATATCTAGAGAAACTGATGACGTTGGTAATTAAAGAGCATCCTGCTTCTCTACAAATGATGAAACAAATAGTTTCGCTGGTGCATCATCAAAATTCCTAGAATATGATTTCCTCAACTGCATTTTAAACACTTTAATGGCAAGATCTTGCTGGATACATTGGGGGGCAGTGTTTCTTTCTGCCTTTAAAAAGAATCTCATCAAGTTCTAAGATATTAATTGAAGTAAGAATTTAACTAAATTATACTTACTTTTATACATTTATGTTAATTGTTTCATAGATTTGGTCAGTTCTCATTGAAAGAAGATTCTCTCTAAGTTCACCAAGTAATGTTGCAGCAGTTGATCCACTTCCATCTGTAATTTGAACTTGAAAACGACACATGTCATATAATAAAGTCAACAATCAAGATATAGGAACAAAAATAATCAAGATACAGAAAGCTTAAGGTAATACGTTTTTCCACTCAACTCTTAGTTGCATAGTGCAGGGTGGAACAAAATTTACTATTTGTAATAGTTTATCAGATTTTTCTAAGTGGCTTGAAGTTTTTTGTGTTCATAAACTTTTGAAAATGGCTAATTAGTCTTAATTATGAATCTTGGATGTTTAGGAAGTACTTGAAAATGAAAGGAGGCAAATTAGTTTAGGTTGGAATGAAATTTAGCTAAAACTGGAAGATCTGGAGCTGGACAGCCTAAAGTTGACTCACAATAGTTGAATTGGTCATTTTATTCTATCATTAAGGACACTGGCATCTTTCAAGGAAAGTAATTTACTCATTATTTTACAACAGTCTTCTAATGAAAACCTTATTTTCTTGGTTATTTACACTTATTTGTCATTAAAGACCCGAATGAACAAAAAGTCCTCCTTGCATTGAAGTGGTACAATTTGTGTTGGAGTCGTTCACAGTGGGAAAATGTATTGGATACTACTATACTGGATTGTTATTGCTACGTATATGACCTAGACTGTAACAGAATCATAGAATCAAAAGTGAGAGCAAAAAATGATCAGAAAGCTCAAGAATATCACAATTATACCATCTGAAATCTCATTTTCTGAATGTATGGTCAATCAAGTTCTCTAAACTCTTTGTAATTTTTAGTGGAATACAATAATTTGAATTCTTAGATATCAAGGATCTCTAGGAAAAGATACGTTATATAAGGAGAGAGACGTGCACAAATATTTGTGTAACAAGATATGACTACTAAATCAAGTGCAGAAAGCAAATATGAGTAAGACTTTAGCCACATCTATGTTATTAGTCAAGACTTTAGCCACATCTATGTTATTAGTCGAAACCAGGTTCTCATAGAATATATAAGAGATAGAATTGAGAGAAATGGCTTCCAGTTTTATCAACCCAAGAAAGCCTTTAATATGCAAGTTGCCAATAGCATGTACTATTACGCTTTAACACAAAAGGCAATAGTGTCTAACCATATCATTTTTGGATGAAAAGGTACAAAAATGGTGGCTACACATCATAACCATACAAGATTTATGAGATGCTTCTAACAGTAACTTTCAAAAAGGAATTAGACACGTTGATGCAAAAAGTAGCTTCAACTATGTACCTAAACTAAAGGTTTTCAATGTCAACAAAGGCAAAAACATAATCATGCTACAAATAAAAGGTCATAGATCTTGTAAACCAATTGAAATTAAGAGTTTTTTCCTTTGACCAAGCACTAAGACTTCAACCTTCTATTTGGGACTAAATAACTCCACTAAATAAGTAATACACATTGAGGAAGGCTAATTGCATGATTGGATAAAAGCTTTAATTTTGTAAATAGAATATTCATAAATAAAAATAGTTTTTCAGTCGTCACACATAATAATTTTTCACACAGAAAAACCACACAATTAATTATGAGAAGTTTGTTATACCTGGGTGCTAACATGGTATGTTCTTGGCAATTAACATAGTCAATACCCTTTATTATCTTGGTTCTAACAAGGTTCTTGCATTGTGAACATATTAACTCATAAAATGTCTGTTCTTGCATTGTATTTTGTTTTTGCTTTCCTTTATCTAAAATATCATGTTCCATTTTAAGATATCCGTCGAGAGAACAAACATTTCGTATATTTGGTATCTCATCAATTTCAAAAGTTTTAGGATGTGTACAAACATTTTCTATTTCACAAACTTTTTCAATACCACAATGCCATCCACTTTGACCATATGAAAATAACAGTGGATATTGTAAGGTATCATAGCATCCGTAATAATAATTTACTAATCTTGTACAATTACTGTGAGTATATATTTGAATATGAGGTGGCCGAATAGCATTCCCATCATTTTCCTCAACCCATGTTGCTGCAATATCAGATGAGCTAGGTAGATTATATACGCGTTGGTCTAAACTTGAGTCACATCTAAGAGCAATGTGAAAGCTTTCTAAGTTATAAATGCTTACCAAGGATCGAAGGAAAATAGAATATGTATTATTTGATAATATATCCATTAGTTTCTTCATTACTGATTATGAACTTTGTTGGAACAAGCCATCCTATATGCTAGCTCGTTATTATTAATATAGAAGTACAATTGTAGATTTTTTGATTTTCCATTTTGTGGGTACAAATCATTTATAAAATGATACATTTGTCCTTGAACTTTGAATGTGTATACACCACAATTTCTTTTAGCTAATTTTTATTGTATTTTGCACCAAAAGATATAAATGCAAATAGATTATTATATGTCCTTATGTATGTTCAAAAGTGTAAAGATTCTTCATCTTCTCCAAAATATAAATTTTGTAATTTCACTGGCATTGTATGTGAAGTCAACTTGACGGTACCGTTAGCACAACAAAATCCAGGTGGTTCATATCGAAGTCTCTTTGCAGAACAAAATTTACAGTTTGGGACTTTTTGGAGTGAAACATAATTTGATTGAGGATGTTGATCAAATACATTTGAAGTTGAACCTAGAATAAAAAAAAAGGACTAATATTAACCAACACCTATAAATTGTTGGCATAACTAATACAAGAGTATGTACTCACCTTTTTCGTATGTGTATGGTATCATTTCAATTGGTTGGGAGGAAGCGTTTTCTAAAAATCGATGTCTCTTTGATTCTTGATCTTTAGATTTACGGTGTGCCATAGATCTTGTTTTACTTCAGCTTTCAAGTTATTATATTTTTCACGTTGCTTCATGTTTTTATCAGTACTTGAAAGATATCATTTATTTATTTTTTTTACTATCCATTAGAATCTGTTGTTCCAATAGATAATCAAATTATGTTCAAACTATATTCTGTCACCATGAAGAACACAGACGTTCGGTAAGAAAAACATAGTAATATATACGAATAAAATATATATATCATAGGGCATACACTTATGATAAACACCACTTCAAATATAGAAAATTAATATGCTAAACTTATATACTTACATGTACAACGCTAAATCCTTCTTTGAAATGGCGTTGTTCTTTCCTTCATTTTGTTCCACCAAAAGTAAAAGTAGCAGTCCTTGAAATATAAAATTAAGTTACATCAAATTTAGTAGTCAAACACCCAATAGAAAAATTAAAAATTCTATCACAATGAAAATCCTAACAATCCAATGCAACCTCTTCACAGAAAATGCACATAGGACAACAAATTCAGGCACTCATATCAAGTGTGTATCACTTTTTTCATTTTATTATCATCAATTTTAAGAATAAATTGCAGGGTAAGGTTGTGTACAATAGACCTTTATGGTTTATTGTACGCAAGTTAAAAACATGTCAAATAACAAATGAAATCCAAACAAACTAATAGAACCCACAAATCATGTGAGATACAACATCAATCATGAATTCACTCCACATATTTAGCAGTTACTCACATGAGTAAACAACCAAAATGATGATTTGCCCTTAAAAATAGCATCACCCAGTTTATCATAGTGCAAATCATGTATTTTGTGTAATTACTCCCACTTCACCTTTACATTGAATTTTAAATGCAATCTAAACGTTCCATCAAAGTTCATAACCAAACACCACTCAACTTTAATTACCGACAAAACACTCTTTAAAAAACTTGGTAGCTTATAATTACGTTAACATAAGAATTATCATCATTCACTTTCAATTTTATTACTCCTACCTTTATTGCTTAATGCGGTGAGTTAATAATTGTCAACTGAGCATTACAAGCTAGAAACATATAACATTAGCCATACAATAATATTTACAATGTCTATAGATGCAAAAGGATAATGCAACTTATTAAGCAACAATGTTATTTAAAAGCAAAAAGAAAAAAAAAAAACTAAGATCCATTGAGGTTTTAAGTGCAAATAAAGCGTGAATTTTAATAAAAAAGGTGCAAGGGGAGAAAAAAAATACAAATATATATGTTTTGTCCAAGACTAATCATTGCATTATAAGAATGAATGACAAATATACGAACAAAAGGAATTTAAAAAAAATTATGATAAAGTGAATGATGTCGCGTCGCATCGCCTCTTAAGAAGAGGCTCATTGGTAAGGAAATGTATGTCCTAGAACGTTGATGATGACACTGAAGTACACATTGAGCAAGGCAAAACGCTCAACACGTTTCAAACCTCGCTTCAAGGCCTAAGCGTGCTTTAAATATGCCTTTGGCAACACTGTCAAGCAAGTGTTAAACGTAGATAAGATAATTACACAGTCTTTGGCTTATGGTGATTGCAAAAGGCTGAACTTGGAAACTTCGATAGGACCACCTTTAAGTATTAATAAGTGACAACAACACAAGTTAACCATCCTGTCTCAGTCATATCAAAAATCAATGAATATCCTTCAAGATTATCTCCTTGGGTAGTACTTGATACGAATATCTTACTTTATTTTTCCTGACATTCTACTTCAGATTATCCAGTTATAAGTCATTAAGACTTGGTCGAAAGTAATGTAAAAATGAAGAAGAAAGAAAATTCTACATATTCTTTTTGCTTTTGTAACATTCCTCACAAAGGGCAAATACTGATTTCGTTTTTGATGCTGCACCCGTGCCAGATTGCTTTTGTAACACTCCTCACAAAGGGCAAATAATTATTTCGCTTTCGATGCCATACGCGTGTCGAATTCTTCAAAAATACACTATGTTTAGAGAATCCGACCTCTCCCCTCCCCCCCCCCCCCCCAACTACTTTAGAGTCTAGCAACATAGATCATTTCTACTTGCTACCTTCTTTATTTCCACTGCTCAACTCTATTCCCGACCCAGTAGCCTAGCCAATCATTAGAATCCATTAGGCCACCAAAATAAGCCTCTTGCACAAACTACAAAGAAATTCTTTACTACCATTGTTTGCTGCAATTATCTCCAACTTCTGTAGAATTGCTCTTGTCTCGGCAGAAAACAACTTATGCTAATTTGCTCAAGTATCTCAAGCCTCTATAAGTTACTTTCACCAACTCACTTAATTTCACCAAAATAACAGGTTTCATCCCCCAAAAATGGTACTTCATTACCAGAATGGACGAAATTACGATGCCATGTTACTGTGCAGGGAAAACTAAGTACGTTTAGAACTCATTAATTAACTAATGAAGAGTTTAATTTGGAGACATGAGTGCAACTTGTTCATGATAATCATTCCAAATCCAATTTTTTGACCAAGTAGTTCGGACGCCCTCTTAGTCTCATTAATCTCAAATCTCAATTACTAAAAACACTTGAAATTACACTTAGAAATTTCATCGAACACATGATGGGAATCATAAAGAAAACACTTTAATAAACAAAAAACATATCCCAGGTCTTGAAATTAGCTCTACATAATGACAAGAAAACTTCACATTACCAAGCGGAACGTCGATCAATAAAGAACAAGATGAATGTTTCACTTATAACTTTTATCAAACACATAGTAGGTGTTAAAGTGGGTACCCAAGAATTCCCAAAATTTATATCAAATGTTACACCCACACTAAATAATCTACAAATACCATGTTTTTTCATGCCACATAATCATAGAAATTAGCAAAACGTAGTAAATACAAATTAGCAAAATGTAGTAATTTTTTTCAAATTTTCGCACATAATACAACAACAAAGAAGAAATTTGGCAGAATTATCAAAAATTTTTTTAAGAAAAAAACAACTTACCTAAGCAAGATGAACAAAAGATGATAAAAATACAACTCCAAAGCTCTGCAGAAAGCAATCATCGACCTATTTGGAGTTTTATAGAAACTAATGACCGCCTTTTTTCTGATAAACTGATGAGTCATAGCTAACTACCAACTTATTTATGATTTTAAAGGATGAGTCATGCCATTTGTAGTGGACCATCTCTAGTGGCTAAAGTGACAAATATGATATTCTCCCTTGGACACATGTGTTGGTGCTGATTTACGGATGTAGGAAAAGTCTTAATATACGTGTGTGGTGTTTTCATAAACCAAAACATCTTTTATGGCCCCACATTAATTTATCATATTGATCAATATCATTTACGAAAGCACATAATGATATTTCAAAAATGTCCCTTTTAGGACAACGAAAACTTGAGATTGTGGCTTATAATAAGTAGTAATTTTAGATTTAATCACGTTTGTTGTTGGTGTTAACCACTTGATGTTCAATTATTTTCATTACATTTCTAGACTTCAAAGCTTAATAGTTTGTTTCAATACACTAAATTTTTAGTAATGTAAATTCATGCATATGTATGTTTGTAATAAAAGAGTAGAGAATGTAAAGTTATAAGCATTTCAATTGAATTTTAAAATATGAAGTGAAAATCACAACACGTATTATTATGTCGCCAGATTAAAACTTTCAAAAGAGGCAACTTATGAGTATAATGATGTGATGATATCCCGTTTCGCCATGAAAATTATAATTTTTTGGAGTTGGAGTTGGAGTTGAAGTTGAAGTTGGAGTTGGGATTGTGTTTGACCATTAATATAAATTAAAGTTGTTTTTGAAATTTTGTGAGAGAAGTATGAGTGAGAAAAGTGAAAACAAGTAAAACTTATTTTCACTTTTTCAAATACAATTTTGAAATTGTATTTGAAATTTTCATGGCCAATGCATCTTGTTTCACCTTTTTCACTAAAGTGAAATAATTTTTCGAAAAAAAAAAAAAATTTATGGCCAAACGACTACTTAACATGAAGTTAATTGTTCTTTAATATTATGAACATATAAAAATATGGATAAATTATGAAATATCTTACTCTAACCAGTTATACAGAAAGTCACATTCTTTATTTATGTAGAAAAATTTAGTAGGTGTTTGACCATAAAAATAAAAAAATATTTTCACTTTATTTATAATTTTTGAAGTTGAAAATAGAATTAGAGTTTTATTTGGCCATAGTATTTTCGAGTTGATATTTATAATTCAAATGTATTTTAAAAATAATATAAGAAGTGAAAATAAATTTTAATTTGAAATTTTATGAAAATGGATTTATTTTTTTGATAATAAAAAATATTTTTTAAAAAAAAAATAATTAAAAAGTAGAGAAAATAGTCAAATGTCCGCCAGTCTATTACTCAATTACCAACTATACATCTATACTTTGCGGGAGTCCTATTACCCCTGAATTATTTTAAAGTTGAATTAATTTTCACCCTGAAATGCTATACTCAGATTTGGACTGGGAAGTGAAATACACGCACCAACACATCATTAACACGTATATTTTTTATTTAAAATTATTTTTTATTTGCTTTCTTCCTCATTCTTCTATTTTTCATCACCTTCCATCATTTTTTCACTACTAAAACAATATCAAAGGTTCTACTAATAGCTTGAAATGCAAAAATGGATCGAATTTTTGATAATTCTTAGTAAGAATCTTCTTTTTGTAATGAATCTAAATAGAAATCATTAATGGGTATTGCTGAAAATACAAAGTCATCAAATAGAGTTGAAGAAAAAAATTATTTTTTTTTTGGAATGAAACGAACAAGAAATTAAATTATTTTATTTCCTTTTTTGATCGTAAATTATGTGTAAATAAAGTCGCACATCTAATATTTATTTTTGGATTATTTGAAAGAGTGATTTGTATGTAGGAAAATAGTCCATGATATTAGGATTATTTCCATGAATGCATTATTAATTTGCTCAAATTGGGGCAATGAATACTACTACATAAAGCATAACATTGATCTTTCCATTTTCATATTCATTCTCAAAATTACATAGAAGTTTGTAAAAAATCAAGAAAAAAAGATTTAGATTATAATTTTCAAACTGATGTGTTTCGAAGAACAAAGAATAGAATTTGACAATCCAATTGACCATGTGGGTTGACATCTAAAAGTTGTTTTTCAATATTTCCTAATTCCCTGCACAAATTATAGTATCAAAAATTAAGAGAAATCTTAAAGTTCCATGGTGAATCTGGTGGAGATGGTAGCGGTGACAATGACAGCGAGATGGTGAGTGGTGGAAAAATTGATTTATATTGCTATGAGGAAGAAGGAAAACAAAAGAAGAAAAAAGAATAACTAAAAATACATATATTGCTGAAAAGAAATACTAAAAATAAAAGTTTAGTAATATATTTCCAGTGCTCACTCTCTCAAAGAGAGTGAATTAAACTCACCTTGTCATGTAAGCATTTAGGGAGGTAATAATTTCAATTTTAAACAGTCTGGTGAAGTGATAGGACCTCGAAAAGTTAAAGTGTAGTTAAAAAACTGGTAATAGATTGAAGGAGTATTTGGCTATTTTCTCTTAAAACGTACAAAAAGTGAAATCAAAAATTAAATTTTCAGAATAAAATAAAAATATATTTCAGAATATAGTGAATACTATTTATGATCAAACGGTCCTTGAATTGGAGAAGTAAAATTTTCTTTCAAAATCATGTTACCTATGCGAGAAAGAATCCATGCAAAAACTTGTTAGGAACATGTGAGAGAGCCCAATTAGTGGATTGGAGTGGAAGCCCAAAACTCTGAGGGTCTGATTGTGGCCCAAAAAAGAGCAGCGCCGCCAAGAGATTAATCCGTTGGTTAAAGGGGCATTTACGTACATTAACCTCGGTCTCCGATAAACCGTCTGAATCCTCCTCAAGTTTTCTTGATATCATATAAACTTTTGAAACCCAAAACTCCCATTAAAGCGTAATTTAGGATGAAAAGTGGTTCATCAGAGACGAAGTTGTTACAAGAATTGATACTGTATGCGGCAAGTGCAGCACTTAGTTGCCTTGTCTTGTTTGTGGGGCTCCGACAGCTTGACCCCAACCGAGAGGCATCCAAGAAGGCACTTGAACATAAGAAGGAAATTGCTAAGCGATTGGGTCGTCCCCTTATTCAAACCAATCCCTATGAGGTCTTTATTCTATTCTTCTTTTTATCAGGCCAATATGATTTCATTTGATTCTAATTCAGTAGTATATTTTAATTGAATTCTTGCAACTTCATATATGTGCGTATACATAATTTTTTTTTTCTTTTTGGTTTCGGTTATTCCTCTCATCTCCTAGTTCTTGATGGCTCTGGCTTACACGTTATAA
Source organism: Capsicum baccatum var. pendulum (assembly GCA_030864225.1). Classification (NCBI taxonomy): domain Eukaryota; kingdom Viridiplantae; phylum Streptophyta; class Magnoliopsida; order Solanales; family Solanaceae; genus Capsicum; species Capsicum baccatum. The sequence goes on along the minus strand of CM061555.1, from coordinate 113,697,514 downwards.
AGAGGCGAATTTAGAATTTAAATATGATGGGTTCAATTTATCCAATACACTTGTGAAATTGTGCTTTCAAAATTTAATATTTTCCCTTGAAATCTTAGTAATCTTTCACATGTGGTAAGGTCTGCGTACATTCTATCCTCTCAAGACTCACTTTGTGGTACTATACTATAATGGGTATGTTGTTGTTGTTGCTTAATAATCTTTCACATATACCTGTTGAGTGTATGTCCCATCCACAGCTGTATATAATATGTGCTTCGAGAGAAAAGAGTTTTTGTAGGTGAGATGGTAAAAATGCTGCATCTAACAGTTATTTGGATAAGAATTATATTAGATTGCTTCCTAAAGTTAGTTCGAAAAATTTTTAGCTGGAAATTTGATTTGGATATTTTCGGCTCACTGAAATTATTGTTTTGGGGATTGATTGCTATAGGAGCTCAAATTCTTTTACATAATAAATGGGTTTCTGTACGAGCTAATTATGGTGAAAGGAATCATCTTTTCCGCATGTATGTGCTTATTCGTCTGTAAGACGGAAGTTATGAGCAAGGGCATAGTGATCAGTCTTCTAATCTTGATTCATTTGGCAAGGATTAAGATTTGGATGTTCACATGCTATCATTTAATAGTACTTGTTTGTATGTTTAATAATCCTGCATTACATTGGTGAAGCAACTCTCTTGTTAAATAATATTGTTGGTGTTGGCTGTGTTAAAGAGAGTAATGTAGATTTCAAAATTATTGCCCTTATACTGCTTGTGAAATTGTTGTATTTGTGAGTCTGACTCAATTTTCTGAAAAATTTGTGTAAATGATATCTTCTTTTATTGAAGATGATAGTGTACTTCTGTTTTTCTTTACCGGTTTGAGTTATTTAGAGTATTAGACAGTGCCCATTATATTTACTTATTTTCTTATTGATTTGCCAGATCCCCCTCTTTATTCTTTTTTAACCTACCGGTATAATCTACCTGTGATATCTGAAATTTTTTATTTCAAGTAGAATAATTCTTTCTTGGTGTGAATAATTTGAAGAAGCAGACTTTATAGAACCTTCTAACTTATAGTCAAAAACGATCATGTTCAGTGGCTAATCTAGAATTTCTGAAATATGTGTGTATTACTAAAAAAAAACAAAGGGACAAAATTTATTAAGTGGGAATTGATCTCTAGTCCTCAAGGTAAATAACTTAACATTCATATATTAATTTAGACGGGTTCAATATATCCCAGTTCTTATTAAATTTATTAAGTGAGAAGTGATCTCTAGTCCTCAAAGTAATTGTGCTTATTTTGGTCGTGGTAATTGCTCTCATCACCTAGTTCTTCATGCTTATAGGTTGTTGAGACGAATTCAGCATTTGAACTTGATGGGTTCAATATATTGCTGGACCCATTAAACTTATGAAATTGTGTTTCCAAATTTAATATATTTTGAAATCATAGTAATCTTTCACATGCGGTAAGGTCTGGTACATTCTACCCAACCAGACCCAACTTTACGGTACTATACTATTCTGGGTATGTTGTTGTTGCTGCTTTGTAATCTTTCACATATACCCGTTTAGTGTATGTCACATCCACAGCTGCATGTAGCATCTGTTTCAAGAGAAAAGAGCTTTGTTAGCTGAGATAGTAAAAATTCTGCATCTAATTGTTATTTGAATAAGAATTAGCTTGCTTCCTAAAGTTAGTTCAAAATTTTTAGCTGGAAATTTGATTTGGATATTTTCGGCTCACTGAAATTATTGTTTTGGTGCTTCATTGCTATAGGAACTCAATTTTTTTTTACAGAATAAATGGTTTTCTGATTTGAGCTTATGTTGAAAGGAACCATCTTTACACATGTATGCGCTTATTCGTATGTGAGACAGAAGTAATGAGTAATGGCATACCAACCCTTGCTGATGAAAGTTGTACCGTGATTTCAGTCTTCTAATCTTTAGTAATTTGGAAAAGATTAAGATTTAGGTGTTCACTTGCTATCAATTATTAATACTAGTATTTACGTTGAATAATCCGTCATTACATTGTTGAGACAACTCTTTTGTTCAGTAATATTAGTCGGTGTTAGATGTGTTAAAGAGAGTGATTTTCAGAACTTTGCGTCTTTCTACTTATTTTGAAATGTTTATATTTGTTAGTCTCACTCAATTTTCTGGAAATTTGGTTTAGATGATATATTTTTAATTGAAGACGATAGTGTACTTTCGTTTTTCTTTATCTGTTTGAATTATTTAGAGCATTGTCTTTGGTGGTGGTTAGACCAGCTATGTTGTATGAGGCGGAGTATTGGCTAGTGGAGAACTCCGGCATCCAAAAATGAAGGTGTCGGAGATGAGCATGCTACGATGGATGTGTGGGTTTATGAGGAAAGATAGGATTAGAAATGAGAATCTTTGTGATAAGGTGGGAGCAGTGTTTTGGACAGCGAAAGGCGACAAGGCCCCGCCTCGCCACACGGAGAGGTGAGTGCCTTTTGAATGTAAGGCGACAATTAATATAAAAAATTAAAATAATATATAAATGATCAGAATTTCAATAAAAATAATATATTAAGAAATATTTCAAGTCAAAAATTAAAAATAGATAGTAGATAGATATTAAAAGTCTAGAACTTAAATGACTCAACAATTCAATAGCCATAAAACAAGTTTATTCTTCTTCAAGATTTGCATAATCTTCAATTCCGACATGCATTTCATTATATTGCCCCTCATCTTCTTCCTCTTTGGATTCTTCATCAACTAGGGCCCGAGTCTGGCTTGAACTTGTTGCTTTTCCCTTTTCAAGTGACCTTGACCTTGACTTTCTCCTTACACCATAGATATTATCTTCATCAGCTCCAGCTGCCATAGCAACAGTGCCCCAATTAAGATCACCTTCCTCATACACCAGTTCATCTTCTCGATCTTCGGGGCCAACAAGTAACCATTCATTAGCATCTTCAATATTTTCCAAGATAATAGGATCAATGGTGTCGCGAATATTATAGTGACGTGCCAATGTTCTAATGTACTTAACGTACACGAGATCATTGAGACGCGATAGCTCAAGCCTATTTCTCTTCTTGGAATGAATCTGTGCATAATAAAGTAATTACTAATTAGATGCGAATAATAATCGCTTTAATATAGAAAGTTGAATATAATAACTCGTTCTCACATGTTCAAAGACACTCCAATTCCGCTCGCATTCAGATACACTACAAGTTAAACTCAGAACTCTCATGACAAATCTTTGCAAATTTGGAGTTCTGCTGCCAAATAGGGATCACCACTCAACTATAGAAAAAAATTGAAGGTTAACAAGTATAAAAAAGTCAATAACTTAAGGTGCTTTAAAATAAAGATAACTAAACCAATTCAATATTCACTAACCCGGTGACCTTGTGTCTCCGGCTCTAACAGCTTGACCAGAACCAAACAAGCCATCCGCACTCTTGTACTTAGCAAGCTCAGCAAGTAGTAAATCTTGTATGGAAAGATCGGGGACCATCGTCTCAACACAAGTGTAGTAACTCTCCCACACTTAAGCAATTTTCTCCTCACTCATCATTGATTTAAAGTACAATCCCGAATTCAAAATATACCCCGCAGAGTGCAATGGTCGCTTGAGTTGGTCAGTCCACCTTGAATCAATTATTTCGAGGACTTTCTCATAATGCCTCGAAACTCCATCAAACCCCCGTTGAATAGTTTCCTTCGCCTTATCCATTGCTTCAAGCATATAGCCCGTTGGGGTCTTTTTTCCCCATCCACCAAGCGAAGGAACGAGACCAAATGGCCACAAACTTTAAGAGCCTTGACTACATCATTCCAAAAATATGCAGAATAAAGAATGGCGGGAACTTCTTTCCCCAGAACTTCCTTTGCAAATTTACTAGAATTCCATTTATTGGAGATGATCAAGGTTCTCAAATTCTTCCTTTGTTTGTACATAGCCTCCAAAGTCAAAAAGGCCGTTGCGAATCTTGTCTTGGCCGGTTTCACCAAATTTTTCTCATTGGTGAATTTTCTCACCAAGTTCAACAACAACGACCTTTGACTTATGTAAGAAACCACCTTTGTGGCCTTCTTAAAAACTGTAGAAAACATTATATCAACTATTAGCTTAATAAATATTCAGACTTTAGTAATAAGTAATAACTAAAAAAAAAAGAGGTATTAAGTATTACCTGAGGCATATGGATTAATCTTGAATATGTCTTCCAACATCAAATTGATGCAATGAACAGCACATGGAGTCCAATAGATATGTGGGTACACAACCCTCATAAGCTCCCTGCTTTTACATTCTCACTGGCATTATCAGTTACAACTTGTACAACATTTTCTGGTCCAATATCCTCAATTGTCTTCTCAAACAAACTGTACATCTTAGTGCCGGTGGTGGACTCATTGCTAGCATCAACAGAACCAAGAAAGATGCTCCCTATCGGACAATTGACCAAAATATTAATGATCATTTTTCCATTACGAGCTATCCATTTATCCATCATAATGGAACAACCATACTTTTGCCATTGCACCTTATGCTTCTCAACAAGTTCATCAACTTTCTTTACTTCTTTAATTGAGAAACTTTGATGGGTAGGTGGCTCTATTCCCGGGTTATGTTGTCCTACCGCTTCTATGAAGTTAGTAAATGAATCATAATTAACACAATTAAATGGGAGACCCGCGTCATACATCTATACCGTGAAAGCATTTACAGCCCGCTCCCTTAAGATTTTTTGTCATTAATTCGTCGTCCTCCTCCTACTCCCACCTTTTCAAAGCCGGTGTTATATTGTGGCTTTTGTAGATAAAACTTATCCATAGAACCTTTCGTCACATGTGCCGAGGATGATACACTACCACCACTCGAAGACATTTTTTGATATTTGGAGAGAGGCATCATTTCCAAAATGTTCATTCATATCATCATCATCAACGATATTATGTGATGGCTTATATCGTTGATTCTTTGGATTTGTTGCAGCTTTGCTATCAACAAATACCTCTAATTCATCCCTAATGTTTGTTGGACAAGTTTGACATATCCTCACATTTTTGTTTCCACCTATCAAATATTGTTTGAATCGAGTAATACCATCATTTATGGTACGTTGACAAAAATTACATATCACTGCATCTTTTGTCGGTCCTTGTGTACCATAATTCCATCCTATGTCCTTTTGTTTGCTATTAGTAGATTGGGACGCCATTGAAATTGAAAGCTGTTAATGATCAAATAATTTAATTAGTATATTACCATTATGCTATGTTAATTCTACAATCTACATAAGTTATTAAAAAAAATTACATAATAACTTTTAATAAGAATTAAGAATTAAGGAATAAGGACAGTGGCCACTGGTTACTTTTACAGTAACACTGTAACAGTGTATGTCACAAGTTCACTGTTACAGATGATGCTGGCCGAAAAATAGAAGAAGAAGAAGATAAAAAGAGGAAGAAAAAAAAATAACAACACCAAAATACATATCCAGTTGCTGGATTAATAAGAAGAAAAAGAAGAAAAAAATTAGAAATCACTGCTTATCGGAGTAGAAGAAGTCGCCGGAGTTCGTCGCCGGTCGTCGGAATCAAACTTGTGAGATGAATGGTAGCAGCCGCAGTCACCAATTAGTAAGTTGGTAGTGTTAAAATGTGTAAATAAGCCCTAAAATTAGCTTAAATACCGAAAACCCTAATTTTTTTTAAAACAATTAAAAGCCGACGCCTTTGTCGGCGCCTCGCCTCGCCTCGCCATGTCGCCTTTCTCACAAAGGCGCTGTCTTTTGATTTTCGCAATGCCACGGACTGAAGAGGCGACATAGGCTCGCCTCGCCATTCGCCATTGGCGATGAGGCGCTCGCCTTTTACAACACTGGGTGGGAGTGGCTTTGATGGAAGTCAAGACGCGGAAGCGAGATTGAGATGGTTCGAACATGTGATGAGGAGGGACATGGATGCCCCAGTGCGGAGGTTGTCAAGGATGGTTTCAGGCGAGGTTGAGGTAGACCGAAGAAATATTGGAGAGAGGTAATTAGACATGACATAGAGCAACTTCAACTTACCGAGGACATGACCTTAGATATGAGGGTTTGCCGAATGGAATTAGGGTAGAAGGGCAGTAAGGAGGAGTGTGTCCGAGTTAGTAGGTAGGAGGACTGTATTATGGTATCTGTGCTAGTAGTCATTTTGCTAGTCTTGTTTTGAAGTGTGTTATCAGTTGTCGTATTAGTTGGTGCTAGTATTGTTTATGTTATTATATGGTGTGTTAATTTGTTGTTTTGTGTTCCTTTACTATTTTTTTCTGGACTGTTTTTGTTGTGAGCGGGGGTTCTATTGGAAACAACCTCTCTATCTCACCTCTGAGGACTGTATGGACTACAACTTATCCTCCCAGACCCCACTTTGTGGAAATATATTTGGGGGGTGGTTGTTTTTGTATTGGACAACGCACATTATATTTATTTCTGCCGGTTAAGATCACTTTCTGATGATGATATGCCCCTCCCCCCCCTCCCCCCCGGCCTTAGTACCTGGCTTATAGGGAGTATATTTTATTTCAAGTAGAATATTTCTTTCTGGGTGTGAATAATTTGAAGAAGCAGACCTTCTAACTTATAATAAAAAATGATCATGTTTAGTGTCAAATCAAGAATTTCTAAAACATGGGTGCACCACTAAAGACTGAACGACAAAATTTATTAAGTGGAAATTGATCTCTAGTCCTCAAGGTAAATTACTTTAACATTTATTCAAGTGCACCATTTAACCTTCTTGTAGCATGGTTTCCATAATATAATGTTATTCTACGACAACACACCCAATATGTTCCCACCAAGTAGGGTCAGGGGAGGGAAGGGAAGTGTACGCAGTCCATGCCACTACCTCTGAGGTGAGATAGAGAGGATGTAATATAGTGTTATACTAACTTTAGAAAATAGATACATAAAATACACCACAGGTTTATGTGTCCATTTTTTTTGCCTATGAATTCATCATTGATCATGTTCATATTGAATTCAGTCATTCTCATATTGAAATGTGATAACTTATTTCTCTTTTGTACTTTTTGTCAATAGGATGTGATAGCATGTGATGTAGTGAACCCTGATCATATCGATGTGGAATTTGATTCCATTGGTGGGTTAGAATCCATTAAGCAAGCATTATATGAATTAGTAATTCTTCCCATGCGAAGACCTGAGCTATTTTCTCACGGAAAGTTATTGGGTCCACAAAAAGGAGTCTTGCTTTATGGACCACCTGGGACCGGAAAGACCATGCTTGCCAAAGCAATTGCTAAGGAGTCGGGTGCTGTTTTTATTAATGTGAGAATATCAAATTTGATGAGCAAATGGTTTGGTGATGCACAAAAATTAGGTGAGTGTAGATTTTGCCTTCAGTCTTGCAAGGTTCATTTCTCAGCATTAGTCTATTCTTTGGTGTTTGTTTGACTTGCTTAAAATCACACGACTGCATTGTATTTTCTTAATCTTTCTTCAGTATTGAATCTCTGCAAGCATTATACTCTGCCCTGCCTAAAAGAACATAAGTACTGTGTCATGTTAATGTATCTCATGAGATAGTCACTTGGTTTTGGTTGGTCTTTTCTACATTCATCTTTATAGGGACATTCTGCATGACCTTAACATGAGAGATGATCTGTTCATTTTAAAAATCTCTTTCAAGATTTTGTGATTGATGGTTCTTTTGCTATGAACACGCTATATGAGCTAGTGTAATTGGCGTCGTAAAAAAACGGAAGCCGTAGCTTTGCTGGTACTTACAACATACCAAGTGTATTCCCACAAGGTGGGCTTTGGAGAGGGTAAAGTGTACGCAGTCCATACCACTACCTCAGATGAGGTAGAGAGTATTTTTGATAGACCCCCGACTCAGGATGTATAACAGTATACCAAACAAAAAGCATAAAAGCACACAACAAAATACTATTATAAACTATCTATTCAAAATCATAGACATCAAGAAACACCATGAACAAGAAACTCCAAGCACAGATACAAACAAAGTGCTCTTCCCTACTATAACAATTGAACTCCTATCCACTAATCCTCTACCCTAATCCGCGTCCTCCACACCTTCCTATCAAGGGTCATGTCCTTCGTAAGCTATAACTGCTCCATATCATGCCTAATCACCTCCCTCCAATATTTTTTCGACTTATCTCTACCCCGCTTAAAACCATCCATAGCCAGACTCTCACACCTTCGTACTGGAGCATTCGTGCACCTCCTCATTACATGCCCGAACTATCGCAACCCCACTTTCTGCATCTTGTCCTCCATCGAAGCCACTCTCACATTCTCCCGAATAATCTCTTTTCTAACCCTATTTTTCTTGGTAAGTCCACACATCCATCTCAACATCCTCATCTCTGCTATCTTTAATTTTTGGATGTGAGTTCTTAACTGGAAACACTTCACTCTATACAACATAGTCGGTCAGACTGCCACTCTGTAGAACTTACCTTTAAGCTTAAGCAGCATCTTCTTATCACACAAGGAGTCTCCATTTCAAGATAATGTTATCTACATCACCGATAGTGGTTTTGAGATTTTTTAGGGATAAACATAAACATCCAATGGAGAGCACGCAAGGGTGTGGTCTAGTGGTCAATGAAATAGTTGAGAACCACAATGTCTCAAGTTCAAATCCCTGCGAAGACAAAAACACTGGGTGATTTCTTCCCTTCTGTCCTAGCCTTGGTCTGGTGGGAGGTGTCAGGTGTCTCGTGGAATTAGTTGAGGTGTGCACAAGGTGTGCACAACTTACCTTTAAGCTTAGGAAGCACCTTCTTATCACACAAGAAGGGAGTCTCCATTTCAAGATAATGTTATCTAAATCACCAATAGTGGTTTTGAGATTTTTGAGGGATAAACATAAACATCCAATGGAGAACACATAAGGGTGTGGTCTAGTGGTCAATGAAATGGTTGAGAACCACAATGTCTCAAGTTCAAATCCCTGCGAAGACAAAAACACTAAAACACTGGGTGATTTCTTCCCTTCTGTCCTAGCCTTGGTCTTGTGGGAGGTGTCAGGTGTCCCGTGGAATTAGTTGAGGTATGCACAAGTTGTTCCGGACTCCACGGTTATCCAAAAAAACAAACATCAAATCAGGATTTTTTTTTTGATAACCGTGTCCGGCCAGCTTTCGCACACCTCGACGCCATCCACGGGATACCGTCCTCCTCCTACCCGCAACAACATCAAATCAAGAATTTTTCCGTCATTTTCTTGATGGGCTGTGATTTTTGGCTTAGCATTCAATTCGTGAAATCATCTACCATTGGATTTATATGTCAAATGGATCTGGAAATAAGAAAAAAATTAGAAGGCAGTTAGATTAACTTGAGGCTCATCATGGTTTTGCACTGATATCACCCAACTCTGGTTTGTTTCAAGCTTTTAAAAATGTCTCTAATATAGCTTTTACCTTAGCTCATTAAATTGCTTTATTGCAGATAGTGTATAATTAGCTTGTGTGCATGCTTATACATAGTTTGCACTTTGAATTTTAGTTTCACTTTCTTGCAGCTCTTTTTATCAGGATTACGAGCATTGGGTGTCAGTAAGGTTATCCTTATATAAATCAGTGCCTGTTTAAATGGCTTATTTTAAGTGCCAAGAATGGCAAACCAAACCGCTGTGGATTTTCGGGGGGAAAATGTTGCAAGAATTACAAGAAAAAGTAGATAATATTTGATGCTTCATAGCCTTGTGAATCTACCTGACTTGGACACTGGAGTAACAGACGGATATAGCATATGTTCAAGACTTCAAAAAGAGAGAGAGAGAGAGAGAGAGAGATAACTTGAAGTTAAGTTATATGGGTATGGATAATATCTTGTATAATAGGATACAGTTGTACTCTTATCCTAACTTGCTTATCAGAAAGTAGTACTGTGATCCTGACTTAAGCATTTAAGTTTGATTTTGAAGAACAAACTAGCTTTTCCTTACCATCTAATGAATCAAGAGCGTTCATACTTCCTTGCTGTTTTATTGCTCGAATTAGTTTATGCTGTAAGTTTCATGTTCTCCATCAAGCCACCAGCGTACATATAATAGAGTGATAACTCATTCACGGTCATCAACTTATTGCTCCATATAATTTTATTTCCTCACTGATTTGTGACTTTGTCTTAAAACCAGAAATAATGTAAGAAAAGTAGCAGCCAAGTGTCACCTAGTGAAATGCTAGTAGAGGCAAAAAAATGTGTTTTTTTCCCATCTGGTTAAAGCTTTAGAGAGTTTTGGTACCTGTGCTGGTGTGAGGTAGCTAGTACTCAAAATAGTCATTTCGCAGAGCTTGCTCAAACACCATTATCATCCAAAAAAAAGTAGGTAAGAAAAGTGAAGTATTTATCACCATGGATCTTTGGCTGATTTTAGGCTTGATTTTGGGTGGAAAGCCAGAAAGAAGCAATGTAAGAAAGAGAATTGCTTTTGTTGAAGAAACAACAACAATATAAGCCCTTGCTCACCAATACACTCTCGACACATGAAAGCTAAAAACACCGATTAGATAAACGAAGTACAACAGTGCCATATATAAATCTAAATATACACCCATATAGCGTCTTCTTCGAAGAGTTATGATGATGTGCATAGAGGCTATGGGTTCGGTTTAAGGAATGTTGAAAGGGTGGCACTTTTGGATTTTGCTCAGGCATTTGGATTGGTGGTAGTTCATTCGAACTTCCCCAAGAAGGAGGTCCACTTGGTTACCTTCTGAAGCTCGGTGGCCAAGACTCAAATTGACTTCTTGCTCCTCCGGAAAGGAGATAGGTATATTTGTAAGGATTGTAAGGTCCTTATCGAGTGAGAGTCTCTCGACCCAGCATAGACTTTTGGTGATGGACTTGGAGATCATAAAGGAACAAAGGAGGAGAGGTATGGAGGATCAACCGAGGATTAGATGAGGCATTTTGACTTTGGCTAGTGATTTTAATACAGGGATAAGTTGATGGCGAGGAAGGCTTGGGGGAGTGCAGGGAATGTTGATAGTATGTGGGACGAGACTGCCAAATGCATTAGGGAGACAACTAGAGAGGTGTTGGGTGTCTCGAGAGGCCACTCGGGTAAGCACCAAGGGGATTGGTGGTGAACAAAGAGGTGAAGGGGAAGGTGGAGGCTAAGAAGAAAGCGTACGCAAAGCTTGCTGAGAGTAAGGATGAAGAAGATAAACGAAAGAACAGGGAGTAGTATAAGATTGCTAGGCGAAGTTAGCGGTCACGAGGTCTAAGCATGCTTCTTTCGAGAGTTTATATGCAGCGTTAGATAGTAAAGGTGGGGATAAAAAGTTGTACAGGATCGCTAAGGTTAGGGAGAGGAGGGCTCGGGACCTGAATCAGGTGAAGTGTATTAAGGATGTGGACGACAAAGTTTTGGTGGTAGAGGGTCGTATTAGAAAGAGATGATAGTCTTACTTTCATAAGCTCTTGAATGAAGGAAGGGATACTAGCATTGTGTTGGGGGATTTGGAGCATTTCGAGACATTTCGAGATTATGGTTATTGTAAGCGCATTGAGGTTGAGGAGGTTAAGGGGGCTATTCGTAGGATGCGTAAATGTAGAGCGGTAGGGCCAGATGAGATTCCGATGGATTTTTCGAAGTGCACATGAGGGGTAGTTGGAGTAGTTGACTCGGTTGTTTAACATAATTTTCAAGACGGCGAAAATGCCTGAAGCTTGGAGGTGGAGAACGATGATTCCGTTGTATAAGAATAAGGATGACATTCAGGATTGCAACAATTATAGAGGTATCAAGTTGTTGAGTCACACTATGAAAGCTTGGGAGAGGGTGGTAGAGTTGAGGTTGCAGAGGATTGTTACTATTTCTGAAAATCAGTTTGGATTTATGTCAGGGCGCTCGACTACTGAAGCCATCCATCTCGTTAGGAGACTGATGGAGCAGTATAAGGAAAGGAAGAAGGATTTGCACATTGTGTTTATCGACTTAGAGAAGATCTATGATAGAGTTCCCATAGGGAGGTTCTTTAGAGGTGTTTGGAGGTTAGAGGACCCATGGTGTATGTTAGGGCGATAAAAGATGTGTACGACGGAGCCAAGACTCGAGTTAGGACTGGGGGAGGGGACTCGGAGCACTTTGCCGTCTTAATGGGATTACATTAAGGTTCTACGCTTAGTCCGTTTCTTTTTGCCTTGGTAATGGATGTTTTGACGCGGCATATTTAAGGTGAGGTGCCTTATTGTTTGTTTTTTGCGGATAATGTAGTCTTGATTGATGAGACATGTAGTGGAGATAATGCTAAATTGGAGGTTTGGAGGCAAACATTTGAGTCTAAGGATTTAGGTTGAGTAGGTCCAAGACGGAATATTTGGAGTGTAAGTTCAGCAATGTCTCTCATGAGTCCGATATGGTTGTTAAGCTTGACACTCATTCTATCAGTACCAGAGATAGTTTCAAGTATCTGGGGTCAATGATTCAGGAGAATGGAGAGATTGACGAAGATGTCACTCATCGGATTGGGGTAGATAGTTTCAAGTATCTGGGGTCTATGATCCAGGAGAATGGAGAGATTGACGAAGATGTCACTCATCGGATTGGGGTAGGGTGGATGAAATGGAGGTTCGCATCCGGTATTTTGTGTGACAAATAGGCACCTCCCAAACTTGACGGAAAGTTCTATAGAGCGATGGTTAGACCGGCTTTGTTGTATGGGGCGGAGTGTTGGCCTGTTAAGAAGGCCCACATCCAGAAGATGAAGGTCGCGGCGATGAGAATGCTTCGGTGGATGTGTGGGTGTACTAGGAAAGATAGAATTAGAAATGAGGTTATTCGAGATAAGATGGGAATGACTTCTGTGGTAGCCAATATGAGGGAAGTGAGGTTGAGATTGTTCGTCATGTGATGAGAAGGAGCATGGGATGCCCCAGTGCGGAGGTGTGAGAGTTTGGGTAGAGATGATTTCAAGCGGGGTAGAGGTAGACTGAAGAAATATTGGAGGGAAGTGATTGGACATGACATAGAGCAGCTCCAGCTTATCGAGGACATGACCCTGGATAGGAAGTTATGGAGGAGGCGGATTAGGGTAGAAGGTTAGTTTGAGTTTAGGAGGTTGTATCTTTTGGTGTGTTACTTGGAGTATCTTATTTATGGTATTATTGGATATGTTACTTTCTATTATATCTTGTTCTCTTACTATTCTTTATTTAGATTGTTTTATTTTGGGCCGGGGTCTATCGGAAACAACCTCTCTTACATTTGAGGTGGTGGTATGGACTGCGTACACTTACCCTCCCTAGACCTCACTTGGTGGGAATATACTTGGGTATGTTGTTGTTGTTGATATTATTAGATCCATACTAATGCACTGTGGCTAGATGAAGAAGATTGGCGCTCACTTAAATAAAGGGGGGAGGGGAGTACATGATGCAGGCTAAAAATACGACTAAGGTAGCATTGTCCATGGAGAACCCATGGAAGCTACAATGGTCTTCCCTTTGTCTTAATAGCAAAATGAATCTTGAGGAAAAGAATTTGTGACCTTTGTTATGCTACAAATCTAGGACCTAGGAAATTCGTCTTGAATTCCTCATCAATAACCCCTAAGTTGAGATCATTTTAAGCCTTAAAGCCATAAGTATCATATCATAATTCAAATTACATTCTAAGTATTCCTTTACGGCTACCCTTACTTGAATTCTCTGTATGATGGCTCATGTGGATGATTTGTATATCCGTTATGTCATGTAATGTCTTAAAAGTCCTTTGAACCTCGCTCTAGTGAGATTTTCTTCTTTCTTAAACTGAAACTCAGTTGCCTGGTTCTATATTGTGTTTCAGCATGGTGTTATACTTAACTAATTGATAATCTTCTGAAAATTGTAGTTGCTGCCGTGTTTAGTTTGGCACATAAACTCCAGCCAGCAATTATATTTATTGATGAAGTCGATAGCTTTTTGGGACAGCGCAAGACTAGCGATCACGAAGCATTAACAAATATGAAGACTGAATTCATGGCTTTATGGGATGGTTTTACCACAGATCGTAAGTACACTGCTGAATCAGTTGAATACATTACCAGTAGTTTTCTCCCACCTAGCAGAAGAATTACTCGCACATACATATGTATGCATGTAATGTGTGTGTGTGTATGACTATATGTATATGCTGTATAGAGTAGTTGATTGGTGAACTTCATATCACTTCTACTCCTCAATCTTAAGATAGTTGGTTTCGGCATATAAATGCTCACTATCCATTTCTGTATCTCTAGGATCCATCATAATTTGAGATGGTCTATCTTTTATCTAGTTAATGTGGTCTAGCTACAATGTTCTGTCGGCTTTAATCATTGTCAAATGCCTGATGTAGAGAATGCACGAGTGATGGTTCTTGCTGCAACTAATCGCCCATCTGAGCTTGATGAAGCAATTCTTCGACGTCTACCTCAGGCCTTTGAGATTGGGTTTCCCGACCGCAAAGAGCGAGCCGAGATTCTGAAGGTGATCCTGAGCGGAGAGAAGGTGGAAGATAACATCGACTATGACCGCATTGCTAGTTTATGTGATGGATACACTGGTTCAGATCTTTTTGAGCTCTGTAAAAAAGCTGCCTACTTTCCTATACGTGACCTACTTAATGACGAGAAAAGTGGAAAGCCTTCCAAGGTTAGTATTATTTAATTATTCTTGAAATTCTAAGCTGAATTTATATTGGCTTAGAAATGCTTAGCTCGGTAAGCAACCTATGGCTTATCTTATCCATTGATACTTGTGGCTTAGGGTTCCCAAAAAATAGACAAATAAAGGAAAAAGAAAATTAAGATTTCTTTGAAATATAAATTGATCTTTTCTTTGGATTATGAAGAACCATGGGTGTTCAACTTGAACTGCTCTAGTTTTGAGCTGGTCTGTACACCGTTGACACAGAGGGAGGCATCGGTACCTAGAAAAGGAACCTCTTATTAGAAGTCCCCCTCTTTTGTGATTCATTAAAATTAGTTTTGTGCATGGCTGGCCGTTTCATTTTTGTTTTGTTTTACCTCAAACTCTGTTTCTTTTTTTGTTTTTTTTAATTTTGTTTAACCTCAACTTTCATTTTAATGTCCTTGAAGAAAAAGAAACGCACTATTAAGAGAATGGAGAATCCTTTCATTTTTGTTTTGCTATGTTTAGCACCCTCACACACACACACACGAATAGAAGAAGAAGCTAGTTTGCAACTGCTGCTGTGATATAGGTAGTGGTTGATCCCGGATTAGTGGACTTCTGCTCTTGAGCTTGATGTATTGTAGCACCTATTTGTGACGTTGGTTTATGTTATAATTGTTTATTTGATTTATGTTTGCTGTGTATTTGCATTGAGAAGCTTTGCTAGGAAAAATTGACAGTCAGTGTATTTGCACGGGATTGTGAGGATATACTTGTTTTTTCAGTTGTATATTCTCAAGTTTCACGGGACAAAACTCTTTGGGTGATTTTTTTGTTTTGTTTTTCTTCTAGCAGGAGCCAAGACCATTATCAGAATCCGATTTGGAGAAAGTTATAGCTACGTCAAAAAAGACACAGGTTGCTGCAAATGAATACAACTCCTTACGCTCACAATTGGTTGGATTGTCAAGACAAACAGAGACGGATGATTATCCAGTCCAAGCTGCAATCAGCGAGCTCTCTAAGCTTGTGGTTTCACAAATTTTAAATCTCCAGGCAGAAAACCAGGATTCTTAACTGTCAATAGCAATTGCTAGAGAGTGTTATAGACTGTAAGATTTTGATCGTATCTTGGTTATGCTGAGTGCCAATATACTTTCTTTTCAAGCACCGTGTGCTGTTATTATCCACCTTGTTAAATTTATAACAGTAGTCATTTTATCATTTCTTGATGTTCACTGCATAGGGTGAACTGTTGTATGCTCATCTAATGTCTAATGAGAAACCGAGCTACATATTGCCCTGACACTTCCAAAATGTCATTGGGTGTGAATCCTTCAAAAGTTGTACATTTTTGGAGGATCTGACACGGATGCAACAATATTTTTGGTGAGTCCAAGCAACATAGGTGTCGGGGACTCATGCATATTTGGGAAATTGAAAGGTTCTGTATGGCTTTGTCTTGGAGAATGCCGTGTTAGGTTTTCTGCTATTGTATTATACAGGATAGTTGATTGACGAACTTTTCTGTTGCCAGGTGAACTGAATGTTTCAAGTTAAAATGTACAATATATTAGGCTATCTAATATAGCTAGGCCTTGCATACTCTTTTAAATGATATTGGAGCTCTATTATCTATCCATGAAATACAACATTTGGCTCTTGCCTTGACAAACATTAATGAATATTTAAGTTGTATTGACATTATGATAATATTGAATGAAGTGCTCAAATTTTGATTTAAAATTCAGAAAAAAGATTAGACAGTTGAGAACACATTAGCAGTCTGAACTGTTGGATGTATGTATAATACAGACATGATGTTTGGTCTACAGAGAAAATATCTATATCAAGAAAACACAAGGCACATTGTATATTCCGTTGTCTTTTAAGCAATAATATCATCTGTATCAAGAAAATGGTCAGTGAGTGATATTTTGCTTTTTGACTTGGGTCCAAAATGAATTCTCCCTCTCTTCTCCCTCTTCCGTCTTCCTCTCTCTCTCTCTCTCTCTCTATCACCAAAGACGGAAAGCCAATGCCGGTGAAGCAGCCGGTGAAGAAGCCAACGCCGTCAACGGAATCAGGTGAAGAAGCCAACGCTGTCCACCAGCACCACCAACGCCAGCAGCACCACCGCCGGTGAAATAGCGTCCACCAGCCATCCGCTTCCCGTGAGGGAATTTATAAGCAGATTGAAGCTGCTATTTTGAATTATCAAGAAATTACGAAAAATATCAAAGGTATGTAGACATAGTGAAGCCGCGCGGGGCCTTGTGCGATTCACTATTGTTATCTTTTCTTCATTGTTCATATTAAAGTCTAGTGAAGCCATGTGTGGCCTGGTGCGATTCACTAGCATTGTTCTTTTTGCTTAGAATGTGACTTGTTTGGCGGATTAGTTACTCGTAAATGGTTAAGTCTTGTGACTTAGTTGATGATTTATTTTCTTAGAATGTTACTTGTTTGGTGGATTATTTACTTGAACATGGTTAAGTCTAGGGATTTTATAAGTGATTGTTTTGTTTGGAATGTGACTTATTTAGGGACTTGAAATGGGATTTTTGTATTGGAATGTTGTTTTGTTTTGACACTTGGATGCTCGAAAATGGTTAAGTTTAGGGACTTGAAAAGGGATTTTTGTATTGGAATGTGGTTTTGTTAGGTGACTTGGTTGGTTGAAAATGGTTAAGTTTAGGGACTTGAAAAGGGATTTTCAAGTAACTAATCCGCCAAACAAGTCTATTTCGGAGAATCAATTTGGATTTATGCCTGGTCGCTTGACGACTGAGGCAATTCACCTTGTGCGGAGACTGGTAGAGTAGTATAGATAGAGGAAGAGAGATCTTCACATGGTGTTTATTGACTTGGAAAAGGTGTATGACAAGGTCCCAAGGGAGGTTCTTTGGAGATGCTTTGAGGCGAGGGAGGTTCCTGTGGCGTACATTAGAGCGATTAAGGATATGTATGAGGTGGCGAAGACTCGAGTAAGGACGGTGGGAGAAGATTCTGAGCACTTTCCGATCTTGACAGGGTTGCATCAGGGATTAACTCTTAGTCCGTTCTTATTTGCCGTAGTGATGGATGTACTGACGCGGAGTTTACAAGGCGAGGTGCCTTGGTGTATGCTTTTTGCGGATGATGTAGTTTTGGTTGATGTGTCGTAGCAAGGTATTAATGATAAGCTGGAGGTTTGGAGACAAACTCTAGAGTCTAAAGGTTTCAGATTGAGTAGGACCAAGACGGAGTATTTGGAGTGCAAGTTTAGTGACTCGAGGAAAGAAGAGGAGGTGGTGGTGAAGTTGGACTCTCAGGCAATTTGCAAGAGGGATAGTTTTAAGTATCTTGGGTCTATGATCCAGGGAAATGGAGAGATAGATGAGGATGTCTCGCACCGTATTGGGGCAGGTTGGATGAAATAGAGGCTCGCTTCGGGGATTTTATGCGATAAAAAGGTGCCTCCCAACCTTAAAGGCAAATTCTTTAGAGTTGCAGTCCGGTCGTTATGTTGTTCGGAGCGGAGTGTTGGCCAGTTAAAACTTTCCATATCCAAAAGTTGAAAGTGGCAGAAATGAGGATGTTGCGTTGGATGTGTGGTCTTACAAGGGCTAACAGGGTTAGGAATGAGATTATTTGGAAGAAGGTGGGAGTGGTATCAGTGGAGCAAAAAAGGCGGGAAGTGAGGTTGAGATGGTTTGGTCATGTGATGAGGAGAGGCACGGATGCCCCAGTTCGTAGGTGTGAGAGACTAGCGTTAGATGGTTTCAAGAGGGGTAGGGGTAGACCAAAGAAATATTGGAGAGAAGTGATTAGATGTGACATGGAGCAGTTATATCTCACTGAGGACATGACCCTGGATAGGAAGATTTGGAGGAAAAACACTAGGATAGAGGGATAAGGTGGGTGGATGAATCGTAGTCCATAGTTAGGAGGGTTTGGGTGTCTTTTGTTAGGTATTGTACATTACTTTTGCGGATGTTGTATCTATGTTAGTTTTATCATATTTCATACTTCGAATATTTTTGTATATTGTCCTGTGTCTTGAGCCGGGGGTCTATCGAAAACAGCCTCTCTACTTCTTTAGAGGTAGTGGTATGGACTGCGTACATTCTACCCTCCCCAGACCCTACTAGGTGGGAATATACTGGGTTTGTTGTTGTTGTTGTTGTTGACTTGGGTCCAAAATGAGTGTTTTTTCAAAAAAAAATCATGGTGGTAAAGGTAGGGATAGAAAGTTGTACTAGCCAAGGTTAGGGAGCGGAAGACTCGGGACCTTGATCAGGTGAAGTGTATTAAGGATGTGGAAGGCAAAGTTTTGGTGGAGGGGGAGTCGTATTAGAAAGAGATGACAGTCGTACTTCCATAATCTCCTGAACGAAGAAAGGGATACTAGCATTGTGTTGGAGGATTTGGAGCATTTCGAGAGGTTCATAATTATGGTTATTATAAGCACATTAAGGTTGAGGAGGCTATTCATAGATATGTAGAGGTAGAGCGATGGGGCCAGATGAGATTTTAGTGAATTTTTAGGAGTGCACGGGAGGGGTAGGTATAGAGTGGTTGACTCAGTTGATTTTTAAGACGGCGAGGATGTTTGAGGCTTGGAGGTGAAGTACGATGATTTCGTTGTACAAGAATAAGGGTGACATTCAGGATTGCAACAATTATAGGGGTATCAAGTTGTTGAGTCACACTATGAAGATTTCGGAAAAAGGGTAGAGTTGAGATTGCAGAGGTTATAAAAACCAGTTTGGATTTATGTCAGGACGCTCGATTACTGAAGCCATTCATCTAGTTAGGAGGAAACTGGTGGAGAAGTATTGGAAAAGGAAGAAGCATTTGAACATGGTGTTTATCTACTTAGAGAATGCCTATGATAGAGTTCCCAGGGAGGTTCTTTGGAAATGTTTGGAGGCTAGAGGTGTACCTATGGTGTATGTTAGGGCGATTAAGGATATATACGGCGGAACCAAGACTTGGGTTAGGACCGGGGGAGGGAACTCAAAGCACTTTCCCATCTTAATGGGGTTACACCAAGGATCGATGCTCAGTCCGTTTCTTTTTGACTTGGTGATGGATGTTTTGACGCGACAAATTCAAGGTAAGGTGTCTTGCTCTTTGCTTTTTGCGGATGAAGTGGTCTCGACTGATGAGACACGCACTGGAGTTAATGCTAAATTGAAGGCTTGGAGGCAAACCCTTGAGTCTAAAGGGTTTAGGTTGAGTAGGTCCAACACAAAATATTTGGAGTGTATGTTTAGCGAGGTGTCTCATGAGCCTGATGTGGTTGTTAAGCTTGATACTCATTCTATCAACAAGAGAGAGTTTCAAGTTCCTAGGGTCTATGATTCAGAAAAATAGAGAGATTGACGAGGATGTCACTCATCGGATTGGGGTAGGGTGGATGAAATGGAGCGCCTTTGAAATCTTATGTGACAACAAGGTACCTCATAAGATTAAAGGCAAGTTCTACAGAGTGGTGGTAGAACTTGCCTAATTCACACATACAAGATTGTGGGACTACGTACAAAATTAATTAGCTGAATCTCTGTTAGGGTTCTTAGATGTTATTATATCTTAAATCCCAATTCACACAAATATAAATGATAGTATATTCTCTTAAAAGACATCTCTAATATCTCATATAGCTCTTGGGTATTCATTGTTGGGTTCAATAGGATGTGTAAATGGAAAATGAAGGAAATTTTTGGAGGGAAAGTGAGCTCACACTTAAAAGAAAGGTGTGCTCACTAAAGTAAAGTCTACTTCTTCCATATTGGTGGGACAAAGCAACTTTATTGTGCTTTTATTAAGAAACACCCCTTCAAGTGGATAGTGAGGCAAGAACCAAGAGGTGCCTCGTATCGTCGTTGTCGGCTTTGGCTTCGACTTCGAATTTGTGAATGAAAAATGGAGGGAATTCTTGGAGGGAAAGTGAGCTCACAGTTAAAAGAAAAGTGTACTCATTTAAGGAAAGTCTACTTCTCCCATACCGGTGGGAGAGAATAACTTTATTGTGTTTTTACTAAGAAACACTCATTCAAGTGGATAGTAAGGCAAGAACCAAGAGGTTCCTCGTGCCGCCGCCGTCGTCGTCGCTCACTCGACTTCAGATTCAAAAAATGATCGATCGATGAGATTTTTTAAAACTTGGAAAAACAAGTAAAAATTTTTAATAAGGGACGCAACCCTTTGAGGAAATGACACACTATTTCGAAAAAAAGTGATTGTTTGGTTGAACATGACTGTTCAAAAAAGACATACTATTTTGGAATGGACAAACATGACTGTTCCGAAGAGATACACCTTTCCATGAACCATTGCTTCCTTTTCGAAGGGGCACTTGATGGATTTAAATACCTGAATTTTTTCCTTAGGTATGAACTTAACAAGTGATTTAAAGAAATAAAAACTTCATCACAAGTTAAAGGTCATTCGGTTAACGATTAGAAGACATAAAATCTTCATCGCTAAACTAGAAATAAGTATTGCTTAAAGTTGCTACAAACTTGTAATTAGTATTTTGATACACTAAAGTTGATTGTCTTGTTCTGACAGGAAAAATGACTACTAATGGTCATGTAACTGATGGTGGGACAAGTGTAGCAGCGACGAATGTTGCTAACACCAGTCGCACAACTGGGCCTATGGTACCAATGGAAAAACCCAAAATAAAATTTGGAATAGATTTTAAATGGTGGCCACAGAAGATGTTCTTCTATCTGACAACCTTGTGTCTTCAAAGATTTATATCTAAAGATGCTCCAGAATTGTCCAAAGAAACTTTGGACAAGGAGCGGCTTGTTATAATAGAGGCATGGAAATATTCTAATTTCCTATCTAGGAATTATATCCTAAGTGGCATCCAAGATGATTTATACAACGTTTACAGTGGAATGAAGACATCAAAAGAGTTGTGGAATACGCTAGAAAGAAAATATATGACTGAGGATGTTGGAACTAAGAAGTTATATGTTGCAAAGTTCCTTGAATACAAAATGATTGACAGTAAGACCGTCGTATCTCAAGTACAGGAATTGCAAGTTATCATCCATGATCTCCTTGGTGAAGGTATGAATATAGTGAATATTTTGAACATGTTAAAAATGTTCTTGTTCACATAAACTTTATTGTAGGTTTGGTTGTGAACGAGACCTTTCAAGTTGCTGCAATAATAGAGAAGTGTCACCTTTGTGGAAGGACTTCAAAAATTACTTAAAACACAAAAGGAAGAAGATGACGGTCGAAGACCTCATTATGAGGTTGCGAATTGAGGAAGACAACAAAGCCGCAGAGAGGAGGTCGAAAGGAAATTCTACAATGAGTGGAGCCAACATTGTAGAAGACGACTCCAATAACTCGAAGAAGCGAAAGAAAGATAGACAACAAATCAATCAACCTAAGAAGAAATTCAAGGGGAAATGCTTTAACTATGGCAAGATTGACCACAAGTTAACAGATTGTCGTGCCCCAGAAAAAGGAAAAAAAATCAAGCCAATATGGTTGAATCCAAGAATGAAATAGATGATCTATGAGCCATGCTTTCTGAATGTAACTTGGTGGAAAATCCTAGAGAATTGTGGATGGATTCTGGTGCCAACCATCACGTTTGTACCAATAAAGAGTTGTTTGTTGCATTTGCTCCTACTCAAGGTGAGGAAAAGATCTATATGGCAAACTCCGCAACTGCAAAAGTTGAAGGAACGAGAAAAATATGCTTGAAAATGACGCCAGACAAAATGTTAACTCTCAACAACGTCCTTTATGTATCAGAGTTAATAAAGAACTTGAT
This sequence comes from Capsicum baccatum var. pendulum, assembly GCA_030864225.1. Lineage (NCBI taxonomy): Eukaryota > Viridiplantae > Streptophyta > Magnoliopsida > Solanales > Solanaceae > Capsicum > Capsicum baccatum. Next base: position 113,675,081 of record CM061555.1, on the reverse strand, counting down.
TTCTATATCACTTCTTGACAAAAATAGATTCAAATATGTATTTATTTCATAAAAGATTATACTTAGTAAAGGAAAAGTGTACGTAGTAAAAGGCTACCCCACTGAGGGCCTATTTAAGATGAATGTAATGACAGTTGAAATCAATAAAAGTTCTGTTTTTTCTTACTTGCTTGAGTCTAATGAATTATGGCATGAACGATTAGGACATGTCAATCACAAAACTTTGAGAAAACTAATTAACTTAGAAGTTTTGCCAAACTTTGAGTGCAATAAATCAAAATGTCAAACGTGTGTGGAATCAAAGTATGTGAAGCATCCGTATAAGTCCGTTGAAAGAAATTTTAATTCCTTAGACTTAATCAATACTAACATTTGTGATATGAAGTCAACACCATCTCGTGGTGGGAAAAAGTATTTTATAACTTTTATTAATGATTGCACTAGGTATTGTTATGTCTATTTGCTAAATAGTAAAGATGAAACAATAGATGTGTTTAGGCAATATAAAATAGAAGTTGAAAACCAGTTAGAGAAAAAGATCAAAATGATAAGAAGCGATAAGGGTGGATAATATGAATCTCCTTTTGCAGAAATTTGTGTAGAAAATGAAATTGTCCTTCAAACTACGGCCTCGTATTCACCTTAATCTAATGAAATTGCAGAAAGGAAAAACGAAACCTTAAAGGAAATAATGAATGTCTTACTTATAAATTCAGGTTTACCGTAAAACTTGTGGGGGAAGCTATCCTTACAAATAACTGAATACTCAATAGAGTTCCCCACAGTAAGATACTATCAATTCCATATGAAAAATGAAAAGGAACAAAACCCAACTTGAAATATTTCTAAATGTGGGGGTGTCTAGCGAAAGTCCAAGTTCCTATGCCTAAAAGGGTGGAGATAGGACCTAAGATAGTGGACTACATGTTCATAGGATATTCTAAAAGTAGTAAAGCATGTCAATTTTCGATTCATAAATCCGAACATACGGATATCAATGAAATACAATAATTGAATCAGATAATACTGAGTTCTTTGAACACATTTATCCGTATAAACTAGACATGAACAGTCTAATGGAGGGGCTAAACGACTTTGAGATGAACCAAGCAAGAATGTACATAATGATGAGAACCAAGACGTAGTACATGACAAAGAACGTCAATTTCGTTTGGATCGGATTTTGTAATATTTTTCTTAGAAAATGAGCCTCAAACATTTAAAGAAGTGATGTCGTCTTCAGACTCATCCTTTTGGAAAGAAGCAGTCAATAGTGAAATTGAATCAATCTTGAGTAATCATACTTGGGTGTTGGTTGATCTTTCTCAAGGTAATAAACTTTTAGGTTCTAAATGGATTTTCAAAAGGAAAATGAAAGCAGATGGTACTATAGATAAATACAAGGCAAGACTTGTAGAAAAAAACTTCAAGCAAAAGGAAGACCTTGATTATTTTGATACATACTCGCCCGTAACAAGGATAATGACAATTTAGATGTTAATTGCTTTGGCGGCGGTATATGATCTTGAAATCCATTAAATAAATATGAAAACAACATTTCTAAATGGAGAATTAGAGAAAGAAATTTACATAGAACAGACTAACGGTTTTGTGGTTCCTGGTAAAGAAAAGAAGGTGTGCAAACTTGTTCAGTCACTTTATGGACTAAACCAAGCACCCAAACAGTGGCATGCAAAGTTTGACCAAACTATGTTGGTAAACGAGGTTAACATAAACTAATGTAATAAATATATTTACATTAAAGACACTCTAAATCACAAGGTCATTGTTTGTTTGTATGTGTATGACATATTGATCATCTGTAGAAACGTTTCTGACATAAATGCTACGAATGGCTCCAAAATTTCTTGCAATATATTTCTTGTTGGCTCAAACAATTGGTCCTAGTATGTTTACACTGTAATAGCCAAGCAGTGATAGGAAGGGCAGGTATCATGATGTATAATGGTAAATCTCGTCATATAAGACGAAGGCATAATACCGTTAAAGAACCACTCTCAAGTGGAATTATCACTGTTGACTATGTGAAGTCAAAGGATAATGTATCGGATCCACTTACAAAAGGCCTATCTAGAGAGAGAGTTGAGAGAATATTGAAGGGAATGAGTTTACGACCTAGGACAAAAAGATTAAACAAAGTTGTGACTGACGGTTCAACATTGTCAATATACGCAACTCATTCTCATGATGTAGATAATGTTTAATAAACAAGGATAAGGCTTATGGTGTGAAGCTTTTTAATGATTATCTAAATTTGGCAGATTTGACCAAATAGTTTAATCTATAGGATTGAATGTTTAGAAATGACCTATGTAAGGGTGAAGTAGAAGCCACTTCAAGGAGAATGACAGTAAAGACCTATTCTCTAAGATCTCATGAAATCAGGACGTGTTCATGGTTAAAACGAACAAAACCATGAGAATCATAAATGGTAAAATGTTGGTTATGTGATATGTGTTGTCTAGGTGTACATTAAAACTCGACGATTGAAAGATATCAAATCTACCGATTGACTGAGTGTATCCGATGTATGTTTACTATGGAAAGTTTAAAGAAAAACCCACTTATCCAGATGCAATCAGTCTTTGCTTGCTGATCACATACTTGTCCGTAAAGTTTTATAAAAAATAGTCATTTTCTCATTTATGTGGGGGATTGTTGGGTTCAATATGATGTGTGAATGAAAAATGGAGGGAATTCTTGGAGGAAAAGTGAGCTCACACTTAAAAGAAAAATGTACTCACTAAAGGAAAGTCTACTTCTCCCACATTGGTGGGAGAAAATAACTTTATTGTGTTTTTATTAAGACACAGTCCTTTAAATAGATAGTGAGACAAGAACTAAAAGGTGCCTCGCGTCATCATCGCTCGCTCGGCTCGGCTTCAGCTTTGTCTTCTGCTTCGAATTTGGATTTGAAAAATGCTTGATGAGATTAATTTTTTAGGCAAAGTTTATTTAAAACTTGGAAAAATAAGTGAAATTTTTTAATCCAAAAATCCAACGAAAAATATTTTCTCCATGAACATGCATACAGAAACTCACCTCGAAAAAGATGCAACCCTTCGAGAAAATGACATACTGTTTTGGAAAAAAGGTGACTGCTTGATTGAACATGACTTTTCAAAAAAGACACTGTTTCGGAATGGACAAACATGACTGTTTCGAAGTGATACACCTTTTCATGAACCATTGCTTCCTTTCCGAAGGGGCACTTGATGGCTATAAATACCTAAACTTTTTCCTCAAGTATGTATAAAATTTAAACACTCTTCTACTTCAAAAAATTCTTTGTGATCATCAACCGTTGAGTATGTTCAAAAAATCTGGAGGTTTGAGGTACCGTTACATTCAGATTGTGAGCCATTTTATTTTGGGAGGAAAAATTCTACAACCTCGGGTACTTAAGGGGAATTAATTCCTTAAGGACACTCCGTGAAATCAGAGGACTTGGTTCTATTTCTACTCCATCTACTTTCTTTTAGATAATATACTTCTTTAATAGTTCATGTTGAACTTGTATTGAAGGTGTTAAAAACTTCATTGTTGTTCTTGAAGCATTCTTGAACTTGTGTTGAAGTGTAGTGAATAAACATACAGATTGTGTACCCGAAAAAACATTCATGAAAAGATCAAGATCTCAATATCCCATAGACTCCTGGGATTCATAAAGAGATGAGACATTAAGTACTGCCTTTGTCAAGCCACCATCCGACGTTCCTAACAATCAAATATATGACAAGGAGGTTTAAATTATCCTAGATTAAAAATTACGCTACTGACAAACGTTGAATCATGAAGAAAATTCAAAGAGAAAAATCAAGAAGAGAATAAATTGTTAGAATTATTTATTTTATGTGGACTTAACACTAACTTTTTGTTATGTTAAAGTAAAACGGATTGATGTTATTAGTTGGTGGACAAGACACATGCCTGTATCCATTTCATGTTATTGGTGTGGTCTGGCAATAGTGTAGGCCTATAGTAGATTTGTGAGCCCATAATGGGGGAGGGGCACTAGATTAAGGCTTTTAAGCCTATAAATATAAGGCTAGGTCCCCGCTCCTGGCTTTAACATAAGATGTATTCTCATAAGCTGTCGGCCGTCATAAGTAAAGGAGAGGAAGACTCAGCCTAGTTTGTATTCGGTTACGTATTGCAATGGCGGACAAAGGGACACACCTTTTCTCTCGCATATTCTGTTGCTTTTATGGCTGTTCTTGGTTTATGTGAATCTGTGGTGTGTTTCTCTATAAATCTAACACTTGGTATCAGATATTTTCATATAGATCTTGAACCCTATTGCTCAGTTCATGTGAAAAATAATTGAAAATAATGATCGTGACGCATTCCGTCTAAAACTTAAATCTGAAATGATTTTCCTTTTCCTTTTGGCTGCTGACTTCATTCCAATTGCTGGACTCTTTATTCCATATTAAAAAAGGTGTATATATGATTAAGAGTCTACTAATGGACAAATTAATTGAACTTGGGAAAGTGAACGTAATGCCCCGAGACTACACCCTGGGCGTCACACGTGCTTACGATCCCAAAGGACCATAAGCTAACCCATGACTGGTACCTACTGTGAGCACTGAATAATATTCATGAAACATATGTGGAAGTAAAAACTGATAACGCCATAAGGTTCATAATACTGAATCAAAACTGAATATATCTGTAGAATACTGCTAACTAATAATGTCTAAAAAACTTCTAAACATTTGAGATAAAAGATTTGATGGGATAGGCCCCAACTAACTCACAACTGTTGTCTGAAATAACTAAAATACTGAAATAATATAATGGCCAAATAAATATCACATCCTCGATAGATGAGGACTCACTACTATAGCTGCAACTGATAGACTGCTCTGGCTAAGTACGGTCAGGAACCTGAGCTTCCAAACCTATGATATGAGACATTATAGCACAAAGAGAGAGTATGCGTCAATACTTTAAATGTACTGGTATGCTAGGTGAGGTTAGACTAATATGCATGGGCTCATGTGCATGAGATGATGACTGACTGAATGAGCATCACGAAGTCACTGGATGAGAGTACATCCAAAACTGTAACTACTGAACATACTGAACATGCAATACTGTGCATATAGTTATAAATCGTGTATCTGAGATTATACTGAGACTGAGTACTAAATTCTGATGGCTGAGTAACTGATAACTGATAGCCATGATCCTGTAGAACTGATTGAGTTCTTTACTGATTACTGCGATTGAAACTGTAACAGTGGGAATGTTCATCTAACAAACATACCCCGATTATAGACTGATTTGGGGTCCAACCTACGACCCCAGTTGGAAGGGTGTTAGCACCTTGCCACGGTATACTAATAATGCTGTGTCAACCCTAATCTGGCAGGAAGACTCATGAAATATATATATAATTGTGTCAACCCTAGTCTGGTAGAAGGACGACTTACCCTACACTGGACACATAGTTCTGTAACTCAGGGACTGCTACTAAGGGTCAAACCCTTTACTAGCAGGAATGCCTCCATCCCTGAGTTCGCTCGGTACTGAATCCTACTCCTAACTGAATCGACAATGATTACTAGACTGTACTAAGCTTGACTGAACTTACACTGATTCTGTTAACTGATCGAATGTGACTATTTGGAATACTAAGGGATCATTCTAGTACGATTAAAAACTAAGTAAGCAACTAAATTTCGGGTATACTATACCCCCAAGATTCGATATCATAATTAAAGGAACCATATCACAAGTTTAGAGCATTACGATTAGGATGTCATGCATAAATCATTCACATAAGCATTTTGTCAAACACTTGGGGAGCATGGTTCTTGAACATGAGGAAAATAACATGGGATTATCATGATTACAACATTCAATTCACAATTCAAGGGTTATGACATAAGGAGTACATAAATCAACACACATACTAGTTTATTTACTTGAAATTCATAATCTTCTTAGTCTAAAACCCATAAAATCAACACATGCATGTACATAATTCAATTTAAGAATATAAATCATAATTTAAATCTTGTAAAGGGGTACTTGAACTCCAAGGGTGGAAGGAAACCCAAGGATGAACACCAAACATACTTGAGTAGTTGAATTCTTGAAGTTTCTTGAAAATTTTCTTGGGAATTGATCTTGAATTTTGAAGGCTAGAGTTTTCTATTTGAGAGAGAATGTTCTTGATTTGAGAGAATTTGAATAAAATAATGACTAATTAGGCTATTAGGGCATTAATCTCCTGTTTTGGACTGATTAGGGTGATGGAAAAAGACCCAACTTCCCCTGAAAAGAATTAATTTTTCGTCACTGAAAATCTCGATTTTAGCCATCACCATGACCTGGTTCCATCGCGGTGAGCCACTAGATTTTGACTGCATGTGTATCCCATGGACAAGTGCGAAAATACACTTTGACACGACGCGGTGGGATCGCGTTGCGTCTCTGAAAATTGACGAGTACGATTGGCACTCCTCCGCGACGCGATGCTTATTGTTGTGCTTCACTGAAAAATGCCAATTGGGAACTGAAACTTCACCGCAATGCGGTACCATCGCGGTGATTCACTAAAAACTGACAAGTGCCATTCTTGGGGTCACCGCGATGCGGTGTTGCTCGTATTGAGCTAGTATTTTCACTAAAAGTGCCATAACTTCTCACCCGAGTATCGGATTTGGGCGAAATTGATATCGTTGGAAAGATTATTCAATTTTCTATAATTTGGTGGGTCTTGAGCTGGAAAATTCTGTGTAGATAAAAAGTTATGCTCGTTTGAAGTTGACTAAAGCAACATTCTTGTCGAAAACTCAATCGGTATGGGATATTTTGATTCATCAAATAGCTGAGAGTTATTTGGGACCTCAATATGCATCAAAATAACTCATAAAGCTACCAAAGAACCATAATGTACTATGTGTGAGCTTGAAACATGATTCTAGCATTGGTTTGGATTTTTGGGGTATTACAGTGGATGAAATCAAATCAATTTGATTTGGTTTTTAGAAATTATGGCGTGTTTTTTGTTTTCTGGGGGTTATTGTTGTGGGTAATGGAACAGTTATTTTTGTTCGATGTGAAAATGAATCTGCGGAGTGCTATTAGTTCAAAAGAAAATTGTCTGGAGCTGTAATTCCAAAAAGGGTTGTTAGAAGGAATTTGATAGGGTTTTGAATTAGACTTTGGTAATATTATTGCACAGTAAAGTGTTATGCTTTCTGTAATGTAATGAGAGAATTGAATTCAGGTTCTATAGTGTGATTAATAGACGAATCACTATTTATTGAGGCATAGTTGTTCAATACACCATGCCTGGCAGTCCTGACCAGAATGTTCTAGCCTAAAGGCGAAACCATACTTTAAAAGACATGATGAGAAGTATGATGAGTGGAGCTAACTTACCTGAGTTCTTCTAGGGTGAAGCTATTAAAACATCCATGTACATTCTTACTCGTGTCCCTTCCAAGTCAATCCCTTAAACCCCTTTTGAGTTGTGGGCCGGTAAAAAACCTAATTTAAATCGTTTTTTGAGTTTGGGGATGTCCTGCGGAGGTAAAGATATATAAACCTTCAAAAAAGAAAACTGAGCCTAGATCCTCGCGTTGTTTTTTCATTGGTTATCCAGCTCATTCTAAAGGATACAGTTCTACTGTCCTGCACGGGGAACAACAATAGTTGAATCTCAAAATGCAAAATTTCTTGAATTTGCGAATATTGCATGAAACTAAGCATTCATTAAACAAAATATTTAATATGAAAGATCAAGGAGAGACATCATTTATTTTGGCATTGAAATTTGATAAGATAGATTCGATAAGTCATTAGGGCTTTCACAAAAGGCCTATATTGATCGTGTTTTAAAAAAGTTTCAAATGGAAAATTGTAAGCCCGGAGATGTCCCTGTGGTGAAAGGTGATAAGTTAATCTTAAACTTGTGTCCCAAAAATGATCTTGAGAAAGATTGTATGAAAGATGTGTCTTATTCAAGTTTTTTTTCTGCATTTCTTGTTTATAGAGTGTTAATTTTATTTATTTTTTGATATTGGCTGAAGTAAAGTCGGCTAAACTAATGCCTTCTTAAGAATGTATTCTAGCGGCTATGTTATAAAAATTCATTCATTTATTTTGTTTCATATGCTTAGATTAAATAATATAAAAAATTATTTATTTTATGAAATTAAAAAAATTTAAGCTATTGTTTATAAAAGATGTCGAATTGTTATTTATTTATTTTATTTGAATTTGATTTCATTTGAATTGTAACTAAATCAAATTTATAATATTTTTAATTATGTGGTTAATTACTGTATCACATGAGCAAATTAAGCAATGACATGTTGAATCCCTAAAATTGAATTTGTTTTGTAAATTAGGGTAAATAGTGTACACCAAAGTGACCTATTTGCTTTGCTTTATGAGACTTGTTTAATCCATTTCGGGGGATATCACTAAGTTAGAACATACAATGATCTGCCCAAAAAAGATTTATTGTGTGTTTTAAATTAGTATTGTGATGAGCCCCATTTTGTAAAAATATTTTAATTTTAACATATTTATCTGCCCAAAAGGGATAGGTTTCTAATATTGAAAATATTTTCCTGCCCTTCCCAAAGGGGGGCTACTTGTTGATGTTTTGGGACTCATTGTGATAAGATTATTATTCTTATGCCTTACTATTTTGATAAATTCATTCATGTTATGTTGTGAAAAATTACCATTTATTTGAATAATAACAATGCTGAAGTGGTGGTTCTATCGGGCTCTAACTTTAAGCGATAGAAAGAAGATCTTGAATTTACTTTGGGCATGGCTGACATAGATTAAGAATTATGCGAGGATGAGCCTCCAGCTCTCACTGATTCTAGTACAACTGCTGATAATTTTTTTATGCTAAGTGGGAGAGATCTAATAGGCTATGCATCCTTGCCTTTAGGAGGTCGATTGCTGAGCTCCTCAAAAGTGGCTTGCCTGAAACTACCAATGCTAAAAAGTTTCTTGCTCAAGTGGAAGAAAGGTATCTTGTATCTAATAAGTCTGAGACTAGACAACAGATGGGACCCTTTGCCAAATATCTACAAGATTGTGGCATCTAAGGATTCTTTTAGGATCATTATGACATTGGTAGCCCATTTTGATCTTGAGTTACATTAGATGGACGTAAAGATAACTTTTTGAATGATGATCTTAATGAAGAGGTTTACATACAACAACCCCAAGGTTTTGTTGGTAATGACAGTAAACATCATGTGTGTAGGTTGAAGAAATCTATCTATGGCTTGAAGCAAGCTCTCAACAGTGGTACTTGAAGTTCGAGAAAATTATCATTTCTATGGGGTTTGAGAACAAGATTGGTCATTGCATTTATCCCCAGATCACTGGGAGTAAGTTCATCATTCTCACTTTAATATTGTTTTATTATTGTAACGCCCCAAAGTTTTTCCTAGCTATATTATTGTCCCTAAAGGATCAAGAATTGGCTTCTAGAAATATTATTACTTTTTTCTCCTGTGGAATTTCTTAGATTTCAACTTTTCAATACGTAGATGATCAAATAAATTTTTCGTCGACATAAGATTCATCCAAAATAGACACTCAGTGAAGAAGTTATGGTTAATTTAAGTCCTAGCCGTAAAACACAGTCATTCATGTCCTTGGCGCATCGCGGAGAGGGTGTAAATGACGATGGTCAATTTCTAATAAGACTCCGCGATGGTGATGCGTTGTGGAATGGGCCAAATTTCCATTCGTCAATTTCCAGTAAGCCACAGTGATCGTGGTGCGTTGCGGTAGCCCATGAAATCGAGCTCCCAATTATATTTAATACCCGTCTCATTAAGGGTATTTAGGGTATTTTCCAACCCCTTAACATTTTGAACGCGAGATTTAATCCCTATTACACCAAAATACACCTAATCTCACCAAAATCCATCAAGAACTCTCCCTAGGGTTTCAAACAAGAATCCCAAATAACTCAAGATTTAACCATGGAATTTCAAAACAAATTGGAGATTTGGAATCCCTAAGCCATAGGCATCAAGGAGCATCCTTTTATTTATTAAAAAGAGGTACACACGATTTTCCTAAAATCTCATGGGCATAGAAATCATGATTTTAAGAAAGGAGTTTTCAGATTTATGAATACATTCATGTTGTAGAAATCTTGACGGTATTGTTTTGGTCTTTTGACCTTCCCCCACATTGATTCGAAATTGTATACATATGTAGGCTTGTGTTTTAAGGTTGATGATTTAATTGAGAGCATGACTTATGTAAAATCCCTCTCTTGTTTTGATTTTCCTTTACTTATCATATGTTATAGATGTTTTGAATGCATCCATGAAAAGCATGGTTTAAAATGTCTTGAATTGTGTTATGATTGGATTAAGATTTGGATTTCGAAAGAGAGAGTAGTTGTGTTGATAAATGTTGAAAATATTTGTATAATGAAAGAGTGCATGATTTTGCCAAAAGCACATGACCACCATACGTTTAAAGGATTCTTGCATAGTTTTGATTTATGCTTCAGAACATGAAATCTCTTATACTATTTGCATGTTTAGGTGGTCAGAACTATGTTTTAATGAAAGATCATGCTTATTGTACTATGGCTCAAAAATAGGACTTGGAAGTCTTGGTGTGATGACACTAATTCAGATTATGCCATGATAATTCAGAACAGAATAGAATGCATGTTTGAAATTAGACTTTTCAGATGTTGAAACTAGAAGATGAATCAGAACAGAATAAAATTGGCATAAAGAGAGCTTAGGTGGTTCCCCGAAGAAGGCACGAGTTCAGACAACTCGTTGCCCGAAACCATGATTTGCCGATCCGGGTATATTAAATTACGCTGGCCTAGTGTTGTGTGGCGTATCAGAATTAGAAACTCTAACCCCTGTGGCACACTTGAGTTAGGGGCTTCCCTGCAGAGTCAATGGTGGATTCCATACAGCCCATGGAATTTTAGAATTGTAGGGGAGTACCACCTAACTCAGAAGTAATACAAAGAACAGACAGTGCATTGACAAGAATGACTTATGATTTTCAGAAAGTGCCCATGTGTTTTGAGAACTGCTTATGCATGATGTTTTAATAAATTTCTCTCCACTATTTCACTTATATAAAGGTTTTATTTTGGATTACTTTGCGTACCAGTACATCTGTATTGACCCCCCTCCTCCCTCCAGGTTCTGAGGCTCAATCTAGGGGTCTAGAAAAGCAATAGATTTTATCAGACAGAGTTGCAGTGCCTAGTTGGTGAGCCTTCTTTAATCTAGAAGGCCTGTTTACTTTCAGACAACTATTATTAGATATGTTTTTGGTCTACTGGGGGCCTTGTCCAAGTTTCAGACAGTCATTAGATTTCATGTAGTAGAGATTTTGCAGATTGATTCAGATGTTATTTAGATGTAGTTGATTTACAGTTTCCATACTTATGATGAATTTAGAATTGACCATGTTTTCGTAGAAGATTATGTTTCCGCATCTTCTTTTATTATATGAATGTTGTGCATGATTACCAGATAGAGAAGGGCGTTCTGGGCCTTCATGGTTTGGGAAGTTCGTCACGATCAGGCCCTAGTTCGGGTCGTGAGAAACTTGATATCAGAGCACGGTTCATGGTCCCAGGGTGTCTGCAAAATCGCGTCGGGTAGATTCTTATTTATAGGTGTGTAGCGCGCCACACTTATAAGCAAGAGGCTACTGGGCATTTAGAAATGTTTCCTCTTTTTTTGATTTAGTTCGTGCTTTAGTGTCTGAGATAGAATTGTCCCTTAATCAACGATCTATCGTATTTCAGAAAACAGTCTTGCCTCCTCATCGTTCCAACAACCAGGATACTCAGGATGATGAAGTTCGTCCTACCCATGGGATGCGGACTTGAAATTGAGCGCACACCCTAGAACCTGTTTCTACTCTGGGAGTACCTCCAGTCCCGACCAGTCCTCCTCGAGCTCCAAGGACAAATGTTAACCATCCTCAGTCTTCTCAAAGAGACATATCAAATGTAGAATTCAGGCAATCCATTCACATCTTGAACAGTTGGTAGCCGCACAGACTCAGAGGTCGGAGGATACTGGGTCTGTATCTGTTACTTTGGAGGCTACTAGGGTAGGCCAGTTTATGAGGATGAACCTGTCAAAATTTTCGGGCTCTAAGGTAGAAGAGGACCCATAGGAGTTCGTGGATGAAATGAAGAAGATTTTTAGAGTAATGCATGTGGATCAGGTGGAAAGAGTTGAGTTAGCAGCGTACCAACTTAAAGATGTAGCGAACAAATGGTATGATGAGTGGGAAGAGACGAAGGGTGAGAATGTTGAGCCCACAGTTTGGGGAGAATTTGTGGAAGCTTTTCTTGACCGGTTCTTTCCTCTAGAGTTGAGGGAAGCCAAGGCATAGGAATTTATGAATCTTAAATAGGGTAAAATGAATGTCCAGGAGTACACTCTGAAGTTTAACTAACTGGATCGTTATGAACCAGAAATAACAAGTAATATGAGAGACCGGATGAGAAAGTTTGCATCCGGCCTTTTTGATGATCTAGCTCTTGAATGCCAAGGGGCGATGTTAAATAGGGATATGAACTTTGCTAGGCTATCAGTCCACATGCAGCAGGTAGAAGAGAAGAAAAAGAAAATTGTCGAATCTAGAGAGAAGGACAAGCAGGCAAAGAGAGCCAGAAAGCGGATCAAAACCACAGTCAGTTACAGAGCGGTAACTGGGGCAGTAAATGGAAAAAGAAGAAGTTTTGGAGTAACGCACAGTGTGCAGCCAGCGCCCCAGCGCCCAGACCCCCAGTTGATAGACGATCTCAGAGTTTTCAGACTAGTCATGGACCCAAAGCTCAGGATACTCAGTCCCATGGCAATGTGGCTCAGCAGCACCATACTTTTCGATGGTGCGAGACTTGCAGTAAGCATCATCTAGGAAGGTGTCATCTAGGCGAATTTGTGTGTTATTCTTGTGGTCAGACGGGTCACTTTCAGAGGGATTGTCCATCTGCACCACCACCGCCTCAGAAGGGTGCCACATCAGCTGTCGGGAGCAGTCGCAATCGGTTATATGCTTTGACCAACTGCCAGGAGGCAGAAGTCTCACCAAATGTTGTCACCGATACATTACGAATCTTTTATCGAGATGTATATATGTTACTTGATCCCGGTTTTACCTTATCTTTTGTGACCTCATATGTGGCTGTTAGTTTTGGGTTTGAGCCCGATGTGATTGCTGAACCTTTCTCTGATTCCACTCCAGTGGGTGATTCTGTTGTGGCTAGGAGGGTGTATAAAAATTGTGTTGTTTCTATTCTTAGTAGGGATACTGTGGCAGACCTCATAGAACTTGATATGGTTGTTTTTGATGTTATCCTAGGGATGGACTGGCTCCATCGGTGTTATGCCACACTAGATTGTAGAACTTGAAAGGTTACCTTTTCTTTTCCGAATGAGCCAGCAATAGAGTGGGAAGGGCACTCTTTAGCACCAAGAGGGCACTTCATATCTTACCTCAGAGCCCGTAAACTTATTTCCAAGGGTTGCTTGTATCATCTTATTCGGGTTAAGATTCTAATGCCGAAAGTCTTTCTCTTCAGTCTGTCCCTGTAGTAAATGAATTCTTGGAAGTCTTTCCCGATGATCTCCCAGGAATACCGCCTGATAAGAAGATAAATTTTAGCATTGATGTGTTTCCAGATACCCGTCCTATTTCTATTCTGCCATATAGAATGGCTCCTGCATAGCTAAAAGAGTTGAAAGAACAGCTAGCAAATCTCCGAGATAAAGGTCTTATCAGACCTAGTGTTTCGCCCTGGGGTACACCTGTACTCTTCGTGTGAAAGAAAGATGGTTGTCTGTGTATATGCATAGATTATCGTCAGCTGAATAAGGTCACTGTTAAGAATAAATATCCTTTTCCTAGGATTGATGACTTTTTTAATCGACTTTTGGGTGCTAAGTGTTTTTATAAAATAAACCTTCATTCGGGATATCATCAGTTGAAAGTTAAGGAGTCAGACATTCCTAAAATAGCTTTCCAAACCAGATATGGTCATTATGAATTCTTATTCATGTCTTTCGGGTTGATTAATGCTCCTGCAGGTTTCATGGACCTAATGAATAGGGTCTTTCATCAGTTTCTAGACTTGTTTGTTATAGTGTTCATTGATGATATCTTGATTTATTCCAAAAGTGAGGAGGACCATGCCAATCACCTCTGAATTATCCTCCAGACTCTCAAAAATCATAGGTTGTATGCAAAGTTCTCCAAGTGTGAATTCTGGTTAAATGTTATTGCTTTCTTGGGGCATATTGTGTTTAGTGAGGGGATAAAGGTTGATCCCCAAAAGGTTGAGGCAGTGAGGAAATGGTCCAGACCCACGACTCCAACCGACATTCGAAGCTTCTTGGGTTTGGTGGGTTATTATAGATGGTTCATAGAGAGTTTTTCTTCCATAACGGCACCACTTACTAAGTTGAATCAGAAAAAGGTAAAGTTTGTGGTCTGACTCTTATGAGAATAGTTTTGAGAAGTTAAAAGACAAGCTGACTACTGCTCCTGTTTTGACTCTCCCGGAGAGTACAAAAGGTTTTGTTGTATACTGTGATGCATCCCAAGAGGGACTTGGGTGTATTCTTATGCAACACGATAAGGTAGTGGCTTATGCATCTAGACAGTTGAAGGTGCATGAGCGGAACTACCCTACTCATGACTTAGAGTTAGCGGATGTGGTTTTTGCACTTAAGATCTGGCGGCACTATTTGTATGGGGTACACGTTGATATTTTCACCGACCACAAGAGTTTACAGTATGTTTTCTCGCAGAAAAAATTGAATCTCAGGCAGAGGCGCTGGATGGAATTGCTAAAAGACTATGACATAAGCCTGCACTATCATCCAGGCAAGGCAAATGTGGTAGCCAACGCCCTTAGCAGGTTGTCAATGGGCAGCCTTTCTTATGTGGGGAAAGAAAAGAGGGAGATGGTGAAGGATATTCACCGACTTGTAAATCTAGGAGTGCGACTTTGGGATTTCGAAGATGGGGGAATGGTTGTTCATTAGATAGCTAAATCTTTCCTTTGTACAGAAGTTAAGAAGAAGCAGGTTGAAGATCCCATCTTAATACAGATCAAGAAAGATGTGGGTCAACAGAAGGTGATGTCCTTTGAAATTGGTGGTGATGGTATTTTGAGATACCAGGGTAGGTTGTGTGTGCCAGATTTTGATGGTTTGCAGAAGAGAATCCTTGACGAAGCTCACGCTTCGAGGTATGTTGTTCACCCAGGCTCTACTAAGATGTACCATGATCTGAAATCTATGTATTGGTGGAATAATATAAAGCGTGATGTGGCTAACTATGTTACCAAGTGTTTGAATTGTCAGCAAGTTAAAGTAGAACATATGAGGCCAGGTGGTTCTTCCCAAGAGATATCCTTGCCCTTGTGGAAGTGGGAGATGATTAATATGTACGTCATTACATGACTTTTGAGGTCCCAAAACCAGTATGATTCCATTTGGGTGATTGTAGATAGGCTGACCAAGTCAACTCACTTTCTACCTGTCAGGACTAATTATTTGGGAGAGGATTATGCCAAGCTTTTCATTGCAGAAATAGTTCGTTTGCATGGGGCACCCGTGTCCATCATATCTGACCAAGGTACACAGGTTTTTTCACAGTTTTGGAGATCCTTTCATAAGGGTTTAGGTACCCAAGTGAATTTGAGGACGACTTTCCACCCTTAGACAGACGAGCAAGCTGAGCGCACCATCTAGACCCTTGAGGATATGTTGAGGTCCTACGTGATTGATTTTAAAGGTAGTTGGGTAGAGCACTTGCCATTGATAGAGTTTGCATATAATAACAGTTTCCATTCCAGTATTAAGATTGCACCATTTGAGGCATTGTATGGGAGAATATATAGGTCTCCAATAGGAGGGTATGAAGTAGGTGAGATGCAGATATTTAGGCCTGATCTTGTTCATCAGGCAATGGAGGATGTGAAAGTCATTATACAATGACTTAAGACAACTCAGAGTCGTCAGAAATCCTACGCCGATGTTAGGAGAAGAGATCTAGAGTTTGAGGTTGGAGATTGTGTATTTCTCAAGGTTCTTCCATGAAGGGAGTCATGCGATTCGGGAAGAAAGGTAAGCTAAGTCCTCGCTATATAGGACCATATCAGCTTGTGAGAAGGATAGGTGGAGTTACGTATGAGTTAGAATTGCCAGCTAGTTTGGGTTCTGTTCATCTGATATTTCATATATCTATGTTGAAGAAGTGTATTGGAGACCATTCTTTAGTATTGTCTATCGAAGAAATCAAAGTGACAGACTCCTTCTCCTATGAAGAAGAGCCTGTAGAAATTTTGGATCGCCAAGTTAGAAGATTGAGAAACAAAGAGGTAGCCTTAGTTAAAGTGTTGTGGAGAAACCAGAAAATTGAAGAAGCAACTTGGGAATCAGAAGTTAACATGAGAGCTAGATACCCAAACCTGTTTAATCCAATGGATGACGAAATGGAAGGTACAATCCTTGCCTTATTCTTTCTATGCCTTAATATGGTTGAAATTATGCTTGTCTGTGTCCCGCATCAATATTCGGGGACGAATGTTCCCAAGGGGGGATATTGTAACGCCCCAAAGTTTTTCCTAACTAAATTACTATCCCTAAAGTATCAAGCATTGGCTTCTAAAATGATTATTACTTTTTTCCCTATGGAATTTCTTAAATTTCAACTTTTCATTACGCAGATGATCGAATAAATTTGTTGTCGACATAATATTCGTCCAAAACGGACACTAGATGAAGGAGTTATGGTTAATTTAAGTCCTAGTCATAAAACACCGTCATTCCTGTCCTTGGCGCATCACGGAGAGGGTGTAAATGACAAGGGTCATTTTCCAGTGAGATTCCGTGATGGTCACACGTCGCGAAATAGGCCAAATTTCCATTCGTCAATTTCCAGTGAGCCACCGCGATCATGGCGCGTCGCGGTAGACCATGAAATCGGGCTCCCAGTTATATTTAATATCCATATCATTAAGGGTATTTAGGGTATTTTCCAACACCTTAGCATCTTGAACACGAGATTTAATCCCTATTACATCAAAATACACCTACTCTCACCAAAATTCATCAAGAACTCTCCCTAGGGTTTCAAACAAGAATCCCAAATAACTCAAGATTTAACCGTGGAATTTCGAAACAAATTGGAGATTTGGAATCCCTAAGCCATAGGCATCAAGGATCATCCTTTTATTTCTTTAATAAAGGTACGTGGGGGTTTTCTAAAATCTCATGGGCATAGAAATCATGATTTTAAGAAAGGGGTTTTCAGATTTATGAATACATTCATGTTTTAGAAATCTTGACGGCATTGTTTTGGTTTTTTGACCTTCCCCCACATTGATTCGAAATTGTATATATATGTATGCTTGTGTTTTAAGGTTGATGATTTAATTAAGAGCATGACTTATGTAAAATCTCTCTCTTGTTTTGATTTTCCTTTACTTATCATATGCTATAAATGTTTTGAATGCATTATTGAAAAGCATGGTTTAAAATGTCTTGAATTGTGTTATGATTGGATTAAGATTTGGATTTCAAAAGAGAGGGTAGTTGTATTGATAAATGTTGAAAATATTCATATAATGAAAGAGTGCATGATTTTGCTAAAAACACATGACCACCATATGTTTAAAGGATTCTTGCATAGTTTTGATTTATGCTTCTGAACATGAAATCTCTTATATTATTTGCATGTTTGGGTGGTCTGAACTATGTTTTAATGAAATATCATGCTTATTGTACTATGGCTCAAAATTAGGATTTGCAAGTCTTGGTGTGACGACACCAATTTAGATTATGCCATGATAATTCAGAACAGAATAGAATGCATGTTTGAAATCAGACTTTTTAGATGTTGAAACTAGAAAAATGCTTGAATCAGAACAGGATAAAATTGGGCATAAAGAGAGCTTAGGTGGTTCCTTTAGACAAATCATTGCCCGAAATCGTAATTTGCCGATCCGGGTATATTATATTATGCTGGCTAGTGCCGTGTGGCATATCAGAATTAGAAACTCCAACCCTTACGGCACACTCGGGTTGGGGGCTTCCCCGCCGAGTCAATGTCGGATTCCATACAGCCCGTAGAATTTTAGAATTGTAGGGGAGTACCACCTAACTCAGAAGTAATACAAAGAACAGACAGTGCATTGACAAGAATGACTTATGATTTTCAGAAAGTGCCCATGTGTTTTGAGAACTATTTATGCATGATGTTTAAACAAATTGCTCTCCACTATTTCACTTATATAAAAATTTTATTTTGGATTACTTTGCGTACTAGTACATCTATACTGACCCCTCCCCCCACCCCCCTCCAAGTTCTGAGGCTTAGTCTAGGGATCCAGAAAAGCAATAGATTTTATCAGACAGAGTTGTAGTGCCCAGTTGGTGAGCCTTCTTTATTCCAGAAGGCCTGTTTACTTTCAGACATCTATTATTAGATATGATTTTGGTCTACTGGGGGCTTTGTCCCAGTTTCAGACAGTCGTCAGATTTTCATGTAGCAGAGATTTCACAGATTGAGTCAGATGTTATTTAGATGTAGTTGATTTACAGTTTCCATACTTATGATGAATTCAGAATTGACCATGTTTTCGTAGCAGATTATGTTTCCGCATATTCTTTTATTATATGAATGTTATGCATGATTACCAGATAGAGAAGGGCGTTCCGAGCCTTCATGGTTCGGGATGTCGGTCACAGTCAAACCCTAGTTCGAGTCGTGACAATTATATCAAGGCTTTTTGCCTTACATGTTGATTATGTCTCATATTGATAAGATCATATTATTGTTTTTTTTTTAATTTTTTTGAGACATATATGGTATATCATTCTATTTTGTGGATTTTCTGGTTGTTGCATCATGTGATATGTTGCACATATTGAACCTTGAAAATCAGGATTTTCTGGTAGAGCACATGTTACTTTAGTGCTCACACATGTTGTAACAGAAAATCACAGTAATAATTTTTTTATGATACACATGTCGATTTTAAACTTACATATTGATATGAAAAATCGTTTGAAGGACTAACAATGAAATAGCAGATTTGGAGTATATGTTGGCTATTTCTTGCTACACTACCACATCATTTGGTTTATGTCTAAAAAACTTCAATGTTTGTAATTGTGGACTGATCTTGTGTTGTTGGTTGATGCAAGTACTGCTGCAGTTCAACAGTGATGATTTTGCTTGACTGAACTATGTTGGATATGACGTTACACCACCAAATATTTATGACCACTGTCTATTCAGCCTGAGAATCATTTTCATAAAAATAAGTTTTTCAAAACCTTTTCTTTAAAAGTTAATGTTGTTCAAGTGGGAGAATGTTAGAATTATTTATTTTATGTGGACTTAACATTAATTTTTTATTATGTTAAAGTAAAACAGACTGATGTTATTTGTTGGTGGAAAAGACACATGCCGTGTATTCATGCGTATTCATGGACCTGTATCCATTTCATGTTATTGATGTGGTCTGAAAATAGTGTAGGCCTGTAGTAGACCTGTGAGCCCATAATGAGGGGTGCACTAGGTTAAGACTTTTAAGCCTATAAATATAAGGTTAGGTCCCCTCTCCTGACTTTAACATAAGACGTATTTCCATAAGCTGCCAACTGTCATAAGCAAAGGAGAGAAAGACTCAGCTTAGTTCATCTTTGATTATGTATTGCAATGGCGGACAAAGGTACGCACCTTTCCTCTCATATATTCTGTTGCTTTTATAGGTGTTCTTGATTGAATTTGTGGTGTGTTTCTCTATAAACCTAACAAAGATAACTAGTTAAATAGATAATTTAAGAAGAAGAAAAAAACTTTTAGCCAATACTAAAACTACCGTTAAAACTAATTATGCGCTTACACATATCATAGTAAATCTACAAACTATAAAAGCATGTTATTGAGGATACACTTAAAGTTTAAAGCTAAAAAGTTTAATAAATATAAGAAGTGTCATACATATCATAATAAATCTACAAACTATAAAAGCATGTTATTTAGGATATATTTAAAGTTTAAAGCTAAAAAGTTTAATAAATATAAGAAGTATCATTTCCTTTAATTTTAAACGATAATTTAAATTGCATCATTTATAGGTTAAATAAGTGAAAGATAATACTCTCTCCATCAATTTTTTTCTTATCCATTTTAGACTTAGTACACACTATAAGAAGCAATAAATAATAAGATTAATTAATAAGAGAAAATAGTCTATTACCCCCTAACCTTCAGTCGAAATCCCAACTGCACACTTAATCTTTAAAGGTGACCTATTACTCCCCTGAACTATTTTAAAGTGAAATTATTACCCCCTGAATGCTGACATGGCAAGAGAGTGTGTTTTACTCTCTTTAAAGAGAATGAGGATGGTTTTTTTTATTAAAAAATTATTTTTAATATTTCTTTATTTTCTTTATTCATTTTCTTTATTCATTTTTAATTATTCATTTTCTTTATTCATTTTCTTTCTTTCTTCTTCTTCATCTTCTTCTTACAAACAATGACATCCAACAATTCATCAATGACATCGAAAATTAGTTTATCATTTTTCTTATCTCCAAGCACAAAATCGATTGGTTTCGACTTCAAATTCATCAAAAATTTCAAAATGGGTATTATTCATTATTTCCAACTTCAAGATTGTCGGAATTTTAAAATCTCTATTGTCCATTATTTACGACTTCAAAGTCATCGTAAATTTTAAAATGGGTATTGACCATTGTTTCCGACTTAAAGGTCATTGAAAATTTCAAAATTCTCTATTGTTTCCGACTTTAAGGTTATTGAAAATTTTAAATTCAGTATTGTTCATTTTTTCCGGCTTCAAGGTCCTTGAAAATTTTGAAATTGGTATTCTTCGTTGTTTTCGGATTTTTGATCATCGAAAATTTAAAAATTGATATTGGTCATTGTTTTCCGAAAATTTTCAGGTTTGAAGTCGAAACCAATGAAGGTTTTCTACTTATTTTTAAAAACAAAATTAATATTTCTCCCACCTTGCTTCACCTCCCAAACCCACAACCAGTATCACCACATCTCTATCCCCACAAACACTGAGAATCCATTTGCATACAAAACTCAAGACATAAAAATAACCTTCTGAGGAAGAGAGAATCAATAATAAACAAAGCAAAAAAAAACTCAAGAAAATCCTGTCATACAAAATTTAAGGTAAACTTTACTGATTTTGTATTCCAGAAAATGCATTTTTGGGTTAAAAAAAAGCACAACGAAATTTCTCAGTAATGAACTGAACGTTGTGTTACTTGAAGTTAACTTAATATTTAATCTTAAAATTGGATAGAAATTAGATAAATTTGTGAGAATAGATTGGGAGCATTTTTGGGGTCTTTGAGAAGAAGAAGAAGAGGCACAACGAAAAATAGAGCACAACCCATGAAAAAATAAATTCATTTACTAGTCTCTCAATTCCTCTTTATCGTCCTTGACCCAAACCACTACACCACCACCATGGAACACCCATAGCCTTTGGATCAGAGCAAAACCACTGGCAGAAATAACCACCATTGACGGCAACATCTGAAACCTCCATTGACGCCTAAAAACTGAAACCTTCATTGTCTACCCGCACCTTCATCCTAGATAGCTTCTTCAATTTCTTTTTAAAACTGAAATGGAACTTAGATCTATTTCTTCGTTATCTTCTTCACTTTTGTGTTCGTTGTTGGGGGGAGTTAAAGAGGTCAAGGCCGGATTTTAGATCGTCAGAAGAAAAGAGAATGAAATGGGGGAAGTTCAAATTTTAGATTGTAGGAAGAAAACAGAATGAAATGAAAAAGAAAAGAAAAAATAAAGAGAAAGCATAATAAAAACTGGTCTATTACAGTTGTTGGACCAAAATGGCTTTTGAGATTGAAAAAAGAGAAGAAGATGAAGAGAAAGAAGAAAGATGAATTGAAAAGGAAATGAAGAAGGAAATGTAGAAGGAAAGATGAGAAAAAGAGAAATAATGAAGTAATAATTGTAGAAGGAAATGAATAAAATTTTGATTTAAGAAATTAAATATATTTTAAACGTGTCAAAAACGTGTGTATCTCACCCCTCAACATAAATGTGGTTATGGATTTTTAGGGGTGTTATAATTTCAATTTTAAATAGTTCAGGGGGGGTCATAAATTCGGTAAAAAGGGTTCAGGGGGTAATAGGTCACATTTAAAGGTTAAGTGTGTAGTTGGGATTTCGACTAAAGGTTGAAGAGGTAATAAACCATTTTCTCTTTATTATATCACCTTTTGAATATAATAAATTTAATATTTTGAGAATGCATTAAGTAATAAATAATATTTAATAATAAGAATAAAATAAATACAAATGAATAAATTATCCATTAATTTTTTAAATTGAGCAAGTATTATTGAATATCTAATTTTAGTAAGATGAACAGTAAAAAGATGCATGGACGGTGGGTAGGGCTGGGCATAAAATACCAGAAACTGAATTACCAAACCGAATTGAAGAATTTGGTATTCGATATTTGGCAATTCGATATTTGGTATGATAATTGTGAGTAAAATTTTAAAATTATGATATTTGGGTTCGAAATTGGTAAAAGATATTACTACCATTTGGTATTTGGTATTTACCGAATACCAAATTATTGTTAACCGACCATAGTCTATACTCATAGGCCACGAATCCAAATTAATATTCTACAAAAGGTCAAAAAAAGCCCACAACCCAAAAGTCTATAATACTATATTAATTTTAAAATTTTAAAATGAAAATCACTTTTAAAATTTTTATTGTTAGCAGCAGTGGACAACATGTTCAAATATGAAGTTATTGTTCCATATTACTCGTGTTTTCTTCATTTTGGTTCTATCTATCAAGACAACCTGAACTTGTCTAGTCTTGATACAACTTTTAGGTATATCTAAGTTATGTCCAGTGGGAGAGTTGATGCAGAGATACTCATTTCCTGCCATATCTAAAAGTAATCAAAAGGTTTGACACTATGTTATATGATTTTAACTATCTCATAAGTTATTCTTGATGAAAGGGTCAGTGAATTATTTTATTTAAACTCACTAACTAGTCACTACGAGGCAAATATTTGAGGAACAGATGTAGCTATTATCTTCCGAAGTCATTTCTTCCTTAAACAGTTATTATGTTAAATCAGCAGATGATGAATGAACTATAAAACATTACTGATGAAGTGTTAAAAAATGTTGTTTCCATAAGGTATAGGGCAGAAACTTTATCTTGTGTTTTGATTCAGTTCTAAAGTAAACTCTTATCGTTGGCCTAGAGTAGGGTCTACCAAATTTAACTTTAATATGGTATTATCAAATACTGTACCGAATGAAGTTTAATTTATCGATTACCGAATTACCAAACCGAAGTTTAATAGTATGGTATTTGATAAGTACTTTCATTTACCGAATCCGAATTATGATAATACCAAATCTAATACCGAACTTCCACCCCTAACGGTGGGAGCAGCAGAAATAGAATTTAATAGGTTCATTATATTCGGACCAAGAGAGTAATATACTTTATTCTGTGAGGAAAGAAAAAAGCACCAATGATTGGAACAAGACGCATGAATGTTAGTTTGGTCGACTATATAACACACTATAGTCAACACAGATGAGCAGGAAATTAAAATATCAAATAGCAAATATATACAAAACGTGATTAAACTTGTAAACTACAAGTAGTACATGTATATTCGTTGAAATAGAAAAAGAAAATGCTCCTTCGTACATACATCTTGGTCACAAATCACAATCAAATTTGTCCACAAGTATTTTTAAGTAGATAACACTTAATAACACGAGAAAAATCTGGTCCAAATAAGTAACTATGAAAATTCTGCTCGTCTTACTAGGAAAGAAACTAGAAAATACATGTATTGTCCTACTATAAGAATATAACAGCTAGCTAGGAATAGTATACAAACAATTCTCCAATATGTAAGCACGAGGGGGGAAATAGAGCTTATATTCAATGCATGGACAGTTTAAATAATTTTTATTCATCAGTACATTAACAAAATACGCTCTACAGCAACATCGATGTAGTTATTTAGTACTCTATTCGGTTTTATTTGTTATATTTTAAATTGGCACATCTATTAAAAATAATAATTAATAACATGACTATTTTTTATCGGAGTATTCCTATTAAGTAATGCTTACATTATATCTTGAAACTAATTGAAAAAAAAACAATTAATATTAAGAGTAAAATAGAAAAAAAAATTGTCTTCTCTTGATATATGTCAAAACTGACAAGTAAAACTAGAAATTCGGACCGAATAGATCCACCAGTATTGTACTATTACCAATTAATTACACTTATATAATATAAAATTTTTACCCTAATATAATTTAAGCTCAATATTTAACACTATTACATGCTCAGTTCCCAAAAATCAAGGAGTTAAAATTTTATAAAACGTCAAAGTAAATAATTGTTTATCCTATCAAACCATTTAAAAGATGTTTATGAGTCTTCTTAAAATATGAATTTGATAACAAGCAATTAAATATTTTATCTATTATAATAGATAAATATAACTTGATAATATAAAAATTATTTATGTCTACCGTGCATATTGCTTCAGTTGCTAAAAAAGAATGGATATGTACATAGTCAGATAAGCACGGCTAGTGCCAGCTAGTAGTGTACAAATAGCTGAAAAATTAGAAAACTAAATGACACACAAAATCTATATTCTTATTTGACCAATTAAACCAACCAATTCTTCTGAAAACATTTTCAAAAATATAGGAAACCACATGCCGGGTTTTAGCCGTCATCCTAACTTCAAACCAAACACCGAATCCATTTAAAAAGACACAACTTTTCATTATTCAACATTCCAATTGCACTTTACTACTAAATTGTGTTTGAGCATTTTATCTTTACCATTACAAGCACCACCGTCGACTACCACCGATATTATTGTCAACCACCACATGTTCTTTTGCCATGTATCTCTATTTGTTAGTAATCATTCCTTTGTGTTTCCTTGTGAAATTTCTATCAAAAACTTCCTTACTACATATTATCAAGAAATGGTTGCGTTTGCTAGAAGACAAATGCTATGTGTACCAATTCTACAAGGTCCCTCAATTCAACCACAACATGCAGGAAAATCAACTCTATCGAAAAATCAGCACTTACCTGAATTCTTTACCCTGTGTTGAGGATTCTGATTTCACGAATCTTCTCTCGGGAAACAAACCGAGTGATATCAACCTCGTACTCGATACGAATCAGAGGATCGCTGATGATTTCCTCGGGGCCAGAATATTTTGGATCAATGAGAAGGATGAAAACGGTCTCAAATCGTTTGTGCTGAAGATAAGGAGGACTGATAAGCGTAGAAGTCTTCGTCCTTATCTTCAACACATTCACTCCAAATTCGATGAAGTTGAGCAGAGGAGAAAGGAAGTGAGATTGTTCGTCAACATCAACGGTGAATTTAATGGAAACAGACAGTGGATATCAGTGCCGTTTACTCATCCAGCAACATTTGACACTGTCGTAATGGAACAGGATGTGAAGAACAAAGTCAAAGCTGATTTGGAAACGTTCCTGAAATCAAAGCAGCATTATAATAGAATCGGCCGGATTTGGAAGCGGAATTATTTACTATACGGACCTTCTGGGACAGGAAAATCAACGTTCATTTCCGCAATTGCAAATTTCCTAAGCTACGATGTGTACAACATTGATTTGTCAAAAGTTACTGACAGCTCCGATCTGAAATTACTTCTATTGCAGAGCACGAGTAAGTCGTTGATTGTCATGGAAGATCTCGACATGTACCTGTGTAACAACTCTACAGCTGTAAGTTTCTCTGCGATTCTCAATTTCATGGACGGGATTTTTTCGTGCTGTGGGGAGGAGCGAGTTATGATATGCACGATGAATAGCAAAGATCAGATTGATCCAACGGTTCTAAGGCCTGGAAGAATTGATCATCACATACACTTCCCTTTATGTGATTTCAATGCATTCAAAAGTCTAGCCAGTAGTCATTTGGGATTAAAAGATCACAAACTTTTCCCACAGGTGGAGGAAAATTTTCAAAGCGGGTCGGTTTTGAGTCCGGCGGAGATTAGTGAAATCATGATTTCAAACCGGAGTTCGCCAAGCAGGGCGTTGAAATTGGTGATTTCTACTCAGCAGAGTAACCGTAAGCTAGTCCCTTCAAGAACATCCGATAAGATTGAAACAATACACAGTAACACTGAGGCCGACCTAGCACCTAAGTATCCACTATGGTTGAGCAAATCTAGATCGGTGCGACCCGTGGAGGAATCGGGTGAGTCGGATAAGTGCACACAAGGATTGATGAAATCTAAATCGGTTCGACCCATGGTGGAATCGGTGGAATCGGCTAGATTTGGCAAGGAAAGTGTAAATGAGCTTAGAAAGTTTTATGGACTTATAAGGATAAAGAGTAGTAGGAAGAAATCTTTAGATTTTGATGCCTCAGAAAAATAAAATTCTAGGGATGGTATTGGTAGCTAGTTAGCATGAAGAAGCATTTATGTTGTTCAAAATTCAAATAGGTGTGACATGAATTTTTAGTTTTGGGGCTCCAACAATTTAATGGATCCTTTGTTAGCTCATCATCTCTTTCTTTAGTGTAATTCCAATAATGAAAAGTAAATTTAGAGTGAGAACATTAATATGAGTTCATGTAAATAGGATTCATTATTATCTTATTATTTGACTCAGGTTTTAGAAACTTACTCCGTAAGTAGATGAATTTTAAATCACCTTTTTGAAGCATTAAATTATGATTTCTTCAATAACAATGTTACTCCTCATTTTTTTTACATCAGTGCTGCTTAGGTGTGGGGATATTTTGATTTAAACTAAAAAAAATAAAAAAATCAAATCGAAATTTAATTTTAGTTTCGATTTTTCGATTTTTTAGAACGGATTCAGTTTGTAATTTTAAAATTTTAGTTTTTCGGTTCGATTTTTGATTTAAAAAAAAATCGGTTAAATCAAAAACTGAAATTTTATAAATAAATAAATAATATATATTTTATTATATATATATATATATATATATATATATATATATATAAAATCTAGTAATTCACATTCACAATTAACATTTAACAGCAAATTCGTATATGCTGCAGACTGTTTATGGATTGTTTTAGTGACTCAAATATTTTATGGACTATTTTGGTGACGTTGGACTGTTTTATGGACTATTTATGCAGACAGTATGTTGTTTCATGGACTATTTTTATGAGTTTTGTGTTATTTTGTAGACTATTTATGCAAGGTCGTTATATTATATGTAATGATTAATGATGTTATGTATTATGTTAAGCTTATTATTATTTCATTGCGTTTCATCCATGTTGAGTTATTTATAATTATTTCTATTTGGGAATGAAAAACAAGTTTGAAAAAAATAATTTTTGTAAAAAAGTCTATCAATTTCAAATGGTCAGTTATGAAAAAGAGAGACTACCTACTTTAATATTTCAAACAAAAATAAAAATTCGAAATAATCGAACCGAATTTGTAAAAATCAAATCAAATCAAATTTATTTCAGTTTGGTTACGAATGCCATTTTTTTCAATCCGAAAATCGATAAACCGAATCGATATTAAACAATCAGACTGAACTGACCGAATGTCCACCCCCTACTGCTGCTCACACTAATGTGCATACGAAAAATCAATCGGGCAAATAACATAAATATACAAATTTAGAGCCTATATTATAAAATCTACCACTATTATTTTTTATTTACAAAAGGTAGTTTTTATTTACAAAATCTACCAACTATTCACCTGCCATAAGTTGTTTTGAAATAACTTTTACGAAACACCACTTTCTATACCATATTTATATTATAAATTTTTAATATAGTTAAATAATTTTTAGAGAACGCTAATTTCTATATCAATTTCATATTATATTTACAGAAGCATCATTTTATATATCATTTTTATATCATTATTTTAAAAGTTAATTATACCTCATAAAAGTATATCATATTCAAATGTAGATTTTTGACATAGCCTTTATGAAACATCAATTTCTATACCATATTTATATTATATTTTTATGATTTAGTTAAATAATTTTTAGAAGACACCAATTTCTATATCAAATACATATCATGTTTATAGAAACACCAATTTCTATATTATTTTTATATCATATACAAAATATATAACCTTTATGAAACATCAATTTCTATACCATATTTATATCATGTTTATAAAAAATCAGTTTCTACATTATATTTATACCATTTACAAAAATATGTAAATAATCGGAGAAGATATAACAACCACGATTTTTGTGCTATAAATTGAATATCACCGATAACAATGTCCACACATAAAATATGATCAACACGCACACAGACCCCACACACGCCACCGCTAGAAAAATGGAAAAAATTTGAGAGGGGGAGAGATTTTTATGGTTATTTTCGTCTTTATAGTTCGTATTGGTATCTGGTTGTAGCAAATATTGTTTCGCAGGTGTTGCTATTGGAGGTGGATGGAACCCCCCACCCCACCCCCCACCCACCCCGAAACCCCCCTACCCCCATCTATATACACACCAAAACAGATGTTGTCAAAAATATTCTCCTATATATGCTGCTGCTCTTGCATAGTCTACTCACACAAATAATCCTGTCTAAATTTCACTTCTATTCATAGGGTTCCAATTCTTGAAAATCTTGGCACAAGTGATAAAAATTCTGTCTTTCGAGACCCTATTTTATCAATTCTTGGTTGAATTGTGGAGATATGGATCAATTTGTGATCTTACTATGTTTCAGTACATGGTTTCTGCTTTTCAAAAAGAAAAACCTGTCTTAAAAGGCTGAAGATCTTTTGGATCTAGCACCAATCCTACAGGGAATCCTAACTCGACTCTGTTACAATGAGTTGAAAATAATTACTCAAGATTTCAGTAGAAAGCTCGGGGAAGGAGGATTGCAGAAGCAGGATGATGATGAAGATGAAAAGGGGAATGAAAACAAGGACTTAAAACAATTTTTGTGCCCTTTTTTCTGTGTATTTACTTTTCTAAATTTTTTTGCCTCCTATTTAATAGGTTTTGTAATTTTTGAATTGATATATTTTATAAAATAGAATCTTCTGATATATTTTGTAATATGGGCTTTAATATTGTATATTTATGTGATTTTTCCAAATAAAAAATAAATGTCTTGCCAAATATTTTCCCTCCGTAGTCCAATGTGTAGACTTTCGGAACCCTTCATTTAGTAGTGTGAAACCAAAAAGGTCACAAATCAAGAATATAATATAGCGTTGACAAGTTGAACAAGCTAACTTGTAAGCATCTTTAAAGATTATTCTAAATAAGTACGTCAAATTTGACCAACTATATATATACTAGATAAGTATGCCCGTGCTTAGCACAAAACATGCAGGATACAAAGTAACTTTTTATTTGCTACAAGTATTTTGAGGTGTAAACCTGAAATTGAATTTAAACTATTTACTTTTTGAAAATACACTTAGTATGTTATTGTTGATGAATTTTCTCACGTTAAGAAACAACCCTCTTAATTCAAACCAAATTAAGAAGCATTATGCAAAGATTTTGTATGATAGATTTAAAATATAAACTAACGAATTGTATCTAGTTGTTTTGCACCTTAGAACACAAAATATGTACATATCAATATGTTGAATGTACACTCTAATCATGCTTTTCATAAGTTTCAATTAATATGTATGATAGTTCCTACTTAGATTGTCTGTCTCCACATTATCCTCAGAAAACGGCGTACGAAAAGTTTTATATCGCCTTCAAAATGCAGACAAACCTTCATAAAGTTATAAAACAACAACATATCCAATGTAATCCTACAAGTGTGATCGGAGGATAGAGTGTACACACAACTTACTCCTACCTTGATGTCACGACCCGAGCCTAGGCCCTAGCCGTGACGAGCATCCCGAACCATGAAGGCCCGGAACACCCATTCTCTGTCTGGTTATCATGCACAACATTCATAATCATAATAAAATACGGAATTTAAACTGAGTACGGAAAACATGGTCAAGTCCTGCAATATTTCTGAATAATACTATCTGAGATCAGTCTGTGAAAATCTCTACTAAGAACACAAACATCCGTCTGAAAAGAAACTGGGACAAGGCCCCCAGTGAACCAAAAATATAATAAATAAGATAATGTCTGACATAATTAGGCCTTCCGAATAATAGAAGGCTCACCACTATGAGATCAAGTCTGCAAATCCGAGAATATCTACTGAGTAGCTGGACCCCTAGACTGTGCCTTAGAACCTGGAAAGAGGGGGGGAAGGGGTCAGCACAAAAGTACTGGCACGCGAAGCAATCCAAAAATAGTATAATGGAACATACATACATATATATAAGTGAAAGCAATTTTTCATCAAGACATCCTGTATAAAACTATTTCTGAAAAATACATGGGCACTTTCTGAAAACATGCAACCTGTCTGTTCATTTCAAATCATGATCTGTGTTTTACTTCTGAGTTAGGTGGCGTTCCCCTACAAGTCTGAATATTCCACGGGCTGTATGGAATCCGCCATTGACTCGGCGGGGAAGCCCCCAACCCAAGTGTGTCGCAAGGGTTGGAGTCTCTGAGTCTGATACGCCACGGGACATTTAAGTCAGCGCATAATAATATACCCGGGTCGGCAAACCACGGTTTTAGGCAATGAGTCGCTTGAACTCAAACCCTCTTCGGGGAACCACCTAACATCTCTGTATGCCCATTTTTAACCTTTTCTGAACATGCATCATTCTGAAATTTCTAAATCATGAAAGTCTGAAATGTCTGTTAGTCTGAGTCTGATATGACATTAGTCTGAATTGATATCGTCATACCAAGACCTTGCAAGTCATGATTTTTCTGAGCCATAAGGTACTAAGCAAAAGCTTTCATTCAAAACATAGTTTAGACCACCCAAAACATGCAACTGATGTAAAGGATTTCATATTCCGAACTTAAAGTTCAATTCATGCAGAAATTTCATCAAACATATGGTGGTCATGTGCATTTTGGCAAAACCATGCATTCTTTCATTACATGCATATTCAACATTCACAACCCTCTCTTTCGTGTTCAAGAATCATATTCCAAACATAGCAAAAGTCAAAGCACTTCATATCATAATTTTTTTCTTCAAGATGTCTTTCAAAACAATTTATATTACGTGAAACATGGAAGAATTTACATTAAGAGAGGGGTTCCATGAAAATCATGCTTTAAATTCATATATTTCAGGACAAACACATATATACATATATATATAATTTTCAAACCACTTTGGAGAAAAGCCAAAAGGCCAAAACAATATCATTAAAGCTTCTAAAACATGAGTATGCACATGAATTCGAAAACCCGATACTTAAAACATGATTTCTATGCCCATGAGATTTTAGGAAAAACCCCGCGTACCTCTATTTCCAAGGATAATAGATGTTTCTTGAAGCTTGCGGATTGGTGATTCCGAATATGTAATTATCTTTGAAAACTTACGGTTGAATCTTGAACTATTTGGGTTTTTATTTTGAAACCCTAAGGAGAATTCTTGAGCAATTTTGAGGAAAACATGTGTATTATGGTGTTTGAGGGATTAAATCCCGTGTTGGTGGTATATATAGGGGTGGAGGATGACCAAAATACCCCTAAGAAACAATTAAGGTCAAATCTGTCCCTCAGTTGACAGTTTGATAGGCTGGAATAAATTGATTATAACTTTTTACTCATATATTCAAATTGGATGAAACCAACTGCATTTGAAAGAGGACTCAAAGATCTTTCGTTTGATATATTATAGACCACACAGTTCATTATATACAGGGAGTTATGATCGTTTGAAGTTGACCCTGAAATGCTGAAAAAAACTGGGCAATAGGCTATGCGTTTTGCTACTGTTTTGAAATTCAAACGCAGCCTTATGCATTCCAAAAAATTCCAAAACTTATCCGAGATGTACGATGAGATTGCCCGATCGTAACGCAACTTGAAAATCTAAAAATGAAGGTCGGGAAGGTCGAAAAGTTGTATCCCGAAGGTTACCAGCTAAGAATGAGTCTAAGTCATTTCAACACTTAGAAAAATTTTAAAACTTAAGTCTAAAGCTCAGAAATTACAGTCTAATACATGCATGACTTTTACGGGGCGTTACATTTGAAAGGTAGAGAGACTATTTCTCAAGAACTGAAGCTGTGTTATAATGTCGAAACAGGAAAACAAAATGCTTCTATAAACAGGTGAATGATTTACTTTGGAGAGAAACGGCCAGCAACTTTGCTAGAATTCAAAAAACAATACAAAATTCTCTCATAACAAATACTACAAGACATTTATAAATTGCTTGTTACTATGTAAGATTAAGTTGCTTCCAGAAAGTTTCTTTCCCTGCAAGTCATAAAAAATTTGACCATATTTAAATTCAAATAATTATATTACTAAACAAAGACTACGGCATGATCCAGAGAAGGAATCTTTATACATCTAATTTTTTTATATAACATGATAATGATCTTTTGGAAACATACAAGATGTCTTGCAGAAGTCAGATCAGAGGAGCCCTTACTTCTTGAACAACTAATTGAAGCAGAAATCTAACTTCCTTGAATAAAACATTACATATTTAAAGATTACATTGAGAATAACTCTTTCACTTTCCAATAGTAGTAACGTTATACTTTTTCCAATAGATGGATTACAATATACCAATCGATGGATCTACTATGGCTCAATCCCGAATAAGTAGGACAGAGTCCAATATATACACTCAAAATCAAAATACTACTATTTTCCCCTCTCAAAAGAATCTTATATAGTAACTTCTTTATTATATTAGGACCAATGGATTTAACCAACACTCCTGAGGCTTGTAACAGTTCCTCACAGATCATCAAGAAAAAGATGTGGCTGCTGTAAACTTAGTTCACGAGATTATTGTTTGATGATAAGTTAAATACCCCAACAAATAATTTCCAATCTTTGTAGCAAGAGGGAAAGAAACTGAAAATAGAGAACTTGTGACGCCTCGAATTTGTAGTCAAAATCCCAGCAGAAGGAACATGATACCGTAAGCACTAAAGAGCTATTATAATAATGCTTCTCAAAATGAAAGCTAATCAATTAGGGGATAATTAGTTTCCAAATGTTACAAGAAAAGTAGTATATATGCAATGCAGTTTTAATGAATTAGAGGATTAATCAGCAAGGTTCATCCAAGTACTTAAGGCAACATATTAAAAAATGATATTACCTTCCCAATGCATCATAAGTTGCTGCAAGATTGCTATAGACACCAAGGGTATCTTGATGACAAGGACCACACTCCTGTTCCAGAATTTGTCTTGCTTCCTCAAAGAATTCAGCAACCTCATCTATTTTGAACAACTGAACAGAAGACAATCCTATCTGATTCAAAACAACCCCAAAGAACGTTGACTTCCTCTCACTGCCAGCCCTGAGTTTTGCTACAACAATTTCAAAGAAGTTGTGTGCCTCTTCATATCTTCCAACCATATGGAACATAACTCCCATCCGTGCTTCAATGCCAGCAATCGTACTTTGCTATCCTGGTTTATCCTCCAAAAGTTTCATTGCCTTGAGCAGGAGTTTCAGTGCCTCCTCAGTTCATTAAATAACTCATAAATAACTGAAATTTCTGTCAACCCACAAGCAGTCTCTTCTGTAGTCGTTCTAGGCACAGGTTTTGCATATATTCTCAAGGCATTTTCACAATAGGATCTGGATTCCCTCAGTTTTCCCGTCTTATAGTATAGGTCAGCCAGCCTTACAAAGACAAATGCAACTGAAGGATGGTTGTCACCCTTGGATGATTTGAAAATAGTAGGTGACTTTTGATAGGAGAAGACAACCTCAACAAAACGAGACAGAGACAAGTACACACTGCATTTTCTTGGTACAATGCAAGAAAATAAAAATAAAAATTACTCATCCATTTCAATTTGTTTGTCCTACTTTATTTTTTATCTGTTTTAAAAAGATGCCTCTTTCCCTTTTTTGATAACTCATAACTATTCAAGTCCAACTTTTTATATGGCATAGCTAAGATCACCGGACAAAAGAAATTTTGATACATTCTATATATCTTTAGTTTAAAATCACAAGATAAAATCAAACAAACAAAATGAAATAAAAGGAGTATAGTAGTCGGTGCACCATCAGTTAAAATATTTTGATAGTTAAACCAAAAATTGGTTTCCAAATGACACCCATAACAGTGATACTTTTAGCTAGATATCAACTTGGCAGTGCCACAATTGACATTAAAGAGGCATAAGATCGTGTAATGTTAATAGTTAGTGTGGCTAGATTATAAAAAGTTCGGCACATTTGGGACAAAACATCCATTCTTAGTTGATCGTACTTTCTTCTTTTTACCATGTGATAGGTCAGTGAAGCCTGAGCGGGCATGAAGAAGGAAAGGCCAAACACTTCGGCCTAATGGGAATGAGAATTTGATCTAAGTTTTAAATTTTAGTAGCTGAGTATTATCTTTATTAACTTTCCTGTGCCTTGCTCCGACAGCACGGGGGCCTGCCCCTACTATTTCTTTATTGGGTTATAATGAGTTTGTGACTTTTTTTTATTCTTTCTCTCGTCTTACTACTGTTTATCAACAAATATCTAAGAATGATAACCACCCAGTATAATCCCATAAAGTGGGTTCTGAGGAGGGTAGAGTGTATGCAACAGACCGGTAGAGACGCTATTTCTCGTAGACGCTCTAATGAAGGAAAAATAACCCAAAGCAGTCCATGAAAAGAAGCAACATAAGTAGAAGAAATAGAAAATAGTGACAAAATCATCAGATAGGAAAAGAATCATATGCCATACTCCTTTGGGAACTAACTAAATAGAGTTAAAAAGTACTCTATTAACAACATTGAAGATTCAAAGCAAGGATTCATATAGAAACGGACCCAAGAACAACATACCCACAAAGTGAGGGTAAATGTACACAGACCATACCACGGATGTTTCTGATACAGTAAAGAACTCACAAGATAAAAACAAACCAAAAGACTTTAAATTCACAATAACAGTAACCCCAAAGACAGGAATGGAGAGGGCGTATTCTTGGATTTGACCGTAAGTGGAGAAAAGTTGAGCTGATCAGCACAAACCAATGCCGGAACATTCCTCACTATCAAATATCTGCACAATAATCAATCCATAACATCATCACAAATTATCGAATAAATTATTATTATTTAGAAGACAGAGACGAACTTGGATTCATCACAAACTGTGTAAATGCAGACTACGGGAGCCTCGTCTTTGTATCGAGGCATTGGCCTTCCCCTTCACAAATCACCCTGCTTATACGAAAACTCCCAAAATTGGGAGTCTCCCTAATATATTTGGGAAACACGCAACAATAAATTAAGGGCAATGGAAAAATTTCAAACCTAAAATCTACATCAACAGCAATAGACAAAATTATCTTTTCTGATATTCCTCAAACAAAATTCTAATTATAAATGAACACGAATATATATATATATATCCCGCGCATACAAAGTTGGTATACTAAGATCCCAAGTAATTTTTGGATATTTAAGTGCATATAATTCATCACGTGACAAAATCAAGGAAAGTTCAAAGATTCTGGAAGTGGTGATAAGTTACAAAAGGTTACCGCCTGGATTACTATGCAATTCGTTATTGTTTTAACATGAAATTGTTTTCCAAAAAAATTATAAATAGTTTTACTACAAAAGATTATCTATTACTCCTTTACTGTGCACTGGTTATGTATTTATCAGTAGCAGCACTTGATAATAAACTTCATATGTATGAACTTCTTTATTGTTTTGATAGAAAAACGACATAAGATTACGTCTTGGATTACTTCATAGTGTGCCGAAATTCAGGATTCATAGTTTCACACCTAATCAAAATTATAAACATGAACAAAGTTAAGGACACGGGGGAGGTATAGTCGTTTTACCTATTTCAATTTAATAAATATACAACCAATAAACTTACCTTCTCTAGAACTTCTTATATGTGGACAGAAGGAAGTTTTTTGACCACTCATATGATCCTGGTAACTGAAAATCCGAACATCAGTTCGCTCTCTCTCTATACATACAAACACACACACAGACACACACTCTCTTACATACATATATATATATATATATATATACACGTTCTCCCAATCTACAGCAAGTGACAAACAATATCATCTCTGTAAATATGTACATAAAAGTACAATCATATATATAGCTTGGGTTGATAGTACCCTCCTAGTGTCTACTGGGCACCAACTGACCAAGATAGGAGGACTACTATACAATAAGGCTAACGTCACTGTACTCCACGTTTAAGACGAAGGAGTGAGGTAAAATAGTGATAACAACACACTCAATGTAATCCCATAAGTGGAGTCTAGAAATGGTAGAGGGGACACAGACCTTACCTTTACTTTGAGGTAGCGAAACTGTTCCCAAAAGACACCGACTCAAGTAAGTAACATTAGATAAATGGTGATATGAATGTAAAAACAACTCAAGCTGAACCGTGTAGTGGTGCTACACTCAAATTTATTGACATCCAAGATGAAATAATAGAGGAAAACAAAAAATACAAGAGAATTTTTCTTATAGTTGGAGAAAGGAAACATTAACAAAGAAGGAATTTCCTATATTTAAGATGAACCATTTCAGTTATTATACCTGATGAAGCCAAATGATTTTACCATCACCAATTATTTGCTGTGTTACAGGTTTATCTCATGTGTGTATCAAAAGCCGATCAAAAAATGCAAACACGGTCATCATGGAAGTGTAGCTCTAACTTCCATCTTATCTGTGCCATAGGCCTGAAAAACAACACATACTAATCAGTGGAAATATTTAAGCATTCTAAACCTAAAGTACTTCAACAAAAATAGAATTGTTGGTTTACGAGACATTTTTTGGTTGTAGGTTGTTCTTCCATTCCCTATTTGGATAGTTGTATTGATTCAAGTGATATTATATAATAACCATCTGCAACTCTCCTAAAAGTCAGAGCTGCAATAACCTCTTCAACCCAAACACTCTTTCCATAGTTCAATATCCTAAAGCTATCATTTTTGATGAAGGTGTTTCATATTTTTCTTTAAAAAAATGACATCAAGAAGATGTAGAGTTACAAGGAACAAAAATAAAATAAATTGCTAGCCTCAGTTATACACTGTCTCCATCTAAAACAAGATCGATTACAAAGAAGTTAACATGTATTATACAACATTATCTAATAAAAAATTCATTTGAAATTACAAAAGTACCAGGTAAACAAAAGCAAACCAAGAAATGTGCAGAAAAATATGAGTATTGATGAATCTTTTTATATCTTCTATTAGAACAATAAATGCAGAAAAATAGATCATATAAATGAAAAAATATAATGACAAAATCAAGATGGATAATAACGACAACAACAATGAAATTAACAAATAAAATTGAGCAATTTGAAGAGAGCAGAAACAAGATTAAGCAAAAACTTCAGAGAATAATTGACCTTAAATCGCAGACATTAGCTCTTAAAGAACAATTGAAAGGCTGAAGGGGTAAGGAGTTTTCCAGAATTATGTTGAGTTTTATTGATATTGATATTGATATTTACCCTTGAAAGTGAGCATATTTACAGGTCATACCCTTAATCGTCCTAAACCAGCTTTTCTATCTAGTAGAAAAATATCTAAAGGTCAAATTTGACTCACTATATACATATATTACTTAGATATACAGAGATTACGAAAAAAAAAAGAGTTTAGATATATAGAGGAGCAGTCAAAGACATGATCCACAAAGAACATCAACTCATTCATTCTCTTGGGATAGTTTAATTTTATTTGTCATATGTTCCACAAAGTTTGGACATTTTCCTCCACAAAGTAGCTTTTTTGAAGTTTGATCTTTTCATGTCCACACTATGATCACCCGAAAACAAAGAGTATGAAAGTGAAGAAAAGGAAGAGGATAAAACCGAGACTCTATATAAATTTTCTATGGACAGAGTTTTGTGGTTCTTTATTTTTCTAATCATTATTAAAAATCTATTGAGGTCACACTACATAGCAGCAGCCAACAGGCAATCTTTATTTATTATCAATTGGGATAAGGTATAGGTAACTGGAAGGAATGAGGGAGATTTGGTGGTGACTCACTACAAATGTCACTCCAGTGAAATGGTCCTTTCCCTTGGAGATTTATTAAAAAATAACATAGGAGATCAGTAAGTAAAATATTAAAACTTTTATTGGGATTTTGGTCTAAATAGGATTTGATCCTATGACCGTTGGGATAGCTAATTGTAATATCCGCATTTTCGGGCTAGTCTATGAACCGTCGGTCTTACGTGTATAAGCTATAATCCAAGTGATTCCTATGTGAATATAAGTTTCATAATCTTTATCCTAGTGTGTGAAGTGCACTTGAGGTTAAAAATATTCATAGAAATCACTTAGAACCAAGTTCAGCTAAGATAATTTGATTGGTCCAAAATTTGACATTTGATTCTACAAGGGTTTACATTAAATGTGTATAACTTTTTATATAAATAGAATTTTTTATCTGAAGACCCACCAATTTGTATATAATTGAATTAGCTTTACAACGACACCAATTTCGCCAAAATTCAATACCCGAGCAAAAAGTTACAGTCATTTTCGTAAAAAGGCAGTAAGCCGAGGTGATATGCCTGCGACACGCGCTCCATCACCCCCAGCTATTTCCCAAGTTCCGTTTTCATGTTTTTAAGGGAAAAAAGGTCATTTACTTTACCTTAACTTGTCCATAACAGAAAATTAAAGCCCCAAAACATTATTTACATTATTATTCATCCTTTTCTCTCCAAAGAAAGCCCTAGCCCCCTCAAGAACTCCATCAAATCTTCTTCAAGAAAATCATTCAAGAACATTTCCAGGAACATCAATTTGAGTTATCTTCTTCAAGAAACAATATTCAAGAACACAAATAGG
Organism: Capsicum baccatum var. pendulum; assembly: GCA_030864225.1. NCBI lineage: Eukaryota > Viridiplantae > Streptophyta > Magnoliopsida > Solanales > Solanaceae > Capsicum > Capsicum baccatum. The sequence continues at coordinate 113,635,968 of CM061555.1, read as the reverse complement.
AATTCAAGTCCAACTTATTCATCAATTCTTCAAGATAGTTCAAGATTAAGAATTTCCAATTCAAGAAATCCAAGAACTCATCTTCAAAAGCATCATAGGAATCCAAGATTCAAGCTTTCTCATATAAGATCATCAAGTGAGGTATGTAGGATTTGAACAAGGACAAATCTTTCATTCTTGTGCCCAAAAATTTGAATTTTATTAAAGATGACATGATTACAAGTTGGGGTTTATACCCAAAGTATCTTGTTTAAAGTTTATGAAATTATAAGTGATTTAAGCCTTGAATTGCATTTTTATCCCACCAATTTATGCTTTGAATTGAGGATTTATATCATGAATTACACATCCCTACTGTGAATTGATATTTTCAAGTGTTTCCAAGATAATTGTTGAGAATTAAGCTTCATTATGAAATTATGATCATTTAAGTACATATGATTTAAACACAACTGAATTTTGACATTTCATGAAGAGTATATTATTATCATGCTTCAACAAGCAAGCATTCATATTTTAAAGAAAGATTGATCTTTCGATCCTAAGCTAAGATAGGAATCCACATTATTTATGATTTAAAGCAAAGAAAAGCATAATTGATTTTTATTATAGACCCTTGTGCTAATTTAAGGTGGATTTCCTAAAAGTTCTGAACAATAATTATGCGAGTAGTATTTAGCATTGAGTTGGGTACGATTCCAAGGTCTCATACCCCAAAACTATGTGCCACCGTAAGTTTCTAATTTTCCCATAGTGGGCTAAGATAGTGATCACTTAAGTTAAGGTTCTATTCCGATGACAAGGGTAGAACAACTCTCCCCAACATGGGTAAGACGTTGGACTCCATGTCAGCTCACATGGTTTATGTCGGTTTGAAGAAACTCCCTAAGTCCCAAAGTTTCAAGATTCCCCAAAGTCCCTAAAAGTCTTTAGATAAGGTATTTTTCCTAAAGTTGTAAAGCTTACAGACTACAGATTTTAGAACAGGAAAGCTTTTAGAAAACTAAGTGTAAAGGCTCACACATTTTACTCAGATTATGCTTTACAAAAAGATATTAGCTTCAGATTTAAGATTTAAGAGTGAATCCTTTCTACACTTAGATAGTATGATTTAAAGAGAGAATACAAGTACAAATTTTAGAACTAGATGTTATGGCTCAATAGATTTATAAAGTATGATTTGCTATTCATGATTTCAAATTTCAGTATTTCAAATATTCCAGCTTATGTGAGTCATCTACATTTAGCATGCATTGTTTTACAAATTATGATGATGCGATAGTATTTTACTTATGCATTCACCCCAGTATACTCAGTATATCCTTAAAGTACTGATCCACATATATGTCTATGTGCTACATTGTCTCATAATATAGGTACGAGTTGTAGCACACATACGATATTCAGACAGTTGTAGATTCCAGCAAGCTGATGATGAGTTCTCTTACTTTGGTGACTTTAGTTAGATCTTATTTATGTACTTTACTTTCTTACTCCTATGTATTGATTAGTGGTAGTTGGGGTCGCATCCTAGCTATCTATAGTCAGTATAGTAGAGGTTTCATAGATGTCAGTTAGAGTCAGTCATGTAATTTCAGTTCCTCTTTTCAAACTTTATCAGAATGTACAATTGTATCAGTATTGTATTTTCATAGATTTCATCATTATTATGTTTTCACACAGTAAAATCAGTCATTCTATACATATTTATTCAGTTGCTTATGAGTTATACCAGTAGAAGGGTTAGCTTGGGATCACTTGTGGTCCTAAGCACCGTGTGACCTCTTGGGATAGATTTTCGAGGCATTACAAACTTGATATCAGAGCACAAGATTCAAATGTCCTAGGGTGTCAGTGAAGCCATGTCTAGTAGAGTCTTGCGAAATGGTACGGAGATGTCTGTACTTTTCTTCGAGAGGCTACGAGGCATTTAAGAAAAGTTTTCTTTCTTTTTTACTCTAGATCGTACAGTAAAGTTGTTCTCTCAGAATCTCCTATATATTCGTGTGTTACCCCAAAATTCCTCATCTATGACTTATTCTTGAGATAACATGAATAGCAAGTTCCAATTCCTCTCCAGATAATACTTTCAGATTTACTAGCAGAAACTTCAGAAGTCACACAAGGGGCTTGAGAGGAACTCCCTAGTGAGTTAAGTTCCTTAAGTTGAAAGTTTATGTTCTCATCCTTATGAGTTATTTAGTTGAGACAGAATTAGATATGTATTCAGATTACTCATTGACCCTTTTAGTACATATAGTGCTCGTAAGAGAAGATAGTATGAACCTAGATTATTGAATGTAGTATGCATTCGAGGGATATTATGAACTTCAGTGTTATGATTTATAAATAGTAGAGCCTTATAGTTGAAAGTATGGGTATAGAAGAGTAGTGACAAGAAAAGTGGGAATGGAGATTGATACAAAGTATAGAGATAAACTTAGGGATGTTGTCTAGTTTTGTTAAGGTGATATGTCCTTGTGTGCTAGTTTAGTGGAAGGTAGATAATGAGTTATTAATTAAGGTGAATTGTTTTGTGCTTGAAGTACGGAAGGAGTTATTGATGGTATTTATTGTATTTGAAAAGTATAGTATATTAACAAAGTGTTTGGTGGTTTAGTATCATTAATTTAGGATTTTCTTGAGGTTGCAAAAAGGAGTTCTAGTTGAAATTTAAGGAGCTATGATAGTAATCTAGATGTATAGAAGGGTAAATAGTAATGATGTGTAGAAGGAGGATATTTTAATGGATTATGATAAGATATGCTATATGATTACGATCGATTATTATTGTTATGAAGTTCTAATGGACTAGTGTTTCTTGATGTTTTATTTCATAGCTTCTAAGTGAGGATTATATGTGAGGTTGGGTTGTTACTCATGTTTAGAACTAGACATTAAGTTTGAACAGTGGATAGTCATCAAGGTGGATATGATGATTTCTTGGTTAGTGTGGCTGGTTGTATGGAAGTGATCTAGTAGGCTTGAACAGTTTATGCAAGAGCTTAAGTTTATTTATTCGCAATTTAGTATAATGTTGTAGGTATGATGTAGAGGTGTTCTTAAGGTGATATGGGGCTTCATTATTCTTGAAATTTATTAAGTGGTGCATGGTTAGTAGTACCCTTGAATTGATGAGTATGAATGAGGCTATGTAGTATATGATGTTCTTAATAGCTAAGTTAAAGAGTTATGGGTGGATGATGTTGAGCCTTTTTGGTATGATCTTGATTCTCATGGTTTAGAGAAAAATATAAGTTTGGAGATGTGATATTATGTGGTATTAGCAGATTACGAAGGAAGTAGTATGGTTTGTTAAAGGTTGATGATATTCGTGTTAAGTGTTAGAATCTAAGTTTGAAACTTTGAAGATTGAGCGAATAAAAGCAAGAGTTGAAGCTCTAGATGGTGTGAACTCAGGACGTAATGATACTCATGAAGATTCTAAGTTGGTAAGTGTTCAAAATATTATGTTATGACTAGTAGGCTATAGAAAGATAGAGTTGTACCTCGGAAAGAAGTATTGGAAGTGGGTTTTACAATTTCAGGTGTAGTATTTCAGAGTAAGTTCATTATTTGAGTGTATTATTGTGTTTCAAACTCTAGAGTGCAGTGAGTATAGTTCAGTTTAGAGTATAGCAAAGGGTTCCACAGACTTAGAGTGATGTTTTAAAGCTAAGGGGGAGATGATAGAAAGAGTAACAAAGTCATACTTCCAGATTTTAATAGTGATGATGAATACCTATATAGATAGGGGAAATTAAATATGTTATGTTTGGGAAGATTATTGTATGCTTGTTTTATGTAGGTCTATAAATGGAGGAATATTAAGGTAAAACTTTTTGTGTATGACTCTGTTAGTTGGGAACGTTTTATGTGTGTCTTCCTAAGAATTAAATAGTGCACGGAAATTGTTATTGATAGAGGTATTAGAAATATGAGAAAGATACTCTTATGGGTATTTGTTTAGAAGTGCATATGTGGTTAAGAAAATAGGCTTGAACGTCATGTTGGTATATAAGGGGATAGGTGTGTTGTGCATTAATGAGTTTCTAGTAAGAGGTTGAATTTAGTTGTTAAAAGTGATACAAAGAATCTTCCTAGAGTGAGTAGTTATGACCATGCTTGGGGTATTAAATCCATGGTTCGAACTAGTATTATGAGGTTATGTGCAGTACCTTGTGATTCCGAGTTAGGCTTGACCTTGATGAGAGGATTTAGTTCAGTTTAGACTTTAGTAGACGGATTTATCAATGCCATGTGAGAATTATAAGATGAATCAAGCGAGTATGGTATTTGAAGGGAATAGTATAGTTAAGGGAGTGTTTGACAAGTGTTGCTAAGCTTGAAACTAAGAAGTTGCATTACTTTAGTCCTAGTACTTCTATCCTGACTTATGATTTGTAGGTTTATGTTCCATGCTATAGATTTAGGGCGATGTTGTAATTTTTTATTCTGAGATCTTATTCAGATCATGCCCGGAGTCCCTTACTCCTTAATATTATTAGAACTTTCAAAAAGAGTGTTGAAGAAATACCCTATTTGGGTTTGAGCATTCAATATGATTCAGTCTGTATAGCCATCAATCCAGTACGTTTGACAGTCAAGCAGGCAAATTTCTATAGTTTTTCCATCTTCCAATTTAGTCTAGTCTCACTACCTGAAAGTTCGTGAGTATGGCCATTTCAAAAGGTAGTTTGTTCGCATCCAGGTAAATTACGAAAGTTAGATCAGTACATGCATCATGCATCAGTTTTAGATTTAGATATTAAGTTATGATTTAGTTCGTAAGTATCCTGTGTATCGTCTCAGTATTTTCCTAGGATTTTGACCAAATCAGTAACATTCGGGGATGAACGGTCCCAAGGGGGAGATGTTGTAATACCCCAAGTTTTCATGTTATAAACCTCTCATTCTCATTCTCATGAAATCAGATCCAGCCTAAAGTAATGGTTACTCATCAGTTGACCCTCTCGTTTCTATCTCAATCTTGTGACCATTCTCATGTCAGTGTATGTATTCACAAAATCAGTCCAGTTCATGTATCATGTTTTAGAATATGTTATACAATCATGTTACAAGTCAGTCATGTTCAAAATATGATCTCAGTTAGCTTCGTATAGTATCTCAGTCTAACCAATCTCATTCGAGGACGAATGTTCCCAAACGGGAAATAATGTAATACCCCGCATTTTTAGGCTAGTCTATGAACCGTCGTTCTTACGTGTATAATCTATAATCCAAGTGATTCCCATGTGAATATAAGTTTCATGATATTTATCCTAATATGTGAAGTGCTCTTGAGGTTAAAAAAATTCATAGGAATCACTTAGAGCCAAGATCATTTGATTGGTCCAAAATTTGGCATTCGATTCTACAAGGGTCTACTTTAAACATGTATAACATTTTATATACATGGAAATTTTCATCTTAAGACCCACCAAATTGTACATAATTGAATTAGCTTTTCAATGATATCAATTTCTCCAAAATCCGATATCCGAGCGAAAAGTTACAACCATTTTTGTTCAGAGGCAGTAAGCCGAGGTGATATGCCAGCGACGCATGCTCCATCATCCCCAGCTATTTCCTAGGTTCTATTTTTGAATTTTTAAGGGAAAAGGGTCCTTTCCTTCACCCTAACTCATCCATAACAGATAATTAAAGACCCAAAAGCATTATTTACATCATTATTCATCCTTTTCTATCCAAAGAAAGACCTAGCCCCCTCAAAAACACCAAGAACTCCATCAAATCTTCTTCAAGAAAAGTTCAAGAAAATCATTCAAGAACATTCCCAAGAACATCAATTTGAGTTATCTTCTTCAAGAAATAATATTCAAGAATACAAATAGGAATTCAAGTCCAACTTATTCATCAATTCTCCAAGATAGTTCAAGATTAAGAATTTCTAATTCAAGAAATCCAAGAACTCATCTTCAAAAGCATCATAGGAATCCAAGATTCAAGCTTTCTCATCTAATATCATCAAGTGAGGTATGTGGGGTTTGGAACAAGGACAAATCTTTCATTCTTGTGCCTAAAAACTTAAATTTTATTAAAGATTACATGATTTGCAAGTTGGGGTTTATGCCCAAAGTATCTTCTTTTAAGTTTATGAAATAATAAGTGACTTAAGCCTTGAATTGCATGTTTATCCCACCTATTTATGCTTTGAATTGAGGATTTATATCATGAATTACACATCCCTATTGTGAATTAATAATTTCAAGTGTTTCCAAGATAATTGTTGAGAATCAAGCTTCATTATGAAATTGTGATCATTTAAGTACATATGCTTTAAACCCAAGTAAGAATTTTGATATTTCATGAAGAGTATATTATTAGCATGCTTTAACAAGAATGCATTCAGATTTTAAGGAAAGATTGATCTTTTGATCCTAAGCTAAGATAGGAATCCATATTATTTATGATTTAAAGCAAAGAGAAGCATAATTGGTTTTCATTATAGACCATTGTGCTAATTTAAGGTGTATTTCCTTAAAAGTTATGAGAAATAAGTATGAGAGTAATATTTAGCACTGAGTTGGGTATGATTCTAAGGTCTCATGCCCCAGAACTACGTGTCACCATAGGTTTCTGATTTGCAGTGGGCTAAGATAGTGATCACTTAAGTTAAGATTCTATTCCAATGGCAAGGGTAGAACAACTCTCCCCAACGTGGGCCAGACGTTGAACTCCATGTCAACTCACATGGTTTATGTCGGTTAGAAGAAAGTCCCAAAGTCCCAAAGTTCCAAGATTCCCCAAAGTCCCTAAAAGTCTTCAGATAATGTATTTTCCCTTAAGTTTTAAAGCTTACAGACTACAGATTTTAGAATAGGAAAGCTTTTAGAAATTTTACTCAGATTATGCTTTACAAAAATATATTATTTTCAGATTTAAGATTTAAGAGTGAGTCCTTTCTACACTTAGACAGTATGATTTAAAGAGAGAATACAAGTACAACTTTTAGAACTAGATTTTATGACTCACTAGATTTATAAAGTATGATTTGCTATTCATGATTTCAGATTTCAGTATTTCAGATATTCCAGCTTATGTGAGTCATCTACATTTAGCATGCATTGTTTTACAAATTATAATGATGAGATAATGTTTTACTTATGCATCCACCCCTATATACTCAGTACATCCTCAAAGTACTGATCCACATATATGTCTCTGTGCTACATTATCTCATAATGTAGGTACAAGTTGTAGCACGCATGCTATATTCAGACAGTTGCAACTTCTAGCCAGTAGATGATTAGTCCTCTTACTTCGGGAACTTTAGGTAGATGTTATATATGTACTTTACTTTCTTACTCCTATGTATTGATTAGTAGTAGTTGGGGTCGTGTCCTAGCCATCTATAGTCAGTATAGTAGAGGCTTCATAGACGTCAGTTAGAGTTAGTCATATAATTTCAGTGCCTCTTTTCAGACTTTATCAGAATGTACAATTGTATCAGTATTGTATTTTCACAGATTTCATCATTATTATGTTTTCGCACAATAAACTCAACCATTTTATCCATATTTATTCAGTTGCTTATGAGTTATACCAGTAGAAGAGTTAGCTTTGGATCACTTGTTGTCCTAAGAACCATGTGACGTCTCGGGATAGATTTTTAGGGTGTTATATTAATGAAGAGACTTCATCCCATATAAAGAAGAAAGAAATTTATAGGGTATAAATACAAAATGTCATTTAAAGAATTGGGAAAATGATATGCTCTTGAGTTGATGATTGATTGATATATCTTATTGGTTGAACTTTCTTACTTTTAAAATTTTTTTAAACAATATTTCACGTTATTTTTCGTGTGCCTATTGTTAGAAAAGACAACAATTATTTTGAAGAGGGATGACACCAATGATTTTTTTGAACAAAAATCATATTCCAAAACATGTTTGTAAATTCAGAGGCTTTGCTTCAGATTTCAAACATTGAAATTTGAATTCATCTTCCCCTCTTCTACTACATTATTTTCGAATAGGAAAAAGCTAATGTCAAGTGTGATTTGTTCCATTCTTAAAGTTCATCTAAGTTCTGCAATATGAAGTGTCGTTAATAATACTGTTCTATGTTCCATTTGTAGGGGATTAATTCAAAACATTGATAACAATAAAGAATTAAATTCCTTAGAAACTCATAATGTAACGTGTGGGTTCAAAATTAATTTAACATTACTCTCCAATTATGCATTCTTCTTTTATTGACTCCAGCCTATCTTCGTATAATAATTTCCTTCAATTCAAATACTCATGGTACTATGCCAGAACCAAATGATATAGTCAAATATGGAGGCAAAGTTAACTTGCAACCTCGCCCAACAAAATTCAAAGCCAAATTTGGCCACACCCAGTTCAACAAGTAGGTCCGACGTGATTGTCGTAGACTGAATGAATGCATGATTCCACATATCATCGCTATTAATGCACCATCCAACTAAGCTGACTATATTGTAGACTAAGTCAATACATGGGTCCATAATATCTAAAGATGTCAAAAGACATTAACGATTATTGTAACTACTTATTCCTTAATTTCATAATTACAAATGTCATCACACACAAAAATAGGCAGAGCAGTTTAAAGTAAACCTGTCATTCGGGCTAGGTTGGCCCCTTCCGGCCCAATTAACCTGGCCTGTTTAATTGACCCAGCCCGGTGGGCCACCGGTCTTGGGCTGGGCCATCTGGGATGATCTAGCCGGTGGACCGACCCAATTAAGAAATCGATCAGGCCCACTGGTGACCCGACCCGATTGTTTAAATTTTTTATTTTTTTAGTTTGGATTTGAAAAATTGGGAATTGACCATTGGGTGGCCTAAATGAACCGTTGAGGCCCAACGGTAATAATACCGTTGTGGACCTTCAACGGCCATTTGTCCTCTTTCCAATTCTTTTTTTAAATTTAATTAAAAAAAAATCTATAAATACCCTAGATTCAAATCATTTTTCACACATTCTCAGTCTCCCATTCTCTCTCAAATATTCTAATTATCTTCTAAAATGCTCAATTTTATTTTTAAATTTTGTAATAAAAAATATCAAGTGGAGATTTTTTAAAGTCGTAGCTTTCAGATACTTTTAAAATTTGATATTGTCGTTGCATCTCTTACTTTTATTTTTTAATTAGTGTATTATTTGTTGAATATTTATTTTTATTATTTTTGTGTAGTTTGAATATTTTTATTAGGTTAATTTATAATATGAATAAATTAAGAAACATCGGTAAAAGTGTCAAAAATTTTAATCTCGAAAGTGGTAATGGTAGTAAAAAACGAATTGGTGGCAGTTACGGCAGAGGTAGTTCAAGTACTAGATATACCCGTGTGTCTCCGGTATCAATTAGTCAACCTTTTGAGGATGAAATAAGTGTAGGTGCTCACGATATGAATTATTTAGAAGCTCAGGAAAATTATGGTATACACTACTAAAAAAGCTGTAAAAAAGACTTAAAAAAGAGACCTCATGAGGTCTCTTTTCCAGAAAAAAGGGACTTCAAAAGTGACCTTAATTGATGGTCTCTAAATCATAGGTTGCTTTTTGTAAGAGACCTCATGAGGTCGCTTAAAAGCAACCTCACAAGGTTACTAGGTTATTTTTTGAATTTTCGAAAAAGAGACCACCTGAGGTCTATAAATTATTTTTTATAATTATTATTATTTTATTAAAAGAGACTTCATAATATCTCTATTTGATTTTTATTTGTTTTATTTTTTTAATTAAAAGATACCTCATGAGGTGACTATAACTTCTTAATTTTTTATTATAAGCAATTTATTTGAAATATAAGCGACCTCTTGCAGTCTCTTATTTGAGCATGTGAAATATGAAATTGTGAAAAAGAGACCTCATTAAGTCACTTTTGTGCATTTACGAAAAAATGAAAATGCAAAATAGCAACCTCATGAGGTTTGTTTTTGCAAAAAAAGAGTTTTTACAATTACCTGTCATTTTAATTCAATTCAATAATATATACAATATAATCAATTAAATCAAGCTTCAAGAACTCCTATCAATCAATCAAACTACAACAAATACAAGTAAATACCATCCAATAACCACTAAATGAAAATAAAATTTAAATACCTTGAAATTGAATGAGCAAAACATAGAAGTCATAAGTTATTTAACAATACTATTGTTCATACTACTTTAAAGTTTTAATGCATTCAAAAACTCTTAAGAATTCAAATAAACCACCATAAAATATATAGTTTGTATTATCTAGACAATATTCAACTTTATCAACGCAGTGGTGTATTGTCCACATAGTAATCCTCATCATCTTCATCACTACTAGGATCCTCAATCACCTCTCTGTATTGACCATATACTCCATGTGAAATAGGTAGAGACTGTAGAGGTCGAGGAGGGCGTACTACATCACTGGGATAAGGAGAAATCCCCCCCTCGAAGCAAGTAATGCCTCAAATTGGGCCTTCATTCCTGCATTCTATATATCTCTTTGCCTTTCCTTAGCCTGTGAGGCCTTAACTTCGCTATTTGCTGCTTTAAAGCCAAAATCGTTTCCCTTGAATCATCATCTTGGAAACTACTGAGGCCTTCTAGTTCCAAATGAAATTCATGAAAGGTTCATTGAGGCAATCCATAAGCATATCCATACCTACTCGGTCCACCAATCACATCTAACCATATTCTCTCATTTTGATCTTGGCTAAGTGGTAGGTCTCGCCTATCTTCTAGCAGATTTTGGCAAAAATCCTCTATAAATTGTAGATATCAATTCTTAATTTAATGATAATAATATTAGAATATACATTTAGAAAATAAAGTAATAACTACTAGAAATAGAGGCTTACATAGGTCAGTTGAGCTCGTGGTTCAACCCAAACATCAGGATCTCCAGGGGTTTTCTTCTTCCTTGTGTGTGTAGCCTTGAATGCCTCAGCCTGAGTTATTGGCCTCCCACGTTCCTTTTTCTGCAAACAAAATTAATTTAATTTTAATTGCTATGAAATAATGATTACGAAACACTGACTGAAACATTAAAAATATTGCATGTACATTGACTGAAGTTGTTCTCATTTTGAATAACTTATGCACCATAAAGGTTCTTTATATAGTGTAGATAATAATCCAATAATATTCTTCTCTTATATATATCATAAATAGATACTAAAAATCTAGAAATAATTAATCAGATGACACCATCTCAATTTATTATTTATAAGTAGAAATTTGTGTAGTAATTAGTATACACCTAAACTAAATGGACTGAAATTTTGGAGAAGATGTTAAATTGTATAGAGCAGAACTATAGCACACAAAAAAACTACAAGATTTTCTCTTTACTGGGAACTAAACAATGATCATATTATAGTACAATTTCAGTATTTACCCCAACATTCAATTAATAAAGTGTGCCTTGCCCGATTATGTACTATCTACGTTCCTTTTGATCAAGGAGACATGACAAGTAAACTCACTGGACATGAGTCAAGAAATATATCTATGTATCTCTTTTGCCGTATGCCCAATGCCTATTGAATACTCATGTCTTTTCCAATCAATATAAACATTTCACCTTGTGTAAAGACCAACTCTAATTCTGATCTCACCAAAAGCTATGTTACAAGTAGCCTTCATTAGACTTGTAACACCCATGTTTAAAAGATGTATATGGGTACATCAGAGATTTACTCACCAATTTCGGACAGTATTCTCAACCATAATGCACCATTATTTTGCCGATGAGAAGTGAAAAAGTTTCAATCATAATGCACCAATTTTTTGCCTAAGAGTAGTGAAAAAATTACAACTTCGGTGGCTGCTCCAATTGGTAGAAATTAGCAACATAAAGGGTGTGGCGCACAGATAGCTAATAAGTCTGGAAACAAATTGATAAACTCTCTAGGGAATTCGGGAGAACAAGAATTGGTAACTATCAGGTATAAATTCTTAGAAAATTAATACTAAATATAGGGCTCTTCTTGATGAACTGGTAAGATGGATGTTCGGACATGCTAGATTGGTGAGCAATGGGAAAGAAACACGTGTTTAACTAGCATAAATCTGCATGTTTGTGAAGATAAATCAATTTCAGTCATAGAGACATAACTTAGACGAAGAAATCAAGGGCATGAAGATGTGATAGGAGACCAAACATATAAGAACAATCATTTTAGTTAAGAATTTCTAATTTTAATTGAATTTTCATTTGTCCAGAAATCTATAACCTGAATTTCAACTACATATTAAAAGATCAACTAAATATTTTTTATATCTATATTACTATTAGTATCGGTTCATTATAGCATCTCATGTTAAATAACCTAGAATAATCAGTTATCTGAGGCTAAGGTATCACTAAGCAGTCACAATTCAATAAAAAATACAAAAATCACATGAATGATGTACCAGTTTTCTCCTTATGTTTCCCTGACTCTGAGCTCCACTCGTATGTAAAGAACCACCTTTAAGAGATGCTCTAGATTTCTTGCCAATCTCACTCACCTGCTTGAACCTCAAATCTATCTCCCAATGGTCAACTAACTTTTTCCAATTTTCAGGTAGAATCCACCTAGGCCTCTTGTTATTTTCATGAGCTTTTGATAACAAGCCAGTAAGTATGCGTCCAACTTTTAACTTGAAGTTTGCTTTAATCTGGGCTTCATTTTTTGGATGCCAAAAACACTTTCTCTATAATAACAAGATAAACTAAGATAAATTAATTTGCTAATGAAACACTTTCTTTGTAATGACAAGATAAACTGAGATAAATTACCCATACCTCATTGACATAGATATATTGTTCCCAATAGACCCTCGGCTAAATAAAGCAAGTACAAATTGATTCAAAATTATGAAAAACAAAAACAAATGAGATTTAAGTTATCACACTTAACAAAGCTGACAAATAATCCCAAACTACACAATCAGATTTCTTATAGAAAACTTTCTAATACGTATCTATTTCTGTATTTATGTGCTCATGTCTTATTTGATCAATTGTTTTGTTCTTCTCTAGGTTGCTTTTTTGTATTCTAAATACTCATCTCCTGTGCAAACTTCTATAATCAATGATCTGAAGCTCACTGTATCTGAGGTAACGGGTCATTTTGCTTGACGCAATTCAATATATCTACTCGAGAACAATTGCTGACTAAAGCTAATCTTTTCAATTCTCTTTATTTGGTTCTTTATCTAATGTGGGTGCTATGGTTGGGGCAATATCTAGTGGTCAAATTGCTGAGTACATTAGACGGAAAGAGGTAAGATCATGGCATTAATAAGGCTTTAGACTTTTTATCATCTTTCATATGGTGCACCGGTGGATACTCAAATACAAAGCTGTAAATATTCCAACAATTCTCAGTTTCTTCTCACAGCATTGCACACTGCAGATTTTTAACACTATTGACAATTACACAAGCATTTAACCTCCTAGTAAAAGGGCCAAACTCATGGTTTTAGTGTAAAAGCAGATATTACTCACCAGGACTAAGAAAAGAACATCAATTGATAACCAAACAGTTTTCTAAATAAACGATAATAATAGTACAAGATTTCGGCCATCTATTATTGCGAACAATCAATGTAAACTGGAAAGGGCATACTATATTAATAGATAGGTAAGCACACCTAAATAAAGATGTAATCCTGGCACGCTGCAGAACAATTTCTTTTAGTAGCCTCATTTATGCCAGATGTATCATAAGTTGAAAACTAACCAAGATGAGATAACATAGTAAGAAAGTAACAAGAAGGGGATAACATACTAGACATAGAATAGAGAAGATAACAAGAAGCTGCACCGCCATAAATTTCTTTTGTTTTTGAACTTTTTTGATAAATCCGAAAGGAAAAAAGAGAATGGAAAAGAATATACCCTAAATTCCAAAAGAATCAGATTCCTGAGATTGTTTGGCATCTTGCCCTAGCTCGTGACAGCACCCCTATAAAGATCTTGAATTATTTGAGAAAGGATCCTCACAATAGCATTTGGATTAAAACTGTATTCCAAAATTTAAGCATTTATAGGTTAAAGCTAAAACAATTATAAGAGCTTCATAAACTAAATAGATTTTGTAAAAACCATACCCCTAGCCGTTAGGCTCTATGATAAGTCTGTTACGCATGTCCCTCATGCTAGCTTGTAGATGGACCTGACCATGTGTAATTGACTGGTCTATGGTAGAAATGTCAGGTTTAGAGATGTTTCCTCAAAGCAGAAGACTTGATATCCTAATCTGTGGAGTAGATACTGATGAAGGTTGTGAGTTAGCAGGGTTAAGAGTAACTATATGCGAGGCACAAGATGTCTGCAACTACATCACAGGAGGCAATTAACTGTATAAATATGAGGTAGCATGACCTAATATGGGCCTCATCATCGGTGTATATGGAAGCTGCTGAGTATATGCTAGTGGTGGATCAATATAGGACGATGGAGGATGGATTTGTTAAGAAAGTTGACTATAAGACTGATCAGTTGGTCTAGGAGGCCTACATATTTGTGGGCCTCATGATGGATGAGATAGTGTTGAGTCTGATCTAATATGTGTACCCATCAATCGCCTATTGATTATACTAGCCTTCTTTGATTTCTTTTGGGGAGCATTAGCAGTACCCATATCCTTATCGCCGCTTACCATCTACACGAATTTTCATATAATATCTTCAAGTAAACCATAGTTTAGAGACACCATAAATGTACACATTTTTACCATATAACTGTATGTGAGGAAAACTAAACCTATGACATATGTATGGTGTAACACAGGTAACATCAATGAACAGAAATTTACTAAGAGAAAAACCAAACCTGAACACCTATCAATGCATAGTGAGACGTAGACACACCAATATATTTTGAGAAATATACCAATCAAAGATTAACACAGCAATTTTCACTTCAAGAACTCCAAACAAAACTTGAAAATGAGAACAACATTAAAACAAACCAATAATTCTCAGCTAAAAATAAAAATAGAGTAAACAAAAACTACAATGATCAAATTAGGGAAAAAGAAAATAAACTAAATCAAACAAAGAAACAAAAAAAATGCAGATGTGTTATTTCAAATTATCATTCCTCCTCTTCTGATCCCCTTTCCTCTTTTGGCCATTCTTCCTCATCTATTTTTCATTTTCATCATTTGATTCTTCCACCTCTTCATTTGCTGTCAATTCTACTTCTTTTATATTAACCTCTTCTAATATGTGTTCAGGATACTCTAAATTATTTTCTAAGCCACCATCAACTGGTTGGTGAACACATGATATGTCATCAGCCTGGTATGCAACATCTAACACATTTTCAACTTCCACTCGATCCACAGGCTTGATTTTAATTATGGCCCACCAATCTGATTTATTTGGACGCAATGAATAAGGAGCATAATACACTTGCTTAGCATTATGTGCAATGATGAAAGGATCGTAAGCCCCATACTCTCGTGTGTGCCTTACTTCTATGATATTATATTGTTTGATTTCCCTCGTTTCTCTATTTGGGGTTGGGTAAAACCACTTGCATCTAAACAATACAATTCATTTTTCTGGCCAACCAGAATACTCTATTTCTAAAATCTCCTTAAGTATCCCATAATAATCAACCCCATTATGATCTCCATCATCACCTTTTACCCAGACTTTGCTATTATTAGATTTTTTTTATATTTAGAGCATTCTTCGGTGTTAAATTTAAAACCATTTACTGTATACTTGTCCATATAATAAAACTTAATGGGCCTTGTTTTGCGGAGAAATTTTGACTTAAGAGAGTCACCACTTTATT
Organism: Capsicum baccatum var. pendulum; assembly: GCA_030864225.1. NCBI lineage: Eukaryota > Viridiplantae > Streptophyta > Magnoliopsida > Solanales > Solanaceae > Capsicum > Capsicum baccatum. The sequence goes on along the minus strand of CM061555.1, from coordinate 113,620,190 downwards.
TTGAACAGGAATTAAGAAATCTTTTAGAGAGTTACTTCAAATGATTCAAAATAGGAAGATTGTTTTAAGTTAGAGATTCTAGATAAGCGGTTCCTATTAACGTTTTAGGATGGTGTTAGGCACCTAAAACCTTCGCTAACTTGTGGTTATCCGGACTGTTTGAAAATTGTCTTTGACTAACTTTGAAGTAAAAATTATTTTTTTGAAAAGAAATCAATTTTAGAAATATTTTGGTGTTTATAGAAAACCAGTTTTAGCGACTTAACTAAGGATCTAACTAAGTTCACAAAGTACATAAGGAAAACAAACATAGGGAACAGGGGAAGGGGAGGAAGTAAGAGATTTAAGCCATTGGCCCAAACCAACAAAACCTGTCCTAGTCTAGTTGAGCCTTTGACCCGTTTCACCTGTCCTAATCTAGTTTTCGAACCTTTGGCTCGAATCTTGCTCCACCTGTATTAAATATAATTTTGGCTTCGAGGCCCAAAAGGAATGAATAATGAAAAGAAATAAATAAAGACAACAATAAAGGACTAAATAAATAAATAAGCAAAACAAATGAAAAATGGGACTTTCAAGTCCCTTGGACGTTTCAAAGATGGCTTTTAACTCATTTCTTCTTCCTTCGACTCCTTGCCTTCGGTATACCATAAGGTCGCTTTTGGAGGCTTCAAAATTGATTCGAGAAGGTGGTCCATGTAGGCCCTATTATGAAATGCGAGGAGAAAAATTTCCATTTGAACTCCAAGGCTGGTTCATGCAAATAAAAAGATGAAGGAATTAATGTATATTCTCATAAATTCTACACTTGTAGATAAATTGTGCGATGAAAAAGACAACATTTTAAAACAAACTAAAATAGAAATTCGCTTACTACATATAGACACATGTAACTATAAAATTTACATGAACTCTAAGATCATGAATATACATACAAATACCACGTCAATTAAACAAATATTTGGGATGACAGATTTGTATGCAAACATCGGATATACGAAACAAATGTCTTGAAGAGTAAAAAGAACAAAACAAGAAAGAATGAATCAGTAATGAAGCATGAGATCTTTTTGCTAATATTATTATCAATTATACAAATGGCACTCAGAATGACAAGATTACTCAAAACAGTACTATGATAAGATAATATGACCAAATAAAAGGAAGCAACAGGTCTCAAAATAGCACACTGGCACAAAAATCAACCTATTGTTTGCACTAAGATAACATGCCCCCTTTTTAAAGAACTCAAACGAAAAGGTGAGCAAACCAAACAGACAAGTCAACTAAAAGAAAATTGTCACAAGAATGTATCCATGGTTTGCTCAATAACATTAGGAAGATCCGTAACATACTATAAAGAATCATCATCCATACACTGCTTCAACCTCCAAACTTGACCATTTTAAAGAGAAGGAAGATACAGAGGAATACAGGGAGAGAGTAATCTGGAAATACATAAATCAGAGATGGAAATAACAATAGTTTGAATGAAATCAAAACAAAAAATCAAAATTCCCAAGGGTGTATCCCACCTAGACACAGCACGTGAATATCGACATTTCTCCTTACTCTATAATCCATTGAATCAGAATATGATCGATAAGAAAAAAATTATAAGTATGCAGACATATGGTAAAACTTTTTTAAAATATAAAAAAAATCTTTCTTGTTCCTCCTCGCCTTCTTTTACAAACTATGAAGATTTATAATCAAAGAAGTCATGGAGGGCTCATAGCACGTAAAAGAAAAGTCCGATAAAACTTAACAAGCAGAAATTAATCTTGATTAAATGAAGATTTGCCTTTGTCCGAAAATAACCACAACCTAGAATTTCTTGAAAGAAAAAAGTCAGCTGATCTACTAAGCTGGATGATAATTGATTAGTAAAAAGTTCCTACAAACCACCGGATAAGGAAATTAAGCTTTTTGTAAAATAATGCTCATAGGGACTTTACATCGCTCATCACAAAAACACCAAAAGATCATAGAATCTAACATTTTTCTTCAATCATTTGCAAGAAAAACAAATAGCCTCAGCGACCCATTTTAGAATAGGGTATTGGCAACATTTAGGCTAAAAGCTCTGCATTCAAACAAAAACAGCATACACGAGGCCGAGTTCGAGGCAAAATTTCATCAAAAATCACATAAACAAAAGACAAATGCGTTCCCAGGCTAATTAGAAGAAAAAGGAACAAAGTCAGAAGTTTTAAAAATTGATATATCCTAAATGCGGATACAATAACCAAGTTTAGAAATTCATAATTTACCTGGGAATTTCATAGCCTCCACGGAAAACAAACCCTAATACTTAAGATTTTGAAGACGCAACTACGAACAAAGCAGCTTGAGGCTGAAAACTATTACGCAAAATCGAAACATCTAACTTTAGCCAAGAATCCAATTATTCAAACCACAAGCAACATACAGGATGAGGCATTAGGTCACAAATTTGTCAATGACATCACGTTTAAATGACGGGTTTCAAAGTTGAGGCGAAATTAGCAGAAATCGCCTATTAAACAACTATGACAAAGATTAGCTTAACATAACAATAACACCAAATATTGTCTTTACTAAAGAGAAGAGAAACCTAAGGCCTTTAAGGACTCTACATCAGACACCTAACAAATAATATACTTAATCGAAAAATACTATGACTATTATAACTCAACAAAATGAGAAAAATAAAATCAATGACTAACCTGTTCTTGGGCAGCAAAACGAGACCTTCGAGCTAATGTTGGATTCCAACACCACCAGGAATCATTCCTCAACTAGACAACATCGATTAACCACCAACCGTTTTCGTAGATAAAGATTTTTACTGGAAAGGGGGTTTGCTTGAGTACTCCATTTTCAGCCTTCAAGACCTCCATCTTTTTCAGCTTAGCAAGGCCGTATTAATATAGAAGAGATTAGGGAGATCGAATCCCATTTATATCGATGTGGTATAAGTGAAATCGAGGTTATTTTTTGGGAATTTTACAGGGGAAATTCAAAAATTTGATTAAGGATAAGGCTTAGCTGTAGAACTAGTACTAGTTCGTACAACTCTATCAGTTACCAATAAATTTTGAATGTTAGAGGACACCTGTGTGGTCTTCTAGATGATTTTTTAGTTCGGGTTGAATCGACGTTATTGGGGATGGGTTTCGGAGCTGGGTCAGGTTCGAGGTGGTCGGGTTCGTGATGTGGATGTTGGTGTTGTCGTCTATTGATAGAGTTGGTGTATGTTGCTGTTTTGTTGAGGGGAATCTAAAACGGGTCGGGTATGGCTAGTGTATTGGACTGGTGAATGGAGGTATGGTGTTAGGCTGGGATAATTTGAAGAGTGGGTTGGGCCTGAGGCGGTTAATAATTGGGGTTATTTGATAACCTAATTAGATCTAATTGGGTTATTAAATAACCCTAATTAAATTTAATTAGATTAGAATAATCATAATTAAATTTAATTGGATAAAAAATAACCCTAATTAAATTTAATCGGATTAAAATAATTTCAATTAAGAAATGGTAACTTTTGAGGATTAAGATTGAATTACAATTTAAACGACTTATTCAAGTTCTAACCAAATTGAATATCTATTGGCCAATTGCGTTACAATTGGGGCCAATTTGATTTCAATTAAGTTCATATTTAATTAGTTCGCTAAATTGAATCTCAATCTGGCACGAACCAAGTAACAAATTAACCTCGAGTTTCTTAATTTGATAAAAATCCAGCAAATATTCCTCCAAATAAAATATTTTGAGAGCAAATAATATTTAAAACTAAGATTTTATCCATTTGAATTAATTTTCAAGTTTAATCAATAAATATCTAATTTTAATGAAAACGTTTATTTAAATAACAAAATTTACACACTCTCGTATATAAAAATGTGAAAAAGTATAATCATTAATTAAATGATAAAATTGAATTGAATAAGTAATTTAAACTAGCATTTATTTGAACAAAATAATTGTTGTGATTTTATTTTAAAATTGAAGAAACTAAAAATTAAATTAGGTTGTGGAGGGCAAAAATTAGGTGTCAACATGCCCCAAAGTTAAATCCTTCAAAAATTGATCAAATTGACCATTTCTTGTATCATAAACCTATAAATAGTCGAGAATAGAAAATTAGAATTAATCAAATGTGGACTTTCTAATAATTATAGCATTATGAAAAAATTGCAACACTTACATAATCTTTAAACCATGTTGAAAAATATTGACAAACTTTATCATCGCCATACAACTGCACAAAGTAGCTATCAAAGAGGATGAAAATTGAGTTAGTCATTTTGTATTGTAATTGCATATGTAATGCAAAATAATAACAACTTACTCAAGAAATGGTTTAACTTGAGGGAAATTCAACAAGATATGTATTGATTCATACTTAAACTCCATTGAACTAAGATGCCTCCTTGTACGGTTTTTTGAACCTTTGCCTAGTTGATTGAAGATTGATAGCGGCTTTCTAGCAACTTCACCATCATCATCGTGACGATTAGGCCGATTTTGTGAACATTGAACATCATTTGCAAAGTAATACAAATTGAAATTAGATGTTTTCTTAGCAAGATAGGCTTCACACTTTGACCCTTCAATTCCATGTTGTTACTTGATACTCCGTTTAGTCTTACCAATAGTCCTATATAATATTATATTATGATAATTCTTAAAAAAACATTAGTGGAGAGGAATATATTAAGATTTACAATAATTACCTCTCAAATGGATATATCCATCGACCTTGAACAAAACCTCCAAGATGAGCTTCTTGCACAAGATGCACAAGAAGAGGTTCCATAACATCCCAAAACCCAGGTGGAAGAATCTTCTCTAGATTATTTGTAATTATAGGAATATTTTTTTCCATCCGAACTAGGTTCTCTTCTATCAGTGTGCTGGAACACAAGTCTTTGAAAAACAAACTAATTTCAGTCATGGGTTTCCAGATTCTTTCAGGCAAGCTACTAAATGCTATGGGGAGTAATATTTCCATTAAAATACGACAATCATGACTTTTCATATCAAATAAATTTTCGTGCTCCATATCAACACGCTTCCTTAAATTTGATGCAAGACCAATAGGCATTTTCATCTGCTCAACCTATTCACATATCTTACACTTTTGGTCCATTGTAAATTAATAGCTAGCCTTAGGCTTGAAAACCTTTTTGTTTGATTTATCCTACAATTATAACTCTTTTTGCCTACAATATTCTGATAAGTCCATTCTAGCTTTAACATTGTCTTTTGTCTTTACATTGACATCCATTACTATGTTGAATAAATTATCAAAGAATTTTTTTTCAATTAGCATGGGATCAAGATTATGTTGAAGAAGATAACCCTTCCAATATGATGATTCCCAAAATATACTCTGTTTTGTCCAATTATCTACAACACCATGCCCATCAAATCTGTACGGTTGTTCTTCTGTAACCTTTGGAAAGTGTCGAACCCTTTCCCAAACTTGTTCTCCCATAAAAATTGGAGGTGGAAAGTCTCATTCAACCGTATTCTCTCTAAATGCATTTTCATATTCCTAAACCATGATCCATTGACAAAAATCGACGGTGACAATCAAACTAATAATTTTTTCGGCCATATTTTAAAGTGAATGATTTAGTATTTTCCATACTATAAGGATAGGCTAACTTGCCTGTTGTCATCCACCTAAACAACATTCCGTATGCAGGAAAATCACTAATAGTCCACATTAAGATAGCCCGCAAATTAAAATTTTGCTTAAGTGACACATCAAATGTTTCACCCCCTTCAACCCACAATTGATTCAACTCGTCAATAAAAGGTTGTAAGTATACATCAATCATGATTTTTGGATTAGGCGGGCCAGGAATAATGCAATTAACATATATATATAGACTGTTCATGCACATCTCAGGTGGAAGATTATATGGTGTCAAATATACAGGCCAACAAGAATATAGCTCAACAGAAATAGAATATGGAGTGAATCTATCTGAACATAAACCTAACCTAATATTCCATGGTTCAGCTGTGGATTCTGGATATACTCTATCAAAATGCTTCCAGGCCTCTTTATCAGATGGATGACATAAAACACTAGGTGGTCTTCTATTTTCATGGTGCCATCTCATATGAGGGGCTGACCTATTTGATGCATACAACCTCTTTAGCCTTGGAATAAGAGGTAAGTAATGCATCTCCTTAACAATAACTTTTTTCCCCATTAGGAGGTTGCTTAAAATAAGCTCTTCCACAAAACTTACAACATTCTAGATCAATGTCATCCTTGTAGTATAATATGCAATCAGTTTCACAACAATCGATTCTCATCGACGACAGTCCTAACTTTGACACCAACCTCTTCGCCTTGTAGAAATTATCAAGTATCTCTAGATTTGGGTCAACTAATTCATTTATAAGGTCAATCACAGAGTCCATTTCCCCATGTAGAATATTTTAATTTGATTTAATACTTAATAACCTAACAACAATAGACAATTGGGAGTGTGGACTCCTCTCACATAGAGGTCGACTAGCAGCTTCCAACTGTTCAAAGAAATGTTTAGATTCATCATTGAGAGCTTCTTCAACATGATCACCAGATTTAAAATTAGAATACATCCCATACGCATCTCGAACATGTTGTGCATTTTATTATTTTGGACATTAGGTTCCACAGCCATACAACTTTCACCATTAACATAGTATTGAGATCTATCAAAACTATTATCAACTTCTTCATGACTAGCCCACACTGTATAATCTTTTTTAAACCCATTTCGATAGAGATAAAACTTAACAGTATCAGGTTTTTCATAGTTTCTATATTTGCATTTACTACAAGGACACTTAACCAAGCCATCAAGTTGAAAAGGTTCTAATGTCATTGCGTAGTCCACAAAACCATCAACACTAGCTATAAATTCAGGCCTCAACCCTACTCGACCAATCTTAGTCGTATCATACATCCAACTACGATCCATCTATACAAAAATCATGAAATTTAATATTTTGTAAGACTAACAAAATAACTTGGAAGCTTTAAAACAAAAGAAATTACTCAAGTCATACACACACACAAAGGTTAAAATACAAAAGTTCAAAGTTCTATGCATCAAATCTTTACCCCTTCCATTATCTGTTACTTTTCTTACTAACGTAACCTAAAACTTAATAGTATTTAATTCACTAAAATTAGGTTTATATGGTATACACAGTTTTAAGAAAAGAGATTGTATCATCATATATGCAGTAAACCAACATCATCGATATGGTTTAACTTGTGATTACCTTTTAAAAAATCTGAATGTGTAAATAAATGACAACATATGAAAAGAATACAACCTAAGATTAAATATTACACTACATAGCCCAATATGCAAATATTTTGGATGATTGTGAGTACCCCACATGGAAGGAAATATGAAAACCAGCATATAGTCAGTCAAACAAAAGAAGAAATGACTAACTTTCACTAAAGATGCTAACCTAATCAATGACCAGACGAACAACAATGTACGATGGGCATATCATAGAATGAACTCAAGATTAGATAGATGGTTCCCTATGCAAGAATCTAGTGGGACTTGGAGATTGAAGGCAAATATAGTAAAAGTATTCACTACATATTACAACTTCATTGACTCACCTTGCCTCAATAAGACACATGGAATCGGACAAACCATGACAAAGTCAACGTCACATTATTAAACATAGGAAAAAGGAGGAGAACTCAGTTCCTAAGAACAAACAAAGATTTAGAATCTGACAGTGGTACCAGAATTAGCCAGATAGCTACTGCACAACTTTAACTTAAAAGAAAACCGTATAACTCAGTACAAATATTTTCTTAATGCCATCCCAAGATTTTGATACATAAGCATTAGAAAAATATGCACCTCGAAGAAAGGTGGAGCACAAAGGAAAATAAGCAAATTAGATGACCAATGCCAGGGGTACTAATTTTGATATGTTGAGCAAAGTCCTTTCAAGCAAAACAAAGTTAGTATTTTAGAAAGTTAAACGTCATGCAACAAGGTGATCTTTAGAAAATATTTGATAACTCCAATTAGTTATCAAAAAGGGGCACTGATTTCAACATCCAGCTTCAATATCAATAAAAGCAATTCAAAATCTTTAATTCAACACTAAATCAGTCAATACAATGAGAAAAAATCAAATTGATATTGAAATTTTTAAAATTTTTGTGAAATACATAAAATGCCTGTATGCCGAGTTAATAACCAAACATCTTTAAAACCCATGGAAGATGTAGTTCAACATATTGATTTCTTGTATATTTCTACATGGTTGATGATCATTTCACTCCATTATCTAGCATTTCACTAATAATTTTTAAGCCCATAAATTGATATGGGCCAGCAACCTCAAATGGCACAAAAGCAATTAAAAGTTTGTATAAACACAAACATATAATCGATTTGGCTTGTAATTCAAAGCTTGAAAACTTACTTAGAATGGAACAGATGGTGGATTTGAGATTTGGGCAAGAATTTTGGGAGAGACAAAGAGAAAGGCGGATTTGAGATAGTGAGAGTTGACCCTTTTGGATTTTATATTTTCTATTTAAAATAAAATTATAACTATTAGAAAACTTAAAGAGTTGACCCTTTTGATTTTGTATTTTCTAATTACAATTATAAATATTAAAAAAATTGATAAATATATATTTAGCTTCACACTTCATAAAATGGGTAGCATAGAATTATTTTTAATAATAAATATTAATTTATTAAAATAGCAATGACGTTACGAGGTCGCAACACTAAAAAATTTATTGGCGTACTTTATATTTTTTAATTTTCTTTTTAGATAAATTTAATTATTTTGGCGCTAATTTTTTCGCTTTTTATTTTCGACCTCTTGAGGTCTCTAATTTTAATTATTTTGGCGCTAATTTTTTTTGCTTTTTTTTTTGTTACCTCTTGAAGTCTCTAATATTGTGTTGTTGATTTTTTTTTTTTATCTTTTACCGACTTCATCATGAGGTTTCTTTATTTAAAAATAAATTAAAAATATAAATTGAGGGAATAAGCGACCTCATGAGGTATTTTATTTTCGACCTATTTTTGAGGTCTCTTTTTACAATTTTTTTTTGTAGTGATAGAAGAACAAAATGAAGTAGACACGGTTGATTTAGATAAAGATGATGAAAATATTGGTGAGACATCCAAAGTCAAAAATGCTAATGTTAGATTTGAATCGGTTAATTTTCCTCCCCGGCCTCCCCATGCCCCTGTAAGATTTCGTCGAAGAACTAGTATTGCGTGAGAATTTCTTTTGAAAATAGACGGAGAAACTAAGGTCGAATTTAAAATTTGTCAATTAGTATATGAGCATAAAACCGAAGGCAATAAAGGGGGTACGGGTTCATTGATGAGACATTTAAAAGAAAAACATGCAGTAGAGCTAAGTATTGTACAAGGTGGAGGGGCTGTTGGAGGGCCAGCACAAAGTTGATTGAACCCAACAACCGGTCAATTAGTTAAGAATTATAATAAAATGAATGACCGGGAAGAAATAGCGAAAATGATAGTTGTGGGTTATTTGTCTTTCACTTTTGCTTCTTCGGATGCTTTTATTTATTATATTCAAGCAATTTATAATCCTATATTTACAGGTATTCCTAGAAGTACTTGTTAGACCGATATTCTTAGACTCCATACACAATGTGTTTATTATTTATCTGCATTATTAAATAATATTCCATGTAGAATTGCTCTAACTTCTGATCTCGATCGTGCTGTTAATAAAAATAATTATTTAATAATTAATGGTCACTGAATAAATAATAATTTTGTTATGAAAAAACGTATTCTAGCATGTTTGTATGATGAAGATCGTAGACACACTGAAAAATTTATTTTTGAATCTATTTCTAAAGTTGTAAAATATTATGGCATTGAAAGAAAAGTTGTATGTATAGCTTTTGATAATGCATCTAACAAAAAGACTGTTGTTGACTTGTTAAAAGTTGAACTTTTTCCGCCATTACCTGGAATATTTCATGTTAAGTTGAAACACCCTAAACTTTGGTCCTTGCAAAATTTCTTGAGTTTTGGACATTTTGGGAAAGGTACGACTCATGCATACAAGTCGTATTCTAGGGTACGACTATGACCCCGCTCTCGTATGTTAAGCAGTGTGTCTTGGGTTGGTTTCTATCCAATATACGACTAGGCATCACTAGTCATATGGTAGGGTACGAGGTGTATGATGGCCAAAGTTAGGTCTAGTTAAATTTGTCCAAGGTACAGTTTTGGGGTACCATTCATACCCTAAGGTACGTCTAGCCCTAGGTGGTCGTATGATGGTTAGTATGTGTAATGACCCGAGTCTACCCCCTAGTCGTCGTAAGGTGCTTAGGACCATAAGTGATCCCAAGCTAACCCTTGTGCTGGCATAACTCGTGAGCAACTGAATAAGATAGATACATCTTGAAGAAATAAGCAGAAGAAAAGTTTTTAGCTGAACATCTTCAAAACAAACTATTAACACGATTACAACTCTGGTTATATAAAACCAAACTGAAATTAATATATCAACTCTGCTAATTGTCTATAAAGCCATTACTAGTATTGACTATAGGTAGCTGGGACATGACCCCAAGCTATCCCAAATCAATACGACTGAATAAAGGAAACAAAATACTACTCGAACTATGACTGACTCGAACCCTTGAATCAAAAGGGCTTATCACCTGTTGATTAGAAGCTGGAACTATCGGATTATGATGTGCATGATACAACTTGTACCTACATTATTAAACAATGTAGCACATAGACGTATATGTAGATCAGTACTTTTGGAATGTACTGAGTACGCGGGGGTGAATGCATAAGTAAAAACAATATCTCAATGTTCATATAACTTGTAAAGAATGCGTGCTAAGTGTAAATGATCATATTGGCTTGAATAACTTGAAAGCTGAAAATCATAAATCATGAATAATAAAGCATACTGTCTAAATCTTGTGAGCCATAACATTTAGTTCTAAAATATGTACTTTTACTCTTTCTACTAGTGGAACAAGTATAACTGAAGTTAAGTCTATTTTCAGATTCGTGCAAGCTAGGTGTAAAAAGGACTTACCTTTATAGCTATAAACTGAAAGCTGAAATCTCATAACTAATGTCTTATGTAAAATAATATCTGAATAAAATTTTGAGCCTTTACACTTAGTTTCTAAAAGCTGTTTTTTTATTCTATTTTAGGACTTAAGAAGGTTCTTCTAATTGACATAAACCATGCAAGCTATCATGCAGTCTAACGTCCTTTTTTCCTAAGGAGAAAACCTCACATTGGGGAGAGGTGTCATACTCTTGCCAAGGAGTTATCTTAAGTGATCATAATCTGTATCTACATCCATATAAATGGGAATAATTTGAATCTGACCTACGTTGGCTCGTAGTTCTGGGGCATGTGAAATGAGACACATACCCAACTCAGTGTTAAATACTACTCCCTTTAATCTGTATGCTCATTCTATAGGAAATCCATCTTAAAATAGCATAATGGTTTATAATGAAAACCAGTTATGCATCAATCTATTTTAAACTGTAATCAAAACTAATTTGTGTGGATTCCATATCTTAGTTGAGGATCAAAAGATCAAATCTTTCTTCAAATCTAAATACATACTTATCAAAGAATGCTTAAACATCATCTTTCTTGAAATATCAAGATTTAAACTTGGGGCTTCAAACCCATTCTTGAAACTTATATTGAATCACAACAACTTTATGCTCAATAACAATAATCTTGAAATACTTTAACAATTCTAATCAAGAGAATAAAATTCAATTCTTAGTATATGAAATCAAATCACACACATGAATTTGTGAAAGCTGTTATGCAATTCAACACTTAAATCACTTGTAACATCATAAACTTCAAACAATGATAATTGGGTATGAACCCTAAATTGAAATTCATGTAAATTAATGTAAATTCAACTTTAAAAACTAGTTTTGGGCACAAGGATGAAATAAGTATCCCTGTTCATAACCCTACATACATTATTAGATTAATTGGATGTAAAAGCTTAAACTTTGAATCTCTAATGGTGTTCTTGAAGCTTCTTATTGAAGTTCTTGAATTAGGAAGCTTGGGTTCTTACATTTAGTTCTTGGTGTTCTTGAGGGGACTAGGGTTTTCTTGGAGAGAAAAGGATGAATAATAATGTATCTAATGCTTTTGCGGGATGAAATTTGTGTTATGGATGGTTTTGGGTGAGGATAATTGACCAAAGTGACCCTAGACCCTTTAGGAACTGAATTAGGGTGTGAAATAGCTCTATATCGCGTTGGCTATCACGTTGGTGACAGCAACACATCACGTCGGCTTACTGCTTTTCACGAAAAATGCCATAACTTTTTATTCGGGTATCGGATTAAGGAGAAATTGGTATCGTTGGAAAGATAACTCAATTACCTACAATTTTATGGGTCTTGAGATGCAAAATTTTACGTGTATAAAAATCTATACACATTTAACTTAGACCCTTGTAGAATCGGATACAAAGATTCAGCCGAATCAAAGGCTTTTAGCTCAACTTCGTTCTAAGTGATTCCTATGAACATTTTTCACCTCGAAAGCACTTCAAACATTAGGATAAAGATCAGAACACATGAATTTAAATATAAATCATGGAATTAGAGTTTTAAACACGTAGGAACAACAATTTGATTTCTAGATAAAAAATATAGGGTGTTACATTATCTCCCCCTTGGAATTATTCATCCTCGAATGATGGATAGGAACCCATTTTTTTAAGTCTTAGAAGTATGGAATAATGTAGACATGATGTGTCTGCTAAGAAAGGATATAACTAAGCTAAAACATTAAAACTTTCATCATGAAACTGATTGCTGAGCTGACTTGACTTTACTCACTATAAGAAGCTGATTCATGCTGAGAGTTTAGAACTTGCTTGAGGTATTCATGATACAATCATACATATAGAACCGGGAAGTGATAACTTATGAAAGCATGAATCATTAGACAATGAAACTAAGATCGTACAAGGGGTATTACAGTTTGAGTTGGAATACTTGGAAAACTGAGATTATGCACTGAACACTTATGAACTGAGTCATGACTAACTAGCTGAATCTGAAACATAATGCTTGGACTGAACTGAATTCGCAATATACCTGGATGCGAACAGATTATATCTTGGAATGGCCATACGCATAAGACTTCATATAGTAGGACTGGGTGGAAGATTGGAAAACCACATGAACTTGTCTGTCTGACTGCTAAACTGAATTGCTGACTATACAAACTGAATTATACTGAAAGCTTATACTTAACTTGAGTATCTCTTCCACACTCTTTCTAGCAAAGTTCTAATAACATTAGGGAGCAAACGATCTTGGACATGATCTGGGTAAGATATCTGAATAAGAAACCGCAACATGGTTACAACTTTATGACCTGGAATAAAGGCCTATGAAACATAAGCTAAGATAGAATTTCTAGGCCTTAGTCAATACAATTGCTAACTTTCAATCTCAGAAACAGTTCTAAAATACTCCCTTAACTATACTTTTCCTCTTAAATACTATTCTCATTTGATTCAACTTATAATTCTCACATGGGTACAGATAACTACTCTAGCCCAAAATCTGAGTTGAACTACATACTCTCGCCACGTTTAAACCTAACTTAAAATCAGAAGGTACTACATATAACACCATAACTGAACCAAACTACTGATGAGATAGGTGACACATCGTGTCGCTCTACTGATGCGATATGCAATGCATCGTGTTGCTCCCTACCGACGCGATATGTGCCATGCCACGATCATATCGCGTTGCCTCACTATTTTGAACATCCAAACTAGCCTCAAACCTCATCCAAAAATCTGAAACTTATGTGAGATATGCTATCAATAGCCTCGATCATGAATCAACTTAAAAATTTACATTCTGAGGTCGGGAAGGTCGGAAACTAATGCGTAATGTATTCATCCACTTATACATCAATATGACATTCAAGCCTATTGATATAACCTCTTATGAACGTCTAAGCAAAAACTCATAATAGCATCTTTCTCACATCCTACAAACCTCTATCATTACCAACTTCTATGCACTACCACAAGAACATACACACAAAAATTTCAACTAACCATGAAATGCATCAAAGACTTGGCCTTAATCTTACTTCACACTTATAGCCTTAGCTAAAACAATCATACAATGATCTTTCATCAACAAGAAACATTTACGCCCTCCCATCTAAACAACTATTTATCATAGTTATTTTGACATAAGGAAAGGTCACCGAAAGGTTAGAATATGAGAACCTGAAACATGAAGGGATACTAAGTCTAACTAGACACTTTACTGAGGCTCGAGGAATAGAGTATCCATGACATGAATTCATTATAGTGATCAAAACTGAGGATATACATGACTAAAATTTGAATTTTGTAGGTCATTAAGAGTGTAGCATAAGTAGCTGGAACTGAGCATACTGTAAAGCATGGGTACGTGAGTCATGAGCTGCATCATCTGAGTTTGGAGTTCATAACTTTATGGAACACGATCTGTACTGCTGAGTGAACTGAAACTCCCTATACTAGGAACTAGGAGAGTATATGTTTCTCTATTATGTGTTCAAATATAAACTATGATCATGGAGATAAAATGTAAGGCATAAGTAGATATCATTATAACTAAAAACTTTGCACTAAGATAAGAATGGGTTGCGCACCTTCCTCTCCACTAGAATTTGAGAGCTTGACTTGGGTACTTGTTCTATCATTTCCCTCTTAGCTTTAAGACCTCATTCTAAGTCGGTGAACTACTTAATAAACTCTAACTAAACTTCAACTGCTTCACTTTAGAGCCCGATATAACAATACACATAAATACTAAACTCAGCCCGAAAGACTACACCTGAAAGTGTAAAACCCATTGTTAATACTTCCTTCTAAGATACAACTCTATCTTTCTATGGCCCCAATAGTCATCATGTAATAACTTGAACACTTACTAACTTATAATCTTCATGAGTATCACCATACCCTGAGTTCACACCATCTAGTGATTCAACTCTTATTTCTATTAGCTCAATCTTCAAAGATTTAAACTTAGATTCTAACACTTAACACGGATATCCCCAAACCTTTAATGAACCATACTTCTTCCATCATATACTATTAATATCGCATCTCTAAACTTATATTTTTACCTAAGCCATGAGAAATAAAAATCATACCAAAAAGGCTCAACATCATCTATCCATAACTCTTTAACTTAGCTATTAAGAACACTAAGTACTATAAACTATGCTTCTTCCACTTAGCAACTCAAGGGTACTACTAAGACCACACAACACTTAATAACCGTAGAAAATAATGCAGCCCCATATCACCTTGGGCACACCTCTACATCATATGTACAACATCATAGTTAATTACGAATAAATGCCTACTAGATCACTTCCATATAACTAGCATCACTAACCAAGAAATCATTATTTCCACCTTGATGACCATCCACTATTCAAACTTAGTGTCTAGGGCTTGGCATGATTAACAACCCAACCTCACATACTATTCTCACTTCCAATCTATAAAACAAGACATCAAGAAATACTAGTCCACTAGAACTTCATAATAACAATAATGGATCATGATGTATGGTATACCCTATAAAATTCTTTTAGCATATCCTCCTTCTACACATTACAACTATTTACCCATCTATACACCTAAATTACTTTCATAACTCTATAAATTTCAACTAAAGTCCTTTTTTTTTTTGCAACCTCAAGGGAAGCCTAAATTAACAATACTCAACCACCAAATACTTTCATTAAAAACCTATAATTTTCTAAAACAATAAATACCATCAATAACTCCTTTCATACTTCAAGCAAACAATAATTCACCTTAACTAATAAATCCTTCTCTACCTTCCACTAAACTAACACACAAGGACATATCACCTTAACACAAACTCGATAACATGCATAAGTTTATCTATATATATAATGCCCCAAAACCTGGTCCCAAGATGTCACACAGTGCTTAAGACTATGAGTAGCCTTAAGCTAACCCTATCTGCCTTTTACTAAGTTTGAATCTCATAACAAGGAAAATATAGATGTGATAGTCATACTAAATGCAAAAATTCATCTGAAATAACTGAGAATAATTTGAATATAATCTATGAAAACCAAATACTATAAGTCTGAATCAAATCTAGCAGTCTGACATGCCTCTACTACTAATAACTAGAGAGTCACTAGGACAAACCCCCAGCTGACTCAGACTGTCTAAAAATATTGAATCATCTAATCTATTAAGCTGAAAATAAATTGAATGACTAAGTTCCTGGACTATAAGGACTCACCAACTGTTGGATGTAGATGGAGATGCTAAAAAATCACTCACGCTGCTGAAACTGAGCACCTAAACCAACATTATGAGATAATGTAGCACATAGACGTATATGTGGATAAGTACTTTGAGGATGTACTGAGTATATGGGGGTGAAATGCATACTAAAAACAATATATCAATCATCATCATCATTTGTAAAATAGTGCATGCCAAATGTAAATGACCCACATAAGCTTGAGTAACTGAGAAACTAAAATTTGTAATCATGAGTAGTAAAACATATTGAATGAATCTAGTGAGTTATAAAATTTAGTTCTAAAAGTTATGCTAGTGATGTAAATCATGTTTTCTAAGTGTAGAAAGGACTCACTTTTATATCTGAAATATGAAAGCTAGAATTTGTAGCTAATATCTTTCTATAAACCATAATCTGAATAAAGTTGTGAGCCTTTATACTTCATTTTCTTAAAGCTTTTCTGTTATTCTTTTCTATTATGTTGTAACCTTAAAACATTAGAATTACTCTTTTATGTAGGTAAAATACTTTTTCTAAAGAAAATTCTTTCAAAGTTTTTCATTACTAGTAGGGAAATACTCAAAAGTTGTTTAATTACTTTTACTAGTAGGGAGGTTCTTCTAACCGAACTAAACCATGTGAGCTAAAATGGAGTCCAACATCTTTTTCCCCTATAGGAAACACCTCACAATAGGGAGAGGTGTTATACTTTTTCCAAGGTGTATAACCTTATCTAAGTGATCACATCTGTAACTGTCATCCATATAAAAATGGGAATAATCTGATAATCTGTAACAATGTTAGCTATGTAGTTCTGTGGAAGATAGGGCACGCTAGTACCACACTTCTCGCTCGGTACTAAATACTAGTCCTTTTAATCTGTAAGCTCATTCTGTAAAAAATCCACTTTAAAAATCTAGTCTAATGGTTCATTATGAAACCAATTATGCTTTTATCTGAGTCATTCTGTAAATAAAGCTAATCTAAATTCTATAGTCAGTAATAAATCTGTAAAGTAGATTCCAAATCTCATCTGAGGATCAAAAGATCAAAGATTTACTGAATAATCTAAAAATAATCTGGTCATCAAATGCTTAAAACATCATCTTTCTTAAAATATCAACATATAATCTTGGGCTTAGTAACTCATGCATCAAGTTCATGCCAAAACATCATAAAGTTCATGCTTGATATTGAGAATAATGATAATTCAATTCAAAATCTGAAATTTACTGCAATATGCATGAAAATATGAAAATAAACATGTCATTCAACTTCAAAATCTCTCAAAAACTCATAATCTTGCAAATAACAATAATGGGTATGAACCCTAATTCAAATCTCATGTTTATTCATTCAAAATCATATGAAGTTGTAATTAAAATCTAGTTTTGGGCACAAGGATAAAAGAGGGTCCTTGTTCATAAACGCCACATACCTTAACTGATGATTAAATGAAGAATTTTAAATTATTGATTTCTATTTGAGTTCTTGAATATGAGTTCTTGATTATCTTGTCTTGAGAATCCTCAATTTGGAGCTTTCTTGGAGAAACAATGGAGGAATTTGATTTCTTGGAGAAGAAGCTTTGGAGCTCTAGGGTTTATTTGAGAGAGAATGGATGAAAATAAGCATAAAGTTCTTTGAATATGCTATTAGGGGCTTGGGAATTGACCAAAGTGTCCCTTTTTAAACTTTAATCAGAATTAGAAAAGGGAACAAAAATCCCGATTTAATATGCCACCGCGACGCGCCACTATTGTTGTGGCTTACTGGAAATAGGAAAATTGAGAACTGGAAGTTCTCCACAACGCAAAGCTATCGCGGTGCACCTTTGGAATGCCATTTAGGCCATCAATGCGATGCGGTACAATCACGTTAGCCTACTGGAAATTGACAACTGGGAAATTAGGCTTCTCCGCGACGTGGGGCAATAATGAAGGTCCACTGAATTTTGACAATTGAGAATTTACCCTTCACCGTGACACGGTGGTTACTTGAATGGCACACTGTCAACACTAAAAATGCCATAACTTCTCAATCGAGTATCGAATTTGGGTGAAATTGGTATCAATGGAAAGCTTACTCAATTTACTACATAATGGAGGGTCTAAATCTAGAAAATTATATGCATAACATAAGATATTCATTTTTAAAGATAATCCTTGACATTCAAGGAGTACAATTAAGCTTGAAAAAGTACGGGGCATTATGATATCTCCCCTTTGGAAATATTCGTCCCTAAATGTGGCAATATTCTATCATGCACAACTGAAATAAACTGTATGACTGAATCTCAAACATAATGTGCTACTGAACTGATCTGCTAGTGCATGAGTTTACATGAAAATAGCTATATGGCTGAATCTGAGACTAGAAAAGAACTTAATGAAGGAAGACTATTACCTTCATCTGAATCTGAGTTCGTGGAGAAGAGATGAGTATACTTGGTACGCATGTCTGCTTCTACTTCCCAAGTACCACCCTCAACGAACTGATTTCTCCATAGAACTTTGACCAAGGAAACTTCTTTGTTCCTTAGTATACGGATCTGGTGATCAAGAATCTCTACTGGGACTTCTTCGTATGAGAGGATATTCTGAATATCTGTACTTTCTAGCGGAACTATAATGGATGATTCGTCCATGCACTTCTTCAACAAGGACACACTACAAGAAAATTGCTTATTACCTGGGGATTTTCATAAGGACAATGTGGTAAAATCCCCAAGTAATTTGATTACCTGCGGATTTTCTTACCAATAAGAATCCAAAGGAAATACCTTCGTAGGTAATTACTACCTGCGGATTTATAAAATCCCTAGGTAATTTAGCTACGAAAATAAATCTGCAGGTATATTATTTGCGGATTTATTTGCGGTTAACTATCAAAATTTTGTATGAATTATTTGGTTAAATTTCATAAAAAAAGGATTTTACCTGCGGATTTTTATGGAAAAAATCACAAATTATTTCCCACAAAGATTTCCAAGTAAATTCTTAGGTAATTTAGCTGCGGAAATAAATTTAAAGGTACGTTATTTGTGGATTTATTTATGATTAACTATCAAAATTTTGCATGAATTATTTGATAAAATTTCATAAAAAAAGATTTTACCTGCGGATTTTCATGAAAAAAATTACAAATTATTCCCCACGAAGATTGCCAAGTAAATTCCTAAGTAATTTAGCTGTGGAAATAAATTCGCAGGTACGTTATTTGCGGATTTATTTGAAATTAACTAACAAAATTTTGAGTGAATTATTTGATAAAATTTCATAAAAAAAGAATTTTACCTGCGGATTTTCACAAAAAATTCCAAATAATAATTTGCACGTAAATTACTAGAAATATTTCACAATTAATCAAAAATCTATTCAAAACCTTGAACAATTCTCAAAAATATCATTCAATACAAGTTTAATATAAACGATTACAACTAACAAAAAAAACATAATTCAAAACATCCACATCACTACTGTATGATCTTAAATGGTCCAAAACAAAATATTTCAAACTTGAAATCCTTAATAAAACTACCAATCATCAGAGTCAGAATCACTTTCATTCACGTTATCAGGATTATCACTTTCATTCATGTCACCAGAGTTACCATCACTTTCATCCTCATAAGCTTGGTTATCTTCTTAATATGGGCGTTCATTATTTGAAGATGCTTCATCGAAAAGTCCAATTCCTTTCTCATCCTCCTTCCATACTTGATGCACTTTGAGCAGCTAATATTTTTTGTTTCTTTCTTTCAAACTCATTCTGCGTAAGAATATGTTAATTTAGGCCATAAAAATTTCTAAAAATATATTATTAACATAAATTATATGACATTATAGTATCAAGTCATTAGTACACAGTTCAAGTGACTAAACCATTTTCAAGTCACAAGTTCACAATTTCAAGTAATTACACTTAACCATTTTCAAGTCACAAGTTCGCAATTTCAAGTAACTACGTTGAATCATTTACAAGTCACTATGCTTAATAATTTTCAAATAACTTATTTACATTTCAAGTCACTAGTACACATTTCAAGTCACTACACTCAAACCATTTTCAAATAGCTAATTAACATTACAAGTCACTATATTTAACCATTTTCAAGTCACTAGTACACATTTCAAGTCACTACACATGACCATTCTCAAGTAACTAATTCACATTTCAAGTCACTACACTTAAACCATTTTCAAGTCACTAGTATACATTTCAAATCACTACACTAAACCATTTTCAAATAATTAATTCATATTTCAAGTCACTATATTTAACCATTTTCAAGTAACTACTTCACATTTCAAATAACTATACTTAACCACTTTCAAGTAACTAATTCACATTTGAAGTAACTACTCTTTAACCATTTTCAAGTCACTAGTACACATTTCAAGCCACTATACTTAACCATATTTTCAAGTAACTACACTTATCTATTTTCAAGTCACTAGTACACATTTCAAGTCACTACACTTAACCATTTTAAAGTCACTAGTATACATTTCAAGACACTATATTTAATTATTTTTAAGTCACGAGTTCACAATTTAAAGTAACTTAGTTCACATTTTAAGTGACTATACTTAACTATTTTCAAGTTACTAGTACACATTTCAAGTCACTACAGTCTACACATAACCATTTTAAAGTCACTTGTATAACTTTCTTATCATGTAAGTATAAGATACTTCTTCTGCTCATATTAGAGATTTACAAATCTACCAACTCCATGTATCCTTTATACCTGTAAACCTAACATTGTGGAACACTTATAGGCGTAAGATTTGATAAGCCTTTCATCCCTTATTTTGAGCTCGCTAATCATCAACATATTAGCAATTTAGCATATCTGTCTAGATATAAAAATATGCAAATCCTGATTCATATTATAGACATTTCACCATTTTTAAATTTTAGTAAACAGATAACAGAATGTCACGACAAAGAGATAGAAGTCTTAAAAAAACTAATAACTAGATATACAGTGAAATGAGAGATTGTTAACCTATTGATACATAAGAATTCTACTGCTAAATAACAACTTTTTGGTCCACAATTCTAGGGAGCGATGGATGCAGGGGAGAAATCAATATTACATACATTTTCTTTCTTTCATTATAATAGTTAAACGTAAATCTGAAAATCCTATCTTTTTTGTCCACATTACTTTCCCAGGAGTTAAAACTTTACCAAACCCATACATATCGATAGCTTTAGTGCACCGGACACTCTTTTCAACAGATATAGATTTGTTACAGTGAATGAAAAGGAAACTCCTAAAATACTCATTGCAAGCAGTGAGTGAATTCAAAAAAAATATTAATACTACTTTAACATTGCAACTTAATTATGTCACCTTGATTTGAATATTCTAAAGATTATCTACACGGATATTTCATGCCAAGATGCAACGTCAAAGCATGTATTTTGACGGTATTCAAGTGCAGTAGCCTAAAAGGAACTTTAAACATATACCTGAAGTACGATACTTTTCATATCTCATCATACCAAACTCCAACAAAGCAAACACCAAATGAACTCCAGCCAACAACTAGTATTGGTAATATAAAGAAAAGAAAATCCATATCCTTGTTTCTCCAATTTGCATATTTCAACTGGAATCTCACACTATCTAGTTTATACACACAAACAGCACGAGACTATATCAGTTAATAAAGTCATATGAACTAACATCAACCAATTTAAGTATATAATATTATCTACAAAATTCATGGCGGAGATCTATACTCATCGGTGGGATGATGGTGCGTGGCGGCTGAAATCGGGGTTTGCTGGCGATGGGTTTTTCGATGAGCGGCAACCGGAGTTATTGGTCATTGGGCTCTCGTCAATGGTGGGTGATCTTCCGCCGGTAGTTGGACGGAGCAGCGGTAGGCGTGGTGGCTGGGAGGCGACAGTTAATGTTCACCGGTAGTAGAGAAAAAGAGCTACCACCGGCAGCGACATGGTGACACTTGAGGAGCAGTCGTTGTTTGTTTAAATTGAAGAGAGAGAAAGGAATGAAAAATGGCAGGTGGGGTTGTTTTGGCGTAAAAAACATTAGGTTTTTGGGTGGTGGCCTTATTAAAAAGGCAAGAAGTTGATGTAATCCCAACCATTGATCATATATAATCAATGGTTGGGATTAAAATTACAGAGATAGCCAAATTCAATTAATTTTAATTGGAGATTTTCAATTTGATCAAATTAAAACTTATTTAGACTAGAATTGACACAAATTGAATATCAAATGACTAGAAGTTAAATAAAATTGAAAAAATCGAATTGAGTTTGGGCTGCTATAAATGTAATAATAACATAATAATAATAACGAGGAAAATAATAAGATTTGATATAAAAGTAAATTACGCGTGTAAAATTAATGTTATGTATTATAAAATAAATTATTATTAATAATAATAGTTTAATAATAATTTCTTTTTAAAAAATAAATAATAAAAATATCTATTTTATTAAGGAGATTATAATTGAGGAGATGAGTCAAATTGAGATTAGATATTGGGTTAAAAAAATTAAATTGGGGATTTCGTTTGAGTCAAATTAAATTCAATTTGATCAATTAAACTCTCTGTTTGGTATTTTAAAAATGAAACTAATGGAGAATCAATCTCAGCCATTGATCAATTTGATCTATGGCTGAGGTTTAAAGTTACAGAATATTTAAAATTGGGCAATAATTAAATTGAAGAGTTAAAATTAAACTCAACTGGGCAAAATCTAGGCTTAAATTATCATAAATTGGCAAAATTAAGTTAAAAATAAATAAGTTGGGAAAACTAAATAAACAAATAATAAAAAAAGGGATTGCTATAATAAAAATAAATAAATAATAATATTAATAATAATAATAATAATGAAAACTAAAGAATGTATTTGTAAATTGTGAGTGTGCATATGATAAATATTAATAAAATTATGTAAAATAAATAAATAAATAAAATATTATATTTGAATTAATAAATTATAAAAAATGATAATAAAAAAATAATTTGTATATTTTTAAATCATAGGTGCGACACGTCGTTAAGTATATTATACAAGAATAATGTGTAAAAATATTAATATTTGAAATTAAATAATTTTGATAAAATAGCAATCTTAGAGAGTATCGGGAGGTCAAAATTAGGTGTCAACAGTACCTAAAGCAGACATGTTACAAATGTTTATTTTATTTTTTATTAAATATTATTAATTTTTTTTTTGTGTAAATGATTTATAATAATTAATTAGGGGGTAATATAGTAAAATCACAGAGTAGCTGAAGCAGGTGAAGAAGCAGACATGTCGACGACACCTATTTTACATGCATTTAGGTAGAGGTGTTAGTTAATTCAGAATTACTTATCCGTCACTGATGACCATTAATTTCCCGATCTTAATAACGAGTCAAGCTAAGATTGATGATCAGCTCAAATACATCTTTGATACCATATTCAGCTGCTTGATCAGCTCGTATAAGCTTTATAAGTATTTTTAAAATTGAGTCAAGCTAAGGTTTATTTAGCTCGAATAAATATCAATTCTGAATAAAATTAATATTAATTGAAAAAGAATTAGGCTCGACATTACATAAGTTGGGCAAACTGAATTGACTTAGGTTGCTAACAACAATAACAACAACAACAATAACGAAGACGACAACGACGACAACGACGACGACAACAACGACAACAACAACAACAACAACAACAACAATAACAAATTGGGGTCCGTAGAGGGTACAATGTACGCAGACCATACTGCTAAGGTATATAGGTTATTTTCAATAGACCCTTGGTTCAAGAAAAATAGTTTGAAGCTGTCCAATTTTAAGAAAAATATTAGAAAAATTTAATTTATTATTGGTCGGATCAAATATGATGAACGATTGAAATTAGAATTGAGGAGATGAGTCAAATTAGGATTAAATATTGGGTTAAAATATTGAATTGAGGATTTTGATTGAGTCAAGTTAAACTCAATTAAAGAAATTTGGGCTAGGATTGTAATAAATTGGATAAAATTCGGCTAAAATTGTTACAAATTGGCAAAATCAGACTAGAAAATAAATAAATTGAAAAATTAAATTGACTAAGGTTGTTGATTAATACAATAATAATAATAATAATAATAATAATAGTAAAATAAATAATATAATTATTCTCATATTAGTTATAAATAAACTGTGTAACTAAAAATACGACACATAATATATTACTTTAAAATCAATGGTAGCAATAATATATATATTTTATTATATATATAAATTATATATATATATATATATATATATATATATATATTCAGTATAAATAATGTTTTCCTGTTATTTCATTTCATCCATGTCGAGTTATTTATATTTGAAAATGAAAATAGGTTTGAGAAAATAATTTTTTCTAAAAAAAATCACAAATTTTAAATGTTCGTTCATGACAAAGAAATACTCACAATTTAATCTTCAAAATCGAAATAAAAATTCAAAATAATTGAACCTAATTTATAGAAATCAAATCGAATTTATTTTGGTTTGATTACGGCTGTCATTTTCGTCAATCCGAAAATTAAAAAGACGAACCGATATTAAACAAGCAAATCGAACGAACAGAATGCCCACCCCTAATCTCATCATATATATATAATTCTGAAACTACTTGATACTTTCAACTCAATGTAAAATAAATTAATTTTTTTTTTCATTTCATAATTATTATACCTTATATCTCACACCAAATGACTCTGAAATGTACATTATATTGATATATTATATTGTCGTGTGTCGTATGATGCCTTACAATATATTTAAATTAACCAATAGAAAAACACATTCTATTTGAGTCCTGGGTCGTTCTTCGCCCTATCTTAGGCCAACGAAATTTCACCTCTTTAATTTTTTGGTAATAACATAACGAGTCAAGCTAAGGTTTATTTGGCTCGAATACATGTGAGATCCATCTATGTCAACAAACTAATTTTTAATTTCTTGAGCATCTTTTACTTGATTATATGTGTCCATCGATTTAATGTCTAATTTCTTTTTATTTTATATTTTTTATTCTTTTCCTATTTAAATTTTTCAAGTCACAAAAATTCTATGTAAATCTTCAAGAAATAGTTTCAGCTAAATTCGTAGCAACACAATCCTCCAATAATTTTTCAAGTAATAATTTCGTAGGTAAATCCCCAAAAAATAATTTCAGCTAAATTTGTAACAACACAATCCCCCAATAATTTCTCAAGTAATAATTTCGCAGGTAAATTCCCAAGAATAAATTCCCAGCGAAATTCACAGAACAAAATCCTCAAATAATTCCCAGGTAATAAAATTCATTACATAAATTTCTACCAAAATATCTCTACGTAAATCCGTAGGATAAATTACCTAGGAGTTTTCCTATGGATTTAATATATATATATATATATATATATTTGTCCATATACCTACGGATAAAATACCCACCGATACATTTTCTCAGGTAATGTCGCAAGTAATAATTTCCTTGTTAAATCCCCAAGAATAAATCCCCAGAAAAATTCTCAGCACAAAATACCCAAATAATTTCTCAAATAATAAAATCCATTACATAAATTTTCACCAAAATATCTCTAAGTAA
Organism: Capsicum baccatum var. pendulum; assembly: GCA_030864225.1. Classification (NCBI taxonomy): domain Eukaryota; kingdom Viridiplantae; phylum Streptophyta; class Magnoliopsida; order Solanales; family Solanaceae; genus Capsicum; species Capsicum baccatum. The sequence goes on along the minus strand of CM061555.1, from coordinate 113,594,182 downwards.
ATCCGTAGGATAAGTTACTTGGGCATTTTTCTATGGATTTAAAAAATATATATTTGTTCATATACCTGCGGATTTATCTAGAGATAAAATACCCGTCGATACATTTTCCCAGGTAATGTCGCAAGTAATAATTTCGCAGGTAAATCCCCAAGAATAAATCCCCAGCAAGATTCACAACACAAAATCTCCAAATAATTTTCCAAGTAATAAAATTCATTACATAAATTTCCACCAAAATATCTCTAAGTAAATCCGTAGGATAAATTACCTGGGAATTTTTCTATGGATTTAAAAAATATATATATATTTGTTCATATAACTGCGGATTTACCTAAAGATAAAATGCCCGCCGATATATTTTCTCAGATTATGTCGCAAGTAATAATTTCACAGGTAAATCCCCAAGAAAAAATCCCGAGCAAAATTTGCAGCACAAAATCCCCAAATAATTTCCCAGGTAATAAAATCCATGACATAAATTTTCACCAAAATATCTCTAAGTAAATCTGTAGGATTAATTACCTGGAGATTTTTGTACGGATTTAAAAAATATATATATTTGTCCATATACCTGCGGATTTACCTAGAGAAAAAATACCCGCCGATATATTTTCCCAGGTAATGTCGTAAGTATGAAATTTGTGCACTATGGCGCCAAATTTACCTGCGGAATTTATTGCAAATATATAGTTCGCAATTAATATATTTTAATACTGACGTATTTAATAATTTCGTAGGTAAATCTGCATGTATTTCCTGCGATATTATTCCCTAGAAAAAATCCCCGGGTAATAATGTAACACCCCATACTTAATTATGTGCATTAGCCATGGTTATATGTGTTGGAGTATATGTATTGATCCTAAGTTAGGTATATATGAGTTTAAGTATGAGTATTGATTATTTTGAGATGGTTTTAAGTGTATAGTTTGATTATATGTGTATGAGAATCGACTTTATTTATACCGGAATTTGCCTGTCGATGGTTCCATACGAAGTTTATTGAATAAGCTTTCCAACGATATAAAGATTTCCGAAAATGGATAAGTTTCGGATATAATCAAGCACGTTCGAAACTATAAAACGGCGGCCGGGATAATTGTGAACAGTAAATGTGCAGGAAATTCAAACTACTGAGGCCTGCCAGTTTTTTGGGTCGACTTTGAACGATCATAAATCCCTCAATATAATGAACTGGGAGAGCTACCACCTATCAAAAGAAAGAGCTTTGAGTCTTCTTTCCAATGCAGTTGGTTTCATCCAAATACAACATCTGAGTAAGCAGTTATACTCGTTTTACTTCAGCCTCTCAAAATAGATTTTTAGGGTCAACTTCAAACGATCATAACTCCTTATACAGGACGAACTGGGTGGCCTACTTTATATGAAATGAAATCCCTTTGAATTATCTATCCAACGATACTAATTTCACCCAAATACGATATCGGATCAAAGAGTTATGGCTGATTTACTTTAGCCTGTCAAAACAGTCCACCATGGACAGATTCGGATTTACTTAAATTTTTAAGGGCAATATGGTCATTTTCCATCACCTCTTGGACGAAAATTGGTCATTATATAGATATAATTGGTCTTATATCCATCAATTATCATCATATTATTGGAAATAAGAAACCCTAGCCTAATTTCAACACCAATTATCTTGTGATTCAACCGTAGAAAATCCAAATTGATTCCGTAGTTGTGTTCACCGTCTCGAGGGCTTCGAGAAGCACCCCTTATTTGTGCCAACAGGACTTCGAAATCAAAAGGGCCATTTTATGGTAAGGATGTAAATTATGTTGGTGTTATTTATATGGATATGTATATATATATATGCATGTGAGCATAAGAAGTATGTTATTTGATTGTTGTTGAAAGATGATTGGAAATGATGTTGGATTATTCTTGTGCATGGTTGGATTATGTTGAATTGTGAAGGGATTTGGTGTGATGATGTGGTATTGAAATGATGATTATATATATATATATACACATAAACCTATTGATCAAGTTGGTTTTTGGAATGTTTTACAAATATTGGTTGTTTGGAATTATGGAAGAGAATTGTGGTGTTGGGTTGCTAATACTAGATGTCAAATATTTCATTGTAGATAAGTGATTTGTAAAGGCGGGAAGTTGTGTCGAATTGGTGTCCGAATCTACAACGAGGTATGTAAAGCATACTCTAACGATGTTCTTTGGCATGAAAACACCAATGTTCCATCAAGTAAGATTCCAAGGTTGTCCAAACACATGTATTGTTCTACATTACCAACGAAGTTGTTTCCATTCTATAAAGTGTCAAAATATTTCATTGATATACCAAAAGGCTCCTATTTCATTGTTGTGATATTGATGATTCTGAAACACATTGTTGATGTACTAATGAGTCTTTATTACATCATTATTGTATAGAAGGTCTATTACTTGATTCCTATTGATGTATCATTGTTCCAAAGGTACTATATTGGCATGAACACTAATTTAATAATCTCAAAAGCTTTTGAACTAAGTTATTGGAAAGATTTCTTATGTGTGTTACTTGATATACGTGTGGGTGGTATCCCAGGGGCATAAGCCTAGCATGGGTCGATCCCTATTTATGTGTTTATGGGTGGTATCCCAAGGGCATAATCCTAGCATGGGTCGATCCCAATTGATATGTACTGGAGGCAACCTAATGGTCACAGTACGGTACAGTATTGATTATTGTTAGGTGGTTGGAGGTTCGGGAGGAGGAGGTAATGGCGAATGATAATTGTAAAGAATGAAATGAACGAATATATACCGTTCCACAAATGTGTTTGAATCCAAGAACCCAGTTCAGATTAATGATAATGTACATGATCCTAAAAGTGTTTATGAAGTGTGGTTCACTTCTATTATGATTTATTCACATGCGTATGATTTTCTTGATCCCCCATGTCACATATGATTATCTACAGCTTTACATACTCAGTACATATTTCGTACTGATGTCCCTCACGGGGGACCTGCATTTCATGCTGCAGGCACAGGTACTTCAGCTTATTCACAGCATAGATAGGAGCCGGGTCGTACAGCTATTGTTGGTGAGCTCCAGTTTGCTTCAGAGCTTTCTGAGTCGGTTCCTTATGTTTTGTTATTGTATAGGAGTCATATGTGGGCGGGGGTTTGTCCCGACCCTAGTTATGTCATGTATATATGTCCTAGAGGCTTTGTAGACATAAGGAAGGGTCAAGTCATGGAAGTTTATATAGTGATGTTATATTTGTATATGTGGTGGCCCTGACGGCCAAGTATTATATATATATATATTTGTGCGTGTTGTGCTGATACAGGAAATTAGACCCTTCTATATGTAACGAAGTGCTGCCCAAATTTTTGGTGAATGTAAGTGAAGGTACAGGTATTTGAACGGGTTCTCCCGGGCCTTCTCGGCTTCGGGTGCCAGTCCGGCCCGATGGGATTTTGGGGCGTGATAAAAGTGGTATCAGAGCGGTTCGTTCTAGTGAGTCTACAAAACCGTGTCTACGTAGAGTCTTGTTTATCGGTGTGTTGTGCACCACATCTATAAACAGGAGGCTATGGATATTTAGGAATTGTTTCTTTTCTTCATGTCTTAGATCGTGCGATAGAGCTTATATTGTATATGAAGTCATAGTTGACCACTGAATCAGTTTGTTTCTCTTATTATAGTAATGATGCCGGTTACCAGAAGCAAGAATACAGGTAAGCAAGTAGATGTGGCTGCCGGAGAGGGGACTAGTAAGTCACCCACTATACCAGTTAATCAAAGTGAGGCTCTAGCTGAGCATGCATCAGAAACTTTCCCCAGTCCGGAAGAAATAAGGGGGAGGAGAACTATTTCCCCAGAGCCACCTATTAATGCTGTTGATCAAGATCTTAGAAATGCAGTGCAACTTTTGACTCGTATAGTTGTTGGGCAAGTCCAAGGGAAAGCTATTCCTGCCGCGGGTTCTAGCGGTACTGATAGGGCGGCTAGTCTTCAGACGCAAGATTTTCTTAAGATGGATCCGCCTACTTTTACCAGATCCGATCTTAATGAAGATCCGCAGGACTTTATTGATCAGATCCAAAGGGCCCTAGAGGTGATGCATGTATCGGGCAGAGAGACAGTGGAGTTATCCACTTATAGATTCAAAGGTGAGGCTATATATTGGTATGAAGACTGGAAACGGTCAAGGGGCATTGATGCACCCCCAGCTACTTGGAAAGAGTTCAAAGAGGCATTTATTGATCATTATCTTCCATATGAGACTCGTCAGGCCCGTGCGGATCAGTTCTTAAATCTTCAACAGGGTAATACAAGTGTGAGGGAGTATAGTCTTCGATTTAATTCCTTGTCCAGATATGCTCCTAATGTTATAGCTACTATGGATGACAGAGTTCATCGGTATGTGAATGGATTGGATCTGTATTTGGTTAGGGATTGTACTATTGCTGCACTGAATAAAGATATGGATATATCTAGGATCCAAGCATTTGCACAAAAAATGGAAGATCAGAGGCAAAGAAGAAGAACACAGGAATTTGAAAGCGGATCTTCTAAGAGGGCCAGATCTACAGGGCAGTTTATGGCGCCACAAGGAGGTTTTAGACCTCAATTTTCTGTTAGACCACCTTGGCCATTATTTTCTTATTCTGCAGCTAGTGCTCCACCACAGCATCAGGAGTTCAGAGGCAGTCAATTTGGGCAAAGAAGTGAGGGTCATAGTTCGCAATCTGTGGGTTATCATGGGCAAGGGAATATGAGCCAATCAAGACCTCCTCAAGAGCCATGCAATAAATGTGGAAGGCATCATATGGGCGTATGTCGAATGGGAACAAATATTTGTTATTGGTGCGGTATGACAGGGCATATGATGAGAGAATGCCCACAAAGAGGCGCAGGTGGCATAGCACGACCTTTGGGATCAGCTGTTGCATCATCATCACCGGTATCTTATTCTGGTAGGGGTGCACGACCTGCGGGTCACGCTAGCAATGAAAAAAGAGTCGCCAGTTCCAGCGGGACTCAGAATCACACTTATGCTTTAGTGGACGACAGAATCTAGAGGCTTCCCCAGATGTGGTTACGGGTACGTTGTCCATATTTTCATTTGATGTATATGCTCTAATTGATCCCGGTTCTACATTTTCATATGTTACTCCTTTGGTTGCTGGAAAGTTCAAAAGGACCCCCGAATTGTTAGATAAACCATTGGAAGTGTCTACCCCGGTTGGGGAATCTATTATTGCTAGAAGAGTTTATAAAGATTGTGTAGTAACTGTGTGTGGTCGAGACACGATGGCCAATCTTATGGAACTAGAAATGGTAGATTTTGATGTTATAATGGGTATGGATTGGTTGGCGTCTTGTTATGCCAAAAATTGACTGTTGTACGAAAAAGATGTATTTACATTTTCCTGATGAAGTAGTTATTGAATGGCAAGGTAAGATTGGCGCACCAAGAGGTAGATTTATTTCTTATTTCAAAGCGAGAAAAATGATTTCCAAGGGCTACATATGTCATTTAGTTAGAGTAAAGAATACAGAATCGGAATCACCAGATCTTCACATTGTACCAGTGGTAAATGAATTTCCTGATGTATTCCCTAAAGATCTTTCAAGTTTACCTCCTGAACGAGAAGTAGAGTTTGGTATTGATGTAATACCAGGCACCCAACCAATCTCCATTCCTCCATATAGAATGGCCCCAGCAGAATTGAGAGAATTGAAAGAGCAATTGAAAGATTTGCTAGAGAAGGGATTCATAAGGCCTAGTATGTCCCCCTGGGGAGCACCAGTGTTATTTGTGCGCAAAAAGGATGGCTCGCTGAGGATGTGTATTGATTATCGGCAATTGAATAAGGTGACTATTAAGAAAAAATATCCACTCCCAAGAATTGATGATTTACTTGATCAGTTACAGGGCACCAAGTGCTTTTCTAAGATTGATTTGAGGTCAGGTTACCACCAAGTGAGGGTCAAAGAAAAAGATATACCCAAAACAGCTTTCCAAACAAGGTATGGTCATTATGAGTTTCTAGTTATGTTATTTGGGCTAACAAATGCACCTGCAGCTTTTATGGATTTGATGAATAGGGTGTTTAAGCCATTCCTGGATGTATTTGTGATAGTTTTTATAGATGATATTCTAGTTTATTCTAGATCAGAAGAGGACCATGCCAATCACTTACGACAAATATTGCAGACTCTTCGTGATTGTAAGCTTTATGCAAAGTTCTCTAAATGTGAGTTTTGGTTAAAGTCGGTGGCATTTTTGGGTCATATTATATCTTGTGAAGGGATAAAGGTTGATGCTCAAAAGATCGAAGCTGTAAAGAACTGGCCAAGGCCCACAACGCCTATGGAGATTCGTAGTTTTCTCGGGTTGGCCGGTTATTATAGAAGGTTTGTTAAAGACTTTTCTTCCATTTCAGCACCCTTAACCAAGCTAACGCATAAAGCATCCAAGTTCCAATGGAATGATGCGTGTGAGGAGAGTTTTCAAGAATTGAAGAACAAGTTGATTTCTACACCCGTGTTGGTACTTCCAAAAGGCGCCGAAGGGTATACAGTGTATTGTGATGCTTCCAAAATTGGTTTAGGATGTGTATTGATGCAACATGGTAAGGTAATAGCATATGCTTCTAGACAATTGCGGCCACATGAGAAAAATTATCCTACACACGATCTTGAGCTGGCAGCAGTTATTTTTGCTTTAAAGATATGGTGTCACTACTTATATGGGGTTCATGTTGATATATATACTGACCATAAGAGCTTGCAATATCTTTTTAATCAGAAGGATCTAAATTTAAGGCAGCGGAGATGGCTTGAACTATTAAAGGACTACGATGTTGATATCTTGTACCATCCAGGGAAAGCAAATGTGGTAGCTGATGCGTTAAGTCGTAAGGCTATGTTGGTTCCCATAGAAAGGCAAGGGATGATTAAAGATCTTCACCAGTTAGCTAGTTTGGGAGTTCGCCTTCTTGGAACTCCGAACGAGGAGCTTATTGTGCATAATGCCGCAGAATTCTCATTAGTAGCTGAGGTGAAAGAGAAGCAAGATGCAGATCCTATTTTATTATAGCTTAAGGAGAACGTTCAGAGTGGTGCGACCAAGGCATTTGAGCTTACGCGAGAAGGAGTACTTCAGTGCCAAAACCGATTGTGTGTGCCGGATGTAGACGGGCTAAGAAAAAAGATTATGACAGAGGCACATTTTTCAAGGTATTCCATTCATCCAGGATCAACCAAAATGTATCAAGATTTGAAAGATATGTATTGGTGGAATGACATGAAGAAGAGCATTGCAGAATTTGTAGCTGAATGTCCAAATTGTCAAAGAGTTAAAGTTGAGCACCAAAAAACCGGAGGCTATATGCAATGCATAGATCTTCCAATTTGGAAGTGGGACATGATCAACATGGATTTTGTTACAGGTTTTCCTCGTACCGCTCGGAAATTTGATTCTATATGGGTGATTGTGGATAGGCTTACTAAATCCGCATATTTCTTACCCGTTAAGACCACTTACACAGTTGAAGAATATTCGAAGCTGTATGTTAAAGAAATAGTCCGATTGCATGGAGTGCCAACTTCTATTATATCGGATCGGGGAACTCAATTTACTGCAAACTTTTGGAAGTCTTTCCAACGGAGTTTGGGAACACAAGTGAATCTGAGTACAACTTTTCACCCTCAGACGGATGGACAAGCAGAGTGCACCATTCAAACACTTGAAGATATGCTATGAGCATGTGTTATAGATTTTAAAGGCAGCTGGGATGATCATTTACCTCTTATTGAGTTTGCCTACAATAATAGCTATCATTCAAGTATCAAAATGGCACCATATGAAGCTTTATATGAGAGGAAGTGTAGATCACCAATAGGATGGTTTGAAGCGGGTGAAACTCTTATGTTCGGACCGGATCTTGTGTATCAAGCCATAGAAAAAGTCAAGGTGATTCAGCGACGGTTGAAAATAGCCCAAAGTCGACACAAGTCATATGCGGATAGTAGAAGAAGAGGGCTAGAGTTTTCGTTAGGCGATTGGGTATTTTTGAAGGTATCGCCAATGAAAGGGGTGATGAGATTTGGCAAGAAAGGAAAGTTGAGTCCACGATATATAGGCCCATATAAGATTATTCGAAGATGTGGGCAAGTTGCGTATGAATTAGAGCTACCCCAGGAACTCTCATCAGTGCATCCAGTATTTCATGTATCGATGCTTCGAAAGTGCATCGGAGATCCGTCCCTTATTACTTCTACTGAAGATATGCAAGTAACAGAAGATCTTACCTATAAGGAGATGCCTATTGCTATATTAGATCGTCAAGTTAAGAAGATGAGAAATAAAGAAGTAGCATCGGTGAAAGTACTTTGGAGAAATCAACAAAGGGAAGAGATTACATGGGAAGCGGAGGAAGCAATGAAATCGAAATACCCTTATTTGTTCAAAGGTGAAAAATAAGTGCAAGGAGTGTAACTGGGACACTAACAAGTAAGTTTTTACATATGCATAATATCTATATGATGACGTGAATATCAATTATGAATTCGAACTTGTTTCGGCTAAATAACTACATTTACATTCGAGGACGAATGTCCTTAAGAGGGGAATGATGTAACACCCCATACTTAATTATGTGCATTAGCCATGGTTATATGTGTTGGAGTATATGTATTGATCCTAAGTTAGGTATATATGAGTTTAAGTATGAGTATTGATTATTTTGAGATGGTTTCAAGTGTATAGATTGATTATATGTGTATGGGAATCGACTTTATTTATACCGGAATTTGCCCGTCGATGGTTCCATACGAAGTTTATTGAATAATATTTCCAACGATATAAAGATTTTCAAAAATGGATAAGTTTTGGATATAATCGAGCACGTTCGAAACTATAAAACGGCGGACGGGATAATTGTGAACAGTAAATGTGCAGGAAATTCAAACTACTGAGGCCTGCCAGTTTTTTGGGTCGACTTAGAACGATCATAAATCCCTCAATATAATGAACTTGGAGAGATACCACCTATCAAAAGAAAGATCTTTGAGTCTTCTTTCCAATTCAATTGGTTTCATCCAAATCCAACATCTGAGTAAGCAGTTATACTTGTTTTACTTCAGCCTCTCAAAACAGATTTTTAGGGTCAACTTCAAACGATCATAACTCCTTGTAAAGGACGAACTGGGTAGTCTACTTTATATGAAATGAAATCCCTTTGAATTATATATCCAACTATACTAATTTCACCCAAATCCGATATCGGAGCAAAGAGTTATGGCTTATTTACTTTAGCCTGTCAAAACAGTCCACCATGGACATATTCGGATTTACTTAAATTTTTAAGGGCAATATGGTCATTTTCCATCACCTCTTGGACGAAAATTGTTCATTATATAGATATAATTGGTCTTATATCCATCAATTATCATCATATTATTGGAAATAAGAAACCCTAGCCTAATTTCAACACCAATTATCTTGTGATTCAACCGTAGAAAATCCAAATTGATTCCGTAGTTGTGTTCACCGTCTCGAGGGCTTCGAGAAGCACCCCTTATTTGTGCCAACAGGACTTCAAAATCAAAAGGTCCATTTTATGGTAAGGATGTAAATTATGTTGGTGTTATTTATATGGATATGTATATATATATATGCATGTGAGCATAAGAAGTATGTCATTTGATTGTTGTTGAAAGATGATTGGAAATGATGTTGGATTATTCTTGTGCATGGTTGGATAATGTTGAATTGTGAAGGGATTTGGTGTGATGATGTGGTATTGAACTACTGATTATATAAATATATAAACATAAACCTATTGATCAAGTTGGTTTTTGGAATGTTTTACAAATATTGGTTGTATGGAATTATGGAAGAGAATTGTGGTGTTGGGTTGCTAATACTAGATGCCAAATATTTCATTGTAGATAAGTGATTTGTAAAGGCGGGAAGTTGTGTCGAATTGGTGTCCGAATCTACAACGAGGTATGTAAAGCATACTCTAACGATGTTCTTTGGCATGAAAACACCAATGTTCCATCAAGTAAGATTCCAAGGTTGTCCAAACACATGTATTGTTCTACATTACCAACGAAGTTGTTTCCATTCTATAAAGTGTCAAAATATTTCATTGATATACCAAAAGGCTCCTATTTCATTGTTGTGATATTGATGATTCTGAAACACATTGTTGATGTACTAATGAGTCTTTATTACATCGTTATTGTATAGAAGGTCTATTACTTGATTCCTATTGATGTATCATTGTTCCAAAGGTACAATATTGACATGAACACTAATGTAATAATCTTAAAAGCTTTTGAACTAAGTTATTTGAAAGATTTCTTATGTGTGTTACTTGATATACGTGTGGGTGGTATCCCAGGGGCGTAAGCCTAGGGTCGATCCCTATTAATGTGTTTATGGGTGGTATCCCAGGGGCATAAGCCTAGCATGGGTCGATCCCAATTGATATGTACTGGAGGCAGCCTAATGGTCACAGTACGATACAGTATTGATTATTGTTAGGTGGTTGGAGGTTCGGGAGGAGGAGGTAATGGCGAATGATAATTGTAAAGAATGAAATGAACGAATATATACCGTTACACAAATGTGTTTGAATCCAAGAACCCAGTTCAGATTAATGATAATGTATGTACATGATTCTAAAAGTGTTTATGAAGTGTGGTTCACTTCTATTATGATTTATTCACATGTGTATGATTTTCTTGATCCCCCATATCACATATGATTATCTACAGCTTTACATACTCAGTACATATTTCGTACTGACGTCCCTCACGGGGGACCTGCATTTCATGCTGCAGGCACAGGTACTTCAGCTTATTCACAGCATAGATAGGAGCCGGGTCGTACAGCTATTGTTGGTGAGCTCCAGTTTGCTTCGGAGCTTTCCGAGTCGGTTCCTTATGTTTTGTTATTGTATAGGAGTCATATGTGGGCGGGGGTTTGTCCCGACCCTAGTTATGTCATGTATATATGTCCTAGAGGCTTTGTAGACATAAGGAAGGGTCAAGTCATGGGAGTTTATATAGTGATGTTATATTTGTATATGTGGTGACCCCGACGGCCAAGTATTTTATATATATATATATATATTTGTGCGTGTTGTGCTGATACAGGAAATTAGACCCTTCTATATGTAACGAAGTGCTGCCCAAATTTTTGGTAAATGTAAGTGAAGGTACAGGTATTTAAACGGGTTCTCCCGGGCCTTCTCAGCTTCGGGTGCCAGTCCGGCCCGATGGGATTTTGGGGCATAACAAATAAGCAGTTTTCTAGTAGTGACACATGGAAAACTAGATGAACTGAGGATAAATCTGCGGGTAGCTCAAGCTCATATGCTACCTTCTCAACACAGCTCAAAATCCAGAAGGGACCTACATAACGGGGACTAAGCTTCCTCTTTTGCCAAATCTCTTCACCCCTTTCATGGGCGAAACTTTCAAACACACAAGATCATTAATCTCGAACTCAAGATCTCTTCTTCTTACGTCTGCATAAGATTTCTAAAGACTCTGGGCTGTTTTCAATCTCTCTTTAATCAACTGAACTTTCTCTATGGCTTCAAACACCATGTCTGGCCAAATCAAAATGGCCTCAACCACTTCGAATCAACCAACTGGCGATCTACATCTTTTACCATAAAGAGCCTCAAACAGAGCCACCTGAATACTAGTATGATAACTGCTATTATAAGCAAACTCAATCAACGGTAAGTGCTCATCCCAACTACCTTTGAAATCAAGAACACATGCCCTCAACTTGTCCTATGGGATTTGAATGGTCCTCTCTGCCTGACCATCTATCTGCAGATAAAAAGCTGAACCTAGATGTACTTGGGTACCAAGACCTTTCTGCAAGGCTCTCCAAAATTGAGAGGTAAATTGAGTACCCCTATCTGAGATGATCGACAAAGGAAATACATGCAACTCTCTGATATACAGCTTGGCATAATCTTCAGCTGTGTAAGACATGTGAATTGGCAAAAAATATGCTGACTTAGTTAATCTATCTATAATAACCCAAATTGAATCATGCTGATGGCGCAAATGGAGTAAACCAATCATAAAATCCATATTCACCACTTCCCACTTCCAAGTGGGGATACCAAACTCTTTCAATATACCACCAGGTCTTTGGTGCTCTACCTTAACCTGTTGACAAGTTGCATACTCTGCTACAAACTCTGCTTTATCTTTCTTCATACCACTCCACCAATAGATTTCCCGCAAGTCGTGATACATCTTAGCAGCACCTGGATGAATAGAATAATACGCACCATGCACTTCCGTTATAATCTTTTACCTCAAATCATCAATACATGGTACACACAATCTACTCTGGTACCTCAACAAACCATCTCCCTCTTGGGAGAAAACCTCTACCTTTTGGTCTTTAACTGACTCCTTCAATTTGACCAAACTAGGGTCCTTATCTTGCTTCTTTTTCACTTCTGAAACCAGAGAAGATTCAGAACTACTTTGAACCCAAATATTTCCTTCAGTTAAATCAACTAATCTCACACCCAATCTAGCTAACCCATGAACTTCTCGAACTAACTCTTTCTTATCATTCTCCACACGAGCAACACTTCCCATAGACAATCTACTAAGGGCGTCTGCCACTATATTGGCCTTGCCTGGATAATACAACACACTCATATAATAATCCTTCAATAATTCTAACTACCTTCTCTACCGAAGATTCAACTCCCTCTGATTAAACACATACTGCTAGCTTTTGTGATCCGTAAACACATCAACATGCACCCCATAAAAATAATGTCTTCAGATTTTCAAAGCAAATACAACAGCGGCTAACTCAAGATCATGGGTAGGGTAATTTTTTCATGAGGCTTCAGTTGTTTAGAGGGATAGGCTATGACTTTACCTCTCTGCATCAAAAGATAACCCAAACCAACTTTAGAGGCATCACAATATACAACAAAACCATTTGTACCATCAGGTAATGCTAAAATTGAGACTGAAGTGAGTCGAGTCTTCAACTCTAGACATGGAAGAAGCAATAGATGAGAATCCCTTAACAAAATTTTTGTAATAGCCAGCTAAACCCAAGAAACTCTTAATGTCTGATGAAGAGATAGGTTTAGGCCAATTTTTTACGGCTTGTGTCTTTTGTGGATCAATTCTAATACCCTCACTGGAAACGATATGACCAAGGAAAGCTATTGACCTTAGCCACAATTCACATTTCCTGAATTTGGCAAATAACTGGTGATCTCTAAGAGTTTCCAATATAATTCTAGCATGGTCTGAATGATCACCCTGACTACGAGAGTAGATAAGAATATCATCAATAAATACTATAACAAATATGTCTAGATACTATTTGAACACTCTATTCATCAAGTTCATGAAGGTTGCTGGGGCATTGGTTAGCTTGAAGGACATGACTAGAAACTCAAAATGACCATAACGGGTTCTGAAAGTTGTCTTTGGAATATCATATTCCCTTAGTTAAGGCTGATGATAGCCGGATCTAAGGTCTATCCTTGAAAAATAACTTGCACCATGGAGTTGATCAAATAAGTCATCAATTCTAGGAAGAGGATATTTATTTTTGACTGTAACTTTATTCAGCTGACGATAGTCAATGTACATTCACAAAGAACCATCTTTCTTTCATACGAATAGGATAGGAGCGCACTATGGAGAAACACTAGGCCTTATGAAACCTTTATCTAGAAGATCTTTGAGTTGCTTTTTTAACTTTTTAAGCTAGGCGGGAGCCATACGATAAGGGGGAATAGAAATAGGCTGAGTATATGGGAGAAGGTCAATCCCGAATTCTATTTCCCTATGGGAGGTATCCTTGAAAAATCTTCAAGAAAAACATCAGGAAACTCATTGACTACACTTACTAACAGAACTGTTGGAGTCTCAAACTTAGTGTCCTTGACTCGAACTAGATGATAGATACACCATTTAAAAATCAACTCTCTGGCTTTAAGATAAGATATGAAATAAATTTTAGGAGACACTAAATTACCTTTCCACTCAAAGACTGGATCATCTGGAAACTGAAAATTCACTACTCGGGTGCGACAATCTATGGATGCATAACAAGAATAGAGCTAATCTATGCCAATAATAAGATCAATGTCAACCATATCTAACTCTATTAAGTCTGCTAACATGATTTTATGAAGGACAGTGATAGGACACTTTCTATAGATTTGTTTGGCAACAACTGACTCACCTAATGGGGTAGAAACCAAGAAGGGCTCAGGGATCTTTTCAGGACTTATTTCAAAATTCACTGCAAATAATTAGGTCACATAAAAGAAACTTGACCCAGGGTCTAACAACATCTGGTGAATCCTCCTGCTCTGATGGGATGGTAAAGTATAAAACTAATTCTGGTGTCGACCACCACCGGTACTGGATGATGCACCCTGAGGAGGGACTGGGCGACTTAAAGGAGCTGGTGCACTATTAGCCTGAGTCTGGAGAGGAATATCTCTGTTCCCCTGCTTAGTATGTGGATATTCTCTAATTCCATGACCCAACTTACTACAACCATAACACCCCTTCTGTCTCAACATACACTCACCAGGATGAATCTTACCATACTTAACACATGGAAGATAACTGGATCTTCCACTCAAACTATTCTGAGATCGGGACATAGAAGACTTACCCCACTACTTTTGTCTATCTCTGGGAGCAGGTACACTAGCTGAAGATGGTGTTGGCATAGATGGACGATTCTAAAATTGCGAGTGATTTCCCCCTTGGGGCCTAGCCTAGCCATACTCAAACTGCCCTATTCTAGCCTTCTTATTTTCTCTCTCTCTTCCCTTCAACTTTTCTGCCTTAATCTGCTGAGCATGAATCATCAATCTAGAAAGATCCATGTCTCTAATAAGCATGGCAATCCTACATTCCCTGACTACCAAGCTAGATACTTCAGTAATAAACTTACTCATACTTTTCCTAGGATCAGCCATCGTATCAGGGGCATACTTAGACAACTGATTAAACTTAAGATAGTACTCCTTCACTGTCATCGAGCCCTGCCTTAGGTTCACAAACTCCTCTATCTTAGCTTCTCTCATTTCACATGGAAAGAACCTATCTAGAAAAGTATGTAGAAATACCTACCAACTCATGTGAGCTGCATTCTCACCTCTACCATTCTTTTACATAACTACCCAATCATGTGCTACATCCTTCAATCTATAGGATTCTAACTCTACACTCTCCTCCTAAAAAACATACCTAATTTGGGTGGTTTTCTTTACCTCATCTAAATAAAGCTATGGGTCCTCACCTACTTTCAACTCAAAGAACTCTGGCGGATTTATTCTCATGAAATCTCTGATTTTGGTTGTTGATAAATCACTATTCTGCTGAAGTGGGACTGCGTCCTGATGGTTGCTCAGAATATTGGCAGTCACTGCCTGGGCCAACGCCTGAAAGACAGACCAAAACTCAACATGGGATATACTTTTATTCAGAGGATCAAAGGGCTAGGGTGGCTGGTTATCATTTCTACGGGCGTTAGCTCGACAAGGAGGCATATTCAACTGTCATATAAGAGTACGAGTTAAAAGTAGATAGAGATACTGTAAGTATGATAGATCGTGAAAGAAAGAGATGATTTCCTAAAAAACTCCCATAGCCTCTTGCTCATAAGTGTGGCACGCTTCATACCTATGATCAATAATCTACGTAAATCAGCTTGTCTGACTCCTTAGGACTCTTAGAAACCTTAGGCTCTGATACCAAGTTTGTAACGCCTCAAAACCTGGTCCAGAGACATCACACGGTGCTTAAGACTATGAGTAGCCCTAAGCTAACCCTGTCTGCCTTTTACTAAGTTTGAATCTCATAACAAGGAAAATATAAATGTGATAGTCATACTAAATGAGCAAATTTGTTAGAAATAATTGAGAATAATCTAAATATAATCTCTGAAAACCAAATACTGTAAGTCTGAATCAAATTTATCCTCTATCAAATTTAATCATTATTCACTTAGAAAGTTATCCCTAAATCTTCTGGAGAGTAAATTAGACTTAAAGAAAGTTTGGGGTATTACACCCACACTTCCAACTCGATGCTAAATACTACTCCCTTTAATCTGTAAGCTCATTTTGTTGGAAATCCACTTTAAAATATGGTTCATTACAAAATCAATTAAACTTTTATCTGAGTCATTCTGTAAATAAAGCTAATCTGAATTCTATAGACTGTAATAAATCTATACAATCGATTCCAAATATCATCTGAGGATTAAAAGATCAAAGCTTTACTGAATAATCTTAAAATAATCTAGTCATAAGATGCTTAAAATATCATCTTTCTTGAAAATCAACATATAATCTTGGGCTTAATAACCCATGCATCAAGTTCATGTCAAAACATCATAAATTTCATGTTTGACATTGAGAATAATGATAATTTAATTCAAAATCTGAAATTTACTGCAATATGAATGAAATATGAAAATAAACATGCCATCAACTCCAAAATCTCTCAAAAACTCATAATCTTGCAAATAACAATAATGAGTATAAATCTTAATTCAAATCTCATGTTTATTCATTCAAAATCATATGAAGTTGTAATTAAAAGCTAGTTTTAGGCACAAGGATGAAAGAGGATCCTTGTTCATAAACCCCACTTACCTTAATTGATGATTAAATGAAGAATCTTAAATTATTGATTCCTATTTGAGTTCTTAAAGATGAGTTCTTAATTATCTTGTCTTGGTAATCCTCAATTTTGAGCTTTCTTGGAGAAACAATAGAGGAATTTGATTTCTTAGAGAAGAATCTTTGGAGCTCTGGGGTTTTTCTTTGAGAATGGATGAAAATAAGCATAAAGTGCTTTGAATATGATAAATTCCTTGTTTATGACGAATTGGGGGCTTGGGAATTGACCAAAGTACGCTTTTTTAAACTTTAACCAAAACTGGAAAAGGGAACAAAAATCCCAATTTAACATGCCACCATGCCGTGCCACTACCATGGTGGCTCACTAGAAATAGGACAATTGAGAACTGGAAGTTCTCCACGACGTGGAGCTATCGCAGTGCACCTTTGAAATGCCATTTAGTCCATCAACGCGATGTGGTACAATCGTGTTGGCCTATTAGAAATTGACAACTGGGAAATTAGGCTTCTCCGCGATGTGGGGCAATTACAAAGGTCAACTGGATTTTGACAATTGGGAATTAACCCTTCGCCGCGACGCTGTGGTTGCTTGAATGGCACACTGTTAACACTAAATATGCCATAACTTCTCAATCGAGTATCGAATATGGACTAAATTTGTATCATTGGAAAGCTTATTCAATTTCCTACACAATGGAGGATCTAAATTTGGAAAACTCTATTCATAACAAAAGTTATTCATTTTTAAAGCTAATCCTTGACATTCTAGGAGCAAAATTAAGCTAGAAAAAGTACAAGGTATTACAACTCTGGTTATACAAAACAAAACTAAAATCAATACATTAAATTTGCTAACTGTCTATGAAGCCTATACTATTATTGACTATAGGTAGTCGGTACATGACCCCCATCTATCCCGAATCAATACGACTTAATAAAGAAAACAAAATGCTACTCGAACTATGACTGGCTCAAACCCTTAAATCAAAAGAGCTCATCACCTACTGACTGGAAGCTACAACTGTCTTATTATGATGTGCACGATGCAACTTTTACCTACATTAGTAAACAATGTAGCACATAGACGTATATGTGGATTAGTACTTTTGGAATTGACTGAGCATGTGGGGGTAAATACATAAGTAAAAACAATATCTGAATATTCATATAACTTGGAAATAATGCATGCTAAGTGTAAATGACTCATATTATCTTGAATAACTGAAAGATAAAAATCATAAATCATGAATAATAAAGCATACAGTATAAATCTTATGAGTCATAACACTTAGTTCTAAAAGTTGTACTTTTAATCTTTCTACTAGTGGAATAAGTATAACTGAAGTTAAGTCAATTTTCAAATTCATGCATGCTAGGAGAAAAAAGGACTCACCTTTATGTCTGTAAGCTGAAAGATAAAATCTCATAGCTAATTTCTTATGTAAAATAATATCTGAATAAAATTGTAAGCATTTACACTTAGTTTCTAAAAGCTATCTTGTTATTCTATTTTAGGACTTAGGGAGGTTCTTCTAACCAACATAAGCCATGTGATCTATCATGGAGTCCAACGTCATGTTCCCCTAAGGGAAAAAACTCACGTTGGGGAGAGGTGTCATACTCTTTCCAAGGAGTATAACCTTATCTTAAATGATCATAATCTTTATCTATATCCATATAAATGGGAATAATCTGAATCTGTACTTACATTGGCTCGTAGTTCTGAGGTATGTGAACTGATATACATACCCAACTCGGTGATAAATGCCACTCCTTTTAATCTGTATGCTCATTCTGTAGGAAATCTATCTTAAAATAGCATAATGGTTTATAATGAAAACCAGTTATGCATCAATCTATTTTAAACTGTAATCAAAACTAATCTGTGTGGATTCCATATCATAGTTGAGGATCAAAAGATCAAATCTTGCTCAAAATCTAAATACATACTTATCAAATAATGCTTAAACATCATCTTTCTTGAAATATCAAGATTTAAATTTGGGGCTTCAAACCCATTCTTGAAACTCATGTCAAATCACAACAACTTCATGCTAAATAACAATAATCTTGAAATACTTTAACAATTCTAATCAAGACAATGAAATTCAATTCTCAATATATGAAATCAAATCACACGCATGAATTTGTGAAAGTAGTTATGCAATTCAACACTTAAATCACTTATAGCATCATAAACTTCAAACAATGATAATTTGGTATGAACCCTAAATTGAAATTCATGTAAATTCAATTTTAAAAACTAGTTTTGGGCACAAGGATGAAATGCGTATCCCTGTTCATAACCCCACATACCTTATTTGATTAATTGGAGGTAAAAGCTTGAACTTTGGATCTCTTGTGGTGTTATTGAAGCTTCTTCTTGAAGTTCTTGAATTTGGAAGCTTAAGTTCTTACTTTTCTTGAAAAAATTTTGATGAAGTTCTTTGTGTTCTTAAGGGGGCTAGGGTTTTCTTAGAGAGAAAAGGATGAATAATAATGTATCTAATGCTTTTGTGGGCTGAAATTATATGTTATTAACGGTTTTGGGTGAGGAAAATTGACCAAAGTGACCCTAGACCCTTTAGGAACTGAAGCAAAGTGTGAAATAGCTCTATATCGCGTTAGGGACAGCAACGCATCGCATTAGCTTACTGCCTCTCACGAAAAATGTCATAACTTTTTACTCAGGTATCAGATTAAGACGAAATTGGTATCGTTGAAAAGATAACTCAATTATATACAATTAGGTGGGTCTTGAGATTAAAAATTCAACGTTTATAAAAATTTATACATTTTTAAAGTAGACTCTCATAGAATCAAATACAAAGATTTAGCCGAATCAAAAACTTTTAGCTTAAGTTCGTTCTAAGTGATTCCTATAAATATTTTTCTCCTCAAAAGCACTTAAAATACAAGGATAATGATCATAACACATGAATTTAAATATAAATCATGTGATTAGAGTTTTACATATGTAGGAACGATGGTTTGATTTCTAGTTCAAAGATGTGAGGTATTACAGTATGGGGGACCAATGTGGGGTATAGGGTATGAGTTAGGGTATTAATCATACCCTAGGGTATGGATAAGGGGATGGGAATGCCCTCCTGGGAGTTGGTTTTCAGCTTTACAGCTGAGGGTAGTCTAGATATTCCCATCCCAAAACCCTTAGGTCCCCATGTTATATATTATGTTGTGAACTATATTAACACTCATTAGAAGATTAAAACATTCCATAAACACTCTCTAACTCTCTCTTGAAGATTAGAGGCTAGGGTTTCAAGAGGTATTGATCTAGAGGCTAAAGGGTTCAAGTTCTTTCCTTGAATCATCTTGTATAAGAAAAGTTACTCCTCTCTCATTGTTAGTTTCAACTAAAGGCATATTTTAATATGCTTTAAATATTTATTGTGGATTATAAATTATGGTTTTGAAAATAATTGTTGAAGGTTTTGATACATATTTATGGGTATTATTTACTATTGGCTTAAACTATGTTTTCACATATTTTTTGTGATGGTTTGCACATGTGGATGCTTGTTAGTTGTGTTTTAAAAATGGGTCATGAGTAACCCTAAACTTGATGGTTTATTCTTTGATTTTAGTCTCAGTAAAGGTATGCCCTCAACATGTTTAATAAAATGCCTATGAAAATGTTTTACTCTATTGTTGAACTTTCATTAAAGATATTGCATGGTATGGTTTGGTAATGAAACCCTAAAATGGTTTGGATGGTTTTTGAATGGGTTTAAATAATTTTGTATTGGTCTGAATGGTTTTGAATGGCTAAATAGTTTGAATGGTCAAAATGGTTTTGAACGGTATGCATGGTTTGAAATGGTAAAATGCAAAGGTATTGGTGGCTATAAAATTGATTTGAATTAAAACCTTGCGGGGTACATAGGAATACTATAAGACCCAATAAAATTCTCTCACAGTCTGAGCCTTATAGCGAGTCAAGTGAGGCATAAATCCGGCCATAGAAAGTTGAGAAGTGTCTTACCAGTGAGAAATATTTTGAACCATGTAGAATTTCCCTAATTTTGACTTTTTTTCATGTAGATTATTGAGTAATCTTTCCATCGATACCAATTTCATCAAAATCCGACAACGAATGGGGAAGTTATGGACGTTTTACTGAAAATAATTAGAACCGCCCAGATGCGACGGTCGGGCTGACAGACCGTCGAACTTACGACGGACAGTCTCCCAGCCCATCGCAACTAAGGACGTGACTTCCATTCCTGGTCAAAGTGCAATGGCCAGGATGACGGACTATCGAGGCTTCGACGGACCATCATTGGGACCGTCGCGTTGAGGCAGTGTGGCCTCATCTTGGCCAACATGCGATGGATGATTCGACAGACCATTGCTGAGACCGTTGAATCAAGGTAGTGTGTTCTTTTTTTGACCACTGTGTGATGGACGATCCGATGTAGCGATGGACCATCACTTCGACCGCCACAGACCATGTTTAGCATTTTTTAATTTGATTTTAAAAGGGCTTTTGGGTCTTTTTTTCACTCTTTTCAGCCCTTATTTATATCCGATCAAGGCTCACAACTTCATTTATCATCTTCAATATAAAAACTAGGGTTTCCTACAAATCAAAACCCTTCTTCCTTCTTCAAGAAAAATCAAGAGAAATCAAGAATCTCTCCAAAAGCCTTCGAGAAAGAGTTTCCCTAAGGTATGCAGATGTTGATTCTCGGTTCACTTTCATCCAAGAAGCTCAAGAATCCTTTTATAAATTTCAAAGATATTATGTTTATGAGTTTTCATGATTCATGTGAGTTGAAATTGATGTTCATGCTATTATTGAGTTTTAATTCATGATTTGTTTACAAGGTTTTCAAGCTTTGACCCTACTATGTGATATTCATATGATGTTCATGATAAACCCTCTTCAAGTTGCTTGTTAAGTGATGTGTTCACGTGAATTAAGTGTAGGAGTTGTTGAATAAGAAAAGCATGCTCCCCATATGTTTGATAAAATGCTTATGTGAAAGAATTAGAGCCATTAAAGCATGATAGCATGAAATTCACCAATTATGTGCTCTTAGATACATGATAAGACTTTAATACATGCTAAGTGTTTGATGCAAGACCTTGTTGAATGGAGTATGAGCCAATAACATGTCTCCCCATACTATCACATGTTTATGCTATCTAAATGCTTGAAGAGATGCTTTAGTGATTGTGATGGTGAATGAATGTCCATAGTCTTGATAATTCAAGAATGGTTATGCTTTACTTTTATGCTATCAAGTCCTGGGGGTATTTATACCCGACAATTTAGCTGCAGTCTAAATTCAGTGTCAGTTTTCATGATAATCTTAGTCAAGCCACAATTATTAGAACTAAGTGAGTTACAGAACTCAAAACTCTCAAACAGTTACAAAACCTGAGAAATCCCAAAAATCTCAGTAATCTCAGTGTCACTAGTATTCTAGCCTTAGTTTAGTACTCAGCTCAGATCTAGTAGTAATCAAGTGTTCATTTCAGCCCTTAGTAGTATTCGAGTAATCTATCCCGAGCTCAGTATCATTTAGTCAGATAACGAGATTCAGTAGTATTCCATCAGATATGAAATCAAGTAAATTTAGATTAACTCAGTTAGATCATTCAAAAAACATGATCAGTATCAGATTCAACTCAGTTTATGTCCAGTTTAAGTTGAGAATCAGTTCAGAGTCTTTCAGTTGGGAGTAGGAGCTAGCACCGAGTGAGTCTGGGATGGCGGCTCCCCATTAGAGAGGTAGAGTCATTAGGAGCAATCCCTGAACTCCAGGACTACGTAGCCAGCACAGGATGCAGAAGTCACCCGTTAGAAAAGGATTGTCACCTACTAGATAGGCTTGACTATTATACTGCCTTAGGCTTGACTTCCTGCAAGGGTACCCATTAGAGAGGCTTGACCAGAGAGGTCTTTACCCATGCACGGTATTAACACCCTTCCAGCTGGGGTTTTGGACCCCACCAGTTCATATTTAGGGCATGTTGGTTAATTAAGTACTCTCACAGTTACAGTTTCAGTATCAGTCTTCAGAAAAGAAATCAAAAATCAGGACTATCAGATACAGTCATCTATTTCAGTAAGAAAGTCAGATAGTTCCATTGACTCATGGACCACCCGGTAGATAGGCATGGTCCCACATAAAGTTATTGAGTAATCTCATTATTAGATCCAGAGATCACTTGTTAGATCGGCTTGATCTCAGTCTTAGATTCAGTTTAGTAATCTCATTATCAGATCCAGAGATCACCCGTTAGATAGGCTTGATCTCAGTCTTAGATTCAGTTGAGTAATATCATTATCAGATCCAGAGATCACCCGCAAGAAAGGCTTGATCTAAGTCTCAGATTCAGTTGAGTATTCTTATTATCAGATTCAGAGATCTCCCGCTAGATAGGTTTGATCTTAGATATAATTTTTTCTTATCACTGATAGTAGATTCCGAAATCATCCGTTAGAAAGTCTTGATCTTTGATGTAGTCAGGTAAGAGTAAAAAGCTTAGCTTTCAGTCATTGATATGAGTAGATTTAGTTATTCAGTATCTCAGGCATTATTAGTGAATTTAAATGACAATAAAGTAGTATCCGAGTTTTAGTACTTCAAGTTGTGATGTTTTTAGTTATGGTTTGTGCATTCATACATATGTCATCATTCAGTGTTCTCACGATTATTCAGTTAAGTAATTGTTCATGTATAAGCCCTTGCATTTAGCCTTATCTCATCTTCATACTTGGTACATTTTTGTACTGACGTATTTGCGCTATGATGTTTTATTTGACATCATAGGTTCAGAGGCACGAGATCCAGAGTACCCTTAGCAGCTTAGTCCCAGTCAACAACAGTAGACATCATAGTGAGTCATCTTCAGTCGAGGATGATCCTTATTTTTTCATTATCGCATCAGACTTAGTTTATTTTTAGTAGACGGAGTTAGTTGGGGATATGTCCCATCAAATTCACAGCTCAAACAATTTAGAGGCTTTTCAGATGGATGTATCAGTATTTAGTTTTAAGTTTTGAGTATTTTTAAATATTTTGAACTTTATGGCTAGTTTCTTTATTTATTATCTATATATACAGTGTTCAGGTACAGATATTAGTCGAGGTTTAGCTCGTGGTCCTTCGGGATCATGAGCACCATTTGAAATTCCGATTCCAGAAAATTGGGTCATTACAAACTTGGTATCAGACCTAAGGTTCAATAGTGTCCTAGGGAGTCTGAAAAGCCGCATCTAGTAAAGTCTTGTGCATGGTTGTATTGCACGCCATATTTATGTACAAGAGTCTATAAGATGTTTTAGGAGCAGTTTTCCTTCTTTCAGTATTCATGTCATGCAAGTGAGTATGAGCTTAATTTAATCCTCAGTCTAATCCACCTCTTTCTTTTATATACAGAGCTTGCCTCCTCGCAGAGATAATGTCCATAGGGTTGATGACTAGCCACCTCAGCCAGTAGATCCTGAGAATGAGAGTGTGTTACATACAGAGTTTTGGGTAGCTTTTTAGGCGCTAGCCCAATCTGTGACAAATAGTGTTCAAAGAAACCGTCAGGCTGTGGCCCCACCTCAATAAGATGAGGGTTCAGCTATAGCCAGAATTAGAGATTTCATGAGAATGAGCATGCCAGAATTCTTTAGGTCAGTAGCATGTGAGGACCTACAGCTTTACCTTGAGGAGGTAGGCAAGATTACCCAGATTATGTATATTTCTGAGGAGGAGAGTGTAGAGTTAGCATCCTATAGGCTGAAGGATATTGCTCATGATTGGGTAGTGATATAGAAGAAGGGTAGAGGGGAAGATGCAGCTCCCGTGACTTGGCAAGAGTTTCAGGATGCCTTTCTAGATAAGTTTTTCCCATTAGAGATTAGAGAAGCTAAGGAAGAAAAGTTCATAAACCTAAGGCAAGGCTCCATGATAGTGAAAGAGTATTGAATTAAGTTCAACCGGTTAGCTAAGTATGCTTTGGACTTAATAGCTGACCCTAGAGCGAGTATGAGTAAGTTTGTGACTAGTGTATCCGGGTTCGTGTTGAAGGAGTTTAGGGATGCCATGCTCAATAAATATATGGACCTTGCTATACTGATGATGCATGCGAAGCAAATTGAGGCAGATAAGGCAAAAGAAAAAGAGAGAGTGAGTAAGAGAGCCAGAATAGGTAGTCATGGTTTCTCTCAGGCAGGATCTCATGGTGGTAGCAATTTTCAGCATAGTCAAAAGTTTTTAGTCCCAGCTCCATCCTCAGCTAGTGTACCCATACCAAAGTTTGGGGATGTCAGTTATGATGGGGCTCCAATCCCCAAAGACCAGAGTAGTGTTAGTGGTGTTCGTACTTATCCACCTTGTGGAGAGTGTGGAAAGAGCCACCTAGGTGTGTGTAGAGCCGGTAGTGATGTGTGCTTTGGGTGTGGTGAGCCAGGCCATAGAATGGGAGAATATAGATTGCTATCTTAGAGAGGTAGAGAGTTTCATCAGCAGGGTGCCCCTTCTGATGCCAGTAGTGGCCAGCGTCAGAACAGACTCTATGCGCTTCAGACCCACCATGATCAGGAAAGGTTCCCTGATATAAACTCGAGTATGTTATGAGTCCTTCATCTTTATGATATACGTTGTTAGATCCTTTGCTCCCATTTTGAGGTTATATGTTATCATGAGTCAGGCATTAGTTTCAAATCTCAGACGGTCAATCATGACCCAATTTGTAGTTGCCCCAAGCACCGCCCTAGCATTTTAGCAAAGTGTGTTTAGAGGGACATAAGAGTCCCAAGGGGGAGATACCCCATGATATTGTGATGCTTTCATGTCCTTAGACTCATTAAGTTGCATGTTTGGAATCTCCTTACGAAGTTAACGTCAGTTATTATTGCATAACTATTCATGCTTTTGAGAGCCAGTACAGTCAGACATTCATGCATTAGATATGCATGCTCAGTAGAAAGAGTTCAGTTTTGCAGTGTATTCAGTCATGCATTCATGAGATCAACTTAGTTATGAGTCCATGCATCATATATGCATGTCCAGTATGAGAACTCAAAGTATCAGTGGTTCTAGTTGCATAGTCAAGTTTCAGATGTTGTCGTCCCTTAAGTGAGTTCAGTTGATTAGTATTCTTATCCTATAGAGCGACATTCGAGGATGAATGTTTCCAAGGGGGTGATATTGTAAGACCCCATAAAATTCTCTCATAGTCTGAGCCTTAGAGCATGTCAAGTGAAGCGTAAATCCAGCCTAAAAAGGTTGAGAAGTTTCTTCCCAAGTGAGAAATATTTTGAACCATATAGAATTTCCCTAATGTCTAATTTTTGTCATGTAAATCATTGAATAAGATTTCCATCGATACCAATTTCATCAAAATCCGATATCGAACGAGGAAGTTATGGCTGTTATACTAAAAACAGTCAGAACCGGCCAGGTGCAACGGCCGAGTTGACGGACCGTCAAGCTTGCGAAGGACCGTCGCCCAGCCCGTTGCAACTAATGCAGTGACTCCCTTTTCTAGTCTAAGTGCAACAGTAAGGACGACGGACCATCGAGGTTGCGACGATCCATCGCTGGGACTGTCGCGCTGAGGCAGTGTGGCCTCATCTTAGCCAACATGCGACGGACAATCCGACAGACTGTCAAGTTTACGACGGACCATCGCTGAGACCGTCACATCGAGGCAGTGTGTTTTTTTCAAACCGTTGTGTGACGGATGATCTGATGGACCATCAGACTGAGCGACGGACCATCACTTCGACCGTCGTAGACCCCGTTTAGCATTTTTAACTCGATTTTAAAAGGGTTTGTATGTTTACTTTTTTCACCATTTAATTCTTGTACATAGGAAATGAGACTCAACCTTTTTACTGTAAATTTAGAAGTCATTTTCTTTCACTCATATAACTATCTGGTTTAGTTCATCAACTCAAATGCTGAAGAAAAATTAAAATATATATAGTCAATCAAATTTTTTTATGCTTGTTTCTAGTGTTGTAGATGGAATAAGGTTCTTTTTCAAAAGTAGCTTTGTCCCATCTGCTAAAGCATGAAGAATTCCTTTTGATTTTTTTTCACTCTTTTCAGCCCCTATTTATATCCAATCAAGGCTCACAACTTCATTTCTCATCTTCAACATCAAAAACTAGGGTTTCCTACAAATCAAAACTGTCATGACCTGAACTAGGGCTTGGCCGTGACGGATATCCCGAACCATGAAGGCCGGGGCGTCTGAATCTATATGGTAATCATGCACAACATTTATATAATAAAAGAAGATGCAAAAACATAATATGATACGAAAACATGGTCATACTCTGGACTTAGTTTAACAATAAGGAATGAAATCCGAAATCAACTAAACAACATCTGGAACAGTCTGCGAAATCTCTACTACATAATCAAATGACAACTGTCTAAAACTGGGAAAAGGCCCCAGTGGACCTAAATCAAAATAAATAGCATAATCTGAAAGACATAGGCCTTCTAGAATAAAGAAGGCTCACCAACTGCACACATCACTGCTGTTTGAAAACCTTAAGGCCTAGCAGGACCTCTAAACTAAGCTTTAGACCCTGGGAGGAAGGGGGGTCAATACAAATGTACTGGTACACAAAGTAATCCAAAATAAAGCTTTTATATGAAAAAAATAATGGAGAGAAATTTGTCCAAACATCATACATAAAATAGTTTTCAAAACACATGAGCATCATTTTGATAATCATAAAAACCTTTCTGTCAATGCAATTTCTGATCTTCGTATTATTTCTGAGTTAGGTGGCACTCTCCTACAAGTATGATATTCCAAGGGTATATGAAATCTACCATTGACTCGGCGTGGAAGCCCCCAACCCAAGTGTGCCACAAGGGTTGGAGTGTTTGAGTCTGATACGCCACAGGGCACTAAACCATCGTATAATAATATACCAAGATTGACAAATCACGATTTTGGGAAATGAGTTTTCTGAACTCGTGCCTTCTTCGGGGAACCACCTAAGCTCTTTTTATGCCCAATTTTAGTATGTTCTGAAACATGCATCATTCTAGTTTCAAAATCTGAAAATTTGATTTCAAACATGCATTCTATTCTGTTCTGAATTAACATGGCATTATCTGAGTTTGTGTCATCACACCAAGACTTGCAAGTCCTATTTCTGAGCCATAATTCATCATGCAAGATTCTTTCATCAAAAACTCAATTCAGACCACCCAAACATACAAATAGTAGAAGAGATTTTATGTTCCGAAACATAAGTCAAAACTATGAAAAAATTCTTCAAACATATGGTAGTCACGTGCTTTTGGTAAAACCATGCACTCTTTCATTATGCATATTCAACATTTATCAACATGTACAACCCTATATTTTGAAATCAAAATCACAATCCAAATATAACATTACTCAAGACATTCCATAGCATGCTTTTCAAGATGCATTCAAAACAATTCATAGCACATCATAAGTAAAGGAAAATCATAACAAGAGAGGAATTTTTCATGAGTCATGCTCTCAATTCAATCATCAACCTTAAAACACATGCTTACATATATATATATATATATAAATATATATAATTTCAAATTAATTTGAGGGAAGACCTAAAGGCCAAAACAATATCATTAATACTTCTAAAACATGAATGTATTCGTAAATCCAAAATCCCTTTCTTAAAATCATGATTTCTATGCCCAGATTTTAGGAAAATCCTGTGTACCTTAATTTATGACTCTTGAATGAACTCGTGCTTTAGGGATGCTATTCGAACAATTGATGGATGATTCTTGTATCCCTCGTAATGGGGATTCCGAATCTTAACGAATTATTGAAATCCCACGGTGAAATCTTAGGATATTTGGGTTTTTAGTTTGAAACCCTAGAGAGAGTTTCTTGTAAATTTTTTTGAAGAAAATATGAATAATGTGGTCACTTGGGAGAAAACCCCCATGTTTAAGTTGATAAGGGGGTGGAAATTACCCAACACACCCTTAATGAGATTGAATAAAATATAACTAGGAGCTCGATTTTATGGGCCACCGCAATGCGCCACTATCGTGGTGGCTCACTGAAAAATGATGAATGGGATTCTTGGGGTCACCGCGATGTGGAGACATCATGTGTCCCATTGGTTAGGACCTGGAACTTTAGCGCAACACGCCATAATCGCGCTAGGCTACTGGAATTTGACAATTGTTAAATAGACCACCTTCGTGATGCGCCAAGTACCAAAATGACGGTGTTTTACGACTAGGACTAAAATTAGCCATAACATCTTGCTCGGGTATCGGATTTGGGAAAATCTTATATCGACAGAAAGCTCATTTATTTTTTCACACTACATAATTGATTAACATAGAAAATTTGCATAGGATTTATGGCTTTTGGATCATCTACGCATAGAAATGACAGTTTTCGTTCTTGTCCAAAATATGGGGTGTTACATTATCTCGCCCTTAGGATCATTCATCCCCGAATGATGGGTAGGAACGTTGAAGCTTAAAGGTATGGAATAACACGAACCTGATGTGTCTTCTAAGAAAGGATATAACTGATCTGAAATATTTAAACTTCTATCATGAAACTGAATTTTGAGCTGACTTGACTTTACTTGCTTCAAAGAACTGATTCATGCTGAGAGTTTATGATTCCCACCAAAGTGTTTATGATCAAATCACACATATTGGATTTGTAAGTGATAACTTATGTAGGTACGAATCATGAGGCAACAAGATTTAGATCGTACAAAGGTATTACACTATCACCGTCTGAGCTAAAATAGCTGGAAAAATTTAAGATAATGTGTTGAACTCTTATGAACCGAGTCATGACTAAATAACTGAATCTGAAACATGATGCTTAGACTGAACTGAGTTTGCAACTTACACGGATGGAATAGATTATCTTTTGGAATGGTCATACGTATTGGACTTCGGATAGTAGGACTGGTTGAAAAGGTAGGAAACCACAGTAACTTGTCTGCCTAACTGTTAAGCTGAATTGTTGTCCAGATAGACTTAAAACTTATACTTAACTGAAGTATCTCTTCAACACTCTTTCTAAAGAAGTCCTAGTAGCATTAGGGAGCAAAGAATCTCTGACATGGGTTACACAAAACATTCAACTAAGGAATTACGACAATGATACTACTCTATGGCGTGGAATATAGACGTATAACTTGTAAACTAGGATAGAATTTCCAAACCTTAGGTAATGCAACTTCTTATTTTCAAGATTAGCCACACTTCTAAAATATTCTCTCAACTATACTTTCCCCTTAAACACCATGCTCATTGATTCCACTTATTTTTTTCTAACATGGCCGCTTATATTTCCATATACTTATGTCTAAACTGAGCTAAATCCCCTCATCATCTTCAAGCCTAACTCAAAATCACAAGACGTACCACATAATACTGTAGTACTAGTCTGAAGTATAAATTTAGTACACCCTGCATTTCATAACTCCTCATCTCATGCCTAATTTTTTTTGTCACTCCAACACTCACCTCCAACTTCATATTAGACATTCACACACACTCAAAGCATCCATCCGTATGTATACAGACATGATATTCAAGCCTATATTCATACCCACATATACACTTCTAAACAAATACTCATAAAACATCTTTCTCATAATCTCTAATACTTCCATCCATAACAACTTCCCTGCACTACTCAGATTATATACATAAAATATTCTCAACTAATCAAACCATAAATGAAACTTCACCTCAAAATTCTTTCAAACTTAAAAGCTTACATAAAAAAAGCACACAACAATTATTCCCAAATATAACACATAAAACTTCAACTAACCTTGACACGCATCAAAGACTCGGTCCCAATCTTACTCCATAATTACCGCCTTAACTCAAATAAGCATACAACCATCTTTCATCAACAAGAAATATTTACTCTTTCCCATCTAAACAACTGTTAATCATCACTATCTCGACCTAAGGGAAAAAGGTCACTGAAAAATTGGAATATCGGAATCAGAAACATGAGGAGAGTACTAAGCATAACATGATACCCTACTGAGGCGTGAGGAATAGAGCACTCACGACATAGACTCATTAAGGATATCTAATCTGAGGACGTACCTAATATAAATATGAATTTTCACTGATCATTAAGAGTATCACATGTTCACAAGAGTCATGAACTGCATGACCTGAATTTTTGGAATTCATAACTTACAGAAAGTGATTCTGACTGCTGAACAAACTGGGAACTCATCATACTAGGAACTAGGAGAGTACATGATTCCTTATCATATGCATGAACATGAGCTATGATCATGAAGCTGAAACATAAAGCATAAGTATATATCGGAATAATTGAAGTAAACTGCTGAAATAAGAATAGATTGAGCATCGTTCTTTCTCACGGCCAATTCCACAACTTACTGGTACATCTATTAACATCTGAAAACTTGACTTGGCTACTCGTTCTATCATCTTCCTCTTAGATTTAAGCCATTACTCTAAGTCTGTGAATCACTATAGACACTCTGGTATAAAATGAAATCACTTTACTCTAGAGTCGGGGATATAACAATACACATAAAACTAAACTTACTTTGTAAGGCGGTATCTTCATGTATAACAACCAATGCTAATACCTCCTTCTAAGATTCAACCCTTAGGTTTCTATATCCCCAAAAGTCATCATATAACAGCTTAAATATTCACCAACTCAGATTCTTCTAACACTAAACATGGATATCTTCAAACCTTTGACTGACCACACCACTTCTATCATAGTCTACCAGCATTACGACCCCAAATTTATATCTCT
Organism: Capsicum baccatum var. pendulum; assembly: GCA_030864225.1. Classification (NCBI taxonomy): domain Eukaryota; kingdom Viridiplantae; phylum Streptophyta; class Magnoliopsida; order Solanales; family Solanaceae; genus Capsicum; species Capsicum baccatum. Next base: position 113,562,709 of record CM061555.1, on the reverse strand, counting down.
CTATTATGAGAATCAAGATTATGCAAAAAGGATCAACATCATTAATCATAAATCCATAACTTATCTATCAAGAACATTGCATATTATCTAACTAGTCTTTCTCTACCTAGCAACTCAACGGTACTACTAACCATACAACATGCAATGATCCTTGAAAATAATACAGCCCCATAGAACCTTGGGCGTACTTCTTCATCATACTTACAACATCAGACTTGATTAAAAATCAAATAAACTTAAGCCCTTGTATACAATGTTCAAGCCTACTAGATCACTTCCACACAACTAACACCCACCACATCAATTCATTATATCCACCTTGATCAAAATCTACTATTCCAACTTAGTGTCTAGTTCTAGCTATGATGAATCACCACTTCATACGATATTCTTACATGCCAAAATATCTGGAAACATTAAACCGCCAAAACTTCATAACAGTAAGGACCAATCACAATTCTATGATCTATCTTATTTAAAATCCATTGACATATCTTTCTTCTACACATCATTACTATCTACCCCTTTTATACAGCTAAACTTAGTTCATGGATCCATAAGTCCAAACTAAACTCCCTCTTGCAACCTCAGGGGCATTAAAATTAACACCACTCATCCACCAAGTACCTTCATCAATAACCTATAATTTTCTTGCATGACAAACACCGTCAACAACTCTTTTCATACTTCAAGTAAACAACAATTCACCTTAACTAATAACTCCTTCTCTACCTTACCTTCTACTAAACTAAAACACAGGGATGTATCACTTCATTACCAACTCAATCATATGTAAGAAGATTCAGCCATACATATATTCAACCAACACAAGAACAACAAGTCAAACAATAATTTGCTAGTGAATCGAAATAGGCCTAACACAGCTTTACTAGACTTTGGTTTTATGTTTTGAACAAGAAATGAGATGAATGACAAGGCAACTATGCTAGTGAATCGAAAGAACCCCACACACTACCATAAAATCCATACATGCTACTAACTACCACATTAGTCTATCACTATAAAAGGGTAAATCATCCTCAAACATCGATTCTTCAACTAAAATATTTATTTACACAAAAGTTACCCTCACTCTAACTTCTAACTTTGTGACTTCACATTATCAACTTCTTAGTCCAATCACACTACTAATAGGTCATGACACCGTCACTTTAACTTATACTACTACTCGGGAGAAAATACAATTCCAACATTCTGCTACATATCATTCCCCCTGAAGCAAGACGTCTACAACATAAATTTTGACAAGGCCTGAATACACTTAATACTGCAGGCGGAAAAGCACAATTTTATCAGAATCAAAGTTCACACTAGAATCAATACACCTTGGAGTACTAACGGACTCTTCTCAAGTCCTTGCACAAATTTTAAACTCTTATATGACTTAATCAGAAAGGACCATACTTTTTAGACTCTAAACTTCTGCACTTGAATCACCCCAATAATGAGACATATCGAAGCACATCAAAGTAAGTAAAGAATTGAGATGACTTTACTTTCATATGGGCGACACTATAGAACGATTTAGAGTATGTAAGAGGGACATACTGACTCCATAGCACGAACTAGAAAATGAAGAAAGTGAGACATTCCTAAATGTCTAGTAGCCTCTTGCCTATAAGTGTGGTGCGCTACACACCCATAAACAAGACTCTACCCGATGCAATTTCGCAGACACCCTGGGACCATGAACCATGCTCTGATACCAAGTTTGTCTAGACTCAAACTAGGGCCTGGCCGTGATGGACATCCTGAATCATGAAGGCCCGAGCGTCCGACTCTATATGGTAATCATGCACAATATTCATATAATAAAAGAAGATGCAGAAATATAATATGATACGGAAACATGGTCATACTCTGAATTTAGTTTAACAGTAAGGAATAAAATCCAAAATCAACTAAAAAACATCTGGAATAGTCTGCAAAATCTCTACTACATAATCAAATGACAACTGTCTGAAACTGGGACAAGACCCCCAGTGGACCTAAACAAAATAAATAACATAATCTAAAAGATATAGGCCTTCTGGAATAAAAAAGGCTCACTAACTACACACATCACTATTGTTTGAAAACTCTACGATCTAGCCAGACCTCTGAACTGGGAGTAAGAGGGGTCAATACAAATGTATTGGTACGCAAAGTAATCCAAAATAAGAATGTGATACTAGATGGAATGATACTTATAATTATTTAAAAACTTATCTTACTTATAAAGTTCCTATTACAATGACTTTTAATCAATATTCTGGTTTTTTTTCTAAGTGTATGCTACATGATTCTGATTAAGCTGCAATTGCTGATCTTGTTAAATTTTTGAAAAAAATTTATATAGCTATAGTTGAATTTTTTTGGTACTTATTATCCTACTATTTGTAATGTTTTAGCTTATTTAGCCGACATTTCTTGTTTGCTTAAGGAATATAAGAATAAAGAAGGTTACAAAGAAGCTATTACTGCTTTGATTTCTAAATTTAAAAAATATTTTTATCCGCTTCCCCCAATTTACTTGATTGGTGCTATAATAAATCAATGTATGAAATATAATACTATGGCCGAATTTAGTTCTATTATTTATAATGCTTTAGAGATAAAGCCTGAAGAAGAACCTTTTTTGTTTACGACTATGAGTGATACGAATAATTACATGGAAGCATTAGATAACCATTATGCAGATTTACTTGATAAAGCCGTACAGATAAATATCACTCTAACTGTCGCCACTCAAGCTCCTGAGGAGCCATCATCTTCTAAAAGACAAGCACAAAGTAGTTATCCTGATTACTTTTTTGATTGAAATATTTGGGACAGGGTGAAACTTCATCACACAGAACACATTCTCAAAAAGAGCTTAAGTATTATCTTCGACAACCGATGAAGGATCGTAGAGTAAGAATATGCACACTGGATTGGTGGAAGAATAATGAAATACAGTATCCTGTGCTTTCAAAATTAGATAGAGATATATTGAATGTTCTAATGTCAACTGTTGCATCGGAGATCACTTTTAGTTGGGACAACAACAACTTAGAGACAACTGACACTCATTGGGAGACAATGCTCTGAATGTTCTAGTTTGCCTTAGAGATTGAATTAGAGCGGAACGAAGAAATCAAGGAATGGGAGTGGAGTCGGCAGATAAACAAAATCTTGAAGAAATTATGACTTCAAGGGAGAACTCAACACAATCAAGTCCAATGCATGGTTTTTCCCCCATTGATTTTGACTTTCCTATGGCAGTTCTCATTAATATTAACATGCATGAGTTGGAAAAAATGATATAAAATTTATAGATTTCTCAATCATGTAACTTATAAGTTCTGAATCATTTTGCAATCAATAAAAATACAACATTCATTCACTCCTTACTTTATTTATTTTTTATTTAAATTGAATGTCCAATTTGAATGAAATACTTTTAATATATTACTATCAAAGTTTACACTAAGTATCATAATAAACATATATACATATAATGAAAAAATAAAAATAATGTTAGCAAATATTACTTAGATAACTAGTATTGACATATAAAAATACTATATAAGCCTATAAGTTAAGTGGTGTATGTAATTTTGTGAATATATGTTCAAAACTTCAAGTATTATTATATTAAGTAGTATACATTGTAAAGTAGTATATATTTAATGTATACATGTGTATATATTTTCTAAAGTAGTATATATGTAATGTAGATATGTTGTATGTATATTGTTTCATGTAGTTTGTTAAGTAGTATATAAATTACATTGCATGTATATATGTGTATATATTTTCTATGTAGATAAAATAGTATATATTTAATGTATACACGTGTATATGTTTTCTAAAGTAGTACATATGTGATGTATATATGTTGTATGTATATTGTTTCATGTTGTTTATTAAGTAGTATATAAATTATATTGCATGTATATATATGTATATTTTCTATATACACTAAAGTCTAAACTTTAAAGTAGTATCTATTTATTATAACATGTGTATATATTTTCTAAATTAGTAGTGTAGTATAATATGTAAAGTATATATGTTATATACATTTATTGTTTAATGTATTTAAAATGTAATATAGGTGTGTATATATAGTATATATTGTAAAAAGCATGTAAATTTGAATTATTATTTTTTTACAATTCGGACAATCGGCCCATTTCTCAAAGTGGGCCGGGCTGAACCTGTCCAAACCAGTTAAAATCGATTCTAGGCTAAGTGGGTCGGTCACGATCGTTTGGGGAGATTTTACTATTGGTCCTGGACCGGATCGAACCATTAAGGACTGGGCCCTGACCCAAACAGCCCACAGACCGGTTACGCTTGTTGGGCCGATGCCGATTTGAACCGGCCTAGCCCGATTGACAGGTTTAGTTTAAGGTCCAAAAGTTTAGAAAATTGTTGGGATACATGTATCATCCATTCTTAACAATCTAATGTTTCATTCTACTTACTCACACTGACTTGAAATTTCCTTTAAGAAAATATTTATTAGTGGTTTATTTTATTAAACTAATCTTATTAATTATACTTTGAAAATCCAGATTTGACTACCAATATATAAGGATAATGTTGAAATAAAATGATAATTTTCTCTTGATTTCATAAATTGAACAAGTAAACTGAAACAACTATTTGTATCAAGGTGACTAAATAAAATGAAATAGAGGGAGTAAGTACTTCTATGTCCCAATTCACGTGTGTATAGTTAGAATTTCAATTTTTTCACATAAATTGGGATAGGAGGAGAATGAAAAAATACTTTTGAAATTTGTATTCTAAAATAAACTATAGATATTTGTGTGACTATAAATCATTTCATTAAAAATAAAATAAGAAGTTTAAATTTAGATTATTGTTTCCTACGTTTCAATTTATTTGTCTGATTTGACCAAACACAGAGTATAAAAAGTAAAGAAGGTCTTACTCATGATGTCAAAAAATTAGAATTAAAGAGTTTCCAAAGATGTAAGATTCTTTGAGGCTTCACGTAGGGCTACAAAGCAATAGACTGATATATACTTACTTATCCATTTGTCGAAGTTTTCACTGGTGTCATGCCTTAATAGAAGCAAATCAACTTCCTTGATAGTACATGTAAAGTACTACAAGAGTCGCCCTTCGACTTTGGGACCTGGTCCAACTAACGTATGCAATAGGTAAACTAAATAGAACAAACTTGTAAAGTAAATAAACAAAGAACACAACAAGTTTTACATGGAAATTCCTTACTCAAGGGAGAAAACCCATGACTCACCAAGTAGGATTTCCAACAACTTTACTAGATTCAAGAAACCTTGAATACAGACTCCATGACTTCAAGGATTAACATCTTGAATCTTCAACTAGTAACAACTCTATTACAATAAACTCCAATGCAATAACTCTATAGCATCAATTGCCTCAAGTAACTCTAACTAAAATAGTAATCATGCTAACTCTAGCTTCTTTGTCACTAACTTTAGATGACATTCTGACAACAAGAAATGAAGAGAAAACATCTACAATAATGAATTAGAGCAGTAGGAAAAGTTTACAAACATAAAACAAAGACTCAAATACAACAAGAGCTTGAGACACACGAGTGAGTTGAGCAGGTCCATGTTGCAAGTGAGGCTTTGAATTTGGTAGTTTTAAGAGAGATTTGATGTTGTGAAAATATGAAAACTTAGGTTTTTCTTATTGTAATATGACCATATATAAAAGACAATAAAACCTAGGATGATTCTAATTGGTCGGGGAAAAAAAGTGTTGCAGCCTTGCCACCAACTCACTGCAAAATAGTACTTTTTCCAGCTGTGCTGCTAACCTAGTGATAGTGACGTGAACGCGATCAACCTGGTCCCTAAGTAGTAGCATCTTTTTCATCAAATAATCTTCAGGAACCAGGTCCCAAGTTGATAGTTTGTCAATCATCAAAACTAAGGACTTAACATTTCCCTATTTTGAGGATGACAAACCTATACTTATCTTCAAGTATTCACAGTCTGTTCCCCCTGTCGGTGATACCATCTCATGAGTTCCCCCTGCCCGTTGCACCTAGTATTTTGACTTTCCTTATGAGTATGAGGACCTAGACATGGTTCCAACAAAACAAAAGCAATACTAACACTACTATACATTGTACCTCATTTTCCCTCTTTTGGCATCATCAAAGAGATCAAACAGTAAACCAAGTGAAGATAATCACACATGTTAACACATAGCCATTGAGTTTACACTAACATGAGAAAGAAAAAATATAAAAAAGGTAAGAGAGATGATAGCACCATACATAGTTCATTCATTGGTCATCCAAATAACATCATATATAATTCAAAAACAAAAGGCATTAGAAAACTAAGTATAGATAGTTCCATAAGACAGAGTAAAAAGGGAACAGATAATAGGCGGGGCTTAATGGGACTTAGACAAGGACTAGGTTAATAGAGACTTAGGTTAAGGCACCAGAAGAAGCATGGGATAATTGACGATGGAGAAAAGTAATCCTTTCATTCTTAGCTACATAATTTTTCAAAATTTGTTGAGTTAAATCCTTAACCTTGGCTTCCAGTTTCTTGATCTTATCATGTAGCAACTCATTTTTAGCTCGAAGACCCTCAGTCTGACCTGGTCCCTCTTTACCACTTTTCATACTTATTGCCTTCAAAGTGGAAATCTCAATATCCTTGTACGCTACAACAACAGTTATTTCTTCAAATTCACCTTGCAACCTAGTTTGTACATCTTTTAAATTAGCAACAACAAACTTGGACTTAGCACCATTATGCTTGGGAATACACTCATTGTCTTCTAATGTGGTCATGTTAAACATTTACTTCACGGAGCCCTCTTTTCCAGTTCCATAGTCAACTCCAAAATAGGCAAATATCCTATTCAACCAGAAACCATATGCCAACCCATGCTTGCTATCTTTTATAGTCATAACTCTGTGCACATGGTCAATGATAACTATAGAAAGATTCACAAAATTATAGTTTGGTAGGGCCTCAGTGAGGAACAGGTCGGGACCTGTGATAATTGCTATTTTCTCAGTATGGGGAAGCAATACTTAGTTGAACAGTTCAAAAATGAGTTAAAACTCTCATTTCAAGGCTTTCTTACTTACATTCTTAATATTCAGATCATCCAAATTTCCACGAACCTTAAAAAACTTTTCATTCCCTTTTTTATGTTAGAGACCTGCTCCCTTCAGTGGGTAATCCCAATATTTTAGTTGACATTTGTTCATCAAGAGAAATATTTGCACCATTCACTTGAGTTGTCAATACAGAGCATGAACAAAAAAATGAGGTTGTGATAGAATATCCTGACCTCTCTCTCCTGTAGAATAGGAACTGGAGGCTCTAAGAGATGCTCCCAACTCTGAAATTTGACCTTCTCTATCAAATCAACTATGGCAGGCATGGAAATAATTTCAGGATAAAAAATTCTCCCCTCAAGTCTTTCTAGGTCTTGAGGATTTCTTGTCTCTCTTTCTTTGTTAACCTTTCCTCTTTTTCTCCTTTTATTTTAACGTAGAGGCCTTACCACTAGGACCAGTTCTTTAACTGGGATCCTAGGAGCTTTGGAAGTCTTGACAACTTCAGAACTAGGACCTGGTCCCTTAGAGCTTTGTTCCTCTTCTCTCTTTCTCATTTCTTTTCCTATAAACACTAACTTTTTAATCATGACTCCCTTTGGTTTTCCCCTCATTTAGGAAATGGCAACACTTCTCTTTACCTTGGATATCTTAGTAGACACACTTCTTACCACATCATCATCAACTTTATCCTCATAATCACTACCAAAAATACAATCAAAATCACCATTAATCTCATTATCACTTTCAGTTTTCTCCTTAATTCCTCTATAGACACCACTTGCTTAATAGGCACCTTTCTTTAAACTTCTCCTTTTCTTGGTATTACATTTGTTTTCCATCGAGGAATCCTCCATAAATTTCTTTGAACTCAACCTGGTCCAATAGGTCTTGCCTTCCTAAGAGGGAAACTTTGTAGTGGCTAACACACTTTGTTTAGATATCTTCTAAGACAAAAGCTTGTAATCATCACTACTCATAGTTTCTTTATCTTTAGCACTAGTTTCAGGCAAATCAAGAACAAGGGGAAAAATAATAGTGTCCTCCTCAACACCTTCAGAATGATCATTTTGCCTCCTAGTAGATAATGAAGCAAGTGTATTATCCCATTTAGGAGATCCAAGAGAACAAGAATCTCTAGAAGGGTATTTGCTCGAGGCAGTTAGTCCTTGAATGTCAATTCGTTCACTCATTGCAAGGATATTGGAGGAAGTTCTTTTTGCAGCAAATAGATCTCTGTCAAACATGAGTTCATCTATAACAGAACTTTCTGACTTGCTAAACAACCTAGGTTTTTAGGACTTTGAATTTGGGATGGGGGGGACTGAAATAGACACTTTAGAAACAGGTTGGTTTGGGGATTGAGGAATTCCTTCAGATCCCTTTTTGATAGATGAAGAAATCACAGGATCAAGGATGGATGGATTATTTTGGTCATTTTTTGCCTGAGAGGATGATGCTGAAGTATCTTTATTCTTTTAAGAGGTCGAATGACTCATACTTTAAGGAGGGAAAGGTGGAGTGAACTTGACTTTGGCAAAGGAATTATACATTTTTGAGTCAAGCGGGAGGATGGAGGAGGAAAAACTATGATAGGTTTAGGTTCATCTCAAAAAAAAGATGATGGAGATGAGTTAGACATGGTAATTGAAAACTTTTACCCTTTAGCATTTGAAAAAATATGAAGAAGGCAAACGAGTTTAGGAACTGAAATGGTAAGAACAAAAATTTTAAATGAAAGAGAGAGTGTGTGCAGATTTGGTTTAAATAAAGAGGGAAAGAATGGTTTGGATTAATTTTTAAAAACGTCAAGGATGAAACGTGTTTGATTGGATGGACATGTCTTTTGGGGTTAAAGTGGGGGTGGCAACTTTTTGAATAAGCAAGAAATCTACGTAGCATGCCCGTTTTTAGTTTTAAAATGTTATTATTTAAGAATGGAGTATGATGCTAACATTATTACGGACCTAGTCCCTACATTATTTTTTGAATTCTTAGTGCTTGAAGTTGTCTCAACCTTCTCTGTAATCTTCTTCTCCTTACCATAGGTGTATATCTGCAGAAGATATGAGACTGAGTTAAACATGTGTAATATTATCTTACAAGTATACCTGTTCATTAAATCATAGCCACTCTAGGGAAATAGGAGAAACAACATGTATTCAACTTTGCCTCATTAACCCCAACTTCATCCTGCTCTTTTGAAACTAGTCCTTGCTAAGTTCTTTAGTGAATATATCACCTATTTGGTCTTTGATGTTGCAAAAAACCATCTTGATCAATCCCTTCTCCATATTATCTCTGAGGAAATGATGTCTAATATCAATATGTTTGGTCCTATTGTGTTGAACTAGATTTTTGGCCATATTGACAGTACTTGTGTTGTCACATAATAGAGGAACACAATCTGAAAGAACACTAAAATCTTTAAGTTATTATTTGATCCAAAGTAATTGAGCACAGCATGAGGCGGTTGTCACATATTTAGCTTCATCAATTAAAAAAGCCACTGAATTTTATTTCTTAGTGCCCCAGGAGATCAAGGATAACCCTAAGAAGTAAGCCATTCCTGAGGTACTCTTTCTGTTAACCAGGTACCCAGCATAATTGGCACCAACATATCCAACAAGGTCAAAATTAACACTAGCAGGATAGAGGAGAATCGGGTCAGGAGTGCCCTTGAGATATCTCAAGATATTTTTGGAAGCCTTCAAATGAGATTCTTTTGGACTTGCTTAAATTCTAACACACATCCCTACACTAAACAAAATGTCAGGTCTGCTAGCAGTAAGATAAAGCAATGAACCAATAATTTCTCTGTACATAGTCTCATTAACTGAGGAACCATGTTCATCTAAGTCCAGTTTTGAAGAAATTCCAATGGGAGTGTCAATGGGATTTGCATCATCCATGTGGAACCTTTTCGGTAATTCATGAATATACTTTTGTTGGATGATGGTAGTCCTAGTTGCACTTTGCTTTATTTGCAACCCAAAGAAAAAGTTAAGCTCTTGCATCATGCTCATTTATAATTCACTGCTCATCAACTTGACAAATTCAACACATAGGGAACTATTGTAGCTCTAAATATAATGTCATCAACATACACCTGAACAATGAGCAAGTTTCTTCCCCTTGCCTTCAAAAATAGTTTCTTGTCAATCTTTCCTTTTTTGGAACCATTATCTCATAAAAATTTTGAGAGCCCCTCATACAAAACTCTGGGAGTTTCATTCAATCCATACAGAGATTTTTCTATCTTGAACATATGGTTTGGAAATTCAACATCTCTAAATCCAGGAGGTTGATTCACATACACTTCTTTTTTTAGAAATCCATTCAAAAGACACTTTTTACATCTATCTAAAATAATTTGAACTCCTTGTAGGAAGGAAAAGCAATGAGAATTTAAATAGCCTCCATTCTAGCCACTGGAGCAAAAGTTTCATAATGGTCTATGCGTTCCTCCTTGTTATAACCTTTCACTACCATCCTGGCCTCGTTCCCGATAGTATTACCATGCTTATCAGTTTTATTTCTATAAACCCACCTGGTCCCTATGACAGTTTTGTTTGAGGGGCGTGGGAACAAGTGTTATATTTTTCTTCTCTCAAATTAATATAGCTCTTTTTGTATGGAATTTATCCAATCTTCATCCTTCAAAGATTACTTCATATTCTTGGGCTCAATTTAATATAAGAATGTTGAGAAGGCGCATAGATTTCTTGCTATATTCCTAGTTTGCATACCTGAGTCCATACGGGTGAGTAGATTATTAAGAGGATGAGAGGATTGGTGCTTCCAGCTGGATCTATTAGGGGTAGGATGACTTGAATTGGGAATAATTCCCATTGAGGTATTACCCTCAGAACACGGGTAATCCACTGAGCTAGAGTGAAGATCATCATCTTCATTTGAGGATTAGGATGAACCAGGTTTCTGATGTTCTCTTGAGTTATCTTTATTTTCATGCGTTAAACCTGGTCTTTGGGAGTCTGCAACATCCTTGGTTCCTTTTTCTGACTCAACATCATTTTCAGCTGACTTTATTGAAGCCTTAAGGAGTTCTTTAAGATCTATATCATTAAGAGAATTTATTGCACTGGCATATCTCACTTTATCAAACACAGCACGAGAACTCTCCTCCACACATTGGGTTCTTTTGTAGAAGATTCTATAAGATTTTCTATTTGAAGAATAACCAGCAAAGACACCTTCATCACTCTTTGGGTCAAATTTCCTAAGACCATTCTTTCTATTACTCAATATAAAACATTTGCATCTAAAAGGTTTGATATAACTTAACTTGGTCTTCTTCTTCTTCATTATCTCATAAGAAGTCTTATTAAGAATGGACCTAATAAGACACCTATTGATCACATGACATGTTGTATTAACTACTTCAGCCCAAAAGTTTTGAGCTATTCCTGCATCAATTAATATAGTCCTGGAGATGTCCACCAATATTTTGTTCTTCTTTCCACAACACCATTTTTTTGAGGTGTTCTAGGAGCTGAAAAGTTGTAATTGATTCCAAACACATTGTAGAATTAATTGAACATAGCATTTTAAAATTCTATGCCCTAATCTGATTCCAATTATTTTCTTATTGTATCTCACTTGGACCGTCTAGAAAAAGCTTCAATAACTGAAGAGGTATCTTTTTGGATCTGAGACAGAATGTCAAGTAAACATAAAATAACCAACTATCACCAGGATGTATTCCTATTATCCTCTACTTGCAATCTTTACAGGGTCCACACAGATCCATATGGAGAAGATATAGACATTTGGAGGTACTCACCTCCTTCTTTATCTTGAAAGAGTATTTGGTTTGCTTACTCTTCACACACGCATCACACACCTTGGACCAAACAAACTTCAACTTAGGTATTCCCCTAACCAGGTCCTTAGAGACCAACTAGTTCAGCAATGAGCAACTTATATGGCCCAACCTTTTGTGCCATAATTCAACATATCTTTTTGCACACTTAAACATGTTAGATTCTTGGATTTGTTTGATCACACATCAATAACATACATATTCTTATTTCTCAAGGCTGTGAGAATAAATTCACCACCCTTGAGTATTGTGATCACACACTTGTCAGACATAAATGTTAATTTATTTTCCTTGTAACAAATTTGTGACACACTCAACAAGCTTAATTTTAGACCATCCATAAAATGATTATCATTAATGGATTGGCCCAAACTGTTCCCAACTTTTCCAATACCTACAATGTACCTTCCTTTTTTATCACCAAAGTAGGCACTACCTCCTTTATGGGCTTTGAGTGATAGTAAGTCTTCAATTCTTTAAGTCATATGTTTCAAACAATCACTATCTATGTATCAGTGATGGCTGCTTCCTCTTGCTCTACCTTGCCTACACATCAGTTGTTAGTTTTGGGAACCTATTGTAGCTTGAGTTTGCTGTAGGAGGACAAAGGAAAGATCAAATTCTTTTTAGTTTAAGCAAGTAGAACATCATTATTTTTCTTTGAATTAGAATATCTCCTTAAGTTTTTTATAGGAGTCATCCTTGAAGGGTATAAATATTTTGCATGTCCATTATTACCACAATGAGTGTATAGAAGATTGTTCTTAATAGACACATATTTGCTATGTGGGTTATAAGGTGCACTTGAACTCTGAAAACCAAGATCCCTTCTGTTGTTACACTTTTGAGCAGTCAAACTTTCCAGAACTTGAGAGGAGGATGTCCATTTAAGAGCCTTCTCAAGCTCACCCTTAATCTAAACCAGGTCCTTCTCAAGTTCAGAGTTCCTTTCCAGGGATGAAGTTAAGTCTACATTGGATTTGGCCAATTTTTCTTCAAGCTCAAACTAAATTTTACTACCTTCACATCTCTCTTTTAAATTGAATTTAGATATTTTACTAAGTTTTCCATTTAATAGATCATTTTCAAGGGAGAGGGATTGGCAGGTTTCCTGGAGATTGACATTTGCTCAATTAGTTCCAACTTTTCTACTTCAAGTTCATCAAGATTTTTACTTAGTGACTCCTTATATTTTGTAAGTCCACACACAATATCTATCTGTACAGTAGCAAAAGACTTTAATTCCTTAGGAGAATAATCTTTGAGATATTTTTTTTTATGTCTAGAATAGTTACCTTTTTAACTTCATCACCATCTGATTTAGCCATCAGTATAAAAAGGGAATCGTAGATTTGAACCTCATCTTCAAAAACTATCATGGAGACATCTTCTTTCTTCTCTGATTCATCACTCTCACTAGAATAGTCTCCCTAAATTGCAAGAACCTATTTCATAGCTCTATCAGCAGCAACCCTTCTACTATACTTATGTGGACCCCGGTCCTTCTTTTTTTCTTTTTTCAACAGCCTGTTTGACAAAGTCCTAGTATTAAACCTTGTGAAGATGGCAGTCTTTGATGAAGTGACCTAGCTTGCCATACTTGTGACATGTCTCATTTGCCTTACTATCCCTATTATATCTGCTTGATTCTCTCTTTCTTGGAAGTGCACCAGTTCTTCTCATAATATTAAGAAATTTCTTTGTGATGTAAGTTGTTTCCTCATCATCTCATCATCAACACTGGAGTCCTTCTTTGTTAACTTGAGTACCAGGTTCTTCTCTTTTTTCTACTCACCTCTGGCTTTGTCCTGTTGTTCTTGGGTTCATAGGTCTTGAGATTTCCTATCAACTTATCCATAGTCATAGTCTTTAAATCTCCGACTTCAGTTATCGCATTCACCTTACTTTCCTAAGACTTTAGTAGTATGCTTAGTACTTTGCAAATTTGTTTTGTGGGTATGATATCCTCACCTAAGTAATAAATTTCATTTGTGGTTGCAATGAACCTGGTGTGCATTTCCTGGATAGTCTCACCTTCCTTTATTCTGAAGGCTTCATATTGTGTAGTCAACATGTCTACTTTTGATTCCTTGACCTAACTAGTTCCTTCTTGAGCAGTTTGTAGGCAATCCCAAATTTTCTTGGCAGTCTCACTAGGAGAAATCTTGTTGTATTCATCAAGGCCAATGCCACAAACAAGAAGCTTCTGGGCCATATAGTTCTTCTCTATCTTTCTCCTACCAACATCATCAAATTCTTTCCTTGTTTTAGGAATATTTGAGGTAACATCACCAACTTTCACAAGCTCGGTGGGGATAAAAGGACCATCTTCAATAACATCCCACAACTCACAATCTTCACCCATAATGAAGTTGTGCATACGAGTTTTCCACTATCCATAATATTGACCATTGAATTTGGGTGGTCTTGTAGTTGATTGGCCCTCTTCAAGATTTGGAGGTGCAACCATGTTAGAAGATCCTTCCCAGGTGTTAGCCTTTTAGGAAGAACCTGACTCTGATATCAACTGAATAACTATACTAGTTTTCCTCCGACTTTGGGACCTAGTCCCAACTAACGTATGCAATAGGTAAACTAAATAGAACAGAATTGTAAAGTAAATAAACAAAGAACGCAACAAGTTTTACGTGAAAATTCCTTGCTAAAGGGAGAAAAACCACGACCAACCATGTAAGATTTCTAACAGCTTCACTAGATTCAAGCAACCTTGAATACACACTCCATGACTTCAAGGATTTACCTCTTAACCCTTCTTCAACTTGTAATAGCTTTATTACAATAAACTCCAATGCAATAACTATATTTCATCCACTGACTTAACTAACTCTAACTGAAACAGTAATCAAGCTAACTCTAGCTTCATTGTCAACTAACTCTATATGACACTTTGACAACAAGAACTGAAAAGAAAACACCTACTAATAATGAATTAGAGCAGTAGGCAACGTTTACAAACATAAAACAAAAAATCAAGTAAAACAAGAGCTTGAGACATACGACCGAGCTGAGCAGGTCCCTTTTGCAAGTGAGTCTTTGAATATGGTAGCTTCAAGAGAGATTTAATGTTGTGAAAATATGAAAACTTAGGTTTTTCTTGTTGTAACATAAGCATATATAAGAGACAAGAAAACCTAGGATGATTCTGATTGGTTGGGGCAAAACGGTGTAGCAGCCTTGCCACCAACTTACTGCAAAAAAGTACTTTTTCAGTTGTGCTGTTGACCAGTGATAGTGACATAAACCCGATCCCTAAGTAATATCATCTTTGTCATCAAATGATCTTCAGGAACCAGGTCCCAAGTTGATGGTTTGCCAATCATCAAAACTAAAGACATAACAACATGGCTGAGATATCATTTGGATGATAGAGGTAAACAACATCGACAAATATCTCCATTACATGTGGAAATCGAATAAAAGAGAATGTAGTAATGTTAAGATCATTTGCAGGCTGTTAATGCGTTCCATTTAATCTTTGATCACTTCGGATTTAACAGTTGAGGATGTTTTCAATTAACTTGTATATTTGAGGATGTATCTAAGTTTAATGTTGGTTAAAGCACATGACTTTAGCAGACATTGTTGGTTTTCCATGCTGATATAGCCTCTACCAAAATCTTGTAGACCTCTTTGTCATTGCATTTGTTGCTACCAGAGATAGTGCAGATGTATGTATGTTAGAAACGATGGTGCACACAACAATGCAAATGCATTAAACTCTCAAAATTTAATAATCTACAATATGAATCTCAGCAAATGGAGGGTTTGATTTCTAATGCCTTCTCTGTACAAAAGAAAAATGGTACAGCATTAATTCTTATCAAATCGAGTTTGGTTGGTTTCAGCTGACTGAACTTCATTCTTCAGAAGCTGCTGGTAATTCTTGTTTGAACCAGTTATAGATTCCTCCCTCCAAATGAAATATGTTAGTATAACCATTCAAAACTAGCAAATATGCAGCAATAAGTGACCTGCAAAAGGTGAATCAAGTTTACAAGTCTTTATTTCTTCTAGAATCTAGAGTTGTACAAAGAATTCAACACTTGCACCTTGCATTCTCTTAATTAAAGACACAGAAATAACTTACGCTAAAGTTACAAAAACTCCCAATCATAATTAGTCATGATCCTTTGAACTAATTTAAAATGTTACATTCATATCGTTGGAAAGATCTTGAAATGTCAATTCTAGGTGGCCAAAGTTGTTGAAGGATTTGTAACATGCCCCATCCACCTTTGATTTGGTATAATTATCATGGTTTATGAGTGTAGCTAGCTAGTTCTTTGGATTTCTCTTCTATCAATTTTCTTCTGGACATCCAACTAAGTTGTTTGCGACTAAATAGAAGTGCTAATGAAGATGTTAACCCCAGTGAAATAAGAAAACACAAAAAGAAGTATAAAAATGAAGATTAGAGCAGTATGAAGAACCTTGACTGTTGGCCCTCGGGAAGATTTTGTGTAGGCTTCATTGTACCTCCAGATGAGCAAGCTACTATTATCTTTTCATCCTTGTTTAATTTAGATTCAACAACTGCTTGAGTTTATCAAATTGTTAGTTGTTTGGTAAAAGTAAACATGATATGCATATGTTACTTAATCAAGTGATACTATATATATGCACCCAAGAATTCAAACAAGAGGATTCAATAATTTATATATATGCAAGAAAATTATTTTTACCATATTTCCACAGTACAATATTTCAACGAAAGGGGTTCAGTTGGACCCTTTGCATCACTCTGCTCAGTCTCCCCCCCCCCCCCCCCTCCCCCCCCCCCCCCCCCCCCAACCCCCTATATGAATCAATCTAGACAGAGAAAAACCATATGGAAGAGAGAGTATTCTTAACGGATTATTACTTTGTAGGAATTCAGGGTTTTCTTCAGTTCCAGAGAATATGCCAAAAAAGGCAAATGCAGCTCTCCTAGCAATGTCCCATGCTGTCCATTCCTTTATTAACCTGTATATCTGGACATTGATAGCTCCTTCTGGATGAGCCTGCACGCGGAAGAGAACTACCATAGTTAGCAAAGTCTATCTCAAATTGAGATATCTGAGCTGCTCCTGTCTTTGTTCCTCTGCTTTCTCTTTCATGAAGTTGTTAATCAGTTCCATGATTTATATTACCTGACTAGCTAACTCATACCGCCTCCTTTATGATCATGGGACTGTACATACCTCTTTGAACTCGGCCTCAGGTCGTACGTCAAGAATCACAAAATTGTTCTCTTTCTGAAGTCTGAGTGCTTCCTTTGGCTCGACACTCCTCACCTGAAATTATTATGCCTTAATTTGTTAAATCAAAAACTAATATGTCCATCCTAAACGAGTTGCTTATTATGCAACCTCTATTCGGTCCAATTATAGGGAAACTACAAGACCTGATAAACTACATTTTCCTGTTCAATTCTATTGGGACAAATGAACTACTCCCAATAGAAAGCTTATTTTTGTTGAAGTTAAAGAACTCAGTTCCTGGAACCAGAAAAATTGTCTTTCCAAAAATGTGATCAAAGGTTCCTCCATGGTGCTAATAGTTTTGGGCTAAGCCAGCCCAAAGATAACCGACAGTTATCCCAAAAGCCTTATACCATGAAGAGCATCCCTACATGTATATATGTTGCTTTATGATTTTATTTTATACTATTTTGTCCTGAGCCGGGGGTTTATCGGAACAATCTTTCTACTTCATTCTGTGGTAGTGGTATGAACTGCGTACACTTACCCTCCCCAGGCCGCACTTTGTGGGAATACATTGGGTATGTTGTTGTAAACTGCTTATATCAGACATACTTTGTTCATAGAAAAGATGTGGTGTAGTGGATGGGGCTGCTCCTTCCTTAACCAGAGGTCTCGAGTTCGATCCCTGGGTATGGAACACCCAAATGGGGCCCTACCCGGAGTGAATCCGAATTAGTCGGATTCCAATGCGGGTACCGGACACCGGATGGAACCCTCCCCAAAAAAAAAGACAACAAATGGAGTAGTCAATAAGTAAGGTGTACATTGTTTTCTATAACACGTTCGATATATCTTATGTTGAGGGGAGGGGAGATCTCCCTGACATGGGGAAGCATTTACAGCACGAAATTGTGTTAAGATCGTCTTGAACAATTATATTCTTGATAAACATAATGTTAATATTGTTTTGTCAATTCTTTCATGCAATAATTGTTGAAGATATATCAATTATAGAGATTGTCTTACCCTTTTCTCAAGCAGATATGCTCTTTTAGTTGACCAGTCTTCTTCAGCTAGACCACCAAAAACAAAATATAGTTAGAAATTAAACACAAAAGAAGTCTGCTTCAATTCATGGTTGACAAGTACCTGGTGATTTTGCAGGTTTAGTAGCAGCACTTCTAATTGTGAGGGTCGAACGGTAGCTTAAGGAGAATCTCCTCTTCACTGTGGTAGCTAAGCCAAATGTAACACATAATTCTTTGGGACTTGAATATGATACACAATGAAATCGATGCTGCAAAGAAGCTGTAGTTGAACCTGCACTAACTGAAGTTAGAGCAGCCATATTATGAGCAATTAATGTTAGATTCTACTTGTTGCAGCACAGACTGAAAGATGCAAAGTTGATGTGTTTTGATTTCTTCTTTTGTCTGGAAATGTCTTTCGAAATATCTGAGGAATGTATAAATTTTGGCAATCAGAATTTGTGGTGCTAGTTTAAAGGTAGTGGGTTATTTAGATTTCATTGTTTCCATGTCATACGTCTTTTCTCTGTACAAGGATTATCATTGATCCACGTCCTCTCTATAACAGGTGGAAAATGACCATATTATTTTCCCTTTTCTTCTAAGGGAAGGGGCAAAATACTACTCCTATTTAAAATAAGATAATTTTACCCTCCGTTATAAGAGTATTAAATGAGTGAGTTAGGCAGAATTTAGCGGGTTTGAATTGATGGGTTGTTGACCCGCTCAAGATTGCTTAGGTAGTTAGGTTAAATGAGTTGGGGTAAAAGCAAGTCAAAACCTATGATGATAGCGGCTGAAGACTATGTGATGGTAGTTGAGGGTGGTACTAGTTGTGATGTAATATAAGTGGTTTGTAGTAGCAATTGTCATACTTGTCATAATGACTTACCGTATTGGCGAAGGTGGTAACAAAAGTGATGGTGGAAGAATATGTGGTGGTTGAAGAAAATATAGTGAGATGATAGTTGGCGGTGGAATTAGTTGTGATAACAAAAATGAGTAGTAGTGGAAATTGAATGCAGTGATAGTAATGGCTCATAGTGATGGTTTGATCAAGGTGATGGTGACAATAAATATAATTATAATGATGATGGTGATAACTGTAATAGCGACTGATAGTAGTTGTTGACGACGATGGTGGTTGTCGGTGATTCTTGTGACGACAGAGGTGGTTAGTGGTGATGGTTGGTGTAGTGCTAGTGATTGATAATGATTGGTAATGACAAAGATGGTTAGTGATGGTGGCCGGTGATCGTGCGAAGTGATGCATGGTGAAAATTATTAACACACAAATACTTTTCAACTTAATGATATTAAAATTTTATTCTAGATCTTATTAGTTAAAATCATTCAAAACCAAATAAATATTTAAATCTTGATATAAATAAACCAATCCTTACTTTGATTATCTTGTAAGCTTAATAGGCCGGTTAGGATTATCGGAAAAAGGTCATATATATCTTTGAAGTATAGAAAATGGTACTTAAATATCATCTGATATACTTTGGGGTTATTTATATTCTTGTCGTCTAACTTTGGATACATATATACCTTTGAACTATTGAAGATGGTACATATACACCCTTCAGTTAGACGATGCGCGCTCCACATGTCCTTATCGATAAGAAATTAACCCAATTGTCCTTAGCAATATATCCCCTGTTCTGCCGGCGAAATGCTCTATGATTGCAGTTTGAAGCGAGTTGTGCCCACATGCCCTCATCCTAAAGAAATGTTTTGTGACCACCCAAGAAATTGGCGTAGGCAAAACTCACTTCCAACTCCGGCCACATAACATTTCACTGGGGGGGGGGGGGGGGGGGGGGGGGGGGAGAGAAATTGCTAAGGAAAAATGGGTCAATTCCTTTAGGATGGGGACACATGGCATGATCTGTCTAACTGAAGGGTATATACGTACCATTTTCAATAATTTAGGGTATATACATATCTAAAATTACGCAACAAGGGTATAAATAATCAGAAGTACAGTGAAGGATACTTACATACTATTTCCAACAGTTCAGGGTTATATATGACTTTTTTCATAGGATTATTACACCTTAACTCAATCATTATAATTGAAACGGTTATGAATCATGTCCCTTTTCTCGACTCTGTTGTTTTTTCGAAAAAAAAGTTATCTAGAGAACTTAATAGGGCTAAAAGGAAGAATACACATTGCTTAGGCTTAGAGCGAAATTTAATTTTTCACGCAACATTAGAAGTTGGGATGTACACCATCCCATATTATTTACTTGTTTTTCTTTTATACTTTCTTTAAAAAGTTATTAATTAGAAACATTTATAACTATATTTCATTCATATGAAAAAAATATAAATAAATATACTTAGATGGTTTAATGGAAGATATAACAAAACTTTTAAAATTGTACCTTATAAAAAAATTTTGGTATAAAAAAGGAAAAAAAAAATTCTTTTAATAAAAAAATAAAATATAACTTACATATAAGGGGAAAAAAAATATTTCATACTCATAAAAAAAAAATGACAATTATTATCAGGATATCAATCATCCTCTTTTTTTCTCTTTGAAACGATTTTCTTTTCTTTAACAGTACCGTTTTCTACTTCTTCAATATCAATTGTACGTTTTTTTTTTTTCAATTCTTCATCATCAAACATACCATTTTTCTTGTTCATCACAATTTTCTTTTAAATTGATTTTCCCTAATTGTCATCTTCTTCTTCTTCTTCTATTTATTTATTTATTTATTTATTTATTCATACGTAGGTTATTTGGTTGTTAGAAGAGGTTTTAGACCCACTTCTTCAAAGCTAATTGCAACAATGGTGATTTTTCACAGAGAACTTAGTTCGTTGGGAGTTGAGAGATATGACTATGAATGTAATAGTATGGTGCCGAATTCATTGTTGATGAAAACAGTTTACATTCAACTAAAGGAACTCAAGAGATAGAAGATCTATTTTTGAACAATTGCTTTGGTGCCCAAAGCAATAATCATTCGAATACAGAAGATCTATCAATTTAGATGTTAAACATGATGTGATTAGTTATTTTTGTTTTTCTATATGCACATTGATTGTATTGTAATGTATGAAAGAGGTATATAACTTAGTATTGGATGAAAAGGTATATAAATTGATGTCTCGTATGATTTGATTAGTTGTTTCGTATTGCATGACAATAGTATATAAGAAAAATATATAAATTGATGTCTCACATGATGTGATTAGTTTTTTTGTATTATATAAAAAGAATATAGCTGTATGAAAGAGGTATATAAATTGATATCCTACATGATATGATTAGTTGTTTTGTATCATATAAAAAGAGTATATGAAAAAGGTATATAAATTGTATTCTAGATGATGTGATTAATTGTTTTGTATTGTATGTGAAAAGTATATAAATTGGTATAAAATTGTAGCGGCGTATGGATTCAATATGTAATATGCTATTTTAAGTATCGGATAAAATATTTTTTGTTTCAAATATTGGGTGTGTATTGAGATGATTAAGAAAAATGAGATTGTATTTAAGGAAGAAACATAACGAGAACATATAGTGAAATTCAAGCAAACAAAACTTGATAAATAAAATGAAATTCAACCCCTAAAGCTAGAATCGTTTGAGAGATATCAAAGTTTATACACAAAGAATACTCTGAAGCAAGATATTTGTTATGAAGATGGATTAAAAAAAAAGAAGAAATGTGTGATATTGGCAAAAAAATATTGTTCCAATTAATAAAGTTATTTTAGATAAATGTGAGACTTTTTTGAAAAAGGTAAGAAGCGTAATAAATGAAGATAAAATATTGATCATATTTTACTCATGTCATAATTATCAACAAAGTTATTTAGGAGAAATTGAATACTAAAACCCTAAAAAAGAGTTAATTGTACCTAAAAAATGTTTAGCCAATTTTTTCTAAAAGTAAATAAATAAATAATTTTTTTAAAAAGTTGCTACAACTTACAATTAAAACCTTAATAAAACAAGTATTTAAAAGTATTGCTACAACTTCTAATAAATGCATTATGAGAAAATTTTCTCTTATCTTAACTTTGTCTATGTTTTTATGTGTCATTTTTGGTCACAACCTGAACCAGGCATAGTCGTGACAAGTATCTCAAGTCCATCATAGGTCGGAGATTACCCCCTCAACCTAACCTTCAGAGCATAATATAATACATAGCGGAAGCCAACCAAAATAGTAAATAAGATAGATGAATTAAATAAAATCTAAGAATCTAAACAAGACAATCAATCACCCCAATACTATCCACAAAAACCACAAAAACTAAAAATACCAAATTAGGTTGGGACATGCCCCCCACTATGGCAAAAAGAATTCAAAATAAAATACAAAGACAATAATAAAAATAATGAAATGACAGGGTCTTCCGAAGGATGGAGGCTCACTACTTCACAGCAGATCAACAAACGTATCGAACCACCTGACGCTGCACAGGAGCAACAAAAAAGCCCTTGAATCCCACATCATGATACAATGAAGCATACAGGGACGGTCTGTAAGGCGAGCACTGACATGTAACTCGGGAAAAAGGGATAAATAATGTCATTTTCAAAATGACATGCACAACATTTATATATACATATATATAGAATGTTGGGATAGGGACAAAGGTCATGAACATGAGATTTTAAATCATTAGCCTGAACTATGTAGCTCTCTCTGTCCTAAAGGCACCCACGGGCTATATGGGTCCTACTCCTCCTGCCAGAAGGGCAACAGTATGTATTAACCGCACATACCAAGAAAATTAAGGATAGGCCAAAGACACCTAGGCGATAGCCATTCAAAATATAATGTGTATCTAGACACATGTTCATATAGACCCCCAACATCGGCAAGCATTGTTTCTAGTGTTAGTCCCTCCCCGGAACTTCACCTTAACGATGAGCTACACAATTTTCTCTAAGCCTAAATTAAAACTCTTTGGACATAAACCAACCATTAACCCAGTGATGTGCCTTGGAAACATGGTTCATTCGATGCTTAAAATAAGGAATTTATGCATGGACTTAGATTATTTTAGTGGATATGATGTGTTTGTTGCATAATTGCAGGAAAATTAGGTAGGAAGTTTGAGATAAAAATTTAAAGAAAAGGTTCTGTAAAAGTTGAAGTACTGGTCAGGATACGAGTCATTAAAACACTATACGACTCGTAGCCTAAATCGTAAAGATGGTAGTAGATAAAGCTATGTTGAAAGAGCTAAGTACCAAATGATCATGACTTGTAATTGTAGCATGCACCCATAAAGAGAATAGTGAGCTATGCTAAGGTCCAGAAGGCTACAAGTCGTAAGGACAGACTACGACTCGTAGTGATCAACCGTAATGAAACCAGTGTGCCAATACCTGAAGATTGGAGATCCAGTAATAACGAGTGAAGACCACGAGTCATAAGGACTGACAACGACTTATGGTAAGGAATCATAAAGACGACATAACCAAGTGACTTGAAGGATAGAAGATGTTGGAGTGACTACGAGTAACATCCTATGGCTCGTATGGTGACTATAAGAGTCGTGGCCACTGAAGCCAAAAAGAAAGCTACGACTACAGGCAACGAGTCATAAAGAGACCCAATAACTTATTGTCAAAGGCGTCACCACTACCGACTTAATTTTTCTAGTCCATTTTAATTAGGATTTCTTTGTTATTTTTAAACTACTATAAATACCTTAGGGTTAATTCATTATAAGGTTACTCACTTTTATAATATTTTTGATACTTTCACATAATTTGATCATTGAGATTTTGTTCTTGAGATTTTGGTTTTGTATTCAATTTGAGAATTTGGATTTTAATATTTTATTATCATGCAAGTAATTACATGACTTCTTAACTGATTACAATAGATTGCTGCATGAAGATGAACGGCTAATTTCCTTAGCTAGGGTTATGGTAACCTTGGCGGATTAGCTACGTAACGGAAGTTGGATATTTATCTATTCTACTGTAGTTGCATGTATTGCAATCTTCTTCGTATTAATTGTACCCAAGCTACTGCAGAAGCATGGAAATTGTCTATATTTGAAAACGTCCTCATAAGGGAGTTTGAGATTGGAAAAAGGAGGTACAATAGTGATTCGAGGCTATCAACCCTCGCATAGTCAATTCGAGACTCAAAAGGTGAGAGTTGTACTAAGGTTATAGATAAGGGACAGTAAGGTGATACCACGAGACTCACAAGGTAAAGGGAGAGATCTATCAACGCATTCACATGACGTTTGATAGTACATAGCTTGTCAACTTTGCATGTAGAGCAGTAGGTTTGGTGGGTAGAATATGAGAATCTTACATAGTTGTGAAGCCAGGGAGAACACAGTCCTAGTGTTCGTCTTCTACTATGTACAAACTCAAACATTCAAGTTCTTCTACTTGTTACTATTGATTTCTAATTCTCCCCATTTACTTTCCACACTACTCGTGGATTTAGTCAAGTTTTGAGAGATTGTTCAGCATGTTCCCTGTGGGTTTGATCCCAGTCTGAGTTGGATTACTATATTTGGAATCGACCGCAGCCACAGTCACTACAAGTTATGGTTGCCGTGTTTCAAAACCTCGTAGGCCACGATCTGAATAATGAACCGGCATATGTATGTATGTATTTTTGTGTGGTGCTTAAGTAAGAAGAACGGTGTGGTGAAGGCAGTCGGTAATATGTGCTATGATTCTATTTGAAAAATTAATACCTCTCCTAAAAAATTTTGTTATAAACTATGTGATCTGTATGTGCATGCGACTATTGAAAATCCCTTAATGGAATTAGAATTAGGGACGAGATAACTATGGCATATAGGTGCATGAATTGGATAGGTAGTGACTACAATGTGACCCTGTACAACATGAATGTGAGGAGTTACTTAGTTTCCAGTATGTACGGAGTCCAGAACTTTCCCGGTTGTTTTTTTGTAGATTGTAGGATGGATGGTTAGGAGTTATCATAGGCCATTTTTCTGAATAGTCCACTTGAGCCTAAATGCCAAAACAAATGCAATTAAGAATCACTAATTTGAGCCTAATAGACCTATTTTTGTTGTTTACACCAATTTCAACTTCCCATTTAACTACAATGAACCTATTTGGCCCTGCTCCTTCTTGGACACTATGCATCTCAACTCAGGCAAATCGCCTAAGTCGAGAAGGGTGGCTATCATAAGGGTGCATAGTGAAAAGTGAGTACGAATAAAGAGATGCAGGTAGGAAAATGAATAAGGGAAGGTATGGCACAATATAAAAGAAAAAGAAATAACAAAAGAAAAAGAAAATGAAAATGTGAAAAGAGAATAGCACTCATCCCAAAATAGGCATGAAAAGGAATAAAAAGGGAGAGATAAGAGTGGATTAAATAGAAATATGGTAGAAAAAATGGACCCCTAAGAAAATATAGTGCCAAGGAGGCTAAGTCACTTAATAGTTACCAAATACACTATAACCAGCCCCAAGCCTACATTACAAAGCCAAATAAAGTCTTATAGTGATCCTAACCTGACCGCTTGAAAATTTAGGTAAAGAGCATAAGGGAAAGCCTATGGTACTGATTGAAATTTCTTTGTGAGTGTGAGAGTTTCTAGACCATCCCTGGAATAACAGGATGAATCAAATTGAGTGATAGGGACTTCTTTAACTATGAGGGTGCATGGGATGTAATGTCAGGTTGCGTATCTGTCCGAGTAATGTATATTACTTTGGCCTAGTTGTTCATTTCTAATATAATGCCATCATTGGATTCTTGTGGGTCACACTGTTGTACCAAATTATGATACACAGTAACATTTTTGAACAGTGAAGCATCGTATATTTGTAGAAAGTGATTTTGTGTTTTACCTGAGGACATGCAAAAGATCTAAGTTTAGGGTGTTGATATGCCTTTGAAACATGGAACATTTGATGCTTAAAATAAGAAATTTATGCGTGAACTTAGGTTATTTTGGTGGATATGTTGTGTTTGTTTCATGATTACAGAAAATTAAGTAGGAAGTGGCTTAAGCTAAAAATTTAAAGAAAGTTTTCTACAAAAGTTGAAGTACTGGTCAGGCTACGAGTCGTTAAGACACTATACGACTCGTATACCAACTCGTAAGGATGATAGTAGATAAAGTTACACTAGAAGAGCTAAGTACCAAATGATCACGACTTGTAATAAGTGAATACGAGTTGTAGCTTGCACTCATAAATAGAACAGTGAGCTATGTTAAGGTCCAAGAAGTCATGGAAGTCTATGAGTCGTAAGGACAGACTACGACTTGTAGTGATCAACCGTAATGAGACCAATGTGCCAATACCTAAATATTAAATCCCCAATGATAACAAGTGAAGACCACAAGTCGTAAGGACTAACTACGACTCATGGTGAGGAATCGTAAAGACTGCAGAACCAAGTGACCTAAAGGAGAGGAGATGCTGGAGTGACTACGAGTAACAACCTATGACTCGTAAGGTGACTATACGAGTCATGGCCACAGAAGAAAAAAAGAGTTACAAATGCAGGAAACGAGTCATAAAGAGACCAAACGACTCGTTACCAAAGGCGTCACCACTCCTAGTCTATTTTAATTAGGATTTTTTTTGTTATTTTTAAACTACTATAAATACCATAGGGTTAATTCAATATGAGGTTACACACTTTTATAATATTTTTGATACTTTCACATACTTTGATAATTGAGATTTTGGTTTCGTATTCAATTGGAGAATTTAATTTTAATGTTTCATTATTGTACAAGTAATTACATGACTTCTTCATAGATTTCCATAGATTTTTTCGTGAACATGACATATTAATTTTCTTAGCTAGGGTTGTGAGAATCCTGGCAGATTAGCTATATAAGAGAAGTGGGAGACTTATCTATTTTACTATAGTTGCGTGTATTGCAATCTTCTTCATATTAATTGTACCCAAACTACTGCAGAAGCAAGGAAATTTTCTATATTTGAGAACATCCTCACAAGGGAGTTTGAGATTAGGAAAAGGAAGTTACAATAGTGATTCAGGCTATCAACCCTCATCTAATCTATTTGAGACTCAAAAAATGAGAGTTGTACTGAGGTTATTGACAAGGGATAGAAAGGCGACACTCGAGACTCATATGACAAAGGGTGATATCTATCAATGCACTCATATGATGATTGATAGTACATAGCTTGTCAACTTTGCGTACAGAGCAGTAGGTTAGGTTGATAGAACATGAGAATCTTATGTAGTTGTGAAGACAGGGGGAACATAGTCCTAGTTTTTATCTTCTATTATTTACAAACTCAAGCATTCAAGTTATGCTGCTTGTTACTGTTGATTTCCAATTTTCCCTATTTATTTTTCCACACTACTCATGGATTCTGTCAAGTTTGAGAGACTGTTCAGCATTTTTCGTATGGATTTGACACCAACCTGAGTTGGATTACTATATTTGGCATCGACCGCAGCATACTTCTTTGGAGGTTAGGTTTGGACGACATCACCCAGGATTCATTTATTAAGGCATTTACCATCATTGTATCGTCATAACAATATGCTTTCAAGCTAATCCAATTATGCCAAACCAATCTATATGAACATTAGACTCCCAAGTTCCATTTAAAATTCAAAACCCTGCCAACAAGATCATTCCAAAATCATTTTATCCATTTATCTTTAATGCGACGCAATGGGTTCAAAAGATAAGTTAAATTGTATTGATAAACATATTTAAAACCAAGATTGTAAAGTGGGTTGAGGAAAATACCTTTATCAATCCAAAATCCATCCAATTTGGGAAAACCCATGTCCCCCATTCCAACCACAAAAACAATGCACCAATTCAGTCCCAAAACCATCAATTAAAAACATGAAATATACATTTAAACATGGGAAAAATAATTCACATAATAATCAATCAAAAACCCTCAACCCCATTTCAAACCCATCATTAAAAACTCATAAATATTGAGTAAATAAGTGCCACAATGTAAAAATACAAGTTAGGGATGAGCAACATGCCTGAAATATAGAGAAAATTATAGAGAAATCAAATTTTTTAGCCTGAATGGTGCATTCCTTGTGAAACCATTGAAATTTCTTAGGTTAGGAGCTAAAGATAAGAATAGTAGTATTTGATCTTTGATAATTGAAGAAAGGGGTATATTTGGTGTTTAAAAATCTTTTAAGGGTAAAAGGACCAAAATCCCCTCACCCCAAGTGAAAACAAAACTGAACAAAAAATACATAACAACGTAGCACATTGCTATAGTGGATCTTAGACTCTATGGCACACCCTTATCGCGGAAGCTAAGCGGTATGGCACACCACCATCGTAGAGGCTTAATACCCCGGAGTCCCAAAATGGCCCTGAACCCCTTCTAAAAATTCCAAAACTTTTTAAAAATACCCTTTAACATTCCTAATCATAATTCAAGTCAAAAAGTAATGTTACATATATAGGAGTATCAAAATAATTTTGTTGAAATTTTGTGGGGTCTTATATTATCCCTCTTTGGATCATTCATCCTCGAATGAGGAGTTAAGACACTTTCAGCACGATAACTAGAAAGAATACTAAAGAATCCAAAGATAAATTCGAAATGCATTAAGATGGAAAATGAAACTCATACATTAAGCACTTTTATCCGACCAAGGAAGAAGAGTGGGTACTTCGCTCTCATATCTTCCTCAGCTTCCTATGTAGCTTCGTCTACCTTTTGATTTCTCCATAGGACCTTCACCGAAGCTTCATCCTTTGTCCTTAATCTATAAACTTGTTTATTCAGCATCTCAATCGGGATGGAACATCCCGCAAAATCCTAGCTTAACTCAGTCCTTTAGAGCATGAAAAGAGGTCCCAGACTTAGAAAATTTCAGCTAAGTAATAACACTTGGTCTTAGTTTAGGGCCTCAGTATTTTCTTGATTTTGTTTACGACCCTTATGACCTTAAAATATTGATTTTTTAAGTCGATTCATGATCAGGGTGTCAATGGGTGTTCTCGAACGAGTTTTAAATTTTTTGGATCTCATTAGAAGCTCATTTGGATGTTGAAAATAGTGAGTTAGTGCGATCTCGATGCATCGCATCTCTTATCGCATCAACGTATATTTTCCCCAGCATTCAGTGCAAATTCTAGTGAGCCGATGGGATATCAACTGTCACGTCAGCCATCGCATTGACCTCATTAGCGCAGTGCATCAATCTGCGCATCACTGGGCATATTTTTTAGTAATTAAAAGTTCACATCCAATGGGGTATTTGGGTCATTTTCTCACTTTTATTCAGCCCTAAAACATGAGATTAAAACTATACTAAGGTCAAAAATACTCATTTTCTCTTAATTTCTCTCAAATTTCTCTCAAGGACAAACCCTAGGGCGTTCAATTTCAAGTCCAAGCTTTAAGAACACACCATCAATCTTCATGAATTTGATTACAAGGTATGTTAGGTGTTTATCCAAGGTTTTCCTTCCACCTTTGGAGTTTAAGAACCTCTTTTAAAACTATAAGTTGATTGCTTTCATGAATTTCATGTCGAATTTGATTGTATTCATGATTATGATGTTATTTGGGTTTCTAATCCCTGATTTATAATAAGTTTCATGTGAATTAATTAACTTGTATACAGTCTTATATGGATTTATGTTAAAAGTCCCTTGAATTTGTGAGTTGGGAATGTGATGATGAAGCTTGCATGTTTACTATTATTATATGCATGAATTATGCTCCCCGAATGTTTGATAAAATGTTCATGTGAGTTGAAGGGTGAAATCATGTCATAATAGTATATGCACAAGTTTATGTCTCTCAAGTGTTTGACAAAATGTCAAAATAAAAGCATTGTTAATAAGCTACTATTGTTATGCTATTATGATCATGTCATATTTTACTTTCAATGCTATCGAGTCCTGGAGGTATTCAATACCCAAAAATCTAGTTGTTTCCCTAGAATTTAAGTAGCTACAAAATAGTCTTAGTAATGTCACGAGCAATAGTACTCAGTAAGTTACAGAACTTAGTGAATTCAGTTCAGTTCAGTTAGACATTACGATTAGTAACAGTTCAGTCAAGCCTAGAACAGTCTAGAAATCGGTTCAGTGTCTACTCAGTTAGGAGTAGGAATCAGCACCGAACGAACCCAAAGATGGGGGCATTCCTGCCAGTAGAGGGTTTGAACCTTAGTAGTCATCCCTACATTAAGAACTACATAGCCAGTGTAAGTTGAGATATCTTTCTGCCAGATAAGGGTAGATGTATCTCTATGAGTTTTCCTGCCAGTGGGGTTGATGAAATGTCTTTCTGCCAGATAGAGTTAACTCACATCCATTATTAGTATCCCTTGGCAAGGTGCTAACATCAATTCCAACTGGGGTCATAGGTTGGACGCTAACTCAGTTTATAATCAGGGTATGTCGGTTAGATGAACACTCCCACAGTTTTAATTTTAGTTTCAGACTCAGTATAGAACTCAGTTCAGTTCTACAGAATCAAGACTGTCAGACATAGTCACCCAGCTCAGTATAGAACTCAGTTCAGTTCTACAAGATCAGGACTGTCAGAAATAGTTACCCAGCTATCAGCAATATAGTTATCAGAAAAACTCAGATATCAGTCATTTAGTTATCAGAACTCGGTATCTAGTATTAGTATGATCTCAGTTATAGTATATGTAGTTATGTGCACAGTATTCTAAAATTAGTATTTTCAGTAGTTTCAATCATACATGTACTCTCATCCAGTTATATTCATATTATTCAGTCAGTTATTATTCATGCATCTGAACCCTTTCATATCAGTCTACCTCACTTAGCATACTAGTACATTCAAAGTATCGATCTATACTCTTTCTTTTATATTATGATGTCTTATATCATAGGTTCAGATGCACGAACTCCTGACCGTACTTAGCAGCCGAACTATCAGCAGCAGACATAGTGTTGAGTCCTCATAGTTTGACGACAGAGTTATTATTTTAGTATTTTAGTGCTTCAGTAGTTTAGTATATTCAGTAGTTGGGGTTAGTTGGGAACTAGTCCCATCAACTTTATAGTCAGACAGTTGAGGCTTCAGACTAGATTATTTCAGACAGATGTTCAGTTTTTCAATATTCTTTTTTAGTTATGAACCTTATGGAAACTTCAGCCTAACTTCTGTATTTATTTTATTATTATTATTTAGTACTCACAGCAGGTACCAGACATGGGTTGGCTTATGGTCCTTCGGGGTTACAGGTACCCCGTGTGACGTTCGAGGTACAAACTCGGGGTGTTACAAATATAATATCAGAGCCTAAGGTTCAACAGGGTCCTAGGGAGTCTGAAAGACACGTCTAGTAGAGTTTTATGCATAGGTGTGTAGCGCGCCAAACTCATGAACAAGAGGCTATGAGGCAATTTTAGAAAAAATTTCTCTTCTTTCAGTGTTCATATCATGCGAGTGAGCATGAGCTCAAGTTAAATTCTCTGTCTAATCTAATATTTCCTTTCATTTACAAAATATGTCTCCCAAAAGAACCAATGGAATAAGAACTGGAAATCAGCTAGCACTCCGCCCGTTCAGGCAGATCCCCTGGACGAGCATGTCTCCCACGCAGAATTTAGAGCAGCGTTCACCACTCTAGCTCATTCTGTGGCAGCCCAAAATGAATGCCCATCTGCCATTCAGGCTAACCTAGTGGCCAATACTGTTGCTGATAGAATTTGAGACTTCACCTGAATGAATTCTCTATCATTTACAGGGTCTAAGCCTGAAGAAGACTCACAGAAATTCCTTGACATGGTGCAGAAAGTCATAGATATCATGGGGTGACTTCTAGTGAGAGTGCTGATTTAGCTGTATATTAATTGTAGGATATGGATATACATAGTTTAAGCAGAAAAAGGCGAATAGGGGCACAAATACGAGGCCCATATAATGGAAGGAGTTTGCTACTATTTTCCTTGATAGGTTCTTCCCACCGGAGTTGACGGAAGCTAAGGTTTTGAAGTTTATTAATCTGAAATAGGGCAACATGAAAGTGAAAGAGTATTCTCTCAAGTTTACTTAGTTAGCCAGATATGACACTCATGTGGTAGCAGATAGCAGATTTAAGATGCGTAAGTTTGTGTCGGGTATGTCTAGTAGTGTGGTCAAGGAGTGTAGGACCGCAATGCTGATTAAGGAGATAGACATATCCAGGCTCATAGTCCATTCTCAGCATATAGAGGAGGCTAAGAATAAGGAGGGAGAGAGGAAGAATAAGAGAGAAAAAATAATTAGCTTCAACTTCACTCAGCCTAAGTCAGAGGGTGGTAATCGTTCTCAGTTCTACCCAAAATCTTTAGTTCCAGCTCCGTCTTCATCCAGTGCCCTAGTGCTAAAATTTAGAGATAGAGCACCAGGTCCTAAACCCCAGGGTAGTATTAGCAGTTCCTGAACAAATTCTCTTCGCTAGAAATATGGCAGAAACTATCAGGGTGTCTGTCAAGTTGGCAGTGATGTATGTTTCGAATGTGGCAAGCCAGGACATAGGGTTAGAGATTGTCCTCAGGTGGGTTTGTATATTCAGCACAATCATCACCCAGCTTAGTTCGAAAGCCCGATTCTGTAGGGTGCTACTTCCAGCGCCACAAGTGGGCAGTGCCCAAATAGACTTTATACACTTCAGTCTCAACAGGATCAGGAAAGTTCTCCTAATGTGGTCACTAGTATATTACAATTTTATCATTTATATTTTTATGCTTTGCTAGATCCAGGAGTTTCTTTATCCTTTGTAACTCCTTATATAGCTGTTGACTTCAGAGTCAGTCTCGAAATCCTAACAGAGCCCTTCTCAGTCTCTACCCCAGTAGGTAAATCTATCATAGCCCGATGGGTATACAGGAACTATTCGGTTATGGTATCTCAAAAAGTTACATCATCCGACTTAGTAGAGATAGAGATGATGGATTTTAATATCATTCTCAGCATGGATTGGCTCTATTCATGCTATGCTTTAGTTGACTGTAGAAATAGAATTATCTATTTTTTCAATTTCCAAATAAACATGTCCTAGAATGGAGGGGTAGTACATCAGCACTTAGGGGTCATCTTGTTTCCTACCTAAAGGCGAGGAAAATGATACCCAAGGGGTGTGTCTACAATCTAGTTTGAATTAAGGATTCAAGTTCTAAGACTCCTAGTCTTAATTCGGGTCTAGTAGCATGTGAATATCTAGATGTATTTCTCGAAGATCTTCTCAGAGTTCCTCCTGAGAGGAAAATTGACTTTGAAATAGACTTTCTTTCTAATACTCAGCCTATCTCTATCCCGCCATATAGAATGGATCTAGTAGAACTCAAAGAGTTTAAACAATAGTTGAAGGATCTCCTAGATAAGGGATTCATCAGACCCAGCATATCCCCTTTGGGGTACACCAGTTCTATTTATGCGTAAGAAAGACGGTTCTCTCAAAATGTGTATTGACTACCGTCAGTTGAACAAAGTCACGGTTAAGAA
This sequence comes from Capsicum baccatum var. pendulum, assembly GCA_030864225.1. NCBI lineage: Eukaryota > Viridiplantae > Streptophyta > Magnoliopsida > Solanales > Solanaceae > Capsicum > Capsicum baccatum. The sequence goes on along the minus strand of CM061555.1, from coordinate 113,529,078 downwards.
CAAGTATCTACTTTCCAAAATCGATGACTTATTTGACCAACTTCAGGGTGCTAGATACTTTTCTAAGATAGACCTCAGATTAGGCTATCATCAGCTCAGAGTCGGAGAATGTGACATTCTAAAAATAACTTTTAGAACTCGGTATAGTCACTTTGAATTCCTAGTCATGTCATTTGGTCTTACCAATGCCACAGCAGCTTTCATGGACTTGATGAACCATGTGTTCAAGCAGTAATTGGACAAGTTCATCATAGTATTCATTGATGACATTCTTGTCTACTCCCGTAGTGAACAGGATCATGCAGACCATCTCAGAATAGTGTTACAGACCCTCAGATCCCATGAGTTGTTCGCCAAATTTAGTAAATGTGAATTTTATCTAAGATCAGTAGCTTTTCTTGGTCATATCATTTCCGTTGATGGCATTAGAGTTGACCCTCAAAAAATTAAAGTAGTAAAAAACTGGCCCAGACCTATCTTTCCGATAGATATCAGCAGTTTCTTGGGTTTGGCTGGCCATTAGCGATGGTTTGTAGAAGGGTTTTCGTCTATTGCATCCCCTATGTCCATATTGACTCAAAAGAAAGTCAAGTTCTAGTGGTCAGATTCTTATGAGTAGAGTTTTCAGAAGTTGAAGACTTGACTCACTACAGCCTCAGTTTTGACTTTATTAGATGGTTCAGACGGTTTTGTGGTATATTATGATACTTCCAGAGTTGGTTTGGGGTGTGTTTTGATGCAGAGAGGTAAGGTCATAGCCTATGCCTCTAGACATCTTAAGCCCCATGAAAAGAACTATCCACTCATGATCTTGAGTTAGCAGCTGTAGTTTTTGTCTTAAAGATTTGGAGGCATTATTTGTATAGAGTATATGTTGATGTGTTCAAAAACCATAAAAGCCTACAGTATGTGTTTTCTTAGAAAGACCTGAACCTGTATCATAGAATATGGTTAGAGTTGTTGAAAGATTATAACATGAGTGTTATGTATCATCCGGGAAAGGCCAATATAGTGGTTGATGCTCTCAGTAGGACGTCTATGGGTAGTGTTGTACACGTGGAGGATGGTAAGAAGAATTTAGTTCAGGAAGTTTATCAGCTTTCCCAAATAGATGTCTGCTTAGTCGATTCAGAAGAGGGTAGAGAATAGGTGAAAAATAGTTTGGAATCATGTTTGGTTTCCAAAATAAAAGAAAAGTAGGACAGGGAACCCAGTTTAGTTAAACTAAAAGTGTTACTCAAAGATCAGAAAGTAGAGGTTTTCTCCCAAGGGGGAGAAGGTGTGTTATGCTGCTAGGGTAGACTATGTGTGCCATGTTTAGATGGTGTGAGATAACAAATTCTTGCAGAAGCGCATGGTGCATGCTACTCGATTCACCCAGGGGCCACCAAGATATACCGTAACTTGCGGGAAGTCTATTGATGGAGTGGGATGAAGAGAGACATCGCAGAGTTTATAGTTAAGTGATCAACATATCAGCAAGTTAAGATCGAACATCAGAAGCCTAGTAGAGCTATACAGGAGTCTAATATTCCCACTTGGAAGTAGGAGGAGGTGAACATTTATTTTGTGATGGGTTTGCCCCGTACTCATCTCCAGCATGATTTGATTTGGGTTATTGTGGATAGGATGACCAAATCAGCTCACTTCTTACCAGTTCATACCTCTTATTCAGTCGAGGATTATGCCAAGCTCTATATTAAAGAGTTGGTTAGATTGCACGGAGTTTCGTTTTCCACCATTTCAGATAGAGGTACGTATTTCACCTTTCATTTCTAGAAAGCCTTCCAAAAGGGTATTGGTACCCAAGTTTACCTCAGCACAGCCTTCCACCCTCAGACAGATGGTCAAGTAAAAAGGACTATTCAAACTCTAGAAGATAAGTTAAGAGCGTGCACCATTGACTTTAAGGGTAGTTGGGATGAACACTTGCCTTTGATCGAGTTCGCGTATAATAACAACTATCATTCCAGCATTCAGATGGCTCCATTTGAGGCGCTTTATGGGATGAGATGTAGATCTCTAATTGGTTGGTTTGAAGTGGGTGAGGATTCAGTGGTAGGGCCTGACTTGGTCTTTGATGCCTTATAAAATGCTCAGTTGATCAAGGAAAGGCTTAAGATAGCTCAAAGCCGACAAAAATTATATGCAGATGTGCGAAGAAAATATCTTGAATATGAGATTGGTGATTATGTGTATTTGAAAATCTCTCCTATGAAGAGAGTGAAGAGGTTTGGCAAGAAGGGGAAGCTCAGTCCCCGATATATCGGTCCTTACCTAATCCATAGCCATTTTGGAAAGGTAGTTTATGAGATTGAGTTTCCTTCAGACTTAGATTCAGTGCACCCAGTGTTTCACATCTCCTTTCTTAAGAAATTCATTGGTGACCCAGCAATTGAAATCCCTATAGAGGGTATAGATTTTTAGAACAGTCTCTCTTATGAAGAAGTTCCAGTCGAAATTCTTGATCATTAGGTCTGCAGACAGAGGAACAAAGAAAATACTCTAGTCAAAGTTCATTGGCGATATCAATCCGTTGAGGGAGCTACTTGAGAAGCAAAAGCAGATATGCAGACCAAATATCCTCACCTCTTCTCTACAAACTCAAACTCAGCTCAAGGTAGCAGTTTTCCTTAAATTTACTCAGTTCTATGCTCAGATTACCTTTACAAACTCGGTATCGGTTTCAGTTGCATAACAATCGCGTATCATGAATAACTTCATGAAACAACTCAGTCATGTGTCATGTCTTCAGAACTCGGTCATGCTTCAGTTATGCATGTTCAATATGAAAACTCAGTATATCAGTAGTTTTAGTCATATAATCATGCTTCAGTTGTGCATGCTCAGTATGTAAATTCAGTCTATCAGTATTCTCAGCTTAGTCAGTCTCATTCAAGGAATAATATTCCCAAGAAAGAGATATGGTAAGACCCCACAAAATCTTAGCTTAACTCAGTTTTTTAGAGCATGAAAAGAGGTCTTAGACATAGAAAATTTTAGCTAAGTAATGACACTTAGTCTCCTTTTAGGACCTCGATATTTCAATAATTTTGGCTACGACCCTTATGACCTTAAACTGTCAATGTTTAAGTCGATTCATGATCAGGGATGTCAATGGGTGTTCTCAAGCGAGTTTTGGATTTTTCAAATCTTGTTAGAAGCTCATTGGGATGTCAAAAATAGTGAGTCGACGCGATCTCAATGCGTTGCATCGCTTATCATATCAATGGATAATTTTTCCAGCATTCAGTGCAAAGTACAGTGAGCCGACACAATATCAATGCATCATGTCGGCCATCGTGTCGACCCCATCGATGCATCGCATTGATTTGCGCATTGTTAGGCACGTTTTTTAGTAATTAAAAGTACACATCTAGATGGGTATTTGGGTTATTTTTTCACTTTTATTCAACCCTAAAACATGAGATTAAACTATCCTAAGGGCAAAACCACTCACTTTCTCTCAATTTCTCTCAAGAACAAACTCTAGGGCATTCAACTTCAAGTCCAAACTTCAAGAACACACCATCAATCTTCACGAATATGATTACCAAGGTATGTTAGGTGTTCATCCAAGGGTTTTCTTCTACCCTTGGAGTTCAAGAACCTCTTTTAAAACTATAAGTTGATTGTTTTCATGAATTTCATATTGAATTTGATTGTATTCATGATTATGATTTTATTTGGGATTCTAATCCATGATTTATGACAAGTTTCATGTGAAGTAATTAACTTCTATGTAGTGTTATGTGGATTTATGTTAGAAGCCCCTTGAATTTGTGAGTTGAGATTGTGATCATGATGCTTGCATGTTTATTATTATTATGTGTATGAATTATGCTCCCCAAATGTTTGATAAAATGTTTATGTGAGTTGAAGGGTGAAATCATGACATAATAGTATGTGCACAAATTCATGTCTCTCAAGTGTTTGATAAAATGTCTAAATAAAAGTATTTTTAACAAGCTACTATTCTTATACTATTATGATCATGCCATGTTTTAACTTCAATGCTATCGAGTCCTGGGGGTATTAAATACCCAAAAATCTAGTTGTTTCCATAGAATTTCAGGAGCTACAGGATAGTCTCAGTAATGTCATGAACAATAGTACTCAGTCAGTTACAGAACTCAATAAACTCAGTCTAGTTCAGTTAGACATCACGATTAGTAACAGTTCAGTCAAGCCTAGAACAGTCTAGAAATTAGTTCAGTGTCTACTCAGTTGGGAGTAGGAATCAGCACCGAGCGAACCCAGGGATGGGGGCATTCCTTCCAGTAGAGGGTTTGAACCTTAGTAGCAATCCCTGCATTACAGAACTACATAGCCAGCGTAGGTTGAGATATCTTCTTACCAGACAAAGATTGATGCATCTCGTATGAGTTTTCCTACCAGTGAGGGTTCACTAAATATCTTCCTGACATATAGGGTTAACTCACAGCCATTGTTAGTATCCCTTGACAAGGTGCTAGCACCCTTCCAACTAGAGTCACAAGTTGGAGCCCAACTCTATTTAATATTGGGATATGTCGGTTAGATGAAAACTCCCATAGTTTTAGTTTCAGTTTTAGGCTTAGTATAGAACTCAGTTCAGTTCTACAGAGTTAGAACTGTCATGCATAGTCACCTAGCTCAGTATAGAACTCAGTTCAGTTCTATAGGATCAGGACTGTCAGAAACAGCCACCCAGCTATCAGTAATATAATTATCAGAAAAACTCAGATACCAGTCATTTAGTTATCAGAACTCAGTATCCAGTATTAGTATGATCTCAGTTATAGTATATGTAGTTATGTACAAAATATTGCAAAATTAGCATTTCAGCAGTTTTAGTTATACGTGTACTCTCATCTAGTTATATTCATATTATTTAGCCTGTTATTGTTCATGCATATGAACCCTTGCACATCAGCCAACCTCACTTAGCATACCAATACATTCAAAGTACTGACGCTTACTATTTCTTTTGCACTATGATGTCTTATATCATAGGTTCAAACGCACGGGCTCCTACCGTACTAGCAGCCCGAACTATCAGCAGCAGACATAGTAGTGAGTCCTAATAGTTCAAGGACAGAGTTATCATCTCTATATTTTAGTGCTTCAGTAGTTTAGTCTATTCAGTAGTCAGGGTTAGTTGGGGACTTGTCCTATCAACTCCATATTCTGACTGTTAGAGGCTTCAAACTAAATTATTTTAGACAGATATTTAATTTTTCAGTATTTATTATCAGTATTTATTTTTCAGTTATGAACCTTCTAACAGCTTCAGCCTAACTTCCGTATTTATTTCAGTATTATTATTCAGTGCTCACAGCAGGTACCAGACATGGGTTGGATTGTGGTCCTTCGGGGCCGCAAGCACCGTGTGATGTTCGGCGTGTAGACTCAGGATATTACACGGGACCTCCTCATAAGATAACAAATCTAAATACCAAAGAAGAGTCACCCACACACTTTTCAGCATAAACACTTGAAAAATAGGATGAATAGAGGCCAAACTTGCTGGTAAGTCTAACTCATAACTGACATTCCCCATTATCCTTACAATATGATATGGATGAATGTAATGGGGACAGATATTAATCTCCTTCCCAATCTCATGACTCCTTTCATAGAAGAAACCTTCAAGAACACCCAATCACTAACCTTAAACTCCAACTATCTTCACCTCACATCCGTATAAGACTTTTGACTTTGAGCAGTCTTAGCCTTCTTTACCTTCTCCATCGCTTGGTGAACCAAGTCAGGACCAAACAACATAGTCTTACCTACCTCAAACCACCTAATTAGAGACCTACACCTCCTACCATAAAGAGCCTCAAAAAGAGCTATTTGAATTCTATAATGGTAACTTTTATTGTAAGAAAACTCAATAAGAGGTAAATAGCAAACCCAACTACCTTTAAAATCAATCACACGGTCCCTTAGCATACAACATCTAAATAGTAAGCTTCACTTGTCCATCCATTTGAGGGTGGAAAGTGGTGCTAAGGTCCACCTAAGTACCCAATCCTTTTGGAAATAAACACCAAAAGTGAAATAAAAACTATATTACTCTGTGTGAAATGATGGACACTAGCGCTCTATGAAATTTACTATCCCCTCAATGAACAACTTAGCATAATCCTCTCTAGAGTAGCTCATCCTCACAGGCAAAAAGTGAGCAGACTTAGTCATTCTATCCATAATGACCTAAATAAAATCATATTGATTGCAAGACCGCAAAAGACCCATAACAAAATTCATAGTAATCATCTCACTTCCATATGGGCAATTCTATCTCTTGAGCCATGTCGCCAGGCCTAAAATGCTCCACCTTAACCTGCTAAAAAACCATACACTTAGCAATAAAATTTTCCACATCTTTCTTCATTTTATTCCACCAATAGATTTCCTTCAAGTCATGGTACATTTTAGTTGAACCTAGATGAACTATATACCGGGACACATGAACCTCGATCAAAATCCTTTCCCACAGCCAATCAACATCAGGAACACATAATCTTTCTTGGTACCTCAAAATGCCATCTTCCCCAATCTCGAATACCATAACCTTTTACTGACCCATATCATCCTTAATATATATAAGTATGGGATGCAAAACATGATTCTCATTCACCTCAACACCAAAAGATGATTTAACCACTTTTTAAACAGTCATTCTTCCATCCCTAAAGTCCAAAATACAAACTCCCAAGTTAGACAACCTGTGAATATCCTTAACCAACCTTTTTACCTCTTCATCAGCGTGAGATAGGACCCCCATAGATAACCTGCTAAGAGTATCAGCAATAACGTTAGCTTTACCTGGATGGTAGTGAAGCCTTAGGCCATAATCCTTAAGCAATTTAAGCCACCGTCTCTGCCTAAGATTCAACTCCTTCTGTGTAAAGACATACTACGAGCTCGTATAGTATAATTAAATATCCACATGCACCCCATATAGATAATGGCGCCAAATTTTAAGACAAAGACCATGACCGCCAACTCTAGATCGTGAGATGGGTAATTTCTCTCATGAACCTTAAGCTTCCTGGAAGCGTACGCTACAACCTTATTATTCTGTGTCAAAAAACAATCCATTCCCACATGGGATGCACCACAATACATAATAAATCCATCAGTATCCTCAGGTAGGGTCAAAATAGGCACAAAATTCAACTTATCCTTCAACTTCTTAAAACTATCATCACAAGCATCAGACCACAAAAATATAACATTTTTCTGAGTTAACTTTGTCAGTGGCATAGCAATAGATGAGAAAATCTCCACAAACCTCCTATAGTACCCAGCCAATCCCAAGAAGCTCCTAGTGTAGTCGTAGGTCTAGGCCACTTCTTAACTGCCTCGACTTTCTATGAATACACCTTGACCCCCTCACTAGAAATAACATACCTAGGAAAGGTCACAACACTTATCCAAAATTCACATTTAGAAAATTTTGCATATAACCTCAAATCTTTAAGTGTCTGCAATAAAATTCGAAGGTAATTGGCATAATCCTCTTCACTTTTGGGTACACCAAGATATCATCATGAAGACTATAATAAACAAATCCAAAAACTACCTAAAAACCCGATTCATAAGATCCATAAAGGCAATCGAAGAATTAGTCAACCCAAATGACATAACCAAAAACTCATAATGGTCATACCGGGTCTGAAAAGCAATCTTAGGAATATTAACCTCCCTAATTTTCAATTGGTGATAGCCTGAACGGAGATTAAACTTATAGAAACACCTTGCACCCTGAAGCTAATCGAAAAAGTCATCAATCCTAGGAAGAGGGTATTTATTTTTCACTGTAACCTTGTTTAACTGTCGATAGTCTACAAATATCCAAAGAGACCCATCTTTCTTCCACATAAAAAGTATAGGATCACCCCATAGAGAAATATTAGGATACATAAAGCCCTTATCAAGAAGATCCTTCAATTGCTCCTTAAGTTTATTTAGTTCATACAGAGCCATCCTATAAGGAGGAATGGAAATGGGAAAGGTATCCGGTAGAAAATCAATCCCAAAGTCTATTTCTATATCAAAAAAATCCCAGGTATATCATTGGGAAAAACTTTAGGGAATTCATTAACCACGAGGATAGATTGTAAGGAAGGACTTTAAGAATTAGAATCCTTAACACGAACTAGATAATATAGGCATCTTTTGGATATCATTTTCTATGCTCTAAGATAGGAAATAAACCTCCCTTTGGGTACTAAGGAACTCTCATCCCATTCAATCACTAGCTTATTAGGAAAATGAAAAATAACCTTATGGGTCCTATAATCTAGATAAGCATAGCACGAATAGAGCAAATCCATCCCTAATGCAACGTAATGAGTTCAAAACAAGTTAAATCATGTGAATAACCATATTTAAAACTAAGATTTGTAATGTGGGCTGGGGTTAATACCATTATCAAGTCAAATTCATCCAATTTGGGAAAAACCATGTCCCTCATTCCAACCATTAAAATAATGCACCAGTGCAGTCCCAAAATTCAAAAAATTAAAGCATGAATAATCCATTAAAATCCATGATAAAAGTAATTCAAGTAATAACAATAAAAACCTCCAACTCAATTTCAAAACCATCATTTAAAACACATGAATATTGAGTAAATAAGTGTCACAATATAAAAATATAAGTTAGGGATGAGCAACATGCCAAAAATATAGAGGAAATCAAAGTATAAAGCCTAAATGGTGAATTTCTTATGAAACCCTTAAACTTTCTTGGGTTGGAAGTTAAAGAGGAGAATTGTAGTATTTGATCTTTGACAACTAAAGAAAGGGGTTTATTTGGTGTTTAAAGGATAAAAAAAATCAAAAGTCCCTCACCCCAAGTGAAAACAAAACCTAAATGAAAAGAACATAGCGATGTGGCATGCCGCTATCGCAAAGCTTAGCCTCTGTTCCATGCCTTTATTGCGGGAGCTAAGTAGCGTGGAATGCTACTATCTCAAAGGCTTACTATCTCAGAGTCCCAAAAGGTCCCTATACTCCTTTAAAAAATTTCATAACCTTGGCAAAACACCCTTTTTAACATCCTTAATCATAATCTAAGTCAAAAATTAAAGTTACTGTAACACCTCAGATTTTTGGTCCTTGAAAATTTCTGAAATTTTATCCTTACTATCCTGACTACGAATCACCCTACGAGTCATAAGGCGTCTTGACCAGTCATATGACCCTAGTCATACGATTTTTAGTAAATGGTGCCTGAGTTTCTGCCCTGATTGTGACTTGAGGCCTCAAGTCATAAAGACTCATGACGGGTCATTATGTCCACTCATAGTGTGACCATTGTATTAACCTAAGTTTTTTATGTGACTATGACTACTATTTTATAAATCATAAGGAATTTAAACAACTCGTATTATCCTTTCCATAAGAAAACCAGTGTGATGCCCAAAGCATTCTATCCTAAGTACGACATGGACGTAACGAGTCATATGAAATCATTACGAGTAGTAAGTTACTTCTATGACTAGACCAATATTAGTGGTTCAGTACACTATCTAGAATACGATTAAAGGGAATGAGTCATAGTGTCACTCGTAGCGACTGGCGGTGTTTTTAAGTCTTTTTACTAAGGATATTTTGGGCATTTTTCTTTTTCCCTAAACATAACCCACGGCCTATAAACCCTATTGAGACTTTATTTTCATCCATAACTCATCAAATCAAATACTTTACTCTCTCAAAAATCTTCTCAAGCAACAATACTTAGGGTTTCCAAGAAGAGGGTCAACTAAAGCTTTCAAGGGCAAATTCTCTCCGTAATCTTGGATATGTCAGGCATGTGATTCTAACCTCAAAATTTTTTTCATTAAAGCATGATATTTAAATAATTATTGATGTGAAATTGAATATGAGTTTTGACATGGGTTGATTGTTTTTCCATGGATTATTATGCATTGTTTATGCTTTATCAATGGTTTTGAACATATGGGATGCACGAGTATGGCTAATAAACTAGGGGATAGTGATTTTCCCTAATTTTATGGATAATGACAATCGAATTGGTAACAACCTCAACCCAATATTGTGAAATTAGTTTTGAATATAAAAAGTATGCATATTATACTGTCTCTAAAACTAGTTACATGGCATAAGAGGCCTGTTAAAACATAAATGGGTTTTAGTTCCAAATAGACTAAATGGGTTTGAGTCCTAAATTACTAACTATTTTGAAGTCATTTTGGTCGATGTGTTAGAGTCCCAGATGGCTAAGTGATTGTCATGGCATGATAATGAAATTGCAAGTGATGTTGGTATACTGATACTAATGAAATGCCTTAATGCCTAATTGTTTAGTTAATTGGGAATATGTGTTATATATTTTAATTGGTCTTAAAAGAGGTTGTGTAGCTGGGTTGTGAAAGGGGCGGTCCTGAGGGACCAACAATGGAAACCACATTTGTCGGCGTGGGGGTCTAAACGGCATGGGGATTGAGTCTCCTTGCTTATGACCAGGAAGGTTCAAGTTCCCCTTATTATATGATTAGGAGGTTCGAGTCCCCTAGATCACATTACATGATCGGGTGCTTAAGTCACCTTAGTATATGATTGGGAGGTTTGAGTTCCTATAATATTAATATATATAAGATTATTCTCTAGTTCGTACGGATACACACTTCGGGGCCCGACTAGGGGGTGAGAATTGGGTCCCATATAGCTTGTGGGTATTATGTTATAATGGTTAAGCTACACAATCCAGATTAAGGTTTTAAAGTTCATGCTATATATATATATAGAGAGAGAGAGAGAATTGAATATGGTTATGAATACTGGATTTGGACTAGTTTTGAATTATTGATCATGGCATTATTTTGTATTTCCTTATCCCTGAGTTATATTCTAGCACTTAACCCGCTAACCGTATACATATGACATATCCCCACACGATGTAAGATTTGGGCATACTTCTACTTCTTCTGAACAGTGATCAATTGATCGTGGGATAGTTCATGAGTCATACTGAAGTGGTGAGCGTTCATACTTCAGAAGGCTTCATTTCATGTTATAGATCCCTTATGTCATTGACTTTGTTTGATTTATTTTTGGCTATCGTCGGGGGCATGTCCCGACACTTTATTGATTTTGGTTTTGTTTAGAAGGTTGTTTGAATTATTGTGGACTTGGGTGATGTTGGTTGGTTACTAGTTAGCGGTTATAGATATAACTTAAATTCTTTGAGCTCATCTTATTCTATCTTGTTATATGTTTGGAATTCATTCAATATTAGAGGTATTATGTTCTGTTTGATTAGGTGTAAAGGATGTTCTTCGGTCCTCGTTGTACTTGGGATACCCGCCACGACTAGGCCCTGGTTTAAGTGATGACAAAGTTGGTATCCAAGCCAGGTTCATGGTTAATTGGGTGTCTACAAAGTCATGTCAAGTAGAGTCTCTTTTATGGGTGTGTAGTGAGCCATACTTATAAGGAAGAGGTTACGAGACATTTAGGAATGTTTTTCTTTCTTGTTGTTTTATTTTCAGGCTGTAAAGTCTAGGATATCAAAATCTCCTCTAATTCCCATTTGTTTGCCTTTCAGATCATTTAAATCATACCTTTCAGATAATCTAAAGCTCATGGAAACTCTGTTGTCTTGCTTGAGGATAATGTGGATGGAGCTTATCCTATTTGTGGGGTACAGACCCGTTGTGGAGTCATTACTTCTGACTGCCCTCGGAGAGCCTAATCGATCCCTACCAGTCCTCCTCGGGTTGACGATATTCATGTCCCACCACCCTAAGGATATATATTTAATGTGAGATCTGTTGTTCTATTCATCTGTTGACCTAGATAGTAGTCTCTTTATCACTCCAGTCTGGTCATGTTGGTAGGAGAAGGGATCAGGCAAGGATGGGGAGAGGTAGAATAAGAAATTTAGATATTTAGAATAATATAAGGGTCATCACAATAGCGGTAGACATGGGAGATAGTGGACCAAAGAAAAGAGTTGGGAAAATTCTGGTTCATACCCATCTGCTAGAGCCCCTTATTCTAAGTCGTTCGGTGATTGCTGTTTTCAAATAGAAGTGGTCCTGGGGTACAGGATTCCCAATATCAGTATAGTAGAGCCCAGTTAATCACACTCCATTCTCCTTACCGATTTTATGATCAGTTGCATTATGGGTTTTGTCGTGAGGGGGACAATCAATGCTTCAATTATGGTAAGCTCAATCATATGCGGCGACATTCTCCTTCTGCTAGTATTTCCATTGGATCTAATAAGATTTTGGTTGCTAGTTCTTTGTCTTTTTTTACCAAGGGTTCTACTTCTAATATTGGCACTGGCCGGAATTATCTGTCTACTCTTGCTACCCCTAGGAGTCTGAGGCATCATCAGATATTATTACTGGTATGTTACAACTCTTTCCCTATTTTTATTGCTTACTTGATCTAGGGTCTACTCTTTCTTATGTGACCCATATGTGGCTATCCATTTTGGTGTTGGTCCTGAGTGTATTTCAGATCTTTTTTCTGTATCTACCCTAGTACTTAACTCTGTTATGGATAGAAGTGTCTATAGGGGTTGTATGGTATCTACTTTTTGTAGGAAGACCTTGGTAGATCTGGTAGAGTTAGATATGGTTAGGGTTGATGTCATCTTGGGATGAATTGGTTGCATTTGTGCTATGCTTCCTTAGAATACCAGACCCAAAAGGTTGTTTTTAAATTTCCAAATGAGCCGGTTATAGGGTGGGAAGGGAATTCCCTAGTTCCTAAGAAAAGGTTCATATCATACTTTAGAGCCCGAAAATTGAATACCAAGAGGTGTCTTTATTATTTGGTTTGGGTTAAAGAATCTAACTCAGAGGGTCCTTTGTTACAATCCATTCTTGTGGTTAGTGAATTTTCTGTGATTTTCCCTAATGATCTTCTTGGTGTTCCTTCCAATAGCAAAATTGATTTGGGGATTGATCTTTCTCTGTACACTCGTCCTATCTCTATCCCTCCATATAGAATGGATTTGGCTAAGATGAAAGATCTTAAGGAGCAACTAAAAAATCTCCTTGACAAAGGTTTTATTCGCCCCAGTGGTTTTCCGTGGGATGCTTCTATTCTCTTATACTTAGGAAAGATGTTTCCCTCCAGATATGTATAGATTATCGATGGTCAAATAAGGAATTTAGAGTGACCTCTTTATGAGGTGAATTAGTATATTACGCGGGGTACTTTATTAGTGGTGCATAATGGTTGTTAGACACCAAGTTCGAACCTTAAATGTTGATTATAGTGAAAGAAATATGTTAGCTCTAGGATAGAGATACGAGATTTGTAGAGTAAATTGGTAGGCTTGATAGGGTGTACGGAAGAGATGAGATTGATGAATTAGGGAATATTAGAGTGGGAAAATTGTGATATATAGGTCGGAGGTCTAGGTTGAACTGATGGATTGGGGGCTAAGCCATTAGATGGATTAGGCCATGGAGCTTGTAAGAATTTGTTGAAGCCCAGGTAGCATCTGGGTAGATGAGGTTTTAAGTATAGGAGTGCCAAGTGTCCCTAGTAAATGTCCATGATGATACCCCTTAAAGAGGAGTGTTGTATTCATAGTTGAAAGCTTAGTGGAGAGTGTGGTTATATTTAAGGGTTATTTGATGTATTTTTTGGGAGGAATGAGCTATGTGGGAAGCTGAAGAGGACATGAAATCCAAATATCTCTTCTTGTTCCCCACTCCAGATAATCATACGTAAGGAATATGTTTTGCCTAACATCTTGGTTTTCTGACTTCGTTAAAAGAAATTGTGATCCCTTGATGTCTTTGTTTTCTGTTCTTGTTAAAGGTAAATGTGGTTGTTAGTTGTGTTAAATTGTATAACGTATGCCTTGACCCATCATTTGAGAATGAATGATCCTAAGAGGGAGAGAATGTAACACTCCAAATTTTTTATCCTTGAAAATTTCTAAAATTTCATCCTCACTGCCCTAACTATGACTCACCCTACGAGTCCTAGGGTGTCTTGACGGGTCATATGACCCTAGTCGTAAGGTGTCCGGTGAATAGTGCCTGAGTTGTTGCCCTGATCGCGACTTGAGTCCTTGAGTCGTAAACACACGTGATGGGTTATTATATCCACTCGTAGTGTGACCAGTGTACTACCCCAACTTTTCTTATGTGACTACAACTACCATATTATGAGTCGTAAGGACTTTAAATGACTTGTATAGTCCTTTTCATAAGGAAACCAATATGATGTCCAAAGTATTTTGTCCTGAGTACGATTAGGAAATAACGAGTCATTACGAGTCGTAATGTACTTCCATAAACAGACCAATATTGGTGGTTCGGTAGTCTGTCCAAACTACAACTGAGGGGAATGAGTCGTAGGGTGACCCTACAAGTCGTAGCATCACCCACAGAGACTGGGTGGTGTTTTTCAGTCTTTTTACTAAGGGTATTTTGGACATTTTTCTTTTTTCCTAAACATAACTCACGACCTATAAAACCTATTGAGACTTTATTTTCATCCATAACTCATCAAACCAAATACTCTACTCTCTCAAAAATCTTCTCAAACAACAATACGTAGAGTTTCCAAGAAGTGGGTCAACTAAAGCTTTCAAGGGCAAATTCTCTCCATAATCTTGGGTATTTCAGGCATGTGACTCTACCCTCAAACTTGTTTTCCTTAAAGCATGATATTTAAATGATTATTGATGTGAAATTGAATGTGGGTTTTGACATAGGTTGAGGGTTTCGACATGGTAGGTTTTTAAATTATTTTTCCATGGATTATTATGCATTGTTTATGTTTTATCAATAATTTTGAACATATGGGATGCATGAGTATGGCTAATAAACTAGGGGATAGTGATTTTCCCCAATTTTATGTATAATGACAATCGAATTGGTAACAACCTCAACCCAATACTGTGAAATTGGTTTTGAATGTGAAAAGTATGCATATTATACTGTGTCTGTAACTAGTTGCATGGCATAAGAGGCCTATTAAAACATAAATGAATTTTAGTTCCAAATATATTAAATGGGTTTGAGTCCTAAATTACTAAGTATTTTGAAGTCCTTTTGGTAAATATGTTAGGATCCCAAATAGCTAAGTGATTGACACGGCATGATAATGAACTTGCAAGTGATGTTGGTATGCTGATACCAATGGAATGCCGTAATGTATAATTGGTTTAGGTAATTGGGAATATGTGTTAAATATTTTAATTGGGCTTACAAAAGGGTTGTGTCGCTGGGTTGTGAAAGTGGCGGTCCCAAAGAACCAACAGCAAAAACCACGTTTGCCGTCGTGGGGTCTAAACGGCCTGGGGATCGAGTTCCCTTGCTTATGACCAGGTAGGTTAGAGTCCCCCTTATTATATGATTGGGAGGTTCGAGTCCCTCTTATTATATGATTGGGAGGTTTGAGTCCCCCATATCACATTACATGATCGGGTGCTTAAGTCACCTTGGTATATGATTGGTGTCGTACCCTATTTCGAATCGGGCGAAATAGCACACAACATGTGGTGGCTTGTCGTGACTCTTGAGTTTTGAAAATTCATTTTTTAGAGTCGCCACCTAACTTTTTAGGGAAATTAGGAAAAAATCATTTATATGCAAAACTCTTTTTTAGTCTATCGAAAGCGTTTTGAGATTCTAAGTAAAGGTTTTAGTTACTTGAAGGGAAGGTGTTAGGCACCCTTCGGAGCCTATCCGAAGATAGTCCTTAAACTTAGTTTAGGAAAATATTAGGAAAAACTTTTATTTCATTATTTTCTTAAAATGCTGATAAGAAAATTTTTATTATATATTTTCTCATTATTACTTAAAGAAAAATTTAAGGTATAGTAAACATGACGCTACCATGTGTAAGAAAGTAATATAACTATCCTAAAATATATGTATGAATACAAAAAAGGGTGGTAACATATTATAAAATGCAAAATCTTATGATCCCATAAGGGGATTTAGGATATGTGAAGTTTAAGTATATGACTAAAATGTAAACAAATATATTTTTTTACACCGTGGAAATTTATTTGCGAAATGTATATTTAAGAGTATGTGAAAGATTGTGAATGAGTTAGAATTAGAAGAAGAAGAAATGATGAAAGATAGTTATTGTGAAAATAATACGATATATCATGTACGTGGTAGCGAAAGAATGTATATACCTTGCATTTTCTTAAACCGAAAAACTCAAGTAAGAGTTGAAAAGATAATATATAGTGTAAAGCGTTAGATTATTTATTATAAACAAGTTAAAATTAGCAGGTGGACTCTTTAAAAAAATCTGAATTTTTAGTAATTTATTTTCCAATTAGGATTAGTTTTGAAAATTTTATCTTTCTGTTGTCACATTATTAAGGGAACGTGGAGGCTACTATGCTACTTTTGTATAGAAATATTGGTGACGCCTTTTTTAAAAGAATTATCCAAGTATGATAAAAATATATTTTTTTCTTAGTGATAATCACATGTTATTTGCGAAAGTCTAAACGTTAAAACAACTTCTAGGAGGGCCGACAAATAATGGAGTAACACAAATCTGATAATCAAATAAAACTACCTTAAATAAACTTAACAACATGAGTTAGTAATTATTCTAAAAAATAAAACCCACCATAAAAAAAAGAGTTAATACATAAAAATGACCCTAAACTTAACACCAAATTATAACTTTGACTTTAAACTTTGATAGTGCACAAATAGGACCTTTAACTATTCAAAACCTGAACAAATATGACCTCCGATTTTGCAACGCCATGCGTGAATCTCACTCACGCCTACATGGAAAGGTAATCCAATCACATGGTGCCACGTCGTTAAAAGGGCTGACTTGGAGAGAGGTCATATTTGTGCAGTTTTGAATAGTTAAAGGTCATATTTGTGCACTGTCAAAGTTTTATTTTTTGTGTTAAAACGACGTCGTTTTTATTATTATTATTATTATTATTATTATTATTATTATTATTATTATTATTATTATTATTATTATTATTTAGTATTATTATTATTATTATTAGTAGTAGTAGTAGTAGTATAATAATAATAATTTATTTATTTATTTCTATAGTAGCAGCACCTAAATTTTTTTTAATTTTAAAAAATTATTATTATTATTATTATTTTATTTATTTCTATAGCAGCACCTAGCTTTTTTTTAATTAAAAAAAAACAGCTACTACCAGGGATCGAACCTGCACAGTAGGCAGAAGGAAGCGCCCAAGAAGAGCAAATAACACCACTAGGCTATCTAAGTGTCTTGTTTCACGTGGTTCCACATTAATATACGTACATAAATATACATTTTCTATCTTATATATATACAACGTAA
This sequence comes from Capsicum baccatum var. pendulum, assembly GCA_030864225.1. Taxonomy (NCBI): domain Eukaryota; kingdom Viridiplantae; phylum Streptophyta; class Magnoliopsida; order Solanales; family Solanaceae; genus Capsicum; species Capsicum baccatum. The sequence continues at coordinate 113,511,769 of CM061555.1, read as the reverse complement.
TTTTTTTACCGAGGGAGTTCGGGTGAACCCCATGACAACCACGTAGGTCTGTCCCTCATTAATTTAATAACATTTTAATTACGTTAATTTGATAATGTTAATCTAATATACTACTACTACTATCCTTAATAACATTAATTTAATAACGTTTTATTAAGACTATAATTTTTTTATTATTAGTATAGTTTCATCATTAATTTAATATTTAGATATATTTTATAACTTAAATTCGTCCTCTGCTTTATAATATACTAGTCAAGTGTACGTGCTTTGCACGTGTGTCATGTTAATTAATACTAATAAAGCTATGAGAAGAAGCTTGTGTGTCACATTAATTAATACTAATAAAGCTATGATAAGAAATTAAAATAGTACAAAATCATACTGTATAAATGTAATATTAAATTAATTCCGTATAAATCAATACCATAGTCTTTGACTATATGAACATTTTCATATCGTGTATATAAATGAGCATTTTTTTATCGATTAAATAAAAAATCTAACCGTTAAGGACCCACATTGATAAGAAATATCTTATTGATTTGGTTATCAATTTAGTACAATAACAACATACCCATTATATTTCCACCAAGTGGTGTTTATCGATTTAATATGTTTAGAAACTAAAAACTAATAAAACAAATCGATAATGCATAATACCGAACTATAAATCAACCGATGATGGAGTACCTTAGAAAGGAGTAAAACTTGTGGCAACCTAAAAGAGAATCATCATTCTCGCAATATAAATTTAAATTTTTAGGTAAGATAAACATTTGACTTTTACTGCTACTTCACTGAGCGGCAACAAGTTTGTCTTATCCAATTAACACAAGAAATTATTAAAAGGAAATAAGCCATTGTCAATTGTTGTTTACGTGTAATTCATATACAATCTTTAAACTTAGAACTGGTGATAATGAATGAAAGAATACGACTTCAATCATAATCAAAATAAGAAAAAAAGTATAGTAGAAGAAGTGGCTGCTTTTTTTTTTATTAAAGTTTGATCAAAGCATTATTTAAATAAAATAGTAGATTTTTTATATATATAAAATAAAATTCTAATTGATTTAGAAGCCCAAAACATTTTCTTTAAAAAAAATTTTTAAATATAATAGATTTTTATTTTTATTTCATAAATTATCTATCATACTAAAATAATATGGATTCCAATATAAACTCACAATTTTTTTTTTATCTTTTTATTTACTTTTCTTTTTCAAGACGTGTTGCTTTTTTGTTTGAACATTGTATGTTATCTTTTATTTAAATAAAATGGCCCAAGAAAAAAAAATAAGTAAAACTAACTATATTTAAAAGGGATAATTATGATTAGCCATGTTTATACATATTTACTTTTTATATTAAAAAGGTATTACTTATCAAAAATATATATTTACTTTCCGTAAACAATGAATATAAAAGATTTAGTGCATATAAGCTCTAAATATTAGTGTCATAATTAAATATTTATTTTTAAATGCTTGAAATGTGTTCTATACGTATATCTCGAGTCAATCAATAAAAGAATATATAAAAAATATCAATTAACTTTAAAATAAATAAATCGATGAAAAGACTCTAACTTTGACTTACATACAAAGAAAAAAAAAACAAATAGTAAAAGGAGGTATATCCCAATTTTAAATGAAAAAACATGCTTGTAAGTTGCAAAGCATCATTTATTAGAGAAGGTTATTTTAATTGACAATAGAAACTAAATTTACCTCTGGAAAGAGTTGTTGGTTATAGTTATATGTATGGTGACAATTGGAGTCTGTATCCAAAAAAAGAATAAAAAAATTCATTAAAGTATATGAATAAACATAATGATGATATGTTAAATCTCATGATTTATTTACAATTAAAATAATTTCATAGAAGCAAAAATTTAAAAGGAACTTCATATAACGAAGAAGACTAGAAAAAGCTTAAAAATCCAAGAAGAAAATGTTAATTAATCATCAATCAAAATCAAAACAAAACTAAGAATAAGAAGAAAATATAAGAGTAGAAGATATTTTTCTAGTAAAATTTGATCAAATAACTACTTAAATAGAATTGTAGACATTCTTTTATTATATAAGGTAAAATTCTATTTGATTTAAAAGTGTTAAATATTATGAATTCTTATGTGAATAAAATATATTTTTTTCTTTCCATACATATGTTTTTTTAAAAAGTATATTTTGGTTCCTAAAATTTTTCCATTAATAAATTAATTTTTTTCATCAATAAATTTGTACCTTTTCTTTTATGTGTTTTTCTTAACTATAATGTTTGGTTATTCTTACCAAAAAAAAAAAACGTTTGGTTCTTAATTTTCTTTTTTTCCTTTTCAAGGATAATTTTCTTCCTAAAAATTTGTGTAGAATTCGTAATTAAAAAATTGTCATATTACATTTAATTCCTTTTAGTTATGTGATTCTTTCTTATTTTTCTTTTTGTATCCTAAATATTTGAATAATAATTTAATAATAATTATTTAAAAAAATGAAAAGACGATTTTGTCTGTTGCGGGATGTTTTAATGAAGAGCAAAAAGTTCAAATCACTTTTTTAAAAGTTTTCACACTTTTACTATATTATAGATATATATACCCGCTTGATTTTTTCGTATGAGGCTGACCCGCCTAATTAATAAAGCTTCAATATTGCTCTTTTTCCGCAATAACAAAAGAAATTAGATGTTATTTTTATCTTTGAGCCGAAAATAATGAAAAAATTATAGTGAAGAGTCATTTAAAGGTCATATTTGTGCAGTTTTGAATAGTTAAAGATCATATTTGTACACTATTAAAGTTTAAGGTCATATTTATGTATTATGCCCTTAGATTTTAAGTTGGACGCGCCAAGTTTTACGTGTTGAACACGCATTTTGCCACGTAGGATTGGAGGTCATATTTGTGCAGTTTTGAATAGTTAAAAGTCATATTTATACACTGTCAAAGTTTAAGGTCAAAGTCATAATTTGGTGTCAAGTTTAGGATCATTTTTATGTATTAACTCTACAAAAAATATAAGTTAACCCGAAAGACAATAAAGAATATTAGACTTAGCTTAGGAGTTTAAGCTCCAAATTTGCGAGACTCCGAAGCTCTACGATTCTAGTTGTGGTTGATCCGACGTTGGATCAAGGAGAGTTTCGATTGAAATCCAAAACCCAAGTTCACATGTAAAAATAAAAAAAAAGATAAGAATTAGAAAATAATTTAAGTTCCAACAAAACACGAAACAAAGAAAAGCCTATCACTAAAGTACAAACTCAAAGTCATACACAGTGGCGGATGTAGAGTAGAAGGTGTGAGTTCCCGGAACCCACACCCGCTACCATAAGACTTCAATTCTTGATACCCCTTTCTCGCTGATTTTCCCGTATTTTCCTCTCGTTTAAAGCTTTCTCTCCCAATTTCTCCCCCTTTTTCAGACCACTTTTCTCCCCAAACTTGTTTTCACTCCGTTTTTCTCTTGTTCTTCTTTTTTGCGAATTTCCCAACCTTCTTCACCGGATTTTGAAGTCCCTTTTTTTATCCAAAAACCCTTATTCCTTCACCAGAAGCATGTCCCCCATTTATAGGTGCAAATTCAGACTTAAAAGTCCGGATTTGAAACCTTAAGATAAGAAAACGGGAAGAAATAAAGGTAGAGATTTGAATTTCAAATCAAGAATCTCTTCAATTCGGCTTTTCAGAGCCATTGATGGAGGACTAGGAATCAAAAAATGGGTTGTGATACCGTTTTGGGACTATTATTCTCTGTTTCTTAGAATTCACTAGCTGTTAATAATGAAAATAGGAGAATCTCGTCAAGCCACGATAGCTATGGTAGCTTAGGATGATGCGGCTAGAGATTCTAGGGTTACTTGTTTGGCATGGTAGAAGAAGGGAAGAAGAAAAAAGGAGAAGGGTTGATTGGTTTGGTCGCCATTTTGGGAAAGATGGAGAGTAATGTATCGAAGGTATGGGAAACAACAAAGCACACATAATTATTTTTCAGAGAGAGCAAGACGTGCACTTTGTTGTATCGTTGACTACTTTTGATCCATCCGATCTTTGATCGGACGATTAAAAACAAGTATCTTAAAATAATAATAGTAAGTGTGTGTGTGTGTGTGTGTATATATATATATATATATATATATATATATATATATATAAAAGTTGATTTAAAACTAATTATTTTTTGATTCGTTCGATTTTGATCGGAACAGTTCGAATTTAAAATAAAAATAAAATAAATTATAATATATATATATATATATATATATATATGTATAACAACTGAATATATCGGGATCCTTGGAATGGATTAAATTGTGCTTGTTTGAATGAAATTGGACTAGGTTTCGGGTGAAATGAAAAATAAAATTGAATTATTGTTGATCCGAATGCTCTTTTCATAAAAAATTAATTTTATCAATACTCCCTACTATTCTAAAAATAATTTTTTAGTATAGTATACATAAATTATATAACTAATTTATATAAGCATTCAATTTAATATCTTTTGTGATTTAATATTAACAAAATATGTGTATATATATATGTAAAAATAATAATAAAAGATATACATACATACTTATGAAGATTATATATATTTTATATAATAAAAATATACATATATATGGTCACAGTATCATTTGAGAAAAATAATAGAAAAAATGTGAGTGCGACTTCCAAAAGACATTTTTTGTAATTTTGATGTTAAAATATTTAATTATATTTAATTAAAGTGTTTTATAATATGATAGAAAAATAATTTTTTTTATTCTTTTCAAAATTCATTGAAATAAAAAAAAATATTAAAAAATTATTTAGGGTCGAGGAGCACAGAAAAATAATTAAAGGAAATCGAGTGAGTCAAAATTGGGTATCAACAATTTCCCCTGATTGGCAAAGATTAGTGTGAAAATCTTTGGGCAATCACGTTGATGTAGCCAATTTTGTCTCGGACAAACAAAGTGTTTGAAAAGATTATGGTCAGGCTTCGATTTCTAAGCTACCTACATATCCCAGATTTCATGAGAAATCAGGCCCTTTGTAGTTTAGTTGGCCCAGTATAGAATTATGGTGACACTAGGTTCCTTCGAGGATAATAATGAAGATTTCAGCACGAATAGAATAGATACGAGTCACTTATCCCTGAATGGTTGTTTGGGATAGCTAGGAATGAGAAGGCATTGGGATAATAATTTTTGTTGAGGATTTATAGAGAAAAGAGACTGTGGATTTTCAAAAGTTGCCCCAATGTTGGATTAAGAAGGCACTGGTGGATGACACTAAAAATTATGAAAATTAAAACTTGAGACGAGTTGAGTTGATTTTCTTCACCAAAATTCTTGACGTAGCTAAGGATGCTTGATATTTCATTATCTTGCTTCAGTTTGCTGCTAAGATGGTAGTTCCACGTTGTACTGCTTGGTCCTGTAAAATAGGTAAAAAGGTTGAAAAGTACCTGTTGTTCAAAAATTATAAATTGAAATTGTAATATAAAGAGAGGAGTTTAGATATTCAAACTAATATTGTTATCTTCATTTGTAGAGGCCTCCGATTGGCGGGGCAATGACTAAAATGTAAAGAGCCTTTGTCTGCTGAGCAGTTGTTGTAGAATATAAGCCATCCGACTGGCGAGCAGTTGAGTCATCCGACTAGTGAGCAACCGAAAAATAAGCCATCCGACCGGCGCGTAGTTGTTAAAAAATAAACGTCATCCGACTGGCAAGTAGTTGAGCCATCCGACTGGCGAGCAACTGAAGAATAAGCCATGCAAATGGTGTGTAGTTATTGAAAAAATAAATGCCATCTGACTGGCGGGTAGTTGTTGATAAGTAAACGCCATCCAATTGGCGAGCAGTATTTGAAAAGTAAAGCCTCCGACAGTGGGATATTTGCCCAAAAGTAACTACCTTGTCCTGGCAAGGCGACCTTTGATCTAAACTAGATGATGGTATTACTGTTGGATTTGATGTTACTACCATGGTGTCTTTCTCGTTGTTTGTTATGGTGTAAGTCTCTGATTGGCAGACTATGCTCTGTTTGCTGAAATGCGATTCTCCGATATGGTGAAGATTTGCTTTGCTTATGTACATTCTTTGATTTGTGGCGGGGTGTCCCCCTTGCTAGTTCATGCTCCGATATAACAGAGAGCCGTGTTGCTCATTTGCATCCTCCGATATGACAGAGGGTCTCTTTGCTTGCTTATGTACAATCTTCAAAATACAGAGTTTGACTTTGTTTGCCTATGTACAGTCCTTGAGATGCGAAAGCTTGACTTTGTTTGCTTATATACAGTCCTCAGAATGCGGAAGCTCGACTTTGTTTGCTTATATACAGTCCTCAGAATATGGAAGCTTGACTTTGTTGAATTCATATGACACTCTCCAATTGGCAGAGTTATGCGACGCAGTTAGACGATGATTCTTCGATTGGCGAGTTTATTTGATGTAGTCAGGTTGTTGGCTCCGATCGGTGGAGTTTATTGGGAGAACTAAATAGCCTAATCTTCCTATGAGGGTCCCTTTTTTTTTATCTTGACTCGAGTCTTCAGCGTACCGGCAAAAGAATTCAAACGAATTTTTAGAACTTGTGAGGATAAATGTATGTGAATATAAAGTAAAGTAAGAGTATTTTGGCTCATGTTGTAGTGATAAGATGTATGATGTCTCTGATTGCGTTCCAAAGCTTGACTTGATGTTGTCCTTTCCAATTTCTATTTTTTTGCGCTCAAATAAAAATTCTTAGTTGGGAGGGGGTGTTGATTTGTGTCAACTTGGGATCCTGGCTTTGTCTATGGAATCCTCCAATACTTCCTCGGCCTCTCGATCATTCCCAAATCTGGAGTCTTAGTAGGTGGGAGTGTAGGAAAGTATTTTGAAAAACATATATGTTTTGCAAATATATTACGTATATTAAGTATGTATAGTAATCCTTTATCATTTTTAGAGTATGACACATTCTGAAATCCACTAAGCCTCCATTTGTTGATCGTAACCCACGTAGCTTTATCCTTCGAGTGGAGCTTCTCTGACTTTTTCAATGCAATAGCGATTCTGGCGGCGAGATCGCTTATATTCTGGGGCTCTACTATGAGCAAAAGGGAATTTTTCCTAAAGGTAAGACCGAACCTTTCAAGTTGCCTATGTATCCTTAGAAAGGAATCAGGTTTGTACGTAGTTCGAGGGTAGACAAAGAGATATGAAATGCAGCGAGGGAGTCTGACTCAAACTCCTACATATCTAAGTGGAATCAAGTCATGACGTAGTTCAAATACAATGGAAGAAATAAAATATGGGATGCAATGACCAAGCCTAACTTAAGTTGCCTACGTATCCTTAAAATAGGAATAGGTCATGATGTAGTTCAATACAAGGAGGTAAAGTAAAGAAATACAATGATTGGGCCTGACTTAGGTTGCCTACGTATCCAAGTGGAATCAGGTCAGGCCGTAGTTCAGTACAATAAAAGAGCAAAATATGGAGGGACCAAGTCCGATGAAGATTGCCTACGTATCCCATTGTGGGAAGTCATGTCGAGCATAGTTCTGAATACATGAAAGGATGATGTTTTGGGTTTTTCTAATAGAAACCAAAACCTATGTAGGTTGCCTATGTATCCCACCGTGGGACGTCAAGCTAATACGTAGTTCTATTACATTAGAGAAAATGCAAAAAGGTACAAAGAAACAACACCTAGTCCTAATGTCTTCAAATATAGTACTTCTTGATAGCATCTGAATTGATCGGCTTCATGCTTACTGTGTCGTCCATTTTTGCAAGAATCACTACCCTTCCTAAGAGTACTCGGTGAACTATGTAAGGACCTTGCCAATTTGGCACAAATTTCCCTTTAGCTTCATCTTGGTGAGGAAATATTTGCTTTAATACCAATTGTCCTGGTGTGAATAATCGAGTCTTAACCTTCTTGTTGAACGCCTTGATCATTCTATTTTGGTAGATTTGACCATGACAGATTGCGTCCAATCTCTTCTCATCAATAAGCATCAACTGTTCGATCCTGCTACGAATCCATTCAGAGTCATCTAGCCTAACTTCCTGGATAATTCTCAATGAAGGTATCTCCACTTTTGCAGGTATCACTGCTTCCGATCCATAAACCAATATATAGGGAGTTACCCCAGTAGAAGTTCTGATTATGGTGCGATATCCAAGTAAAGCATATGGCAACTTCTCATTCTATTCCCAATTACCGTCCACTATTTTTCTCAAGATTCTCTTGATATTCTAGTTTGCAGCTTCAACTGCTCCATTTATTTTTGGTCGATATGCCGTGGAATTTTGATGAGAGATCTTAAACCTTTCACAGATCTCTCTTATCAAGCCGCTATTGATATTGGCCCCGCTATTTGCTAGGATTGACTCTGGAATTCCAAACCGGCAGACTAAGTTATTGCGAACAAAATCTGCTACCACCTAATTAGTTATGGCCCTATGTGTTGAAGCTTCAACCCATTTTATGAAATAGTCAATAGTTACCAAGATAAAATGGTGTCTATTAGACACAAGAGGCACTATGGGCCTAATAACATCCACGCCTCAAGAAACAAACGGCCTAGGGGAACCCATCACATTGAGATCATTTGGCGGAATCCTTATAAAATCTTCATGGACTTGACACTGGTGACATTTTTGTATGTATCGGATGCTATCCCTCTCCATGGTCATCCAAAAGTATCCAGCTCTCAAAATCTTTTTTGCAAGCATGAAACCATTCATGTAATGTCTACACGTTCCTGCATGTATCTCTTCTAACAATCTTGTAGCTTTCGAGGCAATGACGCATTGCGACGATCCCAAGTCTGGAGTCTTCCTATACAGGATTTCCTTATTTAGAAAGAAGTACTTGGCCATCCTTCTTAAAGTTCTCTTCTTCTTGCTAGTAATGCTTTCTGGATATTCCCGTACTTCGAGTAGCCTTCTTATGTCATAGTACCATGGCTTTCCATCTAGTTCTTTATCTACATGAAAATAGTATGTTTGGTGATCGTGTATCTCTACCTTGATGGGATCGATGTAATTCTTATTTGGATACTGAATCATTGAAGATAATGCCGCCAAGGTATCAACGAACTTATTTTGAATTCGAGGGATATGTTTGAATTCAATCTTCGTGAATCTTTTACTCAACTCCTTAACACATTACACATAATGAAGGATTTTGACATTCTTGGTGGTCTGCTCTCCTTGCACCTGATGGATCAGCAAATCTAAATCTTCTATCATCAAAATCTCTTTGATATTCATGTCTACTTCCATCCTAAGTTCGTGAATGCAAGCCTCATATTTTGCCATATTATTCGTGCAAGGAAACCTGATCTTCACTGAGATTGGATATCGTTGACCTATTTTTGAAACTAGAACTTCTCCAATTCCTACTACTTTAAAGTTTGATGCTCCATCAAATAACATTCTTCATCCATCATATGGCTCTGAGATATCTTCTCCTGTAAATAGCACCTCTTCATCGGGAAAATAGGTCTTGAGCGGCTTGCAATCCTGATCCACTGGGTTTTCTGCGAGGTGATCAGCTAGATCTTTTTTCTTAACGACTTCCTATGTCACGTACATAATATCAAACTCGCTCAACAAATTTGCCATTTTGCCAATTTCCCAGTAGGTATTGGTTTCTGAAAGATGTACTTGAGTGGATCCATTCTTGAGATCAAGTATGTGGTATACGCGGGTAGGTAGTGCCTCAACTTTTGTGCTACCCAAGTCAATGCGCAACAGGCCCGCTCTAACAATCTATACCTTGCTTCATACTATGTGAACTTCTTACTCAGGTAGTAAATGGCTTGTTTTTTCCTTCCTGAATCATCATGCTGCCCTAACATACATCCAAACGCATTATCCATAACAGATAGATATAATAACAATGGTTTTCCCAATTCTAGTGGAACCAACACTAATGGGTTGGACAAGTACGCCTTGATTTTTTCAAAAGCCTTCTGGCATTCTTCAGTCCATCCACCGGCGGCATCTTTCTTCAATAACTTGAATATGGGTTCACAAGTTATCATGGATTGGGTTATGAATCAATTGATGTAATTGGGTCTTCCCAAGAAACTCATTACATCTTTCTTGGTCTTAGGAGGTGGAAAATCCTGGATCACCTTTATCTTGGATGGATCCAACTCTATACCTCTCCTACTAATAATGAATTCCAATAACTTTCTTGTGAGGACTCCAAAGGCGCACTTGGCTAGATTCAACTTTAGGTCGTACCTTCACAGTCTTTCAAAGAACTTTTGTAAATTATCCAGGTGGTCCAAACTCTTTTTAGACTTGACAACGATATCATACACATACACCTCAATCTCTTTTTGAATTATATCATGAAAAAAGGTAGTCATGGCTCTCATGTAAGTTGCACCGGCATTATTGAGTCCAAGTGGCATCACCCTGTAGCAGTATACTCCCCATGAAGTGATAAAGGCTATTTTTTTAGCATCATTCTTATCCATCAAGATTTAATGATATGCCGCAAAACAAACAATAAATGATTGTAACTTATGTTTTGCACAATTATCAATGAGAATGTGAATGTTTGGGAGAGGAAAATTATTCTTTGGACTAGCCTTGTTGAGATCCTGATAATCTACACATATTCTTATCTTTCCATCCTCCATCGATACTGGCATGATGTTGGCCAACCAGGTGGGATAAGTTGTGAACCTCATGATGTTAGCTTCTATCTGTTTGGTCACCTCCTCCTTAATTCTTAAACTCAAATTGGGTTTGAATTTTTTATCTTTTGCTTCACAGGAGGACATGTGGGGTTGGCTGGTAGTCGATGTGATACAATGTAAGTGCTCAAACCGAGCATGTTATCGTAAAACCAAAAAAGCACATCGATGTATTGCTTGAGCAGGATTATCAATTCCTGCTTTCTTTCTCTCTCCAAGTGTATGCTGACTCGCGTTTCCCTCACCATTTTTTCATCACCCAAATTGATGACTTTAGTTTCATCCATATTAGGCTTATTTTGACTCTCTAGTTGCTCGATCTCCTATGGTAGGTTGTCAGGCATTATGCTTTCATCGTTCTCCTCATAATCTTTCTCAACGATGTTCTCTTCCTCTCCTCATCGCTGCCTCGGCGGAGTGGATCACCGGTGAGCTCTAATGCATTACCACCACCAGTGCCTGTCGAAAAACGAGCTAGATCTAGTCATGCTCTTGTTTTTGGGGGATTGTTGTTGAAGAAATGTCAACACCATCACTGTTTATGATTTTTCTTCATCTCCGATTACTATAGTTATTTATTGTTATTATTTTCTTTTCTTGTTGGATCTTGCTTACTGTTGTTTCATTATTATACTATATTTTTGCTCTTTGATGTGTTGCTAATATATTTTGTTAATATTTATTAATCTTGGGTTGGTTTGCACCTGAAAAATTCACTGCATAGATGAGTTTGTTTTACTATGCCTCGACTAATTTTTGGGACTGTTTTTGGGCATTTTGTCCCTTCATTGTTGGGTAATTTACTATACTGATAACGAACAAATACTACACTACTTTGTCCGTTGTTAAATCTCTTTGTCGGATTTTTGAGGTCACCCTATTACGAAAGGCGGACTTTATTTTCTCAAGTTTATTTATGCATATCAAATATCAATACTTGGTTGACGATAATATCTCTCCATCGGATTTTTTAGTCCACCCCATTACAAAAGACGAACTTTATTTTCTCAAGTTTATTTATTCATATCAAGTATCAATTCTTGGCCAATGACATTATCTCTCCGTCGAATTTTCGAGGCCACCCCATTATAGAAGATGGATTTTTATTTTTCAAGTCTGCTTATTTCATATTAAAATAAATACATGACCAATGACAATACTTTTCCGTCGAATTTTTGAGGTCACCCATAACAAAAGGCGAATTTTATTTACTCAAGTTACTTAATTTATATCAAATATCAATGCATAACCGATGAAGAAATTCTCCAACAATTTTTGAAGCTACACAAATAAAAAAATGGATATTACGTATACAAATACATAACAAAAATAAATAATTTATGCGATTATGAAATCCTTACAATATCACAACAATACAAAGGGTTTTACGATTTGCATCTTGAAAAGTCGATTTAGGATGTCCGATAAGTCAAGCAATCATTTCGTAGCCATGGCACGTCTAAAAGTTAATTTGAACCCACTTTACAATAAAATTCTATTTTCATGTATACATCTACATATACGTATGTGTACACATGATAATTTACTTTAATGATTATTTGTTTATTCTTAATATTTCTGTCAAATGTGTATGCATGTTCTCGACAATTCACCCCGAGATGATATTCAAAAAGGAGTTTCGAGCTCTATGTTTGTAGTTTTATTTCTCATTTGTACGATTGTACATAAAGATAAAGTATAGTGAAATTTTACTTTTTGAAGTATCGGGCGGGAATATTCTTCACTTACACATTCATTAAAGCATATTTAGGCAAATTTAGTATGTTAATATTTACACAAATAAATTAAATTAATTCATTAATTCACATATTTATACTATAAATATTGTGTAGTCTTTTCTTTCAAGTAAAATATTTATTTTTCTCTGCATAATTTCGATCAAGTAGGTAGCATTATTTGCAAGAAAATATTTTTCTTTTTATAGTACATAAAAATACTTTTCTTTTCATACGTCACAAAATACTTTATTTTTCACATATAATTTATACATACCTTTTACATATTTTCATAACAATAATTTTATTTATATATTTAATACACAAACACTTTTACACTATTTTAAATATTTATACCTCCTCCCTCTTTGATAAATTTAGTCTTGCCAGGTACCACATTTGTGGATTCTGAAGGGTGCCTAACCTCTTTCCTTCAGAATAACTTGAACCCTTACCTATAATCTCAATTATTTTTTCACGGACAGAAATATTAGTCACACGTGTTAGTTAATAAATAAATAGATTTTCTTATTTTCCTTTAAAAATTAGGTGGCGACTTTGTACAAAATTTTAATTCATTTAGAGTTCATAAGCTATGTTTTATTTAACCTTGATAAAATAGGGCATGACATCCCCCAAATTGATAATTTTGAATATTGTAATTGGTATAACCTCAACCCAATCTTGTGAATTTTTTTTAACATAAAGGTATGCACATTGAACTACTTTTGGAACCATTACATGATGTAAATAGGTTGTTGAAACATAATACTTTTTGATTTAATGAACAAAGGGGGTCGTTCCCCCAAGTTAATAGAATTGTAATGGCACGATAATATTATCTTACAAGTGTAGTTGGTATGATGATACCAATAGTGTATGTCTGATGTGTAACATGGTTCAATAAATGAAAATGTGTGAATATTTTAATTGGGCTTAAAGGGGGTTGTGTAACTAGGTCGTGAAAGTGGAGGTCACGATGGACCAATACTGAAAACTGTGATTGTTAATACGGGGGTTGAAATAGTCATGTTTGAGTCACCCTTGTTAAATGACCGAGTGTTCATGTCACCCTAGATATATGTCCAGGTGTTTGTGTCCCCTTGGTGCATATGTACGTATGTTTATTCTCTAGTTTGTGCAGCTAACACGCACTGAGGCCCTTTTAACAGGGGAAGTTGAGCCCATTAGCCCGTAGGTGCCTTTTTATGAAAATTAAGCTACACAGTCTAGGCTAATATTTTACGTTCATGCTAAACCTTGATACGTATCCCAGCATGTTAGATATATATGTGTGTGTGTGTGTGTATGTACGATGTCTGCATGTGACTTTTACTATGGTTTTGATTTGGCATTATTTTATTCATTCCCTGAGTTATATACCAGCGCTTACCCCGCTAACCGTCTCTGAACGTTGTATCCCCATGTTATATAAGAAATAGAGACACTTCTATTTTTCCTATACAGTGATAGGATTTTTGGGTTGTCAGCTGTCAGCTTTAAAGTGGTGATCTTTCACTCTCCGGAAAGAAGGCTTATTTCATTTATGTCTTAGACTACTTCTATAGGATTCTTTTGGTTATCATTGGAAAAATGTCCTAACTTAGATTGGTTTTGGTTTGTTTAGAGGCTTTATGGATTACTGTGGATTGGGATGTTGAATTTCTTAAAGTTTTTTCTGAGTTGCCTATTATGTTATATGTTCAAAACTCAACTTATCTTGTTATATATTCAGAATTCATCCTCTACTAGTTGTATTGTATTTTGTTTGGATACGAAAATAGAGTAGTCTCTGATCCTTGGCGGACTTGAGATACCCGTCATGGCTATGCCCTAGTTTGGGTCATGACAAGCTTGGTATTAGAGTTCTAGGTTCATGGTGAATTAGGTGCCCATAAAGCTGTGTCATGTAGAGTCTCTTTTATGGGTATATAGTGCGCCCCATTAATAATGGAGAGGCTATGAGACATTTAGGAATGTTTCCCTTCCTTCATGTCTCCCAGAAGATTTGATGCTCATGGAAACTCCTCTGTCCCACCTAGGGTCAACTTGGATACAAATCGTCCTGCTTATAGGTACAGACCTGGTCTAGGGTCCCTATTTCTGATTGCCCTTATGGATTTCCACTGGTTCCCTCTAGTCCTCCCCGAACTCCTCAGGGTGATGTGTCTAATACTAAGTTTTCCCAGTCAATTCATTTTCTTACTTAGTTGGTGGCCTCTCAGTCATGCTAGTTTGAGCATGTTGCTCTTGTCACTTCTTCTTTTGAGGCCACAAGGGTTTTCCAGTTCATGAGGTTTAGTCCTCCAACTTTCGTTGTAACTAAAGTTGAGAAGGATCCTTAAGAGTTCATAGATGAGATAGAAATAATTTTCTGAGTGATGCATGCTTCTGACTCTGAAGGTGTGAAGTTCGTCGCATATCAACTAAAGGATGTAGCATACTAGGGGTATGAGGAGTGAGAGCAGTCGAGGGGTAAAAATACTGAGCTAGCTATGTGGGATGACTTCTCGAGTACCTTTCTTGATAAATTCTTTCCTCGGGAGTTGAGGAAAGCAAAGGCTGAAAAACTTATAAATTTGAAGTAAGGCAGAATATTGTGAAGGAGTATGCCTTAAAGTTTTATCAGCTACCTAGTTATACTTCATAGTTAGTGTCTTCTATGAGGTTTAAGATGAGGAAGTTTGCCTTGGGCTTATCTCAGAACTTAGTATTGGAGTGCAAGGTCGCCTTGCTGAATAATGATATGGATATCTCTAGAATGGTGGTGTATATGCAGCTGGTTGAAAATGAAAAGAAGAAATAAGCTTAGATAGGGGAAAGTCAGAGTAAGAAATTTAGGTATTCTCAGCAGGGTGGAGGAAATCAAAATAGTAATAAAGATGGGAGGCAATGGTTTAAAAAAAAGTGGGGAAATTTTGATTCTTATTCTACGGCTAGTGCTCCATATCCTAAGCCATTAGGAGATCGTCGCTTTCAGACAAATAGTGGATTTAGGGCACAAAGTGCCCAATTTGAGGCCAGCGAAACTCAATATACCCTATCTTATCCCTTTGCCATTTTTATGGGAAAATATATCGTGGAGTATGCGATGAGGGGAGGAATAAGTTCTTTAAATGTGATCATCTTGGTCACATGCAATGGGATTGTCCTTCACGGGTTACTTCTGGAACTAATAAGGTTTTGATTGCTACTTCTTTATCTCCTACGCCTAATGGTGCTACTTCTAGTACCGACACTAGTTGAAATCGTCTGTATGCACTTACTAGCCGTCAGGAATCTAAGGCTTCTCTGAAAATTTTCACAGATACGTTACAACTTTTCTCTTGTGATGTGTATTGTCTACTTGATATGGGGTCTACTCTTTCTTATGTAACCCCTTATGTGGTTATTCATTTTGGTTTTGTTCCTAAGTGTATTTTTACCTCTTTTCTATGTCTAACCCGATAGGTGACTCTGTTGTGGCTAGAAAAGTCTATAGGGGTTGTGTAGTATCTATTTATGGTAAAGAGACATTGTTGGACCTGATAGAGTTGGATATGCTAGACTTTTATGTTATTTTAGGGATAGATTAGCTCCATTCGTGCTATGCGTTTCTTGATTGTAGAACCCGAAGTGTTAGTTTCCAACTCCTGAATGAATCGATGATCGAGTGGAAAGGTAGTTCTCTAGCACCTAAGGGGAGGTTTATTTCTTATCTTAGATCACGGAAATATTTCCAAGGGGTGCCTATATCTTCTAGTTCAGGTTAAAAATTTTGATTTTAAGGTCCCCTTTTTGCAATCTGTCCCTGTAGTCAATGAGTTTCCCAAAATAGTCCCTAATGAATTTTTTGATATTCCTCCCGATAGGGAAATAGACTTTGGGACTGACCTTCTTTTGGATACTCGTCTTATCTTTATCCCTTCTTACAGAATGGCTCCAATTGAGTTAAAAGAGCTAAAGGAGTAATTGAAAGATCTTATTAATAAGGGTATTAATTGCCCTAGTGCGTCCCCGTGGGGCGCTCCTGTTCTTTTTTATCATAAGAAAAATGTTTTCTTCGGATATGTATAGATTATTGCAAGTAGAATAAGGTGATTGTAAAGAATAAGTATCATCGTTCTAGGATTGATGACCTATTTGACCAACTCCAAGGTGCTAGATGTTTTTCTAAGATTGGTCTTTGGTTGGGTTATCATCAGTTGAAAATTGGGGAGGTTGATATCCCTAAGGCTGCTTTTCAAACATAATATAGCCACTATGAGTTCTTAATCATGTCTTTTTGATTAACTAATGCCCTGATGATATTTATTGATCTTATGAACCGGGTATTTCATTAGTTTTTGGACCTATTCATCATTGTGTTTATTTATGACATCTTGGTATATTCTAAGAGTGAGGAGGATCATGTCGATCACCTTTGTATAGTATTGCAGATCAGCGATTGTGTGATAAGTTTTTAAAGTGTGAGTTTTGGTTGAATGTTGTTACTTTTCTGGGTCATGTTATTTTTAGTGAGGGGATTATAGTGGCTACAGAAAGTTAAGGTAGTTAAGAAGTGGCCTAGACCCATGACTCCAATTGATATTCAGAGCTTCTTGGGTTTAGTTGGGTATTATAGAAGGTTTGTGGAGAGTTTCTCTTCAATTGTTGCTCCATTGACTGAGTTGACTTGGAAGAAGGTGAAGTTTCTATATTCTAATGCTTGCGAGGGTAGTTTTGAGAAGTTAAAGGATAAGTTAACTTCAACTTCGATTTTGACCCTACCTGAGACTACTGATGACTTTGATGTTTATTGTGATGTATCCCATGTGAGACTGGGTTATGTTTTGATCCATCATGGTAAGGTTGTGGCGTATACTTCTAGCCAGCTTAAGGTGCATGAGAAGAATTATCCGACCATGATTTGGAGTTATTGGTTGTAGTTTTTTCTTTAAAGATTTGGTGTCATTACATGTATGGAGTTCATGTTGATATATATTCTGATCACAAAAGCTTGCAGTACGTGTTCACCCAGAAAGAGTTGAATCTCAGTCAAAGGATATGGCTTGAGTTGCTCAAGGATTATGACATGAGTCTTCACTATCATCCAAGTAAAGGTAATGTGGTTGTTGATGCCCTTAACAGGTTATCTATGGGGAGTTTATCTCATATTGATAAAAAGAAGAGAGGTTTGGTGAAGGATATTCACTGCTTGCCTAATCTTGGATTTCTCATTTGGGTTTCGAGGATGGTGGGGTGATCATTAAAGAGGTGGTGAAGTCTTCTCTTGGTACTGAGGTGAAGGAGAAGTAGGTTTTAGATCCTATTTTGATATAAACCAAAGATGATGTAGGTCAGAAAAAAGTCATCGCTTTTGAGATTGGTGGCGATGGTATCCTAACGTACCAAGTTAGATTGTGTGTTCTCGATGTTGATGGGCTGCGAGAGAAAATCTTAGCCGAGGCTCATAAGTTGCGTTCATCCTGGTTCGATGAAGTGTACCATGACTTGAAAGATATTAATTGGTGGAATAATATGAAGAGGTATGTGGCCAATTTTGTAGCCAAGTGTATGGTATGTCAGCAGGTGAAAGTGGAGCACTTAAGGCCTAGTGGGATATCTCAAGAGATTGAGTTTCCTGTGTGGAAGTGGGAAGATATTAATATGGATTTCATTACTGGTCTTCCACGGTCTCTTAGTTAGTTTGATTCGAATTGGGTCATCATAGATAGGATGACCAAGTCTGCTCATTTCTTGCCCGTAAGGTCTAAAATTCCACAGAGGATTATGCTAAGCTTTTCGTTCAAGAGATAGTCAAGTTGCATGATGCTACAGTTTCCATTATATCTGATTGAGGTACGCAGCTCTCGTCTTATTTTTAGTGGTCATGTCAGAGAGGTCTAGGAACTAAGCTGAACCTTAGCACCACTTTCCACCCTTAGATGGATGTACAAGCATAAAGGACTATTCAGACTTTGAAAGATAATCTAATGGCCTGTGTGATTGACTTTTGTGGTAGTTGGGTAGATTATTTGCCTCTCATAGAGTTTTTGTATAATAACAGCTATCATTCTAGCATTCAAATGGCTCCGTTTGAGGCTTTGTATGGTAGGAGATATCATTTTCTTATTGGGTGGTTTAAAGATGGTGAAACTAGATTATTTGATCCTGATTTGGTTCATCAGGCTATAGAAAAGGTGAAGGAGATTCGGATAGGCTTAAAACCGACCAAAGTCTCCAAAAGTCGTATGCGGATTGAAGGAAATAAGGAGTTAGAGTTTGATGTTAGCGATCGAGAGTTCTTGAAGGTGTCTCCCATGAAAGGACTGATGAGGTTTAGAAAGAATGGGAAGTGTAATACCCCAAGAATTTCAACTAATAGTAGAACCCTGATTCAAGCTCTTTAGAAATAAAGTTAGTAATTTGGTAGTTACATGATCTAGTTTGATGAGTAATAAGGCCTCAAAAGTGTCCTAGCTATTAGATGAATCAAAACATTCTTTGTCGATTGAATTCTTGAGAAGGATATTGGTATAGTCAACTTCAAACAAGCAACTCTCTTGTTATACTATGAATTTCTGAGCTCATGACCCACCAACAGATAGATAATTGAATTAGATTTCCAACAATACCAATTTCGCCTAAATCCGATACCGGAGTAAAAAGTTATTCCCATTTTACTCCAGCATGTCATTCTGGAAAACTGAGTGACGACATTCGTGATAACTTATCATAAGTGTGACGACTTATCACGAATGTCGTCAGCCTTAGGCAGAATCCAGCCCCTAGTGATGACATTTCTGATAAGTTATCACAAGTGTGACAACTTATCATTAATGTCGTCAGCCTTAGGCAGAAATCCATCAATTCCAGCCCCCCCCCCCCCCCCCCCCCCCCGTGATGACATTTGTGATGACTTATCACAAGTCTGACAGCCTATCACAAATGTCGTCAGCCTTAGATTTTCAACAACTGAGAAGCAGTTTAGTAAGGGTATTTTGGTCTTTTTTCTTCACTTTCCATGACTTATAACCCTCAAGGAGCATATTATCTTCCATTCTCTTTAGTTAAACATCTTAAAATTCTCGACACACCTTCAACCACAAGGTTAGGGTTTCAACATAAAAACCTAATTATCTAGATATTCAACTATGAGAATTCGATAATTCTTGCATATTTGAATTCCCCGTTAAGAGGGCTACGAGGGACACCCAATAGTTCGTGAATAACCTTCCGAAATTTTTGAAGTCATCCAAAAACTCCAAGTTTAAGGTATGTGGTTTTGAACTAGAAGACCTTTTTGTTCTTATGCCCAAAAATTACATATTTTCGTAAAGTATTTTATAAATTCATGGAGAATTCCTATCATGTTATTATATGGTGAGTCTTTTTATGAAACTATGTCTTACCCAAGCTTTGAGTTGTAATATTATTATGCATATTAATGGTTTAAATTGTCAATTTATGGTTTAAGTTGCATAATTCAACGTCTATATCATGTTTTGAGAATTTCAAGTCCTATTATTGTGAATTAAACCTTATGGTTAAAGCATGAGTTTGAGAATGAGATGTTAGTGATTTTTAAAGAATATCAAGAAGCTAGTTTTGATTGTAAGTTAAGATAAAAATCCACATTCTTGAGTTTGAAGTAAAGGGGATGCATTTTGGCTCCCATTATATATATATATATATATATATATATATATATATATATATATATATATTGTTGAATTATTTTAATGTGGATTTTCTAAAGTTCTGAGCTAAGTAAGGGAGTAGTATTTAGCACTGAGTTGGGCTTGATTCCGAGGTCTAATGCCCCAGAACTACTGCCCCCATAGGTTCTTGATATACCCTAAGTGGGTTAATATAGTGATCACTAAAGTTAAGGTTTTATCCGATGGTAAGGATAGAACAGCTCTCCCCAACGTGGGTAAGACGTTGGACTCCATGTAGCTCACATGGTTTATGTCGGTTAAGAGAAACTCCCTAAGTTCCTAAAGTTCTCTAAGTTTTAAAGTCTTCCAAGTTTCAAAGATTTTTAGTCTTAAGTTACAAAGTTTTGAAAGTATAAGTGTTTTGAAAGGTATGGTCCTAATAATTTCAAGTGCAATGATAATTTGATGTTTTAAGTAAAAGCATGATGATTTATGAGTCTTGTGATATATATTTATTTCAAGCTATGTGAGTATGTTTTACACCGTGCAGGTTTTCTATAAAATCTTATGATATTGATTATTTTAATTGCACACTCCCCCATATTCTCAGTACATTCCCAAAGTACTAACCCACATATTTTGTCTGTGTGCCATATATTCCCGTAACGTAGATTTAGGTGCTCAGTCTCAGTCTTACCAGTGATCCTTTTGAGCACTCCTATCTACATATCAGTCGTGGTGAGTCCTCATGTTTCGGGGACCGGTTATTCTCAGACTTCCAGTTTTATTTAGTAGTTTTTTAATTCTTGTCAGTTGAGTATGAGTCGGTTGGGGACCTGTCCCAATGGCTCTCTAGTTTGGAGTAGTAGAGGTTTGTCAGACTAGTCATCAGATTATCCATACTTCGAGATTTTCTTTGAGTTGTAGTTTGTTCAGACTAAGTATTTCATTCATATTTCTCATTTTATGATCTCACAGTGTTAATTTTATGCATTTTATCTCTAAGTAAGCTAATATATGAAGTAGAAGGCTCAAAGGGTTAGCTTGGGGCTACTTGTATCCTTAAGCACCGTGTGACGTTTCGGGACCCGGTTGTAGGGCGTTACAGAAAGCCTTAGCCCTCGTTATGTTGGCTCTTACTTGATCTTGATAAGAGTGGTCAATGTGGCTTATGAGTTGGAGTTGCCTTCGAGTTTGTGTTCTGTCCATCTGGTGTTCCATGTTTCAATATTGAAGAAGTGTGCGGGTGATCCTTCGTTGGTTGTTCCTTTGAAGAGTGTTGGTATTTCGAATTCTTTGTCTTATGAAGAAGTACCGATTAAGATTTTGGATAGGCAAGTCCGTCGTTTGAGGACTAAGGATGTGGTTTCGATGAAGGTTCTATGGATGAAGCATAAGGTTGAAGAAGCTACTTGGGAAGATGAACAGGACATGAAGTCCAAATATCCGTTCTTATTTCTCGTTCTGGATAATCGTGTTGAAGGTTTGTATTTTTCTTAACATCTTTATTTTCTGACTTTATTAAAGGAAGGTGTGGTTGTGTTCTGTGTTAAATCGTACTAATGGATGCCTTGATATATTATTCATGGACGAATGATCTTGGAGGGGGGGAGAATGTAACACCCCATATTTTAGTCCTTGGAAAATTCCTTAATTTTTAGCTTACTGTTCAACCTACGACTTACCTTATGATTCATAAGGTCACTATACGGGGCCTAGGATCCCAATCATAAGGTGACTAGTAAGGTTGGCCGAGGTGTCTGTAATGAGTATGAATAGACTCAACGAGTAATCAAGACTCTAAACGAGTCGTATAGTGCTTCTCGTAGCCAAACCAATAAAGGTGCATGATGTTTCTGCCTTGACAATGACTAGGACCTTGCATGTCGTAATGACACCTCACAATTCGTAGTGTGTGATTCGTAGTGTCAACATTGAGGGTTCCTTGAGCTACTGTTCAGACTACAAGCCATGGAAACGACCGTAGCCAGACATCACGAGTCGTAAGGTAACCTGTGATGATTGAGCGACTTTTTCTGCACTTTTAAGTGGGGGCATTCTTGCCATTTCCCTCTTTCCTCACTTAAGACCCACGACCATAAAACATGTTGGGGACCCCAATCTCCACACTTAACTATCAAATACACTCTCTCAAACACTCTCAAATCCCTAGGTCATGAACACCTTGGATTTCAAAGGAATTAGCAATTAGAGCGTCCAAGGGTTGATTTTCTTCATAATTTTTTATATCTCAGGTATGTTACTCTTCCCCAAAGTTTATTTTGTTAAAATAATGTATTTATAATTGTTATTCATGATATCTCAGGCATGTTACTCTTCGCCAAAGTTCATATTGTTAAAAGCATGTATATACAATTGTTATTCATGTGGTTTAATTGTGGTTTATGAATGTGGGTTGAGGGCTTTTGAGGCTCAATGAATGAATTGTTTTTCCATGGCTTTTATGAATGACTCATGGTTTGAATTAATGGTTTTGAACTATTTGGGATGCATAGGTGCGAGTTGGAATGGGGGTCGTGATTTCTCCTAAATTGATAATTTTGAATATTGTAATTGGTATAAACTCAACCCAATCTTATGAAACTTATTTTGAACATAAAGGTATGCACATTGAACTACTTTTGGGACCATAGCATGATATAAAGAGGTTATTGAAACATAATGATTTTTTATTTAATGAAGGGAGTCGTTCCCCCAAGTTAATAGAATTGTAATGGTAAGATGATATTACCTTGCAAGTATAGTTGGTATGACGATACCAACAGTGTATGCATGATATGTAACATGGTTCAATAAATGGAAATGTGTGGATGTTTTAATTGGGCTTAAATGAGGTTGTGTAGCTAGGCCATGAAAGTGGAGGTCCCAATAGACCAATACTGAAAATCGCATTTGTCGGCGCAGAGGTCAAAATTGTTGGGTGTTTGAGTCACTCTTTCTTTATGATCGGGTGTTTGATCACTCTTTCTTTATGATCGGGTGTTTGAGTCAGCCTTGTTAAATGACCGGGTGTTCATGTCACCCTTGATATATACCCAGTTGTTCGAGTCCCCTTGGTGCACATGTACATATGATTATTCTCTAATTCGTAAGGCTAACACGCACTAGAGCCCTTTCAGCAGGGGGAGCTGAGCCCATATAACCCATGGGTACCTTTTTATGATGATTAAGCTATACAGTACTGGGTAATATTTCACGTTCATGCTAAACCTTGTTCCCTAACCTAGTATGTTAGATATATAGTTGTATGTACGATGTGTGCATGTGGATTTTATTGTGGTTTTGACTTTGCATTATTTTATCCCTTCCCTGAGCTACATGTTAGCGCCCATCCTACTAACCATCTCCTTACGTTGTATCCCCACGTGATGCAGGAATCAGAGACACTTCTACTTTTTCTGTGCAGTATAGGATTTCTGGGTTGTCAATGGTCAGCTTTGAAGTTGCGAGCTTTCATTCTCTATAAGATCTATCATTTTAATGTCTTATTTCATTTATGCCTTAGAATACTACTATTGGATTCTTTTGGCTATCATCGGGGACATATCCCGACTTAGATTGATTTTGGTCTGTTTAGAGGTTTTGTGGGTTGCTGTTGAGTGGGATGTTGTTGAACTTCTTAAATTGTTTTTTAAGTTGCCTATCCTGTTATATGTTCGGAACTCAGCTTATCTTGTTATATGTTCGAAATTTATCTGTCGTTAGCTGTATTGTGTTCTATTTCGCTAGGCAAAGGGGGTGGTCGTTGATCCTCGGCGGACTTGAGATACTCGTCACGGCCAGGCCCTGGTTCGGGTCGTGACAATTGGTCCAGGAATAATCTTTTTGACTTATCCCCTCCAGGATACAACAACTTTCTCACAAAGAACAACTCAACAACTCTGGACGAGTTGAGTTCAAAGCTCCACAAAAAGCAATGCTCCACAAAAAGAACACCTCCCTTCAACTAATAACTCTCTTTTTTACTAACTTTTGTGAACACTATATTATCTTGTACTTATAAGAATTTGCAAGACCACTCTATTTATAGGAGATGAAGTCTTCCATGCAATGAAAAAAAATGAATGAGGGATAGTAAAGATGGAATATCAATGACTTTTAGGTTACAAGAGTTACAATACATAAAGAGTAGGATAATAGAGGAATAAAAAGTAGGAAGTTACATGAAACTTATATCTACATTCTACCACCACTAACTATTGTGATTAATGGCTCATAACACAAATGAAATGAGAGTTATTGGCTGAAAAGTTGGCCATTCATCGTGGGTAATGGCATGAATTGTCAAAGAAAAACTCCCACATTATCTTTCTTTAAGTTGGCTACTACTTGCCATGAATAGGCATTAGAAAAATATTAAAGTTAATGCTAAAATGCCCATAAAAACAATAGTCCTCCACTCATTTTACTATTAACACGAAAGAGTCTACCAGTTGAAGGAAAACTACCATGCATAATGAAGGTGTGCTCTGCATTGAACCTCCACTTAGTAAAACAGTATTTTTTATTCTAGAGTCATAGTGGTCAGACTTGAACTATGACTACTTAGGAAAATAAAAAGTTAATGCTTACACATAATAGTCAAGGTGTTGACATGAGTTTTACAGCCAGCACGTTACTGCCTTGTGCTATCTCGATTTCATGAGTGTCTTTTTGAGAATGATCCTAATTCTCATAGGAAGCAGCCTACCTCTACACTCATATATGTGAAATCTGTCGAGAGTGCTCTTGTAATTTTATAACCTAACTCATACAAGCTACAGATTTTCATTAAGATCTTTTAAACTCAACCTCCATAACCATTATAGGAAAATGCACTCACATTATAGGGAGAAATAAAAAAAATAGTGCATTGTTTCACAAGTAGTCATCATGTGATTCATTTTTTCCAAGGAACTGGTTATTGGATCTCTAGTCCCCAGGTTGGTTTTCTCACATATGAATTAGTATTTTATAGGCTGCAATTTTATCCTCCTCAATGAGCTTTAAACCTTTTCTCTGCTAAGGCCTTAGTCAATGGATCTGCAATGTTATCACAAGATTTGACATAATCAACATTAATGATACCATTTGTCAAGTATGATCTCACATTATTGTGTTTTCTCCTTATAGGTCTGGATTTACCATTGTAATAACGGTTTTGAACTCTACCAATTGCAAAAGTGATATCACAATGAATTAAAATAGGATGAATTGATTTTTCAAAATAAGGTATTTGAACTAACAAATCTCTCAATTAATTCACCTCTTCACTAGCTGAAGCTAAAGTAATTAGTTCAGCCTCCTTGGTAGAGTTAGCAATAATAGTTTGCTTTTTAGATTGCCAACAGATAATACCACCACCCAAAGTAAAAATATAACCAGTAGCAGATAAGAAATCACCTGATAAAGTGTTCCAATCCGCATCACAAAAGCCTTTAAATAAAGCAGGATATTTTTTATAGAACAAACCACAAGTTTTTATTTCAACTAAATATCTCATAACTCTTGCTATAGTATGCCAATGTTCATTACCTGGCTTTCTAGTAAACCTGCTAAGTACTCCTACTGCATATGCAATATCACTCCTAGTGCAATCAGTCATATATATCAAACTTTCAATTATGCTAGCATATTTCTTTTGATTAATAACATCATTTTTCACATTCAATAGGAAACGAATGCACACTAGAATCAAATGGAATTAAAACATGCTTGCAGACAAGGAAATTATATATTTTCAAAATTTTCTCAACATAATGTGACTGGTCAAGGAAAATTTCATCATTTTTTCTAGTAATTTTTATTCCTAGAATAAAACTTACCTCACCAAGATCTTTCATTTCAAAATAATTTCTAAGAATGTATTTAGTTTCTCCAATAACATTCATGTTAGATCCAAAGATCAATAAATCATCAATACATAGGCAAATAATAACATATGAATTATTCTAAGACTTATGATATATGCACTTATCACACTCATTTGTTTTAAAACCATTATCAATTTGCAGGATTCAAACTTTTCATGCCATCACTTTGGTACTTGTTTCAAGCCTTATAGGGATTTAGTATATTTACACACTTTACTTTCTTGGCCATCCTCAACAAAACACTCGAGTTGTTCTATGTAAATATCCTCATTTAGGTCTCCATTTAACAAAGAAATTTTTACATTCATTTGATGAGTTTTTAAATAAAAAATTACAACAATAACAATTAAAAGTCTAATAGATGGAATTCTAGTTACTGGAGAAAAAGTATCAAAAAATTTTAGGCTTTCTAGTTGTTTAAAACTTTTAGCGACTAGCCTAGCTTTGTATTTATCAACAGATTCATTCGATTTTAACTTTTTACATAAGACCCATTTACATTCCATTGTTTTACAACCTGGTGATAAATCAACTAGCTTCCAAATTTTATTGAAAATTAGTGATTCAATTTCATCATTTATATCCTCTTTCAAAAAAATAGCATCATGTGAAGAAAAAACTTCTTTTAAAGTGATAGGGATATCTCCAATATTAAAAACATAATAATTAGGACCAAAATCTTTTTCTACTCTGGCTCGTTTACTTCTTTCTTAACTCAAAATCATGATTTTTTTAATTTTTCAAAGCTGAAGTAGATGAACTAGGTAGTGGCAAAATATTTTATGTAGTCCTTAGACCCCCACTATCTTTAAAATCAAAAGAAAATTTATTTTCATGAAAAATAGCATCACTTGATTCTATTATAATACTATCTTTAATATTAAAAAAATCTATAGGTTGTACTATTTGAAGCATAAACAAGAAAAGTACAAGTAGTAACTTTTTTATCCAACTTAGAGATTTTAGGATCCATTAACCTTACATAGGCTAAGCAACCCCAAACTCTTAGATATTCAAATTTAGCCTATGACCTTTCCACAACTCAAAAAAGTGTTAATTTGGTATTTTTATAAGGCACACGATTCAACACATAACAAGCAGTCAAAAGTGCTTCACCCCAAAAATTTAGAGGTGCACATGACTCAATTAGCATGGCATTAGTGAACTCAACAAAATTTCTATTCTTTCTTTCCATTACACCGTTAGATGCAGGAGAATAAGGAGGAGCGATTTCATGAATTATACCCAATGATCTTACAAATGTATTGAACTCGTGACTCATATTCATGGCTTCTATCACTTATTATTCTTTTTATTTTTCTATTAAACTGCTTTTCAACTTCATGGAGAAAAGTTTTAAAATTCTCAAATGCATCACTTTTATTTTTTATTAAGTAAACATATGTAAATTTAGAAAAATCATCAATAAAAGTGATAAAATATCTATTTTCTCCATGAGTTAAAATTCCTCCAAGTTTAAAAATATTAGTATGAACTAATTTTAGTAAATCAGTTTTTCATTCAACTTGAAAATGAAGTCTTTTTGTGATTTTGGCTTTACTACAAGCCACATAACTTTTTAAATTCTTTTTTATCATTGTAATTAATTCTAAACGACTCATGATTCCCACATAACAATCATTTATATGACACAAACGAGCATGCCAAAAATTAGTAGAAGATAGTATGTAAACAGAAGTAGATGTTTTATTCATTTCAATATTCAACTTGAAAATCTCATCACAAGCATACCCCTTTCCCACAAAAATATTATTTTTTATAATTCATATTGATTAGATTCAATAATCTATTTGAAGCCTGCTTTATTAAGAAAAAACTAGACATCAAATTTTTTCTCATGGAAGAAGTCTAAAGTACATCTTTTGAAATTAATACCTTTCCAAAAGTAAACTTTAACTCGTCATCTACCGTTCTAAGAACTTGAGCTGTGTGAGAATCTCCAAGCATGATGGTTTTGGACTCCTCAAAATGAGTATGTTTTTTAAATCAGTCTTTGTCATAACAGATATGACATTTTGCACCAGAGTCCGACCAACCATCAACATTCTCCACCATATTTAAGTCTGTTATCACTGCCACAAATAATTCTTCGATAACGTTTGTCTGAGGTGTAGGCCCACATTTTCAAAATTTGCAAAATCGAGCAATATGCCCACTCTTAGCACAGATAAAGCAAGGTCTCTTTTCTTGAACACGTTGTTTTGTTGCTTGGTTATTTTCACCATTATTGTTCTTGGAACGTCTACCATTATTTTTCTTGAATTTGTTTTGTTTAGGCTTAAAAGTAGTATTTTTGTTAGTTTCAGGGGTAGCATTATGTAATATCCCAAAAAATCCAAACGAATATTAGATCCATGTACCAAGATCATGCATAGTACATCGTGATTTTTTTATAGTTTTATGAGTATGTTAGATGTATATTAAGGCTTCAAATAACTCCCATCTATCAGACGAATCAAAACATTCCTCACCGATCGAATTCTTGAGAAAGATATTGTCATAGTTAGATTCAAACGATAATATCTCTCATTATACTTGAAATTTTTAAGATCATGACCTATCAACAGATATATAATTGAATTATGTTTCCAACGATACCAATTTCACCTAAATCCAATATCGGAGCAAAGAGTTATTCCTATTTTACTCCAGCATGTCAGGCTGAAAACTGTGTGACGACATTCGAGGTAGCTTACCACATTTGTGATGCCCTACCATGAAGGTCGTCAGCCTTAGGTAGAATCCAAATTCTGTGTGACGACATTCGTGGTAGCTTACCACATTTGTGATGCCCTACCACGAAGGTCGTCATACTTAGGCAAAAACCAGCTCCTAAGTGACGACATTTGTGGTAGCTTACCACATTTGTGACGCCCTACGACGAAGGTTGTCATACTTAGGCAGAAACCATCAGTTCTAGCTTCTGTATGATGACATTTTTTACGGCTTACCATACTTTTGATGCCTTGTCACAAATGTCGTCAGCTATGATTTTCAGCAACTGAAAATTTATTTCATAAGGGTATTTTGGTATTTTTCCTTCGCTTCCCACGACTTATAACCCTCAAGAAACATATTATCTTCCATTCTCTTTAGTTAAAACATCTTAAAAATCCTTTCTTACACTTTCAACCACAAGATTAGAGTTTCCTCTCAAGATCATCTCCTCAGGAACAAGTGCATTCTTTCCCAAAGGGGTTAAACCCTAGTCCAGAAAAATCAAGGGCAAGCCTAAGGATTTTTTTTAGGAACCTTCAGAAACATTACATCTCTTTCAAGATCAAGTTTTAAGGTATGCGTAGTGTTCATCTATGGATTCAATTCATTCATAGAGTTCAACAACCATGCTTTTAAATGTTATTTTGTAAGCTTTTGTGGTGATATAAGCATGTACACGTTGATGATTTTTTTCATGTTTCAAGATGATATCTAAGGATGTTTTTCATGGAATATATGTGATTGTCGGTTGAAAATCATGAACTTTGAGTGGGTTGAACTAATGCAAGTATGAAATCCACTTATACCTTAAAGAATGCATGTAAGGTGTTCGACAAAATGCCTAGGATGTTAGAAGTTCATATTTACATGGTTTCATGATATCTAAATGACAAGTCCATGTTAATAATACACTTTAATATGAATGCCCATGTTATTTATGTATTCTTATGGTGATGGCATGAAGTATGTATGATGATGGAAATATGAATTTTGTGTGTGAATTATATCCATGCTTTCCCTACCATGATTGTGGTATTGATTAAATACATGAAGTATACTATCCCCTACATAAGATATAGAGAATTGTGGACTCCAATCTTGTGATCAAGTCATGTCATGTGTGTCAGTTTTCTTTTATCGAGTCCTGGGGGTATTCGTATCCGAAAAACATAGTTGTGTGCCTAGAGCCATGTCATTTTTTCACGATAATCTCAGTCAAGCTATAATCTATAGAACTCAGTCAGTCATGTGACTGAGGAAACCTCAGAAATCTCATGATCCCAGTTAACTCTCAGATAATATTACTACTCTATCAGTCAATGAAAGTCAGTTAATCTGTCCATGTACAGTCATTTGAATCATGTTTAGTCTCTTCAGATGGGAATAGGAGTTAGCACCGAGTGAACCCAAGGATGGGAACTCACCTTTATATGAGGGTGTGATTCATAGCAGTCATCCTTGCATTCCAAAACTATGTAGCCAGCATAGGTTGAGACATCGCAGCCTGTTATATGAGGGTAGATGAGGTGGCTTAACCTATTATATGAGGGTTCCCACCATTCTCACTAGAGTTACCTGTTATATGAGGGTTGCTCATATCTTGTCCTTTCCAGTGGCGCGGTATTGACACCCTTTCAGTCAGGGCAGAGATTGAACCCCATCTTAGCCATAATGGTACATATGGGGCATGTCGGTTAAACAACTACCTCCCACAGTTTCAATCTCAGTAAAAGAACTCAGACAGTTCTTCAGATATCAGTATACCAGGACTGTTAGATACAGTCAAATTCAGTTATAGCATGGAACTCAGAGAGTTCAACCAAATTCAGGGTTGTCAGATACAGTCATCCATATTATTAGAACTACGGTTCAAGCCATGTATTAGAGTACAGATTTAGCCATAACGTACTCACGATCTTAGTTACTATATATGTATGTTGTACTCTTACGTTCATATCAGTAGTTAGTAGTATTATTCATGCACGTAAACCCTTGCAGTAGCCTACCTCACTCGTATAATCAGTACTACAGTTGTACTGATGCATTTGTGTTATGGTGCTTTCTTTTCATGTTACACCATCGGTTCAGAGGCACGAGTCCCAGACCAGCAGTAGCAGTTGCATTCAGCATACAGGGTTGCAGTGAGTCCTCTTCATTCGAGGACGACATTATTTGATTTATTTATTTATTTCTTCAGTTTAGTTTTACAGAGTTAGTTGGAGACATGTTCCTTTAACTTCTTATTTCAGACAGTAGACATTACTTAGAGGCTTTCAGATTTACGCTTAGATTTAGCTTTTAGATTTAGTTTTCAGTTGTTTTGGGTATCTTTCTCCCACACGGATGTTACTATTTTACAGATTCTTTATTCAGTTGAACCTTATGGCCTACATGTTCATATTTTCCACATTATTACATTATATATTGCAGTGCACAGGTACAGATATCAGTCATGGGTTAGCTTGTGGTCCTTCGGGGTCATAAGCACCGTGTAGCGTTTCGGTTCAGAAAATAGGGGTGTTACAAACATGGTATCAGAGACTAAGGTTCAATAGAGTCCTAGGAATTCTGAAAACCGCATCTAGTAGAGTCTTGTGCATGGGTGTGTTGCATGCCACATTTATGTACAGGAGGCTATGAGATGTTTTAGGAACAGTTCCCTTTCTTCAGTATTCATGTCGTGCTAGTAAGCATAATTTCAAGTCAGTCTCTCAGTCTAATCCGCTCTTCTCTTATTTCAGATATATGCCTCCAAAGAGAAGAAATCAGCCAGCTCCTCAGCCCAAAGATCCTTTGGGCGAACATATTTCTCATGTGGAGTTCAGGACCATATTTACCGCTCTTGCTCAGTCTATAGCTGCCCAGAATGAACGACCAGCAGTCGTTCCGGCCAACCCAGTTGTCAATTTAGCAGCAGCTAGGATTCAGGACTTCACCCGAATGAACCCTCCATCCTTCTTTGGGTCTAAGCCAGACGAGGATCCTCAGGAATTTGTTAAACAAGTCCATAAGGTCATTAATAAAATGAGAGTCACTTCTTCTAAGAGTGCTGAGTTAGCCGCATACCAATTGCAGGATGTCGCTCACACTTGGTACAAGTAGTAGTTAGCAGAAAGGTTAGAGGATGCAGGTCTTGTTGAGTGGGAAGAATTCGTCATGGCTTTATTAAATAGATTCTTTTCCCAAGAGCTGAGAGAGGCCAAAGTTCTTGAGTTCATCAATCTCAGGTAGAGAAATATGACAGTTAGAGAGTATTCTCTTAGATTTACTCAGCTAGCCAAATATGACCCTCATGTGGTTGCAGAGAACAGGGCTAAGATGAGTAAGTTTGTATGAGGGGTGAATGATAGCGTGGTAAATGAGTGTAGGTCTACGATGCTGAACAGTGATATGACTTTAGACAGGCTCATGACCCATGCTTAACAGATTGAGAAGCAGAAGGTTAAGACTAGGGAGAGGCAGAACAAGAGAGCAAGAGCAGGCAGTTACAGTTTTGCTCAGCCCAAATTAGAGGGAGGAAATCGTTCACAGTTTCATCCTAAGTCAGCAGTTCCAACCCCTTCCTCCGCTAGTGCCGAAGTTTAAGGATGACAACAGAGACATAGCACCAGTCTCTAAATGTCAGAGCAGTGTTAGCAGTGCCTAAACTTATCCTAAGTGTCATACCTATAGTAAGCACCATCAGAGTGTGTGTAGAGCGGTTCAAGGCATTTGTTTTGGTTGTGGAAAGCCAGACCACAGAGTTAGGGACTGTCCTAAGCCAGGTCCTCAGGGTCAGCAGAATCATTCCACAGCTCATTCTAGTCGCCCGAACCTACAGGGTGCCACTTCCAGTGCTACTAGTGGCAACGCCTAAACAGACTATATGCTCTTCAGACCCGACAGGATCAGGAAAATTCTCCTTATGTCGTTACTGGTACGTTATAGATCTTCTATGTTCATGTTTATGATTTGCCAGAACCAGGTCCATCCATGTCTTTTGTCACTCTATACATAGCAGGCGATTTTGGAATGAGTCCCGAAATTTTAGTAAAGCCCTTTTCGGTCTCTACCCTAGTGGGTAAAACCATCATAGCTCAGCAGGTATACAAGAACTGCCAGGTTATGATATTTCAATAACTGTTGCAGTAGATTTCTGAAAAGCATTGCAATAGGATTATTGCAACCCTTTTCTGTCGTTGCAATATAGTCTATTGCAACGGCTCTTAACCGTTGCTATAGACAATATGAAGCGTCGCAATAGGAGGTTTAAAAAACCATTGCAATAGGACTATACTGCAACGGTTGTTGTAACGATCGCAAAAAAGTGTTGCGATACATCTATCCCAACGCTCGCATATGCAACGCGTACCAAACCGTTGTGATACATCTATGGCAACTGTTTTAGTATCTATAGCAACGGTTTTTGAACCGTTGCCATAGGGCTAATTTTCAGTAGTATATTAATAACACATAATTTAATACACAATAGAGTATATAACTAATGCAAGCATTAGTTACACATATGGTGAAAAAATGTATCAAACAAAATACTAGTAGTACATTAAACTAATGCATGCTTTAACTTTTTTAATACACACTATCAAATAATCCGTAAGTGTGATACTAATACTAGAATGGGAATTTTTCATAAGTAGCAAACTTATAGCTATAATTAGAACTTTTATAGCAACTGTTTCATAATTACGAAAAATAGCAAGTTGTATCTTGTATTTTATAAAAGTGTTGCTACTAAAATATATATACAACAAGATTAATTATCCTTCTTTTACTCAAATCAATTGAGTTAAATAAGGACGCAGTAAATTCTTTTTTCATAAATTACTGAGTAGATTCATTTTCCATAAATTACTCTTATTTTTATTTCAATTAGTAGATTCTTTTTCCAAATCAAATTCAAATCTAAAAGATTATTATCTTCATGATCTTCAAAAATTTAAAATAAAGCATCATTACTGTTTTTTCCTCTCTTTCACTCTCTTATATCTCTAATTTTTTTTTCT
The DNA here is from genome assembly GCA_030864225.1 of Capsicum baccatum var. pendulum. Taxonomy (NCBI): domain Eukaryota; kingdom Viridiplantae; phylum Streptophyta; class Magnoliopsida; order Solanales; family Solanaceae; genus Capsicum; species Capsicum baccatum. The sequence continues at coordinate 113,478,090 of CM061555.1, read as the reverse complement.
TGTTAGTTTTTTTAATCGTTTTACTTTTTTATTTTGATTTCTTTTTTCTTTTCACTTTATTTTCTCTTTTTTTTTTCTTTTTCCTTTTTCGTTTTCTTATTTTTTTCCTTTTGTCATATTTTTTTATTTTCTTATTTTTATTTTCTTCCTCTTTTTATCTATTTTTTTTTTCGCTTTTATTTTTATACTTCCATTCTAACTTCTATTTGTCTTTCTTTTTTTTTTCTTTCTTTTCACTTCTTTTTTTAGTCTTTTTCTATTTTTTTACTTTTCTATTTCTATTTTTTATTTTTAAAAGACAAATATCTATATCACATATACATATTCAAAAAATATACAAAATAAATTAACATATAGATTTGTATATGTATTTACAGTACAAAACATGCATATGTATTTATAGAAATACATATCTGACTCGTCTATATATATAAGGATATAGAACACAAAATCTCTATAACAAAAAGGATAACTATATACATATACATATATATAATCTAAAAATAGATGATACATATTTTAAACAGTAAAAAATATAAAAAGTATATATGTTACCCTCTAAAATGACATAGAATAATTCAAAAACAAATTCAACACCGTACAAAAATACATATGAATATGTATTTGTATTTACAAAAACGGTAACTAAATACATATACATATAGGTAATCAAAAGATACATGATATATATCTTAAGCATTAAAAAAATACAAGTAAGTACATATGTTACCCTTGAAATGACATAGAATAGTTCAAAGACAAATTCAATATCGTATAAAATACATATAGCCCTGCATATGTATTTACAGAATACATACCTGATCCCTATGTATATTCTTGTTTTATATGAGTCTCCTTTGTGTTTTGCAAATACATATGAAAATATATAGTGTAGTTATGTTTGTTACTTTTTAATATGAATATGATATGTATTTCGTAATACATATCAGAGTAATATTTATATTTTTTACATAGTAATATACATATGAATTAGGCATGTATTCTATAAATACATATGAAGAGTTATATATATATATTTTTAATGTAATATATATTATGTAAAAGAAATATGCATGCTATGTATTTTGTATTATATTTTTGTGAAAAGTACATGTAATATAGATTTATGTCATTATTTTGTTCTATAGGTGTTACGTGATCATATATTCATGGCAAGAGTACTTTCAAGGTTTGCACTACATATAGGATGTCACACAGTCAATGATATTGAAGAACGTATTAAGACGATGTTATCAAAGGAACAGTGCACTTTCACAAGAATATTTGTGGTGTCTACATGAACAAGAAGAAATGTGTAGTTCAAGCGCAATCAGGAAGATGTATTATGTTACAAATGTATTATAAATTTTTTGGGGGCATATGCATGTATTTGTATTTTGTATATATAAATGCATATCTATATGTATTTTTGTACGGTGTTAGGTTTGTCTTTGAACTGTTCTATGTCATTCTAGATGGTAACATATATATATATTTATTTATATTTTTTACTGTTTAAGATATGTATCATGTATTTTCTTTATTATCTATATGTATATGTATATAGTTGTCCTTTTTGTTATAGAGATTTTGTGTCTTATATATTTATATATATATATATATATATATATATATATATATATATATATATATATATATGAGTGAGATATGTATTAATATAAATATATATGCAGATACATATGTATGTTTTGTACTGCAAATACATATCCAGATATGTATGTCTATGTATTTTGTATATTTTTTTAATATGTGTATGTGATATACATATATGTCTTTTAAAAATAAAAGTTAGAGATAAAAGATTAAAAACACGAAAAAAAAAATAGAAGCTATAAATAGAAGTGTAAAAATAAAAGAAAAAAACAAAAAATAGAAAAAAGAAGAAGAAAATGAAAATAGAAAAAAAAAAGATATGAGAAAGAAAAAAAAAAGAAAAATAAATAAAGAGAAAAGGGAAAAAAGAAATAGAAGAGAGAAAATAAAATAGAAAGCAAAAAATGAAAAAGAAAGAGAAATCAAAATAAAAAAATAAAATGATAAAAAATAAGATGAAAAAGAATTAAAAAAAATTTTTTTAGAGATATAAGTGTGTGAAAGAGAGAAAAAACAGTAATGATGTTTTATTTTAAAATTTTAAATACCATGAAGATAATTATCTTCAAATATAAGAAAAAAATTTAAAAAAAAAAGAAATAAAAATAAAAAAAATAGAAGAGAGAAAATAAAATGAAAAAAAATTATAATAAAAAATAAATTTAAAAAATAAGATGGAAAAAAATGATAGAAGATATGAATATACGAAATGGTAAAGTAATGGAAATAAAACAGGCTATAGTGTAGTTAATGCCTAATGGGTTACATAACGTTACTCTTGTTATAAACTGTAATTTTATAAAAGTATTATTATTTATTATAATTATAATATTAAGTAAATTTTTTGAGAATAATTATGTATGTCACTTTTAAGTTACCCAAACAAGTGAAAAGATTAATTAAATTCAATCGTGGTCGCTAACACACACCAATGTAAGATTTCAATTCCGACCAGCTGAATTTTCCTGCTGTTTCTTTTGGACCATCCATTTCTCGAAACTCAATAGGACGTCAAATTTTATACTCCCTCCGTTTTAAATTATTCGTTTCAAATTTTTTAATTTAATTTCTTATTTTACATATTTTTTTTATTAATAAAAAAAATAATTTTTTTCTCATATTTTATCTTTTACATTAAGTATTATTTTTAATTAAAATGTAAAAATTATTTAAAGAAATATTATGATAAATTAATTATGTTATTAATTATTTTTTTTAATTAATATATCATCTTAATTTGAAACGGATAATTTGAACGGAGGGAGTATATTTAAAGGAGGAAAAGTTGCCTTATACAAATTAATAAAATCCAAAGAAAATGTACTTCTGAATTTCGATCATTACGATTACCAAATTAAATAATAAAACAATTAAGTAAGCTACTGTAGCTAATGCCGAACATATTATTACTCGAATTTTCAAAACTATAAATTCTCCTGCCTAGCGAAAAAAAAAGTATATGTTCTACCCTCCATAAAATTCATGAGTTCTTTTTTTAAAAAAAAAAAAAGAAATAAAGTTCTTCATCCTAACTGACAACGAAACGATTAAGAGGTTGTTTGATTGGAATAAGTTATTTCAAAATTAATTATTTTGAAATTAGTTAGTATTATATCTTCAAGATAAATTAAAATAAAATTATAATATTAAATAATTAATCATAAAATTAATTATTGCATACATTTTCAAATTAAATAAAAAAATAAATTTATTTTCAAATTAACCTCATAATTAATTATCCCTTTATCTCTTCTGCCAAATATGTCACTAAACAATTTTACAAAAATAACAAGACAAAGAAACGCAAGTAAAAAACAAAAAAGCGGTGTGGTAGATTTCATAATTTCCAGTATTTGTACTAATCTCCCCAACTTTTAACGAGCACCAGTCGGCAAATTTTGTCGAAGCGCGTGCATCACACTCGAGACCAATAACAATAACAATGGGCGTGAAAATAACATTGTAATTTCCATCAAAATTCAAGGGCATTTCTCTTCTCCTCTTCAACATCTTCACCACTATATATGTGCATTTCTGTATATCACCGTGTTTGTTTGATCAACAATTGTTTAGATTTGAAGAATCCAACACACTAGAGTGAGTGTAATATTTGATTTTCTTATTTATGTGTTACAGTTTCAATTTTGTGTAAAATAATTAAGGTGAATTTGGGCGTGCAGGAAGAGATGGGATCAGATGAGAAAGTTCATGTATTTGAGGAGGTTGCTAAGCACAACAAGACCAAAGATTGTTGGCTTATCATCAATGGCAAGGTTAGATCTTTAGTAGTAATTTCTTGTCAGTGAGGATCAATGAGTCTGAATCTTGTTATTCTTGAATCTTGAAGGGCTTTCTTTTATTCTTCTCTTTTTTGGCTATTAATTAATCTACATATTCAGATGAATTATCAAATAAGTGGGCTGTAGAAAGTAATGTTAATTGAAGTTATCGAAATTGTTTGTAATCTGGGGATTCCTTTTGTTCTGATATTGTTTTGTTTGAATAGGTGTTGAATTGTTTGCTTTGTGCAGTCTCAGTTGTTCTGTAACAGAGTGTCAACATTGACTAGTTTTTTTTAACTCTCTGCATCCATTTGGTGCTACTGGTGTTAAAGAGACAAAGAGGTTTATAGTGCGTAAAAGGGCAATCCGTTACACGAAGAATCCTGTGTTCACACAGAGTCTGGGGAGTGTGCGTAGGCAACCGACCTAATTTTCCATGGCTCAAACATGTGATTGTGACCCTTAGGGGCCATTTGGTTTGCGGTATTAAAGTCAATAATCCCGGGATAAAATATTTTATCACACATTTGGTTGTAAATATTTGGGATAACTTATCCCGGACTAATAATTAGTCTCGGGATAAGTTATCCACCCAATTGGTGGGATAACAATCCCAAGACTATTTCTCTTTGATGTAAAATTATACAAGGACTAAAATACCCTCAAAATTTATGATTTCATTATATATATATATATATATATATATACACTAGTATTTTAATTATGAATTTTAATAAAAGTTAAATACTTAATAATTTCTACATAAATTTTATATTTACATTAAAAACTTATTTAGTAATGTATAATAATTTATCTAAAATTCAAAATTCTTATTCCATCATTATCTCCAATTATCCGCTTTCATTGACCCGCCTTACATGAAGTATTTCTTTTAATTCACCCATATATATATTTTTTATTTATGAATATATTATATGTTAAATTTATTTGAATAATTATTCTCTAAAAAATAATTAAAAATATCAACACTATTGTTGAATTACATATTTTAAATATAATAACTTGAAAATTGATTATTATGGTATATATCAATTAAAATGAATTTTAATATATTATATGAGTGATATGTGTTTAAATGAAATGAAATAAACAATAAATTCTCTTTTACTTTAACAAACTTAAGTTGAAAGTTTTTATTTTAAACTAAATAAGATGTAGTAAGATTTTTTTAAAACACATACGGCATAATCATGGAAAGGCACACGCAAAAAAATTGAAGCTAAATAAGATGAAAGTTTTATTTTTAAAAATAAATATTTAAAGCTTGAAAAGAAATTATATAAAAAAGAGTTAAATAAGATGGAGGGTATTTTTGAAATCACTTAATTTATTCTTAGAAATTATACCATGCATATTACTTTGAATAATCTCAGCATCCATCATAACTTATCCCATCATAACTAATCCCAGCATAACTTATTTTCCAACCAAACGACTCCTTAGTTTACTCGGAGACAACTTTACTGTTGCTCCAAAGTTTCCTGGTATTAGCAATACTAACTTTTTCTGCAGATGCTGAGAAGGTTTATCTTGGTAACATAAATTTCGATTTTCCATTTGGAAACTGAGAGCAGGTGTGTACGTAGGTGACTTATCGAAGAGAAATTAGTAATGTAGAACATCAGGGGTTGATAGTAGAAATAAACAATTGAACTCTATGTTTATGCAGAGGTGGATAAAGTTGGTATTTTTCTCCCTTTTTCTCTGTATCCTTAGGTCAACAACCTAAAGATTTTGCCCATGCATGTTGCTATGGTAACAAGTGACTATACTATCATATTACCCAGAAAATTGTTACTATATCACATATATTGAAAATAGGCTTGTCACATTGATGAATTTATGGTGTAAACATATATAAGCATTTCTGGTTAAAAGACAATGCGGCGACATTTTTTTAATTTTGTGGTGATTCAAAGAAGAAAATATCTTGAACATGAAGCGTTGTCAGTATTGAGTCTCTCGTGTCTCCGGGACTCTCATATATCCGGCACAGATCTAACCTTGTAGGACTATTCTTTATGGAAAGGTAAATCAGGCTTATGTTATGCTAACGACGTGACATGTTTATTAATCCTGACTTCCCCTCCCCATTCTTGGCTTAATGATAAGGTCAGCGTACACTCTACCCTCTCCAGACCTCACTTGTTGGATTTCTCATGGTATGTTGCTGTTGTGGTGGTTCCAAATACCATGGTAGAAGTTCCGAGTTCAAATCAGCAAACTTGGCTCCTAAAGTTATATGAAACGTAGAGTAATCTCATAAAGCAAATATCCTTTGATCTAATTTGACTATTTGAGCATAAATGTAACATACATCTGATTCATTTGGAAGAAAATTTTTAGAACATACATCTAATACAATAGTTCAACTTTATGACCTGCCAGTCAGCTATAACTGTTGGAGATGAAGAAAACAGTTTCTGAAGAAAACAGTTTCTTACTCACAGAGGTAGTATTAGATACCTAACTCTGTGGAATTTCTCAAGGATTCCACGATGGACGTTCTGCTTTAAGTTACTTATGCTGTCAAAAATGTTTTAACCTGACTTCCCCTTTCTATCTGATTTTTTTTTGTTGGACTACTACTGATCGTTAGTGTTACCTAGACCAACTCATATCTCCTCTATCACTTCCTTTTTAAGGATCCAATTTCTTATTTTTCTCCTTCTGTAAGACAAATATTGATTTATGTCGTGGAATCAAATTGCTCTATAGGTGTATGATGTAACTCCATTCATGGAAGATCATCCAGGTGGTGATGAAGTTTTGCTTTCAGCAACAGGTAAAGCCCGAGTATCTTACACTCTTTATCTTTGTTGCAAGTCTTGCGCCTTTCTCTGTGGCCTGGTTCTGAAAATTCATTTGATTGTTTGACAGGGAAAGATGCAACGAATGACTTTGAAGATGTTGGCCACAGTGATTCCGCAAGAGAGATGATGGATAAATATTACATTGGAGAGATTGATAAGTCAACAGTTCCTCTAAAACGTGCTTACATTCCTCCACAAGAAGCCCCGTACAATCCGGGCAAGACGTCAGATTTTGTTATCAAAATTTTGCAATTTCTTGTGCCCCTCTTGATTTTGGGCTTAGCATTTGCTGTGCGTTACTACACCAAGGAGAAGTAAATCTGTGGCAATCTAATTCTGATTGACAAACGCCTTCTGTTTGATTTATGAAGCTGATTGGCACTTGGTTTATAATTCATTTAAGGAGCTGCAGTAGCTGAACTTGATACTTAGTTTGTATGTGGCCTCACAGTTGCCATTCGCAGTAACCCCTTGTAAACAATAGACTTCACTGGGTTTTGTTTATGATATTTGGCAGACGTCCTTCTCCATTCTGAATAATTTCTGTATTGCATCAATCTATAGATAGAAAGTTTAGCTGCAGCTAGTCGACTGACTAAAAGATCAGGATATTAGAATGGACGTAAAATGGCTCTTTAAGCTGTTTAGCGAATAATTTGTATACTTTGGTAGTATATTTTCCTCTTCATGCAGGGCGGAGCCAGAGCAGTGAAACGGGGTCACTTCGTTGAAAAATTGGACCTTATAGATGGGAAAAGTTTATTATTTTGCATGCATATAAAAGTTGCTGAATCTCGCTGGTACAGGAATTTCTTCTTTTTTTTTATGAAGGCAAAATGATTTGGTGGACACTTGTACTGATTGGTAAAGTTCTACTTATCTTTTTGTCATTTCCCCTTAAATCCGGCAAAACAAAATATTTTCAACTCTTTACCCATCAAAACATAATATTTTTAAGGTAAAATGACTCGATGAACCCTTATATTATGTCTGTTTTGTAATGTGGATACTCTTACTTACACATTTGTCATCTGGACCCTTGAACCCACTAAAAAATAATATTTTAAACACTTTTTTGGTGAGTGTAACACACTCGCACACGTCAGTTTTCATGTCATTTTATTAAATTCCACGTCATTTTTAAAATGTCACATAAGAAATTAAATATTAAAAAAATAAAAATTAAAAATAATAAAAATTAAAATCATGGAAACTCTCTTCTCCATTTCTCTCTTCTCCATCTCTCCACTCTCTCTTCAAATTGAAATCAAACTTTTTTTTTATACAATCATACTAGTGCACTATCATTTAAAGATAATATTACTACTAACTTGCCCAAACATTCATCAACAAAACGAAAAAAGAAAAAAAAAACACTCCTAGATAAAGTGAGTCGAAAAGACTGTTTTCATCCTTCATTTTCGACTGAAATTGTTGCAGATTTAAGGACCATGTATCGATAGACTGCAACTTTTCTCTTGCGAGAGGAAGAATTGTCTCAGAAAGTACCGTTTTTTCAGCTTCCTGTGAAATGTATGAGTTGTGAATTGCCTCTTTATTGGCTAAAATTTTCCTTGGCTTCTTTACAATAATGGTTTAATTGCCTTCAGTATGTGGTACAAATTCTGCACTGTACTCCAATTTCCATCCTCCTACTAGTATGTCCCAATGTTATTGTTGCATCAGCCTCAATGCCTTCAATTTGAATATTGACTTTTTCTCCTTTAACAGAAATTGAAATCAAACTTGGGATAATTTGATGGGGCTTTTGTGAAATTGAGCTTTTCCAAATAATTTTTAATCAAATTCAATTACCCCAATTAATTTATGTTCACCGAAACAGCTTCGTCGACCAAATTCATGACCCTTGCCAAATCTGAAGCCAACACCAAAATCATCATTGCAGCAACTTATTAAAGAACTGCACAAAACGTTCTGAAAATTACAAGATTAAATCATATAACTAGCAAAGATTAACACACACAAAGCAAATCAAGAAAACTCAAATTCCATAATTTCAGAAAGAAGCTCTACAAGGCTACACCTTAACAACAACCATTCGATTACAAGATGAAATTGAAGGTGCTAAAGTCTAAATGGTTTCAATTCAATTGGATGTAAAATTCAACTCTCACATGTTTTCCTTTTTTATTTTACTCTACAAAGTTAGTAATAGTACAGTAATATTAAAAATAGACAAGTGTGTATGGTTTTGGTTTGGGGGGGGGGGGGGGGGGGGGGGGCGGTGGGAACAATTGTGAGGGAGGATGCTGGATTGGAGGAGTGAGGATGGGTGAGGGGTGAGGAAGAAGGGTAATTTTTTAAAAAAATTAATACTTTTTTTATTTTTTTAAAAAATACTATAAATGTTTTTTTAAGTCACTTGCTCAAAAAACGTGTGTTTACACGCGTTTTGGCATATCATTGAGTTAATGCCATATAAGCAAAAAAATGTTTAAAATATTGTCTTTTAATGGGTTCAAGGGTCTACATGACAAATATATAAGTAGGAGTATCCACATTACAAAACGGACACAGTATAAGGGTCCACTGAGCTATTTGTCTATTTTAAATGCTTTTTTCATCTAATTAATATAAGTGTAATACACTCGAGAGACGTCGCATGCCATGTCATTTTTAAATGACACGTAAAAAATTAAATATTCAACAACAATAAATTCAATGTATTCCCACACAGTGAGGTTTGGGTAGGGTAAAATGTACGCAGTCCATACCGGCTACCTCTACCTCCGAAGAAGTAGAGGTAATATTTTTTAAAATATTTATATATATTTTAAATATTCAAAATATATATAAAATATATATATATATCTATATATAATAACAGAAGCAAAAACTGCCATATGTCATCACCACAAAAACTTGTATTTATTAAATTAAAAATTAAAATTAAATAAATTTTAAAAAACATTATTAACTGTCACACACTAATTTACAGAATAACTACCTCTATGTGAACTACGCATTAAAAGAAATGAAAAATAATTTTTTAAATATAGGTAGTTTCACTAACACAATTATTTTGATTTACTTTTATATCTAATATATTTTCAGAAAATATAGGTAGTTTCAAATAGATATGTATCAGCCAAAAAAACAAGATTTTTTTTTTTAAATCCTATTTTAAAAATAAAAAATAAATTTAAATTTAAATAATTTTTTGAAACCACAATAATCTTTTGCACTATCTTTCACTTTCACTTTCGAAACTCTCTGATCAAAATAACAATTAAAGTATTGATTTTTCATAACACAATTTCTTTTTTAATCTTGCTCTAAACGTTGAATTAGTGTCAGATATAAACACCAGGTATAATTCGCTGCACTTTTTTGTTTGATGATTAATCAACGCAGAATAAATAATGAGAAGTAGGAAATTGAAGCAAGTGAGAGGTGTGGCGAAAGTGGATGAGTAGCCTAACAGGAGTTGAAAATCAATTATCAAGTAGATATAGGACTCTATATTCGTTGACAAGCTTCATTCGGGTTTCTCTAATTTTTTTATTTTTTTTGCAACTCTCTATTTGATTTGTGAAGTAAGTGTTTAATTTTTATTTATTGATTTGTGAAGTAAGTGTTTAATTTTTATTTTTCTTAATTGATTTGTGAATCTATTGTATTCTGTGGCGATTTAAAAACACACACTAAATGAAGTTTTGATGGGTTTGATTTTGTAACTTTCGTTGCTTTTGCGATTCAATCTACAATTATATTCCATCATGCATTTGGAGAGAAAGATGATTTGGCAAACAATACATCTTCATTTTTCTTTTTGGTGTTTGTTGTCTCCCCTTTTCCTCAATGTTTTTGCTTCATTTTTTATTATCATAAAGTATTATTGCATGTAGATAACATCGCTCACTATATATTTATATTTCAAAGATGGAGCAAATAATTAAGAGGTGCTCACTATATATTTATATTTCAGAGATGGAGCAAATAATTAAGAGGTTTGATACTCACTAGTAAATATTGACATTTCATTCAGAAACCTTGTTGTTGGCCATCAAATTATGACATAAGTGGTGGTATAACGCATCTATCATTTTTCTTTCTTCTTTATTTTGCTGGGCTTCTTTGCTACTCTCATTATTTGTCAACATCTTCAATTACTTTCAGTCTTTACATTCTTCGATGTCTTCATTGTTAGTTTATGAATTCGATATTTGTTCAGAAAAATTAAACTATTTTAATTATGTTTCAATTTGATAGCATTGAATAATTTATAGAGGAACTATATGACAATATAGATAAGATTTGTGTCGAAGCCTTAAGCAAGCATCTCACTGTCTTTCCTTCAGTATTGTTTCCCTTAATCTTTGCCTCTTGATGTGGTGTATATATGGTAGAATACTCTTTAGTGTATACTATTTCATAACATAGAAGTGTATGATATTTTTAATAAGATTTGACTATTCTCATAATCCATGTGTATGACATTTCATGGTTAGCATGTGTTTAATTCATGAGTATGTGATTTTCAAGTTAGCATATGTTTTCTCCTGCTATGAAAGTTTATATGTTCTTCAAGTCATCTTGAATTATGATGGTCCAAATCATTGTGTGATATGATGCAAGAATTTGGTAAGCTAAACTTAGAGGAGACATCTTGAGATAAATATTTGTTGGTTGCATGGCTACTAACATATGCCGTTGTTGAATGACCTTTTAAGTTATATATATTCAAGTGTTTTCTCATTTTACTCTCCTTGAATTTTTTCTTCTCTACAATCAGATATTATGATTTCTGTTATTTCAAGGTATTTAAGTTGCAAGTTGGAGAATATCGAAGTTGATTTTTTTCCTTATCATCAGTTATTCTGTCTGATGAGTTGTTGAACCTTTATTCATTTGTTGATGCAAATGTTGAGTTGTTGAACCTTTATTCATTTATTGATGCAAATATGAATTGATTTGCAGGCTGCATTATACAAGCGAAGGGCAAAAAGAAATAATAATTTCTGCATTGACATAGGAGGAATTAAAAACATAGTAGGAGGAGCCAAAGCACAAGCAAATCAAAATCAAGAATAGGTGAAGCTTAAGGTAAAAAAGATGGCAAATAAAATAAAATCAACAAGACACTTGCAGATATCATGTTTATGCTATTAAACATAAGATAGTACAATATTGATTTTGTCAAATATATCTCCGTTTGGTATACATACAAATAAATAAAAGTATAAAAATATCTTTTAATTAAATGATTAGGTGGTTGAAATGATTAGGTGGTTGAAATTATTGTTTTACGAATTATACGGTGTCATTATGTAAAAAAATCTTGCAATTGGTCAATTAATAATTTTACAATCTTTCAAATGATTTGCTTGAACTGTAGCAAACGTTAGTAAGTAAGATAAAGGTACATACTGAAAATTGATAAGTTTAGAAGCAAATAAGAAGGTGAACGTAGCAAATGAATATTTTCACAGTAAAGTTATTGTCAAATTGTTAGTTTTTGTCTATATAGAGCTTGAGTAGTTCAACTATCATGTTGCACATTTTAAGAGGATAAGAGAATTTAGTACAGATTCATAGTTATTTGGATGAATTAATTATTTTAATTGGATAATTATCCTCAAGGGTCAGCCTATTGGTTTTTTAATTCAATTTAATTATATTTCATAGATTAAATTAATTTAATTTTTTAAAATTAAACTCTAGATATTCAACTATGAAAAATAATATAAATTATAATTTTTTTCAATTTAATTATAAAATACATCTTAAAATGATGGTCAAACTTTGTATCTTTTATCTCTAAAAAAAAAAGAGCATATAAAAAGAAATGAAGGGAGTGAAGATTAAGCACTTAAGTGAGAATAGATATAGAAGGTATTCTAGAAAATCAATCCTATTTTAGAATTGTCAATAGTAAATGACATTTTTGATTTTTTATATTTCTAATGGCTTTCTTTTTCATCACTAGAACTAAAATACACACGTTATTTACACGAACTAATGCTTAAAAAGGATCAATGCTCCTCTGAAAGACCTTCTTTCTAATAGCATATTTTTTTAAAAAGTCCGCGCATTGCGAGGGTACGTATTCTAATTTAAAAATAAAAAACTCCCCACCCCATCCCCTCCCCTGACTCCTCATTTGTTAAAAATATTAATTTATATATTTTAGAACCTATTAGAATAATCTAAAAAATAACAATTCTATATATTATTACAAAAAATTGATCAAAAAATTTGTTCAATAATATAAAAATAATTATGTCTGAATATTTCAATAATCAATAATCAAAAAAATAATATTCAAAACTCACCCACCCCCTCAATGATTTAAAAAACACTATTCAATAATTTAAAAAAATTGATCAAAATAATTGTTACATAACAAAATAATTTATTCAATTTTTGGGACAATTCTTAAATTTGAAAATCATTTTTGTGTGATGTTCTTTTTTTTTGAGTTTTGCGATTGGGTGGGCGGGTGTACTGGGTAAAGGTGGGGGGAAATGATTGGTGTGGGGTGAGGGGGACGGGGGAGAGGGTAGGGAATGGTTGGTGCGGGGTAGGGGATGGGGGAAAGGGAATGACTAGTGTAGGGTAGAGGGTTGAGGGACGGGGGAGAAGAGTTGGTGCGGGGTAAGGACGAGAGAGAGGGGGATGGTGCGAGGTGGGGATGAAGGAGAGGGGCTGCTGTGAGGTGCGGGTGGGGGATGAGGTAGAGGGGCTGGTGTGGGGTGTGGGGGGGAGGGGGAAACGAGAGAGAGGGGGGCTGGTGCAGGGTGGGGGTGGGGGTAGGGGAGAGGTCAAATGAAGAGGGTTTGAATTTTTTTTTTTCATTTTTTTAACTTACAATTTCTTTAAAAAAAATTACTTCATAGTAAAAAAATTTGATTTCACTCGCTAGAAAACACGTGTTTTACACACATTTTTTAAATCGTCAATTTAATGTCACATATACAAAAAAGAATTTAAAATATTTTATTTTGATGGGTTTGAAAGTTCAGATGACAAAAAGATAAGTAAAAATGTCTACTTTATGAATCAACACAAGTACAAAGGTCCAGCAGATCATTTTGCGTTTTATAAAAAATTAGGATACGTACCTGCGCGATGCGCTGATTTTTTTTTTAAAACATATGCTATTAGAAATAAGGCCTTTCAGAGGAGCACTTATCCTTTTTAAGCATTAATTCATGTAAATAACGTGTGTATTTTAGTTCTAGTGATGAAAATGAAAGCCATTAGAAATACAAAAAATCGAAAATGTCATTTACGATTGACAATTCTAAAATAGGATTGATTTTCTAGAATAACTTCTATATCTACTCCCACTTTAGTGCTTAATCTTTACTCCCTTCATTTCTTTTTATATACTTTCTTTTTTTTTAGAGATAAAAGATACAAAGTTTGACCATCATTTTAAGATGTATTTTATAATTAAATTGAAAAAAAAAATTACAATTTATATTGTGTTACATAGTTGAATATCTAGAGTTTAATTTTAAAAAATTAAATTAGTTTAATCTAATTTAGATTGAAACTTAATCAAATTGAATGTAAAAAAACAATAGGCTGAACCTTGAAGATAATTATCCAATTAAAATAATTAATTCATTCAAATGTCTATGAATCTGTACTAAATTCTCTAATCCTTTTAAATTGTGCAACATGATAGTTTAACTATTCAAGCTCTATATAGACAAAAACTAACAATTTGACAATAACTTCACTGTAAAAATATTCATTTGCTACGTTCACCTTCTTACTTGCTTCTAAACTTACCAATTTTCAGTATATACCTTTATATTACTTACTAATGCATGCTATAGTTCAAGCAAGTCATTTGAAAGATTGTAAATTATTAATTGATCAATTGCAAGATTTTTTTACATAATAACACCATATAATTCGTAAAACAATAATTTCAGCCACCTAATCATTTAATTAAAAGATGTTTTTATACTTTTATTTATTTGTATGTATACCAAACGGAGATGTATTTGACAAAGTCAGCATTATACTATCTTATGATTAATAGCATAAACATGGTATTGGCAAGTGTCTTGTTGATTTTATTTTATTTGCCAACTTTTTCACCTTAAGCTTCACCCATTCTTGATTTTGACTTGCTTGTGCTTTGACTCCTCCTACTATGTTTTTAATTTTTATTATGTCGATGCAGAAATTATCCTTTCTTTTTGCCTTCCGCCTGTATAATGCAGCCTGCAAATCAATTTACATTTGCATCAACAAATGAATAAAGGTTCAACAACTCATCAGACAGAATAACTGATGATAAGGAAAAAAATCAACTTCGATATTCTCTAAATTGCAACTTAAATACCTTGAAATAATAGAAATCATAATATTTGATTGTAGAGAATAAAAGATCTGATACAAGCACAAGGAGTACCAAGAGTACAAGCTATTGTCCAAGGTTCAAGTTTCAGAATTGGCAAGAATTTAAGACTTTTGGAGTATTTTGAAGCCTTGGTCAAGAGGAGGAAGGAGGGGAAATTATACACTCAAGAGGTACCTCAAGTGAAGGTTAATGAAGACATTTTACACTCCAAAATGACACTCAAGAGGCACCTCCTTTAAGCTCTCATTAAGGGTATTTTTGTCAATTGTTATGTAATAATATAAATAGACCATTTTACTTCTTTTTTCATTAGATTTTTGATAACATTGGATATTACTCTTAGATTGTAGTTTTTAGTTTTCTAGTTTAGCTCTAGAATCCAAAAATTGGACCTTGAATACATTTGGAATTGGTTTTTCACTTGTATTGGGTTATTTGTGAAGAAAGGTGTGCTTGAGGAAGTGTGAGTCCTTTGGGTCACCTAAGAGAGTGGTTTGATCTTCCATTAGTGAGGTGTGATTGGAGATTTGATACATCTCCTTTTGTTAATCACATAGTGGAAATAAGGGTCTCTCTACTATCTTTACATTTATGCAATTCTTCTTCTTCATCTCCTTCTAGTGTGTTATTTTTCTCTTTATGTGCTTGCTGATTTTGCATCTTATTGTCATTTTCGTGTGTTTGATAGTCTTTTAGGCTATCATATGGTATCAGATCCTTGGTTAGAGTTGTTCCTACATCCCTAAATCTTGATTTTAGTGTTCTTATTAAGAAAATCTCAACAAAAAAGAGTCAAAAATACAAAAAAAAGGTGTTGTCTTGTGTTTGTTGTAGATCCAAAATTTTCAAGTTATCTCTATAAGTTTTTATTTTGTTTTGAAGGTTTCTAGTGCTAGATCATTTCTTTCTAGCATATAGGGAGTCTAGATCTAAGTTTGGAGCAATGTTTGGTTGAATTTGAGCTAGATCCACCATTGTTGTGCTTTGTTTGAAGCTTTTTTGAGGTGGATCTCGTGGTGAACATCTTTTTTGTGATGTGTTGTGGCTGGTTTGTGGATATTTGAGCTTGCCTTGACCCAAGGAACCTAGATCTAAAAGAAAAATTGAAGTTTGGGTTCATTTGCTTTGTGGTCAAACTTCGAACAACTCTTGAATATTCATATTGTTCTTCACCATCTTCATTTCTTGTTGAAGAAGAATATTTAAAAAGAGTGTTAGATCCACAAAAAGAAAGAGGGAGGGTAAAAAATTTGTTTATCTAAAAGCATATTCCAAGAATATTCAAGTATTCTAAAAAGAAGAGGGGAGGACAACAAAGTATAATTGAAAGTACAAGTGGTGGTGGGGGGGGGGGGGGGACCATTGAATTCAAATCCATTTGAATTTGAGAAAAAGTCTCCAACCCACCATTTTCCCCCTAAATTTCATCCAAAACACTCTCCTAAGTGGATCTTTGGCCGAAACTCAAAATTGGAACGTGAAAATTTTTTTGCAAATCGACAACCAAGCACATTGTGCTACGTCATCAATAGTTGATCAACCTAATTAAGCTCTAAACTAAATTTCTTAATTTCTCCTTTTTTTAATTCTAATTTCTTGTGTGTTAAACTCTATCACTAATTAGCAAACTAGTAACTACCTACTAGGTTGATAATTAGTCTTGGGTCTGTTTGTTTCGTGTCTTCGATTTTGATGTGCCTTTTCTCATTTTTAATTCGTAGTGTTTTGTTGGTTCAAATTTGTACATCACTTTATTTATGTCATTTTAAAAAAAGATCGATTCCGAACCAAAGCTTCTTACCACTCAAGTAACTTGCCAAGTATTGTCAATTATCCAACACTTGTGAAGCCAAGTATGAGGTGAGGTTGAGTGAGAGTGTGGTGAGGCTTTTGAACTAATTTGTTTGTTTGTTTTGTAGGTGTTATTTTGCTATTTTCGCTTTTGTTAGGTCCATTTGAAATGGAATCCGAAGATGCCTCATCCCAACATTTGGGAAATGATGTTTTAGGAGTCTTGATGGCTCGGGTTGAGGCCTTTGCCCGAAAAATAGAGGATAATCATGATGCCTTGAAGAGTAACTTGGATGCTATGAGGAGTGAAATGTCCACTCTTAGTGGAAGGCTTGATTGTGTTGAAAGTGGGAGGAACTCACGACCTTCTACTCCTAATCCCTATCATGTGTATTCTAGTGTTCAAGCTAATAACTCAGCCATGACTATTACCCCCGTTCCCCTACATCAAATGCTTCACCCTCCAAGAGATCTACAAAAACAGCCACTAAACCACTCCCAAACCTCTCCTAAACGGACCCTACAAAGACCACTACATCACCAAATGGACCAAGTACAACAAGAGGGACTTGGGATTCAAACTCTACCACTAAATCCGAACCTACAAGTGTCAAATCCCTTGAACAAAAGACCAATTACCCCACATAACCAAACACCTCCACAAAATGCTAACTATCAAATACCAAATACCATGAACCAAATACCTTACCCTTCACCACATCCAAGACCACAAGTCCAAGCTCCAAATAACCAAAGGTGTCACAACCCTCCATAAAGACCCCAAAACTGAAACTACCCATTCCAAATTGAAGATTATGGTAGAGGGGAGCAAGACGGTTATGATATTTCTAATGATGACTATTGGTTTGAAGAATAAATGAGGGCAATACATGATCAAAGAGGGCATTATGGGAGAAATTGAGGACAAAAATGAAGACAGGGAAACCGAGAGGTGGGCATTAATTCAATCAAGGTTGGCATTCCAATTTTCAAAGGTGAGAGTGATTCGGAAGTGTACTTAGCTTGGGAATCCTCTTGTGAAAAGATTTTTCAAGTGAATGACCTTTTCGAAGAAAAGAAAAGTTGTTATGTTATTGCTCACTTTGAAGGATATGCAAATACTTAGTGGGATTACATCAAAAGATTTGATGATGTGTTAATTGGTGGCGAACCACCTCCTTGAGAGATGTTGAAGAGACTTATGAGATAAAGATATGTACCGAAGCACTATAGACATGAGCTCCTTACTAAGCTTTACAATCTTAATCAAGGAAGCAAGTGCCATGGCCTATTATGATGAATTCCAATAACTTATTTTGAAGCTTTACCATAGAGGTGAACAAGTGCAACATGATGTCATTCGCTTCAAGGTTGGGTTGAATAAAAGACATATCTTCCCGTTTGACTCTTCAAAATTTTGAAATCGTGGTTGAAATCTTCCAATCAGCTATGGAATTTGAGAAAGAGAAAAGGAAAGGTACAAGCCAAAGGCCCCCTACACCTTCTCAGATTGGTCCAAAGAAAAGGGCATGGTTTCGACATCCATGGATCCTCCTCAAGTCATGACCAAGGCTACCCAATACCATTCTCCAAATCTTGAATGTAAATCAACTTTTAATTCTCATTTTAAGAGTCTACAATGTTTCAAGTGTCAAGGGTGGGGGCATAGGGCAAGTGAGTGTCCTACCCGACGTAATGTGATCCTAAAGGGGGGATTATATTATCTTGGTAAAGAAGTAAAGTTGGAGAACCTCTTTCATACCAAGTGCCTTATTAAAGTAAGTGTGAGCTCAATGATCATAAATAGTGGAAGTGGTGTGAATATTACTTGTGTCACTTTGGTTGACCACTTGAAACTATCCACTATCCCTCACCTAAATCCATATAAGCTTCAATGGTTAAACAAGTGTGGTGAATTGAAGGTCAAAAGACAATGTGTGATTAGATTCAAGGTAGGGAATTATCATGATAAAGTATTGTGTGATGTAATCCCCATGCAAGCATGTCACATATTGTTGGGAAGGCCTTGGCAATTTGATAGGTACACTATACATGATGGAAGGTCTAATAGGTACACCTTTGTGCATGGTGGCCGAAAGTTCACTCTTCTACCTCTTCCACCATCTAGTGTGAATGAACTCCAAGAGAAAATCAAGAAGTTGGATGAGAAAATAAAGAAGAAAAAGGGAGGGGAGGCCTCGAATCATGAACTTGGAAAGGGAAAAACAAATTTGATTGTGGGACTTGCCCACAAATATGCCTTGTTACTTCCTAACCCAAAAGCTAACATTTTGCCTAGCTTTGATTCTTTTTTATGTGCAGGTAAAATATGAAATGATGACAAAGAAGGATCCAAAAGAAGTTCCACATGAAAGCATAAGGAATGAACTAGAGACTCTTTTGACCGAGAACTCCAAAAAAGTGGACTGCCCAAGCCTCACCTAAGGTGACTTTGCTACTCTCAACACTTTCTTGAACTTAAAATGTTGTGATTTAGTGTCGAGTGAAGTGGTTTTAGGTTTTCCGGTGCATACTTCTTTCCTTCGTAACTCTTTTGTTATGAATAATGATCCATTTGCTCTTAAAACTAGCTCACTACTTAAACATGAAATGGTATGTTTGAGAAATTCCAAGTTAGTGGTGATGCTTCTAATGATGATCTTGATATTGAACATAGTCAATTGAACTTATGTGATGAATCCCATGATATTAGTCTTGTTCATAGTGACCTTGTATATGCCAAAGTTGTGTGTAATACCTTGAATAATTGTGAGCAAATTAGTCTAATGAAAGGAGTGGGTCATCTCGACTTAGACCCTTGTATTATACTTTCATTTGATCCCGGAGTTCCATTGGGGTGTGGGTGGAGTAAATTTTAGTCATGTATATTCCCTTTTGGTGTTGAACCTATTCACTTCTTTTATATCCTTTGTTCTAATTTTTTCATGACAAATACCAAGGATATATGGATGTATGTCAAAAGTGAACAACCTGGGCTTGTCTATATAACTTGTGGTACTAATGCTAGCCCTCCTCCCTTGAGGAATGTGTATTTGTTTTCCCTCTCTTTGGTTTTATAAGATCTGAATTTGAGGACAAATTCCTTTCAAGATGGAGAGGATGATACAAGCACAAGGAGCACCAAGAGTACAAGCTATTGTTCAAGGTTCAAGTTTCGAAATTGGCAAGCAATTGAAGACTTTTTGAAGTATTTTGAAGCCTTGGTCAAGATAAGGAAAGAGGGAAACTTATACACTTAAGAGGCGCCTCAAGTAAAGGTTAATGAAGACATTTTACACTCTAAAATGACACTCAAGAGACGTCTCCTTTAAACTCTCATTAAGGGCATTTTTTTCAATTGTTATGTAATAGTATAAATAGTCCATTTTACTTCTATTTTCATTAGATTTTTTATGACATTGGATATTACTCTTAGATTTTAGCTTTTAGTCTTCTAGTTTAGCTCTAGAATCCGAAACTTGGACCTTGAATACATTTGGAATTGGTTTTTTACTTATATTGAGTTATTTGTGAAGAAAGGTGTGTTTGAGGAAGTGTGAGTCCTTTGGGTAACCTAAGAGATTGGTTTGACCTTTCATTAGTGAGGTGTAATTAGAGATTTGATACATCTCTTTTTGTTAATCACATAGTGGAAGTAAGGGTCTCTCTACTATCTTTAAATTTGTGTAATTTTTCTT
The DNA here is from genome assembly GCA_030864225.1 of Capsicum baccatum var. pendulum. Classification (NCBI taxonomy): domain Eukaryota; kingdom Viridiplantae; phylum Streptophyta; class Magnoliopsida; order Solanales; family Solanaceae; genus Capsicum; species Capsicum baccatum. The sequence goes on along the minus strand of CM061555.1, from coordinate 113,457,527 downwards.
CTACATCTCCTTCTAGTATGTTGTTTTTCTCTTTGTGTGCTTGATGATTTTTGTATCTTATTGTCATTTTTGTGTGTTTGATAGTATTTAGGATATCAAGATCCAAGGAGAGTAAAATGAGAAAACACTTGAATATATATAACTTAAAAGATCATTCATCCACTGCATATGTTAGTAGTCATGCAACCAACAAATATTTATCTCAAGATGTCTCCTCTAAGTTTAGCTTATCAAATTCTTGCATCATATCACACAATGATTTGGACCATCGTAATTCAAGATGACTTGAAGAACATGTAAACTTTCATAGCAAGAGAAAACATATGCTAACTTGAAAATCACATACTCATGAATTGGACACATGCTAACCATGAAATGTCATACACATGAATTATGAGAATAGTCAAATCTTATTAAAAATATCGTACACTTCTATGTTGTGAAATAGTATACTCTAAAGAGTATTCTACTATATATACACCACATCAAGAGGCAAAAATTAAGGGCAACAATATGAAGGAAAGACAGTGAGATGCTTGCTTAAGGCTTCGACACAAATCTTATCTATATTGTCATATAGTTTCTCTGTAAATTATTCAATGCTACCAAATTGAAACATAATTAAAATAGTTTCATTTTCTCAAAAAAATATCGAAATTCATAAACTAACAATGATGACATCGAAGAATGTAAAGGCTGAAAGTAATTGAAGATCTTGACAAACAATGAGAGTAGCAAAGAAGCCCAACAAAAATAAAGAAGAAAGAAAAATGATAGATATGTTATACCATCGCTTATGTCATAATTCGATAGCCAACAAAGAGGTTTCTGAATGAAATGTCAATATTTATCAGTGAGTATCAAACCTCTTAATTATTTGCTCCATCTCTGAAATATAAATAAATAGTGAGCTATGTTATCTATATGCAATAATACTTTATGATAATAAAAAATAAAGCAAAAACATTGAGGAAAAGGGGAGACAACAAACACCAAAAAGGGAAATGAAGGTGTATTGTGTGCCAAAGCATCTTTCTCTCCAAATGCTTCTTCCTTATGATGGAATGTGATTGTAGATTGAATCGCACAAGCAACGAAAGTTACGGAACTAAACCCATCAAAACTTTATTTAGTGTGTGTTTTTAAATCGACACAGAATACAATAGATTCACAAATTAATTAAGAAAAATAAAAATTAAACACTTCACAAATCAAATAAAGAGTTGCAAAAAACGAAATAAGAGAAACCTGAATGAAGCTTGTCAACGAATATAGAGTCCTGGATCTACTTGATAATTGATTTCCAACTCCTATTAGGTTACCCATCCACTTCCTCTGCACCTCTCACTTGCTTCAATTTCTTACTTCTCATTATGTATCCTACGTTGATTAATCATCAAACAAAAAAATGCAGTGAATTATACCTGGTGTTTATATCTGACACTAATTCAACATTTAGTGCAAGATGAAAAAAGAAATTGTGTTATGAAAAATTAATACTTTAATTGTTGTTTTGATCGGAGAGTTTCGAAAGTGAAAGTGAAAGATAGTGCAAAAGATTATTGTGGTTGCAACCAAACTTGGGAGGAAGTTTTATCGACAGTTTCTTTATAAAGTGTACGGTTAATATATGTATAGTAATGTGCAGATAACTATAATTTTTTTATTTGTAATTATCCTTTTTATAAAAATTATTTAAATTTTAATTTATTTTTTATTTTTTAAATAGGATTTTTCTAAAAAAAGTTTCCCTGTTTTTTGGCTGATACATATCTATTTGAAACTATCTATATTTTCTGAAAGTATATTAGATATAAAAGTAAACCAAAATAATTGTGTTTGTGAAACTATCTATATTTAAAAAATTATTTTTCATTTTCTTTTAATGTGTAGTTCACATAGAGGTAGTTATTCTATAAATTAGTGTGTGACAGTCAATAATGCTTTTTAAAAAATATTTAATTTTAATTTTTAATTTAATAAATATAGATTTTTGTGGTGATGACATGTGACAATTTTTGCTTCTGTTGTTATATATAGATAGATTTTCTTTTAATGTGTAGTTCACATAGAGATAGTTATTCTGTAAATTAGTGTGTGACAGTTAATAATGCTTTTTAAAAGTTATTTAATTTTAATTTTTAATTTAATAAATACAGGTTTTTGTGGTGATGACATGTGGAAGTTTTTGCTTCTGTTATTATATATAGACGGAATACATACACAAGCCCCTCAACTATTCCACTTTTTCCGTATAAGCACCTCAATTAAGCCATGTATCTATTGAACCCTTTACTCCTCCACAAAATGTGTCAATTGAGCCCAATCTGCTGACGTGGCAAAAAATATAAACTGCGTGTAATACACACGCCTATGATGTGACAAAGTGACAAATCAAATAATGACACATGACATTTTTATTTAAAATAATTATAAAAATAATTTTTTAATATAATTAAATCTAAATTAAAAAAAAAATTAATACACCCCACCCCTAGCAGACCTTCTCTTCCAATCCCCTCTCCCCTCTTCCTTGTCGATTCAACGCAAAAAGAAAGAAAAAAAAATTGTATCTTATTCTTCTTCTTCATTACATATACTATTACTGTTAGAAGGAAACCCCCCTCCCCGTGAAGAAGTCATTAATGGAGAAGAAGATATGGAGAAGATGAGGGCTATTTTTTTATTTTTTTTTTAAATTTCTTTAATGTGGTTTTTTTTATTGGTTGAGGTTTTTTATATATGAATGATTTTTAACGAAACCATTAATGGAGAAGAAGATGATGGGTATTTTTTTTTCTTAATTTCTTTAATGTATTTTTTTAATTGATTGGAGGATTGGTGTATGTGGAATTTTGTGAGTACGTGTGTTTATTGTAACTGTGTGTATATATTCTAGAAGAAGAAAAATGGAGTGTTCCTTTTGCTTCTCTGTATTGTGTGTGTATGAATGAAATTCTCCATTGTTTGTGTGTTCTTTGAATGGAGAAGAAGATGGAATGCTACTTTCTTTTCTTTTCTTTTTTTATAATTTCTTTAATGTATTTTTTTTTATTGCATTGATTGTTTTTTTTATGTTTAATTTTTTTCATTAATTATGCTTTCTCACTCTCCTTTAGGAGAGTGTATTACATCTGTCATACCATGTCAACGCCACGTCGGCGATTGGACTCAATTGACATGTCATGTCAGCGCCACGTCAGCGATTGGACTCAATTGACATGTTTTGTGAAGGAGTAAAGGGTTTAATAGGTACATGTCTTAATTGAGGTGCGTATACGGAAAAAGTCAAATACTTAAAGGCATGTATATGTATTCAGCCTATATAGAGAGATAAATAAATATTCGTCTGCCACTATTCATGCATCTTGAGAATAGAACCCCTTTACTTCCTTTGGTAATCGATTTCAATTTCACTTTGTTTTGACAGTAGGAATGAAACTTGCCTGCAACTCGATCAATTCACTAGTCAATCTATTCAGCCTACAAAGTAAATGCTACCAAGATAAATAGATAATACTGTCTATCAAGACTGGTTTAGATGGAAAGTGTTGCAGTTCGAATTCAAACCTACAGGCTCTAAGCTGTTAATTCTATACCTTAACGGCTAGGCTATCCCCTTGGAGAATAACATCATAAGGGTCAAATATACCCCTTAACTTTACGAAAAGGTCCAAATATACCCTTCGTTACAAGTTTGGTCCAAATATGCCCTCGCTGTTAAAGTTTAGAAGCAAATATACCCCTAAACTTTGCGAAAAGGTCCAAATATACCCTCCGTTACAACCTATAATCCAACCCACCAATTTGGACCAACCCATAACCCGACCTACCAATTTGAACCAACCCATAACCCGACCCAAATTTTGTTTTCCATCATTGAGGGCCCTTTTTCCAGCAACAAGATAATATCTCTAGTAGTCATCTAAACGAGGATCATTCTTTCCGTCTACTTAGCCTTTGGAAGAGAAGTTATGAATCTGTTCCGCGAACATAACTGTGTAACTTGAGGCATCAAATTTGTATATTAAAGTGATTTTACTCTGCTCCTCGAGAAGTTTGTTGTAAAAATTTTCGATATTACTTCCAAAGATTGAAACAAGGCCTATTTCGGATATGACAATCCATTTTTTGGGGTCTGTCTCTCTCTTAGGAGCTGAAACAGCTGGAGAAGCCATGACCCTGATTCTTCCACATTCTACAACTATTTTGAAATATTTCAGTAGATTAGAGTCCTTCGCGATAAAATCAAATAACATGAAAACAAACCAAAATTTTGAAAAATACAATATCAACACAATATTTGAAGTAGAACATACTGGTAATAAGAAAAATGCAACATGAACATAATATTTGAAGAGTCATTGAACTGGTGAATATTTCGATAACATTATAAGATTGAAATTTTGATAAACAAAATTTGGATCGGTTTATGGGTTGGTCCAAATTGGTGGGTTGGGTTATGGGTTGAACGGAGGGTATATTTGGACCTTTTCGCAAAGTTAAGGGGTATATTTGCTCCTAAACTTTAACAACGAGGGCATATTTGGACCAAAATTGTAACGGAGGGTATATTTGGACCTTTTCGCAAAGTTTAGGGGTATATTTGCTCCTAAACTTTAACAACGAGGGCTTATTTGGACCAAACTTTTAACCAAGGGTACATTTGGACCTTTTTCCAAAGTTAAGGGGTATATTTGACCCTTTTCCCTTACTAAAATGATAATAATGTGAGTTAACTGCTCATGCAGTTTGTGCACCTTCTGCAGCTTGCCTTTAGTGGTATTAGTGGTATTTTCACTTGGGCACAATAATAGCTCCGGAAGAAAGGTAATGTTCCACCACCGGATTTGTGGCAAGGCAATTTGCAGGCAAACAGGATAACAAGGTCAAACTGTACAAGGCTTTCAATGTTTCTTCTTTGCAAGATACACCGGTTACTCAGCACACTATTAAGTCAAACCAAAAACCAACCATTCCACATCCCAACTGCTAAAAGTATCACGAAGCAGTGTAAATACACAATTCTAAGGGTCTCCTGACCAACAAAGGATACTTTAATATAACTAATCTTAGCTCATGCTTGCATGCACTGCTCCCACCCCAACATCCACTCCTTGATCGCCCCAAGGAAGCTGGGCAATGGGCACAAAATATCGTCATAAAGTAAGTTTTCCTACTGGTACTGAAAAAAACCCTATATAATCATAAAATGAGAACTTAAAAGATATATATTGAGCATGGTAGACAAGTCTGGAAATCAGGCTTTCTAATAATGACTACACTGAAATCAAGCAAATAGCAATGCCTGTACTCAGCAGAGTTACGAGTTACAGATGTTCCCGATCTCTGACAAAAAATGAGCAGCAGCAGCAATGTTGTCACTTGCCAGGTAGAAAATCCTTTCTCACCACAAAAACAAGAATTGAAGAACACCAACTCATCAATGCTGAATTTAGCAAAGAGAATAAATTAGTGGTATACAATCTTGGAAGGCACTATATGAAAGGTGTCTATATCTTGTCATGGAGAGTGACCACCAAATCATGGGCATCATCTAGTAGCTTCCATACATCAAGATGACCAGCCATGTTATTGCACTCCCTTAAAATTTCATCCATGCTACTATACTTTTCAGTGATTTGTTTCCTCCTCTGTAATACAGATGCTGCAATTGCATAAAGCAAGAGATCATCAGTTGGTGGGGCACGCTGCCTAATCCTACTCCATGCAGACTTCCCAATCCCAGCCCTAATAGCAGCCTGGTCTGCCCACATTACCTCCCATAGGCAGAGTGTTTGCTCAAAAGTTAATTCCCTCCTGAAGAGAACTACCACCATCCTGTACACAAAAAAACAATCCTCTGCTTGGAGTTTCTCTAAGTGCCTATACAGATGTGAATCCTTATGTTTGATAATCTTAGAAATAATTTTTAGTTGCCTCCTAATTCCAACCTCATCAAGCCTGAAGTTATGTCGGGCCTTCCTCATGAAACCAACGAAGCACCAAAACGCTTCATGGTCCTCTGTCATCACAGTAATTATTGGTGAAAGCAAATCACTCATTCCCTGGCAATAGCCAATTTCAGGGTCATAAAGCGCATAGGCTTCAAGGATGGCAACTAACCGAGCAGCATGGAAGATCCTTGAGGGCTCTAGGTGATCATAGTCCTTCAATCCAACGGCCTGCGCAGAACAGCGTGCACGGCCATCTGATACTACTCCAGCCTGCGGTGTGGAATATGCTATCCATTCTTCATTAGCACGAACTGCGTCAACCCGAATTATTCGTTGCCATGTAGCAAAATCTTCTGCATTGCAGCGCTCATGCTGGACTTCTGTCTTTGAAGGAGAAGAGTCCTCCTTAGAATGCACTTCGCCTATATTCTCATATATGCTTCTTATAGAGAAGAAAGTATTACTCACATCATGATCTGCAGAGGAATCAGAATCAGACGATTCAGAGTCAGAGACATCATTTGACTCCATTGCTCGTTTGGAACTTGAAAATTCATCCAACATTAAATTCCCCTGATTGTCTGAATCCTCAACAAATGGGCTTCTGTCCCCACTAGAGTGGGATTCCAGGGCACTGACAACATCTTCATAATCGGGGAAATCCATCCCTTCCATGAGATTTCCACTGTTTCCGCTGCTTCCAATTCCATCCATCACTTTCATTTTAAAGGTTTCACTGTTGTGTCTCAGTAGTTGGCAGCATTTCCTCCGAAGTCTCTCATATTCCTTTCTGCATTCACATATTTATGCACCATTAAGGAGTATCAATTAGGGGAGTCCAAAAATAAATTGGAACAACCTATAATAGAGAGGTAATTATGACTTGTCAACTAAAAGCAGATATTAAAAAGATTTTCATGTATGACACCTTTGTCAAAGTCGAGCAGATGAATTTGGTTACCTGTTCTTTTTTCTTATAGTATCTCTTTCTTTTTTGCAACTGTCCAATTCATAGCTGCAGAGACACAAGGAATAATTATCAGCCCTGACCCAAGCCTTCAACAGTATAAAACTTGACACATGAAGTAATTAGACAGACGCAGACCCTCCAAAAACATGGCCAGCCCATCACTCCACCAAGTTAATAAATGACAGAAGCTATATAGAGTCTGCCCTTTCACAGCATAGACCTAAAGGGACATAAGCAATTAAGAACCCACTAAATCACCAATCAATGAAGTTATTTTCAGACTTAGTGACCAGAGCTTGGTTTCGTTTATGTAACTTTCGTAGAAAACAGCCCTAACAAAACAGATCAATAGAAAACAGGGATCCTATAATATATAGAAACGAACTTGCAATCTCAATGACAGTCAGTGAAGTCGCAAGTCGGTTTTGAAGAACCACTAATGCCGGGTAAAAAGTTATGCATCTAAATGCAGATATGAAGTCAGATTTCCACTCTATTGTTATTGTTGTCGATACAACTTGAAACCGATTGAAATATTCATAAGAGGATTCATTTAAAAGATCCAATAAAATAACTGCAGTACTGGTCTCTCATTATGGAAACAAATTAAATCATAAAACTGGGAGAAAGTTTAATGTCATCTATCTGGACAATGGAACTCCATCATCTCCCTTGGAGAGTTGAGCAAATTAATTGTCACGCCAAAGTGAAAACAGAAAGGGGGAAGGAGTGTGCGGAATGAACCAAATTTACGAGAGGACGAAAAACTTACACCCCGAGGAGAAAAGGCCAAACCTCCGCCCTGATGCTAGGATCAACTCCCTGCATAAGAGAGGCAAAGATCAGTAAACGAACCCACCCTTTAAATAGACACAGTAGGGAAGAGAAAGAAATGGAAGATGATAAAGTTTTCTGCTATAAGGTTTGACAATAGGGAAAAAGAGATTTCGGCAGAGAAACTGATCTGCAATTTGCCCTATAAGATTCTCTTTGAAAGGGAGAAAATCTACAGAAATTTTGAAAAGTAAAGCATGTCTACACTACACTCCAATTCACCATTCTGTTCTTTTTTGGACTCTAAACAAAAGAAAACTGTGTTATTTTCACCTTTAACCAAGGGAAAGAAAATCATTTTCTCTTACAAACTCCCTCTTCTCATTTCCCTTTATTTTGCTTCCCTTTCACACTTCAAATCAAACATAAAATTTTAACATGTAATAATAAATGAATACATGGAAAATGCGATTCTCAAAAAATATCAAGGCGCAGGAACTCACTCCACTTCGAACTTTCTTTAGAAATTTAACTCCTCCATTACGAAGTTTTCCATCAGGTGTAAAAGACCTTCTCCACCACGGAGGAGCAAGGGCATGTTTTCTCTTTCTACGAGACCATGGTGATTTGAGATGACCACTAAAATGAAAAAACAGCCATAATCAAACATCTCAGTAAACAACAGCTACAGGTAAAGATAACTAAATTAGGAGACCAAATTACCATTTAATAAAACAGACATTCAGCATTATTAAAATTTCACTACTACAACAATCCAACAACAAAAAGTAAAAGCATAAAGGTGACGGAAAAATTGTTCACCAGTACTAACACAGATCAAACCAAAGAAAATTAAATGATCACAAATCCACAATCTACATCTTGGAGATGATAAGCTTATACAAATTATTTTTTCACCTTCTTGGTGCATGATTTGAAGACATAGCCAGCCCAAAAATAAAGATTTAACACTTCAGGAGTCATTACAAAATAAAGTAAGATGCATTATCTTCTGTTAGTACAGGTTCACAGTATCTTAATAACCAAATATAAAGGACAAGTTTGCAGGAAAAATTATGAGAGGGGATAAGCAATGTTCTGTCTGAAACAGCAACATGAGAAGTTCAGTCATGAAGTTCAAACAACACAGACCAAATAGCCGTGACTGGCAGATTATATTAGTTTGCTTTGAGAGATTTATACCGGTATAGACTATAAATGAGAACATTTATCCCTTTATCCTAAAACATCAGACTTTGTTAAACGTTTACCAAATGATACCTCACATTTCATGCAAAAAAAAGACACAATGCAAGAAGATCCCATAAATAACAAATCAAAGAAATAATAAGTGCTTCATAAGGCAGAATATCACATCCCAATTTCGAAAGAGCCTGAGCCTTCTACATCCAGAGGAAACAAAAATAAAGCATTCAATGCACAAGTAATTCATCTCACAGTGTCTGATAGGATTAGACGTACAAAACTGGTCTCAAAAAGAAAAAAAAATAGCAAGAAGAACACGAGAGCATCCACAAAAAGAAATTTAAAAAATCAACAGCAAACAGTACTATGATTTGTATTCTTTTGCCAGTGAATCAATCCTCAGAAGCAAACAGTACTATGGTTTTCTGAACTTAACAGCTGTACAGTCAGTCCTGAATTACACAGAATAGCAAGAAGCCAAAAATAAACAGCTATTCGCCTTCATATTTTTTTGTCAAATAAATAAGCTAAGATATATAGACTACACCCAGCAAACAATACAACAACAACAGACCTGTATATTCCCGTAAAGTGGAATCTGGGGAGGGTAGAGTGTACGCAAACTGAAAATTGAAATATAAATAAACTAAAATATATAGAATACAGCCAGCGAACGATCAAATAAAAAAATATCATCACCTTATCACAACTCAAAACAATTAAAATAGAGATCAGATGCAAACTAGTAACCTTTGACACATATAAATCAAGATGTACTGTAGTATTACGACCTGTTCAAATCAGAATCCTAAGAAAATATCCAAATTGAAAACATATACAGCAATCACGAAAATAAAATTACAGACAAAGATACGCAATCTATCCAGTAACACTACAGACGAGATCGAGATCTGAGAGGAAAAACACTAAGATTAACTGAAATGTTAGCTGAATCAGGAAACTACAGCGAAATGAATAACTGATAAGTAGATCGAAGTAGTATAGAAAGTGAAAGAGGCTCGAGAGACTCACCGATCAGAGGAAGAACAGTAAGCTGGTGAAGAGTGAGCAACAACAAATAGAACTGATCTCAAATGAATCCACGACGATGATGATGACGCCGATGCTGTTGTCGTCGTCGCTGTCGTCGAAGATGGTGAAGATGGAGATGGTGAAGGTGAATTTGAAGACGATGAAGTCTGACTTCGTCTTAGAGCTTTCATTTACAAACAAATTACTATACTCTAATACAGATGATTTCTAGGGTTCTCAATGAGTGATAATGTAATTTCCTTTTCACTGATAATATCTTTGAAAATTTCAATGAGTTATTTTCTTAGAATTGCTTTTTTAACTAAATAACGGCGGCGGGTAAATGCGAGTCCCGGACAAGTCCGTGAAAGGAAAACTGCTCCGGCATTTGAACCACCGCCGCCGATTGAATCAACCACATTAGGACTTAGGAGGAGGAAAAGAGGTGAACAAAAAAGAGAGAGAGAAAGGAATAGTGAATGACGATTATGCCCTTGTCAACCATAACACACACATGACCTGACCACAACAAAAACTGAACCTTTTTTGTCTTTGTTTAACTGTTTTTTGTTATAGATTAACTTTCATTTAAGATTTTGTGTTTGTTTTTGTCTCTTGTAGAAGATGGGAATGAGTGAGTGAGGGGAGGGGACCTAAAAGAAGAGTCTCCTAAGAGAAATTGTCTATTTTCATTTTGTAGTGTGTATCTACCACACTTGCCTTGAGAGAGACAGAGAGAGAGGAGGAAGAGTGCACGCCGGATCTGGGAGTGTTGGGAGTTGGTTTCGTGGCACTCTTGTGCCTAATTGATGTGACGTTCCAACTAAGCCCGATCTCACGCCACTCTACTACTCTCCCTTTCATTTTATATATTCCTCCCTCTCCTTTTATATGTCATTATTTTCTTTTTGACCCATTTCATAATTTTATATTTATTTTTATTGATTTCACTTACTTAAAAAAAGATAATAATACATTTTTTTATAAAAGACAATCCAATAAATATTACTCCCTCCGTTTTAGAATAAGTGAATTATTGAGGTATTTATTGGTGTTTCAAAATAAGTGAATCGTTGAATTTTTTTTCAAATTTACCCTTATAATTTGACAACCAATTAACTTTTGAAAAGATATTATATGATCAACTTTTTTTTGGAGTAAAAATAGAAAGTTATGTTAAATTTATGTCTTTATTATTTTTCTCTTAATTTATGTGTCAAAATTCAACAATTTATTTATTATGAAACGAAAGGAATACTAAATCTTTTCTTATTCTTAAACTCCGTATCCAATCAAATAGTTATATGTAAAATAGGACGAAGAGAGTATAATCATTTTACTAACTTCCTTTTTAGTATTCTTTCCGTTTTCATTTGTTTTTTTAATTTTAGTTTGACATAAAGTTAATAAAATATATTTCTTATATTAGTTTGACTTGATATGAAATTTAAGAAATAAAAAAATTATAATTTAAAATATTTATATATATATATAAATTATTTATTAAAAGTAAATAATTATTTTAAAATTAGATTGTTACTACATATAAAAATATATTATTTTTTAGATTGATAAAAAAAAACGAATTATATAAATTGAGATAAAGGGAGTAACAAATTTTTAAAATCTTATAATCTTAAATAAAAATATATATAAAATATATTAAATATTTTTAAATATTTTAATCATAAACATGTTATATGAAAAATTATAATCAGATATTTATAAAATAGACACTTTTTTAAACGAATAGTAATACAAACAAAATAAAATTGATAAAGCATTTATATCTTTTTTAGTAGTTCTGTGTAACACTTTTTACATTAGTGCAATTTTTAGTTTTTATAATGTTATTTTGAATCTTCTAGTCATAAAAATACTATGAAACACACATCCATAACTCTTTTAGAATATTGATAAAAATATATCGAAGTGAAGATTATTTGATCAGACATGTTATAAGCATAGAGAAGATTACGGACAACTACCAAATATGTCAATGCCAACCAAGCCAAAAACTTATTGACGTTGCGAAAATTAGTTGTAGAACTCACTTTATTCATGTCAAATATCAAAGATTTGGAATGATTCATTCGAAAAGAAACAAAATGTTTAGACATGTAATTATAATTCAAATTAATAGTCAAATTTTGAGACATTAGAGATCTCACGATCTCAATCAAGATTAACGCAGATGAAGATCACGAAAACAGTTATCATTAGTTTATTCTATAAATTCTCCGCTTTACCATTTTGCACATATAAATGCACCTGAATACACAATGTCATACTTATTTTCTACTTAAATTGTTTAAATTAGTCTGATTTTTAATCGTTTCTCGTTGTTCATTGTTCAGAAAATACAACAAAACTCACCACCTTTTCTATTTCTGATTATTTTAATTTAATTATCTATTTTGCTATTTCATATAGTTATATTCACTATCAAAGGATTTACCTCACTTGTAATTTATTTCTCATAATTTAACCGATTGACCTAATTATAAATCAATTTATAGGTTAAATATATCGATGATTTTGACATCTGCGAAAATAAAATCCTTATTGTCCAAAGCCAAACACCGCATATAGATAGAAATGAAAAGTATTATAAATAAAAGAAATAACCACGAACAAATATATCAAAAACATAGTACATACTTTTGACTAATATGTATAAAACTATTTCACTAGCCAAAAAAAAATCATTCTATGTAATATACCATAATTCGAATTGGACAGTTCAAACAGACAATAAGGTGAAAGTTAGAAGAAAATGGAAACTTCTAATTGGGCGGGACTAAAAGTTTGGGTTAGGCTGATTTCAGTATTTTTATTCAAACAATATACTATTTATGTTAAAAGTACATTGAATATGTATAAATGTTATATTCAAAACTCGATTATTGCAATTTGCAACTTATAGTTGTCATTCTAAAATTCATAACTCATAAAATTAAAATTTAGGCTTTACTTCTAAATCCTATACTAAGCACGGGTAGAAAATTATTTCTGCAGTGAAATAAATATAATAAGTTCACGTAATAATTTGACAAAAATGTACTCCCTCTGTCCTATTCTACTCGTTTCAAATTTTTTAATTTATTGTCCCATTTTACTTATCTTTTTTTACTTATTAAGACAAGAAACTTTTTTTTTCATTATACCCTTAGTGTAATTGATTACTCCTTATTATTAGCATTCTTGAAAAATGTTGCAAAGAGAAGTACCATTAAAAGTACACCATTAAGAATATAAATGAAGTTTTAGTATTGGTCATCCATCAATATTGAAACTAAAACAAGATACAATTAAAAGGGGTAAAATGATAAAATTATATTACCAATCATTATTTTCTTAATAGCTGTGTCATCTCAATTTAAAACGGATAAAATGGGACAGAAGGAGTATTTTTTAGGTTATCCTTCGTATTATTCTCTCTTATTTTCAAGCTTGATGAAGTTGTATGGGTCAAAATATGGACTTCATTAGATGGGCAAACCAGCAATAGACACGTGACAGTTAAATTCAATTTAGCAAATATGACATCGGATAAGTAACAGTCAAATTTAAATTATAGTACTAATTAATTCAGATCCGATATAGCAATATTGGCCAACTTGACTTTGAGGTAGCATGATATATACTTCATCATGTACCAAATGACTTCAACGTGCAAATTGAAGAGGCGGATTCAAAATTTGAAAGTTTGGATGTTATTCTATTTTGAATAATAATGTATATTTTGTATAATATTTTAGGATAGTGAAGTTAATATTTACAAAGTAAACTATAATTATATATATCAACAAAAATTGGTATATCATGAAGGCTTGTCTAGTTATTCTACATAACTTAATTTTATTTTTTAATGAGAAAACAGAAAGTATAATATTAAAAAATTAATTTAAAAAAGAGTCCTAAGTTAGGTTAAATTTTTTAATGAGGAAGCAGAAAGTATAATGTTAAAAAAGAGTCCTAAGCTGGGTTCGAACCCGCGCTGTTGGGTAAAACCCAATTGTCTCAACCACTTGCACCATCAACTCGCTTTGTAGTGTGGGTGTCAAGTATAATAATTATATGTTAACGGATACATATATACAAATATACACATAAATATACAGAGTTTCAATCGAGAAGTGTGGGTGTCGTGGCACCCCAATCTACCTACGTAGATCCGCCCCTGACTATGAGGCAGAGGCGAACCCAGGATTTGAGTTTGACGGGTGCACTTCTATATTTAAATATAAAAATTAATAGTGCCAAAGTTCTACATACAGTCCTTTGAAAACTTATTAATTATAGCGTTTTATAAGAAAATTTTTAATATTATTGAATATCATTAATTAAATTTAACATGACATGAGTGTGTTATCCATCGTACCTGAATTTAATGCATTTTTATATTTTGAACAATAATAGAAAGTTCTCGAAAAATATAAAATTCGAGAAATTTATTTGTGAGATGATTGCTACGGAAAATATTTGATTTAAGCCTATGTCAAATTTTAAATTGTTAATATTTTAAATAAAAAATAATTTAATGGTCACAAGATAAAAGTAAACTAAACATTATAAAGTATAAGATAGAAAATATCAACCTTTTGAAATTGAAGGAAACTTGTATTTAAAATAAAATAAAAATATGTAAATAACGTCTACAAAACATAAATAAAAGAAAAAAAGTGAAATAAATGACTACTAAATAAGGTATATATATATATATATATATATATATATTTGTACGTTTAAAGGGGAAACATAGAAAACAATGCTGCAACAGTGCATAGAAAACAACAATATGCTGCAGACAGTGCATAATATGAATTTGAAAAAAGGAGGAGCAATAAAGATATATTGTTTTTGAGTTTCGAACTTGAGTCATTGAGATAAAAGGAAAACATTTAAAGCGACTACTAGCCCATCTAGCTAGCCCCATACAAGTTGTTAGTAAGGGTGCACGATATGAAGTTACCCTTATTCTCTGATATATATACAAATATACAAACTATATAGAGAGAGTTTTTCTCGAGGCTAGCGGGCGCATGTGCACTTCCTACTTTCAACGTAGGCCCGCCCCTGCTATGAGGGACTTGAAAATGGCAAGCCGTTATTTAAGATTTATACTAGATATATCGCTTTTCTTCACTTGTTAGGCATTTGATTTTCATCATATATAACATTATGCTCATAGTTGTGACACGAGCTCTCAAGTAATAACTTGCAAGCTATTACTTTCTCGATGATGTTATCTAAGTTCTATCGATATTATTCAATATATTAATTAATCTCTTTTGCTTACTATTTTGCAATGTACTATTCGTGCTATTTATTTCAGTTATTCTTAGTAGCATCAAGGAATTAATATTTACTCTATATAGTATGTGTGCCCTTGATATTCTAATACAATTCGATTATTATTTCAAACTATGAAGTAGAATTAAACAAGAGTTAGAATATTTTATTCATCCTAAAAGTTTGAGAGCATAAAATAGATATTAAATTCTAAAGACAATTGCATCTAGGCTAACACCCTCCATTTTTAATTCTAACACCTTCCATTAAATTCTAAAATTGGTATCGGAGTTATGTTGTTTAAAGTTACGGAAATAGTATATATGTGAATTTATTTGATTAATTTATTAATTATGATAAAATTAGATTTAGATATCCACTAAAATATTATATATATTGTTTAGATGAATAACGAACAAAGATTACAAAAATATAAAGAAAACAAATAATATCTGAAAAATGTAAAGAATTAAAAATAAGGATAGAAAGACTACAGTATAACATAGTTGTCGGAGTTAGTAAAAACTCAATAAATGCATAAAAGTAAGAAATATCAAATTTAGAATCAACAATAGATAGTCTAGAATATATATATCAACATAACCTATATACATTTAAATAAAATGAACAAAGAAAAATTTATAATAGATGAAAAAACATATGAAAGTCACGAAAGATTAAAAATAAAAATAGTATTCTCTAATTTAGGAAGAAGATATAAGAAAATAGGTGAACATTTATATTTAATGTTAAAAAAAAAAAGAATCAAAATTAGAAGATAAGTTGGCAGTCATGGTAAGAATAGAAAGAGAAATGAAGAAATAGATAGGAAAAAAAAATAGATAAAATAAAACAACAAACCACAGAAGAAATACAAAAAATAGAAGAAACTAAAAATAGTAGAATTCCTGAATTAGAAAAAAAGAACTACAAATACTAAAAGACCTGTATGAAAAAAGACAGAAAAAAAAGAAGAAGATAAAGAATAAAAATTATTAAACGAGACAAATCAATTTAAAGAAAAAATAGAAATAAAAAATAATGTTTCAGAAATCAGTGAATTAGAAATAAATACAATAGATGCTGAAGAAACAGATAATTATGATTCGGAAGGTAGTGAAACATATACAGAAATTCTAGAAAACATAGGAAAACTAAAAATTAATGAAAAACAAGAATAATTAATAAAGAAAATTTAGAAAATACAAACACAGAAATAAATACTCTTAATAAAAAAGACGATGAAAACGTAATCCCTAGTACATCAGAAATAAGAAAACATACATATTATTATAAAAATAAGTTTAAAAAATATAACCTAAAAAATGAATATAACAAATGGACACCAAAATAAATAATTAATAAAAATTATAACTTTTTATATTTAAACTGTGTAATAGACACAAATAAAATAATACAATTATGGGCAGGATATATGTCAAAATAATTATTAGATAATAATATAGATACAACAAATACACGAGAACATATAGAAAGGACATTAATAGAAACAGTAAAATTATGGTTTTTAAACCTAGCCGAAGCAAGTAAAAAAGTATTAATATCTGATAATAAAACAGAAGGAACATCAACAACTACTAAAATATTACCAATAAAAATATTGAAAAAATATGAAGTAGCTATAAGAGATGAATTTAGGAGTATAACAACAGAATAAGAAGAAAAAAATAAAGAAAAAGATATGAATAGGAATTTAATGTTAAAATTAGAAATATGTAATATGTACAATATAGTTGAATATACGTGCGCATTTAAAGAATACTATTATAAGGGAACATATAATACAAAAGAAAGTAAAGAAATAAGAAGATTATATTTTAGCAAATTAGCTGAACCATTTAGTTCAAAAATAATAAAGAGTTGGAATGAAGCAAAAATAGTAGATAACTTAGGAGCAATGATAAAATTTTTACAACAATGGTATAGAAATCTATGTGAAAAATATAGAGAAGAAATAAAAATGGAAAAAACATTAATAAGAAATTTAGCATGTTGCAAAGATAAAATAGCACCTCAATTTGGATGTAAAGAAAGATATTACAAGAAAAGAAAAAGACATAAGAAATATAAGAAATACAAAAAATCAAAATATAAATATAAAAAACCAAGAAAAAGATATTATGTAAAAAATTATAAAAATAAAAGACTATATAAGAAAAAGAAATCTATAAAAGAATGTACTTATTATAATTGTGAAAAATTAGGACATTTAGCTGGAGATCGTAAAAAGTAAGTCAAGAAAAACTATTTGTTCTTCTATATGTCGCTTTCTTCACTTTAATGTTTTTGTCTTCTTATCTTTCTATTATTGCTCCGTCTTCTTATCTTTCTATTATTGCTCCATATCTTTCTATCTTTTGTTGTATATCTTCCGACTGTTAATATTATCTTCTCCATTACATCTTGCCTTGACTCATTATTTTTAAAAAAATGGAAACTGGCATTAAAAGTAAAGAATAATCTTATATTAAACCACCATTACTCACCACCCTTTTTAATTTTTCTTATTCACTAGACATTGATTTTACCCACCACCTAATTTTACTGTGCCAAATTGGGGAAGAAACTTTCACAAGCTTTATAGGCAAGTTAGCAGCACACATCATTTTTTTCTGAAGCCAAGTGATGATTAGTCATTACCATAGTCAACCTTAGAGAGGACTGATGAAGAAGTCGTAACTGGTAAGTTGTCATTTCTTTTTGTTAGGTCAACCAAAAATAGTCAAATTAATGTAAAAAAATACATTAAATTATTTCTGTAACTAGACCAGGTATAGTCATGATTAATTTACCAGTCACTGGTCATGCTTAACGTGGATGGATACAGTATCGAAATTAGAATTTTCATTAAGGAAATTTAGAAATAAATATATGGATTAATTGATGGAAATTTAACATCTACTACATATGAATAAAAAATATTTTTAATCATATAAAGTTAGTAGAAAAATAGTATAATTTTTCATTAAAATGAATTCGAATAAAACCTTTAGACCAAAAATAACTCTGCCACTGAATGGTTAAGATTTTCAATAGTCAATAAAAAGTTCTGGATTAGAGTCTTATGATCGAAACAAATTCTAACGAAGAATGTCTTCTCAATTAATTATTTTTACAACACACATCCAGACTAATAGAGTAAAGAAAAAAAATCAAATATAAAGCAAGAATTTATATGCACCCTTTATTTATATCAATCAGGGGCGACTCAACATAATTTGTGGCCTAAAGCGAGATTGTAAAATGAAGCTTTGAATTATTTTTTTTTCAAATCTATATTTATAGCTTTTTGAGGTGTAAAATTATTAATAAAACTGTTTTGTAATTGATTAATCTGAAAAAATCTCTTTTTAATTAATAGTATGCTTAATTCATTTGATATCTCTTGAATATTTTTTTTGTAAGCTTAAGTAATATTTTTGAAATTTTATTTTTAAAAAACTTCTTTCAGCTAAGACAATTACATAAGATCATGAAAAATATGCATTCATAAAATAATAAAATCTTTTTAGTTGATCGAAATACATCTTATCTTTCAATTTCTTCGATTCAACTGTAATTGTTGCTTTGATTTTTTTCGCCCCATTAATCAAAATAATAAATAGAAGGTATGGTTTTCTGAGTTACCTCTATTTATTAGATGTTCATTTAAGATTTGAGAGTATTAAAAGATTATTTTTTTTAATGTTGATTGTCAACTTTAATCTTGAATTTCTAAAGTGATATTTTTATTTGAGCTTAAGAGAAATTAAAATGTAATGAAGAAAATATTAAGAAATATTTGATATTTTCTAAAGAAAAAAATCTAATAAAAAACTACAAACCTATAATACTTTAAGAAAAAATGAGGCCTCCAAAAATCGGAGGCCTAAAGAGCTTGCTTCGGTGGCTTCACCTTGAAGCCGGTCCTGATACCAACTCAATAAATATATTACGATATATATATTCACGTACACTCTTACAATTAAAAGCGTAAATAATCATACATATTCTCGTATTAATTCATAACTTAATCAACGTAAAATATTTATCATAATTTAATATAAATATTGAAATGCGAGTTGAATTTATACATTTGGTCATATTATCGTTTTTTCTTTAAATTGTGTATAATGGGTCAAACGAATTTCTTTTCAACCGCAAGACGTGCAATTGTGGATTGACAGGTCTTGGATTGTAATGATAAATATAGTCAATGCAAGGCAAAACGTATAATTTTACTAAAGATTACATAAAACTACAACCTAACTTTTTATTATTATATAAAATTTTCAATCTCAAAATTAATTACGAAAATTTTATTTTTTACACTTTCTCTCTCCAAATTTCATATACATATATCAACATCCCCATTCTTACTCTTATTGCTTCCAAAAAAGTGCCTATAATCAAGGGGCTTCAATTGATTTTTAAGTTTGAAATTATAAATGTATTCTTCTCGATCAAATTACCAACACCAACTTTCAATTTACTGACAAACTTCATTAACATTCTTTTTCAATTTTATTTTGGAGATCCGCTGAAAAAATAGAATGGAGGAAGTTGGGACGGTCTCAACGGAGTGAGTATATTATTGTCAGTGTTTGTTTAGTTCTAATGAATGTAAATTTTTGTGTTAGTGGAGAAATTCCTCCATTTTTTTACTGCTACTATCCATGGGGACGAAGAAAGGAAAAGAATCTTCTTACTCGTTGCTTTTTTCTTTTTTCTTTTTTTGATGTATGAATTTTTTCGTGTTTGTATAGTTCCTTCTCATTGTTGTTTTTTCTTCATTAATGGTTATTCATTCTCTCTATCATTATTGTTTTTTGAATTATGGAGGAAGAAAAAATGATGTTATATTATTTCTAATGAATGAAGAATTAAATATGTTAATCCTTAATTTTTTCCTGTTTTTCTTATGTTTTCTAGTTTATTTTTCTATCTCCCTTCCCCTCGTTACTATGTATATTTTCTCCTTAATTGTTGCTCTTTTTTTCTTGGCTTTGTGTATGTATATCTATCTCTCTATTTTTTTATTCTCCCTTTGTATAATGTGAAAAAAACGTGTGACCTCGAATATGTATTTGCAAATTCATATACATAACTCTGTTATGTATATGCTTGTTTTTTTTTTTTTTCAACACACCATATACATAACTATTCAGGGATAATTTGTATTGTTGAATATTTTTTGTCAACTCAAGTTATTTTTAGTGTACTTTCCTATATTATTGTTGAACAATTTTTGTTAACGCAAGTTACTTTACTATTCAGGGACTGTAGAATGTTTGTAACTGGCTATGTAGAGTATTTGAGTGAAGGAATTGCAGTGTCTTCAGATGAATTTGAAGCAGAATCTCTCGATTGAGATACACTTTACTCCCATGAAATTACGGAGCGGTCAAGGCAAAGAAAGGTTATGTTAGTGACAACGAAGATCCTTCAAGACCAAGGTCAAATTATGTTTCACGACTTGATGAATCAACAATAGTTAGCGTAGAACAATTTTTAAGATCCCTCTGTTCAAGAACAGTATTTTTTTTGCAAATTTCTTTTTTTTTTGTAAAATATTGATGATGGTGTGTTTTGAGACTACATGCTTAAAGACTTTGCATTTTACGTTGTACAAACTGATCATAATATATTAACTTATTTTTTCGTATTATCAAATTCAGTGATGCATGTTATTCTTTGATGTGTCTGACATATACTAAGTTATGCATATGAGTGGATTATACATAACACTGTTATGTATATGTGTGACTTGAAATGTTTATTTGAAAATCCATATACATAACTCTGTTATGTACATATTTATATGATCTTTATTTCAACACCTCATATACATAAATATGTTATGTATACGATATTAACTAGACACTAATTGCCATAACTTTCTTATATATATACTTGAAATAATTAACCTCATATACATAACTAAGTTATGTATATGTGTGGATTATACATATCACTATTATGTATATGTGCGGATATATATATCACTATTATATATATGCATAACTTAGTATATGGTTGTACTATTTACTTAATCTGGCTCATATTATTCTTTTTGATTTTGCTATGTGCCTGCAATTATGTATATGTATATGTAAGATCCCGCAAAATTTCAATAATTTTTATTTTGACTTTCCTTCATGTGTGATATTATTTTTGACTTGAATTATGTTAAGAAGTGTTAAAAAGGTGTTTTAAATTTTATTTTTAGAATTTTCGAAGGGAGTTCGAGATTATTTTGAAACTCCAAGTCAATAAGCCTCCGCGATAAGGGCGTGGCACGGAGGCCAAGCTCAGCGATAGCGGCATGCCACGCTGCTATGTAATTTTGATCCAGTTTTTATTTTTTCACTTAGGGTGAGGGGCTTTTGATCCTTTTATCCCTTGCACGATTTTTAAACACCAAATAAATCTCTTTCCTTCAGTTTTCAAAGATCAAAGTCCATTCTTTTCTTCTTTAACTCCCAGCCTAAGAAAGCTCAAGATTTTTTCAAGAAATCACTATTTCGGACTTCAAACTTCGATTTCTCTTCAAATTCTTTGATATTTCAGGCATGTTTCTCTTTTTTCTAACTTGAATTTTACATTATGTCATATATTTAATCATTACTGATGTGATTTTAATTATTGAGTTTGAATTGGGTTGGAGGCTTTTGATAATTATTACTTAAATTGTATTTTTCATGATTTAAATGTGTTGTTTATACTTTAATTGGTGGGTTTTGAAACTGAATGGGTGCATTGTTATGAGAATTGGAACGGGGAACATGAATTTTTTCAAATTGATAATTTTTGACTTGACAATGACATTACCTCAACCCACCTTTATGACTTTGATTTTGAATATGAAATTTGCATGATTTAACTTACTTTTGGAATATTTCATTACATTAAAGGATAATGGATAATAAAAATGATTTTGAAATGCCCTTGATGACGATGGTTTGGATTTTAAGTGAAACTTGGGAAGCTAATGATTATATGAAATGATTTGGCATGATTGAATTAGCTTGTAAGCATATTTGTATGGCGATACCATGTTGGTAAATGCCTTAGTAAATGACTCCTTAGTTAATGATAGGGTTTATGTGCAAACTATTTTCATTCGAGCTTAAAGAAAATTCTGTAGCTTACTGTGAAGGTGTAGTTCAGGAGGGATCAATATTAAAAATCATGTTTGTCGGCATGGGGTCTATATGAGCGTGTGTATGGATACACACTATATTTTAAATGACTATCGCTTTGGTGTCTTTAGCCTTTCCTTGGTTCGTGCGGTTAACACGCACTGAAGGCCTTCTAGCAGGAGGAGCTAGACCTGTATAGCCCATGGGTGCCTTTAGGACAGAACGAGCTATATCGTTCAAGATAATGATTTAAACTCTCATGTTCATTACCCTTGTCCTTATCCCGACATCCTATGTATGTATATATAAATATTGTGCATGTGGTTTTTGATTGACTTTGATAAATGACGTTATTTTATCCTTTTCCTCTGAGTACATGTCAGTGCTCACTCCACTGTTCATCTCTAGATGTTGCATTGTTTCATGATGTAGGGTCCGAAGATTTTTCTGTTGCTCATGTGCAACGTTAGGTGATTTGGTACTCCCGTGAATCTGTTGTGAAGTGGCGAGCCTCAATCCTTCGAAAGGCCCAATCATTTCACTTGTTTTCTTTATCTTTTAGTATTTTTTATGGGCTCTTTTGTCATAGTCGGGGCATGTTCCCATTTAATTTGGTATTATAATTTTAGAGGCTTTTGTGGACAAGTGTTGGATTGTTTGTTTGTTTTGATTCTTAGAATTTATAGATGATTATCTATCCTTCTTATTACTATTTTGTCCGCTATATTCTTTTATTATGCTCTGGAGGTTAGGCTAAAAGGATTATTTTCGGCTCACGGTGGACTTGAGATACTCGTCACGACTAGGTCCTGATTCAGATTGTGACAATATAACCTATAAATTGAATCTGCATGAAATACAAATTGCATGGTCTTTTAGTTCACAACATACAAAAAAATATTTGTGTATATATTTTAAAAATCAAATTGCTTAACTATTTTAGTTCATCCTATGTCATAACTTAGTTATGTATAAGTATGACCTACAACTATATATGTTGTTAACCTAAAACATTATATATATGTCACGACCCAAAAACAAGGGTCATGATGACACGTGTCGCGGCGTACCTTGACAAGTAAGCCTATCACTCAAACTGATACGAAAAGAGGAAAAGACATAAATATCCTAAGGTAAGGCTTCTAGAATGAAGTCGAACGATATAAGTAATCATAACAATGTAGAAAGAACTTATCTAGAATACCAATCATGCCCAAAACCAACTGTCAATAGTGTAAGAACTCCTAATACAATTCAAGAGTTAAATACATCGGAAAAATAAACACAAAGAAATAATATCTGTCTCCGAATACTAATAAAGACATAACTACTATAGAAAGATAGAGGTGAACTTCGGACGTATGAATGTCCAACCGTTACCTTAGAAGCTCCAACAATCGCTCGAGTTAAGCAAGCTGAGGCGCACTCGAGCTAGGACCTGCACCAAAAGAATGCAGTAGGCATGAGTATGGTCCACTTGTACTCAGTAGGTATCATAGGCCGATCAAGAAAAGTAGTAAATAAAGAAAACAAAATATACACTAAGGGAACGCCACCTGCAATTAGAAAATATCCCACAACGGGAGCCCACACCGCTTGCACTAACAGTTCTAATATATCTTACATATATTGCAACATCACCCCAAGATAGAACAAAAGTACGTATTATATCACATATAAGAAGAACAAGGGGGAACATGCATATACAAGATCATCAAATACAAGTAAAAAAAGATACAATAAATACATAGATGACAAGTCAATATGACAATACAACTCAACATAACACAATAAAGTAAGTACAATGTATATGATGATGATGATGCACGAGGTCGCTGCACAACCTCTGGAATCGTCGAACAATCCCCGTATTTAATTACGGAGGCAAGCCTTCCAACGCAGGACCCATAGGGGTTCGTCAACCCGCATACAATCCACATATCTCATATGTCCTTTCTGACACATTCCTCAGAACGAGTTTTATAAGGTATTACAATATATCCTCCCTGACACATCCTTCGGAAAGGGTTTTAAAAAAGTGTTGCCAATGTTTCTCAGATGTTGTCCCGGTGGTACCAATGTTTCATGAATGAGTATGATATGAGGATGTAGTTCTCACAATCAATCACAATGAGTATTTTCACAGCCAACCACATAATATATTTCCACAACCACGTGAGCCAATATCCACTCATTATTTCAGTTTTATTCACGAATTTCCACATGTCTCATATGTCAATAGAGTATGAATATAATCACAATACACCAATAGTACCATATTAAGCATCTTAACAACACAATACAATTATTCACATGCATTCAAGGCTATTAATATCACATAAGACCTCACACGGTCACACATATCATATAATAACTCAATTTCGATAATTACATCACATATAGACCCCTAACACATAAATAGTCATTTTTCATGATTAGTTCCCACCCTTAACATGTATTTTGTATCATCATTTACTACCTAGCCCAGTCTAAAAGAGTTAAGCCATAACCTACCTCAAAAGCCAAAACTGGTCCGCTACACTTCAAACCCAAAACCATACTTTTCACGAACAATCTCAAACTCCACTAAGATTTCTAATATAAATCTACACGTCAAAACAAAATCAACGACACCCATATTGACTACTTTTAGTTCGGGGGTCAAAACGGAACCCTGAAATGGGTTTTTAAAAAAAGGGAAAAATCCAAACTTTACTTCAAAAATATGTTTTATATATTTTTAGGAACCTACATCTGAAAACTCAAGTTAAATCGAGTAAAAAATAAGGTTCAAATCGAAGAAAAACTATTTTTGAGCTTTACCGGGTAAAAGTTTTTAAATCCGGGTCAAAATCAAGAATCGAAGTTATTTTGAAGGTTAAATTGATGAAAAACTAGTAATTATTAGATAAAAATATTATTCAAGTGAAAAGGAATGAACATGAGGTTTAAAATCAAGCCCTAAGATTTTTGAGGTTTTGAGAAATTAATTAAGAAATTAATAAGAAAAGGGTGAATTTTATCTTAAATCCGTAATAAAACCAAGAAATAGGTGTTAATCTAGTTTTCCAAGCTCCCACAAACTTTACTTTTAATCTCCCACACTATTTTATTGTTTAACTCTCAAAATGCAATATGAAAAATGAGCAAAATGGGCCCAAAATGTTGCCTAAATAGTGCAGAAAATTTGCACTACAATAGAAAAAGTTGCTGTTTTTTTCAATGTTAAGTCCAATCTGGACATTGATGGGGTGCCCGAAATTCATTCGGAGTCCGATATATGCAAAGAACTATGCAAGCACACTAAATTCGACGTTCGGACGCGTTGAAGAAGTTGTATTTTTGAAACAATATCATTTTCACAAAGTTGACCCCCAAAACTCGAAATCACAATTTTCCAAATCGAGGGTCGAAATGAGATTTAAAAGCCGTAAAATCATACCAAACATGCTAACACCCTAAAGTCAATATTCCGGATCTGCTGGCAAAGTCAGTTTTCACCCAAGATCATTTCGATCAAATGTGGATCCCACACCCATATTTCTAATTTTTCAACTTTCCGACCAATAAGTCAAAATGAGCTCGGGTGCATCGAGACCCGAACCAAAGGTCTACATAGCCTAAAATTGATATTTTAGAGTTGTTGGCACAGTCCGTTCAGCCATCCGTCGTACGGATCAAAAGATATCCCCATAAATCTAAAATAAGGCTCTCAAAGCCATCAAAATTCACAATATCGCATAAATGGTATCAAAATGCATTGAAAATCTTGCCAATCACTTTTATACCCTAGAAATACCATAATGAAACTATGGCGAGGGATAAAATAGTCAAATCACATAAAATTACAAATTTTATGTATTTCATCAAATTTTAGATTATTACATCATCCACCATTAAAAATTGAGTTCGCCCTCGAACTAAGGAAAAGAAATACCTGACTCAATGAAGAGCTGAGGATAAGAACTACGCATATCAAACTCAACCTCCCAAGTAGCTTCATCTACAGGCCGATGTCGCCACTGAGCTTTAACCACAGAGATTACTGTAGAGCGCAACCGCCTAACATCCCTAGCCAAAATAGAGATCAACTCCTCAACAAATAACAACCGCTCATCTAACTGAACTGACTCCCAAAGATTAGTATGAGACTCATTCAAAATATAACGGCAAAGCATAAAAACATAAAAATATTGGATGAACAACTGATAGATCAGGGGACAAAGTCAACTTATAAGCCACATCACCAACATTCCAAAGAATCTCAAATAGACCAATATACCTGGGCCTAAGCTTGCCCTTCTTCCCAAATCTCATCACACCCTTCATGGGTGAAACTTGAAGAAAAATACGATCACTAACACTAAATCTCAAGGCATGAAGTCTATGATCATCATAGCGCTTCTGCCTACTCTAAGCTACTCGAAGTCTATCCTGAATGATCCAGACTCTAATCAAAGACTCACTAAACAATTCTGTCCCTCGAGGTCTCACCTCTAAAACATCAAACTAACCCACTAATGAGAGACAATGCTTACCATATAATGCCTCAAAAGGAGCAATATCAATACTGGAATGGTAGCTATTATTATATGCAAACTCTGCTAAAGTCAAAAGCTACTCCCACTGGCCACCAAAATCCATCACGCATGCGTGGAGCATTCTCCAAATCCTAGATAGTCCGCTCTGACTGGCCATCAGTCTGGGATGAAATTCTATGCTAAGATCAACCTGAGTACCCAACTCACCCTGAAAAGTCATCCAATAGTGAGATATGAACACAGAACCTCGATCTGAAATAATAAACACTGACACACCATGCAGATGAATAATCTCACGAATATAGATACGAGCCAACCTATCAGCACTGAATTATACCTGAACCTGAATAAAATGAGCTGACTTGGTTAGTCAATCCACGATGACCCAAACACTGTAGAACCATGAGATATACGAGGCAAACCAGTCACAAAGTCCATGGTGATCCATTCCCACTTTTACTCGAGAATGGGTAACCTCTAAAGCAACCCACCAGGCCTCATATGTTCGGCCTTCACCTACTGGCAACATAGACAACGAGCCATAAAATCTGCCATATCTCACCTCATACGACCCCACCAGTAATGCTGCTTCAAATCACGATACATCTTAGTCACACCTGGATGAATAGAATATCTGGAACAATGGGCCTACTCCAAGATCAACCTAATCTAGTCACCCACTCTCGGCACACAAACTCGACCCCCAATCCACAAAACTCTATATGAATCAAGTGAGGCTTTATTTGCCCCCCACTCAACACCTTATCTTGAATTAACCCCAATCTAATATCGTCAATATAATAAGCTCGAATAATATTCATCAAAGATTATCTAGCCTCCACAAATTCCAAAAAACTTCTAGTGTTGAAATATCAAGTCTAACCATCTGGTTAGCTAAAGACTGAACCTCTAAGGCTAAAGGCCTTTCCTGGGTCAAAAGATGCACCAAGATACCCATGCTAGTCGACTTTTGGCTTAAGGTATCCTCAACCACATTAGCCTTTCTTGGATGGTAGAGTGATGTTGGGTGTATTTATGCACTCTAGCATTACAATTCTAGCCTTTTTATCCTTATTTTGAAGATGATTCTTATATTATATGTGTTGATAATGATATAAATGAGCATATATGTGTCCAAGTATGTGTTTACAATGTTTAAATGGTGGTTTTACATGAGTTTTGATTCAATTTGAGCATTTAGAGTTCAACCGATGAAACTAGTGTTACTAGCTTGAGCTAGATGTTTTCTAGTTTATTGTGTTGGGTTTTAATGCTATAGGAGGCGTGGTTAATGGATATTATTGGTGTTTTCAGGGCTTAAATCGTGATGAATTAGACGCAATTGGATACATTGATGACATGTCATGATAGAAAGAATAAAAGTCATGGGAACATAGCTCAAAAAGACAAGCTGGAAGGCAAAACTTCACGTTTATAAAGTCATCGCATCGCTCCGACCGACAAAATGGTGTTGGTTAAATTCTAGTTGAGTATCGCGATTATGACGCTAGATGCCTAAATTTCCATTTATTAAAATCCAGTGTTGGTCTACGATTGTGGTGCATCGTGGTGAAAAAAGAAATCACAGTGGTCACTTTTCAGTGACTTGGCGCGATTTCACTGCATCGCGGTACAAGCCTAGTTGCCAATTTCTGAGACCTAGAAGTTTAGCGCGTTGTGAAAGAAAGAGATTTTACAATTGTCAAAAACTAGTGGCTCACTGTGATAGTAGCGCACCGCGGTGGGTGTAAATTTCACAATTTCACTGACTAATGAATTTCCATGATTATAGAAAGTGTGATAGAAT
Source organism: Capsicum baccatum var. pendulum (assembly GCA_030864225.1). Taxonomy (NCBI): domain Eukaryota; kingdom Viridiplantae; phylum Streptophyta; class Magnoliopsida; order Solanales; family Solanaceae; genus Capsicum; species Capsicum baccatum. The sequence continues at coordinate 113,428,803 of CM061555.1, read as the reverse complement.
ATGATATTTGATGGCATGGCGTGACGCGCCGACTTGCAAAATCTGGAATATTCTGCCCAACTAAAGAAAAATGATGTGGAAACATAATCCTAGTGGGTTTATAACTTCAATACTATAAATATAACATCCCAAACTCCATTTTGAGGAGGGAGGGGAACCCCTAGACCACTTGGAACAACATTAGAGGCTTCCAAAACTTCTTTTTAGGTCTTTATTTCTTTAATTAAGATTTTTTTATGGTTTTAATTATTCATACAATTAATTGGATGTCGAGTATGTCTATGAGTGGCTAAAAACCCTCTTTCTGGGGTTGAAGCCAAGAACATGATTATTATTGCTATGGATTAAGTTTGTTTTCTTTGCTTATCAATATTAGTTGTTTGTTTATTCTCGTTTTAACTATATTAAGAATTTGCGACCCTTAGAATACATATATTATCAATTTTTTTTATCTCGGGAGAGGGAATAAGAAGATAGAAGATGAGAATAAGCAGAGTATGGTTCTTGATTCTTTATAAAATAAGAAGCTTAAATTAGTATCTAGGACAGGGATGTACTTAGATAGCTTACTTGATTCATATGTAGGATGATATTTGTTGAGAATTTAAGTGAATTATTACATCCCCGCTCAACGTGTAGGTGTAAGGTTCAACTTAGGTAATAGATTAGTGGTTGGGAAACCATAATCACGCAATTTACCCTACCAATCAACAACCAAGATAAGCAAGTTAACGAATAAACTCCAATAACATAATATGATTGTTCAGAGTTCCTCAACCCTGGGTTTTCTCCTATTGATTGTTACAAGATCTTTACTTTACGCATTATTTAATTTACTTGCAATATACAAACTCAATTCTCTCTTTTAGTTACTCTCGCATCAAGTGAATCTAAATTGTGAACTGAAATCAAATCGTTGCCAAATCTAGTTTTTGTGGGATCGATAACTCAACTTTCTTGAAGGCCATTATATTACTTGGTCGACCACGTAAACTTGCATGTGTGCTTGGGCACTGTCAAGTTTTTGGCGCCGTTGCCGGGGACTTGAAATTGACAATTATTTATTTTAGTTTTAGTTTTAGATTTATTTGGTGTTCTTACGCTTGGTCTTGTTTTTTTATTTACAAAAAATAGGTTTTTAAGTTGATAAACTAGCAAGGGATTGGGAACTGGTTAAACCAAGCTGGAACTCGAGCAATTTTACTATCAACGCAGGAGACAAATAATCCTTCTCCTCAGAATTCCATAAATCCAAGAAAACCAAGAGAATACTGTTTCTATGGCTGAACAATAAGCAACTGGTAGGAAGGTTAGGGAAGTGGCAGTCCCACTTCCAATGAACTTGACTTCCCCAATTCAAAGACCGGTAGCTGGGGGAATTTCGAGTTGAAATATAACATGGTACAACTTCTTATTAGCAGTGGACAGTTTGCAGGGCTTTTACACGAGGATCTATAAGTCTATTTGTAGACTTTCATTGAGCTTACAAATACATTCACTTCAACCGGGGTAACTCCAAATTATGTGAGGCTGATACTCTTTCCTTATTCATTTATTGGGGAAGCTAAAAGGTGGTTGAGTGCAGAGCCCGCCAATTCAATCACAACATGGGATGACTTATCCAGAAGATTCCTTATCAGATTCTTTCCATCAGGCAAGATTATGAGACTTCGCCGTGAGATAGTGAGCTTCAAATTAAAGCCTGATGAAAATCTAGATCATGCTTGGGAATGCTTCAAGGCCCTTTTTCGAGATTGTCAACACCACCAACAGTTGAATGAGGTACTTTCTCATACTTTTGTAGAAGCTCCCAATCATAATACAAAGATTTTGCTAGATTCAGCTGCAGGTGGTCAAGCGTTGGAGCTAACTTATGATAAGCTGTACACATTGCTGAATCGTATAGCAGAAGAAAATCTAGAGTTGCATTCAGATTCTAGAAGTGCCATGAATATAATTGCGGGTGTGTTGGAGGTGGACCAATTCACAGACTTATCAGCTTAGGTTTCTACATTGCAGGATTTGATCAACACAACATTCAACATCATGAAGTTGGGAGCAGCACAACCAGCAGCCACAGTCAATGCTATCCAATAAGTTGTAGGTTGGTGTAAAGTATGCAGAAATAGTAGTCATACAGTGACATATGTGCTTCAAATCCACAATCTGTGATGTATGTAGGCAATGCTCAAAGGCCAAATTATGGTAATGCCTACAACATGAAGTGGAAAACTTAACCACCAAATTAGTCATGGAATGCCCCACATCCACAGGCACAATCGAGTCAATCAACTAGCAACATAGAAGAGATGATGAAGCAACTCGTAGCTGGTCAAACATAATTGCGGATCTGAATAGTCAAAGGGTAGAATTACAGAATTAGAAAGTAGCACAAAGAAATTTAGAGTTGTAGGTTGGGTAGATATAACAAGCGTTAAATACCCATCCTCAAGTTGGTCTGCCCTCTGATATGGAAAATCCAAAGCAAGTCATGGCAATCACCTTGCAGAATAATAAAGAGCTTCAAAGAGAACCTCCCAAGGCAATAAAGTAAGTAGATGTTGAGGTGGTAACCGAATAGGTAAATGACAGAGTTACTAAAATTTCAAAAAAGTCTGAGTACTTGAAGGAAAAAGTTGTTGAACTAGAGAAGAAAAAGACACTGCCATTGCCCTTTCCTCAAAAGTACATAAAAGCAAAGGAGGATGCATTGTTCAAAAAGTTCATTGACACATTCAGAGAGTTGTATATTAATCTACCTTTGCTATATGTTCTGCAGAGTATGCCTAAGTATGCAAAGTACTTGAGGGATGTGGTGGCAAAGAAGGTAAAACTGCAAGATGTGGGAGCTATAACACTCACTGAAGAGTGTAGTACGGTAATGACAGAAAAATCCCCAAGAAATTAAAAGATGAAGGGAAGTTTGCTATCCCTAATCAAATTGGGAGGGGGGGGAGGGGAGAATTCCATGCATTGAGTGACTTAGGGGCAAGTATAAATTTAATACCCATATCATTGTTTAAAAAATTGGGCTTGGGAGAGCCTAAAACAACACGAGTGGTGATGAATCTAGCAGACAAATCTATAGCATATCCGGATGGAATCATTGAGGATTTCCTTATAAAGGTTGATAAATTTATTATTCCTGCTAACTTTTTTGTTCTTGAATTTATGGCAGATGAACAAGTACCAATTATCTTGGGGCATCCATTTTTAGTAATCGAAGGATATTTAATTGATGTTAGAGAAAGAACGCTCAAGATGAGGGTAGATGATGAAGATGTGGTATTTGATGTTTACAAGGCCCCTATTGAAAATCCCTTATATAAAGATTTATGTATGATCAATGTGTTTGAAAGGGATGAGTGTAGGGTGCCTAAGCCACTAAAAACTTCTTCCAATTACCTAATTGAGCGGACTAAGATGAAACCACCAATTCCTAACATGTTAAAAGGTAAAAGAGGTTTGAAACGAATGAAAAAATGGCTCCCAAAAGGGAGTAAAAGGGTGAAGGAATATGGTTGAGTTGATATGGGTCGGGCCGCAATACTAAATTAGGTGCTTCTTGGGAGGCAACCCAAGTTAATTAGGTATGTTTTATTTTTGGTTTTTTAGTTTTTATTTCACTTAGTTTTTATTTTTGGTTGAGTCACAGGTTAATGGAAAGTCTGAGTACCATAAACTTAAGCTTGAAGCATGGCAAAGAACGAGTGTGGGGTCCCACGGATCTCCTTTATGCAAAAAGATACTACTAGCTAGGCCTTGAGGCGTGAGGGAGTATTTCTATCTTTTTACTTTTAGATTCACTTTGGGGACAAAGTAGATTTTTATGTGTGGGGTGGAGAACTTCCCAAATTTTGGCTCAATTTTTTTAAAAAATTTAGGTTAGAAATAAGTGAGATGTTCTTGATTGGTGTTATTTTTTATTACATTATGCAAGTGGGTTTGTTTGTAAAAGCATAATAATTGATGTGAATTGCCATTTTTGAAACTTCTAGGCTCAAGTTTATGACTTTTCTTATTGGCTTAATTTTGAATTGATGCTATTGTTTGATTGAGAGTCTATGATGATCCTATTGAGTGAGCATGTGCCATGTGTGTGTAAGGTTTTTTTTATATATTTCTTGTTACATGTGATGTCTAGAACTTGCCCGGTGTGTGTGTGAAGCGAAATAATGAATATGTGTTTAGGAGATGATTTAGGCATTTCTTTGATAGCCTTGTTTTATACCTTCTTTTACCTACCCTTTGTGCATTATCCTAGTTAACCCCCATTGAGCCTTTAGCTTATTTTCTTTGATAGCCTTATATGTAGCCTAATCCCCTTCTTTGACAGACCATAATTTGATCCAAAAAAAGCTCCTAAGTTCTTTAATGAAAAAATTAATTTAGGTAGGAGTTTAAGAAATTGAAGAAGAAAAAGGTGAAATTGATGCCCCAAGGTAATAATTATTGGTGTTTATATTTGATGATCGGTGGATGGTTGTGATATAAATGATGTTAGAAATATTTTCATGATTGTGAAAAAAGAGAAAAATTGATTCTTGTGGTAGTAAACTATGCGTCCACCAAGTGTTTGTGAAAATGCTTAAAAGAGATGGGGAAAAAATAAAAGGTATGGGTGAATGAAAAAGTATAATTTGGTTGTTGGAGATTGATTTTAAATGTTTAATGTAGTGTATTAAAGCACTTATAGAGGTTAGTCACTATTCTCAAATAGTTCCTACCCATCCCTTAGCCTACATTACAACCCAAAAAAGTCCTAATTAATCCTAAGCTTTACATTCGACTATTAGTGGAGCATTACACTAAGGGAAATCCTATGGTTTATTGTGTGTAACTTGTGAATTCTTTGAGAGTGAGCGTAATTCAATTCATGTACCCATTATGATATAAATTGCATTATTGTGAGGAATTATGGGTGACTCTCTTGTTATAAGGGGCACATGTTTGATGAATATGAGTGATTTGTATAATGTCCTTGACTGAATAATATGCATGAGTTTTCCATATGTTGAGTCAATTCTTGAGAATGGGATGTTTTGGAGTAATGTTCTTGAACTTTCAATTGTGTATAACATGCTTAGTGTTGTAAACTTGTATTCCGTGTAGTCATTGTAGTGCTAGCTTGAATTTCTTGCATGTAATAGAAGTGTGGAGTCTTTTCAGATCATGGTGTTTATAGTTAAGAGTTGTTCAAGGACGAACAAGGCTTTAAGTATGGGGTGGTGATGTTGAGTGTATTTATGCATTCTAGCGTTACTATTCTAACCTTTTTAGCCTCGTTTTGAAGATGATTCTTATATTATATGTGTTGATAATGATATAAATAAGCATATATGTGTCCAAGTATGTGTTTACAATGTTTAAATGGTGGTTTTACATGATTTTTTATTCAATTTGAGCATTTAGAGTTCAACCGATGAAACTAGTGTTACTAGCTTGAGCTAGGTGTTTTTCTAGTCTATTGTGTTGGGTTCTAATGCTATAAGAGGCATGGTTAATGGATTTGATTGGTGTTTTCAGGGCTTAAATCGTGATGAATTGGATGCAATTGGATACATTGATGATATGTCATGATAGAAGGAATAAAAGTCATGAGAACATAGCTTAGAAAGACAAACTGGAAGGCAAAACTTCATGTTTATAAAGTCACCACGTCGCACTGACCGAAAAAATGGCGTTGGTCGAATTCCTGTGGAGTAGCGCGATTATGGCGCATCGTGGAGAAGCTTAAATTTCCATTTGAAAAAATCTAATGTTGGTCCGCGATTGTGGCGTATCGCGGTGAAGAAGGAAACCACAGTTGTCACTTTCCAGTGACTTGGCGTGATTTTACCGCGTCGCGGTACAAGCCTAGTTGCCAATTTTTGTGACCTGAAAGTTTAGCGCATCGCGGAAGAAGTAGATTTCACAATTGTCAAAAACTACTGGCTCACCGTGATAGTGGCGCGTCGAGGTAAGTATAAATTTCAAAATTTCACTGAATAATGAATTTTCGCGATTAAATAAAGTGTGATAGAATATAACATTTGATGGCGTGGTGCGCCGCGCCAACTGGAAAAATCGGAAAAATTTTGCCCAACTGAAGGAAAATGACGTGGAAACATAATCCAAGTGGGTTTATGACTTTAATACTATAAATATAATATCCCAAACTCCATTTTGAGGAGGGAGAGGAACCCCTAGATCACTTGGAACAACATTGGAGGGTTCGAAAAATTCTTTTTAGGTTTTTATTTCTTTAATTTAGCTTTATTTTATGGTTTTAATCATCCATACAATTAATTGGGTGTTGATTATGCCTATGAGTGGCTAAAAATCCTCTTTCTGAGGTTGAAGCCAAGAACATGATTATTATTGCTATGGATTAAGTTTGTTTTCTTTGCTTATCAATATTGGTTGTTTGTTTATTCTCGTTTTAACTATTTTAAGGATTCGCGACCCTTAGAATACATATATTGTCAACCTTTTGATCTCGGGAGAGGGAATAGGAAGATAGAACATGAGAATACGCAAAGTATGGTTCTTGATTCTTTATAAAATAAAAAACTTGAACTAGTATCTAGGATAGGGATGTACTTAGATAGCTTACTTGATTCATATGTAGGATGATATTTTTTGATATCTTAAGTGAATTATTACATCCTTGCTCAACGATGTAGGTGTAAGGTTCAACTTAGGTAATAGATTAGAGGTTGGGAAACCATAATCACGCAATTTACCCTACGAATCAACAACCAAGATAAGCAAGTTACGAATGCACTCCAATAGCATAATATGATTGTTCAGAGTTCCTCAACCCTGGGTTTTCTCCTATTGATTGTTACAAGATCTTTACTTTACGCATTATTTAATTTACTTGCAATATACAAACTGAATTCTCTATTTTTGTTACTCTCGCATCAAGTGAATCTAAATTGTGAACTGAATCAAATCATTGCCAAATCTAGTCTTTGTGGGATCGATAACTCGGCTTTATTGAAGGCCACTATATTACTTCGTAGACCACGTACACTTGCATGTACGTTTGGGTGTTGTCATAGAGAATAGTAAAGTCATAATCCTTACACAACTCAAGCCAAAAATGTTGCCTCATATTAAGATCTTGCTAGGTAAAGAAGTACTGAAGGCTACGATTGACACACCCCTAATCCAAGATAGGGCAGAAAAAAACTGTATACACATGTGCTATACCATTGACCTATACTATAAACAGATGAGTAACTATTCCTAACCAATTATGAGGGCCTGTGTAAATACACAATACTAGTCCATTGAACCCAACTGATAGACAAGTGAAACTATAACCACATGAGACAACTTAATATTGTCTATGAAGCCTCTAATAAAATTTGTATCCATACAATGGAGTACGATCAGAATAGGGCCCTGACATACTTAAACTATAACTATAAACATGACTAAAGATTACTGGACATCTATTAGCTCCAAATAAGATAGAAGCACTCTGACTGCTTTGCAGAACACAGGACGAGTGCCTTGTATGAAAAACTTCTTATCGACATACCCGATCATGTATTTTCAGAAATGTAGTGCCCCGAACAAAGGGACGTCAGTACATATAAAAAATGTACTAGCATGCAAAGAAGACAGAAAAACAAGTAACAAGTATGGATGCTCATATAGAATAGATATCAAGATGAAAGACTTATCAGCATACGGATAACTGACATACAATATGAAACGGTGGCCAATACACTAGTCTAACTGGGATATCAAAATTCAAGTATTAAAGATGAACAATTATGAGTAAATTTTATCAAAAACAATAGGATGACTTATGTAAGCAACTTTATTAGTTTATACATGTGTCCTCATAGTTATTCTTCATTATAAGACACTTAGAAATTGGCCTAGGTGATGTCCTATGCCTATATCAAATACAAATGATCATTAAGTGGCCTACCAAAGGCATTCTGTGTCAAGCATATGGCAATGTTTCCTCATGTCTATGCATGCTCTTACTAGTGAATTGCGGTCTGTTGTAGGATACGCCCCTCCTTAGGGGCTCACTATGAGGGTCTGCCCACAGGCCATAAGTGCCATATATTGGCTCGAGTCAGCGGAACTAGTCCAACTGGCTCCAAATACAAATGATGCCACAAAGGCAGGTATGCCACATATTTAGGCTCACTATAATGGTCTGGTATCAATTCTGTGCACAGAATTACGTCCCGCGTATGCCAGGCCAAACCTATGAATACCCTCTCGTCGTTAACTTTTATCAAATAGTGCTTCGTAGGCCTATGCAGGTATATATTATGGCAAATATAATTTAGTTATTCGAGTAGTGCTTTTCATATACAACTGACTTCTTTGATAGTATCGAACTATTACACCACTTGTATTTTATATCATCGTATGACTATATCGCTATGTGATCCAATATATTAGTGCGACTATACTGTGGCCAATTATTCTAAATGATATATAACATGTGATAGATATGACATATGAATTCTAGGAATTTCTACTTCACACGAATACAATCATGCATCGCTCTGTAGATACTTGACTCGACAAGAGTAAAATGAACACTTCGAATCCAACAAATAGACGCATGGAGGATGGAGACAAGTAATTTAAAATGGGTAGAGAAAGTAAATATTGTGGCGACATTAGACATATAGTCACGTGTTAGACGTATAGAAGGTGAAAGGTTCATTCCTATATATTAAGTATACTATACCGACTTCTCTAAGAGAAACAAATAGCTATGGGTTGTGCTTTAACGGTGAAGGAGGGTTTAGTTTTACATACCTTTAGTACTTTCTTAGCTAGCGAAAATGTCACGAGCTCCGGATAACTCAGTTTATAGGGATGTAATCACTATGCAACTAATGATAAGCTTCCATCGTCCAGTTGGCGAGCAAACAATCAACCACCATTAACTATATACATAATACATATATCTCATTAATAACCTATCGGTTAACACATCGAGCAGTTTCAATACTTTTTACTTATGCCCGAAGTTATTCAAGTTTCTTAACAATCATATAGAGTTAATACCTTAATTCTCTAACTTAGGTAATTCATACTAAATCCGTTCAATTGGTAGGAATTTTTAAATACTCCATTTGTATCACAATTTCATTTCCCCCTCTATTTCATGAATCCTAGTTGCAAGACCCATTTCAATCAAAGCAAAATTTCAATCAATCATCCCAAATTACTTATCCATAATCATACGCAAGAGAGGGAATAAAGAATTTACCTCTTAAGGTTCACCTTAACTATAGTTTTTAATTTTGAAATCAATTCCTTGATATTGAAAGAATAGGAAGAAGAAATAGAAGAGTGAAATATAAATACTAGTAGCATTGTTGTTCTTACTGGAAAGCAAAAGAAAAAGTCCAATTATCAATTTTTTGATACTTGTTGAAAGAGTAAAGAAAGAAAAAGGGGATTTGGGGGCCAAGTACTACTAAATTACGTTTCTTTGCTTCCTGAAAGTAAAAGTGAGATGCTAGATATTTCTAACTTTTTTTCCACTTAGAATTTATTTATTTATTTTTGTAAAAATATAAAGTGGCCCCCACCTATTCAAAATATTAATAACTAAAATTAGGAGGCATCATTTTACTATTCTATACCAACAATAATAATTATGGTAACAAATAAATTGTACATATACTATAGTTTTTCTTAAAATAAGCGCACCTAGAAGCTCTTCATAAACTCTGAGTTATACTTGTCTGGAGTATTAAACTTAGATTTGAATTTTTTTCGAGGTGTTACAATCTCCCCCACTTAGGATCATTCATCTCGAATGATGCTTATAGTTTATTTTGACTCCTATAATTATCTAGGACATTCATTTAGATCATTTACTTAACTTCCACTTCAATTTGCCCATCATAAGGTCCAAAAATTTGACTAACTCTCAAATTTTTCAAAAATTTCTCCAGAACTTCCTCTGTAAATAGGCCTATTGGAAACCTGACAGCTAACCAAAATACATACAAATATGCTTCACAGAGTGTCACAAAAAATATTATACTACTTAACTGTAATACACGAGGCTCCAATTGGTCTCATAATGAAATGATATATATAACCAATAATATAATTTACCTTATATCTTACCTCTGGATGTTGCATCCATATGAGCTTTAAAATTATTGATACAAATTAAATATCTAATCTAATTATAGCTGAATGAATGGGTTATGAGCCCACATTTAATTAGGTGGAACTTATCGCTCTCTGTCTTCCTTCTGAATCAGGTGGCACCTTTGTAGGTGATATATATAAAAAAACATATCAACTAATAATAATATGAAAGTCTTAAATTTTTTTTGAAACACATTTGTTAGCTCTGAGAAGTCTTGATGACTCAAGTCTTTTGACTATTCTTTGAAAATATAAATAAATTATCCTATTGCCTTCTACCGAGCGATAACCTTAACTCATACCTCTGTACCTAAGTAGGTATATATATAAAAATTAAAATATGTAAGTAAATAAGCATGAAAGGCATATAATCATATAAACATGTGAGACACCGAAGGGTCTATGAACATGCAAATCTGATAGGTCTATAACTTACAAATTAGAGAAAAATTTATATAAAGTGCAATCTATATGCGGCTAAGCTGGGAAAACCTATGACAGATAAGTTGTAAACTATAAAATGACATGTAAACAAGTGTACGTTATATGAGTTATGATACAATTATCATATAATCATATAAGCAGGTAGACTATAATATTACTTATTACATAATTTATTTATTTTTAAACCCAAGTGATTAATAGCATATAAGAAAGTAATTGAGATGTACTAGCACATAAAAAAACACCTAATATGTATGTTTTTAAAACTATGACAGTAAATAGCATGCAGATAAGAAAGTTTAGCTACACACATGAATATGCAATTTGCTTTAGCACTAATACGGAAGGATACCATATGGAGAAGGAAGAGGCTAAGTGCAGACATACCACCACTTTCTAAGAAGAAAAAAAAGAGAGTAAAGTAATGAAACCAATTGAAAATAAATAGACAAATAGAGGTTTTGATTAATATAAAATTCATTTTAGAGCAAGACCATATTTAATAATATGTACCAATTACATTCATGTCCTGAATCTACCTTCTAAACCGATGACACTCTAGCAACTTTAAATTAAATAAGTATAATATACATATTATGCGAGCCAATAAACCTTTAACATCTCTAAATAGTCAAGTTGTGAGATACATACTCCCTAAGCAACTACACCATGAATAAGGTAATGTATATGTTTATAACTCATAAAGCCTATAATGTATAGATAATAATTTTCGATGCATATAGCATGTAGGTCAGTGGACTATGATGTGACATTTATTACATAATCAAATAGGAAGGTAACTATGGACGCACTTAAGTTTTAAATCTTAAAATGGTGGAAGCATACAACATGTAAATAACTTATTTATGACGTGTGATCATATGAACTATAACATTTAAATAGGTTTTTGTACAACCCACAAACTATTAACCAAATGTTATATGAGCAGTTTAATTTTTTTTTTTTTTGACATTTAATCATAAGAACTTTTGAAAGTATAACATTTAAACAAATACGTTAAAAGGAATGTAAGTAAAAATAAGTGGACCCATTATTTATATAACATGTAAATAAAAAAAATCATGAGTTATATATTAAAAAAAATCCTTTGATGCATATGTATATACACCTAATCATGTAGATCGATACACAACACTTAAGAACCTCTTTTTTAAAAAATATATGTAACATACAATCAGGGTTAATTTAATATATAACATATAATAAAATGACCAGAGATACAAGAAGCATATAAGCAAATAATCCAAGAAACGTCAAATGTCTAACATGTGGGTCTATATTTTATGAAACATATAGCATGTGAATACATTTTTTATAAAATATGTAGCATATAGACAACTAGTTTACGATAAACGTAGCATAAGGACAAATGATCTAGAATATACATGTCACATAGACAGTGATTGAGGCACCATGTAACCTATACACAAAGGATCTATGATACAAATAACATATAGAGAAAACAATACTTAGAAGGCATATAACTTTATATAACATATAAACTTAGTAAGATTATGAAAACAAGTAATATGTAAACAAGCAAGTTATAATACATGTAACAAGTATAACCTTACAAGAAAGTAAGCTACAATACAAGCAATTTTTCTACTCTTGCATTCGATCAAATTGGGAAGTTAAAACTATTTTTATCTTCTTTGATGTAAAGTATATTAGGGAAAATGGTGTCTAGTAGTTCCTATAAATCTTAATGAATAGATAAACAATACTGAGTGTCAAAGACACTATGACATGAGAACTTCTATATATCACATACTTATGAAGTTGCCTCAGAACTATTTCTTAAGGTCCAATCATACTTGACAGGACAGTCATGTTCGCTTAACCAATAAGAGTAATCCAACCCTTTTCCCCTCGATCGAGCTATCTGCAATATATGCATCTTAAAATATAGGAGTATTTAGGAGTTCTATTCTTTTTACATACTTGATCGGATTTATCTAAATGATACTTTATTACATCTCAAATGTAACTAATGCTCTCGTACAACTAATTAAGTAATATTAGGTCTAATACTTTGGGATCACTTATAAATTTTAACCGATGACTAATCCATCCATATTTTTTTTGACTCAAATCTTTGATCACATATTAATTTTCTCTAACCCAACCACAAGTTACAATAAGGCATGACTCTTAAAATATACTCTTATAAAATAATTACAACACCTATTTCTGATCTTATTAATAAAAAGGATTCACATAGGGTATTGCCGAGTTGGGATAATCAAGTACATGTGTTATATAAAAATTATCTTATGTACATAATTAGGAAGATATCTGATAAATCATATAGTCTTATAGGCCTTGTTTGTCGACTAGTGTGGTTTCTACTTAAAAATGGTACCAATTCAAGCTACCGCCACTACTTCAACTTATAACAAGTAAGTCTGACTAATTCCATTCTAACACATACAAAATCTTAGAAGTTGTAAGCACGTTATCAAAAGGGTAATAAGGTCCTTCTTAGGACTTGATAACATAAGAACGAGAGGAATTGATAGAAGAGCCTTCATACTTATAAATTAGTGGAAGTCTCTTACAAAGCCACATTAACTAAAGTCGATTCGCGTCTCTGTAAGTGAATACTCCTTAATTGTGAGATCATATATGTGATTTCCCCCTTAGTCCTACTTAGGCATAGCAGGGAGAAACATAGATGCTACTATAACTATAAAAAGGTACATGAATTTCTACATGGGTTTCATTCGTAAACAATGGTAGAATTGAATGATCATACTTACCGAGCTATCTTAAGCTCAAGTTTGAGTTTCTATATAGTTGGTGACTATTTACCAAAATCTCCCTTATTGGCAATACTAATATTTGATCTATTGGTCGGATTTAGGATTGTGTTAAATAGATGGAATCTGTATGACCATTACGCAGAGTGTGAATCAGAAGTAACTTCTTATGACTTAGCTCTATCACACGATCTAGATCATGAAAGAAGGACATAGTTCCTAATGTCTAAGCAGCCCCTCCATTGTAAATGTTGTGCACAACACATTCATAAGTAAGGCTCTACTAAACACGGCTTAGTAGAATCCCTGGGATAACTGAACCTTGGCTCTGATACTACTTTTGACACACCCCTAATCCAAGTTAGGGCAGAAAAAAACCGTATAAACATGTGTTATACCATTGACCTATACTATAAGTAGACGAGTAAGTATTCCTAACCAATTATGAGGGCCTATATAAATACACAATACTAGTCCATTAAACCCAACTGATATAGACAAGTGATACTATAATCACATGAGACAACAAATAAGAGAGAAGCTCACCAACTGCTTTGCAGAACACAGGATGAGTGTCTAGTATAGAAAACTACTTATCGACAAACCTGATCATGTATTTACAGAAATGTAGTGCCCGAAACAAAGGGACGTTAGTACATATAAAACATGTACGGGTATGTAAAGCAGACATAATAATAAATAACAAGTATGGATGCTCATATAGAATAGATATCAAGATGAAAGACTTATGAGCATACGAATAACTGACATGCAATATGAAACAGTGGTCAATACACTAGTCTAACTGGGATATCAAAATTCAAGTATTAAAGATGAACAATTATGAGTAAATTTTATCAAAAACAATAGGATGACTTATGTAAGCAACTTTATTAGTTTATACATGTGTCCTCAAAGTTATTCTTCATTATAAGACACTTAGAAATTGGCCTAGGTGATGTCCTATGCCTATATCAAATACAAATGATCATTAAGTGGCCTACCAAAGGCATTCTGTGTCAAGCATATGGCAATGTTTCCTCATGTCTATGCATGCTCTTACTAGTGAATTGCGGTCTGTTGTAGGATACGCCCCTCCGTAGGGGCTCACTATGAGGGTCTGCCCACAGGCCATTTGTGCCATATATTGGCTCGAGTCAGGGGAACTAGTCCAACTGACTACAAATGTAAATGAGGCCACTAGGACAGGTATGCCACACATTGGGCTCACTATAGTGGTCTGGTATTAATTCTGTACATAGAATTACGTCGCGTGTATGCCAAGCCAAACCTATGAATACCCTCTCGTCGTTAACTTTTATCAAATAGTGCTTCGTAGGCCTATGCACGTATATATTATGGCAAATATAATTTAGTTATTCGAGTAGTGCTTTTCATATACAACTGAATTCTTTCGTAGTACCGAACTATTACAACACTTGTATTTTATATCATCGTATGACTATATGGCTATGTGATCCAATATATTAGTGCGACTATACTGTGGCCAATTATTCTAAATGATATATAGCATGTGTTAGATATGACATATAAATTCTAGGAATTTTTACTACACACGAATGCAATCATGTATCGTTGTATATATACCTGACTCGACAAGAGTAAAATGAAACTTCAACTCTAATAAATAGACGCATGGAGGATGGAGACAAGTAATTTTAAATGGGAAGCGAATGTAAATATTGTGGAGACATTAGACATATTGTCACGTGTTAGACGTATAGAAGGTGAAAGATTCATTCCTATATATTAAGTGGACTATACTGAATCCTCTAAGAGAAATAAATGGCTATGGGTTATGCCTTAACGACGAAGGAGGGTTTAACTTTACATACCTTTAGTACTTTCCTAGCTAGCGGAAATGTCACAAGCTCCGGATAACTCAATTTATAGGGATGTAATCACTATGCAACTAACTATAAGCTTACATCATCCCGTTGGTGAGCAAATGATCAACTACCATTAACTACATACATAATATATATATATCATTAATAACCTAGGTTAACACATCAAGCTGTTTCAATACCCTTTACTTATGCTCGAAGTTATTCAAGTTTCTTAACAATTATATAGAGTGAATCCCTTAATTCTCTAACTTAGGTAATTCAATACTAAATCGGTGCGATTGCTAGGAATTTTCAAAAATTCCATTTGTATCACAATTTTATTTTTTCCCTTTTTTCATGAACCCTAGTTGCAAGACCCATTTCAATTAAAGCAAAATTTCATTCAATCATGCCAAATTACTTATCCATAATCATACGCAAGAGATGGAATAAAGAATTTACCCTTTAAGGTTCACCTTAACTATAGCTTTTACTTTTGAAATCAATTCCTTGATGTTGAAAGAAGAGGAAGAGGAAATAGAAAAGTGAAATATAAATACTAGTAGCATCGTTGTTCTTACTGGAAAGCAAAAGAGAAAGTCCAATTATCAATTTTTTGATACTTATTGAAAGAGTAAAGAAAGAAAAAGGGGATTTGGGGGCCAAGTACTACTAAATTACGTTTCTTTGCTTTCTGGAAGCAAAAGTGAGATGCTAGACATTTCTAGCTTTTTCCCCCACTTAGGATTTATTTATTTATTTTTGTAAAAATATAAAGTGGCCCCCACCTATTCACAATATTAAGAACTAAAATTAGGAGGCATTCTTTTACTATTCTATACCAACAACAATAATTATGGTAACAAATAAATTGTACATATACTATAGTTTTTCTTAAAATAAGTGCACCTAGAAGCTCTTCATAAACACCGATTTATACTCGTCTGGAGTATTAAACTTAGATTCGAATTTTTTCGAGGTGTTACAACGATACTCTAAAAAGATCTCACAATGGACTCCATACAAGTAGTGGCTCCACAACTACAAAGAAAACACAACTGCACACAGCTCTAAATCATGCATAGGATAATTTCTCTCATGCAGTTTCAACTAATGAGGTGGATACGCAATCACCTTGCCCTTCTGCATCAACACGACACCTAAACCAACACCTGAAGTATTACAAAAGTTGATAAAACTCATGCCCTCACTGGACAAAGTCAAGATAAGAGCTGAAGTCAACAAGTCCTTGATCTTTCGGATGCTCGCCTCATAAGAATCAAACCACTGGAAGGAAATCTTCTTTTGAATCAACTTGGTCAACAGACCTAAAATAGAAGAGAAACCATCAACAAAATACCTATAATAACTTGCTAACCAACAAAAATCTAAATCTCTGTGGGAAAAGTAGGTCTAGCCCAATCATGAACTCAACAATCTTGGCTCGATCAACCATCAAACCCTTCATAGTCACCACATAACCTAAGAAAGAAATAGACTCCAACAAAAACTCGAACTTAGAAAACTTGGCATACAACTTCTCATCCCTCAATATCTAAACCACAATCTCTAAATTCTTTTCATGATTAACCTCACTCTTGGAATATGAAGCGCCCCGAGAGCACATCTTGGGCGTCACACAGTGCTTACAATCCCGAGGAACCACAAGCTAATCTGTAAGCTGGTACCTACTTTGAGTACTGGATAACATGATCATAAATGTGGAAGAATACTGACATGCCAGAAGATTTTAATAACTAAATTTAAAACTGAATTGTGATTCTATAGAAATAACTAACTCTGATAAAATACTGATAAACTGGATAACTAACTGTAATGTCTGATTTCTGAATAACTGACTCTAATATTTGATAAGCCTCTAAAACTAAATGGTTGTGAGTTGATGAGACAGGCCCCAACTAACTCTAACTAACTACTAAACTGAGATATGAAATAAAGTAAGACTGTCCTTAAAGTATGAGGACTCACCACTGCTACTGCTGAGGATCTGATAAGTCTAATCGTGAATCGAGAACTGAGCATCAGAACCAATGATATAATACATCATAGCATAAAAGAAAATATATGTGATCAGTACTTTAAAGGTACTAGTATACTAAATGAGGTAGGCTGATATGCATGGTTTCATGAATAGAACTAATAATTAACTGAATATGCATGTAAAGCATGGAGTACTGAATAGAGAGCATAAAATTTGTAGGTACTGGGAATATGTAGAAATCTGTAAATACTAAGTATGCATGAAGATTTATAAATATTGAAGATACATGAAAATCTATAGATATTGAGGATGCATGACCAATCATAAAACATGAACTGAGTAAAATCTATAAATTGAAATACTGAAATAACTGAAATCTGTATGCTTTTTAAAACAACATAAGACTGAATAAATGAATTGGGACTGTATCTGAGACTATGGGAGGTATCATCTAACCGACATTCCCCAATTTAAGCTAATTGGGGTCCAACCTGTAACTCCAGTTGGAAGGGTGTTTATACCGTGCCACGAGTACTAACACTGGCTGTGTGGATTCACTAAACTGATATAATGTCCAAAGGACTAAGCTTGTCAAGCCTGAACTGACGGGTGACCCCTGTGAGATAGTCAAGCCTAATCTGATGGGTGACTTCTCTATCCTATGCTGGCTACATAGTTCTGGAGTATAGGGACTGCTACTAATGGCTCTGCCCATCTGATGGGGAAACCGCCATCCCTACACTCGCTCGGTTCTAAATCCTACTCCCAACTGAAAGACACAGAAATACTAGACTATTTTGAGTTTAACTGACTGATATTTGACTGTTCTGATAATGCTCATAGTATGTTCTGAAGACTATTCTGTAATATACTGAGACAAGACTACATAAACAACTATGGTTTTTGGGTATTCAATACCCCCAAGACTCAAAACAACAATAGTAAAATAACATTGAAGCTTAAGGGACATAGCATGAAGGCTATCATAAAACATTTACTCTTGTAAGCATTTTATCAAACACTTGTAGTTTGTAGCTTAGTCAAATCATGGGAATACTATGGAACTTTTATAAATAACATGAATTTAACAAGAAAAGCACTAAGTCATGGTTTAATTTAATAAATGATAACATTAAAACATGGAGAATCGAATAACAATAATAATTTCATTGAAATATGGTATAAATTCATAGTTCACGAAGATTCATGGGTGAATTCATAATTTAAAATATAATAACTTGAAAAGATTATAACTTGGTAATTAAAATGGGATACTTGGACTCCATGGGTGGAAGGGACCTATGGATGAACATTTAACATACCTTAACTGATGAATTTCTTGAAGTTCTTGGTGAATTCTTGAGGGTTGGCCTTGAATTTGAGAGCTAGGGTTTGTATTTTAGAGAGAAAGCTCTTGAATTTTGGGGCAAAAATTGAGTGAATAATGAACTTAAAATGTTTTTAGGGCTTAAATATCACACCTGGTGGATTAAAATAATTTGAAAGGACTATTTTAACCCTGGGTGACACATTTAATTTTCGTTGATTTTTCTCGAAAAACACCACTGGCACCATGCGGTGCTATCGTATCGTGTCACAGGTGTTGGACAACTGGGAAAATGCAAAGTGGCACGAAGCGGTGCAATTGTGTTGCCACCTTGTTTGCGACCTGGAATCTCAATGCGTCGCGGTGGTATCGCGTGGGATCACTGGAAATTAACAATTCTGAACTGAGCCTACGACACATGCGCCAACATCGTAGAGGCCCACTAGTTTTTGACAATTGTTATTTAGACTGGCTCCGCGATGTGCTAATGGTCAAAATGACGCTGTTAATGACTGAAACTTAAAATCTCCATAATTTCTTACCCGGTTTTCAAATTTGGGTGAATTTTATATCATTGGAAAACTAATTCAATTTCCTACATAATGGCAGTATCTAAACTAAAAAATAATGGGTGTTTCAAAAATTTTATATTTTGAATACTTATGTATTAGGACTTAAATTATGCTCGGGAAATATGAGATATTATAATATCTCCCCCTCGAGATCATTCATCCTCGAATAAGACTGGTTAAGTCGAGGGAAAACTGATGGACTAAGCTTACACACTAAACATGCATGACTGAACTGACTCATGAATGCACGACTGACATGAACATGATGTGCACCTAAAACTGAGCATGATAGAGAGAAATCTTAAGAAGATTAGTACCTTATACTGAATTTGGATTCGCGGAGAAAAGAGGAGGGTACTTGGTCCGCATATCTACGTCTACTTCCCAAGTGGCTCCCTCAACGGACTGATTCCGCCAAAGAACTTTGACCTATGAAACTTCTTTGTTCCTTAGTCTACGAACTTGATGAGCAAGAATTTCGACTGGAACTTCCTCAAAGGAAAGACTGTTCTGAATATCTACACTTTCTAAGGGAACAACTACAGCTGGATCGCCAATACACTTTTTCAACAATGAGACATGGAACAATAGGTGTACTGAGGCTAGATTTGAAGGCAACTCAAGCTCGTAAGCTACCTTTCCAAAACGACTGAGAATTCTGAAGGGACCGACTTATCGGGGACTGAGTTTCCCTTTCTTGACGAATCTCTTCACTCCCATCACGGGAGAGATTTTCAAGTATACAAAATCACCAACCTCAAACTCGAGATCCTTTCTCCTCACATCTATATATGATTTTTGTTGGCTCTGGGTAGCCCTAAACCCTTCTCTGATCAACTGAAAGTTCTCTAATATGGATTTAAATCTTTCTGAGAGAAAATATACTATAGGATCTTATGGTCAGTGAGCACATCAACGTGCATCCCATATAAGTAATGCCTCCAAATATTTTTGGCAAATACTACTGTTGCTAACTCAAAATCATGAGTCGGATAATTCTTCTCATGGGGTTTAAGTTGTCTGGAGGCATAGGATATAACCTTACCTTTTTTCATGAGGACACAACCCAAACCTACTCTAAATACATCATAGTATACGACAAACCCATCTGAACCATTTAGTAGAGTCAATACTGGGGATGAGGTGAGTCGAGTCTTTAAATCCTGAAAACTCTTCTCACAGGAATCTGACCACTGAAACTTAACTTTTTTCTGAGTCAATCTGGACATGGGGGATGAAATAGAAGAAAATTCTTTAACAAACCGATGGTAATAGCCAGCTAAACCCAAAAAACTCTTGATGTCTGATGGAGAGATGGGTCTAGGCCAGTTCCTCACCACTTCAGTCTTTTGAGGATTAAATCTAATACCATCATCAGAAATAATATGGCCAAGGAAAGCTACTGATCTTAGCCAGAATTCACACTTATTGAATTTAGCGAATAACTGGTGAGCTCTAAGAGTTTGTAACACTATTCTGAGATGGTCTGCATGATCAGTTTCGCTACGGGAGTAAACAAGAAAGACTATGACGAACGTGTCCAAGTACTACTTAAACACTTGGTTCATCAAGTCCATGAAGGCTGCTGGGGCATTCGTGAGACCAAAGGACATAATTAGAAATTGGAAGTGACCATACCGAGTTTGAAAAGCTATTTTTGGAATGTCACATTCCCTGACTCTAAGATGATGATAGCCTGATCTGAGGTTTATCTTTGAAAAATAGCTGGCTCCCTAAAGTTGATCAAACAAGTCATCGATTCTAGAAAGTGGATATTTATTATTGACTGTGACTTTGTTCAATTGATGGTAATTTATGCACATTCTGAGAGAACCATCTTTCTTACGCACGAATAGAATAGGTGCACCCCACGGGGAGATGCTGGATCTGATGAATCCCTTATCTAGAAGATCCTTTAACTATTCTTTTAACTCCTTAAGTTTAACTGGAGCCATTCTGTATGGCAGAATAGATATGGGCTGAGTATCTAGAAGAAGGTCTACTCCGAAGTCGATTTCCCTTTTGGGAGAAACTCCGGGAACATCTTCAGAAAATACATCTGAGAATTCATTTACTACTGGAACTGATTCAAGAGTTGAAGTTTCTGAGTTAGAGTATTTAACTCGCACAAGATGGTAAATAAACCTCTTCGATATCATATGTCTCGCTCTAAGGTACGAAATTAACTGACCCCTAAGAGCTGTGGTACTACCCCTCCATTCAAGGACTGGTTCATTTGGGAACTTAAATGAACTATTCTGCTTCTATAATCAACTAAGGCATAGCATGAGTGGAGCCAATCCATGCCGAGAATGACGTCAAAATCCGTCATCTCTAACTTCATGAGATCAACTAAGGTAGCTTTCTGAGATATTGTGACCAAAAATTTCTTATATACCTGTCTGGCTACGATGAAAACACCTACTGCGGTAGACACTGAAAAGGGCTCTACTAGAGTTTTGGGATAGATTCCAAAATTAACGGCTATATATAGAGTTACAAAAGAAAGAGAAGCTCCAGGTTCTAGTAAGGCATAAACATGTAAGTGAAAGACCTGCAACATACCAGTAACTATATCAAGAGAATTTTCCTAATCTTGGTGGGACTGAAGAGCATATAATCTGCTCGGACGCTGACCACTGGTAGCACTAGAAGCAGCACCCTGCTGAGTTCGACGATCGGATGGAACTGACGACTGATGGGACTGGACTTATTGGCACACATCCCTACCTTTCTGAGCAACTACCTAAGACTTTTGATTCTGATGGCCTGGCTTGCCAAACCCAAAGCACACATCACTACCCACTTCATACCCACCCTGATGGTGTCTGCCATATTTCTGACATAGAGGATTTGTATGAGCACTGCTAACACTGACCTGGGACTTAGAGCCCAGTGCTCTATCCTTATTGTCATTTTTGAATTTGGGTACGGGAGCACTGGCTGAAGAGGGTCCTAAGACCTTTAATAAAATTGAGGACGATTACCACCCTCTAACTTTGGCTGACTGAAGTTAAAACTTCCCATCCTAGCCCTCCTGTTTTCTCTCTTCCTCTCCTTAATTTTCTGCTCCTCTATCTGTTGAGCATGGACCATCAGCCTATACAGGTCCATCTCACTAATCAGCATTGCGGTCCTGCACATTTTGACCATACTATTAGATACGTCAGACATAAACTTACTCATTTTGGACCTGTTATCAACTACACATGAGGAACATATCTAGCTAACGGAGTAAACTTGAGGGAATACTCCCTTACGCTCATGCTTCCCGGCCTCAAGTTAATAAACTCTAACAACTTGGAGTGTCAAGCCTAAACTGGCAGGTAACCCCTGAGAGATAGTCAAGCCTAATCTGACGGGTGACTTCTCATATCCTATGCTGGCTATGTAGTTTTTGAGTATACAGACTGTTACTAACGACTCTGCCTATGTGACGGGGAATCCACCATCCCTACACTTTCTCGCTGCTAAATCTTACTCCCAATGAAAGACACTGAAATACTAGACTGTTCTGAGTTTAACCGACTGATATTGACTATTCTGATAATGCTCATAATATGTTCTGAAGACTATTCTGTAATATACTGAGACTAGACTACATAAACAGCTATGGTTTTCAGGTAGTCAATACCCCCAGGACTCAAAACAACAATAGTAAAACAACACTAAAGCTTAAGGGACATAGCATGAAGGCTTTCATAAAACATTTACTCTTGTAAGCATTTTATCAAACACTTGTAGTTTGTAGCTTAGTCAAATCATGAGAATACTATGGAACTTGTATAAATAACATGAATTTTAATGAAAAACACTAAGTCCTGGTTTAATACAATAAATGATAACATTAAAACATAGAGAATCGAATAACAACAATAATTTCATTGAAACATGGTATAAAATCATAGTTCATGGAGATTCATGGGTGAAATCATAATTTAAAACATAATAACTTGGAAAGATTATAACTTGGTAATTAAAATGGGATACTTGGACTCTATGGTGGATGAGACCCGTGGATGAACATTTAACATAACTTAACTGATGAATTTCTTGAAGTTCTTGGTTAATTCTTGAGGGTTGGCCTTGAATTTGAGAGTTAGGGTTTGTATTTTAGAGAGAAAGCTCTTGAATTTTGGGGGGAAAATTGAGTGAATAATGAACTTAAAACATTTTTAGGGCTTAAATATCACACCTGGGCGGATTAAAATAATGGAAAATGACTATTTTAACCCTGGGCGACACTTTTAATTTTTTTCAAAAAATACCACTAGCCATGTCACTGGAATTGGACAACTGAAAAAATACAAAGTGGCGCGATGCAGTGCAATCGCGTTGCCACCTTGTTTGGGACCTGAAATCTCACCGCGACGCGGTGGTACCGCGTGGGATCACTGGAAATTGACAATTCTTAACTGAGCCTATGGCGCGACGCACCAATATCGTGGAGGCCCACTTGTTTTTGACAATTGTCATTTAGATTGTCTTTGCGACGCGCTAAGGGTCAAAATGACGGTGTTTAATGACTGAAACTTAAAATCGTCATAACTTCTTTTCCGGTTATAGAATTATGGCAAATTTTATATCGTTGGAAAGCTAATTCAAATTTTATAAACGAATACTCATGTATTGGGACTTAAATTATGCTAGAGAAATATGGGGTATTACAGAATAACCAAGAAATCATCTGTATAAATAATAACAAAGGAGTTGAGATACAGTCGAAACACCCGATTCATTAACTCCATGAACGCGGCAGGGTAATTGGTCAACCCAAAAGATATGACCAAGAACTCATAATGACCATATCGAGTCCGAAAAGATATTTTTGAAATATTTAAAGCTCTGATCATCAAGTGGTGATAACTGAACCTCAAATCAGTCTTTGAAAACACCATAGCACCCTGAAGCTGATCAAATAAATCATCAATGCGAGAAAGAGGATACTTATTCTTAACCATCACCTTATTCAACTGCCAATAATCAATACATATCCACATAGACCCATCCCTTTCTTCTCAAACAAGACAGGCGTACCCCAAAGTGAAACACCAGGTCAGATAACTCTCTTATCCAACAACTACTACAACTGATCCTTCAGTTCCTTCAACTCTACTGGGGCCATCCTATAAGGAGGAATAGAAATTGGCTTGGTGCCCGACTCAACATCAATAATAAAATCAATATCTCAATCCGAAGGCATACTAGGCAAGTCCGTAGGGAACACATTCATAAACTCATGAACAACATGGAACAGAATCCAAGAAAGGAGGTGAAACAACACTGGTGTTATGAATATGAGTCAAGAACGATATACATCCCCTCTTAACTAATTTATGAGCCTGAACAAAAGATATAATCCTCTTAAGACCCGAATAAAGTGTACCCTTCCAAGCTATCCTTGGCACACCCAGCGAAGATAAAGTCACAGTCTTAGCAAAATAATCTAAGACAACATGATAAATAGCCAATCAATCCATAC
This sequence comes from Capsicum baccatum var. pendulum, assembly GCA_030864225.1. Lineage (NCBI taxonomy): Eukaryota > Viridiplantae > Streptophyta > Magnoliopsida > Solanales > Solanaceae > Capsicum > Capsicum baccatum. The sequence goes on along the minus strand of CM061555.1, from coordinate 113,404,203 downwards.
CCAAAATAACATCAAAATTGACGATATCCAACACAAGCAAGTCTACAAAAGTATCACGCCCGGCAAAAGTCACAACACAAGATCGGTGAGCTCAATCCACCACTAAAGAATCACCTACCGGGGTAGATACATGAATAGGCATGGTAAGTGGCTCACTAATAGAATCAAAACCCAAAGTAAAATACACAGATATATAGAAAAAAGTTGATCCAAGATCAAATAATATTGATGAATGTCTGAAACAAACGGGAACGATACATGTGATAACAGCATCAAAAGACTCTACCTCTAGTCTGCTGGTATAGAATAACACTGTCCACGACCACCAACTGCCTGAGTGGCCTCATGACCACCACCGCAGGCTCCATCACCTCTACCTTTCACTCCTCTGGTAGCACCCCTACCCCTCACAGCTGAAATAGAAGTAGCCCGAATCACCCGACAAGGACAGTCCCTGGCTACATGGCCAATCTCATCACACACATAGTAACCTCTACGACCAGTCTCAATATGAGAAGGTTCAACTAGGCTCGAACAACTACTCTGAACTGCTGAACTAGAAGATCCACCACCTGAACTCTGTAAAGCCACCTGCACTGGCCTACCATGGTAAACACAAGAACCTCTCAAATCTCTGCCTCAAGAGGTCTGACTCCAAAACTCTCAAAAACGTTGCGCTTTCTTGGCGCATGCCTAAGATGCACTAAAAATATCCTTTGTTATCTTAACATGATCAATAATACTCTAAAAAAAGCCCCAAACATAACCATCTGAGATGTAGCCAACCGAAGAAAAAATATCCAAACCCTTCATGAACTTCCAAACCTTCTTAGACTCAGTAAAAATACTATCTTGGGAATATCTGGATAGGGCATGGAAGCGTGCCTCATACTCAACAACTGTCATGGAGACCTTCTCTAAATGATACGATCTCTCAAACTGAAAGGCATAAATCTCTCTTGAAAAACCTCGATGAACTGATCCCAAGTCACTTAGGAGAATCATGGGGTCTACAACTGACAAGTGACCTCCACCAATCTCTCTACGCATCTCTCAATTGATAAGATATAGTATAACCCACACCATTTATGCAAAAAGAGTGAAGCACAACTTAGAACACGAGGTATGAAAGAACTTCACACGATAAAAAATAAAATAAGAAAATTTTCCTAAAGATGTCCTATAGCCTCTCGAAGATAGATACAGACGTCTATATACCAATCCACAAGACTCTATTAGACATCCCATTCTTACACCGTTGATACCAATAAATCTGGCTGCTCTGATACCATTTTGTCACGACTCAAAAACTAGGGTCATGATGGCACTTGTCGCGGCGTACCTTAACACATAAGCCTATCACCCAAATTGATATAAAAAGAGGAAAAGACAGAAATATCCCAAGGTAAGGCTTCTAGAACGAAGTCGAATCATATAATTAATCATAACAATGCGGAAAGAGCTTATCTAGAATACCAATTATGCCCAAAATCAGGTGTCACTAGTGTAAGAACTACTAATACAATCCAAGAGTCAAATATATCAGAAAAATAACCACAAAGGAATAATATCTATCTCCAAATACTAATAAAGACATAACTACTATAGAAAGATAGAGGTGAACTTCGAATGCATGAATGTCCAACCGCTACCTTGAAAGCTCCAATAATTGCCTGAGTCAAGCAAATTGAGGCGCACTCCAGCTAGGACCTGCACCGAAAGGGCGCAGTAGGCATGAGTACGGTCTACTTGTACTCATTAGGTATCATAGACCGACCAAGCAAAGTAGTAAATAAAGCATACAAAATATACACTAAGGACACGTCACCTGCAATAAAAAAAATATCCCACAACAGTAGCCCACATCTCTTGCACTAACAGTTATAATATATCTCACATATATTGCAACATCACACCAATATAGAACAAAAATACATACTATATCACATATAAGAAGAACAAAGGGGAACATGCATACACAAGATTATCAAATACAAGTAAAAGAAGATATGATAAATACATGGATGACATGTCAATATGGCAATACAACAAAACATAACACAATAAAGTAAGTCCAATGTATATGATGATGATGATGTACGAGGTCATCGCATAACCTCTGGGATCGCCGCATAATTCCTGTATACATCTACGGAGGCAAGCCTCCCAACGCAGGACCCATGGGGGGTTTGTCAACCTGTATACAATCCACATATCTCATATGTCCTTTTCAGCACATCCTTAAAAAGGGTTTTATGAGGTGTTACAATATCTTCTCCCCGGTATATTCCTCGGAGAGGGTTTTAAAAATGTGTTGCCAGTGTTTCTCACATGTTGACATGGTGGTACAAATGTTTCATGAATGAGTATGATATGAGGATGTACTGATCAAAACCGATCACAATGAGTATTTTCATAGCCAACCACATGATAAATTTCCACAACTACGTGAGACAATATCCATTCATTATTTCAGTTTCATCCACGAATTTCCACATGTCTCATATGTCAATAAAGTATGAATATAATCACAATACACTAATGGTACCATGTTAAGCATCTTAACAACACAATATAATTGTTCACATGTATTCAAGGCTATTAATATCACATAGGATCCCACACGGTCACACGTATCACATAATAACTCAATTTCAATAATTACATCACATATAGACCTCCACATGGGCACAAACCATAAATATCCATTTTTCATGTTTAGTTCCCACCCTTAACATGCATTTTGTATCATCATTTACTACCCATCCCCAGTCTGAAAGAGTTAATCCACAGCCTACCTCAAAAGTCGAAAATGGTCCGCTACACTTAGAACCCACGACCTTACTTTTCACGAACAATCTCAAACTCCACTAAAAATATCAAATATGAAATATACACGTTAAAATAAAATCAATGACACTCATATCGACTACTTTGGTTCGGGATCAAAATGGACTCCTGAAATGGATTTTTGAAAAAGAAGGCAAAAATTAAAACGTTACTTCAAAAATATGTTTCCCATATTTTTAGGAACCTACATCTGAAAACCCAAGTTAAATTGAGTAAAAACTGAGGTTTAAATTGAAGAAAAACTATTTTTGAGCTTTACCGAGTAAAATCTTTGAAATTCGGGTTAAAATCAAGAATCAGAGTTTTTTTGAAGGTTAAATTGATGAAAAACTAGTAATTCTAAGATAAAAATATTATTCAAGTGAAAAGGAGTGAAAATGGGGTTTAAAATCAAGCCCTAAGATTTTTGGGGTTTTGAGAAATTAATTAAGAAATTACTAAGAAAAGGGTGAATTATAAAACTAAGAAATAGGTGTTAACCTAGCTTTTCAAGCTCTCACAAACTTTACTTTTAAGCTCGCATACTATTTTAGAGTTTAACTCTCAAAAGACAAGATGAAAAATGAGCAAAATAGGCCCAAAAAGTTGCTTAAATAGTGCAGAAAATGTGCACTAAAATAGAAATAACTGCTGTTTTTTTCAATTTTAAGTCCAATTCGGACTTCGATGGGGTGCTCGTGATTTATTCGGAGTCCGATATATGCAAACAAACTACGAAAACACACTAAATTTCATGTTCCAGACGTGTTAGAGAAGTCGGATTTTTGAAAAAACATCATTTTCACAAAGTTGATCCCCGAAACCCGAAATCACAATTTTTCAAACCGAGGGTCGAAATGAAATTTAAAAGCCGTAAAATCATACCAAACATGCTAACACTCTAAAATTGACATTCTAGATCTGCTGGAAAGTCATTTTTTTTCGTCTGACGTCATTTTGACTAAATGTGGATCCCACACTCATATTTCTAATTTTTTAATTTTCGACCAATAGGTCAAAATGAGCTCGGATTGCACTGGAACCCGATCCAATGGTCTACCTAGCCTAAAATCGATATTTAGGAGCTAGCTACTAGTGCATTCTGTTCGGTCATCCATCACACGGATCAAAAGATATCACCATCAGTCTAAAATAAGGCTCTCGAAGCCATAAAAAACTACAATATCGCATAAATGGTATCAAAATGCATCGTAAATCATACCGATCACTCCCACACCCCATAAATATCATAATGCAACTACGGGAAGGGGTAAAATAGTCCAATAATACAAAATTATAAATTTCACGTATTTCATCAAATTTTTAGATCGTTACAATATATTCACACCACAAAAATATCATAATGCAACTACGGAGAGGGGTAAAATAGTCAAATCACACAAAATCACAAATTTTACGTATTTCATCAAATATTTAGATCGTTACAATATATATATGAATATATTATGATTATAATTATTACTACTACTAGTTTAGTTGTACGCACTTCGTGCGTGTATCTCACTTTAATGAGTTCAAATGTTATACTAAATAGGATATTTGTTTAAATAATAAACATGAATACAATAACTAAATGCAATATCTTTTGAGTATGTAAAGATGGAGAATTTATTTATTAAACCTAACCTTTACTAAAAATACTTCTAAAAGCCGATCGACATTTATCGGTCACCTGTAAACTGCAATGAAATAATATAATATTAGAGACATCAAAACAATATAATTAAATCTAATCTTTACACATAAAAAAAATTTCAAAGCCATCCGACACTCATATACCATTTGTAAACTATAACAAAATAATACGATAATAGCGATATCGAAATAATACAACTAAACCTAACCTTTACATAAACAAAAATCCCAAAGCAGAGATTTTAAAATAATACAATTAAATCTAACCTTTATCTAAGAAATATTCAAAGCCAACCAATATTTATCTACCACATGTAAATTACAACAAAATAATACGATAAAAGAGTTATCAAAACAATACAATTAAACTTAAAGTTTACACATAAAAATTTCTCAAAGCCGATCGACATTCATTTACGAACTATAAACTACCACAAAAATAATAAACTAATAGAGATACTAAGACAATACAATTAAACTTAACCTTTACCTAAACAAATTCTTCAAAATTGACCCGTATTTATCTACCATCTGTAAGTTAAAATAAAATAATAAGATAATAAAGATATTAAAATAATACAATTAAACGTAACCTTTACACAATAAATTCTTCAAAGCCAACCGACATTCATCTACGACCTATAAACTAAAATAAAATAATACAATAGTGATCACAAAGCTTCGATTTTAATGAAAATAATTCTCGTCTGAGCGAAAACTTTGACCCTAAAGAATGAATTAAATGAAAACAAAGAAGATATATATATATACACACGTTGAATTCTATTATATTGACAAGAACAATGAAGAAGTTGAGGGTTAGAAAATTAAGCACCCATTAATCTAGATTTGCAACCGAATCAAGTTATATGAATATCAATCATATTCTCCTAATAGACAAGAAAAGTTAATCTTAATTGATCAAAGTATAACCGCAAAGTTAAAAAATTGAGAGAGCATCAAAATGACAAAATACTCCATAAGAATATACATAATGCAATGAATATAAATATTAACATGACATACTTACAACAATGTCAAGATACATATAAAAAAGCATCAACCTCAACTTCCATGATAATGCAAAAACAAAAGAACATACATAAATGTTAAATAGACCATGCAAATATTGAGAATTATATTAATTAACTTGAAAAAAAAAAAGAAGTAATAAAGATGCAAATTGAACTCATATAAGGGAGGATCCCTTTTTGGTAGTCCTTGTTAGGATTTTTACCCTAATTTTCTTACCAAAATTAAGTTTTACTTTTTCTTCAAAGGAAAATAAAAGTAACCATAATTACTTTTATTTTTTTCTAAAAGAAAAATATAATTCTTTTCCATATTTGGCCAACCTCTTTCTTAAAGGAAAGGTTTTGTACATCTATAAATAGAAGACCCCCTTCTCATACCATAACACAATAGCATTCACAATGTAGTCGTTTAAGAGTCTTTGTTTAGGGGAGATTTTCTCTCAATAAATTTTATGTTTTTCAATATTAGTTTTTCATATGTAGGTCGTTTGACCAAACTATAGCAATAATAATGTCTTTTTAGTATTATTTTTTGTGTCATCTGATTTATCGTCTCATAGTTTGCAACTAATAGCTTCCACTTGACACCCTCTCGATTTCAAACCCAACAAGTGGTATCAGAGCCTACGGTTCAAAGATCCAATGATTTGGTGAATCGACATTAAAGATAGGTTCAAGGAGGTTCAAATCAATTTGCAATCACTTTGATGATAATGGAGATTTTTTGTCTAGCTACATATGGAGAAAAGTTTCAACAATCCTGCTGCTAATCCATCTTTAAAATCAAAAATTAATTTTTAATCCACGTTTATGGGCTCCAATTTTCAACCCATACTTGCTTCAACGCTTGGGATCCTTTCAACTCATGCATTTACTTTTAACGCGTGAGCTTCACTCTTAATCTGTGCTCACTTTCAATGCACAAGGCTCCACTTTCAACCCTGTTTACTTATAACACAGGGCTCAAATAACATCAACTCATACGTTTCTTTTTAACGCAAAGGGCTTTAATTTTTAACCCATATCAATTTTTAATCATGGTAAACAGCAGTGATATATGAAGATCATTTGACGAAGGAGGATCAAGATTATGCCGTCAAGAAAATCAAGCCAAAAAAGGGAGATTTGTTAGGGTTTTTGCCCTGATTTTCTTACCAAAATTAAGATTTACTTTTTCTTGGAAGGAAAACAAAAGTAACCATAATTACTTTTATTTTTTTCAAAAATATAATTCTTTTTCATATTCGGCTAACCTCTTTCTTAGAGGAAAGATTTTGTACATCTATAAATAGAAGACCTTCTTCTCATACCATAACACAATAGCATCTACAATGTAGTCGTTTAAGAGTCTTTATTTAGGGGATATTTTCTCCCAATAGATTTTATATTTTTCAATATTAGTTTTTCATATGTAGGTCGTTTGACCAAACTATAGCAACAATAATATCTTTTTAGTATTATTTTTTGTGTCATCTGATTTATCGTCTCATAGTTTGCAACTAATAGCTTCCGCATGACGCCTTCTCGATTTCGAACCTAACAGTCCTCACAAACTTTTTAATGCAATTAAATAGCAACACATGTTTACTTATTTTCCATACATATTCTTACATTTGTACTTATTTATTATTTTATAAATTTTTATTTGAGACTTTGGAATTGAACTATACATAGTATTCTTTTTTTTATATAAATCTCTTCTTATTCCTTATTAGATTCCTTATTCCTTTTTACTTATTTCTTATATTAAAAACAAATTATTTTTCTTTCTTATTTACTTTAGTAAATCAGAAAAGATTTATAACTTTTTTCACATTATTATTATTATTATCACTATTATTATTGTTGTTATTATTATTATCAAGTAATTAAGTAAAGTATGAATAGCTAAATTTAAATTTTTAAAATATAATTAATAAGGATAATTTCATATATTTTACCCTTAATATATTAAGTTCTTAAGTTATTTGTCAAGTCAAAGAAACAAGTATAAAAGGAATTGAGAGAATACCTCTTTTTTATTTTGCTTGATCCTTGTACTAAAAATAAAAATTTCTTGAGAGAATACTTTTCTCTCTTTTTTTTTTCATTTTTCTTGACCCTTGTACTAAAAATAAAGTTTTCTTTTTGCTTATTATTTTTGCAAATAAAGAAAAAATTATTATTTTCTTTCAATATTACTTATCATTAAGTAACTGTACAACATAATAGTTTTCAATCATAGATTTTCAAATCATAATTATTGAGATAAATAAACCAACTTCCATTAAATAGCTTCTTATTAATAGAAAGGCCAAACCAACAAATCTATCTATCTATCTATATATCTATATATATATATATATATATAAAAGAGGATTAGAGGCATGCTGATGTGGCATGCCTCTAAAGCCAGGATTGTGATTTATCTAGTTTCCTATTTTTTTGAGCTTTTTTCTCATTTTAATTTCTTTCTTATAATTTTCTTAATAAATTCATTAATTGTATTTACTGTTACATAAATTCATTAATTATGTTTACTGTTACAACCTCCACCCACATCTCTCTACGTTCCCCATTTTTCAGTTGTAAATTCGGCCATGTCAATTGACGGTGAAAGATTTTACTGGGAGAGAAATTCGGATGAAAAGGTCAAAAGAATTGTGATAATTTTTATTCGGATTTCAATTGAGGAACATGAAGAATTATGTTCATCTTTGTGCTTCTCTTGGTTGGAATTCACTGGTGGCTATTAAAATTATTTGGGGCATGAAGAAGTATCGTGATGCTACAATGATTGAGGTTGCAATGCTTCAACAGCTTGCTAAACACGACAATGGTGAAAATCAGTGAGTAATGGCCTGTTAAATCTACTGTTATCCTAAATCGTGTACCTCATTCATGGGATTTTTGTTATTTATCAAGTGGTTGAACTGGTTTGTTCCTTGCAGTTGTGTACAAATACGAAAATGGTTTGACTATCGTAATCATATCTGTATTGTAAGTATATGATTGATTTGAATTGGTTAATTTCCCCACCTAACAAATCTTATAGGGATTAAAATTTTGGATGAACTTAAATGGTGTTAACAGGTCTTTGAGAAGCTTGGACCAAGATTATACGATTTCCTTCGGAAAAACAATTACCATTCGTTTTCCATTGATCTTGTCCGTAAGATGGAAGACAACTGTTGAATTGTGTAGCATGTGTGTAAAAAAAAGTTTTGTGTACATTTCCTTTCTTTAATCATGCATATATAGATATACATAAAGATAGGCTTTAGTGTTGACATAGCGATGTACCTCATGATCGAAGCATGCATTATTTATTAGTACATTTGTATCATCACGCATACATTCCAATTATTTTTTCAACTGTTCCGTCTTGTAATTGATTATGATTCTTCTTATCTTGTAGTTATGCATGATTTGCGTCTTATCCATACCTACTTGAAGCCTGAGAACATACTTCTCACCTTCCCTGAATATGTTAAGGTTCCCGACTACAAGGTATGCTCTGGTTCCTTAATATGTGTGAGGTATAACCTTTTGGAACCTTAGTATTTTGTCCTTGATATTGTTATCTAAACTTATGTTTGTCAATTGTGTTATACAGGTTTCTTCAAGGTCACCAAAAGATGGTTCATACTATAAGAGAATCCCAAAATTAAGTGCTATAAAGGTAATAGATTTTGGTAGCACAATATATGTCCGTTTGAATCAGACATATGTTGTGTCAACTCGTCATTACTGTGCACCTGAAGTTATTCTAGGTAAGGAGTTGAAACATCTAGGGTTCTTTGTTGCCCTGCTTCCTCGAATCATCAGAGTCACTTTATCTATTTTTTTTTTAAAGTCTTGGATGGACCTACACTTATGATATATGGAGTGTTGGGTGTATCCTTGTGGAACTTTGTTCGGTATGCTCTATTCAAATTAGATGAATTATGGTTTCTTTCAGTTTTTACTTGAATGCGGTTTCTACTTAATCGGTTAATCCTTTATGAAAATAGAGTGGTTCAATTGCTGCTCAATTATGTTAATTTTTTTGATTAGTATATGGATCATCTTCGTCTAATGAAGGTCTGCGTTAAACTATATTAGGGATTTTGATGGAGGTTATTACTAAAGAGGGATGTAGTTTCTACCTTGAAGAAATTGTTGATAGGCAATTTAGTTTATGGACCTCTCATTAATTCTGCTTTCTTCTCTTTCAATGCAGGATTACAAGGTACGATTTGACTCTTTTATGTTTTGTTTGGTTTCTACTTAATCTGTTAATCCTTTATGAAAATGGAATGGTTCAACTGCTGATCAATTATGTAAATTTTCTTAATCATATATGGATCATCTTCGTCTAATAAAGGTTTGTGTTACATTATTGCAGAAAGATTCATTTTATTGCACCCAGATCAACATTTATTTCTCACACAACTCATAAGATCAGTAGTATGAGTCATGAAGTGAGCTTTGTTTCAGGGCAAGTGATTACAACATCTTTTAAAGTGTCTAATAGGTTTTGGTTCAGAATGAGAATATATCTACGTGTACACCTATATATACATCATTTCTGGTGCAAAATCAATTACTGTTTCCTTTACCCACCCAAACCTCTATATTGCTTATGAATTTTCTGTATGTATTTCTTGAAGGGAAGTTCAAGGTTGTATCTACTTGTGAAAGAATTAGAATTTATATGGTCAAATTTGTCTCTCTAATATGTTGTATCTTGAATTTAAGTTTCTTATTTATTTATTTCAGAATTTCAAGATTCTCAGAGAAAATCGTTGCCAACTTTTTTGGAGGTTCAGTACTGTAATGGTAAGGTTTCCACTTAATAGAATAATGAATTTAAGGGTGTTTTCGGGTATGGTGGAAATTAGTTACTTTAAGTTACACAAAGCGGTTTCTCAACTGAACAAAGCAATCCGCTCAACCAAATCACTTGCATCCAGTATTTCTTCCTCGATCATCTCCCAGAAAAATGGTTCTATTAGGTTCCTCCGTACAAAATCAAATGTTACAAGATCCTGTAAACTGTATTTTGGAAAATACCTGATGCAAAAGCAAAGCGCAATGTTTCACAGGCTTCTTCATTGGAGGTAGCTTGTGAAGAACAGAAGTGTCAAAATCTTAGAGTTCAAGATTCAATAGATACATTTAGTTGTAGCAGTTCAAGCTCAGAAGTAAAGTCGTCGCCTCTATTCGACAGACCACCTGATAAAAAGTTCCACATATATGGAAATTCACAGTTTGGTTCTCGGGTTATTCCACTCTTTGAGGACTACAATGACAACATGGATGTACCTGATGAAAATATCAATGAGGATTCACCCTTGAGTCATAGAGAATACAAGAATTTCTGTTTCGTCCGCAAACAACTTCTTCAGATTGAAAATCAACAGTCCACTTTATTGGATCTTCTCCAAGTACATTTCTCTTCTTCTTCCCCCAACACCCCATTGAACTTGTATTTAACTTTTGATCTCTATTTAGTTGATGTCACTTCCTACAGTCTACCCTATTTATGAGGAATAAGTTATATTTATGCCAAGAGACGTATGCTGAGCTCACCCGGTCTCTTCTTCATTGCAGGGATTTAATGGCAGCTCGCGAAGAAAAAAGAGAATAGCTCGAGATGATGAAACTGCAAGTTTTTTCATATCAGTAGGCTTAACGGGGCTTCATTCGCTAATTGCATACAACATTAAACTTGAGCCTTAGGTGAGTGTTTTTCTTTTGATTGATGTGAAGATTGTTTGATTATTGAAGACATACTTGTCTGTTGTCTCTAATGATCACAATACTTTATGTCTTCTTTAATATTATAAGTTCAAATAAATGTGTAGCTCTTTCATCTTCTTTTGTAGATTCTTGTTTCACGTTGCATTTTATATCTTTTAATTCTCATTTATCAACATACTTCTCCAGAAATCAAATCTTTACTCTGTTGCGACAACAAAGGCGAATTCATATCTTGGTATTATTGTGTTCCTAAAATTATTTCCATTGTCTATTATCTCTATTGCCGGCACAATGATCTCTATGATTTACTTGAACTTCATGACATTTATTCTCTTCACCTTGTTCGTCTCCCCCAGGTAAAGTTGATGGCCCAGATTTAAAGAGTTTTGTTCGACAATTTTCAGATGCTTCAAAAGGTATGACCCTATCCTACAAAAGTACCCATGTCCAATTGTCCATTCTTTAAGCTAGGGCCTGTTTGATTTGCAACTAAATTTTTTCATTTTATAAAATCAAAATAAATGGTTGTAAAACCATTTCTCCTCTTTCATTTTTGACGTAGAAGATGCTCTTAGAAAACAACAGTTGTGAGAATAAAGATAGTGCATCATGCGTGCTTCCTTTTTGAATAGACTAGCCTTTAGGAAACATTTTTATTTTCCTCATAAAGCTTCTTTAGTTAATATAAATTAGGATAAAGATAGAAGTTTAAGTCAATACAGTCTAGCTATCATGATGGATTAGTTGCACATCGTATTAGATTGTCAGAAGTTCTCCATAACTCAAACATATAGCTTGTTCTAGAAACTTGCAATATGCTGACTTTTACATTACAAGGCTGTCTTAGTTTATTATTTTTCTCCCAACTAATAACAACTTTTATTGAGAAAAGTTGTCACTCCAGAAGTTCATACCATAATCTTAAGGCTTTTAGGCTAGAGCAAATTAAACTATCAACAAACTGTTTCTTTTGCAATAAGGCCTCATAAACTATAAAGGACAAAAGGCCATAATCCGGATTATGTATATCGACTACACTAAGGTTTGCGGAATGTTGTTTGGAGAAATGTTATGATTGATATACTTTTACCTGATGACCAGAAGAGGAAAAGAAGCACCAATGCACGGTTTAAAGCTGAATATTGCTAATATTCTGGGGTCGTTCGGTAGGGATGTAGACAAAATAAAACATGTAAAAGACATGCTATTGTTTAGTTCTTTGTTTGGTAGAATTTTCAGCTTATGTGTTATAAGATATGTATTAGTTATACATCTTATTCATTATTACTTTATGTATAACTAATACATAGAGAACTATGATATTTGTAATACAAGGGCCATAAGTACATGACTAGGCGTCGTTAAAGACAAAACTACTCTTAATACACCAAACCGAATAATAGATAAGAAATAACTCGATATAACTAATTCCAATATAACTAATTAAATATTATTAATCCCAACACTACTATTACACTTTATTCAACACTATTATTATACATACTACCAAAAGACCCCTCTATGGTTAATTATTTAGCATAAATGCAAACTGGGTATAATTTTGTAAATGGAGAATTTTGTAAGAGTTTATTCTATCAGTTTCATTGCGCGAAAGACTAAAAAATATTTTAGGATATGATATTCGGAAGGCAAGACCAATGATGAAACTTATTCTACAACAAAGAGTTGACTGGCTAATCCAACTAAATTTAAGTTCACAACACTGGCCAGAGGACAAGTAGGTGTGTAGCCAACCACAAGATCGACACAAAGCTCCTGTCCTGGAAAAACTTCTTCTCCCAATTTATTCTTTGTCTATATTTTCTAACCTTTTTTTTCTTGAATTCCTCCAATTATCTTCACTTGATTAAAACCTTAAGAACTTTTAATAAGAAATTTAGTTACCTCTAAAAGAGAAAAAGACAAAAAGGTGGCTTTAGATGCATTTGAAACATGAGCATATCATGTATAGATGTGTGCATATATTCGTAGTATATGGCTATATTCCAGTTTTGATAATTGAGAGTAACTTATAGGACTAATGAAGAGGAAAGAAATTGTATTGTCTAACATGCTAGAGGGTGTTTTCATTTGTCAACAAGATGTACCTGTGTAATACCGCAACGTAGATAAGAGTATTATACATTTAATTATAATATGTAAAAGTATACTAAAGTACCTGAAATTAAAGAGGATATCATTTTATTCTATACCCTATTAGTCTACATAAATGGTAGTGTTATTTATCCTTCATTTGTATGATAAGCTTTAGCAACTTCGTGCTTAACTGGACAACTAAATTCTTAACTTCAATAATATAGATGTGATTTTATATGGTGAGTAATTCAGGTCATCAAAACTGAAAAGAGTTCACCCTCATTAACTCGTTCCTCCATCTTCCACATTTATAACTCTCAGTTTCTTTAATTGTATTATTACTCATTAAATTATTGCATTGCTAATTTATTGTTGACCCTCATTAATTCTTTCTTTCATATTTCTCATTTGTAACTGCAAAATCCTTTAATGTGTATTAATTTATAAATAATTATATTGCTAATTTATTTTTGTGTCCTTTCATTCTCTAATTGTAGTACTATATGTAGATTGGAAGTAAACTGTTTGCATACTATAATTTTCTTTGATTGTATACCTTTTAATCAAGATTTTACAATGACATATTCTTTTCTTTCACAGTTGATTTTGGATTGGAAGTAAACTATTTGCATACTATAATTTATCACCATGTCCATGAAAGTACAAGTTACAGAAATTTCTAACGTTAATAGCATTTCGATTAAGGAAGAAATGATTCTGAATCAGTTGAACATTAAAGAGTTGTTTGATTCTGAGTGGAGTCCTGAAATACAGGTTATTTACATATTTTGCTTCTTAAGTTTGTGGATTTCTATTTCAACAATTTCATTTACTTTTTTAATTATGAAGTTCAACTCATTTTAAAAATTAACATGTTAAACAAATATGCAGATAAATTAATTTAGTCAATATAAATAGGTATATACTGATATCTCATTGGATAACTTGAAAGATACTGAGGAAGAACTACAAGTCACTGATGGTGTTAGAAGTAGAAAAAAGAAGATACCTAATCATACATGACGAAGAATTAAGTGTTGAAGGTGCAAATAAATTTAAGAAACAGAGCGATTATTGCTGCTCCAGCTTACACAAAATTGTTTCAAACTTTTATAATTTTTAGTTTGTTGTGACGAGTAGACATGTGTTGATGAATAAATTTTTCTGCTAATGTCGTTGACTATAATCAATATGATGATATCCATACTTGTACCGTTATTTTTCAGCTTACATGAGACCATAATTATTTTTGTATTTATTCAATATTGTGTATTAATACCATTGATTACACATTTTGATAAACTTTTCTACCACGTTCGCTGAAGTACAAGTTACAGGAAGGTCTAATATTAATAGCATTCCAATTGAGGAAATATTCAAACACATAAACTTAAAAGCACGTGCGAAGCACGGCTACGTTCCCTAGTGTAAAATAAAACGAAATGGATAGAATGCATATTTATCTTTTGACATTTTAGTAAAATTTGTGCAACTTTGAAGTTATAGTCTCATTTTCAATCAGAGCATTTATTATTTTTTAATAATACTTATTCTCTTTTTGAGTGTGTTTGGTACAATCATTTTTTCAATTAAAAACATTACTTTAAAAATATATTTTAAAAAAATTAGTGTGTTTCTTACTTATTTTCTTATACCCGGTATGTAAGTAAAATATTATTTAAAAATTATTTCTATATAAATTTGATAAGTACTATGAGAGATGGGGTATAAAGTGGCAGAGATGCGAGCTATGGTGGGGTGAAAACAAGGTATATTGAAGAGTGAAGGTCTCAATGAATGTGAAATGTAAAATAGAATTTTTCTACTTCCACAAGTCATTTTTATCAGTCTGAAAAGACTTATTTTCTAGAGAAAATGTTTTTCCCAACAATCTATCAAATATGATTTTTTTAAAACATGCTGAACACCTCACTTATTTATTTTGAATTAAATTTTATGTCTATTCATATTTGCTAATTATCTTTCATAATTCCTTTTTTCATAAATAAACTTCTTTAAAAGTTATCCAAATATAACAAAAAGACTTTATTAATCGTAATAGATTACCAGATAAGACATAATCAACTTATCACTAAATTAAATTAATTATGTAATAGAAAAATGTGATTTAAATTATATTTTGTCTAAAATTAAATTTTATATTTCTTAATCATGAGATCGGGCCCGGGCTATATATATATATATATAAGAGGATGGTGTACTTTTGGTATCCCTCACAGGCCCTTTTTGGTATTTTAATTTTTTTGTAATTTTAGTAACACATGTTTATTATTTTTTTCATACATATTATTACATTTGTCCTCATTTATTATTTCATGATATTTTTATTTATATATTTACAATTGAGTTATACATAGTAGTAATTTTTAATAAATCTCTTCTTTTTCCTTACGAATTACTTGTTCTTTTTCTCCTTACTTCTTATATTAAAAACTAATTATTTTTCTTACTTATTTATTTTAGTAAATCACAAAAGATTTATAACTCTTTTCTATATTATTATTATTTTATTAAGAAATTATAGAAAGTATTAAAAATCAAATTTAATTTTAAAAACGTAAATAATAATGATAATTTCGTATGTTTTACTCTCAATATATTTAATTCTTAAGTTATTTGTCAAGTCAAAGAAATAAGCAAAAACTAAAATGGAATTGAGAGAATATCCTTTTATCTCTCTTTTTCATTTTGTTTGACTCCATTTTACTAATTTTTTTAGCAAATTAAGAGAGATTTATATTCAATAGTAAAGTATTATTTAAAAATTATTTATATGCAATTTATATAAGTACTATGAGAGTTGAGATAAGGAGTGATGGAGATTGTAGACACATAATTTTATCCGTCTTCAAAATTAATTTTACTTATTTTTACCTCTCCACCTACCCCTACCTATTTCCTACCCCTACCCCCACCTAATCTACCCACTAGGCTGCCACCCCCATGTGCCCACGCCACTTTTCCACCAACAACTCCACTGCCATATACAATACATACACACCCACTAATATAGGGAAGGGGGGAGCAATAAAACACCATTTCATTTTCTTTCTTCTCCACTCACACATTCACTGGAGGAGATACACACACTGCCAATCTCCATTTTTCCTTCTTCTTTGAGAATACACATAGAGAAATAGACTTTCAATCACACTCATACTCACCAACACACACTCTCACTAGAACATCACTCACACACACAGAGAAATACACACACACAGTGGGGAGGAGGGGTCAAAGATGATCGGGAAATATTGGAGTAGGGAGAATCAAGAAAGAGAGTGACGAAGGGAGGAGAATAGAGAGAGATCGAGTGAGAGAGAGGCGGCGAGAGCTGGTCGAAGGAGAAGAGGAAAACGAACGGAGTTGAATGTATCCGGCGAGTTTTTTGCCGGAATCGGCGTCACCCGTTAAAGCCCGTCACCCGCAGCTCCGTGAAATCCCCTGCCCTTCTCTGTTTCTGGCTTTTTTTGGTGAGATTTAGTCGGAGAGAAACCCCGGTTCGTGGGCTAAGTGGTTTGCCGGAGCTCTGGCGAGGCACAAACAACCAACCAACTCCGATTCCAGCGGGTTAGTTTACGGACGATTGGAAATCGTTGATTTGGGATTTTTCCATCGGTGTCAAATCTGTCTGGGTTATATTTCTCGATACCGAGTTTGATGTTTGGTCGTTGTTGAGGTTTTTATTCGGGATTTTAAGTTCGTGCCTCGTTAACTCGTTATTATCAACAGAAATTAATTATTTTGAGGACCAAATTCTTAACTCTACTCTTTTATTATCTTAACATGTTTGATGATATGATTTGATGATGTGTTTGAATGTGTTTGAGTTTCTCTGTAATTATCGTAGTTTGATTGGTTGATTTTAAGTTGAAATTTGTTAATCATGGGGTGTGAATGGAAAACTAATAAAAATAATGGATGTCAGTTAGTTTAATTCATTGAATTGTTATTTAATTTGAAATTGACACTATATTATCGAACTTGATGGGTAGGCAAACATAGATTAGGTAGGCAAAGTTTAGAATTTGTGATTTTGTTGAATTTTTGAAATATGTGTTGAATGATTTTGTTTTATCGCATCTGACTCAATTTGTACTTATTTGGTCGGGGAATGCCCCGAGGTATCTGTATTGTTTATCCGGGGAATGCCTCGAGAAATTTGTACGCAAAGGAGGCTTGTGATCAAGGCTTGAGGCACCACGTGAAGAGTAGTTTAAGCTTAGTGTAGGTTAGCGTAAGTTTACATTTCAATGCCTTTTTATTTTGGGTCTCTAATAAATTAGACTGGACATTAATTTTGATTTATTTTGTTTGTTTTTTTGTTTCGTATTTATGTGTTTGTTGGTTTATACATTCATAATGTCGTACTAGCCGATATAGTTCATGGAGCGACCGTGGTAGAATCATGGGATCGAGTGGTGCCTAACACCTTCCCCTCGATCAACAGAATTCCTTAGCTGGAATCGTTGTTCGCGGATCAGTTTTAAAGAGTCAAAACTGTTTGGAAAAAAGATTTTCAAAGGTGATTTGGCGCACCAGATTTATGTCAAGTGGCGGCTCTGAGTTTAAATACAAATAATCCTTTTCAAAATAATTTTTTATTTTTTGTCACTTAATAATAAAAGTCCTTTCAAACTTAAAATAATTCTTTTTGGTTAAAAAAGAGGTGTGACAGAGATGAAGCTACTGTTGGGAGTGAAGAGAAGGTGTATTAAAGAACAAATGGATCAATAAATGTAACATGCGGGATATAATTTTTCTATTTCACGAAGTCATTTTCATAAGTCTAAAAAGATTTATTTCTCTAGAGAATATGAGGGATAATAACATATTTTGGTAGTCCTCGCAAAGTTTTTAGTGCAATTAAATAGTAACACATGTTTATTAATTTTTTCATACATATTTTTACATTCGTCCTCATTTATCATTTCATGATATTTTTATTTTTATATTTATAATTGAATTATATATAGTAGTAATTTTTAATAAATTTCTTCTTGTTCCTTATGAATTACTTGTTCTTTTTTCCTTACTTGTTATATGAAAAATTAATTATTTTTCTTATTTATTTTAGTAAATCACAAAAGATTTATAATGTTTTTCTATATTATTATTTTATTAAGTAATTACAGAAAGTATTAAAAGCTAAATTTATTTTTTAAAATATAAATAATAAAGATAATTTCGTATGTTTTACTCTCAATATATTTGATTCTTACGTTATTTGTCAAGTAAAAAAAAGTAAAAAGGAATTGAGAGAATATCCTTTTATCGTTTTTTTTGTCATTTTGCTTGACTCCTTTTTACTTATTATTTTAAAAAATCAAGAAAAATTTATATTCAATAATAAAGTACTATTTAAAAATTATTTATATGCAATTTAGATAAGTACTATGAGAGGTGAGATAAAGGGTGATGGAGATGGAAGCTACTGCTGGGAGTGAAGAGAATGTGTATTGAAGAACAAAGGGATCAATAAATGTAACATACGAAATATAATTTTTCTATTCTTACGAAGTCATTTTCATAAGTCTATAAAGATTTATTTCTCTAGAGAAAATATTGTTTTTTATAAAAGTCTAACTAGTCAAATATGAAAAAAAAAAAAAAACTTGTTGAACATACCATTTATTTGTTTTAAATTGAATTCTACGTTAATTCGTATTTGTTAATTCTCCTTCATACTTTTTCCTCATAAATAAAGTCATTTAAAAGTTATCCAATTATATAACGAAAAAACATTAATAATCATATGACTTACTTCCCAAACAAGACATAATCAATG
This sequence comes from Capsicum baccatum var. pendulum, assembly GCA_030864225.1. Lineage (NCBI taxonomy): Eukaryota > Viridiplantae > Streptophyta > Magnoliopsida > Solanales > Solanaceae > Capsicum > Capsicum baccatum. Next base: position 113,385,054 of record CM061555.1, on the reverse strand, counting down.
TATCAATAAATTAAATTAATTATGTAATAGAAAAAATGTGACTTAATTTATATTTTTTGTAAAATTAAATTTTAATTCTTATATCATGAAGTTGGGCCCGGGCTTAACACAGGTCTTACACAACTAGTACTTTACTTTACCATATATAAGAGAGAATGTAACTTTTTGGTAGTCCTTAGTTACATTGTAACTATGTCTTACCAACTAAAAAACTTTCTTTTAAGGGAGAAGATAACTTTTGGTAATCCTTAGTTACATTCCAACTATGTCTTATCAACTAAAAGACTTTCTCTTAAAATATTATTTTTATATTTCTCTTTTATTACTTTCTACACTACATAAAAGTTAAAGAATTTTCAAGACTTCTTTCATAATATATGATTTCTTAAACTAACTTTTTGAAAATGATGTCACGTGTACTATTTTAAATAAATTTAAATTTATAATCTGATTCTTCATTCACGAAATATTAGATTGTTTTTATAGGGCTAAAATTATTTTATATTTTTATGTGGTAAATGCTGAAATTTTTTTCTTCATATATTTATTTTCTTATATATTTTAAACTTTCTAAGTGAAAAGTTTGAATCCGTCAAAAATTTAATACTCTAAGCTTTTAATATTTTAATTTTTTTCTCAAGAATTTCCTTTCATGAAATACTACATTGTTTATATAGAACTAAAATTATTTTATATTTTTATGTGATAAATGTTGATTTTTTTATTCATATATTTTTTTCTTATATTTTAAAATTTCTAAGTGAAAATTCTGACTCTGTCAAAATTTTTAATACTCCAAGCTTTTAATAGTTTAATTTTTTGCTCAAGAATCTCGTTTATATAGAGCTAAAATCATTTTATATTTTTATGTGGTAAATGTTGAATTTTTTTCTTCATATATTTATTTTTTTATATTTTAAACTTTCTAAGTGAAAATTCTGACTTCGTCGAAATTTGTAATACTCCAAGCTTTTAATATTTTAATTTCTTGCTCCAATACTACCACGCATGAATTTGGTGGGTTAAAATTTAAAGTTATTAACCTATTTAAAGATATTTTTTATTTGTTGTCAAATAAGTTTATAAAAAATATCATTAAATAAGTCTATTAATGTTTTACTAGAAATGAAAAAGAGTTACATATGTAATATTCATATAAGGCATCGAACACACAATTTTTATATTGACTTATGAATTGTAGGTGTAATCACAATTGATGTGCATGTCAACTCGGAAAATAGATATTTAAAAGAAAATTTTTCTTAAAAAAATTTAAGTATATTAAATGGTCAAAGTAAAGAGCTTTCACTATATTATATAAATATAATTATATGCAAGCTTTCATAAAAGTTAATATTTGTAATATTAAAAATAAGATTTATAATACTCTATTCATTTTTTTTTATTTGCTTCATTTGGGTTGTACTTATATTCCTAAATATTTGCTACTTTAATCTTTCAAGAATTGTTTGAACAAAATGTTCCTATTATGCCCTTGTTCAACAAATGTAGTCATTATTGATTTGAAAAGAGGTATAAAATTTAATTTGGAGTATATTAGTAAAATTACTTTTAATTTTATAGGAGTAAGAAATTAAGGTGTGTGTCCAACCCAAATAGAGCAAATAAAAAAGAATGAAGAGAGTATGATATAATAGATAAATTAATCCGCATGTAAAATAACTTTAAACTAGCAATAAATAATATATTTTCTTTAGTCCATTTATTAAAAAAATTTAACTCCACCAATTTTCATTTGATTTGTGCTCTATTTTTTTATAGATAATTTTCAACTATCAATAATGTATCTTTAGTTATTTTATATTATTTCATTATGAAAATGAATGTATGATATATTTATATGGATAAGAACAGTCTCTTATCTCCTTAATATAAATATGCTAGTTACTTTTATTTATATAGTATGTTAGGTAAAAAATCATATTTTAATAAAATATTGCTCGTAAGATTTTATAAAAAAATTAATATATTAACACTTATTATTTTAATTATCCTCTTCTATTTAAATAAAATTGAAAAATAAAAACATTATAATTAGTTATTTAATTCAAGAAAATGTGTTTGACCTGATGTTAAAATAAGCATTGAAGCATATTTTTTATTTTAATTAGGGCAATTTAAATAATTTGTAAGCTATTACTTGATTTTATAAAAATAAAAAATTATAATTTTTTTAAAGTGTGATCTTTATTATCATTTTATTTAAAAATATTAATTTAATTTTTAATAACTAATTAAATATTAATAAATATATTTAAAATTGTAATATTGGACCCGTGAAACGGGCCTTCATTATCTAGTATAATATAAGTGAGGATGGCCAAATGTGGTCGTCCTCACAATGAATATAATAATATTAAATTTTTTGTATTGGTACAAATTGCTATAGGTGGCCTATTCTCATTTTGCATTCATTTTTCTTTTTAATTCATTTCTAAGCGGGCATATCTATTTGGTGTATCCTATTAATATTTTACATGATTTTGTTATCCTTTCTTCCGCCTTCACAATTTACATTCATATCCTATTACAATTCTTATTTAGTCTATTTCTTTATATGTGTTTTTTTCGGTTGTGATTTTATTCCTTAATAAATATATATTTAAATTTTTAAGAGTAGTTTGATCATAATCTTTTTAATAGACCTTTGAGTTTAATATAATAATCAATGTAAATTTGAAAAGAGATGAAATTTAATTAAGAGTGAGTTGGTAAAGTAATTTTTAATTTTTTAGAAGTGAAAACTTTATGAAAGGGTGTGCCCAAGCCAAAAGGAGAACTTATTTAGGAATGAATGGAGTAAAATTTCTTTTGATTAAAAATGTATTTTATTAGACTAATTTATCAATGATGCTTTAAAATCGTAAATTTAATTATGACTACTTATATAGTTATTTAGTATTAAGAATAATATGGATAAAAAAGTACAATAATACTTTCTTAATTTGGTAAAATGGACCAGTAGAATGAAACATCTATTTTAGATATATCAATTAAGCAAAATGAAACGTATTCAGTACGCTCCATTTCAATTTGTGTGTTTGATTTTAATTTGAAATGGATATGCAAGTAATCAAAAATTTTAAATATACCAAAATATCTTTTAAATTTGTGACTTTAAACATATCATATTATAGTTAAAATTAAAGAGTTGTAAAAAAAAAATTCTTTCTTAAAGGACTTAAAAGGAAATTAAGATAAATAAATTAAAGTGAATGGAGTGCATAGTATTTTTTAACTTTGTATTTACTATAAAAGAAATAATATTTCACATATAAAAATGTATTAATAAAATATTCAAATTTATCTTAATTATATAAATAAACTTTTATCATGGACAAGCAATTAAAGTATATTCACATTCCCTTTCTAACTTAGTACATGCTTAATTATTAAATAAATATAACTAAAAAAGTTTGAAAATTTATTTTTAAAAGAAAATACAATTTAACTCTCCAAATATTAATAATACTAACTAATGAAAAATGAGACTAATTTTTTTCGCATTTTATGATGATGAATTTTTTAACAAAAAATGAGATTATCAACATTTTATAGAATCTAGGACACAATAATTAATTTAACATGAAATATTAAAACTTCATACATGTTTAAGAAATATTAATATAAATTTCTTAACATGTACATTTAGGAAAAAGAAACTACTGAAATTTTTTAAAAAATAGTAACCTGTCAATTCTTTTGTATGTTTTAATATGAAGGAACATCTTCAAAAGTATTTTTTGCTGAATCAAGTCTTTTAATCATTTAAATTAATTCTATCATTATTTATAAGTTAACTTTATTGATGTTATCCTACAAGAATTTGCAGTGTTAAATATTTATTATATTACTTTGTATGTAGAATTTATTTATTTTTTGGTAATAAATGGTTAACTAATATAAGTTTAATTAGGAAAAACTTAATGAAAAAAATTGAGAAAAGAATGATGAAGTTAATTCAACATAAGATAAAACTCAATTGAATCATTAAAGACTTTAATCTCCAAAACTACCACTAAAACAAAAAAAAGAAAATAGTGTTGGTGCATGCATGTGTTTGAAACTAAAAAGAAAAGTTAAAATAAACTCTGAGAAAAAAAAATTATTCTTTCAATCTACAAAAAAAAATGATTCGATTAATATTAGAAATAGTGAGATATGTTCGAACTACCTTTACAGTTAATATAATGTAACAAAATTAAAATAAAAATTAAACATAAGAATAGCAATAAGATTAAAAAAAGTTTATAAATATAAAATTTAATATTAATTTTGGTCCGGGCTTAGCACGGGCAAAATGCAACTAGTATATATATATATATATATATATATATATATATATATATTACCCACTTTATGTCTTGTAAAAGTCAGAGTCCGAGTGCTTCCTTTATCACTACTTTCTAAAAGAAAGAAAAACTGTTGAAGCATGCGTCAAACTTATATTAATTTCCTAGGAATAACTCTGGGTAATGGAAAAGTAAAACTACAACCACACACACACACACACACACACATATATAACAAAAATAGAAGAAAATGAATGAACTAGACGAACTAGTATATGCTTTAGAAGAGCTTGATCTTAATGATCAAAGTTATCGTGTCCATATGACTCGTGTAGATACATGAGGATCTATTCTTGTGCATTCTTGGTCAATTTCGACCAGAATTTTGTTTTTATAGATATTTTCATAATTTGAATTGATAACCGTATATAGAGCTTGATAATATATGCTCATGATATGATTACTTGGTTTGAATAAATCTTTTCTTTTTACCTGAAAATGCAAACTTAAAGCTTCGCTAAAATTTGAACATACTAAAATGTCATCTATATAGATGATTAAAAAAATTTTCTCAGAAAATATTTTATCCATTTTTTTTAAAAAAATTTGTGGTGCATTATTCAATCCAAATGGCATGACTAACCATTCAAAATGTCCATTGGGAGTGCCAAAAGTTGTTAAAGGCACTGATTTCTCTGAAAGTTTAATTTGCCAAAAACCACTTTAGCAATTAAATTTTGAAAAGTAGGTTTTTCCTTTAGCAAGATTAATTAGATTGTTTTTATTTGGAATAAAATATCCATCAAAAACACAATTTTTATTTAGCTCTTTATAGTTAATAACCATTCGAATTTTTTCTCTTTTTTGAACTGCATGATTTCTTACCATAAATGCAGGACTACTGTGAGGAGTTAGAAAAATTAGAATTAGAAATTATCCCAAAAACTTCTAAAGATAAGGATAAGAAAGAAGCATATATATATATATATATATACACACATATACATATACATACAATAATTACTGTGATGTATATGTAACATAGTGATTTGACTAAATTATAGTACAAATAGCATAGAGTACAGTGTATGATTATTGAGCATTGTATATGTAAACTTTGAAAATGCAGCTCATAAGATAATTTAATAAAATATAAAAAATTATTGTTATAGTCATTATATGAAATATCATTAAATAAGATTTAACAATGTCGAAACTATGCCAAATGAAACTAATTATTTAAGTAATGCAAGTGAACAATGCTATGTATCTGGCAATACAAATTCAATTATCTTTGGAGAAGAAATCACAACTTCCCCTGCTATGACCTGCACGATCGCACTTTCTGCAACAGTTTGAGCTTGATGGCAGTGTTTTACTTGATTTCATATATCACCCTTTCTTCTACCTATCAGATGGTCTTCGCTATTTAGGTGGTAATATTTCTTCCTCGTCTATAAATTTAGGCACATGTCAATCTTTCATAGCTGACATTGAAATTATTGACACTATATACGTCTTCACTAAAGTATCAGACTTATAGTAATCAGAGCAGTATGCACCCATTTTCTCTATATTTTTTGCTCGTCACAACTGCATTTGCATGAGAACACAGTCTATCAGTTTTGGAACATACATAAAAATAAGAACATTATGTATATGTATGAAAATAAACAACGGCCTTTTATTACTTACGTTTATGCTGTGAAATAACATAGCAACATACTTAAATTTACTTATTTATATGCAGTTCTAGAAAAAAGCAAATTCACATCATATTTAAATATACATAACAATTTAGGGGTTCTTAGTTTCCTTATGTACATGCTTGATAAATAAAATCGTCTACCAACAATATACATAAGATACAGGTATGTGACTGATAAAAACATACATATACATAATACAGTTATGTATATGACTGATAAAGTAGTCTAGCAGTTATACAACATACATATATATGATACACTAATGTAATAGTGAAATAAATGTACTTTTATCACTATCCTCAATTGTATGCACAACTCAAACTTAAACATTAATTAACACAACAAACATAAATATATAAACTGATAATCGAAGTGGTACTCAACATTATACCTAAAAAATGAATCTATAAGAACAAAATTTTGTGTACAAATAAAAACAGCCAACCAACCAGTTATGTATAAGAATTTGTTTTAATGTAAAAACTACGATGTTGAACCCATACCTCTCTCTGTCTGATCACTTAGCTTTGATATTAAAGTTATGCTCTAAGGCATATATTGCCATTACAGAAAAAAGAGTCAATTTGTCTTTATAAAGATGTTATACCTTCACTTCTTTATTTTTGGTATCAGTTATGAAGTTTTTGTAACACCCCAAATTTTGGTCCTTGAAAAATTTCTTGACCTATGGGCTTACTTCTCAGATTACGACTATTCCTACGAGTCGTAGGTTGTCATTACGGGTCGTAGGACCCTAATTGTAGCTTGAAAAGTGTGGATTGACTAAGTTTCTGTTATGATTACGATTGACTCCTAACGAGTCATAAAGACTCTATACGAGTCGTTTAGTTCTATCCATATCCAAACCAATGGGTGCCCCAAGTGTTTCTATCCTGGATACGACTTGGACCCTACGAGTCGTAGTGTCAGCTAATGAGTTGTATGGTGTGAATTGTAGGGTCACGAAAGAAGGGTCGTTCAGCTACCGTCTTGACTACTATTTGTAGTGGCGAGTCGTAATGAGTCCTTACGAGTTGTAAGGTCGTCTGTAATGATTAGGCAATAATTTTTCAGTGTTTCATTAAGGACACTTTAGTCATTTTCACTTTTTTTCAATCGTGACCCTTGACTTACAACCCCTTTAGGGTGTCATTATCACGCCAAAAAAAATTAAAATAACTTCTCAATCTCTCTCAAATCTGTAAAGGTCAAGAGCACTTTGGGTTTCTAAGAAGTTAGTCACTTAGGGCTCTCAAAAATAATTTCTCTCCACAGTTGTGATACTTTCAGACATGTTACTCTTTCTCAAATCTTATTTTATGAAAAATATGTGTTTTATATGTTTTAATTGTATGGATTTGAATGTGGGTTTTAATATGGTTCAGGATTTTAGAATGGTTGATCCTTGAATTACTTTCCCATTATTTTTATGAGTTATCCGTGCTTTGAATTGAATGTTTTTGAACTAATGGGATGCATGGGTGTGGGAATTAGAATGAGGGTCGAGTTAATCCCCTAAATTGATGTTTTTGGACTTAAATTGGTCCTGGATAATTGTGTTCCCTCAACCCATTTGTGAAATTAATTTTAAAATATGGGTTGTCACTTGGTTTGACTTACTCACCTTTACTATTGCATTGCATAAATTATTAAACAATAAACACGGATTTTAGCGATCTTGTTGGCAATGTTTTGAATAAATGAACAAAAGGGGTCGAGGCATTTCCCCCAGTTTGATTTGATAAACTAAAGGAGATCAAGGTATTCCTCCAACTTGATTCAATGAACAAAGGGGGTCAAGGCATTCCCTCAAGTTACTGGAATTGTAATGACAAAATTATGAACTTACAAGCTAAATGGTATGAATCTACCTATGATGTTCTTAAAGTATAGTTCCTTGGTTAATGAATGAGTTATGTGAAACTTGTTTTAATTAAGATTAATGCGGGTTGTGTAGCTAAGCTGTGAAGGTGTAGGTCTTGAATGACTTGTACTGAAAACTCATGTTTACCGACGTGAGGGTTGGTCTTGATGACAGTGTGCACAGGTCACACTGTTGATATATATTTATATCTTGGATTGACGTGGGATCAGATCATTCCATGGTCTTCCTTGATACCTTTGATTCGTACTGCTAACACACACTAGGGCTCTTTCAACAGGGAAACCTGAACCCGTATAGCCCGTGGGTACCTGTTTATGACGGTTGAGCTACATAGTCTAAGATAATATTTTACTTTATGCTAAACCTTGTTCCCTACCCCAACAACTATTATATATATGTGTATGCATGTATGTGAAAATGTACAGCGAATTTGAAATTGAATTTTTGACTGATATTATTTTACCCTTACCCCAAGTTAAATGCTATTGCTCATCCCACTAACCGTCCTCGAATGCTGTATCCCCATGTGATGTAGGGTCTGAAGGAAAGTCTATTTTTTCTGCACAATGTTAGGTGAATCGGCTCGGTTCGTCGGTCGTTTGCGGTGAAGTAGTGAACTTCCATTCTCCGAAAAACTCGATCATTCTATAAATATTTGTTTTGCGACTCAACAACAAAAAATGCAAGCTCATCTAATTTCATTTCTTTGACACAAACTACATCCCCCGCTTCTCCGTCGAACTCTAACTCTTATGATGACTTATCTGTTGTCGTTATGCACGAATAATACATTATAAATTTTGAAACACTTTTCTTCAACTCAACATAAATCTTAACTCATTTATCATTTTTTATAGCAACTAGAGAATAATTACCTTCAATGACATATCGGACATCAAGAGTCCTCAATCTCTAATTCAGCCGCTATGATTGATATCAACTTCAATTGTGAAATACTCTCTGCAACAATAATGACCCGACCCGACCCCAGACCTTATCGTAATAGGCAACCCAAGTCTAACTAGGATGGGGGACTGCCCCCTGTTACCCAACCCAACCACCTATATCCAGCCTTAGATGGGCCGAGTTTCGAATATATAATAAGATAGCGTAAATATTCTTATTAAGACTTTGGGATAGGGTCACAACCATGACCGACCCAACAGAGTTCACTCGTACCAAATCAACCATCCAATCATACCAAGCCAAATCAAAGGCCATGAACTAGGCCATAACCAAATAAGTTAGATAAAATTTAATATAATTAATTCCAAAATGTAATATGACGGAACAGTGAGAAATTATGTCCAATGATGCCAGCCTCCCAGCTTATTTCAATGCCAAGGCCGACACCAATACTGATTCCACCCATACTAACCTCCAGAAGTACCACAAATCCTTTATCCAAAAGAATCCAAAAGAGTAAGAATATTTGGTTGGGACATGCCCCCAACCATGGCCAAAACCAATATCCTAAATAAAAGAAATGTGTCTAAAGAAATCCATAACATAAAATGATGGCTTTCAAAAGGATGAAAGCTCACCACTTCAGTCCAAATGTTGTCCCTGAGTCAATCACTATGTAGGAGGAGTCGAACGGTCGGTTCCTGTCTAGCGTGGGTATACAGCCGGCAGTAGACGAGTTAGCGAGTGACCGCTAGCATGAGTCTCAGGATAAAAATAAAATAATGGTAGTTATAAAACCAAGTAAAATAATCTAATGCACACAACCATACATACATATATTTATATATATATATATATTTATGTAACTATGCCGGAAAGGGGATCCGGGTTTAGCATTCATTTAAAACCATTACCTGGGCTGTGTAGCTTGGCCGTCCTAAACCACCCACGGGCTATATAGGTTCAGCTCCCCTTGAATTAATATCTTCTATCGAACTGTACATGTGAGGTCATGTCTGAGTCTGTGGAACACTTTCTGCACTCAACAAAATAAAAGTACAGGGTAGTATCAACACAAACCACTATGTACTAGTAGGTATCATAGGTCAACTCAACTTAATAACATGTACATAACATAAATCAAATAACAAGTAGACAAGCATCTTCATATAACCAATAATCCAATGAATCAACAATACATCAATAACAAGTCAAACAATGCTCACAACCAAGCCACATAACCACCAAGAGTATCAATCATATTATAAACATCCACAAAATCAACACAAATATGTACACACATGCTATGAGACTTATTTTTGCCCAAATTGTCATGACCTGCAGGAAATAATCTATGTTCATGTATCGTACCGGCGTGGTACCTGATCCTCAATAACAAGTAATATCAATATCATATCTGTACCGGCGTGGTACCCGATCTACCATAAATAAGTAATATTAATATACATATTCGTAACGGCATCGTACCTGATCCATCATAAACAAGTAATATCAATATACATATCTGTACCGGCATGGTACCCGATCCACCATAAATAAGTAATATTAATAAACATATCCATACCAGTGTGGTATTCGATCCACCATAAATAAGTAATATCAATATACATATCCGTACCGGCGTAGTACTCGATACATCATAAACAAGTAATATCAATATCAAATTTACACTACTCACAACATACAACACGATGTATCAAGTTTACCAGTACACTTAAAGTCGTCAGACAATTTCATCAAGTAAATTTTCCATAATTGTTTATACATGCCTCAACAATCCAAACCTCATCAATTTCAAGCATGTCCGAATACCAATCAACAAGTATCCAATTTAGGAGGCGCAGACACATAATTAAATTGAGTTTAAACTCCAATTAAACTGTAACCTACCTCAATCAAAGAACCCGAGTGCATGATACTTTGCAAGAGTCTTGCCCTTCTGTAAAGCTTCTGAGTGTTTCAAATCTATTCAGATATGTAATTTTCATAGGAGTGTGAATTTAATGACACCCGTTTATAACTTCTTTCTCTAAGAACTCAAGACTTAAACCCAAAATTCTTTATTAAAGTGCTGTAGTTAATCACAATCGTAGGAAGATTTCAAATGCTTAATCTCAGACCACAACTGATGAAGTTATAAACCTAAAGATTATAACCTGATCATTATCTAAACATCGCTGGGTTACTTAATTGATTTTAATTCGCCTACTATCCTGCAGATGTAAATGTTCTTCTTAGGCCTCTCTTATCTAATTCATTAATTCACTCCTCATTATCATTATAAGTCAATGATTAGTAATCATTACACAAACATTGTCTAAGAACATGATTAATAAACCATTTAAACATAACTCTAAAGAAGCAATATTTAATTCACGCACCACTGCAAATCTCCAAATTACCTCAACCTAACGTCATTATCCATTCATTTTCCATAATTTTTTTTATCGTTATTAGGGTTTAATTGAACCACTAATTAGCAGATCTAACTCCAATTCACCAGATAGCACCATTAACATATATCATTCTACCCGCACATCACTATACAAGATATGATTTAACTCCCAATCCTATCAATTAAGCCACGTGAAAACTTTGTAAATTAATTCAGCTCAATCATTACCTGAAGCCTTTGAGACCTTCTTCTCAAAACTTACGAGTAAAAACTGTAAGGTGCCATGCCCTTCCCCTGGTACCCTTGTGAATTTTATTGTTAATATATATAATAAATCCTTCCTATTTAAAATTATGCTTATACATAAGTCTCAATAATTAAGAATATGTTAGCTTGGCCTATAACCATCAACTAACATAATATTTGAAAACCCAATAGATCCTCAAATATTATTCGAAACCTTGAAAAAATAAGTCAAATATATATATTGACTAAAAAATATATATCAGACCTACTAGGGAGAGGCCAATATATCCTCCCCCATATGAGGATGTTCCTGAGGTAGCAGAGGATGGAGTAATACCAGTACAAAATGAATGAGTGTCGATTCATGATGGGGTTGCACCAGTTCAGGGAGGTGCAGCTCTGATTCAAATGTCTTTCGCTGTGATTTAGCAAGTTCAGAGTGGTTTGGCATGATATGGGACTATGCCCGTAGTACCTGCAATCTAGCATAGGATGCAGCATGCTACTATAGTGGGTCCGGTGATGACCGAAGATGAGCATGAGTTGTTTGTAAGTTTATCAAGATGAAGACTCCTGTTTTTCATGGAACAGAGTCTGAGGATGCCTACGAGTTTATTATTGACTGCCATGAGAGGCTTCACAAGATGGGGGTGGTTGAGAGGTATGGTGTAGAACTAGTTACTTTTCAGTTTCAAGGGGATGCTAAGATATGATGGAGGGATTATGTTGACTGTAGGGATGTAGGTTTGCCTCCCTTGACTTGGACACAGTTTTACTCAGTTTTTCTAGAAAAGTACATATCTCATACTTTAAGAGATAAAAAAAGGGATGAGTTTTCTAATCTTAAGCAGTGGAACTGTCAGTTGAGGCCTATGAGGTCAAATTTCATTCATTATCTTGGTATGCATCTCACTTGCTAAAAATTGAGGAAGAGAGGATCCGTCTTTCTCTGAAGAGGTTAAATACAGGTCTTCATATTTCTGCTCTTCAGATGACATCTTCAAGTAGGTCTTTCCAAGAGATAGTTGATTTGTCAAGAAGGTGGAGGGCACAAGGTAAGAGGGTTATGCCCGGGCATCATAAAAGAAGGCCCGCAGAGGAGGTAATTTTATTGATTCTTATTCTAGAGGTCAGAGTTCACAGGGATACCCTGCTCACCCCATTCAGTCAGTGATGCCGGTGTCTCTGGATGGTTCGTCAGGAGCTAGCCAACTATTTTTAGACTTTGGTGGTTACCTCATTTCATCTTCGTCAATTCAATGGCCTACCTTAGATCATTTATGTTATGAGTGTAGCGGAGTTGGTCACATCAAGAGGTTTTGTCCTAATGTGATACAGTTTATTCAGTCTAGCCAGCAGTCAGCTTCTAGAGCTCTAGTTCCAATAGTTAGGGGAGATGGTGGTAATGGTAGAGGTCGTCCATAGGATAGTTGTGGTGGTCATCGGGCAGGTGGGGGTGGTAATCAGCCCCATCGAGGTGGTTCTTAGCTTGGCAAGAGTGACGTTCAGACTGATGGTAGGGCCCATATCTATGCCTTTCCAAGCAGGCCCGAGGCAGAGGCAGAGGCATCAGATACCGTTATTACAGGTACTATTCTTGTCTAGGATCAGACGGACACTGTATTATTTGATCTTGACTCTACTTTTTCATATATATCTGCTAATTTTATGATGGTATTAGACATAGTGTGTGATTTACTTGACTTTCTAATTCATGTGTCTACTTTTATTGGTGATTTTGTTGTTATTGATAGAGTTTATCGTTCTTGTTCTGTTATGTTTATGGGGTATCAAACTTGGGCAGATTTAGTGATTCTAGAAATGGTAGATTTTGATATAATTTTGGGTATGAGTTGGTTGTCTTCGTATCATGCTATACTGGACTATCATGCTAAGACAGTAACTGTGGCTATGCCGTGAATGGATAAACTTGAGTAGGAGGGTGATTATAGTCCTGCTCCAATGAAACTTAGTTCCTTTCTACGTGCAAAGAGGTTAATTAGGAGGGGTTGTTTGGCCTTCCTAGCGCATCTTCGAGACACTTCCACAGTGGTCCCATCTATTGAGTCAGTTTCTGTCGTGTGTGAGTTCCAAGAAGTTTTTCCTGTAGATTTTTCTGGTATGCCACCAAATTGTGACATTGATTTCTGTATTGATATAGAGCCAGACACTCGTCATATTTCCATTCCATACCACCAAATTATGACATTTACTTCTGTATTGATATAGAGCCAGACACTCATCCTATTTTCATTCCTCCCTATAGGATGGCTCCGGCTGAGTTGAGGGAGCTAAAGGCTCAGTTGCAGGATTTGTTGAGTAAGGGTTTTATCCATCCAAGTGCCTCTCCATGGGGTGCTCCTATCTTGTTTATAAAGAAGAGGGATGGTAGTCTTTGTATGTGTATGAACAATAAAAAATGAAGTTCAAACTATTTTCTGAAAAATAGCAAAATCAAACGTTTAGAAGAGATGGAGATTGGAAGATTCAAGTCTACCGCATTCATGGTGTGTCCTTACAGAAATTATTCTCCTTAAGAATCGAGGTTATGAAATATATCATCTCACGATAAAATGAATCATTTCGATTGAATAACGGTACCTCAAATTCCGTCGAAATACGAACACACAACGGTAGCAAATCACACAAGAGTTGTTCAAGAAAAAAGAGTGTTTCTACTTCAAAATTTTATGTATGTACTTGAGGAAAAAATCAAATATTTATAGTTATCAAGGTGTTGCTTCATGAAGAGAAACAATGATTCAAAAAGGCGCACCTCTTTATAAAAGGTGTAACTCTTTGAAAAAGTTGTAACTCTTCAAAAAAGTTACAACCCATTGTAAAAGTCATAACCATTCAAACTGAAAAAATGCTTATTCAAATTGTGTTTTTTTTCTTGATATCTTTGCAAAAAAATACTAATTTATTTTCTATTCACACCTCTTAAAAATCCAACGTATATAAGTAAGGTTAAAGTAGTAATATAGTATATTCTTATTGAGTTATTGATTTACCCATTAACTCAATAAAAATAAATTAAAATCGAATCAATAACCCAATAATATTTTTTATAAAACTATTAAAAAATCATTAGTACGACAGCTCAATAACAATAAATCAATAATTTTCTTACCAATTTAATTTATTGATCAATGCAATTTTTTACACCCATACCACCAGGCACCAACCTGCCAATGCGCGACACCCCAAGGATTAGTTATTTGACTATTCATTCATAATAAAAAGGACTTATCTTATTGCATATGGGTTAGTTAGTAAAATAATCATATAGTTTTTCTCTCCTTCAAATCACACATTTAAATTTCATAATGAAAAAATTACATATTATAGACAAAATACTATATTGATTACATGATATAGTTAATATTTTAAAAAATTATAATTCATAGTAATTTGATAGTTAAAAGTCAGTTTTTTTTTGTTGCCCCTATATACAAATATATTAAGATTTGTATATATCAATTTTCTCTCTCATATATTTATTTTTGGTATTTTTTTTCTATTCTCTCTATCCTATTGACTAAAAAAAAGGCAACAATGGAATACCAAAACATAAGATTTTTTATGATATCTTCTTCAACTATTTTTTTCTTAATTTTCTCTCAAAATCACTCTAATATCCTTGATATCAAATTAAAGAAACGACAACATTGACAACATCATAATACATGATTATTCAAGAGATCTTCTTCAACTTTTTTCTCCTTATTTTTTTCTCAAAGTCACCCTAATATCACAAAATATAATCCTTGATTTTTCTGTGATAAATCGTTTTTGCGAATTTTTCACCACAGAAAATCAGTTTAGGATATTTATTGACATTAGATTTAATTTTTTAAAATTTTTATATATTATGTCAGTTAGTCGTTAAATTTCTTCGTTGTTCATATAATTTACAAAAAAAAAATAGAAAAGGGGGAGCACTCCTCCGTTTTTATAATTTTTTTTGTTTTTGCGAATTTTTATTTTATAATATAAATTTTTATATATTATACATTTTTTTTATGGATGATTTATCAAAAAAAAAAAGGGAAAGAACTTTGCATCTTCTAGCAAGACGGAAAGGAAAAAATATTTTAAGGTATCTAAATCTAAAAGGGGGAGCAATGAAGTTGACAATGATTACGAGATTTGTTTGTATATATTCTCATGAAACAGAATTGTTGGTCAATATACATTTTTGTTTCAATATATGTTGATACATATATTTTATTTTGTAGAATAATACATGCATATATATACAGAGTTAGAGTGTATGTATGTATATACAGTTTGTATTTTTGATATATGTATATACAATTTACATATATGTATATACAGTTAACTTTCACATATACATTTTGAAGAATGATGCATATGCAAATATATACAGTTTTAGAGTGCATATATGTATATACATTCAAATTTGTTATTATGTAAAACATTCAAATTTGTATATACAGATATACAAACAACAGATATACAAATAATAAACATATATGTATATGTTTATTTCGTTTGCATATATGTATATACAGATATACAAACAACAGGTATACAAATATGTATATTTCGTTTGCATGTATATTTCGTTTACAAACAACATTCAAATTTGTATATACAGATATACAAACAACAGATATATAAATAATAAACAACAATTTTGATTTGAATATATGTATATTTCGTTTGCAATATCGTTTACAAACAACATTCAAATTTGTATATACAGATATACAAACAACAGCTATACAAATAATAAACAACAGTTTTGATTTGAATATATGTATACTTCATTTACATATATGTATATATAGATATACAAACAACAGATATACAAATATCAAATTTATGTAAACTAATGTGGAGATATACATACAATAGATATACAAATAATAAAAACAATCTTTGAAACCTTTAAAACAGATATACAAATACAATTATACACTTATGTTAACAGATATACAGAAATTCAAATATACTATTAATAGATATACATAAAAAAATATTAAAAGACTGTCAATATATATATTATGAAATATGCAGTAGAGTGATGAATGAATATATCACACAAATTGCAATTACAAATGAGATTTAGAAAAGAGAAAAAAACTAACACAAACAAGGATTATAACCTTTTAACAACTTCTGTGAATTTTTTTTTCAAAATTACGAAAATACAAATTGAATACGAAAATTGAAACACAAAATTACAGTTGAAGTTATTGTATACAAAAATATTACAAAATTGACAATTTGAAAGTGTTTGAAGTTTATATTGTGCATTCCATTTCGAAAATCCAATTCAAACCAATAATAAAATTGATTTTCATTATGTTGAAACTGAATCAATTTTTATTGCATATTAGATTCAAAAAAGGATTTCAGTAAATAAATTCAAGTAAAAAAATAATTTGCGTAAATCGTATATACCAAAATTTTGTATGCACGAATTATCAACTTTCTCTTGTAGATCACAATTTTTTTTTTAAAAAAAATTATCAAATTTTGAGGGAGTAATTAACGCATATTTATTGATCTGTTATATTAGAGAAATAAATGAAAAGTTGGAGAAGATTAAGGACATTTATTACATTAAAATTTTCTTTTTTATCTCTTTTTGCTGTTATGGACTTTTTCTTCTTTTTTGTATATATACACATAAAACTGTCATTTATTTTGTAAATAAATTGTAACTATAAAATTTAGACTAGGAAGCTAATTATAGATACTCTAATGAGACTATATGTAAACTTTAATAATAGATGTTTGGATTTCAGAGTTTAGGAACCATCTATGGTAAAAGACATTTGCCTCAGCTGGACTATGGTATGGACCTTAGACGCCAATAGAAAGAAGCGGAGCTAAGATTTAAAATCTTATGAGTTCTGAATTTAAGATACAACCTTAAATATTAGTAATTGAGTTTTGAATTTAATTATTACTCATATTTTGTAATTTTTAAATACGTATATGAGGTTTAAAATTAAAGTTATTGATTCTGTGGAACCCATTTGATTAATAATATATGTCACTTCCGCCCTTGCGGAACGATCCACAAAGGATCAGGTTTGCTTGTTTTGTTTTAAGTATATAATCCTCGTTTGACCTCAGGTAGAAAAAAAATTGTGTAAGTTCTTTCCAATATGTGCGTAGTTGTATTAATTGGACAAAAAAATTTAAGAAAGAATTCAAAATTTATTAAAATTTAAAATAAATCATAGGAAATATTTGTATAATTTTAATCATCTTATTTAAGATGATATGAAATTTTAAGGTTATGTTATTTTAAATAAAGAATTATAATATTTTCGGAAATAATTATTATAAAGAAATAAAGACACAATGACACATAGAGTAAATTGTAATAGATGAATTAATTTTGTCATCCAAGTATAGCAAGTTTTGTACGAAAGCAACACCCACACGTCAATTTTGCCCCCTTTTTTCTGAATTAAAGTGTTGATTTAAACATAAAATTTTATCTACAGCTTAATTCTATACATATCATTTTATTCCATCAATTTTTTGATTACCTTATTCACTTTTGAGGTGAAATAAATTAGTCTACGATTATTATCTCAAAAATTTTAATTTTTGAATAATTTAATTCACAAATCAAACGACTCAGATATAATCCCCAGATAATAGACAATTACTTATTGTTATTTTAAATAAACTAATGACGTAAAAAATATACCGCCTTATCTTTAGAAAGTTAAATATAATCTTTTTCTATTTGTTCTTCAATGTTTTTTCTTTATTTTGGTCAACTAAAACGGTTCAACTAATCAAAATGTATAGGAAAAATTACATAAACTAACAACTCTAAGACAATAATTACAAGTAATAGCAATAGTTTTTCAAAATTACAACTATTAGCAAAAGTAGCATTATTTTACCTTTTTAATTAACTGACGCGTGCCATTCACTCTCTTTTTTTTCATCATACGCTTTTTACACCGCTTTACCTTCTGTTTACCTCTTTTCACGCACAAACAAAGATTCAATTTCCTCCAATATCTCCTTCGACTATTTTTTTTTTCAAAATCCGAAAATTTCTTTCTAAATCTTGATAAACCTTGTTTCCACCTTTTATGGTAAGTGATTTTTCAGTTAATGCATGTTAAAATTTTCTTATGACTTCTTGTTTTTCTTGTTCGTCATAAACTGAAACATAAAATTATTTGTGTTTAATTTGGGGTTTTTTGAGGTTTAATTTCATGTGTTGATTTTTTTCTTGTTTACCACTATAATGTCAGAGCATGCAAATTGTTCTATGAATTTTGATGAAATACCATCTTTTAGTCTAGGTTTAACCCAAGATGAAAACAATAACTTGGTTTCTTGTAATAATCAGCCAAAGGGAAGTCTTAACTTACAAGATTTGAGATCGAAGAAGCGAAACGATCCCCAAAAGTCTGCTGAAATAATGACACGGAAAGCAGTGATGGATTCTTTGTTCCCCAAATCTAAAAAAAAATCAAAAAACAGTGAAAAAGAAAAAACCAGATGAAAAATCTCATTCTAGCCCGATTTCATCTAATTATGAATCGTCATCTGAAGAAGAGAAAGTTGAGGATGTATTGTTGCATTTGCAAAATTCTGTAGATTATGTACAATATGTTAATATATGTATTTTATATATAAAATTAATAAGTTGTGTGCTTATTTTAGCTTTCAGTCAAGGTATGAAATTTGTAGTCTATATATGTGAAGATCTATATATGTTATGTTATAGATATGTAATTATGAAAATTTATGGGATTTGTTACTTATAAGTTTTAGAGTTGTATTTATTATGTATTAGATATTTAAGATATGAATTTTTGTATTTAACTCTTATGTAACTTATTGTATTTGATAATGTTAATATTTGTATTTATATATGTTTTCATTAGATAATTTATATTTTTGTATTTAAGTCTTTTGTAACATATTGTATTTGACAATGTTAAGATTTGTTTTTGTATATGTTTTGATTAGATAATTTGTACTTTTGTATTTAAGTCTTGTGTAACATATTATATTTGATAATGTTAAGATTTATTTTTGTATATGTTTTGATTAGATAATTTGTATTTGTATATGTATTTTCATTAGATAAGTCTTATATTTCTAGCAATGATGTATTCATATAATACATATGCTAATTTTTTGTTTTTATGTTGTAATCCAACTTTGAAGATGTATTTGTATAAATACATATTTGGCCTTTTTAGACATATAATTGTATTTTTGTTTTTTTATAGATTTTGCGCGATAAAATATATATGGCAAGAGTATTGCCTAAATTTGCACCACATATCGGTTGTCATATGGTCAATGACATTGAAGACCATATTAAGGCAATGCTAACGAAGAATCAATTCTAGAAGTTTTATACTGATAGTATTTTTGGTGTTTTTATGAAGAAAAAGAATTGTATTGTGCAAGTGAAATTAGGGAGATGCATTATGTCACTGGAGACTACCGAAAGTTCAACAAGTGACATAGTAATTCGTGCGAAGGGCACAACTCTGCATTTTAGTCTTAGAGAATTTGCTGTAGTAACTGGTTTGAATTGTCATTCAAATAGAGATGATTTTGGGTTTAATGAAGACTTTCCAAATAAATTTATTGATCAGTATTTTGATGGTTCCAGATTTATTCAGAAAAAGGAATTATTTGCTGCTGTTACTGATAAAATATGGGGGAACGAGAATGATGAAGATGCGATCAAGTTTGCTAATTTATATTTTATTCATGAATTTTTGCTTTCGTCTGTTGATACTGTCATCATCCCACGCCTCCATTTTGATCTGGTCGAGAGTGATCATTACAGGGACTATCCTTGGGGATTGGTTGCATATGAAGAATTAGCAAAAAAATTTGAATAAAAATTTGAAACCCACAGGAAAGTTTTACATGCTTCATGGAATGCCACTTGCCATCTAGATTTGATTGTACGAGTGTTGTTCTGTTGTCCCCCATACTGTTGTTTCCAAGGTGGATTCTCAAATTTCACGTCTTCTAAATTGGAAGACAAATGCTATTCGCCTACGATATGAATCATTGATGGAAAGTTTGTTTAATGATTCAAATGATAAGGTTAGTTTGCTGAAAATATACTGTTTTATGTGATGCTCTGATTATGTTGTAAATGCATTTACTGGATTCATATGTGTTAATTTATAAAAAATAGTAGGTGAATGATTTGCATTACTGTCAAGATTAACTGGTTATCATGTATGTTGTAGGTTGTTTTCAAGAACATTGAGCAGACACGAAAGGAGATTTCAACCTTTCAGATATCAAAGAAGGTTTTTCATAGAGGTGGAAGTCATAAAAAGATTATGCTGATTCTGATGATGATTTTCAGGATCCTCCACCTAAACACCAGCTTTCAATCAACAAAAAAAAATATCAGGGCGATTCGTCAAATTCACCTGCCAAGAAAAAGTTGAAGAATTAATCAAAAGGTGTAGATCAACATACACCCAAAAGGACTCCTCCAAGTCGTGCTGTGAAGACACCAATTTTCAAGGCGATTCAATCAAAAGAAACAGTACCTTCAAATAGGAAAGACATTCCGGTTGAGTCGCCTGATATGTCTTTTTTCAATCGTGAAGAAGAAGATGATGTTCTTTCTAAGAAAGTGTTTAAAAAATTCGTGATGAGGTAATTTATGTTTAAGACTTTGGTATTTTCGTTTCTTTCAAATGTGATTTCAATTCTTTGAATTCAGGTTCGCAAAGAGTTTAATGACATTCGGAATAGGTGTGATCAAATAATGAATTCAATAAATGAGATGAAGGTACAAAATTTTTAGTTTTCTAAAGAATAATTGTTAAGTACAACTGATTTGTTATATAAATATACAACATATGTATTTTAGTTTGAATAAATACATATTCAATATGTATTTATGTATTTATTCAAACGTAAATACATACTAAATATGTATTTAATAAAATCTAAATACATATTAAATGTATCTACCAAACATAAATACATATTTAGTTTGTATTTATGTTTGAATAATTACAGTTGTATATATAACAAATACAAACATATGTATTTATGTTTGAATAAATACAAATTTAATATGTATTTAGGTTAGAGTAAATACATATTAAGAATGTGTTTATATTTGGATAAATACATATTTAATCAAATGTATTTATATTTTTTCAACGACAAGAAACAAGAAAAAGACAAAGATTGTGACACGACTCAAATGGAGGAAGGTGATAAGAATACATCACCACATCAATCAACTCCAATGACTGTGGAAGGTTTTAATAAGAATTCTAAAGGCATATTGGTAAGTAATTTTGTGTTAATTTGATGTTTTAAATATATTTTATCTGTTAAATAAATATAAAATAAATTTATTATGTATTTGAATAAATACATATGCACTCAGATATACATATGTAGTTCAAAACTAATCAAATGTTATATTAATTTTCATCGCCATACGTATTTAATATTTTTTACGCCAATAAACAGGTTAAAGATTATGAATTTGTCAAGCCACAATTGGATGAAGCTGATAAGGATACTTCACCCCATGAGTCCACACCAATGTTACATCATGATTTTGATAAGAGTCCTGAAGGCACGTTGGTAAGTAAATTATTTTCATTCATATGTATATTAGTTTTTAATACTATTGGACTTTCTATTTAGATATATGAACTATACATGTCATCATTGTTGATGTTTAGGAACAGGTTATTGAAGAGATCACAGAAAAATAAAGCTCCAATTTTACAGAGTTGTATAATGTGGATAATGATGTTGTTTTGGTAATTTATTGACTCTTATCTTTATGATGTATATTAATATAGGTGAATATTAATATTTTATATTGTTTTCTTTATTAAAGGACAAAATTGATATCTTTGTGCATGAAGCAACAGATGTCTGTGATTCAACGGTATGATGAATAAATTAATATTGTATTTTAATTCCTGAACAAATATTGATATTATTTAATATTTTCAACATGTTGAACAGAACAAAAAAATTATTGATGAAAGTGTGGGTGAAGCACTATTTTCAGATTCACAAAACACATTTCTAGATGAGATGCTTAGAAATATCAATCTTGATTTCATACAACAAAATTTGAGAGTCCGAGATGATTCAAAGATATGCTTAATTCCTGCATAATTTGTGTTTACTTTCTTTGTTATTGTATTAACTTTAAAAGATTTGTGTATATTTTAAACAAAACACTGAAGCGGCTGCAGAAATAATTGAAAATACATCAATGGCTGAATGTGAGAAATCAATTTTGAATGAACAAATTAATTTAGAAGTCCACACCATGAAGCAGTTTTTGGAGAAGGAAAGTCTCAATCAGATTTACGTGATTTTCAAGTAACAATTTCTGATGAGTTGCTACCCAGTCTTAACCAATATGTGAATCTGAAAAAAAGCATTATTGTTCATCCATCTGCAAATAAAGAACAAACTCCTGTGAATGTTTCAAGAATTAAGAGACCATCTAAATTCAAGGAATCACCATTCACTACGAAATTTGGTTTAGCAGAAGGTTTGTGCTTTTAATTTTTTTTTTCTTGTATATATCAAACTTCTTTATTTTATTTATTACTTATTTTTTTCATTTTATTGTAATTATAAAGAAAACATAGAAGTGTAGATAAAAAAAATTCAAACAGAAGCATCTATTTGTATCTCATTCAATTCTTGATATTGAAGACACTAAGGTCACCAATAAGTTCATGACATGACTTTCAGTGGACCTTCTCAAATATCACGCAAAAAAGTAAGTACTTTACGACTTAATTATATTATTCATTTACATTTTCTATTTATTATTAAGTAGTATATTTAATCAATTAACAGAAGCAACAAAGGGAAACATTATCTGAAAAACAAGTCCAAGATATCAGCTTTGAATTTTGGTATTCTATCAGTTGAAGACAAGAATTGGTTCTATGTTATAGGTACTCCTGGACAGTCATGGTCAGATGAGGTGAGTTACATATTTATATTATAATTACTTATACTGATTATGTACAATATGTATTTTCTTATAAACATATGCAATATATCATATTTTCAGATACATATGTACTTGAGTACATATATTTAGTGGCTTACACATTAAAAATTTAATTCTGGGTAGTTGCTTTTACAAATCATCTTTTATTTTATGCAACAAATTAATGTTTGCCTGTACTATTTGAGAAATAAATTCAAGTATGAATCAAATAGCTCATATATGTATAGCACAGTTGACTGCAATTTCATGAACATTGTAAGAGCTGTGTTAGTTGTGTATTCAATTGATGATCCAACGCTTAATGCTGGTGGAAAGGAATACCATTTGAATGAGTACATAAGTGGATTCCGCATACATGCTGCTGTTCCATGGCATACAGTTGATCATATATTCATTCCTGTCAACATAAAGTCCAAATATCACTGGGTTCTGGCTGTACTTTCTTTCAACAGTAGATATATATACGTATATGATTCACTGTCATATGTTGGTCATGATTCTGCTGTGCTTGCTGAAGTTGAGAAGTTAGCTAAGGTTATACCTTACTGTCTTTTGGCATGTAAATTCTATGAGAAGAAGGGTATTGATATTGACAATCATCCAAATTGCAAATTAAATGATAAACATAGTCTTTTTGATATTTATATTATGGAAGATTTGTCTCAACAACCATGTGGCAGCTTGTAAGTTTTGAATATACATATTATTATTATTATTATTATATATATATATATATATATATATATATATATATATATTCTCATGTTATACTAATACTTATTAATTTCCATATATGCAGGGATTGCGGTTTATATATGATTACATATGCTAAGTGCCTAACATTTGATGAAAGTGTTTCAAAAGTTGACTTTGATCCAGATCTTCTCCGCATGAGATACGCTTTCATGTTGGGGCATTATGGTACAAAAAAAAAAGAAAAGAAGGTACAAAGTGATAATGAAGTACCAAGTAGGCCTCGTAGGAAAATTCAGATAACAGAAGTTACTAAAGTACATGCTATTTGACTTTTATTTTGAGATGGATATTTTTGATAACAATAAACATTTTGTTGACAATCTTTTTGTTGAATATATTTTAGGTTTCATATGTTAATTCAATCATCAATGACAATATTTTTATATGTTTAATTATTGTGATACTTATTTTTTGTGTTGTTTATATTACAATATTTAGTTTACTTTACTATTATGCATATATACATAAATAAAAATATAATGAAAATGTATTTTAAGCATAATGAAAATGTATATATGTATTTAACGCATATGTATTTATGTTTTTAATATTCACAGATATGAATTTATGTATTTATAAAGATATCCATTTGTATATATGTATTTCTGCATAATGTATTTCATGTATTATCATAATATAAAAGATACTTTATGTATTTTATTAATAAAAAAATAAAAAAGCTTTCCAACAAATTAAGAATAACAACATCAAAAATATTATATATTTTTTAAAGCATAAATAAAGTTTATATATAAATACAGTTAACGCATATGTATTTATGTATTTATTATTCACACATATTTATATACTAATTTACATAGATATACTTTTGTATACATGTATTTCTGCATAACGTATTTCATGTATTATCATAATATAATTTTATTTTTATGTATTATATTAATAAAGAAAACAAAAAATTACAAACAAATAAAGCATAAAAACTTCAATAAGATCAAACATTTCTTTAAAAGTAAAAATCAAATATATTTTAATCATAATGAAAATGTATATATGTATTTAACGCATATGTATTTGTGTATTTACTCTTCATACATATGTATATACATAATTATCTATTTATATATATATATACATATATATATATATATATATATATATATATATATATATATATACATATATATTTCTGCACAATGTATTTCATGTATTATCATTAAATAAAAGTTACTTTATATATTTTATTAATAAAGAAAAACTAAAACTTTCAATAACATTAAGCATAACAGCTTCTATAAGATCAAACATTTTTTTAAAAGTAAAAATCAAATGTATTTTATTCAAGGAAAAATAACTTCAATTGTTTATAACTAAATACATCAACCGACTTATCATTTGATGTATTTCCTACATGAGCGCCTATTTTGCCCTTTACATCCGCATGAACTACAATAATTTTTACTTTTATTTCCAAACATATCTCGTCTGGACTTTTCACGATCCTTCTTTGCAGATCTTTCAGGGGGTCGCTTGTATTTTGGAGGCAGAACTACCTCAATCAAAATTTCATTTGGAATTATCCAGTTATCTTTGTGTGGTAGAGGATAAACTGGAATATCATATGTTCTCAAGACTGTTTTTGGCTTGTATAGATCAGAGCAATATGGTCCCTTCTTAAAATTCTTGCTATCAAGAACTGCACAAGCATAAGCACATGGTATCTCATCCAATTGAAATGCATTGCAAGAACATTTCTTTTCATTAAGACAAATAATAAAATGTTTCTCCTTGTCTTGGACTGTATAGATATATTCTGATGCAGGTATAACCTAAAATTATTAAACAAAAATAATTATTCAAAAAAAGTAATTTTCAAAGTTATATCAGAAATAATTTGCCATATGTATTTGACCATCTCAACATATGTATTTTTCTGCCATTCATATGTATTTTTTATTTCAAAATGTAATTTATTTAATTTCTTATGTTAATATGAAAATATATTTAGAAAACAAATGAAAAAAACTAATATATCTATATTTAGTAAGAGTTAAATTTCATCATACGTTCATACGTGTACTCTCCGCTTCATTCTGTTGTAGAATTTCTTGAAACTTACCAATAAGATCTGTAAAAGTATACAAAGCCTGCTGTCTGTTTTCACAGTTTCATCTACCAAACATCAATCTAACTTCCTCTAGAAAATCATATATTGGTAGTTCTCTAGCCGATACTAGTGCAACATTAATTGATTTGGCCATGTCAAAGTCCATCCCCTATGAACTGATGCATATGATCTCGCCCACTTATCGTATCCCGCCAAATTCAAGTAATTCTTTACTCTAACATCAACTGCCTCCGCCCTCTCCATTAAATCGTGAAATTCAGTCTTTGAATATGATTTTGCCATTGTGTAGAAGATATCGGATAATGCATCATGTGATTTTCTAAATTTTTTTTTTCACATTTTTCCATAAATGCCACATACATTCATAATGTGGTACATCATTATACACCTCACTTACAACTTTTATGATGCTTGCATTACGATTAAAAACTACACACATTTCTCTTCTCTCACCATATGCTTCCTTCAGATTTTCAAAGAACCAAGTCCAAGAAGCATCATTTTCGGAATCAAGAACTCCATAGGCCAAAGAAAATACATGTCCTGCATGTTCAAAAAATTCATATAACCATACATGATTTTTGACAAATTAAATAATGCACATTTATATTATAACTTCATACAGCTGCAAAGATTCTAAACTCCAGAGGATAACTAAAACTTCTACATATGTATATTTTAAATACAATTTGCTTTCAGCAATAATAACTGAATCTCATTACATAAACAATATATATATATATATATATATATATATATATATATATGTATATTCTAAATACATACAGCTGGACACATATTTGAAATCAAATATATTTATAATTAAATATCTTAGCAGCTCCATCCATGGTACATGCAGCTACGAAAATTTCATTAAACAGTCCTCTTGGATGACTTGCATCAACAACTATGACAGGTATGCAATGCGCGAATCCTTGAATGAAGGCAGTTAGTGCAATAAATATATACAAAAACTCATTGTCCTCATTTTTTTCATTCTTATATGTGAACCGGGACAACTAGTGTTTGACACATGAATGTATGCAGGTAGTTTCCCGTATGATGCTGCTGGTTTCCCTCTTAACTCTTCAAGTGCTTGCTTCTTGGCTCGCCAACACATAATATATGTTAAATCCATAGCCATGTCTTCCTTCATATCACTTCTGATTTCAGATGGACTGTATTTCCGTTTGTGGCATTTAAATTTTGGTTTGACTATATAACTAATCAACTTACTAGTAGCATACAATTTAGGATAAATATTATTTTTGATCGGATAAAAATTCTCTGACATTAAACATTCCAGATTCATCGATACCAGATGCACGAAATAAAAAAGCAAATTATCGGATCTGCACAACAACGTATAACTGCAAAAAAAAAATACATATGCTCAAATACAATTAACCATATGAAAAAATAAATAACTAAATGCATAATACACTTACCAGGTTTTACTCGATCTTACAGATAGTGTTCAAAAATTTTCACGAATTGAATAGTCCTTCATAACTGATTTTAATACTCTTTTTGAGATATAAACTTGATCAACCTCAATATGTTTGTGATGTGGGTCGGAGATAATAACTCTACTTGTATCCATTTCAAATACATCCAAACATTCTTCTGATGGAGTAGCTATTAATGCTCTTTGAGTACTTGTATTTCTCACGTTACTCGCACTGACAGACATCTTTAGACTTTCCGAATTACACAATGATGAACTTACAATTCTGCTGAAATTATCCCTGTCAGAAACACTCACATATAAAGGCAAATTACTCAATTCCTTCAACTTTTTTTTTTTGCATAATATATTCCTTCAAAATCATGTCATTACGTATACGTATTTTCTCCGCACTATCTGTTAATTGATATTCGATTTCAATGCATTTGCACGTCAAATCAACATCAACATGAGAAACAAGTAACGTGTACAGTTGGTCATACGTAGAGTTTACGCTCAACAATATCGCATCACTCATGTACTTTTCATATTCTTGCTCATAATTCCATCTTCCTGAATGTTTAACAAGAACAACAATGCTACCCATCTTCAAACTGTAGAAAACCATAAAATTGTAAAAAATAAATTAAATATCTAATTCGTAGTATACACAACAACCAATTCACTAATACAAAACTCCAAAGCGAATTCACACAAAAATAATTTAATCAAAACCAGCTTATCAAAAATTAAAATTCAGATTAACGTTTTACAATTGCTTCTCAACTTTCACACTTTATAATAACAATGCCAAATTTGAAATTGTAAAAAAAATGCTTCCACAATTTTACAATACCTATAATTGCAATGTTTTTTTTAATGTTCTTCACAATGCTAGTCGATCAGAAAAAAAATACGTTTAACCAGTAGTTCTTTAGTTTGAATATGGATTTTGGATTTTGATTTTAGTTTTGTTTATGGAAAAAATTATTTGAATTTGAATTATTTGTTGTAATTTAACGGTGATGTAAAAAACGATTTTTAAAAGGTAAGGGAATCTGTCAATTAATTGTACCATAAATTATGAAATCGTTTTTTACCATTTTAAACTGAAACTGATTAGCATTATACTAGGAACACAATATTCTGTTGTATATGTATTTAACTAGCAACAGTTTGCTCAAATATAAAATACATATTGCTATTTTTTGTAATTTTGAAACTGTTACTAGAAAAGTTACAATTAAGGCTCTATAGTTGTTATTTATGAATTTTTTCCAAATGTATATGCCATTGTCTTTAAGGGTGGCGTTTGATATTTGATTTGGTATTTTCAAAGGTTGGATTTAATAAATCTGTAACTGATAATTGGAAGTAGAAATCAAATATCATATTTTTAAATTTCAATTCGATAATTCGATAAATGGTAAATTAAATTTCGATTCAATATAGTATTTGATGGTACCATATTAAATTGAAATTCACTATGATTAAAACACATGCGGGGAAAGAGGAAAAGAGGGTTTTGCTTTTGCCACAAAGTAAATGAAGTCAACTAGATATTTTTCTGTATTAAATGATATATATATATATATATATATATATATATATATATATATATATATATATATATATATATTTTGACATATTATAGAAGAACGTTTTTTCTTTCTTTGTCTATGAAATTACTAATTAATTGTAGAGTTTAAGTTGTATAAATTATCGATGTAATAAATTTAAGTGAATCTATGATTTAAGCGAATCGATGATTTAAGCTTTATGAATTCATGCTTCTATTAGTTTCATTGCTTTGCTTTTTTTTTTTTTTTTCAAAATAATGGTGAAATTCCTTCTCTTAGCCTTCTATCTTCATATGGTTGCCAGGTGTTGGATATTAGATTTAATACAAAATATACTCTCACATTTGTAGCAAAATTTACACACCTGTATGCTAATAGTTTTACGGTTCTAGAGCCTATATATTAGGAGCTTTTAGTGTTCATATGCTTATATATCACAATTAATTCACTTATATGATATTTTTCTGTCCGATTTAAATGTGTCAAGTATTTTTATAACCTACTTGCTTACATGATAGCTTTTATGTCGTAACTTATTTATTTACACGATGTATGTTTGATTGTCCATCTATTCGCATGCTATCTTATAGTTTACATATTCCTTTGCCATAAATTTTTGTATACTACATGCAGATGATAGATTATATGTCCCTAAGTTCATTGTTCCTAAGGTACACGCCTATTAGATTTACATATTTACATGTTGAAGTCCTTTTATGTGGCTCACACATTTACATGACTATGTGCCCGTTGTAAGGGTGTCAAGTGGGCCGGGTCGAACCGGCCCACCGGCCTGATTTGATCCGGCCCGGTAAGCCCAAAGGCTTTAGGGTATTGGGTTTTTTTAATTTGGGTCCGGCTAACTCGACCCGGACCAAGCCCTGTTCAGGCCGCCGGTTAACCGCCCTGGCCCGGAATAGTTTTTTTTTTTTTTTTTTTTTTTTTTAAATTTGGGATTTTGGGCCAAACTAGTCGTTGGCTCAACAGCTATATAGCCGTTTTTGGGTCCAAACGGTTAGTTTGGGTCCATTACTTAAAAAAAAATAAAATTTTACTTTTAAAATAATTTTTTAATCCCAAAAAAATTCTATAAATACCCTACACCTTCAAATAATTTTTCACATAATTTTTCACTCTCTCAAATCTCATTCTCTCTCAAATCTCAATTCTCAAATATTCAATATATTTAATTTCCTAAAGTGCTCACTTTAAATTTTTAATTTTGCGTTTACAAAGTACGAGTGGAAGTTTCTAAATTCGCAACCTTTGGATACTTCCAAAATTTGGTATTGTCGTTCCATCTCTTACGTTTAATTTTTATTTATTGTATTAATTGTTGAATATTTAATTTTATTATATTTGTGTATTTTGAATTTTTTTAGTTTAATTTAATTTATACTATGGATAAATTAAGAAACCTCGCTACTAAAGGTGTTAAAATTTTTTGTTCCGAAAGCGGTAGTGGCAGTAAAAAGCGAATTACTAGTGGTAGAGGTACTTCAAATAGTAGATATACCCGTGTGCCTTCATCTCCAGTACCGCTTGGTACATCTTTTGAGGAAGAAATAGGTGTAGGTGCTCACGCTATGGATTATGTAGAAACTCAGAAAAATTATGGTATAGAAGAAAAAAATGAAGTAGATGCGGTTAATTTAGACGAAGATGATGAAAATATTGATGAGACACCCGCAGTAGGAAATGCTAACGTTAGATCTGAATCGATTAATCTCCCTCCCCGTCTTCCCCGAGCTCCAAGACCTCGTAAAACAACTAGTATTGCATGGCAATTTTTTGAACGTATATCAGATATTGAGGTGCAATGCAATATTTGTCAATAAATATATAAGCATAAAAGCGGAGGCAAGAAAGGGGGTACGGGTACGTTAATGAGATATATAGGTGATGCTCACAAAAGAGAGTTAGAAATTGCACGAGGTGGGGGGATGTTGATGGGCCAATGCAAACTAGAATGGACTCAGCAACCGATCAGGTAACGAAGAAGTATAATAAATTGAGGGATCAGGAAGAAATAGCTAAAATGGTAGCTGTGGGTTGTTTGCCTTTTAGTTTTCCTTCTTTTGATGCCTTTATTCATTATATTCAAGCTATTTATAATCCTTTGTTTAAAGGACAAGAGTCATCCGTACTAGAAGAATGGGAACCTAGTTATTTTTTTTTTCCTTTTTTAGAAATTTGACCCGCTAGGCAGTCAACAAAAAAGTTCATAGATAAAAAATTGAAGACTATTTAGGAGTATATCAAGACAATATGGTGCAAAAAAGAATCAAATGATTATTCACAAGCACTGGTCCAGTTTAGGGACAAAGAACTAGCTGTTATACCTTAAATTTTTTTAGATGTTGTCGACAAGTATTTAACAGGCAGATACTAATCTGAAACAGTAGACCAAAACATGCAATCAATTAAGAAAATTTGAGCAAAATTTAAAATTAGTGAGCTCTAGTGTGATTGTACTGCCTAAAGCGTAACAAAAATTCAACTTCTTTTGTTCAAATAAAACTATGTCTTTAAAGTTGTAAGAACTCATCCTCAAAAGACCTTTGTTGATAGAAAAATCATGATTTTATTCAAGTTTGAGAATTCAGGGCTTGCACAAAGAACCACCATAATGATTTATCCCTGAAGATTAGATAAGCTCCAAAAGAAAATAAAAAAAAGACCTATCAAGTGGTAAAACATTTTTTCAATATACAGATATCTAACAAGCCATTTTAAAGTGATAATGAAGATTGAATTTTTTAGTCAAGGCAAAGCAATGAGGGAAAAGTTCGAGAATACTTACAACAAAAGTAATTTTTACAAAAATATTCCACAAAATCTTAATAAAATAGGTCTTAGCATAATCTCAATCAAGTAGTAGGAATCAAAGCATAAGATAGGAAATACTTATGTTGATCTATTTTTAAAGTAATACTTTTTATTAAGAAAATCGAGTCGAATCTGGAGAAAGCAGATCCATAATAGACAAAGAACTCATGCAGAAGAATAATATTAGGAAAATCATGTTAAAAGTAAGAGAAATCAAAATTCAGACAACATCAACCGTATACAATTGGATTGACATAAATTCATATTAAATAATTACTAAGACCAGTCACATTTCAAACTCAACAAAAATGAATGGATGTGAAGCTTATTGGAAACTCGTATAACAAAATACACACAGAACAATTAACTATACTTCAAAATCATGAACTAACTCTAACTCCAGAGTTAAACGAACCAAGAGCAAGTAAAATTTTATGACAGGCAGGTAATCAAATAAGACATAAAAATCTGAATACAATCATCAAACTATTACATACTAGGGGTTACAATAATACCGAACCTAAGAGGCTTAAAATTTTATGACGGGCAGGGAATCAAATAGAACATAAGAATCTGAATACAATCATCAAACTATTACATAGTAGGGTTTAAAATAATGCCGAACCTAAGAGGGTCAAATTCATGACCATTCCACTAAATTTTATGATTCATAAAGAAATAGAGTAAAACATGAAACAAACAAAAACACCTATACTAAAATACACAACAATCAAAGACAATAAAAATTAAAGCCAAGCCAAAGGATCTCACCTTTATAGGAGCAGCTCGCCGGAACAACAAGCTTTGATCGGAGTTACTTCACCACCATCGACGGGTTTCAAGTTTTCTAGCTAGAAATTCAAGCTCGAGGAGTTTTATGGGGGATCTTTCTTGCTATGAAATCTTTTATTGATAGAAAACTCCCTTGCAATAATTTTTTTCCACTTGAAAACCAATCTTTAGGGTGTAAAAATCTATTTTGAACGATAAAAATAGCAACTCAAATTTCTTTTTGAGGACACCCAAAAATCTCTTCTTCATTCGTGGGTGAATAATGAGAAATGATGGGGGTTTATAGGAGTAGACTTAAGCTGATTTTTTATGCCCAATCGATATGGGATTATGAATTTCTGGGGAGTTTTTCAAAAAATTACTAAAGGGATAGGATTTTTGTGAGTTGGAATCATCCTAATTTATACGAATTTAACTTGAAAAATCCAATAAAATCAAATTTTGGAATAGATAATATTTGGGGAAACCGCATTCTTCCATCTCGTGATAAAAACACTCACTTGTACAAAATTGAAGAGGATTTGTCGGCGGCATCGTTTAAATCAAAAGAGTGTGATGTCGCATAAATTACACCTCCTAAAAAATATAAAGCAGTCGCTGAATCAAATATAGAATCCAATAATTTTGGGGTCGAACCCATAAGAAATAGGATAAAATTTGATGAATAGTTTGTGTAGGTAAATGTCAATTAAGTAACAAAAGGGGGATTTTTTGAAACAAAAGAGTAACAATAATAATTGTTGGTTTTTGAATTTGTAATCAATATGAGATGAGCTCTGGGACTGTGATCCCCATGATTGCATAGCTCCATAAGTTGTTCATGCTAACAAACTATCCGATGTGTTGCATGAGAAATCTAACAAGATAGATTCATCTAAACGTCTTTCAACCTTGGTTAGACAAATTTCACTCATCTCCTCCTGGAATCAGAGTGTCGCACTACTAACCCTTGTTCTCGATTTCAGATTAACTATTCCTATCACGGCTCAAGTTGTTAGATGAAGATTAAGAGTTTCAAATATCTATTGTTATTCTCTTTTCCTAATATATACTTCTTTCTCGAGCAAGTTTAGAATACAAACAAGTTCCTAATGGATGGATTTATTTGAAAAGCAATCGTAACATAGGAAATACCAATACATGCAAGCACACCAGTTTAGAATTGCCTCACACTTAATTTATTTCGTTAATTTATTATGGTTACCACAATCCTAATTGTGGAGTTACTTATAATTGCAAGAACACAAGATGAATTAATAAATAAAAGCATTGTTATGAACTTACAATGAGAATCAAACTCAAAAATTTTATTTTTATTAAAACCCTAGAAACGATGTTCATAAAATTCCATGAATATGCCTGAGAACCTCATAATATAATATCATTAAATCAAAGTAGTGTGTAACACGCAAAAATAACTTTTCTGGAGTATTTAACAAAACTAAAAATTTGGGTAGGTGGCATCGGATGATAGGAAGGTACGATCGGTAGAACCTACGATCATTCTTTGATGCTCGTGGTTTGGATTATGAATTTTCATCTTTAGAGTTTTAGTGGTATAATGCTCAGTATAGCTTCGTGGTATTAAGATGCGATCGTGTGATGCAACCATCTGGTCGTCTTCAACTTGAACTTCTGCAACTTTCAAATCTTAACCTTCATCCTACGATCTCATGGTACGATCATCATATCAAAGCATGGCCATGACCTGTTCTTGTCTGATAATCTCACACTTAGGTTATACAACCTTGTTCCCAAGTGTCATAACCTGAACCAGGGCTTGATCGTGATGGGTATCTCAAGTCCCACATGGACCGAAGACCACAGCCTGCACCAAACCAAGTAAACATAACATTCTCAATATTGGATGAATTTCGAACATATAACAAGATAGATTCAAGGATAATTGATACTTCTATGATCAACAACCAACCACCGACCCAAAAAACCATCCAACACTACCCAAGTGTACAGTAATCAAACAAAGCTTTCTAGACACAAACCAAAACTGTATACCAATAAAGTATCGAGATATATCCCCGACTATAGCCAAAAATAATTCTGAACAGTCTAAAACATAAGAGATCAAACCATAAAGTGTAGTCTTCTGATATATGGAAGC
The DNA here is from genome assembly GCA_030864225.1 of Capsicum baccatum var. pendulum. Taxonomy (NCBI): domain Eukaryota; kingdom Viridiplantae; phylum Streptophyta; class Magnoliopsida; order Solanales; family Solanaceae; genus Capsicum; species Capsicum baccatum. The sequence goes on along the minus strand of CM061555.1, from coordinate 113,349,945 downwards.
TCACCACTTCAATGTCAACTCACAAGCAGATCTCGAATCCTAATTATTGAGCAGGAGGAGTAGAAGTATGGCCAATTCCTGCATCACATGGGGATACAATGTCTTAAAATGGTTAGCAGTTGGAGAGCTAGCATGTAACTCAGGTATATGAGATAACATAATGCCATAATCAATAATTCAAAATTATTCAAGATTCCATGCACATTATCCAATGCATATATATATGTATGTATATATATCACATTCCAGGATAGGGAACGAGGCTTACATGGATTTTAAAATCTTAGTCTGGATTTTGTAGCTCAACTTCCATAACATACAAGGCACCCAGGGGATATATGGCCCCAGCTATCCCGTTGCTAGTAGGGCCCTAGTGAGTGTGACCGCACGAACCAGAGGGTAAACATATGCACTATAGGGGACTTGAACCTCCCTGCATATCAAGGTGACACAAGCACCAAATCATGTAATGATATTGGGGGAGTCAAACCTCTTAATCATATAATAATAATAGGGGAACTCGAACCACCCAGTCATATAGACCCCTGCATCGACAACTGCGATTTCTAGTGTTGGTATCTTGGACCTCCACTTTCATGACTTAGCTACACAACCCTCTTTAAAGTCCAATTAAAATAATTATCGCACAATCTTATTTATTGAACCACAATACATATTTATGCATACATTATTGGTATCGTCATACCAACTACACTTGTAAGATAATGTCAACATGCCAAAATAATTTCATTACTTAGGGAATTCACAACCCTCTTAGTTCAATTATGCAATAGCTTTTGAACACACCAACCCACAAGGTTAAAATTCAATGTCATAATGATATAGTTTAAGAATAGTTAAATTCTCATATTTCTCATAACTGAAAATGATTTTACAATATTGGGTAGGGTTCATAACCAATTCAAAAATTATAAGTTTGGAAAATCACAATCCCTTAGTTTATTCACCATAACCATGCACGCATAAGTTCAAAACCATAATTAAGACATGAGTAATGGACAATAAAACGATGGGATAATAATTAATTGACCATTCATGTAAAAACCGTCAATCATGCCAAAACCGTTATTTTTAATCACATAAATAACCATGTACTTTCATGAAATAGAGATATTAAGTTTAAATGTAGAGTCACATTCCTAAAATATTAAGTTTCATGAAGAAAATTTAACTCTAGAGCCATTGGATGACCAGCTTGATAAAACCCTAGCTTGACTTGCTTGAGGGAATTTAGAGAGCCTTTTAGAGTGTTTGAGAAGTTACCTAGATTTTTTTCTGAGTGCTAATGACACCCTAAAGGGGTTATAAGATATGGGTTTCAATTTGGGCAAGAGGGAAAATACCTAGAATGCCCTTAACTTAAAAGCTGAAAAAGTGCCGCCATTGACTATGGGTCAACCGTTAAATCGTAGCCACTCCTTACGACTTATCACAAGGAGTCATAGCCAAGGCAGAACCACTAAGGAACCATACACCACTGACCTTACGACTCAATGACATGACTTTTAATGGGATCGTACAACTCGTAGGTTCCAGTCATAGCCAATACAGAACCTAAATTGGAGTATACATTGGACACCCTAAATTTACACCTAATGACTCATAGCAAATCCTTATGGATCTTAGTGAGCCACTCATACTCAGAGCATAATTTAGCCACAAAATTACTGATTTGAGTAATACTTGTGCCAATGACCCATTAAGACACCCTACACTCATAGGATAAGTTGTAGTCAAGGCAGTGTGTAACACCTCGTATTTTTAGGCTACACTTTAAACCGTCATTCCTACGTGTATAATCTCTAATAAAAATAAATGTCATGTGTATATAAGTTTCATGATCATTATCCTGGTGTTAATAGTGTTTATGAGGTGAAAAATATTCATAGTCATCACTTAGAGCAAAGTTGAGCTAAGAGCCTTTGATTCGGCCTAATTTTTATATTCGATCCTACAAAGGTAAACTTTGAATGTTTATAAATTCTTATATATGTGTAATTTTTCATCTCAATACGCACCAAATGATAGATAATTGAATTAGCTTTTCGACGATACCAATTTTGCCTTAATCCGGTATCCGAGTAAAAAGTTATGACCATTTTCATGAGAAATAGTAAGATTCCATGATAGGCCTGCGGCGTGTTGGTATCTCCCCTAAAATAAGGGACAAGACATGGATCTCTCTTCCCTAGAATAAGGGACATGACGCGGAGCTTATTCCCCCATTATTTCAGCTTCCTATGGGCCAAGGGGTAATTTAGTCCTTTTCTATCAACCCAATCATCCAAAATTTGACCATATTCCTCAAAATTTCTCATGTAAAAACCATCTCCATTTCCAAGAACTATAATCCAAGCTTCTTCTATCAAGAACACAAGGATTTATACTTCAATTTCAAGATTTCTTCAAGAATCCGTTCAATTAACGTATGTGAGGTTTAATAACAAGGGTATCCTTTCACCCTTGTTCCCAAAGTAGATGGTTTTAAGATTTAATGTACTTGTTTTGAATTAGGATTCATACCCAAATTGCTATATTCTTGAAGCATGTTATTTCAATGATATTGAAAGCTTTAAGTACATTAAATATTGCATATATTCATGTTTTACTTGTAAGATTCATATTGTAATTTTGATTTCATCATCTTGACTTGATATTATTGAAAGATTTTAATGTGATTATTGAGCATAAAGTTTTGTTAGTATTTCTATGAATTTGAAACATGAATTTTAAGCCCTAAGTTTAAGTATTGAGTTTACAAGAAAATTATGCTCTTAAGCTCCATTGACAAGTTTTATATCATGATTTAAAGAAAATATTGATCTTTTGATCTTAAGATAAGATATGAAATCCATATTTATTTATCATGATTATGATTTAAAGAAAGAGATGCATAACTGGTTTTCATTCTATAAACCTTTATGCTATTTTAAGGTGGATTTCCTAAAGTATAAGCATATATGTAATATGAGAGTAGTATTTAGCACTGAGTTAGGTATGAGTTCGAGGTCACATCCCCCAAAACTACGTGCCACCATAGGTTTAAGTCCCAATATGGGTTAAGTATAGTGATTACTAAGTTAAGATACTATTCTGATGGAAAGGGTAGAACAACTCTCCCCAACGTGGGTAAGACGTTGGACTCCATAATAGTTCATATGATTTATGTCAGTTAGAAGAACCTCCCAAAAGAAAGAATAAAAGTAAAGCTTTTAGAACTAAGTGTTATGACTCACAAAGTTTATTCTTATGATTCATTACTCATATTATGATTTTGCAGTCTTTGTTTTATTCAAGCTCAAGGTGAGTCATTTACACTTAGCATGCATTATTTAAAAGTTTACATGAATATTCAGTTATTGTTTTACTTTTGCATTCACCCCCACATACTCAGTACATTCTAGAAGTACTGACCCAAACATATATATATATATATATATATATATATATATATATATCCTTATGCTATATTATCTTATAATGTAGGTACCAATTATAGTTCACACATCATAATTAGATAGTTTGTAGCTTCTAGTCAGCAAATGATGAGTTCTTTTGATTCGAGGACTCAAGTTAAATATAGTTTTAGTATTATTCTCTTATTTAGTCATATTGATTTGGGATGGCTGGGAGTCATGTCCTGACTACCTATAATCGGTATTAGTAGAGTATTCAAAGACAGTTAGTAGAGTTGATGTATTTGATTTTAGTTTTATTTTGTATAACCAGAGTTGTAATCATTTTAAATAGTTTACTATTGGGCATATTTAGCAAAGATATCTCTTCCGTTTATTTCTTTCAGATTTATGTAATATATTCAGTTGTTCACAAGTTATATAAGTATCAAGGGTTGGCTTTGGATCACTTGTGTTTTTAAGCACCGTGTGACATCTAGGGGATAGTCTCTGGGTGTTACAAACTTGGTATCAGATCACAGAGTTCAAGTGTCCTAGGGTATCTATGAAGTTGTGTCTAGTAGAGTCTTGCAGAATGGTACAGAGACGTCTGTACTTTTCTTCAAGAGGCTACATGGAATTTAAGAAATATTTTTCTTCCTTTATGTCTCAGATTGTTCTATAGAAAGGTTCTTTAAGAACTCATGCAGATTCTCATCATGATCCATTCATGCCAACACTTTCTTATTCTTGAGGTAACAAAAATAGTGAGGTTTAAATTTCTATTGATAGAGTTTTCTCAAACAGTCCTCGCAGACAACTATGAGATTACATGTGGACTCGAAAGTATCCCATCAGAATCCTTATATTCTAAACTTTGAAAGTGTTCATTCTTATTCATGAGAATCGTACACTAAGCCAAAGTCATATATGCCTTCAGATCCCTTCTCAGAATCCTATGGATAGCATGTGACCTAGAGTTAGAAGCATGAACCCATAAGTTTAGTAGCAGTAAAGTGGGGATAATGTTTATCTAGATTTAGTAGATTATGTATCCATGGGGCTAGTTGTATGAAAGGTGAACAAGTATGTTTGAAATAGTGTATGCAAGTATTTAAGTTTGTAGATTCAAAATTAAGTATGATGGTGTGGGTGTGATTTAGTGGTATGCCCAAGGTGATATGGAATTATGGTATTTCTATGTTTTTAAGGCGTGTGTGCTTAGATAGTATCCTGGAGTTGCTAAGCGTGAATGAGACTAGTAATCTAATATGTGATGTTCTTACCAACTAAGTTATGGTTTATAGGTTTTTGATGTTGGGTATGTTGGTGTAATGGTAATTCTCATGGTTTAGGGAAAATATAAGTTTATAGATGTGACATTTGTAGTCTATGGAGGAAAATAGGTAGATTATATGTTTAGTGGGGCAAGTATATTGTCGAGAAGGGTGTAAAGATGTGATGATGATTGCTGAAGCTAAAGAAAGATAAGGATAGTATATATTAAGGGAGTGTTCAAGAATGAATTTGGTATGGCCATTAAAAATTTTGGGAATATCCATGTTAAGTTTTAGAATTTGTGTTTGAATCTTGGATGATTGAGCTAATAGAAAGAAGAGTTAAATTCTAGATGGTGTGAACTCAGGATATGGTGATACTCTCAAAGATTCTAAGTTAGTAAGTGTTTAAGTTATCATATAATGACTTTTGGGGCTATAGAAAGTTAAGAGTTTTATTTTAGAAGGAAGTTTTAGTAGTGGGTTTTACACTTTCAGGTATAATCTTTCAGGGTGAGTTTCTTATTTATGTGTATTGTTATATCTTGGGCTCTAGAGTAGAGTGGTTGTATTTTAGTTTAAAGTTTATTAAAGGGGTCCATAGACATAGAATGATGGCTTAAAGCTAAAGGGGAGATGATAGAACAAGGAATCAAGTCAGGCTCTCAGATTCTAGTAGTAATACCCGTGTGTTGTATAAAAGCAGTAAGGGAGGACGATACCCAACCCATTCTTATCTCAGTGCAAAGTATTGTACTTCATGCATCATGATATCTACTCAAGTATTATAAGTCATCTCTATGATCATAACTTATATTCCTGTACTTTATAAAGAATCATGTACTCTCCCAGTTACTAGTAAGATGAGTTCCAGTCCACTCAGCAGTTCGAATCATGTGCCATGAATTTATGAACTCCTAACTCAAGTCATGCAACTCATGAATCATGTACTCATGGTTTACAGTGTGTTTAATTTCAGGTACTTATAGTATGCCCTTAATGACTAGTAAAATTCATATTATGTCATGTATGTCCTCAGTTTTGAGCTCCTTAATGAATCCATTGCCATTGATATTCAATTCCCTAGGCCTCAGTTAAGTGTCAAAGTTATCTTTTCATTCTCCAGGTCCTCATGTTCGAACCTTTCAATGATAGAGGTTTAGAGAATATGAGAAAGATGCTTTTATGGGTTGTTTGACTAGCGATTAATATGTGGTTATAATGATAGGCTTGAATGACATGTTGGTATATAAGTGGATGAATGCATTGTGTGCTAGTGAATTCCTAGTATGAGGTTGAATTTAATTGTTAAAGTTGTACGCATGGGGTGTTGAATTCATGGTTCAGACTAGTGTTATGGTATTATGTGAAGTACATTGTGATTTCGAGTTAGGCTTGAACATGGCGAGAGTATGTAGTTCAACTCAAATGTTGGCTAGAGTAGTTATATGTACTCATGTGAGAAGGTATTTAAGGGGAAAAATATAGTTGAGGGAGTATTTTAGAAGTGTATTTAAGCTTTAAAATTAGCAGTTGCATTGCATAAGGCCTAGTAATTCTATCCTAGCTTATATTCTTTAGGCTTATATTCCATGCCATAAAGTTATAACCTTGTTTCAATTCCTTATTCAAATGTCTTACTCAGATCATGCCCAAGAACTTTTTTCTCCCTAATGTTGTTAGAATTTCTTTGAAAAAGTGTTGAAGAAATACTCCAATTGAGTATAAACTTTTAGTATGATTCAGTTCGTATAGTGAGCAATTCAGTTTAGCACTCGGACAGATAAACTTCTATTTTTTTCATCTTTCCATCTAGTCTTACTATCCAAAGTTTCATGAGTATGGCTATTCAATAAGGTAATTCATTCACGTCCATGCAAATTCCGAATTTAGTTCAGTCCATGCATCATGTTTTAGACTCAACTATTTAGTCATGACTCAGTTCATAAATGTTCACTGCATGATCTTTGTTTTCCAAGTATTCCAGCTCAAATAGTGTAATACCCCTTGTACGAACTTAGTTTCATTGTCTCATGAATCATGCTTACATAATGTACTTGGCAATTCCATGAAGCCATTTTATTTTGAGTTCTATACGTGTTTTGTTGAGGGACAATCCTAATGAGAAGTTACATACCTTATTCTATCCTTAGTAACTCATGGATTTTTATTGCATCAGTTATCACTTCACAGTTCTATATGTACGATTGTATCATGAGCATTTCAAGTGGCTTCTAAACTCTCAGCATGAATCAGCTCCTTATAGTCAAGAGAGTCAAGCCATCTTAGAAATTAGTTTCATGATAAAAGTTTTAATGTTTCAGCTCAGCTATATTCTCCATTAACAGACATGTCATGTATATGCTATTCCATACTTATAAGACTTCAATGAGTTCCTATCCATCATTCGATGATGAATGATTCCAAGGGGGAGATAATGTAACACCCTGCATTTTCAGGCTAGACTTTGAACCGCCGTTCCTACTTGTATAAGCTCTAATCCAAATGACTCTCTTGTTCATATAAGTGTCATGATCATTATCCTGGTGTTAATAGTTCTTATGAGGTGAAAAATATTCATAGGAATCACTTAGATCAAAGTTGAGCTAAGAGCCTTTTATTTGGCATAATTTTTGTATTCGATTCTACAAGGATAAAATTTGAACGTGTATAACTTTTTATATATGCCTAATTTTTTATATCAAGACCCACCAAATGATAGATAATTGAATTAGATTTTCAACAACACCAATTTTGCCTTAATCCGATATCCAAGCAAAAAGTTATGACCATTTTCATGAGAAGTAGTAAGACTCTATGATAGGCTCGTTGTGCGTTGGTCTCTGCCACGGAATAAGGGATACGATGCAGAGATCTCTCCCCCAGAATAAGGGACGTGATGTATTCCCCTGCTGTTTTAGCTTCCTATGGTCCAAGGGGTAATTTGGTCCTTTCCCCTCAACCCCAATCATCCAAAACACAATTTATAACACTAAAAAGGGCATTATTTGCCCATCTTCGTCAAAATTTCTCACGTAAAAACCCTCCCCTTTCCCAAGAACAATAATCTAAGCTTCTTCTCTCAAGAACACAAGGATTAAGATTCAACTCAAGATTTCTTCAAGAATCCGTTCAATTAACGTATGCGGGGTTTATGAACAAGGGTATCCTTTCACCCTTGTGCCCAAAGTGCATGGTTTTAAGATTTAATTTACTTGTATTGAATTAGGATTCATACCTAAATTGTTATAATCTTGAAGTATGTTATTACCATGATATTAGAAGCTTTAATTACATTGAGTATTGCCTATATTCATGTTTTACTTGTATGATTCATATTGTGATTTCAATTTCATCATCTTGACGCAATTTTGTTGAAAGATTTTAATGTGATTATTGAGCATGAAGTTTTGTTAGGTATTTATATGAATTTGAAGCATAATTTTAAGCCCAAAGTTTAAGTATTGAGATTACAAGAAGATTATATGCTCTTATGCTCCATTGACAAGTTTTATATCATGATTTAAAGCAAATATTGATTTTTGATCTTAAGATAAGATATGGAATCCACATTTGTTCAACATGATTATGATTTAAAGAAAGAGATGCATAACTGATTTTCATTCTATAAACTCTAATGCTATTTTAAGGTGGATTTCCTAAAGTATGAGCATATAAGTAATATCGAGTGATATTTAGTACCAGAGTTGGGTATGAGTCCGAGGTCACATGCTCCAGAACTACATGTCACCGTAGGTTTAAGTTCCAATATGTGTTAAGTATAGTGATCACTAAGTTAAGGTACTATTCCGATGGCAAGGGTAGAACAGCTCCCCCCAAAGTGGGTAAGACATTGGAATCCATGATAGCTCACCTGGTTTATGTCGGTTAGAAGAACCTTCCAAAATAAAGAACAAAAGTAAAGATTTTAGAACTAAGTGGTATGGCTCACAAAGTTTATTCTTATGATTCATTACTTATATTATGATTTTACAGTCTTTGTTTTATTCAAGCTCAAGGTGAGTCATTTACACATAACATGCATTATTTGAAAGTTTACATAAATGTTTAGTTATTGTTTTACTTTTGCATTCACCCCCACATACTCAATACATTCCAGAAGTACTGACCCACATATATATATATATCTATGTGATACATTGTCTTATAATGTAGGTACCAGTTGTAGTTCACACATCATAATTTGACAGTTTATATCTTCTAGTCAGCAGATGATAAGTTCTTTTGATTCGAGGACTTGAGTTAACTATAGTTTCAGTATTATTCTCTTATTTTGTCATATTGATTTGGGATGGCTGGGGGTCATGTCCCGGCTACCTATAATCGGTATTAGTAGGGGGCTTCAAAGACAGTTTGTAGAATTGACGTATTTGATTTCAGTTTTATTTTGTATAACCAGAGTTGTAAGCATTTTAAATAGTTTAGTATTGAGCATATTTAGCAAAGACATCTCTTCCGCTTATTTCTTTCAGATTTATGTAACATATTCAGTTGCTCACAAGTTATACAAGTATCAAGGGTTAGATTTGGATCACTTATGGTTTTAAGCACTGTGTGACGTCCAGGGGTAAGTCTCTGGGTGTTACACAATGAGTGTTAAATTTTAGGAAGTGTCAAGATCCAAAAACTCGGGGCATTACATACTCCCCTCATTAAGATCATTTGTCCTCGAATGATCGGACAAGGCACATGCTAGCACGATTTAACACAAGGCACTCCCACCGTTAACTTTAACAAATACAGAAAACAAAGATATCAAGGAAATCAAAATTTCCTTTAACAAACTTAGAAAACAAAGATGTTAAGGAATACACATACCTTAAGCATGATTTTTCGAATTGGGGAATGAGAACCAAGTACTTGGACTTCATGTCCTCCTTGGATTCCCAAGTAGCTTCCGCAACCTTTTGGTTCTACCAAAGAACCTTTACCGAAGCTATATCCTTAGTCCGCAATCGACAAACATGCCGATCCAAGATTTCTACCAAAACTTCCTCATAAGAAAAGGAATCCGAAATACCCACCTTTTCTAAAGGAACAACCGTAGAAGGATCACCCACGCACTTTATCTACATCAAAACATGGAACACCGGGTGAACGGAGTCCAAACCAGAAGGAAACTCAATTCATGAGCAACATTAACAACCCTCTTCAAAACCAAATACGAGCCAATATATCAAGGACTGAGCTTCCCTTTATTCCTGAACCGCATCACTTGCTTCATGGGAGACACATTTAGGAAAACCTAATCTCCCACATTAAATTCCAATTTTCTTTTCCTCACATCTGTATAGGACTTTTGACAATTTTAAGGCGTCTTAAGCCTATTCCAAAACACCTTCACCTTTTCCATCCCTTGGTGAATGAAATCCAGGCCAAACATCTCAGCCTTACCAAATTCAAACACCCGATAGGAGATCTGTATCTTCTACCATACAATGCCTCAAAAGGGTCCATACCAATGCTTGAGCGATAACTATTATTGTAAGCAAACTCTATGAGTGGTAAGTGGTCAACAAGGCTACCACCATAGTCGATTATACAAGAACAAAGCATATCTTCTAAACCTGAATCATCCTTTTCGCTTGCCCATCCGTCCATGGGTGAAAAGCGGTGCTAAGGGTTATCTTAGTTTCTAAACCCCTATGAAACGACCTCCAAAAGTGAGATGAGTACTGAGTACCTCGATAAGAAATGGTGGAAACTGGAGCACCATGAAACTTCATGATTTCTTCATTGAACAACTTAGCATAATCCTCAGAAGAGAAATTAGTCCTCACTGGCAAGAAGTGATCAGACTTTTTCATCCTATCCACAATGACCCAAATCGATTCAAACTGCTAGCGAGATCGCGGAAGACTAATAACAAAATCCATATTAATTATCTCCCATCTCTACACCGGCAGCTCAATCTCTTGAGACAATGTACCAGGCCTGAAGTGTTCCACTTTCACTTGCTGACACACCATTTATTTAGCCACAAAATATGCCACATCCCGCTCTATATTATTCTACTAATAAATCTCCTTAAGATCATGATACATTTTTTTCAAACCGAGTTGAATAGTATAATGCACCTTATGAGCTTTAACCAAAATTCTCTCCTGCAACCCATCAACATCAGGTACACATAATCTACCTTGGTACCTTAATATACCATCGCCACCAATCTCAAAATCCATAACCTTCTGCTTGCATATATTATTTTTGTTTGCATCAATATAGGATCCAACACTTGTTTCTCTTTTACTTCCGAACCAAGAGATGACTGCGCCATGTTTTGCACAAACACACCACCATTCTCAGAGTCCAAAGGATGAACTCCAAGGTTATCCAAACGACGAATGTACTTCACTAATTACCGTTTTTACTCATCCACATGATATATGCTTCCCATACATAACCTGCTAAGAGCATCAAAAACCATGCTAGCTTTACCTGGATGATAGTAAAGGCTCATGTCATAATCCTTCAGCATCTCAAGCCACCTCCTTTGCCTGAGGTTTAGCTATTTTTGAGTGAACACGTATTGTAGGCTCTTATGATCTGAAAAGATATCGACATGAACCCATGCAAATAATGCCGCCAGATCTTTAATGCAAATACCACAGCTAACAACTATAAGTCATTATTGGATAATTCTTCTCATAAACTTTCAACTGCCTAGAAGCGTAAGCTACCACATTTCCATTCTGCATTAATACACAACCAAGTCCCACCAGAGACACATCACAATAGAAATCAAAACCATCAGTACCCTCGAGTAGGGTCAACATTAGCGCCGAAGTCAACTTATCCTTCAACTTCTAGAAATTGCCCTCACAAGTATCCGACCACAAGAAGTTCACCTTCTTCTAAGTTAACTTGGTCAAAGGGGCAGCAATAGAAGAGAAGCTCTCCACAAGCCTTTTATAATAACCGACTAAACCTAAGAAGCTCTGAATATCAATTGGATTAGTGGGCCTAGGCTACTTTTTAACCACTGCAACCTTTTGTGGATCCACCATGATCCCTTTAGTAGAAACAATATAACCCAGATAAGACACAACATTTAACTAAAACTCACACTTAGAGAACTTAGGATACAAATATTGATCATTTAGGGTCTGCAACATAAGGCGGAGGTGATCAACATGATCCTCCTCACTCTTGGAGTATACCAAAATATCATCAATAAAGACAATTATGAACTAATCCAAAAACTAACAAAATACCCAATTCGTAAGATCCATAAATGCTGCAAGAGAGTTGGTCAAGCCAAAAGATATCACCAAAAACTCAAAATGACCGTACTAAGTTTGGAAATCAGTCTTAGGGATATCCGTCTCCCTAATATTCAACTGATGGTACCCAGACCAAAGATCAATCTTGGAGAAGAATTTAGCACCCTGAGCTGGTCAAACAAATCATCTATCGTTGGAAAAAGGTACTTATTCTTTACTATCACCTTATTCAATTGATAGTAATAATTATATATTTGAAGGGAGCCGTCCTTCTTACATATGAACAAAGTAGTTGTACCTCATAGGGACACACTAGGACAGATAAAACCTTTGTCTAGAAAATTCTTTAACTACTTTTTGATCTTCTTCAACTCAGCTGGAACTATTTTATATGGAGAGATAGAGATCGGACAAGCGTGCAAAACAAGATCAATCCAAAATCTATCTCTCTATCAGGAGGAAGACCAGGAAGATCATCAGGGAAGACTTCAAAAGATTCATTTACCACGGGGACAAAATGTAAGGAAGGACTCTCCAAGGTAGAATCTTTAACCCAGACCAAATGTTAGAGACACCCCTTGAAACTTAATTTCTAGGCTCTAAGATATGATATGAACCTTTCCTTAGGCACTAGGGAACTACATTCCCATTTAATAACTAGTTAATTAGGGAAATTAAAGATGATGTTATGGATCTGACAATCTAAAAAGGCATAGCATGAATGAAACCTATCCATCCCCAATATGACATCAAAATTAATCATGTCTAACTTTATCAGATCTATAAGAGTTTCTCTATCGCCAATAAATACCACACAAACCTTATAGACTCATCTAGAAACCACAGAGTCACCTACCGGGGTAGAAATAGAAAAGGGGTTCGAAATGCACTTAGGTCCAAATCCAAAATGCACAGCCACAAGTAGGGTCACATAAGAGAGAGTGGATACCAAATTAAGTAAGCAGCACACTTCATGGGAAAAAAGTTTCAGAATACCTATAATGATATCAGGGGATGCCTCGAACTCCTGACAGGTAGTGATGGCATAGAGATGGTTTTGACCTGTGCCAAAGCCAAAAATAGAAGTATCACTCTTTGGTGCAGGAGCTGATGCAGTAGTAACAAGAATCTTATTTGCCCCAGAATCAACCCTAGAAGGACAATCTCTTTATATATGACCAATATGACCGCATCTAAAGCACTTATTCCCCTTTCTTCACAAACACAACGATGCACCTGATCACAGAATCTACAAGGAGAATATGATGGAGCTAACTGAGCCCCACTAGCTTGAGATTGGGAACCCTATACCCTAAAACCATTACCACTCTATATACGATGATCACCCGACGACTTTGAGTAGGGAGCACTAGCTGTAGAGTAGAAACCAGAGTTACCCCACTTCTTTTAGGACTATTTTCCTTCATCTCTACTACTTTGCTGCTGACCTCTACCCTGATTGAGTAGAAAAACTTCTTACTTTGCCTCTCCCTAATTTCATCCTGCTTCTTCTTCTCTTCTTCAACTTACTGGATATAAATCAAAAGCTAAGAAATTTCCATGTCCTTTTTAAACAATGCAACGTTACTCTTTAGAATTAAGTCTCAGGATAACTCGGAAGTGAACTTCCTCATCCTAGTCCTCATGCTAGTCACCAACTCCAGAGCATTCTAAGATAACTGGTGGAATTTTAAGGAATACTTCTTAACTGTCATCCTTCCTTGCCTCAGACTTTTGAATTTCTCATCCTTTGCCTCCCTCAACTCTTGAGGAAAGAAGTGATCAAGAAAAATATTAGTTAAGCCATCCCATAAAGTGAACTTAACATTATCACCCCTAAGCTGCTCCCACTCTTCATTCCATTAGTATGCTATATCCTTCAACTGATAAGTTACAAAATCAACACCCTCTACCTCAGAAGATTGAATCATACAAAAGATCTTTTCCATATCATCAATGAAATATTGAGTATGTTTCTCAATTCTAGAGCCAGTGAAAATAGGAGAACTCAATCTCATAAATTGGCCAACTCTAGTGGCCTCAGAGGATGGAGAAATAGAAATAGCCTGCTCAGTCAAAAAGGCCACCAAATAGGTACACAAATGAATCAACTGGCAAAACTTAGTATTAGACATGCCAGCCTGGGGTGCCTGAGAAAGGACAAGAGAAACTAGTGGAGTTCTATCAGGGCAATCAGAAGCAGCGAACCTAGACCAAGTCTAAACTCCTGGTATAGGATAAATTCCATCCATATTGTCTTCAGATGGGACAATAGAGTTTCCATGGTTATCAAATCTTCTTGGATTCATGATTTGAAAGGCGAAGCAATGGGGATTAGAGAGATTCAAGACCTTAGACTCTATAGCTCGAATATAGAACAACATGAAAGGGAAACATTCCTAAATGTGTTGTAGCCTCTCTATTATAAGTGTGGCGCTCTAGACACTCATAAATGAGAATCTACTTGACATGGCTTTGTAGGACACCCAATGACACTAAACCTAGGCTCTGATACCATCTTTGTCATGACTCAAACCAAGGCCTGGTTGTAACAGGAATCTCAAGTCCCACATGGACCAAAGATTACCCCTTGCACCTAACCAAGTTAATATAACATTCTCAATATCAGATGAATTCTGAACATACAACAAGATAGATTCAAGGATAATTGATACTTCTATGATCAACAACCAACCACCGGCCAACACCACCTATGTTCACAGTAGTCCAACATAACCTTCTAGACACAAACCAAAACTGTATATCAATAACGCACTTAGCTATATCTAAAAATATGTCTAACAGTCTAAAACATAAGAGACCAAAACATGAAATATAGTCTTCCGATGTATGGAAGCTAATAAATTCAATGTCAACTCACGAGCTGATCTCGAATCCTAATCATTGAGTAGGAGAAGTAGAAGTATGGCTAGTTACTACATCGCATGGGAATACACCATCCAAAGAATGTTAGTAGTTGGAGAGCTAACATGTAACTCAGGGATATAGGATAACATAATGCCATGATCAAAAGTTCAAAATCATTTGCAATTCCATGCAAATCATTCAATGCATACACACATACACACATATATATATCACATGTTGAGATAGGGAATGAGGCTTAAAATGAATTTTAAAACCTTAGTCTGGAATGTGTAGCTCAACTATCATAACATACAAGGCACCCACGGGCTATATGGGCCCATATCTCCCTTAAATGATGGCCCCAGAGCGTGTGGCCTCATAAACCAAAGGGTAAATATATGCACTATAAGGGACTCAAACCTCCCTGCATATCAAGGTAACACGAGCACCAAATCATGTAATAAGATATGAGGGACTCGAACCTCCCAATCATATAATAATAATAATTAGGGAACTCAAACCACCTAGTCATATAGACCCTTACGTCGGCAATCGTGATTTCCAATATTGGTCTCTCGAACCTCAATTTTTATGAATCCGCTATACAACCCTCTTTAAAGCCCAATTAAAACAATTATCACACAGTCCCATTCATTGAACAATAATACACATTTAGGCATACATTGTGGATATCATCATTCTAACTACACTTGCAAAGTAACATCAACATGCTGAAATAATTTCTTTACTTGGGGGAATTCAAAACCCCTCTTGGTTCAATTATGCAATAACTTTTGAAACTACCATTGCAAAAGGTTCAAATTCAATCTCATAATGCAATAGTTTAAGAATAGTTAAATTCCCATATTTCTCATGACTGAAAATAATTTCACAATATAAGGTTGGGGTCATAACTACTTCAAAAGCCGTAAGTTTGAGAAATCACAATACCTTTGTTTATTCACCATAACCATGCACCCATAAGTTTAAAACCATAGTTAAGACATGAGTAATTGGTAATAAAACCATTTGAAAATAATTAATTGACCATTCATGTCAAAACCCTTAATCATGTCTAAACCCTTACTTTTAATCATATAAGTCACATGCCTGAAATATTAAGTTTTACAAAGAGAATTTAACTCTAGAGCCCTTGGATGACCAACTTGATAAAACCCTAGCTTGACTTGCTTAAGGGAATTTAGAGGGAGTTTTAGAGTGTTTGAGAATTTAATTAGATTTGTTTCTAAGTGCTAATGACACCCTAAAGGGGTAATAGGATGTGGGTCTCAATTTGGATAATAGGGGAAATATCCAGAATGCCTTTAACTTAAAAGCCAAAAAAGTGCTGCCATTGACTATGGGTCAATCGTTGACATTCCTTACGACTTGTCATAAGGTGTCCACTAAGTCACCATACACTGCTGACTTTATGACTCAATTACATGAGTCACAATATAACCCTACAACTCGTAGGGTTTAGTTGTAGTTAAAATAGAACCCAAATTGGGGTATACACTGGACACCCTACGATTCATAATAAATCCTTTTGGATCTTAGTGAGCCATTTGTACCCAGAGCAGAATCTAGCTAAAAACTTATTGATTTTGGTACGACGTGTCCCAACGACCCGTCAAGACACCCTACACTCATAGGCCAATTCGAAGTCAAGGCAGTGCGTTCAAAATTTTTTGAAGGACCAAGAACTTGGGGCGTTACACCAAGACTTCCTTCTAGGATGATAGGGTACAGTCGTGACTTCATGGTATGATCATTAAAGGCTTTTCCTGATCAACTCTTGAGGAAAATCTCTAATTATAGGTATGATAACCTTGGTATGACCGTGATCAGATTCTATGATTGTCATTCCTTTCATCTAATCCTTTAAAGCTCATGTTTTAGCTGTTTCTTTTTTCGAGCATGTTTACCCTGTAATCATTCCAAAAACTGAGCTTATCCTCATAAATATACCCCTGTACTTACAATTATTCCTTGTTTTAAGAATCTTAAGTTCCATAAATTCACGGCACATCAACACCCTTAACTTAAAATATTTGCATATCCTTAGGCAGACAAAATAACTAGACTCACTAAGACTCTTAAGTTGGCCAAAATCAAGACTACTACACAACCACTTTTACAAAACAAGTTTTCACACATGTAATCCATAAAGTATTATCAAAACCCTCTATTTTCATCAAAATCAACCAATGGAGTATGTATGTAATACAAATACTCTAACACAATGGGATCAGGATATGTCATTACCTTATGAGTAGCAACCTAATAAATAGATCAACACACCACCTAACTAAATAATAACTAGACTACAACCTTTATGCCCTTCACATCAAAGAAGTCCCTAATCA
This sequence comes from Capsicum baccatum var. pendulum, assembly GCA_030864225.1. NCBI lineage: Eukaryota > Viridiplantae > Streptophyta > Magnoliopsida > Solanales > Solanaceae > Capsicum > Capsicum baccatum. The sequence goes on along the minus strand of CM061555.1, from coordinate 113,332,771 downwards.
CTCAGTTTATGCAATAAAATATATCACTAGGACTTGATCAAATATCTCACTCTTAAAAGTAAGTTTGTGTGCATTTAATATCATAAGCTTGTCCTTATGTTCTACGATTTAGCTTTTTAACAATCAAGTTAGGATTAGTATAGGTCTTTTATAGGCTTGTAATGTAGGCTTCGGGATAGATATGATACATACGGGTACAGTGACTTATTCCTTCTAGTCACTACACTAATTTTGGTTCCAATTTCCTACTTTCTTGCATTATTCTCCCCTTTTCACCATTTTATTTTATTTTGGACCTCGGATGCAATTTTATTTTCACATTAACTCACTATTATCATTATTATTACTTTTGTTTATTATATTTTTTTGCTTATAACACACTTTATTTCTTCTTCTTTTCACTAGTAATTCTTCATCCTTCACTTCCTATGCACCTCTACATAGTAGCCACCCTCAACTTAGGCGATTTGCCTGTGTTAAGGTACACAGTGTCTAAGGAGAGATCAGGGCCAAAGAAGGTTCATTATAAAAGTTGGAAAGGTGAATTGGGTAGTTTAGAGAAAAGGTCTAACAAGGATGAAAGTTTGGGTTCAATATATATATGGTTATTTGGTAGGTCTTTTTATACTACAATAGACTATTTCAAACATGATTTATGGTCCTATCCTAACCTTATATCCTACAACTTTCAGTGAGACTAATCGACAAGTTCTAGATTGCACATACACACACCGACTAGGTAGACATCTAACTCACTCATGGCTTATGGCTCATGGATTTCATCCAAGTTACTACTTATTTAGTTTATGCAAGGTCAACTAGATTATCCCACTAACAATACTAATGCCATAAAAGGTATCATTTTAAAAATATTTAGAAATAGGTTTGTATGATTTATTAAATATGACTGCACCAAGTTTTCTAAAATTACTCCAAGTTACACAAAAAACACAAAACAATAATAAAAGAAATTAAAAACCCTAAATATATCAGTTTTGACTATGATAGCACAGTTGAGGGAAAATAAACACGATAATAAAAACCCTCACCTGTAGTAAAAACCCACCCAACTTGGAAATCATGCAATGTCCCCATTGCACAAGATCATATAAATGTAAAACTAGGGTAAGAGATATCCCTGAGGTGCTCTAGACGCTGATCAAATTCTAAACTTTTGGGGACACAAGTGGGTCCCCAATGGTCTTCTCTACTCCATTGGCATTAATTATGGTTGTGGAACTCACAGATAAGTCGACACTAGTGGCAGACGATGCACTAAAAGTACTCAAATTAGGGAACTTTGTGCACCCCCTCCAACAGTCTCACCTACCTCCATGGTAGGTGTTATCCTAGATCCCTAAAAAATCATTGTCTTTGAAATCTTTTTAGCTTCCTTCTTTATTCTTATTTGATTTTATTTTCTCTTCTATCTTAGCCTCATCAACTCTCTGCCTTTTTAAGAGTCTAAGTCACCTCCTACCTTCTCAGTGTTTGTCTCATCATAATTAGGGTTGAGAGTGTAAAAGTTAGGAACCAATGAGTCCACATCCACCATAAGAGCTATCAATGAAGGTATAGGTAGTACAGGACGAGGTATAACATTAACCCTCTCAGTGAATACCCTAACTACTTTCTTAATCTTGATAAGGTCTGCCCTAATATCCATTGGTATGATGCCTAAATTACATCTATTCGAGCTGTCATCTAGATCTCAAATCCGTCTACCCGAAAGGAAAGTTCTAAGTGCACCCTAAATCTCACTGTTAACAGATGGATTAACCCCAACCTCTAGATTCTTATTTTAGACATCATGTAAAAGTAGCTCCCCATGATCTCTTCCAACTATAAAGTTGGATTCAGTGTTTACCGGCTGGAACTAATAGTCAATTATGGACGAATGCTGATTGTGTAGAGGATAAAGAGGCACTAACATCAGATACTGATATGTCACTAGCTAGGGTACCCCCAACTATATTTGGAATCTTAAGGTCTTCAGATGAGGAAACTGGGTTGCATAGATCATTTATCAATTCCATGTCAGCAACCTTCATAGGCTATACCACTCTATCTACTATCTTGATGGTTGGGTCATGAGCATTTTACATTAACTCTGGCATGAGATAGGGTAAAGGTAATATGCTGCAAAACTATTTCACCTTGTCTTATATATCTTACATTATGATCTGTGGGATGTTAAATTCTACTCCCAAAATAAGTCCACTACTAGGAAAGTATTGGTTGCACTAAATATATTATCATTGGCTGTGGGTGAGAACTAGTGCCTGATAAGCAGCCACTAAAATTTTTTTGTGAACTTCAGGCTGTGCTTATAAATTACTGCCCCATGGACCCACGAGGCATTCTCTCCAAATTTAGTAGTGCGGTCCGCCAATCACATGTAATGCATGACCTTATTATCATTACTCAATTTCTTTGCTATTTTTAGATCATTTATTTGAAATTCGTGTTCGATATCTCTTTAGTCAGCTTGAATTCTTCTTTAAATAAGGCTTTGAAATGGCCTGAACGAAGATATCAACCTCTGTATCCTGAACCCAAATAGTGTCACATCGGTGCTTCTTTTTTGTATCTTTCACCTTCTCTAAAGGCGTCATGTTTTTCAGTATTTTTACATAGTCGGTGTAAATTTCCTATTCCAACTCTAGCATATAGATCCGTAGGGGTATTGTTATCCATTTAGCTCATATTTATCAAACCCATGTACTAAGGTTGAGATCTTCTAGAGTGACTCATCTTGGACTCAAGGCTCTTCTTGAATACTTATCATTTTGTTATCCTGGTCTGTTTGTGTGACCACATTAATATAATAGTCCTTTGAGTTTGGGGCTATACAAATTCTTATATCCATACCCCTTTTAGGTGAAGTAGCATCACTCTCGGAGGACTCAGGTTGGGCTCATCCTCCTACTCTGAGGAACTTTCATCATCTACTTGATCATCCCCATATGTTGGGTGCCTTACCTTCCCTCTTTAGACTAGGAAAACTTGATGAGGGTAGTTAACTCGACTAAGGCTGTGGATGTTATGGCCTTGGCTTATTCTTTTTCCATTGTATGCTTTCTCATGGTCCGAGGAAAGTGTTGTTCATTAAAGGAGATAATAGCATACTCTTCCTCAGATCTACTTGCACTCAATAATTTACTCTTCGAGGAACTTGGTGGGGCCTCTTGTTTAGCTATTTTCTCTTAGTGAGCCTTGTCTTGTGCTTTCTTTGATTTAGGTTCCATAGTACCTGGATCAGAATAAGAAATTAGTTTGAATTTACAAATAGTGTGCAGGTACGAAACTACAAATAGACAATGTTAATGACGATTTCAAAATGAAGGTACAATTGTACCTCCTTATTGTGTGTTAGGTTCCTCCAAAAGTACTAGGGCTAACTCACATTATACTACTACATAATGCAATTGTATGATGATGTCATGATTGTGATGTGTGTTCGTTTGATGAACTCCTAGGAGTCAACAACTGGTTCCCCACAATAATCCAACGTACAATTATATGGTGCAACCACAATAGAAGGCTGTCTTGTAAAATCCTTGACAGTTAGTAGATTTCAAACTTAAACTTTGACCCTATTTTAACTCAATTTCAACCCTCATTGACCATAAATCTACCAACATTTAGGTACTCAAGACTTCTCCATTTGTGATTATTTACTTAAATTATTATTTATGCACATCCAAATTATGGGCATTAGAAATTTACTCCTATTGATATAATATAAAAGGAGGAGGAGGATTTTGATTTGAACTTACAGATTTATGATTTCTTTTTTTGATTTGATTGAAACACAAATAATAGGTATGATTTTTGCTTTGAATGTAATCATATTTGAGAAAGTTTTAAGTGTGAGTGATTGAGGGTAAGTCTTGGGTCTTATGTGTAGGGTTGAGGGTTTTATATTTGAGTCTGGTAGGGCTAGGTCACAATTTCATTAAACTAAAGGACCCAACGGATGACTTAATTGTACAATCGTGGTAGCCAACCACAATCTTAACTTTCTCTCATACCAAGGGTGCTTAAGAAAACTTGCCTAAGAACCTATGAGACATAAAGACGATCATGATATCTGATCTGAGGTGGATTTATGCACTTCAGTGTTGTTATCCGAGCTTATTTAGTCTTGTTTTGAGGAAAACCTGTGTTCTTAGTGTGTTAAGGATGATATAATTGAACATCCAAGTGTTTAAGTATTTTATTACAATGTTTAAGGTGTTTGTCATACAAGTTTGTACATAAATTGGTCACTTAGAGTCAAATAAGAAAACTAGTATTACTAGCTTGAGCTAGGTGCTGTTCTAGTTGATCTCGATGACTCTAATATGAGTAATGAGTTACTAATGGTATGATTGTGTAATTATGTGCGGGAAAACTTGTTTATAGTGTTCAATGTTCAATTGAATCAAGAAAAGAGTCAAAACTCTAAACTAAAGATTAAAAGGGTGAAACTAGTTCTTAGCTTATGTTTCTAGTTCGTTGTCCTTGATATTGTGTTGCTTTGAGCTCTAATATGTGGATTTTGATGATATAGGATGATTTTTGAGTTGAATATCATGATATATGTATGATTCACAAGCTGTAAATCAAGTTTAAACAACACCACAAGGCTTGGGATAAAAGGACAAATGCACAAGACATTATTCTACTGGAATAAGAAGATCATAGCATATCATATTCCTTATTCCAGTGGAATAGAGTGTTCTATGATCTTCTTATTCCAGTGTGTCATAGAGATAGAGGGGCGTCGCACACCATATTCCACTAGAATAAGATCATAGCACACCATATTCCATGGGAATGAGCAGAGTGCTGTACACCATATTGCATGGGAATGAGCAATGCGTCGTACACCCTATTCCATCGACGACCAAATTTTTCTCCTATAAATAGGACACTTAAACTTGATGTTAGACAACTTGAAAAACTTTGAAACTTGGAGAGGGGCTGAAAAACACTTAGAATAGGGTTTTTATTTCTTTAATTTAGATTATTTATTGATTCTACTATGTATTCATTTATCTTGATTGCGGTTATGTCCATGAGTGGCTAAAAGCTCCGTTTCCGAGGTTAAGGCCAAGAACATGATTACTATTGCTTTAAATTGATTTGTTTTTGATATCTATCATATTTGGTTATTTATTTATCCTTTTTATAAATATTTTAAGGATTCATGACCCTTACAATACATCCATTGTCGTTGTGAGCTCGGGTAGGGGAATAAGAGGATAGAACGTGGGGGTAAATAGAGTAAGGTTCTTATTCTTTTATAAAATAAGGGATTTGAATGATCATCTAGGATAGGATATAGCTAGAAGCCTTGTTTGGTTCACTTGCAGGGTGATATCTTAATGCATCTAAATGGATTATTGCATCTCTGCTCAACGATGTAGTTGTAATATCCAATTAGGTAAAAGATTAGAGGATTGAGAGACCATGATCATACTATAAACTCTTCGAATTAACAACCAAGATAAGTAATCTAACCAATGATGTTCAATATATTAGTATGATTGCTCGCAGTGATTTATCCCCAGGTTTCTCTTCATTGATTGTTCAAGCTCTTACTTTTCCGCATTGTTCACTTTAATTTCAATTTACAACTCAAAAACTCTTTTTGTTACATTGCACCGATTAATCTCAATAGTTAAACTAGAATTGGATAAGTTGTCAACACAATTCCCTGTAGGATCGATACTTGGATTCTAAAGGGCCACTCTACTACTTGGTGAGACTACATACACTTGCGTGTGCGCTTAGGCGCAACAATATCTAACTACGATCATTCCTCATATTCATAGGCTTTGACACCTAAATTGATGACTTGCATGAGTTTGATTAGACAATGGGTACTACGATCATTACATCTAAGTAACATCATGATGACCCATCATAAGATAACTTCTAATTATGCGCAAGACTTTCATCCATGTATCTCAAATGATTGAACCTATGATCATATGTTCTTTCCTCGATCGTATAATTCTCTTACAGGTTTATTCTATAGTTTATTTCAACTTTTTTTGTTTCTTGTGTGATCCCGCACCAAAAAAACATTACCCCATAAAATATAAAGTACAAAACATGTGTTTCCTCCAAAAAAGTGCTTGATTTGAGGTTGCGTAATTCCGCATCTGAGTTGGTTACTCAGACTTCACAAACTAACCCATGGGTTGCCTCCCATGAAGCACCTGATTTAACATCGCAACATGACCCAGCCCTCTTGACTAGTCAAACTTCATCAAGGTCTAATTTCTTACATGACCTTTGGTACCCATAAAGTTCTTAACACATGGGCTATTTACCTAAAATAGGAAAACACTATGTTCTTGTAGCTCAATTGTACCATGTGGAAATACCCTCACCAAAGTTAATGGTGTAGACCATTTATATTTTAACTTTCCAGAAAACAAGCAATGTCTCAAATTATAAAGAAAGACCAACTTTTTTCTCAATCCTTTGGTCATGGTATAATTTTATCTTTTCCTTGTGTAAGGCCGAACTATCATAGGCACAAAGGCAGAACTTATCCATCTCATTTATTTGTTCCAATCTTGAATTCACTGCATCACTCAACTCAAGATTAAGTCTTTTAAATGCCCATAATTCCTTATGTTCATGTTCGACAGGAAAGTGGCATACTTTTCCATAGATAAAATGATATGGAGATTCACTTATAGGAGTCTTGTATGTTGTCCTCAAAGCTGACAATGCATCTTCTAATATTTTATACCAGTCTATTTGATTGGCATTCACAGTCTTCACCAAACAGACTTGATCTCCTAATTGGAGACCTCAACTTGTCCACTTGTTCGGGGATGGTAAGGTATTGCCACATTATGTTTTAGACCACATTTATCAAGCAAGGTTTTAAGGAGACAGTTGCAGAAGTGTGAGCTTCCATCACTAATGATATCTCGAGGCATACCAAATCTCAAGAAAACATTCTTCTTCAAAATAGTTGTGATGCTGTTACATTCATTATATGGAAGTAAAATTGTTTCCACCTACTTGCAAATCTAGTCAACGGCCACTAAGAGGTATTTCATCTTATATAAGCTCACAAATGGGTCTGTAAAGTCTATACCCTATAAATCAAGTAACTCAAGCTCAAGGATAGTCATCATTGGAAGTTCATGTCTGTGCGAGATGTTCCCTTGCCTTGACATTGGTCACAAGCCCTAGTGTAATCATGATCTTACTTATAAATAGTATGCCAATAGTAACCTAAAAGATCTTATGTGTGGGCCGCACATTCCATGGTGGACCCCAACTGGTTAGGAGTGACATGCTTCTAGGATACTCATTATTTCAACTTCAGAAACACATCTTTGGATTACTCCATATGCATAAACTTGAAATAAGTATGGCTGTCCTAGAAGAACTTCCTCACCTCATGCATGAACCATTTTCTTTGAAGAACTTTCTCAACTCATGCATGATCCATTTTCACTGATAAAATGACATATCTTTTGAAACTCGATCACTTACCAGATATTTGGCAAAATCTGCAAACTAAGGAATTTAGTCTTGTAATGCTGTCAAACTTGTTCATCTGAAAAAGTATCATCAATTTTGATCTCATTCCTTAGTTTTAGCATTTCCTCCTCCTTAAGACATGAAAAATGGTCGGCTACCTGATTTTTAATCCCCTTTTGTTCCTTAACCTTTAATTCAATTTCGTGCAATAGAAGTACCTATCTTATCAACTTTGGCTTCATATCTTTCTTCACCATAAAGTATCTAAGAGCTTCATGGTATGTATGCACAATCACTTTAGTGACAATCAAATAAGAACAGAATTTCTTGAATGCAATCATAACAACAAGCAACTTTTGTTTAGTCATAGTGAAATTCTTCGGAGTAGGATTATATGCTTTGATAGCATAGTAGATTGGGTGTAGGATCTTCTCTCACCTTTGGCCAAGGACTTCACTTAGCGCCACGCTACTAGCATCACCCATCACCTCAAATAGCAATGCCTAATTCGGAAACACAATGATAGGGGCTGAATCAACTTCTCTTTCATACACTTAAATGCTTTTAGATATGCCTCATCAGACACAAACTTCATATCTTTCTCCAGAACTTGCACAATGGATTCACAATTTTAGAGAAGTCCTTGATGAATTGTCTGTAAAAAACTATATGTCCCAAAAATCTATGAATTTACTTCATAGAAATAGGTGGAGGCAACTTCTCAATCACCTCAATCTTTGCCTTATCGACTTTAATTGCATTCTTAGAAATTTTCTAGCCAAGCACTCTTCCTTCTTTAACTATGAAATGACACTTCTAATAGTTGAGCACTAAGTTACATTTCTCATATCTTCTCAGAATATTGGCGAGGTGTTCTAAGCAATCATTAAATGAGCCATCCACACCTGAAAAGTCATCCATGAAAACCTCAATTGACATGACCCAATTTATGAGTCATGATGGTACCTACTTTATCCCGCTAGCAAGTATGCCAAACCATATCTCAGAGCAATAAGAAATGGGCTAACTTGGTGGAAAGTGGCCTAGAAACCATAAATCAACACTTAAAATAGTTAAATCAGCAATAAAGTTGTCATAATAGTCTAATGGATGGATAAAAGAGTAATAACTCTCTTAAGACTCAATAATGCTGGTACAAGAGCTACTATAACTGAAAAACAAGTATTGAATAGTCAAATATAATCCATATCGAAGGTGAAATGCTAGAAATAGATAAATAGAAAGAAAATGGGTAACTCCAACTCTAAGAGCTCACCCAATCTCTAAAATCAACCCTGCACGTGAATCAAATTAGCGGCGACAACTAAAACATGATTAACTTTGATAAAATACAAGATATAAGCTAAGTCAATGTAAAAAGGGGCAAACCTAGAAATAAACTCCAACACCACTCTACGTAATTAATTAATACATACAAAATGGTACCATAAAAATCATCGAACTATAACTACAAGATTGACCCCCATAAGCTAATAAGTAAGAAAAAGTAAATAACCCAGCGCAGGACCCCATAAGTCTGAGGGGTACAATAAAGAAAGCTAAGCAACTGAATAGCTATAAATTACTGAATTATCAAACCATAGCAAAGAATCCATCCAAACCATAGCATCTCACACATAACTGCCAACACCGAACTTGAACTAAAACTTAATAGTATTAATATCATTATCACCATTTGCATCACTTGCTAGACTTGAATTGGAACTCATGTTTATAAACCGTACTAGAGGGCTATATCAACAAGCCAGGATAAACTAATTAGATACAATATACCAATAAACCATAACTATGAAACAACCCTTTACTAATATCTTATACACTAAACCAAAAATCATAATCATAAGTCATATTAGTACCCACATCTATAGACCATACCAATGTCGTATATATTAAGTCATGCCAATAGCCATGTCCATATACCATGTCAATAGTCATATCCATAAGTCATATACATAATAATAATATCTATAAGCCATTAATCATATCTATAAGCCATATCTTATATATATATATATAAAAGTCATATCATTAATCATATCTATAAGCCATATCATTAATCATTTCTATAGGCCATATCCCCCCGATATATATATATATATATATATATATATATATATATATATATATATATAATCCATATCATTAATCATATCTATACCTCATATCATAAATCATATCTAAAAGCTGTGTCAATAATCAACATATATGTAAAAGCCATATCATTAGTCATATCCGAGATTGGCATCAATCTTTCAATATCAAACTAACATACTCATTAAATATAATCAATCTCCTCAACTCCCAAATCAAATATTCACATGGGTATATCAGGCATAAATAAGTCTACAAAGTCAACATAAGTCTTAGCTAAAGGTGGGCCAGTGGGGCCCACTTCTAATCTCTGAAATCTATTTTGTAGGCAAATTTTACCCTAGACTAGGCTAAGGTATCTAAGTTTATTTCAAGATGTTGAGTAATCCATAAATATTTATAAGATAGAAATTCTTCCCAAAAATAAATAATTAAGTCAATCTGACCTAAAATAATAACAACTAAGGTAATTTTCCTTAACTTAAGCAACTAAGGCCAATTCCACCCTTAACATGAATGAATAAGGTAATTTCACCTATCTTGAGTAACTAAGGCGCTTCCTTTATAAACATGAGCCATAACGCCAACTTCACCTAAGGCATGGATAACTAAGCTAATTATGCCTAATTAGCAATGTCAAGATAGCCTAAACTGTCCAACTAACACAAATATTGACAAACTTACCTTCAACACCTAAATCCCATACTATATTTAGCATTTAGCATAATCATACTACGAAATACCTCAATCTATGAAGAGGGTAAATCTAGTCTACCTGGACGCCAAGGAAAAGCCCAAGGAACCCGATAAACCCTTGATTTTTCTTTTTAAGAATCTTCCGCAAGGTACCAAATTATCAAAATCATATTTTACTCATCAAAATGATAACAATGATACCCATATTGCAAAATTATGCTTCGGGTCCAAAATTATGTAAAAATCCTAAATAGGACCCACTTGTGGAGTCGCACTTTCGAAACCAACACAACATCCCTCTATGCTCAAGGAATATTTACCCTAAAAATGGGTGAATTCCAAGCTTCGTGGTACTATAATCAAGTCACCAAGAATCTAGGGATTTAGAAAAAGATAAAGAATTTAATATTATAATAGGAGGAAGCTTACCCCCAATTCGAAGGAGAAACACATAAATAAACTATACCAAAGCTTCAAAACCACCCATAATTGTTTCTCCTAAGACTTCCCACTTTTTAGAGTTCAAATGCTAGAGAATGGAAGAAGAATGGTGAAAATCGGGCTAAGCAGGGTATTTATACCCTTCCGATATGCAGATGCTGCTAAACTGGACACTGGGCCACTTTAGCGGTTGGCGGTAAAATGTCTAACTGACCACTAAAGAGGTCTCTCGCCGGCATAGCAGGTTTCTAAAGCGGTCGGATGGCGCTAAAGCGACTAGTGTTTTTGTGGCCAATTAGCCGTTAAAGTGATACTTGCCTAGTTGGTCAGGGATGCTAAAGTTCCCTCCACTAAAACACCCAAAAGGTCACTTTAGCGGTTGCACCAGATTTTCTTTTATCAACTAGAGACTTGGAATATTCTGAGTTCCTGCCAACCCCTCAAAATTTATTCAAAATCTCATATACGAAAACGAACTATATTACCTTATCAAATTCAACTTTACAAACTCAATGGTACAGTTGAATTTCTATTCAAGGTTTTTTCAATGAAAAGTGGCTCCTACACCTACTTGCTGTATTTCTTAACTTTTGGCCAATAGCCCAAAATGAGACTGGGAGCCATAAGACCCAAACCAAGGGTCCACTCAACCTAAATTTAATGTTTTGGAGCTGTATAAACTATCAGAATTGTCATACGAGATCGTTTAACTAAAGTTTTTGCCTGGTAGCCTATTTGAACCAATAAAGGCTTCAAAATAAGGAATTGGTTCTAAAAATTAAACGAACTACCCGATAACCAAACTGTCAGTTCTAGAAAGTCATAAATGTCTTGGGGTAGAGTGGAAATATAGAAAATAACCTAGACGGTCATTACAATATCAACTGCTAAAAGAAATTTCATCTACAAACATAAAGGATTAGGATGTACCTAAAGCCTCAAACAGGTGAGGATACTAGGTCCGCATCCCGCTTTCGATTTGCAAAGTAGCCTCTTCTACTGGGTGGTGCCTTTACTAAATCTTAACTACTAGAATATCTCTAGTGTGCAATCGCCTGACATCACTAGCCAAAATGAGCACAAGCTCCTCCACAAAGTACAATCGCTCATCCAACTGAACTGAGTTCCATCTAAGCATATAATATGGGTTAGGAATGTATCACCGTAAGATAAAAACATGGAAATCGGATGGACAACAAAAAAATCTAAGCGTAAGGCTAACTCATAAGACACCTCACCAACTATGCAAAGTATCTCAAAAGGTCCAATATATCTGGGGCTGAGCTTGTTTTTCCTTTTGAACCTCATTACACCCTTCATGGGTGATACATAGAGGAATACCCAGTCACCAACTCCAAATCTCAAGGCATAAAGTCTATGATCTGCATAAGCCTTCTGCCAACTCTGAGCTGCCCTCAACCTATTCTTAATCACCCTGACTCTATCTAATAAATCCAAAAGTAAGTCAATACCACAGAGCTTAATCTCAGAAGACTCAAACCATCCAATCAAAGAACAACATCTTCGACCCTATAAAGCCTCAAAAGGTGCAATCTTAATAATTGAGTGGTAACAATTAATATATACAAACTCTGCCAAGGCTAAGTGCATCCCCACTGACCTCCAAAATCCATCTCACAAGCTTAAATCATATCCTCAAGAACCTGAATAGTACCCCGACTGCCTGTCAGTCTAAGGATAGAAGGCTGTACTAAGGTCTACCTGAGTACCCAACTCCACTTTAAAATCTCTCTAAAATATAGAAGTGAACACTGAACCCTAACTTAAATGATGGATATAGGCACACCTGACAAATAAAATGTCTCACTAATATAGATATAGGCTAACCTCTTGGAACTAAAGGTATCTAAAAAGGATGAAGTGTGACAACTTAGTCAAATGATTCATAATGACCCAACCATTGAAACCACGAGATGTACGAGGAAACCCACTAACAAAATCCATGGTAATCTACTCCCATTTATACTTGGGAATAGGTAATCTCTGGATCAAGCCATTAGGTCTCTAATGCTCGGCCTTTGTCTACTGACAACATAGTGCCATGACCCAAACTAGAGCTTAATCGTGATGGGTATCTCAAGTCCATAGAGGACTGGTTACCACACCCTTAGCCTAACATCCTAAGCACAATAAAGATAATAGCGGAAGCGACCCAAATAATAAAATAATAAGAATAAGATAGCTCAATTAAAATCTAAGTGTCAACATAAGAACCACTCCCACACTTGTCCACAAAAGCCCCTACAATACCAGAATACCAAATTGGTCAGGGCATGCCCCCAAACGTGATCAAAGGAAATCTAAAACGTGAAAAGAAACCTAATTAAATACCTTGACCATAAAGAAAGCAATGAAATGTCTATCCTTTCAAAATATGGAGGCTCACCACTTCAACGCAGACTAACTGACGAACTGTACCACCTAGTGCTGTATAAGGTAACAAAAAACCCCTAGGACCATACATTCTAAAATGATGTTGCATTGGGGACGTCCAGTCGGATAAGCACTGATATATAACTCAGGGAAGGGATAAAATAATGACATATCCAAAAACAATCAAACCACATGCACACATTCATATGTGTATATATATAGAATGTTGGGATAGGGTACAAGGTTATAAAAATGGGATTTATAAAATCATTAACTTGGACTTTGTAGCTCTATCCATCCTAAGGGGACCACGAGCTATAAGGGTTTATCTCCCCCTGCTGAAAGGGTCCCAACGCATGTTAGCCGTACGAATAAGGAAAATTTAAGGAAGAGACAGAGAATCCACAACTCCATCCATTTCTATATATGCATATATATATATATATATATTATATGTAATATTTACATATATAATATATATATATATATATGTATATATAAAGTGTGAACTATGCACACAGTAAAAAAATCTATGTCGACAAATGTGCTTTTCAGTATTGGTCCCCTCGGGACATCCACCTTCATGGCGAGCTACATAACCCCCTTTAAGCACAAATTAAAACCATTTAGCACATAATCCCAACCATAACCAAGGAGTCATTTATTAAGGAATTTAGCGTTGGTATCGTCATACCAAGTTTAGGCTTGCAAGCCAATTCCATTATGCCATAACCAATTCGCTTAACTAATTTAACTCCCAAGTTCCAATTTAAAACCAAACCATAGCCACCAAGGCCCCTTAAAAATTATTTTTATGTCCCATTAACCGATTATGAAATGCAATGTTCCAAGAGTGAGTTAAATTGTGCATATATCCATATTTCAGAACCAATTCCACAAAGTGGGTTGGGGCTCATGTAAATTCCATAGCAAAATCTACAATTTAGGGAAACCCATGTTCCTCATTCCAATTCCCATACCCATGCACTTATTTAGTTAAAAAAATTATAAGATAAAACATGAATGATAAGTTCAAAACCATGGGAAAACAATCCAAGGGATAACCATTCAAATCCCTCAACCTAATTTCAAAACCCAACAATTAACTTCACCTGGATAATAATTAACACATGGTTTTATGTAATAATGCAGTTAGGGAAGAGAAACATACCTGAAACACCAAAATATTTAGAGAGAACCACCAATTGAAGCCTTGATGATTAATCCTTTAAAACCCTGGCTTTCTCTTGACCTTAGAAGTTTGAGAGGAGAGAATAATGTTTATGATTCGATAAATGATGAAAAATGGACCCTTGGGCTGTTTTAAGTCATGGGTAAAGTGTAAAGAAAGGAAAAATACCGAAATGCCCTTAGTGAAAAACATGCGAGAAAATAGCTCTTAGTCGTTATGGGTTGGGTAATGGCTCATAGTGACATATCATAGGTCATCACCTTGACTCGTAGCTTGAGCAAAAAACTCTGGGAATCACATTGTTATGACCATAAGTCATGCACCACGACTCATTCCAGACATCACGATTCATGATGTCCACTCGTAGTATAGGCAGAAACCCTAGGCCCCTTCATTGTTATAGTACCGAGACCCTCTCTATGAATCGTGACCTTACCTTATGACTTGTGGGGTCTTAATCATGATCAAAATAGAAACAACATGCAACCTTACTGTGGCACACTACAACTTGTGACTAGTGATAACAACTCATCACCTGAGTTGTTGCCTAGGCAGTAATCATATTTTTAATGGAATTCCAGAGTCCCAAAACTAGGGGTGTTACATTACCCCCCTAAAATCATTCATCCCCAAATGAGGAGTTAGGATACCCCTTAGGATGAAAATAAGAAAGAATGCACATACAATCGAATGAAATTTTTTTAAATGCCACCAGAAAGAGAACAAAAATCATACCTCAAATATTTTCATCTAACACGAGGAACAAGAATAGATACTTAGCCTTCATATCCTCTTCAGCTTCCCAAGTAGCTTTTTCCATCTTTTGGTTCCTCCAAAGCACTTTTATTGAAGAGACATCCTTAATCCTCGATCGTCGGACTTGGCTATCCAGTGTCTCCACCGAGACTTCCTCATAAGACAAGAAATCTAAAATACCCACATTCCACACAGAAATAACCAAAGAAGGATCAATCAAATACCTTTTCAACATAGACACATGGAAAATAGGATGAATAGAACCCAAAATTGTAGGAAACTCCAACTCATAAGCAACATTCCCAACTATTCTCAAAATATGGTACAGACCAATATAACGGGGATTGAGCTCCCCCTTCTTACCAAATATCATTACTTTCTTCATAGAAGGGACCTTCAAAAGCACCCAAATGCCAACCTCAAACTCCAACTCCCTTTGCCTCACATCCGCATAGGAGTTTTTGCGACATTGAGCAGTCTTTAGTCTTTCTCTAATTACTTTCACTTTATCCATGGCCTGGTGAACCAAGTCAGGAACCAAAAACCTAGTTTCACCAACCTCAAACCACCCAATAAGAGACCTACACCTCCTATCATATAGAGCCTCAACTGTATACTCGAGTGGCAGCTATTGTTATACGTAAACTCAACAAAAGGTAAGTGATACACCCATATACCTTCAAAATCAATCACACAGGCCCTTAAAATATCCTAATAGTCTATTTCACTTATCCATCTATCTGATAGCAAAAGTTAATGTAGCCTCAATTTCTCAAAACTACCCTAACAAGCATCAAACCATAAGAACTTAACCTTATTTTAAGTCACTTTGTCAATGGAGCATCAATAAAAGATAAAATCTCCACAAACCTTCTATAATACCCAACCAAGCCTAAGAAACTTCTCATGTCAGTTGGTGTCGTGGGTCCAGGACACCTCTAAACCACCTTGACTTTCTATGGATCCACCATGATCCCCTCACTAGAATTAACATGCCCAAGAAAGGTCAAAGCGTCCATCCAAAACTCACACTTAGAAAATTTAGCATACAACCTTTGATCCTTAAGACTCTGCAACACAATTTGGAGGTGATTGGCATGATCCTCCTCACTCTTAGAATACACCAATATATAATCGGTGAAGACTATCACAAATAAATCTAGAAACTGCCTAAATACCTAGTTTATAAGATCCATAAAAGCAGTTAGAGCATTAGTTAACACAAACAACATAACCAAGAACTCGTAACGACCATATTGGGTTTGGCAAATAGTCTTGGGAATGTTAACCTCCCTAATTTTAAATGATGATACACTGAGCGAAGATCAATCTTAGAGAAATATCTAGCACCCTGAAGTTGGTTGAATAGATCATCAATCCTAGGAAAAGGGTACTTATTCTTCATCGTCACCTTATTTAGCTGAGATAGTTTATACACATTCAAAGTGCCTATCTCACTTACACATGAAAAGCACTGAAGCACCCCACGTGGAAATACTAGAATGAATGAAACCCTTATTAAGAAGGTTTTTTAATTTAATCCTTTAGCTCTTTTAATTCTGCTGGAGCCATCCTATAAGAAGGAAGGGAAATAGAATGAGTATTTAATAAAAGATCAATCCCAAAATCTATTTCCCTGCCAGGAGGTATTCCAGGAAGATCATAAGGAAATTTGCTAACCACACAGACAGATTGCAAAGAAGGACTTTCAGATTCAGAATCCTTAACCCGAACTAGATGATACAAATACCCTTTGGAAATCAACTTCTGAGATCTAAGATAAGAAATAAACCTCTCTTTCGGAACTAAGGAACTTCCCTCCTATTCAATTACCAGTTTATTAGGGAATTATAAATTGGACTTTTGGTTCCAACAATCCAAAGATACATTGCACGAATAAAGATAATCCATCCCCAAGATCACACCAAAATCTATTTTGTCAAGCTCTATCAAATCCACTAATATCTCCCTATGAAAGATAAATACCATAGAGCCCCTATAGATATTTATAGAAATTATAAAATCACCTATCTTTGTAGAAATAGAGAAGGGCTCAAAAATATTTATAGGATTAAAACCAAAATGTATAACCACATAAGGAGTCACATAAGAAAGGGTAGACCCAAGGTTAGAAAATAGTAAACATCATGGGAGAAGAGTTGTAACGTAACAGTAACAACATCAAGAGATGCCTCAGATTCCTGATGGGTGGCAAGAGTATAGAGATGATTCTGGCCAGTGACGGTACCAAAAGTGGTACCCTTTGTGCAGGATCCGAAGTGCAAACTAGAACCTTATTAGACATAGTAGCTACCTTAGCTGCATGATAGTTCCTCTGTATGTGTCTAGGCTGATCACAATTTAAACATAAGTTCCTCCCCTCATCAAAATAACCATAGTGAAGCTGACTATAAAATATACAAGGAGGATAAGGTGGGGCTGAATGATCTCCACTAACCTGAGATTGGGTACCCTTTGCCTTAGTACCACTACTAGTATAAAAATAACAATCACCATATGACTTAGGATAAGGAGCACTATCCAAAGAATATGAATTAGAATTTTCCCAAGTCCTTTTCTTGGTCCATTGTCTACCATCCCTTCCACTATTATGCTGATTCACACCCTTCTCTGAATTCTTGAACTTCTTATTTTGCCTCTCTCTTATCTATGCCAATCTCTTGTTCTCACCTTTTCTTACTGCATATAAACCATAAGCCTGGAGATATCCAGGTCATTATTCAACATTGCAACCTTAAATTACAATACCAAGTCACGGGATAACCTTAAAGCAAACTTTTTCATTTTAGACCTCTAGCTAGACACCGACTCTAGAGCATAATGATTCAATTGCTAAAATTTCATGGAATACTCTTTCAAACTCATCTTACCCTGCTTTAGATTCACAAACTCCTCATATTTAACTTCCCTCAGCTCCTAAGAAAAGAAATGATCAAGAAAGGCACCCAAAAAAATCCCATAATGCCGGCTCAACATCATCATCTCTCAACTACTCCCGCATAGGCTATATCTTTCAGCTGATATACAACAAACCCTACCCCTTCAGAATTAGTAGCATGCATCACTCTAAAAATCATCTTCATCTTATCCATAAATCCCTGAGGATCCTCTTCAACCTTAGATATTATGAAAGTTGGCAGATTCAATCTCATAAATTGGCCAACCCGAGTGACTTCAGACAAATGAGCAATAGAACCAACACGATACGATTGACGAGATTGAGATGTTACCAATTGAATAAGAAAATAAATAAACTGACAAAACTTTGCATTATAGATATCTCTCTAAGGTGGCTGATCATAGGTGTCACTAGGCCAGGGAACCTGAGAAGGACTAGTGGGGATGGTGGAACTCTATGTTGAATAGTACCATTGGGAGCAGGGACCCTAGAATGTGTCTACACTCCATAAATAGGAGGAGTTCCATCCATATTGTCTTTAGGTAGTACATAGGTTCTAACTGAGTTCTACGAACATCAGATCTTTGGGGAGGAATGATCTAAAAGGTGAGTAAACAAGAGTTAGGGAAATTCATGACACCAGACTCTATAGCCCGAGATAGAACACAAGAAAGGAAAATATTCCTTAATGCCTTATAGCCTCCACCTTATAAGTCTGGTATGCCACACTCCCATAATAAGGACTCCACTCGACACAACATTGTCGACACCCAAAGACCCTAAACCTAGTGCTCTGATACCAAGATTGTCACGACCTAAACTAGGGCCTAGTCATGAAAGGTTTCTCAAGTCCATCGAGGACTGAAGACCACCCCCTTTTCCTAACACCTGAGCACAATAAAGATAATAGAGAAAACAACCTAAATAATAGGATAATAAGAATAAGATAGCTCAATTGAAATCTAAGGGTCAACATAACAGCCATTCCAACACTTGTCCATAAAAACCTTTAAAATACCAAAATACTAAATTGGTCTGGACATGCCTCCGACCATGACCAAAGAAAATACAAAACATGAAAAGAAACCTAATAAAATACCAAGACCATAAAGAAAGTAATGCAATGTCCGACCTTTCAAAAGATGGAAGCTCACCACTTTAATGTAGACCAACCGACAAACTGAACCACCTAGTGTTGATAATGCAACATCTGGGGACGGTTAGTGGGATAAGCACAGGCATGTAACTCAGGATAGGGATAAAATAATGACATATTAATCAAACCATATGCACACATTCATATGTATATATATATATATAATGTCAAGGTAGGGTACAAGGTTATAAGCAGGAAATTTAAAAATCATGCTTACTTACTTATATACCCATCATCCCTCCTATATTTTGCTGATGTGGGACTTCTTATACAAAGTTGAGGTGTTACAGTTAGACATGAGTCGTTAGTAGCTATCCCTAAGTTCTAGACCTATGATGCCACCATAGATTATGAGGGGTTCCCCGTCAGTTAGACATGAAACCCTCGTCCTTTGGGACATCAGCCTTGTGGATCCACATCATTACTCATTTGTTTGTACCCCTGGAAAGGCACTAATACCTTCCAACTGGGGTTACAAGTTAGACCGCGATAGCTCAGATTGGGGCATATCGGTTGTAGTTAGTTTCCACAGTTTTAGTTCAATATTCATGTCACATCAGTTCAGATTTGCATGATCATGTGTATAGTATCAATTATTTAGTCATACAATTATCGACTATCTAGATATATAGATGACAGTTATTTAGTTATTTAGATTATAGATTATTTCAGCACATGCTTCACTTGGTCTTGCATTTGATTTTCATGTTCATGAATTCATACTCAGTATATTTGTATATTCAGATCCTCAGTTTATGTTAATTTATGTTCCAATTCAGGTATGCATGATTTTGTGTCAGTTCCCATTTCATAGTTCAGACCCCGTATTCATACAAGATCCTTAGTACAATTTTATAGTATAATTAACTTTACATTGGAGCTACATACAATGTTCATGTTTCTATTGCTTCCCAGCTTACAAAATTATTTTTCAGCTCATGATCTTTAAATTTCACTATGCCTTAAAACCTTTTATGTACACATTGATTTAAATGCATACTTTGATAATTAACTTATTTCTCAATTTTGAAGCATGTTTTAAATATTTCCATGATTTAGTGCATGTCCCCATATACTAAGTACATTCTAAAGTAATGACCACATATATGTATTTGTGGCTACATTCCTTCATGATATAGGTACCAGATATAGTCCATACACCAGGGTCAGACAGTTCTCAGCATTCAACAGCAGGTGATGAGTTCTCTTATTTTGGGAACTCTAGTCTGTTATAGTTCATATAATGTGTTGTATTATTCTTATGTATTGATTTGTTATGACTATGATTGGCACACTATGACTCGTGATGAGTGATAATGAATCGTCACCTAATTCATTACCTAGGCAGTGATAAATTCTTCAACAAAATTCTAGAGTGCCAAAACTAAGGGTATTAAACATAGGCAACTAGATACAAATTCCGCCACATCTCTCTTCATACCACTCCACCAGTAATATTGCATCAAATCTCTATACATCTTAGTTGTACTTGGGTGAATAAAATATATGGAGCTGTGAGCCCCATGCAAAGTCGATCGAATCAAGTCATTAACCTTTGGAATTCAAATATGGATATCAAATCTCTAGACACCCTCAGAATCCATGGTAGCCCTCTTAGGTTCACCACTCAACACTAATCACAGATGATGTAAAGTCTCTTATCCTCAAACTAGCGATCCCAAATCTGCTTAAATAGCAAGCACCTCACCTCAACACTAGAAAAAATACTCCCAGGATCTGAAATATCAAGTCATACTATCAAGTTGGCTAAGGACTTAATGTCCCATTCCAATAACCACTGAGAAACTGAAATACAAGCCATTCAACCCATATTTGTTGCCTTCCGGCCTAAGGTATCCGCTACCTCATTCGCCTTGCCCTGATGATACAAGATAGAGGTGTCATAATCTTTAAGCAATACCATCCATCTAGGATACCTAGAATTAAGCTCTCTCTGTGTCATAAGATGTTAAATATTATGATGATCTGTGAAGATCTCACAATGCACACCATAAAGATAATTCCTCCAAATCATAAGCGCAAAAACTATCACCGCCAACTCCAAATCACGAGTGAGGTAGTTGCACTCGTGTACCTTTAATTGCCTCAATGCATAAGCAATAACATAACCCTAATGTATTAAATCACAACCCATAAAACACCAGAAGCATCATAATTCACGATGAATCCCACACCCTCAATAGGAAGGGTTAAAATAGGAGCTGAAGTGAGAAATCCCTTAAGCTTTCCAAAGCTCAACTCACATTTCTTAGACCATCGAAAAGGAACCTCATTTTGAGATAATTTGGTCGCAACTTTGTGATAGTAGAAAAACTCTCCACAAACTATCTAGAGTAACTGACCAAACCAATGAAGCTACAGACCTCATCCAGAGATGTATGTCTGGCCTAATCAGGAATGGCCTCGATCTTTGTTGGGTCGACCATAATCCTATCTTTAGACACCACATGTCCAAGGAATATCACTGACCCAAGCCAATACTTATACTTAAAGAATTTGGCAACAAACACAAGATCTCTCAAAGTCTAGAGCACAATCGTCAAATACTGTACATGATCCTCTCTACTCCTAAATATTTCAAGATGTTTTTGATTAACACAATCACAAAGGAATTTAAATATGTCCTGAACATATAGTTCATCAAATTCATAAATGCAGCTGGGGTATTAGTAATCTAAAAGACGTTACTAGAAACTCATAATGACCATAACGGGTCCTAAAGGTTGTCTTTCGGATATTCTCAGCCCAAATCCTTGACTGATAGTAATCGAACCTCAAATCAATCTTAGAGAACATTGTTTCACCCCAAAGCTAGTCAAAGAAATCATCAATGCAAGGCACATGATAAGGTTCTTTACCATTACCTTATTAAGCTGCCTATAATAAATACACATACTGTCACGACCTGAGGCTACCCCCTAGTCGCAACACAGTGCTTAAGGCAATAAGTGACCCCAAGCTAACCCATGGTCTGCTACCTATGAGCACTGAATAAAATAAAAGTAAAACAATATATGCAAAAAATAAACCAATAAGGTACTATCAGTTTGAATACTGAAATATGTAAAATGACATGTCTGAACTATCTGCTAAACCCTAGAAAACTAGACTATCTTTCTGAAACAACTAATAATAACTAAAAGCTGAATGATTGTCTAACTACCAGAAAGCCTCTAAGAATAATAAGGAGTTGATGGGACAACACTCTAACTAAGTCTAACTAACTGAATCATAACGAAATGCTGAAATGAATGAAATAACATATCATGTCGTTAATAGATGAGGACTCACCACTACTGTCGCGAGGAACTGTTGAGTTGTCTAAGGATGGTCAGAAACTATGAATCTGAACCTATGTTATAAGACAACATAGAATAAAATAAAGGTATACGATCAGTACTTTAAATGTATTGGTATGTGAGGTAAGGAATAACTGAAATACATGCAAAAACTGAATGTAATGAAGATATAAACCTGAATATGCAAGACCAAGAATTTTAATTCACTGATATTATCTAAATAACTGGTGCAGTTTGTATAACTGACTAAATAAATGCTGAAAGCTAACTATTTAGTCTAGCAAAATTGAGCTAAAATAGACTGCCAATACTAACTGAAACTATAGGAGCTATCATGTAACCGACATAAACCATGGATATTACCATGAAGTCCAATGTCTGACCCATATTGAGGAGAGATGTTCCATCCTTGTTGTCGAAGTGGAACCTGAACTGGAGTGATTACTAAATTGTGCCTAATTTGGGAAAAAGGGAAAACACTCTTTGGCAAGTCCCTAAATCCAATAGGAGCACGTAGTTTCTGGGAAGTAGGATGCCCTAAACCATACTTCCCTATCGGTACTAAATCTTACTCCTAACTAAATGACACTGGTGTTATTCATGGTTCAATATAACATGGTACTTTACTGACATAGATCAACTTGAACTTGAACATAGTAATGAAATCATGGTATGGCTAACTTGTAATTTGAAAAGTCTGAATAGCAAGTTAACACATAGGTATCGGGTGTTGACAACTCGCCAATATTAAATGATAACTAAAATGCAATGACAATATTTAAACAATAATAGGAAGTCATAATTCGGATACCCAAAAGATAATAAATTTCAATAGTCTCTGAAGCATATGAATTTGAACACAGGAGGGTGTAAATCATGGGAAAGCAATGTGCTTACATGATTTAAATTCATAAACACATGCATTTATATTAAATATACACAAGAACTTGAGATTCAAAGCATTACATGACGTAATTTGCATGGGACCATATAAGGAAATGAATTTAGTTCAATTTACTATGGAAAAACATGGATTGAATTCATCTTGAACATGTGAAATCCCATAATGAAGGAAAACTTACACTTTAATCAAACAAAGGGTTTTGGGGGCTCAATGGGTGAAAGGAACCCGTTGATCAATACCCTACATACCTGAAATTGCTTGACTTTTCAGGAAGACTTTAACTTTGAGGCTTGAGAGAAAACCCTAATCTTAATGTTCTTGAGATTGGAGAGAGTTAATGGCATTTAAATTAAGTATAAATGGATAATAATGCCTATTTGATGATTTTAAGTCAGTGGAGGAGGGGGATAGGGTTTGAGGTAAGTAGAAGACCAAAATATCCCTAAGAAACTAAATAAAATTTCTAGAATTTCTTTAGCTGATGACTTAGTTGATCGCTTGTCAACTAGTTGACGACTTGTCAAACTAGTCTTCACCTTCTCTCCATGATCTGGTTAAGGTTGATGAATTGGTTGATAGCCTGTCAACTAGTTGACGGCTTGTCAACCTAGTCATCACCTACTCTTTAGGATCTGGTTAAGGTTGATGACTTAGTTGATAGCCTGTCAACCTAGTCGTCATCTTTTCTTCATGATCTGGTTAAGGTTTATGACTTAGTTGATAACCTGTCAACAACTTGATGACTTGTAAACCTAGCATTCACCTTTTCTTCAGTGATGTGGGTGTTTCTGGTTAAGGATGACAACGAGGTTGATAGGTCGTCACTTAGTTGATGGCTTATCACATCAAGTTGTCACCTTGCTGACAGACAGGCACTCTAAAGTAAAATGACCATAACTTTCCACTCAACCATCAGATTATGGTGAAACAAGATGCGTTGGTAAGACTAATCAAATACCTTTCATTTAATATATAGTAGGACACCTGAATCGTCATATTCTAGGAGATACACTCATCTAAAATGGACCCTGGTTGGAACATCCATTAAAACTCTATTGATAGAAAATTCCATTACTCGTCTTTGGGTTATGAGATTTTTATGACCTGGATTCATATACCAAGATATTCCTATGCTATGGAATTGATAATCACACACACACACACATATATATAGAGAGAGAGTAATTGGGTTCAAGTTTGTATACTTAGGAACAACGGTTTGAATTCTAGACCAAAAATATGATGTGTTACACATACGCATGGAATCATATTTGTTCTTTACAAACAACATAGGAGCTCCCCAAGGAGACACACTTGGTCTAATGAAACCCTTACCAAGAATATCCTGAACTAGAGAATTTAGCTCCGTAAACTTGGCAGGAGTCATATGGTAAGGTGCCATACAAATAGGTTGGGTGCTCAACTCAAGATCAATAAAAAACTCAATACCACACTTAGGAGGAAGACCAAGTACATTGGTAGGGAAAACATAAAAAAACTCATGAACTATAGGGACAAAGTCAAGCAATGAACTCTCCATGCTAACATCACAAATATAACCGAGATAAAACTCATAACCCCTTAAAATAAGTCTCCTGGCATGAATATAAGAAATGATCCCCATCGACTCACGGCTTAAAGCGTCCTGCACACAATCGGGGTATACCGAGCTTGGCTAATATAAGAGGCTTGGCAAAACAATACAGGACCACATGATTGTGGGATAACTAGTCCATACCTAGAATCACATCAAAATCCACTATGTCTAATATAATAAAATCATCCCGAGTATCATGCTCACGAACAGTCATAACACATAATCTGAAAACCTAATACACTATTAAAGAATCAACCATAGAAGTAGATAAGAGAAACTCTACCCAGGCTAAGTGTTGCTCCCGCTGACCTCCAAAATCTATCAAATAGGCTTAGAGCATATCCTTGAGAACCTGGATAGTCTGCTCCGACTGTCCATTGGTCTGAGGGTGGAAGGATGTACTAAGATCCACCTGAGTAAGGATATACTAAGATCCACCTGAGTGCCCAACTCCTCTTGAAAATCTCTCCAAATTTAGAAGAAAACACTAAATCTTGATCTGAAATGATGGATATAGGCACACAATGCACATAGAATATCTCATTAACATAGATTTGGGCTAACCTCTCAGCACTGAAGGACATCTGAAAAGAAAAAAGTGTGACAACTTGGTTAATCGACCCATAATGACCTAAATACCATCGGAACCATGGGATGTATGAGGTAACCCACTCATAAAGTCCATGATAATCTGCTCCCATTATCACTCGAGAATGGATAACCTTTAAATCAAGCCATCAGGTCTCTAATGCTTGGCCTTCACCTACTTACAACATAGGCAACAAGCTATAAAGTCCTTCATATATCTCTTCATATCACTCCACTAAAAAAACTTCCTTAAATCTCTATACATCTTAGTTGAACACAAGTGAATAGAACATCTAGAGCTTTGAGCCCCATGAAAAATCGATGAATCAAGTTATCAACCCTTGGAACACAAATACAGCTATCAAATATCTAGACGCTCTCAGAATCCATGGTAGCCCTCTTGGACTCACCACTCACACCTGATCACGGATGATGAAAAATCTCTTATCCTTAAACTAGCGATCCCAAATTTTCACAAATAGTTAGGACCTTACCTAAACACTAGCAAGAATCCTCCCAGGGTCTGAAATATCAAGTTGTATTATCAAGCCGGCTAAGTACTAAATGTCCTATGCCAATAGCTGCTGAAAAACTGAAATACAAGCCATGCTACCATACTCATCACCTTTCAGCTCAAGGTGTCCACTACCTCATTCGCCTTGCCCGAATGATACAAGATAATGATGTCATAATCCTTAAGCAACTCCATCTATCTGCGCTACCTAGAATTAAGCTATCTTAGGGTCATAAGATGATGAAGACTATGATGATCCATGAAGATCTCATAATCCACACCATAAAGATAATGCCTCCAAATCTTAAGCAGAAAAACTACCACCGTCAATTCCAACTTATGAGTGGGGTAGTTGTGCTCGTTCACTTTCAGCTACCTCGATGCATAAGCAATAACACAAATTTTGTGCACCAATATACAACCCAAACCAACACAAGATCCATCACAATGCATGATGAATCCCTCACTCTTAATAAGAAGAGCTAAAATAAGAGCTGACATGAGAAATCCCTTGAGCTTTCCATAGCTCAATTCACACTCCTCGAACCATTAGAAAGAAACTCCATACAAACCATCTATAGTAACTAGATAAACTAATAAAGTTACGAACCTTAGTTAGAGATTTTTTCCTAGACCAATTAGGAATGGCCTCAAACTTTGTTGAGTCTTCTATAATCCCATCCTTAGAAACTATATGTCTAAGGAATGTCACTGACTCAAGACAAAACTCACACTTAGTTAATCTGGCAAAAACACATGATCTCTCAAAGTTTGGAGAACAGTCCTCAAATACTGTACATTCTTCGCTTTGCTCCTTAAATTTACTAGCACATTATCGATGAATATAATCACAAGGATTTCAAACAAGGTCTAAAAATACAGTTCATCAAATCCATAAATGCACCTAGGGTGTTAATCAATCCAAAAGACATCACTAAAAACTCATAATGACTATAATGGGTCCTAAAGGCTGTCTTTAGGATATCCTCCACCCGAATCCTCAACTGGTGGTAACTGAACCTCAAATAAATCTTAGAGAACATTGCTGCACCCTGAAGCTGGTCAAATGAATCATTAATATAAGGCATAGGATAATGGTTCTTCACCATTACCTTATAGCTATAATCAATGTACATACACGTGAAACCATCTTTCTTCTTTACAAAAAACACAGGAGCTCCCTAAGAAGACACTTGGTCTAATAAAACCCTTACCAAGAAAATCCTAAAGCTGAGAATTTAGCTACTTAAGCTCGGCAGGATCCAAATGGTAAGGTTCCATAGAAATAGGTCGAGTGCTCAAATCAAGATTAATAACAAATTCAATACCATGTTCAGGAGGAAGACCAGGTAGATCAGTAGGGAAAACATCTAGAACTTTACAAAATACAAAGACAAAGTCAAGCGATAGACTTTCCATGCTAACATCATGAATATAAGCAAGATAAGACTCATAATCCCTAAAAATAAGCCTCCTAGCATAAATATAACAGATTATCCCCATTGGCTCGTGGCTTACAACTCCCCACTATACGATCAAGGGTATCCCAGTCTTGGGTAATGTAACGGTCTTGGGAAAACAATCCAAGACCACATAATAGTGTGTAATGCCCCGTATGTTTCTAAGCTAAGAAGTGAACCAGTTTTCCTACGTATGAAACCTCCTATCCTATGATTTTCATTTTAGTGCATGACTTACAATGAGTATCCTAGATATAAGATAGATTATAATGTGTTAAGTATGCATAGCTTATGATGTGTTAAGCATGCTCATATGAGTCACTTAGAGTAATACAAGTTAATAGCTTTTGAATCCATCAAGTTTTAGTGTGTGATTTCATTAGAGTAACTTTTCAATGAGGATAACTTGATTTATATGTAATATTTTGACAGATTTAGACCCATCAAATTGTACAGAATCGAATTAGCTTTCCAACGGTACTAATTTTACCAAAATCTGACACCCGAGCATGAAGTTATGGCCTTGCAAAGAGAAGTGCGATGCCTAACAAATTGCACATGGTTATTGGACCAAGTGTGCGATGGAATGTGTGGCGCACAACCTCAGTTGTGCGATAGCATGTACGACGCACACCTCAGCTTGTGCGATAGGATGTACGACACACATCTTATCATGTGCAATGAGGTGTGGGACGCACACTTATGATTTCAGCCACGAAAACACTTAGTTTTTGAGTGATTTTGAGGATAATTAAGTCTTTTAACACTCCTTACACGTCCCTAAACTTAACCTCACAAAATTTATAGCCTCTAAACACACTACAACCCTATTAACATCTCAAAGTTCATTATCCAAGAGCACAATAGGAGAAAAATAACTAGGGTTGCATAATCAAGCTTGAAGATCCAATTTCAAGGAAATTCCCCCGTCAATCATCAAGAATCTTCCTTTTAAGGTATGCGTAGTGTTCATCTATGGATCCAATCCGTTCATAGATCTCAAGAACCATGTTTTCAATACTATTTTGTGAACTTTTTGTGGTGATATGAGCATGTACATAATGATAATTGTTGTTTAATTTTCAAGATGACATCTAGAGGTGTTTTCATGGAATATATATGCTTTTTAGTTGAAAACTATGAACTTTAGGTGGTGTAAAATGGTACAAGTTATGAAACACACCTATGCCTTAAAGAATGCATGCAAGTTGTTCGATAAAATTCTTAGGATGCTAGAAATTCATGTTTATATGGTTGTATGATGTCTAAATGACAAGTCCATGTTAGCTATATACTTTAATATGAATTCCATGCTTTTCATGTGTTGCTAATGTTTGGTATGAAACATGTATAATAATGGAGATATACAATATGCACATGAAATATAGCTATGCACTCCCTACCATGCTTAATATGTTGAGGAACTACATGATGTATAATATCCCCTATTTATGATAATATGAATTATGGACTCCGATTAAGTCAGTCATGTTGTGTCAGTTTCCTTCCATTGAGTCATGGGGGTATTCATACCCAAAAACTATAGTTGTGTGCCTAGAGCCATGTCATGTTTCACGATATACAAAATCAAGCCATGATTCAGTAGAATTCAGTTAGTTATGTGACTCAGAAAACCTCATGGTCTCAGTCAGTTTTCAGATATCAGTAATATTCCATCAGTCAATGGAATTCAATAAGTTCAACTCATGTACAGTCAGTTAAATCATGTTCAGTCTCTTTAGATGGGAGTAGAAGTTAGCACCGAGTGAACCCAAAGATGGGAACTCACCTGTATATGAGGGTGTGATTCTTATAAGTCATCCTTGCATTCCAGAACTATATAGCCAGCATAGGTTGGGACATCATAGCCTATTATATGAGGGTAGATGAGTTGACTTAACCTATTATATAAGGGTGGCCACCGTTATCACTAGAGTTACCTGTTATATGAGGGTTGCTTACATGTTGTCCTTACCAGTGGCGTGGTATTGACACCCTTCCAGTCAGGGCAGAGATTGGACCACAGCTTAGACATAATGGCACATATGGGGTATGTCGGTTAAACAACTACTTCCCACAGTTTCAAACTCAGTCTCAGTAAAAGAACTCAGATAGTTCTTCAGATATAAGTATAACAGGACTGTCAGATACAGTCAAATTCAGTTATAGTGTGGAACTCAGATAGTTTCATCAGATTTAAGACTATCAGATATAGTCACCCATGTTATCAGAACTATAGTTTCAGCCATGTCAATTATCAATAAACCATGTATTAGCGTACAGATCTAGCTATCACGTACTCACGATCTCAGTTACTGTGTATGTATGTTTACACTCTCACATTCATATAAGTCAGTCAGTTAGCATTGTTCATGCATGTAAACCCTTTTGCATTAGCCTACCTCACTCATATACTCAGTACTCCAATTGTATAGACGCATTTGCACTATGGTGTTTTCTTTCATGTTACACCATAGGTTCAGAGACACGAGCTCCAGATCAACAGTAGCATCCAGCCGCAGAGTTGCAGTGAGTCCTCATCCATTTGAGGGTGATATTATTTTATTTCATTTATTATTTCAGCTCAGTTTTGTTAGACAGAGTTAGTTGGAGATATGTTCTTTCAACTCTTTATTCAGACAGTACTTAGAGGCTTTTAAATTTAGTATTTAGATTTAGTTTAGATTTGATTTAGTTTTTAGTTGTTTTGGGTATCTTTCACCCATATGGATATTATGTTCTGACATATTTTTATTCAGTTGAACCTTATGGCCTACATGTTTATGCCTTCCGCACTATTATGTTATATATTGTAGTGTACAGGTACAGATATCAGTCATGGGTTGGCTTGTGGTCCCTCGTGGTCATAAGCACCGTGTAGCATTCTGATTCAGATAATCGGGGCGTTACATAGTGTAATAACCATTACATGCCCAGAATCACATAAAAATCCATTTTAATAGTATAATAAGATGAGCATAAGTATCAAGCTCTCAAATAGTCAACACGATATGAAAACCCAATCCACTACTAAAGAATCATCCACAAAAGTAGAAACACATAATGGCAGGGATAATGAATCCTATAATAACTCTAACCATAGAGCATAATAAGAAGACACATAAGAATAAGTGGAGCATGAATCAAATAAAGCAAAAGCTGACTAATGACACACCAAGATCGTACAAGTAATAAAGTATCCAAAGACTCAGCCTCAGGTCTAGGAAGTACTAAATATAACTAACCACACTTGCCACCTGGATGGGCACCTGACCAATCTCCTGTCCTACCTTCTTAAGAGTTTTCATGAGCACCTTGGGGCTATCCTTACAACCATGCATACACCTCTCACTGATAGATGAACTTTATTAATAGAGGGAACACTCTGAGCTAAAGGAAAAATTTCTCCATGACTAGGGCACCCTCTCAAGAAATTACTGAAAGCTCCACAACCATAATATGCCCTAAGCACTAAACTGAAACCATAAGATCCGGCTGACGCAAAATAACAACCACGACTTGAATATCCAGAAGACAAACTCCTCAAAGACTAAAAATGACATAGCAGGCTAGGAAACCATCACCTGAGAGACTAACGACTGTGAAACTATCAGTGTAGGATGGAACTCAGCTCTGGGAGCCTCAGCTACCGACTGCGCCCCATCTCAGTATCGCTCTGATATATAGATTATGCACCATTAAGCGGTTCACCACCAATCAATACCAAAATCTAAACCAAAGTATCTTTGATCAATAAATAATAAATAAATCATGATAGAGCCTGGGTTGGTCCCTAGCCCATCGCTGGTTGGGGAAAAGAATCTCTAGCTTGGGAGTGAGAACAGGGTCTGGTGAAGGCCTCATATCCTAGAAACTATCTAGGTATATATTTTTAGGATATCTATGACCTATAGGTCATCCATGAATAGCAAAAAAATACCTAGGCTCGATCTCTGAACCTTTGTCTCGTATAGCGATAATGTGTGTCCTAGCTATTTGTGAAATAGTGAAACCATAGGAATGTTTTAGAAACCAACTTAGACTCTTGGCATGAAATGAGTTCAAAAAGTGAAGAAATCCTATAAATGTCCTATAGCATCCCAAAGATAAGAAATGGATGTCATCATTTCGATCTATGAGACTCTACTAGAACTTGCTCTTGTATCAATAATACCGGTGAAACCTAGGATCTAATACCATTTTTTCATGACTCAATTTATGATTCATGATGGAGCCTACTTTATCCCACCAATAGGTAAGCCAAACCATAGCCCAGAGCCATAAGCAATGACGAACTTGGTGAAAACGGGCCTAAAAGCCCAAAATTAATACTTAAAAGGTTAAATAAGCAATGATGCAGTCATAACAGTCTAATAGATAGATAAAAGAGCAACAACCATCCCAAGACTTAATAATGCCAGTACAAAAGCTACTATAACTGAACTTTACGTACTGAATAGTCATATATAATTCATCTCGAAGATGAAAGCCTAGGCATAGATAAATAAAAGGGAAAGGGGCAACTCCAAGAGCTCATTCAATCTTCAAACTCAATCTTGTATGAGCATGAATCAGCGATAACAACTAACACTCAAACCTACACCAAAAAGGTACAAAAGTGTAATATGAGTAGGAAACTATGGGTACTCAGTAGGCATCATCAACTGACTCAGCTAAATCATAATATAAATATGATAATACACAAGATAAAATAAGCTAATTCAACGTATAAAGGAACCTAGAAATAAGATCCAACACCATTTTACATTAATAATTACTACATACAAAATTGTAGCATAAACATCATACAAATATACCAATAAGATTGGCACCAAAAGACAATACATACGAAAAAGTAAATAACCCAATAGAGGCCTTCATAAGCCTGGAGGATACAATTATGAAAGCTAAGAAATTGACTATCCATAAATTATCAAATTATCAAACCATAACCAAGAATCCATTCGGACCGTGTCATCTTACACATAACTGCCAACACCAAACTTGAACCAAAACTTATTGTATCATTATCACTATCATCATTTGTTGAGATTGAACTGAAACTCATATTATAAGTATCATTATCAATTGTCGGACTTGAATCCAAACTCATGCTTATAAATCACATCAATGGGCAATATTGATAAACTAACTCAATAGACTATATGAATAAACCATAACTATGAACTAACCATTTACTTATATCTTATACACTAGACAAGAATCATAATCATAAGTCATATTGGTACCCACACCCAAAAACCATACCAATATCATATTTATTAAGTCATGACAATAGCCATGTCCATATGCCCTGTCAATAGGCATATCCATAAGTCATACAAATAATCATATCTATAAGCCATATCATTAATCATATCTATGGGCCATATCATATATATATATATAAGCCACAACATTAATCATATCTATAAGCCAATCTATAAATCATATATATAGGACATATCACACATATATATAAGTAAAATCATTAATCATATCTATATGTCATATCATTAATCATATATGGAATCCATGTCAATAATCGTCATATATAAAAGCCTAATCATTAGTTATAACTGTAATTAGCATCAATCTTTTAATATCCAATTAACATACTCATTAAATATAATCAATCTCCTCAAGTTCTAAACCAAATATTAATAAGTGTCTATTAGGCATAAATAAGTCTACAAAGTCAACACGAGTGGCTAAGGTAGGGTGAAAGAGCCTACTTCTAATCCCCCAAATCTATTTTGTAGGCAAATTCTACCCCAGACTAGGCTAAGGTATCTAAGTTCATTTCTAGATGTTGAGTAAGCCATAAGTAGCCCTAATATAGCAATTCTTTCTTAACATGAACAACTAAGTAAATCCCACCTAAAATATTAGCAACTAAGTCAATTTCCCTTAACTTAAGCAACTAAGGCCAATTCCACCCTCAACATGAATGGCTTCGGCAATTTCACCTAGATTCATTAACTAAGGCATTTACATTCTAAACATGATCCATGAAGCCAACTTTACATAAGACATGGGTAACTAAGCTAATTACACCTAATTAGCATTTTGCAGATAGCCTAAATGGTCCAACAAATCCAAATATTGACAAACTTACCTTCAACAACTAAATCCCATCCCATATATACTATATTATTACAAACATACTATGAAATAACTCAATCTATAAAGAGGGTAAATCTAGTCTACCTGGACACCAAAGAAAAGCCCAAAGAATCCGATGAGCCATTGATTTTCCTTTTTGAGAAGCTCCTGCAAGGTGTCATGCTATATAAATCACAGTCTACTCCTCAAAATGATAATAATAATACCTATATCACACTATTGTTCTCCAGTACAGAATTATGTAAAGATCTTATGTGAGGCCCACTTGTGGAATCATACTTTTGAAACTAATAATACGTCCCTATATGCTCAAGGAATATTTATCCTTAAAAAGGATAAATTTTGAGTTTTAATGGTTCTATAATCAATCCACCAAGAATCTAAGGATTTTAGAAAAATATAAAGGATTTAATCCTAATATAGAAGGAAGCTGAAACACCCTGTTTCTAAAGATCATACGACTTGGGGTACTTCTCAAATGATGTGGTACGATTTGGTTGGTCTTGGTCGTATAGTGACCAGAAT
Organism: Capsicum baccatum var. pendulum; assembly: GCA_030864225.1. Classification (NCBI taxonomy): domain Eukaryota; kingdom Viridiplantae; phylum Streptophyta; class Magnoliopsida; order Solanales; family Solanaceae; genus Capsicum; species Capsicum baccatum. The sequence continues at coordinate 113,298,570 of CM061555.1, read as the reverse complement.
GAGCTGGATGGTTTTTTTCCAAGGTACGGTTGGAACGTACAAGTCGTATGTTAGGGTACTAATAATAAGGTGTCAATCATATGTTGCCCTAAATTTAGTCTAGATGATTTTATTCTGCCTAGGAATGATTTTATGTTACTAATCATATGGTTGGGTATGGTTATTATTGAGTGGACATATGTTGGACAGTGTTCAGGTTCAAGGCACAACTTAGGGTATAAGATTAGGGTACCTCTCGTACCCTAGGGTAAGGTTGGGGTGGGGTAGTCGTACCATCTTGTGGGAATTTTATGCAGTTTAAGTTGGGGGTAATCTGGAAATTTCCCCTCTTAACCTATTATGACCCCATGACATAAAGTACTTTTTGAGGCTTTATTAACCGATTTGAAATCAATCAAACTCTCTAAAACACTCTCAAATTCTCTCAAGGCTCTTTGGTTAAAGAAGGCTAGGGTTTCCTTCAAGGTGGTCAATTTGTGACTTGTAAGGGTGATTTCTCTCCGTCATCTTTGTAATCTAAGGCGTGTACTCCTCCCTCATTTTTAGTTCCAACTAAAGGCATGTTTTATGAATTGTTTTCATGGCATAAATATTGTATGGTTTTGAGTTTTCAAAGACATGTTGGCGATTTTGGTTACAATGGTTGGTTATGTATTTCCCATGTCTTTTACTTATGGTTTTCATATTATTATGGTGGTTTGAACATTTGGTTGCATGGGAATGGTTAATTGGTACATGGTTTTGGCTTTGAAAACACTATGCCCCTAACTTGTTTGATAAAATGTCTATGAGAATGTTTTTCGTTAAATTGTTGGACTTTCATTAAACTATGCATTGTATAACTTGGTAATGGAACCCTAAATGGTTCAAATGGGTTAGAATGGTTAAATGGTAAGGTCTTGGTGGTCATGGTTGGTCTATTTGAAAGCCTTGTGGGGTACAAGGGAATCCCCTAAATAAACTTAATAACAAAAATCTTGGGGGGTACATTAAATTCCCCCAAGTCAACTTAATAATGTAATCTATGGGTACATGGGAATCCCTTATTCTTAAAAAGGATGGCTAAGGGCATTTCGTACAAGCTATATTCCGTATGACAATACCACTACTTATAGACTTAGTTAATAATAAATAAAATGGTGGTCTAGTTGTGTGGTAAAGGTTTTAATTGGGAAATAATTGTGTGGTGTGATAGTTAACTGTGAAGGTGTGAGTCCAATAGACAGACACTAAAAACTCATGTTTGCCAACATGAGGATTGTTCATAGTGACCATATATGAAACTTACGGGGTACATGGAAATCCCCTAAGTACACTTGTGCATTTGTATCATGGAGAACGAAGGGTACTCGAGAATCCCCTACTCCTATGGTATCTTCGGTTTATGTGAATACATACATCAGATCCCATTTAGGGGGTTACACTGGACCCATTTAGCCTGTGGGTAGTTTTAGGATAGTCAAGCAACGCATACCCAGGTTAGTGGTTTTAAAGGCATGCTAAACCCGGTTGCCTTTCCCAACATGGTTATAAATATATATGTATGGTTGTGAATGTATATGGTTCATTTACTTGGTTTTAAAGGTTAGAATTATTTTATTCTTATCCCAAGTGCTTGCTAGAATTCACTCACTAGCCTATCTTCGGACGTTGTATCCCCATGCAATGTAGGAACCAACCTTTCTACTCCTTCTGCTTAGTGATCAAATTTGGGATTAGTTGTTGGATTAAAGTGGTGAGATTCCATATTTCATTAGGCTCTATTTCATGTCATGGATGTTTTTACATACTCTGGTTTTTTCATAGACATTGGTTTTGGATATGGTTGGGGGCATATCCCAATCGAAATTATTTTACTTTCATTTAGAGGCTTTGTGGGGCTATTATGGATTGGTATGGGCGTTGTTGGTAGTGGTGTCATCCTTGGCATTGGTATTGGTATTATGGATGATACCGTTTGACTATATATATGATTGTTCCATCCTATTATGTTATGGACTCATACAATATCCTATTATGTTATCGACTCATACTTGGTTATTGTTTTGATTTTGGTATAGTTATTGGTTGGCTATTGAATGGTTGGACTTTTTTGGGTTGGTCACATTTATGGACCTATCCTAGATTCTGGAATTGTACAAAATGCTATCCTTTTATATGTTTAAAATACATTTGACTCAAGGTATATGTTTGGAGATTGGGTTGGGTAACAGAGGTGGTCCCCAGTCATGGTTGGACTTGGGATGCCCATTACAACAAGGCCTCAATTCGGGTTGTGTCAGAAGCTTATGACAAATTTGAAGGAGAAACACATAAATAAATAATACTAAAGCTTCAAAATCAACCACAATTGTTTCTCCTATGATTTTCCACTTTTTAGGGTTCAAAATTCTAGAGAATGAAGAAAAATGGTGAAAATCGAGCTAAGTCGGGTATTTATACCCTTTCCAGGTATATAGATGCTGCTAAAGCAAACACTAAACTACTTTAGCAGTCAGAGTTAAAGCGCCAAGCTGACTGCTAAGGCAGTCCTTTGCTGACATTGAAGGCCGCTAAAGCTATCGGTTACCGCTAAAGAGACTAGCACTTTAGAGGCACTTGCCGAGTTGGTCAAGGCCGCTAATGCGACCAAATGGACACTAAATCACCCTCTGCTAAATAACCCAAAAGGTTGCTTTAGTGGTTGCACTAGATTTTCTTACATCAGCTGGAGGCTTAGAATATTCCGAGTCTCCGTCAACCCCTCGGGATTCATTCGAAATCCCTTATATGCAAATGAACTATTCTACCCCATCAAATTCGACATTCGGGAATCAATGGAGCAGTTGAAATTTCCATCCAAGGTCATTTTGATGAAAAGTGGGTCCCGCATCCACTTGCCATATTTCTTAACTCTTAACCAATAGCTCGAAATGAGTTTGAAAGCCTCGGGACCTGAACCAAGGGTCCACCTAACCTAAAATTGACATTTTAGAACTTTTAAAACAGCCAAAATTGGCATAAAAGGTCATTTAGCTAATGTTTTCTCCTAGTATCCAATTTGAATCAGCGAAGGCTTTAAGATAGAGAATTTGCTCTAAAAATCAAATGAACTACCCAATAATCGAACAGCCAATTCCAGCAAGTCATAAATGACTTGGGAAAGCTATAGAAAAGCTCTAGATAGAGAAAATAAGTAGAAATATATAAAATGAACTGAATGGTAAGTTCATTGATAATGTCCTCTTTTATGTAAAAAAAATAGACATCATATAATGCTGGAAAGTTGAGGGTGTATTACATAGACTAAATGGCATCTTTTTATAAGAAAAGGTCCTATATGGACAAGTGAAGGTTGTATTTTCTTGGTATTTAAGGTCAATAAAATTCTAAATATACCTCAAATAACCATCTAGAAAATAATACCATACCCTACCAGCAAGATGTCCTAACATCTGGTCCATAAAGGGGGATTAGGAAAGTGATCCTTCTTTGTCTATGAATTTAACTTCCTATAATCCTTGAAAACATGCTACTTGTTGACTAGCCTCATAGGAATTAGATCATTCTTATCATTGGGAACCACAGTGATTCCACCCTTATTTGGCACACATTGAACTACGCTCACCCATTTGCTTTTAGTAATAGGATAAACCATTACTGCATTCAACTACTTAATGATATCTTTCTTCACAACCTCTTGCATGGGCAGATTTAATCTGCATTGGTGCTCAATGATAGGAATGTTGTGTGCCTCAAGTTGGATCTTATGAGTACAGTGACACGATCCGAATCAAGGCCTTGTCATAATGGGCATCTCAAGTCCAACCAGGACTGGAGACCACCCCCAATACTCAACCCAACCAACCAACATATACCAGAGTCGGATGAATTTTAAATATATAATGAGACAGTGTATTTGAAGATATAATGACTTTGGGATAGGTCTACTCCCTGGACCAACCCAATTAAGTCAATACATCCAATAACCAACTAGACAAAAACAATAACCCAATTGCATGTCATAATTATTCCATACCCATGTCCATAGTTGTCCATACAAAGCCTCTAAACCAAACCAAATAGTATTTAGTCGGGACATGCCCCCGACCATAGCCTAAAACAAAGTCTATAATATGGCAAAAATATGTAAAGAAATCCATGACATGAAATAGAGCCTTCTGAAATATGAAAGCTCATCACTTCAATCCAACACCGGTTGTCCCCGAATTGGATCAATAAACAGGAGTAGTAGTATGGATGGTTCCTACATCGCATGGGGATAGGGATGAGCTTTAGCATGTATTCAGGATAAGGATGAAATAATGGCAACCTTTAAAACCAAGTAAACAACCATATGCATTCACATCCGTACATTTATACATATAATCCAAGCCGGGAAAGGGAATTGGGTTTAGCATACCTTTAAAACCATTAACTTGAGTATATGAAACTTAACCATACTAGAACCACCCACGGCTATATGGGTCCAGTGTTACCCCCTTAACGGGCCCCAATGCGTGTAGTCACAGGAACCGAAGATACCATAGGAATAGAGGGTTCTCGTGTACCCTTCGTTCTCCATGATACATATATATAAGTGTAACTTAGGGGATTCTAATGTGCCTCGTAAGTTTATTGTATGGTCTCTATGAACAATCCTTATGTCCGCAAACATGAGTTTCCAGTGTTCGTCCATTGGACTCACTCCTTCATGGTTTGCTATCACAACCCGCTATTATTGACCAATTTAAACCGTTGTCACACAAACAAACCACCAATTCCATTTATTATTAACCAAGGCTATAAGAACTGGTATCATTATACCAACTATAGCTTGCAAGAAATGTCCTTAGCCAACTTTTTAAGGGATTTTCATGTACCCAAAGATTCCATTATTATTAAGTTTACTTGGGGGATTCCCGTGTACCCCACAAGTGTTTCATTATTAAGTTTGCTTGGGGGATTCCCACGTACTCCACAAATATTTTTAAATCAAAGCCATGGCCACCAAGGCCTTACCATTTAACCATCCAAATCCATTTAAACCAATTTAGGTTTCCATCACCATATTATACCATGCAAAGTTTTCAATGAAATTCAACAATATAACTAAAAACATTCTCATACGCATTTTATCAGACATGTTGAGGGCATATAGTTTTCAAAACCAAAGCCAAGTACCAATTAACCATTCCCATTCAACCACATGTTCAAACCACCATCAAAACATGAAAAGACCATAATTAAAACATGGGAAAACCATAACCAACCATTTATAACCAAAATCCCCAACATATATTTTGAAACCCAAAACTATACCACAATTATGCCATGAAAACCATTCATATAACATGCCTTTAGTTGAACTAACAATGAGGGAGGAGTAACATGCCTTTTTTATGAAGATTCACGAAGAGAACTTTACTCTTGAGCCTCTAGATGGGCACCTTGTAGAAACCCTAGCACCAATCTTCAAGATAGAGTTTAGAGAGTATTTTGAGAGTGTTTCTATCTTTTAAAGTGAGTTATGAGAGGACACCACGTGTTATATAATATGGGGACCTAAGGGTTTTGGAGTGAGAAATATTCGGACTACCCTCATCTTAAAAGCTGAAAACTTCACCGTAGGAGGGTACATCCACACCTCCTAAACCATACCCAACGGTATGAGTGGTAACCTTATCTCGTACCTTAGCACTATCTTGCATCTCTAAACTGACCAACATACGGCCACCTAGGGTTAACTCGTATCCTAACATAAAGTACCCCTTAACCCATAACTAAGATAGAATCTACTAGGCTAAGTTTAGGGCATCATATAACTTATCCATGTACACCTCGTACCCTAACATATTACTAGTAAGATGCCTAGTCGTACCTTGGATAGAAACCAACCAAAACTCTCTGGATAATGTATGAGTGGGAGATCCTAAACTGTATCCAAGCATACTACTTGTACCCTTAAGTCATATGATATCCAGAATGTTCAAAACTCAAGAAATTTTCTAAGGGTCAAAACCCAGGGTGTTCCAGTCTTCCCCACTTTGATCATTCATCCTCAAATGACGGGTAAAGGCAAGCACAAGCATGAGTTTACAAATTAATACATATCAAACTTCCCTTCAACCAAATTAGAAAAAAAAAAGTCATAAAACAAAGATGAGAAGATCAACACATACCCTAAGCATGATTTTTTGAAATCAGAGTTAGGAATGAGTACTTTTGACTTCATGTCCTCCTCGATCCCAAATGGATTCCTCAGACTTTTGGTTCCGCCATAGAACCTTCATCAAAACCACGCCCTTTGTTTGCAACCGATGAACTTGCCAACCCAAGATCCTTACCGAGACCTTCTTATAGGACAAAAAAGTTTAAGATACCAATACCCTCTAAGAGAAATAACCAACGAATACCCTCTAAGAGAAATAACCAACGAAGGATCAATACTCCTTTCCATAATATAGAAACATTAAATACTGGATGAATGGAACTCATGCTAGTGAGCAAGACCAATTCAACTTATAGTTTCCTAGAGACATATCACTACGAGATCCTGAGTCAATCTATACACTACTTCCTTATTTAAGCCTATTTGAAGCTTAAAGGATTAACTTAGGAAATAGGGTTCTATTCCTTACATCCATCCCGAAACACTACTTGTCTTCTATCACTACAGTCAAGCATCATACCCTATCAAGATTCTTAAGTACTCAACACAATGATTTGGTATATCCATCAATCATAAAATTCGAGCTTACCTCTTCTATACCCATGGTATAGCCTACTCTTCTAAGGATTTAGCAACCTCTATCATTTTCACAAAGATCTTCACCACCTACTCCTCTCCTAGTTATCCCCTACGACAAAAACCTTACCTTACCCTCCGCTCCTTCTCCATAACTTTAGTTCTAGTAGTCACCATAGAATCTTCCCCATAAGGGACTTCTACTCTCTCTCATTTCAAAACATTATTACTCTTCCATGTCGCTACTACCTCAATACTAGAAGGTCGCTCAAGTAAATAGAGAACAAATATTAAGAATAGGGGAAGGGGGTTACTTCCCAATTACAACTCCTATTTGCTATACTACCCCAAGCGAGTCCTACGAAATAAGACATAACATAATAGGCATGAGGTACCTCATAGCCACCACCTAGGTCATAAATGAAGAATCATCCCGACATAACACACCATAGTAAGAGTCCTTAAGATTGGACATCGGAAGAAACATAACTGCATCTATTATGTATAATAAACATAAAGCCAAGATTCATATTTAGGGAACAAAGTAAGGATTGTTGATTGAACTACTATTTTTTGCAACCAGGCATGACGTGAGACATAAGAGTAAGGGTCATGGGGGTAATGACATAGAGCTCGAACACTTGTAAGCTCGAATTTCTAAGAACCATTATGGCCTTGGTTCTGGGGTTGGAGTATAGACGTAAGAGGCATATAGAAAGCAAACCTTAGGCATAAGCACTATTAGAACACGTGCAACACTAGTAGTGTGTCCTTTTTTAACCGAGATAGGAGGGAACTATTAGAATAGAAGTAAATGCACCCCGACCTTCCCTTAAAGTCCACCGCTAGAAGAAAATTTAAGATTAACCCTTGACCTTCATCTTATTACACCTATAAGCACAACACTCCGTTCTAATGGGTACCACCAAGGGCGTACACTATGGATGCTTGGTTCTCCTATACCTAAAACCTCATCCATCTAAATACTACCTAGAGGCCTGCATGATCTTGCAAACTTCATGACCTAACCCATCCAATGACTTAGCCCCTAATCCACCAGTTCAACCTAAACCTCTGGCCTATAAGTCATAACATTCCCAATCCTGTTCCCCTAAGCCATCAACCTTACCCGTTCCGCACACCTCTCTAAGCCTACCAATCTAACTCTAGGACTCTTTATTTGCTATCCACGAACTAACATACTCCTTCCAATACAATCAATGTCTAAAGTTTGAACTCAGCCAACTATTATGAACTACTAACATAGTACCCCATATAGATATGCAAATATGGTCCACCCCACAAGGAGGACACCTTAAATTCCCTATACACCCACTAACAACCTATATATTTCCAGGGGAAACCATCCCCCTTATGCATAAAAGAATGGAAGCACTCCACGGAGAAATACTAGGACTAACAAACCCTTATCAAAAGGATACTTTGACTGTTCTTTAAATTTCTTCAACCCAACTGAGGTTATTCTATAAAGAGGGAACAGAAAGAGGACGAGTGTCCAAAACCAAATCATTCCCAAACCCAATCTCCCTATTTGTAAGAAAACCAGGGAACAACTAAGTTAGAACTGTAACTCAGACCAAATGATAGATATACCTCTTGGATATTGATCATCAAGATCTAAGATCTTCTTAGGAGATAAGAAACCACCCTCCCATTCAATAGCTGACTCACCAGGGAACTTAAAGATAACCTTATGGGTCCGACAGTGTAATAATACATAGCACGAGTGTAACCAATCCATCCCCAGAATGACATTAAAATCCACCATATTTATCTCCCAAAGTCTCTTTACTACCAACAGATACCACACAAACCTCTATAGACTCTTTCGGTAATCACAGAGTTACCTATCAGGGTAGAAGCAGAAAAAAGGGTCCAATATAACCTCGAGACCAAACCAAAATACGTTGCCATTATTGGGGTCACATAATAGAAAGTGGACCCTGGATCAAGTAAATAATACACATAATGGGAAGAGAGTTTTATCATACCCGTGTCAGCATCAGGAGATGCCTCAAATTCTTGAAGGATAGTGAGGGTATCGAGATGGTCCTAATCAGTGTCAGAGCCAAAAGTAGTACCCCTCAGTGCAAGAGCTAGAGAAATGGCAACCAGTATCCTATTTGCCCAAGTGGCAATCCTTGTGGGACACTCCCGATGCATGTGACCCAACTGACCATAACAAAAACACCGATTCCTTTCTTCTTCACAACATTTTGGCACGACTAACCAAAAAATCAATAAGGGGGTAGGATGGTGCGGATTGGGTCCCACTTTCCTAAGATTAGGCACCTTATGCCCTAGAAGCATTACTACTCTGAAAATATCTATCTCTTAACGGCTTAGGATAGAGAGCACTAGTCATAGAATAGTATTTAAGCCTCCCTTAACTCTTTCTCTTAGACCACTTACCATTATATTATTGGCCTCCACTTTGTTAAGAAAATCGATACCTCTTACTCTACCTATTTCTCGACCTTACCTTATTTTTCTCCATACCAAAACGACTAGACTGGCATGACAAAGTTGCCACTATCTAGGTTAATAGATGAATAGAATATTGAAGCTCAACATTGGTAACATATCTTTGAGGTGACTGAGCATGAGTGCCACCTTTCAGAGTAGGGTCAGTGGAGATTGGTGGAACTCCACGGGGAAATCAAAAATTGTGATCCTTGACTGGGTATATGCCCCATGATTGGATGAGATCCATCCATGTCATTCGCAAGTGGGACAAGTAAGTTTTCACAAACTTTAGATCGTCGGGAGGGGATAATAAAAAATGTGAGCAAAAGAAGATTTAGGGGAGGGTTCAAGACCTTAGACTCTATAGCCCAAAAATAGAACAAAAAGAAAGTGAAAAATTCCTAAATGTCTCGTAGCCTCCTGATTATAAATGTGGTGCACAACACATCCATAAGAAAGACTCTACTTGAAACGGCTCTATGGATACACCATGACACCAAAACCTAACGTCTCATACCAAATTGACACGACCCAAATCGGGCCCTTCTCATAATGGACATCTCAAGTCCAACCAGGACCAAAGACCACCCCTAATACCCAACCCAACCAACCAACATGTACCTTGAGTAGGCTGAATTCCGAATATATAATGAGATAGCATGTTTGAAGATATAATGACTTTGGCATAAGTCTACTTCCTAAACTAACCCAATCAAGTGAATCTGTACAATAACCAACCAAACCCAAACAATTATCCAATTTCATATCATAATCATTCTATACCCAAGTCCATAGTTATCCATACAAAGCCTCTAAACCCAACCAAAGAGTATTTAGTCAGGACATGACCCCGACCATAGCGAAAAACCAAAGTCTATAATATGGAAAAAATATGTAAAAAAATCCATGACATGAAATTGAGCCTTCCAAAATATGGAAGCTTACCACTTTAATCCAACACTATCTGTTAATGAGTATGAGAAGTAGTATTGCTGATTCCTGCATTGTGTAGGGATACAACACCCAAAGATGGGTTAGTGGGTGAACACTATCATGCATTCAGTATAAGGATAAAATAATTCCAACCTTTAAAACCAAGTAAACAACCATATTCATACATATCCATACATATATATATGTATATAGAAAACCAAGTCGGGAAAGGGAACCGGGTTTAGCATGCCTTTAAAACTATTAACCTGGGTATGGGTATGTGAAGCTTAACTATCCTAGAACCACCCATGGGCTATATAGGTCCAGTATTACTCCCTAAACGTGCCTCGATGCATGTATCTACATAAACCAGAGATACTATAAGAGTAGGGGATTATTGTGTACCCTTCGCTCTCTATAATACATATATATAAGTGTAAGTTAGGGGATTACCGTGTAGCCTATAAGTTTAGTCTATGGTATCCATGACCAATCCTCATGTCGGCAAACATGAGTTTTCAGTGTCCATCCATTGGACTTACACCTTCACGATTAGCTATCACAACCTGCCATTATTGCCTAATCAAAATCATTGTCACGTAACTAAACCACTTACTCTATTTATTATTAACTAGGGCTATATGAACTGGTATCATCACACTGACTATAGCTTGCAATCAATGTCCTTAGTCAACCTTTTAAGGGATTCCTATGCACCTGAAGATTCCATTATTATTAAGTTTAGTTGGGGGATTTCCGTGTACCCCATAAGTGTTTCATTATTAAGTTTGCCTGGGGTATTCTCATGTACCCCATAAGTATTTTTGAATCAAAGACATGGCCGCAAAGGACTTACCATCTAACATTCCAAAACCATTTAAAAAATTTAGGTTTCCATCACCATATTATACTATGTAAAATTTTCAATGGAAATTCAATAATATAACCAAAAACATTCTCATAGATATTTTATCAAACATGTTGAGGTATTTTATCCAATATTCTCAACCTGCCAGTCTAATAAATCAGCTAAAATAATAACTAGCAAGGTATTATCGTCTCCTTAAAACATATTAAATAGATGAGAAGGATGGTCCTTGAGATTCAAAATGGGACGCTCCTCAATAGATGGTTTAGCTGGCGGGGTCACTCTATTCTTTAGATCAAAATCATTCTTCTTTGGTGCATAAGTATATGAACCCTTACCAATAAGTACACTCACCATCTCATCATACATATCAATACCATCACTGTTAAAATTCATTAGTACTATTCTCAGTGCCTCAACACCAAGTCTATCCTCAATAGGGTTTTCCAATTCATCTTCACCTATAGTATTTATCACAGAGATCACACGTATATCTTTTAGCTGCTTCATGGACTGGTATACATTAAAAGTAACTTGCTCATTATTCAATCAAAACTTTTTGACTCATTTCCATATTAACTAATTCTTGACCAGTCGTGACTAAAGGTCTTCCCAAAAGGATGGAAACCTTAAATTATACCTCACAATCAAGAATCATAAAATTAGCCAGAAAGATGAAAGACACTACCTTAACCAATACGTCACACAAGATTCCCACTGACTTTTTTATAGTATGATCCACCTTTAGAAGTCTCATGGTGTAACGCCCCAAAATTTGAACCCAAGATGTCACACGGTGCTCAAGGCTATGAGTAGCCCCAAGTTAACCCTTTGAGCCTACTACTAGGTCAGAACCTTACTTTAAGATAAACTAGACAAGAAATAATATTGTATCATACCAAAACTGAACTTGAATGAACTGAAGATATCATCTAAATAGTAAATATAAAAGTCTGTAAATAAACTCGTAGTTCGACAAGCCTCTACAACTAAAGAACTAGAGATCCATTGGGACAGACCCCCAACTAACTCGGACTAAATTGAAAATGATAACTCAGTTACTATAAAAGCTGGAAATCTAAAGAAGTAGGCCCTCGAATCATGAGGACTCACAAACTGTGGGAGCATAGATAGAGATACTCGAACTACTCACGCTGCTGATACTGAGCACCTAAACCTACATCATAAGACAATGTAGCATATAGAAATATATGTGGATCAACACTTTGAGGATGTAATGAGTATATGTGGGTGTAATGCATAAGTAAGACATCATCATAACTAGAAAGTAAATGCATATTGGATGTATATGACTCAGATAAGCTTGATTATCTAAAATATCAAAATATAAAATTATGTATAACAAATCTGTAACACCCCGATTTGCTGAACCAAAATGCTACATGATGCTCATGACCCCGAGGGACCACAAGCTAACTCATGATTGATATCTGTACCTGTATACTACAAATCATGATATAATAATATGGAATACATGGAACTATAAGGCCATAAGGTTCAACTGAATACAATCATGTGGGTGAAAATACCCAAAACAACTCAATCTGAACGTAAATCTGAAAGTAAATTCGAAAGCCTCTAAACTGTCTGAATAAGGAGTTGAAGGAACATGTCTCCAACTAACTCCGTAAAACTGAACTAAAGAATAAAAAAATGAATCAAATCATATTGTCCTCAAATCAATGAGGACTCACAGTGTCTCTGCGACTGTAACACTACCGTTACTGCTGGGCTGGAGCTCGTGTCTCAGAACCTATGGTGTAACATAAAAAGAAAGCACTATAGCGCAAATGCGTTAGTACAACTGGATTACTGAGTATACGAGGAAGGTGGGCTGAACATAAAGGGTTTCATGCATGAACAACACAAATTGACTAATATGAACGTGGGAGTGCAAACACGCATATATAGAAACTGGGACCGTGAATACGTTATAGCATGACCTGTAAGCTAATACATGGTTTGCTGATAACTGTCATGACTAATACTGAAACTAATAACATGGATAACTGTATTTGACAGTCCTGTATATACTGAAATTTGAAGAACGCCCTGAGTTCTTTTACTAAGATTGATACTAAAACTGATAACATGGACGACTGTATCTGAAAGTCCTGTATATACTAAAATCAGAAGAATGCCCTGAGTTCTTTCACTGAGACTGATACTAAAACTATAGGAAGTAGTGTTTAATCGACATGCCCCATGTATGCCATTTTGGCTAAGCTGGGGTCCAATCTCTGCCCCGACTGGAGGGGTGTTAATACCGCGCCACTGGTAAGGACAGATGTGAGTGACCCTTATGTGGCGGGTACTTAATGAGAACAGTGGGAACCCTAAACTGACAGGTTAAGCCATCTCATCAACCCTGAGCTGACGGGTTAAGATGTCTCAACATACGCTGGCTACGTAGTTCTGGAACACAAGGATTTCTACTAAGAATCACACCCTGAATTGGCGCGTGAGTTCCCATCCTTGGGTTTACTCGGTGCTAACCTCCACTCCCATCTGGAGTGACTGGACATGAATAACTGACTCTGCATGACTTGATCTTACTGAATTCCATTGGCTGGAGGAATGTTACTGATATCTAACAACTGACTAAGATCATGAGGTTTTCCTGAGTCACATGACTGACTGAAGTCTATGGAATCATAGCTTGAGTTCGGATATCATGAAACATGACATGGATCTAGGCACACAGCTATAGTTTTTGGGTATAAGTACCCCCAAGACTCGATGGAAGGAAACTGACACACATGACTGACTTGATCATAAGAGTAGAGTCCATAATATATAATATCATAAGTAGGGATCTCATACTATACATGGTTATCAACAATGTATTGCATGGAAAGGATTTCATATCACATGGAAATACTTGCACAATCTTATGTTCGTTGCATAATCATATTGGCAACACATACTAATAGCATGGAAGTTCATGTGGATTGCATGGTTATCATACATCTTGTTCATAAGTAGGATTTGCAAGTAAACATAGAATAATCTCATAAGAATAGTTCATGAGTATTCCAAAAACATTTACAAGGCACATTAACAACATAGAAGTCATTGGAACGTAAGGGCATATCATGAATCCTTCACTTAGTCATAATTTAGCTATATTGCATGATTTCTAGTTCCTTAGTCATTTTATCAAACACCTTACATGCACATCTTGAGCATAGGTGAAATCACCAAATTATACATCATGAATAACCAAATTTATATGTTTTCAACTCATATGATATCATGAATTCACAAAAACATATAAAGATTCCATCTTGGCAATCACCCAATATCAACAACATGATCATCAACACCCAACAATATAGAAATCATACTTTATAATGAAAAAGAGGAAAACAATCAAGCATAAACACGGGTATGATCATATCACCACAATCAACCAAGCTTTTTTATTTTAAAGATTGATTCTTGAACTCCACGGATGAAAGGAATCCGTGGATGAACACTATGCATACCTTAGAAGGAAGATTCTTGATGATTGACAGAGGAATTTCCTTGAAATCGGATCTTCAAGCTTAGTTATGAAACCCTAGTTGTTTTTATCCTTTAGTGCTCTTGGATGATGAGATTTGAGATGAAAATAGGGTTGCAGTATGTTTAGAAGATATATATTTCGTAGGGTTAAGTTTAGGGACGTGTAAGGAGTATTTAAAGACTTAATTACCTTTAAAATAACTCAAGACGAAGTGTTTTTGACACCTGGAATTTACTTAGGCGGCGCCTAAGTGATCGCCTAGGCCTGGGTTGGGCGGCGCCTAATCAATCGCCTATGCTTGGGTTAGGCGGCGCCTAACCAATCGCCTATGCTTACTGTCTCTCACAAAAATGGGCATAACTTTTCGCTCGAGTATTGGATTAAGGCAAATTTGGTATCGTTGGAAAGATAATTCGATTCTCTAAAATTTGGTGGGTCTAAATCAACCAAAATACCACATTAACATCGAGTTATACTCATTCAAAGATGACCATTTCAAAATCAAACACTAAAACTTGATGGATTCAAAAACTCTTAGCTTGTATTACCTTAAGTGACTCATATGAACATGCTTAATGCATCATAAGCTATCCTATCACTAGGATATTCATTGTAAGTCATGTACTCAAATATGAATCATAGGTTAGGAGATTTGATACGTATGAATACTTATTCACTTCCTAGCTTAGAAACATCTAGGGTATTATAATATCTTCCCCTTGGGAACATTCATCCTCGAATGAGAATTTACTGAGAAAGGATACAAGACAATAGAACCTAAACTGAACATGAAGAACTGAAACTTGATCTCATGACTGACATGCTAAACATATTGAACTCGTGCATATCTGATGCACAGACAACTGATACACGAATGTATGACTGAGTATGAAAAGGTTAATAGGTTCCAATTTTATACTGGAAACATGAACATGAAACTTAATAAGCTTAAGGAGAACTGTTACTTTGAGTTTGATCTGAATTGGCAGGGACGAGGTGAGGATACTTGGTACGCATATCTGCTTCTGTTTCCCAAGTATCTCCCTCATTAGACTGATTTCACCAAAGAACCTTGACTAGAGGGACTTCTTTGTTCCTCAATCTACGAGTCTGATAATCTAAGATTTCGACTGGAGTCTCTTCATAAGAGAGGCTGTTCTAAATGTCGATGCTCTGAATAGGGACAACAACTGTTGGGTCACCTATACACTTCTTTAGCAAAGAGACATGGAATACTGGATGGACTGAGGATAGATCTAAGGCAACTCAAGCTCATAAGCTACCTTGCCGAAATGACAAAGAATTCTGAAGGGACCGACATACCGGGGACTGAGTTTCCATTTCTTTCCGAACTCTTCACTCCCTTTATGGGAGAGATCTTAAGATAGATATAGTCATTGACCTCAAACTTGAGATCCTTTCTATGAACATCTACATAGGGCTTCTGTCGGCTCTGAGCAGCCCGGAGTCTCTCTCTGATCAACTAAACTTTCTCTAAGGCGTCGAATACTAAGTCAGGACCTATGACTGAGGCCTCACTAACTTTGAACCAACAAATTAGAGATCTACATCTCCCACCATAGAGAGCTTCGAATGGTGCCATCTGAATACTGGAATGATAGCTATTGTTGTATGCAAACTCAATCAAAGGCAAGTGGTCATCCCAACTTCCCTTGAAGTCAATTTCACACGCCCTTAGCATATCTTCAAGAGTCTGAATGGTCCTCTCTGCTTGACCATCTGTCTGAGGATGAATTGTTGTGCTGAGATGGACTTAGGTACCGAGACCCTTTTGGAATGCTTTCCAAAAGTAAGAAATGAATTGGGTACCTCTGTCTGAGATGATAGATAGTTGAACACTGTGTAATCTGACTAACTCCCTGATATAGAGTTTGGCATAATCCTCGGCGGAATAAGAAGTACAAACGGGAAGGAAATGAGCTGACTTGGTTATTCTATCTATAATGACCCATACTGAATTATGCTGATGACGAGTTATAGGTAAACCTGTCATGAAGTCCATGTTAACTTCTTCCCACTTCCAAGTAGGAATGGTGAACTCTTGCGTTGAACCAGTAGGTTTTTTATGCTCTATCTTAACCTGCTGATATGTAGAGCACTTAGTCACAAACTCTGCGACATCTCTCTTCACCCCACTCCACCAATAGATCTCCCACATGTCGCGGTACATCTTAGTGGCCCCTGTATGAATAGAGTATTGCGCACCATGCGCTTCTGTAAGAATTCGCTGCCTCAATTCATCTACACCTGGAACACATAGACAACCCTGACAACGAAGAACACCATCTCCACCTTGGGAGAAAACCTCAACTTTCTGATTCTGAACTGACTCTTTGAGCTTGACAAGGCTAGGATCCCTGTCTTTTTTCTCTTTTACCTCAAAAACTAGAGATGACTCGAAACTACTATGAACACATACACCACCCTCTGAAGAATCGACTAAGCAAACGCCTAGTCTGGGAAGATGATGGATCTCCTGAGTTATCTTTTTCTTACTATCCTCAACGTGAGAAATACTACCTATGGAGAGTCGACTGAGAGCGTCGTCCATAACATTAGACTTGCCCGGATGATAAAGAACACTCATGTCGTAATCCTTCAAGAGCTCTAACCACCTTCTCTGGCGAAGATTGAGATCTTTCTGGGAAAAGACATACTGGAGGCTTTTATGGTCTGTGAAGACATCTACATAAACTCTACAGAGATAATGCCTCCAAATCTTCAAGGCAAAAACTACCGCTGCTAACTCAAGATCATGAGTAGGATAATATTTCTCATGTGGCTTTAACTCTCTGGGGGCGTAGGCTATGACCTTACCATGCTGCATGAGGACATAACCTAAACCCACTCTGGATGCATCATAATAGACTATAAAACTGTCTAAACCATCTATAATAGCTAAAACTAGAGCGGAGGTGAGTTGAGTCTTCAACTCTCGAAAGCTCTTCTCGCATGAATCTGACCATTGAAACATAATCTTCTTCTGAGTCAATCTAGACATGGGAGATATAATATAATAAAATCCATCGACAAACCATCTGTAATAGCCAGCCAAACCCAAGAAACTCCTAATATCTAATGGAAATACGGGTCTGGGCCAATTTTTTACTACCTCGATTTTTTGAGGATCTACTCTAATTCCATCACCGGAAACAATATGGCCAAAGAATGCTACTGATCTTAGCTAAAATTTACACTTGCTGAACTTAGCGAATAATTGGTGATCCCTGAGAGTCTGAAGAACAATCCTGAGATGTTCTGCATGATCACTCTCTGTACGAGAATAGACCAAAATATCATCTATAAAGACTATGACAAACATGTCCAAGTACTGCTTGAACACACGATTCATCAAATCCATAAAAGCTATAGGGGCATTGATAAGACCAAATGACATGACTAAAAATTCGAAGTGACCATACCGAATACGGAAAGCTGTCTTTGAAATGTCACATTCTCTAACTCTGAGCTGATGATAGCCTGATCTGAGGTCTATCTTGGAGAAGTAACTGGCACCCTGAAGTTGTTCGAATAGATAATTAATCCTGGTAAAAGGATATCTATTCTTAACCATGACCTTGTTGAGCTGACGGTAATCAATACACATCTTGAGAGAACCATCTTTCTTGTGCACGAATAATACTAGCGCACCCCATGGGGAAACACTGGGTCTGATGAATCCCTTATCTAAGAGATCCTTCAACTGATCTTTCAGTTCCTTGAGTTCTGCTGGTGCCATTCTGTATGGCAGAATAGAAATAGGTTAAGTATCCGGAAGAAGGTCTATGCCAAAGTCTATTTCCCTTTCAGGAGGAATGCCTGAAAGATCTTTGGGAAAGACATCTGAGTATTCATTAACAACAGGGACTATTTCGAGGCTGGGATATTCAGAACGAGAATCTTCAACATGCACGAGATGATACACATACCCCTTAGAAATCATTTTCCTTGCCCGAAGGTAGGAAACAAGTTGGCCCCTGAACGCTGAAATGCTACCCTTCCACTCTAGGATGGGCTCATTCAGGAACTAAAATTGAACTATCTTGTTTTTGCAGTCGACTATGGCATAGCAGGAATGAAGCCAATACATGCCGAGAATGACATCAAAATTAGTCATCTCTAACTCCACTAAAACTGCTGACATGGATTTCTGAGATATCATAACCGGGCAGTTCCTGTATACCCGTCGGGCTATGATAGTTTTACCCACTGGGGTAGAGACTGAGAAAGGCTCTGCTAGGACTTCGAGACTGATTCCGAAATTGCCTGCTATATATGGAGTAACAAAAGACAAAGATGCACCTGGGCCTAGCAAAGCATAAACATGAACATATAAAATCTGCAATGTACCAGTAACGACATCAGGAGAATTTTCCTGATCCCGTTGGGACTGAAGAGCATAGAGTCTGTTTGGCCGTTGCCCACTGGTAGCACTGGAAATGGCACCCTGCTGGTTTGGGCGACTGGACTGAGTTGTAGAATGATTTTGCTTACCCTGAAGACTTGACTGCAGACACTCCCTAATCCTGTGGCATGGCTTGCCACAACCAAAACAGACATCACTACCGGCTCTGTAAATGCCCTTGTAGTTCTTACCATAAGTCTGACAAAGGGGATTCATTCGGGAACTGGTAACACTGCCTTAAGATTTAGAGCCTGGCACTTTGTTTCTATTGCCATCTCTGAACTTCAGCACTGGAGCACTGGCAGAGGAAGGAGCTGGAATGGCTGACTTAGAGCAAAACTATGAACGGTTTTCTCCATCTGGCTTGGGGTGAGCAAAGTTGAAATTACCTGACCTTGCTCTCTTGTTCTGCCTCTCCCTAGTCTTAAGCTTCTACTCTTCCACTTGCTGGGCATGGGTTATGAGTCTGGCTAAGGTCATATCACCGATCAGCATCGCAGACCTACACTCATTTACCATACTATCGTTGACCCCTGACATGAACTTGCTCATCTTAGCTCTATTGTCTGCAACCACATGAGGAGAATACCTCGCTAGCTGAGTAAATCTGAGAGAATACTCCTTAACCATCATATTCCCCTACTTGAGGTTGATAAACTCAAGAACTTTGGCTTCACTCAGCTCTTGGGGAAAGAATCTATTTAAGAAGGCTATGATAAATTCCTCCCACTTGATAGGGCCTGTATCATCCAACCTCTTAGACTTCTACTATTTGTACCAATCATGAGCAACATCCTGTGACTGGTAGGCGGCTAAATCAGCACTCTCAATATAAGTAACACCCATGATGTCAATGACCTTCTGGACTTGGTCAATGAACTCCTGAGGGTCCTCATTAGACTTAGACCCATGAAAAGATGGAGGGTTCATTCGGGTGAAGTCCCGAACCCTAGATGCTTTGGGAGTGGCCACTGGATTGGCCGGAATGACTGGTGGATGTTCATTCTGTGCAGCCATGGACTGAGCAAGTGTGGTAAATACAGCTCTAAACTCCACATGGGAAACATGTTCGCCCAAAGGATCTTTGGGCTGAGGAGCTGGCTGGTTTCTTCTCTTTGGGGCCATGGTCTGGAATAAAAGAAGAATGGATTGGACTGAGAGTTTAACTTGTAATTATGGTCACTAGCATGACATGAATAATGAAGAAAGGGGACTGTTCCTAAAACATCTTATAGCCTCTCGCACATAATTGTGGCGCGCAATACACCCATGTACAAGACTCTACTAGATGCGGCTTTCAGACTTCCTAGGACTCTATTGAACCTTAGTCTCTGATACCAAGTTTGTAACACCCTGATTTGCTAAACCGAAATGCTACACGATGCTCAAGACCCCGAGGGACCACAAGCTAACCCATGACTGATATCTGTACCTGTATACTGCAAATCAAGATATAAGAATGTGGAAAACATAGAACTTTAAGGCCATAAGGTTCAACTGAATACAATCATGTAGGTGAAAATACCCAAAAAATCTCAATCTGAACGTAAATCTAAAAGTAAATCCGAAAGCCTCTAAACTGTCTGAATAAGGAGTTGAAGGAACATGTCTCCAACTAACTCCATAAAATTGAACTGAAGAATAAATAAATGAATCAAATCATATTGTCCTTGAATCAATGAGGACTCACTGTGTCTCTGCGACTGTAACGCTACCGCTACTGCTGGGCTAGAGCTCGTGTCTCAGAACCTATGGTGTAACATGAAAAGAAAGAATCATAGCGCAAATACGTCAGTACAACAGGAGTTCTGAGTATACGAGGAAGGTAGGATGAACATAAAGGGTTTCATGCATGAACAACACTGACTGACTAATATGAACGTGGGAGTGCAAACACATATATATAGAAATTAGGACCGTGAATACGTGATAGCATAACCTATAAGCTAATACATGGTTTATTGATAACTATCATGACTGATACTAAAACTAATAACATGGATAACTATATCTAACAGTCCTGTATATACTTAAATCTGAAGAACGCCCAAAGTTTTTCTACTAAGACTGATACTGAAACTGATAACATGGACGACTGTATCTGACAGTCCTGTATATACTAAAATCTGAAGAATGCCCTGAGTTATTTCACTGAGACTGATACTGAAACTGTGGGAAGTAGTATTTAATTGACATGCCTCATATATACCGTTATGGATAAGCTGGGGTCCAATCTCTGCCCCGACTGGAGGGGTGTTAATACAGCGCCACTGGTAAGGACAAATGTGATTGACCCTTATCTGGCGGGTACTTAATGAGAACGATGGGAACCCTAAACTGACGGGTTAAGCCACCTCATCAACCCTGAGCTGACGGGTTAAGATGTCTCAACCTACGCTGGCTACGTAGTTCTGGAACACAAGGATTGCTACTAAGAATCACACCCTGAACTGGCGGGGAGTTCCCATCCTTGGGTTCACTCGGTGATAACCTATACTCCCATCTGGAGGGACTGGACATGAATAACTGACTGTGCATGACTTGATCTTACTGAATTCCATTGGCTGGAGGAATGTTACTGATATCTAACAACTGACTAAGATCATGAGGTTTTCCTGAGTCACATGATTGACTGAAGTCTATGGAATCATAGCTTGAGTTCGGATATCGTGAAACATGACATGGATCTAGGCACACAGCTATAGTTTTCGGGTACAAGTACCCCCAGGACTCGATGGAAGGAAACTAACACACATGACTGACTTTATCATAAGAGTAGAGTCCATAATATATAATATCATAAGTAGGGATCTCATACTATTCATGGTTATCAACAATGTATTGCATGGAAAGGATTTCATATCACATGTAAGTACTTGCCCAATCTTAATATTATGTTCGTTGCATAATCATATTGGCAACACATACTAATAGATGGAAGTTCATGTGGATTGCATGGTTATCATACATCTTGTTCATAAGTAGGATTTGCAAGTAAACATAGAATAATCTCATAAGAATAGTTCATGAGTATTCCAACAACATTTACAAGGCACATTAACAACATAGAAGTCATTGGAACGTAAGGGCATATCATGAATCCTTCACTTAGTCACAATTTAGCTATATTGCATGATTTCTAGTTCCTTAGGCATTTTATCAAACACTTTACTTGCACATCTTGAGCATAGGTGAAATCACCAAATTATACATCATGAACAACCAAATGTACATGTTTTCAACTCATATGATATCATGAATTCACAAAAACATATAAAGATTCTATATTGGGAATCACCCAATATCTGCAACATGATCATCAACACCCAACAATATAGAAATCATACTTTATAATGAAAAAAGAGGAAAACAATCAAGCATCAACATGGGTATGATCATATCACCACAATCAACCAAGCTTTTGCATTTTAAATATTGATTCTTGAATTCCACGGATGAAAGAAATCCGTGGATGAACACTACGCATACGTTAGAAAGAAGATTCTTGATAATTGATGAAGGAATTTCCTTGAAATCGGATCTTTAAGCTTAGTTATGCAACCCTAGTTGTTTTTATCCTTTACTTCTCTTGGATGATGAGCTTTGAGATGAAAATAGGGTTGCAGTATGTTTAGAAGATATATATTTCGTAGGGTTAAGTTTAGGGACGTGTAAGGAGTATTTAAAGACTTAATTACCTTTAAAATAACACAAGACGGAGTGTTTTGACACCTGGAATTTACTTAGGCAGTGCCCAAGTGATCGCCTATGCCTGGGTTGGGCGGCGCCTAACCAATCGCCTATGCTTACTGTCTCTCACGAAAATGGGCATAACTTTTCGCTCGGGTATTGGATTAAGGCAAATTTGGTATCGTTGGAAAGATAATTCGATTCTCTAAAATTTGGTGGGTCTAAATCAACCAAAATACCACAGTAACATCGAGTTATACTCATTTAAAGATGACCCTTGCAAAATCGAACACTAAAACTTGATGGATTCAAAAACTCTTAGCTTATATTACCTTGAGTGACTCATATGAACATGCTTAAGGCATCATAAGCTATCCTATCACTAGGATATTCATTGTAAGTCATGTACTCAAATAAGAATCAAAGGATAGGAGATTTCATATTTAGGAATACTTATTCACTTCCTAGCTTAGAAACATGCGGGGTATTACAAAATCATACTTGTAAATCTAGTGAATCATAACACGTAGTCATATAAAAACTTTTCTATCATTGTTTTCTTTTGAAACCTAGAAGCTTTGGGAACTTTGGAAATTTTGAAACTTTGAGACTTAAGATGTTTCCTCTAACCGACATAAACTATGTGAGACGACATGGAGTCCAACGTCTTACCCACATTGGGGAGAGTTGTTCTATCCTTGCCATCAGAATAGAACCTTAACTTAAGTGATTACTATCTTAGACCACTATGGGAAAATCATAAACCTACTGTGGCATGTATTTCTAGGGCATGAGACCTTGGAATCATACCCAACTTGGTGCTAAATACTATTCCCATACTTATTGCTCAAAACTTTTAGGAAATCCACCTTAAAACAGCACAAGGGTTTATGGTGAAAACCAATTATAATTCTCTTTTCTTTAAATCATAATCTGTATGAATACTGTGGAAACCTATCTTAGCTTGGATCAAAAGATCAACTCTCTTTATAAATATCTAAAAATAGCTAATCATGGGATGCTTAAAACATAGTCATTCTTGAAATGTCAACATACAAACTAGGGCTTAGTGACCCATGATTCAATTTCATGTCAAACACCATAAGGTTCATGCTTGATAATACAAATATTCATAATTCAACTTAAAATCTAGAAAATATGATCATACGCATTAATTTTTCGAAAGTAGACATGTACTTCAATTTTCAAATCATTTAAAATCTCAAAATCATGTAATTAGCAACATTGGGTATAAACCCTAACTTAAATATAATGGAAAATCTTACAAAACTCATAAATTTGTAATTTAAAGTAAGTTTTTGGGCACAAGGATGAAAGATTTATCCTTGTTCAAAACCCCACATACCTTGGATGATGAACTAAATGAACAAGCTTGCTTTTGAGATTCTATTCGTTCTCTTGAATGATGGTTCTTGGAATTCTTGAGTTGGGAATCTTGAATCTTGAATTAATTTGGAAAACGAGTGGTGGAATCTTAGGATTCTTGAGGTGGATTGTTGAAGTTTAGGGTTTTGGTTGAGAGAAGTTTAGAGGAATATATTATAAAATACATGTAATAGACTTAAATTTTGTGTTTGGACGGTTTTGGGGGCTGGGAAAAAGTCTAAAATACCCTCTTTAAACCCCTAAACAAAGCTAGAAAAACATAACTGGGTCCCAATTTAATAGGCAACCGCGATGAGCCACTATTGCGGTGGCTAACTGGAAACTGACGAATGGGAAATTAGGGACCTTCGCGATGCGGAGCTATTGCCTTATCCCACTGAATTTTGAAAATTGGGACCTGGAACTTGAATGCGACGTGCCACCATTGTGGTTCCCTATAGAAATTCCATTTGTCCTTTGGCGCGATGTTCCACTATAGCATTGGACTTCTGGAATTTGACAATTGGGAAAATGGACCTCTCCGTGATACACCAATATCATAAAGGTTCACTGGAAATTAAAAAATAGGAATTTGGACCTCGCCGCGACATACCAACATCGCGGTGGTCCACTGGAAAGTGACAATTGTGAAATTTTCCTTCATTGCGACGTGGTGTCTACCCAGTTGTCACACTATCAACTTAAAAATGCTCTAACTTGTTCACCGAGTGTCGGATTTGGGAGAATTTGGTTTCGATGGAAAGCTTATTTAATTTCCCACATAATGAATAGTTGAAATCTAGAAAATTCTATATGAAACAAATATTATTCATTTTGGAAGACATCCCTTAACATTCTAGGAACGAATTTAACCTAGAAAAAGTTTGGGGTATTACAATATCTTCCCCTTGGGAACATTCGTCCTGGAATGTGGCTAGCGAAACTAAGATACTGAAAATTGAGGCCATAGCTGGCATATACAACTGAAAGAATCACTCAACTGATTGCAAATCCATGAACTATCGAATGAATGGTTATATAAGGTTGAAACTTAGACTGAAAAGAGAGGATCTGAGGAAACTTGTTACCTTAAACTAAATCTAAATCTGCAACAAAAAGATGAGGGTACTTGGTCCGCATATCTTCTTCTGCTTCCCAAGTGGCTCCCTCAACGGATTGATTTCTCCAAAGAACCTTGACTAGGGGGACTTCTTTGTTCCTTAGTCTACGAGTCTGATGGTCAAGGATTTCAATTAGAATTTCTTCATAACAGAGGCTATTATGAACCTCTGTACTTTCTAAGGGTACTGCAAACGTTGGATCACTAATACACGTCTTCAATAAAGACACATGGAACACAGTATGTACGGGTGATAAATCTGTAGGCAACTCAAGCACATATGCTACCTTCTTAACACAGCTCAAAATAAGGAAGGGGCCTACATAATGGGGACTAAGTTTCACTTTCTTGCCAAATCTCTTCACCCCCTTTATGGGTAAAACTTTCAAATAAACTAAATCACCAATTTCAAACTCAAGATCTCTTCTTCTCACATCTACATACAATTTCTGACGACTCTAAGCTGTTTTAAACTTTTCTTAAATTAATTGTACTTTCTTCATAGATTCTAACACTATATCTGGCCCTAACAATGTGGCCTCGCCCACTTCAAACCATTTGATAGGTGATCTATATCCCTTTCCGTAAAGTGCCTCAAATGGGGCCATATGAATGCTAGCATGATAAATGATGTTGTAGGCAAACTCAATCAACGGCAAATACTCATCCCAACTACCCCTGAAATCAAGCGCACACACTCTCAACATATCTTTAAGAATCTGAGTGGTCCTCTCTGCCTGACCATTAGTCTGAGGATGGAAAGAGAAACTAAGATGAACTTAGGTACCAAGACCCTTTTGAAAAGCTTTCTAAAACTGAGAAGTGAACTAAGTACCCCTATCTGAGATAATGGACAAGGACACTCCATGCAATCTGACTAACTCTCGGATATACAACTTAGCATAATCCATAGTTATATAGGATGTATGAACTGGCAAGAAATACGCTGACTTAGTCAATCTATCCACAATAACCCAAATCAAATCATGATGATGATGCGAATGAGGTAATCTTGTTACAAAATCCATATTCACCTCTTCCCATTTCCATGTAGGAATACTGAACTCTTGAAAAACACCACCAGGCCTTTGGTGCTCTACTTTAACCTGTTGATAAGTTGTACACTTCACTACAAACTCTGCTATATCTCTCTTCATACCGCTCCACCAATAGATTTCTCGCAAATTTTGATATATTTTAGTAGCACCAGGATGAATGGATTAACGCGCTACCATGCGTCTCAGCCATAATCTACTGTCTCAACACATCTACACTTGGTACACACAGTCTACTTTGGTATCTCAACACTTCATCTTCTCCCTGGGAGAAAACCTCTAATTTCTAATCCCTAACCGACTTCTTCAACTTAACTAAGATGGGATCCTAATCTTGTTTCTCCTTTACCTTAGAAACTAAGGAAGATTCTGTACTATTCTGCACCCAAATGTTACCCTCAACCGAATAAACCAATCTAACATCCAACCTAGCCAAATGATGTACTTCCTGAGCTAACTCTTTCTTAGAACTCTCCACATTAGCAACACTGCCCATAGACAATCTACTAAGGGTGTCTGCCACTACATTGGCCTTGCCCGAATTATACAAGACACTCATGTCATAATTTTTAACAATTCTAGCCACCTTCTCTAATGAAGGTTTAACTCTCCCTAAGTGAATATATACTGTAGACTTTTGTGGTCCGTAAACACATCAACATTCACCCCATAAAGATAATGTCTCCAGATTTTTAAAGCAAACACAACATCAGCTAATTCAAGGTCTTGGGTTGGGTAATTATTTTCATGAGGCTTAAGTAGTCTAGAGGCATAGGCTATGACCTTACCTCTCTGCATCAAAACACAACCCAAACCAACTCTAGAGGCATCACAATAAATAACAAAACCATCTGTACCATCAGGTAATGCTAAGACTGGGGTTGAAGTGAGTCGAGTCTTAGACTCCTGAAAACTCTTCTCGTAGGAATCTGACCACTGAAACTTAACCTTCTTCTAAGCCAATCGGGTTATAGGAGACGCAATGGATAAAAAAACCTCAACAAAACATCTGTAATAGCCAGTTAAACCCAAGAAACTCCTAATGTCTGATGGAGAGATAAGTCTAGGCCAATTTCCTATGGCTTTTGTCTTTTGGGGATCAACTCTAATACCCTCACTAGAAATAATATGATTGAGGAAAGCAACTGAGCTTAGCCAAAATTCACATTTGCTAAATTTGGTGACCAACTGGTGATCCCTAAGAGTTTTGAACATAATTCGGAGGTTGTCTGCATTATCATCCTCACTACGAGAGTAGACAAAAATATCATTGATAAAGACTATGACAAACATGTCCAAATGTTATTTGAACACTCTGTTCATGAGGTCCATGAAAGCTGCTGGGGCATTGGTTAGCCCGAAGGACATTACTAAAAACTCAAAATGACCATAGCAGGTTCTGAAGGTTGTCTTCAAAATATCACATTCCCTTACTTTAAGCTGATGATAGTCGAATCTAAGGTCTATCCTTGAGAAATAACTTACACCTTGGAGTTGGTCAAATAATTCATCAATTCTAGAGAGAGGATATTTGTTCTTGACTATCACTTTATTCAACTGTTGATAGTCAATGCACATACGTAAAGAACCATCTTTCTTTCACAAGAATAAGATGGGAGCGCCCCATGGAGAAACACTAGGTCTTATGAAACCTTTGTCTAGAAGATTTTTAAGCTGCTCTTTCAACTCCCTAAGTTCAGCAGGAGCCATACGATATGGAGGAATGGAAATAGGTTGAGTATTAGGAAAAAGATCAATTCCAAATTCTATTTCCCTATAGGGAGGTACCCCTGGCAAATCTTCGAGAAAAACATTAGGAAACTCATTAACTATACTGACTGACTGAACTGTTGGAGTCTCAGACTGGGTGTCTTTGACTCGAACCAGATGATAGATGCACCCTTTTGATATTAAATTCCTAGCTTTAAGATAGGATATGAAATGACTTTTGGGAGACACTGAATTACCTGACCACTCAAGGGCTGGCTCATCGGGAAACTAAAACTTTACCACTCGGGTGCAACAATCTATGGATGTATAACAAGAATGGAGCCAATCCATACCAAGAATAAGGTCAAAGTCAACAATGTCTAATTCTATCAAATCTACTAACATGATATTATGAAGGACAGTAATGGGACACTTTTTATAAATCCTTTTGGCAACAACTGATTCCCCTACTGGTGTAGAAACTAAGAAAGGCTCAGGGATCTTTTTAGATTGCATCTCAAAATTAACTGCAACTAGAGAGGTCATATAAGAGAAACTCAACCTAGGGTCCAACAATACATAAATATCAAAATAGAAGACATGAAGCATACCAGTGATAATATCTGGGGAGCTCTCCTGCTCCTGGTGGAATGGTAAACCATAGAATCGATTCTAGCGTTGACCACAACTGGTACTGGATGTGCACCCTGAGGAAGGGTTGGGCGAGCTGCAGGAGCTGGTGCACTGGTAGCCTCTGTCTGAGGACGAATGTCTCTGTTTCCCTGCTTAGTATATAGGCACTCTCTAATTCCATGACCTAACTTGCCACAACCAAAACAACCCTTCTGACTAGCTAAGCACTCACCAGGATGAGTTCTACCACACTTAGCACATGGAGGATAATTGGTCCCACCACTCACACTATTCTGGGATTTAGACATAGAAGACTTATCCCACTAATCCTGTCTACCTCTGGGAGTGGGAGCACTAGCTAAATATAGCACTGGCAATGGAGGATGACTCTAAAACTGTAAGTAATTTCCCCTGTATACCTTGATGACCATACTCAAACTGCCCAGTTCTATCCTTCTTATTCCCTATTTCTCTCTTCCTTTCAACTTTTTTGCCTTAATCTATTGGGCATGAGTCATCAATCTAACAAGATCCATATTTCCTAAGAGTATGGCAGTCCTACACTCCTTTACTACCAGTCCTGACACTCCAATAACAAACTTACTTATACTAGATCTGGTGTCAGCTATAAACTCGGGAGCATACTTAGATAACTGGTTGAACTTAAAGCAGTACTCCCAAGTCATTAAGCCCTGCCTCAGGTTTATGAAATCTTCAACCTTGGCTTCTCGCAACTCACGCGGAAGAGCCTATCTAGGAAAGCATCTAGAAACACCTGCCAACTCATGGGAGCTACATTCTCACCCCTACCTTTCTTCCACATTACAACCCAATTATAAGAGACATCTTTCAACCTATAAGAAGACAATTCTATGCTCTCCTCTTCAGTAACATGCATAAATTGGGTGATCTTTTTTACCTCATAAAGATACAATTGTGGATCCTCACCTACTTTTGACCCAAAAAATTTGGGCGGATTCATTCTCATAAAGTTACGGAGCCTGGCTGCAGCTAAATCACCTCCTTGTTGACGCAAAACAACAGACTGATTATTGGATTGAACATTAGTGGTCACAGTTTGGGCTAATGCCTGAAAGGCAGCCCAAAATTCAGCATGCGACATATTCTCATTTAGGAGATCAACAGGCTGGGTTGGATGGTTATCATTCCTATGGGCATTATCTCTGCGAGGAGGAATATTCTATCATAAAAGAGAATGAGTTAATACCAGATAGAGATAGCTGTAAGCACGATGGATTATAAAAGAAAGAAATGATTTTCCTAAATGCTCCATATTCTCTTGCTCACAGATGTGGTGCGCTTCACACCCATGATCAAGAATATATGTAACATAGCTTGTCAGACTCCCTAGGACTCTTTAAGCCTTAAGCTCTAATACTAAGTTTGTAACGCTCCGAAATCTGATCCCGAGATATCACATAGTGCTCAAGGCTATGAGTAGCCCGAAGATAACCCTTTGAGCCTGCTACTAGGACGAAACCTTACTTTAAGATAAACTAGTCAAGAAATAATATTGTATCATACCAAAACTAAACTTGAATGGACTAATAATATCATCTAAATGGTAAATATTGAAAGTCTGTAAATAAACTCATAGTCCGACAAGCCTGTACTACTAAAGAACTAGAGAGCCATTGGGACAAACCCCCAACTGACTCATACTAAACTGAAAATGATAACTCAATTACTATGAAAGCTGGAAATCTGAAGAAGTAAGCCCTCGAATTATGAGGACTCACCAACTATGAGAGTGTAGATAGAGATGCTCGAACTACTCACACTGTTGATACTAAGCACTTGAACCTATATTATAAGACATGTAGCACATAGACATATATGTGGATTAGCACTTTGAGGATGTTCTGAGTATATGGGGGTGTAATGCATAAGTAAGACATCATCATAATTAGAAAGTAAATACATGCTGGATGTATATCACTCACATAAGCTTAACTAACTAAAATATCAAAATATAAAATCATGTATAACAAATCATACTTATAAATCTAGTGAGTCATAACACTTAGTCTTATAAAATCTTTTCTATAATTCTTTTCTTTTGAAACTTAGAAGCTTTAGGAACTTTGAAAATCTTGAAACTTTGGGACTTAGGGAGTTTCTTCTAACTGACATAAACCACGTGAGCTGACATGGAGTCCAACATCTTGCCCACGTTGGGGAGAGTTGTTCTATCCTTGCCATCGGAATAGAATCTTAACTTAAGTGATCACTATCTTAGCCCACTATGAGAAAATTATAAACCTATTGTGGCATATAGTTCTAGGGCATGAGACCTTAGAATCATATCCAACTCGGTGCTAAATACTACTCCCATACTTATTGCTCAAAACTTTTAGGAAATCCACCTTAAAACAGCATAAGGGTTTATAATGAAAACCAATTATAATTTTCTTTGCTTTAAATCATAAACTGTATGATTAATGTGGATTCCTATCTTAGCTTGGATCAAAAGATCAACTTTCTTTATCAAAATCTAAAAATAGCTAATCATGGTATGCTTAAAACATAGTCATTCTTGAAATGTCAACATGCAAACTAGATCTTAATGACCCATGCTTCAATTTCATGTCAAACACCATAAGGTTCATGCTTGATAATACAAATAATCATAATTCAACTTAAAATCTGGAAAATATGATTATACACTTTAATTTTTCAAAAGTAGACATGTACTTCAATTTCCAAATCATTTAAAATATCAAAATCATGCAATTAGCAACATTAGGTATAAACCCTAACTTAAATTTCATGGAAAATCTTACAAAACTCAGCAATTTGTAATTTAAAGTATGCTTTTGGGCACAAGGATAAAAGATTTATCCTTGTTCAAAACTCCACATACCTTGGATGATGAACTAAATGAACAAACTTACTTTAGAGATTCTATTCGTGCTCTTGATTGATGGTTCTTAGAATTCTTGTGTTGGGAATCAGAAATCTTGAATTAATTTGGAAAAAAAATGGTGGAATCTTGGGATTCTTAAGGTGGATTATTGAAGTTTAGGGTTTTGGTTGAGAGAAATTTTGAGGAATATATTATAAAATGCATGTAATAGACTTCAATCTTGTGTTTGCACGATTTTGGGTGCGGGAAGAAGTTCAAAATACCCTCTTTAAACTCCTAAACGAAGCTGGAAAAATGTAACTGGGTCCCGATTTAATGGGCCGCCGCGACGCACCACTATCGCAGTGGCTCACTTAAAAACAAATGGGAAATTAGGGACCTCCATGACGCGGATCTATTGCATTGTCCCACTGGATTTTGACAATTGGGACCTAGAACTTTAACATGACGCACTACCATCACGGTGCCCTATATAAATGCCATTTTGTCCTTCGGCACGATGCGCAACTATAGCATTGGACTACTGAAATTCGACAATTGGGAAAATGGACCTTTTCCTGATGCACAAATATCGCGGAGGTCCATTGAAAATTGACAAATAGAAATTTAGACCTCGTCGCAATGTGCCAACATCGTGGTGGTCCACTAGAAAGTGACAATTATGAAATTGTCCTTCACCGCGACATGGTGTCTGCCTAGTTGGAACACTATTAACTTAAAAATGCTCTAACTTCTTCACCGAGTGTCGGATTTGGGCGAATTTGGTATCGATGGAAAGCTTATTCAATTTCCCACACAATGAAAAGTAGAAATGTAGAAAATTATATATGAAACAAATATTATCCATTTTGGAAGACATCCCTTAACATTCTAGGAATGAATTTATGCTAGAAAAAGTTTTGGGTATTACGCATAGAGGTCATCTTAGGCAATCCCAACCCCAACTGCTTGTAAAGGACAGAGTCATCAAGTTAATACTAGTACCCAAGTCACATAAGACCCTTTCAAAATTCAAATAACCTATTGTATAAGGAATTGTGAAGGCTTTCGTATCTTCTTTTTTCTCAACTAAAGAGCGATAAGCAATTTCACTATAATGGTGCACGTTATCCACAAGTTCAAAACTCACCATCTTCTTCTTTTTCACCAAGTCCTTTATAAATCTCACATAGCCCGACATATGTTCTAGAGCCTCCACAAGAGGGATGTTTACTAATAACTCCTTCAACATCAAAATAAATATTTAATATTTTTCCTCTTTAACTTTCTTCTTCAATCCTTAGGGAAAAGAAGGTAGAGGTCATGGAATGGGCTCAAATACTTGTGTGACCTCCTTTTTCTTCTCTTTGTTAGTCCTAGCCCCCCTTTTTAATAACTAAAGTCCTTTGAGATGCATATTCTTTCACTACCATATTATCTGCTTCATTTTTATCCACATCATCAATAACCATGGGGTCGGTCTTCTTGTAATCAACTACATACATAGGTGGATTAATTGTATCCATACCATTTCGAGTAGTCATGGACATGCAATGGCCGTCATACTTAGGATTTTGGATGGTTTTTCTCAAAAGTATACCTGATTGATATTTGATCAGTGTAGTGAACATCTGCCTAAATTGCTCCTGATATTGCTTAATGTAGGATGTCCGAAGCTCAAATTTTTGAATCATTTTCAAAATGTCTGCCCTTATGTCTATAAGGCAATTCTCCTAACTCTCTAACCCCTTAACAAGTTTTCCAAGGAAATCTTCCATCCTTGAACTTCTAGATTTAGCATCAAGGTTCCTCAGTGGAACGTATAGTCCACCCTTATTTTTATAACAATCTTTTTTCCTCTAATTACCATCTTTATCCCTATTCCTATCTCTATACTTAAAACTATTATATTTGTCACCATAATAGTTCCAACCTTGATTCCCTTGCTTATAGTTCCAACTGTCTTGATTATACCTTTAGTAGTTAGCTTAGAAATTTGCCACCTCTTTGTCAAGATATTTAGTCCCCTTCTCAAAATCTGAATCTTCATATCTAAATGCCTTACCTAGAGCACCCACTGTATTGATCTTTTCTGCTCCAGCTACCATAAATTACTTAGTAATTAACCGAATCTCAGTCCTCAGCTATGCCAACTCTTAATCTACTATCTCATCTAATGTTTTCCACTCGTTAAAGGCTCTGATTGCATAAGTACCAATTGATCTACCAGCCTCTTAAGTTTGCAACTCTTGATTGGTTTTTGTAGTTCAATCTAGAATCTGAAAAGCATTTTCCATCATAAACTCATAAAGTCCCCACTTGTGATAGTGTTTGCTACATCCTTAGTATTAGCATTCAAGGCTCTATAGAAGATCTCTAACAAGTTTCTACTAGTAATCTTATGATTTGGAATATTCTATAACTTCTTGTTGAACCTCAACCATGTCTTGTGTAATGCCTCTAAATGGAACTATCAAAATTTATATATATCATTCTTCAATTGCAGCATTTTGGAGGATGGGAGAAATTGGTACAAGAACTAAATTCTCAACTCACTCCAAGCAGTAATGGATACCTGAGGAAACTCACCTAACCACAGAGTAGCTTCTTTGAACAATGAGAATGGAAATAACTTCAGTCAAATATCCTTCTAAATCACTCTAGGTAGATAATCTAAAGTGCACATCCCCCCAAAGTTTATGATATGCATATTTGCATCATTAGTAGGAAGGCCAACTAATACTCCTTTCAAATTCAGTAGTTAGATCATTGCATTCATGATATTGAACTTAGTACCATGAGCCAATTCTGGTGGAATGACTGCACCCATCTCAATCGACTCTATATACCCCAAATCTTCATTTATATCTTCATAAGTAGGAAGATACTGTTGGAGAGGTTGTTTCTTCTATTTTTTCTTAGTATTTCCCTCTCATCAAGTGCATTTAGACAATCAACCACTTTTTACCTAGCCCATTATTCCCTTACTACTCGTCAGGTAGCTACTCGCATAGCATTTTTCTCAGCCATCAATGGAGTAGTGACTTGTTCTGCAATTTCCTAAACATCATGAAGAAATAGTTGATTCAAATTTGATGGGTTATCATAAACCCATTTGAGCAAAGCTACTTGATCATGAACTCTTTCTCTCTCTATTTTTTGACTTTATCTCAGAGTTCTCTTAAGTTCAGGATCAAATAGAATCAGGGGACTATATTAATTTCGGGTATGGGGAATACATCCCTATGTGCCCTAGAAATAGTAGGAAATTAAAATCAACAAACAAAACCAACATCCTGACAAACTCAATTAATCAACTCTGTAACCTATTCCCCAACAACGATGCTATAATTTGATGCAACCCGAATTAATCCTCCCAAAAATAGTATAAAGAAATTGTTGAATCAAATATAGAACCTAATAAGGTTGGGGTTGAACCAGCAAGGAATAAGATAAAATCCGATCACATCTTTGTCTAGGTAATTGCCAAATAAGTAACAGAAGGGGAAATTTTGTGAAACAAAAGAGTACCAGTAATAAAGGTTGGTTTTTGGATTTGTAAACAATATGAGACAAACACTTGGATAGTGATCTCCATGATTGTATAACTCCACAGGTTGCTCGTGCTAGCATATTATCCCTATGTGTTGCATGCAAAATCTAATTGGATAGTTTCATCTAAATATCTTCCAACCTTGGTTAGATAAATGTTGTACTACTAACCCTTGTTCTTGATTTTAAATTAACTATCCCTATTATGAATCCAGTTATTTAATGAAAATTAATAGCTTTAAATCTTTGTTGTTATTCTCTTTTCCTAATTTATACCTCTCTCTCTAGAAAGTTTAGAATTCATATGAGTTCCTAATATATGCATCCAATAGAAAAGCAATTGTAATGAAGGAAATATGAATACATGGAAGGACACTAGTCTAGAATTGCCTCATACTTAACCCATTTTGTTAATTCATCATGGTTCCCACAAACCTACTTATGGTGTTTAGCTACTCATAATTGTAAGAACACAAGAAGAATTCATAAATAAAAGCATTGTTATGAACTTACAATAAGAATTAAACTCCAAAATCTCAAATTTAATTAAACCCTAGAAATGATGTTTATAAAATTCCAAGAATATACCTTAGACCCTCACAATATAATGTTGTTACATCAAAGTTGTTTGTAACACGTAAAAATAACCCTACAAGAGTATTTATAGCAAAACTAAATCCTACCCTAAACAAAATAAAAAACATGACTCAGTGGTTTGGCTCATAGATTTTCATTTCAATTTATGGTGGGTGCTCAGTACGTCTTCGTGATATCAACTTACAATCGTGTGATGTTGTCATCTGATCTTCTTCAACTTGAACTTTTGCAACCTTCATATCTTATCCTTCATCCTATAATATCATGGTATGATAGTAATATTAAAGCATGGTCATGACTTATTCTAGTCTAATAATCTCATACTTAGGTTCTGCAACCTTGTTCTCAAGCCTTACGCCTATGACAATAAGGTACGATCATGACTTCATGGTATAATCGTGGGAGGCTTTTATCTAATTAACTGTTAAGGTGTATAATCACTAATTTAAGGCATGATAGCCTTGGTATGACCATGGTCAAATACCACGATCATCATTTCTTTCATATAATCCTCTAAATATTCTATTTTAATAGTTTGATAGAATCGTTTCTCAAGAATATTTTTTCACAGTAAAATATCATATAAATTCCACACACTTAAATACGAAATTGGATTACCTGAGAATGATAAAATAATCTGAAATCAATTTTGAAATTTTCTTAATTGTATCATGACAATTATTTTAGAACTATTTAAAATTAAAAAACCTCAAAATTAATTCAGGGATGGTAAAAATTGGGTTTCAAAAATAGCCTCCTCCCTTTAGGTGGGTGAATGCAAGAAACCCTGGGCAAAGGGAGTAGACATTCCTAATTTTGTCCGAACACAAATTTATTTCTTTAAGTTGGTTGGTCTTTGCATGAATTTTAGGGAGTTATTGTTGGACTCCGGTATCGAGTTTTTTTATATATCTTAGGTTCTATTAGAAGTTAAGCCATTTGTAATTCATAATTCTTGATTTGTAAGCATAATTTCAAAAAATTCACAAGCTATCCTGATTTTAAATTTTAAAGGGACTGAAAATCTGGGGAATAAGAGGATTGGGGGATTTGAAATGTAGTAGAGTTTTCAATATAGAGCTTAGACTACATATCCCAATATTTAGGAAATCAAACTACTTGTATTTTGATTTAGTTGGTAGAAAAGCTAGTATTTTATGACACTCTACATTGTATAAGAAACAAACGGTTGAGATAAGGAGAAAAGACTTATAATTGTCTCAATAAAAAAATGTGCGAACTTCACATCTTTAGGTAAGGTTTTTACCTAGACATAGTCTCCAAAGATTGAGGTGTATTGTCACTCAGACTTGAAGGAAATAAAAAGATACATTCGGTGTGAGTTTAGAAATATACCAAAAGCGAAACTAAAATTGAAAATATCTCAAAATACCTATATGCACTTTGATTGGGTGTGGTTTGATGGCAATGGCATTCTTCCTTTAGCTTACGTCTAAAGAGTTTGATACTTCTCTCTATACTATGTCCCAGATTGCTTTTAAGAAAAAGTTCCATATTATGTTGCGTCCTTTTTGGAGTCATATGTACCTATGATTTTGGTTTAAGATTTCATCCTTATCCAACGCTTTCAAAAGCATCTTAAATAATATTGTTAGTTGAAAATTAATTCACCAGAAGGGATAATTCCCACTTTGATGATTTTTCTTAGTCAAACTCTCCTAATAGTAAGATGTCTCTCATTGTTTTGCTCTTGAGTTTATATTTATATATACTCTCATAGGTCGTGCCTTTACAAGATACTGAGTTGGAGGAGGTGCATACACTTATATCAGATATGGCACTTGATTTAGCCTCATCACCTAGTTTTTACCTTGCATTTATTGTTTTATATATATCGCTTATCACCAGGATGATTGTTATTTGTACCTACCGGTTTTATAGAGGATTGGTTCAGTTATGTTAGTTATTGTGTACCTTTAGGTCTTATGGGGGACTAGTTAGGTTATTATTTATTTGGGATAGTCGGTTGTGATATTATTTGGATATTATTGTATAATTCATACTAGGCTAGTTATGGATAGGTACCCGATATTGTAGGTACCCTTTTGATCTCTTTTTATCTTTATTATGGTGAGCCTTATTATTTTTAGACTATCTTATGCTTTTTCATATTACAGTTAGTTGTACTGATAATACTAGAGTTAGATCCCTTTTTTGTATTGAAATACTCGTGATATTTAGGTTATTAGGAGATCTCCCTAAGGTTGACACCACTGTGTTTAGTTATTCCTATGTTATATGAATGTTTCCTTTGTACTACTATTGTATATATCTTTTTTTCATACTATTAGTGTATATCTCTTACTTCGTACAACTATTGTGTGTATATATATATGGATATAGATATAGATTCCCTTTCTAGTTTCTGGTAGAGTATAGTACTTTACCCTTATCTCTCTGTTATCTTTATTGTAATCCATTTCTTAGTTAGTTTTCAAGTTATGTATATTCTTACCTTATATGTTAGTTATACTTGCATTATCTTTGGAGCTTAATTAGCCGATTCCTACTGCGTACCTCATGTTTGGTACTCACATTACATCCTTCACCATGTTGATCATAGTATGAGTTCTCACTGTTGCATGTTCATTGAGTGGAGCTTCTATGGATCGGAAACTTGGGGTAAACTCTTGGCGTTTGGAGTTGTTCTAGCTCTCCCTCTTTTTACTGATCAGATCTTTATTTTGTATTTTAGAGATAGTTTTGTATCTTTATATCATGTTTTGTAATACCCAAATTTTTCAAGCTCTATACCCATCAAAATATAGACCGTTAAAATAGCTTTTCAATGCCATAAGTCTCGCCTTAATCTGATATCATGGTAAAAGGTTATGAAAATTTCTTGAGGGTTTGTCAAGTCACTAGTGACAACAACTAAGATGATAACCCATTACCAGACGTAATGAGTCGTTATGTGGAAGTCGTTGTCATAACAATGAGACCCTAGATTTTAGCCTAGGGATAATGACTCTACCCTACAACTCGTGATCAGTGACAACGAGTCGTTAGATAGACTACTATCATAAGATAAGGAAAAATAGAAAATTGAGTCTCAGACCATGATTACTCCTAATAACCTGTGATCAGACCAACGATTCATTAAGATGAGAGTCTTTATCATAACAAACAAGGCTCAAGACTTAGGAACTCAGGTCACGACTCGTGACCTGACATAACAAGTCAGTTGTGAGCTGTGATAACTTAAACCAGAATTTCCTGCATTTTTTTAAAAAGGGCCTTTTAGTCTTTTTCCACTCTTTTAAACCTAAAGCCACATCGTTTGGAGCTTCCCCAAGGGTGGTATAAAGGACCAAAAAACCCAAATTCACCATTAAGTCATAATTCCATCCACAACAAACAAAAAAATGGTTTTCTTCTTCTTCTCCAGAGCAAGCTAGGGTTTCTCAAGTTCAAGCACAAGTTCAAAGAAATTCACTTCCAAGTATGTTGGATTTCATTAATGGGTTCCTTCCACCCATTGAGTCTCAAAAACACCCCAATTCTTAAGTATATTTTCCCCTTAAGTTGGGTTTTAGGTCAAATATGAATTTTAACTCTTTAGTTTATTTTGAAATAAAACCATGAATACGTGTTTTCACAATCAAAATAGCATCTTCCATGTTCAAAACCATAATTACCCTATATGAAATGTTGTTGAGTTTATCGGTTTAAATTGTAAATTTTCTCTTAATATCAGTTAATGTCATCATGTGTAGAGCTGGTGGGTAATGAACACGCAATACCTAGGAATACAGTTATATCTATCAGTTTACATGTTATTGAGTACGTAAGATTTATACATACATTGTTATGTACAAAATACCATGACTTGATCATATTAGTTATTAGTGTATATATTAATTTATACTTCAGTGTCATTCAATTGGGAATAGTACTTAACACCGAGTGAGCGCTGGGATGGTGGCTCACCCATCAGTTAGGCTTGAGATCGTTAGTAGCAGTCTCTAAGTTCTAAAATGATGGTGCCACCATTGGTTATAAGGGGTCACCCAATATTTTAGGCTTGACACCTTAGTCCTTCAAGACAAAAGTTTAGTGGATCCACTCCAACTAGTGTCGGTACCCTTGCTAAGGTACTGACACTCTTTCAACTGGAGTTATATGTTGGACATTAGTTTTGCTCAGATTGGTGTATATAGGTTATAGTTAGCTCCAACAGTCCTCGGTTTATGATTCAGTTCATGTTTCAGCTTTAGACTTTGCATAACCTTGCTTTCAGATATACAACTAATTCAGTACATGTTACTATGCTTGATCTTGAATTCAAATTATCATGTTTATGTGCATCCATGTTCAAATGATGCCAGTTAGTTTCCCACCCTGCATACTCAGTACATTCAAAGTATTGATCACATACTTCTTTGTGCTATATTGTCTCATCGTATAGGTTCAGACGCTCAGTACCCAAACCACACCTAACATGCTCCCATGTCATATTTAGCAGTAGCTTCTGGTGAGTCCTCATCATTCGAGGACTAGTTATCAGATTTTTATTTTCTTGTTAGTTTATTTCAGTTTTAGCAAATTGGAGTTAGTTGGGGGCTTTTCCCAACAACTCACTATGAGTAGAGGCTTTCAGATAGATGTTTAGATTTTCATCATGGTTTTAGTAGGACACTCTTTTTTTCAATTATGGTTGATGTTCAGTATTTCATTATGACTATTTCAATAATTATTTATTTAGTTCGGCTTCTGCCCAATATGTTCTTAATATCTTTTAGTATTCGTAGTGTTTTCCATCCATGGGTTACCTTGGGGTCACTTGTGACTCTAAGCACTGTGTTACAACTAGGGGGTAGACTCAAACTGTAACCTGTTTACCTTGTACTCATATTCTATTAGTAGCTTTTGTACTGGTCTTACTAAGTTTTGGGGAGTATTTACTTTTTTTAGGTTCCCTTCTCTATCTTATTAAGTTTTTGCTTCCATTTCTCTATATATCCCATTACTTGTTATTTTGAGCTATGGGTTGACTTACCTGCTGGTAGTTTACAATAAGTTCTATCATGACCATAGAAATTGGGTTATGATAGTTGGTATTGGAGCCTGGGTTCACCAATGTCGTTGTATAAGAGCTATATGCCTAGTAAAGTCCTGTGGATTAGTACAATGATGTCCAAGCTATAGAAAATTTTTAGACACTTTTATTTATTGATTCTTTATTATGTTTCTTGACTTCAATCAACTTTTAAGTACTTCATTTAGTGTTATTATTCCTCAAATAGATAGCATGATAATGTTGATACATATGGATGAGACTTTTGCACGTGTTACTTGAGTTTCAGTTTAGAGTGAGACCACGAAGTCAGAACTTAGTATAAGAGTCTTTGCCTTTAGTAATAGGGTCTGGGGCTAGCCTAGGCTCGATAAGGTTTTGGACTACCTCAATGTTTCATGATATTATGTTAGGGATTCTAAAATTTTTGGGGATATATTATAGTCAAAGGTGGTGTTCGGTACATCGAGTGAATCTCAAGCCAGAGTTGGGTTTATTGGTATTCAATAGGGCCCCTTATCAGCTTTAGCATGGGATTGGGTTTCTCAAGTGGGCAAGAAATACTCCAATGTTCTATCATATAAAGCGTGATATATTGTAGGGGTTTATCAGAGGATTAAATCTACCACTTTGTTTAGCATTGAAGCATCTGATAGTAGCTAGATCTACTTTTCACTAAGTTGTTGACCATGTGAGGACTACAAAAAGTGCATACCTTAAGGCATATAGAGGTAGTGGTTAGAGACCATATCAATAGTATAGTTGTAGTGGTATTTCATTCAAAGGCAGGGATCATCCTAAAAAAGGTCAGTGTTACTCACAGCCTACCAAGTTCATTCAGGTAGCACCTCAGATTATAGATGGCTCTTAGATACATTGTAGTGGTCACAGTGG
Source organism: Capsicum baccatum var. pendulum (assembly GCA_030864225.1). Classification (NCBI taxonomy): domain Eukaryota; kingdom Viridiplantae; phylum Streptophyta; class Magnoliopsida; order Solanales; family Solanaceae; genus Capsicum; species Capsicum baccatum. The sequence continues at coordinate 113,257,059 of CM061555.1, read as the reverse complement.
ACAGAGTTTTGGTTAGGCATCATGGGGAATTGATCCAGGTCTTCAAGCTATGGCAGTCGCACTAGGTCAGCAGGTACATCACATCTAGGAGTTTCTAGAGGGTGTTATGATTATGGAGAGGTTGGAAATTAATCTAATGAGTTTCCCAGGCATGATTTGGTCATTTAGTTAGGGTCAATATATGTCTCTCACCAGATCAGAGCTTTAGAGTTTTTTTATGGGTGCAAGAAGAATGATTATTCCTCTAGAGAGTGTCCCTAATGTGACATTATTGAGTAGTCTGTACAACTATATTAGTCTCTTAACTATTATGGATCCTTATTTGATAAATAGTTAGACTAGCATTAGTTAGGTACTACCTCCATTCCTTTTTATTTGCTCCATTTGAATTGTGCTAATATTCCTAAATATTTGCTCATTTAATATTTCAAGAATATTTCAACAAAATCAATCTATTATGTTTTTATTTAATAAATATAATCATAATTGATTTGAAAGAGGTATCAAATTTAATTATGGGTATATTGATAAAATTAATTTTAATTTTATAGGAGTACGGGGTCTATTAAGGGGTGTTCCCAACCCAAATAAACCAAATAAAAAGGAATAGAGGGAGTATCTCATTTCTTGTGATTCTTATCCATTTGGCCTAGATGGATACTTTATTTGATTGGTTTTCCTTCTTTTGTTAGTAAGGTAAGGTTGGTTATTGAGAAGATTGTGCAAATAAAGATTCAACCTTCCATAGTTTTGTTGTAATTTTGGTATTGACAACTTTTTTCTATAGTCGTTCCTAAGGTTAATAAGTTTGAGGTTTGTTTGTCCAATTTGGCTGGTTTATCTCTTGATAGTGGCCTTATCTTGGATTTTGATATTAGGTTAAGCATACAATTCTTTCTATTGATTTCAGTGATGGGTCATTTAAGTTGAGGTTGGTTTAGATGGGTGATTGCAATAGCTTCTCATTTCACAATTTTTTTGGCCAAGTGTGTCTTCATGGAATTCTTTCTCTTAGTGTGTGAAAAAGGAGGATGGTTGTATATTCTCATGTGTCAATTATCGGTAACTAAAGGTTTTTACTCTAGGGAGCAAGTATAAATGATCATATTATCTAAGTTACTTGAGATTGGATATCATTAGGACTCTTAATAGTCCTGGTAAGTACTTAATTATGCCTTGGTATATTTTTTTCCTTAATAGATATGGATTTGATTGCTCGAATCTTTAGCCTATGATTTTGCTCTATTATGATTATGTTCTTAGACAGCATCTCAATTTCAGTTTCTGCGGGTACTATTGGGTAAATACTTGGTTTTAAAAAGTAATATTGGCTAGAGTATTTGATATTTTTAAAGACTCATTGGATTCATTTTTTATTTTGACTCTTTCGAATGACGACTTGAGAGATTGTGATAGATTCTGGTATGGATGCTTAACCATTAGTAGGGTCAATTTGGCTGGTTGAGGTTGGTGGTTCAACTTTAATTTTTAGCTTAGCTATGGATTCTTCACTTTACATGTATATTTGGTGGGTTAAGTTAATTGAGATATAGTCAGTAGGTTGATTAATCTTACTCACTACCTCCTGGTTTAATTTTATTCACTTTAGAGAATTGACTTACATAGATGTTTGAGGGATGGTTCATTGTTATATGATGTTAGTTTTTACTACTTCTGGCCTTGGTTATCAATTTTTATCAAATTTTTGGAAGTCTACTTAGTGGGAAAGGTGTATCTGAGTTAGGTTTAACATAGTTTCACCCATAGTTGGTAGGGGATATTTGGAGCGAATCATCTAGTTTCAAGAGGTTGTCCTTTGAAACCATGACTTTTGGTTTCGAGGGTCACTAGTACTAGTTATTAGCTTTGGCAGGGATCATAGACATTAATCACTACTATTTGGGTATTCAGGTGGAACCTTATGAAATAGTGTTCTTATACTAGTTTGTACGGATCTTCTATTGATCAACTTAATTCTTCGTGGTTGGTGTGATATGATTATGTAGATAGGTCTCTAATGAAGTTAATTTTGTTTTGCGTAGTTCAGAGTAGGCAGCGGGTTTCAAAATACAACTGAATGTTAGATTTGGATTTTTGAGTTGGTTGTATAATTCTTTCATTGGGCTTTCTTTTAGCCTAGTTGAGTATTTTCTTAGTTATGCTCGTATTAGTATGATGTCAGTATGCTTTGGTTTGGTTTTACGCACTTAAATTGAGCTTGGTTCAGTTGGGGGTTAGTTGTCTTTTGAGGATGAGTTTATGGTTATTTGGAAAGATAGAGTAAGGAGCTGAGTATTAAAGGGATACCTTTAGTGACATCCCTTGAAAGTTGGTTGGGGATCCTTGTAGGGCATGTGGGCCCAATGCCTTATTTTTTTAGCTCATTCTATCCATTAACCTTTAAGGACAAAGTTCTTTTAGTAATGGATATTGTAATGACCCTCTAGGTTATTTTCGCATGTTTTGGTATTTTGTGTTTTCCAATAACGGCTATAAGTTATTTATGACTTATTGGGATCGTTCATTCAATTCCTATAATTCATTTAGGTTTCAAGTGTATTTTCCTATTTTGGGTTATTTAAAGTTGAGAAATTAGTCTTTGACCAAAACATCTAGTAGAAAGCCTCAGGTGAGATTTCTGACTATTTTAATAACTCAAAAATGTAGATTTTACACTAACGGGACCATAGACTTGGGTCCCAAGGATTCCAAGCTCATTTTGGGATATTGAGTGGATGTTTGTGAAAATAGAACAATGAGTGTAGGACCCTCATTTTTATAAAAATGACTTGAGATGGAAATTTTGATAGTTGTTTTGACTTCGGAATGCCAAAATTGGTAGGGTAACATAGTTTATTTGTGGCATGGGTTTTGAATGAATTTTGAGCACCCATTCGGAGTCCGTTGGGACTTGACTTTTGCTGGTGCAATAGCACCTGGTGTACGACAAACTTGGCCTTCTTGTTTGTGTGACCTTGGCCACATTCGCAATAGTCAGTTATTCTAGTATTTGCATTCGTGAGGCCTTGGTCGCATTTGCAAAGGTTAAAGAATCTTGAGCTCCGTATTTGCAAGCTAGCCATTGCGTTTACAAAAAGGAAGCTAGTCTGGATAGTCCAGGCTCCTTCTTTACATTCATGGTGGACCAACTATATTTGTGAAGGCCTGGTCCATTCTAAGCTCACATTTGTGATAGGGGTCCTGCGTTCGCGAAGGACCCTTACCCTTAGTAGCCCCTATAAATAATTCACTCTCACATATTTTAAACCTTTTATTGGATATTTTTAGCCATTGTTGGACCTTAGATCTTGGGAATTGCTGGGATTCCATCCCATTAAACTCAAGTACATTAGTTTATCGTTCCTTGGTCATATTTATTTTAGTTCTCGTGTTATTCTATCCCAAATTTTGTTTAATTCTTGGCTTTGAAATTTGATTTTCTTGAGTTGTTTTTGGCTCTAATTCAGACTTCTTTTCTGCTCAATTTTTTAGCATGCATTTTTCTCTTTCAAGGACCTCATGATAAATTTAATTATAACATCCCAACTTAGGATAAGAAGTCCCACATTGTCAAAATACAGGAGGGATATTGGGCATATAAGTAAGCAACCTTACTCTGTAGTGACGCATTTTAAAGCCATGCGAGACTAGGGCCAGAGCGGATAATATCACTAGTAGGATGGGCTAAGGGGGTATCTCAGGCCTTTGTGGTTTGGGTTGCCCATCCGGCAAGGGCCTCGGCTTGGGTTATGACAAGAATGGTATCAAGTCGCTCCTGTGTCAGCCCTATCGATATGAACCAGAGTTTAAACTGAGTTTAGGCAAATTTGATAAGGCGAGACAAACCTCAGTCCTAAGTCTAGGAAAATACCATTCGGTAAGGCAAACCTCAACGAGGATGCTGAGTCTATAAGGGGATGTATGTAATACCCCAACTTAGGATAAGTAGTCCCACATCGGCAAAACATAGGAGGGATGTTGGGTATATAAGTAAGCAAGCCTTACTCTCTAATAATGTGTTTTAAAGTCGTGCGAGCCTAGGCCCAGAGAGAACAATATCACTAGTGGGTTGGGTTAAGGGGGTCTCTTGAGCCTTCGTGGTTCAGGATGACCATTGCGACCAGGGCCTCGGCTAGAGTCGTGACATTAATTTAGAATTCCATTAGCAGGTCCTACGAGCCAATTTTGATCCAATTTATGGATCGAGGTTTTATATTAAAATATGGGCCTCATTTAACTTGTATTAACATGTATTTTATGATTTTTCTAGTGCGACATCATTCAGAGTTTGAGGAGCAGAGATGAGCAATTTGTGGATGATTTGAGACTTTTGCTAGACTATGAGGTAGCTACGATCTACTCTTCTCTATGATATTTTGTATTATGTAGGTTGCATGCTAAGTGGGGTTATAGGATAGGTTTATAGCTAGTTGTATCTTGATTTGACCTATTTAGGGGTTTTAGAATAGAGTTGTAATTTGAGCCTTAGCCTAGAATACCCACTATAGTCATAGGGTTATGTTGAGCTTGATTATATACTTGTTATGACCATGGATTGACACTAGAATTCTTATTGTAGGGATTGGAGTAGTAATTTCCCATTTCAATGATTTTACTTAGTTAAACTTTCCTAATAGTATGATGTTCATGTTGTTCCACTCTTGTATTTCTATTTGTATATACTCTTATTATTTTGTATATTGGTGGGCCCAAGGCCTTGGCTACAAGACTAGTTGGATACCAAGTCAGTTTTTATGTCTAAAAGGAGATGTAGCTTAGTTTATAGATGCTTGAGTGCTTACATTTCTATTATTTACATACTAGGGATGGTATGCATACATTTGTACGTTTTTATGCTTATTTAGTGGCACAATTCTAACTAAAACCTTAGTTTTCTACTATTTTTTCTAAAAAGGGACTTTATTCTCTCTTTTCACTTTTAAAATAAATTTTAAATGGAAGTTGTACCACCCTTATTTTTGGTCTATGGTATTTTAAACTAAATTTACCACTTTAAAAACTTGGACTGGGGCAGATAATGGTCCATTTTTAGTTTGCTCAGCCATCTTTGTTTACTTATTTAGGTCGAGGAAGATTTTAACCCTTTTTATACTATTCTACTATTTTAGTCTCAAATTTGATCTCAGACATTGGACATTTTAGATTTATACTTGTTTTAATCTAGTACTAATTAATCATTTCTTGACCAAATTGTGGAAAACTAATCTTTTCTCTCTCTCTCTCTCTCTCCCTCTCTCACTAACTAATCCTACATTTTACTAAATGTCTTCTTGACGTGACCAGTTCGATTTCAACGATGCAGATGCCAGTGGCTTAATAGTGTCGGCAACAGGTAAGTACGCATCTCTCTCTCCCTTGGTCTCTCTCTCTTTCTTCCTTTCTTTCTCTCGTTACCTGCTACCGGCCTATTCTCTTACTGGCGCGTGTGGGTTTCTATCTCTTCCACTCCGATGATGGTAAGGAAGTGAGCAGAACAAGAAAAGAAAAAGAAAAAAGAAAAAAAGGGAGTGAATCTGTCATAAGCATTGTAGGAAAACTGATCCGACGATCATCGGTAGTGACTGTGGTGGACCCATGAAAGCAGGTGGTGTTTCCAAATTGGAACCGACGACCTTCTGGAGATTTTCTAGTGATAATATTTCGACGACAATATTGTGGCGACTAATTTCTAACCCAGTTTGGCAGAATTCAGCATAGCAAGCAAGAACAGAGTACTTGGTCTTCGTATCCCAGTGACTTCTATTATTTAAACTTTATTTTATCGCTTTAGTTTACGTTATTTCTGATATCTTAACTGATGGCGATTTGTTGTGGGTTGTCTGCTTTCGTTTTTGGTGTCTAGTGTTTGTTGTTCTTGGTATTGGGTTATATATTATGCTTTGCGTGTGTATTTTACTGCTATTGTCATTTTTAAGCTGTTTCTGTGTTGTTTTTTGTTGATTGTGGGTGATGAGTTACTTGGTGATTTATGTATTTCATAATAGTATTTTACTTCTTGATGTTATTTGTGTTTTGGCCTTTTATTGTTCTTAGTAATTCTGAGGGGTGGACTTGCTTGTACTGGTTTGGTTTGTTGTCTAAGCTTTGTGCTCTTAGTGTTATTGCTTGGTGTTGTCTGTGGTGGCTATGATTGATGGTTTTAGCATAGGGTAATGTTATCAGGCGAGGCTTGGGTCGGGGTCGAAGTTGGGGTTGGAGGCGTGAACTAGGGCAGGGGTAGGGGCAGGGGGTAGGAAGGGTAAAGAGGAAAAAGATGACTATAGGTTGAGAGTATGGTCATGGAACATAGGGTCTTTATCGGAGAAGTCATTAGAGCTAGTAAAAATTCTTAGGAAAAGGAGAATCATATAGCTTGTCTCCAAAAAACCAAATGGGTGGGTTTTAAGACAAAAGTAGCAGACGATTATAAGTTATGGTACTCAGGTAGCATAAGGAATAGGAATGGTGTAGGTATTTTAGTAGATGATAACCTTATAAAGCAAGTGGTAGAGGTTAAGAGGGTTAATGATAGGATGATGTCAATTAAGCTAGTTCTTGGAGGGTCTTCTTGGATTATTATTAGCACGTATACACCCCATGTAGGCTTGGATGAGGAAGAGAAGAAGAAATTTTAGAAGGATTTAGACGAGATGGTGAGGAGTGTCCACAGTAATGAGAATTTTTTCGTAGGATGAGATTTCAATGGGCATATAGGATCTGCTTCAAAAGGTTATGATGATGTGCATGGAGGAAATGGTTTTGGTGTAAGGAATGTTGAAGGAGTCGCACTTCTATATTTTACTCGGGCGTTTGGATTAGTGGTAGTTTATTAGAACTTTCCCAAGAAGGAGGTTCACTTGGTTACCTTCTGTAGTTCGGTGGCCAAGAATCAGATTGACTTCTTGCTCCTTAGAAAAGAGAATAGGGGTATTTGTAAGGATTGTAAGGTCTTACCGAGTGAGAGTCTTTCGACCCATCATAGGCTTTTAGTGATGGACTTAGAGATAAAAAAGGAGTGAAGGAGAAGAGGTATGGAGGATCAATGGAGAATTAGAAAGGATAGTCTGACTTTGGTCAGTGCACTAGATATAGAGGATAAGTTGATGGTGAGAAAGTCTTGCGGGAGTGGAGGGGATATAGATAGTATGTGGGACGATACTGCCAAATGCATCAGGGAGATAGCCAGAGAGATTTTGGGGGTCTTGAGTGGTGTCTTGAGCATGCACCAAGGGGACTGGTGGTGGAACGAAGAAGTGAAACGGAAGGTGGAGGCCAAGAAGAGAACATATACAAAGTTGGCGGAGAGTAAGGATGAAGAAGATAAATGGAAGAATAGGGAGGAGTATAAGATTGCTAAGAGAGAGGCAAAGTTAGCGGTCATGAGGTCTAAGGATACTTCTTTCAAGAGTTTATACACAGCATTAGATAGTAAAACTGGGGATAAAAAGTTGTACAGGCTTGCCAAGGTTAGGGAGAGGAGGACTCAGGACCTGGATCAGGTAAAGTGTATTAAGGATATGGACGACAAAGTTTTGGTAGAGGAGGGTCATATTAGGAAGAGATGACAGTCATACTTTCATAAGCTCCTGAATGATGGAAAGAATACTAGCATTGTGTTGGGGGATTTGGAGCATTCCGAGAGGTTTTGTGATTATGGCTATTGTAGGTGCATTAAGGTTGGGGAGGTTAAGAGGGATATTCATAGGATGCGTAGAGGTAGAGAGACGGGGCCAGATGAGATTTTGGTGGATATTTGGAAGTGCATGGGAGGGGTAGGTATAGAGTGGTTGACACGACTGTTTAACATAATTTTCAAGACAAAGAGGATGCTTAAAGCTTAGGGGTGGAGTATGATGATTTCGTTATATAAGAGTAAGGGCGACATTTAGGATTGTTATAATTATAGGGGTATCAAGTTGTTGAGTCACACTATAAAGGTTTGGAAGAGAGTGGCAGAGTTGAGGTTGTGGGGGATTGTTACTATCTCTAAAAATCAATTTGGATTTATGCCAGGGCGCTCGATTACAGAATCCATCCATCTCATCATAAGACCGGTAGAGTAATATAAGTAAAGGAAGAAGGATTTGCACATGGTGTTTATCAACTTAGAAAAGGCCTATGATAGAGTTCCCAAGGAGGTTCTTTGGAGGTGTTTGGAGGCTAGAGGGGTACCTATAGTATATGTTAGGGCTATTAAGTATATGTACGATGGAGCCAAGACTCGGGTTAGGACTAGGGATGGGGACTCAGAGCACTTTCCTGTCTTGATGGGGTTAAATCAAGGATCGACTCTTAGTTCATTTCTTTTTATCGTGGTGATGGATATTTTGACGTCGTACATTTAGGATGAGGTACCTTATTATTTGCTTTTTGCGGATGATATAGTCTTGATTGATGAGACTTGTAGTAGAGTTAATGCTAAGTTGGAGGAAAACTCTTGAGTCTAAAGGGTTTAGGTTGAGTAGGTCCAAGACAAAATATTTGGAGTGTAAGTTCAGCGAGGTGTCTCATGAGCCTGATGTGGTTGTTAAGCTTGACGCATATTCTATCAGTAAGAGAGATATTTTCAAGTATCTGGGGTCGATGATTCAGGAGAATGGAGATATTAACGAGGATATCATTCATCAAATTGGGGTAGGGTGGGTGAAATGAAGGCTCGCCTCCAGTATCTTGTGTGATGAAAAGGTACCTCCCAAACTTAAAGAAAAGTTCTACAGAGTGATGGTTAGACCTGCTTTGTTTTATGGGCTGAAGTGTTGTCCTGTTAAGAAGACCCACATCCAGAAAATGAAGATGGCAGAGATTAGAATGCTTCGGTAGATGAGTGGGTGTACTAGCAAAGATAGGATTAGAAATGAGATTATTCGGGATAAGGTGAGATTGGCTTTGGTGGAATTCAAGATGAGGGGAGCAAGGTTGAGATAGTTTGGTCATATGATGTGGAGGAGCACGGATGTCCTAGTGCAGAGGTGTGAGAGGTTGGCTAGGGATGGTTTCAAGTGAGGTAGAGGTATACAGAAGAAATATTGGAGGGAGATGATTAGACATGGCATGGAGCAACTTCATCTTACCATGGACATAACCCTGGATAGGAAGTTGTGGAGGAGACGAATTAAAGTAGAATGTTAGTCTAAGTTAGGATATTGTATGTTTTGGTGTATACTTGGAGTATCTTGCTTTAGGTATTATTGTATATGTTAATTTCAATTGTATCTTGTTCTATTAGTATTCCTTATCTTATCTTAGATTATTATATTTAAGATGGGGGTCTATCGAAAATAGTCTCTCTATCTCACAATTGATGTAGTGGTATGGACTGCGTACACTTATCCTCCCCAAACCCCACTTGGTAGGAATATACTGGGTATATTGTTGTTGTTGTTGTACTTGTTTTAGTCTCAATTCAATTTTGAGAACTTATTACATATATTTACCTCCAAAACTGGACAGAGTCGATTGGCTATAGATTATAAAAGTCTTAGAAGTGTTTAAGAATATCCCCGAGTCCCCAATAGGCCCCTAAATTCGATAAGCCAAAGTATTCAAAGAAGATGGCCATCGTAGGTCCTGCCTTTATGAACTATTAAGCTGAAGGAGGTATATACACGTGTGTCAGTTATGGTACTTGGTTTAGCCCTATCACCTGGTTTTTACCTTATATTTATTTATTCATATACATCATCTATCAAAAGTATGATTGTCGTTTGTACCTATCGATCTTATAGGGGTTTGATTAGGTTATGCTTGTTATTATGTTCCTTCAAAACTTATGGGGGTCCAATTAGATTAAATTTGTCCGAGCTAGCCGATTACGATATTATTGTATAGTTCGTGATAGGCTGATTATTAATTGGTACCCAAGATTGTAGGTAGGCTTCTAAACTCTTTTCATCTTTATTGTAGTGAGCTTTATTACTGTTAGACTATCTTATGGTTGTTCATATTATGGTTAGACGTCCTGATTATACTTGAGCTAGCTCCTTTCTTGATTTTGTAATCCTCGTGATAATTAGGTTGGTAGGCTAGCTCTCTAAGGTTGACACGATCGTGTTTAGTTATTCCTATCGTATATGAATTTCTTTCTTTGTACTACTATTGTTTGTACCCTTTTCTGCGTACTACTAGTATATATCTCTTACTTTGTACTACTATTGCAAATCTCTTCCTTTATACTACTGAAGTATTATTGTTTAGCCAGGGGTCTATTGGAAACAGCCTCTCTACTGCTTCGGAGGTAGTGGTATGGACTGCGTACATTTTACCCTCCCCAGACCCCACTAGGTGGGAATACACTGGGTACGTTGTTGTTGTTGTACTTAGTGTATTACACCACCTTTTTTATTTATTGTAGAGTTTAGTAGTTTATATCACACCACCTTTTTTATTTATTGGTAGAGTTTAGTAGTTTATCCTTACCTCTCTATTATCCGGTTAAAAATCCGGTCAAAAACTAAAGTTTTTTTTTTTCAATATACACTATATATACCCATCTATATACATTTTAAATACATTAAACAATATATATACATTATATATATAGTATATACTACATTAGAATTTAAAAAATATATATATACAGATAGACACAATTACACATATATATGTAACATTCAATAGATACGACTATACATACTACTTTAAATAAAACATAGACTACAATATATATATATATATAACATATACACATGTATACGTTAAATATATACGTCTATAGAAGATATATACACATATATACGCACCATTCAATATATATGTACTACTTTAAATAAAACATATACTACAATATATATACTACAATATACACACACTATATATATATATAGTTATATACTAATTTATAAAACATATACACATGTATACATTAAATATATACGTCTATAGAAGATATATACACATATATACATACCATTCAATATATACGTACTACTTTAAATAAAATATACTACAATATATACACACACTATATATATAGTTATATACTAATTTATAAAACATATACACATGTATACGTTAAATATATACGTCTATAGAAGATATATAAACATATATATGTACCATTCAATATATACGTACTACTTTAAATAAAATATATTATAATATATACACACACTATATACTACAATATATACACATACTATATATATAGTTATATACTAATTTATAAAATATATACACATATATGCGTTAAATATATACGTCTATAGAAGATATATACACATATATACGTGCCATTCAATATATACGTCCACATATAAAATATATGTACTTCTTTAAATAAAACATATGTTACTTAGTATAATTAATTAATAATACTTTATATTAAATTACTCCATTTTAAAAATAAAAAATAAAAAACCGGGTCGGTTAACCGACGGACCTGGATCGAGCTTGGTCCGAGCCGGGTTAACCGGGCCCAAAACCAAAAATAGATCGGCCCGAAACTTGGTATCCTACAGCCCGTGAGCCATTTTTTAAAATGGGTCGAGCTGGGTCAGCCCGGCCCGTTTGACAGGTATAAATCTAAGCCAACGATATATCAAATTAAAGTATCTGGATTAACCAACAAGAAATTCCACGACAATGCATCAATCGAAAAACAAAACTAAAAATCGTAGACAAAGAACTCGGCGACATCAAACAAATTGAAAACGATAATATGAGAGGATGAATTGAAACAAATAGAAGTTTGAAGGAATTACAGAAATGAGACACATTTTTAGCATTGAAAGATGGAAGGACACACATAATTAAGCAATTTTTGAAGCTACGTAATTGGAGATATATCATTCGTTGTACCTATGCCTCAAACAAGTAAAATCTAATATTTAATTAATCTCAAAGGAAATTTAGATTAACTTCACATGTGATTACTAACCTTTTTTTCAAATAATAGAGCTATTTTTCTGTTACATACTAAGCAACTGAAATTATAACATTAAATTAAATGACTTACAATTATTTTTATTACATTAAAACGTATTACCCAATATACGAGTAAAATAACAAATTTTTATCTATCATATAATAGTATAATCACCTTGTTTGATAGACTTTGTTATAATTTAATAAAAATTGTACAGTGCATAAAGTTTAATTATTTATAAAATTATAAAGTTATTAATTTGAATGTCATATTCTATAAAGTACAAGTATTCTAATGCCACAAAAAATATTTTTGTAGTTTTGCATCCGGAAAAATTCTTACTCCCTCGTGTTTCAAATGAGTGACATAGTTTAATTTAGCACAAAGTTTAAAAAGATAAAGAGACTTTTAAATTTGTAATCCTAAATTAAAGTTATATCAAATTTAAAATGTCATTTAATCATGTGATTTTAAACGTGTCATGCGAGAAGTTGCAATTGAAGTATTTCTAAAAAAAAAAGGAGGGGAGGGGGGGGAGGGTTGGCACAGTCATTTTATTTGAAATAGATTAAAAACAACATGTCAACTTTTTAAAAACAGGGAGGAGGATAAAGTGTAAGAGTTAAATGTTGGTTATATTAAACTAAAGGTGCAAAATGTGAAGAAAATTGGAAGTTTAGGTAAGTATTCGTAGCTATGGAATCTAGAGGGAGGTGAATGGATGTTTCGTGAACCCTAAAAAGTACATCACGATAAGCCCTCCCTCCCTGATAACAAGACGAGAAAACCCATTCTCCGAGTGAGTGAAGAGAGAAGAGATGCAAATCTTCGTGAAAACCCTAACAGGGAAGACCATAACCCTTGAGGTTGAATCCAGCGATACCATTGACAATGTCAAGGCTAAGATTCAGGATAAGGAAGGCATCCCTCCAGACCAGCAGCGTTTGATATTTGCTGGTAAGCAGCTTGAAGATGGCCGTACGCTGGCAGACTATAATATCCAAAAAGGTCAGTATCTTGATATACTATAATTTTGGTTTAATTCTTAGTTTTTTATGGTTGATTAAGTTAATAGTATGTTTTGAAAAACAGAGTCCACTCTGCATCTTGTTCTGAGGCTTCGTGGTGGGATTATTGAACCATCTCTTATGGCTTTGGCCAGGAAGTACAATCAGGATAAAATGATTTGCCGCAAGTAAGTTCTTCCTTAACAACATGACTGATATTTGTTTCCTTGAAAAAATGGTACAGTTGAATTTATTAGATAAAGACACGCAGATTGATTTGACTCAACAGTAAAGGACAATGATGTAACTAAACAAACTAACGAATCAATCTTTGAATGTTGATTCCAGAATCAAAGGCTTCTATATGAATGTTTTCCTTGAATCTGCCTTAAGTGAGTAAGCTAAGAAAAATGTTAATAATAATGCCTTGTATTGTCAAAATTCCAACCCCTTTACCAGTGAGTATTTTTAACTATTAATAGGCAACGAGTAAAATATATTAGCCAATAAAAATGTACTGCTTGGGCGTTAAAATACATTGTCCAATAGAGTGGTTCCATTTGGAGATATCATCATCCGCCCTTGCTGCAATCCCTCTGCGATTCGCGGGATCCTGTATAGACTAGCTGATGTGTCTTTCTCTTCTTTCCTCTAATGGTGACTTTGGGCTACGAGTTCCTGTCTTATTAATAGAAGCCCCTATTGACATGGCGTCATGATAGAAGTGGCCGATATCGGAGATGTAGTGATTCATGTCGCTCTTACGGGTGATTCTTTGGAGATGGCTTACCTTCGGAGACTCTATTGAGCTCATTCTTTAATATCATTCTGATGCCACATGTCTTCATCCTGTGTGGCTATGTGTCCTCGATACATTAGCCCATACATATTCACGTATGTCGTATTGGAATGAATTGGACATGTAAATGAATAGAGAAGATTTATGTAATCAATTCCAATTAATTGCGATTTGACATTGTAAACCTTTACAGGCTGTCTAAATTAGAAGCTATTGGTATTTTCCCGAGTTTTTATAGTTCTAGTAGGTTCTATTTGTTGTTCCCCTAGGCAATTGCTAATATGTCTAAAGTCTAAGAGGGAAGAATGACTGTAATGAAATGCCCTTTTTTTAGTGTGAGCTCAAGCGTGTAGATGGCATTTCGTGTTCTTGTTCTCACTCGTAAGACATGTTGAGTATCTTTCACCTTTGTATTCTTCATTTCTAGTGGAACTATTGTTGTCATCGTTTGACATGGAAAAGTAACTTGGAAGGTGGTCTTTCTTAGAAATGATCCACTATGAAGTTATATTGCACAAGGAAGTTAGTGTCTATCTACCGCTGTTATCTAATTTGTATTGCCCTAGAGCATTGTACGTAGCAAAGAAATTAAGATCCTTTCCAGCGTTATTTGTGTAGCAGCCAAAGAAGTAACTAGAAAGTGACTCTTTGAGGGAATGGGAGGTACAGGAAGCTGCTAAATACTTTCTTACCTTGAACTCAAACGTGTGTAGATTTGCTTGTATAGCTCTTCTGATATGGGAGCTGTGCCGGGCAATGTTCTGATTGTCATTTCCTGAGGTATTGTATGATCATTGTATAACTAAATAAACTTTTGGTGCTAAAATAAAGTCCGTGTATATTTCCTATAAAATGAAGTCCATGCACTATGAATTTACATTCTATTGGGTTAAGTTGTGTGACTAATGGAATTGTGGTTTTTTTGTCCTTTCTATTGGGGGTATTTATGCATTTTCTTCTGCAGGTGCTATGCCCGGTTGCACCCTCGTGCTGTCAACTGCAGGAAAAAGAAGTGTGGCCATAGCAACCAGGTATCTTCTTTGTTAATTTTGTGTAACATTGTGTATCACTTGACTCCATACTAAAGGGTTCTCTGTTTCCTAATTTTATTGCAGTTGAGGCCAAAGAAGAAGATCAAGTAAACATGTGGTTGTTTTTGCTGCCAAGACGCAGTACAATTTGGCACTCTTTTGTATTTTATTTGCTGAACTTTTGGTCCGTCATGTCTGTTTCACTATATAAGTTTTAAAAATCTACTTCCATTTGCTTTACACTTTATCTACTCAACAGAGTTTTGTCAAATGCGCAACGGTTTAGCAGCTTCCTTTTTTCATTGATGAGCAGTGTTATGCAATATGCATGAAACCACTTGCTTAGGGAAAAGATGAGCATGCTTTTATAGATCGTAAACTCACTTGACTCTGCTTGTGTAATGTGTTGCTCAGCACGTGTGGTTTGCTAGGAAAAAGAAAACATTATTTTGTGACTCACGGAGTGTCTCACAAGATAGTGGACCCGAAAGTATAAGATTTCAAAAGAAGCTTCACACAACTATGAGACATACTCAAGCTTTTCGTTTTGGTAGCCTGTTTTTCACCGAAACAAAGTTATTCTTCCGTATTTTTGTTGTTGGATCCCATCCCATGTTAGTTCCATTTCCTCTGCAACAATTGCAACTTGTTTTCCTATTAAAATAAGGTATTCAGTTTCTGGCTGCTGCCTCTAGCTTTGGGAATCGGTCTTAAAACGAAAAGAAAAAGGATCACTTTTCAGAGCTTGACGTATTTAACCATAAAGTATTTGGAATTGCCTAAGCTTAATTAATCCAGATTCTTTTATAAAATCCATAGGCGTGGGATGCCCTCAGAATTCAAAATCGAGAGAATTCAAAATCGAGACTTCTAATGGGGGGGGGGGGGGGGGATTTTAAATTTTTTGACTTGGTTGTACGACTTCATGTGAGTAAAAGGTATATGCAACTTTGTTTCAGTAGTGATAGGCGTTGGTCTTTGATTTCCATGATTCTTTAGACTTCCATTCTTGGAATTTCAGCTTTCATACTGCAGATTGGCGGGCAATTTGAGGAACGATATATCCATTTTTAATTAACTGTTTATCATACAGAAAAGCCCTATAAACACTTTTTTCTTGTGAAATACATTACGAGCTGTCAATCCCAAAAGAAAAAGAACATCACTGCAATATTTCGGAAAAAGGCAAGTGTTTCTCTTGTTATGCTCCTGAATCACATGTAAAACCGCGACTGTTCATGCTACTAGTTCTACTTGCAAATCATTTTGGCAAGCTCTTTGCAGACTCTCGGCACAATGGATAAAAGCAACTGTGGGGGAACTGTCTTCCTTCTATTTCTGCGCAACCTTGGTTCTCTATCAGTGTGGAAAAAAAAAAAGAAACTGTTTTATTGATCAAGTTTCTGTCATAATTGACTCCTTTGAAAGTTTTGGTGTATTTGTCGTGTTCAAAATTCCCACCACTTGGAATTGGCACATGACGGTTCGAAGGAACCACCTTGACCTACCGCATACCAGTGCCCAGGTGATCCTAAGGAACTTTCTCCTAATTCCTCCATGTTCCAAAACTCTGCTTCTTCTTTGAACCTAAAGTATTCGATTAATGTTCCTTCTCTGTCACTATCCGCTCCCTTAATCCTCTCATGATCTAAACTCTCATTTAAGCAACCTGGGATATTGTCCTTCAAATCTAGTTCTGTTCCTACATTTTCTGAGCTTGTATAGACTTCACTGCCTATTGAATCTTGCCTTCTGCTGCAATCAGCATGGTTGTTTTCCAGATGATCATTTAGTTCCTTTAACTGTTCGAGAACAAAACATCATTCGAGCTTTGATATGTTATTGAGACGAACTTAAATTTAAAATATTTATATAGCTAACTCCAACTTTCTTGGATCGATGAATATTGAGAAAGTTAACTGGGAGGGAAGGGAGTTAATACGATACCTGCTTGAGCAACGATTCCTTTTCTTTCTTCAATGAGTCAAATTGCACAGCTAAATTGTCAAATTCAGCTTTCAGTAGTCTGTATTCGTGTTCGAGTTGCTTTGTTTTCCATCTGGCCCTTCTGTTCTGAAACCAAATAGCAACTTGACGAGTTTGCAGCCCAAGATCTCTTGCAAGCTCAAGCTTCTTGCTTGGTTCAAGCTTTGTCTTTTGTTTAAACATGGATTCAAGTGCCTTCACTTGTTCATCACTAAACCTTTTACCATCTTCACACTTCTTCTTTGAACACTCAGCTAGACCATCTTCTGCTTCCATCACTTTGTTTAGTGAGTTCCAATACACTTGAAAGGTTCAATTGTTTGATGGGATAAGAAATAGAGTATTAATTTATTGGACACTTGCTAAACAATTGGGTTCTGTTATTATTTATAGCAAGCATGCAAGAAATATCTGGTTTGGTTACTCTCAGGTGATTGATACATGTGGTTTGTTGTTTAAATTATAAGTCAATCGTTTAAGCTATCGTGTACCTTTTTCAACTCCCGTCACTTTTTGGACTCTATCTTGGACCGCTTTTTATCCTTTTAGTTTGGGGCTACATTTTTCTCCCATTAATGATAACTCTTGACAAGTGTAGAAATTGAAACTTATTGGATTCAAGCTCAATTCATGTTATTCAAATGTCATGATCCGAGACTATCTCTTATTTGTAATACGGTGCTTAGAGTTATAAGTGATTTCAAGCTAATCCCTGATCTGAAATGACACTAAGAATATTGTAATAAACTGAATAATAATGTGCGAAAAAATTAAAATCAAATATCAATGTTAAACAAAAATGAAAATGACTGAACATCACACCAAACTGAATCTATATTGTTTGTCTAAAAGCATGTACTAAGACGAGTTGTTGGGACAAGCTCCTAACTAATACTAATTGCCTGAAATAGAAATAAAATAAAATGAAATACTGCTACTAGTCCTCGAATGCTGAGGACTCACCAAAGTACTGTTGTTGATGTAGTAGGAGATCGTACTAAGCGTGATCCGAATGCTGAGCGTCAAAACCTATATTATGAGATAATATAACATAAAAGAAAGTAAGTGATCAGTACTTTGAATAGACTGAGTATATGAGATAGAAAAAAACTGATATAGGCTGAACATGATGAATGTAACATGGTAATGATGCAAGACCAAGTAATAAACATGTACTACTGTATGATAAGCTAAATAACTGAATACCAGGTCATGCAAGTATTTGAATCTGAACTGTGGGTTGTGGTCTGTAAACTGTGGGAGCTACTAATAGCTGACATACCCCAATCTAAGCAAACTAGGGTCCAACCTATAACCCCAGCTGAAAGGGTGTTCAATACCTTATTAGGGTTACTGACACTGACTGACATTGATCCACTAAATTGATATTCGAAAGGACTAAGGTGTCGAGCCTGGTTTGGCAGGTGACCCTTTAGAACCTACGTGGCGTCATAATTCTGGGACTTATGAAATTCTACTAATGGTTTCAGCTTAATTGACGGATGAGTCTTCATTCCTGCATCCGCTCGGTGCTAAGTACTACTCCCAATTGAATGACATTGACAACTACAATGCTCAATGATTATAATAATCCGAAGACTGGAAAAATAAATGAATTATCTGAAAGCATTTCAAAAAATGTAAGTTGGAGGATTTAATATTCATAAATATATGCATGATATCCTAGGTCATCAGGTGTTCATAACCCGACATCTCTGAAGAATACAATTATCATGTCAACTTCATACATTGAGTGAGAGTTAAGGAATTTAATAACTCAAACCCAACAATCATGGAGTTCACAATGTAATTAGGGTTTATGATTATAACATATATGGTATTGAAATTCATGTTGAAACATGGGTTTATAACTCAATGGTCTCAATGAGTTGGAATATCAAGAAATTCACAATATTCATGAACCCTGAATTCTGGCGAAAGAATTAAACTGAGAAATTGAGTTAAATTTAAGACTAATGGGTGAAAGGAGACCCATTGATGAAATCTCACATATCTGAAGTTGAAAACCCTAAAGAAATCTTTGAAATTGGGACTAAAGCTGAAGAACTCTAATTCTCCCTTGGGGAAAGAAAATCGCATCTTTCTTTGTGTTAAAGCTAGGTGTTGATTATTTTCTAAGTAATGAGGGCTTAGGGTAATATTTTTCCTAAATATTCAGCCTGAAAAATCTTAAAAGACATAATTTTGATGTTAAAATAGTGAAAAAAGACTGATGTTGCCCTTTTAAATTCGTCACTAAAAAGTTGTTGGAAGGAACGTACGATACCTTCCCACGATCATGGGATCCACTTACTATCGTGGGTGGTGTTCGCAATTGGGATATGTATGTGAGATTTATGAACTCCACCAGACGATTCTTTGTATAATCGTATGACCCACCTATAATCGTACCTTGGTTCGCAGATTGAAGGTTCCAACTAGATCAACTTTAGAAGTCAAGATCGTACCTAAAATCGTGATTTCTAACCATGGTCGTGGTTTCCTCTCATGATTAGAAGGTATAATTGTCAACTTTCGGATGTTTGGGGTTGTTTCAATCAGAAGGGATCATTGTACGGTCGTACAATCTCACCACTATCGTACTTATGCTCATAAGTTCTCACTACTGGACAATGTTTCACTTAAATGGTCATTACTTCTTGCTCCGACATCAGATTAAGGCGAAATTGGATGCATTGAAAAGATAATTCAAATATCTATCATTTGATTGTCTTGAGCTAAAAAATGTTTCAAAATCTAGGAGTTATTCTCATTTGAAGTTGACTATATTAAGATTCTTCTCAAGGAATCAATCGGTAAGAAAGGTTTTGACTTGGCCATGAGCTAGTAGTTACTTATGGCTTTAATAAATATCTAAATCACTTTTCGTACCATCAAGACATGATGTTTGATATTACATGTATTTGAAGCATGATTCTAATCTTAATTTAAATTTTTGGTGTGTTATATCAAATCAGACGGACTGTTCAATTTCAAATTAAAAAGATAAAAAATATATATATCAAAAGGAATGATGAGTTTTTTAGGAGGCATTTAGAAAATCTAATATATTTCTAAATATTTATCAAGAGATTAACACTTTAAATATCATTTTTTTTTAAATCAAAGTGATCTCTTCAGTCGAAGTGGTGCCTGATGTCCTAGGAGATCAAACAGAGTCTAAAACATTCTATGTTTGAAATATATTACTAACGATTTTTAAATCACGAAAAAAAATTATAAAAGAAAAATCAAAGGATACAAAAGGTTGCACTCACAATTTTGATGCATAAAATTATTTTGTGATTGTAATTTACCTTCTATACTTTAGAAAAATTCTTGCAATTTCTATAGGATAAGTCAAAGCATGTGCATTCTTATCGATAAAAGAAGTTATCCTTCTAACTAATATCTTTCTAAGTTCTAACTAATATGCCTTATCTTTAGATCAATAATTTCACTTTTTATTTATAATTGGCTCAGTTTTTTTGTATGATGACATGATAACTCACCTTATTAAAGAACGTATTTGAGTTAAATTCTTACTCTATAACACTGCTTAGCAATCGAAAAAGTTAATGCATGTGAGACATGTAACTATGTTACTTATATTTATCGTTATACATAACTACATATTTTATCTACTTTAATTTATTTGTCTTTTTTAATGCAAAAAAAAAATAAAAAAAATATTTGAGTTTTATGGTCGTAAACTACACACGTATAATATTTTAAATTGTCCTTTAATTTAATGATTTTAAATATAACAAATGAAAATTAGAATTAAAAAAATTATCAAAATGAAATATTTTTTTTAAAATGACTAAAAATCAAAAAGTAAAACAAATACATTGAAACAATGGAAATAATTTCTCACTTAGAGAGGGGTCTAGGACACCAATGAAAAAAAGGTCAAACTAATTGGCAGCCCCATAAATTTGACACAATTTCATTTTAACACCTCAACTAAGCATTGTTCATTTTAAATACTCAAAGTAGTATTTTGTTGTGTCATTTTGACACCTTTTTGACATTGAGCAAAACAAATAAGGAGTATAATAAACTCTTCGATGACGTGAAAAACAACGAATAAAAGAATTACATATGGCATTTTAAATTTTGAAAAAAAAATATTTTTATTATATAATATGGATGTCAAGTGACATATGTATGTGTGAAATGTCATTAATTAGAGATAATAGTTAGTAGTGAAATTGAATTTGAACACTAAGAGTTACTTGTTCAATTTGAATTTGAATACCTAAAGTAGTTGGTCAAATCTCCAACTTGAAGTTATTTGTTCAATTTGGATTTGAATACCTAAGAAAGTTGGTCAAGTTGCCAACTTGATGTCAAGCTTAGTAACCTTAGGGAATAAGTTTGGTGGTCTATAAATAGCCACCCTTTTGTATATTTTTATTGATATATGAAAGTAGTAAAACAAAAGTACTACTAAAATTTTCTAAAGTGATCTCCTTTCTTTAAGTTTGATATTGATATTTTATTTTTATTTTATAACACGTTATCAGTACGAGATTACTTTAAATTTGAAGGCTAAGAAAAAAATTAAATCAGAAAGTGGAGAAGACAAGGCCGCAAGAACTATGTGATCATCATGATTTGGATTATACTTTTCTGCTATTTATGATAAGAGAAGTATATTATTATCTCATGTTCTGTAACTAAGTTTGTTTGATAATCACAAAGTGGTGATATTGTTGTAGGCTCAAGTTTGAGTTTATTAAACTTTAGTCTAATGTGTTATTGGCTGAGGATGTGATGATGGATTTAAATCTCATGTCATTAAGAAGGTAAGACATCGGGTTAAAAGTCCTGATGCACCATGATGATAAAATTTTGGGTTCAACTCTCATTGATTTTTAGCCTAAGACGTTTTTATATGGATAAGACGTTGAGCTTGAATCTCAATGTACCATATTGATGATATAACGATGACTAAAGTCAAAATTTTGATGAAAATTATGAAATATCTCTCATTGAATACGCTTTATTCCCTGAAGTGAATGTGGTAACAGCCCATAATATGTCTGAAGAAGATATGTGATTAAATTGATGAATATGAATATAGGCGTAACAAGGACAAAACCTTTCATTACATTATATATACGCCTCGATTTGCTCATGAAGGAGCAATATCTTGAAAGAAATTCTAAGCTATCATAATTTGATAGATTTAAGACATCATTATATTTTATTTTTGAGAATGAGAATTTCTATTGTTAAAATTACAAATTCATTTTCTGGGTGATAGCAGTAACACCTCCATAAGAGGTAGAACAATTGAGAAGAAATATTATGGAATATACTCTAAAATAGTAAACTTAAAAAATTATTTATGTTGGAGTAAATCTGAAATTTACTAAGTAAAACTCATATGTCATGGTAAACTTGCAGTTTATTAGTACAAATAAGTTCGCTATTGGTTCAGAGTCAGGAACCAAATAATTTTCATCTGAAAATTTGAATGTGGGGTAAAGGATTTGATTGCTCCACCACAACGCACAAAGATGAATCCCAAAATAAGCTTGGGGTAAATGTTAGATTTTCTAATATTAGGGGAAGAGATGATTAATAGTTGAAAATTATGCATGAAATAAATTATCTAGATCCTCATAAAATATATGTGAACTTGAATTTCAAGATATAATTCATTTGAAAAATATTTCAAACTAATTGTCGGATGTGTTTGCTGACTCTATATGATAATTCAACTGTAAAATACTCTAATAAAAAGTTTGTAAAATGACAGAGTCTATGGCACACCTGAAGCGTGATAGACCAACTGGTTCAAAAAGTAAAACTCCTTGAAGAAGGGAAGGAGCAAATGATCAAGATGGTCATAATAATGGGACAAGTGCTTTGAAGAGCACTGACATAACACTTTAAAAACCTTGGCAAAGATTCAGGTACCTGAATAGTAATGGATATGAAGAGATCTTCCTAAGTTATATCTTATTGGAATTGATATCAAACAATCATAGATGATATCTTTGACATAATATGCGTTCAATATTATAAATAATATTGAGGATCTTGAATACAAATCTATCAAAAAAATGGACAGATAAATTATTGGCCAAACAAAAGTATGTAGTTCAAGTAATTTGTTATTGAACGCATAATTCAAAGACCAAAGAGATAATGCGAGTGGGATACAAATGACTTATGATGCAAAAAAAATTCGTGAAATATCAAGTATGACTTGTGCTTTGGGCATAAAGGTTTCACAAAGTTCTTGGCATTATTGTAGGAGAATTGTTCTCCTTTGGTGGATGAAATGAGGTTTATTTCAATCTGACAATATTGAAAAGCTTGAATATGTATAATAAATTATTGTCATGTCTAGCTAGATAACGAAGGTTATATGAAAATTGTTAAAGGATTCAAAATGTTATAAAGCAATTTCATTAAATACCTTAATAATTATAAAGATCGCTTAACTTGACAACAGATCAATTTTGATATCATAAAAATGATTAGTAAGTACCATATTTTAGTGTAGTTGGTGCACTTATGAGATGCGGAGCATCATTTATAAGAGTAAAGTGATTTTTTAATAGATACGACTATAGTATAATATGTGTTGCACTCTTTTTTTCTTAGCCGAGGTTTTATTCCATAGGATTTTCCTAACAAGGTTTTTAAGGAGGTAGTTAATGATGCATATTACTGAATGTGTACACGGAGTGTTTAGCAAATGAAATATTTGTCCATCAATAAACATACATTGAAAGGGTATTTATTTGATTCACATGAAATTCAATCTCAGATGGGCTATTTACTTATAAATGGAGATACAACTACATCATGACGTCCGATAAAGTATACAACAACTGTCACTTCTTCAAATCATGCTAAGATAATTAGCATTCATGAAGTAAGTCAAAAATGTGTGTGATTATAATACATCTCATTTGTAAAAAATGTGGTTTGAAATATGATAAAGTGCCTACGATTTTATATGAAGATAATGTAGCATGCATAGCGCAATTAAAGGAAGGATTCACAAAAGGAGATAGATCAAAGCACATTTCGCCAAAATTTTTCTACATACATGAGCTCCAGAAGAATGATAATATCAACGTGCGACAGATTCATTCAAGAGACAATATAGCTGATATATTCACCAAGTCTCTATGAACTGTAATTTTTTAAAAGACGGTGCATGAGATTGGAATGCGGAAATTCAAGTTATTAAATTGAAGTTTTCATCAAGGAGAGTAAAATATGTGTTGTACTCTTTTGACCTTAACCAAGGTTTTGTTCTAATCAAATTTTCCTAGTAAGGTTTTTAATGAGACAACATTAAAGACGTATTACAAGATGTTTGTACTCTTTTTTCTTCACTAAGCTTTTTTCCTTTGAATTTTCCAAGTAAGATTTTAACGAGACACATTATCTACTTAATGGACATCCAAGGGGGAGTGTTATATAATATGAATGTCAAGTGACACATGTATGAGTGAAATGTCATTAATTAGAGATGATAGTTAGTAGTCAAATTGAATTTGAACACCAACAGTTACTTGTTCAATTTGAATTTGAATACCTAAGGTAGTTGGCCAAATCTCCAACTTGAAGTTACTTGTTCAATTTGAATTTGAATACCTAAGGTAGTTGGCCAAATCTCCAACTTGAAGTTACACGCTCTTCTTCATTTGTAGAAACAACCTCATCACATCCATTTCAAGGAATGATCTTCTCCATTGAAATGCGAAACAAGCTTCCATCATTTTCTTAAGAACTTCTTCAATGGAGATCAAATTTTTTAATTTAAATCTATTCTTAGATTGATCTTTTTTAAATCTTTTTCTTCATTGTATTATATCATGACAGCATATTTATAGAATCCGATTGACTAAGATTTAAAATAATGGCTATTGCAATGATGATGACATTTTCCCAGTTTATTGTGAGACCTTATATTTTAAGGTCCGGCAATATACTCTGTTTTCAACACATATATGTCTAAGCTTCGCTTTTATTTATTTATCATTTCTGAATTCATAATCAAGTAGAGATTTTCCATTTTCACTGAGATTGTGAATTTTTTTTCTTTTTTGAATTTTATTTATTTATTGTTATAATTTTGATTTATAGTGTAAAATGGTGGCAATTGCAATGATGTTAACATTAATCTCAACTCTATGAGGCTTTATTTTTAAGGTTGTGCATCACACTTAATTTCCAACACATGTAAATATGAGCTTTGCCTTTTTTTCGTTAATTTTCTATTTTCCTCAACAATTGTGAATTTCTTTCTTTCTTTCAGATTCTGTTTGGTTTGTTGTTATAATTTTTGTTCAAAGGTAATGAGACGGAGGAGGACAAAGAAAAATGTGACGGCCAAGATGAATTTTGAGATAGAGTTTCTGTCGCAGTCATCAGTTGGAGTCATTGATTATTAATGAAGGGATGATAGAAAGTGTTAATTTATATTTTTAAAAATTTAAATTTGATGTGAAAAAATGAAGGGAGAAGACTACGACGGTAATCTGTTAATAATGTGATTAGTGGTTTAATAGATGAAAATAAAATTATATAGTGAGTGAATATTAATGGAGTACAAATGGAGTGTTGATGGTGATGGAGGAGCATTGAAGTGAATAACGAAAGGTGGAGCAGGTGGAGAAAAAAGAGGAAAAAAGAAGAATGTAAAAGAAAATTACTAAAATTATGAAGAAAAAAAAGAAGCTTCCTCGGGCACTAAAGATATGTATATCACAGTTATTTTATCATTTCAGCAAAATGTGTTAAAATAGCACAATTGGACACTAGTTTAGATATCTAAAATAAACAAGAGATAACTACATTAGCAAATATAAGCTCCTAATTATTCTATTTAGTCTAACTTTTAATTAATTATAATTCATAACTCCTAATTATCTTATTTAACCTAACTTTTAATTAATTACAATTCATAATCTTTCTTGTCAATTAAATACAATTCATAGTCTCTTTTTTTTCCTCTCTTTCTCTATCTTTTTTGTCTTTTTCAAATGTTTTCCTTTTTTTCTTTTCCTTTTTTTCCCTTTTCCCTCTTCCTTTTTTTTTTTGGCTTTTTCGTTTCCCTTCTCCTTTTCATTTTTTCTCACGTTTTTTATATTTTTTCTTTCTCTTTTTCATTTTCTTCATTTTTTTTTTCTTTTTTCGTTTTTATTTCTTTTTCTTTGCAGACTTTTTTTGTATTTTTTTCGTTCTTTTTTTGACTTTTATTTTTTGTTATTTTAAAGAAAATTTTCTCTCATTTGTTGTTGTTGTTGTTGTATTATGTATTTTATATATCTTTTATATTTTATATTTAAGTGTATCATATTATATATTTGAAATAAATTTATTATTTCTATTTGAATAGTTTAGTCGTGAAACATGTATAATTTATTATATATATTTGTATACAAACAAGTATAAGAATTAATTGTATTTGCTTGAGTCTAAATTATTTAATTATTCAGTGTGTCATTCAATGCAAATATATCGTTAGTATTTGTATGTCAAATTTATTATTTATATTTTGTATATAAACAATTATCATTTGTATGTGTGTGGTTCAAGTTTTATAAACATGTATCATTTCATACAAATGTAACATTTGTATTTATATAATTCAATAGTTGTATTTGTACAATCTATCATTTGTATTTGTAGTGTTCAATTTATATAAGTAAAATACAATTCATATCAATGAATATAAATACAAGTGTTCGTAGAAAGAAAATAATAATTCTTTTTTCAACTGTTTAAAAATACAAATGATGCTATCAAATACGAGTTAAAATACAAAAAAAAAATAGAAATATAAATACAAATATAAAATATTTCTTTAAAAATGCAAGCGCATCGACGAAATAGAACACAAATATAAATACAAACAAAATACAAATACAATTGCAATCAACTATAAAATACAAATCTAAAACAGTTCTTCAAAATCAAGTGCAAATTTTATAAAATATAAATAATGGTGTGAACTATAAAATATAAGTGCAAATTATGAATGCGAACTTAAGATATAAATACGAAGTATAAAAACTAAATAAAAATACAAGCGCGAACTATAAACTACAAATACAAATATAATTGTATCAACGAATACAAAAATATAAATGATGATATGAATACAAATATAATAAGTGATTGTGATATTTTTATTATCATCCATGATTTATACTCACCGTAGTCATATTTTTTAAATATACAAAATATATAAAATATAACAAATGAGAAAAAATACAAAAAAACAAAATTAAAAAAAAAAAAAAAAATAGAAGTTAGAGATATAAGAGAGAAAGGAAAAAGAAGCAAAAAGAAAAAATATGAAAAAGAAAAATAAGAGAAATAAAATTTAGAGATAGAATAGAAAAAAAAAATGAAAAGAAAGAATAGAAAAAAATAGAAAATGAAAATTAAAAAATTAAAAAATCAACTAAAAGAGAAAAGAAAAAGAAACTAATGATGAATATGAATACAACGAGCATTTATGATATTCGACAAAGTCAATTTTTTTAGAAATATAAAAAAATAGTATAAAATAGAAAATGCAACTAAAAACAAGAAAAAATTTAACAAATAACAATAAAAGCTAAATATAAAAAAGAGAGAAAAAAAAAAAAAAAGCTAGACCGGGAATTTTTTTTAAAAAAAAAAAGAGGTTATGAGCGTTAAAATAAAAATTTCTGTCAAATTTAAAAATGGACAATGTTTTTGGCCAAAAAATAAAAACAAAGAGGGGTCTAAGAACACCTAAATCGTACACAAAAAAACAAAAACAAAAGAGGTGTCTAGAACACCTAAATCGTACGGGATATGGCTTCATAGGAATAGGACTGGATAATGAAGGGCCTATTTTACGAGTCCAATATTAATATTTTAAGGGCAAAATTCACAAATAACATACTTAAGACCTTAATTATAAGATTCATAGAAACACTTTCATAATTACCTAAGGTAGCAGTTTATATTTTGTATTTTAACAAACTGTTGCTATAAAAATATAAATACAATTGATTTTATTGTCCTTAATTAACTGAAATCAGTTGAGGTAAATATGGTGAAATTACCTTAAATTAAATGTTCAGATTCCTTTCCCACTAAAACCTAATAATCACGTGATTTTCGACATTTGTTACCAACAACAATCAAATTCAATTTTTGGTTTCAAAAAACGTGTTCAGGCCAAAACAAAATCAAAATTAATTGAATCTTTTTCTGTTCAATTTCTTCTAATTGTACAATCAAATTAAAGTGTATCTTCTTCTGTTCAATTTCTTCAAATTCAACGATTATTTTGAACAATCAGTTTCTTTGAATTCAACGATCAACTGTACCTTCATCTAGATAATTTGTTTGAATTCAACCATCGATTGTAAATTCATCCTTTGTTGTTGTTAAAGGTATTCATTCATAATATTTTTTCTCATATCAATTTCATAAAGTTTTATGAAATTGAAAAAATAGAATTTGTGCTCTAAAAAAATTCGTACCGTTACAGTTATTTGGTTAGAAATTTTTTTAGTGATCCATTACTGCTGCTTCGTTCAAATTTTCCACGACATAGTTAATTTTTTTTTGAATATTTTATAGATAAATTTTGAGTAAAAGTTATGCTACAGTAAATTAATCCGGTAGAACAAAATAGTGATTGAAATCAGTTTTTCAAGCTGATCAAAATTCATTTTTTGGAGTTTTGATTCTCGAAATTTATAGTATATCTATATATGTGAAAAGTTTGTTTATAGATAATTTGATTGTGTTCGATTATGAAGGTTGTGGCTTTAATTTTATTTAACATTGAACAACTAATTTTTAATTGTATTTTATCTGAAAATTTTTCTGTGTTTGTATTTTAAGTTTAACAAATATTTCGTAATTATATTTTCGCGAGTAGTTGTTGGCTGTAGAATTTTCGGGAGTAGTTGTTGGCTTTGATTGTATTTGATTGTATTTTATCTGTAGTTGTATGTTTCGTAATTGTATTTTCGGGAGTAGTTATTTCGTAATTCTACGTTTATAACTATAGAATTTTGTTTGAGTTTTTGTTGTGTAAGTGTATGTTGTAACTATTGACAACTTACAAATATGTATATTTTTGTATTTTAGGTGAAATAAGTTAACAATGGGAATCATATCAGTTCTCGTGAAGCACTCTGAAAGGTGAACGTATGAAAAAAATTATGAAGAGTACGTAACTAATGCAATATTGTTGAGCATGACGACATCATTCAATAAACTACACAATCTTTTGGCATCTCACATAAATGTGGATTTGAGCAGCAATCGTATTCAAGTGGAATATCAAATCACTGGTAATGCAGGGCAAATACAAATACATAATGTATGTGTTGTTGAAAGAAGTGACGTCCAAAATAATTTGCATCAAGTGTTAAATACATTTGTTGAAGGTGTTAAAATTTAGCAGAGATATGTTTGAAAAGAAGAACATCAACTCATCCAGTGGTTGTGGGTCTAAGAGTAACAATAGGCGTTCATGTAAAAGTTATCGTAAATGATACATTTGTTCTCCCGTATTCTTTCTTTATAATTTCTTTTGCACTTTTCATAATAATGAACTCATTTGTGAGTCTTAAGATCTTTATCGATCATTTGCTATAATGCGTTATAAATAACAATTAGTAATACAATTATGTATTACTAAATTTGATAGAAAAATACATATGCTTTTTATTTGAAAAATATTATGTTTTAGAGTATATGTATTTGATACTGAGATGTTTTTCAAATATGATCACTTATACGTATTTGTAATATGAAAATATTTAAAAGTATTTGAAGTAAATGAACAAAGTTAAATTTGAATACTGCATATATATATATTGCAAAATCTGAACATATTTGATTTTTAAGCTAAATCTCATTGTAACAAAAAAATACTGAAATAATATACAGAGTATAAAATTATTGAAAACATATTAAACATAAAAGACTAAAATGAATTACTTTCATTCACTTCAAAAGTAGTAAGTTTGGTTCACTTCATATGTATTTTGAAAGTAAATGAACAAAGATTAAAATACATATGATGTTAACTGCATATGTATTTTTAAGTTAAATTTGAATACTGTATATATATATATATTGCAAAATCTGAACACTGCATATGTATTTTGAAGTTAAATCACACTGTAACAAATACAACTAAACACTAAAATAAAACACAAACTAAAATGAAAGACCAAAATGAATTACGTTCATTCAGTTCAAAATTAGTAACTTTGATTCACTTTATATATATTTGAAAGAAAATGAACCAAGAGTAAAATACATATGATATTAACTACATATGTATTTTTAAGTTAATATGAATACTGGATATGTATATATTGTAAAATTTGAACACTGCATATGTATTTTGAAGCTAAATCTCACTGTAACAAATAAAATTGAACAGTGAAATAAAACACAGACTATAAAATTATTGAAAATATATTCAACATAAAAGACTAAAGTGAATTACTTTCATTCACTTCAAAAATAAGTAACTTTGATTCACTTCAAAACATAAAATAAGTTTCTACAATTAATATCAAAATCCAGTTAAATCTTGTCAATTACAGAATGTAAGAAAATCATCAACCATCAGACTTCTAATACTTCTGTGACACTAGTTATCTTGCTTTTTCTAACAGGCCTCAATGACGTCTCGTCATCACTTTGAGCTTTTGCTTCTTTTTCCCTCTTGAAGTAATTCCACAATAGTGAAGCATATCTTGTATGAAATACGTTGCCTTGACCATAAGAAAGGCACTCTGCGTATGTAACTATATACAAACCACAGTCCCTACAAAAAAATATTGAATAATTATTAAAATATATTTGTACCAACTTACAAATTCTTTACAAATAACACATCAATATAAACTGTAAACTTCCCTCAATATCATTATCACTGTAGCAGCACATATGTGGTGCAAACTTGAAAGTTTTCTTACAATGAATATTTCATCACACAGCACCTATACAAAGTTAAACTACACCTTATTAAACTGTAAAAATAATAAAACACAATCAACACATCAAAATATATATATAAATATGCATATGTTTATTGAACAAAACAAAAACGCAAAACCATCACTAAAGCAAAATACATATGAAATTTGATATGTACGTATAAAAATACAAATGTTTCCCTATACCTTAAAATGTATATTGAACCTAACAAAAATACAAATGAAAGTACATATGTATCTATAAAACATACAAACTACATACGTATACCTTAAATGTATATTTAGTCAGCCATTTGTATATATGACATACCTACATAAATTGTATTGAAAAATTATTTACAAATATATTTGTATATCAACAGATACAAATACGTTCATAACCACGAATGTATTTGTATATTTCAACATTCCAATATACCGAATATACCTATCAAGTATAATAAATTCCATACATGCAACTTAGCAAATTCATTTAACATACAAATACAACTAAACATAGCAGTTTTACAAAATATATAAATAAAATCATGTTAACACAAAATGTATATTTAACCTATCATCTTAACAAATCAGCTTTACGGAAATCCCTAAATACATATCAGTTGATCAGTAAATACATATTAGCTTCACAAACAAACTACATATTACCCAAAATTGATAACAGCTTTACCGAAATCCCTAAATACATAACAGTAAATAAAAATACATATACAAAAAAAAAATACTTTTTTTTCCATGTCTTCTTCAACAACAAATCAATCCAAAATCATCTACAATATCCATTCAACTCTGATTATCCTCCATTAATCGCAACAAAACAAAATTCAGTTTCAATTCTCATCCAAAATTCAATTTTTTCAACTATATCAACTCGTAAAAACGACCTTGAAAATGATTTACAGTACAAAATATATTAAAAAAGAATTGTTAAATAGATAACATGCAATAACTGAATTTAATAGTTACCTGATTTTGTGGATCACAATCCTTATAAAAAATGTGAGAAAAAAAAATTGAAAGTGAAATTTGAGAGATTTGAAAGAAAAAAAGAAAGAAAAAAGGTAAAGTTTCGAAGAAAGAGAAAGATTGAAAAGAAAGAGAAAGAAAAAGTGAAAGAGAAAAGGTAAAGTTAAAAGGAAAGAGAAAGATTAGTCTGCAAATGACGTAAAATTCATATGTTAAATACGGCAATTTTTTAGAGACGCACAAAGTAGAAGATCACACTTAAAATAATGCTAGATTTGCTACATAAAGTAATTTTATTAAAGTGTTGATATTTTTTATAATTTAAATGTTAGGTATGATTAGTTTTCCCAATTAAAATAAATAAAGTTAGATAGGTGTGTTGTCGCTAAGCTGATGGATATGGTCGCCTAATAACGACACAATAAAAGCTTTATAATTCATTAATAATAATGAGGAATACAAAAAAAGTGAAAAATTTGGGGCAAGTTAGAACATTTATCTTTGAATAAAGATAGAGTAAATCAAAATGTTTTTTAATTTTGTGATAAACATGCGAAGTGATTTCTTTAAATTTAGTAAAAAGTTTAAGTACATATTTGGTCATGAAAATTATATTTTTGTAAGTTAAAATTATCATTAAAATTGAAGTTGGAGTTGTGTTTGATCATGAAAAAAATTAAAGCTTTTTTTATTTTTTATTTGAGAGAAGCATCAATTATCCTATGAACTTGTCATATTTTATTCATGGTACACCTAAATTTTTATTAGTCCTAAGTATTTTTCGAACTTGTTCTTTTAGTATGTCGCGCCACCCTTTTCGACCCACTGTCCACTGCATATAATATATGCATGGACACGTGGATAAAAATGCTGACGTGGCTGTCCACATGGATAGTACCACTCACTTCCCTTATATTTATCCCATATTAAAAAATAACTCATTTCTACTCTTAATTATTTAATTTCTCTTTAACAAAATTATATTTTTCAATTTTCCTCAACTCCAAAATAGTAAAAGGTATAATTTTCGTCGATCAAGTAAGCTATTATTTAGAAATTTATATTCTTTTGGTATGTTAAAAATATGAAATTATTTTTTTCTGGTTAGTGTTTCATAGTAGTTTCGATTAGTGTTTGATTAGGATTTTGAGGAGACTCACATGCACAAATACTTTTCTTATTATAATTAATGGATTAAGAAATTATAATTTAAGTTAGGGTTGTACAAAAATCGAACCGATAAAAATGTTATTGATTTATCGTTATTGGGTTAACGATTTTTGAATGATTTTGTAAACAAAAATTATTGGGTTATTGATTCGATTTCGATTATTTTATTAAGTTATTGGGTAAACCGATAACCCAATAAGATTATGTTAAATTATTATTTTATATATATATATATATATATATATATATATATATATATATATATATATATATATTAAGATTTTTGTTGCAACTAAGATTCGATTTCTTTTCATGTTAGTTACTACTTTTTCTATTTTATAAGTATTTTTTTATCGGTTAAATCGAAAATCAAATCATCAGGGATTAAAAATAGATAACTAATATAACTATATTTATTATAAGTATGTGTCTTAGTTTCTTTAGTATTTGTTTTGTTAATATTGTTTAAAATATTTGTATCGATATTTAGTATATTTTTTTAGTTATAATAACTCATATAATATATCTAATTAAGATTACAAAATTGAAAGAGTTTCATAGGAATGAAAACTGGAGTTTTAGATTGAATTAATAAACAAATGATTTTTTTTTTTAGATTAATAAACGAAATTTTTACAAAATTAATAAACGAATGAAATTTTTATTTCATAAACTAATTAATAAACTGGAGTTTTACAAAATTAATAAACGGATGAATTTTTTTTCTAGATTGAAAGTAATGGAGGAAGAGGGATAATAAATAGGGAGAGAGATAATTGAATTTTTTGAAAAAATTAAAGGAAAATATTTTTTTTTCATTTTTTTATCATTAAAAATGCTGATTTGGCATAGAAATACCTCCAGCACGCATATGATGGAGGTTGAATTCAAATATTTTGCCACATCAGCATAAAAGGGACACACGACATACTAAAAGAACAAGTTCGAAGGCACTTAGGAGTAGTCAAAGTTCAGATATACTATGAATAAAACGTGACAAGTTCAGGGGGTAATCGATACTTCTCTTTTTTATTTTTTGTGAGAGAAATTGAAGTGAAAATAAGTTACCAAATACAATGTCAAATTGCATTTGAAATTCTTATGACCAAACATTATAACTTTTATCAAAGTGAAATAACTTTTTTTTAAAGAAGTGAAAAATTTTCATGACCAAACGAGCTTTAAGTATAGAATTGACAAAAAAAGAAAAAGAGACATTCTTTTTGATTTTTTTTTAAGAAAAGATAAGAAAAATAAATTGAATTGAGAAAGTATCACTACAAGAAACACAATTTTTTGTGATAACTTTCAGTGACGACACAAATAGTTGGCACAAAAGCTAACATTTCTGTGACGACATATAAAGGTTGTCACAAAAGGTATAAGATTTAGGGGCGATCGTTAAAGTCGTCACTAATGGTGACATATTTAGTGGCGATTACGCGTCAATCGCCATAAAAGGTATAAGATTTAGGGGCGACCGTTAAAATCGCTACTAATAGTAACATATTTAGTGGCAAGTATACGTAGATCGCCACAAAAGGAATAAGATTTAGCGGTCGCTGTACCAAAAATTTTAGTTCCTGCCGAAATTTTTTTTTTGGCTCTATTTTTATAATGGCAACAAATATACAGTCGTCGCTGAATGTTACTATGTGGCGACAATATCAACCCTAAAAGTAATTAATTTTATTTTTTATATGGGAACCTTCTAGTATATATATATATATGTAAAAAGTTTAGAAAAAAAAATTAAAATAACTCTTCACCAAAATTCTTCGTTCTTCACTAAAATTCATCGTTCTTCACCGAAATTCATCGCTGCCGTTTCCTTTTTCCTTTATGGACAACCAAAATCTCTATTCTGAAAAAAATTGGTCAGATTTGTTGGTAAAAGATGCTCAAATCTGTTGATTAAATATTGTTGGTCAAAGCTGTTCATCTCTTCAATTGATTTTTGCTTGAAATTCTTAGTTTTCTCAAATAAGGTTCTCAAAATTTGTGCTCCATAGGGTATGTGGTCAAAATCCTTTTGGGTATTATATTAACCCTTTAACAAATGAGCTTGAGCTTGGATTTTGTTATGATTTTGATGGTTGGGTGGTGATCATCGGGGTTCTTTTTGACATGGGTGTTGGTGATTTTCTTGATTTTTGTTGTTGTTTGATGGGATTGGTCAACCAAACACATGCGTTAATGGAGTTAAAAGGGCTTTTTTCTCCCGTCTTTCCTTTTGTGAATTGTTACTGCAAGTTTTGGGTTCGGTGTTGTTTCATCATATATTTTGGGTTCTGTCTTGTTTCATCAAATATTGTTACTGTGGTTCTTACTAAATTATATACTGATTGTGCTCTACCAGATGAAATTGATTTGGTCTTATGCTTGTGTAGTTGTTTTGTGGCCTTACTCTTTCTAGGACACCAACCATGTGTTTTGACTTATGTGCACTGATGGTATGTCATGAAACGATCTGTCCTTTGTATCTTCCTCAAAGTTTTTTCAGGATCTTGAGTTTGACTTGGCAACAAGTGTCTATTGATTCCTAAATGCTTTGATGTTTCCACCTAAAGGGATCTTTTATGTTTTCTTTAGGGATCAAAATAAAGGAAAAAAATAGAGAAATTGAGTAGAATTTATCGAAAAAATCTCAAATTGTCATTTCCTTTCGATTTAGTCCGAGTCGGAGTTCCATAGTCGAGTTGGTCACCGAAAAACTCTAGGACGTCGAAGCCCCAGTTTTGCTGCTCTAAAAAAGGTGAATACCCCATCTCTTTTTATTATCTTTGATTTTGTGTTCGTATGGAATTCTATTGATGGTTTGAATATTTGTTGTTATTGGAAAATAATTGTTTCGAATAATGGAAATTGTGTAAGTTTTCGCCATTGTTGTTTTGCCCTATGCTATGCTATCTCTACTTTATTCGTGTATAGAGCTGCACAACTATTTTACTGTTTTGAATGATATGTGGAGTTATTATATTTGTTATTGAGATTTGATGTTGAAGTGAGGAATATGTATAGTGTACGTATTCGATTTTGGATGCTCGATATATAATTTTCTATACGTGGTGCTTGATGAAGAGTGATGAGAACTTGCGTTTTGGTTTATACTTCTATCCATATATTGACTCCACCATCTTGCTTTTCTGCTGGCAAGAGTGCTAGACATATTGAAAATGTGAATTGAAATTGTGTTGAAATTATAGAAAGAGTTAAATCCTCAATAGAGTGCCATCGGAAGGCAGCATTGTTACTGTTTTGAATGCTACAGGGAGGACAGATTGTTAAGATATTGTATGTTGGTGTTGCAATTTGGTGCTGATGTGAGATATACGGACAGTTTCGATGTATGAACTGAAATGTTCAATCCATTGATAATAATTTTCTAATCCATTGATAATAATTTTCTATGTGTGGTACCTGATGAATAACAAATGCTAATGTCAGATGTGATTAATGATAGCTGATGTTTTGGTTTATACTTCTATGTATTCGGATTTATGGGAAATATGAACACGAATTATACGAAAATGATAGGAAGTATAAAATTCCTTGAGTAAATGAGCTTAGTAGGGCGACTGGTGGAAGTAGTATTGTATCGATAATGTAGTGTTTGTTGGCATAATGGTGATTTGAGGCTTAAGTGCGAAGCTAATCTTGTGCTTGGGTGCTTTTGCTTCAATGTGCAGTAGTGGAAAACAATTCACAGTAGTGTAGGGTAGGATATATAAAAAACAGTCATTTTAGTTTGAGTGGCACAGTTAGTCTGTTTATTCTCACCGGTCTTTAATAAAAACAAACTTGGGGGTGATGTTATTTGGGGAACATTGAGGTGCGGAGAAATGTCGTTGTTGGATTCATTTATTTGGAAACTTTCTTGGCAATTTAAATCACAGTCCTATCATCTTGCATTTCTTTTGTGGTTAAACCTCTTTGAATATTAGGCTCATTTTAGTGAATCTAATTATTTTAAATAAAGTTCTCTTTCTTTTGTTTCATTATTTCAATCTGTTCAAACTTCATAAGTATTCAATTTCTTGATGTTTTGCTCAACTCCTTTGGTTACGAATTGTACTTTGTTGTTCATTTACTCCATTTAAATTTGATTTTTAATTTTTATATTTCCTTTGATGCATGTGACATGAATTCGAGTCCACTTGGGCTCCATTTATCCTCGCATTCAACTTCGTCATGTCCAAGCCTTAACCAAAGTCCCAAAAACGGATTGAGAGACAAAAAGCAACACTGTATATGTGTATATACATAAGATATACACCAGATATACAATTCTGGAAAATTATATTCATTATACCTTAATCATTTTTTTTAATACCGTGGTGTCCAGGCTAGCTTGTGCGTACCTTGACTAATTTTACGAAAAACCTACCACCTCCCACACACAAAAATCACTGGTAGGTGTTAGCCGTTTTATAGTTGCAATATATTTCTTGAATCTTGTTTAAGAAAAAATGATATCGCTTTCAGACCTATACCATGTTCTTACTGTTGTATTTCCATTGTACGTAGCAATGATCTTAGCTTATGGTTCAGTAAAATGGTGGAAAATCTTTATCCCTTATCAATATTCAGAGATTAACAGATTGTTGCTCTTTTGCTGTTCCATTACTCTTTTTTCACTTCATTGCTTCCAACAATCCTTATGCAATGAACTATAGGTTTATAGCTGCTGGTTCACCTCAGAAAATCATTGTTCTTTTTTGTGTTGGCCATTTGGTCTAGAGTTAGCTCAAGGGGTCTCTTGAATGGTCCATTACTTTGTTTTCACTTTTCACTTTACCAAACACTTTGGTTATGGGGATTCCTTTGTTAAAGGGAATGTATGGTGATGCATCAGGAAGTTTAATGGTCCAAATAGTTTTGTTTTAGGGTATCATCTGGTATACTTTGATGC
The DNA here is from genome assembly GCA_030864225.1 of Capsicum baccatum var. pendulum. Lineage (NCBI taxonomy): Eukaryota > Viridiplantae > Streptophyta > Magnoliopsida > Solanales > Solanaceae > Capsicum > Capsicum baccatum. The sequence goes on along the minus strand of CM061555.1, from coordinate 113,219,334 downwards.
TTTTCTTGTTTGAGTATAGAGGTGCAAGAATGCTTAATGCTGGAACAGTTTCTTTTAGAAGTTCGCTTGAATTGATCTGAAATATAGGTACTGATTTCATGAAAAATACAAAAGACCCAAAACATTTTCAGTGTACACTGGAGAGGCTACTTTGAATCTACTCTCGAGTAAAGGATCTAATGTTTCACTCCCGGGTTGGTTAAGGAATTTGTTAGAAACTTATTTGATGTAGTTCTGAAATAAACCGTGCTTTTGCGATTAACATAAGGATTTTTTCTACTATTAAGATTAGTATGAATATGGTCATATATTTTTCTCAATTATTTAAGTTCTGTGCGTGTTATGTTAAGTAACTATTGGTATCTGTTTAGTTGAAACGTAGGACATTCCTTGGCTAATAAGCTTCTTTTTTTAATACTTAGTATGTATACATGTCTCTGCATATGCTCTTTATTCAATTTGTTCTCCAATTACCTGATTAGTTACTAATCTTTATCTTATCTTTATTTCACATGTGAACTGAGGAGTTGGAGTTCCGTTGCAGAACTCCTTTTGTTTCTGTTGTTTGTTGATATGGCAGTCTGTTTGATGAGTTTTATTTGGACGCATTAGCTTTGAGTTTCCACTGGAACTGGACAAGGCTACAACCTTCTAGAACCTGATTGTTTGTTATTTTTATTAACTTAAAGAAGCACAGAACATGGAGAAGTAGACTATTACCTTGACAATAATGAACCAAGCTAGTATTTTGCGGTGAATCCCCCTATTAAGTAGTCACACATTATGGTTTTGAACGCTAATTCTCTAGCGTGCACTTTACTTCTCAGTTTTTCGCTTTCGATAGACCTCCTTGCTTCTAGCCCCATGCGGCTTTACGCTTTCCGCTTTACAAGCACTAGTTATTATTTTTTCCCTCCGTTTTTTTGGTTGTTTCAGTGGAATTTTCATTTATCATTGCAGAATGATCCTGAACGAGCACTGACAATAACCACAAGACAAACATTGGTTGAGATATGGAGGTACTTGACTTCAGTGTACTTCTTTTATCTTTGTCTGTAACCCCGTCTCCCTTCCAGCCCCCTATCTCTTTCAGATACTGCAATATTCTTTGATCTAGTTGGAAAAAGATATTCAATAGGGGCAGTGATGAGCTCTAATGAGTTGTTTGGTTTTATTTTGGTTTTCACAAACTAATCCTTTTCTTTAGTGCGTCAATTGCCGATAGGATAATTGTTTTCTTTTCCAATTAAGTATGACAATATATATGTACGGAGGATGTATTGGAAGGGGTGTGGGGGAAGAAAACTGGGAACTGAAGGGTTATGGGATCCTCAACTCCTAAGAGATTATTTTGCTGAAAGTGTTTGAGGTCCCGTTAAGTGCTAAACACTTCGCCAGTTACTCCCAAAAATAGATCCAGCGGAGACGAGAGCTCCTTGTCTTCCTTGCCTTTCATTTAAGAATGATGAATCCAAATGATCCGCTAGAAGTTCTGGAATATCTATTTCATCTTGTTGTCCATCTTGATTTATTATTTTATTATAAGACAAGAGTGATTGTTTCGTGAGAAACTAATTTTACCTATCTGTCTGCTTGGTAAGTTCTTAAGTTAGTAAAAAGAAACATCATTCCGTTTGATCAAAAAATGAACCTTGGAATACCCTTGTGTCTCCCTGAAATCAGCATCTTGCTGTTTGTTCAAATGCATTTTAAGAGTTAAAAGGTTTGTAGGCCAGTGTTATTCAACAAACACATAAGTTTTTCATGATGTCAAATGATGCCAATGATACTAAGAAATATGGGCTTCCAGTTTGCTGGTAGAGCTGTTTATTCTGCAGTACAGTGTGGGTTGTGTGTGTGTATCTCTCTCTCTATATATGAATTTCCTCTCATTTTTTCTAGAATCATAAAGTGATTCGGTGCTTTTTAATGGCAGGGACGTTCTTAAATAATGGGTTGACCAAGGAGGAGCATGAAGGCCTAGAATGCATTTTTGATTTTTGATCATATGTATGAATATGATAAAACTGAAGCACTATGTCGTTCTTAACATATATGTTAACTTCTTATTAAGGAATGTACTTATAATATTCGATGGGAGGATGATTTTGTAAAACACTATTGGATGCTTTTATCAGCTAATATTATTTGTAGTTCTTAAAATTTGTTGTCAATTTTGTAAAACACTATTAATATTAATTTTATGGCGAGAAAGGTCTAATGCAGAAGTTTTAGTGGCAACAAACAAGTGGTCACAATTGATGCGCAAAAGTTTTAGTGGCGGTGGTCATAATTGATGTGCAGAAGTTTTAGTGGCGACAAACAGGTGGTCACAATCGATGTGCGGAAGTTTTAATGGCGACAAACAAGTGGTCGCAATAGATGTGTAGAAGTTTTAGTGGCGATAAACAAGTGGTCACAATTGAAGGTGATTTGGCGGCGATAAAGTCGTTGCCAATTCCGGTATATCAGTGGTGACCAAGCCCCAATATATTTTGTCAAAATATATTTTTCAGTGTAATTGTCTATCTTTTGTGGCGGTAATAGTCGTTACAAATAACTTCTTATTGTGGCGAGGATACTTTGTCGCCACAAATAACCTTTAGTTACGGAGTTATTACCGATGACATAATTGTCGCTGCTAAAGATATTCAGTGGCGACTTTTGGTTCTTTTGTGGCGGCTTTTGTCGCCACTAAAAACCTGATTTCTTGTAGTGTATACATTAGTGGCTTTATATATATATATATATATATATATATATATATATATATATATATATATATATATATATATAAAGAAAATATTTAATATACAACAACATCGTATCCAGTATAATTCTACAAAATGAGGTATGAGGAGGATAAAGTACACACAGAGCTTATCTCTACCTCAAAGGTAGAGAAGACGTTTTCACTAGATTCTCAACTCAAGAAAAAATAGTCCAACAAAAAAAGTAACAGAGATACAAGAATATTAATTAATAACTAAACAACAAATAGTAACGGAACAATAACTACAAAACAAAATATATGATATTAAAAGTGCAAAATATATAAGTAGTAACAAAGATCAAAAGACAAGCAATTATAGGAGCAACACTACAACTTTTAGTAAGGGTGGGTACGTAGCAAGATAATATATTGCTATCTACTAACCTCCTATTCTAATATATGCCCTCCATAATCTCTTATTTAAAGTCATCCCCTCGGTAAGATGAAAATGTGTCATATCTAACCAGCTCTCTCCAATGCTTCTTCGGTCTACCTCTACCTCTCTTCAAACTATCAATAGCTAGCCTCTCACACCTCTACATCGGGACATCCATATATCTCCTCTTTACATGTACGAATCATCTTAATCTCATTTTTTATATCTTATCCTCCACCAAAGTCACTCCTCACCTTGTCTCAGATACCCTTATTTCTAATCACATCTATCCTAGTATAAGAAAACATCCATTGCAGCATCTCTGCTTCTATAACTTTCTACTCTAAATGTAAGAGTTCTTGTTGATTGGCAATACTTCGCCCTACGCATCATAGTTGGTCTAACATCACTTTATAGAACTTACCTTTAAGTTTTGATGACACCTTCTTACAAGACTTTAAAAGTGAGCCACCATTTTATCCATTCTACCCCAATATGATGCATGACATATTCGTCAATCTATTTTTTTCTTGAATAATATATCCGAGATACTTAAAACTTCCTCTCTTATGGATGACCTGTGTATAAAGCCACACTTCACATTTGTCTCATGGGTGACGTCACAGAACTTACACACTAAGGTGTCATTTGGTGTGCGGTATTAAAGTAAATAATCTCGGAATAAAATAATAATTTCGGAATAAAATTTTTAATCCATCGTTTGGTTGTCAATATTCGAAATAATTTATCTCGAGACTAATAAATAATACCGGGATAAGTTATCCACACATATGGTGGTATTACCATCCCAACACAATTTATCTTTGATATAAAATTATAAAATGACAAAAATACCCTCAAACCCTATGATTTTCATTTCACACACACACACATATATATATATATATATATATATATATATATATATGCTTGCAGTCCGAGTATATTTTAGTTCAAAGAAAGAAATGATAGATCAAAGTATTATTTCAGTTCAATGTATATTTTCATTTCATTTCACACATATATATTTTTTATTTATGAATATATTATACCTTAAATTATTTGAATAATTATTATGTTTATTTATATATTTTAATTTCTCTAAAAAAATAATAAAAATGTCAACTCCATTGTTGAATTCATAGTTTAAATCAAATAATTTTTTAATCATTTGAAAATTGATATTGTATATATAAATTAAAATAAATTTTAATATTCTATATTATATGAATGATATGTGTTTAAATGAAGCGACATAAACAACAAATCCTCTTTTACTTTAACAAATTTAAGTTGAAAGTTTTATTTCAAACTAAATAAGATGTAGTAAGATTTTTTTAAACACACACGGCATAATCCTGGGAAGGCACACGCAAAAAAATTAAAGTTAAATAAGATCAAGGTTTTATTTTTAAAATACACACGATATAATCATGAAAATGCACACATACAAAAAAATTATGCTAAATAAGATGAAAGTTTTATTTTTAAGAATAAATATTTAAAGCTTGAAAAAAATTATATATAAAAAAAGTTAAATAAGATGGAGAGTATTTTTGTAATCAATTAATTTATTCTTAGAAATTATACCATGCATATTACTTTGAATACATCAAACCAAACACTCAATAAAAAATAATCTCCGCATAACTAATCCAGTATAACTTATCCCATCATTATTTATCCTATCATAACTAATCTCATCGTAACTTATATTCACACCAAATGACCCCTAAGTACTTTATCTTTGTCCTGTTCATCCTATACCCTTTAAACCACAGGGTCTGTCTCCACATCTCCAACTTGACATTAACTCTGACATGAGTTGCATTAATAAGAACTATGTCATTTGTAAATAACATACACCACGAAATCTCACTTTAAATTTATCGCATCAATATATTCATTATCGAGACAAATAAAAATGGACTAAGGATTGATTCCTTGTGCAACCCTATCAAAATTGAGAAATACGGCAAGTCTCCTCCCACTGTCTTTCCTCGAGTTTTGACTTCATCATACATGTCCTTGATCTCCCTAGTATACTCCACTGTACACATTTCTAGCCTCCAAACATCTGCATAATCTCCATTGAGACGTTGCTGTAATCCTTTTCTTGGCCTATAAACATCTATTTCTTTCTTTATCTTTCGAAGAGATCTATAGTGACATTGAAATTGGGTGATGCTGAATGTCTATATTCATGGTGGCATTATGCGTCATTACTCATATTAGTTTGTGGTAGAATGTGACCTTTGATTCTTTGATTGTTGGATGAATTTGACCATCTACATTATTCTTGTAATCTAAATGGCTATTAGTTCTTGTAACATCTCACTTATTATTCACTCATTATTCTAATTGTTGGTGTAATATACCACAAATAGTAATGGTTACAACTGAGAATAAAATAAACAAAAAATAAAGAAAATAAAACAATTTTCTTCTTGGCTAAGGTGCGGATATTTCGATCTCTTTAAGGATATTCAAGCTCACTACTGCATAATTTACACCGATCCAACATTATATCTCTTGACTTGTTCCCTCCAAGATACAACAACCCATCAACGAATTATTACTAAAACAACTCTGAATTAGTTGACGAGGTCCAAACCTCCACCACAAAATAACCTTCCTTCAACATAGTAAAACTCTCTTTTATATCGTGAGTATAATTATAAATTTAGAATATTTTCTTTATCTCAATTATCACTTTTTTCTAATATAATTTTCACATTGATATAATTTAATAATAATAATTGATCTTATTGATATTGAAGGGGTTACAGCTGTATATATAGAGAGCTGAAGAATAACTAATTACAGAATAACCCAGATGTATTTAATAATTATATATGTAGTCTATTATCCCCCCGCAAGCTGATCAGCGGCAACGAGGGGCAGCTTGGAGCAGAGATACTGAAAAGGCTGTAACGAAAGAGGCTTGGTGAGAATATCAGCAAGCTGGTCAGTAGATGGGACATAGTGCGTGGCCATCGTTCCTGCAAGTACCTCATCGCGAACAAAGTGACAGTCGGACCCAACATGCTTCATACGATCATGAAGGACTGGATTTTTGGTAACACAAATAGTGGACTGATTGTCACAATAAATCTGTGGTTTCGTCGGGGGAATACCAAGTGCATCTGTAAGGTATCGTAACCACATGGCTTCAGCAACACCCGCAGCCATGGCACGATATTCTGCTTCTGTGGAGGAACGGGACACTCGCGTTTGCTTCTTGGTGCACCAGGAAATCAGATTCGGTCCCATCATAATAATATATCCAGTAGTGGACTTCCGATCATCTTTGTCGTTAGCCCAATCCGAATCAGAAAAAACAGATGTATCAAACGAGCCCTTTTGAAATAAAATTCCACATTGAAGAGTACCTTTAAGATAGCGCAGAATGCGTTTCAAGGCCTGAAAGTGTTGTTCTGTGGGAGCATGCATTGATTGGGAGACTTGATTGACTGCATATTGGATGTCCGGACGAGTAACAGCAAGATAATGGAGTCCACCGACGAGGCTCCGATATAGTGTAGGATCGGCAAAGGGAGTATTCAGCCCTGGGGATTGGCGGACTGCCATGGGAGTGACCGCGGGTTTGCAGTCTGTCATTCCAGCTCGATTTAGAAGTTCAAGGGTATATTTTGTCTGATGCATCAATATGGTTCCCGATTTGCGGATGAGTTCGAGGCCAAGAAAGAACTCCAGAGGACCGAGGTCCTTAAGTTTGAAGTCACGATGCATAGCCTCAGTAATTTCAGTGATGAGTGATAACGAGCTACCTGTAATAACAATATCATCCACATAGATAAGAATGATGACTGTCCCTCGAGAACAGTGAAGGGTGAAGAGGCTGTTGTCATGATGGTAGGTGCGAAAACCAAGACCCTGCAGAAAAGTAGAGAGGCGTGTGTACCAGGCACGTGGGGCCTGTTTCAGGCCATACAGTGATTTGCGAAGCTTGCAAACATAGTAAGGACGGTTGGGATTAACATATCCCGGTGGCTGAACCATATAGATGTCTTCCTCAAGATGACCATGAAGAAAGGCATTGCTGACGTCTAACTGATGAAGCGGCCAATCATAGTGAAGAGCAAGAGACAAGACCAGACAAATAGTCTGTTGCTTAACAACAGGGCTGAAGGTCTCCTTATAATCCACACCATACTCCTGATGATACCCTTTTGCAACCAGACGTGGTTTATAGCGAGAAAGAGATCCATCTGAATTTCGTTTGATGCGAAACACCCATTTGCACCCAATAGACTTTCTGTAACTAGGCAGAGGTACCAAATCCCATGTACGTTGTTCATTCAGAGCCTGAAATTCCTCATCCATAGCTTGGCACCAGAAACTATTTTTGGAGGCTTGGTTGTAGGTAGTAGACTCAGTTATGGGATGTGCATCAAAGGGTATTTGAGTGTGGTAGACTTTGGGTTTGAAGGTACCGGCCTTGGCTCGGGTTGTCATAGGGTGAGTGTTGAGTGGAGGGTGATTAGGAAGGGGTGGTGGAGTTGTATGATGTGTGGACGGGGGTTGGGTGGGGCTGCCGTGGAAGCTGGGATGTGCAGCGATGGATGGGGTGGCTGTATGTGTGTTAGGAGTATGATGTAGGGAAGTGGTGGGTTGTGTGGCAGTCGGCTGGGTGTTCGGGTGGGGGGTTTGGGGGTTCGGGTGGGTGGGTGGTTGGTTCGAGTGGGTAGTGGCGTAGTGGGGTACCGGGTTAGGTGCCGAGTGAGCCGGAGCATGAGCGTGTGAAAAGGACGGAAATAATGGCACAATGCCAAGTGGATTGGGGGAGTATGGAGTAGAGGAAAGACTTGTGTAAGGAAATTGTTCCTCCACAAAACGAACATGACGGGAAACATATGTTTTCTGAGATACAGGATCGAAACATTTGTAACCTTTGATAGTGGGATGATAGCCTAGAAAGACACAAGGGGTGGACCGAGGTTGAAGTTTATGTTGAGTGTGTGGACGCAACCAGGGATAAACCAGACACCCAAACGGGCGGAGATGGATGTAGTCGGGTGGATGATTGTAGAGACGGGCATATGGAGTGGAGTTGGAGAGAGTGTGAGTGGGCATGCGATTTATGAGGTAGTTGGCAGTAGCAAGGGCATCAACCCAAAAGGAAACAGGTAAGGTGGAATCATGGAGGAGCGCAACAACTGTTTCTATTAGGTGACGGTGTTTGCGCTCAGCAACGCCATTTTGTTCAGGGGTATATGGACATGAAGTGTGATGAAGAGCCCCTAGACTTTGAAGAAAAACACCAAATGCATTGTTGACAAATTCTTTGCCATTGTCACTTCGAAAAATTTTGATTTTGGCATTAAATTGATTTTGAACCATTCGGTCAAAGTTGACAAAAACAGTATAAGCTTCAGATTTAAATTTCAGAGGATAAAGCCAAGTGAATTTACTGTAATCATCAACAAAACAGATATAATAACGAAAACCTTGAACAGAAGGAACTGAGGTTGGACCCCAAACATCAGAATGAATTAATTGAAATGGCGCAGTAGCCTTGTGTTCAGACAGTGAAAAAGGTAAACGACAAGATTTAGACACTAAACAGGACTCGCAATGTAATTTCCCTGAAAAATTAAAACCTAAGGAAGATAAAATGGATTTGGTGATGGCGGATGATGGGTGCCCAAGCCGGCGATGCCAGGTGGACGAGAGAATGGCTTGACTCACAACAGACGGAGACCTGGATGGAAGAGTGTATAGCCCATGCTCACAGCGGCCCGTGTACCGCACCCGGTTCGTGGTATTGTCCACTATCTGGAAATTGGTGTTATTAAAAATGAGGGTGCAGTTATTTTCTTTAGTAAAGCGATAAACAGATAAAAGATTGGATGTGAGGGAAGGGACGTGGTGAAGGGTTGAGAGATGAAATTTACCATTTGGGGTATAGACATACCCAAAGCCGGTGTTTGTGATGGGAAGGGATTGACCATTGCCTACTGTAATAGTTTCTGAGCCATGATACGGATGAAGAGCTTGAAGTTGTGAATAATCCGACGTCACATGGGTGTTAGCACCTGTGTCTAGATACCAATCGCCAGATTGAGCGTTTGTGGACGCATGCATCGCCCTTGATCCGCCGGACTGGCGATTTACATTGTGCGAGTCATCATAACGATACCAGCAATTAGCCGCAGAATGGCCCCGTTTAGCACAAATTTGGCACGTCGGAAGATCTCGTGTGGGCCCCCGCTGGTTTCCTCGTCCCTGTCCGCGGCCTGACTGGAAGCCGTCCCTCGGTGGAGGCCCGCCTCTGCCTTGCTGCCCGGCGTTCCGACGGTCACCGCCGTCGCTGCCTCGCCCTTTGTTACGGCGATCGTCACCGCGACCCCTGGCCGAGCCCCCGCTGCCAGCCGAGTAAAGAGCCGTGACGCCAGGGGTGGAACTGGCTTCTCCGAGCAGTAATTTGTGTTCCATGTCTAGATTCAATTCTTCTGCATTAAGCCATCCAGACAGTTGATTCAGAGTGATTTCGACAGGTGAGAGGCGAATATGCTGTTTGAGAGAGGAATAGCCAGACGGAAGACCACGTATCACGGCATTCACCACGTCTCGTTCAGGAATAATCTCGTTCACAGCATCTAGGTCAGACAGAATAGAGGCCACATCATCAAGGTATTGAGTCATCGTCTTCGTTCCCTTCCGAAGAGTATGCAATCTGTCACGTAACTGAAAAATATGAGCCGTGGACACAGAGTTGTACCTTGTGGCTAGTGCATCCCAAAGTGAAGCCGATGTGAGAAAACCCCGGGCGTGTTTGTGCACAGAGGAGCTAATAACGGCGAGAAGACAGGCTCGGATCTGAGTGTCTACGATCATCCACAGAAGGTAGTCGGGATTTGGGAGCATGACGCCGTCCTCCTTGGCTGTCTCGGGCGGCTGCTTCTCCGCACCGTCAATCCATCCGAGCAGCAAGTTGGCTGCGAGGGCGGTGCGGACGTTAAGTGCCCAGGCCGGGTAGTTGTTGTCAGATAATTTTTCGGGGATGAGATTGTGGAGATTCCTGAGCAGTAATTTTACTCCAGACGGTAAATTTGACAGAGGATCAACAACCTTGTCCATGGCGCCGACCTACGGCGGAGGAGGGACGGCGCACACACGTCGGAAAAGAGGAGAGATTAGGGTTTGGGCGGAAGAAGAAACCCTAGCTTTGATACCATGATATAATTTAATAATAATAATTGATCTTATTGATATTGAAGGGGTTACAGCTGTATATATAGAGAGCTGAAGAATAACTAATTACAGAATAACCCAGATGTATTTAATAATTATATATGTAGTCTATTACACATTTATCCGATTTTCTTGTATTTAGAAAAATATGTAAAACCATCACTATTTATAAGTTAGGATTTCTTCCATACAATGAATATGAAGAGGTAGTGTATAGTAAAGTTGATAGATAAAATAACCTAAAAATTACATAAATTACTAAACATAAAGAGATAGAATTGAGGGTGTAGAGAGTTTCAAGAAACTAATGGCGTGAAAGTTAAATAAATCAATTGTAAAAAATTCCACTAATCAAAATAGAAAATGCAACCGCTAACCATAATGACAAATGCAACCAATGCTACGTAGAAGTTGTAACATTAAAAAGTTAAAAGCTATTTGATCTTACAAGTCCTACAACGTAAAAGGAGAAGGAGCTGCCAACAATATTACATTTAAAGACTTTGGCAATGCAATTTCCCAATGTAACACGATGTGATGGATAATAATATTTAATATTAAAATGCTTAAGAACCAATACACCTTGTGTAAGACCGACTTTCTTCTTCTCTATATTGCTCACCAGTCTCTTACAACGTAACATGAATAATTTTTGTAGTTGAGCGCACCGAAATGAACCGAATATCCACGCCTCTCCTCACCCTCATCTCCCCAACCCTCTTTCAAATTCTCATAGTGTGTCTTAGTAGTTGATACTCCTTAATTATTGCAATTTTGATTTCACCTTTATTTTTGTGGTCTAAAAGATCGATAATAAAAAACCTAGTTAGCCGTTTTCCACTTCATACTTACCCAACTTTTAGTCTTTAAAAATTTCACTGAGATTCGTCTGGTCCAACCTAGTTTTAGTCAACTTTTACCCAACCTAGTTGCTCTTTAAAACTTTTAGTCTTTAAAAACCTAGTTGCTGCCTCTATGCTCCAAAGCCCCCAAACATAATGTATCTATCTAGCTCCCTCTTCGTTCAAGAGGTTACGGAAATATGACGGTAATCTCCATCTGATGAGTGCCTGATATTTTTAAAAAAAATCGAAAGTTCATTAATCTAAAATGTTGAATCTATCTATTTCTTTATTGTCGTTTAGGTTTATTAGCTTGACTTGTCATTCAACAATTTAATTGATGTAGTAACTCTATAGGTTTCGTCCTTGTTAAACGTCTCAAGTGTCTACTACACTCTAGTCAGATGTCATGTGATTCAGGGTATCTCTCATTTATTACTATTATATCTCAAGGTAGCTATCCAAGTCCGAAGTAGCATCATCGAAAGTGATCTTAAAATTGTTGTCATAAGCTTGCAAAATTCAGAAAAAAAAAAAGGTTGTAACTAAAGTTAGTGCCCATTGAAGAAAAGATGTTTGTGGTTTTTGTTAGGGTTTTTGCTTGATTTTCTTACTATATTTAAGTTTTACTTTTTTTAGAAGGAAAATAAAAGTTACCATAATTACTTTTACTTTTACTGAAAGGAAAAATATAATTCTTTTTCATATTTGACTAACCTCTTTCTTGGAGGAAAAATTTTGGACATCTATAAATAGAAGACCCCTTGTCATACCATAACATAATAGCATCCACAATGTAGTCCTTTAAAGAGTCTCGTTTAGGGAGAGATTTTCTCCCAATAGTTTTTAATGTTTTTGATATTAGTTTTCAATATGTAGGCCATTTGACCAAATTACATCAATAATATATTTTTTAGTGTGTTTTTCTTTGTCATCTGAGTTATTATCTTTATGATTTGCAACTAATAGCTTCCGCATGACGCCCTCTCGATTTCGAACCCAACAGTTTTCTGCAATAACGAAGGGAATATAATCAGGTGCACATTATGAAATTAATTAGTCACAACTTTTCTGTTTTTTGGAATAATATGGAATTAATACTCAATTTAGTTATGATTTGGATGAGTTAATAACTTAAATGGTCACTCAACATTCAACTTTTATCCTAGAAAGTCACTTAACTTTAAACTTTACTCAGAAAGTCACTCAACTTTAGATGTTCCACTCAGAAAGTCACTCAACCCATTTTAATATTTTTAAAACTATTTTTCCTTATTATGAAATTTTCTTAATAAGAAAATTTTAAAAAATACAAAATATTCATTTAGTGATCCTTTTATCCTTCATTCCCCTTGATTAGGGATTTCTCACTTCTCCTTCCCCTTTTCTCTTTCCTCTTTCCTCTTTAGTTAAGGATTTCTCCACTCCCTCATATCGCGATTTAGGGCTATATTTCAAAATTTCACTTTTAAAGAAGAAATCAAGAAGAACAACAAGTGAATCTTAAATAAAGGGCTTGAACTTGTCTTAGTTACTCAAGGAAAGGGACTACTACACGACTAACTCCCGAATCAACCATGATATTGGCATTGTTCTTTATTGGCTAGTTGATGTAATGTTCTGAAAGTAAAAGGTAGCCATAACTATTGAAATACTGTAGACGCTTAAGCATTTACATGTAGGTATCAAATGAATGACAAAAGATTTTGTAAACAACTTTAATAAAATAACATTGGCTGCCAGAATACTAGTTGGCTCTGGTTGATGCTTTTCTACCAATATACTAATCAACATGGACAAGTTTGACTTCAGTAATACGATGACCAGAATCACACAACATATGAGATTAAGGTATCAACTTTCTAATAAATCCTATCAGATGGTCGAAAACGTTCATCAAGCGAGAATGAGAAGCAAAATATGAGAAAGAGGTGGTAAATATAATTTAGGGGAATGAAGGAAAGGGTAAAAGAGTCTTTAAATAGATATTTTTTATTTTTCAGATTTTTGTATTAGAAAAACTTTCACATAAGCAAAAATTAGTTCTAAAAATAATAAAATAAGTTGAGTGACTTTCTGAGTAAAACATTTAAAGTAGTAAAGTTCAAAGTTAAGTGACTTTCTGAGATAAAAATTCAAAGTTGAGTGGTATCTAAGTTATTAACTTTGATTTGGATCATGTTAAGCTTCGTCAATGGAGACCGCTTTACTTGTAAAGTAGAGGAGAAGAGAACAAGAAGAAAGATATTTCATTGAAAAATGGTAACTGTTGTACAATCTATTCTAGCTTCCTTAATTATGCAGTTTCTAAGCTCCATTTACTAATTTATAGTTAGCTCAATAACTAAATCTCTAACCAGTGTAGTACAACTGCCTAATCAATGTAGTACAACTAACTAACTTTGAAACTGTTACTGTACACTAACAAACTATATGACCTATACACTGTTACATTGATTTTCTTCCAATATTCTGAACACCCCTCCTCAAGTTGGTGGTTGAAATATGTTTTTCACACCAAGTTTGGATAACAGATATGAATGTTGAGTTCTTCCTAAGCTCTTGGTGAGTAAATCTGCCAGCTGCTCTTTAGTAGACACATTATGAGTTTTGATCATACCATTCAGTAGCTTTTCTCTAACAAAGTGACAATCAATATCAAAGTGCTTTATTCTCTCATGAAAGATTGGGTTTGCTGCAATTTTTATTGCAGCTTTGCTGTCACATAAAAAATTTATTAGTTGCTGCACATACACACCTAACTCCTTATACACTCTAGTAAGCCAAGTTATCTCTACAATGGTTGATGCCTGAATTCAGCTGAACTCCTTGACACAGTCTCTTGTTTTTTGGATTTCCAAGACACAATAGAATTTCCAAACTTAATCAAGTAACCTGTCACTAATCTTCTGGTTTGTAAGCAAGTTCCTCAGTCTGAGTCACAAAATGCAATCAATTCATTTATCCCTTGAGATGGCATGAGCAGGCCAAGTCCAGGAGCTGACTTAATTTATCTAACCACTCTAGTTGCTGTTTCCATGTGAGATTCCTTAGGTGAATGCATATATGGACTCAAGAGTTGTACTACAAAAGAAATATATATTCTTGTCATGGTCAAGTATAGTAATCTTTCCACTAACCTTTGATATTTACCAACATCCTTTAGTGGTCTATCATTTGATACCGACTTAGAACTTTCCACATAAGCATCATACTCTATTGAAGTTGGTCTCAAATTAGGATCAAGTGGTGTAGATACAGGCTTAGCACCACTTAAACCTAGTTCAGATATCAGCTCCAATGCATATTTATGTTGACTCATAACAAACCTTTCCTTGGTCTGAGAAAACTCAATACCAAGAAAAAACTTGAGATTGCCTAAGTCTTTTATTTTGAACTTGAGTTTTAGGTCATTTTTTGTCTAATTTATCATACTAAGATTTCCTCCAGTGATAAAAAGATCATCCACATATACCAATACTACAATAATTTTTTATTTCTCTTTCTTAGTGTACAAAGAATAGTCATAATGACTTTGCACAAACCCCAGTTCAAATAGAGTTTTTATGATCTTGATGTTCTACTACCTTAGGGCCTGCTTGAGTCCATACAAGGATTTATGGAGTTTGCAGACCTTACTAACCTTCCCTTGTCTTCTAAAGCCAAAAGGGATAACCATATAAACATCCTCTACCAAATCGCCATGCAGAAAAGCATTGTGCATATCCATTTGAAACACAGGTCAACCTTTGGAAGCAACAACAACTACAACTTATCTAACAGTGACCATTTTAGCCATATGAGAAAAAGTTTCAGAATAGTCCAACCCCTCCTTTTGACTAAAACCCTTAGCCACAAGTCTTGCCTTGTATCTTTTAACAGCTCTTAAGGCTAAATACTTCACCTTGAACACCCATTTATAACCAATAGGTTATTTTCCAGGAGGAAGATCTACAATAGTTCAAGTGTTGTTGTCCTCAAGTGCAACCACCTTTGACTCCATGGCCTCAATCCATTTAGGATCATGAGAGGCTTTTTCAAAGAAATATGGTTCCCTGATAGATGAATAAGAAGCTAAGGTTGTACTATGAGCACGTGAGAGATTTGCATAGCTGAGATAATGAGACATAGGGTATAAGAAAATAGAGTTAGATCTTAGTTTGCTGTTTTGATAGTCTTTGAGCCATACTGAAGGTTTGGACTGTCTGGTTGAGGTTCTTCTGTCAGTCACAGAAGGAGCTAAGATAGTAGAAGGCTGAGCAGGAATGGACTTAAGAGTAGTGAAAGGAGAACAGATGTCATGGGATGACATAGTGGGAGGAGTAGTTGTAGGTATGACTAGAGGAATATCAGGCTCATCAAAGAACTCATGGAAATGAAGAGTAGGAAATAGAGAAGTAGAGGCATGCAAGTCTAGGAACGGAAAGACATATTTTTGAAGATGACATATCTACTGACTAAGAATTCTTTTGTATGAATAGCCCATAGATTGGACCCCTTTTATAGAGTTGAATAGGCTAGAAACACAACAGTTATATCTCTAGAGGCAAATTTTTCTACTTGCCTCACTTCAGTAGCAAAAACAAGACAACCAAAGACCTTGAGGTGATCTAGAGATGGAGGGCCATTATATAAACACTCATAAGGTCTTTTGCCTTTAAGAATAGAAGAGGGTAATCTATTGATAAGGTAGACACTAGTGAGAACACACTTACCCCAGATCTTTAATGAAATATGTGACTGAAACCTCAAAGCTCTAGCTGTGTCAAGGATGTGTTTATGATTTCTCTCAATCACTCCATTTTGTTGAGGAGTGTAGACACAAGAACACTGATGCAATACACTCAAAGACTGAAGTATGAAAATCATTGGAGAGTTGAAGAATTCACAACCATTATCAAACCTCAACACTTTAACAGTAACACTAAATACATTTTTAATCATCACAAAGAAATTTTTAAGGTCATCTATAACTTCAGCTTTAGAATTTAAAAGCATCAACCAGGTGTATCTAGAATAGTCATCAAATAAGGTAAGAAAAAATCTTTTACCATCATGAGTAGGCACCCTATAAGAACCCCAAACATCAGCATGCAATATATGAAAACAAGTAGCTGCAGTAATAGTACTGACTTATGGGAAAGGTTTTCTGGATTGTTTAGCCAATGGGCATATAGTACAACACTCAAGAGATTTATCAACCACATTCTTAAGGCAGTTCAACTTCTTTAGAGTTACATGAGGTGGATGCCTTAGTATTCTATGCCAAAGACTTAGAGATTGAACTGAATTAGCAGAAACAACATTGGTACTATCAATTGCAGAGTTTACACTCAACTTAGCCCCTTGTGGCTCTAAAGCACAGTCTACAGACACAATATATAAATTATTCCCCAACTTGCCAATCCCCCTCCCTTTCCTACTGGAGATGTCCCAAAATATACAAAATTTAGTATAGAATAAGACACAATAGTTTAACTCCCTTGTCAACCTTGACATAGATAGTGGATTGTATTTAAACTCAGGGATGTGTTATACATCAATGATCTCAAAACCTTCAAAGATACTGGAAGTTCCTATATTGCAGACTTTGGCTAATGTGCTAGTGGGTAAATGAACCTCTCCATCTTAATGGGAAAGTAATTTTTGACTTTTAGTTAATAGGATCAACATACTAACCATGTGCTTAGAAGCTCCAATGTCTACTATCCACTTCTTATTAGCAAAAATAAAAGTGAAGTATGTAACCATACTTGTTGCTAGTATGCTGGACTCATATTCAACTTTCCCTTTTTCCTTATCAATCAAGTGTAAAAATTATTGATATTGATCAGGAGTGAAATGAGGCATTGGCGAAGTGGGACATTGTTGCATATAAGGATAGTAACAGGGAGGCTGTGGTTGCATAAACTACTGAGACTACATATTAGTCATGAAAGCATGAGGTGACTTAGAAGAGTTACCAGCATGAAAGCCTCCATATCCTGATCTGTTCAGGAAATAATGAGGTTTAGGAGAGAATTGATTGTGATTTTCTTGAAAATCTTGATTTTGATATCCAAAACCTCTCCCATAACCATTGTTACGTGAGATAAGACCTGGACTAGTTATCTTTTTTGACTTCCAATCAGGAGGATACCCATGTAGCTTGTAATAGACAACACTGATATGGCCATCCCAATTGTAATAATCATAGTGCAAAGTAGCAGTAGGGTGTTTCTTAAACTTGGACTGAGACAGGGACCCCTGAACCTCATAAGGAGCCTTACCTTTTGCACTAAAAAACACCATAGCATCACTCATATCTCCAGTACAAGAAGAGTTAGATATGCCAATAGCATTAGCCTTGCCTAGATTTCTCTAACTTTCTTCAGCTAGAACAAGGGAATAAGCTTTACTTGAACGCCTTCTAAGCTTCTTCCAATGGTCCAAGCACAAAGTAGGGGTATTCAATCGATTTAATTAGATATGAAAACTTAGTACAAATACAAAAATTAAAGGGATCTACCAGAGATAAAAATGAAAGAACATATGCATACTTACAGGTAATAGATCGTAGAGGTTACTCAAATTGGAGATGTTTCGTCGCCATTGAAGAAAACTCCAGAATTCAAAGTGGAAATAATAGTTAGCTTGAAAAAAAAATAAGAGTGGTCTTATCATCGATCGATATAGCTGGTGAAGTAGAAGGCTTTGTTCTCAGGGAAGTCGATCGGAGCTCCGAAGATGGATGGCTCCATCGAGACCTTTCCTTACTAGACCATTCTAGCTGATAAATCAACTTTCCATTTCTATTGTTGTTTTGCCCTTTTTTTTTAGCTTGGATAATAAAATGGGGCTTGGAGCCCCAATCAATTAAAAAAAATACATTTAAAAGAAAATCCTTGATTCTTTAGTAAAATGAGTACTATAGCTTAGGAAAACGAAAACACAAATACATACATTTTTATAACTACAAAAAATTATTGTTATTAATTTATCATGATTACACTAATACTATTAATGTGGTACCACTTCAGGTGTAAGAAAAAATATATTTAATATGAATAAAAAATTATTTTTTTATCTCGTATTATTTGATATATTTATCTTTTGCATATTTCTGAAGGAAAAATTTATAAGGATTGTAAATTGACTAGCGTGACCCTTAAATTCACATTAAATATTGTCGTTATCTATTTGAGTTAATTACTTTCATTAAATTACTAAAGGTAAAGTTGAAAAAAAATGTCCAAGTATCTTTTAATTTTTTAAACATGTCAACTATTTTAAGATAATTTTTTTTGTCAAACATGCCAAATATATGAGAAGAAGGGAGTAGTTTTGCAACAAAAATTTTAAATAATGGTTAAAAATAGTAATTATTAGCTATGAAATTTTATAACAAAAACAATTTTGTATTTATATCATTTTTTCACGACAAATAATTATATCTATTAAAAGCCGTCTATTGCCATAAATTTTTTAATTTAAAAAAAATATTTATTTAGCCACAAATTTTGCTTCAAATAATTTTTTTGTGGTTAAAATGTTACTATTACTACAATACATTTTATTTCGTTGCAAAAACTAATAATTAAAGTTTAATATAACAAAAAATTTATGGTTATTTTGTTTGACTATTGCCACAATTTTTATATCTTGAAGCAAAATTATTTAATTTAGCTACAATATTTGCTTCAAATAATTAATTATGGCTAAAAGGTTATTATTGCTACGAATACTTTTATTGGGTGTCATAAACTTATAGTTTGCTACAAAATGTTATTGTAGCTATAAAATTGTAGCTATTTAGATAATTATAGCCACGATCTTTAATAATTATAGCAAATATGAATATTTAGCTTTATCAATTTGATTTTTGTGGCTATGAGTTTTTTTGAATTTGTAGATAGCCATGAAATTTAATTTTTGTGGCTATAACTAGGTGATAACTATGATTTTCAAATTTGTAGCTAATGTTTTGTAACTTAAATGCATTTTCTTGTAGTGTGTTGTACAGATGAAGTAATTTATATGACACACTTTCATTTTTAGTGTGTCAAAAAAAGTGACACTTCCCTATATTTAGTAACAATTTAATTTTTAAATGTCAATGTTATCCTTAACGAGCTGATTTATAGCCAATGAACTCAAGATTTATAGATTGTGAGTGTTCGAAAGGTTCGAACACACATATTGATGTCCAAAATTTTAAGATTCCTTGTCGGTTAATCTCTCTCTATATCGATATATATAATGGGATCGTACTAAATAAAGAGTATGTTATTATTTTAGATTTAACCAATTTGATGAATTACTTCTAAAGGTTGACATCAAATTAGTGTCAGTTCACCTCAAACTAGTGCTAGTTGATGAGAGCTACTTCAAAAATAAAAAAGTAAAGTCAAATTTCTGTGGGGTATTATCTCAATTTCAATAAAATGCAATCGGGTAAAGTATGACTTGACGATCAGAACATATATAGATAGAACTTATAATGGATTCTCGAAAAATAAGTAATTTCTGTTGGGTTTTAGGTTCATTAGGCTTCTTATTAGTTGGAACTTTCAGTTATCTTGGTAGAAATTTGATATTTTTTTTTCCACCTCAACAAATCATTTGTTTTCCACATGGAATCTTGATGTCTTTCTACGGAATTGCGACCGATTAACTTCTTGATTTTAAGGGTGTTTTTTCAGATGTTTAAGTAATTTTAACATTTTTAATATAATTATACATAGATTGTGACAAATTTAACGGGTATCGAAGCATCATAAAATTATACCTAAATCTACTTTATAGCCACACGAATACGTATCGCTTATTCTAGACCATAAATTTTATAATCTTTTAACGTTTTTAAAACTCTTTGTTCAATCGAACTACATAAAAAGGTGTCAACAAGGTTAAGTATCAATTGTGACATTTGTATCGTTTTCTTTATGAGTCTCTCTTTTATATTTGACAGGAAGTGACACCAGATGCTCGGAATTGAAAGGGATAAATCAACTTACGCACTATGGTTTTTCTATCGCTTAAATATATTAGGTATAAATTGGCACAAAATTGTTTTCTGATGACATTTTCGTAATTAACGTGTTTAGTAAGATAGACGGATAACTTCAAAATTTTTCAGCTATCCAAAATATCCTCAAATTTTAAAATCGTTCTTTATCAAAACCACAAATCAAACTCTTTTCTACCCCCCAAAAAAACTGTATAAAATTTTTTTTTCTATCAAAAAAAAAAATATATCAAAATTTTTTTATCAAAAAAAAAATAAAAAATCTTTGTCCAATAAATTTTTGTGAAAGATTTTACCTGACAGTGGATCTTCGATCTCACTTTAATTAAAAGAGTCAAATCCTTTGCACTCCTCTTTTTTAGTCTCTTTTCTTTTTTGGACACAACTATTAGTATTGTTTTTCTTTTCTCACTTTTTTCTTCCCTCTCCTTTCATATTTTTTTTTTACATATAACACCACAATTTATCTTTATTAGACTACATAAAATTTCAATCTTTTTTATTACTTACCTAATTTTTTTCTTTTAAAATAATCAAATGCATCCACAAACCCATACATTTTTGGATACATAATTTTAATTATGTATCTCCCTTTATAGTTAATGTATTATGTATCTCAATAAAATAGTTTCAAAAATAAATGTATCTCAGTAATCAAAATTATATATCTCAACTTTTAAATTATGTATCCAAATGCTAATTATGTATCCGAGCAAAAATGAAATAATTAATTGTTACATTTTTTAGTTCAAAATTATGTATTTCAACTTCAAAATTATGAGTCCGGATGCTAATTATTTATCCGAAAATTATAAAATAAGAAATTATTTATAATTTAGCAACGAGTAGGTATATGGAGTAATTATGGGTAAACTTGTTGGGATTTATGTTGGTTATACTTTTAATTATTACTTATCTAATTTATAATCAATTCTATTGCTCCTTCGATTTTATTTTATTTGATCCATAAAAGTATTTTGTTTCCTTTTATTAGTTCATTGTAATAATGAAAAATAAATGCTATTTTCTTTTAATATTATTTTTATTAGCAAATAACTATATAAAGTATTAATAGTCAAATTTAGATTTTATCATAACATAATTATTAAATAAACTTTTCCACAAATACAATCATGTGTTGTTAAATTATTACTACTATTGCTATTATTATTATTATTATCATTTTTTTTAACTATTATTATTATTATTATTATTATTATTATTATTGTTGTTGTTGTTGTTGTTGTTATTGTTGTTAGCCATGTATTCAAAATATTTTTTACTTTATTTTAAAATTACGATGATAAGAGCTTAAGATTGTGTTGTGTTTGACTACATGTTTTATAATGAATATTTGAAATGATGTACATGTTTGAATGTACTTAAGCACAACTTTTAATTGGAAGAAAGTAGATCAATTGAATTGATATTTTAAGGTGATTTTTCTTTTGTTTGTAAATAAAATACAACAACAACAACAGACTCAATGTATTTTTACATAGTGGGGTCTGGGGAGGATAAGATGTATGCAGTCCATACCACTACCTCCGAAGAAGTAGAAAGGCTATTTCCGATAGACCCTCGGCTCAAGACAAAGAATAATAATCAAATCCATAATAAAGCATGGAATAAGATGACATAACATAAATACGACACCCACAAGTAATAGTAACAAAAGAAAAGTAAACAAAATTGTAATAGAGCGTCAAACAAGGTGTCTTAGCAAGAATAATACACCCACCAAGTAATACCCTACACTAGCGACCCAACGACACTAGCCTTCTATCCTAATTCGTGTCCGCCAGATCTTCCTATCTAAGGTTATGTCCTCAGTAAGCTGTAACTACTCCATGTCCCGCCTAATCACCTCTTTCCAGTACTTCTTCGGCCTACCCCTACACCGCCTAAAACCATCCAAAATTATCCTCTCACACCTACGAATCGGGGCATCTGTGCCCCTCCTCATTATGTGTTTGAACCATCTCAGTCGGACTTTCGACATCTTGTCCTCCACCGAAGTCACTCTAACCTTCTACCGTATAGTCTCATTTCGATCTCTATCACCCCTAGTTAGCCCACACATCCAACGCAATATCCGCATTTTCTCCACCTTCATTTTTTGAATCTGGGAGTTCTTGACTGGCCAACACTCCGCTCCATACAACATGGCCGGACAGACTACCACCCTGTAGAATTTGCCTTTAAGCTTGGGTGACACCTTCTTTTCACACAACACCCTCAATGCAAGCTTCCACTTCATTCATCCCGCCCCAATACGGTGTGAGACATCTTCGTCAATCTCACCGTTCTCCTGAATCATGGACCTGAGATACTTAAAATTATCCTTTTTACACACCACATGTGAATCCAACCTTACTACCACCTCGTTCTCCTACCTCACATCATTAAACTTGCATTCCAAATATTCTGTCTTGCTCCTACTCAACCTGAACCCTTTGGACTTAAGATTCTGTCTTCACACCTCTAATTTATTATTCACACCCCTTTGCGTGTCATCAATCAAAACTACATCATCTGCAAAAAGCATACACCAAGGCATCTCTCCTTGGATACGCCGCGTCAACACATCCATCACCAAAGCAAACAAAAATGGACTAAGAGTAGATCCCTGATATAAACCTGTCAAGAAAGGGAAATGCTCTGAATCTCCTCCCGCCGTCCTTACTTGGGTCTTAGCTCCATCATACATGTCCTTAATTGCTCTGCTATACGCCACCGGGACACCACTCACCTCCAAGCATCTCTAAAGAACCTCCCTAGGGGCTTTGTCGTATGCCTTTTTCAAGTAGATAAACACCATATGCAGGTCCTTCTTTCTTTCCTTATACTGTTCCACCAGCCTCCGCACCAGGTGAATTGCCTCCGTCGTTGAGTGCTCGGGCATAAATCCAAACTGGTTCTCCGAAATAGACACTATCCTTCTCAACCTCACCTGGAACACTCTCTCCCAAATATTCATTGTGTGACTCCAT
The DNA here is from genome assembly GCA_030864225.1 of Capsicum baccatum var. pendulum. Classification (NCBI taxonomy): domain Eukaryota; kingdom Viridiplantae; phylum Streptophyta; class Magnoliopsida; order Solanales; family Solanaceae; genus Capsicum; species Capsicum baccatum. The sequence continues at coordinate 113,196,125 of CM061555.1, read as the reverse complement.
AACTTAATCCCCTAAAGTTGTTGTAACTCTGAATGTCACCCTTGTTCTTATATAGAGGGATCATAGTGCTTCATTTCCAACCTTTGGGCATTTTCGCTGTCTTGAAAATGCCGTTAAATAATCTAGTCAACCACTTTGACCCAGCCTCACCAGAAAACTTCCAAAAATCTACAGAAATCTTATCAGGCCCTGTTGCTCTTACCCTTCACATCCCGCAAACAACCTCTCTAACCTCCTCTACCTTAAAACGTCTATAATAACTAAAATCCTGAAACTCCTCTGAGTGCTCCAGCTCCCCTAACACAATATCTCTATCCCCTTTATCATTCAAGAGCCTATGGAAATACGACTGCTATCTTTTCTTAATGTGATCGTCCTCCACCAACACTCTACCATCCTTCCCCTTAATGCACTTCACCTGATCGAGGTCACGACCCTTCCTCTCCCTATCCTTAACGAGCCTAAACAACCTTTTTTCCTCACATTTCTCCTCCAACCCCACATACAAGCTCTCAAATGCTGCCATTTTAGCTACCGTAACTGCTAACTTAGCCTCCTTCCTAGCTAACTTGTACTCTTTTCTGTTTACCCATTTCTCTTCTTCATCCTTACTCTCAACCAACTTAGCATATGCCCCTTTCTTAGTATCCACTTTCTTCTTAACTTCTTCATTGCACCACCAATCCTCCCGATGATGCCCGACCCGGCCCCTAAAAATACCAATACCTCACTAGCATTCTTTCTGATGCGCCACCCTATCCCACATACTATCCACGTCCCCCCTACACTCCCACCCCCTATTCCTGCGACCTTTTTTCTTATCTCCTACTAATTCAGTGGCGTCAAGCCGCCCCACTTAATTCTATGTCGACCCTCCTCACGCCTTCTCTTTATATCCTTCTTTATACCTAAGTCCATCACTAAGAGCCTATGCGGGGTTGAAAGATTCTCACTTGGGATGACCTTATAGTCCTTACACAACACCCTATCCCCTTTCCTAAGTAGGAAAAAATTAATTTAGGTCTTGGCTATCGCACTTCGAAAGGTGATAAGGTGATCGCCCTTCTTCAGAAAGCTTGAATTCACCACCACCAGTCCAAAGGACCTCAAAAAATCCAATAGAGCAGCTCCCTCTTTATTTATCTCCCCATAACTAAAACCACCATGCACATCGCCAAAACCTTTCAGTATTTCCCCGATATGCCCATTAAAATACCCTGCTACAATAATCTTCTCTGAGATAGGGACGCCTCTCACCACCTCATCCAAAGCCTTCTAAAACTGCATCTTCTCCTCCCCATCCAAGCTCACCTGCGGTGCATAAACACTACACACGTTCAGGGTAAATCCCCCAATGACCAACTTAATAGTTATCAACCTATCGCTAATCCTCTTAACCTCTACTACCTGACCTCTAAGCTCTTCATCTACTAAAATGCCAACTCTATTCCTACGTCTCTTGCTCCCAGAGTACCAAAGCTTGTAACCATCCACATCCCTAGCCTTAGACCCTACCCACTTAGTCTCTTGGATACACGCAATATTAATCCTCCTCTTTCTAAGAATCTTCACAAGTTCTATGGACTTACCTTGGAGAGTCCCTATATTCTAAGACCCAACCCTCAGCCTACCAACTCTAGCATCACGTCTTTCTATACCTCCCCTAATGCCAAACCTTGCCCCCCTCCCATACCCGTCCTTCCCTCTTTCCCTACCCTCACAATAGCGCCCCGCCCCAACCCCCTCGGACATGACCCTATCCAACCATTAACTCCCACAACCACTACTCTAAGAAAAATAATAAATGATAGTAACAAAGCAGCAACAGAAAATACAAGGCACACGCAGATTAAAAGGAATAATCAAGAAAAATAAGCCACCCCCACAACTTAACTATATGTCCAAAGAAGGAATAATCAGGAAAAAGTGGATATCAAAGTTTAAAAATCACCGGATTAGTAAACTGATGTAGAAAATTCTCGTCGGAGCAGAAAAATATATAGCACAGTAATGGCCTAGCACCAAGGGAAGCAACACAAATAATAAAAAGCAGTGCAAGTCACCAATATACGACAGCAGACAATCCCAACAAATTAAACACAATTCAAGATATAAGAGATAATACGAAAGGAGGAAATAGCAAAGGTTAGAAGTCATCGGATTATGCTTATAGTTCAAGTCCTCTTTTCTAGTGTGGTATGTTGGATGTTGGATCATGGCAAACTGATGCAGAAATTGGTCGCCAGAATATTATTGTTGGAGATTAGCCGGAGTGCCGCCGGATCAGATCTGGTACTGTCGGACACAGATATGGCCTAAACCAGTAGATCCTTCAGATGGGCCCACCGAAATCGATCGCCTGCGGCCGGAACTGTGCGCTGCCTCTGTCGCCGGAGTCGAGCCGACGGTGACGTTAACCCGCCGATGAAAGCAGTGGGTGGTTCGAACGATGGAGAGAGAAAGGAAAAGAGAGAGAAAAGAGGATAGAGAGAACTGGGGAGAGAGAACGAGGGAGAGAAAGAATTTTTACTTGTTTCCGGCGCTCCTATGCCGTCGGCGGCGTCGGCCGGTCAAGGGTTAGTGAAACATAAGGTTAGGTTAGTGGAAAAAAATAAGACAACAAGTTTAAAAATCTTTGTAAATAAAAAAAAAATTAATTTAACTTTAAAAGTAATCATATTATTTATTAATTACTATATATATAAATTAATTTAGCAAGTAAACTATCATTATTTTCAATTGCAAAAGTTTCATTCATGATTTCTCTTAGTTAGATATTTTCATTATATGGATCTATTTTTTTTTTTAAAAATATTATAGAAGAAATTTTGTAGATGAGATATAAATTTAAAATAAAAATGGAGAAATAAAAGATTTAAAAGTTTGTAAAATAAAACAACTAAAGATATAAAGGTGTCTTCTCCAGAAGGATTTATGAATGAAAAATTTTAAAAGGAAAAAGAAAAATTAAAAGAGTTTAAATAGATAAGAGGGCTTAAAACCAGTAATGAAAAAAGTAAAATAAAAGAGTTACATTAGAGTAAATTTGTGGCATTGGAAGATACAAAAAGAAATAAAAGTCGAAGGGGATTTTGATTTTTAAAGAAAAATTTGATGGAAATAAGTAATTTTGAAGCCTAAAGGACATTCTGATTTTTTGGTCTATTAATTTAGGGTAGGTGTGTTGCACGTGAATTTTACATTAATAAAAATTAAAGTGCATAAAATAGAGAATAAAATAAATTCTGTGTCTTATCAATTGACGCTCATTTAAATGTAACATTCAATTATGTTACACACATGTTTTATTTTTCTTTTCCACGTATTTAGAACTCAAAAAGTATTAGATACCATTAATTTTGATGACTTTTAATAAGGAAAGATTTTATCATTATCATAAATATATTTAATTAATTTTTAATTTTTAAATATTAAAAAAAATAGTAAAAAAATAATTTTATCTAAAACATAAACTTTTAATGAAGAGTAAAAAATTCAAACATCATTTTTAAATTTACGTCAAATGGCATTACTGGTCCCTTTTATCACAATTATGTCAAAAAGATAGTACGTCCTGTACTAAGTTTTATTCATTAGTCCCATCTTTAGCAGGATTGTTAATGATTCGATTCGGTCTGTTATTTCAAGAGAGAAGTATGCATTATTTCCTGAACTTATCGAGTTTTATTTATGGTACACCTAAACTTTGACTTATCCTAAATACCTTTTGAATTTGTTGTTTTATTAAGTCGCGGGATCCTTTTTTGCTGATTGTTCAGTGCGTGTACACCACGCGTGTACACATGGAAAAAAGTACTGATATGACTGTCCATGTTGATAAATACTATCCACTTTCCTTATATTTATCCTATATTAAAAAAAACTCACTTCTACCCTTAATTATACGATTTCTCTCTTAAAAAGTTATATTTTTCAGTTTTCCCTTATTCCAAAATAGTGAAAGGTTGAATTTTCGTCGATCAAGTAAACTATTATCTAAAATTTTATATTTTTTAGTGTGTGTTAAAAATATGAAATTATTTTTTTCGGTTAGTGTTTCATAGTAGTTTCCGATTAGTATTTCGATTAGAATTTTGAGGAGACTCACATGCACAAATACGTTTCTTATTATAATTAGCAGGGTAAGAAATTGCAATTTAAGTTAGGGGCGTACAAAGATCAAATCGATAAAAATGCTATTGATTTATCGTTATAGGGTTAACGATTTTATAAAAAAAATTATTGGGTCATTGATTCGATTTAGATTTTTTTTACTAGGTTATTGGGTAAACCGATAACCCAACAAGTTTATGCTAACTTATTATTTTACAACACACACACACACACACACACACACACATATATATATATATATATATATATATATATATATATATATATATATATATATATATATATATATATTTTACACCCAATCAGTAGGATTTTGCTTGCGACTAAGATTCAGTTTCTTTTCATGTTAGTTACTACTTTTTCTATTTTCTATTTTATGAGTATTTTTTTATCGGTTAAATCAAAAATAAAATCGTTAGGGAATAAAAATCGATAATCAATATAACTACATTCTCTTTATTATAAGTGTCTTAATTTCTTTAGTATTTATTTTGTTATTATTTTTTAAAATATCTGCTTCGATATTTAGTACATTTTTTTAGTTACAATAACTCATATGATATGTATAATTAAGATTACAAAATTGAAAGAGTTTCATAGGAATGGAAACTGAAGTTTTAGATTGGATTAATAAATAGATGAAATTTATTTTAGATTAATAAACGGATGAAATTTTATTTCATAAACTAATTAATAAACTGGAGTTTTACAAAATTAATAAATGGATGATTTTTTTTAGATTGAAAGTAATGGAGGAAGAGGGATGGTTAAATTTTTTGAAAAAATTAAAGAAAAATAATTTTTTTTTCCATTTGTAATCATAAAAAATGCTGATTTGGCCCCAAAAAATACTCCATCACGCGCGTGATGGAGTGTGACTACAAACATTTTGCCACATCAGCAAAAAAGGGCCATGCAACTTACTAAAACAATAAGTTCGGGGGGGGGGGGGGGGGGGGGAGGGGGAGGGGATAGTTAGGACAAGTCAAAGGTCAGGTGTACCATGAATAAAACTCGACAAGTTCAGGGGGTAATAGATAGTTCTCTCTTATTTCAAATAATCATATGACATTAATTTTGTGTGTGTATATATATATATATGTATATATATATATATATATATATATATAAAATCTATATCAAGTGTGAAGAATCTTAGAAATGTCATTTAAACTTTTTGCCTTTGATTAAAAGTCTTTGCTTTAGATAAAATCGTATTTTTACTATTTTTTTCTAATATTTATATTTAAGAGTTGAAAATTAATTAAATATATTTATGGTAAAATCTTTCACTATTTTTTCTCAATATTTAAGAGTTGGGAATTAATTAAATATATTTATGCTAAAATCTTTCCTTATTAGAAGTTTTCAGAATTAATGACAACTAATATCTTTTTCATTAATTTTAGAATTTTAAATCAACTAAATTGATTTAAAGAAGATTTGCAAAATCTAGAAATAAATATAAATCCAATAAAATAAGAAAAATTCAAAAAGTACCAAATGTTTAAAAATTTTAAGTACGTAATAACAATGAATTTGTAAAGATTTGATTTTAAAAACAAGGAAGAATTTTAAATATAGAAATAAAAAAGAAAAATAACCGTTCCACAAATATGATTCAAATTAATGCGTCTCTCTTGGCCTCTGGCAGTAAGGGAGGGAAGTATTGCATGACAAACGTAAAAATGATGATATAAAATATATATGTGCTTACACTAAAAAGTATGTTTATATTTACATTATTATATTAAAGTGTGAAGAATCTTTAAAAAGTGATTTAAATTTTTACACTTCATTAAAATCTCTGCAATAGATAAAATCATGTAATTTTAAATAATCAAACGTTACACATGCGAGACACGTGATGCTAAACTATATATTTCTATATAATAGAAGCACTGGTTTCGACCAGTGATTCATTAATTTACCATTTTACCCCTAATTGTTCCATAATTTATTATATTATTCCTAATTAATTATTATAAGTCATTTATATATTAGAATTAATAATATTTTTTTACTATATCATCCCTAATTAATTATTATAAGTCATTTATATATTAAAATTAATAATATTTAATTTTAAAAATAAATATTTATGATGTTTGTTTCAGTTGTTTCATCCGTGATTTTACTATATCATCCCTAATTAATTATTATAAATTATTTATGTATTAAAAATTAATAATATTTAATTAAAAAATAGATGACATGTCTGTTGCAGCTGCTTCAACAATAATTTTGCTAAATATCACTCATAATTAATTATTATGAGTCATCTAAGTGTTAAAAATTTAATAATATTTTTTAACAAATAAAATAGACATAAATGATAAATTAACTCTTGGTGTATTAAATTAAGTTTACCTCCTTCAACTGTGATTTTACCGTATCACCCCTAATTAATTATTATAAGTCATTTATGTATTAAACAATTAATAGTATTTAATTAAAACACGAAAAATATGCATTTATGACATGGTCGTTGCAGCTGCTTCAATCATAATTTTACTAAATATTTCTATTTTATAGAAAACTGGTTTGACATAGGATAGAAATGACATAACAAATTTATCTAAAGGTAATTTTGTCATTCACTTCAAACACTTAGGTAATTTTCTACCAAACACTTGGAAATACCATCAATCAACAATATAAAATATCTGTTGACTCTATTTCCACGCGTACCCTTTCTTTGCCGTTGAAAATTTCTCGCAAATTTATATTTCCTCTTACGCCTTAATTTCTGGTAAATTATCTTCATTTCACTGCCTTAATTTTTGGTAAATTCAAGCTTCGTAAATTGGGGAAATTTGGGAATCTTCATTTCACCGCCTTAATTTTTGGTAAATTCAAGTATGAACTATATGTTACTGTTGTGATAGTGTTAATTTTCAGCGTGCTTGTGAATTTGATTCCGGTCTGAACTATATATTACTGTGTTGTTGCTTTTACTTCTTTTTTGTTGTTACATGTGGAGTGGTAGTGTTTTCTGTTCCTGATATTTTGGGGGATTTTCAAGATTTTATCTGATTTTTAGTTTTTGGAGTCCTATCAAAAGTGAAGTTGAGTGATAGAATTAATTCTCGTGGTCCGATCCTTTTTTATACCATATGAATAGTGGAGTTTTAATGCACCGAGTTGTCCTTTTCTAACATTTCAACTGATTTTCAGCTTTTGAGGCTTCATCAAAAGTGAAGTTCAGTGGTAGGATAGGCCCTTAGTAGTTTAGACTCTTTTCTGAATCCTACACGTAACGGGAGTTTTAGTGCACTGAGCTTCCCTTTTTAAGATTTCAACTGATTTTTAGCTTTTGAAGTTTCATCAAAGGTGAAATTGAGCATATAACGAGAGTTTTAGGGCAACGACCTGTGTTTTTCAAGATTTAAACTGATTTCCAGTTTATGGGGTTTCAGTAGAAGTGAGGTTGAGCTCTATATTTGTTGAAAGATTGATTCTTTTTTTGTCTGAGTTCTTGATATGATTTATAGTTATATAAATCCACTGAAAGATTGTTTTTTTTTGGAATTGTTTTGATTTACTGGAGAGCTCCAACATTTATAGTATAGTATATAAAGGGTTCTTGAAATTTGGTTCAAGATTTTTGTAGGGGCTGGGAGTTTTAGGAGATTCAACCAAAGAACTAATTGCTCGATCCGAGGGCCCTTCAAAAATAGCCTCTCTATCTCCACGAGGTAGAGGTAAGGTCTACGTACATGTATGTTGTTGTTGTCCTTGTAGCCAAGGAACTATTGCTATTACAGATTTTTAGCTAGAAATGTGAGAAAGGTGATAATTTTTTGTATCTTAGTACATCCCTTTTCCAAATTGAACTGATAATGATGAGAAAGTTTTAATCTTTGTAGTTCTTGAAAGTGGAAAAAGTTGGTTTATTATACAAGAGATTAGGGGCTTGAGTTCTTAATGATTATGAAGAAACAAGTTACTTTCCAGGGTGAAACAATGGAGAAACAACAAAGTTCTCGAAATGGGGAGATGGAGAAATAGAAGAGTTTTAAAGGAATAATGGAAAAATAGAAAAAATTTTGGATAGCGATGGAAAAGCAAATGAGCTTTGGTGGTGGTAAGAGAAAAAAGGGTAAGGATTCACCAGGAAAACGAGGGGATTCTCCGTTACATCTTGCAGCTAGAGCAGGAAATTTAGGTAAGGTGAAAGAAATTTTTCAGAAGTTTGAAGGAAAAGGCATAAAAGATTTGTTATGTCAGCAAAACCAAGAGGGTAAAACTGCTTTGTATATTGCTACTGAGAATGTAAATAGTTTGGTTGTTTCTGAGTTCTTAAAACATTTAGACGTTAAAACTGCTTCTATTGTGGCAAATAATGGGTATGATGCACTCCATGTTGCAGCAAGGCAGGTTCTGGACCATTTATGAAGACATAAACAGTAACAATAGCATGATAGTAAAAGAAATAGAGGCATACGAGACAACAACCAGTAATAGAAAATTAAGAGTAAGAAATTTCTTAGTAACCTATAAAATTAGATAAATGATCTCCTAACACATTTTTACATAGCTAAATTACATTGATTAACTGAAAATCCTTTTATATTGTCAGTAAAACCTTTTGGCCGGCTAAGGGCATCCTAGCCGGCACCCTTGGGCCTTGCATAACTTTTCCCTGGTCTTTTCAATTTCTTGACCTTCCACATTTGTGCTTCTTTTTTCTGATTATTCCTTCCTCCTCATTCAGAATTAGTCTATTTTGAAACATAATGAGTCAGGTCAAAATAGCATTATAAATATGCCTTTCAGGAATTTTAATTATGTACATAATTTGATTGAAAACTAACACGATCTTTTGTTATTGAAGAGGTGGTTATGCATATAGGTAGTTCGTTAGGTTCTCTCATCCTTATTTAAGTTTTTCAATGAGTGAGAAATTTCCTTAAATATTTCTTTTACAATTAACTACAACTCATTAACTAAATAACTTATTTTTGTATCCACAACTCATTTTTTAATATCTAGAAACATTAGTATTTGTTCAGAAATCTCTTCTGTGGTACAAACAAATAACACTTAGAACTTCTTTTAGTAGTGTTGATTCACATATCCTATAGACAACACTAATAATGAATGTGTATCTCTAATTAAACATATCTCATCACAATCATTTATGAAGTCCCAGACTGAAAATTATAGTTATCCAAAGCTTTTTATTTTCTCTGCTGCATTGCTTGCAGAGATTGGTTGGCACATTCCAAAAGTAGAAACATTTATAATATGCAGACCTTTAGGCTATATCCTTGTGAAGCTAAAATCTAGCTCTTCATTATGGAGGTAATATTAATCATATCATAGAGTTGCTTCTGGGCATGCCTTGTGCTTGGTTAAGTTGAAACAGTACTTACTTTTTGAATCTTTGGGCGGTGAAGTAATGGTGGTTGCTATCTTGATTTCTTAAAGAAATATTAAGAAAATAGAAAGCTTGCTTGGTGAAAATGGGAAGAGATTTTGTGTTTCTAGAGATGCATTATCTATGATGGGCACCCCGAAGTTGGGGTACTTGGCAGAAATTGTTGATGAGTGTGCAGTTTTGGTTTGTTTGAATATGGTTTTAGGATTATGTTCTGTATTGATAGAGATCGATGATTGGTCTAGATCGTCACCAGTTGTTATGGAACAGTGCCAGGAAACTTTTTCTTGTATGTATTACTTGCTTCAACGATTTTCTTTAAAATTTGTTGGTGTAGATTCCAATGTTTTAGAGAGAATTTTGTTTACTGTTTTGAGTATTTTGAAATTGGAACATTTTCTAGGGATTGCTTAGTGGCGGCAAGGGTGACCTTTTGTGTGGCTCTGCAGGTTTATCTTAGCCCGGAAGTGCTTGGATTGTTTATCATGGAAGGAATTTTTAATGAGAGTTTCATCGTGTGTCCTAAGTTTGCATTTGCAGATGTAGTTAAGAAAATCTCATTTAAGGGAAATTTGATTGATGAATTAAGTAAATTTTCATCGCTGACAGACTTTGCTTAGTTCGGGATATTTTAACTATCGTCTCAAGGACAGTATTGCATATTGGGTTTGTTGTATCAAATGATAACTTTGGTAGTGTTATGGACTCTGGAGATAGCAGAAAATCAATCAAAATGATCCTCTATAATGCTATTTTGCCCAAGCTTTGTAACTTTTGTGAGAGTCCGATAGACAGTCATTTCAGTTTTCATGCTCTGACGGTGATGCAGATTTGCCTGCAATAAGTAACGACATCAATGCTAAATAAGAACGGAAGTGTTGATGTAAATTATGATCCCATTTCTGAGGACATGGGGACACAGTTATTGTAAATAGTGTGGAATAATTTGGAAAATCCTCTGAGCCAAACTGTCAAACAAGTGCATTTTATTTTTGATCTCTTCATAGACATTCAGTCTAGTCTACCCTAGGTAGAGATTACTGATGGAGACAGAGCAAAGACCAAGCTAATAGTTATGAGTTTATGGCTTTTAAATTTGAAAAAAAAAGTGCAGCTTATTGGGTTCTTGATACATTCAGATACATACTAAGGTTGATTTTCCATTATTTTCTTCTAAGAATTTAGCAAAGTTAGCATTGGATACAAGCCCCATTTGTGGGATTATACTGATTATGTTGTTGTAGCATTATAAAAGAAAATATATGCAAAAAATGGTGTCAAGAAAATCCTCTATTTAATCAATTAAACCATTATATAAAGATGCAGGTTGTTGGTTCCTCTTTTCCATGCTATATAAATAAAGAGAGAACACAAATTGGAGAGTGGTAGTTATTGATATGATTGGATGGCTTGATTGGTATGATATTTTGACAGAAGTAGATAAAATTTTCAATTGTACCAAGGGAAAATACCCACTTTCCCATTCATTGGATGCTTCAAATTCAAAGAGAGATGATATATGATTTTTCATGATATATATTAATATTCTAGGAGAATATTTCTTAAAATACTCAAATGTGCAAGGTATATGCAACAGCTGCTTTATGTGGAATTGATCAACCAATGGTCAATATTTGTTATTATTTTTTCTAACTAAATTTCTTTCAATATTCATCACAAACGTCTAATAATTAGCTTGTATTCTTTCATGCAATTGGTCTCACTCATATATTTGCAGAGCCCAACCTGAGGATACATCAACTCTTTTTTTGTATCTATGTAAATTATATGTACAGTACCATTTTGCAAAATATGGCTCCTTAGTGTTCACACACATATATATAGAAATGTGTGCGCTACAAGCTTGTGATCCCCTGAGCTTAATCGTACTAATGAGAACATTCTACTGCTCAAACTTCTTACTCCAACATAAATTCTAAAACTTAAAAATTGCAATCCACATATTTTATTGTTGGGCCCGTGCTGGCACGGGCGTTGCAATTCTAGTATATATATATTACAAAGGATGAGAGTTGAAAGTAATAAACAAATTTTCAAGGAGGTAGAACACCTCTTTTTTCTCAAATTCTCTCAAATTAATTACTTCTTTCTCTTATCTCCAAGGTTCATCGATAATGTCCTGCATGTTCTTCTAATTTCTCGTTTCTTTGATTCTTTTAAAACTACAATAAAAGTTATTATTACGTTTCCTTGTTTATGCAAAATAATACTAACAACTTAATATACCACATGAGATACATTGGTGATTTATAGATTGGAAATTGTAATATCACAGGCTATGCACTCCCAAAACACTTTGCCAAAAATAAATACTATTCAATTATCTTAAAACAACTACTAAGTTTTAACTGAAAATTTGTAGGTCAAATAGACATAATATGTGAAAAACATACTTGTAACATCACTTGTGTTTCTTCCGTGTATGCTTCTTGAGGATTTCTAGTCTCTTTAGTTTGAGAAAAAATGAATGTTTTGATACGACATATCTTAAGGGAGGTGCCTTGGTGTATGTTATTTGCTGATGATGTTGTATTGATTGATGAAACTCGGGGAGGAGTTAATGATAAGTTGGAGCTTTGGAGACAGACCCTTGAGTCTAAAGGATTTAGGTTGAGCAGGACTAAGACAGAGTACTTAGAATATAAGTTTAGTGATTTGTCGCACGAGGTAGATGTGGTAGTGAAGCTTGATTCCCAATGTTAGAGCAAAGAAGTTTTGATGATTGACATATGTTAATGAAACATGTTAGTCATGCTGGTCCTTATATGTTAGAAACATTGAAGTAGATGGAAGGCTGATAATGCGTAAAGTCAGGAGTGGATACGAAAGGAAATTTAGATATGCTTTCAACGCTTATCATATGCAAAAAAGAGGTTGAAAGGAAGATAAAAACAACACTTGAAGATTGATCAAATAAAGGAGTTCTACTCAGTCAAGAAGACAATAATGCAACAAAGAGTAAAACTAACAGCTAAAGTCCTATTGAATAAAGAAGATTAGATGATCTATATGACTAGATGAGAGTTGGCTTAAATAGAAGAAACGAATCAAGAGAAGTTTCACTCATGCACTGATAAGAAAAGCTCCAATCAGCAAATCAGTTCACTATTTTGAAGAAGAACCTGGTCCTTTACTTAGAGAGTCGTATACTTTGTGTAATAGGTTAGTTCTTTGAGTTGTAATGAGTCTTAATTCTAGTCTCAGTAAAATATAAACCGAGTTAGGAGTTGTGTCTTCAAGTTAGGCAACTCGAAGATCGGGAATACTTATCTTGGAAAGATTTGTGTTATTGTAGAAATATGAGTTAGAAGTTTAATTCTTAGTTTACAAGAGTCTTGTAATTTGTTGATTGTTGAGGCTCAAGAGTTTTAGTAAAGTTGGGTTAAATCCTGTATAGGTATAGATCGTGTTTTGTTACACCTTCTTGAGCCAGGTGTTTTCCACATAAAAATATTATTTTCATAATTACTCTACTTAAGTGAACCATTTTAACTTACACTGATAGGTAACTAATAGAGGATAACATTAAAATTAGTAGGGTACGCACTCTAACAAGTGGAATTAGAGTGAGGTTGTCTTAAATAAGGTTAGCACCTAAGAAAAGATCACTATGATGAACTCCGCACCTCCTACTGGTCACAATGAAGGTCAGTCAACTACTAGACCTCCACTCTTTGATAGTTCTCACTTTATCTGGTGAAAATCTAGGATGGAAATGTTCATTCATGGGGAATACTATGAGTTATGGGATAGGATCACTGATGGTCCTACTATTCCATTGAAGCTGGTTGATGGTGAACAAATCAGAAAGGTAAGAAGTGAATTTACTGCTGATGACTTAGTGGTATTAAAGAAAAATGCTAAGTCTAAGAACATCTTAGTCTATAGACTAGGATCGGCTGAGTACAACAGAGTGTCAAACTGTACCACTACTAAGCAAATCTGGGATGCCCCGGTCAATGCACATGAGGATACCTCTTAGGTAAGAAAATTTAGGATTGCTCTTCTTTTTACTGAATATGAAGCTTTTATAATAAAGGAGAATGAATCCTAGCATGAAATGATGACAAGACTCACTTCCTTGACAAATAAGTTGACTTCCTTGGAAAAAGTCATCACTATTGAGGAACAAGTGGAAAAGGTGTTGAGGGTATTACCAAAATCAAAATGGAATGTTAAAGTGACTGCTATTAGGGAGGCAAATATAATACCCCAAGAATCCCAATCGATAGTAGAACCATGCTTCTAGATCATGAAAAATAAATCTTAGTGATTTGGTAGTTTTATGATCTAGTTTGATGTACATTAAGGCCTTAAATACGTCCTATCTATTAGATGAATCAAAACACCCCTTACCGATTGAATTCTTGAGAAAGATATTGCCATAGTCAACTTTAAATGATCATATCTCCCATTCTAAAAAGAATTTTTGATCTAATGACTAACCAAAACATATATAATTGAATTAGGTTTTCAACGATACCAATTTTGCCAAAATATGATATCGGAGTAAAAAGTTAAGGCCATTTTACAACAAGCTATCCGAACTGCCAAAGTGCGACCGGAAGGCCGACGGACCATCGCCCAAACTGCCACAACTGACGTAGTAAGCCTATTTTCTATCCAAAAAGCGATGGGTTGAAGGTATGGTTCATTCCTAGTGTGACGGTTAGTTGCCCAAACAATCACGGACCTCCGTTTAGCGATTTTAAGCCGTTTTTAAAAGGATTTTTGGGTATTCTCCACCCTATTTACCACATAATCACGTCAAATCAAAGCACATAACTCCTCATTCACCCATAGCATTAGAATTAGGGTTTCTTTCAAGATCATTCCCCCAGAACAAGATCCAAACCCTTCTTTAAGAAACTAAGAAATTCAAGTTCAAGAACCATCAAGAAAACATCAAGATTTGTGTTTTTTAATCCAAGAACGTTCAAGAAACGTTAGTTATCTTTCAAGATTCAAGCTTTTGAGGTATGTTATATGTTAATTCTTGGGTTCCTTCCACCCAAGAAGTTCAAGAATCCCTTTTTAAATTACAAAGATTATTATTTATGATTTTTCATGATTTGTTTGGATTGAAGTTCATGTTTATGATGTTGTTGGGTCTTAATTCATGTTTTGATTACAAAGTTCCAAGCTTTAGTTCTAGTATGTGGTGAATTTCATGATATTCATAATAAACCCTACAAGAAGTATGTTGATTGGTGTAACAATGTGAATTAGGTGTATTGAATGCTGTATGACCAAATTATGCTCCCTATATGTTTGATAAAATGATTGTGTAAAGAAAATAGGGTCATTATAGCATGTTGACAAGAAATCCTTAATTATATATAAGTTCATGCATGCCAAGTGTTTGTTGAAAGGGCCTAGTGAATGAATTATGATATGTTGCATGCATTCCTATTCATGTGCATTCCCTATTGAATAAGTTATCAGACAACAACTTGCCTCCTTATACAATTACATGTTTATGACTTCCAAGTGCTTGAAGAGAAGCCTCATTGATTGTATTGTGAATGATAGTCTATTGTTATGTTGTTATGCAATAATTTTCATATCTTATTTATTTATGTCGTTGAGTCCTGGGGGTATTTAATACCAAATAATTTAGCTAATTTTCTAGAGCCCGTGTCATTTTTCAAGATAATCTCAGTCGTGCCATGATCAGTAGAACTCAGTCAGTTTTAGAACTTAGAAAGACTTAGTAATCTCAATATCAGTCTATACCAGTTCAGTATGCGGTTTAGACTTCAATAGTATTCAAGTAATCAATTTAGAATTCATTAGTATTTTGTCAGTCAACGAAACTTAGTAAGCTCAGTTTAGTTCAGTTAAAACAGTACGTTCAGTAACAGTTCAGTTAAGCCTAGTATGGACTAGAAAATTAGTTCAGTATCTTTCAGTTAGGAGTAGGATTCAGCACCGAGTGAGCTCAAGGATGGGAACTTACCTACTAGTAGAGGGTGTGATTCTTAGAAGAAATCCTTGCGCTCTAGAACTACATAGCTAACATAGGTTGAGACATCAAACCTTCTATATAAGGGTTGATGAGGTGGCTAAACCTGTTAGATGAGGGCTCCACCATTATCGTTAGAGTACCTGATAAATAAGGGTTACGCAAAGTTGTCTTTACCTGTGGAACGATACTGACACCCTTCCAACTAGGGTTACAGGTTGGACTCTAAATTAGCTAGAAGGGGCATGTCGGATAGATGACTACCTCCCACAGTTTTAGTTTTAGTCTCAGTCTTCAAGATAGAACTCAGTTCAATTTTATAGAAGTCAAGGATATTAGATATAGGCCATCAAGTATTAATACCTATTATAGAAGTCAAAGCTGTTAGATACAGGCCATCAAGTATTATTACTAATAGATTCAGAGACCACCTGCTAGATAGGGTTGATCTCAAATTTAGTCAATCCTTCTCATTATTAGCAGATTCAGAGATCACCTGCTAGATAGAGTCTAATCTTAGATCCAGTCAATCAGTATTAGTATTAATAGACTCAGTTACCAGAAATCCAGTTATTAGAATTCAGCATCCAGTGTTATTACGATTTCAGTTATAGTTTATGTACTCATGCATGTATCCTCATTCAGTAGTCTCATGATATTTAGTCAGTATTGTTTATGCATATGAGCCCTTGTATTTAGCCTTACCTCATCTAGTGTACCAGTACATTCTCATGTATTGACGCATATTTTCTCTTGCGTTATGGTGTCTTATACCATAGGTTTAGAAGCATGGGATGTCGAGCACCCATAGCAGTTCAGATTTATCCAGTAGCAGTAGACTTAACAGTGAGTCCTCATCATTTGAGGATGGTTTCATTATTTCATTATGTTGCATTAGATTCAGTATTTTTCAGTAGACGGAGTTAATTGGGGGATTGTCCCATCAACTCCCTATTCAGACGGTTTAGAGGCTTTTAGACTAGATGTTCAGACAGTTATATTAGTATTCAGTTTAAGTTGTATTTCAGTTTTAGTTCAGAATTTTGAACCTTATGGTAAGTTTTCACTAGTTTTCTGCATTTATTACAATATATTATGCAGTACTCAGTAACAGATATCAGTCAAGGGTTAGCTTGTGGTCCTTTGGGATCATGAGCACCGTGTAGCGTCTGGGGTACCAGACTCGGGGAATTACAACAAAGGATCTCACATGTATGACACGTGATGAACTAGTAGGGAATCTGAGGACTTATGAAATGCAAATTGATGGAACTAAAAAACAAGCATCCCTGAGAAAAACTTGGCTTTGAAGGCTTTAGACAGTGATAAAGAAATTTAACTTGACAAGGAACAAGTTGCTTTCATAACTAATAACTTCAGCAAAATTCTTTAAAAAGAAAAAGGGAACAGGTAGCAAGAAACGTTCCAATGATAATCCAAATGAATGCTACAAGTGTAGTAAGACTGATCATCAGATCTGAATTGTCTTATCTAGGAAATAGAATGGAGAAAGAAAATGGTTGAAAGAGAATAGAAATAAAAAACCAAAAGGAAGGAGAATGAAGAATATGCTATGGTAGCTGCTTGGGGATCTGATTCAGATGCTGATGAAATTGATGAAACAATATTCATGTTTATTGGTGATTCAAACTTAGAGGAAGAATATGATGCTTCTGAGGTAAGTATACTTGAACTTAAAGAAAAATTATATTTATTTTCTAAAACAAAACTTGTTTCCTTGATGAGTGCTCTAATTGATGATTTCCAAGAATTAACTTCTTATAGGGATGAGTTGTTCAACAGTCTTGCAAGTCTCAAATTTGACCTCATTGATTTAAAATCTTGCAAGAACACTATTGAAGAAGAAAAATGCACTCATAAGAAACATGTTGCACAACTTGATTCTTCAAACAATGATCTTAAGTCTGAACTCCTAAAATTGACACTCACTAAAAATGGAAAAAAGGTCATGAGTAAAGAACAAGAAAATGTTGAACTTGAATTAGTCAAGTACAAACAAGAATATAATGATGCAACAGACATGGTAAATAAACTGAGTCAAGAAGTCTCTAAACTGAAACTTGATCATGAAAGAGCAAATAGGTGGGCAAATTCTTCAAGAATTGCTCACAAGTTGAGTAAAAGGAATCACAATGAAAAAGTAGGTTTTGGTTTTCACAGAAGTCTTGATTATCTTCAAGACTTGTGCTATATCTTTGGTAATCTTGGACATCTAACCACTGAGTGTCCTGTGGCTTCCAAAAGCAAATTTAGCAGTCAAAACCTGGCAAATAAATTCTCTCAGACCAAGAAAAAAAGAACTAATATTGGTCAGAGAAACAGGTCACATTACCTATTTCCTGCATGGACTAGAAGAAATTTAATTCATCCATTTACTCATAAAGAAGGACCCAAGTTTGTTTGGATTCTTAAGTCTAACCATTGATTTCTTGTAAGAGAAGGTGAAAGGAAGCAAAAAGCATTGGTAACTAGACAGTGCTTGCTCAAGACACATGACTATTTATAAGAAAAAGTTCCTTTCACTCTCCAAAATAAATGGAGGAGAAGTTTCTTTTGGTGATGGAAAAAAGGGAATCATTACTGGAGTTGAAAAAATTGGCACATCTGAATCAAGAGCATTGGAAAATGTCTACCTTTTGAAAGGATTGAAGCACAACCTACTTAGCATATTACAACTGTGTGATAAAGGTATTAAAGTAATTTTTACTTCTACAGGAGTCAAAGTCAAAATGATGGACACTAAGGAGATTGTGCTCACTACAAGGAGATATATGAATGTGTACAAAGCTAACATAATGGCAATGCTAGGAACAAAGCTGACTTGCCTGAGTGATATGGAAAATGATCCCCACCTATGGCACAAAAGACTTGGACATGCAAGTCTAAAACAACTAAACAACTTTCTTCCAAAGATATGGTATTGGGTTTGGCCAAAACCACGTTCAAGGAAGAAAAGGTATGTAGTGATTGTGTAAGGGAGAAGCAGGTTAAATCTTCTTTTAAATCAAAGAACCACGTCAGAACTACCAAGTGCCTTGACCTAATCCATTTGGATTTGTGTGGACCAATAAGACTTTAAAGAAGAGGTGGAAAAAGGTATATTTTTATAATTGTTGATCATTATTCCAGATTTACCTGGACATTATTTCTAGCTTCCATAGAATATGGCTTTGATGTCTTTACTATATTCATCAAGAAAATTGAAAAGAAATTGGATACTTCTCTAATTTCTATAAGATCTGACCCTGGTACAGAATTTGAAAATGCTAAGTTTTTAAAATTTTGTTCCTCAAATGGTATAGATCATAACTTCTCTGCTTCTAGAACACCTCAACAAAATGGAGTAGCAGAAACAAAAAATAGGACCTTGGAAGATATGGCTAAAATAATGATGCTTGCAGAAAATCTTGCTAAAAACCTTTGGGCTGAGACATCATAAATAGATCCATGATTAGAACTATTTTATAAAAGACTCCTTATGAATTACTAAAAGGAAAAAAGCCAAACTTTTCTCATTTTAGGACTTTTGGTTGTAAATGTTTCATTCATAATAATGGAAAGGATCAATTAGGAAAATTTGATGCTATAGTGATAAGGGAATATTCTTAGGTTATTCACATCATAGTAAGGATTATAGAGTTCAAAACAATAGAACAAATTGTGTTGAAGAAAGTGTGCATGTAGTTTTTGATAAATCCTATGCTAAGACTAACTTGGAAGAAGGGAGTGATTCTGATGAACAGGTTTCACAACCTGGTTCATCCACTAGAGTTACCAAACATAGAGGCACCTCAATAGGGGGAACTAATTTTGGAGGCATATTGACAGGGGGAACTGAGCCACCAACTATCCCAGCTCAGATTAATTGCAGTGATCCTTGTAGCTCACTAGGTTTGGTCCTAAAAGGTTACAAGTATCAAGGATCATATCCTATTAAGAATGTACTCACTGAGCTCATATCTGGGATTACCACAAGGTCGGGATTGAGAAGCATGTGTGGTTTCAAAGCATTCTTATAAGAAATTGAGCCAAAAAAGGTAACTAAAGTACTGCTTGACGCTGATTAGATCATAGCCATGTAGGAAGAGTTAAATTAATTTGAAAGAAGCAAAGTGTGACACTTAGTTCCTTTTCTAAAAGACAGAACAGTAATTGAAACTAAGTGGGTGTATAGAAATAAAGTTGATGAACATTGAACAGTTACAAAGAACAAGGCAAGATTGGTAATCCAAGGATATAATTAAGAAGAAGGCTTAGACTTTGATGAGACTTTTGCTTCTGTTACTAGAATTAAAGCAACAAGGCTTCTTGTAGCCTTTGCAGCTTATATAGATTTCATTCTCTAACAAATGGATGTTAAGAGTGCTTTTTTGAATGGAATTCTAAAGGAAGAGGTGTATGTCAAACAACCACCAGGTTTTGAAAGTAAGAAGTTTCCTGATCATGTGTATAGGCTTGACAAGGCTTTGTATAGACTGAAACAAGCTCCAAGATCTTGGTATGAGAGATTGTAAAAATTTCTTTTGGAGTATGGTCACACTAGAGGTAAAATTGATAACACACTTTTCTTAAAAATAATGGAAAAGATTTATTGGTTGTGTAGGTGTATATTGATGACATTATTTTTGGCTCCACAAACATGAACATGACACATGATTTTGCTAAACTTATGAGTTGTAAATTTGAGATGAGTATGATGGGGGAGGAAAATTACTTCTTAAGATTGCAAATTAAACAAACATTATCTAGAACCATGATCCATCAACAGAAGTATGTCAAGGAACTTCTCAAAAAATTTTCCATGGAAGAGGCAAAAGATATCATCACTCCAATATCCACTGCCACAAAACTTAATTTAGATGAAACAGGTCCTAATATGGAGCAAAAGTTCTATAGAGGGATGATAGGATCATTATTGTATCCCACAACAAGTGGACCTAACATTGTGTTCAGTGTGGGACTATGTGCAAGGTTTCAAGCAAATCCTAAAGAATCTTATTTGAAATCTGTGAAGAGAATCTTTAGATATCTCAAAGTAACTAATGATCTTGGCCTATGGTATCCAAAAGTTAGTAATTTTAACTTGGTTGGATACTCTGATGCTGACTATGTAGGATAATTGGTGGATAGGAAGATCACCACAGTCATGGCACACTCTTTTGAATCATGTTTAATTACCTAATCCACTAAGAAATGAAACTCAGTAGCTTTGTCTACTGCTGAGGCTGAATATGTTGCTGCAGGATCTTGTTGTGCTCAGTTGTTATGGATTAAACAATAACTCATGGATTTTGGCGTGTATGTTGGATGTGTTCATATTTTTTGTGAAAATACAAGTGCCATTAATATTTCTAAGAATCCTGTTTAACATAAAAGAACTAAACATATTGATATTAGACATCACTTTCTTAGAGGTAATGTAGAAAAAGGTCTTATATCAATCATGTTTTGCTCTACTAAAAAATAAATTGCTGATATATTCACTAAGGCATTAAGCAGGGAACACTTTAAAAAAAATAGGTTAGCCTTGGGGATGATTTAAATTGCATAAATCTCCCCCAATGATTGACTAGAAAAGATGTACTTTTTAATTATTGTTGATTAATCCAGTATTGCACATTTAGTTGTGTGTCCTAATTACAAAATGTTGAGTGATCTAACCTTCATTTATTTAATTGTTACAGTGTTGGTGGAACATTTAATGCAATTTTGTTCAGAAGTTTCAGGAGCTCAAGTATGATTATCAGCTTATCTAAAAATTGACTAAGGAGAAATAGGTTTGCCCTCTTGGTTCTTTGTATTTCTCTTAACCGCCAAATCCTAAGAGTCCAGCATTTTAAAAAAGATTCCATCACAATCCCATTACTACTGAAACTCTTCATCATTATCCTATCACCCATCAAATGACTCTCCTTTATGTTTCAACTTCTCATTCCTTTCTTATAAGCCATTTTTTTCTCTCACCTCATTCACCATTTCACAACAATGAACAAATTTTTGTTTCCTCCTCACCATTGCATCTTCATTATCTAACCCATCTTATATCTTTGTTACCTCTCCGTCCACAACCATTATTCTTCATCCCACTGCTAGCACACCACCTCCCATTCCCTTTACGAGATTCCAATTAAGCTATATTATTTTGCAGCCTTCAAAAATCTCAAATACCCATTTTCTTAATTTTCTTCAAATCCTTCATTGTTTTATAAACCCTCACCACCAGCTCTGATTCCTCTCCAAATTATCGACCCTTATGATGTTCCTATTGCTAATTTAATCCCAACAAAGTCCAGATATAAATCAAAAAGAAAACTTTCTTCCCCCACCATTGTTGTTGATGGCCATGATTGTGTTGAACCTTTACCTATTGTAACCACTCCTAGAACTCCTCACACTCATGGGAAAAAAATTCTTTAGCTGAAGCCCTTCAAGTAAGCAAGAGAAAATGTGTTGCTACATCCGCTCCTCCTCCCCCTTCTTCCTCCTCTGCAGATATACTGCTTTGCTTAGTGTGTAAAGGTAATATGGTGAAACGGATAATTCCAAAACCTTTTGCTTTTCATATATTTTTATCTCAGCCAAAGACCACCCCTATCTCAAAATCTTTCTTATCTTTCAAACCCACTCCAAAGAAATCATCCTCTTATTTGAAAAAATAGGTTATAAAACCTGCTGGTTCTTCTGAGTTTGACTAGCCTTTTGATACTCCTGCTGAGTTAGATTTAGATTTTGAACATCATGAATCCTCTGCTAATCAGGAATCCTCTGCCAATCAGGAATCTCCTGCAGACCACTATCTGTATTTTGAAAAACGTAAGCTAGCTAGAGGACACATTGTTAGTGTATTTGAGAGTGCTGTTATGAATGTGATGTTAGAAAAATTAGAGGTCCAAGGGTGGTCACACTTATTTGTTCAAGGTGACTTATAAAGGAAGTTTGCCAAGCCTGAGGTCTATGAGTTCTATACCAATGGGGTTGCTATTGGTGAGATATTTTCTACTATTGTTTGAGTAATCACTATGAACCTCTATGTTGTTGATATTGCTAGAATTATACACATTCCTCCAGGGGGTTGGGGTCACTATGTCAAGGTCACTTGGCCTCCTCTTGAAAATCTTACATCTGCCCTTGACATATCTCATAAATATTTTGGCAATTCTCACCTGGTCAATCATTGTAGGGTTCTTAAGAGAGAGATGTCTCCATGTTATCAACTTTACTTTGATGTTGTTCACCATATGCTCACCCCTAGAAAGGAAAGAAGGACTTTAGCTAACTTTCTTGATCTTACTCTCATGGAGTTGCTGTATACTGAGGTGAAAATTGATCTACCTAGGATTATCCTAAAGCACATGCAAAGGGTTCTTCTCAAAGAAGTGAATGGACATGCTCTTCCTTATGAATTTTGGATCACCCCTATATTTGACGAGTTTGGAGTGCCTGTCCACGTGTGGTCTATGCAGACCACCCAAGATGTTATCGGGATTGTGAACCATATACAACTACCTATTTCTATGTGGAGTGCAGACAATCCTATGCAGCATTTAAGGAATGCTCTGAATGCCAAAACAGCTTTATTGGAAGCTGTGCAGGTTAAAAATCTGCAATTTCGTGCTCAGATTACTTCCTTTCAACTTTCCCTTGAGAGTGAAAGATCTTCTAATGTTGAAATCATGCATAAATTGACTACTCTCATTTCTTCTGTCTCTTTTTTCTCAACTTAGCTCACTTCTTAGCACCTTAGTAGTACTTTTTGTTTCGTGGCTTGCCTATTTATGTTATCAATTTTCTGACATTAGTTGAAGTTATCTTGCTCTTGGATACACTGAACTTTATGCTACTTGTGTTTTGCTCCTGTTTAATCTAATAAATAATGGTTCTTTACTTCAACGTTTGATTATTTTAGTGATAGCTCTAGTGGCTATGATTATTAAACATCTTTTACTGAGTGCTTACTTTTTGATGATGTCAATAGGGGGAAGTATTAGATTGTGCAATGTTTATAACTCAATGACTAACCTATTTTCTAGTGTTCTTGTGTCTTATTCCTTTAATGAGTATGTCAGGATGTTGTGATGCTGTAAAGCATGTACTGTGTAGTTTGTCATCTTCAAAAAGAGGGAATTTGTTATAGCAAAGAAGTTTTAATGATTTACATATGTTAATGAAACATGTTAGTCATGCTGGTCTTTACATGTGAGAAATATTGCAGTAGATATAAGGTTGATAATGTGTAAAGTCAGCAGTGGATAAGGAAGGAAATTTAGATATGCTTTTAACACTTATCACATGCAGAAAAGAGGTTGAAAGGAAGATAAACACAACACTTGAAGATTAATCAAATAAAGGAGTCCTACTCATTCAAGGAGACAATAATACAATAGGAAGTGAAACTACTAGCTAGAGTCCTATTGAAGAAAGAAGATAAGATGATCTGCAGGACTACATGCGAGTTAGCTTAAATAGAAGAAACCAAATCAAAAGAAGTTTCACTCACACACTGATAAGAAAAACTTCAATCAATAATTCAGTTACTAGCTTGAAGAAAAACCGGGTCCTTTACTTAGAGAGTCGTAGACTTTGTGTAATTGGTTGGTTCTTTTAGTTGTAATGAGTCTTAATTCTAGTCTCAGTAAAATATAAACTGAGTTAGGAGTTGTGTCTTCAAGTTAGGGAACTCGAAGATTGGGAACACTTATCTTGGGAAGATTTGTGTTATTGTAGAAATAGGAGTTAGAAGTTTAATTCCTAGTTTACAAGAGTCTTGTAATTTGATGATTGTTGAGCCTCAAGAGTTTTAGTAATGTTGGGGTTAAATCTTGTAAAGGTATAGGTCGTGGTTTTTTACACCTTCTTGAGCCGGGTGTTTTCCACGTAAAAATACTATCTTCATAATTACTCTACTTAAGTGAACCACATCACTTACTTGTTCTACTGATAGGCAACTAATAGAGGAAAACATTAAAATCAGTAGGGTACTCACTCTAACACCAGGTTATCTAGAAGAGGGAATATTTCAAGTACCTTAGGTCTATGATTCAAGGGAATGGGGAGATTAATGAGGATGTCACACACCATATTGGTGTAGGTGGTTGAAATGGAGGCTCGATTCGGTAGTATTGTATGATAAAAAGGTGCCTCCAAAACTCAAAGGTAAGTTCTATAGAGTGATAGTTCGACCCACTATATTGTATGGAGCGAAGTGCTAGCCAGTTAAGAACTCCCACATATAGAAGTTGAAAGGTGGTAGAGATGAGAATATTGCGATGGATGTGTGGAACTTCCAGGAGGTACAAGGTTAGAAATGAGATTCTCTGGAAGAAGATGGGAGTGGATTTGGTAGAGGACAAGATACGGGAAGTGGGGTTATGATAGTTTGAACATGAGATGAGGAGGGGCACGGATGTTCCAGTACAGAAGTGTGAGAGGTTGGCTATGGATGGTTTTAGGCAGTGTAGAGATAGGCCTAAGAAGTATTGGAGAGATGTGATTAGACATGACATGGAACAATTATAACTTACGGAGGACATGACCCATGAAAGGAAGGTGTGGAAGACGTGGATTAAGGTAGAGGGTTAGTGGGTAGGAGTTTGTCTATGTTGTATTGGTGATATCTATGTTTTCTAAATAGATATTTTTTAGTATTACCTTGTACGTGTCTTGTTTTTATTATTATCCCTTATTATTTGTTATTATTGTATTGCCATGTGGTTATATGCTTTTATGTGTTTTGTTTGTTATATTGTTATCTATCCTAAACTGGGGGTCAATTGGAAATAGCCTCTCTACTTCATCTGAGGTAGTGGGATGGACTGCGCACACTTTAACCTCCCCAGATCCCTCTTGATGGGAATACACTGGGTTTGTTGTTGTTGTTTAGTTTGAGGAAAAATTGTTAGTGGTTAGCATGGAACACGATGATCAATATATTGTCATTAGTATTATTACTATTACTCCCAGGGGTTCAACAACGTAATTATATTGTTTATATATGGTTAGCAAATTTTTGATCGAACATACACATTTTATTACTTTCATCCCGAGAATGAAACATACACTCCTCACATCAGTGGTGGACCTAAGAATTTTTTTCAAGCGAGGTCAAATAAATATTGAACTTATGATGGTAGGAATTACTATATTTTTGTATATTTTCAATAATACACCCGAAAAAATGCCATAATTGATTACCATTATTTACCTATAGTCTATATCTATATCTGTCTATATCTATATCTATATCTATATCTATATCTATAATCTATAATCTATATCTATAATATATTAAAAGTGTGAAGGGCCTTAAAAATGTTGCTTGAACTTTTTGTTCTTCATTAAAAGTCTTTGTTTTAGACAAAATTGTCTTTTCATAATTTTTACCTAATATTTAAGAACTGAAAATTAATTAAATATATTTATGAATTTTTTTTTCCTTATTAGAAATTCTCAGAATTTCACTATTTTTTCCTAATTTAAGAGATGAAAATTAATTAAATTTATTTATGATAAGACCTTTTCTTATTAGAAGTCATCAAAATCGATGACAACTAATACTTTTTCATTAGTTTAAGAATTATAAATCAACTAAATTTGATTTTAAAAAGATTTGAAAAATCTAGAAATAAATATATAAAATCATAAAAATTTAAGAAGTACCAGATTTTTAAAAGTTTTAAGTACGTGATATAAACGTAATTAATAATTTTGTAAAAATTTGACTTTGAAAATAAGGAAAAATTATATATATATATATATATATATATATATATATATATATATATATATATATATATATATATATATATAAATAATCGTAACACAAATATGGTTCAAATTAATGCGTTTGTCTTAGCCTATGACAAGAAGGGAAAAAGGTACTATTGGTAAAATATATATGTATATATGTGTATATGTTTATGTTTATATTATTATATTAAAGTGTGAAAGATTTTTGAAAAGTGATTTGAACTCTTACACTTTATTAAAAAATCTTCGCAAAACGTTGCACGTGCGATTAAACTAGTAAAAATAAATACTTGCATAAATTAAACTAAAGTAAATAATTAGATAAATTAAACGACATTGTTTTATACAATATACATTACTTGCATAAACATACACACCAAAATTTTAACTATCTGTATATCAGACTTCAAATACAATTAGTTAATAATAAAAACAACATAGAAATTCTAAAAGATGGTAGCAATATATGATAAATCTGAAAGATGACAATTTGCTCCAAAGTAAATGTGGTAGCAATATGTGATAAGTCTGAAAGATGACAATTTGCTCCATTCTTGAAGTGAATGTGGTAGCAATATATGATATACTCTGAAAGATATGTATTCCTCGATGTGCTCCTGAAGTAGCAATATCATGAAAGAAATTATAAGCTATCATAATTTGATAGGCTTGAGGCACAATTATATTCCATTCTGGGGAACTAGAAACTCATTAATGTAAACGTGTACTTGATTGTGATAGTATCACAACTCACCTCCGAAAGAGGCTGAATAATTGAGAAGAGTTATTTTGAAATCTACTTCTGAATTAGTAAATCTGAAATTTATTCTTGTAATAGTAAATCTGAAATTTACTAAAGAAAAAAATACATGTCATGGTAAACTTGTGTTTACTACTATAAATGAGTTCATAAGATGATATGAACGATTGTGACATCTCGAAGATGTGCATATAGAGTATTAGATATGTATTGAACAACTAGAAGATTCTTCAAGAATTGTTTATGTCGCTTGTTCTCATGATAAGTTGGTTGGACCAACTAATTTTGAGATTGGATCCCTTAAAATCTGAAAAATATAAAAGTTGAATATGGGCCCGTTCACCGGCATGTGATCTGTTAAGATGCATCGATATAAGATGATCACATGTGAGTTTATTGTCAATCTGCAGTTTGACATTCATAAAGTTGCTTGCTCAATAAAATTGAGGTAAGAGCATAACTTTCAGATTGTGTAATCTAGACAATATTGATGATGATGGCTTGACATTAAATGTCTCCGATAAATAGTTAAACCATTTCTAATGAGAGCAAAGCTTCATATATTGGTATGAAATATGATATGATGCATACAATACTACTTGTATGACTTAGACCAATAAATTATGATTATTTCTTCCCTTTCAGTTGATTAAAGGTTAGGAACTAATTATTCCATCAAATAATTTTGATATGCGGTATATGATTAATGAATATACCTTGATCCAAAAAGATGAATTTCTCAAAGAAGTAGAGGATGCATGTTAGTTTTTCTAACATAAGGGGGATATTATAAGCAACTAAGAAATATGTGAGGAATTATCATTAGATCCTCATTCAAAAGATAATTTAAGTCAAATGTCAAAAGCATCTCATATTAAGCTGCAAGTGCTCTTATTTGTGTTCATAAAATATAAAATCTACACATGCGTGATGTGTGGTAGACCAATCAATTCTAAATTAAATAATCATTGAAAAGAATAAGGAGAAAATAATCATAATAAGAAGGCAATATGCGCTTGAAGAGTCTATGACATAACACTTTATGAAACCTTATGAGAGGTTCAGGTACTTGAAAATAATGAAGTGATGAGATCTCAAAATATTATATCGCATTGTGAACAAATACAAAATGAGAAAGCGTCAACGATATCTTTGGTACAATATTAGCTCAATATTGTAAAAGATTATGAGGATCTGAATTCTACGTTTATTGAAGCATGTTGACATAGAAATATTTATTAAGTGACATGAAAGGATGCATCTTGATAAGGATAACACTTATTTGATTTGCATTCTAGACAATTGAAAATTTCACACATATTGATATTGTCACTTGACAAAAATCTATATAAAAATCCCTAAAGAATTTAAAATGCCTGAAACATATAAAAGTTTCTGTGAAACTTATTTATAATCCTTATAGTGTATAAGATTATAACTTGAAAATTATTAAAACTCTTGGAGGGTTTTCAAAAGAAATATTTTATTTGCTGAAATGAGAAATGTACCCTATATTGAATTGGTTATGAAGTACCATATCATAATGCAAGTGGTGCATTAGTGTATCTTGCAAATATTACAAGGCCTGATATGGCCTTTTTATTCAGTTTGGTAGCAAGGTATATTTCTGCTCCTACTAGGAGACATCAAAATGAGATAAAATACATGAGTTTATTTTATTCTAAAGATTGCAGTCCCGATCTTATTGGTCAGGCTGATGTTGGGTATTTATCTGACCCACATAAAGTTTGGTCTCAAATAGGCTATGTGTTCATATATAGTGGTACTGCCATATCTTGGAGATATACAAAGCAGTCTATCGTAGCCCCTTCATTGAATTATGTTGATAAAAGCTATTCATAAAGCGAGCTGAGAATATGTGTGGTTGAGGTCCATGATACATCTCATTTGAGAAAAATGTATTTTGAAATGTGGCAATGTACCCACAATTTTATACAGAGATAATGTAACATGCATAGCACATCTTAATAGAGGATTCATAAAAGGAGATAGAACGAAGCACACTTCATCAAAGTTTTTCCATATACATGATCTATAAAATAATGGTGATATTAACGTGCAACCGATTCATTCAAGTGATAGTGTGATTGATTTATTCACCAACTCTCTTTCAACTACAACTTTTAAGAAGATAATGCACAAGATCGGGATGTAAAAGTTCATAGATTTTCTCATCAGGGGGAGCAAATATGCGTTGTACTTTTTTTCCCTTTCAAGGTTTTATCCTACTGGGTTTTCCTTGTAAGGTTATTAATATGGAAGCCTATACGCATATTGTTAGATATGTATACTCTTTTTCCTTCACTAGATTTTTTTCCCACTGAGTTTTCTCTAGTAAGGTTTTAACGAGGCACATTATCTATCAATTAGATATTCAAGGGGGAGTGTTATGAATATATTTACATTAAAGTGAATGTCTATCAAGAATATAGATAAGATCTATCAAGATCTCAAGATTTAGTTGATATCTATCAGGATTTGAAGTATCCGTCTTTTAGTCAGAAACTAGGAATAATTTACCCTATAAATAGAAGGGTGTCCTTCATTGTAAATCATCCTCAATAGAATCCCTCAAGAGAAATAACAATTAATCTCTCTATTCTCTTTTTTCTTCTTCTTCTTTATTCTTTTATTGTTTTATAATAGTAAGCTATTTTATTTAATATAGTAATGCATTGAACTAATTTAACAAAAAAAATAAATGAATAAGATGCTAAGTAGTAAGCTAAATAGGACATTCTCAAGATACTGAGTATTGAGCAACCTAAAAAAAAGGAAATATGTGTCTAAGGAAAGTCTTGATCTCGGCACTACATACAAAAATTGAACCCAAAGGACCATCAAATTGCGTTTTCTGTTGACTTTCTATGGATTCATTTATTTATATCAATAGTTTCTTGCATAATTAGTATATATAAATGTTAATTTTTTCTGATGAAGTGGATTCATTTGAACCCTCTTGGAACAAGGTAGCTCCGCCCTTGCCCCATGGCTCACATCATGGATTATACACTTCCCAACCTAAAGCTAAAGTAAAACTCCTCTCGACCACTCTATATATCTTTTCTACCTTCACCTTCCCTCATTCTATATATGTTAACTAAATATAGATTCTTTCTATCTATTCTCTATCTTTGCTATTAATCCTCCTATGCATAAATTCAAAGCTTTTATATTTTCTGTCTTCCTTGATCATTTGGACCTTTTTTTCTGGCCTGAAAAAGTCATTGAATTCATTCCTTAAGCTTTCCTTGTTATTTAATACAGTTGAAATCTCCCATTACTGTCCATGGTCCTTCAGTTAAGTCCTGTATGATTTTAATATCTCTCCATAAATTCTTTCTTATAACCTGGTCACTAAATTCACATACCAAAGTAATAACAAATTCTGTCCTAATGCTTTTAGTTTGTACTACACAATGTAAGAATGAGTTGTTATTTTCACCATATTTACTGCATATAAATGTGGCCTCCATACTGATACTATCTATCTTCTCCTTATTATGTGTACTTAAATTTGTAATGAATGACCACCCATCACAAATAACAAGAAATATTTGATGAGATTTTGATCTCTTGATCTTTGTCTCTAGGAAACTAAAAAGGGTAATATTGAAATTATGCAGAAACACCTATATTTCCCTTTGTTTGTCTACCCTATTCTAAAATATTCTGGGTTTTGACCCGTAGAATTTTTTTTGGAATTTTGTTCTCCGAACCCAATATGACTCATGGGTACAAGCCGTATATTGGGATACGAGTGGTATGGTCCTGTTGTATGCTGATCAGTGTTAGTTGGTAGGATGGTTTTGGTCACTAAAATGGGTACGACTTAGGGGTATGAGTCGTAGGTTTTGGTACAAGTCATATCAGAGACTCGTATGGTGGCAGTGTTTGATCCTCCTGGTATTTCATTCTGCCAGAGATACAGGTCATTGGTACGGATAATTTATTGTAGTTATAGCTTGGTTGGATGAGTCATATACTGGATAGTGTTTGATCCAAGGTTGAGGCTTAGATACGAGTGGTGGGTACCAATCGTATAGGAGGGTACGACTCATATGGGTCAGTCGTATCCCCATGATGGGTTTTTAAGAAATTTAAGTGGGGGTATTCTGGACATTTCTCTACTTACCCTAACTAGGATCCCTGACTTTTAATACACTTAGGATGTTATTTACCCCATTATTCTATTCATAAACACTTAGAAACTATCCCAAAACATATCATAGTTCTCTCAAGAGGTTTTGGAGCAAGAAGGCTAGGGTTTCATCTTAAGGATTGCTTTGGGGCTTGCTTTGGTGATTTTTTTCATCAATTCTTTGGTATAAGGCATGCTTCTCTTCCCTCATTGTAATTTTAATTAAAGGCATGGTTTATATGATTGATTTCATGATTTTACTATTTTATTATTATGGTTTCCAACTATTATTTGGGGTTTTTGATGTTAAATGCTTGGTTATGATTTCCAATGGTTTTAATTATATTTTATATGCATTAATGGTGGTTTTGGAAAATTGGATCGCATGGTAATGGTTTAATGGTCTTTGGAATTGGTTTTGGTTATATTATTACCCCAAGGTGTTTGATAAAATGCTTATAAAGATATGCTCATTGCATTGACTTCTTTTAATGGAACTCTTGCATGTTTTAAACTTGGTAAATGAATTATACATGGTTTAAATTATTCGAAAAGGCTAAAGGATAAATGGTTATGCTTGTGGAGAACATGAAAGTCTCCCAAGTAGTTTAATATAGTATATGGAAAGTGCACTTGAAAGTCCCCTTAACCTAAATGGTTTGGCTATGGATATTACTTGAAAGTAATGAGGCGGTATGACGATACCACTAAAATTGGCCTTTATTAATAAATGGATAATGGTTTGGTTATTTGGAAATAGTTTTAATTGAGCATTAATGGTGGGGTGTGTAGCAAAATAGTGAAAGGTGGCAGTCCCGGGGGGACCAAAATTAGAAACTCGTATTTGCCGATATGAGGATTCATCTTAGCGGATCATGTACATGATGTCACACTATTGGGGAATATACTATTCATCCTATGGGATACTTTCTTGGTCGTGCGGCTACTACAACAGGGGGAGATGAATCCATATAGCCCGTGGGTGGTTTAGGACGACCAAAATACACTGCCCAGGCAAAGGTTTTCAATGCATCCTAAACCCAGTTCCCTTTCCCAGCATTTATATATATGCATGGTTGTATGCATTATGGATGGTTTTACTTGATTTTATAACTGACATTATTTTATCCTTAGCCTGAGTTTCATGCTAGCGACCACTAGCTAACCCCATCTACTGGTGGCTGTATACCCATACTATGCATGAATCAACCATTTTACTCCTCCTATTTAGCACACAGATTTGGTATCAGTATTTGGACTGAAGTGGTGAGCTTCCATCTTTTTGGAAGGCATCATTTTATGTTATGGATTTTTTTGGACACTTTTCTTTTATTTTGGATACTAGTTTTGACCATGGTTGGGGGCATGTCCCAATCGGATTTGTTTGCTCTTTTGGATAGAGGATTTATGGTACTTCTGGGGGTTAGTATGGGTAGAGTTAGTATTGGTGTTGGCCTAGGCATTGGAATATGCTGGATATAGGTGGTTGAGTTGGGAAATAGGGTGCAGTCGCCGATCTTGATTGGACTTAAGATGCCCATTACGACAAGGACTGGGGTCGGGTTATGTCATATTCAATCCCCTGATATTCTAAAAATCAATGTTATCCATTTGGATAAGAACGACTTCCCCCACTCCTTTTCCCATGGTTCAAACTCTGGAGAAAATTGAAGGAAAGATGTTATTTAAATATTGAATGAAGGATTGGTGACATTGACCAACTTAAAGGGTCAAACATAATTAGGAAAATTAATTAAGTTAATTATGAAATTGATTAATATTTTCAAAACTTTCTAATCGTTTCAAAAATACAAATCAACCCATGCCCCTCTCTTCTTCAAATCAACCTTCTCTCTCTTCTCTTCTCTCTCTTGATAGTTTCTATCAACTCTCTCTCAACCAACAGTTCTGCAAAATTTCTCCCTTCAATCTCCGACGACAAATAGTTGGGTGAGTTCCTTTTTGACTTTCAACCATCAATCGACATGACAACAGTGCTCTTCGATGATATTAACTTTGAGTTCTTCATCATCCTATTTCTTCTTTCACAGGTAAAAAATTATGGCTTTTTTGTTATGAATAAAAAAAGAAACTTAAGCTAACTTCTCTTCTAGTATTGGTTAACAATTTTAATATTTGTTGCTTAAATTTGAAATGGGGATGGAAGAAGCATTTCTTCTCTATTTTTTTTGGATTGAAATATAATTTTTTGTTGTTTTTATAGTTCTAGTTTTCAAACTGTTGATTCAATTTGTTGGTGTCTATTGAGTTATTTGAAGTTTGATTTTTTTTGTTTACGTTTTTACAATTACAATACAATAATATTGGTATTTTTGGTCACTATTGATGTTCTTGGTGTATCTGTTGTGTTGGTGTTGCTGGGTTGATTTGTTGTTTTCTCGATAAAAATGGTGTATTTGATATTAATTAATGTTATTACTGTTGTTCTATTGAACAAAATCCTGATGCTATTTTTTTCTGCAACAGATTAACCATCTGATGCAAAATTATCCATCTAATGCAACAAATTATTCATCTGATGCAATAGATGAATATTTTATGCAACAGATGAACCATCTGATAATACAGATGAAGAATCTAATAAATCATTCATCTGTTGCGATAGAAGACCCTTCTGTTGGAAGAAATTTAAATAATATTGATAGTTGATAACTGTTCCAACAGATCACCCATATGTTGCAACAGATGAATGATCTGTTGCATAAATCAGTCATCTATTTTAACAGATAAGTGATATATTTTTATTATTTTCAACAGATTACTCATCCATTGCAATAGGTTAGTTATATGTTGCAGCAAACAACCTCCCTTGTGCAACAAATGCGTGATCTGTTGGAACTGTTATTTTACTATTGTACATGTTAGATTTACTGTATCATTTTTTAACGATGCATTAATCAATTATAGTATTTTTTATTTTCCTATTATTTTTATATTATATGGCTCCCAGAAGAAAAGAAATCAAATCATGTCCAAGTAAAGGAACACGTGAAGCAGCTAGGCTACATCCACCACTCTATGAGCTTGCTTTACAAGTGATATCCCAATCAAAAGCAGAATATAATAAACATGGGAATGAGGAATGTTTTAAAAGAGATGATCCAAATTCTATTAGTTCTTCCACCGAAGAGTTGGTCAAAACCTTAAACATTGATAGGTATCCTGTGAGAATGCAGTGTGATGGTTCCACAAATTTAACTGGTGTTTTCGTGGTAAAGTCAGCCATGGGAAAATCTTTCGACGCCTTTCCAAAAATAATTTGAGAATAAAAATTGAATGCTTATTTCAGGGACAACTGTTTTGGGTAATATCTTGATTTATCGGAGGACAACAATTCTCATTTTCAAATAAAAATGGTATATGATCTTCTCAAGCGTAGGTTTATGTATGAAAATAAAGATAAGATGAATGAGGTGTGGATAAATTACTGTGTCATGCTTGTTTGTTTTGGTTGAAAGGAGTTTTCCATAGTTACTGTATTATCCTCCTTCTGCTTCTCAAGTTATACCTATTCTAACCCCAAAAGCACCCCGCACACCCCAAAAAGGTAAAGGCAAGTCAAGTGATGGTGATCACTTGGTGTCCCTTGTTGGTCCAAGCTTCAAAATATAAAATTTGATAAAATCATTGAAAGGTAAAAGACTTTCAAAGAACTACAAACAATCATTGTGCTTGGTTTGGTTTGTGCATAATACTCTTTAGGCTAGAGACGTTAACAACAAATTACTGCTTGGTTTAATAAAGCTCTTCGAGGATCTTAAGGCATTTAACAACTATCCTTGGGGTTATGAAAGCTTCAAAATGACTGTCAAATATTTGTTGACTCTGTTAACATCAAAGACAGTCAACTTATATAGTTTTCCATGAAATTTCATGGTAAATATTTCTTTTATTATGATTCATATATTTTTTATTGAATAATGCTTTGAGTTATTGGCGTTATTTTATAGGCTTGGGCATTTGAAGACATTCCTTATTTGATACAACAAGTGAACCACCAGGAAGAAATTTTATGTCCAAGAATCCTGAGATGGTTGTCGGCCAAAATAGATGAAAATGCAAAACTTCTTGATCTCTTCAGCTCTCAGAATGAAGCAGTAAGTCTAATTCTAATTAAATTTTTATTTTAATGAATGATTTTTTAAAATAATTTAATCATCATTGTAATATATGTACTGATTTACTTTAGATTGTGCATTCGTGGTTTATTTCGACCATTCGAGAGTTGAAGATTCCATTTTTCTTACTTCAAGTTCTCTGCAAACTTTATCAAACCCTAAGGTCATTGATAGAGTAAAAAAGGAATTATTTAAATCAACGACCATCACAAGAAAAATAATTTTGGAGGGTTGGCTTATTGTTGTTGATGGTGTTGGTGGTGATAGAGGCGGTGGTGGTGGTAGTGTTAGTGGCAGTGGTAGTGGTGCTACTGTTGGGGTTAATGATGCTCTTCTTAAAGTTTTTGAAATAACAAATCATTTTGATTATGATTATGATCATACTGGTTATATATATTTTACACCTCTTAGCGAATGTTCTGCACGCAAATGTCAAGTGTGCAAGGCAAACCATAATGGAGTGATTAATGCTATTAATGCATTAACTACTTCTGTAAAAGAATTGACATCTAAGAGGGGTGTCATTCTAACAAAAAGGATTTCATATCTATGCACTCCATTAGAGATTAACGCAGCTAAGAGAAAAAGGAAAGAGAATTCCAAGGCATCATAACGCATAAAAAAAGTAGAATTGCAACTCCTTTGTCTCTGTCTTGCACTTTTAATTAATTTACAATGGACACAGGAGAGTAAAATAAGCTGAAGACGGTGAATATATATCATCTGTTTCAAAAAACAAGCAGACACATATCTATTTCAACAGATGACACATCTGTTGAAAATTATCAAACATATTTATACATTTGTTGTAACAGCTGACTAACCTATTACATCAGATACATTATCTGTTTCAATATATGTCCGTATATTTTAGCAAATCAAATAGGTCTTCGTACTGTTTTAATTTGTACCAACAGATAACCTATCACATACACCATATGGGTCATCTGTTGGGACAACTGAAACTAAGGCTTTCTACTATTTTAGTTTTTCTAAATAGATGAGTTATATGTTTGAATAGATGGGTTATCTGTTGGGACAAATAAAACTAAGACTTCCTACTATTTTAGTTTTTCCAAATAGATGATTCATATGTTGTAACAAATGGGTCATCTGTTGGAAATTATGATGTAGCTTTTTCTTCTATTTTAATTTGTCCCAACAGATGATCCATCTATTGCAACAGATAGATAATCTATTTGGTATAATTTAAAATAGAGGAAGACCTATTTGATTTGCTTAAATAGATGAGTTATCCTTTTCCATTTTTTTGTATATCTGTGATTAGCATTGACAATTCTGGCATTCCAGGTGGATGTCACAGTAGAAGCTACTGCTGAACATCATAATATCAAAGTTGATAATGCATCAAATGCCTCCAAATATTAAGAAAGTATGGAGTCTATCAGTTTGAGAGAATGGAAGAATTACCCATTTGAAGGCTTCAACATCTCGGATGAGGCTCTAAAAAAAGTAATAAAGTTGATCAACTACTATTCAGAATGGATTGTTGATGGGCTGTTAAAGCATCATGCCGGAAAATACATAAAACATTTTTAAGGATATTGGTTTATATAATTCTTGTTGTAAAAATATGACATTAACATATCTAAATCATGCGGAAAACAAAATGACGAGCACTACAAAGTGAACAAATTAGGTCTTCGTTTTGATGTGTTTGACTTTGTTGTTGCACATCCTGAAATAAAGAATTGATTCTATTTGATGTCATAGCCCCAAACATGTTGGAATGATGATGTTTAAATGCCATACATCATACTATTAATATTTTATTTAATTCAATCTGTGTATTAATTTTATTGTCATATAATATGAAATATTTGATAATATGTGCAGCACATCAATGCCATTATTTACTACCTTTAAAATAAGGCCAAGTTTCAAACACAAGAATAATACAGATACACGATAAACAATTATTTGTCAAAGTTTGCATCAATAATGCCTACGATAGGTATTGTTAAAAATAGTCAAAAGTTTCTTGAAATGAGGAATACTTAATCAACATCATCAAAGGTTTATGCATTCTTGCTATCTTACCTTGGCATTTGATCAACGAAGTTTAAATCCCAATCAATTGCGGTGATGAATTTTGTTGGATGTTGGCTGTCATTATTCTAAAAGAGAGGTACATTCGAGTTTACGACTCGATGTTGGGAAGGAGACTTCTGGGCCGTCGTCTGAGATACAAAATCTGGCCAAAATATTAGCTACTTACCTTGATATAAGTGTCTTTTTAGAACAAAAGGTTCATACTGATTGGTCGACGATTGAAGCATATCAGATAAAATGGGCAACCCATTTGATGTAGAATATGTTGAAGGAATTGCTCAACAACCCATTGGTAGCCTGTAAGTATCATGATTTAGTTTCATTTCATAAATTTCATAACGCTTACATTAATTGTAAGATATGGATTATTTGATTTTTACCAACACAGGGATTGTGGTCTTTTTGTTGCCGCTTAGACCGAGTATTTGAACAATGGATTACAAGTACCAAATGATGGACTTGATGTTGGATTACTCCGTAAAATATATACTACTCTTTTATGAAAATATGGAAAAGCAAAAGCGCAGAAATTATACGCAAGCGACAATAAAGATCCACGATGACCAAAGCCGAATTCCATAGCATTAGATGAACAACTACTTATCCATATCGAGAACATCTTTATAGCTTCAGTCTGTCAAAGTAATAAGCTCTCTCCTTAGGAATTGTTGTCATCGAAACTTAAATTGTTCATTTATTTGTTGAGATTTCTACCCATAATAATTTTTTTACATTTCATTTATTTGTTGATTTATTTCATGTAATTTTTGAAGGCTTTAATTTATTTTATTTTGTCTATAAATTTTATTTTAGTTTTAGATTTAAACTTATTAATTGAAATAGAATACTAGATTCAAATATTGCAATAGATAATGTATCTGTTGCAACAAATGCCATATGTATTGGAAATCATCAATCAGATTTAGACATATGTTGCAACATGTAGGTCATCTATTAGAAATTATCAAACAGGTCTTCCCACTGTTTTAATTTGTTTCAATAGATAACCTATCTATTGCAACAGATAGACCTAGATATAAACATCTGCATAATGCAATAGATGACCAACCTATTGTAACAGATAAACTATCTGTCAGAAAAAATAAACTAGAAAATCTGTTGCATTATAAAAAATGCAATTTTCATCAAATATAAGAAATTGTCACTACATTAAAGTGAAGTGACTTGAAATAAAAAATTATTATGGTGTATGTGTTTCTACATCTTTTTTTTACACACAGGCTCAAAGCATCTAGTTAGTACCCTCTAAGACCAGATCTCTTGCATATTTGCCACAACGTTATCCCACAGAAAGGTCGTTGGCTCAACAACTTTTGTACCGATTAGCAAACATTCAATGTGTACAAGCGCGTACGACCCACATGCGACACTAATTTTATTTTTTTGGAAGGATAATGTCCTTGTTTCGACCTTCAAAATCCCATATTTCATTCAATACTTTCATTGGAAAATGATCTATCAGTTTACTCTACCTCAATAAGTTGGGAAACAACTCTAACAGTGGCTGTATGTGGGTGAAAAAATTGGCCTCATCAAAGACGGGTAAGTTGCAGTTGTAAACCTTCATGTGGATATGTCCTCTTTCGTCTAATATATTTAATCACATCTTAATCACATTCAAACACAGAAACTAATGAATCAAATCCCAGGCCACCGGGAGTTAATGCTAGCATAATGAGCTTATCGTACCTATTCTTGAAATTATTGTTGAAGTTGAAGTCTATTATCTTATCGACAACATCATAAGCATTCAGGTACGATAATTACCTTTCTCTCATGAGGAAGAGAATTTCATCAACATACTGTGTTGTAAGAAGACAATTTTTAAATAGGTTAGTAATTTTAAAAAGAAAAATAAAGTGGAAAGATGCAACGGATGGACCATCTGTTGCACAGAGTTCTCTAAATCTGTTAACAAATTACCCATCTAATGTAATTTATGCAATAGATGGGTAATCTGTTACAACAGAACTACCACCAGTTACACTCAGATATTGCAATAGATGACATATCTATTGCGTAGCTTCTTCTTCATGGAGTAGATTAGAAAGATAGGTTAGGAAAAGTAAACTTACCGTGCCCCTGTACCACAGGACATTTTCTGTTAGCTTCCTGAAGTCTTAGGGGGAAAGGTATTCATGGTGAAGGTTTTTGCACGTTGCTTGAAATTTATGGTCTCAGAAGAACCTTCTTTTTAGCGTTAAGTTCCATGTATATGTCCGCCTTCTTCAATGGTCCCTGAACTTTAATAGCTTTTGAAGAAGGAGGAGTTACAATTTTTTTTGGTTTCATATTTGAGAGTATATGTCTAATTGCTTTTTTCCTCAACCTAACCTCCATTATAGGTGTGTATGGCTTTCTCACCTTTTTCGGTGGTATGAAACCCCTCTTGGGTTTCAATTCCTTGACAACTTTAGTGATAACATTTATTCTTTCAAATAGCTTATCCTGTCTGTCTATATAGTGTTTGCATTTGCAAAGAGAACATGAGGGTGAAGAGGGGTGAGAGGGACCACTATAAGCATGAGAGGGACCGATGTAAGGGTGAAAGGGACCAGTGTGAGGGGTGATTCCAAACATATTTATTATTTCTTGAGCATCAACATGCTCATCATCATGACTAATGACATCATGAGAATCAGCATGGCTGCCACCAACAAGAACAACTCCACCAGGAACACTTCCTGAAGTAGTAGCCGGATTTGTTGTAGCAAGTTGGTTATAAAGAGCCTCAACATTAGGCTGGCCTTGCTTAACTACTCTTCTTATGGAAGTTACTCCAGCCAATTCCTTCTTTATTGACTCCACCGCTGGGTTTGCTATTCTATCAACAAGACCTAGAGTAATAAAAGAAGTCATTCCTAACTCCTGCTTAGTAGGCACGATCCATGGATGAACAACCTAAAAAAAGGATAGATACGTTTAAATGAAATAATAATTTTCAGTTAGTTGGGTAATATGTTAAAACAAACAACTTATTGAATAGATGAAATTTATGGTGCA
This sequence comes from Capsicum baccatum var. pendulum, assembly GCA_030864225.1. Taxonomy (NCBI): domain Eukaryota; kingdom Viridiplantae; phylum Streptophyta; class Magnoliopsida; order Solanales; family Solanaceae; genus Capsicum; species Capsicum baccatum. The sequence continues at coordinate 113,155,697 of CM061555.1, read as the reverse complement.
ACAGATGATTTATATATGGCAATAGATTAACCATCAGTTGCATCAGATTACCCATCTATTGCATAAGTTGTAGTAGATGGATAATATGTTAAGTTAGGTTCAGAGAACCAACGCAACAAATAGGTAATCTATTGTGAAAATAACTCATCTATATCAACAAATTACCAATATATTACACCATACTGGAAATCTATTAAAAGATAAATTGCAACAGATTATTAGTATGTTCCAACATATGAATCATCTATTTCAATATCTTTCTTTGAGTCAAACTTTTTTACTTGAAAGAAGACTTATTGCATTATTCAGAGGGTTAAAGAGATCAACCTCCTTAATTCTTGTATTGCTATTTGTAGCCAACCACCTAAGGATACTTAGATGAGAAACCTCATTCGGGTAATCCTTGACCTACTTTCAAAGGAGAGGAATTACTTCAAATGCCTAAGCCTAATAAATGTAAAGAGAAATCAAACCAAAAAAGTTATAATAATTATTCAATATAAACTAATGCAAGAGTATACAAATAGTGATTAAATTTACCATGAAAGCCCAAGGAAAGTCGTACAAAGTGATCATCCTTGGGGATAGCTTTATCATTAAATATTTGACAGTGAACTTATAGCTGTCATATCCCTAGGGATAATTGTTGAATTACTCAGGATCCTCAGCAAGCTCCAACAAATCATCTTCTATGACTTTGTTCATGTTTCTTTCCAATATAATGGAATGAGAAAACCAAACTACGCACAATTGTTCCTTATACTCACTTGATATGGCTTTATTCTTGAGACATTGTAACAACTTTGTAGCTCTGTAGCCACGTACAACAATGTCCAATAGCCCGTTTATTTTTTCCTTGCATTTGTCGGTTTTGGTGGGTGGTCGCTTGGATAATGCCTTGCCTTTAATTGATAGTGGTGGTTTGCCTTGGAATTTTTATGGGTGTTTCCTTGATGAGAGGTTCTTTTGGACAATCGCATCTCAAGCCTGTCACTATGGAAAACTCTTTCATGCCAAAACAAACTGACATGTCATAGTAGTTGATCCAGATTTCATCCTTCTTTTCGCCCCCCTCATTCAAATCTTTATCATCCCATACATACTTTATCCTACGTTTGACAAGACTATATACAATGCTCATTTGGAAATGTGAATTGTTGTCCTTAGGCAGCTCAAGAAAGTGTCCAAACCATTTCTTTTTAAAATGTTCATCTTGTTTTTCCTTTCTCATATTATTTCTAAAGTCATCAAAAAGTTTCCCCAACTGAGATTTAAGTACAAAATCACCCTTTAGTTCTACAGGGTCATCTATCGGCATCATAACTTAAAACCTGTCAATACTAATAATTTTGATAGGATTATGCTGGGATTTCAATTTTAATTCATGCCCCATTGGTGATGCATTATCATTATGTTGATCATCATCATCTTTGTCATTTTATACTTCTTTCTTACTTTTATTTTCCCCACCAACCTCTACATACCTTTCCCCACCTCTCTGAATATTGTTTCCATAATTTTTCTCAGTTTCGCTTTTTCTTGATTGAGATTGTTCAAGAAGTTCCTCCGAATCCATCTGTACTCTAGCCTTTTTTGTTAAGTGGTCAGAAGTTGATCCATTTTCAGTTTCTTTTCTTTTGGGAGACATCTTTTAACTACAAACAATAGAAGAATAGAAAAATACATTACAATTGATGTCTGCATAATTTTTAAAAAAAGGTAAGAAGATTTTTAATAAATTTTTATATGTCACATAACAACAAAAATTCCAATAGATAACCCATCAATTTGAATAGATGAATTATTTGTTTGAAGATCTATTTAATATCTCCCAATAGATGTTCCACTTGTTACAACATATGAATCACCAATTCCACCGAGGCCACCAACACCACCATCAATGCCTCCAATACCACCACTAATACCACCGAGACCACCACCACTACCACAAAGGCCATTAACACCACCACAAAGACGATCAACACCACCAACACCACTACCAATGCTACCAATACCACCACCACCACCAAGACCACCAATACCACCAACACTAGCACTAATGCCGCTGATACCAACACCACCACTACCACCATCACCACCACCACCACCACCACCACCAAGACTACTACCAACCCCACCAATACCAACACCACCACCAACCTCCACCAATAATACCACAAATACCTTCCAATAATACCACGACAGTCAAGAAAATACTATGATAAAAATTAGAGTTTGCTAGGATTTTCCTACATTTTTAACATCAAAACTCAAAATTGTTAACCCATTATTGAAAATAATACAACTAAAAGTTTTCTTTTTTATCATTAACTAAAAAGCTCTAATTTTTAGAAAAAATAATAAATGTAGAACTTTTCTCGAACTCTGTTACCTGTAAAGAAAAAAAATGATGAATACAAATAAGAAAAAGTCGAAATTAACAACTATGTGGTTGAAAATAGGAAGAAAAGCAATTGTTATGAGGTATTGGGCAATATGTTCAGTAGTTGTTGTTTGTATTGTTGAGAGAGAAAAAAGAGCGAGAATTGGAGTTTTGAAATAATGAAATATTTTTCCTGCAAATGAATGATCTGTATGAGTTAATTATTATTTTGAAAAAGAATGACATGTTTTGAAAATGTTAATTTGGTCCCGAATTGATCTTAGTGAATTTTTTAAAAGAGATAAATTTTAACCGTTTCATCAGAATAGATTGTATTAAGTTCAATTGAAACACTGATGAATTTAATATTAGCTTAATAATAAGTTAGCTGAATTATTTGTATTTCAAATAATTAGTCAATATAAATTATTTCAACTCAAATTGATCGATTGACGACTCAGGTTAGGAGGAACGCAATACCAACATCATGGAATTGCAATGACTCAATTGAAATTGTAGTTGGACCTATGAAATAATCCATAATACTAGGTAAATGAATTTAGGTATTTCAAATAATAAGTTAATATGAATCGTTTCAACTCAGATTGATCGATTATGACTTAGGTCAGGAGGAACGTAATACCAATACCATGTAATTGAAATTACTCAATTAAAATTGTAGTTGGACATATGAACTCATACATATTTATAGCTAAATTAATTTATGAATTTCAAATAATAAGTTAATATGAATCATTTCAACTCAGATTGATCAATTGACGACTTAGGTCAGGAGGAACGTAATACTAATATTATGTAATTGGATCACCTCAATTAAAATTATAGTTGGACCTATGAAATAATCCATAATTATAGCTAAATGAATTTAGATATTTCAAATAATAAGTTAATACGAATCATTTCAACTCAGATTGATCGATTGATGACTTGGGTCAGGAGGAACGTAAATACCAACACATGCAATTGCAGCAACTCAATTGAAATTCCAGTTTGACCTATGAACTCATCCTTAATTGAAGCTAAATAAATTTTAGTATTTTAACTAATAAGTTAATACGAATCGTTTCAACTCAAATTGATCGATTACGACTCAGGTAAGGAGGAACATAATACCAACATTATGTAATTGCAGTGACTCAATTGAAATTATAGTTGTACCTATGAAATCATCCATAATTCTAGATAAATAAATTTATATATGTCAAATAATAAGTTAATACGATTCATTTTAACTCAGATTGATCGATTACGACTCAGGTCAGGAGAAATATAATACCAACATCATGCAAGTGCAATGACTCAATAGAAATTGTAGTTGGACCTATGAACTCATCTATAATTATAGATAAATCAATTTAGGTATTTCAAGTAATAAGTTAATATGAATCGTTTTAACTCATATTGATCGATTGACGACTAAGGCTAAGAGGAATGCAATACCAACATCATGCAATTGCAGCGACTTAATTGAAATTGTAGTTGGACCTATAGTTTCATCCATGATTCTAGCTAAATCAATTGAAATTGTATTTGAACCTGTGAACTCAATTGAAATTATATTAAAACAGATATTGAACCTGTTGGAACAGATGACTTATGTATTGTAAATTATTAAATATACGTTGCCATCTGTTATGACAGATGACTAAGTTGTTGAAAATTATTAAATAAATATTGAAATCTATTGCAACAGATCACTTATCTATTTTAAGATCTTTTTTATTTTAAAGAATTTTTTTCTATTTGAAATAAGAAGATAAAATACTAAGGCGATAAAAAATATTTCTTGGATAATTCAGAAATCACCTCCTTAAGTAGTCTTATCTTATCTTTTCAATATCATCATCTCCTCGTGCCCCTCAAAGTTATTAGTGAATATTTAGACCCATCTCTAGAGTTATCTCTCCTTCGATTATAAATTAATTCATTTCTCTTCTTTCTCTTTCTCTTCTCTTTAGGGTAATCACAACCGTCTCCTTTTTTCTCTCTTTTCTCTCTTCTTTCACATGAGGATCCTTTCAAATCTCAATCGATCTATATCTTTTCTTGACTGAAATTAGTGTTTTGATTTCTTTACTTTTGACATTACAGGTATGTTTACTATTGCTCTTTCTTTCTCGTCTTCTTTTTTGCATGTTACTTAAATTAATTATTTACATCTATTGTTTTTATTTATTTATCCATTACCCATATCCTATTTATTGAGAAAATTGAATGAAAGATGACTTTTAAGTCTTGAATAAATGAACCATTATTTTATTAAAATATGCAGAAAAGTCATCTGTTGGAGAACTTAAAAAGCCTTGTTGGCAGTATTATTTTTTTGTATGTCTTTTGTTTGTTTCTTTGTTATTGATATTGTTGTTGATGTTACTGGTGGTGTTGGTGTTGTTGATGGTGTTAGAATATATGGTGTTTTTTCTTATTATTGATGTTGTTAGTGTTGGTGGTGTTGCAACAGATTTCCCAATTATTGCAACTGATGAATTAGCTGTTGGAATAAATTCAACAACTCTTTCAACAAATAACCCATCTATTGCAACAGACGGAGCAACTATTGTAACAAATCAAACCACTAGTAGGGCTGGTTTGATTTATTCCAGCTAATGACCCATAAGTTATAATATGTTATCCATTTGTTGCCACAAATGCGTCGCCTATTGTAACAGATGGCTCATCTATTGCAACAGATGGGTTATCTATTGGAACTCTTGTTTTAATATGTTGTATTTATTCAATTTTTTGTTTCCCTTTTTTAAATTATGCAAACATCAATTGTAATGTTCTTTTTCTTCTTTTATTGTTTGATATCAATTGTTTTTCTCTTGTTTTCAGATATAAGGAAGTGAATGTTGATTAAATTTTGCTCGAACAACATCAAAGGCTAGAGTAAAGATGGGTTTGGAGAAATAAGCTATTTGCAGATGGAACCACTTCATATGTGGGAGGTATGTATTACTAATCATGTTATTATGAAAACACATATAGAGTACACCGATTTGTGAATGCTGTTTTTTACTGATTAGGCATTGATCATTCAAAAAAGATATCTGCAATTTTATATTAAGTTTGGTAGGTCTGAACTGATAAGGAGGAGGAAACTTGTAGGTGGTGTTGATATCCTGTTATGGTTTAATAATGGTTTTGCAAATGTTTATGTGTCAAGTTTGGTGAAGGGATCAAGTTTTGGTGGCATTGTAAAATGATTCAATAGTGATTGGACTGATTTTAAGGGTTCAATGGACTTTTAAAAGGCCTCTAAAGCATCACACTGCTGCAACCATGAATGAAAATCAATATAGTTATTATCCTAGCCCAAATTTATGTAGTTGGGTTTCTCGAGGTGATGATTATACAACATAAAGTACGGTAGGAGAATATCTGCGAGGAAAAGGGGAGTTGGTATAGATTATATTATCTCAAACCTTATTAAAGAAGAAACACAGGGTACCAAGGAACGTATAGAGAATCTGGATGATGAAATTGATTTACACATGAAAAATTTGAATGAGGTGCAAATATGAAACTGTATCCAAAAAAGAAAATTTGTCAGTCGTCTCTCTCAAAATAAAAATACTATAGCTTACCACTTTGCTGGGGAATTGCGACTAGTTAGCGTGGTCGGAATGATCACCTCCATAGAAAATAACAGAATACCAAGGAACCAGCTTTACAGTAACCGAGGGTTGAAATAATGTACAGTAAAGAATGAAAACTTACGCCAAGAACTTCAGAAGTTAAAATAAGGAATCAACCCAAGGCGTCAATTTAGAAGTTACACTTGCATCTTAGGCCTTCAGTTTGTGGTTCTAGTCACGTCATAGCAGTAAAAAAAAAAGGCTCTGGATTTCTTCCTAACTTCATACCATTTTGTTTCCATTGCCATTGACCTGATTAGAACCACAAACAGAAGGCATAGCATGCAAGTTAAAATTCGAAAATTTCTGCCTTGTCTCGATTGATTATTTTAACTTTAGAAGTTCTTGGCGCAAGTATTCTTTCTTTACCGTATATCCTTTCAACCCTCGGTGCCTGCAAAGTTGCTTCCTTGGTGTTCTATTATTTTCTCTATAGGTGATCATTTCAACCATTCCAACTAGTCACAGTTCTATATACAAGTATCCAGCTGCAGTATTTTTCTTTGAGAGAGACGACTGACGAATTTTCATTTTTGGATACACTTTCATATTTGCACTTGATTCAGATTTCTCATGTTTTAAGTCAATTTCATCAGCCAACTTCACTAGAAGTTCCTTGCTTGCTACCTTTTGTTTCATTTTCAATAAGGTCTAAGATGATATAGTATTTTATTAACTCTCATTTCCCTTGCAAGTATTCTCCTATGGCTCATTTTGGCGTATAATAATCTTCTCGAACAACCCATCCATATAAATTTGGTCCAAGGGAATTTCTATTGTTTTTTAGTTCTTGTTTGTTGCAGTGGGAGACTTCGATGGCCTTCTTAAAGTCCAGTGCACCCTTAAAGTCATTCCAATCACTACTGGATCTCTGCAATGCCACCAACTATTGATCCTTTATTAAAACTTGACACATATAAACATTAGCAATAACTGTCATTAAATCGTAACAGGTTGTCAGAAATATCTTTATGGTCCCTCATCCTTATCAATTAAAACCTATCATACTTAACTGTAGAATGTAGGATCTTTTTTGAATGATCAATGCCTAATCGATTACAAACTGCATTCACAAAATCATTGTACTCCATGTGTGTTGTCATGATGACCTTATCAATAATACATAACTCCCACACATGAAAGTGGATCCATCTATCTGCATGCTCCTTATTATTCCTTTCCCATCTATGTCTTAATTTGAATAAATAGATGACTAACCTATTGAAACAGATGATACATCTGTTAAAATTATCAAAAAATTATAGACATTTGTTTCAACAGATGATCAATCTATTACAACAGACGACTTATTTGTTGGAATTAAACTTACTAATATATACATATGTTGCAACCGATTTCTAATATGTTGTAAATTATCAAGCAAATAGAATATATTTTGCAACAGATTACCCATCTGTTGGATTTTATTTTTAATTTACATAATAGAAATGGCACCAGTTTTATTTAATTAAGGACTGTAATTTTAAAAAAAGAGGTGAACAGTCGTGGCTTTTTGACTAACCCATTCAAATTCAATCCTCTATAAATAGGTCCCTCCTTACTCCTTTAGTTTGCGCCACTTCTAGATATGGCAGATCCAAATTAGGACACGGTGATTCTGCGCGACTCCTTGAAGGAACTTGAAAGGCAGATTCATGAACTCCGGTGGGAGTTGGTCGCCATGAGAGAAAGGTTGAGGAGGGCCCTACTTCTGCTGAATAACAATTGGCCAGTTAACAACAACAACAACAACAATAATAATAATAATAATAATAATGATGATGATGATAATAATAATGATGATAATAATAACAATTAGGTATGTATTTTCTTTTAGCGTATGTATTTTGTTTTACTATTTGGATTTACCTAAGGGAGTGTAACGCCTCAGGAAGGTACCCAAATGTCAGAGGGTGCTCAGGACTACGAGTAGTCCCAAGCTAACACTTTTAACCTTCTACTAAATCTGAAACTCATAATAAAGATGAACTATGTATGCGAAATGCTAAAATACTAAATTACTGTCTAAACTGATAGTATTACTTAGAAATATGGTCAACCAATACTTTAAATTTGAAATGTAACAACAGTCGTACAAGCCTCTACTACTACTAACTTGAGAGCCACTGGGACAGACCCCTAGCTGACTCGAACTAAAGTGAAAACAACTGATCAAAGTACTTCATAAAGATGAAAATTTGAATAAATAGGTCCTTACACTATGAGGACTCACCAACTATCGGGATGTAGATAGAGATGCTCGCGGTTAATCATGCTGCTAGAACAGAGCACCAGAACCTATATTATAAGACAATGTAGAACATAGACGTATATGTGGATTAGTACTTTTGGAATGTACTGAGCATGTAGGGGTGAAAGAATAAGTAAAAGCAGTAACTAAATGTGTATATAACTTGTAAAGAATGCATGGTAAGTGGAAATGACTCACCTTGGCTTGAATAAAGCAAAAGCTACAAAATATAAACTAAATATAATAAAGCCTAAAGACAGTCTTTGTGAGCCATCACACTTAGTTCTAAAAGTTGTACCTTTACTCCTTTTAATAATGGAATAGATAGGACTGAAATTGAATATGCTTTTACAGTTAGTTTCTAAAAATTATTCTTTTATTCTATCTTAGGGAGTTTTTTCTAATCGAAATAAACCATATGATCTATCATGATGTCCAACATTTGGTTTCCATGTAGGGAACAACTCACGTTGGGGAGAGTTGTTATACTTTTGCCAATGAGTAGGACCTGAGCTAAGTGATCACAATATGTATCTGCAACCATATAAATGGGAATAATCTTAACCTACGTTGGCTTATAGTTTTGGGGCATATGAACTAGGACACATACCCAAATCGGTGCTAAATACTACTCCCTTACTTATATGCTCATTCTTTAGGAAATCCACCTTAAACTACCATAAGGGCTTATAATGAAAACCAATTATGCATCTATTTGCTGTAAATTATAATTAAATCTAACATGTGTGGATTCCATGTCTTAGTTGAGGATCAAAATATCAAATCTTACATAAATCTGAATGCATGCTAATAAAAGAATGCGTAAAACATAATCTTCTTGAAATCTCAAGACTTAAACTTAGGGCTTAAAATCCATGCTTTAAACTCATACCAATTCATAATAAAATTCATGCTCAATATTAAAGATCTTGAAATACTTTAGCCATTCTAATCAAGATAATGAAATTCGATTCTCAACTTAAAAAGTCAAGTCACACACATAAATAGGTGAAAATAGCCATGCAATTCAACACTTAAGTCACTTGTAACTTTATAAACTTCAACAATGAGATTTGGGTATGAACCCTAGACTGCAATTAATGTAAATTTAAATTTTAAAACTAATTTTAGGCACAAGGGTAAAAGAAGTATCCTTGTTCATAACCCCACATCATTTACTAGGTTAATTTGATTTAGAAACTTGACTTTAAACTCCTAATTATTTTTTTAACGGCTTCTTCTTAAAGTTCTTGAACACAGAAACTTGGATTCTTGATTATCTTGAAGAGGGTGTGATGAAGTTTTAGATTTATTGGAGTTAAATTAGGGTTTCTTGGAGAAAGGTTTGATGAAGAATAAGTATATTATTCTTAAACCGACGTCAAATCTTCTGTTTTAACGACTTGGGGTGAGGCTAAATGACCTAAATGACCCTTTGGGAATTAAAGTCATGATTGAAATACCTTTTATGGGCTTGGTGTGATGCGATGACCGTCTCATCGCTATTACTGGCACAACGCGGTGGAATCGCGTTGAGCTACTGGAATTGAAATCCAAAAATGGGTCAAACCTTATCCAAAAATTCTAAAACTTCCCCGAGATACACCCTTACACCCCTAAATATAAATCAACTCAAAAACCATCATCCCAGAGCCCAAAAGGTCAACTTAAAAGTCCTCTAAGTTCAGGGGTCAAAAATGAGACTACGTCCCCAACACTTAGTTTTATTTTTAGGTTCTAAGGGTCTTATACAAGCACTAAGAGCTGAGCTGAACTAAGAACATATGGGGTATTACAATATCTCCCCCTTGGGAACATTCATCCTCGAATGAGATTGGCTAAACTGAGAATACTGAGGGGATGAGATTATGTACTAAACTCGTATGACTGAAAACATGATTACATTACTGAACTGATTCATGAATGCATGAAGTGACATGAATATGATGATATATAGCTGGAACTGAGAATGGAAAAGAGGTAATCCGAGGAAACTTGTTACCTTAAACTAAGTCTAAACTTGTAGAGAAGAGATAAGGGTAGTTGGTTTGCATATCTGCTTCCACTTCCCAACTGGCGCCCTCAACGGACTGATTCCACTAAAGAACTTTGATCAAGGGAAATTCTTTGTTCCTTAGTCTATGAATATGGTGATCAAGAATTTCAATTGGAATTTCTTTGTACGAAAGGCTATCCTGAATGTGTGTGCTTTCTAAAAGGACTATAATAGTTGTATCACCAATACACTTCTTTAATACGGGGACATAAAATACTGGGTGAACGAATGACAAATCAGCAGGCAATTTAAGCTCGCATTCCACCTTCCCAACACAACTCAATATCCTGTAAGGGCCAACATATCAGGGTCTAAGCTTCCCCTTTTTGCCAAAACTCTTCAGCCTCTTTATGGGTGAAACTTTCAAATAAACTAAGTCATCGACTTCAAACTTAAGATCCCTTCTCCTCATATCTGCATAATATTTCTGATGACTCTGAGCTATGTTCAACCTCTCCTGAATTAATTGGACTTTCTCTATGGCTTCAAACACCACATCTAGCTCTATAAAGGTAGCCTCACCCACTTTAAACCAACTAATTGGTGATCTATATCTCCTTCCATAAAGAGCCTCAAACGGGGTCATCTGAATGCTAGAATGGTAAATATTATGTAGGCAAACTCGATCAACAGTAAGTGATCATCCCAACAACCCTTGGAGTCAAGAACACACGCCCTCAACATATCCTCTAGGTTCTGAATAATCCTCTCTACCTGACCATCTTTCTGATGGTGAAAAGCTTAACTAAGATGAACTTGGGTACCGAGAACCTTCTGAAAGGCTTTCCAAAAGTGAGAGGTAAATTGAGTACCCCTATATGAACAAAGGAACTCTGTGTAATCTAACCAACTATCTAATATTCATCTTAGCATAGTCTTCGGTTAAGTAGGAGGTGTGAACTAGTAAAAAATGGGTTGATTTGTCAATCTGTCTGTAATAACCCAAATCGAATCATGCTGATAACGCGAATGAGGTAACCCTATTTCAAAATCCATGGTTACCTCTTCTCACTTCCAGGTAGGAATAATAAACTCCTGCAAGGTTCCACCAGGCCTTTGATGCTCTACTTTAACCTACTAGCAGTTAGAACGCTTAGACACAAACCCTGTAATATCTTTCTTCATACCACTCTACCAATACACTTCTCACAAGTGTCGGTACATCTTAGTAGTGCTTAGGTGAATGGAGTAACGTGCACCATGAGCTTCTGCCAAAATCCAATGCCTTAAACCATCGACACACAGCACATACAGTGTACCCTGATATCTCAACACACCATCGCTTTCTTGGGAGAAAACCTCTACTTTATGATCTCTGACTGACTCTTTCAAACTGATTTAACTGGAATCCTTATCTTGCTTCTCTTTCACTTGGGATACTAAAGAAGACTCCAAACTACTTTGGACCTAAACATTCCCCTCACTGAGTCAGCCAACCGAACACCTAATCTAGCTAACCGGTGAACTTCCAAAACTAATTCTTTCGTATCATTCTACACATGAACAACACTACCCATATAGAGTCTACTAAGGGCGTCTTCCATAATATTAGCCTTGCTCGGGTGATACAAAACACTCATGTCATAATATTTCAACAATTCTAATCACCTTCTTTGATGGAGATTTAACTCTTTCCACGAAAACATATATTGCAAACTTTTATGGTCCGTGAACACATTAACATGCACCTCATAAAGATTGTGCCTCCAAATTTTCAAGGCAAACACAACAACAGCTAACTCAAAATCATGGGTAGGATAGTTCTTTTCGTGAGGCTTAAGATATCTAGAGGCATAGGATATGACCTTACTTCTCTACATCAAAATACAATCCAGACCAACTCTATAAGCATCATAGTAAATAATAAATCCATTTGTACCATCAAGTAGCGCAAAAACTGGGGCTGAAGTGAGTCGAGCCTTCAACTCCTAAAAACTCTTCTCACAAAAATCTGACCACTGAAACTTAACTTTCTTTTGAGTCAATCTATACATAGGGGACACAATAGATGAAAAACACTTAAAAAACCATCGGTAATATCCAGGTAAACCCAAGAAATTCTTGATGTTTGATGGAGAGATGAGTCTAGGCTAGTTTTTCATTGCTTTGGCCTTTTGTGGATCACCTCAAATGCCATCACCAGAAATATTATGATCGAGAAAAACTACTGATCTTAGCCAAAATTCACACTTGCCGAATTTGGTGAACAACTGGTGATCTCTAAGAGTTTGATACATGATTCTAAGATGGTCTACATGGTCATCATCACTATGAGAATAGACAAGGATATCATCCATAAAAACTATAATAAACTTATCCAAGTACTATTTGAACACTCTGTTCATCAAGTCTATTAAGGCTGCTGGGGCATTTGTTATCCCTAAAGACATGACTAAAAATTCAAAGTGACTGTTACGAGTCCTAAAAGCTATCTTTAGATTATCACATTCCCTTACTCTAAGCTGGTGATAGATGGATCTACGGTCTATCTTAGAGAAGTAACTTGCACCTTTGAGTTGATCGAATAAGTCATCAATCCAAGGAAGAGGAAATTTGTTTTTGATTGTGACTTTATTCAATTGATGGTAGTCGATGCACATTTGGAGAGAATCATCTTTTTTTCGCACAAATAGGACAGGAGTGCCCCATGGAGAGACACTGGGCCTTATGAAACCTTTATTTAAGAGGTCTTTAATATGCTCTTTTAACTCTTTAATCTTGGATGGAGCTATATGATATGGAGGAATATAGATGGGATGGGTACCAGGAAGAAGATCAATACCAAATTCTATTTCTCTATCGGGAGGTAACCCAAATAAATCTTCGGGAAAAACATCAGGAAACCATTGACTACATAGTGTAACACCCCGTATTATCCTAGAATAATATAAGTCCTAAAATAAGAGTATTCATATACATAAATTTAAAAATACTCATCGTTTTTCAGTTTAGAGCCTACTATTGTGTAGGAAATTCAATTAGCTTTCCAACGATATAAAATTTACCCAAATTCGATAACTGGATATGAAGTTATGGAAATTTTAAGTTTCAGTCGTTAGACCCTATCATTTTAAACCTTAGCGCATAGCGGAGCTAGTCTAAGTGATGATTGGCAATTTTCAATGGAGGAGCGCGGTCTTGGTGCATCGCGCCAAAGGCCAAATTGGTATTTGGCTATTTCCAATGACTTTCTGTGATTCCACCACGCCGCGGTGAACTTTCAGGTCCCAATCAGTATAGGACCGCGATTTTCCATGCTTCACACCACAGACCAGTTTCCCAGTTGTCGAATTCCATTGGCTTGGCGTGATAGTGGCACATTGCGCCAAGACCAAAAATCAGGATCTTCAGTTTTCAGCTTCAATTTTTAAATTTGTTTAGGGGCATTTGGGTTTTTTTCCACGGCCTAATTAACCTAAAACACAAAATTTAACCCCTAAACACCCTAAGTAGTCATAATTATTTTAATTTCTCTCATAATAAAAAATCTCCTTTTCAAGAACAAGAAACCCTACCTCTTAAATTTAAGGCCAATCCTTAAGAACTCAACTAGAACGTCAAGAAATTCACTATTCCAGGTATGTTAGATGTTCATCCATGAATTCCTTTCATCCATGGAGTCCAAGTAAGCTCTTTAATTTATAAGTTTTGATCTATTCAAGTTATTTTGTTTTAAATTGTGATTTCATCCATGAATCTCCATGTACTAATGATTTTTTACTATGTTCCCATGAAAGTATTATTATTGTTCAATCCTCCATGATTTTATATCATTATTTATTGAATTAAACCATGATTTAAATCTATTATGTTGAATTCATGCTATTCCTATAAGTCCCATGACATTCGTATGATTGTTTTAAACCTTGAACTACAAGTATTTGATAAAATGCCTGCAAGAGTGATTGATTTAAATAAAAGCCTTCATGTTTTGTCCTTCAAGCTTTGGTGTTATTTTACTATTATTGTTTTGAGTCTTGAGGGTATTGAATACCCAAAATACATAGCAGCTTACTTAGTCTAGTAGTAGTACATTATAGAATAGTCTTCAGAACTTACTATGAGCATTATCAGGATAGTCAGTTTCCAGCCAGATGAACTTAGAATAGTCTAGTATTTTAGTGTCTTTCTGTTGGGAGTCTGATTTAGCACCGAGCGAGTGTAGGGGTGGTGGCTTCCCTGTTAGATAAGCAGAGTTATTAGTATCAGTCCCTATACTCTAGAACTACACAGCTTGCATAGGGTATGAGAAGTCACCCATCAGATTAGTCTAAACTATTTTACAGGGGTCACCCGTCATATCAGGCTTGACCCCTTGGTCCTTTGGATATTATATCAATTTAGTGGATCCACAAAGTCATCGTTAGTACCCATGGCATGGTATTAACACCCTTCCAACTAGGGTTACAGGTTGGACCCTGATTAGCTCAAATTAGGGAATGTTGGTTAGATAATACCTTCCGCAGTCTCAGAAATAGTCCCAGTTACAGTCTCAGTTCAGTTATGCAGTCTTAAAGTTGCTTGACCAAAACATAGAAATATCAATATTTTTCAGTATTTTTAGTTTACAAATCTTACTCAGCCCATGTTATATGCTTGGTCATGCATCCCCAATGTCTTCAGATTTTCACGTATCTTTAGTATTTATAGACTGTCATGCATACTCAATATTTACAAATTTTCCATATTTTTAGTATCTACAGATTCTATGTTCCCTACTCAGTACTCCATGTTTTACATACATATTCAGTCACTTATTAGTTTTGTTCATGAAATCATGCATATCAGCCTACTTCATTTAGCATACCAGTACATTTAAAGTACTGATCGCATACCTTTATTTTGTGCTATAATGTATTATATCATAGGTGCTGACACTTAGTTGTTGAACTATGCTTAGACTTTCCTTCTTAGGCTATCAGTAGTACAATAGCAGTGGTGAGTCCTTATTATTCAAGGACAAATTATTTTACTTTATATTTCTATTTCAATAGTTAGTAGAGTTAGTTGGGGGACTGTCCCATCAACTCATATTCATCCAGTTAGTCTTAGAGGCCTTTTAGAGTTCATTAACTTGAGGCAGGGCAACATTAGCATGAGGGATTATTCCCTCAAGTTTACTTAGTTATCTAGGTATGCTCCTTATATGGTAGATTATAATAGGTCCAAGATGAGTAAGTTTATGTCTGGCGTATCTGATAGTATGGTTAAGGAGTGTAGGACCAAAATGCTGATTAGTAAGATGGACTTGTCTAGGATGATGTTCCAAGCTCAAAATATAGAAGAGAAAAAGAAGGAGAGGGTAAGAGGAAACAAGAAAGTTAGGATGAGTAGTTTTAATTTCAATCAGCCAAAGTCAGAAGGTGGTAACCATCCTCAGTTTAATCAGAGGTCTATATCCCCAGCACCCTCTTCAGCCAATGCCCAGTACCCAAATTTAGAAATGACAATAATTATAGGGCACCAGGCTCTAAGTACCAAATCAGTGTTAGCAGTGCTCGTACAAATCCTTTATGTCAGAAATGTGGCAAACACCATCAAGGTGAGTGTAGAGCGGGTAGTGATGTGTTCTTTGAGTGTGGAAAGCTAGGCCATTAGATTCTGGAGTGTTGGGTAGTTGCTCAGAAAGGTAGGGATGTGCGCCAACAGGGATAGTCCCATCATTCAGCAGTTCTATTCTGTCTCTTGACTCAGTAGGGTGCCGCTTCTAGTGCTACCAGCGGTCAACATCTGAATAGATTATATTCTTTTCATTCCTTCCAAGATTAGAAAAATTCTCCTGACGTAGTTACTAGTACGTTGAAGGTCTTTCACTTACATATTTATGCTTTACTAGACCCTGGAGCTTCTCTTTCTTTTGTAACTCCATATATAGCTATCAATTTCAGAGTCAATTTTGAAACTCTAGCGGAGCTTTTTTCAGTGTCTACCCTAGTAGGCGTTTCCATTATATCCAGACAGGTATACAAGAACTTTTTGATCACAATATCTCAGAAAGCTACCTCAGTTGATCTCATGTAGTTAGAGGTGACATATTTTGATGTTATTCTCAACATGGATTGGCTCTAGTCATGCTATGCTTTAGTTGATTATACAAATAAAATAGTTCATTTTTCAGTTCCCAATTGAACCAGTCCTTGAATAGAGGGGTAGTACCATAGCTCTTAGGGGTCAGTTGATTTCGTACATTAGAGCGAGAAAGATGATATCGAAGGGGTGTATTTACCATCTTGTGTGAGTCAAAGACTCTAACTCAGAAACTCTAAATCTTGACTCAGTTCCAGTAGTAAATGAATTCTCAGATGTATTTCCTGAAGATCTGCCTAGAGTTTATCTCAAAATAGAAATTGACTTCAGAATAAACCTTCTCCGAGATACTCAACCTATATCTATTCTGCCATATAGAATGGATCCAGCAAAACTCAAGGAGTTAAAAAAATAGTTAAAGGATCTCCTAGATAAGGGATTCATCAAACCCAGTGTCTCCCCATAGGGTACACCTATTCTATTCATGCGTAAGAAAGGCAGTACTCTCAGAATATGCATATGCTACCGTCAGTTGAACAAAGTCATAGTCAAGAATAAATATCCACTTCCTAGAATCGATGACTTGTTTGATCAACTTCAGGGTACCATCTATTTTTCAAAGATATACCTTAGATCAGGCTATTATCAGCTCAGGGTCAGGGAATGTGACATTCCAAAAATAGCTTTCCAAACCCAGTATAGTCACTTCAAATTTCTAGTTATGTCCTTTGGTCTTACCAATGCGCCAGCAACCTTCATGGACTTGATGAACAGAGTGTTCAAGTAGTGCTTGGATATGTTCATCATAGTCTTCATTGATGACATTCTTGTTTACTCTCGTATCAAAAATGATCATGCAGACTTCCTCAAAATAGTACTTCAGACTATTAGAGCTCATCAGTTGTTCGCTAAATTTAGTAAGTATGAATTCGTGCTATGGTCAGTAGCTTTTATTGGTCATATCATTTCCGGTGATAGCATTAGAGTTGATCCTCAAAAGACTGAAGAGGTGAGAAACTGGCCTAAGCCCATCTCTCTATCAAATATCAGGAGTTTCTTATGTTTAGCTGGCTATTACCATCGATTTTTTGAAGGGTTTTATTCTATTGCATCCGCCATGTCCAAATTGACTCATAACAAAGTTAAATTTTAGTGGTCAGATTCACGTGAGAAGAGTTTTTAGGAGTTAAAGACTCGACTTACCTCAGCCCCAGTCTTGACTCTACCAGATGGTTTAGATAGTTTTATTGTGTACTGTGATGCATCCAGGATAGGTTTAGGTTGTGTCCTCATGCAGAGAGGTAAGGTCATAGCTTATGCCTCCAGACATCTTAAATCCCATGAGAAGAATTACCGTACTCATGATCTTGAGTTACAACTATAGTATTTGCCTTAAAGATTTGGAGGCATTACTTATATGGGGTGCATGTAGATGTGTTCACAGATCACAAAAGCCTTTAGTATGTATTCTTTCAAAAAGATTTAAATTTGCGTCAGAGAAGGTAGTTAGAGTTATTAAAGGATTATGACATGAGTGTTCTATATCATTCGGGAAAGGCCAATATAGTTGCTGATGCTCTGAGTAGATTGTCTATGGGTAATGTTGCTCATATTGAGGATGGTAAGAAAAAGTTAGCTCAGAAAGTTCATCAGCTTACCCTACTAGGTGTTCACTTAGTCGACTTAGTAGAGAGTAGGATGTAGGTACAGAGTAGTGTCAAATCATCTCTAGTTTCTGAGGTAATGGAAAAGCAGGATAGAGATCCTAGTCTTGTTAAGTTGAAAAAATTAGTCATAGACCAGAAAGTGAAAGTTTTCTCCCAAGGGGGAGATGGTGTTTTGCATTGTTAGGGTAGATTATGTGTTTCTGGTGTAGATGATTTGAGGCAATTAATTCTTACAGAAGCGCATGGTGTACATTACTCTATTCATCTAGGGGCCACTAAGAGGTACCATGATTTATGGGAGATTTATTGGTGGAGTGGTATGAAGAGAGATATTGTAGAGTTTGTAGCTAAGTGCTCTACATACCAACAAGTTTAGATCAAGCATAAGAAACCTAATGGGCCCATGCAGGAGTTCAGTATTCCCACTTGGAAGTGGGAGGAAGTGAACATGGGTTTTGTGACAGGTTTGCCGCGTACTCATCATCAACATGATTCTATTTAGGTCATCACAGATAGGATGACCAAATCAGCCCATTTCTTGCCTGTCCATACCTCTTATTCAGCCAAGGACTATGCCAAATTCTATATTAGAGAATTGGTCAGGTTACATGGATTCCCAGTGTCTATCATCTCTGATAGAGCTACCCAGTTTACCTCTCACTTTTGGAAGGCATTCCAAAAGGATCTTGGTACCCAAGTCCACCTCAGTACAACTTTTCATCCTCAAATAGATGACTAAATAGAAAGGACCTTTCAGAATCCAGAAGATATGTTGAGAGAATATGTTATTGATTTCAAGGGTAGTTAGGATGACCATTTGCCTTTGATTGAATTCACATACAATAAAAGGTATCATTCCAGTATCCGTATGGCTTCGTTTGAGGCTCTCTATGGTAGGAGATTTAGATCTCTAATTAGTTGGCTTAAAGTAGGTGAGGCCGCAGTAGTAGGGCCTGACTTGGTGTTTGATGTGTTGGAGAAGGTTCAATTAATCAAAGAAAGCCTTAGGGCTGCCTAGAGCCGACAAAAATCGTATGCTGATATGAGGAGAAAAGATCTTGAGCTTGAGGTCAGTGATCTTGTGTACTTGAAATTCTCTTCCATGAAAGGAGTGAAGAGATTTGGCAAAAAGAAAAACTCAGTCCCTGTTATGTCAGTCCCTTTATAGTTCTCAGTCATTTTAGAAAAGTAGCTTACGAGCTTGAGTTGACTTCAGATTTAGCCTCAGTACACCTAGTGTTCTATGTCTCATTGTTGAAAAAGTGTATTGGTGATCCAGCGGTAGTTGTTCCCTTAGAAAGTGTAGAGATTCAGAAAAGTCTTTCCTTTGAGGAAGTTCCAGTCGAAATTCTTGACCATCAAGTTCGTAGACTAAGGAACAAAAAAGTTCCACTAGTCAAAGTTCTTTGATGGAATCAGTCCATTGAGGGAGCCACTTGAGAAGTAGAGGCAGATATGCAGACCAAGTACCCTCATCTTTTATCCGTGAATCCAGATTCAGTAGAAGGTACTAATCTTCTTAAGATTTATCTCTATCATGATCAGTTTTAGTTGCACATCATGTTTATGTCAATCGTGCATTTACAAATTAGTTCCGTCATGCATTCCTTGCATCAGATATGTATGTTCAATAAGTAGGCTTAGTCCATCATTTTCCTTAGCTTAACCAGTTTTATTCGAGGGCGAATGATCCCAAGGGGGAGATATTGTAATGCCCCATATTTTTCAAGCATAATCTAAGTCCCAATACATGAGTATTCATATATACAATTTTTGAAATACTCATCATTTTCATTTTAGAGCCGGCCATTGAGTAGGAAGTTTAATTAGCTTTCCAACGATATAAAATTTGCCCAAATCTAATAACCGGGTAAGAAGTTATGGTGATGTTAAGTTTCAGTCATTAGACCCCGTCATTTTAAACCTTAGTGCATTGCGGAGCTAGTCTAAGTGATTATTGGCAATTTCCACTAGAGTTGCGCGATCTTGGCGCATTGCGCCAAAGGCCAAATTGGCATTTGGCAGTTTTCAGTCTCTCTATGATTTCATCACGTCGCGGTGAACTTCTAGGTCCCAATCAGTAAAGGATAGTAATTTTCCCTGCATAGCACAATAGACCAATTTCCCAGTTGTCCAATTCCAGTGGCTTGGCACGATAGTGGCGTATCACTCCAAAGCCAAAAATCGAGATCTTCAGTTTTCAGCTTCCATTTTTAAATTTGTTCTGGGGAATTTGGGTCTTTTTCCACGGACATAATTAACCTAAAACCTGAAATTTAACCCCTAAACACCCTAATTAGTCATTATTATTTCAATTCCTCTCATAATAAAAAATCCTCTTTTTAAGAACAAGAAACCCTAACTTTCAAATTTAAGGTCAATCCTCAAGAACTCACCCAGAACTTCAAGAAATTCATCATCCAAGGTATGTTAGATGTTCATCCAAGGATTTCTTTCGTCCATGGAGTCCAAGTAACCTATTTAATTTACAAGTTTTGATCTATTCAAGTTATTTAGTTTTAAATTGTGATTTTATCCATGAATCTCTATGTACTGATGATTTTCTACTATGTTCCCATGAAAGTATTGTTATTGTTCAATCCTCCATGATTTTATATCATTATTTATTTATTTATTTATTTAAACCATGATTAGATCTATTATGTTGAATTCATGCTATTCCTATAAGTCCCATGACATTCCTATGATTGTTTTAAACACTGAACTACAAGTGTTTGATAAAATTCCTACAAGAGTGATTGATTTAAATAAAAGCCTTCATATTTTGTCCTTCAAGTTTTAGTGTAATTTTACTATTATTGTTTTGAGTCCTGGGGGTATGGAATACCCAAAATCCATAGCTACTTACTTAGTCTAGTATCAGTACATTACAGAATAGTCTTCAGAACATACTATAAGCATTATCAGGATAGTCAGTTACCAGTCAGATGAACTTAGAACAGTCTAGTATTTTAGTGTCTTTCAGTTGGGAGTAGTATTTAGCACTGAGTGAGTGTAGGGATGACGGCTTCCCCGCCAGATAGGTAGAGTTGTTATTAGCAGTCCCTATACTCCAGAACTACGTAGCCAACTTAGGGTATAAGAAGTCACATGTCAGACTAGCCTTGACTATCTCGCAGAGGTCACCCGTCAGATCAGGTTTGACACTCTTGGTCCTTTGGACATTATATCAGTTTAGTGGATCCACACAACCATCGTTAGTACCCATGGAACGGTATTAACACTCTTCTAATTGGGGTTACATGTTGGACCCCAATTATCTTAGACTGAGGAATATCAGTTAGATGATACCTCCCACAGTCTCAAATATAGTCTCAATTACAGTCTTAGTTCAACTAGGCAGCCTTAGAGTTGCTTGACCAAAGCATACATATATAAATATTTTTTAGTATTTTCAGTTTACAAATCTTACTCAGCCCATGTTATATGCTTGGTCATACATCTCCAGTGTCTATTGATTTTTATGTATTTTCAGTATTAATAGACTGTCATGCATACTCTATATTTACAGATTTTCCATATGTTTAGTGTCTACAGATTCTATGTTCTCTACTCAGTCCTTCATGTTTTACATACATATTTAGTTAATTATTTGTTCTATTCATGAAACCTTATATATCAGCCTACCTCATTTTGCATACCAGTATATTAAAAGTACTAATCGCATACCTTTTTTTGCGCTATGATGTATTATATTATAGGTGTTGATGCTTAGTTCCTGAACCACGCTTAGACTTACCTTCTCAGGCTATCAGCAGTTCAGTAGCAGTGGTGAGTCCTCATCATTTTTAGGACAAATTATTTTACTTTATATTTTTATTTCAGTAGTTAGCAGAGTTAGTTGGGGCCTATACCATCAACTCATATCCAGTCAGTCAGTCTTAGAGGATGTTCAGACATTAGAGTCAGTTCTTCAGTATTCAGATATTACAGTTAGTTATCCAGTTTATCATTATTTTATCAAATTCAGTCAGTTATTTCTATAGACTCATATTACAGATTTAAATTTAGTTATTAAAACCTTATGGTATGTCAGTATTCTTTTGCATTTATGATCATGTTATCTAGTGCTCATAGCATGTACCAGATCATTGGTTATCTTGTGGTCCCTCAGGACTGTAAGCACCATGTAAAGACTAGGGGGTAGTCCCGCGTCGTTACATATGGAATGACTAAACTGTTGGGCCTCAGACTTAGTGTCTTTGACTTGAACTAGATGATAAATGCACTCTTTTGATATCAACCTTTCGTCTTTAAGATAGAGTATGAAATTACTCTTGGGAGACACCAAATTACCTTCCCACTCAAAGACTGGCTGTAATATCCTGCAAAGTTCTCTTCTAGTCTAAGCCTTAAAGCGTATCCAGCAAAGCAGAAAATCTGAGTCAAAAAGTTTTAGAAGTACCTTCCTAAGTATGAAATACTTTGAATTATGTGTAATTTACCTAATTTCTACTTTTATTCATGTAGATCATTGAACAAGCTTTCCATTGATACCAACTTCATCAAAATCCGACTTTGAACGAAGAAGTTATGGCCATTTTACTAAGCATTATCGGAATCGCAGGTTTGACGGTCAATCTGACAAACCGCCAAGTCCTTGGTGGACCGTCAAGTGTCCCGTCAGACCAAGGCAGTGGCTTTCTTTTTCGATCATCATATGATGGACAAAGTGGTGGACCATCAGATTTCTGATGGACCGTCACTTCGACCGTCACTACGAGGCAGAACATCCCAGTTTTGGCACTTGAGTGACAGACGACTTGGTAGACCGTCAGTCCCTCTGATGGACTTTCAGGTCGACCGTCACAGACCACAATCCGAATTTTCTAGACATATTTTAAAGGGGCAGTTTGGTCTTTTCCACATCCTTCCCCAGCTCTATAAATACCGAGCCAAGAGCCTTCAACTTTATTTTTCTCTCTTCCACCCAAAAATTAGGGTTTCCAAAATCAAAATACTCTCTTCTCCTTTCATAAAATTCAAGAGATATCAAGAACTCCTTTCAAGAGCCTTCAAGAAAAGAAATTCCCTGGTATGTAGATGTTGGTTCTTGGGTCCCTTTTATCAAGGAAGCTCAAGTAAACTTTTTTTAAACTTAAGGATTTTATGTTTTGTGATATTCCATGATTTGTGTGAGTTGAAGTTGATGTTACTTGTGTTGTTGAGTTTGGATTCATGATTGTTTGCAAGATTTATGGTCTTTGACCCTAGTATGTGGAATTTATGTGATGTTGTGATGATGAGTAGATATTTGTGAATCCTTGGAGGATTGAGGTGATGTTCTAATAATTGTGAAATTGAATATATGGCATGATTTCTGAGTTTCTTGTGAATATGCTTGAATGATGGTAATGATGCATGAATGCTTGTGATGCTTAAATGAATGATGATACTTTAATTCTATGTTATCGAGTCCTGGGGGTATTTATACCTAAAAATAGAGCTGTTATCTAGAGCCCGTGTCAGTTTCTCAATAATTCCAACCAAGCCATGATTTTTAGAACTAAGTGAACTATAAAACTCTGTATCCTCAGACAAGTGCGAAGCTTAATAAAGCTCAGTAATCTCAGTTATCTGTGTAATCTCTATATCGCTAGTAATCTAGCCTCAGACCTATACTCAGCCCAGTCCTAATGGAACTCAAGTGATTTAATTCTAATCTCAGAAATGATTCAAATAATCTAATTAAGCTATGTATCATTAGTCAGATACCGTGATTCAATATTATTTTTGATAGATATGGAACCAAGTGATCTCAGTGTATTTTAGCCAAATTATTTGAGAAACATGATGATGTAAACAGATTCATCTTTATTGTGTTCATTCTAAGGATTCAGTGAGAATATTTTAGTTGGGAGTAGAAACTAGCACCGAGTGGGGGAAGGGATGGCGATTCCTCCCATCAGAGAGAGAGGCCGGAGTCGTTATTAGAAATCCTTAAACTACAAAACTGCATAGCCAGCACAGGATACAGGAGTCCTTGTCAGTAGAGGCTATCTCCATCAAAGAGGTTGAATATTATATTGCCTCAGGTCAACTTTCTGTGAGGGTTATCCCATCAGAGAGGCTTGATTCGAGAATAAGTCTTTACCCATGGAATGGTATTGACGCCTTTACAGCTGGGATTACAGGTTAGACTCCACCTGTGGTAGGTCAGGGCATATTAGTTAAGTGACTACTCCCCACAGTTGCAGTTTCAGTATCAATCTTCAGAAGTCAAGACCGTATGGTACAGTCATCTATCTCAGTAAGGTAGTCATATAGTTCCATTGATTCATGGACCATCCCGTCAGATAGGCTCGGTTTTCGTCTCAGAATTTGTTGAGTATTCTTGTTATTAGATTTGGATATAGTCCTATTTTCTTATCATTGATAAAGCTTCTGAAGTTATCTGTTAGAAAAGTTGAATCTCTAATTTTGTTGGTTTAAAGTGATAAGCTTAGAACTTAGTCTTTTTTATAAGTATACTCAGATCCTCAGTTATCAGTAACAGATGAGTTAGTTGTTCAGTATCGCAGTGATGGTAGTGAGTTTAGCTCGCAGTAAAGCAGTATCCAAGGTCAAGTCTCTAGAGTTGTGATAATTATGAATATGATTTATGCATTCTTGTATGTGTGCTTGTTTTCGTGTGGGATTCTCATGATCATTTAGGTTATACATATTTTTCATGCATGAGCCCTTGTATTTAGCCTTACCCCGTCTACATACTCGGTATATTTTATGCTGATGCATTTGCGCTATGGTGTCTCATTTGACACCATTGGTTTAGAGGCACAAGACCCAAAGTATCATCAACAGATCAGTCCCAGTCAGTAGCAGTAGCAGTGAGTCCTCTTTTTTCGAGTATGAATTTCAGTTTTCTATTATTGTAATCAAAATTTTATTTACTTTCAGTTGATGGAGTTTGTTGGGGATTGTCCCATCAACTCCACAGTTCAATTAGATTAGAGGCTTTTTAGATAGATGTATTGTATAGTATTCAGTTTCATATTTTGAGTATTTATAGATGTGTTGAACCTTATTGCCAGTTTCTGCATTTATTCCAGATATTATGTAGTGTACAGGTATAGATATGAGTAAAGGGTTAGCTTGTGGTCCTTCGGGGTCACAAGCACCGTGTGACATCTTGGGATGGGATCTCTGGGCGTTACAAGCTTGCTATCAGAGCCTAAGGTTCAAGAGTATCCTAGGGAGTCTGAAAAGCCGCATCTAGTAGAGTCTTGTGCATGGGTGTGTAGCACACCACATTTATGTGCAAGAGGCTACAGGATGTTCTTAGAAGGAGTTTCCCTTTTTTCAGTAATCATTTCGTTCGAATGAGCATGAGCTCAGGTTAATCCTCAGTCTAATCCACTTCTTTCTTTTAATTACGGAGTATTCCTCCTCATAGAAGTTTTGCCTGTGGGGTCGATGATCAGCCCCATCAACTAGTAGGACCTGATAAAGAGTATGTGTCACATGCAGAGTTTTGGGTAGCTTTTCAGGCGCTATCCCAAGATGTGACTAATGTTCAGGGCAACCTTCAGGCTGCAGTCCAACCTTAGCAGGATGGGAATTCTGTTGCAGCTAGGATTAGAAATTTTATAAAAATAAACCCGCCAGATTTCTTTGGGTCAGTAGTAGGTAAGGACCTGCATCTTTATCTAGAGGAGATGAAGAAGATCACCCAGATTATACATGTCTCTGAGGAGGAGAGTGTAGAGTTAGCATCTTATAGATTGAAGGATGTTGCTCATGATTGGGTAGTGATGTGGGAGACGAGTAGAGGGGAGAATGTAGCTCCTGTGATTTGGTTCGAGTTTCAGAGTGCCTTTATAGATAAATTCTTTCCACTTGAGATAAGAGAAGCTAAGGTAGAAAAGTTCATGAACCTAAGGCAAGGTTCTATGACTGTGAAAGAGTATTTTCTTATGTTCAACCAATTAGTTAAGTATGCTCCTGACTTGATAGCTGAACCTAGAGCGAGCATGAGTAAATTTCTATCTGGGGTTTTCAATTATGTGTTGAAAGAGTGTAGAGATGCTATTCTAAATAGAGATATGGATCTTTCTAGTCTAATGATGCATGGGCAGCAAATTAAGGCAGACAAGATGAAACAAAGAGAGAGTGTGAGTAAGAGAGCCAAGACAGGTAGTCGTGGTTTCTCGCAGTCAGGATCCCAAGGGGATAGTGGTTCCCAGCTTGGTCAGAGATTTTTAGTTCCAGATCCATCTTCGGCTAGTGTACCCACACCTATGTTTGGGGGTGTCAGATCCGAGGGAGTGCCAAGATCCAAGGCCCAGAGTAGTGCTAGTGGTGTTTGTACCCATCCGCTTTGTGGAGAGTGTGGCAGGCACCACCGAGGCATGTGTATAGCCGGTAGTGATGTGTGCTTTGGGTGTGGTGATCCAGGCCATAGAATGCGAGACTATAGAGTGTTGACATAGAGGGGTAGA
Source organism: Capsicum baccatum var. pendulum (assembly GCA_030864225.1). Taxonomy (NCBI): domain Eukaryota; kingdom Viridiplantae; phylum Streptophyta; class Magnoliopsida; order Solanales; family Solanaceae; genus Capsicum; species Capsicum baccatum. The sequence continues at coordinate 113,129,195 of CM061555.1, read as the reverse complement.
CTTCGTGCGCTTCAGGCTCGTCTTGATCATGAAGGTCTCCCCGACATATACCCGGGTATGTTATGAGCCCTTCATCTATATGACATGCATTTTTAGATCCATCGATTTCATCCGGAGCATGATATGTTAGCATGAGTAATGCGTGAGTTTTAGATATCAATCGGTCAATCATGACCCAAGCGGTAGGTGCCTCGTGCACCGCTCTAGTATTTTAGCGAAGTATATTTAGAGGGACATAGGGTCCCAAGGAGGAGATACCCCATAGTGTTATAATATTTTCATAGCCTTAAGTTCGTTTAGATGCATGTTAATATTCTCTTAATGAAGCTAGCATCAGTGAACATTGTATTAACAGTCGTGCTTTCGAAGGTCAGTTCAGTTAGACATTCATGCATTAGATATACACGTTCAATAGAAAGAGTTCAGCTTGTCAGTGCGTGTTCAGCCATGCATTCGTGAGATCAGCCCAACTATGAGTCCATGCATTATATGTTCATGCATTCTATAAGGATTCAGCTCTAAGTAGCTTCAGCCGAGTGTTCCATGTGTTAGAGATGCATGACCAGTATGAGTACTCAGTATGTTAGTCGATCTAGTTGTCCAGTCATTCCTTGAGATATTTCTGTTTCTTGAGTAAGTTCTGTTGATCAGTATTCCCAACCTACCAAGCGACATTCCAGGATGAATGTTCCCAAGGGGGAGATAATGTAATACCCCACAAAGTTCTCTTCTAGTCTGAGCCTTAGAGCGTATCCAGTAAAGCGGAAAATCTGAGTCTAAAAGTTTTAGAAGTATCTTAACAAGTATGAAATACTTTGAATCATGTGTAATTTCCCTAATTTCTACTTTTTGTCATGTATATCATTGAACAAGCCTTCCATAGATACCAATTTCATCAAAATCTGACATCGGACGAAGAAGTTATAGCCATTTTATTGAGCGTTGTCGGGATCATAGGTTTGATGGTCAATTTGACGGACCACCAAGTCCTTGGTGGACCATCACGTGTCCCGTCAAACCAAGGTAGTGGCTTCCTTTTTTGTTCATCATGTGACATCCAAAGTGGTGGACCATCAGATTTCTGACGGACCGCTACTTCGACCGTCACTCCGAGGAAGAACATCCCAGTTTTGGCACTTGAGTGACAGACGACTTGGTGGACCATCAATCCCTCTGACGAACCGTCAGGTCGACCATCACAGATCCCAATCAAAATTTTTTTGACAAATTTTAAAGGGGCATTTTGGTCTTTTCCACATCCTCCCTCATCTCTATAAATACCGGGCCAAGGGCTTTCAACTTTATTTTTCTCTCTTCCACCCAAAAATTAGGGTTTCCAAAATCAAAATACTCTCTTCTCCTTTCATAAAATTCAAGAGAGATCAAGAAGGATCTAGAGAAATCAAGAACTCCTTTCAAGAGCCTTTAAGAAAAGAAATTCCCAGGTATGTAGATGTTGATTCTTGGGTCCCTTTCATCTAAGAAGCTCAAGTACCCTTTTTTTTAAACTTAAGGATTTTATGTTTTGTGATATTCCATGATTTGTATGAGTTGAAGTTGATGTTACTTGGGTTGTTGAGTTTGGATTCATGATTGTTTGCAAGATTTATGGTCTTTAACCCTAGTATGTGGAATTTAAGTGATGTTATGATGATGAGTAGACGTTTATGAATCCTTGGAGGCTTGAGGTGATGTTCTAATGATTGTGAAATTGAATATATGGAATAATTTCTGAGTTTCTTGTGAATATGCCTGAATGAAGGTAATGAAGCATGAATGCTTGTGATGCTTGAATGAATGATGATGCTTCACTTCTATGTTATCGAGTCCTGGAGGTATTTATACCTAAAAATAGAGTTGTTGTCTAGAGCCCGTGTCAGTTTCTCAATAATTCCAACCGAGCCATGATTTTCAGAACTTAGTGAACTATAGAACTCTATATCCTCAGACAAGTGCAAAGCTTAATAAAGCTCAGTAATCTCAGTTATCTGTGTAATCTCTGTATCGCTAGTAATCTAGCCTCAGACCTGTACTCAGCCCAATCCTAATGGAACTGAAGTGATTCAATTATAATCTAAAAAATGATTTGAATAATCTAATCAAGCTATGTATCATCAGTCAGATATCGTGATTCGATATTATTTCTGTCAGACACGAAACTAAGTGATCTCAGCGTATTTTAGCCAGATCATTTGAGAAACTTGATCATGTAGATAGATTCAGCTTTATTTTTTTCATTCTAAGGATTCAGTGAGAGTCTTTCAGTTGGGAGTAGAAACTAGCACCGACCGAAGAAAGGGATAGCGATTCCTTCTGTCAGAGAGAGAGGCCGCAATCATTAGTAGCAATCCCTAAACTCCTGAACTGCGTAGACAACTTATAATATAGGAGTCCCCATCAGTAGAGGCTGTCTTCATCAAAGAGGTTGACTATTATATTGCCTTAGGTCGAGTTCCTGCGAGGTTCATCCCATCAGAGAGGCTTGAACTGAGAGTATGTCTTTACCCGTGGCACGGTATTGACGCCCTTCAAGCTGGGTTTACCGGTTGGACCCCACCTATGGTAGGTCGAGGCATGTTGGTTAAGTGACTACTCCGCACAGTTACAGTTTCAGTAATAATCTTCAGAAGTTAAGATCGTGTGGTACAGTCGTCTATCTCAGTAAGGAAGTTAGATAGTTCCATTGATTCATGGACCATCCCGTCAGATAGGCTTGGTCTCCTTCTCAAAATTTGTTGAGTATTCTTGTGTCGGACAAGGATATAATCCTATTTTCTTATCATTGATAAGGATTCCAAAGTTATCTGTTAGAAAAGTTGAATCTCTAATCCTGTCGGTTGAAAGCGGTAAGCTCAGAACTCAATCTTTGATATAAGTATACACAGATCCTTAGTTATTAGTAGCAGATGAGTCAGTGGTTCAGTATCTCAGTGATGGTAGTGAGTTTAGCTCGTAGTATAGAGATATCTAAGGTCAAGTCTCTAGAGTTGTGATAATTATGAGTATGATTTATGCATTATTGTATGTGTGCTTGTTTTCGTGTGGGATTCTCATAATCATTTAGGTTATACATATTTTGCATGCATGAGCCCTTGTATTTAGCCTTAACCCATATATATACTTGGTATATTTTATGATGAAGCATTTGCGCTATGGTGTCTCTTTTGACACCATAGGTTTAGAGGCACAGGACCCAGAGTATCATCAGTAGATCAGTCCCAGTCAGCAGCAGTAGCAGTGAGTCCTCTTCTTTTCTATTATTGTAATCAAAATTTTATTTACTTTCAGTTGACGGAGTTAGTTGGGGACCTATCCCATCAACTCCGCTGTTCAGTTATATTAGAGGCTTTTCAGACAGATGTATTGTATAGTATTCAGTTTCATATTTTGAGTATTTATAGATGTGTTGAACCTTATGGCCAGTTTCTGCATTTATTCCAGATATTATGCAGTGTACATGTACAAATATCAGTAAAGGGTTAGCTTGTGGTCCTTTGGGGTCATAAGCACCGTATGATATCTCGGCGCATTACACTGGCTCATCAGGAAACTAAAACTTAACCACTCGGGTGCGACAATCTACAGATGCATAACAGGAATGGAGTCAATCCATGCCCAGAATAATGTCAAAATCGACCATGTCTAACTCTATTAAGTCTGCTAATATAATCTTATAAAGGACAGTGATAGGACATTTTCTGTAGACTCATTTGGCAACAATTGACTCACCCATTGGGGTGGAAACTAAGAAGGGCTTAGAGAGCTTTTCAGGACCAACCCTAAAAATTCACTGCAACTAATAGAGTCACATATATAAGAGAGATTTGACCCAGGGTCTAACAACACATAAACATCAAGATGATAGACACAAAACATACTAGTAACAACATTTGGTTAACTCTCCTTCTCGTAACAAAATGGTAAAGCATAAACTGATTCTGGCGCTGACTGCCACCAGTACTGGATAATGCAACCTGAGAAGGAACTGGGCAACCTAGTGGAGCTGCTGTGCTAGTAGCCTGAGTCTTGGGACAAACATCCCTACTTTCCTTCTTATCATATGAATACTATTTGATTCCTTGACCTAACTTGACACACCCAAACAAGCTTTCTATCCCAACAAATACTCACCAAGATGATTTTTACCACACTTTGCACATGCTGGATAACCGGGCCTTCCACCTACACTATTTTAAGACCTGGACATAGAAGTTCTACCTCACTGCTTCTTCTTAGTTATAGGTGTAAGAGCAATGGCAGAAGATGGCACTGGCATAGATGAGCGACCTTGAAACTATGAAGGATTTCCCCCTTCAAATCTAGTTTGGTCATACTCAAACTGTCTTATTCTATCCTTCTTGTTTCCTCTCTATCCCCTATTCAACTTCACTTCATTAATTTATTGAGCATGATTCATCAGCCTAGCAAGATTCATGTCCCTAATAAGTATGATAGTCCTACACTCCTTGACTACCAAACCAAATACCCCAGCAACAAACTTACTCATACTAGATCTAGGGTCAGCTATCAAATCAGGAGTATACTTAGGAAACAAATTTAATCTAAGGAAATACTCCTTCACTATCATTGAACCCTACCTCAGGTTCATGAACTACTCAAGCTTTGCTTCTCTCAACTCACGCAGAAAGAACCAGTCAAAAAATGCATCCTGAAATGCCTTCCAACTTATGAGAGCTATATTCTCACCTCTACCATTCTTCCACATAACCACCCAATCATAAAAAACATCCTTCAGCCTATAGGATGCCAATTATACACTTTCCTCCTCATTAACATACTTCACTTAGGTGATATTCATCACCTAATCAATGTAGAGCCCTGGATCCTCACCTACTTTTGACCTAAAGAACTCAGGTGAATTCACTCATGAAGTCATGAATTTTGGCTGTAGCTAAATTCCCATTCTGCTGAAGTGGGACTGCCGCCTGATGGTTGCCTTGAACATTGGCTATCACAGCTTAGGCCAACACCTGAAAGGTAGTCCAAAATTTAGCTTGGGATATGTTCTCTTTCAGAGGATTAGTAGACAGAGGTGTCTGGTTAACATTTCTGTGTGCATTAGCTCGACAAGGAGGCATATTCTGTCATGTAAGAGCACAAGTTAAAGCATATAGAGACAACTATAAGCACGATATATTCATGAAAGAAAAATGATGATTTTCTAAATCGTTCTATAGCGTCTTGCTCATAAATGTGGTGCTCTTCACACCTATGATCAAGACTTTCTGTAAGGCGGCTTATCTAACTTCCTAGGACTCTTTAAACCTTAGGCTCTGATACCAAGTTCATAATACCCTAGAAAGGTACCCCGAGCATAACATGGTGCTCAAGACTGCGAGTATTCCCAAGCCAACCCTTTAAGCCTTTTACTAAATCTAAAACTTATAATAAAGATAAACTATGCATGTGAAATGTTGAAATACTAAATTAATATATGAACAGATAGTATTAACTTAGAAATCTAGTCAACCAACATATAAATTTGAAATGTAACAATAGTTGGACAAGCCTCTACTACTACTAACTAGAGATCCACTGGGACAGTCCTCGAGCTGACTCAAACAACACTGAAAACAAATGATCATAGTACTTCATAAATCTAGAAATCTGAATAAATGGGTCCTCAAACTATAAGGATTTACCAACTATCAGGATGTAAATAGAGATTCTTGTGGTCAATCACACTGTTGGAACTGAGCACTAGAACATACATTATAAGACAATGTAACACATAGAAGTATATGTGGATTAATACTTTTGGAATGTACTGAGCATGTGGGAGTGAATGCATAAGTAAAAGCAGTAACTAAATGTGCATATAATTTGTAAAGAATGCATGATAAGTGTGAATGACTCACCTTGGCTTGAATAAATCAAAAGCTGCAAATCTAAACATAATGTAATAAAGCATAAAGACAGTCTTTGTGAGCCATCACACTTAGTTCTAAAAGTTGTACCTTTACTCTTTCTATTAATGGAATAGGTAGGACTAAAATTGAGCATGCTTTTACACTTAGTTTCTAAAAATTGTTCTTTTATCTATCATAAGGAGGTTCTTCTAATCGACATACACTATGTGAGCTATCATGATGCCCAACATCTGGTTCCCTTATGGGGAAAAGCTCACGTTGGGGAGAACTTTCATACTCTTGCCAAGGATTAGTACCTGAGCTAAGTGATCACAATCTGTATCTGCATCCATATAAATGGGAATAATCTAAACCTACATTGGCTCATAGTTCTAGGGTATATGAACTGGGACACATACCCAACTCGGTGCTAAATACTACTCCCTTACTTATATGCTCATTCTGTAGGAAATCCATCTTAAAATAACATAAGAATTTCTAATGAAAATGAATTATGCATCTATTTGATGTAAACTATAATTAAATCTAACATGTACCAATTCCATGTCTTAGCTGAGGATCAAAAGATCAAATTTGCTTAAAATCTGAATTCATGCTTATCAAAGAATGCTTAAAACATAATCTTCTTGAAATCTCAAGACTTAAACTTAGGGCTTCAAACCGATGCTTTAAACTCATACCAATTCATAATAAACTTTATGCTCAATAGTAAAGATCTTGAAATACTTTAGCCATTCTAATCAAGAAAATGAAATTCGATTCTCAACATAAGAAGTCAAGTCACACGCATAAATAGGTGAAAATAGTCATGAAATTAAACACTTAAATCACTTGTATTTTCATAGACTTCAACAATGATGTTTGGGTATGAATGCTAGATTGCAATTCTTGTAAATTTAACTTTTAAAACTAGGTTTGGGCACAAGGATGAAAAAAGTATCCTTTTTCATAACCCCACATACCTTAATAGGTTAATTTTATGTATAAACTTGACTTTGAACTCCTAATGATGTTCTTGAAGGCTTTTTCTTGAAGTTCTCAAAATCGAATACTTTGATTCTTAATTATCTTGAAGAGGGTGTGATGAAGTTTTGGATTTCTTAGAGTTAAATTAGGATTTCTTGGAGAGAATTTTGATGAAGAATGAGTATATTATGCTTAAACCGATGTCAAATCTTCTATTTTTTATGAATTGGGGTAAGGGTAAATGACCTAAATGCCCCTTTAGGAATTAAAGTCGCAGCTGAAATATTGTTTATGAGATTGATAATATGAATATTTTATTGCTATTACTGACATGATACGGCGGAATTGCATTGAGCTACTAGAACTGAAATCCAAACACGACTCAAACCTCATCCAAAAATTTCATAACTTCCCTGATATATTCCCCTTACACCCCTGAATGTTAATCAACTTAAAAACCATCGTTCCGGAGCCCAGAAGGTCAACTGAAAATCCTCGAAGTTCAGGGGTCAAAAATGAGACTAAGTCCCCAATACTTAATTTTATTTTCAGGTTCTAAAGGTCTTATGCAAGCACTAAGGGCTGAGCTAAACTAAGAATGTACGAGGTATTATAGGGAGGAACCTAATATAAGTTTTAGTCTTTATTGTATATTTGTATATAGTGGATTCAAAAATCTATGTATGTTTGGTCGACTTTGGATTTTTAATTCTTATTTATTTTTCATTCAGTCTATTCCTTATTCTCAATATGTTGATGGTTGGAGGTAGGCATTGAGCATTTGTTGCAACGGATGGACCATATATTGTAATAGATGGTTAATCTGTTATGACAGATGGATGCAAGAGTTGAAAAAGTTCAATAAAAATGGTTATATTATTGAAAAGCTAAAAGACATGACTTTTCACAATTTAGGTTTAATTATGACTTTTCACAATAATCAAAATATCACTAGTTAGATTTAATGAAGGAGGTGAACAATCGTGACTTTTTGTTTACCACATTCAGATTCAATCTTCTATAAATTGGTCCCTCCATACTTGTTCATTCTACTCCACTTTATTTATTTCTTGAATTTTGTCTTTCGTATTACATTTTCAACCACTTCTCTTCAAAGACCAGATTCCTTTCTCGTTGAGATAATTTTTTCTTTTTGGTGTGTAAATCTACCAGTTAGTAGTATACGTTGTATTACATTCAGACTCTTTTCTTTATTTTTGTGTTTATATTTTTTGTCAATTCATGTGTGTTCTAGATATGGCTGATCCTATTGGGACATTGCTATTCTACGCGACATCTTGCAGAAACTTCATAGGCAGGTTAATGAACTCTAGTGGGAGTTGGCCGCTGTGAGAGCAAGGATTCTCTGGGAGATTCGCAGGCTGATGAGGGTCCTGCTGCTATCGATTGACGATTGTTCGACTGAGAATAATAATAATAATAATAATTAGGTGATGTTTTTTCTTTTAGCATATGTATTTTTATTTTTCCATATTAGATCTACCTGTCTTGAGCCGGGGGTCTATCGGAAACAACCTTTCTACTTCTTTAGAGGTAGAGGTATGGACTGCGTACATCTTACCCCCCCCAGACCCCACTAGGTGGGAATACACTGGGTTTGTTGTTGTTGTTGTTGTATATTAGATCTACCTACCTAATGTATTTTATTTTTGTTTAATGAAAAATTTATGTTTGGTCGAGTTTGATTTTTCAATTCTTATTTAATTTTCATTCTATCTATTTTTTCTTCTCAACAAATATGTCGATGGTTGGACGTAAGGAACAATTTTAAATCCAGTAGCAATAGCAAGAGTTTTGAGTTCTTTCAACAGATGGACCATCTGTTGAAATAGGTTGATCATCTGTTGGGTTTGTGGTAGGAACTGTATTATGTTTCCCCAATAGATTACCCATATATTGCAAAAGCTTGATCATCTATTGGAGGAACACATTCCATTGTAATACCCGTGCTTTTTCTAGCTTAAAATTCATTCCTAGAATGTTAAGAGTGGGCTTTAAAAATGAATAACATTTATTTCATACGGAATTTTCCAGATTTAGACCTTCCATTGTTTGGAAAATTGAATAAGCTTTCCATCAATACAAAATTCGCCGAAATCTGACCGTTGGTGAAGAAGTTAGAGCATTTTTAGTAATGCAGTATCCCCACCTGGGCACCACGTCGCGGTGGATGCCAAAATGATAATCGTCCAATTCCAATGGACCTCCACGATATTGGCACATCATAGGTTCAGAAGAACAATCTCCAGAGCATATATGGATCGGTCCAAATTTCCAATTGTAAATATGGATCGGTCCAAATTTCCAATTGTAAATTTCTAGTGGCACAACTTGATAGCACTGCATCGTGCTAGAGTGCAAATTCACTCTTGTCCTTTTCCAGTAGCTTAACGAGATTTTATCGCATCGCGGTGAAAGTGTAATTGCTGTACTCTTGATCCATAATTCGAATTCTTGTGTTATAACTTTAATCCTAAGTCTGTGAAGTTATTATTAGGTGAATAATATTCATAGAAGTCACTTAGAGCCAAGTGGAGCTAAGAACATTATATTCATTCAAAGTTTGGTGTCCAATTCTACAAGTGTCAACTTTGAAAGTATATAACTTTTGATGTATGTAGAATCTTCCATCTAAATACCTATCAAATTGTAGATAATTGAATTAGATTTTTAACAATACTAATTTCACCTTAATCCAGTACCCGAGAAAAAAGTTATAGCCATTTTCATGTGAGGCAGTAAGCTTCTGGGATGGTACAGCGTCGCGGTGAAGAGCAAAATTGGGATACTGGTTACGAATTTTTGATTTAAATGAATGAGGGAAAATGACGTATTTCCCCCCTCAACCGAGGTCATAACATATCAATGTATAGCCACCATTGGGGAATTATTTTGCCCCCATTATCCTACTTTACTCCAAAGAACAGACCCTAATCAATTCTTTTTAAGATTCATCCATTCCATCACCTTGTATTCAAGAAAACAATCAAGAATTAAGTTTTCTATTCCAAGAAATTCAAGAACATTCCTAAAAACCCCAATTTAATTCACCTTCTTCAAGAAACAACCTTTAAAAACACAAATAGGAATTCAAGTCAAACTTATTCATCAATTCTCTTTCAAAAGAAAATCCTAAAGCTCAAATTTACTCTCCAAGAAATCCAATTTTCCTCATCTATTCTTTAAGATAGTTCAAGATTAAAAATTTTCAATTCAAGAACTCCAAGAACTCATCTTCAAAAACATCATAGGAATCCAAGATTCAAGCTTTCTCATCTAAGATCAACAATTAAGGTATGTGGGGTTATGAACAAGGACAATCCTTTTGTACTTATGCCCAAAACTATTTTTTTAAGTTAAATTCACATGATTTGCAATTAGGGGCTCATACCCAATTTTTAGTATTTGAAGATTATGAGGTTTCAAGTGATTGAATGTTGAATTGCATGACTATTTTCATATAATTATGCATATAATGCGATTTTCCAGATTTTCCAATGGAGTTTAAGTATGATATTGTGATTCTTGATTCTATTATTTTGATATTGTTAGAGTATTTTCAAGAAGTATATAGAGCATGATGTTTTTCTATGAATTTGCATGAGATTTAAAGCATGGGCTTTAAGCCCTAAGATTGAGTTTTGATATTTCAAGAAGATTATATTTTTAGTATGCTTTGATAAGCAAGTATTCAAATTTTCAAGAAAGAAGTTGATCTTTTAATCCTAAGCTAAGATAAGGAATTCACATTGTTCTTATAGTTTGGGATTTAAAGAAAGAGAAGCATATTTGGTTTTCATTATAAAATCTTGTGCTATTTTAAGGTGGATTTCCTAAAGAATGAGCGTAGCAGATTAAAGGGAGTAGTAGTTAGTACCGATTTGGGTATGATTCCAAGGTATCATGCCCCAGAACTACGTGCCACCATAGTATTAAGATTATTCCTACTTCTATGTGGATGACTAAGATTGTGATCACTTAAGATAAAGTTATACTCCCTAGCAAGAGTATGACACTTCTCCCCAATGTGAGATTTTTTCCTTAGGAGGACGAGACGTTGGACTCCATGTAGCTCGTATGGTTTATGTCGGTTAAGAGAACCTCCCTATCAATAAAGATTTTCAGAACATTTTTAATTTTTTTTCCCTACTAGTAAAGAAAAGCTTTGAAAGATCTCCACAATAATAAAGCCTAATAGAAAAGATTTATAGAAAAACTTTTAGAAAACCAAGTGTAAAGGCTCACAATTTTATTCAGATTATGCTTTACAGAAAGAAAAGAGTTACAGATTTCAGCTATTAGATTTTAGTTTTAATAGTGAGCTCTCTCTACACTTATACAATATAATTTAAAGAAAGAATATTAGCACAACTTTTAGAGCTAAATGTTATGACTCACTAGATTTAAAAAGTGGGATTTGCTATTCATGATTTCTGATTTTAGTATTTCAGATATTCTAGCTTATGTGAGTCATTTACATTTAGCATGAATTGTTTTATAAATTATGATGATGAGATAATGTTTTAATTATGTATTTCACCCCCATATACTCAGTACATCCTCAAAGTACTGATCCACATATATGTCAATGTGCTAAATTGTCTTATAATGTAGGTACAAGTTGTAGCACGCATACCATATTCAGATAGTTGCAGATTCCAGCCAACAGATGATGAGTCCTCCTACTTCGGGGACTTTAGTTAGATGTTATTTATGTACTTTACTTTTGTTACTCATATGTATTGATTAATGATAGTTGGAGTCGTGCCCCAGCTATCTATAGTCATATAGTAGAGGCTTCACAGATATCAGTTAGAGTAGCTTTTGTAATTTCAGTCCTTCTTTTCAGACTTTATCAAAATGTAAAATTGTATCAATAGTATATTTTCATAGATTCCATCATTATTATGTTTCCGCACAGTAAACACAGGTATTTCATACGTATTTAATTAGTTGCTTAACAGTATGCCAGTTTATGGGTTAGCTTGGGATCACTTGTGGTCATAAGCACCGTGTGACATCTCTGGAGAGATTTTCAAGGTGTTACATTGATGAACTGTATTGTGTTCTTCCTGTAAATGTTCATATGTTGCAACAGATGGGTAATTTGCTGAAAATAATTTTGTGGTCGATTGTATTTAGTTTCTATTTTACCTCTTTTTATTGATGAACAAGTTAGTAAAAAAGATATTTTATATAATAAAAAATAATATCTGAGTTAAAAATATCAAAGTCCATAACAAACAACAACACAAGTTTTGCTATTACAACGATCATGGTGGATTACAATCCGGGCATGTAATTTTTTTGTGTCCAATATTGTTACACACGAAGAACTTGCTTTTTATTAATGGGAATGATTCTCTGAGTCCACTCCACCTCTTATATCGCCTTCTTCCTGATTTGATAATGCTTGGATCAATATATGGAGGAGGTATTAATCTCCCCAAAAGCTCTACAGGAACAACCCAAGATTTTTTGAGAGGTACCGGATTAATGTTCTTACTATATGCCATTATATATCTTTCCATTGAATAATATGGAGACAAGCACTCATAAATATTAGTTCCATATTATGCACCGTATTGGGCTCGCAGCACTGCCATGACATGTGGATAGGGTATTCTGTCCAAGTCAAAAACTCTCACGTACAAGATCTTATTTAAAGATTGGCTGTGGCAAAATCACCATGACCGTTGATATTGAACTTGTAATCTTCTATTTGATGAGAAAATAACCTATTCCTTGAACTGATATTCGTTGATATTTATTTTTCTGCTTATAGAACAAACCTAGTTCCTGCGTTCGCGACTGCACACGCCTTTTGTGAAGTAATTTTCCATACTTCTTGTTTATTTCATCTAATAGCGCCACGATGGAAAATTCTCTTTAAACGCCAAATAATAAATTCACTGATTCAACTATGTTTGACACATAATATTATACCTATACAAAATAATCTCTTAGTGCGACATCATACTAAACTTGTAACTCAAACAAAACATTAAATTTATAAAAATGAACCTATTTGTCTGACAAAATGCTCAGCTCCATCTCTCAAAATCGATATATATGTGATGTTCTGCTACCTTGGGATGCATATCCATTATTTGATTGAAATGGTCACAAAAATCATTTCTATTATATATTTTAGATGATCTATAAAAAAGGGTCACAACTCTTTTGTTGTGAAAGTTGGTACGAATATTATTTACAAGATGCCTCAAGAAACAACCAAAATGAGCTGAAGTGTAAAAAATTGAACCCATTTTGGGATACATGGATGCCTATCCGAATAAACATAACTTTTTGGTATCTTTGATGCAACTTCACATTTTTTCAAAAAAAATATCCATATGAGGCATCACATTCCTTGTCCGCTACACAAAAAGCAACAGGAAAGATGTGCCTCTCCACATCCTGTTCCACCGCCGCAAGCAAAACTCCATTATACTTGCTACTCAAGAAAGTTCCGTCGATGGCTATGACTTTTCTCAAATGTTGAAAACCAAGAATCCAAGAACCATAGGATACAAAAAGGTACTTGACCCTTCCATTTTCATCATGTAGTGCCATCTTACTTTCGGGATTTATGGACTCATGCATGTAATGGTAGGCATCAAGGACTGCATTCCCGTGCTCGTGTATCCTCCTAACCAAGTCCTTGGCAATCCCCATGTCCATATATATCTTCCAATAACTAAATGTTACATGAAATTCTGTAAGGCGTTGATTGGCCATATCACTTGTAGAAGGGCCTTTGCCATTGGGAAATCTATTCTAGAAATATTGACCGAGAACCTTTGCCATGGCATGAGGATTTTGGCCCATAATGTTCTCTGAAACACATGTGTGATGCTTTTTATAAATATTAATGATGAATCTGTTAGAACTTAAGTAGTTCACAACCCTCAACCATCCCTTGCAGTTCGTATTAGTATATCTGAAGGAAAAAACTTTGCTCGAATTAATCACTTTCTTTAGCCTGAAATCTTTTTTCAAGCAAGCAATAAACAAAAAAGTAGATAATTCTTTCTTATCCTCGAATGGCATTCCCTTGTAAAATCTAGTCTCGTCATCTTTCGATTTCCCAACTATGTTGATTAAGAAGAACTACCCACCGTATTGCTCGCAATAATTGGCGTAGGTGTTTGATCATCATATGAAATATTCATGTCCAGATCATCCGGCTTATCATCCAAGATGTATTGTTGTTGTTCTTCTTATACATTCTAGTTCTCATTCTCTTTTGTTTTTTAAACCACGTACACACTTAACACAAACCAAGCAGAATCACTAAATTAAGCACGCAATCGAACTTGATCTGTTATCTTAAAAGGTAGTACCCTCTGATTTTTAAAGAAGGTGTACATGTAGCTGATGATGAGTTCTTTCGATTGGCAATTCAATCCATAATAGTTGATGATTAAGTTCACAAATCATCATATGAAACATCACTTTGGACTGTCATAGCTATCATCTCTAGCATTTCACCCTCCTTCCAATGCCATACATATCGTTGCTCTTCTCAATCCATTTACCATGACAGTCCACCCCGATTGTTATCGATCCCTCCATTAGTGATACCTAAGTGAATACATTTGTTAAAAAAAGTTAATAATGAAATCATAATAAAATTAATAGTGATTTTATAGTGCCGTAACATAAACCCAACAAATGAGTAATCTCTTGCAATAGGTGAATAATACAATGCAATAGGTGAGTTATAACTCATTTGTTGGTAATTCATGTTACAATACTATAGAACTTGAAGCTAATTCCAACAGATAAGTCATCTATTGGAATAAGTGACTCATATGTTACAACAAATTATACATCTGTTTTAATAGATAAAACGCCTTTTGGGATAGAGGTTACAATACTAAAGAAACTTTGAAGCTGATTCCAACAGATGATGACATGTTGCAATAGATAACTAACCTATTACAACAGATTGTTTATCAGTTACAACAGACGACTCATCTATTAGAATTGAGTTTAGGTTCTGTTACAATAGGTGACTAATCTAGTTCAATGGATGAATCCTCTGTTGTAACAGAGAACTAGTCTGTTACAAAAAATGACCAATCTATTCGATTCATGTTATGGCACTATAGAACCATAAACATGAATCCAACATATGAGTCTTCTATTGTAACAGATGACTCATCTATCACAATAAATGAGAGATCTATTGAAATAGATGGCTCTTATATAGGATTCGTGTTCGGGTTCGATCCATTATTAAAAAAATAACACAGTAGCAGTTTACCCAAATGACAAATTCAACTAAAAATTATAATTTTACTTACTAAAGTCACCTATGAAGTAATGCTAAAGTGACGTACCAAACAAAATTTAACCTAAAAAATTAGTCAAGTAGCAGCAGTAGCAGTAAGAACAACAACAATTGTCAACAATAAGAAGATGATGATGATAATGAAGAAGAAGATGATGATAATGAAGTAGAAGATAACGAATAATGTAGCAGCAATAATGAACAACAAAAATCATGAAGAGAGAGAAAATAACAATGGATGAAAAGAGAGAGAAATGTTTATTTTCCCTTCATTTCCTGTTATATTAGGTCAATATTTGGATCAAAGTATAGATTGAAAAACTTGTGGGTGTAATACCCCGCATTTGGTACCCATAATGCTACACGGTGCTCATTGCCCCAAAGGACCACAAGCTAACCCATGACTGATATCTGTGCCTATATATTGCATAATATACTGTATAATATGAAAACATGAACTGAAAGGCCATAAGGTTCAAACTGTAGCATAATACACAATAAAATATAACATCTAGGATGGGGTATAAATGCCCAAAACAAAACTGTCTAAACATACTGTAGTCTGAAAAGCCTCTAAAACATAATTGTCTGAATAAGGAGATGATGGGACATGTCCCCAACTAAATCCAACTAATAAACTAATTAATGAGATTATAAAGAAATGATCATGTCCTCGAAAGATAAGGACTCACTGCTAACTCTGACTGTAGAGACTGGAATGCTACTGATGCTCTGAAGATTGTGCTTCTGAACCTATGGTATAAGACACCATAGCGCAAATATGTCAGTACTTTGAATATACTGGTATGGATGTGAGGTAGGCTGAATGCAAAGGGTTTATATGCATGATCTATACTAACTGACTGAATAATATAAACGTGAAAATACATGCATGAATACATAATAACTATAACTAGGGTCATGATAACATGATCACTGAGTCTGAGTTCAGTGTGCGACTGTATAACTAAAATAACTGATACTGTGCGACTGTATCTGACAGTCTAGTTTCTGATGGAACTAGCTGAGTTCTGCACTATTCTGAGTTGTCTGTATCTGACAGCCCTAAATTATGTAGAACTATCTGAGTTCTATTACAAAGACTGAATACTATATCTGATAGTCCTAAGTCTGTAACCAAAACTATGGGAAATAGTCATCTAACTGACATGCTCCTAATATGCTATTATGGTTGAGTTGGGGTCCAATCTATAACCCTAATTGGAAGGGTGTCAATACCACCCCACTGGTAAGGAAAATCTATGAGTAACCCTCATATAACAGGTAACTCTAGTGAGAACGGTGGGAACCCTCATATAACAGGTTAAGTTACCTCATCTACCTTCATATAACAGGCTATGATGTCTCAAACTACACTGGCTATGTAGTTCTGAAATGCAAGGACTGCTTCTAAGAATCACAACCTCATATAACAGGTGAGTTCCCATCCTTGTGTTCACTCGGTGCTAATTCCTACTCCCATCTTAATAGACACTAAACATGATTAACTGAACTAAACTTCACTAAATTCATGGAGTTTTGTTAGCTGATGGAATACTATTGAGATTACTGAATTGCTGAGCTTTCCTGAGTCACATAACTGGCTGGGTTCTATGGACCATGGCTTGACTGAGGATATCGTGAAAACATGACACTAAATCAATTCATACAACTATATTTTTTGGGTACAAGTACCCCTAGGACTCGATAGAAGAAAACTGACAAGGCATGATATTATTGAATACATGACCAACATCAACAATCCATAATACAATAGTTGGAGATATTTCATGGGCATTTGATTATCATAGCTTGGTATGTGAATAAGATAGCATGCATACATAGCATAATTTCATAAGTTTAACTCATGAGCAATCCCACAAGCAATTTCAATACATAAGAATAACATGGAAGTCATTTTGAACATAAGGTTAAAGCATACATTGTCATTTGGGTCATAATTTAGCTATAGTGCATAATTTCTACCCCTTTAGGTATTTTATCAAACACCTTACATGCACAACTTAAGGCATAGGTGAAATCATCAAATTTCATAAATCATAAACCACTAAATTCATGGATTTCAATTTATATGCTAACGTAGTTTTCATAATTTCATATATGGATCCCAACATGGGAATCAAACAACAACCATCACATAACTTGAGAAACCCACAACATAATAATCATGATTCATAATTTAAAATAGGGTTCTTGAGCTTTATGGATGAAAGGAATCCATAAATCAACACAATACATACCTTAGTTCTTGATTTAGCAAAGATTGATGGAGAGATTTTCTTGAAATTGAATCTCCAATTGAAACCCTAGTTTGTTCTTGATAGAAAATTGAGAGAAACTAGTATATTTTGGGCGAAGAATGGCTAAATCACGTGTTATTGGGTTTAAATAGGGGTGGAAAATTTATCCGTTTAACCCTAAAAATGTCTTTTAAAATTGGTGAAAATTTCCCGACCTGGAACCCTGGCGCTACACGACGCTATTGCATCGTGTCACTGGAATTTGACAATTGGGAAATAAGGGAATGATGCAATGCGGAGCCATCGTGTTGCCACTTCATTTGCAACCTGAAAGTTTGGTACGACGCGGGAAAAATCACGCTGAGACACTAGAAAAAAGGACAATTGCCATTTTAGCTTGTGGCACGGCGCACCATTGACCAATATGGCACTGTTTTATGACAGGAACTTAAAATAGTCATAACTTTTTACCAGGTTATCAGATCTGGGAGAATCTTATATTGATGGAAAACTTATTGAATTTCCTACACGACAAAAAGTAAAAATCATAAAAATTCTGCATGGAATAAATATCATTCAATTTAGAAGATAATACTTGACATTCTTGGGATGAAATTAGTTAAGAAACTTTGGGGTATTATGGTGGGTTATTCTCAAACTTTCTCAACTTTCTTAATCACTACTAAAGTAATTGTCACCTACACTCAATTATTAAAACTTGAGTCACTTACACCTCATTTTAAAATACTTTTGTCACTTTTAACAAAATTTCCTGAAACTCTGGATATTTTTTCCTTACTTGATGTTTCTATATGTTGGAATAATATTTTATTTTTTTCATTGTATCGGGTTGATTTACCCGTTTCATTCTCCCATTTCATTATTTGTCTATTGCAACCTCAACACTATTCGATGATGGACTATATGACTTAGGACTAATTTAATGATGATGATTGCATCCAACTTCTGCAGATCATTGTACATATTATTTTACGCACACATTATTTTATTCTTTTTAACACCCTACGTAAATCTTTTGTTTCCTATCTTGTTTAGAAGTCTTTTATTTTCAACCTTATTTAGAAGATTACCCCTTTAGTTTCCTATCTTAATTAGAAGTGTATCCCCTTAGTTACTTTGTACCTTATTTAAGAGTCTTCATTTTGATTCTTTACTTGTATATATAGGATATTGTACAAAGTAATTAATCAATTCAATAAAATGAATAAGAATATTTTCCCCAATTTCTTTTGTCTTTCTTTTCCATAATTTCATTCATTCTTACATGGTATCAGAGAAAGGTTGATTCCCACCACCTTGTTTCAAATTTTAATCTTTTTTTATTGTTCACCTCACATCCATTTTAATCTTTCCTCATGGCTAACATTACTCAGCTCACTAATGAAACAATATAGACAACATAGGTCGATGGTGTTGTTCCAACTGTTGAATCTCCTGCAATTAAGATAGTTGATCAAAGTCATCCTTACTATCTTCATCCCTTGTATTACCCAAGGACGAATCTCGTTTCCACTATTTTTTATGGAAAATGTTATGGAGGTTGGAGAATGTTAATAATAATAGCTCTTTCAACTAAGAACAAGTTAGGATTGTTGATGGATCATTGGCTGCTGCTTCCCTAGATTCCAATATGCACAGTGCTTGGGATAGGTGTAATGACACAGTACTTTCATGGCTGCTAAACTCCCTCTCTAAGGAAATTAAAGAGAGTGTACTATATTCTGGTAGTCTAAAGGATCTATGGAAAGATCTGAAAGAAAGATTTGGCCAGACAAGTGGAGCCAAGTTATTTCAACTTAAAAAATAGTTAAGTGAAACCACTCAGGTAACACAAGTGTTTCAACTTATTTCACTAAACTGAAAAGATTATAGGATGAATTAGATGCCTTGAATATATTTTATGTTTGCCCATGTATCTATGAGTGTGGTGCTTAGGAAAAGGGACGAAAGTCACACCAAGATGAAAGATTGTTGCAGTTCTTGATGGGATGGAATGATGCTTTCATAGGTGTGAGAAGTAATATATTAATGTCTTCTCCCTTTCCTTTTATTGGGAAGTCTTATTCACTAATAATTCAGGATGAAAAATATAGGGAAATTCATGTTCAACAAGTGTACCCTTGTGATTTATCGTCCTTTCTTGCCTCTAATCAACCTGTAGAAGAAAATTTAATATATAAAACACAGTGGCCTAGTTTTAATTCTAAGAAAAATGATTTAATTTATATTTATTCTAAGAAAATAGGTCATACAATGGAGAAATGCTACAGAATTCATGGATTTCCTGCTAATTTTAAGTTCACAAAGAAGAGAAAGTATCAAGGAACTGCTCAACCCAACAACAATTTTGACACAGTTAAGGAATAGATAGGTAGTAATTGTCCAACCATCACGTCTTTGATGCAAGAAAATTTGGGACAACTGTTAGAGCTTCTTTATCAAATCAAGACTGCAAAACACGATGGAAATACTCCTAAAGCTTCTGCCAACATGAGTTTTACTGGTAAAGCTAAGTTTTTCAATTCTTGTGCATACATAGTTAACATTGATAGTAATTTTGGATATTATATAGTGGAGCTACTCAGCATATGACTTACAATAAATCAATTTTGATGAATCTCAAGCTTTACCTAAAGCTCTCATGGTGAGTCTCCTTAATTCATATAAATTCAGAGTAACCCATTCAGGAATAGTCTGTGCACTACCAAATATAGTGTTGAACAATGTTTTATATATACCCTCTTTTAAATTCAATCTTTTGTCTATACATAAATTGTTTAAACAACTCAATAATTATATGTTACTTACTCCTACTTATTGTTTTATATTTTAGGTACCTTCTCTGAGGAGCTCACTAGAAGTTTGTAGAGAAAAGAGAGGGCTCTACATACTCAAATCAAGCCAATCAAATCTTCTTTCAAATGCCCTGGTCAAGAAAATCACTAGTCTTAGTTTAGGTTTCAATTTAGTTTCTAGCAATAAGTTGTTCAATTTTAATTCCAATTCTAGTTCATGTTTTGCCTTATATGATTCCAAAATAAAAGAGAAATTGTGGCATTATAGACTGGGCATATGCCTTTGAGTAATATAAGAAATGTTCCTTTTCATTCCACTCTTCTTGTCAGAAATTTGATACTCTTTGTGTGATTTGTCCAATGACAAGACAATCCAAACTACCTTTTTCTACTAGTAATATCTCAACAAAAGGTATTTTGGATTGATACATATTTATACTTGGGGACCATATAAAGAACCAACACATGATGGGTATAAATTCTTTCTTACCACTGTGGATGATTTTAGTAGAGGAACATGGACCTTTCTATTAAGTATTAAGTCAAATGCTTTCACAATTCTCAAATCTTTCTTTACTATGGTTAAAAGATAATTTCAAACCAAGGTAAAAAAAGTAAGATCTAACAATGCTCTTGAGTTAGAAAGTGGAACAACTCAGTCAGAATATTTTATTTATAAAGGGATTCAACACCAAACTTCATTTGTATCTACTCCACAACAAAATGGTATGGTAGAAAGAAAACATAGACATTTGGTAGAAACATCTAGGGCCCTTTTGTTCCAGTCACATCTGCCCATTCAATATTAGGGTGAATGTCTTTTGGCTGCAATTATCTAATTAATAGATTTCCTTCAATAATTCTTAAAAATAAAACACCCTTTGAAGTACTTTTCAAGACCACACCTAACTATTCTAATCTCAAATATTTTGTATGTTTATGTTTTGTCTCTACTTTATCTTCTCAAAGGTCTAAATTGGCACCACGGTACACTGCACGTGTCTTTTTAGGATATCCACCTGGAAAGAAAGGTTACAAAGTTTTAGTTCTTGATATGAATAAAATCATTTCTAGAGATGTTGTGTTTCATGAAAATGTCTTTCCTTTTGCTTCTTCTAAATCTAATGATCCGTACTTTCCAGTCTCATACATCGATCAAACTATTGATTCTGATGATAATACTTATACTAATCAGAGCATGACATCTCCCTCATCTATCACTTTGACTTTTTCTCCTGTACCCACTATTGTGGACCAGGTTCAACCTTCTGTTCCTTCTACCATCATGGACCAGGTATATCCTCCTATTCCTTCCACAAATAATATTTCCTCACTTAGGATATCAACTCGAGAACACAAGATTCCTAGTCATCTAGAAGACCATATTTGCAATTCAATGTATTCTAGCTACAACTGTCAAAAGAGGTTAGGGCTCTATCAATTGGATGTTAATAATGTATTTTTACATAGATAACTCCATGATAACGTCTACATGAATTTTACCTAATAGGACTGTTCCAGCTTCCCTATCTTATGTTTGCAAGCTTAAGAAGTCTATATATGGGTTTCGTCAGGCCTCTTGGCAATGATTTCAAAGCTCACGGTTGCCCTTAATTTTAAAGGATTCAGTCATTCTCTTACTTATTTTCTTTATTTATGAATAAATATGACTTTTCTATTTCAATAGTGGCAGTATATGTTGGTGACATTATTTTGACAAGTAATGACAATGTATAATTGCATGCATTGAAGTTGTTTCTACATGAGGAGTTTAGAATAAAGGATTTGGGAGATTTACACTTTTTATTCCGCATGTAGGTGTTAAGGAAATCTCAAGGAACCATATTTTCACAACAAAAGTTCACAGTTGATCTCCTAAAGGAATTTGATATCACACATATGTCACCTATTTAATCTCTTCTTGATCATACAGTAAAGCTAAGTTTAAATGACGGAGATTCTATTTCGAGTCCAACTGTGTATAGAAATCTCCTTGCTAAGTTAAATTATCTTAATCACACAAGGTTGGATCTAGCATTCACTATTCAAAATCTTAGCGAATTCATACAAGATCTCGCCTACCTCATCTCACTATCGCATTACGTGTTCTTCATTACTTAGAGTCGCTTGCCTTTTTGATTCGGATTGGGGAACATGTCCAACATTTAGAAAATCTGATAGTGGATTTTATATATCACTAGGGGGATCTCCTATCTCTCAGAAGTCAAAGAAGCAAACATCTATTTCTCTTAGCTCCGTCAAGGCTAAGTATCATTCTATGAGGCGCGTGGTTGCTGAGCTCACATGGTTGGTTCGTCTCTTCCAATATCTCTCCATTCCAATATCATTACATGTGTCTCTTCATTCGAATAGTCAGTCAACAATACACATTGCTAAGAACTCCATGTTTCATGAAAGAACAAAGCATGTTGAGATTGATTATCATTTTGTTCGACAAAAGTTTTTAGATGGACTTATTTCACTTTTATTTGTTCCATCTTTCTCTAAATTAGCTGATCTATTATAATACCCCGTAATATTCTTAGCTTAGTTTGTCTTCTAGTTGCATGCATAAAAGGATTAAATTCTAAAAATTTTACTAAAGGTTGGGGATTTAGTCATTTTTAAGGCCTTTTAACTTCAAGGATTTTTTAATGGATCTTCCCGACCCCATGATATTGGTTTTGAGTTAATTCATACAGGGGTGTAAGGAGCATGTCTCACTTAAGTTTTGAATTTTTTGAATGAGGATTGGGCCATGTTTGGATCATGATTCTAGTAGATCATCGCAATAGTTCCATATTGTGGGTCTAATCCCGATGGCACGTCTACCGCATTGCGGTGATCAAGTAATTCATAGCCTAGTTATGAATATAAATTTCTGAGGGCCAAGTTTTATCTCCTCAATCTAAGTCATCATATCACAACTTATACCACCAATTAGGGAGTTATTTACCCCCCTTCTTCAATTATCCTCTTAAAAAACCCTACTCATCCCCCAAGATCATCAATTCCTTTACTTTCTCTCCAAGGAAAACCAAGAATTCAAGTTTCCAAATCCAAGAACCTTCAAGGAGACATAAAAATTGATGTTTCTCTTCCAAGATTAAGGGCTTACAGTATGTGGAAATTCATCCATGGGTTCCCTTTTACTCATGGATCCCAAGAACCCTTTTTGATTTTAAATTAGGAGTTTTACATGTTTCAAGTTGAATTAATTCCATGAATGTAATACCTCAAACTTTCCTTAAGCCTAAATGGTATCTCTATAAGATTAAGGAATGACTTCCAAAGTGAGTAGTGTTCAAATCATATAGAGTTTTTCTAATTTCACTTTTCATCATGAAGAAAATTGAATTAGCTTTTCAATGATACCAATTTCTCCCAAATTCGGTATCAGAGTAAAAAGTTATGGATGTTTTATAGAGAACTATTTGAACTGCCCAGGAGCGACGGGCAGGCTGATGGACCATCGCGTAATTGACGGACCGTCGCTTCGGCCATTGCAACCTAGGCAGTAGACATATTCACGGACCATCGAGCTAATGACGGATCGTTGCCCAAGCCATTGCAACTATGACAGTAAGTCTCTGTTCTGGCCCAGGTGCGACGGTCAGACCGACAGACCATCGATCCAGTGATGGACCATTGCACAAGCTGTCGTAGATCCTATTCAGCATTTTAAAGCCATTTTTAAAAGGGCTTTTTGTCCTTTTTACCCTTTTTTATCATCTAGATATATCAAAACGAAGCATAGAACTTCAGATTCATCCAAAGTATCAAGAGCTAGGGTTTTCTCTCAATATTAACCCTTAAGAACAAGACCCAATTCCTTCTCCAGATTTTAGCATAGTCTTTATAAATTGATTTAAGAATCAAGGTTCCCAAGTTAAAAGCTTCAAGAACCCTCACTCCAGAGTACAAAAAAAAAGTCTCAAGAGATCTTGTTCATCTAAATTCATAATCTAAGGTATGTGGGGTTTGAACAAGGACAATCCTTTCGTCCTTGTGCCCAAAACTTGCCTTTAATTATAAAGATATATGATTTTACATATTTTCTTATGGAATTAAAGTATGGATTTGTACCCTATGTTGTTATTCTTGAGATTATGATGTTTTCAATGCTTTAGAAATTGAAGTACATGAGCATGTTGAGATTATAATGCATATTGCTGAAAATTTCTAGATTTCTATATGATTTATGAATCTTTATGATATCTAGTGTGTATTTCGATACATCTTAACCTGAGATTGATATATGGGTCATTAAGCCTTACTTGAGATTTGTAATTTTATAAAATTTTGTGCTATAAGCACCCATGATTTGATTATTTTGAGATTATCAAGAAAGTTTGACCTTGATGGTCATAATAGCTTTGAAATCCACCTCACTGAATGAGTATATAGATTTTGTAGTTGGCTTCATTATAAACCATGAGATTATTCTAAAAGTGGATTTCCTATGAGATGAGTGTAGCTAATTAAAGGGAGTAGTATTTAACATTGAGTTAGGTAAGTTACTATGGTTTCATACCCCAGAACTATGTGCCACCATTGGATTGACATTTATGGGCCCGAGTCTAAGATAGTGATCACTAAGTTGAGGTTATACTCCCTAGATAAAGTATGTTGCCTCTCCCCAATGTGAGGTTTCTTCCTTAAGAGGACAAAACGTTGACTCCATGTAGCTCGCATGGGGTATGTCGGTTAAGAGAACCTCCCTAATAGTAAGATTTTCAGATTAGTTTCTTAAAGTATATTTTCCCTTGAAGAAAGTATTTTTCCCTGCTAGTAAAAATAATTAAATAGCTTTTGAGTATTTTCCCCAAAGTTTTGAAAGATATCCTAGTCAGTAAAGATTTTTAGATAATGAGTGTAAAGGCTTACAAGCTTATTCAAATATTGTTTTACTTAAGATTTTAGTTTCCAAGTTACAGTCTTAGCTTTCCGATATAAAGGTGAGCACTTTACTACTTAGTCTATATGTTTGAGAAGATACTAGAAATACAGATTTTTAGAACCAGTGTATTGACTCACGAGATTTATACTATACGTTCCATTATTCATAATTTATGAGATTTACATTTTTGAGTTATTCAAGCTATGTGAGTCAGTTGTATCAGCATGCATGATTTCTATAAAACGATTGATGATATTGTTCTTTTTAAATATTGCATTCACCCCCATATACTCAGTACATCCTTAAAGTACCAATCTATATATACGTCTGTGTGCTATATTGTCTCATAATGTAGGTTCAGGTGCTCAATCTCAGCAGCGACAGTGATCTCTGAGCATCTCATCTACATCTTTATCCTTGGTGATTCCTCATGGTTCAAGGAACTATATCTATAGATTTTTTCCACTTTCATAGTCTTTTGAGTATTACTTTCAGATCAGTTCGAGTCAGTTGGGGGTCTGTCCCAATGGCTCTTTAGTTTGAGTAGTAAAGGCTTTGTCAGACTAGACGATCAGTGGTGTTTTAGACTTTTCAGTATTGTGCTATTCAGACGGTATTACTTTGTTATTTTAGTTGAAATATGATATGACAATACCTTTATTTTGCTCTATTTGTTATTAGAGTAAGTTCTGAACTTAGTAGCAAGCTTAAAGGGATAGCTTAGGGCTACTTGTAGCTGTAAGCACCGTGTGATGTCTGGAGATAAGATTTCGGATCATTACAATGAATCTCTTGTTGATTTTAATTATGAGTTATGGTTTAATATGTTTTCAGTTGTTCAGTTACCAGATTTTAGTTTTCCAGTTTATAGATTATTTCAAAAATATGCTTATCCTTAGTCCTGCATTCTCAGATATTACATTTTCATGAATCTATGTTCATTTATCCCATGTTGATCAGTTAGTCCTTATCTTATATGCACTGTACTCCATAATTTAAGTTTAGTTATTCAGACTAAGTTTAGTTTAGTATTACAGGATGAGTATTCTATCATCAGCTAATCAGTGTTAGAATACCAGTAGTCCGTGTTCATATATCAGCTACTCAGTATATAGGCGCAAGTTATCCCCTTTCTTTGATTTGAATCAGTCCATCACCGATGCAACAGTTGTTCAAGTAATCAGATTAACTCAGTACATGTATGTTTGGTTTTGTATGTTCATGTATTCATGTTTTACCATACTCCAGCTTCAGCTCAACTTATTCAATAAAAAGTAAATTTTAAGAAACTATGTGTAGTGATTCACCAACTTTGTAGATTATGTTTGTTACTCATGTTTTAAGATATTTCATCTTTCAGTTTATTTCAGTCTCTTGGTGAGTCTGCTTACACTTAGCCTACATGTTTTAAGAATACGTAGGAAATCTGTTTTACATATTTTACTCACCCCCGCTTACTCAGTACATTCTACAAGTACTGATCCACATATACATCTGTGTGGATACATTGCTTCATAATGTAGGTACCAGCTATAGCCTATATATCATGATTAGACAGTTGCATTTTCTAGCAAGCAGGTGATGAGTTCTCCTACTTCGGGGACTCCAGTCAGATATTGTTTGTATACTTCATATTTTTATTATTCATATGTATTGATTAGTGGTAGTTGGAGGCATGTCCTAACTATCTATAGTCAGTATAGTAGAGGTTTCATAGATGTCAGTCAGAGTCAGTCTTATAATTTCAGTTCCCACTTTAATTTATCAGATTCTAAATTATATCAGTATTATATTTTTCCAAGATTTTATCATGATTATATTTCCGCATGACAGGACCAACTATGTAATATACAATAAATCAGTTGTTCAAGCAATATGAAATTCATGGGTTAGCTTAGGATCACTTGTGGTTCTACGCACCATTTTATGACTAGGGGTAGTATCGGGTTATGCCATCTATTTACAAAATTACTCACTGGTCCTCTTTATTACAGTGTTTTGGGAAAATTGGGTATTTGTTTGTCCCCTCCAACTTAAGAGGGGTGTTGAAATAATACTGTATTTTGTTCATTATATTGGTTTGATTCACTCGTTTCATTCACCTGTTTCATTATTCATCTGTTGCAGCCTCAACATTATTTAATAATGGATTACATGACTTGGGACTAATTTAATGACGATGGTTGCGTCCAACTTCAACAGATCATAATACATATTATTTTATACACATATTATTTTATTTCTTTTGTACACCCTAGGTAAATCTTTTGTTTCCTACCTTGTTTAGAAGTCTTTTGTTTTCAACCTTATTTAGAAGATTATCCCCTTAGTTTCCTATCTTATTTTGAAGTGTATCCCCTTAGTTATTTTGTACCTTATTTAGGAGTCTTCTTTTTAATTCGTGACTTGTATATATAGGATATTGTCCAAAGCAATTAATTATTTTAAGAAAATCAACAAGAAAATTTTTTCCAATCCCTTTTGTATTTCTTTTCCATAATTTTCATTTTCTCTTACACTATACATGATTCCCTTATCTCTCTTTCAGGCTCCCCATTCAGCACCTCAAATATATTAGTTAAAGGAATTACATTACCCTATATTATTGCTCTGCCCCTCACTACTGGATCCTCCTATTTTTGTACCTTTTTGTTAGTTTTCTTCTTTATTCCTCTCTTCATATTGCTGCATCTACTTTAGCTTATTCATCTGGAGTAGTTATTCCCCTATTTGTATCTTTTTCCAGGTTCAACACTTTGTTGTTTTTTATATTTTCTCAATTCAAGGCCAAAGATCTTATTATTAGTTCACATGACTAGCTTCCATTTATACTCCACCAATTATTCATCTATCTTTCCATGTTCATTTTCAAATATCACGTCTGTTGGATACACTTTATCTAATGGCATTTCCATAAGCGCCCTGACATAAGTCATATATTCTGTAACACCCCGTAAATTTTTTCGTACACTTATCGCGATTATATGGAGTCCTAAAGGCTTGCGTATGGGTTAAATTAAGTTTATGGTGTTCAGAAGTATCCCGTCAATAGTTGTATGTGTAGGTATTGGAATAAGCTTTCCAATGATATAAAGTTTGCCCAAAACAGAGGAGTATTTCATATAAGCGAGCACATTCGAAATTTCAAAACGGTGGCCGGGAAGCCTGTGAACAGTAAATCTGCAGGAAAATTACTACAGCTAGGCAATTATTTTTTTGGATCAACTTTAGACGATCATAACTCCTTGTACAAAAAGAACTATGTGAGCTGCTATATATTGACGAAAATCTCCGATAGTCTTCTTTCCGATGAAATTGGTTTCATCCAAATCCAATGTCTGAGTAAGGATCTATACCCATTTTACTACAGCCTATCAAAAAAAACAGAATTGTGGGACAGATTTTTGGGTCAACTTTAAACGACCATAACTCCTTGTACAGGAATAACTCGGTGGTATACTTTATATGAAAATGAAAGCCCTTTGAATTTTATTTCCAATGCAATTAGTTTTACCCAAATCCGATACCGGAGAAAAGAGTTATGATCGATTTACTTCAGCCTGTCAAAACTGTCCACTGGGGACAGATTCGGATTTATTTAAATTTTTAGGGCAAAATGGTCATTTTCTATTACCTCTTGGACGAAAATTGGTCTTTATAAACATACACTTAGCCTCATATATATCTTATATCATCCAATTATTAAGAGAAGGTGAAACCCTAGGCTAATTTCAACTTCAAATATTGTGTGATTCAACCGTAGAAAATTCGAATTGGTTCCGTAGTTGTGTTCACCATCTCGAAAGCTTCGAGAAGCACCCCATGGTTATGTAAGGAGGATTCTAAATACAAGAGTTCATTGTTAAGGTATGAATATTATTTATTCTTGATTCTTATCCATGAATAAGTATTGATAAAGGATTATGAGTATTGTCTTGATGTTGGAAGATAACCAGAAACATAGTTATGAATTGTTTTGTATAAATTGTTAGTAATAAATTATGGAAGTTGTTGTATTAGATTATGGAGGATGAATTGTGGTGATATATCATTATATTAGTGGTTATGTATGCCTAGTGATCATGTTGGTATTGGATGGTGATTAAGAAGGGAAATAAAGGCTAAGAGTGATGTTGAGGGATATTTCATGAAAATGCATGTTATGTGAATGTAATAAGAGTATAAGAGGATGTATGTAGCACTCTTATTGATGAGTTAAAGGATTACTTCCTAGACATTATTTGGTGAAGTTAATACCTAAATGGTAAGGTTTGGTAGCTAATACTAGTTTGCCACAAATGACTAATTGTAGTTAAGTGTTCGAAGAGTACGGGAAGTCAAGTTGGACTTGTATTGAAGTGGTAATATCAAGGTATGTAAGACATACTCTATCTAATCTTTGGCATGAATAATGACCCATGGCACTCTCAAGTAAGCTTCCAACATTGTCCTACGACACATGACACATAATAACATTGTATGATCTTCATCACTACCAATTGAACTTGTTTTCACTTTTAAGATGTCCGGCTAGTAAAAAAAATGTCCATATACTATTGTTGACTCCGAAATGGTTTAATGAGGTATCCATGATACTCTACTTCATTTTCATGATATTGATTACCTATGTACATGTTTTTCCTATTGAGGTATCATGGTTTCAAGTTCCATAAGGTGTGACCACAAAGTAACCAATCTCAAAGATTAATTGAATTAAGAAATGGAATGTCTGTATTTTAAATTGATGATATGATGTATTGTATTAGTACCACTGATCAGTTGACCATTGTATCATAAAGATTATGTATATATGCTATTCCAGGGGTGGTCCCTGATGTATTGTATTAGTACTACTGATCAGTTGGCCATTGTATGACATATGTTATGTATTGATAAGGATTACGGGAAGTAATGATATGAAAGTAATGTGCAGGTATCCCATCAGCTCTTTTAAGTGTGGTCTACTCATGCTGTTTATTCACTGGTATCTGGGTTCTGTTGATCTTTTGTATCTCACCTTGATACTCACTGCCTTACATACTCAGTACATATTTCCGTACTGACGTCCCTCACGGGGGACCTGTATTCATGCCTGCAGGAACAGGTACTTCAGGTCGTACACCATCGCAGTAAGAGCCAGGACATTCTGTTGTTAGTGGTGAGCTCCAGTTGTTTCGGGGCATCCCAAGTCGTTTCTATATGTATTTTTGGTATTTGTATAAAAGTCTTTTGTGGGAGGGAGTTTGTCCCGACCCTAACTCAGTTGTGTATCTATGTAGAGGCTTTTGTAGACATATTGTACAGCCATAGGAGTGTTTGGTTGATAGACGTGATGGCTCTGACGGCCAATTACTGTTCATATATATATTTATGCATGTCTGCTGGGCTGATACAGGTACTGTTTTCTTCTATTTTACAACGAAGTGCTGCCCAAATTTCTAATTTTCATAAGTAATGTAAATGTGAAATTATAGGTTATGAATGGGTTCTCCCGGGCCTCCTCGGCTACGGGTGCCAGTCCGCTCCAATGGGATTTGGGGTATGACATATTCCTTATTAATAGTAGTTGTGTCAGCTTTCAATAGAGTCCCTATTAGTCTTGTAATTTTTATCAAGGTTGTGTTACTACAATAGTCGACACTCAATCTTCATAATCTTATCCATACCAACACTTTCGTCACTTTTCCTTTGTAACCTCAACATCTGATTTTCAACTTTAACCACAATGGGTTTATGATCAAATATTTAGACACCTTCACCTTTTTCTGCTACTTTAATCTTCTTCTCATTTAAATAAAATCTCTAAGAAGATTCCTTCTACGGACTAGTGCTACCCTTTCGATGCCCATTCTCTTTAACATTTGTTTAAATACCCTTCTATCACTGCATGTGGTAGTTTACACCCAAGAGCATAGAAAATTATCACTGTATTTCAAAAGCTCACTTTATCCTGTATATCCTCTATCATGATCTTAACTGCAGTTCTAGGCTCAACCTCAACTTGTAAGTTACAGCCCTTTAGACTTTGCCCCATCCCAATAACTTGGCTTTACAAATTCTTAAAATTTGAACTAGGTTTTAGTCCTTTAGATAATGGATTAGCTTTCTCTCCCACAAGGTCCACCCAGGTAGCCGTGCTCGAGCTGAATTCTGCCAGTGTAACCACTTAATTCTCTATATCCACCGATCTTGCCATTTGACAATTTTGGGGTAAATGGAATAGAATTATTCCTTGTAGAATGCTCACACTTTTGGTTTACTTTGCTTCTCTTGTTTGTAGAATGAACTTTATTGTTATATTTGTATATCTATTCTCTCTTTGGATATGTTGATTGTTTTCTTTGAATTTCAATTCTTTGCCATTTATTCCACAAAAGCTGAGATGATATATGGCCTTCTCAACCTCCCTCTTCTCGCGCAGGTATTCTCTCAAGCACCTTCAGTTGTATAAAAGTATCCTCCAGCAATCCATCCATATAAATTTGGACCAGGGGAATTTCTATTGGTTCCATCATTGTTTGCTGTAGTGTGAGGCTTCAGATACCTTTTAAGAAGTACATTGCACCATTAAAACCTGCCCAACCACTATTGGATATTTACACTGTTGCCAAAAACTTAAACCCTTACCCAAACTTGACACAAAAACTTGAGCATAGACTATCATTAAATTGTAATAGAATATCGACACCACCATTTTGGAACCCTTCAGCCTTATCAGTTCGCACCTATCAAACTAAATTGTACAATGCAGGATCTTGTTTGAAGGATCAGTGTCTAATCGGCAAAAAACTGCATTCACAAAATCATTGCACTTTATATGTGTCTATCGCGGTAGCCTAGTTAATAATATATAACTCCCACACATGAAAGTGGATCGATTGCATGCACCTTATTCTTCCTACCCCATCAAGACATGTTAGACAATGTTGTTTATTCTTCTGCATGCATATGATGACTATTAAAGAAGAGGTGTGAAGAGTCATGACTTTTTATCTTAACACATTCCAAAAAACTGATGAATTGAAATATTTATCTATTGAAATTGATGAATCAATTGTTGGAAGAAATCAAAACATCTTTTCCAATGTATGGTCCATTTATCGCAACAAATAATCCATATGTTGCAACAAATGGTAAATCTGTTCTGACTAACCAGACATTGTTTATTCATCTACATGCATGTGATGACTATTAAAAAAGAGGTGAAGAGTCATGAATTTTTATCTAACATATTCAAAATAGTTGATGAACCAAATTCTCCATCTGTTGTAACTGATGAATCAGCTATTAGAAGAAATCAAACCATATTGGGAAATCAAAACATCTCCTCCAATATATGGTCCATCTGTCGCAACAGATAATCAATATGTTACAATAAATGGTTAATCTATTGTGACAGACTAGAAAATGTTTATTCATCTACATGTATGTGATGACTACTAAAAAAGAGGTAGTCTGACTTTTTATCTAACACATTCAAAATAGCTAATGAATCAAATTCTCCTCTGTTGCAACTAATGAATCAGCTGTTGGAAGAAATCAAAACATCTCCAAAAAATGGTCAATCTGTCGCAATAGATAATACATATATGGCAACAGATATCTCATCTATTGCATATACAAACCATCTAGTGCAATAGATGGTAAATCTATTTTGACAGATCATCTGTTACACATACAAACAATCTGTTGCAATAGCTTAATAATAACGATTGTTATCAAGTCTCAAAACCATTTTGAAAACGTGAGAAGTATTAATGCAAAAGAAAAAGTCATGACTTTTTACAGAAAGTAAAATGCCACTATTTTGCATGTAATTAATACAATGGAGCTTAACAGTCGTGCCTTTTGGCCTGACATATCCAGATTCAATCCTGTATAAATAGGTCCCTCTTTTATCTTCATTCTACTAAACTTTATTTATTTCTTGCATTATTTCTTTTCGTGTGACATCTTCAACCACTTCTCTTCAAAAAGTATATTCCTTTATTGTTGAGATAAGTTTTTTTCTTTGGTGTAAATCTATCACTTGGTAGTATACATTGTATTACACTTGGACTCTTTTTTTTTTTTACATTTGTCAATTCATGTGTGTTCTAGATATGGCTGATCCTATTTGGGATATTACTATTTTACGCGACACAATAAGAGAACATCAGAGCCAGGTTAATGAATTGCAGAGTGAGTTGGTCGCCGTGAGAGCAACGATGTTCAGAGAGATATAGAGGCTGATAAGGGCCTTACTGCTGCGAGTTGATTGGCCATATGTCATTAATGATGATGATGACAATAATAAAAATTATAATTAGAATGTGTTTTTTATTTTAGTGTATGTATTTTAATTTTTCTATATCGAATCTATACCTAATGTATTTTATTTTTCATTTAATGAAAAATTTATTTTTAGTTGACTTTGGCTTTTTAATTCTTATTCAATTTTCATTTTGTCTATTTCTTCTAAACATACATGTTAATGTTAATATAATGATGGTTGGAGGTAAGGAGCAATTTTGAATCCAGTAGTAATAGAAATTTTGGCTTTTGAGTTCTTTCAATAGATAGACCATGTGATGTAACAGATTGGTCATCTGTTGGGTTTCTGCAACAGATTATCCATCTGTTGCGATAGATATTTCATTTGTTGGAGAAAAACATTCCAATTTGATGGAGCTGTATTGTGTTCTTCCAGCTAATGTCCATCTGTTTCCACAGATGGTTAATCTGTTGAGAATACTTATGGTCTGTTGTATTATTTAGTTCATGTTTTGCCTTTTTTATTGATGCATAAGTTATTAAAAAAGAGATTTATATATAATAAATGATAACATTACGTTCACAACAATGATTTAAATATATAAAAGTCCACAATAAACAACTACACAAGTTTTTACAATTTCAACGATCATGGTGGATTATGTTTCGGGAATGTAGTTCTTTTGTGGTCAACACACTTACATATGGAGCACTTGTTTCTTCTTAATGAAAATGATTCTCCAACTCCATGCCTACTCTTATATGGCTTTCTTCCCGGTTTGATAGTGTTTGGGTCAATTTATGGAGGAGGTATTAATCTCTCCAAAATCTCTACATGAACAACCCAAGATTCTTCGGGAGGCGCCGGAGTAATATACCCACTATATGCCATTTTATATTCTTCCACCGAATAATATTGAGAGGAGTGCTCATAAACTTTAGGTCCATATTTTGAAACATATTGAGGTCACTACTATGGCATGTGGATAGGATATTTTGTCGAAGTCAAAAACTCTGCACGTACAAGATCTTGTTTGAAGATCGACCGTGGCAACATCACCATGACCAGTAATACTGAATTTGTAATCTGCTATTTTATGAGATAATAACCTATTCCCCAATCTAATGTTCGTTGATATTATTTTTTTGATTTCGAGAACAAATCGAGTTCTTTTGGGCCCTTAAACTGCACATGCCTTTCATTAAAAAATCGGCCATACTTTTTGTTTATTACTTCAAATATAGCCTTAATAGGAAATTCTCCTTCATCGTCAAACAATGAATTCACCGATTCAACTATGTTTGATGTTATAATATTGTACCTATATAAAAGAATCACTTAGTACGGCATCATACTAAACTTGTAACTCAAACAAGACATTAAATTTATAAGAATGAACCTATTTGCCGGACAGAATATCCAGCCCCATCTCTTGAAATTGACATGTACGAGAAGTTCTGCTACCTTGTGATTCACATCTGTTATTTGATTGAAATGGTCTAAAAACTCCTCTATACTATATGCTTTAGTTGCTCTATAAAAAAAGGTCACGACCCTTTCGTTTTGATAGTTGATCTGAATGTTCTCTCTAAGATGCCTGATGCAACAACCAAAGTAAGATGAAGTGAAGAAAATTGAACCCATCTTTGGAATACTTGGATTCCTATCCGAAACAAAACACAACTCTTCGGTATCTTCAATACAGCTTCGCAGTTGTTCAAAAAAAAGTCATAAGAGGCACCACATTCCTTTTCTGCTACACAAAAAGCAACAATAAAGATGTGATTCTCCGCATCTTGTGCCACCGCCGCCAGCAGAACTCCATTATACCTTCTCCTCAAGAAGGTATCGTCGGAGGCTATGCCTTTTCTCAAATGTCAAAAACCTTGAATCCAAGCACCATTGAATACAAAAAAGTACTTGAACCTTCCCTTTTCATCAACATGCAATACTATCTTACTTTCGGGATTTGTGGACTCAATCATGTACAGTAAGCCTCCAAGACTGCATACCCTTGCTCGTGTGTCCCCCTAACCAAGTCTTTGGTAATCCCCATGGCCGTATATATCTTCCAATAAGTGACCAGGACACCCAATTCCATAAGGAGTTGATTGGCCATAACCCTTGTTAAAGGGCTTTTGCCATCGGGGAAACTACTCCTGAAATATTCATCGAGGACCTTTGCCGTGGCGTGAGGATTTTGGCTTGAGATATGCTTCAAACCACATGTGTGATGCTTTTCATGTTTATAAATGATGAATCTATCAGAACTAACATACTTCACCGCTCTCAACCACTATTTGCAGTTCGCATTAGCATATTTGAAGCAAAAGACACTACTCGAATTAATCACCTTCTTTATTCTGAATTTTTTTTAAGCAAGAAATAAACAAAGTGGTAGATATTTCATTCTTGTCCTTGAATGACATTCCAATAAAAAAGTTGGTCCCATCATCTTGAAGATTTCCAGACTGTGTCGATTGAGAAGAACTACCCATCGTATTGGTCGCATCAACGAGAGTAGTTGTTTGATCATCATCTGAAATATTCATGTCTAGATCATCCAACCTATCATCATAGATTTCTTATTGTTGTTTTTCTTTGATATTATGGTTATCATTCTCTCTCATCTTTTCAACCAAGTACACCCTTAACACCGACCTGGATGAATCACTAAGATAAGCATGAAACTGAACCTGATTGGTTATCTTGAAAGACAGTACCCTCTGATTTTCAAAGGAGCTATGCATGTAGCTGACGATGAGTTCTTTCGATTGATAATTCAGTCCATAATAACTGAAGACAATCATTACAAGAAACATCACTTTGGACTGTCATAGTTATCGTCTCTAGTATTTCACCCTCGTTCTAATGCCATACATGTCGATTGCTCTTCTCGATCCATTGACCATGATAATCCACCCCTATTGTTATTGATCCCTACATTAGTGGTACCTAAATAAAGTCATTTATTAAAAAAAGTTAATAGTGATTTGATAGTGTCATTAATGAATCCCAACAGATGTGTAATCAGCCATAACAGATAACTTACTTGTTGGGATTCATGTTACGCTCCTGAAGCTGATTTCAACAGACGAGTCATCTATTGTAACAGGTGAATCATATGTTGCAAAAGACTATATATCTGTTGGGATTGATGTTACAGTACTGAGACACCTTTAAGGCTGATTCCAACAGATGAGTGACATGTTATAATAGATAATTAACCTGTTATGACAGATGACTTACCTGTTGCAATAAATGACAATCTATTGGAATTGAGGTCAAGTTCTATCACAACAGGTTACTAATATGTTATAACAGATATTTACCATCTGTTGGAATCAAGTTCAGGTTCTATTGTAATAGTTTAATAATCTGTTGCAACAAATATTTACCCTATTGCAACATACAACACATATATTAGAATCAAGTTCAGGTTCTATTGCAACAGGTTAATAATCTGTTGCAATAGATATTTATCACGTTGCACCAAATAACTAATTTGTTTAAACAGATAAATCAATTATTGCAATAGATGACCCATCTGTTTGATTCATGTTACGGCTTATAGAACCATAAACATGAATCCAACATATCAGTCTTCCATTGAAACAGATGTCTCATTTTGTAACAGATAATTTATCTGTTTAAACAGATGGCTCTTATGTTGGATTCATTATCGAGTTCTATCCATTGTTGGAAAAATAGCACAATAGCAGTTACCCAGATGACAAATTCAACTAAAAATCATAATTTGACTTACCAAAGTCTCCTATGAAGTAATGCCAAAGTGGAAAGTGATGTACGAAACAACATTTGACCTAAGAAATTGATCAAATAGCAACAGTAGCGGTAAAAACAACAACAATATCAAATGGTCAACAAGAAGAAGATGAAGATGTTAATGAAGTAGAAGATGATGATAATGAAGCAGAAGATGATGAATAAAGCAGCAACAACAAAAATTGCTAAGAGAGAGAAAGCAACAATGGATGAGAAGAGAGAAAAAAATCATTTTTCCCTCTGTTTCCCATTATATTAGGTAAATATTTGGATCAAAGTGTAAATTTAAAAACTTTTGGGTTATTCTCAAACTAACCAAACATTTTTAATACATAATAAAGTAATTTTCACCTCCACTTAATAATTAAGACTTGTATCACATACACCACATTTTAAAACTCTTTTGTCAGCTACAGCTCAAATTCCCAACTAACATGAAAAGAATATACAAGTCCAACACAAAATAAAGAGTTTGTTTCTTGAATTTCAAGGCCTACCTCCATTGCTAACCAGACCTTGTTTTCTAGTACTATTAGTTGATGCTTCTGAATCCTCCACTTGTTAACATAAGAAAAACAAATCAAACAGGCCTTTGTTTTTTTAGTATTAATTTCTTGTTTAACCCCTTTGATCTCCCTATTAATATTTCAATATTATTCTTATTTACCTTAATCTCTTTCTTGTTTGCCTCAATTTTAGCATCTAGGGCATCATCGACTTTCATTTATGTGTAAGTATTCATTGCAGCGGTGATCACAATAATTGTAGTGAAAGTTGAAAAGTTTTATATCACTTCTTTCACATTGTTGATATTTTGTATGATTTCACTGCCCTTTTTTCTTAACAGAGTGAAACCACCCATGATGAACAACATACTCGAGTATAATCCAAATTTGAGCAGTCTTGTTCACCAATTTATCATATTGAAATCTCATAGCCAATTTTTCAACAACAAACATTGTTGAACCTTCTTCTTCCATTGTAAAGGCGATCAAAAGGGGTTCATAATTGATGGTTGATGAAGGGGTTCGATTTGAATAATTTAATTCAAGCTCTAAAATATTTTTATAGATAAAGAAAGATAGTTTTTTTTTTCTATTTTTTATTTAATAAAGATTTTTAACTTTTTCCTCCATCCTAAGCCATCTTGTTATTCTAAGACATGGATTGAATCATAATGTACTAGAGTGAATTGTAGTAGCTTTTGGATATAGATTTTCAAAAAGTTTTGGCAAGTTAGTTTTAGGTGAAGTTTCATCATATTTTTTGCCATAGTTTTTGAAAAACATACTTCTCAAAAAAATATACTTTTCTTTTATAAAAAAAAAAAATTTACACCTACAAGTTCTAAAACTATTAAAAATATCCATAAGTTTGTATTATAATTTTAAAATAAACATATTTCATGGTAATTATGTTTCATAAATTAAAAAAAAACTCAGACATTATAAACACCAATCACTACAGTTTTGAGAAAAACATACAATTGGAATAATTATAGTTGGGAGGAATAATTTGTGGCTTCTTAAAAAAAAATATATAAAAAGTTTAAATTTAAAAGTACCCAAAAACTATAAATTGGCCCAAAAAATCTGTGAAATTGCCTTCTTGATTACACTTTCAAACCTATTCTCTCTTTGGGTTTGTTGATTCGTTCCTCTGAATTTCGATTTAATTTCTTTGCCATTTTAGTAGAAGCTGAGAGAATTCGCTATTTCTAGAGAGAGAATCTCTCAAATATACAAGCTTTTATAACGTTTCATGGTTAAAATTACACACACACAAAAACAAACACACACACACACACACATATATATAATTCTTTATATTTTGAAAATTCTTATTTCTTAATAAAAATTCTGATTCAACCATTGTGTCGAGGCTAGAAACTAGAATTAAGACAAAAGATTACAAAAGGGGTGAAATATCAATTATGATTTTTATCATTTTATAAAGCCTCTTTAATTATTCCTACAAGTTCTATTCTTATACGAAACTATGCCCACTTTACGAATTGTGTTCATGCCAAGAAATTTATTTTTCCTTTCCATCTAATCAAGTACTATACCATCTTTGTGAAAATGATATCATAATTCGTTCTTAATAGCCATGATTATTACTTCTCTCATTTTCATTTAATAAAGAATGACACAGATGCTTGGAATTTAGAGCCCTAGATAGTTCAATATAACGTTTAACTTAAATGGAAGATATTGATCTTGCAAAAACTTTTTATATTTTATTCTTAAATCTCACAAGTATAAAGAAAAATCTCTTGACAATGTTGAAATAAAATTAAAATGATTTTGTGATGGCTACAATACCAATTGACCTAATAGGTTTTATCTAATGGTGCTAGAGATTTTTTGTGTGAGAACGTTAAGTTATCATTGATCATACATTTTGGATCAAATTTTAAAAATTTTATCTTTAAATATCGGTGTGATCATGAAATTTGATCAGATTTTGAAATCATGATATTGTAATATCGTTAAGTTCCCAAAATAAATTAGTTTTTGGGAATTTCACTCACAAAACTTCACAATTTTCCGAGTAAAATACCTGACCAGACACAAGTTCAAAAAGTTAAATTACCAAATTTTAAATTTTAAGTTTCAATTTTAAAATTAATGATCAAATGATAGATTAAAGAGCTCTGATAAGCTTACGTGTTTATCCACTATTTCATTAGATACTTATTACCCTAAAAAGCTTATTAGCAAGTAACATTGCCCAAAAAAACACAAATTTAGACAGATGGTGAAAAATCACATACTTCTTTGTCCCAATTTATGTAACGGTGTTTGAATTCGTGAATTAAACAAATTATATTTTACCATAATTTTGTATATGCTCTTTAAATATTTATGGTCATTAATTATTGTAACTTACTTTATATGTAGTACATTAAATATTAATTATACCAAATTTAAAAAGTATATACATAAAATAACTATTGTAGTTTTTGGATTGTGGGCAACAAAAATTTATTAAATTAAAATTTGTACAAAATTTGGATTATATTAAATTCAAAATGTATTTGTTCTGAATAAATATTGCGGATTAATATAATTGAATTAATTATTTAAGTCCAAATATTTATGGATTTAATTAAAGTTCAATTTTTATTGGGTTAGTTCATTAATTTAGGCTACAAATGATGAGCCCACTTTGCTAAGCCTAATATATTATCATATTCTAGAGGCCCAATTGTATGCCACGTGTCAAATGACGTGGCATGCCAGGTTAAATGAAGGAGCTAATAGGACCATGCCACATGTCAAAATGATGCAGCATGCCTAGTGAAATCAAAAGCTCATAAAGGAGTCATACCACTTAAATCTGATTGGTCAAAAGAAATTCACCTTCACCGTGACTCTTTTCTTTCTACAACTATAAATAAAGGCCTCATAACTCAGAAAAACAAACGAACAACTCTAACAAGAAGCAAGAGAGAGCTCGTGGATCAAACACACCAGATTTCTCTATAAAGCTTAAGCATTCAAATCCAGTTCATTATGATTCATGATCAAGACCACAAGATTCAATAACAAACCCAAAAGCCCCTGAATTCAAGCACAAGTCACGATCAAATCCATCAAATCAACAAATCAAGTTAAAATTCAAGATTAAGCTCGAAGACCTTGACTTTATATTTGAAAAGGCAAATCAAAGGATTTATAGAGATTGTAACACTCACATATTAAAATCAATAAAATAATTTTTGCAATATTTTTCTTATCTCAATTATTTATTCTTTTTTTTGGTCTCAAAATTTTATCGTTCAGCGAATTCTGGCACGCCCAGTGGGATAATCTCTACCTCTCATCTCAATTTTTCCAACATCAAAATTCAAGAACACTAAATGACTTCTAAGAAAGTCAATTCTCAATCAATTGCTTCCAAGGCTGTTTACTCCAAATTCTTTGCTGAAGTAGAAAGCATCCTTGGTATTATTTTTAAAGCTTTGGAGTTGTCACAAGAAGCAAGGCGATCATGCTAGGACAACAAACACACCAGGTGTCATCCGCGCCAACTCTAATTTTTGGATCTTCAACCCTAAAAGAAGGAATTTCCCATGCAAGGGCTTTAGAATAAGGAAGCAACGTGTTAGAAATGCTTAAGAAGACTCTAACTTTACTTGAGCACTCTGGTTCGAAATACTCTAGTACAAAGAGCGATGGTCGTTCAACCAATGCATCATCTCCACTTACACTGCATATGTTGAGCACTTCAAAGATAAACTTATGTGGTATTCCATTTTACTCTCCAGCGCCTCCAGTAATTATGCAACCCATGGTGACTAACACCTCATCTATGGAGGAACAACCTTCAAACCTGACGAGGGTAATTGAAGGTCTCTCTAAGTATGTACAAAATAAAGATACTCGGAATAGTAAGTTGGCAGACAGGATGGATGACTTAATAGATGGAGAGTCTAGGAATGCATCTGGGAAAGCTCCAGAAGGTTACGAGACAGAACATCCTAGAAAACAGATGTCACCAGCTAAAGAGGTACAAATTTCTTCTAAAGGAATGATCCTAATTGATCAGTTGAAAGATTTAATTTAAGGGTCCCTCAAAGATAATTATGATGTTTTTATTAAGTCTTCCTTGACATACGCCAAACCCTACTATAACACCCCGTATTTTTGAGCTAGACTTTGAAACGTTGATCTTATGTCTATAAACTCTAATCTCATTATTTATATTTTAATAAATATATCATAATCTTTATCCTAGTGTGTGAAGTGCTTAGGAGGTAAAAAATTGTTCATAGGAATCACTTAGAGCAAAGTTGAGCAAAGAGACTTTCCTTCGGCCAAATTTTTGTATTCGATTCTACAAGGGTCAAATTTAAACGTGGATAACTTTTTACATATGGATAATTTGTCATCTTAATACCCACCAAATGATATATAATTGAGTTGG
This sequence comes from Capsicum baccatum var. pendulum, assembly GCA_030864225.1. Taxonomy (NCBI): domain Eukaryota; kingdom Viridiplantae; phylum Streptophyta; class Magnoliopsida; order Solanales; family Solanaceae; genus Capsicum; species Capsicum baccatum. Next base: position 113,087,069 of record CM061555.1, on the reverse strand, counting down.
ATTTTAAACGATATCAATTTTTTCTTAATTTGATACTCGAAAAAAAAGTTATGACCTTTTTTGTGAGAGACAGTAAGGGGTCGTGATAGCCCCGCTCTGCGAGGGCTATTCCACCCAACTAGGGGTATCATCGCGAGGGATGCTTCACCCAAATAGGGGTCATCCACGATGTCTATTCCTATGGGAAAAATAGTCCAAAGGGCAGTTTGTTCATTTCCCCTCAACCCCAACCATCCGAACACGATTTATAACATAAAAAAGGGCATTATTTGTCCATCTTCCTTAGAAAAGCTCTCGTAAAAATCCTCCTCTTTTTCAATAACAATATTTCAAGATTCTTTTCAAAAGAACACAAGGATTTAAGTTTTGAATTCAAGATTTCTTCAAGACTACAAGAGTTCAAGCATCCAAGTCCAAGAAATCTTCAAGAAATATCTAGAATAGAGTTTCTTTCACAAGTTCATCATTCAAGTCCCAAGCATCAAGCTTTCTCCGCAAGTCAAGAAACCTAAGTTATATAGGGTTTATGAACAAGGATACCCTTTCACCCTTGTGTCAAAGTGCATGATTTTACAGTTTAATTTACTTGTTTTTGAATTAGGGTTCATACCCAAATTGGTATATTCTTGAAGCATGTTATTACTATGAGATTAAAAGCTTTAAGTATATCAATAGTTGTTCATGTTCATGTTTTAACTTATAAGATTCATATTGTGATTTTAGTTTTATTAATTTGACTGAGATTGTTGAAAGATTTCAAGATGATTATTGAGCAAGAAGTTTTACCATGAATTTCTAAGAATTTAAGCATATATTTTTAGTCCTATGTATAGTTATTGAGTTTACAATAAAATTATGCTCTTAAGATCCATTGATAAGTTTTATATCATAATTTAAAGCAAAGATTGATCTTTTGATCGTATGATAAGATATGAAATCCACATTTGTTCATCCAGATTATGATATAAAGAAAGAGAAGCATAATTGGTTTTTTCTATAAACCCTTATGCTATTTTAAGGTGGATTTCCTAAAGTATGAGCATATAAGTAATATGGGAGTAGTATTTATCACCGTGTTGGGTATGAATTCGAGGCCACATACCCCAGAACTATGTGCCACCGAAGGTTTAAGACCCAATATGGGTTAAGTATAGTGATCTCTCAAGTCAATATTCTATTCTGATGGAAAGGGTAGAACAGCTCTCCCCAATATGGGTAATACGTTGGGCTCCATGATAGATCACATGGTTTACGTTGGTTAGAACAAACTCACTAAAAATAATTAAAAGGAAAGAATTTAGAACTACGTGTTATGGATCACAAAGTTTATTCTCTTATTTCATTACTTATATTTATGATTTTGTAGTCTTTGTTTTATTCAAGCTCAAGAAGAGTCATTTACACTTAGCATGCATCATTTTAAAGTTTATATAAATATTAAGTTATTATTTAGCTTATGCATTCATCCCCACATACTTAGTACATTTAAGAAGTATTGACCCACATATATGTCTATGTGCTAATTGTCTCATAATATAGGTACCAGTTGTAGCAGATAATAATTAGACAGACCACAACTTTGAGTTAGCAGGTAGAGAGTTCTTTTGATTCGAGCACTCGAGTTAACATTAATTCTAGCAGCTCTTTTTTATTCCATTGTATTGATTAGGGATAGTTGGGCGTTATGTCCTGACTACCTATAATCAGTATTAGTAGAGGCCACATAGACGGTCTTTTAGAGTTGATGTATTTATTTTAAATTTTGTATTGTATAACCAAAGTATGTTTTAAACAGTCTTGTAATGAACATATTTAGCAAAGATATCTCTTTCATTTATTTATGTAATGCCCCAAATCTGGTACCTAGAATGCTACACGGTGCTCATGATCATGAAGGACCACAACCAAACCCATGACTGATATCTGTAACCGAGCGTTGAATAATATACTATAAATATGGAGAATATAAACTGTAAGGTGATAAGGTTCAAAACCAAACTAATACTGAATATAAAACAATGTCTGTAATGGGGTATAACAATACCCAAAACTGAAATAAACTATCTGAAACATTCTGTAGTTTGAAAGCCTCTAAACTGTTTGAAATTTGTGGAGTTGATGGGATATGTACCCAACTAACTCTGAAATACTGAAATAATAAAGTAATAAAATAATCATGTTATCCTAGAATGATGAGGACTTACTGGTAGTCTTGCTGCTGAACGTCTGATCTACTAAGGATGCTCAGGAGCTTGTGCTTTTAAACCTATGGTATAAAATACCATAGCATAAATGCATCAGTATGTTTGAATATACTGGTATGCATGTGAGGTAGGCTGAATGCATGGGGTTCATATTTATGAACAATACTAACTCACTCAATAACATAAACGTGAGAATACATTCATAAATAAGTAACTGTAATTGAGATCATACTGACACTGGTACGGGGTTCTAAGTACTGATTTACTGACGTCTGAGTTTACTGATACTAATAACTGAGTCTTCTAAATACTGAGGGAATGATGTTATATTACTGATAAAGAAAAGACTATTTCTAACAGTTTTGATTATGAAGAATTGGTTTGATTAACTGTATCTGACAATCCTAAAACTGAATACTGATAATATGGCTTTTGTATAATTAATATACTATTAATTGAGTTCATGATAACATGATTACTGTGTCTAAGTACTGATAACATGAGTGACTGTATCTGACAGTCCTGATACTAATAGAACTAGCTAAGTTTTGTACTGAACTGAGTTGACTATATCTTACAATCTTGATTTGTAGTTGAAACTGTGGGAAGTAGTTATCTAATCGACATACCCCAAATAATGTATTATAGCTGAGTTGGGGCCCAATCTGTAACCCAAATTGGAATGGTGTCAATACTGCGCCATCAAAAAAGACAAGTTATGGGTGACCCTCATCTGACAGTATCCCCAAAAAAGAATGGTGGGACCCTTACCTGACAGTGTTTATCCTCCTCATCAACCCTCAACTGATAGTGTTGATGTCTCAGCCTATGCTGGTTACATAGTTCTGGAATGCAATGATGACTTCTAAGAATCACACCCTCATCTGACAGTTTGTGTTCCCATCCTTGGGTTCACTCGGTGCTAATTCCTACTCTCATCTGAATAGACACTAAACATGGATTACTGAACTGAACTGGATTGAATTAACTGAGTTTTCGTTGATTAACGAAATAGTATTGATATTATTGTATTACTGAGCTTTCCTGAGTCACATGACTGACTGAGTTCTATGGATCATGGCTTGACTGAGGATATTGTGAAAACAAGAAACTAACTCTAGGCATACAACTATGTTTTTCGGGTACAAGTACCCCTTGGACTCGATGGGAAGAAACTAACAAAGTATGACTTTCTTGAATACCTAACCAACATCACAATCCATAATACAATAAGTTGGATATTTTATGAAGTACAAGTTCTAAAGCACCACAATGGCTACACATATATCTATACTTCATTGACTAAGACATTTCATCGAACACTTGACGTGCATAAATTTGTACATGAATGGAGATTTCATATTATTATACTATTATGGCACTTTTCCTTCATATACGCATTTCGTCGAACATATGGGGAGCATGCTTTTGTTAAACAATCATCAACATATCTAATAATCATGGATACATCAATCAACTTGTAAATTGAAGGGGGGGGTTATCATGATTATTATGCAAATCTTCATATGCTAGGCTCAATCATTGGAATATATAATTTAAAACATGAATCAAAACCCCTACAACATGATGAACATGAATTTCAATTCTATTTAAATCATGAACATTCATAAATACACAAATCTTGTATTTTGAAAAGAGATTCTTGAGCTTCATGGGTGAAAGAAACCCATGAATCAACACAGGACTTACCTTAATGCTTGACTTTAAGAAGATTGATGGTGAAATTCTTCATATTTGAATCTTCTATTAAAACCCTAAGGCTTGCTCTTGAGAGAGTTTGAGTGAAAGTGTGTATATTTTGGTGAATTGAGGCTTAATTTTATGTTTATGGTGTTTTATGTTGTGGGGTTATAATTTAGGGTTAGGAAAATGACTAAAATACCCCTACAAAACCACTTCCCAGTTGCTGAAATTCTCATCTGACGACCAAGGCTGATAACCCATCAGACATGTGATGGCCTATCAGATATGTCGTCACTCAGTTGCCAGGCTAACATGCTGGAGTAAAATGGGTATAACGTTTTGCTCCGATATTGAATTTGGGAGAAATTTGTATCATTGGAAAGATAATTTAATTATCTATCTGTTACTGGGTTATGATATCATAAATTCATATTATAATGAGAGATATGGTCATTTGAAGTTGACTATACCAATATCCTTCCCAAGAATTCATTCGGTAAGGAATGTTTTGATTTGCCTAATAGCTAGGACCTATTTGAGACCTTAATTCACATCAAACTTGATCATGAAACTACCAAAGAACCATGATGTACTATGCTTAAGCTTGAAATATGGAGCTAATCTTAATTTGCATTTTTAGGAATATTACAACATCTCCCCCTTAGGAACATTCATCTTCGAAAGAGACTGAGAGAAATGATAACTGAAAGTACATACTGGACATGAACAACTGAAATATGACTACATGACTGACATTTTTGAGATTCATACTTAGCATGCATATCTGATGCGTGATTTCATGACCAAGCTGATACATGAATGCATGACTGAGAGTACTGATAAGCTGATCACACATATCTGATGTGTGAATACATAACTGAACTGACTCATGAATACATGATTAATATTTCTAATAACTGAGTCTTCTCACAAGGAGAATTCATGTATGATGAATTAACACATGACTGATTTGATACATGAACATATGATAGAATATGCAATGGTAAATGGATACCAAGTTTAAAATGGGATTCTGGACATAAGCTGGACACCAAGTTGTAACTGAAATCTGAACATAAAACTAAAAGTCTTAAGGAAAGATGTTACCTTGGGCTGATTCTGAATTAGCGGAGAAGAGGTGAGGATACTTGGTACGCATGTCTGCTTTTTCTTACCAAGTAGCTCCCTTAATGGACTGATTCTGCCAAAGAACTTTGACTAGAGGGACTTCTTTTTTCCTCAGTCTACTAGTCTGGTAGTCAAGAATTTTGACTGGAATATCTTCAAAATAGAGGTTACTCTAAATGTCTATACCCTCAATAGGGACTACAACTTCTGTTTCACCTATACATTTCTTAATCAAGGAGACATGAAAGACCGGAGGCACTGAAGCTAGATCTGATGGTGACTCGATATCATAAGATACTTTTCCAAAGCGACTGAGAATTTTTAAAGGGACTGACATATCAGGGACTAAGCTTTCTCCTTCTTGCCGAACCTCTTCACTCCCTTCAAGGGAGAGATTTTCAAACACATAAAATTTTCTGACCTCATCTTGAGATCCTCTCTGAACATGCATGAATGGGAATATGAGAACATGGTTGAGTATGTAACATGTGACGTAAACTGGGTATCGTAAAATAAACTGAGCCATTGAGTACATGGCTTATGGCTAATATTGGAGATAGAGGGTTAGCCTATGCGTACCCACAACTCCAAACTAGATTTGTTACGTGAATAGAAATTGGAGGGTTTAGGGAATGATAGTTCAGGGGTTATAGAGCATCTCCCCCTTGGGATATTATGTCCCTAGAAGAATACTGACTTGATTGAGATACTGAGTAAAACTGGGATAGTACACAGGGCACCAATGAACTGAATTATGAAAGAATATCTGGGATCTAAAATTGAGATATGATACATGAACTGAGCCGATCCTGCAACTACTGGGACTTTATATCTTAGAATAGTTAAATTCCTAAGATTTCTGATAGTAGGACTAGGTGGAAAGATGGGAAACCACACCATACAAACTTGTTGCCTGATTGCTAAACTGAATTACTGGTTGATCGATCTAACTCATACTGAAAACTTATACTTAACTGAAGAACTTCTCCTTAACTTGAGAGTACTAAAAATATTTACATAAGCGCTGAGCATGAATGCCTAAACTTACTAAATTATCTGATTAACTGAATAATTGATAGCTGAATACTAGGACTTCAAGATAGAACTGTAGTTAGTCTTGAATAATTGGACTGCAATTGCAGAGCGTTATGCATAGAAGACAAGGACTGACTGAGTGACATGAGATACTAAGCATTAATTGAGGGTAACTGTATTATTCGAGAATGCAACACCAAGGTACAACATGCTTCTAGAATAGTCTTGTAAACTGAGGTACTGGAAGGCTGCCAACTGCGATATGGTTGAGTAAACCCAAAACTAAACTGAGTTACCGACCTGATTACTGAACTAGGACTAGGAGTGAGATTATAAATAAGTTAGTAATTGAGACTGTAACCATAACTAAGACTGTAGCTGAGACTGAATACTGGTTTCTGATAACTAGGGTTTAGACTGGTACTAAATTCTGAGACTGAACACTGATTACTCAGTACTGAATACTAAAACTGTAACTGAGATGGCAACAGAATTTTGATAGTTACATGATGGGAGCTGACATAAGTTGAAGATCTGAATGCACACTCACACTCCGTACTTTCCTAACTTCTAAATACAACTTTTTACTAGCCGTTTACTTGCACACTAATATGAGATTCAAGCCAATCTTAATAACTATACCCTCATTTAAAAAAATATGTTGCAATCTTCTCTTAACATATAATATTTACTCTCTCCCATTTAAGCAACTACCCATCACTACACTATTTTCACAAAGAGAGCTCACTGAAGGGTTAAATTAGGAGGACCTGAAGCATGAATGGACACTAACTGAACTTGACACTTGACTGAAGCCTGAGGAACATAATATAAATATCATTGAATTAGCAAGAGGTCTAAACTAAGGATATACATAACATAGTATGAATTTAATTGATCAGTAGAGGCGTAGCATGAGCCATAGAAGCTGAGTACACTATAAAGCATGATATGTGTACATGAGTCATGAGCTGCATGACCTGAGTTTGGAGTTTTCTGCATTCATGGGAAATGATTTGTATTACTGAGGGGAATAGAACTTAACTCCTTATACTGGGAACTAAAATTGTACATGATTCTATAGAAAGCGTGTGAATATAAGCTGTGTTCGTGGAATTGAGATGTGAAGCATGCGTAGGCATCATGCTGACTGAAGTACCAAACCTTACGCTAAGATAAGGATGGGTTGGGAATCATCTTCCTTTACTACTTTTCTATATGTACTGGCACTACTACTGGAATCTAAGAGCCTGAATTGGTCACTTGATCTATCATATCCCCCTTAGCTTTAAGCCATCATCATAAGTCTGTGAATACTTTACTAAACTCTAAACTAAATTGCAATCATCATTATATACTTACACTCTGTTTGAGACATGCTTGCCTTACTAAATACATCATCTACTTTTGTTTCTTCATATACTACTAATATTGCATCTCCTAATTCACATCCATACCTTTTACTTAATTTTAGATCAATAATCTTAAATTCTTACTTGCACTGTTCAAGCCTACTAGTCTACCTTGGTATAACTATCCCTATGAATACATAATCTACTCAATTTGGATAACATTATCCTAACTCTACTACTGCTAAACTCCTGGGTTTACGCTTCTAACTCTAGGTCATATACTATCATAGGATTCTGAGAAGGGATCTGATGGCATATCAAATTTTGGGTTCGCGAATGAGTTCTCATTATCATAAATGAGACTTGTATAACTTTGGAACATAATGGAACTGATGGGATACTTTTGTTCCTATGTGAAATCCCATAACTATCTGCGGGGACTATCTGAGAAAGCCCTACCCCTAGGATTTTGAGCTTCACCATATGTGTTACCTTGAAAGTAAGGTGGAGTTCAAATAAGTAGAGCATGATGAGAATCTACATGAGTTTCTTAGGGAACCTTTCTATTGCACGATTTGAAACATGAAAAAAAAATAGTTCCTAAAACATCTCATAGCCTCCTGTCCATAAGTAAGGTGCACAACACACCCATGCATAAGACTTTAATAGATATGGCTTTTTAGACTTCCTAGGATACTGTTGAACCTGAGGCACTGATACTAAGTTTGTAATGCTCTAACTCTAGTACCTGGAACACTACACGGTGCTCATGACCTCAAAGGACCACAAGCTAGCCTATAACTGATATTTATAATTGACCACTGAATAATATACTATAAATATACGAAATATAAACTGAAAGGCCATAAGGTTCAAAATTAAACTAATACTGAATATAAAACAATGTCTGTAATAGAGTATAACAATACCCAAAACTGAAATAAACTATCTGAAACATGCTATAGTCTGAAAGTCCCTGAATTGTCTAAAATCTATGGAGTTGATGGGATATGTCTCCAACTAACTCCGAACTACTAAAATAATAAATTAATCATGTTATTATCGAATGATAAGGACCCACTATTAGTCTGGCTACTGAATGTCTGATCTACTAAGGATGCTCGACAGCTCGTGTTTCTAAACCTATGGTATAAAACACCATACAAAAAATGCATTAGTACATTTGAATGTACTGGTATGCATGTGAGGTAGGCTGAATACATGGGGTTCATATGCATGAACAATACTAACTGACTGAATAACATGAATGTGAGAATACTTTCATAAACAAGTAATTGTAACTGAGACCATACTGACACTGGTACGGGGTTCTGAGTACTTATTTATTGATGTCTGAGTTTACTGATACTGATAACTGAGTCTACTGAATACTGAGAGACTGGTGTTATATTACTGATAAGGAAAAGACTATTTTAGACAGTTTTAATTATGAAGAACTTGTCTGATTGACTATATCTGACGTCCTAAAACTAAATACTGATAACATAGGTTTTGTATAATTAATATACTATTAACTGAGTTTGTCATAACATGATTACTGCATATGAGTACTGATAGCATGAGTGACTGTATCTAACAGTCTTGATACTGATAAAACAAGCTGAGTTCTATAATGAACTGAGTTGACTATCTCTGACAGTCCTAATCTGTAGATAAAACTATGAAAAGTAGGTATCTAACCAACATGCCCTAAATAATGTATTACAGCTAAGTTGGGCCCAATCTGTAATGCCAATTGGAAGGGTGTCAATACCATACCACCGGTAAGGACAAGTTATGGGTGACCCTCATCTGACAGTGTCCCAAAAAAAGAACGGTGGGACAATCATATGACAATGTCTATCCACCTCATCAACCATCATCTGATAGTGTTGATGTCTCAAGTTATTTTGTCTACATAGTTCTGGAATACAATGATGACTTCTAAGAATCATACCCTCGTATGACAGTGTGTGTTCCCATCCTTGGGTTCACTCGGTTCTAATTCCCACTTCCATTTGAATAGACACTGATCATGGATTACTGAACTGAACTGGACTGAATTAACTTAGTTTCCATTGACTAATGGAATAGTACTGAGATTACTGTATTACTGAGCTTTCCTGAGTCACATGACTGACTGAATTTTATGGATCATGGATTGACTGAGGATATCATGAAAATATGACACTAACTCTAGGCATACAACTATATTTTTTAGGTACAAGTACCCCCAGGACTCGATGGGAAGAAAATGACAAAGCATAACTTTCTTGAATACATGACCAACATCACAATCCATAATATAATAAGTTGGAGATTTCATGAAGTACAAGTTCTAAAGCACCACAATGGCTACACATATATCCAAACTTCATTTACTAAGATATTTCATCAAACACTTGATGTGCATAAACTTGTACTTGAACGAAGATTTCATATTATTATACTACTATGGCACTTTTCCTTCACATAGGCATTTTGTCGAACATATGGGGAGCATGCTTTGGTTATACAATCATCAACACATCTAATAATCATGGACACATAAATCAACTTATAAATTGAAGGGGGGTTTATCATGATTATTATGCAAATCTTCATATACTAGGGTCAATCATTGGAATATGTAATTTAAAACATGAATCAAAACCCCTACAACATGATGAACATGAATTTTAATTCTATTTAAATCATGAACATTCATAAATACACAAATCTTGTATTTTGGAAAGAGATTCTTGAGCTTCATGGGTGAAAGGGACCCATGAATCAACACATAAAATTCCTTAATTCTTGACTTTAAGAAGATTGATCGTGAAATTCTTTAGATTTGAATCTTCTATTCAAACCCTACGGCTTGTTCTTGAGAGAGTTTGAGAGAAAGTGAGTATATTTTTGTGAATTGAGGCTGAATTTCATGTTTTTGGTATTTTATGTAATGGGGGTATGGTTTAGGGTGAGAAAAAGGACTAAAATACCCCTAAAAAATAACTTTCCAGTTGCTGAAATTCTCAGCTAACGACTAAGGCTGATAAGTCATCGGATATGTGATGGCCCATCAGATATGTCGTCACTAAGTTGCCAGGCTAATATGATAGAATAAAATGGGTATAACTTTTTTCTGCAATAAAAGATTTAGATGAAATTAGTATTTTTGGAAAGATAATTCAATTATATATCCGTTGGTGGGTCATGAGCTCAAAAATTCATAGTATAATGAGAGATATGCTTATTTGAAGTTGACTATACTAATATCCTTCCCAAGTATTCATTCGGTAAGGAATTTTTTGATTCGCCTAATAGCTAGGTGTATTTGAGACCTTAACTGACCTCAAACATGATCATGAAACTACCAAAGAACCATGATGTACTATGCTTAAGCTTGAAATATGGCACTACTATTAATTTACATTTTTCAGGGTATTACAATTTCATTAAGATTTATGTAACATGTTCAGGTGCTCACGAGTTATGCAAGTATCATGGGTTAGCTTAGGACCACTTATGGTTCTAAGCACCATGTCTAGTAGAGTCTTGCAAAATAGTACAAAGACGTTTGTACTTTACTTCGAGAGGAGATGAGTGGTGATTTTACCTCCCATTCGCACTCATTATTTGTGTACCTTGCCTTGTTTTTAATGAATAAGTGAGACCTAATTGTGATTTAATTCAATAATATCAACATTTTTCAGGCACAATGGTGATGAGATAAAAAGATGTGGATTGAAGCTACAAAAGGAATAAAAGGAAGCAAAGAAGCGCAGTTGAAGACCTGGAGCAGAACATGGTCTCAATTATTGCGATCTCAGGTATCATCCCATGATCGCGTCGAGTCAAGCAGGTCAAAGAGCTGCGATCGCGTGGAATTTCCTACGGTCGCTGTACTGTGGTCGTGTTAAAGACACCACAATCTCGACTTAGCGAGATTTTAGCCCAAGGGAAAAACTATAAATACATGAAACTATCCCAAATTTGCCCAACAAAAAAAGACTCAAACCCTAATCTAAAGGATTATTCCATCTTTACTCAACCCTACCTCTCATCCTTAGTCTAGGATTTTTGTAATTTATTGGAGCTTAAATTTGTATAATTTGAGCTAAGAAAACATTAGAGTAACTTCTAAGTGTAGATTTGTCTTTGAATATTTAAGATTCATTTGAGTTTAAAGTATAGTTTGCCCTCTTTTTATTTTTCCTATGAATAAATTTAATTGACATCTTGGTTTATTTATTTTGATTATTATTATTATTTGCTAGATCTTCCTCTTGGGACTATGTTTTAATAGGAAGCAATTATGCATGGGTTGTGGTATAGTTGTGTGGAATTTAGTTTGTTGATGATGGGGTCTCTTGTTGGTTTATTAAATAGGTGGGGATTTATGGGTGAAAGACCTAAATGCCTAAGTGGATTTGATGGATGAAAGTCTCAAGATCTTGAAATCCCTAGCCATCTTTGAAAGAGGGGTTTAGGGTGAACTTTAGGAACCCACATTATCCTTGAAAGAGGGGTGTGGGAACCAAAGTAATAGTAGATAATTCATGGGTGTGTTTTGCCAATTTTTCACTATCTTAGATATAAGGGTGATTAGGAGGTTGGCTATCCCTCGGGTTCTATCCTAGAAATAGGGGTACCTAATTGTGGTATTGGATTTCTTTATTTGCGCACTCGTTAGGTACTCTGAAGGGTCAACGAGTGACATCTTTGTGGCTTTATTAAAAACTAGCCTTAAGGACTTTAAACCTAGCCTACCATATCATCAACAACTAGAATTTGCATCAAACCATTACATACCTATGCATATCTTGACCCTAGGCTAGCATAGTCCCAAGATCCATTCCTAATTGATTATACTCTAATTATTTTTAGCCTCAAATTAGTCCCTTAGAAGCCCAAGAATTACTTTTATGCTTGAAAACATAAAAAAAACCTAAATCATTTTGTAATATAGGTTTGAACTTAGTTAGTAACTCTTATTTCAAACCTACTCAATCGCCACTCACATTGTTCCTCATGGATTTGAACCCGACTCTTGTTGGGTAAATATATTGACAATGACCGCCTTGCACTCAAATTGATGTGTAAGTTGAGTGTTATAAAAAATGATGTCGTTGTCAGGGAATAATTTGGTGTATTGAGTTAGTTTAGGTGTTTATCTTACTTGCTTTAATTCAACCTTTTAAATGTTTGTTTGTGATTTTCTGTGTTTCTTGTGTTAGGTAGATTTTCTTTATTTTTGTTTAGTTCTTACTATGGCATTAAGGAATGAATGTGAGTTTGGTGGTTAGAACGAGCATCTTGATAAATCATGTCCATATTGTGGTGGGTCCCACTTTTGGCAAGAATGTAGACTTACTCCTCGGAGAGAGATATGTGCACTATCTCGATCTTATAAGGAGTATGTTTGTTCTCTATATGGTGGTCAAAATGGACATGAGAACGATTGTACAAATGCCCCTTCCCTTGTTATACTAACTCGATTGCTAGTTCTTCTCATGATTTTGATAGGTATTATGAGAAAGCAAGGGAATAATGAAGAACCAAAAATATTGGAGTTGAAGCAATACTTCAACATATATTGGAACGGGCAAAATCATTAGAGGATGAATTAGAACATTGGAGTGATTGTTGAAATACTCTCTCCCCTTGTGATGCTATCCCGAATTCTAGTTTTTCTTATGAGTTTGATGGGTCTTATGATGAGAACAAGGAACAGCAATATACCAGGTCAATAGCTTTGAAGACATACTTCAAACTATCTTGGATCGGGTAACTACAACAGGGGAGAACTTGTAAGACATACATCAATCCAATAAGGTATTTAGAAGGGAGATTGTCAAGGTAAAGAAAATAGGAAAGTAAACAAATCTTGCAAATTCCATTGCCTTTTCCACTTCCCAGGATGAGGTTAATCAATAAGAGAAACCAAGCTATGATGATAATCTTGGTAACAAATAATCCTCGACTTCCCAACCAACCAAATCAAATGATGACGAAGATGGCAAAATAAAGAAAATCATGCTAGAGTCAAAAGAAGAATCAAAGTAGATCTCTTATAATGATTCTAAATCATATCGGGTTGAAGGTGATATGGAAGAGGAAATTCTAAAATGAAGGGTTGGACCTCATTCAACCAACTTTTCAACATTATGCCTAGAGAATATAATGAGAATCCATCCACCTAGATGAATAATGGATTGTAAGACGACAGAGTCTGATTCCTATATTTTGGAATTTAACATTCTAAGAGAGCAATTAGAACCCCATCCATCAAAGGCCAAAGAACACAACTTCTGATGTACAATGAGTAGCCTATTGATGTATTCACCTTTTTTCTAAGAAGCCAAACTGAAAGTTTGATGTCAAATTGTGTAAAAATTTCAAGTCTTCGAAGTGGCATGATAGAACATACATCGTCATGCTCCTAATTTTGCCCATAGAGCCTCGGAGATGGAATGATAAAAAGTTGGGCAAAAGGTTCAAATCCTCAAAGTGGAGGAACAAATGGGGATTATAAAAAAGCGTTGTGCCACGATGAAAAATAATGTGCTTTATGGGAGGCAACCCATCATTTTTATTTTGTTATTTATATATTTTTTGGAATAATTCACATAATTTTGATGTTTTGTGGGTACTTTGGACAGGTTGGAAGCCTAAAACAGGGGATAACCATGTTTAGAAGTGTGGCAGCCATAGAGAAAAATAGGAAAAAACAGAGGAATAAATGGCCTCAGTTACCACGATCGTGGGTTGCGGACCATGAATACGGTAACACGATCGCACCTTTTAGGCCACGATTGCACCTTTGGGTCCAGCCTTCCACTTAGTTATCATTGTGGTTTCAAGGAGCCCTTTTACCCTATTTATGCTTTTGTGTTATGTAGTGAGGTCACTACAAGTCTCTTTAGTTGGGGGTGTGGCCCTACCCTTGTGTGTACTCATTGATTTGAAATACTTGAACTTTGTACATATGAAGCATGGAAATTTTATGAGTTGTTTATTTTCATTTTTGGTTTTCCATTTCTTTTAATAATGGTATGGGTGAGCTTTTCCAGATGATAGATTGAATAACGACATTCTTAAAGGGAAAGTGCCCTCTTTGGGTTTTGAGACATAGATGCATGGAATTTCTGATTACCCGTAGCATAATTCTCATAGATGCAGGGAAATTCTGAGTACCCATGGCATTGTTGATTTGGGATGACGTTATATACCATTGGCAAAGTCTGAGTATCCATATGGGTAGTTAGCTCATTTTGAGCCAAAATGTGAGGCAAAGCTTTAGCTGTGGCCATAGTTTAGCAAATTGTGTGTGGTGCTAATGTAAAATGAACAACCCTCTCCGTCCAAAAATTTTCAAAAGTCAAGGACATGAACGTGAATAATTTTGTAACAAAACTTTGTCTCTTTTTGTGACTCCACAAGTTTTTGACTTGTAAATAATAATAGATACTCCAATTTTGTCTCTCACGGGAGGGGCAATTGAGCTTCCTTGGAGAATTTTGCATGCCATGTGTGGTGTACTATTAGTATTCATATCTTGTATACTTTTGTTATCTAGAACTTTCCCTGTTAGTCTTTCAAAGCTAATTTTGATTGTATTTGGTTGAAGAAATGATCTTACGCCATCCTTGTGATTGTGGAAACCCACTCTAGCCTGAAAATCCTACCCATGAATAAATGAAATCACTAGTTACCCATTTTAAGCCTTTGGACCTTTTTTCCGCAAACACATTACAAGTCGTGGACCATTCTTTTTATCCCCCTTTTAAATCATACCCTCCTTAAACTTAAGAATGCAACTTAAGGCTAAAATCCTAAGTTGGGGGTGGGAAGATTGATGGAAGCAAGTATGGGGCCACAAAGTTGTTAGTAAAATGCTTAATTGCTTAACCATTGGAAACAAATAACTAGAAAAAGCAAGGTTTCAACAAAGGAAAGAATTGCATGAAAATTGTAAGAAAAAAAATAGAAGGAAATGAGAGAACAATGGAAGAAAAAAGTAGGCATATGAAAAGAGAGAAAACAAAGAGGAGTGGAACATAGCAAAAAAGGAGGATTGAAAAGTGTGATGTAGATGATCAAGGAAGGGTATTGCCATGTTGTTCCTAAATGATATCCTACCCCAAACTGAACTAATATTACAATCTTAGAAAGTCCTTTGAGATCTCCACCATGTACTTTCTTCATAATGTCAATTTAAAATAGGGGCAAGCCTATGGTATGATACTTTTTGCATAGAGATTTCTTTTGAGAGGGAGAGAGTTTTTACATTTAAAATTCCTTGTTGCATATTTGGTAGTTTGGTGTGTAGAATTCTCTTTCTTGTGAGGTTGGCACGTGAACAAGTTGAGGTGGGTGATTTTGTCACCTCCCAAACAATGAGGTAAGTGGAGTATAGCTTAGTTATGGTTAAAAGGGAGTCACTTCTAGAGTGTTAATTTTTGTTGCTTGGTTGCTCTATAAAATCTTGTGCATCCTTAGTTATTACATCTTATGATGAGGGGTGTAGTGGAAAATAGCTTAGCCCATGTGCAATGAGCTACTTGAGGTAGCTTAGCCCATTGATATTCTTGATGAACTAAAAGTTATTGACAAATTATATGATGACTCACATGTGTTATTGTACTTATTTCATCCTCTCATGATTATGATGATTTTCTTCGGGCTATGTGAGTCTTTCATACATCCTACATATTTCTTATAAATATTTATGATGATGATGTTTATACAACTGTACCCGCCCCTATATACTTGGTTGCTTTCCATGGTACAACTGTAGGTTTAGGTGCTTAGTTCCAGGTTCGACAGTGATTCTTTGGGCATGCTGTCTACATCCTCTATTGTGGTGAGTCCTCATGTTTTGAGGATGTGATGTCTGATGTTGGTTTCACCGAATCGTTTACATTTGATAACTGAGTATGAGTCAGTTGGGGCATGTCTCAATGGCTCGCTGGTTTTATTGATTTTCTTAGAGGCTTGTCAGACTAGTATAGATGTTAGGAGTTGACTAATAAGTCGTATTTTGTTATCTTTCTGAAATTCCTTTATTCTCTGATGATGATTACTCTGTTGATATTTGAGGGTTATTTATGGAAACCTCATTAATTTGTGTTGAACTAAATGAAAATGGCTCAAAGGGTTAGCTTGGGGCTACTATAGCCTCAAGCACCGTGTGACGCTTCGGGACCTATTTTTCGAGGCGTTACAAACTTGGTATCAGAGCCTAAGGTTTTAAGGTGTCCTAGGGAGTCTGACAAGCCGCATTAAGTAGAGTCTTGATCATCGGTGTGTAGCGCGCCACATCTATGAGCAAGAGGCTACAAGACATTTTAGGAAAAAATGTGATTCTTTCTTTCAGAAGTCTATCATGCTTAAAGTGTCTCTCTCTGCTGTTGATTCGTGCTTTTCTTTTTGTAGAAATATGCCTCCACGCTGAGTGAGAAGAAATAATAATGGTCAACAACTTCAACCCGCTGACCCATTAAATGAAAACGTGTCTTATGATGAATTTTGGGCAGCCTTTTAGGCACTGGCCTGAGCTGTTACTGCAAATGTTCAGGCCAACCCAGATCCGGCTCCATAGTAGTAAGGAGGTGATTCAGCTGCTGCCAAGATCCGTGACTTCATGCGGATAAATCTGCCGAAATTTTATGGGTCCAAGTCTGATGAGGATCCATGGTTGTTTTTAGAGGAGGTGCAGAAGATTACTCAGGTGATGCATGTATTTGAGGAACATAGTGTAGAGTTGGCTGAGTATAGGTTGAAAGACCTTGCTTATGACTGGGTTGTTTCTTGGAGGAAAGGTAGAGGTGAGGGAGTTGTCCCTACAACTTGGCAAGAGTTCCAGGATGGATTCCTGGATAATTTTTTCCCTTTGGAGATGAGGGAGGCGAAGGTGGAAGAGTTTATGAACCTGCGACAGGGCTCTATGACTGTTAGGGAGTACTGTCTAAAGTTCAATCAGTTGGCCAAGTATGCTCCTAACTTAGTAGCTAATAATTGGGCTAGTATGAGTAAGTTTGTGACTGAAGTGTCTAGTTATGTAGTTAAGGAGTGTAGGTTTGCTATGCTGAATAGTGAGATGAATCTTTCTAGGCTGATGACTTATGCCCAACAGATTGAGGTAGATAAGATTAAGGAGAGAGATAGAATAAGAGGGAATAAGAGAGCTAGGTCTAAGCAGCATAGACAGGGTCAGACTAGATCGTAGGGAGGGAGTCACCCTCAGTATCAGGATCGTTCTTCTATGCCAGCACCATCATCTGCTAATGCTCCCGTGCCTAGAGGTAGGCAGGAGCAAGGTAGTAAGTCATATTCATCCAGGTCCCAGTACAGTGCTGGCAGTAAGCCAAATCATCCCCTGTGTCCTAATTGTGGTAGGGCTCATTCGAGTGAGTGTTAGGGTGAGAAGAGGGGTTTTTTCTAGTGTGGTGACATGGGTCACAGAGTTAGGGATTGTCCACAGGATGGACAAGGGCGTCGTGACTATCACTCTCAGACCCAAACTCAGACTGTTAGTGCTCCAGTTCCAGCAACTCGCCCAGCCCCAGCTCAGGGCGCCTCTTCTAGCAATGCTGGCGGGCAGCGCCAGAATAGATTCTACGCTTTACCGTCCCGCCAGGAACAGGAGGACTCTCCCAATATTATTACTGGTATGCTTCGTATATTTCAGTTTGATGTGTATGCTTTGTTGGATCCTGGATCCAGTTTCTCATATGTTACACCTTTGATTGCTGTGAATTTTGAAATGAGTCCTGAGATTATTCCTGAGCCTATCCTAGTTTCTACCCCAGTGGGTGATTTGATTGTTGCCTAGAAAGTGTATAAAAATTGTCCTGTTACCGTCCTTCATAGAGTCTTATTGGCTGATCTGATTGAGTTAGACATGGTAGATTTTGATGTGATTCTGGGTATGGACTGGCTGTATTCTTCTTATGCCTCTATTGATTGTCGGACCCGAGTGGTCAAGTTTCAGTTTTCGGGTGCATCCATGTTTGAGTGGTCTGGGAATTCTATGTTACCCAAGAGTTATTTTATCTCTTACCTTAAAGCTAGAAAGCTTATTTCCAAGGGGTGTATTTACGATTTGGTTAGAGTCAAAGATACTAAGTCTGAGACTCCAACTCTCCAGTCTGTTAACGTCGTCAATGAGTTTTCTGATGTCTTTTTGGATGATCTCCTAGGGATACCTCCTGATAGAGAGATAGAGTTCGGGATTGATCTTCTTCCCGATACTCAGCCTATTTCTATTCCTCCTTCCTGTATGGCCCCTGCAGAACTTAAAGAGTTGAAAGAGCAACTTAAAGATCTACTAGATAAGGGTTTCATAAGGCCCAGTGTTTCTCCTTGGGGTGCTCCTTTATTGTTTGTGAGAAAGAAAGATAGCTCTTTGTGTATGTGCATTGATTACCGCCAACCGAATAAAGTCACCGTAAAAAATAAGTAACCTCTTCCGAGAATAAATAATTTGTTTGACCAATTGCAAGGTGCAAGTTATTTCTCAAAGATAGACCTTCGTTCCAGTTATCATCAACTCAGAGTTAGGGAGTGTGACATCCTGAAAACCGCTTTCCGAACTCGTTATGGCCATTTTGTGTTTCTTGTTATGTCTTTTGGGTTAAGTAATGCTCCAGCAGCTTTCACGGACCTCATGAATCGAGTGTTCAGACCATATCTGGATATGTTTGTCATAGTGTTCATCGATGATATACTGGTGTACTCCCGTAGTAAGGATGAACATTCTGATCATCTCCGAACTATCTTGCAAACCCTTAGAGATCACAAGTTGTTTACCAAGTTCAGTAAGTGTGAGTTTTGGCTAAGGTCAGTTGCTTTTCTGGGTCATATCATTTTTTTCGAGGGTATTAGAGTTGATCCCCAAAAGACCAAAGCTGTTAGAAATTGGCCTAAACCTATTTCTCTGATTGATATCCGAAATTTCTTGGGTTTAGCAGGCTATTACCACCATTTTGTTGAGGGTTTCTCCTCTATAGCGTCTCCTATGACTCGGTTGATCCAAAAGAAAGTGAAGTTCTTGTGGTCTGAATTTTGTGAGAAGAGTTTTCAGGAGTTGAAGAATCGACTTACTTCAGCCCCTGTTTTGACTTTGTCTGATGGTGTTGATGGTTTTGTGGTGTATTGTGATGCTTCGAGAGTTGGGTTGGGTTATGTATTGATGCAGAAGGGTAAGGTGATAGCTTATGCTTCTAGACAGTTGAAACCCCATGAGAAAAATTATCCCACCCATGACCTTGAGTTGGCTGCAGTTGTGTTTTCTTTGAAAATATGGAGACACTGTTTGTATGGTGTCTATGTTGATGTTTTGACTGATCATAAGAGTCTGCAGTATGTGTTTACCCATAGAGAATTAAATCTTAGGCAGAGATGATGGTTAGAATTATTAAAGGACTATGATATGAGTGTGCTGTACTATTCGGCCAAGGCCAATGTTGTCGCGGATGCCCTAAGTAGAGTGTCCATGGGTAGTGTTTCGCATGTGGTAGAAGGTAAGAAAGAGTTGGCTCGTGATGTACATCGTTTGAATAGATTGGGGGTTAGGTTGTTTGACTCTGCTGAAGGTAGTATAGGGGTTCAGAGTAGTTCCAAATCCTCCTTGGTTTCGGAAGTGAAGGAAAAACAATACTTAGATGCTAGTTTGGTCAGACTGAAAGAGTTAGTCAAGGACCAAAAATTAGAGGTTTTCTCCCAAGGGGTAGATGGTGTGTTGAGATTGCAGGGTAGATTCTGTGTCTAGAATGTTGATGATCTGAGGTAGAGGATTATGGCTGAAGCGCACGGGGAGCAATATTCTATTCATCCTGGTGCCACCAAGATGTACCAAGACTTGCGGGAAATCTATTGGTGGAGTTGCATGAAGAAAGATATAGCAGCATTTGTAGCTAAGTGTACAACATGCCAACTGGTTAAGGTTGAACACCAAAGACCTGGTGGTATGATGCAAGAGTTTAGTATTCCCACCTGAAAGTGGGAAGAGATAAATATGGACTTCGTGATTGGTTTACCTCCTTCCAGACACCATCATGATTCCATTTGGGTTGTGGTTGATAGGTTGACTAAGTCTGCTCATTTCTTGCCTGTTCATACTTCATATACTACTGAGGATTACGCTAGATTATATATCTGAGAGTTAGTCAGACTGCATGGAGTTCTTTTTTCTATCATTTCGGATAGGGGTACTCAGTTTACTTCGCAATTTTAGAAAGCCTTTCAGAAGGGTCTTGGTAACCAAATGCTTTTGAATTCTGCTTTTCATCCTCAGACAGATGGTCAGGCTGAGCGAACCATCTAGAACTTAGAGGATATGTTGAGAGCTTGTGCGCTTGACTTTAAGGGAAGTTGGGATGATCACTTACCGGTGATAGAGTTTGCTTACAATAACAGTTTCCACTCTAGTATTGGCATGGCTTCGTTTGAAGCCTTATATGAGAGGAAGTGTAGATCACCCATAGGTTGGTTCGAGGTAGTTGAAGCGGCTGCGAGTGGTCCTGATTCAGTATTTGAGGCTATGGAAAAAGTTAAGTTGATTAGGGAAAGGTTGAAAATTGCGCAGAGTTGTCAGAAGTCATATGCGGATGTTAGAAGGAGAGACCTTGAGTTTGAAGTTGGTGACCTAGTGTATCTGAAAATTTCATCCATGAGGGGGGTGAAGAGATTCGAAAAGAAGGGGAATCTTAGTCCCCGTTATGTTGGTCCTTAAAAAATTCTTAGCCGTGTTGGTAAGGTAGCTTATGAGGTCGAGTTGCCTTCCGAGTTGTCCTCTGTTCATCCAATATGTCTCCATGCTTAGAAAGCATATTAACGATGCTGTGGTAGTGGATTCCTCTGTGAGTGCTGACATTCAAGAAAATCTTTCTTTTGATGAGATTCCTGTTGATATTCTTGATTTCAGTGTCCGAAGACTAAAGAACAAAGAAGTTCCCTTGGTCAAGGTGTTGTGGCGAAATCAATATGTTGAGGGTGCAACTTGGGAAGCTGAGGTGAATATGCGATCCAAGTACCCACACCTATTTTACACAAACTCCGATCAAGACGAAGGTACCGTTCTTTCCTAAATCATGCACTTTTGATAAAATTTGCAGCAGTTCAACTGTCATTTATTATGTGTTCAGCAGTCATTTATTATGTGTTCAACTGTAGTTTCTTGAATTTATGAATTCTATGTTGCATTCGGAGTGAGAAACGATGTGGTGATGAGTCTAACGAATGGTTTAAGCTGTATGCTCTACTCCCTATCGAATCTTGGAATGTCTAGCATCATTCGGGGATGAATGTTTTCAAGGGGGGATGATGTAATACCCTAGGAAATTTTTCGATGAAAATTTGTGCGTAAACGTGTTGGGTTCTATCTTCTAGAATGAATTATAAATTTTCCATGTGGAATGTCTTAGATTATGACCCACCATTACATAGAGTATCAAAAAATCTTTCCAATGATATGTGGATCATCCAAAACGGACACCCGAGCGACGAGTTACGAACATTACGATCGAACCGTGAATAACAGTGAACAGTAAAACGTGCAGGAAAAAGTACTGAGGCCTGGCGTATTTTTTCTCCAACTTTAAATGATCATAACTCTTTTTACATAATGATCTGGGTGATCTACTATATATCAACAGAAAGCTCTGCGAGTCCTCTTTCCAATGAAATTGGTTTCATCTAATTTGTCTATTGGAGCAAAAAGTTATGGTTGATCTACTTCAGCCTATCAAAAGTAAATTTTTGGGTCAACTTCAAATGATCATAACTCCTCGTACACAATTATCTTGGTGAGATACTATATATCAATAGAAATATATGAGAGTCCTCTTTCTAATGAGATTGGTTTCATCCAATTTGGATATCGGAGTAAAATGTGATGGTTGATCTACTTCAGACTATCAAAACAGTCCACCAAAGGACAGATTCGAGAATTATTTGATTTTTACGGGCGTTTTGGTCATTCCCCCTCACCCAAAATCCATCCAAACCCTATATTAAAGCCTATTAGAAGCATTATATGTTATATTTCATCAAATTCCCTCAAAAATAAAATCCTAAGCTCCTACATCCAACTTCAAGAACCTCCAAAGTTCACCATTAGTTCTGCAAATTTATTCAAGATTCCAAGTTCCTAGTTCAAGAACTCAAAGAACCATCATTCAAAGGCACGATTAACATCTCAAAAATGAGTATCGATCTAAAGTTCATCATTCAAGGTATGTGGGATTTTTCAACAAGAACTCTCTTTCGTTCTTGTGCCCAAAAGTAATTTTCTTTACAAATGCATGATTTTTATTTAATTTTTATGAATTTGAAGTATGAACCCATATCGTATGATGATTATTATAAAATCTTGATGTTTATGATTTTGAAAGATGAATTTACATGTGTGGAGATATAAAGCGTGAATCTTGAATGATATTTATCATGATTTTGATATTTAGGTCGTGAATCCCCATTGGAAATTATGTTTTTTTGAGAAAGTGTGTGTTATAAGCACGTTGATGTTGAATATTTGAGATATTTTAAATTATTTGACCTTTTGGACTTAATGTAGTTATTTTGAACTCGAGTGTGAAAGAAATCCACAACGTGGTTGATTTTGATAGATGGGAAGCATGATGACTCTCGATGTATATTTATATATTACTGAAATTGTTTTGTTGTGGATTATCTTTGAAATGATCTGAGCTAAGTTCAGGAGAAATCTTTAGCACCGAGCGGGAGGTATAAAGCGACCTTACTTCCCTAGAACTACGTGCCCCCGTAGGAGTGAGCCTGAGGCTGATTTATATAGTGATCACTAGTTTGTGTGGATTTGATATCGATATTCCTACTCCGATTCTAAGGATAGGATGACTCTCCCTAACATGGGTTGTACGTTGGACTCCATGTAGCTCACATGGTTTATGTCGGTTATAGGATCTCCCAGTGTGTGTGTGTTTCCTTGTGTCTATGGTGAATGGTGAAGTGATTTGAAAGTGGAATTGTGAAAGTTATTCTTTAAAAAGATTTAAATGATATTTACATTATGAGAATTGATATTCTTGATGAACTGAAAGTGATTGATAAATTATATGATGACTTACATGTGTTATTGTACTTATTTCATCCTCTCATGATTATGATG
Organism: Capsicum baccatum var. pendulum; assembly: GCA_030864225.1. Classification (NCBI taxonomy): domain Eukaryota; kingdom Viridiplantae; phylum Streptophyta; class Magnoliopsida; order Solanales; family Solanaceae; genus Capsicum; species Capsicum baccatum. Next base: position 113,063,511 of record CM061555.1, on the reverse strand, counting down.
ATTTTCTTCGGGCTATGTGAGTTTTTCATACATCCTACATATTTCTTATAAATATTTATGATGATGATGTTTATACAACTGCATACACCCCCATATACTCGGTTCCTTTCCATGGTACTGACCCAATTCTTTGGATGTGGACTGTATTTTCTCGGAATGTAGGTTCAGGTGCTCAGTTTCAGGTTCGACAGTGATTCTTCGGGCACGCTGTTCTACATCCTCTGTTGTGGTGAGTCCTCATGTTTTGAGGACGTGATGTCTGATGTTAGTTTCACAGAATCGTTTATATTTGATAACTGAGTATGAGTCAGTTGGGGCATGTCTCAATGGCTCGCTAGTTTTATTGATTTTCTTAGAGGCTTGTCAGACTAGTATATATGTTGGGAGTTGACTAATAAGTCGTATTTTGTTATCTTTCTGAAATTCTTTTATTATTGGATAATGATTACTCTGTTGATATTTGAGGGTTATTTATGGATGATCATCAAGGTTGAAATAATAATTGCTTGGTTAGTGATGCTCGTTTTATGGAAGTGATCAAGTAGGCTTGAACAATATATGCAAGAGTTTAAGTTCATTTTTTCACAACTAAGTATGATGTTGTAGGTATGATTTATATGTGTATCAAAGGTGATATGGGGGTTGAATTATTTTTTAAGATTATTAAAGGTTGTGTGTTTAGTAGTACCCTCGAGTTGCTAAACGGGAAGAAGGCTAGTTATATAGTATATGGTGTTCTTAATAGCTAAGTTAAGGAGTTATGGATAGATGATGTTGAGTCTTTTGGTATGATTTTGATTCTCGTGGTTTCGAAAAAATATAAGTTTAGAAATATAATATATATTACATGTTTAATGAGGTAGGAATATTTACGGGGGAGAGTGTAAGTGTATGACAATGATTATTGAAGATAGAAAAAGTTAAAAATGGTATATATGAAGGGATTGTCCAAGAATAAAGTTAGTATGTTTTAAATATAGTTCATTTGCTTGAGTTGAGAATTTCTCTGTAGAATAGTAGAGTGAAGAAATCATGGCTCAGACCTAGGGATATGAAATAGATCCATAAGATTAGAAGGTTGGCTTTAATCTAAGAGGGAGATGATAGTGGCGATGAACAATTGTTTAGATAGGAGAGAGTAAATGTTTCTTGTTGGGGAAAGATTGTTGTATGCTTATTTTATCTAAGGATATATGTTTGAAGGATGATTGAGGTGGAACTTTTGGTATGTGTCATTATTAGTTGAGAATTCCATGTGTGTTTTATTAAGAATAGTGCAAGAAAGTTGTTATTGATAGAGGTTTAGAGAATATGAGAAAGATGCTTTTATGGGTTGTTGCCTAGAAGTTCATATGTGGTTATAATGATAGGCTTGAAATTCATGTTGATATATAAGTGGATGGTGCATCATGCGCTAGTGAATTCCTAGTAAGAGGTTGAATTTAATTGTTGAAGTGGTAAGAAGAATTTAGTTGTTAAAGTGGTAAGAAAAGTTATTCTTAAGATGAGAGCTATGAAAATGCATGGGTATTAAATGCAAGAGTATGTAGCTCGACTCAAACTTTGGTTGGAGTAGTTATATGTAACCATGTAAGGATTGTAAGTTGAATCAAATAAGCATGGTACTTAAGGGGAAAAGTAAAGTTGAGGGAGTATTTTAGAAGTGTTGTTAAGCTTGAAAGTTAGCAGTTGTACTGCCTAAGGCTTAGTAATTCTATGCTAGCTTATGTTTCATAGGTCTATATTCTATGTTACAGAGTGTAGCCATATTAAGATTCCTTACTCATATATCTTATTCGGATCATGCCCAATATTCTTTGCTCCCTAATGTTATTAGAACTTCTTGCAAAGAGTGTTGAAGAAATACTCCAATTGAGTATGAACTTTCAGTATAATTCGGTTAGTATAGCTAGCAATTCAGTTTAGCAATCAGACATACAAGTTCCTATGATTTTCCATCTAGCCTTACTATCTGAAGTTTCATGAGTATGGCTATTCTATGAGGTAATTCATTCATATCCATGAAAGTTACGAATTTGGTTCAGTCCAAGCATCATGTTTCAGATTTAACTATTTATTCAATACTTAATACATAAGTATTCAGTGCATGATCTCAATTTTCTATGTATTTCAGCTCAGACATTGTGATACCTATTATACAACCTTGATCTTGTTATCTCATGATTCATTCTTACATAATGTACTTGGCGATGCCATGAAGCCCTTTCTTTTGATTCCTATATGTGTTTTGTTGAGGAATAATTCCTAATGATAAAAATACTTTATTCCATCCATAGTAACTTTTGGAATTCTATTGCATTAGTTATTACTTCGCAGTACTATATGTAAGATCATATCATGAGCATTTCAACTTAGCTACATCCTTCATTACCATACATGTCATGTGTATATCATTCCACACTCATAAGACTTCAACAAATTACTATCCATCATTCGAGGACAAATGATTCCAAGGGGGGTATAATGTAACACCCCACATTTTTGAGCTAGACTTTGAACCATCGTTCCTATGTGTATAAACTCTAATCCAATGATTTATATTTGAATAGATGTGTCATGATCTTTATCCTAGTGTGTGAAGTGTTTATGAGGTGAAATATGTTCATAGGAATCACTTACAATAAAGTTGAGCAAAGAAACTTTGCTTCAGCCAAATTTTTGTATTCGATTCTACGAGGGTCAACTTTGAACGTGTATACCTTTTGACGTATGTGGAATTTGGCATCTCAAGGACCACCAAATGATATATAATTGAGTTATATTTCGAAAAATACAAATTTCATCTTAATTCGTTACTCGAGCAAAAAATTATGACCTTTTCATGAGAGATAGTAAGGGGTCGCAATAGCCCTGTGCCGTGAGAGCTATTCCACCAAACTAGGAGTCGCGTCGCGAGGTCACCCAATTAAGGTTCGTGCCATGATGTCTATTCCTACTGAAAAAAGAGGACAATGGGCATTTTAGCCCCTTTTCCTCAACTTCAGCCATCCAAACACGATTTATAACACTAAAAGGGACATTAGGTTCCCATCTTCCTTAAATCAACTCACGTAAAAACCCTCCCCTTTTCAAAGAATAATAATTCAAGCATCTTATCTCAAGAACACATGGATTTAAGTTTCAAATTCAAGATTTCTTAAAGAATCCAAGAGTTCAAGGTTCCAAGTCCAAGAAATCTTCAAGAAATATCAAGAATAGGGTTTTTTACACAAGTTCATAATTCAAGTCCTAAGATTCAAGCTTTCTTCAAAAGTCAAGAAACTTAAGGTGTGTGAGGTTTATGAACAAGGGTAACCTTTCACCCTTGTACACAAAGTGCATGATTTTAAGATTTAATTTACTTATTTTTGAATTAGGGTTAATACCCAAATTGCTATATTTTTGAAGCATGTTATTACCACGAAATTGATAGCTTTAAGTATATCAAGAATTACTCATGTTCATGTTTTAACTTATAAGATTCATATTGTGATTTTAGTTTCATTATTTTGACTGAGATTTTTGAAAGATTTAAAGATGATTATTGAGCATGAAGTTTTGCCATGAATATTTAAGAATTTAAGAATATATTATAAGTCCTAAGTACAAGTATTGAGTTTACAAAAAGATTATTCTCTTAAGTTCCATTGATAAGTTTTATATCGTGATTTAAAGCAAAGATTGATCTTTTGATCCTATGATAATATATTAAATCCTCATTATTTCATCATGATTATGATTTAAAGAAAGTGAATCATAACTGGTTTTCATTCTATGAACCCTTATGTTATTTAAAGTGGATTTCCTAAAGTATGAGCATATAAGTAATATGAGAGTAGTATTTAGCACCGAGTTAGGTATGAGTCCAGGTAATATGGGAGTAGTATTTAGCACCGAGTTAGGTATGAGTCCAGGTCACATTCCCTAGAACTATGTGCCACCATAGGTTTAAGTTCTAATATGGGTTAAGTATAGTGATCACTCAAGTTAAGGTTTTATTCCGATGGCAAGGGTAAAACACCTCTCCCCAAAGTGCGTAAGATGTTGGACTACATAAAAGCTCACATGGCTTATGTCTGTTATAAGAACCTTCTTAAATAGAATTAAAAGGAAACCTTTTAGAACTAAGTGTTATGAATCTCAAAGTTTATCCTTTTGCTTCATTACTCATTTTTATGATTTTGATGTCTTTGTTTTATTCAAGCTCAAGATGAGTCATTTACATCTAGCATGCATCATTTGAAAGTTTATATAAATATTCAGTTATTGTTTTACTTATGCATTCACCCCTACATACTTAGTGCATTCCAGAAGTAACGACCCACATATATGCCTATATGCTACATTGTCTCATAAAGTAGGTACCAATTGTAGCACATCATAATCAGACAACTCGTAGCTTCGAGTTAGCAGGTGAGAAGTTCTTTTGATTTGAGAACTCGAGTTAACTCTAGTTCTAGCAATATTTTTTTATTCAATTGTATTGATTAGGGATAGTTGGCGTCATGTCTCGACTACCTATTGTAAGTTTTAGTAGAGACTTCATAGACGGTCATTTAGAGTTGATGTATTTACTTTAAGTTCTATTTGTATAACCAAAGTATGTTTTAAACACTCTTGTATTGAACATATTTAGCAAAGACATCTCTTCCACTCATTTATTTGAGATTTATGTAACATATTTAGTTGCTCACGAGTTATGCAAGTATCATCGGTTAGCTTAGGATCACTTGTGGTTCTAAGCACCATGTGTTATTTTGGGAGTAGTCTCGGGGCATTACACCTACACTGCAAGAATTGATAGCCTCAAAATGCCTGTCGGCTATCAACCCCCTAAATTTCACCAATTTGAGGGCAAAAGTAACCCAAAACAACATGTTGCACACTTTGTTGAGATATGTAATATAGTTGGAACTTACGATGACTATCTGGTCAAATAATTTGTTCACTCACTAAATGGAAATGCCTTTGATTTATATACTGACCTTGAGCATAACCCCATCGATGTTAGGAGCAATTGGAGTATGAGTTCCAAAATCACTTTTATATCGCAAAGCATATAGTGATCATGGTAGAACTTATGAATACTCAACAAAGAAAGGATGATCCAGTCATTAACTTTATCAATCAATTGAGAAATGCGAGTCTAAACTGAAATGATAGGCTCAAAAAAACTTTTGCAATAGAGATTGCATCCAAAGAATGAACTAGAAACTTCTCTATATCTTGCAAGGCATTATGCCAAAATACTTTGGAAAAGTGTTTTGTCTTCAAGGATAAAGTCATGTAATTGGCAAATAAGAAGAAGATCTTCTTCAATTATTACATGTCCAGTTCTTATAAAATCTATCACTTTTGGCTCACTCGATCCAGTTAAGAAAGAACCATTAGAGTATAATAAGTCATCAGTTGACGAAGGTGATAATGAAGGTTAGACTCTAGTGACTAGACATAGATACAAGAAGATGAATCTACAAAAAGAGTTATCCAAGCAACCAACTAGAAAGAGAATGATGAAGAAATCAAAAAAATAGAAGCTAGTTGAGCTTTCAATGAAGATAAGGGTGATAGAGCTTCACTACCAAAAACCATAGCATTCTATGACTTTGGAAGAATTCTTACAAAGTTGGTTTCATGTAAAATAGCTCAAGTCAACATTGAGGCATCTTATTTTCATACTGGCAAAGAGGGGGCAAAGGGTGAAAACCTACCCATGAAAGTTCCTTCATCTTCCAAAAAGCCTTTTGAACCTCTTAGCCAAGAGGTGTATGTATGTTATGAAAAAATCTTACAAATGATAACCGTCTTCTTGGTTAAACCTTACACAATTGCCCCTTGTACATTGTGGGTCAAGTTCTAGGAAAGAAGATAAATAGAATCTTAATAGAAAAGGGATCCGGGGTCAACATCCTTCCTATTCACACAATAAAAGAAATTGACATTGCTACAATGAACTTGTTGAAAGCCATCTGATGATCTAGGGCTTCAACCAAAGGGTTCAAAGGGCCTTGGGATCGATCAAGTTAGGAATTCATATAGATGATTTCTGATCAAATGCATTGATGCACGTGATTGATGCCAAGACTTCATAAAATATATTGCTTAGTAGACTTAGGTACACAAGAACAAAATTGGATACAATCCTAACGATCCATCGAGGTTGGGTAAACTCCTATTAAAAAACACAACCATGTAGGTACATGAAGGCCTAGGGTATATGAAAACACCTTCAGTCTGCATTTTTATAAGAAAGGTAGTTAGCAACTACATCACAGTAGAAGAACAATCCAGTGTTTCAAATAAAATACCTTCTATATTTAATCGACTTGGAATCAACTTCAAGAGCTTCTGTGTTTGATAGGTTGGGTCCTATAAATAAGAAGACAAGTAACAAGCATCGGAGAGGTCGCCAAAATACGACAATGTACGCTTTACCTAAGATACAGAAGGATTTCCAAAGTTTGATTTCTTTTAAAATGAGGCGGCAGGCATAACTGGTGGTTTCATGTAAGGAGGTGTTAAAATCAAAAGCTTATATTGTCTTTTATACCAAGAAGTATGAGAAAGATGAAGAAAGTGTTGCATCCTTATACCATGTTGCAACCTAAAATGAGAAAGATGTTTCATCTCAAATAAAGGTTGATGAAGAGATGGAAGATAATTTTTGGTGTTACCACATATCCATCAACGACGATGATCCTCAAGAGGATAAAGATGTTGTAGATTCTCTATCACAACTTGAGGAAAGAGTGAAGGACATAATAGATCCCTTAAAGAAAGTTAATCTTTGAATTGATGAAGGCCTAAGACCAATTTACCTGAGTGTTTTTCTAGAAATAAAGGAAGAAATTAATTATATGGAAATAATCAAAGAATTTAGGGATTTATTCTCTTGGAGTTATAAAGAGATGCCTGTCTTATACTGTAATACCCATGTCTTTTATCTAGCTAGAAATCATCTTAAGAATGCTCGGACTTACTTTGAAATGCAAATCTATTTTTGTACATGCAGTATTTTTGAGTTGGCTTTCCAATGATACCAATTTCGTCCAAATCCGACATCAGACGAAGAAGTTATGGACGTTTTACTCGAAATGGTCAGAATCGCCCAGGTGCGACGGCAAAGTTGACGAACCGTCAACTTAGTGATGGACCACCACTTGGATTGTAAAATCCATGCCAGTTAAGCCATGTTCTAGATAAGGACTAACGAAAGAGTTGACGGACCGTCAAAGTTGTGACGTACCATTAGCCAGGCCGTTAACCCTTATCTAGTGAACCCTATTTCTGGTCCACGTCTGACGGGCTGAATGATAGTCCACCAGGAGTCTAACGAATCGTCAGTCGGACCGTCACATGCCACGTTCAGCTTATTTCTAGTTCGTTTTAATAGGAGTATTTTGGTCACTTATCACCCACCTATATATACCCAAATAAGTCTGAATTCAGCTATTTTGCTCACTTTTATTTCACAAACAACAACGAGGGTTTCTCCCTAAATTAAATCTTCAAGACCAAGACTCAATCTTATTCAATAATCAAATGATTTCAAATCCTTATAGTTAAAAAAAACATCACGAACCTTGAGTCAGGTATGCATAGTGTTCATCTATGGACCCCTTTTGTTCATAGAGTTCAAGAACCATGATTTTAAATGAGAAACTTTGATTTCCTTGTTGATATGTGATGTTGTTCATGTCAATTACCATTGTTTAAACTATAGAATATTATTTTAAGATGATTTCCATGAAGTATGCATGTTTGTGGTTAAAACCCATGAAATTGGGTGGTTCAAGATGATTAACATTTGATGAGAAAACCTATGCCCAAGGTGTGCATGCAAGGTGTTTGTTAAAATGCCTAGGATAGGATGCTAGAAGTCCATATTTACATGATTTTATGATACCTAAATGACAAGTCCATATTATCTATACACTCAATATGAATTCCATGCTATTATTGTGGTGTGAAGCATGTGTGATAATGGAATTATAAAACATGTACACGAAATGTAGCCATGCTTTCCCTACCATGTTTGAGATGTTGAATAGACTCATGAAGTACACTATCCCTTACTTATGATATTATGAATTGTGGATTCAAATATTCTGATCAAGTCATGTCATGTGTGTCAGTTTCCTTCTATCGACTTTTGGGGGTATTTGTACCCAAAACTATAACTGTGTGCCTAGAGCCATGTCATGTGTGTCAGTTTCCTTCTATCGACTTTTGGGGGTATTTGTACCCAAAACTATAACTGTGTGCCTAGAGCCATGTCATGTTGTCACGATATCTTCATTCAAGCCATGTTCCATAGAATTCAGTCAGTCACGTGACTCAGGAAACCTCAGAAACCTCATGATCTTAGTTAGTTATCAGTATTTTTCCGTCAGTCAACAGAAATTCAGTAAACCCAGTTCATGTATAGTCAGTTAAGTCATGTTCAGTATCTTTAGATGGGAGTAGGAGTTAGCACCGAGAAAACCCAAGGATGGAAACTTACCTACTTCAGATGAAGGTGTGATTCTTAGAATCAATCCTTGCATTCCAGAACTATGTAGCCAGCATAGATTAAGATATCAACACTGCCAACTTGAGGGTTGATGGGGTGGACATCCGCCGTTCTCTTTTGGGGACACTGCCATATTTGAGGGTCACTCACAGCATGTCTTTACTCGTGGTACAGTATTGATACCCTTCTAATTAGGGCAGCGATTGGGCCCCAGTTCAGCTACTTTAGCATACATGGGGCATGTCGGTTAAACAATTACCTACCACAATTTCAGACTCAGTCTCAGTAAAACAACTCAGACAGTTCTTTAGATATTCGTATACCAGGACTGTTAGATACAGTCAAATCTCAGTTATAGTATGAAACCAGAAAGTTCCATTAGATTTAGGACTATCAGATACAGCCCCTCATGCTATCAGACCTACATTTTCAGCCATGTATTAGCGCATAGATTTAGCTATCATGTACTCACGATCTCAGTTACTATGTATGTATGTTTGCACTCTTACGTTCATATCAGTCAGTCAGTTAGCATTATTCATGCATGTAAACCCTTTACATTAGCCTACCTCACTCGTATACTTAGTACTCCAGTTGAATTGACGCATTTGTGCTATGGTGCTTTCTTTTCATGTTACACCATAGGTTCAGAGACATGAGTTCCAGACCAGCAGTAGCAGTTGCATTCAAAACACAGAGTTGCAGTGAGTCCTCTTCATTTGAGGATGATATTACTTGATTTATTCGTTTATTAATTCAGTTAGTTTTCAGTTTACGGAGTTAGTTGGAGACATGCTCCTTCAACTCCTTATTCAGACAGTACTTAGAGGTTTTCAGATTTAGTATTCCGATTTAGTTCAGATTCAGTTGTTTTGGGTATTTTCTACCAACATGGATTTCATGTTTCAACAAAAGAGTTTGATTGAAGTGCTTCCAAGTTGGAGATCAAGTCCTCACAGTGATAAGACCCATTATTACTTCATGTAAGTCTAGGGAAAATTCACCCCAAAGTGGGATGGACCATATGTCATACAAGAAGTATAGTCAAATAGTACTTATAAGCTTGTCGATACAGATGATGTGGAAATTAGTCCAATCATATGTTTACTCCTTAAAGCATGAGTATAAACTATATGTTCACTCCTGGCGTAAGAGTATAAACTGTGTATGGCTCAAAAGAAAAAAGAAAATTTATCTAGGTCAAAAACCTTGAAAGAGAAAGCCTAGGAAAAAGTTAGGGCATAAAAAAAAAGAGTCCACTGGTTTGAAAACCTTGAAAGAGGTAGCCTAGGAAAAAGTTAGGACAAAAAAAAACCTCACCTAGAACTACGTTGTGACTTGATCCTCTTTATCGAGGTACGTAGGTGCTTAGAATTTGATTTTGAGTTCAGTTGCACAAGTGTAAAAAAATGTATTCCCTTTTGATCCATCATATAAAAGTTAATTCTGAGAGTATACTCATCAAGTTTTGGACTTATACCAAGTATTGGTGGATCAATAAGGGCAAACTCCAATGGAATATGAGCTTTATTTTCATAAGTTGAAGTTTTCAAATTCACCAAGTCTTCAAGTTCGAGTCTTCAAATCTGCCACATCAAAGCCTTCAAAGTCTAATAGCTGAAATCTTCAGATGATCTATGTCTATAAGTTGAAGCCTTCAGAGTTTACATGTTGGAGCTTTCAAATTCACCATATTGAAACCTACATGTTCACGGATTTATCTTTAAGAAGATTTCAAATTTTCATACCTTAAGGTGGAAAATATGTCCCTTTTCACCTTAAGCTAGTCTTTTCATGAATTTATCCTTAAAAGGATCTCAAAATTTTCATGCCTTAAGGTGGACAAAATTTGTCCTTTTGCACCTTAAGCTTGTTTCTTCATGGGTTTAACCTTAAAAGGATCTCAAAATTTTCATGTTTTAAGGTGGATAAAATTTGTTCCTTTGTACCTTAAGCTAGCCTCTCATGGGTTGATCCTTAAAAAAATCTCAAAATTTTCATGTCTTAAAGTGGATAAGACTTTTTCCTTTGCACCATAAGCTAACATTTGAACGGATTTGTTATATAAGAAGACCATGCTTGAAGCCGAACTTGTCAGGTCTTAAGGTGATGGAGGTGAAGTTAAGCTCTCGGACCTTAACATGACCATTGCACAAGTACGTTAGTGAAAGTGCCCATATTTAAAGCTGACCATTGCATAAGTATATTGCCAAAATACAAAAAATTAAAGTCAAAATTGTAAGTTCTCAAGGTGACGGATGCAAAGTTAAACTCTTGGTCCTTACGAAGACCATTGCACAAGTACATCGGTGAAAGGGCCCATATTTAAAGCTGACCATTGCATAAGTATATTGCCAAAAGATCCAAACTTGAAGCTAAACTTGTCAGGTCCCAAGGTGATGGAGGCAAAGTTAAACTCTTGCACCTTAAGCTGACCATTACATAAGTACATCAGTGAAAGAGCACATACTTAAAGAAGACCATTGCATAAGTGCATCGGTGTAGGAACCCATACTTAAAGAAGACCATTGAATTAGTGCATTGGTGAAGGGGCCCATACTTAAATAAAACTATTGCATAAATGCATCGGCGAAAGTCCCATACTTAAATAATACCATCACATAAGTGCATAGGTAAAAGGACCCATATTTAAAGAAGACCATCGCATAAGTGCATCGGTAAAAGGGCCCATACTTAAAGCCGAACTAGACACCATATTGAAACCAACTTGGTAGGTCATAAGGAGTATGAAGGCAAAGTTAAACTTTCGCACTTCAAATCGATTGTTTCAAATTACTATCTACTTCAATTCTATGGAAGAATGAAAATATAAAGAAAAAACAAGTAGAAAAGAGATTGGTACCTGGCAAGATGTTTTGAACTTGAAAGTCATGTATCACCAACTTGGATTGAGATAATATGTGTAGGTGAGAATGAAACCTTCAAAACCTGATTTGCAACAATCAAAATATCATTTGATGGTGACGTTTCCGTATCAATATATAAATTATTTGGTAAGGCGATGCAAATCTGAAATTCTCTGCCAGACAGAATATAGGATCGATTTAAAAATTTCATCTAGAATAATCCAAAAGGTTTTAAACTCCAAATATTTAGTATGTTATACATGCATGTTTCTGGTATCTATAGAATCAAGAAGATCATGATTTCGATACTCCTACATTAAGATATAAATTTTTTGGTGTCATCACGCAAATTTGAAACTATTGGTGGATCAAAATCCAATGTTGATTTTGGGATAACACTTGAAAATATCTTAATGGTGTGAAATTATTAACTTCGGACATGTTATAGATCTTTGTGTCTAGTTTAACAAGAATCCAGCGGCTTGTGATTTTGTCCTTCCTATTTAAAAATAAGAAAATTTTTGCAAAGACGTACAAATCTGGAATTTTTAGCATGATAAAATTTAGGGATAACTTTAAAAAGTTATTGAGAATTATATTGAAGGATTTTAAATTTGAATTTTAGATATGTTCTAGTTTCTTGAATATTAAATGGTTCACAATTTTGATATTCCGATAATGACACATGAATTTTCTACCACTAACATGTTGGGCTAAAAAAAGGTGAAGAAAAATAAAAGAAAAATAGAAGGGAAATAAATTACCTTAACATTATTCATGGCTTGGACACCCCAAAATTGATATTGAAAAAATTGGGAGCCTATATCCTTTTATAGAGTTGTAGGGTGTTTGTTTCCTTCTCCAATATAAATTCAAATTGGAAGAGTTTCCTTCTCTGATATAAATTCAAATTGGAAGATCTTCCATCTCCAATATAAAATTGGAGGTTTTTTCCTTTCTCAATATAAATTCATATTAGAGGTCGTTTCCATCTCCAATATAAATTCAAATAGGAAGAGTTTTATTCTTGATTAAGTGAGACGGTAAAAAGTTTTTCAAAATCTATTTAAAATTGAAAAAAGTCAAGATATCCAAGCAGAAGTGGACAATATTAAGAAATTACTTATTAGAGTTGGATATCATGTCTCACCAATGGGTCTTACGTGTAGAAATTCATGAAATCAATCAGGACTAAAAAACAAAGAGAATTTTTTAGAGGCAACATCAATATGCAAATTGAAGGGTTCAACTTTAAATTTTCTCAACTAATGAAATAGGGTGTTCATATGTATGAAAATTTTTGAAGAACAAAGGAAGCATGTTTAAATAATCATACTTCAAGTCTAACCTCTAAAGTATACACTCGACCAGTCTTGAAGTACGAGAAATTTTGTGGGCAATGAAATTTTATTAAATTAAAATTCATATGAAATTCAGATTATATTAAATTCAAAATGTACTGGTTCTGAATAATTATTATAGATTAATATAATTGAATTAATTATTTAAGTTCAAACATGTATGAATTTAATTAAAGTCCAATTTTTATTAGGTTAGCCCATTAATTTGGGTTACAAATGATGATTCCACTTTGCTAAGACCAAGATATTATCATATTCTAGATGCCCAATGTATGTCACGTGTCAAATATTAGGCCTCATAATTGGCCTAGTGAAGTCAAAGTCTATAAAAGTCACCATGTTACTAAAATCTAATTGGTCAAAAGAAATTCACCTTCGCATGACTCCTTCCTTCCTACAAATATAAATAGAGGCTTCATAATTCAAAACAAAAGATGAACAACTCTAACATGGAGCAAGATAGAGCTCGTGGATCAAACACACCAGATTTCTCTACAAAGCTCAAGCATTTAAGTTCAATTCATCAAGATTCAAGATCAAGACCACAAGATTCAAAAACAAGCCCAAAAGCCCTTGAATTCAATCACAAGTTAGGATCAAATCTCTTAAATCAACAAATCAAGTTCAAATTCAATATCAAGATCGAAACCCTTGGATTTATATTTTAAAAAGAGAATCAGAGGATTTATAGAGATTGTAACACTCATATATTGAAATCAATAAAACAATTACTGCAATATTTTTCTTGTCTGGATTATTTACCTTTTTTTGGTCTTAAAATTGTAATGTCCAACATGGATAACTATCGCGATCTCTAGTTATCAAACTGTTGCATGAAAGCACCTTTTTCTTGTTCTTTGACTTGTGCCAAGGATCAAATACTAGTTTGATGAAAATTTCTGTCTCCATTAGACTTCCTTTGTTGTTTCATTAAAAAAAGAAGGTAAATTCAACACAAATATAGTATTGGTAATACAACAATTAGTTTCGAACTTCAAAAGTTGTTACTGACTTATTATTAGATTAGATGTAAGAGAATATGAAATTTGAACATTGGATTGCATGTCACGAGAGGTAGATATTGTTGCTTTTAAAAGTCGATACTAAAAAAAATACTACTAATATCATTTTTGGAATCCAAACCAATACTAATATTATTTTTGGAATGGAAAAGGGATAAAATAATTCACGAACGATCAAAAATGGAACCAAGGGAGAAAAGGTGTATAAACTAGATCCAGAGAGAAAATCTAATGGAACAGTAGCCATGGATCCAGAACAAGTAGAAGAAACATGGACTAATTAGAACAAGTAGCAGAAACATAGACTAATCTCTTAAAAATTAATAGAATTGAAAAAATGGTATGAATTTAAGCTATATACCCCCTTAATTAGTTGATGGATGACCTATTATTCAACTAGATGCAATAGAAGTCATATTTGGAGAAGATAAGTGGAAGTGTGCCCTTATTATCAATAGATTTAGCAATTGTCCTGGGTATAATGTTATGAGTAGATATATTTCCTAAAACTGATCGAATGTTGCAAAGCCAGATTTGTTCTTGCATGATGATGGGTACTTTGTTGCTAAATTCCAGTCGATAGAGGATATTTATGAGATTTTATATGCTAGAACCTTCACTATTAATAATAGGCCTATAGTTTTGAAGGTATGGTCTAATGATTTTGATGATAACAAGGAACTTATGGCTAAGATACCAATGTGGGTGAAATTACCTAAACCGCCGTTGAGTTGTTACCGTTATAGATTGCTTAACAAAATTGCTAGTACCGTAGGGTTTCCTTTGTTTGTAAATGAATGCCATACAAAACAAACATAGACTCTATTATGCGTATGCTTATAGAGGATAATGTTGTTATCTCTTGTTTGTACTTTGGGTACACAGAATCTATATATTATAACACCAACTTCAACTTGAGTTCAAGTATAAATAAGAACACAATGAAGTATATCAAATACCCTCAACACAAGATCAAAATGACCTTTCCAAGAGGTGTATTTTATTTTGCATAAATTAAGATGAAACAGAAAATAGCCATTCGTCCAAATTCATGGATTTTTCTTAAGGAAATAATCCCCATCACTGTACCCAAGGTTGTGGAATTTTTCCTCCCAGGATAAAATGGCTAACAGACCAACAGTAGCGGTACCTCAAACAGTTGGAATATCTTCGAACTCACAAAAGGTTTTGAGTGATCATACAGGATATTTTTGAGACAAGAAGAGAGTTTTTAATCTAACATTTTTTTGTCCTAAACCTGTGAAAGAAACCAGGTTTATATAGCCACAACATGCCTCTTTTAAAAAGAGGCAATGGTTCACTCCAAAGGTTACACCTTTGCTGTAAGTTCATGTCTGTTTATCAAAGATTGCATATTTTCCTACAAAATCATCTCATTTCATGAATCAGTGTGTTACTTCATCGAAGTATTACATCCTTCTAAAGTATCATTTCAAACCATTGCAACCTTCTGTAGCCTCAGTTCAGAACAATGTATGATTTCTGAAGAACTAGTCTAAAAATGATGCATCAGTTCACTTGCAATAGTGTGACTATTACTGCATGTATATATAAATGGAGGTCCGAAACTACAGAAAAAAATTTACTGTATTTTTCCTTGGCATTCTTCAGAATTCAAATAAAGTTTGTCCAAAAAGATAGATCTCATCGATCGATCATTTGCCAAATCCAAATTCGAAGCCGAAGCCGAGCCGAGCAAGCGACAACGACGACGAAGCGAGGCATCTATAATTTATTGCCTCACTTTCCATGCAGAGTAAGTGTTCTTGATTATAAACACTTTCAAGTTCTCTTCTTCCACCAATGTGGGAGAAAGAGTAAACTTTCTAATTTAGTAGTACACTTTCCATTTTAGTATTTCCTTTCCCTCCTCCATTTTATTCTCCATTTTTCTATTCACACTTCTTTCATATACTATGAACCCAAAAATCCCCCACATGAATAGGGAATGGCTATTTTTCATAAAAATTTTATGTACAAGTATATGATCATTAAGTAAAGACTGATTGCATCTGGATAAGTGGGTTTTTCTTTGAACTTTCATAGTGAACATGCATCGGATGCACTCGATCAATTGGTAGATTTGATATTTTTGAATCGTCGAGCTTTAATGTACACCTAGATAATACATGTCACACAAGCAACCTTTTAACATTTATGGTTCTCATGGTTTTGTTCTTTTCAACCATGAATACATCCCGATTTTATGAGAGCTTAAAGAATAGGCCTTTACTAACATTCTCTTTGAAACGGATTCCACTTCACCCTTATATAGGTTATTTCTAAACGTTCAATCTTGTAGATTAAACTATTAGGTCAAATCTGCCAAATTTAGATTATCATTAAAAGACTTTTCACCTTAAGTCTTATCCTAGTTTACTATACATTGTCTACATCATGAAAATGGGTTGGGTAATTGACAATGTTGAACCTGTCAGACACAACTTTGTTTGATCTCCTTGAACCTAGCTCTTGGGATCTCCAGTCTGCTTGTGTAATATCCTGCAAAGTTCTCTCCTAGTCTGAGCCTTAGAGCACTTTTAGAAAAACAAAAATCTGAGTCTAAAAGTTTCAGAAATATCTTCCTAAGTATGACATCAGACGAGGGAGTTATGGTCATTTTACTAAACGGTATCAAAATCACCCAGGTTTGACAGTCGACCTGGAGGACCGCCAAGTCCTTGGTGGACCATCAAGTGTCCCGTCAGGCCAAGACAGAACATTCCATATCTAGCCCCAGAGTGACGACCAAAGTGGTGTACCGTGAAGGGGTCCATCAGGTTGAAACAGAATGGCCCATTCCTGACCTTCGGGTGACAGACGATCTGGTGGACCGTCATACTCCTGACGGACCGTCACTTCGACCATCATGTCGGGGCAAAATATCTCAATTTTAGCACTCGAGTGATGAACGACTTGGTGGACCGTTAGTCTCTCTGATGGACCGTCAGATCGACCGTCACAGATGCTAATCAGCAGTTTTCAACTCTTTTCTTTAAAGGGCATTTTGGTCTTTTCCACTCTTTCTCCAACCTCTATAAATACCCACTTAAGGGTTGAAGGCCTCATTTCTTTTCTCTTCTGTCACCCAAAAACTAGGGTTTCCAAAATAAAAAATTTTCTCTTCTTCCACAAAAAAATTGAGAGAATCAAGAGCAAAAATCAAGAATTCTTCTGAAGGCTTTCAAGAATGAGTTTCCCCAAGGTATGTAGTGTTGATTCTTGGGTCCCTTTCATCCAAGAATCTCAAATACCTTTTTCTAAATCTCCAAGATTTATGTTTATGAATTTTTTTAATGGTTCTTGTGAGTTGAAATTGATGTTCTTGCTATGATTGAGTTGTGGTTCATGTTTGTCTACAATATTATCAAGCCTTGGCCTTAGTAGGTGGTATTTGTGTGGTAAATGGATTATGTACTTGTTGTTGATGTTTAATGACCTCCAAGATGGGATACTTATATGGTATGTATGAATCTATGATAATATATGAGTGGAAACACGTAAATTTGGTTGTTCATGATGAGTAGTTAGGTTATCATACTTATGCTTAAGTTGTGCATGTGAGGTGTTTGATAAAATGTCTAAGAGACTATAAATTAAGCATTATAGTTAAATCATGATCTAATGACTTCTAAGATACGATTATGTGTTACGATTGTTGATGTGTTCTTGACTTCTGGGTGTAGAATTGGTTGATTTAGCAGAGTATGTATCCCATAGGTTGATAAAAGCTTAGGAGAAGAATATGGGCCACTATAGCATGTTGAATAAGAAGCCCAAAATTGTGAGCTAGTCTATGCATGCCTAGTGTTTGATAAAATGACCAAGTGAATGAATTATTCCATGCTAGTAGGAAATCTCCAAATAAGTGTGAACCTATGCATATGTAGTGTTTGTTGAAGGACCTTAGTGAACAGGTGGAGATGTGATGGTTGTAAATTCCCCATTATGTGCCCTTTGATATATGCTAAGTTTTTAATATATGTCAAGTGATTAGTAAGTAAGCTATGACATGATAGTATAAAGTTTCCCAAGCGGTGTGAAATCCAAATACATGTTAAGACCGATATAGGTATGAAATAGTTGAGGTAAAACCTTGTTGAATGGAGTACGATCTAATAGAATATTTTCTCTATGTTATTATGCGATTAATATCCCCAGATACATTAATAATTATGATGATGCATTAATGATGGTGACAATTAAGGTATGATTGCGATAATACATGAATGATTGCGGTAATACATGAATGATTATATTGATGAATGAATGCTTGTGTTGATGCATGAATAATTATGATGGTGAATGGATGGTCGTGATGATGTGAGAATGATTATATTTTACTTTTATGTTATCGAGTCCTGGGGGTATTTATACCCGATAATAGAGTTGTGGTCTAGAACCCGTGTCAGTTTTGCGATAATTCAAATCGAGGCATGATTCTCAGAACTCAGTGAAATATAGAACTATGTATCTTCAGACAAGTGCAGAGCTTAATCAGGATCTGTAATCTCAGTTATCTCTGTAATCTCTGTATCGCTAGTAATCTAGCCTCCATCCTGTAATCAGCTCAGATCTAATAGTATTCAAGTGATTCAATTCTAATCTCAAAAGTGATTTAAATAATCTATTCAAGCTCTGCATCATCAGTCAGATGCTATGATTTGATACCTTTCCGTCAGATACAGATCTAAGTAATCTCAGTGTAACTCAGTCAAATCTCTTAAGAAATATAATTAGTATCAGATTTAGCTCAGCCTAAGTTCAGTAAAGAATCAGATTAGTGTCTTTCAGTTGGGAGTAGAAACTAGCACTGAGCGAGCTCAAGGATGGGGACTCACCTACTAGTAGAGGGTATAATCCTTAGATGCAATCCTTGTGCTCCAGAACTATGTAGCCAACTTAGGTTGAGACATCACACCTGCTAGATGAGGGTGTATCAGAGACATCATACCTATTAGATAAGGGTAGATGAGGTGGCTTGACCTATTAGATGAGGGCTCCACCATTCTCATATGAGAACCTGATAGATGAGGGTCATATAAATATAAGGTCTTTACCCGTAGCACGATATTGACACCCTCCCAAGCGGGGGTAGAGGTTGGACCCCTAAGAGATAGTAGGGGCATGTTGGTTAAGTAACTACTTCCCACAGTCTCAGTTTCAGAATTAGTCTCAGACTTCAAGAAAGAGCTTAGTTCAGTGTACAAAATTTAAGGATGTTAGATACAAGCCATTAAGTATGATTACTTGCTAATTCGAAGATCTGTTGCTAGATAGGCCGATCTCAAAATTATTTATGAAGAAGTATTGTTATCCACAAACTCAAAGACAACCTGTTAGATAGGGTTGCTATCTGTTTCAGAAGCTTCAGATACTGATAATCTTAGTATGTTCAGAGATTTCAGAACTCACTCCTTGATGAAAGTGCATCCATATTTCCCAATTATCAATATTAGATGAGTCAGTAATTTAGTATCTCAGTGTTAATAGTGAGTTCAGTTTGCAGGAAAGTGGTATCTGAGTTTCAGTCTCTAGAGTTGTGATGATTGTGATTATGACCTGTGCATTCATGTATGTATTCTCATGCGATGTTTTCATGATTATTTAGTTTACACATTGTGCTTGAATAAGCCCTTGCATTTAGCATTACCTCATCTACATACTTGGTACATTTTTGTACTGATGCATTTGCGCTATGGTATTTTATTTGACACCATAGTTTCAGAGGCACAGGATTCAGAGTTTTCTTAGCAGTTCAGTCCCAGTTAGCAGTAGTAATAGTGAGTCCTCTTCCTTCGAGGACGAATCTCATTTTAGTATTATTGCATCAAATTTTGTTCATATTCTCAATTGATGGAGTTAGTTGGGGACATGTCCCATTAACTCCATAGTTCAGATAGTTTAGAGGATTTTTCAGATGGATGTTGATGTATTAGGATTCACTTTCCAGTTTGAGTATGTACAGATGTGTTTAACCTTATGGCCAGTTTTTGTATTTATTTCAGATATTATGCAGTGTACAAGTACAGATATCAGTAAAGGGTTAGCTTGTGGTCCTTCGGATCCATAAGCACCGTGTGACGTCACGAGATGGGATCTCGGGGTGTTATATCTTGTTAGAGTTACCGCCATGCTGACTCATCCTAGGCCTTAAACCCATTCCCTTTGATGTTCTTTCCGTTCTTTCTCTAGATAGCCCTTTTGTAAGTGGATCTGATAGATTATCCTTTGACTTTACATAGTCAACAGTGATAATTCCACTAGAGAGAAGTTTCCTAATGGTATTATGTCTCTACCATATGTGATGAGATTTACCGTTGTACATCATGCTCCCTGCCCTACCTATTGCCGCTTGGCTATCACAGTGTATACATACTGGTGCCACTATCTTGGGCCAATACAAAATATCTTCCAAGAAATTTTGAATCCATTCTGCTTCTTCACCGGCTTTATCTAATGCAATAAATTTAGATTCCATTGTAAAGCAATCGATACAAGTCTGTTTGGATGATTTCCAAGAAACTGCTCTTCCACTGATAGTAAATACATGTTCATTTGTGGATTTTACTTTGTTCGATCCGGTGATCCAATTTGCATCACTATATCCTTCCAGTATCGCAGGATATTTATTATAATGCAAAGCATAGTTTTGAGTATATTTACGATACCCCAAAACTCTTTTCATTACCATCCAATGAGTTTTGTTAGGATTACTCGTGTACCGATTCAATTTACTAATTGCACATGCTATGTCTGATCATGTACAGTTTATTATATTCATTAAACATCCCAATACTCTTGCATAATCCACTTGTGAGTCACTTTCACCTTCATTCTTTTGAAGTGCAAAGTTCATATCCAATGGAGTCTTGGCAATACCGAATTCTATATCCTTGAACTTTTCAAGTACTTTTTCGATATAATGGTACTGTGACAATGCTAACCTTTATGAAGTTCGATGGATTCTTATACCTAAGATCACATCTGTAACTCCAAGATATTTCATATCAAACTTGCTCTTGAGCATTCGTTTGGTTCCATTTATGTCACAAATATCTCTGCTGTTGATCAACATATCATTGACATATAAACAAACAATGACTTGGTGAGTTGGTGTATCTTTAATATATACACATTTGTCACATTCATTTATCTTGAATTCGTTTACCAACATGGTTTGGTCAAACTTTGCATGCTATTGCTTAGGTCCTTGTTTTAGTCCATAAATTGACTTAACAAGTTTACACACCTTATTTTCTTTTCCTAGAACCACAAAACCCTCAGGTTGTTTCATGTATATTTCTTCCTCCAAATCTCCATTTAGTAATGTGATCTTCACGTCCATTTGATGGATTTGAAGATCATATACCACCGCCAAGGCAATTAACATTTGAATCGAGGTTATCCTTGTTACTGGCGAGTATGTATCAAATTAATCAAGGCCTTTTTTTGTTTGAAGCCTTTTACTTCAAGTCTTTCCTTGTATTTGTCAATAGTACCATCTGCCTTTATTTTTCTTTGGAAGATCCATTTAGAACCTAACGGTTTATTTCCGGGGGAAAGTCAACCAATTTCTATGTATGGTTGCTTAAGATTGAATCTATATCACTATTGACTGCCTCTTTCCAAAAGGATGAGTCTGACGACCACATCGCTTCTTTAAATATTTGAGGCTCATTTTCTAAGAGAAATGTTACAAAATTCAATCCAAATGAAGTTGACGTTCTTTGACGTTTACTACGTCTTGTATTTTCTTCATTATGTACATTCTCACTTGGTTCGTCTCGAGGTCGTTTAGATTCTCCATTAGACTATTCATGTCTAATTTTATACGGGTAAATATTTATAAAGAATTCAGCATTATCTGATTTGATTATCGTATTTTCATTAATATCTGGATATTCGGATTTATGAACCAAAAATTGACATGCTTTACTACTTTTAGCATATCCTATGAACACACAGTCCACCGTTTTAGGTCCTATCTTAACCCTTTTAGGTATAGAAACTTGAACCTTCACTAGACTCCTCCATACTTTGAAATATTTCATGTTGGGTTTCTTTCCTTTTTGTTTTTCAAAACGAATTGATTGTGTCTTACTAAGGGGAACTCTGTTGAGTATATGATTGTCCCTAAGGATAGCCTCCCCCATAGGTTTTGTGGTAAACCAAAACTTATAAGTAAGGCATTCATCCTTTCCTTCAAAGTTTGGTTTTTTCTTTCCACAATTCCATTAGATTGAGGTGAATATGGGGCCGTAGTTTGATGGATTATTCCATTCTCTACACATATTTGCGCAAAGGGAGATTCATATTCTCCGCCCCTATCACTTCTTATCATTTTGATATTTTTGTCTAACTGATTTTCAACTTCAATTTTCTATTGCCTAAATGCATCTATTACTTCATCCTTACTATTTATCAAGTAGACATAACAATATCTAGTGCAATCGTCAATAAAAGTTATGAAATACTTTTTCCCACCACGTGATGTTGTTGACTTCATATCACAAATGTCAGTGTGTATTAAGTCTAAGGGATTGGAATTCCTTTCAACGGACTTATAAGAATTCTTTGCATACTTCGATTCCACACACATTTGACACTTTGATTTATTTCACTCAAAAACTTCTTAGTTAAACAGTTTTCATAACGTTTTGTAATTAACATGGCCTAAATGTTCATGCCATAAATCATAAGACTCAAGAAAATAAGAAGAATTTGAACTTTTATTTATTTCAATAGTCATTACATTCATCTTATAAAGGCCTTCAGTCAGATAGCTTTTTCCTACATACATTTCTCCTTTGTTAATTACAATTTTTCCTGAAACGATTACACATTTGAATCCGTTCTTATCTAGGAGTGAAGAAAAAATTAAATTCCTACTTAACTCCGGACATATAACACATTGTTCAATGTCAAGACCTTGTCGAAAGTCATCTTTAAGCAATTTTTTCCTGTTCCCTCGACCGTAATAGTAGCGGAGTTAGCCATGTAGATCATTTCTTCTTCTTGAGCCGGAGCAAATGACAAAAAACAACTCCTTGTTGTCACATACATGGCGGGTGGTACTAGAATCCATCCACCATTTGCGAGGATTCCCCGTCAAGTTGCATTCTGAGAACATAGCACACAGATCATCACATTCTTTGTTGGATTAAATCATATTTTCTTAATCCTTCTTCTTGCCTTTCTTTGGGGCACGACAATCTATGGACTTGTGACCAATCTTTCCATAGTTGAAGCATTTTCCCTTGAACTTTTTCTTGGGTTGTTTGCTTCCTTGTTCAGCTTTCTTCCCTTTCTTGGAATTGTTTTGGTCATCTTCTACAATATGTACTCCATTAATTGTAGAATTCCCCTTTGACCTTCTTTCGGCAGCTTTATTATCCTCTTCAATACAAAGTCGGACAATAAGATCTTCAACAGTCATCTCCTTGCGTTTATGCTTTAAGTATTTTTTTAAAGTCTTTCCACAATGGTGGTAGCTTCTCAACTATCGCTGCTACTTGGAAAGCATCATTCACAATTAAACCTACAAAATAGTTTATGTGAGTATTAAGAACATTTTTAATTTGTTCAAATAAGGTATTTTTCAAAGATATACCTTCTGCTAAGAGATCATGTATGATAACTTGCAACTCCTATACTTGAGAGACAATAGATTTGCTATCTATCATTTTGAAGTCCAGGAACCGTGCAACAATGAATTTCTTAATTCCTGCATCCTCAATCTTATATTTTCATTCAAGTGCCCCCCACAGTTTCTTTGATGTCTTGGTTCCACTATAAACATTGTAGAGGTCGTCTTGGAGACCCTTCAGAATATAATTCCTACAAAAGAAGCCCGAATGTTTCCAAGTTCCACAATAGCGAAGCGGTCTTTTTCTGAGGTTCCCTCGGGTACCTCAGGAGCATCTTTTCTAGTGAACCGTTGCAGACATAAAGTGGTGAGGTAAAAGGACATCTTTTGCTGCCACCGCTTGAAGTCAATGCCCAAAAATTTTTTGGGCTTCTCCGCTGGTGCCATTGTTAGAGGATCATTTGTGCGACTTGATGTGGCAATATTAGTTTCCCCCACAGACGTTGTCGCATCCATCATTTGACATTCGTTATTCATCTTTCCTGTTAACACAAGACAGAAAAATTTAGTATTTTCAGAATACTACTTTTAAAGATAAATAACTTTTCAACTTTTCTTCTTATTTCTAATTAACGATGAAGTTTTTATAGCTTCAAATCGTCAACCGAGTGAACTTTAACTTGGGATGAAGATTTTATGTCTTCTAATCACTAGTTACATTCAAGCGGAGTAGAAAGCTTAAAGCTTTAATCTCCAAAAATAAGTTATACAGATTCTGTAAAATTATTATTTTTCTTAAGATTGTTATCTCTCGTTTGTACTTCCGGTACACAGAATCTGTATATTACAACACCAACTTCAACTTGAGTTCAAGTATAAACAAGAACACAATGAAGTATATCAAATACCCTCAACACAAGATCAAAATGACCTTTCGAAGAGGTGTATTTTATTTTGCAGAAATTAAGATGAAAAGGAAAATATCCAAGTCGTCCGAATTCACGGATTTTCCTTAAGGAAATAATCCCCCTCACTGTACCTGAGGTTGTGGAATTTTTCCTCCTAGGATAAAATGGCTAACAGACCAATAGTAGTGGTACCTCAAACGATTGGAATATCTTCGAACTCACAGAATGTTTTGAGTGATCATACAGAATATTTTTGAGACAAGGTTCCTCCAACTAGCTCTTTTGTGGAAGAAATCAGGTTTATATAGCCAGAACATGCCTCTTCTAAAAAGAAGCAATGGTTCACTCCAAAGGTTACACCTTTGCTGTAAGTTCATGTCTCTGCATCAAAGATTGCATCTTTTCCTTGGCATTCTTCAGAATTCAAATAAAGTTTGTCCAAAAAGATAGATCTGATCGATCATTTGCCAAATCCAAATCCAAAGCCGAGTGAATGACGACAACGACGGGGCGAGGCATCTATTATTTCTTGCCTCACTTGCCATGTGGAGTAAGTGTTCTTGATTATAAATACTTTCAAGTTCTCTTCTTCCATCAATGTAGGAGAAAGAGTAAACTTTCTTATTTGGGAGTACACTTTCTATTTTAGTGTTTCCTTCCCCTCCACCATTTTATTCTCCATTTTTCCATTCACACTTCTTTCATATACTATGAACCAACAAATGTAACCAAGCCTCTATCCAAGGAGATTGAGGTAATGAAACCAAATGGGAAGCAATTTGTCCAACAGATTGTGTTTGAATGGAAGCCAAATTTTTGTCCTAAATGCCAACGGTTGGGCACATTTTCTCTAACCCTGAAAAACCATCTCCTAAAGTCAACTTACTGAGGAGAAGAAAGGAAGTAAGGAAAATAACTCAAGAATTGGGATATAAAGAACCTATTATGCCACTGTCTGAGTATGGGATAGAGCAACTAGAAGAGAACACTCTACATCTACAACCTATGAAGATGCCTCAGATGAGTCACTCTGCAGACCCCAAAAAAACTGGCAACAACACCCTTGTTGTCTCTCTTATGATACCTGGGCCTAATACTAAAGAGAAACTATTGTATCGGCCATGCACTTACATTAGATAATTTCCCTCGGTTAGCATCTATCACTTCCAGGAACTCTTTTGCTTAGTTGAGACGTTGGTTTTTCGAATATTTTATTCTGCCTGTTGATAGGGGTGGAACAACCTCTACTTGTTAAATGAATTGGTTGTTTTGGAACATTAGAAGAATGAATAAATTGTACAAGCAGAAGGAATATAGGCAGTACTTGATGAATGAAGACATAAGGCTAGCAGGAATAATTGAAACTCGAATTAAACAACACAATGTTCAAAAGAGACTAAAAAATATTACTCCTGGATAGGGCATCCACACCGCTTACTAAGAAGCAACCAATGGTAGAATATGGTTTATTGGGGATCTAAATTTCTACAAGGTTGCACTCATCAGAAATACATAACAATTGATCCACTGTTCAGTTAGAGACAAACTCAATGACCATGATTTTTAATCACTATCGTTTATGGGTTCAATACCGTAGAATAAAGAAAATCATTATGGAAAGACCTCCTTACTCAGGCTCAATGGATTTCACAACCTTTTTCTATTGAGTGGGGATTTTAATGCCATTTTAACACTTCAAGATAGACTAGTTGGCAATGTTGTAAGTATGAGGGAGATACAAGACTTTTCTGATTGCATCCACCGCATATCAGTAAATGAACTTCCTTAGCATAGAGATTACTATGAGTGAGCCATGCACTTACATTGGATAATTTCCCTCGGTTAGTAGCTATCACTACTAGGAACTCTTTTGATCAGTTGAGATGTCGGTGTTGTGGAAATTTTATTCTGCCTATTGATTGGGGTGGAACAACCTCTACCTGTTAAATGAATTGGTTGCTTTGGAATATTAGAGGGGTGAATAAATTGTACAAGCATAAGGAATGTAGGTAGTACTTCAAGAATAAAGATGTCAGGCTAGCAGGAATATTTGAAACTAGAATTAAACAACATAATGTTCAGAGGAGACTAAAAAATATTGCTCTTGGATGGGGCATCCAACCCACTTACCAAGAAGAAACCAATGGTAAAATATGGTTTATTGGGGATCTGGATTACTATAAGGTTGCAATCATCAGAAGTACATCATAATTGATACACTACCATATCGTAAAATATGGTAAAATGAGTTTCACTACCATTTATGAGTTCAATATCGTAGAACAAAGAAAAGCATTATTGCAGGACCTCCTTACTCTAGCTCAAGGGATTTCATAACCTTAGCTATTGAGTGGAGATTTTAATGTCATTTTAACACTTCAAGATTGACTAGCTAGCAACATTATAACTATGAGTGAGATACAGGACTTTTCTAATTGCACCCACCACATATTAGTAAATGAACTTCATTTGCATGGAGATTAATATACATGGTCCAACAAGTGATAGGGCTCTAACAGAATTACTTGCAGACTTGACAAAACATTTGGCAACTTTGAATGGATGTGGAACTGGTGTCGTGTTAACACTGAGCATGAGGTCCCTTCATACCTGATCATGTCCCAATTCTCTTCCACTTGCAAAACCAACAACGGGCTAACAAGGCATAATTTAAATTTTTTAATATATGGATAGAGCTGGACGAATTCTTACAACTTGTGGAGCTAGTTGGAGGAACCAGTTGGCACCTATGAAAATGAAAGATGTTTGGCTAAAATTAATAGCACATAAACCTGCTTCGAGGAGTCTCAATTATCAGGAATTCAAGCATATCAGGCAAAAGACTGATAATCCTAGAATTGAGCTTATACATGCACAAAAGGAGATTGCTCAACACCCTACTAATGATATGATTAATTTTGAAAAGTAGACCTTGACTAACTTGGAGAAATAGTCTATGATGGAGGAGAGTGCTCTCCGGCAAAAATCAAGGGCAAAATAGATTACTCTTTGTGATTCAAATACAAATCATTTCTCAGCTATAATCAAAGAACGACTCAGAGGAAACATTTTAGCTGGAACTAAACTGCATGACCCTGAGGATATTAAATACAACTTATACAGTTTTATAAGTGTTTAATGGGTTCATCATATTCCTCATTACCAACTGTTCATAAACATGTCATGTGTAGGGGACCTATACTTACTCACGCCCAGAAGCTTAAATTGTGACCTACAATCACTGATTAGGAAAGTTATGAAGTATTACAGAATATCGACGATGACAAGGCACCAGGTATTGACGGGTACAATGACTTTTTCTTCAAAAAAGCATGGATAATCATTAAAGAAGATATTATAACTGATGTAAAAGAATTTTTTTCCACTGGTTACCTATATAATCCTGCTAACTATACTGTTGTCTCCTTGGTACCTAAGATTTCCTGCCCTGCAACAGTGAAATATTTCTAACCAATTGCATGTTGTTCAGTTTTATATGCAGTTATTTCTAAAATCTTAGTATGTAGACTTTATGATGTTATAAGTTCTATAATATGCACGAGTTAGATTTATTCATGGGAGGAAGATCTCAGATAATATATTCCTTGCTCATGAGCTAGTAAAAGCTTGTAGTAAGAAAAATGTCTCCGTAAGATGCTTGCGTGCTAAAGAAGTCTTATGACTTTGTTGAATGGGTATATCTGGAGAAAGTGATGACTAAGTTGGTATATCCCTATCGGTTTACTACACGTATCACTACTTGTGTGAAAATAGGTAGTTATTCTATCATAGTGAAGGGGAAACTAATCAACCATTTCCAGCAGCCAAGAGTCTTAGATAGGGGGATCCAATATCCCCATTCCTCCATGCTATTGCTATGGAGTACCTGAGTAGAAGTCTCAATAAGCTACAGAGTGTCCCATCATTTAAGTACCATCCTCATGTGCTAAGATTCAAATAACACATCTATGTTTTGCCGATGATCTGTTATTGTTCTCTAAAGGTGATTAACAATTTGGCAAGGACATTTAAAACTGTTTTCAACAATTCTCCTTAGCTTCTGGATTCAGACAAACTTGGGTAACAGTTTAATTTTTTTTAAAGGTATATTGCAAATTATCAATCACTAATTATACAACAGTTGCGACTATCTATTTGGGAGCTACCCTTCGCTATCTTGGTGTGCCTTTATCTACCAAGAAAATAAATATCTTATAATGGATGCACCTAATTGATAAGATCACAACCAAAATTTCTACTTGAACAACCAGGAAACTCACATGTGGGGAGAATATAAATGGTCCACTCAGTTCTATTTGGTGTCCAATATTATTGGGTGTAACTATTTTTTTCTTCCCATTCAAGTGTTGAAACTAATTGATGGACTGTATAGAAGCTATGTTTGGTCTGTGAAGGACATGTTACAAAGAAATCACTTGTGGCTTGGGAGAAAATGTGTTGTTCAAAATCATTTAAGGGCTTGAATTTGATTCGCTTACAACTATGGAATAAAGTTGTTATAACCAAATTCTGTTGGGACCTTGCTCATAAGACAGACAAACTATGGATCTGAAACACCCTGGGTTTTTGCCTTAAAAATTTTCTAAGCTTTGAGCTCACTAGTACTGTAATGACTCATCATAAAAGTCATATGATGTAGGTACGGGTCAGGTGACCCAACTCATAAGGTGTCCAGTGATTAATGGTTGGATTTTTGTTGTAGGTACGACTTGGTGGGTATGGGTCGAATGGTGTGGTGATGGGTCATTCGGCTGATCCTTCACTTAATTTAAGACTTAGTAGCTTGACTTGGCTCTCAGTATGAGTGGCTCACTAAGAGCCATGAGGATAGGGTATGAGTGGTATAGTCAAGTCGTATGTTGTCTAGTATTATCCCCTTTGTATTATGTCTTAAGTACGACTAGGCCATACGAGTTGTATGTTCTGGTCACGAGTTGGGGAAATGGAGTCGTATTATGGATAGTGTGTGAATGTCCAACTTTTTATTCTGGGTACTATTGGATGGTACCAATCGTATGATGTGGTGATTAGTTAGAGGGTCAACTCGTACCCACCTGCGGTGATTTTATAGTTTTAAGTTGGAGGTATTCTGGACGTTTTCCCTCTTAACTCCTTTTGATCCCATGACATAAAACTATTTTTGGGACTTCAGTAACCTATTATTCTCAATCAAACACCCTCTAAACTCTCTCAAAATCTCTCTCAACTCTTTATTCAAGCAAAAGGCTAGGGTTTCTTCAAGATAATCAATTAGGGGCTTTCAAGATTGAATCTCTTAGTCTTCCTTGGTGTCTAAGGCATGTTACTCCTCCCTCATTGTTAGTTCAACTAAAAGTATATTTTAATGAATGGTTTTCATGGTATTATTGTGGTAATATTTGTGTTTTGGAATATATATTGGGGATTTTGGTTGTTCTTGGTTGGATAATGTTTTCCCATGTTTTACTTATGATTTCATGTTATAATTATGGTTTGAACAAGTGTTTTCATGGGAATGGTCAATTGATACATGGTTTTGGGTTTTGGAAATCTTATGCCCTCAACATGTTTCTTAAGATGCCTATAAGAATGATTTTGTCACATAGTTTGACAATTATTGAAAAATTTGCATTGCATAATATGGTAATGGAACCTAAATTAGTTTGGTTGGTTTTAAATGGTTTGGAAAAGCCTTGGTGGCCATGTCTTTGGTTTAATTGGAAATCTTGTGGGGTACATAGGAATCCCCTAAGTGTTGAGTAGTGATATTGCTTGCAAGCTATAGTTGGTATGATGATACCACTTCATAATGCCTTTACACTTTACCCCGAATTGGTGGTTTGGTTTTATGCTAAATATTTTAATTGGGCAATAAAGGCAGGTTGTGATAGCTAACCGTGAAGGTGTAAGTTCGATGGACGAACACTGGGAACTCATGTTAGATGACATGAGGGTTGGTCTGGTGACCATATGCTTGTAGGGTACATGGGAATCCCCAAGTTTATACTTGTATATATGTATCATGCAGGGCGAAGGGTACACGGGAATCCTTGTCCCCTATGACATCTCTGGTTCGTGCGGCTACACGCACCGAGGCCTGTTCAGGGAATAACACTGGACCCATATAGCCCGTGGGTGGATTATGACAGGAAAGCTATACAACCTAGGTTACAGTTTTAAGCACATGCTAAACCCGATTCCCCTTCCCGATATGGTATATATGTATCTATGTGGTTGTATATGGTTATTTACATTAGTTTTAAATAATGGCATTATTTTATCCTTATTCTTGAGTACATGCTAGAGTTCACCCGCTAATCGTCTTCGGGCGTTGTATCCCCATGCGATGCAGGAATCGGCTATACTACTCCTACTGCTCAGTGACTTGGATTCGGGACAGCCTTCGTGTTAAAGTCAAGTGGTGAGCTTTCATACTCTAGAAGACTCCATTTTATGCTATGGACTTCTTTATAATATTTTTATTTCTTAGACTTTGGTTATGGCTATGATTGGGGGCATTTCCCGACTGGATATTCTTGATTTTTGGATAGAGGTTTTGTGTTACTACTATGGACATGGGAGGTGTCAGTATTAGTGTCAGCCTTCTATTTGTATTGCCATTGGGTATGACACCAGTTGGGTATTTAATTGGATATTTTGTTGGTTATGGTTATGAACTTCTTTAAATATCTTTTAATTGATTTTTTATATCTTGTTATATGTTCGAAATTCATTCAACATAGGGTGTAGGGTGGTTATGGTTGGGCATTGGGGGTGGTCTTCGGTTCGAGTTAGACTTGAGATGCCCGACATGACTAGCCCCTGGTTTGGATTGTGTCAAGATCAAGTGTCTCAATAATTATTATGTAAAGCGTACCATATTAGTTCTTATGCAATACTAAAACAGGCTAATTCGATGACTAGAAAAATCTTTGAAGTAAGGGAGAACTTGGATCAATTTCCAGCACCTGCCTCATCCAGTACTATCATGATCATAGTTTTATTTACAATTCCTTGGTGATCTTCCAAGAGTTTAGTATAAATACTTGCTCTTTGGTAATCATGCGAGACCCAAGGCATATCATATAATATGAACTGGCTTGAATAAAAGATTATTGACTGCTGATAGGTTTGCCGAATGAGGGTTAGATCATAATTTAACTTGTTCATTATGCTAAATGAAAATCATCAACACCTATTTGTACATTGTCCATTTTCAAAATCTATATGGAGGAGGACATACTTGTGGACCATGATTCCTATGTATCAAGCAAATGATTAGGACAACTATGTGATGTAGAGTTGCCAGAATGCCAAAGGGAAGTCTCAACAAACTCAGTTATTCAAAATGTTGTTTGCAGAATGTGTCTATACAATCTGGATAGAGAGAAATCATTGAATCTATGAGAAGCAGAGTAAGAATGTGGAGTGCATTGCCAAAGAGATAGCAAATATTTGTAATGTCAGAGGCCAGACTAGCGTTAGAACATTTGTTCATAGCCTTAAATTCAGGTTTTCACATATGCTAGTTTTGAGTGTTTGTTAGTTTCTTTTTTATTGACCTAGCAAGTTGTGTTAGCTTCTCAATGCATTATAATTCTCATACGGGTAATTAATAAATAAATTTAGCTATAAAAAATGGAGCAAAATACCTTCATTAGTTTTTTAATCTCAGAAATACTCGTCTGTTAAATATTTTTGACTTAAAATTACCCCATCTCTAATGGTTGGACATCAAGCATGTCACTTGGACAATCCACGATAAAGTCCACATGAAAAATTCCTCACTTAAAGACATCAATATGTACACTGCACAAGTAGTGTCTCTAGATTTTTAAAGCAAAAACCACTGCAGCCAGCTCAAGATCATGGGTCGGGTAATTCTTCTCATGCAGTTTCAACTGTCTGGAAGCATAGGCTATAACCTTACCTTTCTACATCAACACACAGTCCAAACCAACTCTCGAGGCATCACAGTACACCATAAAATAATCTACACCATTGGGCAAGGTCATCACAGGGGCTGAAGTGAGTCGAGTCTTCAACTCCTGAAAACTCTTCTCGCAAGAATCCAACCACAGGAATTTAACTTTCTTTTGTCTTAACTGGGTCAAAGGAGCCGCAATAAAAGAGAAACCTTCAACAAAACGATGGTAGTAGCCAGCTAGACCCAAGAAACTCCTAATGTCAAATAGGGAAATAGGTCTAGGCCAATTTTTCACAGCTTCTACCTTTTTACTATCAACTCGAATACCTTCAGAAGAAATAATATGACCTATAAAGGCTACTGACCTAGCCAAAATTCACACTCGCTAAACTTGGCGAATAACTGATGATCTCTAAGGGTCTGCAAGACAATTCGAAGATGATTTGCATGGTCGTTTTCATTTTGGGAGTATACAAGGATATCATCTATGAACACAATAACAAACATATCCAAGTTCTGTCTGAACACCCAATTCATAAGGTCCATAAAAGCTTCTGGGGAATTAGTTAGCCCAAAGGACATAACCAGGAATTCAAAATAACCATAGCGAGTGCGGAAAGCTGTCCTAGGAATATCACACATCTTAACTTTAAGCCGGTGGTAATCGGACCTCAAATCTATTTTTGAGAAATAGCTAGCACCTTGTAGCTGATCAAGAAGGTCATCAATTCTAGGAAGAGGGTACTTGTTCTTGACTATGACCTTTTTAAGCTGATGATAGTCAATGCACATACGCAATGAATCATCTTTCTTCCGTACGAGTAGAACGGGTGCGCCCCAAGGAGACACACTGCACCTTATGAAACCCTTATCTAGAAAATCTTTGACTTGCTCTTTTAAATCTTTAAGTTCTGTGGGGGGCATATGATATGGAGAAATAAAAATAGGCTATGTATCGGGAAGAAGATCAATCCTAAATTCTATCTCTCTATCGGGTAGTACCCCTGGGAGATCTTTTGGGAAAACATCAAGAAACTCATTGATGACACTGATAGACTGAATAGTCGAAGTCTTAGACTTATGTCTTTAACTCAAACTAAATGATAGATGCAACCTTTGGATATCAATTTCCTGGCTTTAAGGTAGGATATGAAATGACTCTTGGGGGATTGGGAAACTGAAAGAGTGAAGCCAATCCATACCCAAAATAATTTCAAAATCAACCATGTTTAACTCAATCAAGTCCGCAAACATGACTCTGTGAAGGACAGTTATAGGACACTTCTTATACACTTGCTTAGCAACAATAGATTCACCTACTAGAGTAGAGACTAAGAAAGGCTCAAGAATCTTTTAAACACTGATCCCAAAATTCATAGCCACTAATAGAGTCACATAAGAAAGATTTGACCCAGGATCCATCAATACATACACATCGAAAGAATTCTCCTGCTCTTGGCGGGGTGGTATAGCATAAAAGCAATTCTGGCACTGGATACTTGCAGTACTAGATGAGGCGCCCTGAGGAGGAGTTAGACGGGCTAAAGGGACTGGGGCACTATTAGCCTAACTTTAGGGACGAATATTATGCCTCTCCTGTCTATCATACGGGCAATCTCTGAGTTGGTGGCCCAACTTACCACAACCAAAACAACCTCTCCGATCAATTAAGCATTCACCCATATGATTCCTACAAAACTTTGGACACGAGGGATAGTTAAGTCTATTACTCACACTGTTCTGAGACCTGTATATAGTAGGCCTACTGCCCCTGCTCCTGCCTGATTTTAGACGCAAGAGCACTAAATGATAAGGGCGTTGGGATAAATGAATGGATCTGGAACTGAGGGAGGTTCCCTCCGGCAAATCTAGTTTGACCATACCCTTGCTTCTCTAATCTAACTCTCTTATTTCCTCTTACTCTTTCTCTCTCCTTCACCTTGTCCGCTTTAATCTGTTGAGCATGTATCATTAATCTAGAAAGATCCATGTCCCTATTAAGCATAGCGGACCTACACTCTTTCACAACATAACCAGATGCACCAGCTAAAAACTTACTCATACTGGTTTTAGAATCAGCCATCATACGAGGAGAATATTTAGATAACTGGTTGAACTTAAGACTATACTCCTTAACTGTCATGGAGCCCGGTCTCAACTTCATAAATTTCTCTAGTTTTGCTTCCCTCAGCTCTAGGGGAAAGAATCTATCCAAGAAGGCATCCTGAAACAACTGCCAAGTCATGAGAGCGACATCCCCCCCTTTGCTCTTCCTCCATATCTCCAACCAATCATAAGCAATATCTTTCCAGTGATAGAAAGCTATCTCCATACTTTTTTCCACCGTTACATACATTATTTGGGTGATCTTTTTCACCTCATCTAGATATATCTGCGGGTCTTCACCTGTCTTTGACCCATAAAACTCTGGCGGATTCATCCACATAAAATCATGAACCTAAGCTACCGCTGAATTACCTTCTTGTAGAGATGGAACTGTGACTTGAGCATAGGTCTAAGAATTGGCAGTAATCTCTTGGGATAGTGCCTGAAAAGCTGCTCGGAATTCAGCGTGGGACACTGTCTCACTTAAAGGATCAACGAGTTAAGGTCGTTCATTATTTCTGGGAGCTCTACATTAAGGCATTTTTTGTCATAATAGAACATGAATTAATAGCAGAGAGAAACAGTTTAGGAATGATAGACTTTTAAAAAAAAGAAATGACTTTTCCTAATACGTCCCGTAGCCTCTTGCTCATAGATGTGGTATGCTATACACTGATGATCAAGACTCTATGTAACGCAGCTTGTCAGACTCCCTAGGACTCTTCAAACATTAGGCTCTGAATAAACTTTCTATAGACTTCTTTTCCCACTTCTTGAGTTAGGGTTCTTGATGTTCTTGACTTGGAAGTTTTAAATTTTGAACTAATTTGTGAAAACTATGGCTTGATTTTGAGATGTTTAGATAAGAATTGGTTTGGAATTTTGGAGAAAACCCCTAGATTTTTGGGATGGAATGGAAGAAAAATGAGGATTTCCTCCTTTACTTAGGTATATATTGTAATACCCCGAGAAATTTTTCGTTGAAAGTTTGTGCATAAACATGTTGGGTTCTATCTTCTAGAATGAATTATAAATTGTCCGTACAAAATGTATTAGATTATGATCCACCATTGCGTAGAGTATCAAATAAGCTTTCCAACGATATGTAGATCATCCAAAACGGACACCCGAGCGACGATTTATGAACATTCCGATCGAACCGTGAATAGTAGTAAACAGTAAAATGTGCAGGAAAAAGTACTGAGGCCTGGCGTATTTTTGCTCCAATTTTAAATGATCGTAACTCCTTTTACATAATGATCTGGGTGATCTACTGTATACCAATGGAAAGATCTGTGAGTCCTCTTTCTAATGAATTTGGTTTCATCTAATTTTTCTATTGGAGCAAGAAGTTATGGTCGATCTACTTCAGCCTATCAAAAGTGAATTTTTGGGTCAACTTCAAACGATCATAAATCCTCGTACACAATGATCTGGGTGAGATACTTTATATCAATGAAAACATATGAGAGTCCTCTTTCTAAAGAAATTAGTTTCATCCAATTTGGATATCGGAGTAAAATGTTATGGTTGATCTACTTCATACTATCAAAACAGTACACCAAAGGACAGATTCGAGAATTATTTGATTTTTAGGGGCGTTTTGGTCATTACACCTCACCAAAAATCCATCCAAACCCTATATTAAAGCCTATTAGAATCATTATATATTATATTTCATCAAATTTCCTCAAAAAGAAAACCCTAAGCTCCTACATCCAACTTCAAGAACCTCCAAAGTTCACCATTAATTCTACAAATTTATTCAAGATTCCAAGTTCCTAGTTCAAGAACTCCAAGAACCATCATTCAAAGGCACCGTTAACATCTTAAAAATGAGTATCAATTTAAAGTTCATCATTCAAGGTATGTGGGGTTTTTCAACAAGAACTCTCTTTCGTTCTTGTGCCCAAAAGTAATTTTCTTGGATGATGATTACTCTGTTGATATTTGAGGGTTATTTATGGAAACCCCATTGATTTGTGTTGACCTGAATGAAAATGGCTCAAAGGGATAGCTTGGGGCTACTCATAGCCTTAAGCACCATGTGTCGCTCCGGGACCCATTTTTCGAGGCGTTACATATATAAAGGATAAGAACGGGTGGAAAATACCAAAATACCCTAGAGAAAATTCTAAAACTGGAGCCCAATTTTTAGCCCTAGTCTGACGCGCCATGATCACGGTCCTTCACTGGATTTGGAAAATTAGGAAACTGCTCAGTGGCGCGACGCGGTGAAATCGCATTGCCACCTTGGTTGTGACCTGAAATGGCACTGCGATGTGGTGGAATCATGTTGGTGCACTGAAATTTGACAATCCTGATATTGAGCCTTGGCGCAATGCATCAATATCACAGAGGCTCACTGGAAAATGACAATTGGGATATTATGTATATCCACGATGCGCTGAGGGTCTAAATAATGATGTTTCACGACTGGGACTTCAAATAGTCATAAATTCTTGCTCCGATCTCCAATTTTGACAAAATTAGTATTGACAAAAACTTATTCAAATATCCACATGATAAAAATTAGAAATTAAAGAAATACAACACGATATAATCATCAATCACTTGTCATCCATATTCACTCAAAAGACGAATTTAGGCTTAAGGAACGATCGGGGTATTACATAATGCCCCAAATTTTCATGTACTAAACCTCTCATATTTTATTCACAACATCATATCCAGCCTGAGGTAATGGTTACTCATAAGTTGAATCACTCATTTCTATCTCAGCCTTATAACCATTCCCATGTCATTGCATGTATTCAAGAAATCTGTTCAGTCTATGAGATTTAGTTATGTGTCATGTTTCAAACGCAGTCATGTAATCACATTTTCAGAATCTATATTCAGTAAGTAACCTCAATTCCTCAGTGTTCTTAGTTTAACCAACCTTATTTGAGGATGAATGTTCCCAAAGAGGAGATATTATAATACCCCGAGAATCCATACCAATATTAGAACCATTCTTCAAGCTCATGAGAAATGAATTATAGTGATTTTGTAATTTTATGAGTGAGTTTGATGTATATTAAGGCCTCAAATAACTCCTAGCTATTAGACAAATCAAAATATTCCTTACTAATTGAGTTCTTGAAAAGGATGTTGCTATGGTCAACTTCAACTGAGCATATCTTTTGTTTTACTAAGAATTTTTGAGCTCATGACCCACTAACGGTTATATAATTGAATTATCTTTCCAACGATACCAATTTTGCCTAAATCTGATTTCCGAGTGAAAAGTTATAGTATTTTTCGTGTGGAACAGTAGGTCACTGCGACTACACCGCTCAGCGGTGCCTATACCAGTGGAACCAATACCTCTCAAAGGTAATCCTAAAAATCAGGATTGCCCAAAATAGTAGGTCACTGATATTACCTCGCTCAGTGGTGCCTATAGTAGTGGAACCAATACCGCTCAGCGGTAAGCCTAAAAATTGAGATTCTGCTGAAACTTTTAATTTTCTAGGGACAGTTTGGTCTTTTCCTATGCCCCCAATCCATGGAAAACACGGAATTAAATCACCCAAAAGCATATTTGGTCATATTTTATTCAAATTCTCCCAATTTAAAACTATTCTCTCTCAAGAACAAACCCTAGCCCTTCAAAGATTCAAGCT
This sequence comes from Capsicum baccatum var. pendulum, assembly GCA_030864225.1. Taxonomy (NCBI): domain Eukaryota; kingdom Viridiplantae; phylum Streptophyta; class Magnoliopsida; order Solanales; family Solanaceae; genus Capsicum; species Capsicum baccatum. Next base: position 113,025,569 of record CM061555.1, on the reverse strand, counting down.
CAAGTTCAAGAAAACCACCAAGAACCTTGAAGAATTCTTCATTAAGGTATGTTAGATGTTCATTCATGGGTTCCTTTTACCTATGGAGTCCAAGAACCCAATTTCAAGTTTAAAAGAATGATTTTTACATGGTATCATGAACTTTAACCATGAATTCCCTACGAATTTTGATTTTATATTATGTTTATACATAATTTGTTGTTGAAGTTAAACTCTACACGTTTGAATGATGGTTACTCGTTGGTTTGTACATTAAATTATGATTTAGTATCAAAATCATGATATTACTATATGTTTAAAATGATTTCCAGGTTTAAACACTGAATTGCAAGTGTATGATAAAATGTCCAAAGGAATGAATTTTGAATAATGGTTACTTATCATGTCCTTAAGGTTTTGTACGATCTTGTTGTTATTTCAATCGAGTCCCGGGGCATATGAATACCCAAAATCTAGCTACTTATCTAGTCTCCAGTAACTATAGAATGGTTTAGGATAGTTATGAGAATTTTTAGTTCAGCCAGTCACCAAAAATAACAAAACTTAGTTCAGTCTAGTACTCAGTGTCTTTCAGTTGGGAGTAGGATTTAGCACCGAGTGAATGCAGGGATGACGACTTCCCCGTCAGTTAGGCAGAGTCATTAGTAACAATCCCTATATTCCAGAACTATGTATCCAGCGTAGGATATGAGGAGTAACTCATCAATTCAGGCTTGACTACCTCTAAGGGTCACCCATCAGTATAGGATTAACACCCTAGTCCTTCGAGACATCAGTTAGTGGATACACCCAACCATTGTTAGTACCCGTGGAATGGTACTAACGCCCTTCCAACTAGGGTTACAGGTTAGACCCTGATAGTACATTAGGGAATGTCGGTTATAGTTAGCTTCCACAGTCTCAGTTTAGTATTCAGTACAGAATACAATTTTAGATTTGCTTGACCATGGCATACGGTTATCTGTTATTCAGTATCAGTATTATAGTACTTCAGTTTGCAAATTATTTTAGTATCATGTTGCATGCTTGGCCATGCATTCTTAGAATTTACAGCTTTCACGTATACTATTGTCTTAGTCATCTCATCCTATTTATTCAGCCATGTATTATTTATGTTCATGAATCCATGCGTATCAGCCTTACCTCATTTAGCGTACCAGTACATTCAAAGTACTGACCGCATACTCGTTTCTTGTGCTATGATGTCTCTTATTATAGGTTTGGACACTTAGATTCCTGACCGCACTTAGACATCCTAGTGCATCAGTTGTAGTAGTAGTGGTGAGTCCTAATAATCTGAGGACCAATGATGTTTATGTCAGCATTTCTTTTCAGTTCAGTAGTTAGCCATAGTTAGTTGGGAAATTGTCCCATCAACTCTATAGTCAGTCTATTTAGAGGCTTTTAGATTAGTGTAGACAGAAAGTCAATTTTCAGTCGCATTATTAGTTACTTTGTCAGTATTGACAGTATGTTTCAGACGTGTTAAACTAGGATTCAGTGTTGATTTTTTTGTTTTTAAAAACCTTATGGCATTTTCAGTTAAAGTTCCTCGTATGTCTTTGTTATTTTATTCAGTGCTCACATCAGGTACCAACTCATGGGTTAGCTTATGGTCCATTGGGGCTGTAAGCACCGTGTGGCATCCAGGGTGTGTTCTCGAGGCATTACAGGTTTTAAAATTGGGTTTATGCTTATTAAATGAGAAATGTTTTACGTGAATATTGGTGTCGACTATTCAAATGACGTTTTTATCCATGTGGCATGTTTGATGTCTAACCATTAGAGATGGATAATTTTGAGCCAAAAAGTTAATGGAGGAGTATTTTTTAGCCAAAAAAACTAACAAGGGATATTTTTGATCCATTTCAAATAGTTTAGGGGTACTTTTTGCATTTTTCTATTTTTGAAATCCCAAACCACAAGTACTCAATTAGATAAATAACCATTATAATGTAGTGTGCAATAGGGGTGGACATTCTGTTAGTTCGATTTGAATATCTATTCAATTTTCTAATTTTTGATTTGGCTAAAATGACAACCATAATTGAACTGAAAGAAATTTAATTCAGTTTAATATTTACAAATTTGGTTTGATTTTTTTTCTTAATTTTTATTTTAATTTTGAAGATCAAAGTAGTGGGCCTTTTTTTCTCATGACTGAACTTTTGAAATTGGTAATATTTTTAGAAAAATAACTTTCTCCAAATCTTATTTTCATTTCCAAACGTAAATGGTTCAATCATGAATCAAATGAAAGAACCCATAAATTTAACATAACTACATTATGCATAAGTTTTTCAAAGTTATGCTGCAGAACTGCATAACAAGAACCGAATAACAAAATAAGAAAACAATTTATAGAACTGCATATGTCGGAGTTCTAACAACTTGCATAATCTAATCCCCTTGACATTATAACTTCACCTTTGGAGATTGGAGTCCAAATTAGAACTTAAGTAAAAAATTTCATGGTTTGCTCAGCATTCTTTTCCCAAAGTGACCTAAAAATGTGAAAGAGATTCTAAAAGAGATTGACAAGTTCAATGCAATGCAAAAGGAACCTTAGTAATTTAAAGGATGTTAAATCTAGGACCTGGTCCCCAGACCTATTTCCAAAACAATTTCTAGAATAAAGTGGTGTATTGAAATAAACAAGTTGAGGCTGGGATTGATCAAATTAACCTAACCTGCTAAATGTTTTAGTTTCTCTTCTTAAAATTGGCTATGAGTAACAAACAAGTATACCATGTAAATTAGGTACATATTAGTCTAAATTAGTACTATACCTTTGCAGGTATACACCCATGGGGAACTGTTTTACAGGAAAACAGTTGAGGCTAACACAAATAGAGAATTTACTCAAGAAAGAGAAGGACCTGATCTCCTCTCTCATTTTAGTTCCAAAATAATGTTCTTTAAAAATCATAAAATTCTATCTTAAATGATAGGGATCCTTTCTTATCTGTACAAAAGCTGCCAATTCACAGCAATTGTGAAGTGTCGCACCTAGTGAAGTTAGACATGTCAATTCAAAAAAAAGGGAAGGGACTTTTTAAATGTCAAGAGGTCACTTCTCTTAATTACAAAATCAAAATGGCAGACATTCCTACTTTCTCAACTCCCATTAAAGTCCCAGAAGTAGATAAGGCCCCAAAAAATCAATTTAAATATTCACAAATCAAACACCCTAATCCATTAACACCATAACAATAGAAGAAGTCACCTTTAGTCGTCAACAAGAACTTGTGTTAACTCTACTCACTAGGTCTTTTCTAGAAATTCTAGAACCCCTAATTGAGTCTGTCCCTATTGAAACTTCCTCGAAATTTCTACTGAGTCAACCATGGTAGAGGATTGAATTAAGGTTTTGGGTTCACCGATAAATAAGAAACCTCCCAATTCGAAGTTTTTCTTTCCTTAAAAGAACTAAAATCACCTGAAGATTCTCAAATCCCTCTTTCCTCTAAAGAATTAGAAGGTACAAAACTCTCAAAACACTTATAAGTACTTTGTTCCCTTACTCCCTTGGATTCAAACCCCATCTTTGCTTAACTTCTTGATGAAGAAATACTGGTAAAGATATTTAACCTTTCTAGTAGTGAGAATTGGGTAGCTTAAATCATGTTTTTGCTTGAAAATGACCCCAAGAAAATCCCATTCAGTGTAGAAGATCAAGTAGTATATGAAAAAAGTGATATGAAAAAGGATAGAGAATTTGTGCTCCTCTGAAATAAGGAAGAGGAAGTAGATATGGATGAACTACCTCTATGATAGTGTATAATGAAGCAAAGAGGAAGAAAAGACAAAGAAAGGTGGTTGATATAGGTATGAAGGTTGCTAGATAATATTTTACTAGGGGATCTAAACATAAATTGTTAATGGATACTATGAAGGGTAGCAAGTCTTCTACTGATAAGAGAAGATGACTAAAGAAACCTATAATGGTGGAGGAGGAAAATTTTAAAGCTGTAGAGGTTGGAGAAGGTTAGGACATTGATCCTGATGTTGCTACTATAACTAATAAGAGAAAAAAAGAAATTCATGTAGCAGGAAGGACCAAGTTCTGCAGTCCAAAGTCTAGTAGCCTTGTTGGAAGCAAAAAGAAACACATCACTATTAAGAAGAAAAAAGGTCTATGAGGGACGTGGTCCTAAGAATATAAAATCTATTGAAAAAGAGGAGTCAAGTAGTGAATCCAAAATAAGAAGAAAGGAGGAAGAAAAAAAGTTAGCATCTAGAGAAACAAGAAATATGATTTTGAAAACTCTAAGGAATTTTTTGGGAGAATGTTTGATCCTAGGATTTATGAGAAACCTGGAATGGTAGAGTTGGTTGAGTATGTAAGGCACCAGGGAAGGTTACATATCTTATAGGAACCAACTCCCATGGTTTTTAAAAATAAAGTAAGAGAATTCTATTATTCAATGGATTTATCATAAGATAGATTAATCCTGGTTGTGAGGTACAAGAAAAGGAAATAAAACTAGATGAAGAGGCACTAGAAAAAATTTTGGAAGTGCCTATTATGGGTGTGAGGACTGTTGTAAAACAACAAGCCTCAACTGAGTTCATGATTGATGCTTCTAAAGTAGGAGGAACTTTAATAATTGGTGTTAGGATGATATTCCTCACAAGTGAGTTCCAGTTAGTGTTTGAATTTTTGAACAAGGTTCTTTTACATAGGTCGGAGAAGAAAACAATTTCTTCTAGTGTTTATCTATTTCTGATAGAATATTTTAGTAAGTTTGAGTTGATAAGTTTGTCTGCTCTTATGATAGAGCTCATAAATAAGCAGTCGATCCATGAGAAGGAAGAGAGACATGGGATGGCTTATGGGTACTTCTTGAAAAAGATTTTGATCACTTTGGAGTGATTAGGACTAAAGAGACTCCTAGAATAGTCAAACAAAAGTTTAGTCTGATAATATTGGTGGAAAATGAATACATAGAAGGAAAAGTGGGAACTGTGTCCCAAGTGTTAGAACTTTTGGCTACTCAAGAAAATTTAAGGAAGGAAATGGAAGATATGAGGATTAAGTTAGCCTATAAGGATGCTGAGATAGTGCACTTGAAGATGAATAATTAGAATTTATCCTTAGAGGGATCTAGTGACACTAAGGATCTTACAGCAGAAAATACAAAGCTCCAGGCCAAGGTTGCAGAACTTACTGGTGAAGTTCAAAAGCTGAATGCAGAAGGGAAGACCCTCACTAAATAATTGTTGGATTCTCATTCTTTTGAGACTTCCAGAATGGAGTTGTTGCTCCAATCCTTCTCCCCTAATCTACCATCTACTTGAGTCCCCATCATTTCTGTGTTAGTTTGCCATTCTTGTGTTTTTTTCCAGTCCCTATTTCTATTGTGTTTTTTGAAGAAGATTTTTCATATTTTTTATGTATATTGTAATGGTGCTGATATCCCTTAACCATGAATGAATTCCTATTTGTGTGTTTCACCTATTTTCTCTTTATTTTTTCAAAAAAAAAAAGAAATAAAGTTATTCTTCATGTTAGTGTTATGATTTAGCTATCTTGTTCTTATCTTATTATTGGTTTACTATTATCACTTTTTAATGATGTTAAAAGAATGAATACTGAATTCATATTGTAGGGACCAGGTGTGTTGAATAATAAAATGATATGTTAAGGACTAGGTGCTAGGTGAATATGTGTTGAATATTGGTAAACATGATGGCTTATTCATAGAGGGAAAGTATGGTGTATGTGACAAAAGGAACATTGATGAGTGTGCAGGTATATTGATAGGGGGAATATTGAAACATAGTGAATTGTTAAGTTTTTTATGTCAATTAAAAACAAGGGTCCATGCCCCTAAGTTTCCTGATATATTGGCAGGGGAAGCAAGTTGCATATTGATAGGGGGAACATTCACTGGTAGTAGTGATAATCAGTCTTACTAAATAAGGTGAATAAATTTGATGCCCCAAGTTTTGTGGTCAAGTTTTGTGGTTTTTCATTGTCAAAAAGGGGGGAAATTGATATATCTTGTTTTGATGATTATCATCTTACAACAAGGGCCCAGGTCCCTGGGTCTTCGTGGAAATATGCAGTTGTCGCATGGCCTGCACAGTCTTGTCTTCTAGTGTAACAAATTGCACAGGTGATATGTTTACCAGTTAGGACACTTGGCCCAATTAGATTTCTACCCTAATCACTATTCCACTATAAAAGAAAAAGAATGCTTCTCAATTGAGTATTTTGTGCAAATTAGAACAAAGAGGGAAAGAGGCAAAAACTCAACTTTACAACATTTCTCAAGTTCTTAATTTTTGTATGTGCTGAAAGAGTGAGTGTTCTTGAGTCAAGTCATGGTCTGTAATTAAATTACTCGTGTTATAAGAGTAATACTCCTTTCTTTGTGTTTTTAAGAGTCCTTAGGTAGAGGTACCTAAGTTTGATATTGGATTAGAGATAATCAATATCAAGATGAGTTCTTGACAGAGTTGTAAAAGAGAGTTTGTAATAGAGTTTTTACAATCTAGTTGAGCCTAGAGTTAGATTCATATCGAGTCTGTAATAAAGAGTTTCATTATAGTGGATTGTTGAGAACTTGTAAAGGAAAGATGTGTTTTTTCTTCTCTTGAGCAAGGAGGTTTCTATGATAAATCATTATGTTCTTTACTTTCCTGCAAGGTTTTAATTTCTCAGTGCATTACTATTTTATTGCATGTGTTTGACTCTAGGGGACTTGGTCCCTCATAGTGTGGTACAATGCCCTTACATTTCATCATGTCATGGTTCAGATCTTGTTTAGTAGCAGAGACGAAGGTAAAGCAAGATAGCGATCCTGTTTTTCTTAAGTTGAAGGACACAGTCCAATGTCAGAAAGTTAAGGTTTTCTTATTAGTGGGATATAGTGTTCTTCAATGTTAGGGCAACTTATGTTCCAGATATGGATGACTTAAGACAGAGGATAGTGATAGAAGCTCATATTTCTCTATATTTTATTCACCCATGAGTCACTAAGATGTATTGTGACCTACGAGAAGTCTATTTGTAGAATGGCATGAAGAAGGATATTGTGGAATTTCTTGCCAAGTGTCCAAATTGGCAAAAAGTTAAGTTTGAGCACCAGAGAACAGGTGGTATATCCTAGAATATTAGTATTCCTACTTGGATTTGGAAAGTGGTGAATATGGATTTTATTATAGGGTTGCCTCGTACTCGCAGACATCATGATTCTATTTGGGTTATTATGGACTGGATAACTAAGTCAACACATTTTATGTCGATTAACACTTTAGATTTAGCCAAGGATTATAATAGACTTAACCTTATAGAGTTTGTGAAATTTTATGGAGTGTCTTTGACTATCATCTCAAATAGGGGTACTCAATTTACTTTTCAGTTTTGGAGACTTTTCCAAAGGTCTCGATAACCAAGTTTCTCAACATATCTTTTACCCATAAATAAATGGTCAGGCAGAGAAGACCATTTATACATAAAAATATATGTTGAGAGCTTGCGTAATTGATTTTAAAGATAGTTGGGATGATCTCTATCCTTTGATTGACTTTTCCTAAAATAACAATTCACTCTTTTATTTAGATGGAGCTCTTTATGGTAAGAGGTGTAGATCACCATTGGTTGGTTTGAGGTTCATAAAACTACCTTTATAGTACTTAAGTCCATACGACTATGTATAAAGTTTAGTTGACTAGAGAAAGTCTGAATATAGCTTAGAGTTGTTCAAAATCCTATGCTGATGTAAGTAGAAGGAAGCTCGAGTTCATTATTGATGATTTAGTCTACTTAAAAGTTTCACCCCTGAAAAGGGTGAAGAGATTTGACAATAAATAGAGCTCTGTCCGTGTTATGTGTGTCTGTATAAGATTTTAAGATGTATTGGCAATATGACCTATGAGTTAGACTTTCCTATAGACTTAGCATCAGTGTGTCCAGTTATTCATGTGCCTTTATTAAAGTAATACATTGGTGATCCAGCTTTAGTTGTGCCTTTGGAGAGTGTGGGTATGGAGATAGTCTCTCTTATGAATAGGACCTAGTTGAGATTATTGACCATCAGGTTTGTGAGTTGAGAAACAAAAGGTCTCTTCAATGAAGGTTATTTGGAGGAATCATCTAGTTAAGGGAGCTACTTAGGAAGCAAAAATAGTTATGATGACCAAGTATCCTCCCTTTTTCACTTTGAATTTAGTTTTAGATTGAGGTAACAATTTCCTCGTCAGTACTCGTCTTAATCGTATGTCACTCAGTTTCTCACATGTCTTAGTATGCATTCATAAGTTTTGTTTAGTTTATGTTTTAGTTAGATATTTAGTTATCTTGTCAATATTCATCTCTTAGAACTCGATGTTGGCATTGCAACTCTTTCCCTATCTTTTAAGCCTAGTTAGTCTTTATTCAAGGATGAATAATCCCTGAGGGGAGATATTGTAACATCCTAAATTCCTAAACTAAGACCAGAGCTATTCTTCAAATGCGTATAGAACTAAACTCAATAATTTCTTAGCATGGGAGTGCTTTAGATATAAATTAAGGTCATAAGGAACTTCTATCTCAAAGATAATTGAAAGATTCTTTACCAATTGATTTTTTGTATAATATTTTACTAGGATCACATTCAAATAAGTATAAATCCTAGCAAATAAATATTTTTGTAGCTCAATACCCACAAAATTAAAGGCCTTTGAGTATTCTTTTCAATACCACAGATCATTCATAAATTCAATTTCAAAGAAAGAAGTTATAGCTTTTTTAGTGAAACACTGTCAAGATGTTAGATATGACAACCCATACAATGAATCGTTGGATCATAGAAAGAACTTTTCTATGTCTTCATATGTATAGCAGGCGAAAAAATACCTAAAGTGAATAAAACATCTCAAAAGCCATGAAAGAGACTAATGAATCATTGGAAGAACCAATGAACTATTGGTTGTTCCATTGATGAAGTGTATAAGACCCTCATGAACCACCAGAACCCAAGACTGGTTGGAAGAACCAATGAACCATTGGTTGGTCTATTTATTGTCCACATCAACTTTTTAGTTACAATTTTAAAGGGCAATCTGGTCTTCTCCTGTTATTTAAACCCCTACACTATGTTGTTTGTCCATCCCAAAAGGTAAATACTTAATCTTAACCTACTCCTATTCCCGTATTCCCTCAAACTTATGTAAACACCCAAAGAAAAAAAATAAAATATGCGATTAAACCCTCCCAAGTCCCAAGATCTAGGATTCATTATATTTAGGCTTTAGGTCTGAGATTTTAGCAAGGTTTTCACTTCCAAGTATGTGGGATTTCATCAATGGGTGTCCTTTTAACTATTGAGCCATTAACTAAAAGTTTTTCATTTAATTCATTCTTTAGAACTTAGGATTTTCATGAAAAGTATGTTTCTCTTTATATTTTTGTTCCTAACAATGAATATTCCATGAATACATATTTTCTCATAAAATTCAGTTCTTTATAGACTTATATTTTATAAACCTTCATTACATTGATATTTTGTGTTTTGGACTTGTGTTTTAAAAATTCGTACTTTAATCAGAATATAGAATTTGTCATGAATAATTGTATTCTTCTTAGATGACGGGCTATGAACACCTGATGACATAGCATTCCATAGATTGGTAGTTCAACATCTAATCATTTAGTTCCACATATTTTACGATGCTTTCAGATAAAGTGTCTATCACTTAATCTCAGACATTATTATTATTGAGCTACTTAGTTTACCAGTTTATTTTAGTTGGGAGTAGTGGGATGAAAACCCACAATCAGTTAGGATAAGACCTTTAGTAGAAGTCACCAAATCCCAAAACTATGTTTCCACTATAAATTTATAAAGGTCACATGCTAGATTAGGCTAACACCTTGGTTCAGATGCTCAAATATAGCTCTTGTTTAGCATAATCCCTCACTTATAGGTACTTCCCCGCCTTTGATATCACACACTTGTTTTATCATATTAGGATATATTCACAAAAATATCTCACTCATACTTGTAAGAAATTTTCTAGCACACACACAACATAGCATAGGCTTTTCCATAGTGTATTACTCAATCAAATGAAGTATCAATTTGTAGGATCAAAAGGACTACTGGATATTTTTAAATTTGACTAAGGTACAGGTAGGAACTATTTGGATTATAGTTGTTGTTACCCCTATGCACTTTAACACAATTTATTTTATTTTTCTTTATATCATCCAATTCTTCTACCCTACTTCATACCTCTCTCAATAGCCAGAATTCTTTCCCCCTCTTTTCAATATTAGTGTGCACCCTCTTTTTTTATTTCATTGATTCTCTTTTTACCTTAATAATGTATATAGCTTATGGGTACACACATGTTACTCTCCTTTTTTTAGATTAATCGCTATCATCTACGGTCACCCCTCTTTTTACAATAGAGTGTCAAAAAGTTTATTAGGATATATTGATGTGTTGGCTAACAAAGACATATTTTGTACTTTTAACTAAGGATAATTGTGAGTTTTCAAGAATCTATTGATAATTTTAATGTTTTTTTGTGTTTATTTTTAAGGAATAAGTTTAATGATAGAATAAGAGGAAGTACTATACTAAAAATGATGCTAACGACTCTTTTGATGAACCGTCAGAGAACTACTAAGCCTCCACACCACCCGTCGGGCCTATAAAGAATTAAGGTGAAACTAAAGTTAGGTGACGGCTTATCTGATGGCCCATCAAAGCCTCAATAAACTGTTACCCTATTTATTATTGTCTATCCAAAGTAAGCTAGAAATTGAAGTCAAGTGATGGCTCATCTGATGGGCTGTCAAGGCCTTAGTGAGTCATCACCCAACCCCCTAGGAATTAACAAAATATGAGCTTATGGGAGTCAAGTGACGGTTCAAGCGATGAACCATTACTTTGTTGGCAAACCATCAGATGACCCATCAAGGGTGAAGTGGCAACCCAATATTAAATTTAAATTCCCAAATTATTAGAGACAATATACCTAGTCTTGTATTTATAATGAGAATCTTCCATACTTTGAATAGTTTGTAATGTATTTTCTCTGATATCAACATTCTTAAGGTGAAAAGCTTATCTTCTTGTTTTTTTTCAAGTATTGGAGAACTGAATTTCTTCCTTGTAAGGTTTTCTATTATATTATGAAATATATTTATTCATCTTTTTTCTTTACCATGAGTGGGTAAAAATCCTACAACTAGGATTGTGGTATCCTTTGTGGAAAATCACTTCTAGGGTTAATGATTCTATGAATTTGAATTACTCATGTAATTATATTACTAATTCCTTCAATTTAACAATTGTTTAATGGTTGCAAATATTATAAAAAACTCTTAGCTCAACTTGGTTGAATAAAGAGGTTGGAACCGGAAAAAGAAATTGGTACTAAGAATTTGGAGAATCTAACCTCCATCTAAAGGTTTCTGCTTTAACAAGATTAATAACTTGAGGCTATAATTTTATCACTTTAGGTTCAAAAGAACTAAAGTAAAATTCCTTTATTTAGGTTGAAAATACTTAATGAATATTTGAGTTGATTGCTTTTTAATTATACGCATTGACATAAACTTATTATTTATATAATCCGAAATTGATTGGAAGCCTAGGTGAATACTATTCTAGTTTGTCTTATCGCTATTGATGAGGCCTTGTAACTTAACTATCTTCACTTGACTTAAGTAAAACTACTTTACAAACTTTAGTTTATAACCCCCCCCCCCCCTCCAATTTCATAAAAATCAAAGACTAATTGTTATTTAAAATACATATAACTTAGTTAACACCTTATTCCCCATGGTATTTGACCCCAACCTTTATTGGGTTTTATATTTGATAGCGACCGTTTACACTTTCTTAAGGAGTTTGTAATTTAGGTATATCTAGTTTTGGTGTCGTGTTTAGGGAATATGGTCGCCAATCTAGTGTGTGTGTTTTATTTAACTTTTTGTCCTATTTTTTAATTTTACTTTCATTTGTTGTTTTTATAATTACAATCTAGTAGATGTGTATGCAAGTACATACCGTTTGAGTGAACCACTATTTCCTTATAACTCTGAACTTAAAATAACATTGAGAAGAAAAATGGATGCACAACAAGAAGCAGAAAGATTGGTTGCACTTGCCTTTGCCCAACTAAATAAACAAAATCCAATCGCACCTAGTTGTGTTCAATATAATTACAACAAAGATCTTGGTGATGATTAGTTGGTTGATCTTGTGAATGGGAAACATGTTGATAATGTTGTCCCAGCTAATCAAAATCACCAAGCATGAGTTAGAGGGTGCCAATACCCTACTGTGAATTTTTTCTTCAATGATGATGATGATACTGATTTAGATGGGGCTTTGGATATTGGAGTCATTTTACTATATACTCTTTCCCTTTGGACAAAATTTAATATCACCTGCATGATAATTTAGTCGCTTAATCTAAAGGTCTATTTGGTGGGATGCCTGGTGATAATCCAAACAAGCATTTGGTAAACTTCATTAACATATGCAAGTCCTTTGATTATCTGAGACTTCTGTTGTCTATGTCTGAGAAGGAAACTCTATGGTTAACTCAGCTGGCACTCCTAGAAAGGTTCCTACTTAAGCGTCCTTTTTGTTTTCTTATATTTTGTTGCCTAAGGACTTGCAAACATTCTAAGTTGTGGGTGTTGATGTGTTATAGAAATATAGCATTTTCGATGCTTAAAATGTGGAAAATATGCAGGTTTCTGGTTGTTTTGTTAGATATGATGTGTTTTGGGTATGTTTTACAAGAAATCATATTTTGGATGCTAAGTTCGTGCCAAAGATGAAAAAAGGTGTTTTTGGCAACTTATTAGAGCAATTATGGATGTTTGAGACACTTTCCAGCTTGATCGTGATCAAAGTATGTTCAAAAATTGAAGAAGAGCTGAAAAAATGACTCCCAACACTTACTAAGTCAACATGTAAACTAGAAGTAGGATATGTGGACCGCAAATAGGCAAAGAAACTGCCAGAAGTCCGAAATCTCGAGAGATGACCTGCAGGACTTTTGGGTCCTTGCACTTGCGCCTTGAACTTGTGCCTACCTTGTAGGCTGCAAGTGCTACCTGTACCTATGGTTAGGGCGCAAGTGTAGACCATAAGTGGCCATCGACTCTATTTTCTCCTATTTCATTCGGACTTTGGTTTTAGGGTTTCCTCATGTACTATAGATACCCTTTATCTATTTTTTTAGTAGAAGTACACACTTTTGATATTCACAAACATTTTTTGATTCCGAGATTCAAATTTGATCTTAGAATTCTCTTGTATTGATTTTAGTTGATTAATTTAGTTATGGATGTGGGTTTTCTACTTCTTATTATTATGATTTCATCTATGCTTTCAATTATGAATGTTGTTTATTTCTTCACAAGTATGAGCGACTAGAATCCATATCTAGGGTTGTGGAAACCCAGACAAATTGACAAAGTAGGGGAAGTACTATTTTTGTTCTGAACCGATACCCATACATGTATTACTTTATCTTCAATATAATAGTTTTCTTAATGGGTGCACACATTAGAATCCCGCCTAGATTATTGCTAGTTACTTTAAAAGAGAAGTAGTGACTAGAAAAAGATAAAAACAACAGTAATTTGGAGTTTAGATGTTGATCCACGATTCTAGGTTTTATCTTACTAAGATGGTTGGGTTTCATCTAATAAATAGAGACTCAAAAGATAATAGTTAACTTGGATCAATATAAGGGTTAGTAACGCGATATCTTGAGACTCAAAAGGTAAAGGGTAAAATCCTTTTACTAGTCCAAAAGACTGTAGAATGTACATAACTTATGGATTTTACAGGCAATGTATCAGGTTGGTTAAACAAAGCACAATAAGTGTACGGAGTTGAGAAGCAAGGGAGGACACAATCCTAGTTTTCACTTATGACTGATTACAACTGAAGTTTATATTTTTTACTAGTTTGACGTTATTACTCAAAATCACCATTTACTTTTCTAATTCATCCCGCTAATTACAACAACTAAGAGCCGTGAATCTACATATTCCCTTGGGATTCAACTCCAACCTCTGTTGGGTTACTATATTTAACAACAACCATATTATCTTCTAAGAGAAGATGGAGCTTGGACATCATTAAATTTTGGTGTCGTTGCTAGGGATTTTGTGACATATTAAAAATGTTGGCTGACCAAATCTAAATGTCACCCAACATTGGTTAGTTAGGTCGTTCCACGACACTAAATTAGGCGTTTATTGGGAGGAAATCTAAGTTAAGGTAGGTTTTATTTTCAGTATTTTAGTTTCCACTTCACGTAGTATTTGTTTTTATTGAGTCACAGGTTGATGGGAAGTTTGGGTACCAAAAACCTGAGATAATGAGTATGGAAAAAACTAAGTGTGGGTTCCCAAACCCTTTTGTGATGTATAAAGATCTACTAGATATGCCTAGAGGCCTCAGGGAGAATTTCTATCTCTACTTTTAAGTATACTTTGGGGACAAAGTAGATTTTTAAGTATAGGGTCGGGGGAATTTCCAAGTTATCCTTTTAGGTGTAATTTTAAAATTTCTAAGTTAGGAATAAGTAAGATGTTCTTTTTGGTGTTATGTGTGATTGCATGATGCAAGTGTTTTGGTTGTAAAGAGAATGTTGCTTGTGTGAATTACTACTTTTGAGACTCCTAGGCTCTAGTTTATGACTCTTGTACGTTATGGGATTAATGTTGAATTCGTGCTATTGTTTAATTAAAAGTCTATGATGATCTAACTTAAGATGAGCATATGCCATGTGTGTGTGAGCTTTTTATATATTCCTTGTTGCATGTGATGTCTAGAACTTGCCTGGTGTGTGCGCAAAGAAAATTAAAGGATGTGGGTTTAGGAGATGATATAGGCATTTCTTGGATAGCCATACTTCATACCCTCTTTTACCAACCCTTGTGCATAATCATAGTTATCCCCGTTAAGACTTTAGCTATTTTCTTTGGCAACCTTATATACAACATGTATCTCTTTCTTTGATTGACCGTAATTTGATCCAAAGCTCCTAAGCTCTTTAGATAAAAATAAATTGAGTTAAGGAGTTTGAAATTCAAGTAGGTAAAAGGTGAAATTGAAGCCCCAGAGTAATAGTTATTGGTGTGTACAATTGATGTGTTATAGTTGGGAGTTCTGTAAAGTAAATAATAAAAGTTGTTCAAATTGAATAAAATATGAATAAAACACTCCCCATCATAATTTATGTGAATGTGCTTAATGATATGGGGGCAAAACAAAAGATGTGGGTAGACATAAATGGTGGAAATTGGTTGTTAGAAGTGAACTAAATGAAAAGTGTGATGTATTAAAGCACTTAGGGAAGATAGTCACGATTCTTGGCAAAAATAATTCCTACCCGTCCCTAAGCCTACATTACAACCCTTAAAGACCTATTTGATCTTGATCTTTAACATTTTGATATTAGTGGAGTACTACACTAAGGGTAAGCCTAAGGTTCATCTTGTGTAACTTGTAAATTCTTTGTGAGAGTGAGCGTAATTTGATTTTTATACCCATCGTGTAATAAATTACATCTATGTGAGTGATTATGGGTAACTCTCTTGTGGTTAGGGCACATGTTTGATGATAGTTGGGTGACTTTTATGATGTCTTTGATTAAGAAATATGTATGAGTTTTCCAACTTGGTGTGTCAGTTCTTGAGGCTAGGATGTTTTGGAGTAGTGTTCTTAAACTTCCAATTGTGTATAACATGCTTAGTATAAGGGCTTGGATTCGGTGTAGTCATTATAGTACTAGCTTGAGTTTCTTGCTTGTAGTATAAGTGTGGAGTTTTCTCTTATTATGATGCTTATAGTAAATATTTGTTTGAGAACGAACAAGGCTTTAAGTGTGGGGTGATGATCTGAGGTGGATTTATGCACCTTAGAGTTGTTATTCAGGCTTATTTAGCTTTATTTTGAGGACTTCTTGTGTGCTTAATGTGAGAATAATGATATAATGAGCATATAAGTGTTTAAGTATTTGATTACAATGTTTAAGGTGTTTTTCAGACAAGTTTATACTTTAAATTGGTCACTTAGAGTGAAAATGAGAAAACTAGTGTTACTAGCTTGAGCTATGTGTTGTTCTAGTTGATCTCAATGAATTCTTGTTTGTGTAATAAATTCCTAATTATATCATTGTGTAATTATGTGTGGAAAAAATTGTTTATAATTTTTAAGGTTTACTTGAATCAATCCAAGAGTCAAAAATAAATTAAAGATCAAAAGGACAAAACTAGCATCTTAGCTTAAGTTTCTAGTTCACCGTCTTGGATGTTGTATTGTTTTGAGCTCTAATTCATGGTATTTAATGCTATAGGATGCTTGGTGAGTTGAATATTATGATATATGTATGATACATAAGCTTTAAATCAAGTTTAAACAACACCACAATGAGAAAAGCACGGGATAAGATTTGACGTAAAACGGACACCTTGGATGTCCATGGCGCATCGCAGACCCAAGCCACTAATATATGGAGCGTGCCACACATAGGGATCTTACTAAGAGAACCAAATCAGTTTTTTCTCCGCTATTATGGTACTCCATGCACCCTAGGTACCGTGATAAGTGGCGCGACACGGACCCATGTCAAAATCGACAAGAATTGTCCCCCTATAAATTGGACATTTAAACATGAGACTGTACACCTTGAAAGGATTTTAAACAGGGAGGGAGGATAGAAAACAATTAAATTAGGGTTTTTATTTCTTTAATTTAGTTTGTTTATGGATTTTATCATTTATTCATCTATCATGATTACGGTATTATCCATGAGTGGCTAAAAGCCCTTTTTCCGGGGTTAAGGCCAAGAACATAATTACTATTGCTTTGAATTGATTTGGTTTGGATTTTTTTAATCATATTTTGTTGTTTATTAATCCTTGATATCATTATTTTTAAGTCTTATCTACCCTTATAATACATCCATAGTCAACTTGTGAACCTGGGAGGAGGAATAAGAATATAGTATGTGGGGATGAATATAGCAGGATTATAAATATCTACTTAACGAATGTTATAATTTGAATCTAGGATAGTAATATACCTAGGTGACCTATTTGGTTCAATTACGGGATGAAATATAAATGCATTTAGCTTAGTTCTCACATCCCCGCTCAACGATGTAGTTGTGGGTCTAAATTAGATAAACGATTAGAGGCTTGAAAGACCATAATCATAATATCAACCTCATGAATCATCAATCAAGATAAGTAATCTAACCAATGAAGTTCAATAGCACTGTAGGATTGTTCGCAGAGCCTTAACCCTAGGTTCCTCTCCATTGATTGTCCAAGAACTTTACTTTATCGCATTATGTACTTTACTTTCAGTTTATAACTCTCAATTCTTTTGGCTACGTTTGCACTAAATTAATCTTAACAATGAACTAGAATTTGATAGTTGTCAACACAAGTCTCGGAAGGATAGACATTTGGCTTTATTTAAGGCCACTGTATTACTTGGTGAGACCACGTACACTTGCATGTACGCTTGGGCACAACAACAGTACTGTTTGAACATCCAATTCATTAAGTCCATAAAATCTACAAGAGCAATTGTTAGTTCAAAAGACATAACAAATTCATAATGAACATATTGAGTTTTGAAGGCTATTTTTGAAATGTCATACTCTCTGACTTTGAGCTAATGATAGTTGGATTTGAGGTCTATCTTTGAAAAAGAACTGGATCCCTAAAGTTAGTCGAAGAAGTCATCAAGGCTAAGAGTGGGTACTTATTCATCATTGTGACTTTGTTAACTGACGGTAATTGATGCACATTCTGAGGGAACTGCCTTTATTATGCACGATAAGAATTGGAGTACCCCATAAAAAGATATTGGGCCTGATAAAACCTTTGTCTAAAAGGTCATTCTGTTGTTTCTTTAATTACTAAAGCTTGTTTGGCGCTATTTTATAAGGAGGAATTGAAATATAGTGGGTATCTGAACGGAGATCTATTCCAAAATCAATTTCTCACTCGAGAGAAACTCTGAGAAGATTTTTTGGAGACACTTTTGGAAATTAATTAACCACAAGGACTGATTAAAGAGTTGGGGTCTCAGACATTTAATCCTTAACCAAAATAGGATGATATATACACCTCTTTGAGATTATTTTTCTATCCTTAGAGTATGAGACAAACTGACCTGCAGGCGCTAAAGTGCTACCCGTCCATTCTAAGATTGGTTTATTTTTTAAACTAAAATTATATGACTCTATTTATACAATCGACTAAGTCATAAAAGGAACATATCTAATCCATGCCAAAGATGACATCAAAATCAGTTATATCTAACTCTACAAGATCAGTTGAGGTGACTTTTTCAGAAATTGTGATTGGATAATTTCCATTAACCTATTTAGCTATGATTGAGTCACCAATAGAAGTAGATACTGAGAAAGGTTCTAAAATAATTTTGAGATTGACACCAAAGTCTACTACAATATAGGGAGTCACAAAGAAAAGTATGTCTCCAAGATTTAGCAAAGCATACACATCAATACGAAAGACCCATAACATACTAATGACTAAATTAGGGGAACCCTTATGATCCTATCAAGTCTATAAGGAATAGAATATATTCTGGCGCTGACCACCACCTGCACTAAATGAGGTACTCTGCTGAGTAGGAAATCTACCAGAGCTGTTGAGGAATTAGATTGGGTCTACTGGCAAACATATCTTCCCTACTGTGAGGTAAATGAGCATTCCCTCAATCTGAGACCTGGCTTGACACATCCAAAACAACCAGCATTATCGACGATAAACTTTTCTTGGTGGTTCTTACCATGCGTTTTGCAAACTAGAAAAGTACGTCTACTAGTGATATTACACTGGGACATAGATCTTGTGCTCTATCCCGATACTCTTATTTAAACTTAGTTATTAAGGTACTAGAAGAGGATGGGTTTTAAAATTAAGACCTATGACAAAACTAAGAGTGATTACCACCACTTGATTTTGGCTAGGAATAGTCAAGTTTTCTATTTTAACCCTCTTAGTCTCCATTTTATTATTCTTAATCTTTTCTTCCTTAATTTACTAAGACTAAGTCATAAGTCTGGAGATGCACATCTCTTTGACTAACATAGAAGTCCCACACTCATTGACCACTAATTCAGAGACACGAGAAACAAACTCACCCATGTGATTCCTTTAGTCAGTCACTTCACTAGAGCATACTTAAAGAGCTGAGTAAACGCGAAGGAATACTCTTTCACTGACATGTCACCATGGTTTTATGAATTTATGAAACATGGATTCCTTAAACTCAAGCTAGAGTAACCTATCTAAAAATGTTGTCTCAAACTTATCCCAATCCATTTGGCCTGCATCTACACCACTATTTTTCTTTTACAGTTTGAACTAAATCAGAGACACCCCCTTTAAATGATATGTGGCTAAGTCTACACTCTTAACTAGAGTGAAATAAATAATTTAAGTGACCTTCCGAATCTCATCAATAAATTCTTGAGGATCCTCCTCCACTTTAGAACCATGGAACTCTAGAGGATTCATCAGAATAAAGTTTTAGACACTCGTTGATGTTCTATTCCTATTTGGATTGACTGGTGCATCAACTTACTGGTTGAACTGGGTGGACATTGCTTGAACAAGAACTTGAAAAGAATCCCTAAACTCAGTATGCATCACTTTTTCATTTAGAGGATCTTATGGAGCTAGTAGAGTATGATAGTTTCCATTTTTGTTTCTCTTTCCATTTGCTTTTCTAGGAGATATTTTCACTATAAACACATAGAGAATGAGTTGGAAGAAAATTTATATAAGCTCACACTCTATTGCATGATATGATCATAAAAGATATGAAAATTTCCTATGTGTTTTGTAGACTCTCACTCATAAGTGTGGCGTGCTTCACTCCCATGAATAAGACTCTACTTAATACGGCTTTTCAGACACTTCAGGTCACTTTAACCTAATTCTCTTATACCAAGTTTGTCATGACCCAAGACTACACCCTAGTTGTAACATAGTTATTAGAGCCATAAATGATATCAAGCTAACCCATGGCTTGGCACGACACTAGGAGTACTAAAAATAAATAGAAATAAGAAACTGAACATAGAATCTACTAAGCAAATGCCAAATACTAATCAATAGAGTAGATGTTTGACAATATTATAGAATTAATATACTAGTATATTTGTGCCTCTATGTAGTGCCCTGAAAACGGGTCTCGATACATCATACGGTGCTCAAGACTATGAGTAGTCTTAAGATAACCCTTTTAAGCCTTCTACTAAAGCTATAACTCATAATACATGAATCTAAGCATGCAAAACAATAATGAATTACTGAATACTGTCGAAACTAAACTAGGATTAATAGAGCATAAGGTCTGAAAGTGTTTAACTAGAAAATGTGAATAACTGACACTATAAGTCTGATATATATCTAATAGTCGGACAAGCCTCTTACACTTCTAACTATAGAGTCGCTGGAGCATACCCCCAGCTGACTCAAACTAACTGAAAATAACTGAATAAACTTCTCTAAGCTAGAAATCTGATTAACTAGGTACTTGAACTATGAGGACTCACCAACTACCGGGATATAGATAAAGATGCTTGTGGTCAATCACACTGCTGGAACTAAGCACCTCAACCTACATTATTAAACAATGTAGCACATAGACATATATGTCGATCAGTACTTTTAGAATGTATTGAGCATATGAGGGTGAATGCATAAGTAAAACAGTGATGGAATGCATATCTTTCTCATAAACAATGCATGCTAAGTATAAATGGTTCACCTTGTCTTGAGTAATTGAAATCTGAAATCATAAATCATGAATGATAAAATATGTTATATGAATACTGTGAGCCACCACACTTAGTTCTAAGATTGTACTTGAAATCTGTTTTCAAATCATGTATGATAAGTGTAGGAAGGACTTACTTTTATCATATGAAAACTAAAAGAAGAAGTTCTATAAGTATTGTCTTAAGTAGGACCATATCTGAGTAAATTTATGAGCCTTTACACTTACTTTTCTAAAATTTATTCTAATATTATGTTTTTAAGACTTAGGTCTAAGGAGGTCTTCTAACCGACATACACTATGTGACCTATCATAGTGTCCAACGTCTAGTTTCTGTAAGGGAAAACCTCACGTTAGGGAGAGGGTTCATACTCTTGCCAAGGATTATAACCTAAAATAAGTGATCACAATCTATATCAGTCATCCATATACATGAGAAAGATCTAAATCTGTACCTATATTGGCTCACAGTTCTGGGGCATGTAAACTAGGACACATGCCTAACTCGGTGCTAAATACTACTCCTCTTTACTTTATATGCTCGTTCTGAAGGAAATACACTTTAAGACTAACATAAGGGTTTATAATAAAAACCAGTTATGCATTTGTTTACTTTAAACTGTAATAAAACTAACTGTGTGGATTTCATATCTTAGCTGAGGATCAAAAGATCAAATCTTGTTTAAAATCTAAATATAAACTAGTCTTAGGGTGCTTAAAAGCATAATATTCTTGAAATCTCAATACTTATACTTTGGTCTTAAAACCCATGCTTTAAACTCATATCAAATCATCACAAAGTTCATGCTCAATAATAAAATCTTGAAATATTTAATAATTCTAATCAAGATAATTAAATTCAATTATTAATTCGTAAAAATCATGCCACAAGCATAAAGATGTGAAAGGAAACATGCAACTCTACATTTAAATCACGTGTGACATCAACATCATTGAAAAATGATAATTGGGTATGAACCCTAAACTGAAATTCATATAATTTCATGTAAAATTCTACTCTAAAACTAGTTTTGGGCACAAGGATGAAAGGACTATCCTTGTTCATAATCCCACATACCTTATTTTATTATTTGAAAGCATAAGCTTGAACTTTGAATTCTTAACGATAATCTTGAAGCTTCTTCTTGAAGTTTGTGATCCCAGAAACTTGAATTCTTTGTTATGTTGAAGAAGGATTGGTGAAACCTTGGATTTCTTGGACACAAGGTTGAAGATTTAGGATTTTCTTATAGAGAAATTTGGTGAATAAAGAGCATAATATGGTTAGAATAAGGTTAGATAATCTGTTTTCAAGAATTAGGGCTAGAGTAATTGACTTAAATGCCCTTCTAAAATTTAAAAATTACCACTGGAGTCCCATTTTGCACCTCGGCGCGGTACTATCGGATTGCATTACTATAAATGGACGATTGTAAATTTGAACTCTACCGTGATGTAGTGCTATCGCGTTGCATCACTGTAAATGAACGAGTGCTAATTTTCATTCCACTGCGACACGGTACCTGTTCTACTACGTTTTCTAGTGTGACACTGGCCAATTACGATAAGCTACTAGAAAGGTCAATTATGATTTAGTGGCTCACCACAACGCGATATAATCATGGAAGGTTACTGTCTCACACAAAAAAATACCATAACTTCTCACCTAGGTAGCGGATTAGGGTGAAATTAATTGTTGGAAATCTGACCCAATTATCTACAATTTGGTGGGCAATGAGCTGGAAAATTCTACATACATCAAGAGTTATACACTTTCAAATTTGACCGTTGTAGAATCGAACACCAAACTTTGGTCGAATCGAAGGTTCTTGGCTCAACTTGGCTCTAAGTGATTTCTCTGAACATTTTTCACCTACTAAACACTTCAGACATTAGGAGTTGAACTGAACTAGGAAAAGTATGGGGTATGAATATATTTCCCCCTTAGGAACATTCGTCCTCAAATGAGACTAGTTAAGATAAGGATACTGAGGGACTGAAACTATATACTGGCACAACTATAAATAAAACCATATGACTAAATCTAAACCATAGTGAGTGACTGAACTAATCTGCAAATACATAAAACCTCATAAAGATAATCACATGGATGAAACTGAGATTGGAAAAGAAATGAGTTAAGGAATACTATTATCTTAGGCTGAATTTAAGTTTGCGGAGAAGAGGTGAGGATACTTATTTCGCATGTCTATAGATATTGGGCATATTTATATGCTAAAAGAACCAATATGCACCCAGATTTAAACGTGCTTCGAGAATTTTTGTATGAATTCTTAAGTATATTTCAGTTTTAATTTCGTTTTGTGTCTAATGGATATGATTAGTGCTTTCAGGCTAAAAATCATGAGGAATTGGACACTTTTGGATACAATGATGATATGCAAGGATTGAAGGAATACAAGGTATTAAAACAAAGCTAAAAAATGGAAGTTGGACATTTGGAATTCTTATTTGAATAGACTCCGTGTTGCACCGACCAACAAAATAGCAGTGGTCGAATTCCAGTGGAGGAGCACGATTATAGCATGTCGCGAAGAGTCTTAAATTATCATTTGTCAACTTTTCAGTAGAGGTTTTCAAAACCACCACATCGCGGAATAGTCCAAATTATCAATTTGAACGACCTGGAAGTTTGGAACATCGTGGTGAGGACGCATTTCATAAATTTCACTGAATAATTGAATTCTGTAATTGCATAAATTTTAAGGGGAAATAGCTTTTAAAGGCATGACGCGACGTGCCGTGTGGAAAAATAGGGAAGATTTTAAGTGTTTTGTCCCATCTATAAAAGGAAAAATCCAGGATAATTTTGGGGATTTGAGTGAAAGAGAGCAGCAACGAAAAAAGCAAAAATTTCTCCCTTTTAGGGTTCTTAGACATTCTTTTCAACTTTTTTACTTCAAGAATTATTTTGGGTATGGTTAATTACTTGTTTTGGATGTTGAATTCAAACATGAGTGGCTAAAGACCCTTATTCTGGGGTTGAGGCCAAGAATATGAGTACTCTTTCATATTATTATTCATAGTTTCTTTTTGGATTATCATCTGGGTTGTTCTTAAATTCTTGAGCTTTATATTTTGATGAGTGGCCACCATTAGAATAAATCTATATTTCTATGTGCGTCTGGGAGGAGAATCGTAGGATAGAACGAAGAAATTAAGGAGCAAAGTTCTTATCCTTTTATAAAATAAGGGGTTTGAATTAGCATCTAGGATAGGGATATACCTAGAAGCCTTGGTTGGGTCAAAAGAAAGAAGATAAGTTTATGAATCTAGAATAATTGTTGTATCTCTACAGGAGTTGTAGCTACAAGGTTCAATAGAAGGAAGATTTGAGGTTGGGAGACCAAGATCGTGGCATAACCCTTGCAAATCATTAACCCGATAACCAATTAGACTGTGATAAGAATAGAGAATTGTATGATTGTTCAAAATGCCTCAATCCTGGAATCCTCATCATTACTGATTACAACCGTTGCTTGCTTTGCTCTAGTCACCACTAGTTATTCACTGTTTAATAATTTATATTTTTATTCATAAATTTAAATCATTGTGATACTCTCAAGCACTTAATACCTAATTGTCTTAAACTAAAGGTTGAATAAATTTTTAGTTTATTTGTCCTCGTAGGAATGATATCTAACTGTCTAAGTTTTTATACTGCTTGTACGATCACGTACACTTGCTTGTTTATAGGGACGCAACAAGTTTTTGGCACCGTTGTCGGGGGACTAGTGTAATTAGTAAATTGCTTAATTTTTGGTTTTTGATAATAAGTTTAAGTATTACGAACTTGATCTTAGCTGCTGAATTTTTGCAGGTTTAGCTGAATATTGGACTAGCTAGAGATAAAGAATTGGTAGAGCCTTTTTCAGAATCAGAATTGATTTTTCATCAAAGGTGAAGAGCTCAACAGTACTTTGAACAGGGTCTGATGGCTGAAATATGAGATCCTAATGTTGTTGATCCAAATACTAGAAATGTTCCAACTCTGGTTATTCCAGTTGTTCCTGTTCAACTAGCCGCAAGACATGTTCATGAGGTGGCAATCCCACTTACGAATTATGTGACCAATGATATTTGAAAGCCTGAGCCAGAAGGTTGGTGGGAATTGAAACAAAATATGGTGCAATTATTGAATTTTGCGGGGAAATTTCACGGCCTTTCACATGAGGATCCACAGCAGCACATACAGACCTTCCAGGATATAAGTGATACATATATTCCTGAAGATGTGAATATTGATTATGTCAAATTGACACTTTTCCCTTTTTCTCTAAATGGGGAAGCAAAGAGGTGGTTACATGCTAAACCACCATACTCCATCTCTTCAGGGAAGATTGTGCTCATAAATTCCTTATTCAATTCTTTTTATCACAGAAGACTGCACGTTTGAGGAGTAAGATCTTAAGTTTTAGACAGAAAGATAGAGAAAATCTCTACCAAGCTCGAGAGAGATTTAAAGGCATGCTCAAAAATTGTCCTCATCATCATCAATCAAATGATGTCTTAGTGCACACATTTATAGAAGGCCTTGAGTCTAATACAAAGATTCTCTTGGATTCAGTAGTGGGAGGCCAAACTTTGGAGAAAACTTATGAAGAAGTGTATACACTGTTGAATCGAATCTCACAAGGGAATCCGAACTGGTATGCAGACTCAAGGAGTTCTCCCAAGAAGGTTACAGGGGTATTAGAGATAAATCAATTCACTTCATTACAGGTACAGATTACAGCAATGTAGAATTATATGACAACTCAGCTAAACAAACTAAAGTTGGGTGTGACATAACTATCAGCCGCAGCAAATGCAGTTCAACAGGCTTATTCATGGTGTGAAGTTTGCGGAAGTGCTGAGCATAAAGCAGACACATATTCTATTAATCTAGATTCATTCAACTACGTAGGGAATGCAAATTGTCAGGGTCAACAAAATTATGGCAACACGTATAATACCAATTGAAGAAACCACCCCAACTTCCATGGGGTGGCAATCAGGCACAGAATGCAAATCAGTACAAGGTACTAATACAAGTAAATCCATAGCCGGCTTAGAATAATCAGGCAACCACTCAGAATAGTAGTGTAGAGGATTTGATTAAGCGGTTTATGGCTCAACAAGAACAGTTTGCAGCAGACATAGAGACTCAACAGGAACAGTTTGTAGCTGAGTTGAATAGTCAACAATTGGTTACACAAAATTTAGAGTTGCAATTGGGTAAAATTGTAATATCATAGAATACAAGGCCACAAGAAGCATTACCTAGCGATACAGAGGCCAATCCAAAGCAGGTAAATGTAGTTACAACAAGGAGTGAGCTGTAGACTAAAGAGACGGTTAAGGAGCAGGAAAATCTTTAGTTACTGATGACAGCTCGAAAGATAATGCAGAGTTGGAAGTCAAGAAAAAGAAGCAAATGATGAAGTTCATGTGGAAAATAAGACTCTCCCTTTACCCTTTCCTCAAAGAGAAAGGAAGTATCAAGAGGAAGCAAGTTATAAGAAGTTCTTAGATCTTCTGAAGCAGGTTCAAGTAAACCTTCCTCTTATTAATATTCTATAGAGTGTGCTAAAATATGTGAAATACTTGAAGGATATTATTTCCAATAAGAACCGGTTGACCAAATTTGCCACAGTTGCACTTACTCAGGAGTGCACGTCCAAAATTTAAAATAAATTTCCCACAAAGTTGAAGGATCTAGGTAGTTTTACCTTACAGATTACCATTGGACAAACTATTTGTGCACGTGGATTGTGTGACTTGGGAGCTAGCATAAATCTTAAACCCACATCATGGTACCGGAAGATGGGTTTTGGGAGTCCCAAACCCACGACTATTGTGTTGTAGATGGCGGATAGGTCCCTTTCTAGGTCAGATGGTATTATTGAAGATGTGTTGGTGCAAGTTGGATCTTTGATTTTCCTGGTGGATTTTGTGATTCTTGACTTTGAGGCTGATCCTATTGTTCTATTTATTTTGGGATGACTCTTCTTAGTAATAGGACAGTCACTCATTAATGTGGCAGATGGAAAAATAATAATGCGAGCGCAGGATAAAGTAGAAGTTTTTGATGTATACAAAGCATTAAAACTGGCAGCCATATATGAGAAGTTGTCATCTATATCAGTTATTGATTTTGCTTTGGATTGGCAGTTGTTGTTGTCTGATGATCCATTAGAGCGAGCTTTGATGGATCATGATCTTTATGGATACGTAGAAGCATTGGATTGTTTCTAGGTTATGAATTTAGCAGTAGTTGAGACTAAGAAAGTGTCATTTGAACTTTTGAATAAGCCAATTGGTCTATCACCCAAGCCGTCAGTCGAAGAAGATCCTAACTTAGAGCTTAAGGTTCTTCCTATTCATTTACAATATGTTTTTCTTGGTGATCAAGATGCCTTGCCTATTATTTTGTCTGCAGGATTATCAGATGAATGGGTAAAGGAAGCTGTAGCGGTTCTAAAAAAGAGAAAGAGAGAGATTGGCTGGCAGATATCTGATATTACTTGAATTAATCCAACATTTTGCATGCACAACATCTACATAGAATAGGGTTATGCACCTCGAGTGCAGTAACAACTAAGGCTGAATCCTGTGATAAAGGAGGTGGTCCGAAAAGAAGTGATCAAGTAGTTAAATAGTGGTATTGTCTACCCAATTTTCAATAGCAAATGGGTGAGTCTGGTGCACAGTGTACTAAAGAAAGGAGGAATGACTGTAGTGACCAATGATGATAATGAGTTGATTCTCACACATACGGTGACTGGTCAGAGAATCTGAATTGATTATTGTATGTTGAATGAAGCAACTCGTAAAGATCAATATCCAATTTCCTTCATTGACCAGATGTTGGATAGATTGGCGGGGCAAGAGTATTATCATTCTCTGGATGGGTACTCCATCTACAATCAGATAAGTATAGCACCAGAAGACCAAGAGAAGACCACTTTCACTTGTCTATACAGTACATATGCATTCAGGCGTATGCCTTATTACTTATGCAATGCACCTGCTATATTTCAGAGATGTATAATGGTGATATTCTTAGATATGGTGGAATAATTCATGAAGGTATTCATGGATGATTTCTCTATGTATGGTAATTCTTTTAAAAAGTTCTTTCAGAATCTTGATAGAGTCCTAGCTCGATGCGAAGAAATAAACCTGGTGTTGAATTGGGAGAAGTGTCATTTTATGGTTAAGGAAGGAATTGTCCTAGGCTATAAAGTGTCATTCAAAGGACTCAAAGTGGACAAGGCGAAGGTTGAAGTGATTGAAAAGTTGCCTCATCCAGTCACAGTCAAAGAAGTGCGGAGCTTTCTTGGACATGTAGGGTTCTATAGATGATTCATTCAAGATTTCTCAAAAATTTCAAGCCCCATATGTAAATTGTTAGAGAAAGAATCCAAGTTCGAGTTTGGGGCTGATTGTTACGAAGTTTTTGAAAAGGTTAGTAAGAAGTTGACTGAAGCACCTATTCTGATAGCACCAAATTAGGAGTTACCTTTTGAGCTGATGTGTGATGATAGTGATATTGTTGTGGGAGTGGTTTTGGGTCAGATAAAAGATAAATTATTTCACTCTATGTACTATGCTAGAAAAGTGTTGAATGATGCTTAAGTTAAATATATGGTTACAGAGAAAGAGATGTTGGCAGTGGTGTACGCATTTGATAAGTTTAGATCTTAATTAGTTGGCACTAAGGTCATTATTCATACTGATCATGCTTCCATTAAGTATCTTGTGAACAAAAATGATGCGAAGCCACGACTGATTATGTGGATTCTTCTATTACAAGAATTTGATCTTGAGGTGCGGATAGAAAGAGGGATAAAAATCAAGTTGCTGACCACTTGTCACTGATAGAGGATCGAGACTATATAGTGGATGACTTCCTTAGTATTAAGAAAGAGTTTCCTGATGAGAAGTTGTTTTCAGTTTATGCAGGTGAGTTTCCATGGTATGCTGATATTGTAAACTTGATAGTTTGTGAGGTGTACCCTCCTGATGCACCACACAACAAAGGAAAAGATTTCTTCATAATTCTCATTGGTACATTTGGGATGAACCGTATCTCTTCAAGCAGGGTCCATATGGAGTCATTCGTAGGTGTATCCCAGAGGCTGAATTTTTGAAAGTGCTATAAGAGTGCCACTTATCTCCATATAGTGGACATCATGGGGTGAGAGGACGGCGAGAAAAGTGTTCCAATCAGGTTTTTTCTAGCCTACTTTGTTTAGAGATACAGTTGCTTTCGTAAAGAATTGTGATCAATGTCAAAGGTTGGGTACCATAGCTAGGCATCATGAGATGCCCCTTAATAATATTTTAAAAGTCGAGGTCTTTGATGTTAGGGGGATCGATTTCATAGGCCCATTCGCACCTTTAAAAGGTAATTTGTGAATTCTTGTAGCGGTTGACTATGTCTCTAAATGGGTGGAAGCTATAGCCAGTCCGACCAATGATGCAAGAGTGGTGCTTAAATTTGTGAAGAAGAACATATTTTCCAGATTTGGTACACCAAGAGAAATAATTAGTGATGGAGGTATGCACTTTATTAACACCTGGTTCAAAACTTTTCTTGCTAAATATAGTGTTAGGCACAAGGTTTCTACCGCATACCATCCTTAAACAAGTAGACAAGTTGAGGTTTCCAATCGGGAGATTAAGCAAATACTTTAGAAGACCATGAATGGGCAGAGAAAAGATTGGGTTGAGAATTTAGATGATGCACTTTGGGCATACCAAATAGTGTACGAGATGCCTATTGGGACATCTCCATATCGCTTGGTGTACGGTAAAGCTTGTCATCTTCCTATGGAGTTGAAACACCAGGCATATTGGGTGGTGAATAACCTGAATTTTGAAATGAAGGTCGTAGGGGGAGAAAAGGTTATTGCAACTAAATGAGCTTGATGAGTTTAGGCTCCATGCCTAAGAAAATACCAAGCTATAAAAGGATAAGACCAACAGATGGAATGACAAGCAAATTCAAGACAGAGTATTTGAACCCATACAACTTGTGTTGTTGTTCAACTCACAGCTTAAGTTGCTTTTGGGTAAATTGCGATCGAAATGGTCTGGACCATTTGAGTTGGTGTGTATGATACCTCATGGAGTTGTGGAGTTATGGAATAAAGAGAAGATGGAGAAGTTTCTTATAAGTGGACAGCGTGTAAAGTAATATTGGGCATATCATCTGGATAAACACAAGGAATCTATTACTTTTGCTGATGAGTGATGAAAAGATGAGTCGTGCCACGACGGAAAATAAGGCGCTATGTGGGAGACAACCAACAATTGGACTATAATAGGTAGTTTAATTTTTAACTTATAAAACTAAAACGAAAAGAAAAATACAAAAATATGAATCGCGCCACTACCAAAACTAAGGCGCTGAGTGGGAGGCAACCCACTTTTACTTACAATATTTGTTATCTTTGTTTGAGATTGCAGGGATTTGTAAAGCGAAAATAAGAAGATTACCACATTCGGGGAGAGCAATCAGGTTTGCAAAATAATGTGTGTAAGTTGGGTTCTTCTCAGGTAAGAAAAGAGCTGAAAAATATATAGAAAATCTAACTTTTGAGAATGGCGCAATGCGGAGACAGGAGATTTGACAATTGTCAAATTTCAGTGGTCTAGCGCGATATCACTGCGTCGCGTCACATGGAAAATTGACAATTTCCCAATTCCAATAACTTGACGCGATGCCACCGTATCACAGTGAATGGTAAATTGGCGATTGTCAAATTCCAGTAGGTCGATGCAATCCTACCGTGTCGTGGTGGGAATACAAATCGGGAGATAATAGAAGGATAAATTGGTGTTGGGAAAGGAATTTAATTGAGATTTCTTGTACTAAAGCACTTAGGATCAATAGTCATAATTTCCCAAATAGTACCTACCTATGCCGTATCCTTTATTACAACCTGAAAAGACCTAATTGATCTTTTACCTCAATATCCGACTATTAGTGGAGTAGTACACTAAGGCCAAGCTTATGGTTCGTTCACTAGCATGTATGAATTCTTTGTTGAGAGCAAGAGATTTGATTTTGATATCCCCTATTTGTGCATAGATATCATGGTGAGTTAATGGGGGAATATTTTTTTTGTGTGAGGGTGCAAGCGGATGAAAGCCGGATTACTTATTGAGTTTTCTCTGAATTGAGTGCTTTTATTGAGTTCGCCAACATGTTAGAAATTCATTATTGAGAGAGAAAAATTTTGACACACTTGTTTCATATGCTAAAAAATTATTTTGACATGCTTATGTAAGAATACAATACTGCAAAGTGTAAGTGATCATTCAACATAACTTTGAGAATGTGGATAAAAATAAAGTGAGAGTGTTTTTGAATTAAAATTGTTCGAGGACAAATGAGGTTTTAAGTGTGGGGTGGAGATCTTGGGCATATTTATATGCTAAAAGCACCAATATGCACCCATATTTAGACGTGCTTCGAGAACTTTTGTATGAATTCTTAAGTATATTTCAGCTTTAATTCTGTTTCGTGCCTAATGGATATGATTAGTGCTTTCAGGCTAAAAATTATGAGAAATTGGACGCATTTGTATACAATGATGATATGAAAAGATTGAAGGAATACAAGGTATTGAAATAAAGCTCAAAAATAGAAGTTGGAAATTTGGAATTCTCATTTGAACAGACTTCGCATCGCGCCGACCAACAAATTAGCAGTGGTCGAATTCCAGTGGAGGAGCGTGATTATAGTGCATTGTGAAGAGGCTCAAATTCTCTTTTAGCACTTTCTGAAAGAGGTTTGCAAAACCACCACGTCGTGGCACAGTCCAAATTATCAATTTGAGTGACCTGGAAGTTTAGCGTGTCACGGTGAGGGCGCATTTCACTAAATAATTGAATTTTGCATTTACACATATTTTAAGGGAAAATAGCATTTGAAGGCATGGAGCAACGCTCCATGTGGCAAAATAGGGAAGATTTTAAGTGTTTTGTCCTAGCTATAAAAGGAAAAATCCAAGATAATTTGAGGGATGTAAGTGAAAGAGAGCAGCGGCAGAAAGAGCAGAAATTTCTCTCTTTTAGGGTTCTTAGACATTCTTTTCAACTTTTTAACTTCAAGAATAATTTTAGGTATGGTTAATTACTTATTTTGGATGTTGAATTCAAACATGAGTGGCTAAACACCCTTATTCTGGGCTTGAGGCCAAGAACATGAGTACTCTTTTATATTTTTATTCGTAGTTTCTTTTTGGATTATCATCTGGGTTGTTCTTAAATTCTTGAGCTTACTATTTTGATGAGTGGCCACAATTAGAATAAATCTATATTTCTATGTGTATCTGGGAGGAGAATCGTAGGATAGAACGAAGAAATTAAGGAGCAAGGTTTTTATCCTTTTATAAAATAAGGGGTTTGAATTAGCATCTAGGATAGGGATATACCTAGAAGCCTTGCTAGGTTTAATTGCAAGAAGATAACTTTATGAATATAGAAGAATTATTGTATCTCTTCTGGAGTTGTAGCTACAACGTTCAATAGAAGGAAGATTTGAGGTCGGGAGACCAAGATCGGGGCATAACCCTTGCTAATCAATAACCCGATAACCAATTAGACTATGATAAGAATAGGGATTTTATGATTGTTTGAAATGCCTCAACCCTGGATTCCTTATCATTACTGATTACAACCGTTGCATGCTTTGCTCTAGTCACCACTAGTTATTCACTGTTTAATAATTTACATTTTTATTCATAAATTCAAAATCATGTTGATACTCTCAAACACTTAATACATTGTCTTAAACTAAAGGTTGAATAAATTTCTAGTTTATTTGCCCTCGTGGGAATGATATCCGACTGTCTAAGTCTTTATACTACTTATACGATCACGTACACTTACGTGTTTGTAGGGACGCAATATCTGTTTCTGCTTCCCAAGTGGCACCCTCAACAGACTGATTCCACCAAAGAACTTTGACCAAAGGACTTCTTTATTCCTTAGTCTATGAATTTGGTGATCGAGAATCTCTTCTGGATGTTCTTCGTATGAAAGGTTATTCTAAATATCGATGCTTTCTAGAAGGACTACAACAGTTGAATAATCTATAGACTTCTTGAATAAGGATACATGGAACACTGGGTGAGCTGATGACAGGTCTGCAGGTAGCTCAAGCTCATACGCTACCTTTCCCACACAACTCAATATCCTATAGGGACCTATATATCGGGGACTAAGCTTCCCCTTTTTGCAAAATCACTTCACCCCCATCATGGGTGAAACCTTCAAATAAACTAAGTCATCGACTTCAAACTCAAGATCTCTCCTTCATACGTCTGCATAAGATTTTTGATGACTCTGAGCTGCCTTCAATCTCTCTCAAATAAATCAGACTTTCTCAATGGCTTCAAACACCATCTCTTTCCCAATCAAAGCAGCCTCACCCACTTCGAACCAACCGAATGGTAACCTACTTCTTCTCCTATAAAGAGCCTCAAGTAGGGCCGTATGAATACTAGAATGGTAACTGTTAGTGTAGGCAAACTCGATCAATGGCAAGTGGTCATCCCAACTGCCTTTAAAGTCAAGAACACATGCCCTCAACATATCCTCTAGGGTCTTAATGGTCCTCTCTGCCTGACCATCTATTTGAGGGTGAAAAGTTGAACTGAGGATTAATTAGGGTACCAAAGCCTTTCTAAAACGTTTTCCAAAATTGAGAGGTAAACTATATACCCCTATCTTAAATAATGGACAAGCGAACTCCGTGCAATCAGAGTAACTTTAAAATATACAACTTAGTATAATCTTCAATTGTGTAGGATGTATGAACTAGCAAGAAGTGGGATGATTTGGTAAACCTGTCTATGACAACCCAAATCAAATCATGTTGATGACGCGAATGGGGTAATCCTATCACAAAGTCTATGTTCACCTCTTCCCACTTCTAAGTACGGATACCAAACTCTTGAAATATGCCACTAGGTCTTTAGTGCTCTACCTTAACCTACTGGCAAGTAGCACACTTTGCCACAAATTCTGTGATATCTTTCTTCATACCACTCCACCAATAGACATTTTGCAAATTGCTGTATATTTTGGTGGCTCCTAGGTGAATGAAGTAACGTGCACCATGCGCTTCTGCCTTGATCCACTTCCACAAATCGTCAACGCACGACATACACAATATACTTTAGTATCTCAACATACCATAGCCCCCTTGGGAGAAAACCTCAACCTTTTGGTCTTTAACTGACCCCTTCAGTTTGACCAAACTAAAGTCCTTATCTTGCTTCTCTTTCACTTCAGAAACTAGAAAAAATTCTAAACTACTCTGAACCTAAACATTCCCCTCAGCTAAGTCAACCAACCTCACACCCAATCTAGCTAACCGGTGAAATTATCAAACTAATTCTCTCTTATCATTCTCCACATGCACAATATTCCCCATAGACAGTCTACTGAGGGCGTTTGCCACTATATTGGCCTTGCCTGAATAATATAACATACTCATGTCGTAATCCTTCAATAATTCTAACCACCTTCTCTGATGAAGATTTAAATCCCATTGATTAAACACATATTGTAATCTTTTGCGGTCCGTGAATACATCATGCACCCCATTAAGATAGTGCCTCCAAATTTTTAATGCAAATACAATAACAGCTAGCTTAAAATCATGGGTAGGATAGTTCTTTTTGTGAGGCTTAAGCTATCTAGAGGCGTAGGTTATAACCTTACCTCTCTGCATCAAAACATAACCCATACCAACTCTAGAAGCATCACAATAGACAACGAATCCATTTGTACCATTAGGTAGCGCTAAAACTGGGGCTGAAGTGAGTTGAGCCTTCAATTCCTGAAAACTCTTCTCAC
This sequence comes from Capsicum baccatum var. pendulum, assembly GCA_030864225.1. Taxonomy (NCBI): domain Eukaryota; kingdom Viridiplantae; phylum Streptophyta; class Magnoliopsida; order Solanales; family Solanaceae; genus Capsicum; species Capsicum baccatum. The sequence goes on along the minus strand of CM061555.1, from coordinate 112,990,881 downwards.
AGGAATCTGACCACTAAAACTTAACTTTCTTTTGGGTTAATCTAGACATGGAGGAAGTAATAGATGAAAAACCTTCAACAAAATATTTGTAATAGCCAAGAAAACCCAAGAAACTCCTGATGTATGATGGAGAGATGGGTCTAAACCAGTTTCTCACTACTTCAGTCTTTTGGGGATCGAATCTAATGCCTTCACTGAAAATAATATGACTGAGGAAAGCTACTAATCTTAGCCAAAAATTCACAATTGCTGAATTTGGCGAACAACTGGCTATCTCTAAGAGTTTGCAATAGAATTCTAAGATGGTCTACATGGACATCCTCTCTACTAGAATAGACAAGAATATCATCGATAAAGGCTATGACAAACATGTCCAAATATTGTTTGAACACTCTTTTCATCAAATCCATGAAGGCTGCTGGGGCATTTGTCATCCCGAAGGACATGACTAGAAACTCAAAATAGCCATAACGAGTTCTGAAATCTGTCTTTGGAATATCACATTCCCTTCTCTAAGCTGATGATAGCCGGATCTAAGGTCTACCTTGGAGAAGTAAATTGCACCTTGGAGTTGGTCGAATAAGTTATCAATCCTAGGATGAGGATATTTATTTTTTATTATGACTTTATTCAATTAACGGTAGTCGATACACATTCAGAGAGAACCATCTTTCTTGCGCACGAATAGGATGGGAGAGCCCTATGGAGAGACACTGGGCCTTATGAAACCTTTATCTAAGAGGTCTTTACGCTGCTCTTTTAACTCTTTAAGCTCAACTAGAGCCATAATATATGGAGGAATGGAGATGGGCTGAGTATCTGAAAGAAGGTCAATACCGAATTCTATTTCCTTATCGAGAGGTACCCCTAGCAAATCTTTGGGAAAAACTTTAGGAAAATCATTAACTAAATGGACTGACTGAACTATTGGAGCCTCAGACTTAGTGTCTTTGACTCGAACTAGATAATAGATGCACCTTTTTTATATCAAATTTCTGGCTGTAAGATAGGATATGAAATGACTCTTGGGAGACACTAAATTACCTCCCCACTCAAAGGCCGGCTCGTCAAGAAAATAAAACTTCACTACTTGAGTGCGATAATCTATAGATGCATAACAGGAATGGAGCCAATTCATACCAAGAATAATGTTAAAATTGACCATGTCTAACTCTATCAGGTCTGCTAATATGATTTTATGAAGGACAGTGATAGGACACTTTATATAGAATTGTTTGGCAATAACTAACTCACCCACTAGGGTGGAAACTAAGAAAGGCTTAGGGAGTTTCTTAGGACCTCCCCCAAAATTCACTACAACTAATGGGGTCAAATAAGAGAGATTCGATCTGAGGTCCAACATTATATAAATATCAAGATGAAAGACACGAAGCATACCAGTAACAACATCTAGCAAACTCTCCTGCTTCTAATAACATAGTAAAGCATAGAATCGATTCGGGCACTGATCGCCACCGGTATTAGATAATGCACCCTGAGGAGGGACTGGGCAACTTAGCCTGAGTCTGGGGATGAACATCCCTGCTTCCCTACTTAGCATGTGGATACTCTTTGATTTTATGACCCAACTTACCATATCCATAACAAGTTTTCTATCCCAACAATCACTCACCAAGATAATTCTTACCACACTTAGCACATGAAGTATAACTGGGTTTTCCTGCCATATTACTCTGAGACATAGCCATAAAAGTTCTACCCCACAGCTCTTGCTTGGTTCTGGGTGCGGGGGCACTGGTTGAAGATGGTGCTAGCATTGATGAGCGACCCTGAAACTATTAATGATTTCCCCTTCCAGACCTTGTCTGGCCATAGTCAAACTGCCCAGTTCTAGCCTTCTTATTTCCCCTCTTTCTCCTCTTTAACTTTTCTTCCTTAATCTATTGAGCATGAAACATCAGCCTAGCAAGATCTATATTCCCAATAAGCATGGAAGTCCTATACTCTTTGACCACCAAACTAGACACTCTAGTAACAAACTTACTCATACCCAACCTAGGGTTAGCCATCGTGTCAGGGACATACTTAAACAACTGATTAACTTAAGGCAGTACTCATTCACTGACATCGAGTGATGCCTCAGGTTCATGAACTCCTCTACCTTAGCTTTTCTCAATTTGCATGGAAAAAACCTATCTAGAAATGTGTCCTGAAATACCTGCCAATTCATAGAAGTTGTATTCTCACCTCGACCATTCTTTCATATTACCACCCAATCATAGCCACATCCTTCAACCTATAGGATGCCAACTCCACACTCTCCTCCTCAGTAACATGCATAATTTGGGTGATTTTTTTCACCTCATCTAAGTAAAACTATGGGTTTATACCTGCTTTTGACCCAAAAAACTCAGGAGAATTCATTCTCATAAAGTCATAAATTCTGGCTACAGCTAAATCACTATTCTGCTGAAGTAGGACTATATCCTGATAGTTTCCTTGAACATTAGCAGTCACAACTTGGGCTAACACCTAAATGGCATCTCAAAATTCAGTATGGGATACATTCTCATTCAAAGGGTTAGTAGGCTGGGGTGGCTGGTTATCATTTTTACGCACATTAGCTCGGCAGGGAGGCATATTCTGTCACGTAAGATCACTAGTTAAAATAAGATAGACACATTGTAATCAAAATATATCACGAAAGAAAAGGATGATTTCCTAAATCATTCCGTAACACCGTGCTCATAAATATGGCACGCTTCATACCTATAATTAAGACTCTATGTAATGCAGCTTGTCTGACTCCCTAAGACTCTTTAAATCTTAGGCTCTAATACCAATTTTGTAACGCTCCGAGAATAAGTCTCGAGATATCACACGGTGCTCAAGACTATGAGTAGTCTCAAGATAACCCTTTAAACCTTATACTAAAGTTGTAACACTTAATATAGGAATCTAAGCATGCAAAACAATAATGAGCTATTGAATATTGTATGAACTGAACTAGAATTAACTTAGCATAATATCTTAAAGTATTTAACTAGTAAATCAGAATAGCAGACAATGTATGTCTGAAATGTATCTAATAGTCGAACAAGCCTCTAACACTGCTAACTAGAGATTCGTAGGGACAGACCCCCAGCTAACTCAAACTGACCAAAAATAACTGAATAAACTTCTCTGAAAAACTAGAAATCTGATTAACTAGGTCCCTGAACTATGAGGACTTACCAACTATCGGGATATAGATAGAGATGCTCGTGGTCAAGCACACTGCTGGAACTGAGCACCTGAACCTACATTATTAAATAATGTAGCACATAGGCATATATGTGGATCGATACTTTTAGAAAGTACTGAACATATGGGGTGAATGCATAAGTAAAACAGTGATGGAATGTATATCTTTCTCATAAACAATGCGTGCTAAATATAAATGGCTCACTTTGGCTTAAGTAATTGAAAGATGAAATCAAAATCACAAATCATAAATGATAAAATATGTTATATGAATATTGTGAGACACCACACTTAGTTCTAATACTGTACTTGAAATCTATTTTCAAATCATGTATGCTAAGTGTAGGAAGGACTCACCTTTATCATATTAAAACTAAAAGTGGAAGTTCTGTAAGTATTGTCTTAAGTAGGACCATATCTGAGTAATTTTTTTAGCATTTACACTTAGTTTTCTAAAAGTTGTTCTGTTATTCTATTTTTAAGACTTAGGTCTAGGGAGGTTCTTCCAACCAACATAAACTATGTGAGCTATCATAGTGTCCAACGTCTAGTACCCATAAAAGAAAACCTCATATTGGGGAGAGGTGTAATACTCTTGCCAAGGATTATAACCTGAGCTAAGTGATCACAACTTGTATCTGTCATCCATATACATAGGAAGGATTTGAATCTGTACCTACATTGGCTTGTAGTTCTGGGTCATGTGAACTAGGACACATAACCAACTCGATGCTAAATACTACTCCTCTTTACTTTATATACTCATTTTGTAGGAAATCCACTTTAAGACTAACATAAGGGTTTACAATGAAAACCAGTTATGCATTTGTTTACTTTAAACTGTAATGAAACTAATTGTGTGGATTTCATATATTAGTTGAGGATCAAAAGATCAAATCTTGTTCAAAATCTAAATATACACTAGTCTTAGGGTGCTTAGAAGCATAATCTTCTTGAAATATCAATACTTATATTTAGAGCTTAAAACCCATGCTTTAAACTCATATCAAATCATCACAAAGTTCATGCTTAATAATAAAATCTTGAAATTCTTTAATATTTCTAGTCAAGATAATGAAATTCAATTCTCAATTCGTAAAAATCATGCCACAAGCATAAAGATGTGAAAGGAAAGATGCAACTCAACATTTAAATCACTTGTAATATCAACATCTTTGAACAATGATAATTGGGTGTGAATCCTAAACTGAAATTCATATAATTTCATGTAAAATTCAACTCTAAATCTAGTTTTGGGCACAAGGTGGAAAGGAGTATCCATGTTCATAACCCCACATACCTTATTCAATTTTTTGAATGCAAAATCTTGAACTTAGAATTTCTAATGATTTTCTTGAAGTTCTTAAACCCGAAAACTTGAATTCTTGGTTATATTGAAGAAGGAATGGTGAAACATTAGATTTCTTGGACTCTAGGTTAAATCTTTAGTGTTTTCTTGGAGAGAAATTTGGTGAATAAAAAGCATAATATGCTTAGAATAAGGTTAAATTGTATATTTTCATGAATTAGGGCGAGAGTAATTGACTTAAATGCCATTCTAAAATTTAAAAATTACAAATGGAGTCTGATTTTGCACCTCGGCATGACGTGGTGCTATTGCATTACGTTATTGGAAATGGACGAATGCGAATTTGCACTCTACCGCAATGTTGTTCTATCGCATTGCTTCACTGGAAACGAACGAGTGCAAATTTTCACTTCACCACAATGTGGTACCTGTTCTACCATAATTTTTTGTGCGATACTGGTCAATTACGGTGAGCTACTGGAAAGGACGATTGTGATTTAGGGGCTCACCGCGATGAGGTATAATCTTTGTAAGTTACTGCCTCACACAAAAAATGTCATAACTTCTCACCTGGGTGTTGGATTAGGGAAAAATTAGTATCGTTGAAAAGCTGATTCAATTATCTATAATTTGGTGGGTCTTGAGATGGAAAATTCTACATATATCAAGAGTTATACACTTTCAAATTTGATCCTTATAGAATTGAACACCAAACTTTGGACGAATTTAAGGTTTTTGGATCAATTTGGCTATAAGTGATTTCTATGAACATTATTCACCTACTAAACACTTTATATACTAGGAGCTGAACTGAACTAGAAAAAGTACGGGGTATTATACTCTACTGAGGTGAGTGGCTTGATTAATTCCCCAGCTAATTCTAATTGTATGAAAAGATAAATAACTGAAATAACAAAATAAATCTCTTCCTCAAAATATGAGAACTCACCACACACTATTATTGAGATTAGTATGGGATCGTGGTAATGACAAGCTAGATTATGAGCGTCTGAACCTTTAATGCACTATGCAGAAGGATATTCACTATAATATATGAAGTTAAACATGATGAACATAAGAGAATTAAATATGGAACTAATGAATATGAGTTGATACAATGATCCAAACAAATCAACATATAACTAACAAATACTATCTTGAATAAATGGAACATGAGGTCATGCAATATCTGATTTTGAATTGTGGGAGCTACTAGCAACCGAGATACCCTATCTAAGCTAAACATGGCTCAACTTGTAACCTCGGCAGGAGGGGTGCTTTGTACCTTATCAAGGGTACTAACACTGACAGCATGGATCCACTAAACTAATGTCCAAAAAGAACTAGGGTGTCAGCCTGATCTAGTGGGTGAACCTTTTAAACATATGATGGCAATGTAGTTCTAGAACTTAGGGACTTCTACTAAAGGTCCCAACCTAACTGACGGGTGAGCCTTTATCCCTGTGTTCACTCGGTGTTGAGTATTACTACTAACTGAATTAAATAAATAAACTGTGTAACTCAATAATACTGATATCTGAGACTCGATGATAGATACTCTATCTGAAAGTATCCTAAAATATATGGAACTAAATGCTAAACTATCAATCTATGGAATGCTAAATCATCAGGTATTCATAACTCGCCATCTTTGAAGAATACAATTATTCATGACAAATTCTATATTTTAAATAGATTACGAATTCATAAAACACAAGTCCAAAACACAAAATATGAATATAATGAGGGTTATAAAATATAAGTCTATAAAGGTACTAAAGTTCATGGAAAAAAATGTATTCGTGGACTATTCATGGTAAGGAACTGAAATATAAAGAGAGTCATACTTATCATAAAAATCCTAAGTGTTGAAGAATGAATTAACTGAAAAACTGTGTTCACTAAGGGACTCAATGGGTGAAAGGATACCCATTGATGAAATCTCACATACCTAAAAGTGAAAACCTTGCTGAAATTTTGGACTTGAAGCCCGAAGATGATGAAATCTAGTTCTTGAGTGTTTATGTGATTTTAAGGGGAATGGGTATTAGGTTTTGGTTATGCTTAAGTAGGGTTTAGGCATTGGCCCCCCACCTGTATAGTAAAGAAGAAGATAAGTAGCCAAAATAAAATTTTAGCTCATCTTGGTAATTTGGATGAAAAGATACTTATGTTGTGAGTTAGCTCTTGTAGGTTGAATTAGTTTTTTTCCCTTTGGGATAGCCAAACGATTTAGTATAGGGTTCTAAATAATGGGAAAAAACCAAATTTCCCTTTAAAGTTTATAACTAAAAGTTGATGTGGACAATATGCAGACTAACCAATGGATTGTTAGTTCTTCCAACCACTCGTTAGTTCTAGTCGTTAGCCCATGAAGGTCCTCTAGACTTTATCAAACATACCAATCAACAACTCGTTGGTTATTCTCATGGCTTCTGAGGTGTTTTCCTTACGTTTGGGATTTTGTGGCTGCTCTACACACGAACATGTAGGACAGGTCATTCTAAGAACCAATGGTTCATTGTATGGGTCGTCATATCTGACAACTTGATAGTGCTTCATTACAATGGTCATAAATTCTTACTTTAGAATTGAATTTACAAATGATCGATGGCGTTGAAAAGAAAACTCAAAGACCTTTAATTTAGTGGTTCTTGAACTACAAATCTCTTTATATTCTAGGAGTTATACTCATTTAAAGTTGACCCTAGTAAAATCATTTACAATAACTCGATCAGTAAAGAAGTTTTCAACTTAACTTTGAGCTAGAAGTTCAGTATGACTTTAATTCATATGTAAATCACTTTCCATACTAAGAAATCATCTGGTTTGGTTCTATACTCATTTGAAGAATGATTGTAATCTTAGTTTTGGAATTCGGGGTGTTACAGATACTTGGTGAAATAAAATACTATTGATTATGTTTTGGAGCTTGGAGTAACTGGTAAAGTTGCTTTCATATGAACAGGAGGTCACGGGTTCAAGTCTTCGAAACAGCCTCTGGCAGAAATGCAAGGTAAGACTGCGTATGATACACACTTGTAGTGTGGCCCTTCCCCGGACACCGCACATAGCGGTAGCTTTAGTGTACCGGGTTGACCTTTTATTACGCTTTGGAGCAAGAAATCATGAGTAGGCTATTCTAGGATTCATTTTCTTACTCTTTCACTCATTTTTAATTCTTGTATGAACAACTTCAACTTTTTAAGTTTGTTTTCAATTTTGAGTGGCTAAAATTTCTTGTTTTGTGGTTGAGGCTAAATGTATAATTGTATAGCACACTTCTGATTCGAGTTAAGTTTGATCTATCATATTGGTTGTTCTTATGCTCCTGCTTTCACTATTTCGATGTTTGGCCAATATTAAGATAGATTTCTGATTTTTGAATGAACTCGAAAGAAGAATCATAAGGGTAGAACGAAGAGCCTAGGGAGTGATAAAGTTTTTGTCTTTAGTAAAATAAAGATTTGTTTTGCGTCTAGGATAGAAGTATATCTAGAGTATCTCATTTGGTTACAATACATGAAGATATCTTCATGAATCTATAATGGGTTCTTACATTCATGAACAACAATGTAGTTGTGAGGTCAATTTAAGTAGGCAATTAAAGGCTCGAAAGATCATAATTATTTTATCAACCCCCTAAACCAATAACTAGATAGATAACTTAGCTGAAGAGAAACGGATGTTCTACAGGATTTCAAGAGATGCCCAGAGCCGGCTCATGGGCCAAGTGGACGAGGCGGCCGCTTTAGGCCTTCAAATATTTTAGGCCCCCAAAAAATTATTATAAGTTGGCCTTATGTGCTAATTTTTTTGGGAAAAAAAATATTTAAACGAAGTAACAAGCAAATCTAAGTAGTGAGATTTTGTTATAATATCAAGTTAGAAAATTTTTCAATGAGTTGTACTGTTCTAACTTTCTATTCTCTTTTAATTTAATTTTTCACCGAGTCTCAATTATCAATCCGCTTCAAAAATAACAATTAACAAATTTGCTATTTAAAAGGTTAGAAAAATACACATCAAATAATGTATGCATGATTTTTATAAAAATAAAAAAGTTTAAAGCCTTGTATTGTGATTTGGTTGTAGGCTATCGATTAGGTTGAGCCGCCCAGGAGATGCCTTCACCATGGAATATCTCCTTAATACTGATCACACACTTTTGATTATCTTGCTTCTTTTATTATTAATTCTAGAATTAAAACAACAAACAAATCTGTTAGAATTGTACTTGTTTTATCTCACAGTACTAATTGAATTCGTTATTTCACTATGTCACAAGTTTACGTGGATTCGACATCTGACTTGAAAAGAACTCTATATTACTTGTATAACCACGCACGCAACTTGCGTGTGCGTTAGACCGCCAGATGTCCCAGATCCATCATCAACAATAACACTGAAGCATATATAAACACTTCATATTTTGATCTCCTTTACTCACATTATATTCTATTACTTTACTTATCTTTCGCGCGATATTCAGCTACTAATACTTGGATCTAACCAGCTAAATCAACATGCATCATTGACTTCATATAAATTTAACTATACCCTTTTTCTGCTACGCAAGTTTATGTCATTTTTACACATAAGAGATCATCTTCACTTTTATACATGAGAGATTTGAAAAATTAAATTTGTTTTCATTTAATTTATAAATGGCTATTAGGGGTAATTTCCACTAGCATCAAAGTGGTGAAATTGCACACGTCTAACTGCACTAGAAAGACGTGATATGCACACAGCTAGCTGCCTGCTGAGACATTGACACTTTAGCACGAGCACAATTGATAGTTGGTTGCGTGAGAATAGCAAAGTTTGAAGTCTTAAACTTTCTTTATCTCAAGAAAGACATGCTATTTATAGCAAAATGAAAATCTCGATCAGTTATATCTCCAATGAATCTGATCAGAGACAAGTTCTCGTGTGCATGCATCTATCTGCTTAAAGAGAAAACAGAGAGACCAGTAGGTAACTCAATGAGGTTCTTATTAGCTTAGGTGAGTTAAAGATGTCATTTGATTGGGACACAAGTTATCCCGGGATTAGTTATCCCAACCTCGAGATGGGATAAATGTCACACTACAATTCCGGGATAACTAATTCTGGAATGAGTTATCCCATGCATTTTTTCCCAATCAAATATGAGATAAGTTCATCGTAAAATTAATCACGGAATTAGTTATCTATTATTACTTGTCCCAAACAAGCCCTGAGGAGATTCACATTGCGGTATACAAATAGGGTTAAGATAAAGTTTTAGTAAACTGTTAAATTCGTGCCATGAGAGAAAAATCATAGTGCAGAGGTAAAGAAGTTCATAAGTTATAATTTTACATCACAAGTTTAAATATATATAAAAACTATGTATTGTATATGTTTTAAAAACAAAAAATCACTTACATAAATTTTGGATGTCACTGTTGTTAGGCTAGGGTAGGCAGGGGCGAACCCACGTGGTCCGTGCCGATGCTTGAGCACTCATTCTCCCCGGTAAAATTTTATATATTTATATAGAAAATACAGTAAAATCGATTATAATATATTGTTAAGCACTCATAGATAAAAATGGTTGTTGTGAGCACTCACAGCCTTCAAATTCTAGATCCGTCCCAGAGGGTAGGGGTGTTCAATGAAAACTGCTTAAGTGCACCAAATCTAGAAAATTCAATCAAATGAAAGAAAAAAATTGATTAATGGTTTGGTATAGGAAAAAAATCGATTAATGATTTGGTATGGAAAAAAAATCGATCGTAATTGATTTGATTTGAGTTCAACTAAAAAATATTAAATCGAATCAAACGAAATTGACATCACATGTATACACTTTTTAAAAATATTTTACATTTAAAGAATATGTTTTATAATGTTCTTTTTTTTTTTTTTTTTTTTTTTGAATCATATATTATTTCATGTTTAGACTTACCATTTCGAAGGTTCAATAATTTATGGAAGTTTCAAAAATAGCAAAAGTTTGGCACAAAATTCATCTTTCATAGCCACACTTTACACATTTATCATTTATAGCCGTTGTATTCGATTTACAGTCATTGTATTAACTTTTACTCAGTGGCCTATATGCATAAAAGACAGAAATACATTACATATTTAGTCTCGCCAAATACAATATCATTTTTTTCTTTTTCATTTTTTTATATATTTTTCATTTTCGTGTTTTCCCTGTTTTTTCTTCTTCTTTTTTCTATTTTTATTTTTTGCGTTTGTTCTTTTTATTTTTTTCTTTTATTCTCTCTTCTATCTCTAACTTCTATTTCTCTCGTGTACTACACGAACAAGTTCGGAGGGATACTTAGGACTAGTCAAAGTTCAGGTGTACCATGAATAAAACGTGATAAGTCCAGAGGGTAATCAATACTTCTCTCTTTATTATATACTAATGCCACTGCTGATTTCTACACATGAGAGATAGATTATCAATTTTTTTAGAAGTCAATTATTCACCAACTCATAGGTTTATGATCAACTATTTGAATATATGAACGAGTTAGAATAATGGCCAAAAAATAGAAATTAAATTAAATAAAAGTAAAGTATAAAAATTAACACCCTTCAAACATTGTAAAATAATTTAGATACATTAATTGTGATACCAAATCACTTTTGAACATGATCAAGTGATATTTAAGACATGCTATAGTCGTAAATCAATGTGATGGAACTAAAAAGGAAAGAAATAAAATAACATTTATAAGTACCATCCAAACAATGCAAAATAGCTAGATATCATCAAATGAGATTAGACGCGTCTAATGAGCATAAGGAAGAGTTATGGTTGTGACTTGTGGGTGTTCATAGGACAAGTAGTGTTTGAGAACAAGTAGTCCTTCTCAATGCAGATGTTTTTTCTGAATAATTGGTTGTTACTACCATCACTCTTCCTTATACTCTTTTGATCGAGTGTTCAATTATTTTTGTACCCTCATATGGTGATATTTAATCATTTTTTCATTGCTTGAATGATGTTTATTTATTTTAATTTATTTTATTTATTTCTTTCCTTTTTAGTCTCATCTTACTTGTCAATAGAATTAGATGATTGATGCTACTAGACCTATAAAGATATCGTGCATATATTATATATAAATGTATGCATCTATACTAGACTAAATTAACAATCACGTATCGATCAATTGAGTCTAGTGAAAAGTAAGACAAGACTAAAAAGGAGAGAAATAAAATAAAATAAAATAAATTAGCATCATTCAAGCAATGAAAAGCGACTAAATATCATCATATGAGAGTACAAAATAATTGAACACTAGATCAAATGAGTATAAGAAAGAGCAATGATAGTAACAATCAATTACTCATAACAAACGTCTGCATTGAGAAGGACTACTTGTTCTCAAACACTACTTGTCTCATGAACACCCACAAGTCACAACCATCACTCTTCTTTATACTCATTAGACACGTCTAATCTCATTTGATGATCTAGTTGTTTTGCATTGCTTGAATGGTTTTTTTTTATTTCTTCCCTTTTTAGTCTCATTTCACCGATTTATGACTATAGCATGCCTTAAATATCATTTGATCATGTTCAAAAGTAATTTGGTGTCACAATTGATGTATCTAAATTATTTTACAATGTCTGAAAGGTGTTAATTATCATACTTTAAATTAATTTAATTTCTCTTTTTTGTGATTATTTTAACTTGTCCATATATTCAGATAGTTGATCCTAGACCTATGAGTAGGTGAATAATCAACTTCTCAAAAAATTTATAATCTATCTATCATGTGTAGAATCAACAACGGTGTCAGTATATAATAAATAATTTTCATAGTGTAGCATTTCTTCAATCTCTTTGTACTTCATCAATTTTAAGAAGTTCCAACTATGCCTTGTTTATAATTACAACTCTTTTAGGCATACAATGATTGGGTCTATAGTAAATTTTATTAATCGATTATAGAAGACATAAAATATTCTTTAAACCTTTTCCAACGGTCACTTTTTTGGTAGCTCCGCTACATAAATGACATGGACCTTTTTTAGCTCCTCCATGTTCATTTATTCATCCCTTTCTCATTTTAATTCAACAATATCAATGTCTCTCTTTCTCAATTGGAACACTTCTTATCTTGTTTCAAAGCCTTCATCTATTGCATAATTTCGGCGATCGTTGAAAAAGCGATATCAAGTATTGTACGAAAATCAGGTAATAAGAAGACGACTACAGTCTATTAAGTCGAGGATCATAAATGAACTTGTTCTCATTGTCCAGATTTCTAGCACACTAACCGATGAAATTCGAAATTTTTTTTACCATACAATCGATAAGGACAATCATAATCCATAAACAATCTAACAAATATCAACTTAAAAGCACAGATTTTCAGTAAATTTAAATTCTATTTTTTAAAAAGATTTCATTTTTTTTCATCCAAATCAAATAAATACCTAATTAACCAAACAGTCTATTAATAGAACAACATCTGAATTTTTTGGCACAACAACCGATTAAATTCACAAAAAAAATTCACCATGCACTCAACAAGGACAATCACAATCCATCAACAATCAAACAAATATCAACTTCACAGATTTTCAATAAAATTAAGTTTCATTTTTTTAAAAAGATTTCAGTTTTTTCCATCCAAACCAAAGAAATACCTAATCAATTGAACGGTCTGTTAACAGAATAACATCCAAATTTCTTGACACATTAGGTGATTAAATTTGCAAAAAAATTTCAGCATGCAATCGACAAGAACAACCATAATACATCAACAATCAAATAAATATCAACTTAAAAACACAGATTTTCATTAAATTCAAATTCTATTTTTTTTTAAAAAAAATAATTTTTTCCATCCAAACCAAACAAATACCTAATCAACCGAACAGTTTATTAACAAAACAACATCCAAATTTTTTGGCACATTAGCTAATTAAATTTGCAAAATTTTTTTACTATGCAATCGATAAGAACAATCATAATTCATTAACAATCAAACAAATACCAACTTAAAAATAAAAAAATTAGTAAAATCAATCCCCTTTTTTTTAAAAAAAATCCTCCAAAATCAACTCAATTACCACAAAGCAAAATCGAAAAAAGAAAAAAAAATCCATCAATATGGAGCACAAATTACTAGAGAGATGAAGCGAAATTATTTAAAGTAGAAGATGAAAGATCTTAGACCTTTAGAAAAGATAAAAGTGGAAACTAAAAGTTGGGGAAAGAGGAAAGAGAAATGGCCATGATTTTGTGAGTGGGAGTGAGGAGAGAGAAATTTTTTTTTGGTATTTAATGAAAAAGTGGGGTTAAAAAAATATTTAATAAATACATAAGGGGTGGCAAAAAAAATTTTTTTAACACTTTAACTCATACCCCACCACTTTATCCAAAATTCTAAAAATTTAAATAAAAAATAAAATAGTGTTTATTTCTCAAAATAAGTTTTCAAAGTGGCCTTTCAACTAAATCTTCTCATGTTTCATTATGAAAATAGAATAAAATATTTTTATTTTTAAAATGAAAAATAATACTTGAAAGTTGGAGAAATATTTGACCAAGAATTAAAATAAAGTTGTTTTTCCATCTTTGTAAGTAAATTGAAGTGAAAACACCCTTGTCGTTGTTTTTGGATTTTTTAAATTTTTTTAAAAAATAAAACAAATAAAGTGAAAATATAAATTTCTAGAATTTAATGCCCAAATATGGTTTTCGAGGTTGAACTCTAAAAAGAAGTGAATAATATTCATAGCTAAATCGGTCTCTAATACGATGTTTGATTTATAATTTCTTACCAACTAATACATATATAAACTATGAGAGAATTAATATATTAGTTTATAAATAGAAGATGAAGTAACTAAATGTATAACTTGAAACTGTAAGTTGAATTTATCGATGAGGCCAAGCGCACACATGTTAAATCTAGTTGTGTTTAGGACCTGTTACCAGCAGACTGATTGTCTATATGATGAAATAATGGACTTAAGTAAATATAGAACAAAGCTTTGAAAAGTACAGTGTTAAAACAACTCCTAACTACATTCAAACTCACACATAGCTGCCATTGCAGTAGTTACCAAGCTCGAATAAAAGAAGGGAGAAGAGGGAGAAAAGGGAAATGTTGAGCTAAGATAAAATTTGTATATTAAGAGTTGGTTATAATGTGAGCTGATTGCATCTATTTATAGGCCCACATGCTCATCACATGAGCATCTAGAAGTTTCCTAACAGCTCACTAACAACTCCCTAACTAACTCAACTTACTCTATGATCAGTAACTAACAATATCAAAATAAAACCAATGGCACAGTAACTACTATGCTAACCAACTAACGGCTATGGATGAACAAATATTCTAATTTCCATAATAAGTTTCAACACTCGCACTCAAGCTGCAGGGTACGAAATGCTGAGAGCTTGCTTAGGAGGTGTGAGTGTTGATCATTGATGATAGGAGAATTTACACGCCTATAGCACTAGATTTTGCCCATATTTTAGTCAAGTTTTGAGAACAAATTATATATTTCATGCACTTTTAGTCCTTTTTCTTGTAAGTGAGCTAACAAACGTGATTAGCAAGTTTTCAGGTATAAATGATGCAGCATTAAGCATTTTATGGATAACTTGACGCCAAAGAAAGCTTCACGAAGGAAGGAAGATGAATCTTGGACACCAAGGACCAAAAGTGGCGCATGGAAAATCTGTCCCGGGAAAAGCAGCAATTCTGAAGACTTTGGGGACTAGCAGTAACTTAGTAGGATTAGGATAATGATACATTAACCTAGTAGGATTGGGTTAAGTAATGCATTAGCTTAATAGGAATAGGATATGGGTGTTATAAATACCCTATTTTGCTAGAGATTTTCATACATTCTACTTATAATTCATTCCCCCATTCCATCAATTCCCATCCATCCACCATCCATCCATCCATCAAAACAATTCTCTTTATTAATTCATTGTTGACATTATTTTTCATCTATTCGACTTTTAATTTTACAACAAGAGAATCGCTATTTTGCAAGGAATTCACGCCTAACGCCACACCACACCATACTACACGTGAGATCTTTTATTGTGGTATAATGATAATGTCTATTGTGATTTCCATCGCACTCATGAATAGCTAAACTTCTCTGTTGGGGTTATGGAAGCCTTATGAGATACTATCTAAGGCTATGAGTTTGTGAATTCTTGATATGTGTGTTGCTTATATCATTATTCTCTTCATCTTAATGCAAATTCTTGTGGCTGCAGACCCATAGAATAACGCCAGTATAGCATTAACTTGTTCGAAAGAAAAGTTATATGTCTGGAAAAGAGGTAATGTCAAGGTAATAGGGTCCCATCCCCTATTAAAAAGTTAGTGTCGTAACTGGATTAACCTCTTGGAGAATTTGTACCGTTAGATACGCTTTAAGCTTGAAAGAGTTAAAGTGAAATAGTCCTTGTTGAGGTCCAAAGACGCTTGGATTTACCATCGAATACAATTCTCTATAAGCACATACATGTCTGAATTTCACATAACTCATAGCCAATAGAGACGTACAACTCATAAGGTGGACATAACCCCAACTTCTCAATTCTCATTATTTTACATCTTACCAAACATTCTTACTTTTTACTTTGCTATTTTTCGTTTTTACCTTATTACTTTGGTTACATTACTTGCACGACAAAACTCCCCCCTTTTTACGAGACTTGCACTAAAAGTCTAGTAATCTTTGCTTACTTGTTGACCAAGCTATTCCCTGTGGGATCGATACCCAACCCAGTTGGGTTCTATATTTGACTACGACCGCTTTACACTCCTACGAGAGCTGTAGATTGAGCGTTATCAAAAATTGGCGACGTTGCCGGGGAATACGAGTGTCAACTAAGTTTGTGATAATTACTAGACCCTTTGGTCAGAGATTCTCGGACTTTTACTTTTAGTTTTTGTTTTTGTTTTCTGTAGGTTTTTATTCAGTGCATGCCCCATACTCGAAGTTCTGGTCAACTGTTATTACCTATCAATCCTGAACCACAATGTATTGGCAAAATGGAGGCACAACACGAAATTGATAGGATGGCTGCTCAACAGGAACAGGCAAGACTAGCTGCTCTAGCCGCCGCTCAAGTGCATCAACAGAATATTGATAACCCTGGGCGATCAATAAATCCTGACGACGAGGACCTAGGTGATGACGAGTTACTAAACCCTAGGCATGCTGCTGAGATTTTAACACCTGCCAACAGAAGAGATCGTCAAGCAAGGTTTAGGCATGAACGCCGACCTGTACAACCAGCTTTCGATGATGATGATGATGATCTTGATGGAGCCGAAGCCACAGGAGCCATTATTCCTCCACCATTGGCACCCGAAGCCAAGTTCAACATCACAAGCACCATGATTCAGTTATTGCAACTCAAGGGATTATTTGGTGGACTAGCAAGCGATGATCCGAATATGCATCTCATCAACTTTATTTCTATATGCAAGTCGTTTGACAATCCTGGCATTGGTCAGAATGCAATTCGATTACGCCTATTTCCATTGTCTCTGTCTGGGGAGGCAACTCTATGGTTGAATGGGCTGACTCCTGATTCTATTACAAATTGGAGTCAATTGAGAGACGCTTTCCTAGAAAGATTCTTTCTGCCATCCAAAAGAGCATAATTGAGAGATAAAATCAGCAACTTTCGGCAGCTTCCAACTGAAGCCCTTCATAAAACATGGGAGAGGTTCAAGACAAAGATAACGAGGTGCCCAAACCATCACATGACTAATATTCACCTAATGGAGATACTATACAGAGCCTTGAATTTAATAACTAAACCGGTGGTGGATAATGCGGCTGGAGGATCTTTTATGGACCTCACCTTTGGTCAAGCAAGAAATATGCTAGATCGTATGACGAAGCAAAGTAGAGCTTGGCATACCAGGGATTCTGAGGTAGCAAGCCCCACTTTATCTATTGGCATGACTGCAGACCAAAGGAGAAGAGAAGAAGAACGTGATCAAGATATGGCACACATGAAAACACAAGTGGATCTTCTTACAAAGCATTTATTATCAGGGAAGACCAAAAAAGTCAAAGCTATTGCGTCGAAAGGAAGAGACGAATCTGATTCGGAAGAAGAGGCCAACTACTTAAACAATCAGGGGGGTTTCCGAGGGAATACCCAAGGAAACCAAGGTCGGAACTATTATGATAAATCTGGAAACAAGGACCAAGGTAGTTGGAAGAACAAGAATGAAAAGAGTGGTTTGTATGTTCCCCCAGGAAGACGTGACACCACCACATCTAGTTCTGTAAATATGGAAGAGATGATGGCCAAACTATTGAAAGGAGTGGAAGCAACGAGCGCTGGAGTAACGGAGGTAATAAATGATTTGTCCTCTATGAAACAATTAGTTGATTCTCATTCCACTTCAATCAAGCAAATAGAGCAGCAATTGAGCCAACTTTCAGCAGCAGTAAATCAAAGAAAGGCTGGTACTTTACCTAGCAACACTGTGCAAAACCCAAGGAATGATGGGTCATGCATGGATGTTACTACCCGAAGTGGTAAGGTGATGAAACTTCATCAAAAGGCAAGCAAGTGGTTGACGAAGTAGCGGACATTGATGATAACGCAAAAGGAGAGAAATCCGCGGAAGCCACCCACGACGCCCATGACGTCACACCGAGCATGTTGCAGCCTGAAAAGGCTGAAAAACGGAAGCAAGAGGAGAAGAAAGCCGTGGAGAGAACAATTCCCTATCCACCACCACCTTTTCCTCAAAGATTGAAGAAGGTGGCGGATGATACAAAGTTCAGCAAATTCATGACTATGTTAAAGCAGCTGACCATTAATGTTCCATTGGTAGAGGCACTTGAATAAATGCCTGGGTATGCAAAATTTTATGAAGGATCTTTTGACAAAGAAGCGGGCATCCAACTATGAGTTGAAAGATGACGTTCATCACTGCAGCGCAATCACTACCCGATCACTAGTTCAGAAGAAGGCTGACCCCGGTGCTTTCACTATTCCTTGCACCGTTGGATCTTTGAATTTTGCCAAGGCATTATGTGATTTAGGAGCCAGCATCAATTTGATGCCATTATCTATCTATAAAAAGTTGGGGTTGGGAGATCCTACTCCAACCAATATGAGGCTCGTAATGGCGGATAGGTCGGTAAAACGACCTGTTGGTATTCTATGTGATGTATTGGTAAAGGTTTCTTCATTCATCTTTCCGGCAGACTTTGTTATTTTGGATTGTGAGGCAGACTCAGAAGTTTCCATAATCTTGGGGCGCCCTTTTCTTGCTACAGGAAGTGTGCTCATTTATTTGAGAGCTAATGAGCTTTCATTCCGAATAAATGACAAAGTAGTTCGCTTTGATGTGTGCAAAGCAATGAAGTAACCCAAAGAGCTGAACGTATTCTCGGTGGCTGATGTTTACTTTGATGATGAGGAAGAATCACTTAAAGAAGAACAAATTATTAAAGACCCATTGGCGATTGTGCTCATGAATGGAGAGAGTAAGGATGCTAAAAGGAGGAATGACGGTGGTCGCGAATGAAAAGAATGAGCTTATTCCACTCAGACCCGTCACCGGATGGAGAGTATGCATGGACTACCGGAAGCTGAATTCATGGACGCTCAAAGATCACTTTCCAATGCCATTCATGGACCAAATGCTAGATCGATTAGCGGGGAAAGGATGGTTTTGTTTCTTAGACGGTTATTCAGGCTATAATCAGATTTACATTGCCCCCGAAGACCAAGAGAAGACAACATTCACATGTCCATATGGCATGTTTGCCTTCAAACGTATGTCATTCGGGCTATGTAACGCACCAACCACCTTTCAGCATTGTATGATGTCCATTTTTTCTGATATGGTTGAAGATACTTTGGAGGTATTCATGGACGACTTTTCAGTTGTTGGCGAATCGTTTGAAGCGTGCTTGGAAAACCTAAGTATGGCATTGCAAAGATGTGTAGAATTCAACCTAGTGCTGAATTGGGAAAAGTGCCACTTCATGATAAAAGAAGGAATCATTCTTTGGCATAAAATCTCCGAAAGAGGAATTGAGGTTGATCGAGCAAAAATTGAAGTCATCGAGAAGCTACCGCCCCCAATTTCAGTGAAGGGAGTTCATAGTTTCCTCGGTCATGTAGGTTTCTATCGGTGGTTCATCAAAGACTTCTCCAAAATTGCGAGTCCATTGTGCAAACTCTTGGAGAAAGATGAAAAGTATGACTTCAATGAAGATTGTTTGAAGGCATTCGAATGCCTCAAAAGAAAACACATTGAAGCCCCTATCATGGTAGCACCAGATTGGTCTCTACCGTTCGAAGTCATGTGTGATGCTAGTGGGGTTGCTGTTGGCGTTGTACTTGGCCAGAGGAAGGAGAAATTATTTCATCCTATCTACTATGCTAGCAAGGTCCTAAACGAAGCCCAAAAGAACTATACTGTCACAGAACAAGAGCTCCTAGCAGTTGTGTATACTTTTGAGAAGTTCCGGGCATATTTGTTGGGAACCAAAGTGATCATTCATACAGACTATGCAGCTCTGAGGTATCTAATGACAAAAAAGGATGCAAAACCAAGACTAATTCGATGGGTTTTGCTGCTTCAAGAATTTGATTTCGAGGTTAAAGATAGAAGAGGTTGCGAGAACCAAGTGGCTGGTCATCTATCTAGACTCGAGAACGAGCATGTGGCGCAGCCTGAAATCGAGATTGATGATGCATTCCCTGACGAGGAGATCTTAGCGACAATAATGAAAGGACTACCATGGTATGCCGACTTTGCAAATTTTGTGGTGAGTAATGTGATACCTGCAAACTTATCTTACCATCAAAAGAGGAAGTTTATGCATGATGTAAAACACTACTTTTGGGATGAGCCATATTTGTTTCGACAATGCGCGGATGGTGTTATCCGACGATGTATATCCCATGTAGAGGTGCCTGATATATTGGAAGCATGCCACACTTCCCAAGTTGGGGGACATCACGCAGGTAATCGGACAACAAGGAAGGTATTGCAAAGTGGATATTATTGGCCTTCGATATTCAGAGATGCCTACGACATTGTGAGAAGATGCGACCAGTGTCAGCTACAAGGTGCTATTTCGAAACACCATGAGATGCCCATGTCGAAAATCCTTGAAGTAGAGCTCTTTGACGTATGGGGTATTGATTTTATCGGTCCATTCGTAAATTCGTTTAGAATGAAGTACATCCTAGTTGCTGTAGATTATGTCTCAAAATAGGTTGAAGCTATAGTGTTGGCCGACAATGAGGGAAAGCGTGTTGTAGCATTCTTAAAGAGAAATATCTTCTCTCGCTTTGGAGTACCACGTACTATCATAAGCAATGGAGGATCTCACTTCTGCAACAAGCTATTCAAATCCGTGTTGGCAAAATATGGTGTCAAGCAACATAAGGTAGCCACGCCTTATCACCCACAAACTAGCGGCCAGGTAGAGGTTTCCAACCGAGAGATCAAGCAAATCCTTGCTAAAACGGTAAATGCTAATAGGCAGATTGGCCTCGGAAGTTGGACGATGCACTATGAGCTTATAGGACTGCATTCTAAACACCAATTGGCATGTCCCCGTACCAACTAGTTTATGGGAAGGCTTGTCACTTACCCATTGAGCTTGAGCATAAGGCATTGTGGGCTTTGAAACGATTAAATTTGAACAGGGATGATGCAATGAATCTGATATTGGAGCAACTAAACGAGATGGATGAATTCCGTCTACATGCTTATGAAAGATCGGATCTCTACAAGGAGCAGATGAAAAAGTATCATGATCAGCGGATTGTTCGATGAAAATTTCAAAAGGATGATATGGTACTTCTCTTCAATTCCAGACTGAAGTTATTCCCAGGTAAGTTAAAGTCCAAGTGGTCTGGTCCATACAAAGTTAACCAAGTCTACTCGTTTGGAGTAGTTGAGTTGGAAGACACTAATGGTGTTGTCTTCAAGGTGAATGGCCAACGAGTAAAACCATATATCGGTCCTCTTGATTCGATAAACTATATGGCCATCACTTATCTCGACGAAGTCTAAATACTTGAGATAGTCATGTCGTGCCGCGACAATAAATCAAGCGCTAGATGGGAGGCAACCCATCGATTTTCATTTTTTGTCTTATTATGTATTTTCTGTTGATAAATAAAAATCCAAAAAGAAGAGTCGTGCCACGACCAAAACTAAGGCTCTTGATGGGAGGCAACCCATCGTTCTAATCGTCTTTATTGTTTTTGAGTAAATGTAGGTGCAAAGAGGTGTAAAACAAGGAGGTCGGTTTCAAATTTTGATTTGGACGTATTGCATGTTAAAGGTGGTAATTTAGGAATGAAGAAGCAAAAGGCTATGGATTGGGCATTGCTTATGAAAATATAGGCAACGAACAAGGCTAGGCCTAGGTAAAACTAGGCCACGAACAAGGTACAATGGCACCCAAAGCAAGACAAGGCAAAGATAAGGCAACCACTTCCCAAAAAGGCAAGAAAAGAGGACGCAAAGAGCAAGGAGAGTCCTCCTCGATGCAAGTACCACGCCGCATGTTCGGAATTAAATGGGTTTTAGAGGAGGAAGCGAAGGAATGGTATAGGAACAACAAAGAGAAGAAATATGTTCATGTGGACTTGATAAACAAGGAAAGCCTAGCGAAGAAGGAACCACGCATGTTGGCCAAGATCATGGCATTACATCTTGATTTCATCTTCCGAGACATGGGAGAATGTAATATCGATTTGACAAGAGAACTTTATGCCAACTAATCTTCGAAAACCACAGGCAGCGAGGTCAAGATTCAGGGCCAAGTTTTACAACTCAATGCAGATTTCTTCAACTCCTTTCTTGGCTTGCCTGCTGTTGATCCATCACCATTCAAAGAGCTATACAGTAGACCTCCATATAGAGTCATTCGACACACACTCTGTGGAACAAGATCCATGGCACGATGGAGTAGACACAAAGACATTGGTCGACACAACACCTTCTCATATGCTCCTTTGAATAGGGAAGTAAGGATATGGTTGCGCATAGTCAACTCTTGCCTAATTCCAGGGACTCAGTACACCAATATAACATGAGATAGAGTGTGCTTGGTATACGCATTGATGACGCATGTCCCTATCAACATTGGGGCAATCATTTGCTCTACAATGCGGAAAGCTAGGCTACACAAGCGGTCCCACTTCAGCTTTGACAATCTGTTGACTGCAATCTTGAGGAAGGAGGACATCGAAGAGGAGCCGGCTGATAATAAAATCCCACACAATCTAAAGAAGGTTGACCTCACAAAGGTCAAAGATGCTGAATCAACACATGGCATCAACCTTACTACTGCTGAGAGACATGCTCGGGATGAGAGTTTCTTTGGCCATCTTTATGACATGACTCGGTTTACAATAATGAGCGGAGGTCGTGTGTCTAACTGCTGCAGAGCTCCAACAGCTGGATCATGACTATCCAATGAATGTGCATGCAAGGGAGATGTGTGGGCTAGGTACATACTTTGAGGAACCTCTTGATGACGAAGTGCCGACCGATGATGATCGACGAATGCCAGACTCCGACGTGGAGGAGAATTCTGATAACGACGACCCCTATGATGATTCCGACGAAGGGGGTATGACCCCCGACATAGAGGAGGAGTCTGACTGACCAGGTTCTTCGTATTTATTTTCCACTGAGGGTAGTGTATCCCGTCTAAGTGTGGGGTGGTGGTATTTGCATACTATACTTCTCTATCTGTATTTGCATTTATGTTTGTTTCTCTTTTTAGTAGTTAAATCTTTTTACTTAGCTTTGCATGAAATTATTCTAATAGGCAGCATGAGATTATAACAAGAGTTTGTGCTAAAATCATGACTATTGAGACGTTTAGGCTCTAATTGTGACTCACTATATGATATTGTGTGGTTCAATTCCTTCATCTGTTGGGTCAAGAGTCTATGCTACTCCCAATAAAGTCGACCATGTGCTTGTGTGTGTGAGGATATAGTATATTCTGTGTTTGTGGCTGATGTTAGAACTTGCCTGGTATGTATGTAAAGCGAAAATAAGGAGTGCAATTCTAGGAGATGATTTAGGCATTTCTTTGGCAACCTAAACTTGTTTACCTTCTTTTTACCTACCCATGGACATTATCCTAGTTAACCCCTTTGAGCCTTTAGCCTATTTTCTTTGACAACCTTATATGTAAGCCTAATCCATTTTTTCAAGACCATAATTTGATCCAAATTCCTAAGTGCTTTAAAGTGTAAAGTCATGTGACAAAATAAGAGGAAATTGGGTAAGTATGATGCTTTAGAATTTAATGGTGCTTGAATTTGTTATGAAAAAGAAATGCGATCATAAGAGGTATGTTATGAAAAGAAAAAGGAAAAGAAAACTAAAAAGTTAGTTATGTTCAAATATTGAAAAACAAAAGAGGTGACAAAGGGAGGTAGATTAAAAGAAAGCAAAAAGGTTGTTTGAAAGAAAGCATAAATGACATATTGTGATGTATTAAAGCACTTAGGGAACTATTTCTGGCCAAAATAGTCCTACCCATCCCTTAGCCTACATTACAACCCGTAAAAGACCTATTTGATCCTAAGCTAAGCATTCTGACATTTAGTGGAGCATTACACTAAGGGCAAGCCTATGGTCATCAGTTGCAACATATAAATTCTTTGTGAGAGTGAGAGCAAGGATAATCCTACACCCATGTTCGAAATATATACAATACTTGTGAGTAATTATGGGTAACATATGGTGAGACACACATGGTTGATGAGTTTTGGGTAGTCGTGTATGATTATTTATGCCTTAACGTTTGAATATGAGTTGACCACCATCACGAGTCTATGTTGGAGGTTGAATTGTTTCTACTAATGATTGCAAAACTACTCTTTGGTGATAATTGTTGTGCTTGTCTTGACGAATATTTTGGGTTGATACTGTGAAACCCTAAGTTGATGTTTAGACGGACATGACATTTTGTTCGAGGACGAACAAAGCTTCAAGTGTGGGGTGCTGATGATAGGCGAATTTACACGCCTATAGCACTAGATTTTGCCCATATTTTAGCCAAGTTTTGAGAACAAATTATATATTTCATGCACTTTTAGTCCTTTTTCCTGTAAGTAAGCTAACGAACATGATTAGCAAGTTTTCAGGTATAAATGATGTAGAATTCAGCATTTTATGGATAACTTGACACCAAAGAAAGCTTCACAAAGGAAGGAAGATGAATATTGGACGCCAAGGACCAAAAGTGGCACATGGAAAATCTGTCCCGGGCAAAAACAGCAATTCTGAAGACTTTGGGGACTAGCATTAACTTAGTAGGATTAGGATAATGATACATTAACCTAGTAGGATTGGGTTAAGTAATGAATTAGCTTAGTAGGAATAGGATATGGGTGGTATAAATACCCTATTTTGCTAGAGATTTTCATACATTCTACCTCTAATTCATTCCCCCATTTCATCAATTCCCATGCATCCACCATCCATCCATCCATCAAAATAATTCTCTTTATTAATTCATTGTTGACATTATTTTTCATCTATTCGACTTTTAATTTTACAACAAGAGAATCGCTATTTTGCAAGGAATTCACGCCTAACGCCATACCACACCATACTACACGTGAGATCTTTATTGTGGTATAATAATAATGTCTACTGTGATTTCCATCGCACTCATGATTAGCTAAACTTCTCTGTTGGGGTTATGGAAGCCTTATGAGATACTATCTAAGGCTATGAGTTTGTGAATTCGTGACACGTGTGTTGCTTATATCATTATTCTCTTCATCTTAGTGCAAATTCTTGTGGCTGCAGACGTATAGAATAACGCCAGTATAACATTGACTTGTTCGAAAGAAAAGTTATAGGTCTGGAAAAGAGATAATATCAAGGTAATAGGGTCCCATCCCCTATTAAAAAGTTAGTGCCATAACTGGATTAACCTCTCGGAGAATTTGTACCGTTAGATACGCTTTAAGCTCGAAAGAGTTAAAGTGAAAGAGTCCTTGTAGAGGTCGAAAGACGCTTGGATTTACCATCAAATACAATTCTCTATAATCACATACATGTCTGAATTCCGCATAACTCATAGCCAATAGAGACGTACAACTCATAAGGTGGACATACCCCCAACTTCTCAATTCTCATTGTTTTACATCTTACCAAACATTCTTACTTTTTACTTTGCTATTTTCCGTTTTTACTTTATTACTTTGGTTATATTACTTACACGACAAAACTCCCCCCTTTTTACGAGACTTGCTCTAAAAGTCTAGTAATCTTTGCTTACTTGTTGACCAAGCTATTCCCTGTGGGATCGATACCCAACCCAGTTGGGTTCTATATTTGACTACGACCGCTTTACACTCCTACGAGAGCTGTAGATTGAGCATTATCAATCTAAAACTAAAAAGAGAGGAAATATAAACTAAAATGTTAGTTATGTTCAAAAATTGAAAAACAAAAGAGGTGATAAAGGGAGGTAGAATAAAAGAAAGCAAAAAGGTTGTTTGAAAGAAAGCATAAATGGCATATTGTGATGTATTAAAGCGCTTAGGAACATAGTCACTATTTCTGGCCAAAATAGTCCTACCCATCCCTTAGCCTACATTACAACCATCAAAAGACATATTTGATCCTAAGCTTAGCATTCTGACATTTAGTGGAGCATTACACTAAGGGCAAGCCTATGGACATCAGTTGCTGCATATGAATTCTTTGTGAGAGTGAGAGCAAGGATATTGCTATACCCATGTTTGATAAATATACTATGCTTGTGAGTGATTATGGGTAATATATTGTGAGACACACATGGTTGATGAGTTTTGGGTAGTGGTGTATGATTCTTTGTACCTTAACTTTTGGATACGAATTAACTACCATCACGAGTCTATGTTAGAGGTTGAATCGTTTCTACTAATGATCGGAAAACTACTCTTTGTTGATAATTGTTATGCCTATCTTGATGAATATTTTGTGTTGTTACTGTGAAACCCTAAGTTGATGTTTAGATGGACATGATAGTTTGTTCGAGGACGAACAAAGCTTTAAGTGTGGGGTGTTGATGATAGGTGAATTTACACGCCTATAGTGCTATATTTCACCCATATTTTAGCTAAGTTTTGAGGACAAAATATATAATTCATGCACTTTTAGTCCTTTTTCCTGTAAGTGAGCTAACAAACGTGATTAGCAAGTTTTCAGGTATAAATGATGCAGAATTCAGCATTTTATGGATAACTTGACGCCAAAGAAAGCTTCACGAAGGAAGGAAGATGAATCTTGGACGCCAAGGACCAAAAGTGGCGCATGGAAAATCTGTCCCGGGCAAAAACAACAATTCTGAAGACTTAAGGGACTAGCAGTAACTTAGTAGGATTAGGATAATGATACATTAACCTAGTAGTATTGGGTTAAGTAATGCATTAGCTTAGTAGGAATAGGATATGAGTGTTATAAATACCCTATTTTGCTAGAGATTTTCTTCATCTATTCGACTTTTAATTTTACAACAAGAGAATCGCTATTTTGCAAGGAATTCACGCCTAACGCCACACCACACCATACTACACGTGAGATCTTTTACTGTGGTATAATGATAATGTCTATTTTGATTTCCATCGCACTCATGAATAGCTAAACTTCTCTGTTGGGGTTATGGAAGCCTTATGAGATACTATCTAAGTCTATGAGTTTGTGAATTCGTGACACGTGTGTTGCTTATATCATTATTCTCTTCATGTTAATGCAAATTCTAGTGGCTGCAGACGCATAGAATAACGCCAGTATAGCATTAACTTGTTCGAAAGAAAAGTTATATGTCTGGAAAAGAGGTAATGTCAAGGTAATAGGGTCCCATCCCCTATTAAAAAGTTAGTGTCATAACTAGATTAACCTCTTGGAGAATTTGTACCGTTAGATACGCTTTAAGCTCGAAAGAGTTAAAGTGAAATAGTCCTTGTTGAGGTCCAAAGACGCTTGGATTTACCATCGAATACAATTCTCTATAAGCACATACATGTCTGAATTTCGCATAACTCATAGCCAATAGAGACGTACAACTCATAAGGTAGACATAACCCCAACTTCTCAATTCTCATTGTTTTACATCTTACCAAACATTCTTACTTTTTACTTTTCTATTTTCCGTTTTTACCTTATTACTTTGGTTACATTACTTGCACGACAAAACTCCCCCCTTTTTACGAGACTTGCACTAAAAGTCTAGTAATCTTTGCTTACTTGTTGACCAAGCTATTCCCTGTGGGATCGATACCCAACCCAGTTGGGTTCTATATTTGACTACGACCGCTTTACACTCCTACGAGAGCTGTAGATTGAGCGTTATCAATCATGACTCAAGCTCTTGGTGAGAATGTCAGCAACCTGTTGTCTAGTCTGCAAATACACGGGTTGAACTAATCCTTCCTTGATCTTTTCTCTGATAAAGTGACAGTCTATCTCAATATGTTTGATCCTCTCATAAAAAGTAGGATTTGCAGCCAGTTGAACAACTGACTTACCATCAGAGAAAATGGTAATAAGGCCTGGTGATTGGTACCCTTAGTTCTGCTAACAACCCTGCCAACCATGTTGCTTCTACCAAATCTGAGGCCATGCTCCTATATTCTGCCTCAGCTAAGCACCTGGAAACAGTGTATTGTTTCTTAGATTTCCAGGATATCAATGAACTACCAAATTTTACCACATAGCCTATAATAGACCTTCTTGTGTTTGGGCATGCATCCCAATCTGAGTCACACCAATAAACCAACTCTGTAGAAGAATGTGCCGTGAGCAAAATCCCATGTCCTACAGTTCTTTTCAAATACCTTACCACTCTATTTACAACTTCCAGATGAGATCTCTTTGGCTGTTGTATAAATTGGCTTAGTATTTGTACTGTATAGCTGATATCAGGCCATATTATTGTTGCATACATCAATTTTCCAACTAGTTTTTGATATAATGTCACATCTCTCAACATAACATCTCTTTTAACACCTGTTGTTTCATCTACTTCAACAAATATTACCTTGATATTAGTCTCTAATAGAATGGAAGCTGGTTTAGCACCCGCAAGCCCAGTATCAGATATGAATTCCAGAATGTATTTTCTCTGGTTTAAGATCACTCCACTTGGAGATCTTAGCACTTCAATACCTAATAAGTACTTAAGCTCACCTAAGTCTTTGAGCTTGAACTGTTGATGTAAAATACCTTTTTCTGCATTTATCATCTCTACATTATCACCTGTTATCAGAAGATCATCTACATAAACCAAAATCACCACTATTTTTTCTGACCTTTTCAAAGTAAAAAGTGAATAATCATAGCTACTCTGAGTAAATCCTGCATTGATTAGTGTTGAAGTAAGCTTTATATTCCACTGCCTGGATGCTTGTTTAAGTCCATATAGTGACTTGATAAGTCTACAAACTTTATGATGTTTTCCTTCTTTGAATCCATCTGGCATTTCCATGTACAGCTCCTCCTCTAAGTCACCTTGCAGGAAGGTATTGTAAATATCCATCTGGTACATGTGCCATCCTTTCGATACTGCCAAAGCAATGACACTTCTTACTGTAACCATTTTGGCTACTGGAGAGAAGGTGTAATGATAATCTTATCCTTCTAGTTGGCTATATACCCTAGCTACCAACCTTGCTTTGAACCTCTCTACTTCATTATTGGCCTTATATTTGACTTATACACCTATTTTGAACCAATAATGTTCTTTTCTGGAGGTTTGTCAACCACCCCCAAGTATGGTTATCTTCCAGGGCCTTGACTTCCTTCTTTATAGCTTCAATCCACCTCTCATCTTTGCTGGCTTCATTGTAGGATTAAGGTTCAGTTTTTGATGCCAAACTGCACACAAACCTCTGATATTTGGTACTAGTCTTAGCAAAAGATAGATGATTTGCCAGAGGATACCTTTTCCTCTTTCTTACTCTTGGTAAGGTATAGTCCATCAACCAAGCAGGTTGTTTGATGTCTCTAGATGATCTCCTTGAAACAACTTTTGTAGATGTTGATGGTGGCTCATCTATACTTGTTTCATTATGAGTAATCTCATTTTGGATGCTGTCATTTTCATGTATTGATATATCTTCATTGTGTGATTCATATGAGTGGTTATCATGATCTGTGTAAACATTTATTTCTTTATCTATATTAGCATATATCAGTGAACTTGGTTGAATAAAACCTGCAGGTGATTCTGAACTTGCCTTATCTGCAAAAGGGAACGAGTCTTCTTTGAACACTATATCTCTTGTGACAAACAACTTGTTAGTGCACTAGTCCAAAAGTATATAGCCCTTTTGAGTATTAGAATATCCCATCAATACATCAAATTTAGCTCTTTCAGAGAAGTTATCACCCTTTGGAAGTACTAAAGTATAACACTTACATCCAATTACTCTCAGGTGTGTAAAGGATGGAACTTTGCAGAACAACATCTCATAGGGACTTTTTCGTCCAATAGATGTAGATGGTAACCTATTAATAAGGTAGACAGTAGCCTTGATATTTAAATCCCAAAACCTGGTAGGCATTTGTGATTGGAACCTGATAGCTCTTGCAATATTAAGTATCTATCTATGCCTTTTTTCAACCACATCATTTTGTTGTGGTATGTAGGGACAACTACTTTGGTGTATTACTCCTAGGGACTGAAACAATTCTTTACACTTAGAATTAATGAATTATGTCCCATTGTATGATCTAAGTATCTTCACTTGAACACCAAACTGATTTTAAATCATAGTGAAGAAATTTTTTATGGCAACAATACATTGATACTTCAGCTGTAACAAATGCAACCATGTGTATCTGCTAAGATCATTAACAACAGTTAAGAAGTATTATTTCTTATCAAAATTAGGTATCTTATAACATCCCCAGAGATCCATATGTGCAACATCAAAATATTTTATAGCTCTAAAAATGCTAACAGGGAAGATCAATCTAGTCCGTTTAGCCAGTGGACACACATAACACTTATTTATAGTATCTATATCACTGTTATGTCTTATTATATTGAGAGTTTTTAATGCTTGAGAAAAGGGATATCCCAACCTCATATGCCATAACCTGCAGTCATGCACCTCTATTCCTGCAGCTTATTTATGATAGGCTACATTATTAGAAGTTCCAGTTACTCCACATACACTCTTAAGGATGTATATTCCTCCTCTTTTCTTACCAATCCACTTCACCTTGCCACTATGAAGGTCCTGAAACACACAAAAGTCAAGGTAGAAAGTAACAAAGAAAGATAGTTGCTTAGTCATTTTAGACATTGACAACAAATTCATCTTAAAATCTCGGATATATAATACCTCCTACAACCTCATCCTTAAGTACATGTGCTTCCCCTACATGTGTGTCTCTGAGAAACCTTGTGCCTTTGCTACAACAACATTGTTGATATCTTTATTACCCTGGCTACTAGATTGATCATTCAAGCATGAATTGTCTGCCTTAGGCTCAAGAAAACTGTGAGCTGATAACTGATTGTTGTTGTGACCAGTAGTTGATTGCCCATATCCACCAGTTCTGCCTTGACCACTATAAAATGGTTGATTTGGTGTTCCCCTTGGGTTGTATTTGTTTTTATTCTTGTTTCTCCAGTCATTAGGATATCCATGCATCTTGTAACAATTCTCCCTTGTGTGACTAGTGAAATTACAGTAATCACACCTTTTGTTCTTGTATCCTTGACTTTTATAACTTGTTGATGTTTGATTCCTATTCTCATATCCTGCTTCTGCATTATTTTTGTGTATTTGCATAGCAATAGGTTCAGTCTTATCACTGATAGTTATAGCACAAGAAAGTTGTTGGATCTCATCTTCAATTATCATTGTATATGCTTGATTTAGTATAGGTATTGTCCCCTTCATAAATATTTGTCTCTTTGCTTGATCATAAGCATCGTTTAGGCCACTCAAAAACTGTATGAACCTCAGCTGACATAAGTGCTCTACATAATCCTTAGACTTAGGACAATTACATGATGGAATAGGAATAACTGCATCAAGTTCACTCCATAAGTTTTTCAACTTAGTAAAGTATGTTGAGATTGAATCTGTGCCTTGGTGAAGATTATTGATTTCCCTGTGTAATTAATACAACCTCATGCGATTTACTTTATCAAACCTTTCCTTAAGATCTTCCCACACCTCACAAGCATTTTTTTGCATACATAATACCACTAAACAACTCAACACTTACAGAACTCATCAACCATGAAAGGACAACTACATTACATGTCTTCTATTGATCATACAACTTATTTCTTTGTATGTCCTTACTACAAGATCCAGTTACAAAGCCATACTTCCTCTTTTCTAATAGTGCAATCTTCATAGATCTATACCAAACTCCATAATTTTTTTAACCAAACAGTTTGATAGGGATTAATGTAGCTCCTGCTACATCTAATTCTCCCAGGAATAGGGGATCACTAGGATCAATCTTAGGTGCCATGTCTTATTTGCAAGCTACGACTAAATTGAAATCAAAATATCACAGGAACCTTGGAATCTACAACTTGTACGCAGAGATCTATGGCTCACAAATGGAGATCGAAACTCCTCTAATCTTACTAGGTTATAAACAGAAATCACATAACAGGAAACTCACTGTGTTGCATGTATATTCTTATTCGATTGTGGCTTCTTCAGATCTACGATCACCTTCTCTGATACCATATTAAAACAGCCCCTAACTATATTCAAACTCACACATAGCTACCATTACAGTAGTTACCAAGCTCGAATGAAAGAAGGGAGAAGAGAGAAATATTGAGCTAAGAAAAAATTTGTGTATTAAGAGTTGGTTACAATGTGAGATGATTGCATCTATTTATAGACTCACATGCTCATCACATGAGCATCTAGAAGCTTCCAAACATCTCACTAACAATTCCCTAACTAACGCAACTTACTCTATGATCAACAACTAACAATATCAAAATAAAACTAATTGAACAGTAACTACTATGCTAACCAACTAACTATTATGGCTAAACAAATGTTCTAATTTCCACAATAAGTTTCAACATACAGGATTCATTAACGTTGTATTTGTCTACCTGCATCATAGTCGGTCCTATGACAGGTCTTTCAATTTAATCTTAGGCTTGTCATACACTTACCTCAAATTCGAGGCTTTTTCTTTGTTAGAGCCTCCTAGTCAAATGTATGTTATATAATACGGCACCTCCCTCGAAGTGAAAATACATTTCCTCTTCCCCGCGCCTTTTTGTTTGTTTATTTTAAATCGGCTTTCAAATATCCATTAATATCTTCCTTCTAATTAATCCATAACCTAATACTTCAAGGACCATGACCCCTTGTTTTAGCTCAAACATGGCCTCTATAACATTTGACCCTTCTATCAGCTAGCTTTTGCCATGATGTTTTGCCCTAGAAACAACTTTAAAGTCGAAGAATCCAAACTCTGATCGATCAATGACCTAGGTTCCCTGGCGAAAAAAAAGCAATATCTTAACCACTCACCTCAATTGCGAATTTCTCAAATCCATTTGCATAGTGGCACCATGTCGTTTGGGAGAGTGTCATTTCCACTGATACAGGCTACTCTCTTATTTACACCTATTATTACACCCTAGGCCTCAGACCATCAGTTGTAAAGTTGATCACGGCTTTTTATGCAAGATTTCGGATAAGTCAAGGTTAAGATTATCCTAGCATGTGAAGGACGGTCGATTGTCTCAACACGCTCTCGCTCATAGCCGGGAAAGTCTATCTTTTGATCATCTTCTTCTCCTATACTCACCTTGCCTCTTCTATGGTGGTGTAGTCAAGCTTGTAAAGTGAGGGCAAAGAACCTTCTTCTCTAATTTAGATGATATTTACAGTAGAGGATGGACTAACATGTTTGTTGATGTGGCTACCAAGATCTATCCAAAAAATTTCCCATGTTCCCCTGGAACTCCCATCGTGAGTACCTATATTTTTTAATTCTTTCTTTATATGCAACCCCAAAATGGTATCTTCTGACCTTTCTGCTTTTATCTTAGCTCTAAAATGGCAATCAAATGCATCGTCCTTAGATGCATTTTGCCAATCCAAGACGTTGATCTCTGAAATTTTGAGAATTTCCTATGTCGATAGTCAGACATGGAAAAGATCGATTCTGGCCAGGGGTGGAGGTCGTCCAAGACCCATGCAAGTGTTTCTCTTAACTTTAGTTATTTCAACTTCTTCATACTTACACAATTTTTTTTCTGAGCTCTCTCCTATTTTAGGACTGACTAATGGATCTATTCTTCTTCCTTCCCAAGCGGTCGTCTCATCCTTTACCGAAGGCCAGCTACCTTTGGACAGGACCCCTGACAGTGAATCTGGTGAAAAAAAAAGTACTGCCAGCGGTCATTGGCTCATCTGACACGGATACTCCTAACGAAGTGTTGCGTCCAACCGCACACACAAGTATTAGCAAGCCAAATATCTAGGACATGGCATTTAGCAAATAATTTAATTCAAGTATTACCATTAAATTCAAACGAGTGTGAATTGTAACCAAAAAGAGCTTGAGTCAAAAAAATATTTAGGAGAACTTAAAGGTCAAGGCATATTGAACCATCCTACAGAGCTATACAGTCTCGTTGGCTAAGTTGACTATCTTGATTGTTGATTTATGGAGTTAATGTCATGATTATGATCTTTCGAGCCTCTAATCGTCTATTTAAATTATCCTCATAACGACATTATTGAGCGGGGATGTGGGAACTAATTTAAACACATTTATATTTTATCTCGTATTTGAACCAATCGGGGTGAATTAGGTATATTCCTTTCCTAAACGCTAATCTTATCTTTAATTCATCTAAAAGACAAGAGCCCACTTCATATGGTCTACATTCAAATCTAATGTTACTCCTTCCAGGCTGACAATAGAAATACAGATGTATTCTAAAGGTCGCAAGTCAATATAATAGTAATTACAAGAACATATGAACAGCCAAATATGATAATCAACTTTAAACCAACTTAGATGTATGCTAAGAAATCATGTTCGTAGCATAAATCCTAGAAAGAGAGTTCTTAGATACTCATAGTCATACAATGAATCACCATAAATAAATTCATTAGTAAAAACTGCAAGATACTAAAGTTAAAGAACAAAAAACCCTAGTTTAGAGCTCTTGATGCTTTCTCCTCTATCCAGTTGTGTGTTGATACAAAGAATATGCATAAATGTTGCAATGTACTTTGTATATAATGTTTTAGGTCGTACATATGCTGCCCCATACGAAAAAATATACTTTACAAATTTACCCCCACTTAAATAACATAAAAACTAACTTTTATACATCCTAGGAGGGAGTTGCGTCGCATGGAGATCGCAGGACCAAGGGGGTGATTCCCCGGCCCATATAATACCCCAAATAGTGTGCCCTTTCAATAGGGGTACGTGGTAAGGTCCCCTCCCATCCTATGGGGGTGCAGCGCAAGGCCAAGCCCTCTAGGCGAGGTTTCAGCTAATCTTTTCTCCTTTCTTCTTATGCACTTGTCCCTTATTTTTCCACTTCTTATGGCTTGTTGTAGGATTCATTTAGATTCCATTACACCTATAATTATCTCCGACAATATCATATAATAATAATTAATACATGAAACACAGTAGAGCTCATCAAATTACACCAGAATAAGCATATAACTCAAGTTAACATCACTAGTTTTCTCGTCTAAACTATATTTGATCATTTTGACTCTTGACTTGTTTCAAATTCACCTTAAACACTCTAAATATGTAAATTAGCACACAAATACACACTCTATACTTTATTAAGAACATCATGTTATCCTCAAAAGTAAGCTAAACAAGCGTAGATAATAACACTTAGGTGTATATATACATCTAAGAACACCACCCCACACTTAAAGCTTTGTTCATCCTCAAACAACTCTTTACATTAAGCACCATCAAAGAAGTCTCTAACATTACTACTTAAAGTAAGACACTCAAGTTAGAACTAAAACAACTCCATTAATAGCAAGTTCACCATTAGGCATGTCATATTCTAATTGAAAACATATGAATACTACTTCAAGACTTCCTAATCGAAAGAATTGACTCTACCAAGCAAACTCATGTATATTACTCAAAAATGAGATCATATAAGTCACCTAACCATCATCAAACATGAGCCCTCACTACAAGAGAATCACACATATTCACTCATTAATATGCAATTTATCATAAGAATGGGTGTAAGAATCAATTTTTGCACACTCTCACAAAGAATTCACATGTCACATAACATGAACTGTAAGCTTTCCCTTAGTGTAATACTCTATTAATATCATAACATCAAATTTTAAGATCGAGTAGTACTTTAAGTGTTGTAATGTAGGCTAAGGGATGGGTAGATACTATTCTGGACAGTAATAGTAACGATCTTCCTTAAGTGCTTTATTACATCATACTTTGCATTAAACTCATCTCTAATCAACCTATTTTTCACAATTTTTATCTTTCTATCTCTCTTTTATTTTACCATATCTCTTTAAGCTAGCTTACACATCTTTAGTAAGAAGTATTTTTCATCAATTCATGATTTACTTTTGATCATTTTGTTTTATTGAACTACTCCCTCCCAAAAACATATAAAAATTTTAACACACCACAAGCTATTTTCTTTGGGAATCACTTTCACTTCTTCCTTCTTCAATTATACACTCCTTAACACTTAATCTTTCAACTAAAGAACTTAGAAGTTTTGGATTAAATTATAACCAATTAAAAGAAAAGAAATAAGCTACATATAAGGCTACTAAGAAAATAGGCTAAAGGATAAACGAGGCTAACTAAGATCATGCAAAAAGGATATATAAATAAGGTATAAAACATGGTTGTCAAATAAATACCTATATCATCTCCTAAATTCAAAATCCTTTATTTTGCTTTGAAATTACACCGAGAAAATTGAAGACATCAATATATAAATAAAATATAATTAAAAACTTACATACACAGGGCACATGCTTAAATTAAGAATGATTTCTATAGACTCGCAATCAATATATACATGAAATATAATTAAAAACAAAAGTGTGAGCTAATATCTCATTTGTTTGTTGGTGATGTGGGCAATCTTTGAGAGGAGACTTGAATCTCTCCCATGCATAATAGAGATTTTTATCCGCCTTCTGCTTGAAACTTAGGATCTCACTCCTCAACCTTGAAGTTTTGCCAGAAGGAAATAATTGGACAAGGAACTTCCTTGCCAAGTCGTCCCAAGTTGTAATTGAGTTTGAAGGTTTTGCCTTCAACCATTTCTATGCTTTTTCCAATAATGAGAATGGGAAGAGTGTGAGCCTCATGTAGTCTATAGAGACTCCAGCAGGAATGAACATGTCACTGGTTTTCAAAAAATTTTATAAGTGGACCAGTGGATCCTTATGTGATAGGTATGTGAACTGCCTGCTATTGTATAATAATTGCACCATGTTCTGCTTAAGCTTAAATCAACCTTCTGTAGTTGGTCTGCAAATGCTCGAGGTAATATTAGTTGCTACTATGATTGCTACTTTGTGCATTATCCTGTGGGTTGGTTCTTCATCACCCAAGATTGCAGTAATAGTGTCGCCTAGTTGAGCTTGTGGGATTGGATAGAGAAGTGTTGTTTCTCTCTTCTATTGGTACAAGCATCGCTCAGGTTCGGGATATGGTTCAACCAAATCCCTTTTCCTTCCCAGCTTATTTGAGATTCAAACCTGTACCTGCAAGTTCAGTATCCAAGACCAAGTTGTCAGCACTTATCAAACAAAATAGCAAAATAAAAAATAAAAAAGTTGCTAATTTTAAAGTCCCTGACAACGACGCCAACAACTTATTGCTCATCCAATTGTACACGCAAGTGTACATGGTCATGCACAAAATGCACTGAATTTTGCGAGCCGAATATCGATCCACAGGGACTTGGCATTTAGCAAATAATCCAATTCAAGTATTACTATCAGAGTTAAATGAGTGAAACTTACAACTAAAAAGATCTTGAGTTTTATAATGATAAAAATAACAATGAACAATAATGAGAATATAATGTATTGAAAACAATAATTAGGAGAACTCCAGGGACAAGGCATCTTGAACAATCCAATGAGTTATATAGTTTGTTGGTTAAGTTGACTATCTTGATTGTTGATTCATAGGGTCAATATCACAATCATGTTTTTCTGAGCCTTTAATAATCTATTTAAATTATCTCACAACTACATCATTGAGAGTGAAAGTGGGAAGTAATTCAAACTCATTTATATTTCATCACGTATTTGAATCAAACGGGATAAATCAGGTTTATTCCTATCCTAACTGTGAATCTTATCTTTAGTCCATATAAAAGACAAGAAATTACTTCATATGATCCACATTTTAATCTAATGTTACTCTTCTGGTCTCACAATATAAATATAGATACATTCTAAAGATCGCGAGTCTATAGAATAATAATTACAAAAACATATGAACAGCTAAATATGATAATCAAATTTAAACTAACTTAAATGTATGCTAAGCAATCATGTTTGTAGCTCAGCCCTATAAATAGGTTTTTTATACACTCATATCATACGAATCGCCATAAATGAATTCATAAGTAAAAACTAAAAGAAAACTAAAGTTAAAGAACAAAGAACCCTAGCTTAAAGCCCTTGATGCTTTATCCCCTCTCCAACTGTGTGTTGATCCAAATATTATGTGTAAATATGGCTAAGTACTCATTATATAGTGTTTTAGGTCGTCCATAGGCTTCACCATACGAAATATATGTATTTACAACTTTACCCCCACTTAAATAACGCAAAAACCAACATTTAGATTTCCTAGTAGGGAGTTGCCTCGCATGGCCATCTCAGGGACAAGGTAGGTACGAAGAAGACCCATAGCACACCCCAAATAGTGTTCACTCACCATAGGTGTCATACCCCAAATCCCATTGGAGCGGACTGGCACCCGTAGCCGAGGAGGCCCGGGAGAACCCGTTCATAGCCTATACTTTCACATTTACATTACTTATGAAAATTAGAAATTTGGGCAACACTTCGTTGTAAATAGAAGAAACAGTACCTGTATCAGCCTAGCAGACACGCATAAATATATATATAAACAGTAATTGGCCGTCAGAGCCATCACGTCTATCAACCAAACACTCCTATGGCTGTACAATATGTCTACAAAAGCCTCTACTTAGATACACAACTGAGTTAGGGTCGGGACAAACTACCGCCCACAAAAGACTTTTATACAAATACTAAAAATACATATAGAAACAACTTGGGATGCCCCGAAACAACAGGAGCTCACCTCTAACAACAGAATGTCCTGGTTCTTACTGTGGGGGTGTACGACCTGAAGTACCTGTTTCTGCAGGCATGAATACGGGTCCCCCGTGAGGGATGTCAGTACGGAAATATGTACTGAGTATGTAAGGCAGTGAGTATCAAGATGAGATACAAAAGATCAACAGAACCCAGATACCAGTGAATAAACAGTATGAGTAGACCATACTTAAAAGAGCTGATGGGATACCTGCACATTACTTTCATATCATTACTTCCCGTAATCCTTATCAATACATAACATATGTCATACAATGGCCAACTGATCAGTGGTACTAATACAATCCATCAGGGACCACCCCTAGAATAGCATATATACATAAACTTTATAATACAATGGCCAACTGATCAGTGGTACTAATACAATACATCATATCATCAATTTAAAATACAGACATTCCATTTCTTAATTCAATTAATCTTTGAGATTGGTTACTTTTTGGTCACACCTTATGGAACTTGAAACCATGATACCTCAATAGGAAAACATATAAATAGGTAATCAATATCATGAAAATGAAGTAGAGAATCATGGATACCTCATTAAACCATTTCGGAGTCAACAATAGTATATGGACATTTTTTTGACTAGCCGGACATCTTAAAAGTGAAAACAAGTTCAATTGGTAGTGTCGAAGATCATATGATGTTAGTATGTGTCATGTGTCATAGGACAATGTTGGAAGCTTACTTGAGAGTGCCATGGGTCATTATTCATGCCAAAGATTAGATAGAGTATGTCTTACATACCTTGATATAACCACTTCAATACAAGTCCAACTTGACTTCCCGTACTCTTCGAACACTTATCTACAATAAGTCATTTGTGGCAAACTAGTATTAGAAGCCAAACCTTACCATTTAGGTATTAACTTCACCAAATAATGTCTAGGAAGTAATCCTTTAACTCATTAATAAGAGTGCTACATACATCCTCTTATACTCTTATTACATTCACATATCATGCATTTTCATGAAATATCCCTCAACATCACTCTTAGCCTTTATTTCCCTTCTTAATCACCATCCAATACCAACATGATCACTAGGCATACATAACCACCAATATAATGATATATCACCACAATTCATCCTCCATAATCCAATACAACAACTTCCATAATTTACTACTAACAATTTATACAAAACAATTCATAACTATATTTCTAGTTATCTTCCAACATCAAGACAATACTCATAATCCTTTATCAATACTTATTCATGGATAAGAATCAAGAATAAACAATATTCATACCTTAACAATGAACTCTTGTATTTAGAATCCTCCTTACATAACCATGGGGTGCTTCTCGAAGCTTTTGAGATGGTGAACACAACTACGGAACCAATTCAAATTTTCTATGGTTGAATCACAAAATATTTGAAGTTGAAATTAGGCTAGGGTTTCACCTTCTCTTAATAATTGGATGATATATGATATATATGAGGCTAAGTGTAGGTTTATAAAGAGCCATTTTCGTCCAAGAGGTATACCACCCAGTTCTTCCTTTAAAAGGAGTTATAGTCGTTTAAAGTTGACCCAAAAATCTGTCCCACAATTCTGTTTTTTTTTATAGGTTGTAGTAAAACGGGTATAGCTCCTTACTCAGACATTGGATTTGGATGAAACCAATTTCATCGGAAAGAAGACTCTCGGAGATTTTCTTCGATATATAGAAGCTCACACATTTATTTTTGTACAAGGAGTTATGATCGTCTAAAGTTGATCCAAAAAAATAATTGCCTAGCTGCAGTAATTTTCCTGCAGATTTACTGTTCACAGGCTCCCCGGCCACCGTTTTGACATTTCGAATATGCTCGCTTATATGAAATACTTCTCTGTTCTGGGAAAACTTTATATCGTTGGAAAGCTTATTCCAATAGCTACACATACAAATATTGACGGGATACTTTCGAACACCATAAACTTAATTTAACCCATATGCAAGCCTTTAGGACTCCATATAATCGCGATAAGTGTACGAAAAAATTTACGGGGTGTTATATTCTCCCCCCTTAAGAACATTCATCCTCGAATGTTATCATAGTTACTCAATTAAGACATGTCCAAGCTTACAATTAACATATTCATCATCATAACATACTTGCATAAAAATAAACACTTACTTGTTATTGTTCTTCTTCCGTCTCATAAACTTCCTCCTCATCGTTGAATAGGTAAGGGTACTTAATCTTCATCGCTTCCTCGGCTTCCCATGTGATCTCTTCAACTTGTTGATTCCTCCAAAGTACTTTTACCGATGTTATCTCTTTATTCCTTATCTTTTTAATTTGGCGATCAAGAATAGCAATAGGCATTTCTTCAAAAGTGAGATCTTCTGTAACTTGTACATCTTCCGTAGTAGTGATGTGCGATGGATCTTCGATGTACTTGTGAAGCATCGAAACATGAAATACGGGATGAACTGCTGAGAGCTCTTGAGGTAGCTCTAACTCATAAGCAACTTGTCCAAATCTTTGAATGATCTTGTACGGACCTATGTATCGTGGACTTAACTTTCCTTTCTTGCCAAACCTCATCACTCCTTTCATTGGTGATACTTTCAAGAATACCCAATCGTCAATAGAAAACTCAAGTCCTCTTCTTCTAACATCCGTATAAGATTTGTGTCGACTTTGAGCTGTTTCAAGCCGTTGTTGGATCACTTTAACCTTCTCCATTGCTTGATAAATAAGATCTGGTCCAAACCAGACCACATCACCTGCTTCAAACCATCCTATTGGCGATCTACACTTTCTTCCATACAATGCTTCCTATGGTGCCATTTTGATACTTGAATGATAGCTATTATTGTAGGCAAACTCGATAAGAGGTAGGTGATCATCCCAGTTGCCTTTGAAATCTAATACACATGCTCGTAGCATATCTTCAAGTGTCTGGATGGTACGTTCCGCTTGTCCGTCCATTTGAGGATGAAAAGCCGTACTTAGATTTACTTGTGTCCCCAAACTCCTTTGAAAAGACTTCCAGAAATTCGCGGTAAATTGGGCTCCTCGATCGGATTTAATGGAAATTGGAACTCCATGTAACCGAACGATCTCCTTAATATACAACTTCGCATACTCTTCCGCCGTATAAGTTGTCTTAACTAGTAAGAAGTGCGCAGATTTGGTAAGCCTATCAATGATCAAATCCGATATGTACGAGGCAAACCCGTGATGAAATCCATATTGATCTTGTCCCACTTCCAGACTGGAAGATCTATACATTGCATGTAACCACTAGGTTTCTGGTGTTCTACTTTGACTCTTTGACAATTCGGACATTTAGCTACAAATTCGGCAATATTCTTCTTCATGTCATTCCACCAATATATTGTTTTCAAATCTTGATACATCTTAATCGACCCTGGATGGATGGAATACCTTGAACAGTGTGCTTCTGTCATAATTCTCTTTCTTAGCTCAACTACATTAGGTACACATAAACGATTCTGACACTGAAGCACTCCTTCTCGCGTAAGCTCAAATGCCTTTATCGTGCCACTCTACACATCCTCCTTAAGCTGCAATAAAATTGGATCTGCATACTGATTCTCTTTCACTTCAGCTATCAATGAAGATTCCGTTGCATTACGTACAATAACCTCTTCATTTGGAGTTTTGAGAAGTCGAACTCCCAAATTAGATAGTTGGTGAAGATCCTTAATCATCCCCTTCTTTTCTATAGATGCCATTTTAGACTTACGACTCAGTGCATCCGCTACCACATTCGCTTTCCCTGGATGATAAAAGATATCAATATCATAATCTTTCAACAATTCAAGCCATCTCCGCTGCCTCATGTTTAGATCTTTCTGACTGAAGATATATTGCAGGCTCTTATGATCGGTATATATGTCAACATGAACCCCATATAAGTAGTGGCGCCATAGCTTCAAAGCAAATACAACTGCAACTAGCTCAAGATCATGTGTGGGATAATTCCTCTCATATGGTCGCAACTGTCTAGAGCCATAGGCTATTACTCTACCATATTGCATTAATACGCATCCTAAGCCACTTCTCGAAGCATCACAGTGCACTGCATACCCTTCTGTGCCTTCAGGAAGTACCAATACCGGTGTAGAAGTCAACTTGCTCTTCAGATCTTCGAAACTCTTTTCACAGGCATCATTCCATTGAAACTTGGAGGCTTTATGCGTCAACTTAGTCAAGGGTGCAGAAATAGAAGAAAAACCTTCAACAAACCTTCTATAATAACCTGCCAACCCGAGGAAACTACGAATCTCCGTAGGCGTCATGGGTCTTGGCCACTTCTTCACAGCCACAATCTTCTGAGTGTCAACTTTTATGCCTTCACTGGATACAATATGGCCCAAAAATTCCACTGACTTGAGCCAAAACTCACATTTAGAAAACTTTGCATACAGCTTACGATCACGAAGAATCTGCAACGCCTGCCTCAAGTGATTAACATGGTCCTCTTCTGATCTAGAGTAGACCAGAATATCATCTATGAAAACTATCACGAACACATCTAGAAACGGCTTAAACAACCTATTCATCAGATCCATAAAAACTGCGGGTGCATTTGTCAGCCCGAATGACATAACCAGGAATTCATAATGACCATACCGTGTTCGGAAAGTTGTCTTGGGTATATCTTTATCCTTGACTCTCACTTGATGATAGCCTGATCTCAAGTCAATCTTGGAAAAACACTGTGCACCCTGCAACTGGTCAAATAAATCATCAATTCGGGAGAGAGGGTATTTATTCTTGATAGTCACCTTATTCAAATGCCGATAGTCAATACACATCCTCAGCGAACCATCTTTCTTACGCACAAACAATACTGGTGCTCCCCAAGGGGTCATACTAGGCCTGATGAATCCCTTCTCTAGCAAGTCTTTCAGTTGCTCTTTCAATTCTCGCAACTCTGCTGGTGCCATTCTATAAGGAGGAATTGAGATTGGTTATGTGTCTGGCAACATATCAATACTAAACTCCACTTCTCGTTCAGGAGGTAAACCTGGTAGTTCTTCAGAAAATACATCAGGAAATTCATTCACAACCGGAACGGTCTAAAAAGTTGGCGGCTCTGCCTCTGTATCCCTTACTCTAACCAAATGGTATATGTACTCCTTGGAAATTATTTTTCTTGCCTTAAAGTAAGAAATAAATCTACCTCTCGGCGCGCCAACATTACCCTTCCATTCAAGGACTGCCTCATTTGGTAAATGGAAATACACCTTCTTAGAACGGCAATCTACTGTAGCATAACAAGACGCTAACCAATCCATGCCCATATTACCCTGACGAAGATTTAAGAATTGATCTGCATGGGCCTGACGAGTCTCAAATGGAAGATAATGATCAATAAATGCATCTTTGAACTCTCCCCACATAGTTGGAGGTGCATCAATACCCCTAGATCGCTTCCAATCCTCGTACCACAATATAGCCTTTCCTTTCAGTCTATATGCTGCTAGCTCAACCATCTCTTTACTGGATATGTGCATAACATCTAGAGCCCTTTGGGTTTGATCAACAAAGTTCTGCGGGTCTTCGTTAATATCTGATCCGGTAAAAGTAGGAGGATCTAGTTTCAGAAAATCCTTGGTCCGAAGGCTAGCTGCTCTATCCGTACCACTAGAACCCGTGGTAGGAATAGCTTGCCCTTGAACTTGACCGGCAACTA
Organism: Capsicum baccatum var. pendulum; assembly: GCA_030864225.1. Taxonomy (NCBI): domain Eukaryota; kingdom Viridiplantae; phylum Streptophyta; class Magnoliopsida; order Solanales; family Solanaceae; genus Capsicum; species Capsicum baccatum. Next base: position 112,946,306 of record CM061555.1, on the reverse strand, counting down.
TACACGTCAGAAGTTGTACTGCATCCCTCAAATCTCAATCAACAGCATTAATAGATGGCCCTTCCGGAGGAGAAGAAGCTCCTGATATATGCTCAGCTTGAGACTCACTTTGTTCATCTTGTGCCGGTGGTGACTTACTAGTACCTTCTCAGGTCACTACATCCACTCGCTTCCACTTATTCTTTCTCCTTGTAACCGGCATCGTTACTATAATAAAAAAACAATTGGATTAAGCGATCGATTATGACTTTATCTCTAATATGGGATCTATTGCACGATCTAAGAAATGGAGAGTGGAAACAATCCCTAAATGTCCAATAGCCTCCTGTTTATAGATGTGGTGCACAACACACCGATAAACGAGATTCTACGTAGACACGACTTTGTAGACTCACTAGGACGAACTTCTCGGATACCACTTCTAACGCGTCACATACGTGGAAGGTATCCATGCACCTATAAGGCACACTTCGTTCCCCTTCACTACCGATGTGGGATTTGCCTAAGTGAATGCAGGCGTTACGTATCGCCGTCCCTACACTCACCCCCCGTAGGGATGGCGATACGTAACGCCTGCATTCATTTAGGCAAATCCCACATCGGTAGTGAAGGGGAACGAAGTGTGCCTTATAGTTGCATGGATACCTTTCACGTATGTGACGCATTTTAAAACCGCGAGGAGCCGAGGCTCTAAAGTGGACAATTTTGCATGTGCCGGTGGGCTGGGCTATTACAGTTGGTATCAGAGCCAGCGTTGGTGCCAGTGGTGGGGCAAACCTCAGCGAGGACGCTGAGTCCCTATGGGGGATGAGTGTAGGGACGGCGATACGTAACGCCTGCATTCACTTAGGCAAATCCCACATCGGTAGTGAAGGGGAACGAAGTGTGCCTTATAGGTGCATGGATACCTTCCACGTATGTGATGCGTTTTAAAACTGTGAGGGGCCGAGGCTCCAAAGCGGACAATTTCGCATGCGCCGGTGGGCTGGGCTGTTACAATAGGGGTGCGTGTAAATGCTCCCTCTCATGCTATGGGAGTGCAGCGCAAGGCCAAGCCCTCTAGGAGAGGTTTTGGCCAATCTTTGCTCCTTTCTCCTCGTGCACTTGTTCCTTATTTTCCCACTTCTTATGGATTGTTTATAGGATTCATTTATATTCCATTGCAAATCTAATGGTATCCTACAATACCATATAAAAATAATTAGTCCATACAACACAATAGAGCTCATCAAATATACTAGAACAAGCATAGCTCAGGCTAACATCACTAGTTTTTTCGTCTAAATGTTATTTGATCATTTTGACTCTTGACTTATTTTAAATTCACCTTAAGCACTCTAAACACTTAAATTATAACACAAATACATACTTTATACTTCAATAAGAACAACAAGTAATCCTCAAAACTAAGCTAAATGGGCGTAGATAATAACACTTAGGTGTATAAATACGCCTAAAATCACGAAGTCCTCGTGGAAGGTGGTCAGTCATTGGACTCTAGTTGGCAAAGTAAATCAACTGCCTAAAATTTATTTCAAGATATGGAGGCAACTGCTGATGTTGACCCCATTTTTTCTTTCCCCCGCTCTTTTAACAAGCTCCTATCATGTAGTGGGTTTATCGTCGAGTTTGGGGCCAGGTAGATCTCAATTGGACTAAAAGATATACCCTCCTTAGGACATTCACCTCCCATCAGTAGATCTCCTGTTCAATTATTTCCTTCTTTTACTTACTATTCACTCCCTAGATAATGTTAGGCCAAAGAAGCCTCCAGCGTATGAGGATCCTCAGGGCTTGTCGAGTAATTTTTCTTTCCTTATCTTATATTTTTCTTTGTAGAACGATACTAACTTGAGGATTTCTTCAAAGGTCGACCTTTTATTGACACCAGTGGGAGTGGCCATCTATCTATATCCCATCTTATTATAATGTGATTAGAATTAGATTAATCGGGTAGGCCCCCAATGCCACCTGAACAACAATGTTCATGGCATTACATATGTATACACCCTTTGAGTCCTTTTAAGTTCTCATCTTTCCTATAAGATTCCTTACTAAGTGGACTTTCCATATATCACAAGCCCATTACTGTCCTCCAACTATTTTTAATATTATCTAAGAGAGAAGGTCATACTTTCAGCGGAGGTTGAGGATTTGCTAGAGAATCTCTCTATGTGTTATGATTCTGTAGCAACTGCTAACTTTCTAGCCCTTCAATACTCTGAGATCAGGAGCCTAAAAGATGAATTATCTATGACCAAGATGAGATAGGCGACTATGACCATAAGTTTGTGTACCTGTCTGAAGAGGCCATTTATTATTAGGGGCTTAAAGCCTCCCAAGGAAACAATATTGAGGCCCTCGCCAATGAAGAGTTCTATATCTCCAAAAGTGTTTGAAAACTTGAGTCAAGAGATATAGAAGTTATTTGTCCCTATTGAATTTCCTTCACTGTGACGTTTGTCGATTGAAAAGCAAAAAAAATTTTAAGAACCAAAAGTTTCATCGACAAAGGTACACATATGACTTAAACAAGGATCTCACTGTTTAGAAATCCAGGATTCGAACCTTTAAGATAACAGAGAAGATGGAAGGTTGAATATTAATAAAGAGATCTTTAAGTCACAATGCCTAATTGGTTTTGCTCAAGCTTTTGTGCATCTTGGGTACCCTTTGTTTGCATCTAATGAAGACCTATCAAATGGGAAGATATACAATGAATAATGGGGGCCTTCGTTCTTATGCTATCTTTGTATATTTACTTTTTCATTGATTGCTCCTTGCACGTTTCCTTAAGGGATTTTGTCGTCATGTAATTAAAAGAAAACTTTTATCACTTCCTCTCTTCTTTTCCTCTTTTGTCATTTTTTAGCTTAATTCAAACTACGAGGAGATCTGAGAAGATAGTTCTTAGTTTTTATGCAGTTTCAATAGGTATTGGAAAGGGCGGTCCTATGCGCTTCAATTTCTATCAGTCATCAGGCCACGCCTTTTACCTTTCACCACTGATGATACATGGCTATTACTGATTGGTCATTCTGTGGTGATTTGCTAGGAATACTTAATGCGCTTTGGCCTATAAAAGCAATCTCAGTCTTGCTACCTTACTATCTATCATCATAATCTTTAAATTGATTAAGATACAATTTTGATTCTCAGAAATACTTTCTTTTAGTTGTTTTCCCCTTAATTTCTTCCAGCTCCTTGTCCTTGATCTTGGATCTAGTCCCTTCAATGTGTTAGAGTATTTCCGATGAAGAGTCAATAGATGGGTGTGAAGATAAGAGAAAGATTTAAGGGGCCGACCGCGATGCCACCTGAGAGGATGCGTTGTACGTTAGTAGTTATTTGGTGTTTTAAAATAATGTTAGATATCTACCACTGGGGTCTGTATTATTGCACCAAAGGCAGGTGGTATAGTCTGACACACTTCATTGCCTCATGCGGGGGCAACCCATTGGTTGCATGGATTGTCTTATACCTAGGTCCCATTAATGTTAAGGTTTTCATGTGTCTTTTGTTAACCCTTATAGGACTCATCAAGCATCTTTGTACTTGACTGAAGTTCTCCACTTCTCTCCATTTATTTCTAAATAAACACCGCTGGTACAAATACAAAGGTATCGGGTACTGGCAATTGAGTAATGGGCAATAGGAGATAAAAATTTTAAGGGATTCTCAAAGTAAGCCCCGTAGGAATACTGATCCATCAAAAAAAAAAATTTTGCGGATAACGCCCTCAAACTAACGGGTTTTGCTATTAGGCTTTGGAAGACAATATTATGTATGATGATGTGGGAAGGATTATGCCGAGCGGATTCTTTTTGTTTCCTTACTTTTGAGATTTTGATCTTAGTAATTTAGTCACTTAGTATAGATAATTGTAAATTCAGGCCCACTTTTATCAGGTACACCAATTATACGGCCTTTATTGGGCCTTTTATGAAGGAAACATTTTATGAATTCTTGAATTTATGTGTATTTTCTTTATATTTTATGCTTTTTTGACTGTGCATTTTTAATTGTGTTCCCTTGTTACCCCCAAACTCCATTCTTTTTTTAGGGAGAAGTTATAAGAATGTCTTACCCTTTTGAGAGATAATCTGATGGTTCAAAGCTGGGCTAAGAGGTCATGTATTGATCGGTGAATGGAGATGGTTGCCCAATAAATTTTATTTTATTTCTGGCTCATCTTATCGATCTATTATCAGACAGGGAGATGGTATCTCCACATCTATTTTTGGGATATTGAGCCCCTTACTTTTCCTCAATTTCTGGAGGAGGATCCTGTAAATTTAAAATTTTCTATGTTAAGCCACTAATCTAGGACATCTCCTAGATACTAAGGGTCGTGTTGCATTCGGGTAGGGCTAGATTACACCCACTATAATAAATCAGATTTAAGATTTAATTCTTTAGGGGCCAAGAACTTCTCTTACTATTGAGGCCATCCTTGGATGTTGCTTTGCTATGTTACGTATGAGTGATCATTCTGTCGTGATTTTTTGGTAGCAATTAATCGACTTAATTTCCCTCCCCTATCCCTGATACAAGTACGACCATGAGGATGGACGAGAATGAGTGCGTATTGAGTTCGTCCAAGGAAGTGCACAAGTGAAGTGTAAAAGAGGGCCTAAATGCACTAAAAATAGCCCCTAAGTTACACTTTATGGGCACCCCACCCTTGAGAGGTATTGTGATCATTTTATATTATATTTTATAATACACTATATATAGAACCTCTTAGGGTATTTTAGTTTTAGTTTTTGTTGAATATGAAAGTGTAACACTTAGAAACATCTCTCCTGAGAGAATGATCCTCTTTGGCCAAAATTGTAACTAGGGAAATCAACTTGAGTGTGGAATCACTCGTGTTGGATTCAAGCTTGGAAACATTGGATGCTTAGGAGATCGAGGTCACTTTTGTGCCAACGTAGGAGTTATGTATTCTTTGTGAGTATTGTTAAAAATCCAAGAGTGGAAAAGGCTCTTGTTGTGTCTTGGCTGAGATATTTACTTGTCTTGAGTGTTTATAGTGTTAGTTTTGTTCTCCACTAACACTCTGAGTCTAAATCTAAGTTTGAGCTTGTATTTGTTGAAGTTGTAGTTGTGAACTTGGACTTGGCCGATTTGTTGTTGAACATTGTTGTGGTGGACTGTTTTGGCCTTGTGGCCTTCATCTTGTTATAGTTATAAGCTTGGCCACGTGATATTGTTGTTCATTGGTAGCCTAAGAACCATTTTGTTGAAGTTGTAGTTGTCTTAGCCAAGTGTTGAAGATATTGTATTTTGAAAATTGAAAGTTGGCCGTGTGAAATTGTTGGTGTTCTTGGAGATTGTTGTTGTTGATTTTGTTCTTGAAGTTCTTCACAACCTTCATGGATTGTAAAAATAAATTGAACCTTAGATCTATAAAGGTGAAGGGAAAAAGGTGAAGCTTTGTTAGTCTTGAAAGACTTACCATCACTCATCAACTAGTTAATCATATCTCAACCACTTTCCAACAACTTTCCATGATTCAAGGACCCATGTTTTAAGGAGAAGTACAAGTAAAGTCAAGGTCTTGAAAATTGAAAAAGGCTCCAAGACTTATTTTTTTCTCCTAAAATAAAATTTCACCAATCCAAATTAAATTTTTGACCAAGGCATAAACATTTGAGAATAAAAATTCGTTAGAAAGACCGCAATCAATACGTGGCTGTCACGTCAAGTTACTGTTCACGCATCAAATTTTGGCTCAAATTTCAGATTTTGTAGTTTCCGTTTGTTGTTTTTTAGTTTCAATTTTGTTGGTTACAATACTAATTGGCAAACTAGTACTCATCTACTAGATTGTTAGTTAGTCTTTATGTTCGTTCATTCGTGTTAAATGTTTGTTGTGTGATTTTTTCTTTTGTGAATTCATTGTATCTTGTAGGTTCAAGTCCGTAAATAAATTTTCTTCGAGTCAAATCAAACGAAAATACATTTCAGACAAGAGTAGACTTGACCCTAAATCACTCACAAAGTACAAGCCGGCTTTCAACACTTGTGAAATCAAGTGTGAGGTAAAACCGAGAGTGAGAGTGTGGTGAGGCATTTTGAACTAATAAGTTTATTTTGTTGTTTGTTTTTGTCCTTTGCTTTAGGTACCATGGCTTCCACTAAACTTGATGTCACGTTTGATCACATTAATGAAGATATTGAATAAATGAAATGACACGTGAAAAGGCTACGCCAATTGTTATCTAAACTTATCCCACAAAATTCAACTTTCCTTGTCCAAACACCTTATACCAAGAGCTTCCTAAAGAAAGAGGTGGGTTACCCCAACCCACACCAAGGTAAATAGGAGATTGAAAAATCTTTGGTACTTGATACTGAACTTATAGAGAGCGAAGCACTTGCTAGTTCCAAATCTGTCCGTAAGATAGATCATGCTCTCTTTAGGTTTAATATTTTGTTTGAAGATGATATAAACACTCTTAATGAACCCAGTGGTGAAAATGATGGTATATCTTGCCTTGAAGTCTATAGCCGATGTGCTAACCCACTATGGTGTAACAACATTCCTCCTAAAGATGAAAATCTCTTCTTAGAAGATGAGAGTACTCTTATGGGCAAGGAATATGTATTCTCGGAAATGAGTACTCTTGGTAGTACTCTTGGTGTGCATGATGATCAATTTATTCTTAAATGTAGTTCACTACTTGAGCAAGTAAATGGAGTGCTTAAAAATTCTCAAGTTAGTGATGGTGTCTATAGAATTGATCTTGATAATACGCATGACTCTTTGAACATTTTGTATGGTAAAAGCATTGCAACTAGTTTTGTTCATAGAGATCATATGTATGAAAATATTTTTGTGCGTGAATGTGGGAGTGACATTCTAGGGGAAGGAAGGGCTAGCCTCATGTTAGGCCCTTGGATAAAGTTTCCATTTGATCCCGGTATCATCTTAGGGTGGGAAAGGATGACTCTCGGCCTATTTTCCTTTTGTCTTGATGCTTCTCCGATCCACTTCCTTTATAGCAATTGTACTAATCTTTTAATGATTAAAACAAAGGACACGTGGCTATACTTCAATTTTTTCCTGCCTCAGCATGGTATGTTGATGTGTTATTTTTGCTAACCTTAATCCCTTATGTTATGAGGATGTGTACTTATTTGTTTTCTCTTGATTTGCAAGATACGGATTCGAGGTCGAATCCTTTTCAAGAAGGGGAGGATGATACAAGTACGACCACGAGGATAGACGAGAATAGGTGCGTATTGAATTCGTCCAAGAAAGTGCACAAGTGAAGTGTAAAAGAGGGCCTAAATGCACTAAAAACATCCCCTAAGTTACACTTTATGGGCACCTCACTCTTGAGGGGTATTGTGGTCATTTTGTATTCTATTTTGTAATACACTATATATAGAACCTCTTAGGGTTTTTTAGTCTTAGTTTTTGTTGAATATGATAGTGTAACACTTAGAAACATCTCTCTTGAGAGAATGACCCTCCTTGGCCGAAATTGTAACTAGGGAAATCAACTTTAGTGTGGAATCACTTGTGTTGGATTCAAGCTTGAAAATGTTGGATGCTTGGGAGATTGAGGTCACTCTTGTGCCAACGTAGGAGTTAGGTATTCTTTGTGTGTATTGTTAAAGGTCCAAGAGTGGAATAGGCTCTTGGGTTTTTACGATTACATCTTCATTTTGTCTAACTATCTATCCTCTTGTTTGTTGTAATCGTTGTTTCTTATTTTTGTTAATGTAACCCATGAGGTGTTGTTATTGTTACCACTTTGTTGTTGTTCATCTTGTCTTCATATTATTGTTGTTGTTGTTGTTTTGGTGTGATAAACACCTTCTTCATTTCATTATTGTTGTTGTTATTGTCGAATCCGAGTGAGGTCTCCAATCGGTCCAAGAATCCTTTTGATTAGTGGACTGTTTGGAGTGTGTTTAGTGTTCCCGTGGTTTTTATTATATCATTGATTAAACTATTTTCAATCCATAAATCATGCACATCAAATCATTCACAATAAGATCATAAACTTAAAGTTATCACAAAAGAGGGATTTCATAAGTTGTGCTCTCAAACAATCTGCAATCTAAATCTTCATACATCTATACATATACATGTAAATTAGTTTAAGGGGAACAAGGCCTAAATACCAAATCAACAACACAACTAAAAACTCGTAATGCATAATAAAATCAGGTATTTCAAAACCCTTTTCCAAATTCATGCTTAATAATCTTTAAATCATGTTCTAGTGTTTACAAGCCCATGTAGTTTTTAGGATAAATTTCACGTACCTTATATTGCTTAGGAGAAAGAGCGGAATCCGGATCTTCATCCGTTTCTTGGAATTCTTTACCTTAAGAATGAGTTCTTGAATCTTTGAGAAAAGGGAGGATGATTTTAATTTGGGGAGAATGTGAGTTTTTAGGGCTCAAATGTTGTTCTAGGGCATAAATTTGGTGTTATAAATGAAATTCGGGTGAGGGGGAATGACTAAAATGCCCCTACACCCATTAGAAACTTATTTGGCGTGAAATTTTTTTTTATAACACGCAGGCCGACGCGTCGCGTCGACATCGCGTCGGCCTACTGCCTCACACGAAAAATGTCATAACTTTTCGTTCGATTATTGGATTTTGATGAAATTGGTATCGTTGGAAAGATAATTCAATTATCTACAATATGGTGGGTCTTCAGATGAAAAATTATATGTGTATTAAGAGTTATACTCATTTAAATTAGACCCTTCTAGAATTGAATATCTAATTTTGGATGAATGAAAGGTTCTTAGCTCAACCTTGCTTTAGGCCACTTCTATGAACATTTTTCACCTTATAAACGCTTCATATACTAGGAGAAAGATCATGGAACATGAATTTAAATATAAACCATGGAATTTGAGCTTATGCGCGTAGGAACGACGGTTCAATTTCTAGCTTGAAAATGAGGGGTGTTACAGAAAACCTCAAATAAATAAAACTTTGGTCAGGGATTGATACGATAAGGACAATGGAAGGACAAAACACACCCCAAAACAGTCCACATATCACAAGATCCGAGGACCTATTGGAGACCAACTCTTGGATTCAACAAATACAACAAGAATACAAGATACAAAAGTGTATTTTTAACATCAAAACAACTACAAAATGTGATGAGCAAGATGGACAACAATAATACAAGTTTTGGATTCAATTAAGGGCCCAAAATAGTCCACTACACAACACATACATGATTTGCAAGAAAGTAAAGGATAGTTAGTGAGACCAAGATTATTACAAGTTTAAGAACCAAGTATATTTCAATATTAACACCTAATGAATGTAATAATCAAACCCACACTCTTACGGTGACCACCAAGGGAATCCGCTCACCTCAAGATCCACCGTTTCCAAGCAAAGAATAATATTAGCTTTTCCAAGCCCTAAACTAAGACTAAGTATTCTACTCTCAAGAGAGAGGATTTTTAATGTTTCAATCTTTCATCTTTTATAAAATAAAGAGAAATGACCTAAAATAGACTATATATAGTATATTACAAAAGAAAGATAAAATGACTCCAATCCTTAATGGGGTAGGTGGCAATGGAGTGTCATTTAGCCAAGGATAAAAGACCAAAATGGCCTTGAGGCTAAGTGACCAAAATGACCTTAATAAAAGGGGCCAAAACCATGAACCATCAAATGTGATCCAAACCCGCGAGTCCTCTAGTCTTCAATGCTCCAAGCAATCTTTCACAAACGGGTTTGTTTGATGGCATGCTCAAAATAACCCCTACAAGTATGATCCTGTGCCCTCCATAGGACCAAAACTTGATTCTTCACGTAGTGACTTTGAATGATACCATCAAAAGCTAAGGCAGCCATTTCACTTATATCAGCCTCCCTTTCTTGAAAAGGATTCGACCTCGAATTCGTACCTTGCAAAATAAGAGAAAGGACAAACAAGAGGGTTAGGGTTAGTACAACAATAAACATCATCACGCCAAGGTGGTACATACTTGAAGTATAACCAAGAATCCTTTGAAATGTGTATTAAAAACTCAATGAAAGATGTACAAAGGATTTGGTTATGGGATACACCAAGAGTGATACTTTGCTTGTCATGTAAACCTAGCAACAAGTTGGATGCACCAACATCACTATTTCTATATTTGGCACCGGGGTCAAATGGGAAAAGTGGCGATAGATACGGGTCTAGACAACACTCCCCTTTCTCGTGGTCTACACCCAAACTAAATGACATACTCTCTATAATAGCATACATATCATCCAAAGCAAATAGAGAGTAGAGAAAAGTATCACTCAAATCGACTTCTACCAAGGTGCCCTCATGTGTGTACTCCCTACTAGTTTCCCAATAATAACCATAAGTACTCTCGACAATAAAGTCACACAAAGTAAAAAAAGAAGTAGCTTCTGCAACTACACATTCCTTACCCCTAAGAGTACTCTCATCTTCCAAGAAGAGATTTTGGGTTCACTCCCACTTTGTTGACCAATATTTTTAAATACTTCACTCATTTGAGTTCTATTAAGCACATCACACACATACTCAAGTGGGTGATAATTTTCACAAACAAGTTGATCAATACCAATTACACAAGATGATGTACTTCCGTTCAACATATAGGCTTCAACACTAGTGGATATAAATTGATCTTACAAGAAGAGTCAATTTTGTCATCAATAGGATCAACTAGTGTATCTAAACTCAGAATATGTACATCATCAACAAGAGGAAAGGATTCATTAGACTCATAAATAAGTAAGATACTACTCACACTCAATGGCTTACTAGCCACACAATTGTCATTTACATGCACTAAAGTGTAAGAGTTAGCTATTTTACCTTTAAGATCTTGAGTAAACTCTTTCTTGCCGTGAGGTGAAGGTCCTCCACAAGCTTGGACAGCAACTTCCCTTTGGCATTGTTCTCCTTCGCTTGTCATGTTGGTACCTACACAAATGTCCTTTGAAATGGAAGGACAACTAATGTTAGCATGATTTGGTGGCAGTCCCCTCACTTCGCTCCACATATCCTCTCCTTTTTCCACTCTCGGATTACCACCTTGCACTCCCTTACTTTTCTCAATCCTTTTTCTCTCATCATAAATCGTATTGAAGTAGGTAAGCATTTCTCTTTGCGGTTTGGGTAGCAAGTACATTATGAGGCAATTTCCCCATTGGTCTCTTACAACATTAGGCCAATTTTGCATGTTAGGAAATTGATGTCGTGCAAACCAATCAGCACCCAAGCTCATATGACCATAGGTTAAGGAAAAAACATTGCACCACACCTTCTCATGGTAATCAAATTGGGAGAAGACAACTTTTACCCTCTCGGTAACCTTGAACTCGCCCAAGTAGTATGGAACAAGTAAAGGCTCTCAAAATAACCCCAAGTAGTTAACCATGGATGGAAGAATGTAGTTTCCATAGTACCTATCATTCAACACCATAAGGCAGCCTGGTCTCCCACAAATAGTCACCTTTCTAGAGTGTACACTCTAACTTGGATCAACATTATAAGGCACACGAGTACCCATCGGTTTTGGAGGTGTTTGCCCTCTTCTTCTGATGGGACAACCTCTACTATAGCTAGTATAACCAATCACACCATGTTGACCTTGATAAGAAGTACTACAAGGTGAAGAATATTTCATACTTCACACGCGTACTCTCATCATAGCTCTCATAAGCTTTGCGAATGAAAGGGTTATACCTAACACCAAATATAGGTTCAAAGTAGGAAGTATAAGACTCCTCACATGCCCCAACTTCATCATAAGAACCATCACAAGGTCCTACATCATCTCCAAATTCACCATAAGCACTAGGCACATCATTCCCCTCATTTTCTCCCCTAAACCCGAGACCCTCAAATCTTCCCAACAATCTCCCTTAACTTCGTAGCCCCCACAATCTCCCTCAACTTCGTAGCCATAAAACCCTTCACTACAATCATAGTTTCCCATGTCGTAGTCACAATAATCCCCGGTTGTCGAAGACATGTTCCCCTAATATCACCTTTGTACCTACACAATGAACAAACAATGTTAGTAGTAAAGCTTCCTTACCAACACTCGTTTATACTAACCTTTGTGATTCTCACAATTGAAGCAGCGAATATTGAAAGTTTCTTATACTCTGGTAGTCAATAAGATGTCAGTTCTACTTAGAGACCGGAATAGATTCTTATTTGATCGACTCAAGAAACAAAATAAAATTTACTTACGAACTTAAAACAAAGAAGTTACGATGATTTAGAAATGAGAAAAGTACACAAACAACGAAGACACAAAAGAAATGGATTCAACCATTAATCTACAACTAAGTAGGTGATTACTAGTTGTTAATTAATTATAGAATCAAGACATAAAACTAGGAAACAATAAAATGAAACTAAGAATCTAAAATTTGATCCAAAATTTGTCGTGTGAATAGTAAAATGTGGTGTGGCAGCCACATATTGGTTGCGGTCGTAACAAATTTATTTTCCAAAATTGGAATTCTTGATCAATTTGTAAGTTAGGAATGGTGGATTTGGTTTTAGGAGGGAAATATAAGCCTTGTAATCCCTTTTCAATTCAAAAAAAGAGAAGACTTGACTTTGTTGTACACTTTCCTTAAAAAGAGATCCTCAATACATGGAAGGTTGTTGGAAGTGGTTGTAAGTCTTTGAGTGTGAAGGAAAAGTCTTTGAGCCACAAGTCTTACACCTTAAATATTGGTTTTTTGTCAAGACTAACATCAATTCACACTCTCTTTATTCAACTTATAGGATCAACAACCACTTTTTCTTCAACAAAATATAGAGAGAGTGAAGAACACAAAGAACACCAAGAACACAAACTTTGAGTCTTAAAGTTCTAAGGTTCAAGTTAAACCTCCAAAACAAAACAACACCTTTTCAAGATTAAAATCCACAACACAATCCCCAAAATACACGTTCAAACTTGAACCAACAACATATCACACGTTCAAGTCTTGAATCCAAAACAACAATACCAACAACAATCGGCCAAGTCCAAATTCACAATAACAACATCAACAACAAAGGCTCAAATCAAGATATAGACTCAAAGTGTTAGTGAAGAATAATACTAACGCTAGAAACACTTAAGGCAAGTAAAAATCTCATCCAAGATACAATAAGAACACAATTTTTGGCCAAGAACACAAAGTGGACAGATTGCTATTATTGGAAATTCCAGTTTTCAGTTTTTTTTGTGTGTGTGTATTTTTCAAGTCTCAAGCCCCAGACTGATCTTGTTAGAACAAAATTAAAGATGTCTTTGATACCAAATGATACGATAAAGAAAATAGAAGGATGAAACACATCCCAAAACAGTCCACAAATCACAAGATCCGAGGACCTATTAGAGACCAACTCTTGGATTCAACAAATACAGCAAGAATATAAGATACAAGAGTGTATTTCAACACAAAATCATCTACAAAAAGTGATGAACAAGATGAACAACAATAATACAAGTTTTGGATTCAATGAAGGGCCCAAAACAGTCCACAACACAACATATACAAGATTTACAAGAAAGTAAAGGCTAGATAGTGAGACCAAGATTATTACAAGATTAAGAACCAAGTATATTTCAACATTAACCCCTAATGAATGTAATAATCAAAACCACACACTTACAGTGATCACCAAGGGAATCAACTCACCTCAAGATCCATCGTTTTTTTGCAAAGAACAATATTAGCTTTTCCAAGCCCTAAACTAAGACTAAGTGTTATACTCTCAAGAGAGAAGATTTTTAATATTTCAATCTTTCATCTTTTATAAACTAAAGAGAAATGAACTAAAATAGATTATATATAGTATATTACAAAAGAATGATAAAATGACTCCAATGCCCTTAATGAGGTAGGTGGCAATGGAGTGTCATTTAGACAAGGCTAAAATACCAAAATGACCTTGAGGCTAACTGACCAAAATGACCTTAATAAAAGGGGCCAAAACTGTGAACCATCAAATGTGGTCCAAACCCGTGAGTCCTCTAGTCTTCAAGGCTCCAAGCAATCTTCCACACACGGGTTTTTTTTTATGGCATGCTCAAAATAACCCCTACAAGTATGATCTCATGCCCTCCATGGGATCAAATCTTGATTCTTCACGTAGTGACTTTGAATGATACCATCAAAAGCTAAGGCGGTCATTTCACTTGTATCACTCAAATACCATAGTATTTTTAGCATGATTTAGAGATTTATGAGAGGGAGTTTCTTGATGTAAATATATTTTGTTAAAAAAAAAAAAGATTTACATGAGATTAAGAACTTTGACATGGCCACCTTATATTATTGAAAGTCTGACAAAGAGAGTTGCATACATGTGTTTACATGAGTTTTAAAGAAAGAGTTCTTTCAAATGATTTGTTGATATAGTGGTCCCGAATTTATGTTTTAAAAATAGAGATTGTAATATGCTAATAATGGCTTAGAGAAGTGAATTGTAAGTCAATGGTATGACGATACCATAAATATGTATTCCATAACAGAGTATGTTTTCAGAGTATGTTTTCAGAGAATGCATGTTTTTTGAAAGAGCTAAAAAACTGGCTTAAAAAGGGTTTGGTGGTTACCCGAAGATGGCTTGAGTTCAAATAACTCTTAGCCTAAAACTGTATTCACCGATATGAGTAGATTTTTATTGTATGCTGGAGACGGTCCTCTGGCGTAGTAGAGATAGAGACTCCAACCCTTGCGACACACTTGGATTGGGGGCTTGGCTGCTGAGTTAATGGCAGATTCCATATAACCCATGGAATTACAGAGTTTTAGGGTATACCACCTAGCGCAGAAGTAAAACAAAGAGTGACACAGAGTTAAGATGAATTTACATAGTCTTTTAAATATGCCCATATGATTTTTACCTTATAGTTTAGTAAAAGCTGTTTTTGAATTTGCTCTCATATATGTTGAATATAAATTATTATTTTGAATTTTCTCTGCTTACCAGTACATTTGTATTGACCCTTACCTTTCATGATTTGAGGCACAATCTAGGTGTCCTGATAAGCAGTAGATTTCTTCAGACAGAAGTACAGAGTCTAGTTGGTTAGCCTTCTATATTTCAGAAGGACTATTTACTTTCAGACATTTATCATTTGTTATGGTTTGGATCTACTAGAGGCGTTGTCCCAGCTTTCAGACAGTTATCATTTGATCATGTAGTAGAGATTTCGCAGATGGTTTCCAGATATTGTTATTTGGTATTAGATTTCATTCTTCATTATTGAACTGAATTTAGAATATGACCATGTTTTCGTATTAGATTATATTTCTGTATCTTCTTTTATTATATGAATGTTGTGCATGATTACCAGATAGAATATGGCATCCTGGCCTTCATGGTTTGGGATGTCTCTCACGGCCAGGCCCTAGCTCAGGTCGTGACAAACTTGGTATCAGAGCATAGTTCATGGTCCCAGGGTGTCTGCGAAATTGCATCGGGTAGAGTCTTATTTATGGGTATGTAGCGCACCACACTTATAAGCAGGAGGCTACAAGGCGTTTAAGAATGTCTCTTTTTCTTCATTTTTTAGTTTGTGCTATCGAGTCAGAATGTTCCTCTTTATTACTCTAAATTCATGCTATGGTGTCGCTCATACGAAAGAATAAAAAATTACTCTAATTCTTTTCTTCGCTGGTGATCCCAGATAATGCTCTCAGATTTACTCGCAAAAATTTTTGAAGCCACACAAAGGACTTAAGAGGAGCTCCCTAGTGTATCATAAATCCCTCAAGTTTAAAGTTGTGCTCTCGTACTTATAAGGCATTCAGTTAAGACAGAGTAAAATATGTATTCTTAGTTCATTGAATATTACGGGTCAAGTTTCTATCTATTGTGATCTTGTTATCATTGTGTTGTTGAAACTAAAAGTCTAGTGAAGCCGTGTGGGGCTCTTTCGATTAACTAGCATAGTTGCTTTGTTATTCATTTCATTTTTTTGTTCAAAACACAAAATCAAAGTCTAGTAAAGCCATGTGAAGCCTATTTTAATTCACTAGCAACTTGTTGTTCATCTTGTTATTCTTGTGCTGGTTTAAAACTGGGGGTTTAGAGGTGTAGTGATAAGAAAAGTGGTAAGGGCAATTTATTGAATATATATAGCCAAATCCTTTTGTATATGATAAAGTCAATAATGAAGTATTATATCCTTATGTGTTAGGTTAGTAGAAGGTAGAGAAGGAGTCATTTGTTAAGGTAAACTGTTGTTTGCTTGAAGTATAAGTAGAGTTGCTGATGGTGTTTGTTGTGATAGAAAAGTATAGGTTATTGGTGAAATTGCTTAGTGGATGAGTGTTGTTAATCTAGGCTTCCCTGGGGTTGCAAAAGGGAGTTTAGTTGAGATTTATAGAGCTATGAAAAAAGTTTAGGTGTATAGATAGGTATATAGTAATGATGTGTAGAAGGAGGATGCGTTAGTGGATTGTAAATAAGGTAGGCCATATGATTATGATCGATTATTGTTGTTATGAGATTCTGGTGGGCTAGTATTTCTTGATGTCTTATTTTATAGATTCCAAGTAAGAATTATGTGTAAGGTGGGTTAATATATAAGAATAAGGTTGACCATATCTATTATATGACTTTACCCCTTTTGAACTTATTTTCTTTAGTGGTTGTCAACTAGTACTTCAAGTGAGAATGTATGAAGTGGATTTTGAGCTATAATAGTGATGTCATGGAGGGGATTGTGATTGTAGGTAGTGTTTAAATCAAATGAGTATTTGGAGTTGATTTCCCAATTTGACGGACTTGTATATTATGTTGCATGCTTTGCGTTATTGGTGGTAGATGATGGATGCTAGACTATAGGCTTAAATTATAGATTATGGAATATGGTGGTGAGAATAGTATCTTTTGATTAATGATGTATGATTTATGGGAATGAATTAGTAGGCTTGCTATAATTTGTGAAAGAGCCCAGGTTGATGATTTATGAAAAGTTTAAGTGGATAAGAACATGGGTATATGGGAATATGTTGAGCCCCAGGTAGCAGGTTGTTAGATAATGTTTTATACGTATAAGTGTTTAGTGTACCTAGTCTATGTTTTTGAAATTTGTAGTATGGAGGCGTCTGAGAAAGACTCAGGGGTTGTTATATGGTGTTCGTTATAGTTGAATTCAGGAAATATAGGTAAGAAATATGCACCTTTGGTATAGTTTTACAGATTTTGTTAAGTTGTTGGTTATGTGATTTGAGGTGTAATGATAGTATCCTAAGGAAATTGAAGATAGAGTGTTAAGTGTTTAGAAGTATGGGTGTCTATGCACATGGAAATATTAGTCATAAGTTGATGACTCTGAGAGTTAAAAGAAATTACGATTAGTGTCTCTAAAGGGGATGTCCTCAAAATAATATAGTGCCTTTGTACTAGAGATTAATGAGAGGAGTTTGAGTTCATGTATATATTGATGCCTCTTTTGTGATAAGGAGTGTGGATGCGTTCACTCATGAGAGTGAGAGTTGTAGAGTGCAGACTATTGAGGCTGGCGAATGTTCAGAGTAACATTTACAGAAAAGCAAGACCTTTAGAGTATAGTTCTTCAGGGTGAGTTTAGAGTTTAAGTATGTGGTGACGTCTCTTTTATGTTGAGAATTATGGCTATAGATTTTGATGTGGGGATATGTCCATAAGTCTAGGATTGTGACTTTGATCTAAGAAGGAGATGGGGAATTAAGTTAGTTCCCAAATTTTTCTCAATTCGACAAGTTGCGGGGAGGAGTCATGATAAATCTATTCTTACTTAAGCATACTCCTCCTACTTCTATTTTAGTGATTATTCTGCTAATGTCTTACGTCATCTGTTCAATTTATGCCTGTTTCTATGATTGAGTTCTCTATGGACTTATGCTTATGATATGACCTCCAAACTAGAAGCAATTATATCTCTCAGTAATCAAGTCTTTTAGGTATTCAAGCCATATGTTATGTTGTTCGTGATCCATGAAAATCTATGTCTCTCAGTATGCTTGGTCTTAAGGAAATATGATTTTATATGTCACAGATTCACCCTATGGCGGGTTTAGCCATAGTGATAAAGTTTATGCAAACTCATGGAAAAACTCTCAATTCCTTAAATAAGGAGCAATCGCTTCAAGCAGAATTCTTTGTCTTAGTTGTAATGTAACACTCCGTAGCATTTTCGACTCAATACCACCCTTGGTTGCATGTATGGAGAGCTGACAACCTGAAAATTTTTCTAATTGCTAAAAGACTTAGTCATATTTTTGAGTTATTAACTTCTATGATTTTAAAATTGATTTTCTCGACCCCGAGGTGTAAGTTTTTGAGTTGATTTAGGTTCAGGAGTGTAAAGGGGTTGTTCTGAGAAAGTTTCAAATTTTTGGGACCACGTTTGAGATGCGTTTGATAAGCAAACCAGTGGCTCATTGCGATATCAGAGCGCCCTATCGATAATCGCGTTGGTCAAACTAGTGTCTCAAAGCAATCTCGATGCGTCGCATCTCCAATCGCATCGTGTGCCTAGTTCATTTTTCTAATTTTTTCGAGTCTAGGAGAGTAATCCAGTCTCTTTCCCTCATTTTGACTTGATATATTCACCAATATTTCTCACTATGCTCTATCCTAAGAATTTATATTGTATTATGTACTCTGAATGACTCTTTACTTATAATCCAGAGACTTGTTATATGGAGCACCTCATGTTTATTCTATCATATCTTCATTTTATGTCCTTTCTTGAGTAGTGCAATAAGTATAAGTTATGGTTTAATAGAGTTATTTCCATTCTTGACATTTAATCTCGGGTCCCTAATAACCTTCCGTATGATAGTATGATAGTGGACATGGAAGCGTGGTAATGTGTTAGATAGGGGAGTAAATGTTCTAGAAGGTTAAATATTTGATATGATTCTTGAGCTGAGGTTATAGGTGAAAAGGAATAAAAAAGAAAGAGATAAACTTTTGTTGTGTGAATTATCTAAGAAGGAGGAATATGGCAAAAAAGATTTGTTAAAGTGATTGAAATTGTTGGTCTTGGTGGGCAGATCCATGAAGTTGGTGTAGATGATTAGGCTTGAATGTTGTGGTTGCTGAAAACACAAATCTATGTGCTAAGTGGTTCGTACCCTCTTAATTAAAACCCAAGGGTGCTTGGTGATATTGATAAGGTAAAGAAATATTCTTAAAGGGATATATAGTACAGGGTCCTATAGCTTAAGTTACCACCTTGTTACTCCGAGTTAGGCTTCAACATAAAAAGCACTTTGCATTGAGACACAAACTCTTGTGGTTAGATATGTTATGGGAGAATTGTAAGTTGGAAATGATGAAGTGTGTTGTTTGTTGTTTCGGCATAGATGAATAGTGTTTCTAAGTGTAATATCTATTTCATTGTATCATAAAAGATGGAGAATGATTCTATCCCTATCTTCCGCGACATATTATTTCATTATTAGTACCAAGATAAATCAGGTCTATAATCATCATATAAATCCCTGCCTTATGTTGTGAAGATTATGGTGCATAGAGCTCATGTGCAAGATCATCCCTATGTAAAGTCTCATTACCTCATGTTTCGTGCTTACACGTTTCGCTAGGGGTTATCATGAAACCTGTCTAATGCCTTTGCATATTTTGTCGAGGAAAAGAAATGTTTAATGTGAGACTACGTGTTTTATTCTACACTTTTAGAGCTTCAAAAGCTCCCCACCCATCATTCGGGGACGAATGATCCCAAGGGGGAGATAATGTAACACCCCGCATTTTCGAGCTAGAAATCGAACTGCCGTTCCTACGCGTGTAAGCTCAAATTCCATGGTTTATATTTAAATTCATGTTCCATGATCTCTCTCCTAGTATATAAATTTTTTATGAGGTGAAAAATGTTCATAGAAGTGGCCTAAAGCAAGTTAAGCTAAGAACCTTTCATTCATCCAAAATTGGTTATTTGATTCTACAAGAGTCTACTTTAAATGAGTATAACTCTTAATACATATAGAATTTTGCAACTTAAGACCTACTAAATTGTAGATAATTGAATTAGCTTTCCAACGATACCAATTTCACCAAAATCCAATAACCGAGCGAAAAATTAAGATATTTTCCGTGTGAGGCAGTAAGCCGATGCGATGTCGACGCGATGCGTTGGCCTGCCCGTTATGGAACTCTTTTTAACGCCAAATCAGTTTCAAATGGGTGTAGGGGAGTTTTAGTCATTCCCCTCACCCGAATTTCGTCTATAACACCGAATTTAAGTCTTAGAACAGCATTTGAGCCCCAAAAATTCACATTCTCACCAAATCAAAATCATCCTCCCTTTTCCCAAAGATTCAAGAACTCATTCTTAAGGTCAAGAATTCCAAGAAACAGATCAATATACGGATTCCGCTCTTTCTCCTAAGCAATCTAAGGTACGTAGAGTTTATCCTAAAAACTACATGGGCTTGTAAACACTAGAACATGATTTAAAGATTATTAAGCATGAATTTGGAAAGGGGTTTTGAAATACATGATTTTATTATGCATTATGAGTGTTTAATTGTGTTGTTGATTTGGTCTTTAGGCCTTGTTCCCCTTAAACTGATTTACATGTATATGTATAGATATAGATTGAAGATTGTTTGAGAGCACAATTTATGAAATCCCTCTCTTGTGATAACTTTAAGTTTATGATCTTATTGTGAATGATTTAAAGTGCGTGATTTATGGCTTGAAAATAGTTTACTCAAATACCATAGTATTTTGAGCATGGTTTAGAGATTTATGAGAGGGAGTTTCTTGATGTAAATATAATTTTTTAAAAAGAGAAAGATTTGCATGAGATTAAGAACTTTGACATGGCCACCTTGTATTATTGAAAGTTTGACAAAGAGAGTTGCATACATGTGTTTACATGAGTTTTAAACAATGAGTTCTTTGAAATGATTTGTTGATATGGTGGTCCCAAATTTATGTTTTGAAAACAGAGATTGTAATATGCTAATAATGGCTCAGAGATGTGACTTGCAAGTCAACGGTATGACGATACCATAAATATGTATGTCATAACAAAGTATGTTTTCAAAGTATGTTTTCAGAGAATGCATGTTTTTGAAAGAGCTAAAAAAATGGGCTAAAAGAGGGTTAGGTGGTTACCCGAAGAAGGCTTGAGTTTAAGTAACTCTTAGCCTAAAACTGTATTTGTCAATACGGGTACATTTTAATTGTACTGTGGCGACGTCCCTGTGGCGTAGTAGAGACAGAGACTCCGACCCTTGCGGCACACTTGGGTTAGGGCTTGGCTGCCGAGTTAATGAAAGACTCCATATAACCCGTGAATTAACAGAGTTGTAGGGTGTACCACCTAGCACAAAAGTAAAACATAAAGTGTCACAGAGTTAAGATGAATTTACATAGTCTTTTAAATATGCTCATGTGATTTTTACCTTATGATGTATTGAAAGTTGTTTTCGAATTTGCTCTCATATATGTTGAATACAAATTATTATTTTGGATTTGCTCTGCGTACCAGTACATCTGTATTGACCCCCTACCTTCCAGGTTTTGAGGCACAATCTAGGGGTCCTGATAAGCAGTAGATTTCTTCAAATAGAAGTGCAGAGTCTAGTTGGTGAGCCTTCTATATTTCAGAAGGACTATTTACTTTCAGACATTTATCATCAGTTATGGTTTTGGTCTACTAAGGGTCATGTCCCAGTTTTCAGACAGTTGTTATTTGATCATGTAGTAAAGATTTCACAGACGGTTTTCAGATGTTGTTAGTTGGTATTGGACTTCATTCTTCATTGTTGAACTAAATCTAGAATATGACCATGTTTCTGTATTAAATTATATTTCCGCATCTTCTTTTATTATATGAATGTTGTGCATGATTACCAGATAGAATAGGGCGTCCTGGCCTTCATGGTTCGGGATGTCCGTCACGGCCAGACCCTAGTTCGGATCATGACATTTTCATTTGGCATGCCAGTAGTCCATATTTTTCTATAATTCCACCAAGGGTTTTGGAATCTCCTGCATAAATCCTTGCCGAAGAGCGCATCACTTGGGAATAAGTCCCTAGTTAAAGATCAAGTTCCTGATTGGAAGCAAGTCCTTGATTCAGAAGCAAACCCAGGGGTGCCTTAAAGTTCAATCCTGACTTCCATTTATCAACCCGAAATTAGCTATAAATTATGAACATGATAATTATCTTGTGCGTTGGCAAGCAAAAAGTTACTCTAGTAATTCTTCATAACAGTAAAGGCTTGGAGCCGCAGAGAACTTTACACATTTAAAACAAAGGCTTAGGATCCTATCCTCTATTGCAAGTTGCTATTTTGCACAAAATCCTTGTCATAAGAATTTGTCTCTAGATAAAGTCAGGAGGTATAAGATAGCTCAAGCTTTTGGCAGAGAAGGTTGTCTTTATTTGCCTGCTTCCACGTCTCCGCTTGCGCTACTCCTTCCAACCTCACCTAACGTAAGTGTTGAGGGATTATCACAACTTTTCGAGTGGTTGCCCCGGGCAAAGGTTGCTCCGAACCAACTTCTGGCCCATGCATGGTTATCCTTGCAAGGTACCTATAAGATTAGGGGACGAAGTGAAACAATTTGAATGGCCTAAAGAACACTTAAGATTACCTTTCTTTTCCCGTGAGTGAGTCCCTTTCCCAAGAACACCTTTTTATTCGCTTCCTCTGGTGAAGGATGGTCCATTCGACCTTGATGGGCTCTATTCTGGCTTGATGCCTTTTCACTAGGCCTAATATTTTGAATTCACTCTGCTCGGTGCCTTTTGGTTCATACTGATACATGAATGGGTGGCTACATTTTTAAGACTCGTTACTTCAGTGTAGGTTCTAGCCCTTCCCTTCATGCTGCTGCTACAGTCGGAAGCACATCTCTGAGTGACTGATTTTGAGCTCTCTTCTATACCCTTCGAGCAAGTCGTTAACCAACCCAAAATTTACGTAGGTTGATTTATATTTATCTCTCCGTGTTAGTACTTCATTCAGCATACTTTAAATTTCTGCAATTTCTTTCTTTAACGTAACAATTAATCTCTCGTATTAGGCCCTCGGTTGAGCCTGACGGGAGCATATTCACGTCAACATTTACACCTCCTCGCATCTTTCTTGTTGCATTCCTCCTTAAGTTTGTCTTAGTAGAAACAGACAACCATGCAAATCTATAATCAAACAGGACCAGATCCACAAGCAACTGCTTTGGCCCCATGGTGGGAGTCACTTTGTCTATCATGTAAATGGTATAACTGAATTTGTCGATGAGACCAAAAGTATGCACATTTGATCTGGTTACATTTAGGAACATTACCAAAGGATTAGTTGTCTATATGATAAAATAATTGAATAAAATATAAGTAAATTAAATACATAACAAAGCTATAAAAGTAAAAGATTCATGCAAAGGGGCCCTTGAGGACATTCCTGAAGGGTCAATATTTGTCCACGAGTTCCCGATCAGCCAGAAAGAAAGAAAACAGTAAAAAGGTCAAAGCTTCGAGATCAAGTAAAAATACATTGTATTAGTGCATCAGGTTACAAATTGTGTTACAAATGGAAAGAAATTTGTATTTATAGGCTACAATATTGGCTAATAGCCAATCAGAGTGCTCTATTCTTTGGTGCCCCTATAGTACACGTATAAATGAAAAAATGTCATGTCTCTTATCCATTAGAGGAGCTAGGTTGTATCTTCAATGTTGGTCAGGTATGGTACACATCCATGTACCTGACAGTCCTGATGCGTTTGTCCCCTCATTCTTTTTCTCTGCGCTATCTAAGTTTTCTGATGGGACCCCCTCGTTAAACCTTCCAGCAAAAATCCTCCCTTCAAACTTGCTTTTGTCAACCTGCATCACAGTCGATGTGCAATTCTCGAGAATCCTCACCCAATACATTAAACTCTTTATAACTAATTCAGTCATAAAATAAATATAAATTTCCTCATTCCCTCTATGTTATTATACATGCATAACTCTAACTAATTATATGCACCATAATACATATTTTTTTTTGGGTAAACACAGAATATATTATATAGATAAATTAAGTAGCATTACAAAGCAAAAGGGTACTCTTAGTAGAGACCATAATAGATGTTATTTATCTTTTAACTAATTTGATAGTGCAATTTCTTTATATTGTTAATAGATAAAAGTTCAACTTTTTTGGAGAACATAACATGCATCTTACCTTATTTTATGTGGCATGACAATTATTAAGAAAAATTGTAATTAGTAATTTACTCTCTAATCATGATGGTGTTAGGATATTGTCCTGATTTTTTTTTTAATTAAATTTGAGTATTAATTTTTTATTGAAGTAAAATAAAAATAATATCATAGCTACTTTTATTTTTCCCAAAAGAAAAATATAAACTCTTTCATATTTGGTTAACATCTTTCTTGGAGGAAAGATTTTGAATCTCTATAAATAAAAACTCCTCTTTTCAAACTCCTCTTTTCATGCAACCACACAATAGCATCCACAATGTAATCATTAAAGAATCTTGATTAGGAGAAATTTTTCTCTCATAATTTTAATATTTCTTTTATATTAGTTTAATATGGAAGTAAATTGGCCAAATCATATTAATTATATGTTCCTTCGTATATTTTTCTTTGGCGTCTAAATTATCACATCTTTGATTTACAAATTATAAGCTTATGCTTGACACCTAACCAATTTAAACCCCACGGCCACGGATGATCGGAAGTTAAAAATATGATGGACATGTATGATGGACATGCTTTAATGTCTGATTAGTTGATACGAATCGACCCACGATGGCTCGATCTAAGACGCGAAAAATAAAGATAGAAGGATAGAATAACCAAGATGGGAATATAGACACGAAATTGATATCGAAAGGGCAATCGAAGGATGTATTAAATCCTAAAACTTTCCTTGATGACTATCAATAGGCACCTACCTCTTATGGTGACCGCAAAGAGGATTAGATTGCCCTTACAACCAATGTTTCTAAACAAGGTTCAACAAATTCTTTTCCAAGCACTCAAACACTACCATGGAGTCTCATGAATACATCATATAAAAATTATCATTAAAAAACTAAGGAAATAGGCCTAGCTACCAAGCATTTATAGTTTGGCTAAATATTACATAATTAGGGCCAAAAAGTGATTCAAATGTAAGAAAAGACCCAATAGGGGCTGTTTTGACCCGCTTTTGAAATGCTAGAGCGGATCCAAAGCGCCTTGGGAGCATGACCCTTCCAAGGGGCTTTCGAGCCCTGTTTTGCACTCCTTCGACCTCGCCAAATTCCTTTGACCTCCTTAATGGTAACCTTCCTCTATGTGGCATCTTTTAAAAGCACTAAGAAGTCATCAAGCACCTCAAGCATCATACGTATCTCATCCAAAGGTCCAGGGGAAATTTGGCTTGTATCATCCTCTCCTTCTTGAAAAAGATTCGACCTTGAATCCAAACCTTGCAAACCAAAGGAAGGACAAGCAAATACAATATCCTCATGACATGAGGGTTAGGGTTAGCACAAATAATTATAGCATCATGCCAAGGTTACACACACTTAAGATATAACCAAGGATCCCTTGTTTTGAACATTAGAAACTTATGGAAGAATGAACAAAGGTGTTGGCTATGAGTTTCATCAATAGATAAGGAAATAACAAAGGTCATAATGGCATCAAATATTTCAAAAGGTAAAACTACCTTCACCTTAGGAGCCATAAGACACAATTGTTTCTTTACCTCTTCAAGAGACCACATCAAAAGTGGTGGTTTTAAAGTCCACAAGACTTATATAACATTATCATTCAAACAATTTGAACAACCAATAAGTTTCCTACCTCTATATAAAATAAATCCTAGAATATCAAGGATATCATCATAAACAAACAGGTAGTATAGGAAGGAATCAATTGTAAAAACATCATCCAAGGTGCTATTATCTATATGAAGGCCATTTGGCTCAAATGAGATAGCACATAATGCAAAAAATGATGGAATCAAAGCATTTAAGCACATATGACTCTTTTCTTTCAAAGAAGTTCCCAAAGAAAAAAAATTCATTAACGGGGTCATGCCCTTAATAGTTTGTTTATCTCTATTAAGTAAGCATGCTCCAAAGATCCCCCACAAGATACTTCAAATTTTCCAACCCTATGAAGGTGACAAGAAGTCCTTAGCATCCATAGGCTCTTCAATAAACAAATAATCAACTTGGAATCCACAAGTTGGAATTCACACAATTTAAGCATAAGTGTGTCAAGCAAGGATGCAAGTTTATAAGCAACAATCAAAGGAGATAATGACACATTTGCCCTCGGGTTTTCAAGAATGATACCACCTTGGATAAGGAGGTCATTAATTCCACTCAAGTATTGAAAAAGGGTATGACATAAATAGAATTCATCCAAAGTAGTTTTAAGAGAAAACACTCTTCTTGACCTACAAGTAGTGGAACCTTAGTCAAGAATGGAAACACATAATGGTGAACTCTCTTGGAGTTTTTCACTGCTCCCCTTCTTTAAAAATATTTCATCTTGGTTGTAGTTCTTTCCCTTACACAATGTTGGTCCCTCAAGTAGATTGTGAATCCCCAAGAAAGTCTTTCCATCATAGGGAAGGATACCAACACCTTCATTCAAAATTTTCTTGTCATGTGGACCAAGAAATAAGTTGGGTATGCCATAATCAGCATATTCAAATTTGGCACCGGGGTCAAATGGAAAGAGTGGCCATAGACATGGGTCTAGACAACACTTTTTCCTCACTAGCTTCATCCAAACTAAAAGATATACTCTCTTCATTAACATAAACATCATCAAAAGAAAAGAAAGAGTAGATAAAGGTATCACTTAAGTTAACTTCAACTAAGGTTCCCTCATGCACGCACTCACTATTAGATTCAAAATCATCACCATGAGTATTCTCAATAATAAGGTCACACAAAGTAGAAGAGGAAGTAATTTCCAAGCAATTGATACTTTCTTTTTCAATGGAGGAATCCTCAAGTGGACACATACCACCACCAATATCAAAGGGTGTTACTTAGTCCTTCACAAGAAGTAAGCAATTTATCCTTATAAATATCAAACAAGGGTGGGGTGTCATATAAAAGATCACATCCACAATCATTTTCTAAGGAACAATAACTTATTGGATTTCTTAAAGTTTCAAGAAAATCAAAGTTATCATCACCCAATTGATTATTCCTTTCCAAGACTTCACATTTCTTTTCTTTAAGAGTAATTTCATCTTCCCAGAAGAGATTTCCATCTTTAGGAGAAATTTTGTCACACTATAGCGGGTTGTCATATGAAATATAGCTCTCAAGATGAGCTATATCAACAATGCTATCCATACCACTAGGTAATTCACTAGGAGTGAGCTCATCATCTTCAAACAAGATACTGTTCTTAAAGAGAGAATGATCTATCCATGGAGAGTATGTAGAACATACAAGTCCATTCTCTAAAAGACACTTATCAAGTGTCAAAGATGTTTCAAGCACATGATCATCCCTATGAGACAAGCAAGCATTAGGATTTTCACTAAAAGACAAGCTCAAAGGGTCACTCCCATTTTTTTGACCAATATTCTCAATTCCATCACTCACTTGGAGTTATCTAATCACATAACACACATCCTCAAGTGATAGACTAGTTTCGCACATAAGTTGATCAACACAATTTCTACAAGATGATGTACTATTATCCAGCACAATGGATTCAACACTAGGTGGACACAAATTGATCTTACAAGAAGAGTCAATTCGTTCATCAATATGATCAACTAGTGTATCCACACTCACAATATGTATATCATCATCAAAAGGTAAAGAATTATTAGACTTACATGTAGGTAAGCTACTTATCACACTCAACGGGCTTTCATCCACACAATTATCATTTTCATGCACAAGAGTGTAAGAGTTAGCTATTTTACCTTAAATTTCTTGAGAACATTCTTCTTTATCTTGGTGTAAAGGTCTTCTACAAGCTTTGGATTCAATTAAGATTTCCCTCGTCAAGTCCTTAAAGGAAACTTCTCTTTTAGCACTTGTTCCCTTTCTCTTTCCATGTTGGTACCTACACACATGCCCTTATTAAAAGAAGGACAAACAATGTTAGCTCCGGTTGGTGGCAACCCCCTCACTTCACTTCTCATAGCCTCTACTTTTTCCTCTCTTATTTTGCCACCTTGCATTCCCTTACTCCTCTCAATCTTTTGTCTCTCAATTTCTTTTGGCTTGGAGTAAGTGACCATATTACCTTGAGATTTGGGAAGGGTAGGTGAAAAAAGATGGTTTCCTCATTGCTCTAATACAATTTGAGGCCAATTTTGCACATTTAAAATCTTATGTTGTGCAAACCAATCGACACCCAAGTATAAATGTCCATGTTCCATAGGGATTATGTCACACCACACCTCCTCAAAGTACCCATCTCGAGTAAAGAAAGCCTTTACGCTCTCAAAGACTCTATAGCCTTCCAAAACGTATGGGAAATGCTTGGACACTCGAGGTATCCCTAGATAATCAACCACAAACGAAGTTATGTAGTTTGTGTGAAACTAATCATCAAGTATAAGAACACATCTCGGAACTCCACAAATCTCTACCCATCTTGAATAAATTTGTCTTCTTGGATCACTATTATAAAGCTTCGTATAACCTTTCGGCACATAGATTGGCGTAAAAAATCTTTCAAGGCACCCCAAGTTTGAGTAGGATTTCTTGAAAGTTTACACCATTCTAAGGTCGGGCCTTGAATGTACTTAAGGGCGTATGTAGCTTGTTCGGCTTCGCTCATAGCATAATCCTCAAAGATCCTTTCGCATTGCGATTCCCAATCAAGGTAAACTTTGGGATCCCATTCTCCTTTAAAGATAGATAGAGTAGGAAGAAATTGAATCCTACTATACCCTCCATTCATACCTTGGTTTCTACTTTCACATATTTGATCATGCCTATATTCATAGCCTCCATAATCCCCATCTTCTTCGTAGCCATAACATTCTTCACCACAATCATAGTTTTGTATGTTGTTGTCAAAATCATACGAGGCTATTGAAGACATATTTCCTTATATCTCCCTGTACCTACAAAATTAACAAACAAGATTAGTAGTAAAGCTCCTCACCAACACTCGTATGAACTCACCTTTGTGATCCTCACAATTGGAGGGGCGAATGTTGAAAGTTGCTTATACTCCAATAGATAATAAGGTGTTAATATCTACTTTGCGATCGGAATGAATTCTTGTTTGATCAACTCAAAGAAATAAAACTATTTAAGGACTTGAATCAAGAAATCACAAAGAATTGAAAAAGAGAAAATCTTGAAAGAAATTGGACTCAAGAACTAATCAATCAACTTAGTAGATGAATTACTAGTTAATGAGTAGTTTAGGAATCAAAAGAAGAGTTTAGGAATCAAGAAATTGAAACTATGGAATCGAACCTAGATCAATGGAGTAATTACAGTGTTAAAGTGCACTTTGGAAGTTTGAAATTTGTGTTTCAGACTTGATTTGCGTTGGGAGGGGCTGATCTGCGTTTGGTGACCTGCTCTAGCAGGTGGGGCGCATGTCCAAGGCATCCTAGATGCAGGTAACACTGGTTTGAGGTGCCTTTGGGCTACTACAGCAGCTCCAATGCAGGTCCAAGGCAGCTTGGGCGCAGGTCAACTGCCAACATGCACAAGGTGCCAAAAATGAACTTTTGTGGTCCCTTTTTTGTTCTCTTGGGATATTCTTGGAACCTTTGATAATGCTAAAAACTAACAACTTTACACTTTTTTTCCTTCTCCTTTGAGGATCAAACACCAGTTTTTGATGAAAATTCAACTTGAAGATTTGAATATCTTCAAGAACACCAAGAACTTAAAAAGTCTCTAACTTTTAAACCGTTGATCGAAATGCGATGAAATTTTGAACCAAGGCTATTTTCAACATTCTAAACACATTCCAATCATCAATTTGCTTAAATTCTTCACCAAAATCTTCAGATTTTGCAATCAACTTCAAAATCTTCAACTCAAGCTTCCAATAAGGATAGAACAGTCAAATAAGCTCCGATTTGGCTCAAATTTGATTTATAGACTTGTATAGTGTTATAGAACACAAATTTAACACTAGAAATACAAGAAAAACACAAAATCAAAAACTTAAAATTTGACCTAAGAACAAAAACGTGAATAGTGACTTTTTGTGGGATTTTTTATTTTTGATACTTTTTTTTTGTTGATTTTCAAGATAACAAACCCAAGACTAGAATCGTGGGAACGATCCTAAGATCTGCTCTGGTACTAAATGATATGAATCGACCCATGAGGACTCGAATCTAAGATGCAAAAAATAAAGATAGAAGGATAGAATAATCAAGATAGGAAGATAGACACGAAATTGATATCGAAAGGACAATCGAAGGATCTATTAAATCTTAAAACCTCCCTTAATGACTATCAATAGGCACCTAACTCTTACGGACCGCAAAGGGGATTAGATCGCCCTTACAACCAACATTTCTAAACAAGGTTCAAAAAATGTTTTTCAAAGCACTCAAACACTTCCATGGAGTCTCATGAATACATCATGTAAAAATTATCATAAAAAAACTACGAAAATAGGCCTAGCTACCAAGCATTTATAGTTTGGCTACATATTACACAATTAGGGCCCAAAAGTGATCCAAATGTAAGAAAAGACCCAGTAGGAGCTGTTATGACCTGCTTTTAAAATGCTAGAGCAGATCAAAAGCGGATCCAAAGCACCTTGGGTGCATGACCCTTCCAAGGGGCTTTCGAGCCCCGTTTTGCACTCCTCCTTGCCAAAGTCCTTTGACCTTCCGTAATGGTAATATTTCTCCACGTGGCATCTTTTAAAAGAACTAAGAAGTCATGAAGCACCTCGAGCATCATACGTATCTCATCCAAAGGTCCGGAGGTAATTTGACTCGTGTCATTAGTTGAATATCTCAATCAAAGAAACTAACGTAGCATTATCATTCTTGAATTGGCGACTCGATTAACATAGTATAGCGGTCTAATTAGATGAAAGTTCCACTAAGCAAGAAATTTACACGTAATTTGATGGTATAAAAAATTCCTTGCAGTAATTGTGTTTATAAAACTCGAATGGCTTAAATACTTACTGGGTAAAAGAAGTGACTGCAGGTCTCCTAAACACGCACTTCTTAGTAGGCTTTTTAACCTTCACCCATTTTGACAAAGATTTGTCATTGGGACTTGGAAAAATTACCAAAAATAGAATGGGGTGAGAATTGAGAAAGTTAGAAGAAAGGTGGTCATATGGCTAGGCATGTGATATATATCCACTCTCATCCTTCAGGTTTTTGCCTATTTCAGGCTGACTCTTAAAACCTCTGGCCATTTGTAGCGTTTACAGAGCCAAATCCCACTATTTGAACCACTCGTAGGGATCGTTTGGCAGGTTAACTATAAGGAAACTAAAATTTAGGATTAACTCGATCTTACATTTGATTTGAGATATTAACTAATTCCGAGGTTATTTTATCTTCCCTTTTGTATTAAAATGGTGAAACTAGTATTTATATAGAAGGTGGGATAAAATAATTTAATGAGATATACTACTTAGTTATTCTATCCACATACCAACGACCCCTTAAGGTTCATGAAGTCAAATTATTGATTTTGAAGTTAAAATTTTGTTTGGACATATAATTTAAATTTTGAAAGTAATATTTTTTCTCATAAACCTGAAAAAGTTGCAATTTGTGAAATCTAAAAGAAAAAAATCTCAATTTTATATAATTTTGCCAAATGAGAAATAGCTCATAGATAAAATATTAAGGTATTAAGGTTTGGTGCTCACACTCTCAAAGAGAGTGAAATACACTTACTATGTCATCTCAATATTGAGCAAATAATCATTTAAAACGGAAAAAGTCAGAAATGCCCCTCAAGTATTGAAATTGGTTCAAAAATAATCTCCGTTTACTTATTGGATCAAAAATACCCCTCCATCCTTCTTTACGGCTCAAATGTATCCTTACAACTAACAAACCTTTTTCAAATCATAATTAAAATTTTTATTTATTATGTGTCGCTTTTCTATTGATTGAAAATTAAATTAATTAAAATATTATTATCATATAACTTATTCAAGATTCAACTAAAACTATCCGACCCAAACCCGACAAGACCTGCCCCAACATATGTTATAACCATCACGCACTCTCATGCATGCTTTATTCTCTATAACATTTAGCAAATCAAAAAGAAAATACTACTCCCTCCGTTTTATTTTAGTTGATCCTCTTTCTAAAAATATTTGTTTTAATTTAGTTGTTCTATTGAT
Source organism: Capsicum baccatum var. pendulum (assembly GCA_030864225.1). Taxonomy (NCBI): domain Eukaryota; kingdom Viridiplantae; phylum Streptophyta; class Magnoliopsida; order Solanales; family Solanaceae; genus Capsicum; species Capsicum baccatum. The sequence goes on along the minus strand of CM061555.1, from coordinate 112,913,985 downwards.
GAAATCAAGAGGATTTTAAGATGTTCTTCCAATAATACTCTTATCATTAAATGAATAAATAAGTTATATATATTTAAATTTATATTTTCAAAGCATAATTAATAAGACTAAATTGGTAAAATAGACCCCTAATAAATATTTTTCTTAATGGGTGTGTCAAGTCTGTAGGGACAACTATTATGAAACGGGGGAGTACTAGAAAAGATGATTGATGATAGTATGAATTTTTTGATGGTCAAGTTGTATTTATTTTTTATTCTTGTTTCTGAATTATGCAACATTGGGCATTCAACAAATTTCTTTTGGCAGAGCATCACGACTTGGCTGATTAGAGAATCCGGAATCATTGATCTTGCACAGGTGGAGAAGAAGAGCCATGTTTCTTGGAGTTAGCCGAAGAATTCTATCCTTTGATTATAATGTTAGTTTGATACTTTTTTATGATGCCTATTTATTTGTGTTAGCTTGTAAAACTAATTGAGATGCAAATAAATTGATTTAAACATCATTGAAACAAATAAATGAAGTAAAAGGAAGGGAGAAAATCAGGATTAGTTATATAAACCTGCAGAAATCAGTTCCGGTGGCAAAAACAAATGACATATCATCAATAGGAGTAGACATTCACATGGCTGAATTGTAATAGGTTGGGGCACGTTTTGTTGGATTTGAGTCGGTTAGTTTTAGTTGGATTTAGTTTTAGTTATAGGATTATAACATTTTAATTAATTTAGCTTACAACCACTAGAAAATTGACACGTAATAAATAAAATTTTTAATTATGATTTAAGAAAGGTATGTTAGTTGTAAAGGTATATTTGAGCTGTAAAAGTGGATGGAGTGTTATATTTGGTCCAATAGGTAAATGAAGGTTATTTTTGAACCAATATCCAATACCTGAAGGGTAGTTTTAGTCCTTTTTTATTTTCAAAATATTCAGAGGGATGATAGGATTCCCGTAAAGTTTGAGTGTGTAGTTGAAATTTCAAGTAAAGGTTTGAAAGGGGGTAGGCTATTTTCTTAATTTTTTTAGGTAAGTGTCGAAAGGGCCAACATCATTACCTGAAGCATCGACTAGATCACTATTAGTATTGAGAACTTTTTTCCGTTTAGGGATTCTGGACCAAAAGGCTATCGGCCTATTTGTAAGATCGAAAAGTCTAGACTTCGTATCTCCAAATAATTTTTCCATCGTGGGGAAATTATGTCTAGTGTTTCTCAAAGTGCCCAGTCTTAAATTTTTATCCACCAATGTATGCGGGCTTGGATTTTTGTCTCAAATAAAATGCTTTTAACGTTTGCCTATAAAGCAGAACTTGTGGTGAATTGAGCAGGTTCATTATCTTACAATGTCTTGAATGTCTTTCCTATGGGCAACATATTTAAATTCTAATTTTTCCTATAAGTTAGAACTTTTGATCAATTCTGCTAGTTCATTATCTTAAAATGTCATAAATGTTTGTCTTACAGATAAAATTTATTAAATGGTGCTAAAAAATAAGACCACCTCTAATAGATGTCATTTTTGTAAGACCTTTTTTATGGGAGATAAAATATCAGGACTATCCATTTTAGTCTCATTTTTGAACTTAACCCTATTCTCACACTAGTGCTGAGCATATTTTGGTTCAAACCAAAAAAATCTAAAAATCTAAAAATTAAAATGAAATTGATTTTTGCTTTTGATGTTTTATTTTTTTTATCAATTTCGATTTCAAAATCTAAAGATTTGATTAATCGATTCGATTTTTGACATTTCAAAAGAATAATTCGATTAAATTGAAAAATCAAAACTATATATATAGTGCATTAATATTTTTATTTATTTAAATTATATACAATATAAGTATATAACTCGACTCAAATATTCGATATCCCACCAACAAGAGGCTCAAGACCAATAATTCCAATACCCACTATTATATATAACCCTATCTCCCAAGTCCCCAATCCTAAGTCACTTCACACCATCTCTATCTTTAATACCCTCTCATCTCAGTCACTGATTGTCAGCCTCATGGATGACACTGTCTCCCTCAAGGTCTTTGAGCTCAAGACTTTAACTGAACAAAAATAGTCGCACACTCAATGTCATCTCTCCCTCAATGTCGTCTCACACAGTCTGACAGTCACATACTCACACTCTCTCCTCAACATCCTCTAATCATTTTCATAATCTAGTATTCATCGTTGTCTAGTTATAGTCTGCATCATTGTTAATTCATTGTTGTTTCGATCCGGTATCACCTCTCTTCAAAAGATGTCTGCCAGTGTGGATCCAATATATTTTTTATTTTCATTCAAATTCAAAGTTTAAGGATAAAGCTTGAGAACTAATGGAAGAAATTGTTTCACTTTCACAGATTCCAAGAATTGAAAGTAGGCTAAGAAATATTTTAACTCTATCTACAAATAAAGTTGAAGCTAAAACTTCAAAGAAAATAAAGGCCATGGAATCTAGGGAAAAATATTTGCGGTGGTTTGACAAGATTGTTGACGAAAAAATTGGAGTTAATAAAGAAAAATATAAGAATTGTGGGAAACATTATGCGGTTGCTACAAGCATTAATGATACTTCATCAATGAATAATCATATGCTTAAATTATGTCCTAACCATCCTAATGTTATTGTTGATGATATTCAAATAAAGTTAGCTTATCTATCCTCTTCTGCGGGAGAAAAGGATGGGGCATTACGTACTTAAAAATTCAATCAAGCACGAAGTACGAAAGATTTAATCCAAATGATAGTGATTGATGAGTTATCGTTAATTTTGTTGAGAAAGAAGGTTCTAAAAATTTTATGAGAGTCACAACCCATACTTTCATATTCCTTCTCATAAAACCTTGACAAAAGATTGTTATCAGTTCTATAATGAAAAAAATTAAGTTTTTAAGAAGATTTTAAAATAAAAACATCCAAAAATTAGTCTTACAACAAATACTTGCATGTCTATAAAAGAATTAACTGCATATGTCTAACAACTACTTTATAGATATAAATTGGAAATTGTATAAAAAATTGATAAATATCTGTCTGATTTCTAGTCATAATGGTGTTGATATGACTACTTTCATTACTAACTGTTTACTTGAATCGGGTTTGGATATTGTTTTTAATATTACAGTTGATAATTCTAGTTCTAATGATGTTATAGTGATAGAAATATCTAAACAATTAAGTAATTAGGAAACTAACATAAGGAGGATCAACATCTTCATGTGAGGTATATGGAACATATCCTTAATCTTATTGTGCAAGATGAGCTGAAGGAAATTGATAATCCTGTCAGGTGAGTGAGACATATTGTGAATTGTTATGAGAGTTAAAAAGCTCAAAGAATATTAGAAATCTCAATTGCTAATTTGTAAGAAATCATTGTGTTTAGATGTTACTACTCAATTGAATTGTACATACATGATGTTTGAAATAACACAATATTTTGAGCTTGCTTTTGAAAGATATAATTTTTATCATAATGATTTTTAAATTATTTTCGTACCTCTTCTGGTAAAGATGAAACTAATGCAGGTAACTTTACAAGTGAGGATTGGGAAAAAGTAAGAGCAATGATAAAATTTCTGATTTTTTTTATGATCTTACTTTGAATATTTCTGGTTCAGAATATTTTATAGTGTATATTTTAGTGAAATTATTAAGTTTGATCTGATTTTGAAATAGATGATAGAAAATGAAGATTATAATTTAAAAAAAAATGATAAAGAATATGAGTGAAAAGTTAAAAAAGTATTGGGTGATCTAGAGAAAATGAACAAAATAATCTTTATTTCATCTGTGCTGGATTTTCACAACAAACTTGAGTATGTTTCTTTTGAAATTGTAGACATATTTGAAAAAGAAATTAGGGACAAGTTATTCGATTCAGTGGAGACATATATGAAAGTCTTTTTTGATCATTATGTTAAGAAATCAAAAACTTTTCATCTTCATCTACTTCTTATTTTGAAAACTTTTCATGAATAAGTGGTTATGAAAACTTTCAAAGAAGAAAAACAATAAGATAAAACAACAATTTTAAAAGCATAAAGAAGTTAGTGGAGGTTCAAGCAGTAAATCTTAGTTAGAAAAATATCTTATTGAAGAAATTGAGGCAAATTAAAAATTAATATATTAGGTTGGTGAAAGTTAATGAGCCGAGATTTTCTATTCTCGCAAAGATGGATCGTGATGCTTAGTCATTTTCACTCTAGTGTAACATCTGAATATGCATATAGCACGAGAGGTCGTGTTAATGATCCTTTTAGGATTTCATTGACTCGTAAACTAGTGCAATCTCTTATTTATCTTCAAGATTGACTTAGATGTGAACCTTTTTCAATTAACATTGAGGAAGATTTGACATATATTCAGCAACTTGAAGTTTGTAAGAATTTTATAATTTTGTATTCATTATATCAAAAATAATTTCTTATTTATATTGCATATCAACTAACTAGTGTCTCATATTTTCTTAGAAATGGCTTGTAGTGGAACATGGTCTAACATTGTTGATATGTAGTTACCTTTGAGAAAATGTGGATTGTGGTTGATGATGACCAGTGGGCGAGTGTTTTTTTTTTTCTTCATTTTCTTCTATTTTTTGAATCCACTTTTCTTGAATAAATACTTTAGTTTCTAAGTTCTAAGTTTTTGTTGGTTTTGGTTCATTATCCTTTCAGTTTTTATGACTTTGTTTGATCATTTGATGTTCTATTTCAAGTTGGTCGCGACTTTGTGCTATTGGAGTGTTGCTGACTATTTTATGGTAACTTTGTGTTGTTGCTGACTTTAAGAACTTATACATACTACGTAGTTATTTTAATCTCATTGTGTTTGTCTAGACTCTAGTGTATCTTGACCTACTTCTTCTGAAAAATCCAACGGAGAGTTGGAGACTATTTTCTTTTCTTATTTTTATGATTTGATTGGGATTTGGAGACTGTTTTTCTATCTTGTTAATTGTTGTGCAGTTATTCACTTATGGAGTTTATGTGCAGACTGCAGTGAGCTGTTAGACAGTGTAACTTAGACTCCAATGTAATTATGTCATGTTGATCTATGCCTTCAGTTTGACCTTCTGAGATAAGTTTCACTAGTACCAGGTCCCTGAGGAATTTGACTGGATCCTTCCTATTGTTCTTCAACTGAAGCTGATTCTGTGACTGAGATCCTGGATTACCATCACTCTCATCATTCTCATCTGCAACATTTACCTCTTGACTATTATTTTCAATAATATCATCCCTTTTGAACAGGAATGAATTCTTCAAATTTTGAATCTTCATCAGCATCTGGATTCACCATCTTTCTTAACTCATCAAAGATGACATGCACACTTTCTTCAACACACAGAGTTCCTTTTTGTTGAAAACTCTATATGCTTATCGTGTAAGGTATAGCCCATAAGTACATCTTTATTTGAGTTTGTTAGGCAAAAATAACCAGATCCTCATATATTTCTTCCTTCGTTCAAAAGAACCTGGAGAAGTCATCCATAATGACAAACAAATATTTCTTTTCTTCTCTACTTTGGACTTATTTTCTGGAAATTTTAGTTTTGGCATCCCACGGACCAGGTCCCTTGAAATCAACTTGTTCATCAAAATGGACTTTACATGTTCCAGCCTTTTGTACCATAAATAAACATCTTCACTTTGAACACTTATTAATTCCTCCACAGCCACAGGCTCTAAATTAGACACATACATATTTTTTATTCTCTTGGCTTTGAGAATAACTCTCCTAGACTTCAAGCTTGATACGGTGCTTCGATCAAAGAAGAATTTAACCTTATTACCTTTTTAAAATGAGACACCTCCATGTTGAAGTATCTTGAGAGAGAGAATACAGTCAGACTTTCTAGTCATATGTTTTGAACATTTATTATCAATAAAATAGTTCTAATTGCAATCCCTTTCTTCCACCTATAAGCAAAGACATTTTATAGATTTGGGAACCCATTTGAGTTTGAGTTCCGAGTAGAAATACAAGGGTGTGATCAAATCTTTCTTGGACTATCTAGGTAATGTGAGATTCTTCATATTCTTCAAAGTTTTAAAAGCCTTAGGATAGGTACTCCCTTGTTGGATATATCTAACACTATTTATTCTTTCTCTAAACTAGCTTTGATAGTTTTCCTTCATGTGACCATATCTCCCACAATAAGTACACAGAGGTTTATGGACTCTATTTCTAATATCGTGAATAGCTTTCCCTTGAGACCCAAGTGATTGGGTTTGATAGTGATATATAAGCCCTTTACCATTATTGACACTCTGACCCGTTAAATTAGAACAGATCTGAAAGGTTGTGGTCCATTGTAGCGATCTGTTGAGTTCTTATCTTATACAAACTAGGTCATTTTTTAATTCTTCATTCCTATGGATAGAAGTCATAAGGTTCTTTTGAGAATCCTTCAATTTATCTTCAAGCTCAATCTGAAACTTTGAAGCTTTTTTTCCCTTTATCTTCAGAATCATTTACTTTCTCCAGTTGACTCAATAAACTCAGTTTATCATAATTCATCTTAGCAAACTGTTCTTCTATTTTAGATATCCAGAGATTTAAAGTAATTAATTCAACCTCTTATTCTCTACTTTCTCTTTTAGAGCATTTTTCTCTGTAATATGTTCATCCATAAAATCAATCAACACATTTGCTAGCTTCTTTATCTTTCTAGTAGAGTAGTTATCTCAATTTTTCTTAATGTTAGAGAGAATTACATTTTCTTCTTCACCTTCAGTGTTTTTTATGAGAGCAAACAACGAATAATAGGTAACTTCACACTCCCCCACAACCAGCATGGACACATCTTTAGCCTTCTTAGCTTCATCATATTCACTAGAGGAATCTCCCTACACTGTTGGGGCCTGCTTTAGTGGATAATCAGTTGCAGCCTTTCTTTTCGATTTTACAAGGACCTGGTCCTTGTTCTTTCCTTTGTCACTCCCAGCCTTGAGATATTCTTGATAGTTCATTTTATGTATTAGACAGTCCTTAATGAAATAATCAGGACTTCCACATATGTGACAGACCTCTACAGTGCCTCTCTTTTTGCTGCTACTTCCTTTACTTCAAAACTGGCCACTTTTCTTCATTGCTCTGACAATTTTTTTTGGTAAATAGGTAACATGTGTGTCTTTTTCACTTGAATCAGACTTTGTAGCCTTTAAAGCCAAAGATTTTTGTCTTTTTGCTTTCTTCTTGTCTAGTCCTTGTTGCTTCTTAAGCTCATGAGTCTTCAAATTACCAATAAGTTCATCCATTGTGAGAGTTTTTAGGTTTCTTGCCTCAATGATAGCATCCATTATGCATTCCCAGGATTTAGGAAGAACCCCCAGAATTTTTTTCACCTGTTTGTACAATGGAATTGCTTCTCCTAGTCAATGAAATTTATTGGTGATTGAAGTGAATCTTGTTGCATCTGTTGGATAGTTTCTCCTACTTTTATAGTGAAGGTTTATTTTTGAGTAGTCAACATGTCAACTTTTGAATCCTTCACATCAGTGGTACCTTCATGCGCAGTCTTCAAGCAATCCCAGATTTACTTAGCATTTTTATAGGCGGATATCCTGTTATATTTTATCAGGCCCTATGCCACAAACTATCAGTTTCTTGGCCTTCTAATTCTTCATAACTTTCCTTCTATCTTCATCGCCATACTCTCTCCTGCTTTTTAACAACCATTCTGGTTATATCTCCTTCTTTGACCTCTCTATCTGGCACATAAGGACCATTAAGTATTACATCCATCTGCTCACTATCCTCAGCTATAATAAAGTCATACATCCTTGCTTTCCACCACCCATAGAACTACCCATTAAATCTAGGTGGTCTAGTGATACATTGCCCTTCTTTCAACTTAGGTGAAGCAGCCATGATAACCAAATCACTCTAGGTGTGAACCTTTTAGAGTGTTTTGGCTCAAAACCAATTGATGAAATGTAAGGGGGTTGCACTACACTATGAGGGACCAGGTCCTCTAAAGTCAAACACAGGCAATTAAATAGTAATGCACTGAGAAACTAGAACTTTGCAAGAAAGTAAAGAACACAATGATTTAACGTGGAAACCTCCTTTCTCAAGGGAGGAAAAACCACGGCTTGCCTACATAGCTCTGAACAATCCACTATAATCAAACTCTTAATCACAGACTCGATATGAACCTAACTCTAGGCTCAACTAGTTTGTAACAACTCTATTACAAACTCTCCTAACAACTCTATCAAGAACTCACCTTGATATTGATTAACTCTAATCCAATATCAAACTCAGGTACCTCTAACTAAGCACTCTCAAGAACATAAAGAAAGGAGAATTACTCTTATAACACGAGTAATTCAATTACAGACCATGACTTGACTCAAGAACACCCACTCTTTCAGCACATACAAAACATAAGAACTTTAGCAATGTTGTAAAGTTGTGTTTTCACTTCTTTTCTTCTTCTTTGTTCTGATTTGCAAAAGCTACTCAATTCAGAAGCATTCTTTTCCTTTTATAGTGGAATATGATTAGGGTAGAAATCTGATTAGGCCAAGTGTCTTGATTATTACACATCTCACTTGCGCAGTTTGTTACACAAGACGATAAAACTGTGTAGGCCATGTGATAGTTGTATATTTCCATGAAGACCCAAGGACTTGGTTCCTTGTTGTCAGCTGATCATCATCAAAACAAGATATAGAATGACATTTTCTTTGATTGAATCACCAAATCAAACTCCCAATCTTGCAAGCTTGTGAACATTACAAAATAATTATTTCTTCACATTCTCTACATGATCAACACTACCCATAGACAGTCTGGAGAGAGCATCTTCCACAATATTGGCCTTATATATATGGTACATAACACTCATATTATAGTCTTTCAATAACTCTAGCCTTCTCCTCTAACAAAGATTAAGATCATTCTGACTAAAAACATAATAAAGGTTTTTGTGATCCATAAATACATCCACATGGATTCCATACAAATAATGCCTCCAAATTTTAACTACAGAGACAACTACTGCCAACTCAACATCATGAGTTGGCTAATTCTTCTCATGAGGTTTGATTTGTGTAGAAGCATGCACTAGAACCTTACCTTGTTGTATCAACACACAACTGGGTCCACTCCTAAAGTATGACAATAAACTACAAACCCTTTTGTACCCTCTAGAAAAGTCAAAACTAGAGCAAAGGTGAATCAGGTCTTCAAATTCTGAAAACCCTTCTCACAAGTGTTGGGACACTAATATATAAAAGTTACGCTAGTCGAAACAAGCACATAGCTAGCAATATAAATCAACTGCCCTTACAACAAAAAATTCCCACTCATTCATATGAAAGCATAAATGTTAATGCAGGGATAGTCAAGAGACATTCACACTCAGAAGAGAAGTGTTAATTAATGCATGTCAAATACTGTACGCTTGCCCTTATTTTTTTTTACCTTAGTTTCAGATAGCCAAGTTAGAATTACAATAGAGCTTTTCTCGGCTTTTAATGTAGGCTTGGGGGCTTGTATGGTACATATGGACATATCAAGTGACTAAGCCTCCTTGGCACTATACTAACCTTGGGGCCTCACTTACTAACCAGTTTCTTTTTTATTCCACCCTTATTTCTCCTTTTTATTCTTTATTGCACATTTAGATTGGGAGTGGTCTTTTATTTTTTTTCACAATTTTTTCCTTTTTCTCAATTTTTTTCTTTTCTATTTCTACTACACCCAGCCCTACTAAGTTTTTCTCTTATTTTACCCTTCTATATACCCATTTTATACTACACACCCCTATGATAGCCACCTTCAACTTAGGCAATTTGCCTAAGTTGAGGTGCAAAATGTCCAAGGAGGACCAAGGCCAAAATAGGTTCATTATAGGACAAATGGGAAGGTGAATATATAAAAAATGAATAATAGGCTACAAGGCTCAAAACAAGGATCAAGGGATACAATTCACACATGGAAGGTCATTTAGGCTAAAAGTGGATTAAAAAAACAACAACCTATGATCATTTCCTAACTGGCTATCTTTCAAATTAGGCAAGACTAACCGGGAAAGTTCTGAATTCAACACACAAAGGGAACTAAGTAGTATCTCACACACACAGAGCACAGAGTTAATATTACAAGATACTACTTATCTAGTTCATGTAATTGTTAGTAATTGATTATCATGTCCCTAATCCTAATCCCATAACAAGATCCACAATGTTCACACATATATACATTCACACAGTTCTAAAACACAATTTTGGAAGGGTATCATTTCTCTCAAAAATTAATGATAAACATGACTACTGCGCTAAATAGTTAAAATCTCCTAATTACACAAAATATATCACAATACGAAACAAACCACAATACTACATAAATTATCCTTGATATGTCAATTCTACAATCATACCGCGACCAATAGGAAAAGAATTATGGCAACAAAAACCCACAACGGCTATGGTATGCCCACGCTAACTAAAATATAGTCTTTGTGTGGCCTCACATTTGGCCTCTGTCTTCTCAAATATAGTCCTAACCCCAAATCTCATTTGCTTGTATAGGGTAGTCATCTCGATCTCAACAACCCTCACCCGAGCATCTGTCGCCTTTTGGCTATCCAATAAGCTCTGCAAAAACTTTCTAGATATAGTGATCATGCCAGTCATAGGAGCTGTAGTAGATGGGCAAGTAGTCTCTAAAGCTACGCCAACCAGCTCTGAGGTTAAAGACGAAGATAAAGAATAAGTAGCAGGTGTCCTTTTGTCATTCGTACTCGAATCTGGAGGTTCTCACTACTCCCTTATCTCCATGTCAGCACCAACACCCACATCACATCCATGTGCATCAATAGGATATATGGAAACTGTTGGGCCTCCAGGCTAGGCCCTAGGTACTATGGCTGGCTCTGTACATCTATTGGGAAGGTCTGGTGGTGCCAGACCCTTTATACTCTTTGTCTTTGTAGTTTTCATAGCACGCACCCTCTTATTTATGCTTGGTATCTCATGTACACCAACCTTGATGCAAAGTTTCTGAATCATACATAGGAATAGTACATTAGTCAATTCCCCAAATGCTCTATCATGGATCTCATGTCGGAGGATCGCTACAAAATTAATGGAATATCTGACCATCATACAAGTAACCAGGGGTTGCTCCCTCCCAAGTCAACAAATTATTCAAAGTAATAGGAAACAGTTGATACTGAATGAGAAACCACCAGAACTTGGCCTCAAAGGTCAATGAGCCATTCTTCATTACGCTATTTCCGTCAATCCATGAGGTAGTATCACCTAATGATGAAATATAGCTACCTATACACCTAGCCATATTGACTTACTCTCGTCTATGCTCTGACTCTTGCATAATATATAAATCATATTTGACTCTTAATTTGTGTTCAACTCAGCTGTAGGTGCAGGAGTGATGTAATCAGGACCAAAAATGACTCGATGAATAGTCTCTATTGATAGATCAAATCTAACCTCTCTAATAAGTGTACGATTAAGCTGCGGATGCTCCATGTGCCTTATCGATCCTGGCAATATATCCATGGTAATATCTAGTATAGCTTGGTATGATGCATAAAACTTATGCACCATAGCTGGACTGTAAGGGGCGAGTGATCTAGTCATCTACTCTAACTGATATCGATCGAATGCAGCCCGCAATTGTGGTAATCTCTCTAGTCCCAATAGATCTACCCTGAACTCCTTATAAATAAGTCTCTTAGTCCTGCCAGTATCCGAGATACGACTGTCTATCTTATAAATTGTCCGTTTATCCTCTACACACCACCTTGGAGGTTTCTTTGTGGCATGTGCGGGTGTAAGACTCTTCCCCTGCTATATTAGTGCATCATAGGAAGCCTTTTATGTACCCTTCTTAGACTGGGTTACCTCTGACTGTCGTACTTTTATTGTGGTACCCTTTTTAGACTTGGATACAACTGATGATTCCTTCTTCTCAGCATCCTCAGATGAATCTTGGGACCCCTCCTCAGAATGGGTCCTGAGCTGCAACCTTTGGACTAGACTCTGCATCTTTCTTCTCCTCTCCCTCCTTATTATTATCTGGTAGAGGAGTGTGTGTAGGTTACATCATCACTAACTTTATTCGTTGCCAGGCTACAACTGTCTGAACAGCCTGGTGCGTCTACCCTCTAGTAACTATGTGTGTCACCCCAACTACAATGTCTTTATGTCGTTGCCTCAAATACTCTCCCACTAAACCACTAGGACTGGGAGACTCTGATCATATACTCAAGGTATGAGCCTTCTTATTTTTCTTCGTCAAAGCTTTAGGTGCCACATGTACCTGAAAAACCAGTTGTTAATTTCCAACAAAAATAAGGTATAGCAAAAGTTGAAGAAAAATTCAAAATTTGAAAAGTTTGAATTTTTCCTCACTTTTTACACCCCTTTAACCTATTTGAAATTCCAACAAGTCCAATGTAGACAAATTTGTTAATAATAATGATTTTGAAAGCAAACTCAACATGCTCAACTTGTGGTATTACTATATTCCTTCAAATTCAACTTTCGATTAGAGCCTAACCTAAGATTTCAATTAAAAAAAAGGCCTTACATTATGATTTTAGGATACTTCAAGGCTTTTTCATACAAGAATTATAGAAAATCTATATATATATTTCATGGGAATACACATATCAACTTGGGTAAACAATGAATAAATCAATACATAACCCATTGGATCTAAGAAAGTTACCTCTTTTATGAAGAATCGAACGTGAACAATGAATGCTTGAGCAAAATCAAAGTTGGAACTTGTTTTTAGGGTATTGGGACAAGTTGGTATCTCAAATAAGTGTCAATTTGACTTTTACTTAAGTGTGGGGTAAGTTTATGTTTTAAGAGAGAAGTTTGAATTCAAAGAGAAAAGTAAAATTTTGAGGATTTGAATGAGTTGGAATGAGGTTTAGGATGTTTAAATAAGTATTTTGTGAGTTAAGAAAAATGATACCCCTCTAAATTTTGTGTTTTAGAACTGTGTGAATGTATATATGTGTGAACATCGTGGATCTTGTTATGGCATTAGGATTAGGTAGTAGCTTTTAATATTTACTCTGTGCTATTTGTGTGTGAGATGCTACCTAGTTCCCTTTGTGTGTCAAGTTCAGAACTTGCTCGGTTAGTCTTGCCTAAGTTGAAAGATAGTCAGTTAGGAAAGGATCATAGGCCATTTTTTATTTCAGTCCACTTTTAGCCTAAAATGACCTTCCATATGTGAATTGTATCTCTTGATCCCTGTTTTGAGCCTTGTAGCGTATTTTTCTTGTTCCACCTATTCACCTTCCCATTTGCTATAATGAACCTGTTTTGGCCCTTTGACCTTGTGCATCTCAACTCAGGCAAAATGCCTAAGTTGAGGGTGGTTATCATAAAGGTGTGTAGTGTAAAGTGGGTATGTAGAAGGGTAAAATAAGAGAAAAGTTAGTAGGGCTAGGTTTGGTAGAAAAGGTATGAGAAAAAATAAAAAGAAAAACAATTATGAAAAAGTGAAAAAGAAAGAATAAAAGACCATACCCAACCTCAATGTGCAATAAAGAATAAAAAGAGAGAAAAAGGGTGGAATAAAAAAAATATGGCTAGTAAGTAGAAGCCAAGGTTAGTGTAGTGCCAAGGAGGCTTAGTCACTTGATATGTTTGTATAAACCACACCATCCTCAAGCCTTCATTACAAACCAAGAAAAGTCCTATAGTGATCCTAATTTGACTATCTGAAAACTAAGGTAAAGAAAATAAAGGCAAGCTTATGGTATTTTAAATGCATTGATTGGAACTTCTCTTTTGAGTGTGAGTGGCTCTTTACTGTGCCTGTATTTACATGCATTATTTCATATAAGTGAGTGAAACTTCCTTGTTGTGAGGGAACTTGAGTTATATTAATACCTATTTGCTTATTTCTCTTAGTGTAACATGTATATATGAGTGGTTATCTATTGCTAATGTAATTGTCATACCTTGATCCCATTGTGACATATTGTTGTGATTTATGTTAATACACAATTGGTTTTGAAAAATAAGATTGGAGGGGGTGTTGTATTCTAAGCTTTAACTGTTGACTAACTGCCTTGAATAGCTTAAACTCCCCTTTCCATATTTTAGGATATTACAATTGAGAGATGAGATAAGTAACTTCAGGAAGCTATCGAATAAGGCATTACATGATACATGACTTAGGTTCAAGAAGTAGTTTACCTAATATCCTAATCACAAGATGACTGGTGAGAACTTGATGGAAAAATTCTATAGGCCACTAAACTCAAAAGTGAAGTCGCTAGTTGGCAATACAGCCGAAGGTGCTTTTATGGACCACACTTTTAGAGATGCAATTCTGATACTTGAAAAATTGACCATAACTAGTAGAGCTTGTCATACCAGTGATTCTAAGTTAGCAAAAAATAAATAGGTAGTGGTTATGTTGGCTGAGCAATACCGCGGAGAAGAGAACGTGTCAAAGATATAGCACACATGATATCATGACTCGAGGCTACACCCTAGTCGTGACAATGGTGCTTACGGTCACAAGTGACCACAAGCTAACCCATGAGATGGTACCTGCTGTGTGTACTAAATAGAATAGTAACAAAATAACATATGCGGAAGATACTCTGATAAGATAATGTAAATCGGGAATACTGAAATAAAAAATACTAAAATGTCTGAAACCACTATAAACACTGAAAGTAACTAAATAACTGAAATATATATAACTGAATAACTGAAGTTCTGTACACTTAGTTAATCAAACCTGAATGGAAATATACTGAATACTGAACTTAGACTATGGGAAGTATTATCTAACTGACTTACCCCAAATCTGAGCTAATCAGGGTCCAGCCTATAACCCCAGTTGGAAGGATGTTAGTACCATGCCACGGGTACCAACACTGGCTGTGTGGATCAACTAATCTAATATCCTGAATGACTAGGGATTCAGTACTAAACTAGCGGGTGACCCCTAAGAGAGTGTCAGTCCTAAACTGACGCGTGATATCTCATAATCCTACACTGGCTACATAGTTTTGAAACTTCAGGACTGAAATACAGGACCTAGTCCTAACTGGAGGTTGATCCCCCATCCCAAGGTTCATTCGGGGATAAATCTTACTCCCAACAAAAATGACACTGGTACTGAACTGACACTGGTACTGAACTGAGCTGAATTTGATAAAATTAAACATATAATTGACATTGCTCATCATGGTTTGATCATGATAACTGAATGAATGATAATACTCATGGTTCAACTAAAACAGACACTGAAATCATGTAAAAAACTAGATATCGGGTGTTCACAACCCACCATTACTGAAAGATTATAAGTACAATATCAAACCTGAAATACTATAGCATGAAATAACAGTTCAAAGAACTAAAAGATAGGAATTTCATCAAACATATAATAATCATAAACTTGGACATGGGAATTCCTTAAACATAAGGAAAACAACATTATTACATGGCTAATTTCATATCTTGAGGGTAATTCCTAAAATCAATTGATCATGGCACGGGAATTGCAACTCTTGAAGCATGATATGATTCATTCTACTTGCAAACACTTGTAATCCTAATTATAAATTGAATTAACAAGAGATTCATAGATTTGTTTCATCAACGGGTATAGACTCATAAATTAAACCATAAGAGGATTTTGAGCTCCATGGGTGAAAGGGACCCATGGATGCACATACCACATACCTCACTAGATGAATTCTTGAAGACTCCTTGAGAATTTCTTGATCGTAAAGCATGAGTTCCTTGATTTCTTGTGAAATAGTTAGGGTTTGTTCTTGGGAAAAAAGAGGATTTTTATTAAGAGGATTTGTGAGTAAAAGGGTAAATAATTCACCTTAGGAGTCTCAAATTTGTGTTATGGACTAGTTGGGTGAAGGGAATTGACCCAAATACCCTTAAAATGTTAAGAACAAAGGTGGAAGGAATAAGGAGGGGCGATGCGGTCCCTGGAGCGGCGGACTAGGTCGGGTGGCGCCCGTCTTAGAGTGGTGGACTAGAGGGAATAGCGCCCGCCTTACCCTGATGGACTGGAGGGTGTAGCGCCCAATTATCCCAGTGATGCTACTGTTTTGGCTTTCCAAACACGCTCCTACGCTCGTCCAAAAATTCCAAAACTCACTGGAGACATACTTTGAACAACCCCAATCCCGAATCAACTCAAAGATCGACATCTCGAGGTCAAAAAAGTTAAAAATAAAATCATCAAAGTTTAGGGGTCCTGAAAATAACTAAGTCCTTAACACATAGTGAAAATTCCAAGGCTTAGACCCCTTAGCATGCAACTATGAGCTGAATTAAGCCATGATTAATACGGAGTACTACAATATCTCCCCCTTGGGAGCATTTGTCCTCGAATAAAACTTGTTATACTGAGAATACTGTACTAAGGTAATTGGGATCGCATACTCAACATGCATGATTAGGAACATGATTACACAACTAAGTCTGAAACATGATACATTAATTGAACTGATTTAGTAAATGCATGTAATGACATGGAAATAGTTACATAGCTAAAACTGAGTACGAGATAGAGTCAATCTAAGGAAGAATCATTACCACAAAATGAATCTAAGTTCTTGAAGAAAATATGAGGATACTTGGTTTGCAATCTGCTTCTGCTTCCCAAGTAGCTCCCTTAACAGACTGATTTCGTCAAAAGACCTTAACTTAGGGAACTTTTTTATTCCTTAGTCTATGGATCCGACTATCAAGGACCACAACTGGAACTTCTTCATATAAAAGGCTATCCTTATCATCCATATCTTCTAAAAGAAAAACTATAGCTAATTCACCAATACATTTCTTTAACAAAGAAACATGAAATACCGGATGTACTGACGCCACATTTGCAGGCAACTCTAGCTCATAAAATACTATCTCAAAATGAATCAAGATTCTATATGGGCCAATATAATGGGGGTTGTGTTTACCTTTCTTGCTAAATCTCTTCACTCCCTTTATAGGAAAAATCTTTAAATAAATCGAATCGCTAAGCTCAAACTCAATATCCCTTCTCCTCATGTCTATATAAGAGTTTTGATGGTTTTAGGCGGTCTTTAGCCTCTCCCATATCAGCTAAAATTTCTCCATCTCATCAAGCACTATATCTAGCCCTATCAAAGAAGCATCACCTTCCTAAAAACACCCAATAAGAGATCTATATTACCTTCCATAAAGATCCTCAAATAGAGTTATCTAAATATTAGAGTATAATTGTTGCTGTAAGTAAACTTAATCAAGGGTATGTGGTCATCCCAAATACCTTTAAAGTCAATAACACATGCTCTCAACATATCTCTAGGGTCTGAAGGGCCCTCTCTGCCTAACCATCTATCTGAGGATGAAAATTTGTACTGAGATAAACTTGAGTACCAAGACCCTTCTGAAAAGCCTTCTAAAAGTGATAGGTAAATTATATACCTCTATCTAAAATAATATACAACATAATCCCGTGCAACTTAACCAACTCCCTAATGTAAAACCTAGCATAATCCTCACCGAGTACAAAGTATGAACTAGCAAGAAATGAGCTGATTTGGTCATTCTGGCTACAATGACCCATATTGAATCATGCTGACGACGCACACTAGACAACCCTATCACAAAATCTATGTTCATTACTTCCCACATACAAGTGGGGATACTGAACTCCAAAAATTCTCCACTAGGCCTTTGGTTCTTGACCTTGACCTACTGATTTGGGTACTTAGCCACAAACTCTGCAATATCCTTCTTCATACCACTCCACCAATAAATTATCCGCAAATCAAGATATATATTAGTGGTTTCTGGATGGATCGAGTAATGCACACCATGTGCTTCTGCAAGTATTCACTGTCTCAAATCATCAACACACGAAATATATAACCTGCCCTAATAACGAAGCACACCATCTCCCACTTGGGAGAAAACCTATGCTTTCTGATTCTAACTACCTCCTTCAACTTAACCAAACTAGGATCCCTATCTTCCTTTTATTTTACTTCGGCAACCAATAAAGATTCTAAACCATTCTGAACCCCTACACTACCTTCAGCTAAATCAACCAACCGAATGCTGAATCTAGCTAGCTGATGAACCTCGCTGACTAACTTCTTCTTATCCTCCTTAACATGAGCAATAATGCCCATAAATAATTTCCTAATGACGTTTGCCACTATATTGGCCTTTCTTGAATGATACAACACACTCATATCATAATCTTTTAACAACTTAATTTATCTTGTCTAATGAAGATTCAGATCTTTCTGCGTGAACACGTATTGTAAACTATAATGGTCAGTGAACACATCAATATGAACCCCATAAAGATAATGTCTCCAAATTTTCAAAGCAAAAACCACAGCTGCTAACTCAAAATCATAGGTAGGATAATTTTTCTCATGGGGTTTAAGCTTTCTAGAGGTGTAGTCTATGACCTTGCCTTTCTGCATCAAAACATAACCAAGACCCAATATGGAAGCATTACAATAAACTACAAACCTATCTGTGCTATTTGGCAAAGTCAAGTCTGGAACAAAAGTGAGTCGAGTCTTTAACTCCTGAAAACTCTTCTGACAAGAATCCGACCACTAAAATTTGACTTTCTTCTATGACAATCAGGACATGGGGGATGCAATAGAAGAAAAGCCTTCAACAAACTGCTCGTAATAGCTATCCAAACCTAAGAAACTCCTGATATCTGATAGAGAGATGGGTCTGGGCTAGTTCCTTACTACTTTGGTCTTTTGAGGATCAACTCTAATGATATCATTGAAAATAATATGGCCAAGGAAAGCTATTGATCTTATCCAAAATTTGCACTTACTATATTTGGCGAACGACTGATGACCTCAATGGGTTTGCAATACAATTCTCAGACGGTCTGCATGAATATTCTCAATACGGGGATAGACAAGGATATCATCAATGAAGACTATGAAAAACATGTCCATGTACTGCTTAAACACCCTGTTCATCAAGTCCATGAAAGTTGTAGGGGCATTTGTTAGTCCAAAAGACATAACTAAGAAATCAAAATGACCATATCAAGTTTTGATAGCTATCTTTGGAATGTCACATGCTGACTCTAAGTTGATGATGGACGAATCTCAGGTCTATCTTAGAGAAATAGCTGGCACCCTAAAGTTGGTCGAATAAGTCATCAATTCTGGGGAGCGAATACTTATTCTTGATTGTGGCTTTGTTCAACTAATGGTAATCGACATACATTCTGAGAGAGCCATCTTTATTATGCACGAATAAAACTTGAGCACCCATGGGGAAACATTGGGCCTGATGGAACCTTTATCTAAGAGATATTTTAACTACTCTTTAAGTTCGGTTGAAGCCATTCTGTAAGGTGGAATAGATATAGGCTGGGTATTTAGAAGATTTATTCCAAAGTTGATTTCCCTTTTAGGAGGAACTCCGAGAAGATCTTCAAGGAACACATATGGAAATTCCCACACTACTAAAATTTACTCGAGACTCGAAGTCTTGAAACTAGAGTTTTTAAATCGAACAAGATAGTAACATACTCTTTAGATATTATCTTTCTTACTTGTAGATATGAAACAAACTGTCCCCTAAATACTGAGGTACTACCCCTCCATTCAATGACAAGTTCATTCAGAAACTGAATATGAGTGGAGCCAATCTATGTCGAGAGTGACATCAAAATCCATCATCTCTAACTCCACAAGATCAACCAAGGAAACTTTTTGAGATACTGTGATTGGGGCAATTCTTGTATACCCACCTGGCTACAATAGAGATACCTACTGGAGTAGACTCTGACAAGGGTTCTGCTAAAGTTTTGGGACTTACACCAAAGTCCACTGCTATGTAGGGGGTCACAAAGTAAAGTAAAGCTTTGGGGTCTAATAAAGCATAAACAAGAAGATGGAAAACCTATAACGTACCCATAACCACATCAGGAGAACTTTCCTAATTATGCTGAGCTTGGACTACATACAGCCTATTCTGACACTGCCCACTGGTTCAGCTGGAAGTAGCACCCTGCTAAGTTCAGGCAACCTGCTAGGGCTGATGAAAGATTAAACTAGCCTTGTTGACATAAATTTTTTCCCCTCTGAGCAACCACAGGACATTTTCGAACCTTGTAAAATAGCTTGCCACACCCAAAACACACATTACTACCCGCCTTACACACATCCTGATGATTTTTACCATATTTCCCACAGAGTAGATTAGTACAACCACAATTCATATTGCCCTGGGACTTAGATCTTGGCTTCCTATCCTGACTATCCTATCTGAACTTAGGTACTGGCATACTAGCTGAGGTTGAAGCTGGGGCTAAAAATTTCTGATGGAACTAAGAATGATTACCACCCTCTGACCTTGGCTGAGAAAACTTGAACTACCTGTTCTGGCCCTCTTACTCTCTCTCTCTCCCTCTCCTTGTGTTTTTCCTTCTAAATATACTGAGCATAAACCATAATTCAAGACAATTCCATCTTTTTAATTAACATGGCAGTCCTACACTTCTTGACCATACTATCAACTACACCAAACACAAAATTACTCATTCTAGACCTATTATCATCCACCATGGTAGGAGCATACCTAGCCAACTAAGTGAACTTAAGCGAGTACTCCTTCACTCTCATATTACCCTACTTCAAATTGATAAATTCCTAAACCTTAGCTTCTCTCAATTCTAATAGGAAGAACCTACGTAAGAAGGCCGTGGGAAAATCCTTTGACTCAATAGCAACTGCCTCCACTCCTTAATCCTTTTTTCTCTTCTTAAACTAGGTGTGAACTACATCCTACAACTAATATATAGCCAACTCTGCACTCTCACTCAAAGTGACGCCCATAATATCTGTCACCTTCTGAACCATATCAAGAAACTTCTGCAGATCCTCTTTAGACTTGGATCCTAAAAACAAAGGAGGATTTATCCAGGAGAAATCCCAAATGCTAATTACAGTCGTATTTGCCAATGAATTAGCTGGGGCAATAGCTTGCTGGTTGTTTTGAGTATCTACATAATGGGCTAAGGTAGTGAAAGCAACCCTGAATTCAGCATGAGAGACATGCTCATTCAGAGGATCTTTCAAACAGACAGTGGTGCGGCTTGATCCACATTTCTTCTTCTGTTGCTTCTTCTAGAAAGCATTATTTGTAAAAGAAATGAAGGATAAGTTAGAAAGATAATTTAAATAGAGCATCATGCTCTTTTGCACGACATGAATACTAAAAGATGGGAAATATTCTAAAACATATTTCATAGCCTTTTGTCCATAAGTGTGGCGCACTTCACACCCATGCATAAGTCTCTACTCAATGCGGATTTCAGACTTCCTAGGACACTATGAAACCTTACACTTTGATACTAAGTTTTGTCATGACTCGAGGCTACCTCCTAGTTGAGACAACGGTGCTTACGGTCATAAGTGACCACAAGCTAACCCATGAGTTGGTACTTATTGCGATCACTGGATAAAATAGTAACAAAATAATATTTGTGGAAGATACTCTGATAAGATAATGTAAATATGGAATACTGAAATAAAAATGCTAAAATGTCTAAAACCACTGATAAAAATTGAAAGTAACTGACTGATTGTCTAGCCAAATGTCTGATTTGTCTAAAAGCCTATAAATTTGTTTGAGGAGGTGATAAAAAGACCCCAACTAACTCTAACTCAATGAACCTACAAAAGTACTGGAGTATCTAAAATAAAAAAATCATGTCCTCAATGGATGAGGACTCACCACTACTACTGCTGAATGTCGCTGAGCTGTCTAAGAATGGTCGAGAAACTGAGCATCCGAAACTATGTTATAAGACAACATAGCGCTAAGAAAAGTATGTGGTCAGTACTTTGAATGTACTAGTATATGAGATGAGGAATGGCTTAAAAACATGGGAATAAATAAACATAAATGCATGATCATAACATTTATGAATAAAAGATCAAGTATAAATATATTTCTGAAATAATCAGTAATCTGAATAACTGAAATATGTATAACTAAATAACTGAAGTTCTGTACACTTGGTCAAGCAAACCTGCATAGAAATATACTAAATATTGTTATAATACTGTAAGAGGTATCATCTAAACGACATGCCTCAATTTGATCTAATCAGGGTCTAACCTATAACCCCAATTAGAAGGGTATCAGTATCATACCACGAGTACCAACACTGGCCATGTGGATCCACTAATTTAATATCCCAAAGGACTTGGGAGTCAATCCTAAACTGGCGGGTGATCTATAAGAAAGTGTCAATCCTAAACTAATGAGTGATCCTAGTCCTAATTAGCAGGTGAGCCCCTATCTCTAGGTGCGTTTGGTGCTAAATCCTACTACCAATTGAACTGACAATAGTACTGAATTGATCTGAATCAGATACAACCGAACATACAACTGACATTGCTCATCATGGTCTGATCATAACAACTGGTTGAATGATAATATTCATGGTTCAACTGAAATCATTTCTAAGACACTAAAATCATGTAAAACAACTAGGTATCGAGTGTTCATAACCCACCAACACTGAAGGATTATAAGTACAATATAAAACTTGAAATACTATAGCATGAAATCATAGTTCAAAGAACTAAAACATAGGCATTTCATCAAACATGTAATAATCATAAAATTGGACATGGGAATTCCTTAAACATAAGGAAAACAACATGATTACATGGCTAATTTCATATCTTGAGGGTAAATCCTAAAATCAATTGATTATGACATGGTAATTGCAACACTTGAAGCATGATATGAGTCATTCTACTTGTAAATACTTGTAATTCTAATTAGAAATTGAATTAACAAGAGATTCATAGATTTGTATCATCAACGGGTATAGACTCATAAATTAAACCATAAGAGGATTTTGAGCTCCATGGGTGAAAGGGACCCATGGATTCATATCCCACATACCTCACTAGATGAATTCTTGAAGATTTCTTGAAAATTTCTTAATTTTAAAGCTTGAGTTCCTTGATTTCTTGTGAAATAGTTAGGGTTTGTTCTTGGCAAGAAAGAGGGTTTTTATTAAGAGGATTTGTGATTACAAGGGCAAATAGTGCACCTTGGGATTCCTAAATTCTTGTTATGGACTAGTTGGGTGAAGGGAATTGACCCAAATACCCTTAAAATGTCAAGAAAAAGGATAGATAGAATATGAAGGGGTAATGTGGGCCCTAGAGTGACAAACTTGGCATTAGAGTGATGGAAAATAGGGCGTGGCATCCGCTTATCCCGGTGGTGTAACTATTTTTGTTTTCCAAACATGCTCCCACGCTTGTCCAAAAATTCTTAAACTTACCTAAGACATACTTTGAACAACCTCGATTATGTATCAACTCAAATATCGACCACCCAAGGTTGGAAAGGTTAAAAATAAAATCATCAAAGTTTAGGGGTACTAAAAATGACTAAGTCCTCAACACTTAGTGAAAATTCCAAGGATTGGACCCCATAACATGTAACTGTGAGCTGAATTAAGCTAAGATTAATATGGGGTATTACACATGAAAACTTGGATGGATATTCTAACAAAACATATTAGCCGGTGGTATTGAGAAGGTTAAGGAATTTGGTTCACATAGTAGAGTAGTGGAGTCTTACTCGGAGAAAGAAGCTAACTATTTGAATAACCAGAGGGTTTTTGGGCTAATAGCCAAGGAAACTAAGGTCAGAACTATCAAAGGGATAATAACTATGTAAAGATGGTTACAGAGTTTGTGTGCGTGGTAATTGAAAAAACAAGGCAACAGAAGTAGGTTAGATGTACCACTAGGGAGTCGTGATAATGCTACAATGATTCAGGGATATTTCCATGATGGCTATTATGACTAAGTTTCTAAAAAGTGTGGAATCTATTGATGTAGGTTTCAAGAAAATGAAAAGTGACTTGTGTAAGATGAGTCAATTAGTTAATTCTTATTCTACTTCTATCAAGCAGTTGGAGCACTGGATGCTTAAATTATCTTTAGCCTTTAATCAGAAGAAAAGTGAAATTAAACTTTGCCAAGAAACATAATACAAAATTCTAGAAATGATAGAACCCATCAAGCCATTACCATAAGAAATAGTAAAGTCTTATCAGGGCTACAACCTATGGTCCAAATGCAGTTAGAAGATTTAGTTAATGATTATGAAATGGTGGATGATTCCATTGGGGTTGGTGAGATTCAAACCAAAGCTAAAAAATTTGAGGGTGGTGATGATGAAAAGGTGGATGTTGAAAAACCTATCAACTTGAAGAATTGTCATGTTGTAAGCAAAGAAAAGGGTAGGGAGGTAGAAAAACCTCTAACCCAAATGCCAAGATCACCCCTACCATTTCCATTTAGAGTGAAGAGAAAAATAGGGGATGATAAGTTCAACAATTTTCTATCCATGCTTAAGCAGTTTTTAATCAATATCCCATTGGTGAAAGATCTTTAACAAACTATAGGGTATGCTACATTTATGAAATTTGATTACAAAGAAAAGGATAATGAGTTATGAGTTTATAGATAATCTTTATCACTGTAGTTCAATTACGTCATGCTTATTGGTCCAAAACAAAATCAGACCCAGGGGAATTCACTATTCCATGCACAATTGGTGCATTTTGTTTTGCTAAAACACTTTGTGATCTTGAATTTGGCATCAACTTGATTCCATTATTCATTTGCCAATAGTTGGGCTTTCGAGCCCCTAAACTGATGTTAATGCGATTATTAATGGCTAACTATTTAGTCGACTAGTTGGTATTTTATAGGATGTGTCATTAAAAGTGGCTAACTTTATATTTCTTGTAGACTTTGTAATTCTAGATTGCAAAGTAAAGTTCAAAGTACCCATAATATTGGGTACACCATTTTTTGCCACCGAAAGAGTGTTGGTAGATATGAAAAGAAATGAGCTAAAATTTATACTCAATGATAAGGATGTAAAATTCAATGCATTCCAATCAATGAAGAAACTGAGAGACATGTGTTTTGTCTCGATCATCGACACTATTGAAGAAAGTAAGATTGAAGTGCCTATTGAGGAAAGATTTGTTGTAGAAACTCTAGCTACTTTGTTGATGAATTTTAATGGAGATGGAATTAAAGAGTATGATGAAACCATTTTCTCATTGACTGGAATGGGCTTATATTTATATTCTCTAAAAAAGTTGAACATAGATTTGAAAAACAGGCTAACTCTTCCTGCAAAATCATCTATTAAGGAACTGTCAGTACTGGAGTTACAGAATTGACAAGACATTTGAGGTATGTGTTTTTGGGTGATAAAAATACTTTTCTAGTGATTATTGTTGTTGATTTGGTAGAATGGAAAGTGAAGGCTCTTGTGTCGATATTACAAAAGTACAAAAGGGCTATTGGGTGGACTATCACAAACATCATTGGAATTCCATCGAGCTGTTTTACTTATAAAATCTAGTTAGAAAAAAATTGCCCCACTATCTAGCATCAATGCAAACTCAACCATCCAATACAATAGGCGGTTAAGGAGATAATAAAGTGGCTTGATACAAGGGTGGTTTACCTAATTTTTGATAGCAAGTGGGTAAGCCCATTCAGTCTGTACCAAAGAAGGGATGTTTGACTGTAGTGTATAATGAGAAGAATTAATTGATTTTACTTATACCCGTCACAGTATGGAGAGTGTGCATGCACTACAGAAAATTAAACTCTTAGACTCTTTGGGATAAATTTCCAATGCCCTTTATTGGCCAAATGCTTGACCGATTAGGAACAAGGGGTTGGTACTACTTCTTGGATGGATATTTAGGCTATAATCAAATATTTATTACACTCAAAGGCCAAGTAAAAACTATATTTACATGCTTATATGGGATATTCTCATTCAAGCAGATACTCTTTGGGTTGTAGAATGCGCCGACTACTTTTCAAAGGTGTATGATGTTAATTTTTTTTGGATATGATAAAATACACTTTAGAAGTATTTATGGATGAGTTTTCTATTATAAAAAACTCTTTTGATGATTTCTTGGAAAATCTTAGCAATGCCCTACAAAGATGTGAGAGTTCAACCTTATGCTCAACTTAGAGAAATATCACTTTATGGTGAAAGACAATATTATGTTGGGGTACAAGATCTTAGATAAGGGAATTGAAGTTGACTGATCCAAAATAAAAGTGATAAAAAATCTACCCCCACCAATCTCAGTGAAAGGTGTTTGCAATTTTCTTGGCCATGCAAGTTTTTAATGGAGGTTCATAAAAGACTTCTCCAATATTGCAAAAGTACTTTGTAAATTGTTGGAGAAGGAAACTAAATTTTTATTTGTTGATTATAATTTTAAGGCATTTTAGTGCCTCAAGGAAAAATTGGTAGTTTTGCCTATTATTGTTGCTTCGGATCAATCCAAAACATTTGAAGTAATGTGTGATATGAGTCGAGTTGCACTTAGGGTTGTACTTGGTCAGAAATAAGAGAAGATTTTCATCTTATTTACTATGCAAGCAATGCATTAACTGGGCTCAAAAGAACTGTTCTGTTAATATACAAGAGGTTTTTGTTGTTGTCTATGTCTTTGAGAAGTTCAGGGTGAATTTTCTCATTACTAAAGGTGTTATGAACACTAGTCACTCGACATTCAGATATTTGATGACAAATAAAGATGCTAAACTGCAACTAAATAGATGGGATTTGTTGCTACAGAAATTTGACTTTAGAGTCAAGGACTTGAAAGGCTGCAAAATTAGGTTGTAGAGCATTTATTTACACTAAAGAATGAAGAAAAGAGGTTGGAGGAATTAGATATTGATGACTCATTTCCAGATGAGAAGGTACTTCTGCTCACCCTTGATCTTGTGCTATGGAATGCAGATTTTTCTAACTACTTAGTCAGTAACATGATTCCAAAAGTTTTAAGCTTTATAAAAGAAAGAAGTCTCCATAGAATGTGAATAGTTATTTCTAGGGTGATACTTATTAGTTTAGATTATGTATTGATAATATCATACAAAGATGTGTGACCAAGGTGGAAATGCTAAGTATTTTGTAGGCTTTCTATTCATTCCTCATATGGGTGATTGTACAGAAATAAAGATTTTGCAAAGTGGGTTTTATTGGCCTACTATTCATACGGAGACATACAACTTTGCCAAAGCTTGCGACCAATGCCACCGAAAGGGTTAATCTTTATATATCAAGAGATGCCCATGTCCAAAATATAAGAGGTAGAGTTATTTGATGTGTGGGGCATTAATTTGACTATTCTTTTTGTGAGTTCCTAGGGTTACAAATACATTTTGGTTCCTATAGAGTATATTTCCAAATGGATGAAAGTGATGACATTACAGATAATGAAGGCAAAAGTGTGGTGGTGTTCTTGAAAAAGAACACCTCTCATTTTGGTAATCCTTTCAAAATTGTTCTCACTTTTGTTACAAGGTATTTTAGGATGCTTCGTCCGAATATAATGTGAAACGACACAAAGTTGCAACTTCTTATTATCCTCAAACCAGTGGACAAGTAGAGGTGTCAAACCAAGAGATAAAGATGATACTAGCCCAATATGTTAATACTAACCGGAACGATTGGCGACAGAAACTTGATGATGGTCTTTAGGCTTACCGCACTAATTTTAAGACACCAAAAGGTATGTATGTCTCCATATCAACTTGTCTTTGGGAAACCTTATAGCTTTCTTATCGGGAGATATTAAACATATAGCCTTGTGGATGCTTAAAAAGATAAATTTGAGCTGGAAAGAAGTACCTGATGAGGTTGACTAATTGAATAAACTTGACGAATTTGTACTTTATGCTTATGAGAGTGCTTATTTGTATAAGGAGAAAATTAAGCTATACCATAACTAGAGGATTGAAATGAGAGAATTCCAAGTTGGTGACTTGTTACTTTGTTCAACTCAAGGTTTGAAATTTTCCCAAAGAAGCTTAAATCTAAGTGGTCCGGACACTTCAAAGTGACTGGAGTTTATCCATCTAGTCGGGTGGAATTGAAAAACTAGAAGACAAGTTGTTCAAGGTACATGGAAAATGAGTCAAACAATATATTGGTCTAAAAGAGGAAGAAAAATTAGTAATAATGGTTTATCTTGAAAAAGTTGGAGAAGTCAAGATACCCGAGTTGTACCGCGATGTTAAATCAAACACTAGTAGGAGGCAACCCATAATGTGTTGTAAACTCATGTTACTGTAGGTTTTCATTATTGAGTATGGTTATTCCATGTGTTAAGTGTGCAGGGAAACAAAACATATGTTAATTTGGACACAATTTATAGCTGACAGTTCATCCGATAAATCATCAGTGGACTGACAAGCCTTCCAATAGAGCCATCACAACAAACATAAAAATGATTCATTCTAGTTAAGGCATGTAACGACCCAAAATCACCCCTCGGGACACTACACGGTGCTTAAGGTCAAAAGTGACCCTAAGCTAACCCTTCACTTGGCATAACACATAAATAGCTGAATAAAATGCATAAATCCAGAGGAATAAAGCGGAAGATAACTCTATTATGAATTTTCTCAATACAAAACTGAAGTCACAAGGTTACAACTCTACTTTTACATCAAACTGAAACTCAATACATCAACTTCTACTGACTATCTATGAAGCCTCTACTAGTACTGACCATGGGTAGCTGGGTCATGACCCCCAACCATCCCAACTCAATACGACTAAATAAGGGAAAATACAACACTTTTCTATTATAGCACTGACTTGTGGCCCTGAATCAACCCATCACCTGATCACTGAAAGCTGCGAACTGATTGGACATGGTACACCCGCTACAATCTTGTACCTACATTATGAGACACTGTAGCACATAGACGTATATGTGAATCAGTACTTTGAGGTTGTACTGAGTATGTGGGGGTGAATACATATCTATAAAACAGTGTCAACCTTTTTCAAACAAATCATGCATGCAATATGTGATGACTCACATGGCTTGAACAAGTATAAAATGAAAAGCTCATAAATCATGTAGGATGAAGCGTGTAGCACAAATCTCGTGGGTCATCATACTTTAACTTGAAATCACAAATATCCTTTTATTCTTAATACTCAAGGGATAAAGAAACTTTATACGATACTTTCAAATCATTCATATGTATCATGGAGCTTAAAAATTCATCAATTCTCAAGATCTCATAACTCTTTTTGAACTCAAATACTTGGAATTCGGAATCATATAACTTTTAAACATGCTTGAAGGCATTTCATTCACTTTAGAAAAATATCTCATTTCAAGCTTTAGGGAAATCATTCAATCTAAAAAGGAATATACTCTACTTTAGTGAAAATAACTCATCTCAAGGCTTCATGGAAAAATACCAAATCAAGAGAAAATACTTCCTTTTAAAGAGACAATTCATATCAATGGAATACTTTAGCTAGAAAACAACTTTGCAACCTCATTATTAGGAAAATAGCTCATAAGAGGGAAAATACTTTAGTTTCCAAAGAAGTAGATGGTCTCAAGTTTAAAGGGCAAGGGAGGTTCTCGTAACCGACAAAAACCATGCGAGTTATATAGAGTCAAATGTTTTGTCCTCCTAAAGAGGAGACCCCACGTTGAGGAGGAGCGTCATACTCTTGCCAAGGAGTATAGCGTAGTTCTAGTGATCACTAAATAAACTCAGCCTTGGGCCCAATATCAACTCACACTTAGGCCCAATAATAATCATAAACTCGGCCTCAGGCCCAACCTACGGTGACACGTAGTTTTGGGATAAGAAACCGTAGCAACTTACCCGCTCGGTGCTAAATACTACTCCCCTTAGATTATATGCGCTCATCTCATAAAAATTCACTTTTAGAATAATCTCATGGTTCATCACGAACCCAATAATCAAATTGATTATCTCATTTAGTGAAGTGAATTTCAAAGCTTTCTGAACATTAGGTCAATTCTTTTCTCAATCATCTCAAAATACTCAAATTATGGGTACTTATAGCACAAGAGTTCATAATTTCACAAGTATCAAATAGGGCTTACTAACCCATGGTTCAATCTCAAGTTAAAGCGCATCAAAAGCATAATATATAGCATATAGATTCATAAATCATGTGGAAATCTGGGAATTTCAGCAATTTATCTCAATATAATCATATGCTTTAATACCTCAACATTGCAAATATTAGCTTCTCAAGGAATAAAATCATGGGGTTTATACCCAGCTGTAAATTCTCAATAAAACATGCAGAAGTCATGTCATTTGACTCTTAATTCATGAGAAATATCAAGATAATGCATTCAATAATAATGGGTGAAAAACCCCAATTCAAATTCATGAAAAAAAACTCATAGATTTCAGGAAATTCATGATATAAATAAGCCTTTTGGGTACAAGGGTGAAAGGGTTACCCTTGTTCAAAACCCCACATGCCTTGAATTAGAAGCTTTGGATGAACTCTCACTTTTGGAATTTTATTTGTACTCTTGAATGAGGGTTCTTGAGGCCCTTGAATCTTGACGCAATTTAGAAAATCAATGGTGGATTCTTGAGATTCTTGGAAGAGGTTTTGGATACTTAGGATTTTTTTTATGAGAGAAAACTTGAGAAAAACCTCATAGGATACTTGCAAATGACTTTGATTTGGTGTTTGCACGGTTTTATAGGCTTGGAAAAAGTCCAAAATGCCATTTTCAACATCTGTACGAAGCTGGAAAAATTGAACTGGGAACCCGATTTGATAGGCCACTTTGACGTGCCACTTATCGCAGTGGCTCACTGGAATTTGACAATTAGTAAATTGGGAGTCCCCGCGATGCTGAGCCATCGCGTTGTCCCACTGGTTGGAACCTGGGACTCCTCCACGACGCGACACTATCGCGGGGTTCCACTGGAAATTGACTATTGGGAAATTGGGCTCCTCCGCGGCGCGCCACTATCGCGAAGTCCCGCTGGAAATTGACAATTGTCATATAAACCCTCTCTGCGATGTGCCAAACAGTTAAATGATGTTGTTTTACGACTAAGACTTAAATTATCCATAACTTCTTACCCGGGTATCGGATTTGGGCGAATCTTATATCGACGGAAAGTTTATCAAATTTTTCATGTGATAAAAAGTCAAAATTAGGGAAATTCCACACGGTTTAAAATATCTCACACTTGGGAATAAACCTCTCAAATCTTTAAGGCCAGAATAACACTTTAATCAACATGCTTTAAGGGTCAAACTATGTGGGAATTTTGTAGGGTGTTACAATATCTCCCCCTTAGGAACATTCATCCTCGAATGTCACTAGTCAGGCTAGGAAAACGGAGAGAACTGAGGATACACAACTGAAATACTTGTCCAACTGAATCTATACCTTTCTAAACCCTTCACACTTGAAGAATACATATATTCATGATAGGAATAGCTATGTAACTCAATCTCAGATTAGAGAGGATATGAATGAAGGAAGGGTGTTACCTTCTTCTGAATCTGGGTTAACTTGCGATAGTCTTATAATAAAGTGTTAACTCATGCTGAATTCAGAACGTACGATCATCGACTGACTAAATCTAGGATCAAACCTCCCTAACGGATGACCCTTGAACCTACTATCAATGATATGAAATGATTATGTCTGAGACCAAACCTATTTAGCGAGGGATCTCTGAATCTGCCAAAAAAGCAGATCAACTGAACCCAAAACTAAGATCAAGCCTATCTAATGGGTCACCTCTGGAGCTAATAACAAGAATACTCAATCGAATCTGGGATTGAGATCAAGTTCATCTAGAGAGTGACCTCGGAATAATAATAAGAATTCTCAACTGCATCTGAGATCAAGCCTATCTGATGGGTTATCTCAGAATCTAATAACACTGATACTGAAGCTGATTCACTATGTCTACCCGTATGAATAGCTGAATTCCCTTGGTAACATTATCTAACGGAATAATACTAAACTCTGAACAGAGTACTCGAATACTACTGAGGTTTGCACTGAACACGTGTTTAATACTAGATCTGAGCAGGGTATAGAACCGAGGCTAGAGTGCTAACAAGACTAAGTTTACTCAAGTTCTATAATTGCCTGAGAGTACTGATTTCTATAACTTACGAAGTTCTGAGAATCATAGCTCGACTGATATCATCGCAAAAATTGATACGGAGTCTAGATAGCAGCTAAATTGTCGGGTACATATAACCCCAGGACTCGATAACATAAAAGTAAAACATAACCATTCTTGACTAGTCATGACCACGGTCATTCATTCATCATCACAATCACTAAAGCATCACTTCAAGCGTCTAGGAATCATAACATATATTCACCATCACAATCACTAAGGCATCACTTTAAGTATTTAGGAATCATAGACATGCGATAATACAGGTATACATGCTCTCGGCTCACATTCCATTCAACAAGGTCTTATATCAATCACTCAACACATATTAAAGTTTTAGCATGTATCAAAGAGCACATAATTGGGGAATTCCATACCATCACGTATGTCTCAATTCATTCACTAAGGCTTTTCATCAAACACTTGTCATGCATGGGTTTGCACACAATTAGGGGTCTTCTATTCAACATGCTATAATGTCTCTAATTCCTCACATAAGCATTTCATTAAATACATGGGGAGCATGCTTTGCTTATTCAATAATTTCTTCACTCAATTGGCATGAACACATCATCTAACAAGAAACGTGAAGAGGGTTTATCATGGACGTCACATGAACTTCACATACTAGTTTCAAAGCTTGAAAACCTTGTAAACAAACATGAATCACAATATAATCATAGAAGGAACATCAATTCTAACTCACATGTATCAGGGAATCTCATAAACATGAGAATCTTTGAGTTTCAGAAAAAGGGCCCTTGGATTTCTTGGATGAAAGGGGACTCGAGAATCATTATCTACATACGAATATCTTTCCCAACATGACACATTTGCCCTCTTCTATTGGCATAATTCTTCATCCTCTCTATCGCAACTTAAGGAAGAGGTCGCTGAAAAATTAGAACATGTAGACCTGAAGCATGAAGCGACATTGTACTTAACTTGGCACTCAACTGAGGCTTGAGGCCTTTAACATCATGAACTTATCAAAGCAGTCTAACCCAAGGACATGCATGATATAAATCTGGACTTCAGGAATTACTAAAAGCATTGCTCGAGTACTTATGTCACAAGGTGCATGACCTGAATTTGGAGTTCCAAACTCATGGGATCTAATCCCGACTGCCAAATGCACCAGAACTCCCCACTTTATGAACTAGGAGAGTACATAACTCTCTATCATATGCATGAACATAAATTAGGAGCATGGAACAGAAATATAAAACATGAGTAGGTATTAGGACAACTGAAAGTACTGAAATGAGATTGGATCAAGCATCAATCATTCTCGAAGCTATTCTATGGCTCACTGGTACATCCACTAGAGTCTTAAGGTTCGACCCGGTTATCGTTTATATCATCTCCCCCTTATACTTAAGCCATCACTCCATGGCGGTGAACCACCACATAAACTCTGGTCTGACTGTCATCACCTTGCTCTAGAGTCGGGGTTATAACAATGCACATAAACAAAAGAACTTGACCCGAATAACTACACTTCAAAGTGTAAAACAACATCAGCAACAAAAAACCCAGTATGTTACAAAATAAGTGGGGTCTGGGGAGGGTAGATTGTACGCAGTCCACATCACTACCTTTAGAGAAGTAGAGAGGCCGCTTCCGTTAGACCTTCAGCTTAAGATAAAAAAGGTAGTACGCAAAAGCATAGGACACCATAAAATAACATAGGTATGACATCCACAACAAATAGCCAAGTCGAGGATGCCAAAGCCTACCTAATTACTAACTACGACTCATCCACACTCTTAGACCTCTATCCTAATACTCATCCTCCAAATCTTCCTCTCCAGGGTTATGTCCTCAGTCTGTTGTTACTGCTCCATGTCCCGATTAACCACTTCACTTCTCAAAGCGCAACACTAATTCATAACACCACCTCTAGAGACACACATCACCCTTTTCTAGCCCCAATAGTCATCATTCACTACTTAACGCTTAGAACGAGTATCTCCCAATCTCTAATAGACTACACTACTTCTAGCATAGCCTACTACTATATCGCCTATAACTTATGTCTCTAAGCCATGATAATCAAATCACGCACAATACCTTTATTCATAACTCCTTAGCTTAGCTATCACGAGTATCATCCACTATCTCACTAGTCCCACCTAGCAACTCAACGCCACTACTAACCAGACAACAGGCAATAATCCCCAAAAAATAATGCAGTCCCATAGAACCTTGGGCGTGTCTCTACACAAAACATACAACATCAATCTTGATTACGGATCAAACAAACATAGGCCCTTGCACACACTATTCAAGCCTATTAGATCACCTCCCTACAACTAGTACCATTAAACAAGAAATCATCGCCTCCACTTTCATGACCATCAATCATTCAAACTTAGTGTCTAGTGCTATTCTCACTCGAAAGTTATGAAATAAAACATCAATAATGACCGACAATCACACGCCCACTTGAACTTCATAATCAATAATATATGATCTTAATCACGTGGCCCATCTTATTCCCAATTCATCAGCACGTTCTCCTTCTACACATCATTGCTACCCACCTATTTATACAGCCCCAACTCAGCTCATAGACCTCTAAGTTTCGACTACGCTCCACCTCACAAATTTCAAGGACGCCTAAATTAACAATGCCCATCTACCAAGTACTTTCATCATTAACCTATACTTTCCCATGCAATAATCATCATCAACAACTCTTTTCATACTTCAAGCAAACAATATTTTCACAAACAATCAAGGACATGGCACTTCATTGCTAGCCTAACATGCAACAAAATTTAGTTGTACATATATACACATAAATTCAATAAATGGACCTCATTACTTTTCTTGTCACCACAACTCTAAACCCCCAGTTTTAACCAATACAAAAATAATAGGATTCACAACAAGTTGCTAGTGAATCAAAATAGGCCTCACACAGCTTCACTAGACTTTGATTTTGTGTTTTGAATAAGAAAATGAGATGAATAACCAAGCAACTATGCTAGTGAATCGAAAGAGCCCCACACGGATTTACGAGACTTGATTTTCTTTTCAAAACGACAATGATAACAAGATTACATATTGAAAGAGAGGAACTTAACACACAGTATTCATTGATCTAAGAATACACATCTTATTCTATCTCACTTGTAAAACTCATAAGAGTGAGGCAATAACTTTAAACATGAGGAACTCATGACACACAAGAAGGCTCTTATAAGCCGCTATGAGAGACTTCTGAAGCTTCTTACTAGACAATCTAAAAACATCATCGGGGAAGGAACTAGAACTTACTAATCATGATATCTCAAGATTAATACATGGGTAAGGAAGAATAGCTTCACATTATGGATTCTGAGGAGAAATCTAAAAGCACCTCTAATTTGGGCTTAGTGCCCGACTTGTTATGAATCATGAATAATGCACTTCAAGCATCGAAACTCAAAAACACTGATGTGATACTATCTAACTAAATTATAATTTCCACTACTATCTGTAAGGATTCAAGCTTGACCGTTACTAATACCTTAGAAATAAAGCGGAGATGGCTTGAATAGAGAAAGTTTAGGATCCGCATAAGCACATAGGGAATCTCTCTATAGCACGATCTAAGACTCGAAAGAATGGAGAAATTTCCTAAATGCCTTGTAGCCTCTCAAAGAAAGTACAAACGTCTCCGTACTGTTCCACAAGACTCTACTAGACACAGCTTCATAGATACCCTAGGACACTTGAACCTTGTGCTCTGATACCAAGTTTGTAAAGACCCAAAATCACCCCTTGGGATGTTACATGGTGCTTAGGGTCACAAGTGACCCCAAGCTAACCCTTCACTTGGCATAACACATAAATAGCTAAATAAAATGCATTAATCCAGAGGAATAAAGTGGAAGATAACTCTATTATGAATTTGCTCAATACAAATCTGAAGTCACAAGGTTATAACTCTACTTTTGCATCAAACTGAAACTCAATACATCAACTTCTATTGACTATTTATGAAGCCTCTACTAGTACTAATCATGGGTATCTAGGTCATGACTCCCAACCATCCCAACTCAATACGACTGAATAAGGGAAAATACAACACTTTTCTATTATATCACTGACTCATGGCCATGAATCAAAAGAACCCATCACTTGATGACTAGAAGCTGCGAAATGATTGGACATGGTACATGCGCTACACAGTTTAAAATATATTACACTTGGGAAAACACCTCTCAAATCTTTAAGGCCGAAATAACACTTTACTTAATATGCTCTAAGGCTCAAAGTATGAGAGAATTTTGCGAAGTGTTACAAGGCATGATGGATCAAGTGATGAATTGACAAAGCTTTGATAGACCATTGAATTAACCATTACAAAGATGAAAAGAATCTTATCATTCTGGTTAATGATGAAAATTGAGTTAACGTGTCATCGAAGTCTTGATAAGCGTCAATCCATCCATCAAGGCCAACTAAAATAAGGTCTATTCTGTGTTCATTAGATGGTGCATACAGTGAACCATCGCTTCTTTGATAAACCGTCAAGAGGACCATCATAAGGAAGTTTTTACAGTTCCTTTATTTTATTTAACACCATCTCAACCCATTACCAACCAAACGCTACTTTAGTAATTGGTTGATCTATAAATGATCCAAGCCATTGCTTGTTTAAATTTCATTATCTTAAATGCATTACCCACGTTTTAATCACACCCCTTCAAATCTCACGCCCATAAAACTCACAACCCGTATAACTTTAATTTATACCATGTTCTTTGCCATTAAACCTCACTACTCACTCTTTCTCACTATTAATCAATTTTTTCAATCACTAAGTCCTCAACACCTTCAACTTACAATACCCTCACACCATGCACACTGCATTAGCATCATTCCATTGTTCATTTTTATTCAGCTATTTACTTATGTTCAAATCTTTGTTAAATTTTAGTTTGTTTCTTTTTCTTATGGAATAAAATCAACACAACTACCATTTGATGTAAATGTGTAAAATGGTACTTGTGTTGGGTTTATTTATAATTTTCTTTGTGCAGTGTGGCAACCCTGAGGGTGAAGTCTGAGTAACCCAAAAAAATAATGATAAGGTGTGATGAATGGGTTCAAAATGTAGGAAATCCCATAAAATAATGAAGTAATTTTAAAGTAAATAGGATTGCCTACCAAATGTTAGGGGAAATGCCAAAGAAAAGTTTGAATGAATTGTTAAGCTCTATGGATTAAGTAATAAACCATTGAGATAGTGATTGTTCGTCAGGACAGTCGTCACAAAGAAGTTCAAAGTGATCAATTCTGGTTAAGGTCTGACGGTTCCATTAACAAACCATCAAGCTTGTGATGAATTGTGATACCAGCCATCATAAGGTTGGAATTCTTAGTGGAAACTATTTAAGCATGATGGTTAGAGTTATGATTCATCACTCCCATGAAAAATCACCGCCCTAACCCATCAGGATAACTAGTTTTAAATATAAATTTTTCTTGAATAACTTATTTGGTTCTTTGTCTATTTGTTTCCCTGATTAGGTACAAAAGATACATCTCTCTCAAGATTAAGTGACGAACCTAAAAATGAGGTTGAAAAAACCGAGGCCCAAGGTTATAATACCAAATAGAGTGAGAAGAGAAGAACTTGACGATTCAAAGTAAAGCTCCAGGGGTCTGAGAGGGCATCAGATAGTAGGTTTAAGGAGCAAAAAAGCTTTATTATGACTGCCTTAAGCCAACATAATCAAGGAGCATAGAAATATTATATGCAAAAAAAGTATCAAATCTTGACCATAGAACTACCAGAGTACCTAGATATTGGGTGGAGGTTCAATAAGTATGATGTGGGTTGTTTGAGAAAAACTCTAGGGTTGTACTACTCTGCTACTGTCCATGAGTTTTCACAAATTGTCTAGATGTTCTTGAGAAGGATTGCCTAAATGGAAAAAAGGTTTTTGACATGATAAATAGGGTAAGAATTCCACTTTAGGTTTCAATAGACATCTCAGACCATACCATCAACCAAATCTTCTTCGATTAGCAGTATACCATAACAAAAGTTACTCTAGAGATTGAACACCAAATGACTATTTACTTCACTCAGCGTCCATGGTTGGCCCAATCAGTGACAAAAAATGAAGAATCATCTTGGTTGAACAACAAAGAACGTATAGCAGAATCTCCATTGAGCTTTAAATCTAAAATTTGGTAGACTGTGATTAGATTATGATTGATGCTTAATGGTGGAGATGCTAACCTGTACCTATAGAGAGCTGTAATTAGAACAAGTTTGATAGAGGGAGCTAATATATATATATTTAGCAATATTTTGTTACAACATTAAACAAAAATATGAAAAAAATAACATTATTACAGAAAAGCCTAGATAAAACAAATTAGTATTAAAGTTTTTTTCTCTGTGAAAATAAAATGAATATTAACTTTGGCCAAGTAACAACGAATGAGCTATTTGTGAGGGGTTATAAGATTTCTAGTGCATTTCCTTTCCCGTGTCTCATTATAGAGTTATGTAGGCTAGCAAAGGTACCAATCATCAATAGAGTTAATAATAAGGTAAAGGTTATCAAGAGGTAGGACATTAAAAAGACACGGGATAACACCAAGTTTGAATTGAGGTTTAACAAACCTCTATCATTTCGACACCAAGGTGCATCTGCAACATTTGTGGGGTTTTTAATCTCATTAAGTTGAACTCATTATACTGTTGTTGATCCATAGGGTGCTTCTGCAACATTTGGGGTTGCTTTTATGCCCACAGATGTCGAGACTGCCGACCCTGCCTACATGCCAATTATATATTCAAAGTATTAGTTAACTTTTATGAATTTTTTAAAAGTAGTCGAGACTCAAAAGAAATTTAAAAAGCAAATAAATGCATGGGATAAACTATTCAAGTCATTCGTGGATCAAATCATTGCAAAGGCTTTAAAGCCATATGCTAATCTATATGGCCATATGGATAACATGAAGGAGAGGGTAAAAAATAGGCTTTGAGACCTATCTATTCCAAATTTGGCTAAGTTCGCAACCAAATTAAAGTAGGCTAATATTGTCATAACCTCATTGAAAAAAGTCTCACCACTAGATTCTCAAGTCTCATGATTATGGAGTCTTAGATGATGATAAATAAATTTTAAATTTAATAGGTGCCTGATGAGATACAAAGGCAAAGTGGTAAGTTAAGGTGGAGAAAAGAAGAAATCAAGAAAGATGAAGAGCAAAAATAAAATAGATGAAGAAAGAGCTATAAGGAAAAATGAGAAAGCCAAGATAAAGTGAGTACAAGATAAGTTAGCTGGAGTATCTTTTAGTTCAGCACCTGTAGGTGGTACCACACCACCTGTGTTACCAATGTCTATCCTAGTGATTGAGGAAGTTGATATTTTGAGTACCACAATCACCACTGGGTCATTATTATTGATTATAAGGCCACCAAGGCCTTCAAAGCTTTGACAGACTCCCAAGCCTAAGGGATTCACAAATATTCCATCCCCTAAGCTCATACATTTACTACTTATAAATTGGGGACAATGTATTTTTATTTTGGTAGGGTGGGGTACTTGTGAGGCTGCAACCATGAGATTTTTTATTGCCTTCGTTGTTCCCTCCAGTGTTTTCTAATAAATTGGCATATTTCGGGCATGTGTTTCTATTTTGGTTGTTATGTTTTTTTATTTATTTTTTGTGTATGAAAAAGGATGATGATGAATCAATTATAGTTATTGTTTATGAATTTGAAAAAATAAGGACCTTCTGTGGATCTGTACTTTGTATTAGCAATCTATAGATAAATGTAACTGGCTTAATCTTGAGTATGAGTCTGACAGCTAGTAGCTATGGTGTTGTTCCTTGCCATTAGTATGTAAGGTATTTGTAATATTTCTTACTTAGTTCATGAATCTAGAACTTCTCTAGTCCATTTTTTAGGTGATAAGTTGGTTGTCATAGAGAGGATCACAGACCTTGTTTAAACTTAGTCCACTTTACCTAACAAAACTGTCCAAATAATGTAAATAAATCCTTTGATCCCTATTTTGATCCTGTTTGACTTCTTTATTTTGAAATTATTGGCCTTTATTTCCCTATCTTTAAACTACTATTTTGGCCCTGGTCCCTTCTTGGACATCGTGCACCCCATTTTAAGCAAATTACCTAAGTTAAGTATGGCTACTATAGAAAGGTTTGATAAGTGAAAACGGGCATGAAAATAGTGAGGGTGAATTAAATAAGATCCTAGGAGTGCACATAGATAAAAAATAATAAAAATGTTAGAAATAGAATGAAAGGGAAAATAGGATGAAGAATAAAAAGAGAATGAAATATTTAAGAATTTTGGTGTATTCAATGAAGGGATTTGTTAAATGAACGAGGAGAATAAGGGTGGATTCATAAATTAACTAGTGGTGTGTTATAAATTAAGTCAAGGAGGGATGAGTCACTAATTCTAAATATAACCTACCTGCACCCAAGCCTTCATTACAAGACAAATAAAGTCTTATAGTGATCCTAGTCAACTGGCTAAAAAGTTGAGTAGAATGATAAGGGAAAGCTTATGGTTATTCACGTGCATTGTTTTAAGTTGTTGTGAGAATAAGAGATTTGAATTCCAGTCCCTGAATAACATATTTATTTGGTGTAAAGGACTTCTTTGTTGTGAGGGCATGTGGATGGTACTTGAACTTTCTAGTTCTTAGATTGGTCATCTTGAGTGTATGTTGGTCACTCATAGTAGTGTAATACCAAACGTGGATCCGTACTAGGCTGGTTAATGAATAGCTCATGCATAGGGTGCTAACCAAGTTGTTGAGGTCCATGTTGTTTCGCAACTGTTGTTTAGTCCTTTGAAATCTTGATGCTAGTAGGATATAGTGTTGCTTAAGTTGCTTAGGGATAAGAAAATGTTCTAAGTTAATGGTGTTGATGTGCCAGCTAAAGATGACACATTTTGCGTTTAACTAAAGATAATTGTAAGTTTTCAAGCAACTATTGGTATTGTTTTATGTGTTTTATGTTTATTTTCAGAAAATAAGTCCAACAACAGTAAAAAGGAAGTGTTGTGCTAAAAATAAGGGTGATGCCTTTTCTGACGAACATTTTGTGTCCTAATGAGCCACCACACCACCCATTGGGTCTATCCAAAATTAAGGTGAAACTGAAGTTAGGTAATGGCTCAATAGACGACCCATTAAAGCCTTGGCAGACTATCACCCTATTCATTATTGCCTATCCAGAATAAGCTAGAAATTGAAGTTAGGTATCGAATCAATGGACGGGCCTTCAGGTCCTCGGAGAACTATCACCTAACCCATTAGACATAAATAAAATTTGAGATTACAGGGAGTCAAGTGATAGTTTAGCCGATGAACCATCACCTAGTTAGCGAACCATCAGACGGCCCGTCAAGGGTGAAACAGCAACCCAGTTTTGACTTTTAAATTTCCACATTATTGGAGCATGTAAATAACTAGTCTAGGTTTTATAATATGGATCTTCCTTTCTTTGAATAATTTGTAACATATTTTCTTTAAGATTCAACATTCTTTGGGGTGAAACCTCATCTTCTTGGTTTTTGTCAAGTATTGGAGAACGAAATTTCTTTCATGTAAGGTTTTATCTTTACATTATGAAATATATTTTTTCATCTTTTTCATTACAATGGGTGGCTAAAATCCCTATAACTACGGTTGTGAAATCCTTGGTGGAAAATCACTTCTAGGGTTAATGATTTTATGAATTTTAATTATTCTTGTATTTATATTGCTAATTCCTTCAATTTAACAGTTTTCTGATAGTTGCAAAATTTAGAACAAGCTCTTAGTTTAACTTGATTTAATAAAGAGGTTGGAATCGAAAAAAGGAATTGGTAACAAGAATTTGAAGTTTCTAACCTCCGTTAAAATGTTACCACTTTAGAAAGATTAATCATTTAAGGCTAAAACCGTGTTAAAATTTCATCACTTTAGGTTTGAAAAAATTAAAGTAAAAATCATCTTCTTTAGGATGAAAAATACTTAGATGAATATATGAGTTCGATTGCTTTATAATTACATTCTTTGACATGAATTTATCAATTATATAATTCGAAAGTGATTGAAAGTCAGGGTAAAGGCAATCCTAGTTTGTCTTCTCTCTGTAGATCAATCCTTACCACTTAACTATCTTCACTTTATTTAAGTGAAAATACTAAACAAACTTTCAATACAATCCCTTCTTTCTATTTCATGAAAATCATTGACTAACCATATTTAAAATACATATAACTTAGTTAACACCTCATTCCCTATGTGATTCAACCCCAACCTTTGTTGTATTCTATATTTGGCAATGGTTGCTTACGCTTCCTAAGGAAGTTGTAGTTTAGGATATCACATCTTTGGATCAAGTTAACTTGAGGCTACTTGAACAAAGGGTATTAGGAAAAATAATGTATTTTCCACAGAAGTAGTCTTAAAAGCATAACGGGTATCATTAATTCAAGGGTAAGTGCACATAGAAGTGAAAGAATTAGCCTTACAAAGAAAGCCTTGATCATGTCCTACAAATTTAACACCAAGTTCAAGTTTTTCACACACAGAGCAAGTTCTAGATGTCGAATATGTAATAATCACAAAAAATACACACCACTCATGGCACCATGGTTCAAAAAAGGCTAACTTAGACTTCAATCCACACGCACAACCAAATTGAATATTATGCCCATCATTTTATTTTAGAGTCAAGTTTCAGAGCTTTATGTGTTTCTAATAAAGTTTCTACTTTCCATGCTTTTTTGAATGAATTATTCATGAAGTCTATAATATTCCAAGTGGAGTACCTAGCATTCACTTAGTGAAGGGTTCTCCTTCATACTCATTATCTATGACTAATTTTCTCTCAAGACGATCATCATCTATCCATCGATGGGAAAGGTTCCTAACTATGACTACAAATAAAAGATACTCCTAATAAATATTATACTTGGTTCAAAGGGATATCCATCAAAAATCAAAAATAAAAATAAAGGCATGGATGAAGTATGCTCTACAAAAGACTAAAAAAATAAAAACCAACAAAAACTATTCTAATCTAAAGAATAGAAGGATTTCTTTTTTCTTTTACGTTTTTGAACTTTTCCATTTTCTTTCATTAGCAACCAACTAAAAAATAATGAATCAAACCTATAATATACTCCAACCTAAATAAAAATTGATATTGAACCATCACACCCCACACTTAAAGTCTTGATTTATTCAAAAGCATTAATCAAAGGTAAAAAAAAAGGCATAGGAATATTCCATAGGGCCTCTAGGGCCTAGCTAGCAACATATTTCTCTCTACAATTCCCATCAAAGAGGTGAATAACCCTTACACATGCTTTTATCATGGTCCTTAGCTTCAACATCTGGTACTAAGACTTCCCCTAATCTGTATAAACAAACAAAAAAATAACAAATAGGTGATACTATAAAAATAAATGCAAAGTTACCTCTGTTACAACTTGAAGTGCTTCCCAAGCAATGCCGAATTTAACATTGTAGTGACCTATGTAACAACTTGAATTTGGACTCTCTCAATATTTTCCTCCGTATCTGACTCAACTTTCTTCTCTTCTTTACTCTAGGGGAATCACTATCAATATTTTCCCTTTTCTTATTTTTACATCCAATTTTGGATCACCTTTGCGCTTTTATATCACATGCTCAAGTTCTCTCAAGATCTTATGAAATTTCTCTGTGTGCATATCAGACCATTCAATGACCACTTTCAAAGTATGATCATTTGTATGCCCACACCTTTCCACTCAGCCCTCATTTTTTTCACTTTTTTTTTATCTTGCATAAATCTGTATTTCAGGTTTCCCTCTCTCATATCAATGAGCACTCCACCTTTGGCCAAAAATGGGTGCCCCAATATGATTATCACCCTAACACTTGCCAAAAAGTCAAGAATTATAAAATCAACAAGAATTATAAACTTACCAACTTTGATTAATATATATTCAATGATTCCTTCTAGATATACTCTTAATCTATCTACTAGATATACGGATATAGAGGTGGATTTGGTTTTACCAAGCCAAGTGTTATTAATACAGATAGAGGCAAAAAATTTATACTTGCCCTTAAATCACATAAAGCTTAAACAACCTCATTTTCATGAATTTGTATGGGAGGGCAAAACTACCAGGGTCCTTAAGCTTTTTTAAGAGCACGCTCATTACCCTTAAAATTCACTCTTTAATAAGTGCCACATTCGTATTATAATCTTTAAGCCGCCTTTATTTGCCACCACTCTCTAAAGTGCGTTGTATATTTTGTTATCTTCTTCAAAACATCAATAAGAGAAATATTTATATGTGATTTTTTGAAGATATCAAAGAACTTCTTGAAGTTTTCATCTTCTTTACTTTTCTGGAGATTTTGAGGGCATGGTGGTAAAGATCTCTTGACCACTTACTCTGACGGGTTTGTAATATTTTAAATAACTATATTTTCTTAGAATTTCTCTAAATGTGCCTCATGGATTTTTAATTTATGAGGTGCTTTAT
Organism: Capsicum baccatum var. pendulum; assembly: GCA_030864225.1. Taxonomy (NCBI): domain Eukaryota; kingdom Viridiplantae; phylum Streptophyta; class Magnoliopsida; order Solanales; family Solanaceae; genus Capsicum; species Capsicum baccatum. Next base: position 112,869,369 of record CM061555.1, on the reverse strand, counting down.
CTAAGTCTCGCCCACTTATTAATGTGATGGTCATTACTTGCCTAAGATTAGGATTTGTATCACTCGACAAACCTCTTTTAGGCTTTGTATTTTGAGCTTCAGCTAACTGGCACATTTGCTTCTCTAAATTCATGGTTGCTAGTTACTAATTTTCTTGTGTCCGCAACTAATAGTGCTTGGTCAACCATAATCCTCTTCAACATATCTTTAATAATGTTTGGTTGAGCATTAGATTGGTTTCATTGAGATGGTGTTGATAATTCTAATTCTGCTTTTAGTTTCCTTACCACCCCGTTAGAAGCTAAAATTATTTTTCTAGATAGAATTATAGGTGTTATTAAAATTTTGATTTCTCCTATCTATGAACTTCCTACATGATTGAGTAATTGTATTCACTACATACAAATTTGTTGAGTGATTACTACCTCTCTAAATTTTATACCAAGTTTAATTCTACTGCAATGCTTCATTTACACCTGCGGCTGGTCCAAGCTCATCTATTAAACTATGTATTAATCTAATTTGAAAAGAAACTAATTATGAGTCCGATGCAGTGATAATATCAGCATCTAACATACCTACAACCTTTTTTAGCATACCCCTAGAAGTGTCTTGACTTCACTTTGGATTAACCTTTGCAATACGATTTAGGAGAGTGTACAGTTTATTATAAGTCTTCTCTAGATCTTGACCAGATGCTGCTGAATCTAATAATATCTTGTGTTGGGGTCAAGACTATCTACAAAGCCGTGAGCTAGAATTTCATTTTTTTATGATGATGTGGACAATCCCTGAGGAGGGACTTAAATCTTTCCAAGCCTGGTACATATTTTCACCATCCTTCTGTCTAAAATCTCAAGATCTCTCTTCTTAACTTTGTTGTCTTCCCAGATGGAAAGAAGTGGATCAATAACTTCTCGCAAGGCCTTTCTATATATTAATGATATTAGGTAGCTCTACTTTTAACCACTTCTTTGCTTCATTTAACACCTCTTTGCTTTCTTTAAAAGAGAAAAAGAGGAAAACTTGAGTCTCACATAATCTTTGGAGAAACCTGCAGGAATATAGGTATCATTGATCTTTAGAAATTTTAGAATATGTTGTTTTATATCCTTATGTGGTAGACCTGTGAAATTCCCACTAGTTGGAGGTGACATTATTAACGAGTGGGATTATTACTTCACATATTGTTCTTTATACCATTTCTATCGAAACAACCTCATCCTATTGAACCCGCTGGATTAGGAAAAGAGCATCATTTTTTCTTCTTTAATGAAGGTGTTGTTCAGGATTAGGACATAGTCAACTAACCCCTTCTTTTGTGCCAATATATTACGATAGCAAAATTATACCTATAGAAATAACAGCTCAGACCAAGTTATTATTCTAGTTCAGGATATGATCAACTAACCCCCTATGTTGTGCCAACATGTTACAATAGCAAAATATTACTTGTAGAAATAACAACTCAAATCAACTTATTATCACTTCCACAACAAAAAAATAAACTAAAATTAGAAATCCACTAATTTCTAAGTCATTGCTAACTATGCCAAAAACTTGTTGTAGTCTAACTCACACGCTAGTGCACGTGATTGTACAAGTAATATATAGGCTTTTTCAAGATGAATGTCAAACCCATACGGACTTGTTACTTTATGAAATAACAAATTCAATTAGTGTTGTAGATTAAACAGGTGCAATTCTAACCCGAGAATTTGTTTGTTGGCTTGATTCTATAATTAATAAAATCAACAATATAATCAAAGTTTCTTGTGATCAATATTAAGGAGATATTATAGGGTAAGGAATCTCTTGCAATCCTATATAACATTCGTTTCTCATCGGCTAAGTTATGTATCTGGTTATTGGTTCATGGGGTTGATAATATAATTATGATCTTTCAAGCCTCTAATCTCCTACCTAAATTGACCTTACAACTAAATCATTGAGTGAGGGATGTGATAACCTAATTTAGACACATGAAGATATCTTTTCATAGTATAACCAAATGAGACGTTCAAGATATATTATCATCCTAGACACAAATCAAATCTTTACTTATTAATGACAAAAATTTGATCACTCCCTAGGCTCTACTTTCTATCCTAATGATTCTTCTTTTGGATTCACACAAGGATTATATATTTATCTTCATGTTGGCCAGAAAATAAAAAATTGAAAGCATGAGCATAAAACAACCAATATGATGTACAAAACTTAAATCAAATTAATAGTATGCTATTCAATCATGCATTTACCCTCAGCCCCAAAACAATGGGTTTTAGCCACTCATAAACGATAACAAACTTACAAAGTTGAGGTTGTTCATGTAAGAAGTAAAAATGAGTGAAAGAGTAAGAAAATAAATCCGAAGAATTGCTTCCTCATGTTTTAAGAAAATTAATCCTAAGAACAACCTCCTATTGTTTTACTTTCCCCAAGACGTAACCAATAAAAGTTTTATTTCACTAACTGTCCTATTTATAAAAGGCCTCAATTTTTTGCACTTAATGGATGTCTAAATCTTCATTGTTCAGACTTCAGACCATTAACTGCATTTACTTTTATTAAGACTTAAGCACTTAATTATTCCGAATATGTCTTAACCATTAAGATCAAGAACAAAGTTTTAATATACTTTAGAGGTATTATTGTATGGATAATATTCACTATCACTCTATCCATAATTATTAGTCAACACCACTTACGATATTTTCTATCACAGTCACCACCATTACTATAGTCAACCACCAACCACCACCACCAACTACTATTGCCATTAACCACTACTATTAACTACTGTTACAGATACCACCCCAACCATTATAATTATATCCATTGCCACCACCATTACCACTATCACCACCACCACTATCAACTACTATCTTCATTGTGGTCAATCATACTACTAACCAACTCTACCATCACACTAGCATCACTGTCGAATACTACCAACATATCATTAACTACCTTATATACTTCAGCCACCACCAACACCATTGTTAGTATTAGTCCCACCTCCACCACTCCTATCCACTACCACCAATATGATTAATCCCTACTGCCAACCATCTCCACCATTATAATTAAAACTACCACCAACTACCATACCTTTTAGTCACAACTATCAAAACCACCAACTACTAATATTAATTAACCAACTCTACCATCACAAAACCACCACCAACACTATCAATTTCCACCATCATGACGGTCACTACAACATGACCACCTCTATCATTACAACTATCACCACCAACATTACTAACCACTAACAGCAACCATTACAAATCATCTCCATCATCACTAGCAATCATAAATATTTTATTTTTAATTAAATAAATAAAATTGTTATTAAATAAATATTTTTAATACTATAATTATTTTTTTATTTGAATCATATTTTTATTATATTTATAAATAAGCAAATTATGCATATTCAGATATTAAAAAATTCAATCAGTCTTAATCATTTAGTATTTAGATCTAGAAGCAATATCTTAGTCATTCATATTTGTATTTAGATTTAGATATCTTAATCTTAATAAAAATAAATTAGGCCAAAGGTATGAATGTTATAACCAAAAAAAAACCTTGTGTTGTGGCATGGTATGTAACGCGCCAATTTGGCAGTGTTCCATGATACCCAATGCGCTAATTTAGCAGTGTGCCTGGTATCTGACACATCAAAGCAGTAACATGGCACGGTGCCAATGCGTACCTCCACAATTTTGGCACCTTAAATTTTTTTGACTTCGTATCTTGCCCTGTGGAATGATATAGAACATATTAGTTCTCTTCCATAGTACGAATCTAACTTTAAACACCATATTTTCTGATCTAGTATCCCTTGGTTTGATATTTAGCTTTATTCGTCAATTCTTGGCTTGATTCAGTTGTATTTTTATCCTTCAAATAGCCTAATCAAGTGTATTAGTCTCTGGATGCAAGTTATTAAAAACACACAAAAATATATAAGAATTATTTCACAAACTAAGCTAAAATATGGGAAAGAGTTGTGAGACCTTGTAAAAATTTTAATCATTTTATTTTTGATTCTGTCGCATGTAGTATGACAATTTTTAGGTGAATTATATTTAGAGATGTTAAAAGAGTGTTTGGAAAAGTTTTGAAATTTTTGAAAGGGGTTTAGGGTCATTTTGGGACCCCGAGACAGTAAGTCTCAACGATAGTGGTGTGCCACAGAGGATAACCTCTATAATGAGGGTATGGCATAGAGGCTACCCTCCGCGATAACGACATGCCATGCCACACCGCTATGTAAAAGTCATCCAGTTTTATTTTTTCACTTGGGGTGAGGAGTTTTTTGTATTTTTACCTCTTGTATGACTTATAAACGTAAACGTGACCCTTTTTCTTTAGTTTTCAAGATCAAACTCCACTCTTTTCTTTTTCAACTCTAAACCCTAGAAAGCTTAAGGCTTTTTCAAGAAATCACTACTCCATGCTCCAAACTTTGAATTGTCTTCAATTTCTTGTATATTTCGGGCATGTTTCTCTTTCCTTAACTAGAATTTTACATTATGGCATGAATTGATTGGATATTCATGGGATTTAAGTTGTTGGTTTGAAATTGGATTAAGGGATTTGGTTGTTTTCACTTGAATTAATTGTCCCATGTTTTAAATTGGATTATTCATGCTTTAATTTTTATTTTTTGGGACTAAATTGGTGTATTGTTTTAATGGTTAGAATCAGGGATATGGTTTCCCCAGAATGAGAAAATATTGTCTTAGTAATGGCATTAACCTTAACCCACCTTGTAAAATTAATTTGAATATGAATAATTGCATGGTTTAACTTGTCTGTTGAACCCATTACATTTCATTAGAGGATAAACGAATGAATATGGTTTGGGATGGCCTTGATTTTGGATTTTAAATGAAACTTGGGTGTTAGTTTGGTTATATGGACTGGTGTCACTACCCGAACCAGGGCTTAGTCATGACGGGTATCCCAAGCCCACAATGGATTAGAGACCACCCCCTTACCCTAGCCTCAAGAGAACAAAAATAACAATAAAGTGGAACTATATCAACAGTTAAGAAGATGAATGAATAACTCTAATGAAAACTAAGAGTCATTCAATAACCAACCCACACTCTTCCACAATAGCCTCTAAAATCAGAATAACAACTGAGTCAGGACATGCCCCCGACTATGACCAAAAAGGATCCAAAAGTACTCAATCAATATAGAAAGAATAATGAAATAATAAGGCCTTCCAAAGGATGGAGGCTCACCACTTCACAACAACTCAATAGTCGTGCTCAACCACCTAATGATGCAGAAGAGCAACAGAAAAGTCTTCGAACCCTACATCATGTTACGATGTAGCACCCTAGGATAGTCAGTGGGATAAGCTCTAGCATGTAACTCAAGGAACATGATAAAATAATGCTATGTCAAAAATCAGTCAAACCCACATGCACACATTCATATATATATATATATATATATATATATATAAGATGTCATGATAGGGTAAGGGTCATAAACATGAGAGTTTTAAAACATAACCCAGAGTGTGTAGCTCATTCTATTCTAAAGGCACCCATGGGCTATATGGGTTTAGCTCCAACTACTAAAAGGGGCCTAGTAAGTGTTAGTCGTATGAACCAAGAAAAACCCCCAGGAAAAACTAAAGCCACCAAAGGAAATAGCCATCCCAAATATATATCTATATATATTTATAAAGTTTGTGTCAAGCACACGATCATATAGACCCCCAACGTTGGTAAACATGGTTTTAGTATTTGCCCCCCCCCCCCCCCCGGACTTACACCTTTACGGTGAGCTATACAACCCCCTTTATGCCTAAATTAAAATCATTTTGCACATAATTCCAACCATTAAACCAGAAGTCATTAATTAAGGCATTTACCACTTGGTATTGTCATACCAACATGCTTGCAGGCTAAATTAAACATAACTAAAGGAATGCACATAACCACATTTACTCTCAAGTTACATTTAAATTCAAAACATGGCCACCAAGGCTATTAAAATTTATTTTGTATCCATTTATCCATTAATGCAATGTACTGAGTTTAAAAGCAAGTTACACCATGCAATTTGTCCATATTCAAAACAAGATTACAAAGTTGGTTGAGGTTAATGTGAATTCCAAGTAAAAAAGCATCCAATTTGGGGAAACCTATGTCCCCCATTTCAATCATTTAAACAATGTTCCAATTCATTTTAAAAAATATCAATTTAAAGCATGAATAATCAATTCAAAATATGGAAAAAATAATTTAATCAGTAAAAACCAAAACCCCCAACCCAATTTCAAAACCAATAATTTAAATCACATTTAATCTGTTCAATTAATGCCACAATGAAAAATAAAAGTTTAGGGAACAGAAACATGCCCGAAACACACAAAAAACTAAAGTCCATTTGATGTTTGAGCCTGGATGATGAATTATCTGTGAAACCCTTGAATTTTCTTAAATTTTCTTAGTTTTAAGAAAGAATAAGTGATTTTGATCTTTGAAAACTAAAGAAAAAAGGCTTATTTTATGTTTAAAGGTCGTACAAGGTGTAAGAAGACAAAAAAACTCCTCACCCCAAGTGAATAAAATAAAAACTGGATGAAATTAAAACACTGCATGGCACACTATATCGTGGAGGTTATCCTTTGTGCATTGCCTATATTGCGGAGGTTTATGTCTATGATACGGCCTTATCACATACCCTCATTGCCTCAAGGTCCCAAAAAGATCCCGAACCCCTTCTGAAAAATAAAAAACTTTCACCAAACACCCTTTTAACACCCCTAAACATAATTTAAGTTAAAAATTGACATTACAAATGTGGGAGGGTAAAAAATAAAATGATCAAAATTTTAAAGGGTCTTACAACTGGTTTGGTATAATTGAATTAGCTTGCAAGCATATTGGTATAATGATACTAAGTTGGTAAATTCCTTAATTAAAGACTCTTAGGTTACTGGTTGGTTTATGTGGAACTTTTTAAATTTGGGATTAAAGGAAATTGTATAGCTCACCATGAAGCTATAGGCCCCGGGGAATCAACATTGGAAACCATATTTGCCGACGTTAGAGGTCCATGTGACCGTGTGCTTGGTGAAAACATTATATATATATATTAGGAGGGCTATAGCCTTGGTGTTTCTAGCCTTTCTTTGATTTTTCTCGATTCGTGCGACTAACACGCACTAGGGCCCTTCCAGCAGGGAAATCGGAACCCATATAGCCCATTGGAGCCTTTAGGAAAGAGTGAGCTACAAATTTTAGCTTAATATTTTAGACTCTCATGTTCATGGCCCTTGTACCTATCCTAACATCCTATATATTTGTATACAAATATGGTCCATATGGTTAATGAATGGGTTTTGGTAACTGGATTATCTTATCCCTATTCTTTGAGTTACATACCAGTGCTCACCCCACTGATCGTCCCTAGATACTACATCATTTTATGATGTAGAGTTCTAGGGTTTTTCTATTTCTCCTGCGAAGTACTAGGTAGTTTGAAATTCCTATGGATCTACTGTGACGTGGTGAGCCTCCATCCCTTAGAAGACCATATTATTTCAATGGTTTCTTTATTATCCTAGTACTTTGGATTTTTTTTGTCATAGTCAGGGGCATGTCCCAACTTAGTTTGGTATTCTTGGTTTAGAGGCTTTCGTGGACAAATGTTGGTTGTTTGTTTGTTTTGATTCTTAGAATCTCCATTCGACATATTTATCATTCTCATTACTATTCTGGTTGACTTCAGTTGTTTACTTTTATTGTGCTCTTGAGGTAAGGCTAAGAGTGTGGCATGATGGGCTTGAGATACCTGTTATGAACAGGCCCGGGTTTGGGTCATTATAAGATTGATATCAGAGCATGGTTCAGGGTCATTAAGTGTCCATAAATCCATGTCGAGTAGAGTCCCTTTTATGGGTGTGTACCTATCAGGATGCAAACTAGGGTTTAGATGTGACGAGTATCTCAAGTCCACCTAGGACGCGAGACCGCCCCCCTTCTGCCTAGACAAACAAGATATAACACCCTTACCAGTGGCTGAAATAAGAACCTATAACAAGATAGAAAAGTAATAACTCAAAGATATCTAAGAATGTCAACATCAATACCCAATCCGCAGTAATATCCACAAATCCTCTACTAATCCTAAAACAATCTAGGTTGGGATATGCCCACGACCCTAAGAATGACAATGTTAATGTGAACTCTTTAATTCTAGTTTATAAAAGGAAACTGATGGAATAATCAAGTCTTTTTGAGAATGTAAGCTCACCACTTCACCGCAATAACTGAAGAATCGAGCCGACCCACCCAACACTGCATAAAAAGGTAGGATTGCCTTCGGACCCAATATCGCATGTGGATATAACATTCAAAGATGGTTAGTGGGTTGAGCACTACCAAGTAACTCAGGGCTAAGGATGAAGTAATGCCAATTCAAAATCCAGTTCAACTCAATGTACATGATCACATACATTTATGCAAATATACATACACTTATATAAAATCCTGGGATAGGGAACGAGGCTTAGCATGCAACTTTAAAAGTTTATCCTTGATTGTGAAGATTAAATATCATAATAAAAGTACCCTTGGCTATATGGGCCCTAGCTCTTAATCCCTGGTCAGGCCTCAGTACGTATACCCGCACGAACCGGAGAATAATTTTATATAAATGCACGGGGGACTCAAACCTCTCAACCATATACTAAGGTGACTTAAGAACCTGATCAGGTAATGTATTATGGGGGACTCAAACCTCCCAATCATATAATAAGGTAGACTCGTATCACTCGATCATAAGAAAAGGGAATCAAACCCCAGGCCATTTAGACCCCCTTGCTGGCAAACGTGATTTCTAGTATTGGTCCCTTAGGACCACCACTTTTATGGCCCAGCTATACAACCCTTTTAAAGCCCAATTAAAATACTTTTCACACATTCCCAATCATCAAACAAAGAGTCATTTATTAAGACATTATCAAGTGGTATCATCATACCGATTGTAACTTACAAGTACATGTCACTTTGCCAAATTAATCAATTTGCCAATGGGACTCTAACTTAATTAGCCAACTCAAAGTTCCATGGAGGAACCAAAACATGTATCCAAGTGGGACTCTAACCCAACTTGCCAACGGGAATCCAAAGTCTCAAGTAGGAACCTATCATTAAGACAAGTGGGACCCTAACCCCTCGTCTACTAGGGCTCCAAAGTTTTTCAATTCAAATTTAGTCCATGGCCATCAAGCCCTCTTTAAAAGTCAATTCAAGTTCCATTACTCTTTTATATAGTGCAAGGTTTTAAATACTTTTAATATGCATGTTCTCATGTTCAAAACCAATTCTACAAGATTTTGGTTGAGGTTATTGAAAGCTTCAAATCATTAACTCATCAAACTTAGGAAAACCACATTCCCCCTTCAATTCACACACCCGTGCATCCAATTGGTTTCCAAACCACAATTTAATACATAAATAATGCATATGTAAACATGAAATATCCTATAAACAACAATTATTAAAAAACCCTCAACCCATATCCAAAGACCATTAATTGAACCACATGAGTAACTACTTAAGCACATGTTTTTAACAAAATAAGTTTTGGGGAAATAGGTACATCCCCGAGTTATCAAGATTTACAAAGAGAAATCAATCCTTGGAAGCACTAGATATCAATTTCTCTAAATCCTAGCTTGTTCTTTTCTTAGGCATTTGAGAGAGTGTTTTTATTTGTTAAAGGGTGAAAATAATCCCTTTTTGGTGTTTTATAGACATGGGATCTAAGTGGGGGAAGGAGTGAATTAAAAAAAAAATACTCCCACTTAATTATGCTGAAAGTTGTTGCCCAGCAGTTATAGGTTTCAGGACGACTCATTAAGACACATTATGATTCGTCACCACGAGTCGTAGTCAAAGTAGCTCTATTGGCACCCACACAGTTGACCTTACGACTCTCATCACATGAATCATCAAGTGACCCTATGACTCATCGAGTCCTAGTCATACTCAATACAAAATAGTTAGGTAATAACATTGGTCACTCATAATGCTCAAACTACAGCTCTCGTAAGAGTGTAAGCGGTCGCTGTCAAATATAGAACCCAACTGGGTTGGGTGTCGAATCCCACAGGGAATACTCGGTCACTAAGTATATAACTATTAGTAGACTGTTGGTCGAAAATTCTAAGGAAGGGGGGGATTTAATTGTGGCGTGAATTAAGAGTATCAAAGTAACAACGAAAAGTTTTATTTAGTAAGATTAAATCAATGAGAATTATAAGTTAGGGTTATGTCCACCTTATGAGTTCTACGTATCTATTGGCTATGAGTTATGTGGAATTCTGACATGCATGCGCTTATAGAGATTCGTATTCTATGGTAAATCCTAGTGTCTTTCGACCATCAAGGATTATCTCACTTTAACTCTTTCGAGCTTAAAGCGTATAACTACTGGTACGAATTCTCCAAGAGGTTAATCCAGTTACAGCACTAACTTTTAAACAGGGGTTGGTAGCCCTATTTCCTTGTCACTCTCTCTTTTCCAAACATGTAACTTTTCTTTCGAACAAGTTAATGCTATACTGGCGTATTCTATATGTTTGCAACAACAAGAATTCAATTAAGATGAAGAGAGTAATGATATAACCAGCATACGTATCAAGAATTCACAAACTCATAGCAATAGATAGTATCTCATAAGGCTTTCATAACCCTAACAGAGAAGTTTAGCTACTCATGAGTGCAACGGAGATCGCAATAAACATCATCATCGTACCAAAGCTTGAACGATCTTACGTTGGTCACAAGAGTCGTGCTCTCTCTGTTAGAAAGTAACGTGAATAGTACTAAATGTCGAATAGAATTGAATAGAAAAAAAGGATGAATAGAAAAATAGAATGAATTGAATTGAAAGAGAATTGTTTTTAATTGTAATAATGCTTGCTGAAAAGTTCAGCATCATAAGGTTTTTATAACACCCATATCCTATTCCTACTAGGCTACTGCATACTTTTCCTAATCCTACTAGGTTATTGCATCCTTATCCTAATCCTACTAAGTTACTGTTGATCCCCAAGTCTTTGGAAATGCTGTTTTTACCCGGGACAAGTTTTTCATGCGTCACTTTCAGTCCATAGGCGTCCAAACGCTGCTTTCCTTCTTTTGTGAAGCTTCCTTTGGCGTCAAGTGATCCATAAAATTCCGAAATCTTCATCATTTATACGTGAAAACTTGTTAATCACGTTGGTTAGCTCACTTACAGGAAAAAGGACTAAAAGTGCATGAATTATATATTATCCTCAAAACTTAGCTAAAATATGGGTGAATTAAGGTGCTTTAGGCGTGTAAATACGCCTAACATCAACACCCCACACTTAAAGCTTTGTTCGTCCTCGAACAAAATATCATGTCCATATAAACATCTACTTAGGGTTTCACAGTAACAACATAAAATATTCATCAAGACAGGCACGACAATTATTAACAAAGAGTAGTTTTCTGACCACTACTAGAAACAATTCAACCTCTAACATAGACTCGTGATGATGGTTAATTCGTATCCAAAAGTTAAGGCACAAAGAATCATACACAACTACCCAAAACTCATCAACCATGTGTGTCTCACAATATATCATCCATAATCACTCACAAGTATTTCATTTTTCGAAACATGGGTATAAGATTTTCCTTGCTCTCACTCTCACAAAGAATTCATATGTTGCAACTGATGACCATAGGCTTGCCCTTAGTGTAATGCTCCACTAATATCAGAATGCTAAGCTTAGGATCAAATAGGTCTTTATAGGTTGTAATGTAGGCTAAGGGACGGGTAGGACTATTTTGGCCAGAATTAGTGACTAAGTTCCCTAAGTGATTTAATACATCACATTATGCCATTTACACTTTTTTTCAAACAACCTTTCTACTTTGTTTTAATCTACCACCCCTTCTCACTTCTTTTGTTATTCGATTTTAAACAGAACTAAATTTTTAGTTTTCTTTTCATTTTTTTTTATAACACACCTCTATGATAGCCATTCTTTTTCATAACTAATTCAAGCACCAATAAACTCTAAGGCATCACTCTCACCCAATTTCCTCTTATTTTGTCATATGACTTTACAATTTAAAGCACTTAGGAATTTGGATCAAATTATGGTCTTGAAAAAAAATGGATTAGGCTTACATATGAGGCTGTCAAAGAAAATAGCTTAAAGGCTCAAAGGGGGTTAACTAGGATAATGTCCACGGGTAGGTAAAATGAAGGTAAACAAACACAGGTTGCCAAAGAAATGCCTAAATCATCACCTAAACTCACACTCTTTATTTTGCTTCACACACACACCAGGCAAGTTCTAGCATCAGCCACAAACACAGAATATACTATCACTTCACACACACAAGGCACATGGTCGACTTTATTGGGAGTAGTATAGACTCTTGACCCAACAGATGAATGAATTAAACCATACAAATATCACACCGTGAGTCACATTTAGAGCCTAAATGTCTCAGTAGTAATGATTGTATCACAGACTCTTGTCATAATACCATGATGCCTATAAGAACAATTTTATACAAAGTTTTTAACAAAAAAAATTTAAAAAAATTTGACTACTAAAAAAAATAAAACAAATAAACATAAATAAGCAAATCCAGATAAAGAAGTATAGCATACAAATACCAGCACCCCACACTTAGACGGGACACACTGTCCTCAGTGGAAAATAAATAAGAAGAACCTGGATTAGTCGGACTCCTCCTCTATGTTTGGGGTCATACCCCCTTCATCGGAGTCGTCTTCATCCGAATTCTCCTCCACGTCAGAGTCTGGCATTCGGCGATCATCATTGATTGGCATATCGTCATCGAGAGGTTCCTCAAAGTACACACCTACGCCACACATAGCCCTTGCATGCTCATTCATTGGATAGTCATAATCCAACTGTTGGAGCTCTGCAGCAGTTGGAACACGACCTCCGCTCATCATGGTAAACCGAGTCATGCCATAAAGATGGCGAAAGAAACTTTCATCCCGAGCATGACGTTCTGCAATGGTAAGGTTAACGCCATGCATTGTTTCAGCATCTTTAACCTTTGTGAGGTCAAACTTCTTCGGGTTGTGTGGAATCTTATGATCAGCTGGCTCCTCTTCGATGTCCTCCTTCCTCAATATTGCAGTCAACAGATTGCCAAAGCTAAAGTGGGACCTCTTGTGTATCCTGGCCTTACGCATGGAAGATCAAATGATCGCCCCGATGTTGATGGGGACGTTCGTCATCAATGCGTACACCAAACACACTCTGTCTTGTGTAATCTTTGTATACTGAGTCCCTGGAATCAGGCAAGAGTTGATTATTCACAACCATATTCGAGCTTCCCTGTTCAAGGAAGCGTAAGGAAAGGTGTTGTGCCGGTCGGTGTCCTTGTGTCTGCTCCATCGTGCCATTGATCTTGTTCCGCACAGTGTGTGTCTGATTGCCCTGTACGGAGGTCTGTTATATAGATCTTTGAGTGGTGATGGATCAACAGATGGCAAACCCACAAAAGAGTTGAAGAACTCCGCATTTAGTTGTTGGACTTGGCCCCGAATCTTTACTTCACTCTCCGTAGTTTTCGGTGACCAGTTGGCATAGAATTCTCGTTTTAGATCGAGATTGCATTCTCCCATATCTCGGAAGATGAAATCAAGATGTAACGCCATTATCTTAGCCAACATGTGGGGTTCTTTCTTTGCTAGGCTTTCCTTGTGTATCAACTCCATTGAACATATTTTTTTCTCTTTATTGTTCCTATACCACTCCTTTCCTTCCTCCTCGTGGACCTATTTGATTCCGAACATGCGGTGAGGTATATGCAGCGAGGAGGATTCACCTTGCTCTTTTCGTCCCCATTTTTGGCCTTTTTGTGAGGTGGTTGCTTTATCCTTTCCTTGTCGTGCTTTTGGTTCCATTGTACCTGAGATTAAAAATGATAGTCATGTTGCTTCTTCTCGGTAGATACAATCGTCAAACAATCAGTAGTGGCACCACCCCACACTTAGTTTGTTGGCACAAACTAGTTAAGTGAACATTGTCGATTACTCAGACTTCATCGATATACGTTTAGGTGGTACATTCCAACAATATAATCAGTGCAGTCATACTTTTCAAGTCATCTTAACTATCCTTTTCGATTCCATCTCAAGTAATCTTGACAATACTTTTATGTTTGGATTGATGTACCCTTTTGAACAAGACTACTACATAGAGATTGTATCAAGTTATGGCATAGAAATAATCAACATCTCATGTTTGTAGTTAACCATGATTTTTCATCTCAATGAACAAGTAATTCGAACATGAAAGCTTTCCAGTTACAAGATTATGAAATTTTCTTGACCATGTCAATTCCGCAAAAGTATGACAGTGTATCAAAATCAAATACAAGTTGGAAACAAGTCAAGACCATCCTTACGTATCCTTTCACTCACTTAGTTGTATCACAACAAATCAACTACTTTCAAATCACCAACACTACTTCAAGATTTACAATTTTATTATAGGCGTAGTATTGTAATACTTACGGAAGATAAAAGAAGAGCAAACAAGTACTTACTTGGTTGATGGCCTCGGAAGATGTTCTTGCAAAGTTAAAAGAGCAAAAGGAAAAATTTTGAGAGAATTTGGAGAGGTAGGCGGCGCTTGGGTTGAGTTTGCAATGCATTTTTGTTCTAAGACTAAGGTTCTATTTATAGGACAAGCTTGGGTCGGGTTTTGACCCGTTTGGAATCAGGTTAGGAGACCAAAAAGTGAGCATAGGCGGCGCCTAATGCTTTACCTATGCTTGGCATAGGCGGCGCCTTTTGCAAAGCCTAGTTGGACATAGGCTTTGGCATAGGCGGCGCCTATGCTATGGCATTGTTGGGCATAGGCGGCGCCTATGCCATGGCATTGTCGAATCTGAGACCAAAGGCTTTTGCATAGGCGGCACCTATGCTATAGCATTGTTGAGCATAGGCGGCGCCTATGCTATGGCATTCTAGATTCTGAGAGCTTAGGCCATAGCATAGGCCATGCCTTGTTCGTTGCCTAGAATTACATAGGCCTTACCTTGTTCGTTGCCTAGATTTTCATAGGCAATGCCTAACCCATAGCCTTTTCTTCTTCATTCCTAACTTACCACCTTCAACATGAACCGCTTCCAAATTAAAATTTGAAACCAATTTCCTCTTTTACACCTCTTGTACCTACACTTACTCAAAAACAACAAAAACGATTAGAACGATGGGTTGCCTCCCATCAAGCGCCTTAGTTTTGGTCGTGGCTCGACAAAATCCTAGGAAAACAAAAACAACAAAAACAATTAAAAACGATGGGTTGCCTCCCATCAAGCGCTTGATTTATTGTCGCGGCACGACATAGCTATCTTGATTACTTAGACTTCATTGAGATAGATGGTGGATCATTTTCTGAATGGATTCAGACGACAATGAGGCTTACTTGTAGGAATGCAATCTTCTTCGAGATAACCCTTGTGCATACATATCCCAGGCGGGATACCAATTATATCATCAATAGTCTAACCCATAGCTCTCTTGTATCTCTTCAGAGCAGAGATGAGAGCCTCTACGTGTTGTTCACTTAAATCACCCATGATCACTCACAAGTATTTCATTTTTCGAAACATGGGTATAAAATTATCCTTACTCTCACTCTTACAAAGAATTCATATGTTGCAACTGATGACCATAGGCTTGCCCTTAGTGTAATGCTCCACTAAATATCAGAATGCTAAGCTTAGGATCAAATAGGCCTTTTACAGGTTGTAATGTAGGCTAAGGGACGGGTAGGACTATTTTGGCCAGAAATAGTGACTATGTACCTAAGCGCTTTAATACATCACATTATGCCATTAACACTCTCTTTTAATCAACCCTGCTACCTTTCTTTCATCTATCACCCCTTTTCACCTATTTTGCCATTCAAACATAACTATCTTTTTGATTTCATCATAAACACAACACAATTTATCTTTTTGTTTTTGTATTTCTTTTTCTTTTCTTTTCTATAGCACACCTCTATGATAGCCACTCTTTTTCATAACAAATTCAAGCACCAATAAACTCTAAGGCATCACTCTTACCCAATTTCCTCTTATTTTGTCATATGACTTTACAATTTAAAGCACTTAGGAATTTGGATCAAATTATGGTATTCAAAAAAAATGGGTTAGGCTTACATATGAGGCTGTCAAAGAAAATGGCTAAAGGCTCAAAGGGGGTTAACTAGGATAATGTCCACGGATAGGTAAAACGAAGGTAAACAATCACAGGTTGCCAAAGAAATGCCTAAATCATCACCTAAACTCACACTCTTTATTTTGCTTCACACACACACCAGGCAAGTTCTAGCATCAGCCACAAACACAGAATATACTATTGCCTCACACACACAAGGTACATGGTCAACTTTATTGGGAGTAGTATAGACTCTTGACCCAACAGATGAAGGAATTGAACCACACAATTATCACACAATGAGTCACATTTAGAGACTAAACGTCTCAATAGTAATGATTGTATCACAGACTCTTGTCACAATACCATGCTGCCTATCAGAACAATTTTATGCAAAATTTTAACAACAAAAAAAAATTAAAAAATTTGACTACTAAAAAAATAAAACAAATAAACTTAAATAAGCAAATGCAGGTAAGGAGTATAGCATACAAATATCAGCACCCCACACTTAGACGGGACACACTATCCTCAGTGGAAAATAAATAAGAACCTGGATTAGGCGGACTCCTCCTCTATGTCTGGGGTCATACCCCCTTCATCGGAATCATCATAGGAGTCGTCGTCATCCGAAATCTCCTCCACATCAGAGTCTGGCATTCGGCGATCATCATCGATTGGCAGATCATCATCGAGAAGTTCCTCAAAGTACATACCTACTCTACACATAGCCCTTCCATGCTCGTTCATTGGGTAGTTATAATCCAACTGTTGGAGCTCTGCAGCAGTTGGAACACGACCTCCGCTCATCATGGTAAACCGAGTCATGCCATAAAGATGGCGAAAGAAACTTTCATCCCGAGAATGACGTTCTGCCATGGTAAGGTTAACGCCATACATGGTTTCAGCATCTTTAACCTTTGTGAGGTCAACCTTCTTCGGGTTGTGTGGAAGCTTATGATCAGCCGGCTTCTCTTCGATGTCCTCCTTCCTCAATATTGCAGTCAACAGATTGCCAAAGCTGAAGTGGTCACTTTTTCTTTTCCTTGAATTGCTTTTGGTGCCATTGTACCTGAGATTAAAATAATAGTTAT
This sequence comes from Capsicum baccatum var. pendulum, assembly GCA_030864225.1. NCBI lineage: Eukaryota > Viridiplantae > Streptophyta > Magnoliopsida > Solanales > Solanaceae > Capsicum > Capsicum baccatum. The sequence goes on along the minus strand of CM061555.1, from coordinate 112,852,027 downwards.
GTTAGCTTCATCTCGGTGGATTCAATCAACAAACAAGCAGTAGTGGCACTACCCCATACTTAATTTGTTGGCACAAACTAATTAAGTGAACGATGTCAATTACTCAGACTTCATCGATATACGTTTAGGTGTTATATTCCAACAATATAATCAGTGCAGTCATACTTTTCTTGTTATCTTAACTATCCTTTTTGATTCTATCTCAAGTAATCTTGACAATACTTTCATGTTTGGATTGATGTACCCTTTTGAACAAGACTACTACATAGAGATTGTATCAAGTTATGGCATAGAAATAATCAACATCTCATGTTTGTAGTTAACCATGATTTTTCATCTCAATGAACAAGTCATTCAAACATGAAAGCTTTCAAGTTACAAGATTATGCAATTTTCTTGACCATGTCACTTCCGCAAAAGTATGACAGTGTATCAAAATCAAATTCAAGTTGGAAACAAGTCAAGACCATCCTTACGTATCCTTTTACTCACTTAGTTGTATCACAACAAATCAACAACATTCAAATCACCAATACTACTTCAAGATTTAACAACTTAGTATAGGAGTAGTATTGTAATACTTACGGATTATAAGAGAAGATAACCGAAGTACTTACTCGGTTGATGGCCTTGGAAGATGTTCTTGCAAAGTAAGAGAGCCAAAGGAAAATTTTTGAGAGAATTTGGAGAGGTAGGTGGCGCCTAGGTTGAAGTTGCAATGCAATTTTATTTTAAGACTAAGGTTCTATTTATAGGACAAGCTTGTGTCGGGTTTTGACCCATTTGGAATCGGATTTGAAGACCAAAATTGAGCATAGGCGGCGCCTAATGCTTTGCCTATGCTTGGCATAGGCGGCGCCTTTTGCAAAGCCTAGTTGAGCATAGGCGGCGCCTATGCTATGGCATTGTTGAGCATAGGCGGAGCCTATGCCATGGCATTGTAGAATCCGAGACTAAAGGCTTTTGCATAGGCGGCGCCTATGCTATAGCATTATTGGGCATAGGCGGCGCCTATGCAATGGCATTCTAGATTCTGAGAGCTTATTCCATAGCATAGGCCATGCCTTGTTCGTTGCCTAGATTTACATAGGCCTTGCCTTATTCGTTGCCTAGATTTTCATAGGCAATGCCTAACCCATAGCCTTTTCTTCTTCATTCCTAATCTTACCACCTTCAACATGAACCATTTCCAAATCAAAGTTTGAACTCAATCTCCTGTTTTACACCTCTTGTACCTACACTTACTCAAAGACAACAAAAACGATTAGAACGATGGGTTGCCTCCCATCAAGCGCCTTAGTTTTGGTCGTGGCTCGACTCTTCTTTTTTGATTTTTATTTAGTGAAAACAAATGCAAGAGGAACGATAAAAACAATATGATGGGTTTCCTCCCATCAAGCGCTTGATTTATTGTCGCGGCACGACATAGTTACCTCGAGTACTTAGACTTCGTCGAGATAGATGGTGTTCATGCATTTAATCGAGTCAAGGGGACAATATATGGCTTTACTCGTTGCCCATTCACCTTAAAGACAACACCATTATAGTCTTCTAAATCAACTACTCCAGACGAGTAGACTTGGCTAATTTTGTACGGACCGGACCATTTGGACCTTAGCTTACCTGGGAATAGCTTCAGTTTGGATTTGAAAAGAAGTACAATATCATCGTTTTGAAAGTTTCGTTGAACAATCCGCTGATCATGATACTTTTTCACCCGCTCCTTGTAGAGGTCTGATCTTTCATAAGCATGTAGACGGAATTCATCCATCTCATTTAGCTGTTCCAATCTCCGATTCATAGCACCATCCCACTTCAAATTCAGTTGCTTCAACGCCCACAATGCTTTATGCTCGAGCTCAATGGGCAAGTGACAGACCTTCCCATAAACTAGTTGGTACGGGGACATGCCAATTGGCATTTTAAATGCAGTCCTATAAGCCCATAGTGCATTGTCCAGCTTCCGAGACCAATCTTTCCGATTAGCATTTACAGTCTTAGCAAGGATTTGCTTGATCTCTCGATTGGAAACCTCTACCTGTCCACTAGTTTGAGGGTGATAAGGCGTGGCTACCTTGTGTTGCTTGACCCCATATTTCACCAACACGGTTTTGAAGAGCTTGTTGCAAAAGTGTGATCCTTCATCGCTTATGATGGTACGTGGTACCCCAAAACGAGAGAAGATATTTCTCTTCAAGAATGCTACAACACGTTTTCCTTCATTATCGGCCAGTGCTACTACTTCATCCCATTTGGATACATAGTCGACAACAACTAGGATGTATTTCATCCCAAACGAGTTTACAAATGGTCCCATGAAATCAATACCCCACACATCAAACAGCTCTACTTCAAGAATTTTTGACATAGGCATCTCATGGTGCTTCGAAATCGTACCTTGTCACTGACATTGGTCACATCTTTTCACAAATTTGTAGGCATCTCTAAATATCGAAGGCTAATAATAGCCGCTTTGCAATACCTTCCTTGCTGTCCGACCACCTGCATGGTGTCCCCCAACTTGGGAAGCATGACTTACTTCCAAAATACATGGCACCTCCACATGAGATATGAATCGTCTGATCACACCATCCGCGCATCGTCTAAACAAATATGGCTCATCCCAGTAGTAGTGTCTCACATTGTGCATGAACTTCCTCTTTTGATGAAATGATAGATTTGCTGGCATCACATTACTTACCACGAAGTTTGCAAAGTCTGCATACCATGGTAACTCTTCCATCATCATGGCTAAGATTTCTTCATCAGGGAATGCATCATCAATCTTAAGATCAGGCTGCGCTATATGCTCGTTCTCGAGTCTAGATAGATGATCAGCCACTTGGTTTTCTCAACCTCTTCTATCTTTTACCTCAAAATCAAATTCTTGCAGCAACAATACCCATCGAATTATCCTTGGTTTCGCATCTTTATTTTCCATCAAATATCTCAAAGCTGCATGGTCTGTATGAACTACCACTTTGGTTCCCACCAGATAAGCACGAAACTTTTCAAAAGCATACACTATCGCTAAAAGCTCTTGTTTCGTGACAGTATAGTTCTTATGGGCTCCGTTCAAGACCTTTCTCACATAGTAGATTGTATGGAATAAATTTTCTCTTCTCTGGCCAAGTACAGCACCCAAAGCTACCCCGCTAGCATCACACATGACTTCAAATGGTAGAGACCAATCGGGCGCTACAATGATAGGAGCTTTAATTAGCTTCCTTTTGAGACATTCAAATGCCTTCAAGCACTCTTCACTGAAGTCGAACTTTGCATCCTTCTCCAAGAGCTTGCATAATGGACTAGCAATCTTGGAAAAGTCTTTAATGAACCTTCGGTAGAAACCTGCATGCCCGAGGAAACTACGAACTCCATTGACCAAAATTGGGGGTGGTAGTTTCTCGATGACTTCGATTTTAGCTCGATCCACCTCAGTTCCTCTTTCGGAGATTTTATGCCCAAGAACAATACCTTCTTTCACCATGAAGTGGCACTTCTCCCAGTTTAGCACCAGCTTGAATTCAACGCATCTCTGCAACGCCATACTTAGATTTGCCAAACATGATTCAAATGACTCACCCACAACGAAAAAGTCGTCCATGAATACCTCCAGAGTGTCTTCCACCATATCAAAAAAATGGACATCATACAGCGTTGAAAAGTGGCGGGTGCATTACATAGCCCAAATGGCATACGTTTGAAGGCAAACGTACCATATAGGCATGTAAACGTTGTCTTCTCTTGATCCTCGGGAGCAATACAAATCTGATTATAGCCGGAATAATCGTCTAAAAAACAAAACCATCCTTTCCCTGCTAATCGATCGAGCATTTGGTCTATAAATGGCATTGGAAAGTGATCTTTAAGTGTCCACGAATTCAGCTTCCGGTAGTCCATGCATACTCTCCACCCTGTGACAGGTCTGAGTGGAATTAACTCATTTTTTTCATTTGCAACTACTGTCATGCCACCTTTCTTGGGTACACATTGTACTGGGCTTACTCATTTACTGTCGGAGATTGGATAAACAAACCCTGCATCCAACCACTTAATAATTTCTTTCTTCACCACCTCTTGCATAGGTGGATTTAGACGCCTTTGATGCTCAATAGTGGGTATGCAATTTTCTTCGAGCTGAATCTTGTGTGTACAAATCCCAGGCGGAACACCAATGATATCAGCGATGGTCCAACCGATGGCTCTCATGTACTTCCGTAGAACCACGATGAGAGCTGCAACTTGCTGCTCACCCAAATCTGCTGCCACAATAACCGGGAGTGTGTTTCCGTTTCCCAAGAATGCATACTTTAAATGACTAGGTAGCTCCTTCAATTCTAACGTGGGTGGCTCTTCAATAGATGGTTTAGCTGGTGGTGTAGGTCGGTTTTTGAGATCAAGGTCCAGCTTCTTCGGAGCATGAGGATATGACCCTAATCCTGTTAGAGCACAAATGGTTTCTTCATAATTTTCAGCATTCTTACGCTCAACATTCATAAGCACAATCGCCAATGGGTCATCAATAAGCTGCTCCTCTACAGGTAATTCTTTCTCATCATCAAAGTAAACATCAGCTACCAAGAAAACGTTCAGATCTTTGGGTTGCTTCCTTGATTTACACACATCAAAGCGGACTACTTCGTCATTTATTCGGAATAGAAGCTCATTGGCTCTTAAATCAATAAGCACACTTCCTGTTGCAAGGAAAGGGTGCCCCAAGATTATAGGAACTTCTGATTCCACCTCACAATCCAAGATAACGAAGTCTGCCGGAAAGATGAATGAGGACACCTTCACCAATACATCACATAAAATACCAACAGGTCGTTTTACCGACCTATCTGCCTTTACAAGCCTCATATTGGTTGGAGTAGGATCCCCCAACCCCAACTTGTTATAAATAGATAGTGGCATTAAGTTGATGCTGGCTCCTAAATTGCATAATGCCTTGGCAAAATTCAAAGGTCCAACAGTGCAAAGAATAGTGAAGGCACCGGGATCGGTCTTCTTCTGAACTAGTGATCTGGTAGCGATTGTGCTGCAATAATGAACAGTATCTGTCAACTCACCACTCGCTGCTCGCTTCTTTGTTAAAAGATCCTTCATATATTTTGCGTAGCCAGGCATCTGTTCTAGTGCTTTTACCAACGGAACATTAATGGTCAGCTGTTTTAACATTGACACGAATTTATTGAACCTGGTATCATCAGCTCTCTTTTTTAATCTTTGAGGAAAAGGTGGTGGTGGAAGAGGAATAGTTTTCTCCACGACTTTCTTTTCCTCTTGCTTCAGATTGGCGATCTTTTCAGGCTGTGGACGGGGTAACGTCATGACGCCTTCTTCAGCTTCTTCGGCATCTTCTGCATTATTTATGATATCATCGGCCACTTGCTTGCTTTGGGTTAAATTTTCCAGCACCTTACCACTCCTGGTAGTAATGGACATGCATGTTCCATCGTTCCTTGGGTTTTGCACTGTGTCTCTAGGTAAGGTGCCAACTTTTCGTTGATTTAATGTAGCTGAAATTTGACTCAATTGTTGCTCCAGCTGTTTTATTGAAGTGGAATGCGAGTCAACCAATTTCTTCATTGAGGCCAAATCATTTATTAACTCAGTTACTCCCGTGCTGGTTGCCTCCACTCTTTTTAACAGCTTCGCCATCATATCTTCCATTGACATCTTACCAGCGCCAAATCAAGCGATGTCACGACTTCCAGGAGGAACATACAAACCACTCCTATCAGTCTTATTCTTCCAACTACCATGATCACGGTCCTTGTTTCTGGACTTATCATAATAGTTCCGACCTTGGTTTCCTTGGGCAGTGCCTCGGAAACCCCCCTGATTGTTCAAGTAGTTGGCTTCTTCTTCAGAATCGGATTCCTCTTTTCCTTTTGACGCAACTGCTTTGACTTTTTTGGTCTTCCCTGATAATAGATGCTTTGTAAGAAGATCCATTTGTGTTTTTATGTGCGCCATATCTTGGTCGCGTTCCTCCTCTCTTCGCCTTTATTCTGTAGTCATGCCAATAGATATAGTGGGGCTTGTCACCTCAGAATCTCTGGTATGCCAAGCCCTACTTTGCTTTGTCATTCGGTCTAGCATATCGCTTGCCTGCACAAAGGTGAGGTCCATAAATGATCCTCCAGCCACATTATCCACCACTGGTTTAGTTACTGAATTCAAGGATCTGTATAGTATCTCCATCAAGTGGACATTGTTCATGTGATGTTTTGGGCACCTCATAAGCTTCTTCTTGAATCTCTCCCATCTTTCGTGGAGGGCTTCAGTTGGAAGCTGACAAAAGTTGCTAATTTCATCTCTCAATTGTGCTCTTTTGGATGGCAGAAAGAATCTTTCTAGGAAAGCGTCTTTCAATTGCCACCAATTTGTAATAGAATCAGGAGTCAGCCCGTTCAACCATAGAGTTTCCTCCCCAGATAGAGATAATGGGAATAAGCGCAGCCGAATTACATTCTGTCCAATGCCTGGATTGTCAAATGACTTGCATGTAGAGATAAAGTTGACCAGATGCATATTCGGATCATCACCTGCAAGTCCACCGAATAATCCCTTGAGTTGCAATAACTGAATCATGGTGCTAGTGATGTTGAACTTGGCTCCGGGTGCCAATAGCGGAGGAATAATAGCTCCTGTGGCGCCAGCTCCATCTAGATCATCATCATCATCATCAAAGGGAATCTGCATAGCTAGGCGTTCAGGCTGAAATCTTGCTTGATGATCTCTTCTGTTTGCCGGTGTCACCACCTCAGCATCACACCTAGGGTTTAGTAGCTCATCATCACCTAAGTCCTCATCATCAGGATCTGCTGCTCGCCCTGGGTTATCAATATTCTATTGATGCACTTGAGCCGCAGCCAACGCAGCTAGTCTAGCCTGCTCCTGTTGAGCAGCCTTCTCTCAATGTCACGTTATGCATCCATCCTTCCAATAAGTTGCGGTTCAGGGTTTATGGGTAATAATGGTTGTCCTGGACTTCGAGTATTTCACATGCACTGAACAAGAAACTGCAGAAAACAAAAACAACAACTAAAAGTAAAGTACGAGAATCTTTGACCAAAGGGTCTAGTAATTATCACAAACTTAGTTGACAACCGTATTCCCCGGCAACGGCGCCAAAATTTGATAACGCTCAAACTAAAGCTCTTGTAAGAGTGTAAACGGTCGTTATCAAATATAGAACCCAACTGGGTTGGGTGTCGAATCCCACAGGGAATACTCGGTCACTAAGTAAGCAACGATTATTAGACTTTTAATGAAAGTTCTGTGAATAAAGGGGGGATTTTGTGCGTGCAAATGATGTAAACAAAATAGTAGAGTAAAAACGGAAAATAGAAGAGTAAAACGGAGTACTTGGTAGGTTTTAATCAATGAGAATTGAGAGTTAGGGTTATGTCCACCTTATGAGTTATACGTATCTATTGACTATGAGTTATGCAGAATTCAGACATGCATGCGCTTATAGAGATTCGTATTCTATGGTAAATCCAGGCATCTTTCGACCATCAAGGATTATTTCACTTTAACTCTTTCGAGCTTAAAGCGTATCTAATGGTACGAAGTCTCCAAGAGGTTAATCCAGTTATGGCACTAACTTTTAAACAGGGGTTGGTGCCCTATTTCCTTGACATTCTCTCTTTTCTAGACATGTAACTTTTCTTTCGAACAAGTTAATGCTATACTAGCATATTCTATATGTTTGCAACCACAAGAATTTAAATTAAGATGAAGAGAAGAATGATATAAGCAGCATACGTGTCAAGAATTCACAAACTCATAGCGATAGATAGTATCTCAGAAGGCTTCCATAACCCTAACAGAGAAGTTTAGCTACTCATGAGTGCAACGAAAAACACGATAGACATTATCATCATACCAAAATAATCACAAACTCACGAAAAGTCTGTCTTGGCGTCACTTGTGACGTGATTTCTGTTGCTAGTAGCGTTTCTCTTGTTGTGAAAATTAAAAGTCGAATAGATGAAAGAAAATTGTCAGAAATAAGAATTAATTGAAAGAGAATGAATGCTGAAAAGTTCATCTCCTAGTCATGTAAGCCTAATCCATTTTTTTTTCAAGACCATAATTTGATCTAAATTCCTAAGTGCTTTAAATTGTAAAGTCATGTGACCAAATAAGAGGAAATTGGGTGAGAATAACGCCTTAGAGTGTATTGGTACTTGAATTTGTTATGAAAAAGAGTGGCTACCATAGAGGTGTGTTATAATATGAAAAAAAAGAGAAAGAAAAGAAAAAGAAATAGAAAAAAATAAAAAGATAAAAAGATCTTTGTGTTTATAATTGAATAACAAAATAGGTGAAAAGGGGTGGTAGATGAAAGAAAGGTAGAAAGGTTGTTTTAAAGAGAGTGTTAATAGCATAATGTGATGTATCAAAGCGCTTAGGAACATAGTCACTATTTCTGGCCAAAATAGTCCTACCCATCCCTTAGTCTACATTACAACCTGTAAAAGACCTATTTGATCCTAAGCTTAGCATTCTGTTATTTAGTGGAGCATTACACTAAGGGAAAGCCTATGGTCATCAGTTGCAACATATGAATTCTTTGTGAGAGTGAGAGCAAGGATAATCTTATACCCATGTTTCGAAAAATGAAATACTTGTGAGTGATTATGGGTGATATATTGTGACACACACATGGTTGATGAGTTCTGGGTGGTTGTGTATGATTCTATGTGCCTTAACTTTTGTATACGAATTAACCATCATCACGAGTCTAAATTCGAGGTTGAATTGTTTCTAGTAATGGTCAGAAAACTACTCTTTGTTAATAATTGTCGTGCCTGTCTTGATGAATATTTTGTGTTGTTACTGTGAAACCCTAAGAAGATGTTTATATGGACATGATATTTTGTTCGAGGACGAACAAAGCTTTAAGTGTGGGATGTTGATGTTAGGCGTATTTACACGCCTAAAGCGCCTTAATTTACCCATATTTTAGCTAAGTTTTGAGGACAAAATATATAATTCCTGCACTTTTAGTCCTTCTTCCTGTAAGTGAGCTAACCAACGTGATTAGCAAGTTTTCAGGTATAAATGATGAAGATTTCAGCATCTTATGGATAACTTGACGCCAAAGGAAGCTTCACGAAAGAAGGAAAGCAGCGTTTTGACGCCTATGGACTGAAAGTGACGCATGGAAAACTTGTCCTGGGGAAAAACAGCATTTCCAAAGACTTAGGGATCAGCAGTAACTTAGTAGGATTAGGATAAGGATTCAGTAACCTAGTAGGATTAGGATAAGTATGCAGTAGCTTAGTAGGAATAGGATATGGGTGTTATAAAAACCCTATTTTGCTGAACTTTTTCAGCATTCATTCTCTTTCAATTCATTCTTATTTCTGACAATTTTCTTTCATCTATTCGACTTTTAATTTTCACAACAAGAGAAACGCTACTAGCAATAGAAATTACATCGCAAGTGACGCCAAGACAGACTTTTCGTGATTTTGTGATTATTTTGGTATGATGATAATGTCTATCGTGTTTTTCGTTGCACTCATGAGTAGCTAAACTTCCCTATTAGGGTTATGGAAGCCTTATGAGATACTATCTATTGCTATGAGTTTGTGAATTCTTGACACGTATGTTGCTTATATCATTCTTCTCTTCATCTTAATTTAAATTCTTATGGTTGCAAACATATAGAATACGCCATTATAGCATTAACTTGTTCGAAAGAAAAGTTACATGTCTGGAAAAGAGAGAATGTCAAGGAAATAGGGCACCAACCCCTGTTTAAAAGTTAGTGCCATAACTGGATTAACCTCTTGGATACTTCGTACCATTAGATACGCTTTAAGCTCGAAAGAGTTAAAGTGAAATAATCCTTGATGGTCGAAAGACGCCTAGATTTACCATAGAATACGAATCTCTATAAGCGCATGCATGTCTGAATTCCGCATAACTCATAGTCAATAGATACGTATAACTCATAAGGTGGACATAACCCTAACTCTCAATTCTCATTGATTAAAACCTACCAAGTACTCTGTTTTACTCTTCCATTTTCTGTTTTTACTCTACTATTTTGTTTACATCATTTGCACGCACAAAATCCCCCCTTTATTCGCTGAACTTTCATCAAAAGTCTAATAATCGTTGCTTACTTAAATCATCCGCCAAACTCACAGGAAGTGTATTTCCACTTCCCAAGAGCGCATACCTTAGATAATTGGGGAGCTCTTTCGATTCTAGCACTGGGGGCTCTTCAATGGAAGTCTTTGTTGTTGGTGACGGTTGATTCTTAAGATCAAGGTCCGACTGCTTAGGAGTATGAGAATAGGACCCTATTTCTGTTAGAGCACACATAGTTACTTCATGATCCTCAATATCTTCACTCTTGAAATTCAAAAGCACAACAGACAATGGCTCATCAGTAAGCTGCTTCTCTATAGATAATTCTTTTTCATCCTCATAATAAGCATCATCTATAGAGAACACATTCATATCGTTGGGTTGCTTCATTGATTTGCATACATCAAAACGGACCACTTCGTCATTCAACCGAAATAAAAGCTCATTAGCTCTTAAATCAATAATCACACTCCCTATTGCGAGGAAAGGACGTCCCAAGATTATGGGAACATCAGAATCCACCTCACAATCCAAAATAACAAAGTTTGTAGGAAAGATGAAGGAAGAAACCTTTACCAATACATCATATAAGATACCAACAGGTCGTTTTACCGACCTACCTGCCATCACGAGCCGCATATTGGTTGGTGTAGGATCACCCAACCCCAACTTTCTGTAAATAGATAGCGGCATCAAATTTATGCTAGCTCCTAAATCGCATAATGCCTTAGCAAAATTCATAGATCCAACCGTGCAAGGAATAGTGAAAGCACCAGGGTCTGCCTTCTTCTGAACTAGCGATCTTGTAGCAAATGCACTGCAATGATGAAAATTATCTTCCAGGTCATAGCTTACTGCCCGCTTCTTTGTCTAAAGATGTTTTATGAATTTAGCATACCCAGGCATCTGTTCTAGCACCTCCACCAAAGGAACATTAATAGTTAGTTGCTTCAACATAGTCATAAATTTACTAAACCTGGTGTCATCAGCTTTCTTCTTCAATCTCTGAGGAAAAGGTGGTGGCGGAAGGGGAATAGTCTTCTCCACCACTTCCTTCTTATCTTGCTTTCAATTATCAACCTTTTCAGGAGTGTCATCAGCCTTCTTCTTCAGTCTCTGAGGAAAAGGTGGTGGTAGAAGGGGAATTGTTTTCTCCACCACTTTCTTTTTATCTTGCTTCCAACTATCAATCTTTTCAGGCTGCAGACGTCTAGGGGTGACGTCATGAACACACTCTTCAGCATCTTTGGCCTCTTCACATTCTGCATCAATAACATTATCCGCTACATCATCAACTACCTGCTTGCCTTTGGACGGACTTTCCAACACTTTACCACTCCTGGTAGTAATAGCCATACATGATCCATCATTCCTTGGATTTTGCATGGTGTTTCTAGGTAAAGTGCCAGCTTTTCATTGATTGAATGCCGCTGAAAGTTGACTCAATTGCTGCTCTAGTTGTTTTATTGAAGTAGAATGTGAGTCAACCAATTGATTTATTGAAGACAAATCATTCTTCACCTCTATTACGCTCATGTTGGTCGCCTCCACTCCTTTCAACAGCTTAGCCATCATATCTTCCATGGACATATATCCAGAACCAGATCAAGCGGCGTCACGTCTTCCAGGAGGAACATACAAACTACTCCTGTCAGTCTTGTTCTTCCAACTACCTTGATCACGATCCTTGTTTCCCGATTTATCATAATAGTTCCGACCTTGGTTTCCTTGGGCATTGCCTCGGAAACCCCCCTGATTATTCAAGTAGTTAGCTTCTTCTTCAGAATCGGATTCGTCTCTTTCTTTTGACACAACTGCTTTTACTTTTTCGGTCTTCCCTGATAATAATGCTTGGTAAGAAGATCCATCTGTGTTTTCATGTGCGCCATATCTTGATCACGTTCCTCCTCTCTTCGCCTTTGTTCTGCAGTCATGCCAATTGATGTGGTAAAGCTTGCTACCTCAGCATCCCTAATTTCTAGTATTGGTCCCTTAGGACCACCACTTTTATGGCCCAGCTATACAACCCTTTTAAAGCCCAATTAAAATACTTTTCACACATTCCCAATCATCAAACAAAGAGTCATTTATTAAGACATTATCAAGTGGTATCATCATACCGATTGTAACTTGCAAGTACATGTCACTTTGCCAAATTAATCAATTTGCCAATGGGACTCTAACTTAATTAGCCAACTCAAAGTTCCATGGAGGAACCAAAACATGTACCCAAGTGGGACTCTAACCCAACTAGCCAACGGGAATCCAAAGTCTCAAGTAGGAACCTATCATTAAGACAAGTGGGACTCTAACCCCTCGTCTACTAGGGCTCCAAAGTTTTTCAATTCAAATTTAGTCCATGGCCATCAAGCCCTCTTTAAAAGTCAATTCAAGTTCCATTACTATTTTATATAGTGCAAGGTTTTGAATACTTTTAATATGCATGTTCTCATGTTCAAAACCAATTCTACAAGATTTTGGTTGAGGTTATTGAAAGCTTCAAATCATTAACTCATCAAACTTAGGAAAACCACATTCCCCCTTCAATTCACACACCCGTGCATCCAATTGGTTTCCAAACCACAATTTAAAACATAAATAATGCATATGTAAACATGAAATATCCTATAAACAACAATTATTAAAAAACCCTCAACCCATATCCAAAGACCATTAATTAAACCACATGAGTAAATACTTAAGCACATGTTTTTAACAAAATAAGTTTTGGGGAAATAGGTACATCCCCGAGTTATCAAGATTTACAAAGAGAAATCAATCCTTGGAAGCACTAGATACCAATTTTTCTAAATCCTAGCTTGTTCTTTTCTTAGGCATTTGAGAGAGTGTTTTTATTTGTTAAAGGGTGAAAATAATCCCTTTTTGGTGTTTTATAGACATAGGATCTAATTGGGGGAAGGAGTGAATTAAAAAAAAATACTCCCACTTAATTATGCTGAAAGTTGTCGCCCAGCAGTTATAGGTTTTAGGACGACTCATTAAGACACATTATGATGTGTCACCACGAGTCGTAGTCAAAGTAGTTCTATTGGCACCCACACAGTTAACCTTACGACTCTCATCATATGAATCATCAAGTGACCCTATGACTCATCGAGTCCTAGTCATACTCAATACAAAATAGTTGGGTAATAACATTGGTCACTGATAACGCTCAAACTACAGCTCTTATAAGAGTGTAAGCGTTCGCTGTCAAATATAGAACCCAACTGGGTTGGGTGTCGAATCCCACAGGGAATACTCGGTCACTAAGTATGCAACTATTAGTAGACTGTTGGTCGAAAATTCTACGGAAAGGGGGGATTTAATTGTGGCGTGAATTAAGAGTATCAAAGTAACAACGGAAAGCTTTATTTAGTAAGATTAAATCAATGAGAATTATAAGTTAGGGTTATGTCCACCTTATGAGTTCTACGTATCTATTGGCTATGAGTTATGCGAAATTCTGACATGCATGCGCTTATAGAGATTCGTATTCTATGGTAAATCCTAGTGTCTTTCGACCATCAAGGATTATCTCACTTTAACTCTTTCGAGCTTAAAGCGTATAACTACTGGTACGAATTCTCCAAGAGGTTAATCCAGTTACAGCACTAACTTTTAAACAGGGGTTGGTAGCCCTATTTCCTTGTCACTCTCTCTTTTCCAGACATGTAACTTTTCTTTCGAACAAGTTAATGCTATATTGGCGTATTCTATATGTTTGCAACCACAAGAATTCAATTAAGATGAAGAGAGTAATGATATAAGCAGCATACGTATCAAGAATTCACAAACTCATAGCAATAGATAGTATCTCATAAGGCTTTCATAACCCTAACAGAGAAGTTTAGCTACTCATGAGTGCAACGGAGATCGCAATAAACATCATTATTGTACCAAAGCTTGAACGATCTCACGTTGGTCACAAGAGCTGTGCTCTCTCTGTTAGAAAGTAATGTGAATAGTACTAAATGTCGAATAGAATTGAATAGAAAAAAAGGATGAATAGAATAATAGAATGAATTGAATTGAAAGAGAATTGTTTTTAATTGTAATAATGCTTGCTGAAAAGTTCAGCATCATAGGGTTTTTATAACACCCATATCCTATTCCTACTAGGCTACTGCATACTTTTCCTAATCCTACTAGGTTATTGCATCCTTATCCTAATCCTACTAAGTTACTGCTGATCCCTAAGTCTTTGGAAATGTTGTTTTTGCCCGGGACAAGTTTTCCATGCGTCACTTTCAGTCCATAGACGTCCAAATGTTGCTTTCCTTCTTTTGTGAAGCTTCCTTTGGCGTCAAGTTATCCATAAAATGCTGAAATCTTCATCAGTTATACCTGAAAACTTGCTAATCACGTTGGTTAGCTCACTTACAGGAAAAAGGAATAAAAGTGCATGAATTATATATTTTGTCCTCAAAACTTAGCTAAAATATGGGTGAATTAAGGTGCTTTAGGCGTGTAAATATGCCTAACATCAGTCACCCTGCGATTTGTACCATACAACTCAAATGGAGTCATTATGACTCATTAAGTCTAATCATGATCAAGGCAAAAATCTTAACACCTATACTAGTTTGGCAATGATTTACACTATATGAGTCATATGGAGTCTTGATAACTCATTAGGCTCAAGTCCTAAACAAGGGTGAAATAGAGGCACCCTCTACAGTTCAGGCTATGATTTGGGCTATACGACCCATATAGAGACATTACGACTTGTATAGTTAGTCGTAGTCTAGGACGTGAGCTCAAAGGTCAAAAATTTTCAAGGACCAAATATCCGAGGTGTTACATTCTCCCCCCTTAGGATCATTTATACTCAAATGATGGGACAAGGCATCCATTAGCACGATTCAATACAGAACACAACCAAATTTTCCCTTACCAAAGGGAAAAAACTATGCTAATAAGGAATACACACAACTTAAGCACAATTACCCAAAGAAGGAAACAAGAATAGATATTTGGACTTCATGTCCTTTTCAGCTTCCCTAGTAGATTTCTCCACCCCAAATAAAGTATCTAGTAACCCATACATATAGCCGCACATCTCCACTAGACTTTTCAGCTATGAACACAACACTTTACCATTTCCATCTCCCAATTCCCCGTGAAACACATAATTGCGAGGGACCAAGTATAATTGTATATTTCTTTCCATGTTAAAGCCTAAATCAGAGTTAAAGGTACTGGCGTAAGCCATGGGAACCTATACTTTACGCCCATCCTATGATACTAATCTATCCTATCACCATAATCAAACAACCTCAGGTCTTAAATCAAGGAATACTTTCTACCACATCAGAGAACATCCACTCCCCTATCTATAGCACCACCACCATACTACCAAAGAAGGGTCACTACGGAACTAGAGACAAGCATCAAGGATGGGAGGGTTACTTCTCAATTATGACTTATCAATTATTCTACTCAAGATATGACCTGTGAAATAAGACACAATACTCTAGGCATAAAATACTTCATAGCATCCACCTAGATCATAAGTAAAGGGTTGTTCTTGCAAAATCATAGCCTTGCCTGAGTTCTTTGGACTGGGCACAGCGAGAAACATGAGTGCATACATCATAGATATAATATAAAGCCATGATTTATATATTCAGGAAGTAGGATAAGGAATACCACTCAAAACTATTTCCTCTCATTCTAAAGACTTAGAATGGTTGCGAGTTTACATATATAGAATCACCTTGTGCTGGAATATTACATAAGATGAATCAGTGGCAAATAGAACATATAGTTCCTTAGAACCAAGCATATAGTGAGACATAAGTTTATGGGCGTACGCTACTTAGAGAACTCAGACTTTAGGCATACACACAATTTGAATACGCAAGACATTGGTGGAATGCCATCCTAACCAAAATGGAGGGAATCACTAAAATAGGAGTAGATTTACCACGAATCTTCCCTGAAACTTTCCACCAAGAGAAAATTTTAAGTTCAACCTTACTTTACCATCTGCCCCCGATAACTGTAATATGAAAACACTACCCTTCAGAGATACTTATCTTGACCTTTCTAGCCCCTATAGTTATCACCATATGAATCACACCCTTATGAGTATACGTATCCACACTAAGATATTCAATAACACGAACTAGGTACACCTGGCATTTGCATACTTAAAATCACATCTAACAAGATACTAATTGGGGATCGTCATAATCTTATAAAACATATGCTCTTACCCACCTAATGACTTAACCCTCATTCATAGCTTCAACATTAGAACTCTGACCTATAGATATCATAAATTCTCACTCTAGTATTTCATAAGTTATCAATCTAATCTCTTTCACACATCACATCAAGCCTACTTGTCATACCCCAAATCTCATTGGAGCGGACTGGCACCCGTAGCCGAGGAGGCCCGGGAGAACCCGTTCATAACCTATACTTTCACATTTACATTACTTATGAAAATTAGAAATTTGGGCAACACTTCGTTGTAAATAGAAGAAAACAGTACCTGCATCAGCCCAGCAGACACGCATAAATATATATATATAAACAGTAATTGGCCGTCAGAGCCATCACGTCTATCAACCTAACACTCCTATGGCTGTACAATATGTCTACAAAAGCCTCTACATAGATACACAACTGAGTTAGGGTCGGGACAAACTCCCGCCCACAAAAGACTTTTATACAAATACCAAAAATACATACACAAACGACTTGGGATGCCCCGAAACAACTGGAGCTCACCACTAACAACAGAATGTCCTGGCTCTTACTGCGAAGGTGTACGACCTGAAGTACCTGTTCCTGCAGGCATGAATACGGGTCCCCCGTGACGGACGTCAGTACGGAAATATATACTGAGTATGTAAGGCAGTGAGTATCAAGATGAGATACAAAAGATCAACAGAACCCAGATACCAGTGAATAAACAGTATGAGTAGACCACACTTAAAAGAGCTGATGGGATACCTGCACATTACTTTCATATCATTACTTCCCGTAATCCTTATCAATACATAACATATGTCATACAATGGTCAACTGATCAGTGGTACTAATACAATACATCAGGGACCACCCCGTGAATAGCATATATACATAAACTTTATAATACAATGGCCAACTGATCAGTGGTACTAATACAATACATCATATCATCAATTTAAAATACAGACATTCCATTTCTTAATTCAATTAATCTTTGAGATTGGTTACTTTGTGGTCACACCTTATGGAACTTGAAACCATGATACCTCAATAGGAAAACATGTAAATAGTTAATCAATATCATGAAAATGAAGTAGAGAATCATGGATACCTCATTAAACCATTTCGGAGTCAACAATAGTATATGGACATTTTTTTTGACTAGCCGGACATCTTAAAAGTGAAAACAAGTTCAATTGGTAGTGTCGAAGATCATATGATGTTATTAAGTGTCATGTGTCGTAGGACAATGTTGGAAGCTTACTTGAGAGTGCCATGGGTCATTGTTCATGCCAAAGATTCGATAGAGTATGTCTTACATACCTTGATATAACCACTTCAATACAAGTCCAACTTGACTTCCCGTACTCTTCGAACACTTATCTACAATAAGTCATTTGTGGCAAACTAGTATTAGAAACCAAACCTTACCATTTAGGTATTAACTTCACCAAATAATGTCTAGGAATTAATCCTTTAACTCATCAATAAGAGTGCTACATTCATCCTCTTATACTCTTATTACATTCACATATCATGCATTTTCATGAAATATCCCTCAACATCACTCTTAGCCTTTATTTCCCTTCTTAATCACCATCCAATAACAACATGATCACTAGGCATACATAACCACTAATATAATGATATATCACCACAATTCATCCTCCATAATCCAATAAAACAACTTCCATAATTTACTACTAACAATGTAAACAAAACAATTCATAACTATGTTTCTGGTTATCTTCCAACATCAAGACAATACTCATAATCCTTTATCAATACTTATTCATGGATAAGAATCAAAAATAAACAATATTCATACCTTAACAATGAACTCTTGCATTTAGAATCCTCCTTACATAACCATGGGGTGCTTCTCGAAGCTTTCGAGATGGTGAACACAACTACGGAACCAATTCGAATTTTCTACGGTTGAATCACAAAATCTTTGAAGTTGAAATTAGGCTAGGGTTTCACCTTCTCTTAATAATTGGATGATGTATGATATATATGAGGCTAAGTGTAGGTTTATAAAGACCCATTTTCGTCCAAGAGGTAATAGAAAATGACCATTTTGCCCTAAAAATTTAAATAAATCCGAATCTGTCCCCAGTGGACAGTTTTGACAGGCTGAAGTAAATCGATCATAACTCTTTGCTCCGGTATCGGATTTGGGTGAAACCAATTGAATTGGAAAGATAATTCAAAGGGATTTTATTTTCATATAAAGTATACCACCCAGTTCTTCCTGTACAAGGAGTTATAGTCGTTTAATGTTGACCCAAAAATCTGTCCCACAATTCTGTTTTGTTTTTTGGTAGGCTGTAGTAAAACGGGTATATCTCCTTACTAAGACATTGGATTTGGATGAAACCAATTTCATCGGAAAGAAGACTCTCGGATCTTTTCGTCGATATATAGAAGCTCACACAGTTCTTTTTGTACAAGGAGTTATGATCATCTAAATTTGATCCAAAAAAATAATTGCCTAGCTGCAGTAATTTTCCTGCAGATTTACTCTTCACAGGCTTCCCGGCCACCGTTTTGAAATTTCGAATGTGCTCGCTTATATGAAATACTCCTCTGTTTTGGGCAAACTTTATATCATTGGAAAGCTTATTCCAATACCTACACATACAACTATTGACGGGATACTTCCGAACACCATAAACTTAATTTAACCCATACGCAAGCCTTTAGGACTCCATATAATCGCGATAAGTGTACGAAAAAATTTACGGGGTGTTACATTCTCCCCCACTTAAGAACATTCGTCCTCGAATGTTAGCATAGTTACTCAATTAAGACATGTCCAAGCTTACAATTAACATATTCATCATCATAACATACTTGCATAAAAATAAACACTTGTTATTGTTCTTCTTCCGTCTCATGAACTTCCTCCTCATCGTTGAATAGGTAAGGGTACTTAATCTTCATCGCTTCCTCGGCTTCCCATGTGATCTCCTCAAATTGTTGATTCCTCCAAAGTACTTTAACCGATGCTATCTTTTTATTCCTTATCTTTTTAATCTGGCGATCAAGAATAGCAATAGGCATTTCTTCAAAAGTGAGATCTTCTGTAAATTGTACATCTTCCGTAGTAGTGATGTGCGATGGATCTCCGATGTACTTGCGAAGCATCGAAACATGAAATATGGGATGAACTGCTGAGAGCTCTTGAGGTAGCTCTAACTCATAAGCAACTTGTCCAAATCTTTGAATGATCTTGTACGGACCTATGTATCGTGGACTTAACTTTCCTTTCTTGCCAAACCTCATCACTCCTTTCATTGGTGATACTTTCAAGAATACCCAATCATCGATAGAAAACTCAAGTCCTCTTCTTCTAACATCCGCATAAGATTTGTGTCGACTTTGAGCTGTTTCAAGCTGTTGTTGGATCACTTTAACCTTCTCCATTGCTTGATAAACAAGATCCGGTCCAAACCAGACCGCATCACTTGCTTCAAACCATCCTATTGGCGATCTACACTTTCTTCCATACAATGCTTCATATGGTGCCATTTTGATACTTGAATGATAGCTATTATTGTAGGCAAACTCGATAAGAGGTAGGTGATCATCCCAGTTGCCTTTGAAATCTAATACACATGCTCGTAGCATATATTCAAGTGTCTGGATGGTACGTTCCGCTTGTCCGTCCGTTTGAGGATGAAAAGTCGTACTTAGATTTACTTGTGTCCCCAAACTCCTTTGAAAAGACTTCCAGAAATTCGCGATAAATTGGGCTCCTCGATCGGATATAATGGAAATTGGAACTCCATGTAACCGAACGATCTCCTTAATATACAACTTCGCATACTCTTCCGCCGTATAAGTTGTCTTAACTGGTAAGAAGTGCGCAGATTTGGTAAGCCTATCAATGATCACCCATATGGAATCAAACTTCCGATATGTACGAGGCAAACCTGTGATGAAATCCATATTGATCTTGTCCCACTTCCAGACTGGAAGATCTATACATTGCATGTAACCACCGGGATTCTGGTGTTCTACTTTGACTTTTTGACAATTCGGACATTCAGCTACAAATTCGACAATATTCTTCTTCATGTCATTCCACCAATATATTGTTTTCAAATCTTGATACATCTTAGTCGACCCTGGATGGATGGAATACCTTGACCAGTGTGCTTCTGTCATAATTCTCTTTCTTAGCTCAACTACATCAGGTACACATAAACGATTCTGACACTGAAGCACTCCTTCTCGCGTAAGCTCAAATGCCTTTGTCGTGCCACTCTGCACATCCTCCTTAAGCTGCAATAAAATTGGATCTGCATAGTGCTTCTCTTTCACTTCAGCTATCAATGAAGATTCTGCTGCATTACGTACAATAACCTCTTCATCTGGAGTTTCGAGAAGTCGAACTCCCAAATTAGCTAGTTGGTGAAGATCCTTAATCATCCCCTACTTTTTTATAGATGCCATTTTAGACTTATGACTCAGTGCATCCGCTACAACATTCGCTTTCCCTGGATGATACAAGATATCAACATCGTAATCTTTCAACAATTCAAGCCATCTCCGTTGCCTCATGTTTAGATCTTTGTGACTGAAGCTATATTGCAGGCTCTTATAATCGGTATATGTGTCAAAATGAACCCCATATAAGTAGTGGCGCTATATCTTCAAAGAAAATACAACTGCAGCTAGCTCAAGATCATGTGTGGGATAATTCCTCTCATGTGGTCGCAATTGTCTAGAGCCATAGGCTATTACTCTACCATGTTGCATTAATACGCATCCTAAGCCACTTCTAGAATCATCACAGTACACTGCATACCCTTCTGTGCCTTCAGGAAGTACCAATATCGGTGTAGATGTCAACTTGCTCTTCAGATCTTGGAAACTCTTTTCACAGGCATCATTCCATTGAAACTTGGAGGCTTTATGCGTCAACTTAGTCAAGGGTGCAGAAATAGAAGAAAAACCTTCAACAAACCTTCTATAATAACCTGCCAACCCGAGGAAACTACGAATCTCCGTAGGCATCGTGGGTCTTGGCCAATTCTTTACAGCCTCAATCTTCTGAGTGTCAACTTTTATGCCTTCACTGGATACAATATGGCCCAAAAATGCCACTGACTTGAGCCAAAACTCACATTTAGAAAACTTCACATACAGCTTACAATCACGAAGAATCTGCAACGCCTGTCTCAAGTGATTAACATAATCCTCTTCTGATCTATAGTAGACCAGAATATCATCTATGAAAACTATCACGAACACATCTAGAAACGGCTTAAACAGCCTATTCATCAGATCCATAAAAACTGCGGGTGCATTTGTCAGCCCGAATGACATAACCAGGAATTCATAATGACCATACCGTGTTCGGAAAGCTGTCTTGGGGATATCTTTATCCTTGACTCTCACTTGATGATAGTCTGATCTCAAGTTAATCTTGGAAAAACACTGGGCACCCTGCAACTGGTCAAATAAATCATCAATTTGGGGGAGAGGGTATTTATTATTGATAGTCACCTTATTCAATTGCTGATAGTCAATACACATCCTCAGCGAACCATCTTTCTTACGCACAAACAATACTGGTGCTCCCCAAGGGGACATACTAGGCCTGATGAATCCCTTCTCTAGCAAGTCTTTCAGTTGCTCTTTCAATTCTCATAACTCTGCTGGTGCCATTCTATAACGAGGAATTGAGATTGGCTGTGTGTCTGGCAACATATCAATACCAAACTCCACTTCTCGTTCAGGAGGTAAACCTGGTAGTTCTTCAGGAAATACATCAGGAAATTCATTCACAACCGGAACGGTCTGAAAAGTTGGCGGCTCTGCCTCTGTATCCCATACTCTAACCAAATGGTATATGTACCCCTTGGAAATCATTTTTCTTACCTTAAAGTAAGAAATAAATCTACCTCTCGGCGCGCCAACATTACCCTTCCATTCAAGGATTGCCTCATTTGGGAAATGGAAATACACCTTCTTAGAATGGCAATCTACTGTAGCATAACAAGACGCTAACCAATCCATGCCCATAATAACATCAAAATCTACCATTTCTAACTCAACAAGATTGGCCATCGTATCACGACCACAAATATTCACAACACAATTTCGATAAACATTCCTAGCTATAAGAGATTCCCCCACTGGCGTTGATGCTTCAAATGGCTTGGCTAATAATTCGGGTGTTCTCCCGAACCTTCCCGCAACCAAAGGAGTAGCATACGATAATGTAGAACCAGGATCAATAAAGGCATACACATCATATGCAAAGATGGACAACGTACCTGTAACCACGTCTGGAGAAGCCTCTAAATTCTGCCGATCTGCTAGGGCATACACACGGTTCTGAGCTCCGCTAGAACTAGCTGCTCCTCTATTACCTCTACCGTGACCCATAGGTTGTGCACCCCTACTCAAAGGAGGCACCGATGATGATGCAACAGCTGATCTGGTAGGTCGTGTTATACCACCTGTGGTCCTGTGTGGGCAATCCCTAGCCATATGCCCCGGCCTACCGCACCAAAAGCAATTGTTCGTTCCAAGCCGACATTCGCCAAAGTGAAATCTTCTACATATGGGGCACGGGTGTCGTGGAGGTCTTAATTGACTCATACTCCCTTGCCCTTGATACCCCACTGTTCGGGAACTCTGATTTTCACTGCTTTGCCTGAACTAATTACCTCTGAACCTTTGAAATTGCGGTGGAGCACTAATTGCCGAATAAAAAGATAACGGGCTAGGCAATCTATGAGAGAACGAAGGCCTAAAACCTCCCTGAGATGCCATAAACTGCCCTATAGCTCTGGCCCGCTTAGAATATCCTTTTTTTGATTCCTGGGTTCTTCTTCTTTGACTCTGATCTTCCATCTTCTGAGCGAAAGCTTGTATCCTCGCTATATCCATGTCCTTGTTCAAAACAGCAATGGTACAATCTCTAACCATGTATGGTTCCAATCTATCCACATAGTGATGAACTCTGTCATCCATAGTAGCTACCACATTAGAAGCATATTGAGACAAGGAGTTAAATCGAAGACTATACTCCCTTACACTCATATTACCCTAACGAAGATTTAAGAATTGATCTGTATGGGCCTGACGAGTCTCAAATGGAAGATAATGATC
Source organism: Capsicum baccatum var. pendulum (assembly GCA_030864225.1). NCBI lineage: Eukaryota > Viridiplantae > Streptophyta > Magnoliopsida > Solanales > Solanaceae > Capsicum > Capsicum baccatum. The sequence continues at coordinate 112,828,570 of CM061555.1, read as the reverse complement.
AATAAATGCGTCTTTGAACTCTCCCCACGTAGTTGGAGGTGCATCAATACCCCTAGATCATTTCCAATCCTTGTACCACAATATAGCCTCTCCTTTCAGTCTATATGCTGCTAGCTCAACCATCTCTTTACCAGATATGTGCATAACATCTAGAGCCCTTTGGGTTTGATCGACAAAGTCCTGTGGGTCTTCGTTAATATCTGATCCGGTAAAAGTAGGAGGATCCAGTTTCAGAAAATCATGTGTCCGAAGGCTAGCTGCTCTATCCGTACCACTAGAACGCGTGGTAGGAATAGCTTGACCTTGAACTTGACCGGCAACTATACGCGTCAGAAGTTGTACTGCATCCCTCAAATCTCGATCAACAGCATTAATAGATGGCCCTTCCGGAGGAGAAGAAGCTCCTGATATATGCTCAGCTTGAGACTCACTTTGTTCAGCTTGTGCCGGTGGTGACTTACTATTACCTTCTCCGGCCACTACATCCACTCGCTTCCACTTATTCTTTCTCCTTGTAACCGGCATCGTTACTATAATAAAAAAAACAATTGTATTAAGCGATCGATTATGACTTTATCTCTAATATGGGCTCTATTCCACGATCTAAGAAATGGAAAGTGGAAACAATCCCTAAATGTCCAATAGCCTCCTGTTTATAGATGTGGTGCACAACACACCGATAAATGAGATTCTACATATACACGGCTTTGTAGACTCACTAGGACGAACCTCTCTGATACCACTTCTGTCATACCCCAAATCCCAATGGAGCGGACTGGCACCCGTAGCCGAGGAGGCCCGGGAGAACCCGTTCATAACCTATACTTTCACATTTACATTACTTATGAAAATTAGAAATTTGGGCAGCACTTCGTTGTAAATAGAAGAAAACAGTACCTGCATCAGCCCAGCAGACACGCATAAATATATATATATAAACAGTAATTGGCCGTCAGAGCCATCACGTCTATCAACCTAACACTCCTATGGTTGTACAATATGTCTACAAAAGCCTCTACATAGATACACAACTGAGTTAGGGTCGGGACAAACTCCCGCCCACAAAAGACTTTTATACAAATACCAAAAATACATACACAAACGACTTGGGATGCCCCGAAACAACTGGAGCTCACCACTAACAACAGAATGTCCTGGCTCTTACTGCAAAGGTGTACGACCTGAAGTACCTGTTCCTGCAGGCATGAATACGGGTCCCCCGTGAGGGACGTCAGTACGGAAATATGTACTGAGTATGTAAGGCAGTGAGTATCAAGATGAGATACAAAAGATCAACAGAACCCAGATACCAGTGAATAAACAGTATGAGTAGACCACACTTAAAAGAGCTGATGGGATACCTGCACATTACTTTCATATCATTACTTCCCGTAATCCTTATCAATACATATGTCATACAATGGCCAACTAATCAGTGGTACTAATAAAATACAACAGGGACCACCCTTGGAATAGCATATATACATAAACTTTATAATACAATGGCCAACTGATCAGTGGTACTAATACAATATATCATATCATCAATTTAAAATACAGACATTCCATTTCTTAATTCAATTAATCTTTGAGATTGGTTACTTTGTGGTCACACCTTATGGAACTTGAAACCATGATACCTCAATAGGAAAACATGTAAATAGGTAATCAATATCATGAAAATGAAGTAGAGAATTATGGATACCTCATTAAACCATTTCGGAGTCAACAATAGTATATGGACATTTTTTTTGACTAGCCGGACATCTTAAAAGTGAAAACAAGTTCAATTGGTAGTGTCGAAGATCATATGATGTTATTATGTGTCATGTGTCGTAGGACAATGTTGGAAGCTTACTTGAGAGTGCCATGGGTCATTGTTCATGCCAAAGATTCGATAGAGTATGTCTTACATACCTTGATATAACCACTTCAATACAAGTCCAACTTGACTTCCTGTACTCTTCGAACACTTATCTACAATAAGTCATTTGTCGCAAACTAGTATTAGCAACCAAACCTTACCATTTAGGTATTAACTTCACCAAATAATGTCTAGGAAGTAATCCTTTAACTCATCAATAAGAGTGCTACGTACATCCTCTTATACTCTTATTACATTCACATATCATGCATTTTCATGAAATATCCCTCAACATCACTCTTAGCCTTTATTTCCCTTCTTAATCACCATCCAATACCAACATGATCACTAGGCATACATAACCACTAATATAATGATATATCACCACAATTCATCCTCCATAATCCAATAAAACAACTTCCATAATTTACTACTAACAATTTATACAAAGCAATTCATAACTATGTTTCTGGTTATATTCCAACATCAAGACAATACTCATAATACTTTATCAATAATTATTCATGGATAAGAATCAAGAATAAACAATATTCATACCTTAACAATGAACTCTTGCATTTATAATCCTCCTTACATAACCATGGGGTGCTTCTCGAAGCTTTCGAGATGGTGAATACAACTACGGAACCAATTCAAATTTTCTACGGTTGAATCACAAAATATTTGAAGTTGAAATTAGGCTAGGGTTTCACCTTCTCTTAATAATTGGATGATATATGATATATATGAGGCTAAGTGTAGGTTTATAAAGACCCATTTTCGTCCAAGAGGTAATAGAAAATGACCATTTTGCCCTAAAAATTTAAATAAATCCGAATCTGTCCCCAGTGGACAGTTTTGACAGGCTGAAGTAAATCGATCATAACTCTTTGCTCCGGTATCGGATTTGGGTGAAACCAATTGCATTGGAAATATAATTCAAAGGGCTTTCATTTTCATATAAAGTATACCACCCATTTATTATTGTAAAAGGAGTTATGGTCGTTTAAAGTTGACCCAAAAATCTGTCCCACAATTCTGTTTTTTTTTTTTGATAGGCTGTAGTAAAACGGGTATAGCTCCTTACTCAGACATTAGATTTGGATGAAACCAATTTCATCGGAAATAAGACTCTCGGAGATTTTCTTCGATATATAGCAGCTCACACTGTTCTTTTTGTACAAGGATTTATGATCGTCTATAGTTGATCCAAAAAAATAATTGCCTAGTTGCAGTAATTTTCCTGCAGATTTACTGTTCACAGGCTTCCCGGCCACCGTTTTGAAATTTCGAATGTGCTCGCTTATATGAAATACTCCTCTGTTTTGGGCAAACTTTATATCATTGGAAATCTTATTCCAATACCTACACATACAACTATTGACGGGATACTTCCGAACACCATAAACTTAATTTAACCCATACGCAAGCCTTTAGGACTCCATGTAATCGCGATAAGTGTACGAAAAAATTTACGGGGTGTTACACTACTAATCTAGCCCCACAAATCTCACATCTCTATCATCAATCTGACATGCTTACCAATACCATCAACACCTAAGGTTCAAACTTAGGGTCTAGCAACAATCATGCACCACTAAAAGTACCTCGCATAATATACTAATCCACCCCATAAAGAGGTTAGCCTAAATTCCTAATTTAATCACCGACAATCTATACATATCCGAAGAGGACCATTCTTCTTATGCATTAAGAGGATGGGAGAACCTCACAAAGAAACGTTAGGGAAGACAAGACCCTTATAAAGAAGATATTTCCAGGCAGAGCCATTCTATAAGAAGTAATAAAGATAGGGCAAATATCCAGAAGAAGGTCAATCCTAAAATCAATTTCCCTATCAGGAAGAATACTAGGGAGATTATCAAGAAAGACTAAGAAATTTCATTAACCACAAGAATGAATTGTAAGGAAGGACCTTCTGAGTTAAAATCTTTAATCCAAAAATAATGGTATTGACACGCCTTGGAAACCAATTTCTGGGCTTTAAGATATGAAATAAACATTCCCTTTGTCACTAAGGAACTACCTTCCAACTCAATAACCAGTTCATTTAGGAAATGAAAACTAATCCTTTGGTTCCTACAATCAAGAGAGGCATAGAATGAGGGAAGACAATCCATCCCTAAGATCACATTAAAATCCAATATGTCAAAATCAATCAAATCAATCAAAGTCTCCCTACCATAGATAGACATCGCACAACCCCTAGACTCTTTTAGCCATAATCGAGTCGGGGGTAGACATAAGAAAGGGATATAGAATACACTCAGGACCAAAACTAAAATGTATAGCCATATAAGGGGTAACATAAGAAAGGGTAGACCTCGAATCAAGTAGATAATATACCTCATGAGAAAAGAGTGGTAACGTACTAGTAATAGGATTAGGAGATGCCTTAGATTTATAATAGGTTGAGAGAGAATAAAGATAATTTTAACTAGTGCCAGTACCGAAGCAACACCCTTTGGTGTAAAAACCAAAGAAATAGAAACTGGGATCTTATTAGCTCTAATAGCAACACTAGCAGAAGGACAATGTCGCTGTATATGACTAGGCTGACCATTTCTTAAGAACAAGTTCCTCTCCTTGTTAAAATAACAATAATAAAGCCATCCATATTGTCTACAAAGAGGATATGTGGGGCTGACTGAGATCCACTAGACCAAAGTTGGGCTCCCAGTGCCTCAAACCCATTGTTGGTCTGAAAGGGATGATCCCCAGAAGACTTAGGATATCGAGAACTAATAGCCGCATGGGAAAACCCCCATATCCCTATTCTTAGACCTTTATTTTCTATTCATAGCATTATATTCCTGGCCTCCACCTTGCGTTAGATATCTAAAATTCTTATTCTGTCGCTCTCCCATCTTTGCTTGGCTCCTTCTCCTATTAATTAGACCAGACCAGTAGGACAAAGAGTCTACTATCTGGGTTAACTAATGAATAGAGAGTCATAGCTTAACATTAGACACCTTACCTTGAGTTGTTAGGATAGGAGTATCATAGACCAAGGGGCCTGAGTAGGATAGAGGGAGCTGGTGGAACTCCATGGGGGAAATCAGAAGTAGGGATACTACACCAATTTTGTACCCCATAAGTAGGATGAGTTCCGTCTACGTTGTCCTCTGGTGGGATAGAGGAGTTCTCACAAGCATTAGATCTTCGGAGACGCATAATTTAAAAATAAGAACAATGGAATTAGAGAAGATCTCAGCACCCTAGACTCTACAGGCTGAGAGTAGAATAATAAGAAAGGGAAATATTCCTAAATGTCTCATAACCTCTCCCTTATAAGTGTGGCACGCTACTCACCCATAAAAGAGACTCTACTTGACACGGATTTATGTACACCGAATGACACTAACTATAGGCTCTAATACCATATTGTCACAACCCAAATAAGGGCCTGGTCATGATGGGTATCTCAAGTCCCCCAAAGACCAGAGACCACCCCCTTTTTGCCTAGCCAAATAGGATATAACACCCCTAGTAAAGGTTGAAATCCAAGCATATAAAATATAGGAAAGAAATAACTAAATGATATCTAAGAATATCAACATCAATACCCAATCCATAGTAATATCCATAAAGCCTCTAATAATCAAAAAATATAGGTCAGGATTGCCCCTAATCCCGACAATGGCAATGTTAATGTAAACTCCTTAATTTTAGTTTATAATAGAAAAATAATGGAATAATAAAGACTTCTGGAGAATGGATGCTCACCACTTCACCGCACCGTAATGACTAACGAACCAAGCAAACCCACCTAACACTATGAAGGAAAAGTAGGATTTCCTTCAAACCCTATATCATATGGGGATACAGCATTCGAAGATGGTTAGTGGCTTGAGCACTAGCATATAACTCTGGGATAAGGATAAAACAATGACAATTCAAAATCTAGTTCAAGTCAATGTACATGATGACATCAATAAATACAAATATATATATATACATATATATATATATATACTTATATATATATATAATTATATATATATATATATAAGTATATATATATATACTATAAAATGCTAGGATAGGGAACAAGGCTTAGCATGCAACTTTAAAAAATTAGCTTGGATTGTTTAGCTTAACAGTCATAATAATAGTACCAAGTCTATATGGGCCCCAGCTATCACCCCTTGATTGGGCCTCACTGTATGTAGCCATACGAATTGGAGAATAATATTATATATATAAATGGGAACTCAAACTTCCCAACCATATACTAAGGTGACTTAAGCACCCGATCATGTAATGTATTATGGGGGAATCAAAACTCCTAATCATATAATAAGGTGGACTCAAACCACTCGATCATAAGAAAGGAGACCCTAATCCCAGGCCATTTAGACCCCCACGCTAGCAAACACGATTTCTAGTATTTGTCCATCGGGACCGCCACTTTCATGACCAAACTACACAACCCTTTTTAAATCCCAATTAAAATACTTTTCACACATTCCCAATCATCACACAATGATTCATTTATTAAGGCATTATCAAGAAGTATTGGCATACCTACTATAATTTGCAAGGACCTGACACTTTGAAAATTAATCAATTAGCCAATAAGACTCTAACCCAATTAGCCAATGCGACTCCAAAGTTCCCATATTTCCAAGTAGGACTCTAACCAAACTAGCTAATGGAAATCCAAAGTCCAAAGTAGGAACCAATTATCTAGCCAAGTGAGATTCTAACCCCTCAACCAATAAGACACTGATGTTTTTCAATTAAAATTCAATCCATGGCCATCAAGACTTTATTAAAAGTCAATTCAAGTCCCATTACTCTTTTATACTGTGCACAATTTTAAAATACCTTTCAATATGCATGTTCTCATGTTCAAAACAAATTCTACAAGATATGGGTTGAGGTTATTAAAAGCACCAAATCATTAACTCATAAAACTTAGGGAAACCACATACCCCTCTTTAATTCACACACCGTGCATCCAATTGGTTTCAAAACCACTATTTAAAATATAAATAATGCATATGTAAATATGAAACATCACATAAATAATAACCATTCAAAAACCTTAACCCATATCCTAAGACCAATAATTAAATCACATGAGTAACCACTTAAGTACAGTTTTTTAATAAAATAAGTTTTGGAGAAAGAGGTATATGCTTGAGTTTTCAAGATTTACAAAGAAAAATTAATCCTTGAAAGCTCTAGATGTCAATTTCTTGAAACCCTAGCTTGTTCTTGATTTAGGTATTTGAGAGAGTGTTTTATTTGTTAAAGGGTGAAAATAACCACTTTTTGGTGTTTTATGGATGTGGGATCTATGTGGGGGAAGAATTGAATTGACAATAATACCCCTACTTAAATATGTTAAAAGTTGTCACTCAGTCGTTATGGGTCGCATGAAAACTTGTTAAGACACATTATGGCTCGTCCCCATGAGTCGTAATTAAGTCAGTGCCATCAGGTACCCAAATTGTTGACCATGCGACTCTCATCACATGACTCCTCAAGTGACCCTATAATTTGTAGAGTCCTAATTATGTCTGACCCTACAAATCGTAGAGTACTAATCATACTCAAGAAAAAATAGTTGGGTAGTCACACTAGTCACCCTGCGATTGGTACCATACGATTCGTAGGGAGTCATTATGACTAGTTGAGTCTAATCTTGATCAAGGCAGGAAGTTTAACTCCTATACTAGCTTAGCTATGATTTACCCTATATGACTCGTATGGAGTTTTGATGACTCATTAGGATCAAGTCATAAAAAATAAAGAAATAGAGGCAGCCTCTACTGGTCAGGCTATGGCTTAGGTAATATGACTCATATAGAGACATTATTACTCATATAATCATTCGTAGTCAAGGCAGTGAGCTCAAAGGTCAGTAATTTTCAAGGACCGAAAATCCAGGGTGTAACAGTAATGCGCCACACTTATATAGGGGAGGCTACAAGGCATTTAGTAATATTTCCCTTTCTTGTATTTTATTTCAGGCTATAGAGTCTAGTTGTTATGAAGTCTCCCTAAATCCTAGCTTACTGGCATTTTAGATCATTCCTCTTTGAAGATATAGTGATCATAGGAGCTCTACTGGATACTTTGTCCCACCTGAGAAGAATATGAAGGAAACTCGCCCTGTTTATAAAGTGCAAGCCTAGTCCAGGGTTCCTTCTCCTGACTATACTGCTCCACATGGGTTCCACTATCCCTACTAATCTTCTTTGATCTTTTTGGGATAGTAATACTTATGCTCAGTCATCCTAAGGAGATATCTCTAATGTAGAGTTCTATCAGTCTATTATATGCTTTCTTAACTGGTGGTGTCTTAGTCCTATTGACCTGATCATGATGAGTCTATTGCTAATTTATCTACGGTCACTTGGGTTGAATAGTTTATAAGGTGGAATCCCAAACCTTTATAGGCTCTAAGGTTTAGGAGGATCCTCAGGTGTTTATTGATGGAATGAAGAAAATTTTAAAGGTGATACATACTAGTGATTTAGAAGATGTAGAGTTTGTTTCTTATTAGTTGAAGAATGTGGCCTACTAGTGGTATGAGGAGTAGAAATCAATGAGGGTGAGGATATTAGACCAGCAGTGTGGGATGACTTTGTAGGTACTTTTCTTAATAACTTCTTTCTCAAAAGCTGAGAGAAGTTAAAGATAAAAAGTTTGTGAACTTAAAGTAGGGTCAGATGATTATCACAAAGTATGCTCTAAATTTTTAGCAGTTGGACCATTATGCTTTAGAAATGGTGTCTAATAAGAGGTTCAAATTGAGGAAGTTTACTTCTAGTTTATCTCGTGATTTGGTGCTAAAGTGTAAGGATGCTATATTAAATAAAAATATGGATATATCCAGGCTGGTGGTTTATATACAGCAGGTAGAAGATGTGGAAAAAAGTAGGTATAGATAAGAAAAAGGTTGTACAAGAAGTTTAGATATGCAAAGCAGGGCGTAAATCAGTAGAACCATGGGAGAGATGGTAGGTAGCGGACTAAGAAGAAGAATTGGGTAAATTTATATTCTACAGATAGTGCTCCTTATTCGAAGACTACAGGTGATCATCGTTTTAAGGCTAGCAGTGGTCCTAAGGCACAGGGTGCCCAGTCTCAGACTAGTAGAGCTTAGTTAGCCCTACCTTACCCTCTTTGCCATTTTTGTGGGCAGCTTCATTGTGGATATTATGAGGAAGAGAGAAACTTATTCTATCATTGTGGTTAGTATAATAATATGCACAGAGATTGTCCTTTAGTCAGGGTTTCCACTGAAGCTAATAAGGTCTTAGTTTCCACCTTTTGACTCTGACACCTAAGGGCACCACTACAGATACCATCACTAGCTGGAATACCCATCCTATTTCTATAGACTTTGGGATTAATCTTCTATCAGATACCCATTCTATTTCTGTTCTTATTTATAGGATGGCTCCAATTGAACTAAAAGAACTTAAGGAGAAATTAAAGTATATTCTTGATAAAGGGTTCATCCGTCCTAGTGCTTCTTTTTGGGGTGATCCTGTGTCTTTCGTGTGAAAAAAATGGGTCCCTTTGGATGTGTATAGACTATCGGCATTTGAATAAGGTTATAGTGAAAATGCCACAACTTAATTTCTTAGGTCATGATATAAAACACCCTGGATTTTGGCCCTTGGAAAATTTTTGAGCTTTGAGCTCACTGTCCCAGTAACGACTCATCATACTAGTCGTACGGTGTGGTTATGGGTTAGGTAACCCTAATCGTTAGGTGTCCATTGGGTGGTGTTTAGGTTTTTGGTCTAATGACTTAGTGTTATGAGTTATTAGGTGTGGTGATGAGTTGGTAGGATGATCCTCAATTCAAATAAGTAATTTAGTGGCTTGACTTGGCTCTGTGTATGAGTGGCTCACAAAGAGCTATAAGAATAGGTTATGAGTGGTAGGGTTGAGTCGTATATTATCTAATGTCCAATCCCTGGGGTTCTGTCTTGGATATGACTAGACCATATGTATCATATGGTTAGGTCATGAGTGGGATCATAAAGTCCTATGGTGGATAGTGTATGGGTGTCCAACTAGTTGTCTTAGTGATGACTCAGGGATATGAGTCATATATTGTGTCAAGAGTCAAGAGGTTGACTCATTACCACATACGACCTATTTATAATTTTTAAGTTGGGGGAATTTTGGACATTTCCCACTTTAAGTCCCTTTGATTATCTCTCAAACTCTCTGTTCAAGTAAAAGCTTAGGTTTCTTCAGGATAATCAACTAAGGATCTCAAGGGCAGTTTCTCTCCGTACTTCATGGTGTCTAAGGCATGTTACTCCTCCCTCATTGTTATTTTACTCGAGGCATATGTTTTAATGTATGGTTTTAATGGTATTGTTATGGTTTTTAAATAAAGGTTGGGGGGTTTTGTTTTTTCATGGATGAATATTGTTTCTCATGGTTTAATTATGTTTTTTCTTGTTTTAATTATGGTTTTGAACATGTGGTAGCATGGGTATGGTGGTTAAGCCTGATAATGGTAAATTTCTTTATATTTGTGACTTTTTAAGTTGTTATAACCCAACCTTATTTTGTAAAACTGGATAGTAGTTTTGAGAAAGGTGGGAATTTGAATTTGGGGTACAATAGAATCCCTAAAGTGTTTGGTTTGGCTATTTCTTGAAACTAATACAAGGAACAAAATGGTTAAATGGTTATGGCTGGTTCTAAAAACATTGTGGGGTATGAAGTAATCCCCTAAGTATTTTTAATAATGGAGTCTGCGGGGTATAAAAGACTCCCTTAAATGTTGGATGGGGACACTTCTTACAAGCTATAGTCGATACGACGATACCACTTTTTAATGCCTTAATAATTGACGCCTTGAATTGGTGGTTTGGTTATGTGCTAAAGGTTTTAATTAGGCAATAATGGGGGTTGTGATTGCTAGCTGTAAAGGTGTGGGTTCAAAGGAAGAACACTGGAAACTCGTGATTGTCTTCATGAGGTTTGGTCTTAATGACCTAAGTGCATGGTTCACACTTTTGATATGATTGTATCTTGGTTTGGTGTAGAGTAGGGACATTCCCTGGTCTTCCTTAATAACCCTAGTTCATATGGCTAGTATGCACTGAGGCCCTTTCAGCAGGGGCAGCTGTACCTATATAGCCTATGGGTAGATTTTATGATGGATAAGCTACACAATCCAGGTTAAGATTTTCAATAAATGATAAACCTTGTTCTCTATCCCGACATATTATATATATATATATATATATATATATATGTATATATATATGTATGTATATATATGATTGGTTATGGTTATTTGATTTGGTTTTGCATGATGGCATTATTTTACTTTTATCCCTGAGTTACATACTAGCATTCACTCTACTAACTATTTTTTAGCGTTGTATCCCTAATTGATGCAGGAAACGGCCATACTATCATTCCTCCTACTCAATGACTTCGATCAGGGATAACTTTGAGTCAGATTAGAGTAGTGAACCTCCATACTTTGGAAGACCCCATTTCATGCTATGGACTTCTTTCCATTATTGTTATTTCTTTGGTTTTGGTTTTAGCTATGGTTGTGGGCATGTCCCGATCTAGTATTCTTTGATTCTGGTTAGAGGCTTTGTCATACAAACTATGGACATAAGCGGTGTTGGCATTGGTGTTAGCATTGGTATTGGTATTAGCGTTAGAATTAGTATTGGTTGGATATTCGGTTGTGGTTATTTGGTTAAGGTTATATACCTACTTTATTATCCTTAGATTATTATTATTTTATTTTTTCATATATTTGCGATCATCCAACATGGGGTGTAGGGTGGTTAATGGTGGGGTATTAGGGTCGGTCGTTGATCCTGGTTGAACTTGAGATCCCCGACACGACTAGGCCCTAGTTTGGGTCATGTCAGATTAGTATCAGAGCCCTAAGTTCATGTTCAATTGGTAGTCCACAAAGACGTATTGAGTAGAGTCTTCTTTAAGGGTGTATATCATTCCACACTTATAAGGGATAGGATACGAGGCATTTAGGAATATTTTTCTTTCTTATTTTCTATATTCACGTTATAGAGTCTAAGTTCCTGAAGTCTTCTCTATCACCCATTTGTTCACTTTTCAGATCATGCCTCTCAAATGAATTAAAGTTCACGAAGGCTCCTCTGTACCACCCAAGGACAATATTGATGGGACTCTTCCTACTAATGGGGTCCAGACACGATCTAGGGGTCCAATTCCTGATTGCTCTCCTGGAGTTCTACCTATCCCCTCCAGTCCTTCTCGAGCTCCTTATGATAATGTGATGAATATTGAGTTTTGTCAGTCTATTCATATTTTGGCACAGTTGGTAACTTTTTTGGCCGCAAGGATGCTTCTATTACTCTATCTACTGAGGCCACAAGGGTAGTGACCAACAACAGAGTGGCAGGGATATTGAAAAGTGGTCCAAAGAGAAGTAGGGAAATTTTGGGTCTTACTCAACTGCTAGTGCTCCCTACCCAAATTTGTTATATGAGAAGTGTTTTCTTGGTAGCCCTATAATTATAGGGTAAAGGGTGCCCAATCTCAGGCCACTATCCCAATAAGCTCCATCCTATACTCCTGTAGATTTTATCGTAAATTGTATCGGGGTTACTGTGATGAAGAAAAGGACAGGTTCTTTAATTATGTTTAGCTAAGGTACATGCTTAGAATTTGCCCAGTGGATAAGGTTGCTTCTGGGGAAAGCAAGGTTCCCGTTGCCTCTTTATCATCTTTGGTACCATATAATGCACCATCTAGATCCGAACACTAGTCAGAACTAACTCTATGCTCTTACTATCTATCAGGAGTTTGAGGTTTCCTCTAATGTTGTTACTGGTATATTGAAACTCTGTTAGCATAATGTGAATTATTTACTTGATCTGAGGTCCACTCTTTCATATGTGACCCCATTTGTGGATGCGCATTTTAGTTTCGATCCTGAGTATATTTTGGACCCTTTTTTTGTTTCTACCTTAGTGGGTGAATCTGTGGTGGATAAAAGAGTCTATAAGGGTTGTATGGTATCTGTGGGTGGTCGGGAGACTTTAGTTGATCTTTTTGAACTAAACCTGATTAATTTCAACGTCATATTAGGGATGGATTGGTTACACTCTTGCTATGTATCTCTAGACTGTCGTACCCATAAGGTCATCTTTAAATTCCCCAATGAGCTAGTTTTTGAATGGGAGGGTGGTTACATAGCTCCTAACGGAAGGTTCATATCATATCTTAGAGCTCAGAGATTAATCTCCAAGGGGTGTCTCTATCATCAGGTCCGGGTTACAGATTCTACTGCGAAGGGTCCTTCTTTATATTTCATCTCGATGGTGAATGGATTCATTGAGGCCTTACCTAACGACCTTCTTTGTGTCCCTCCATAAAAGGAGATTGCTTTTGGGATTGATCTTGTTTCAAACACTCAACCTACTTTTACTCCCTCGTATAGAATGGCTCTGACTGAGTTAAAGGATCTTAAGAAGCAATGAAAGGATATTTTAGACAAGGGTTTCATCCATCCTAGTGTGTCTCCGTAGGGTGCACCGGTATTGTTCATGTGTAAGAAGGATGGTTCCCTTCTTATGTTTATTGACTACCGACAACTGAGTAAGGTGACGATAAAGAATAATTACCCTCGTCCAAGGATAGATGATTTGTTTGATCAACTTCAGGGTGCTAAGTTTTTATCCAAGATTGATCTTCGGTCCAAGTATCATTATCTAAAGATTATGGAGGTGGATATTCCTAAGACTACCTTTCTTACCCGGTATAGTCATTTTTAGTTTCTAGTTATGTCTTTTGTATTGACCAATGCCCTGGCGACATTCATGGATATAATGAATAGAATCTTTTGCTAATTTCTGTAATTGTTTGTTATTGTGTTGATAGATGATATTCTTATGTACTCCAAGAGTAAGGTGGATCATGTCGATAACCTCCGCATTGTATTGTAGTCCTTGAAAGAGCAGCAAGTGTATGCCAAATTTTTGAAATGTGAATTCTGGATGAACGTTGTCACTTTTCTAGGTCATGTCATATCTAGCGAAGGGATAATGGTGGATAAGGAGAAGGTTGCAGTGTTTAAGAAGTGGCCTAGACCCATGACTTCAACCAATATTCAGAGCTTCTTGGGTTTAGTCGGTTACTAAAAGAGGTTTGTGTAAATTTTTTTTACTATAGTTGTCCCATTGACTAAGTTAACTCAGAAGAAGATAAAGTTCTTATGGTATGATGCTTGTGAGAGTATTTTTGAGAATATGAAGGATAAGATGACTTCGGCACTGATCTTGACCTTGCCTGAAGACAAGCACGGTTTCGTAGTCTATTTAGATATGACCTGTGTGGCGCTTGGTTGCCTTTTTATATAGCATGACAATGTGATAGCATATGCCTTTAGTGGGTGGTGGTTGGGTTTTCGGTCTTAGTAACGACTTAGTGGTATAAGTCATTAAGGGTAGTGATGAGTCGTTAGGAAGATTCTTAATTCAAATCAGTAACTTAGTGTCTTGACTTGGCTCTAAGTACGAGTGGCTCATAAAGAGCCGCGAGGATAGGTTACAAGTTGTAGAGTTGAGTCATATGTTGTCTAGTGTCCAATCCCTGGGGTTCTATCTTGGATACGACTAGACCATATATGTCGTATGGTTAGGTCATGAGTGGGATCATTGAGTCGTATAGTGGATTATATATGGGAGTCCATATCACTGTCTTGGTGACGACTTGGGGGTACGAGTCGTACGTTGTGGTTATGAGTCTAGGGGTTAATTCGTAACCACATGCAGCCTTTTTATAGTTTTTAAGTTGGGGGCATTTTGGACATTTCCCAATATATGTCCCTTTGATACCACGACTTAAAACATCCTTTGGGAGTTCATTAACACTCTATTTGCAATAAAACACTCTCAAATTCTCTCTTAAACTCTCTATTCAAGAAAAATCTAGGGTTTCATCAGGATAATCAATTAAGGCTCTCAAGGGTGGTTTCTCTCTGAACTTTTTATGTCTAAGGCGTGTTACTCCTCTATCGTTGTTATTTGACTCAAGTCATATGTTTTATGTATGGTTTTCAAGGTATTCTTATGGTTTTGAAATAAAGATTGGGGGATTTGGTTGTTCATAGATGAATATTGTTTCTCATGGTTTAATTCTGGTTTTTCTTATTATGGTTTTGAACATGTGGTTGCATGGGTAGGGTGGTTGAACTTGATAATTATAAATTGCTTTAAACTTGTGACTCTTAAGTGGCTATAATCCCAACCTTGTTTTGTAAAACTGGATAGTAGATATGAGAAAGGTGTAAATTTGAATTAGGGGTACAATGGAATCACCAAAGTATTTGGTTTGACTATTTCTTGAAACTAATACATGGAACAAAATGGTTAAATGGTTAAGGCTGGTTCTGAAAACCTTGTAAGGTACGAAAAAAATACCCTAAGTGATTTTAATAATAGAGTCTGCGAGGTACGAAGGACTCCCCTAAGTGTTGACTGGTAACATTGCTTGCAAGCTATAGTCGGTATGACAATACCACTTTTTAATGCCTTAATAACTGACTCCTAGAATTAGTGGTTTGGTTATGTGCTAAAGGTTTAAATTGGGCGATAATGGGGTATCAATACAAGATCTTCTAATATAAAAGTGTACGAGTGAAATACAAAAGAATATACTAATACAACTTATCTCCGAATACAACATAGAGACTAGTCCAATAAATATGGGAGAGATATGCAATACTTCAAACATAAGGAGCTCACTCTAAGTCTCTGAACCATGGCTGCTCAGCACGATGCACACATCAATGACGATAACCCGTACAATGATTTGTAGGCTGCAGAAGTGTAGTATGAGTACAAAATGAATGGTACTCAGTATGTAACTGTCAACTGAGCTCCAAAGATAAAACATATATATACAATATATAAACAGAATGGAAACTACACCCAAGAGTCCATAAATCATATAACATTCCAATAAGGTAATAAGGAACAACCATCCTGTTGATGTTCAATAGACCAATATATTAAGAGTAAGGAAGTAACAAGGATAAACTATCCTATTTCAGTCATATTCATGAATCTCAATACTATACCGCATATAACTTGCCAATATATGAAGTACAAGTGGAAGGAAGATACATATAAATATTCAAGACCAAGGAATGAGTATACAATATGAACTTACCACCTTAAATGTCCAAAACCCTCATCTAATCCCCAAACATCAATAATCAAGCCTAACATTCACATTTACATACAATATATATCACACATCATCTTTGATGAAGAGTAGGTAGAAGACTACCTCAAATCTAAATCACAAAATCTCACATTATTCTGAATGGCTTGTCCGTTGTTACTTCACAATCCCAAAATGCTATCACACTATCAAAATCAATCTACTCATCAATTCGAGTCCAACGATACCTATATTGCAACATTGTGCTTCAGGTACCAAAACGACACCTAAAACCCCAAGTGGGTCCCTTGTATGGAAAACGTGTTTCTAAGGTCAACCCAATGTTCATACATGAACATAGAACCATAACCCTTAAGAAATAGGAAAAACAAAGCTAATTTGGGGTTAAAATCAAGCTCTAAGATAAATTAGGGTTTTGGGTCCAAACTAAGAAATCCAAGCATTGATTCAAAGGATTCTTACCTATAATACGAATATATTCAAATTAATAGATGATAATCAAGCTCCAAAGTCACCTACAACAACCAATTTGAGTTACCACGCTCATTTTGGGGTTTTGGCTCTCAAGGGTGATGGATAAATGACCCAAATCACGACCATGGGGTCTATTTATGAACCCCCAGTCAAGGAGAAGCAGTTATCACCCTGAATGGGCCGCGATCACACTAAGGGAGATTGTCATGGTGTTGCACGATTTCACTATCTCTTACCCTCACATATAACCGTCGAAACTTGGAATTTTCCTAAGTTTCAGCCAATGCCTTGGGACTCATTCGGAATCCGGTTTTCATAAATAAACTATGTAACCATTATAATTTTAATGCTTAGAATGTGTTGGCGAAGTCAAATTTTTACTCTGAGGTTATTTCAACCAAACATGGGTCCCACACCCATATTTCCAAATTTTAAGGTTTTCGACCAATAGGTCAAAATGAGCTCGAGTGCATTAGGACCTATACCAAAGGTCTACCTATCCAAAAATTGATATTTCGGATCTGTTGCGTAGTCAAAATTTGCATCGGAGATCATTTTGCTGAAGTTTTTGCCAGATAGCCATTTAAAACTAGTGAAGACTTCTAAAAAAAGAATTGGTTCCAAAAACTAAACGAACTGCTCGATAATCGAACTGTCGGTCCTAGCAAGTTATAAATGACTTAGGGCAGCTATAGAAAAGCTCAGATGCTGAAGATAAACGAAAATATGCTAAATGACCAAAAGGGTCAGTGCAATATCCACTACTAAAAAGACTTTTGTCCTCGAAAGTCAACGGATCGAAAGAATCTCAAAGGCTGAATAGGATGAGGTACTAGGCCCACATGACTTCCCAGATAACCTCAACGAAGAGAAAATGCTTCTAAGGTATTTTTCCATAGGTATCCCTTTTTCCAAAGAACATATCTTACTCCACTTCTAACTAGGCTAAACTCACTTAAACCACCAACTGGCATCCAACTGAACGAAAAAAATACTGATACACTCAAATCAGAACCACAACATACTCATACCATCTATAAACTCACACAAATCAATAAAGGCTCATCTACGCCAAAAATAAACCAAGACATGAGTTATACAACCGACTCCAAATCCTAATATACCCTTCCCTTAAAAAAATATACTTGCTATCTATTTCAAACCAAGAAAAAAATACCTGAGTCCTATCCGCGCAATCTCATCACAGAGAACTCGAAAATTGAAGTTGATATGCTGAAAGTATATACAGAAAAAATAAGAATTAGCTCATAAGACACTGTTTGGGAACACAAATGGAGATAATCAAGGAATACAATCTATAACAATGCCACAACTAGTTTGGATAAAAATCAAGTTGAAATCCTAAAGTTTAAGGTATAACTACTCATCACTAGATATTTTGCTCCGGGATGTCCCATCAATCGAGAATGAAGCCATGTTGAATCTAACTCAAGTATATTATTCCAACTGGGTATATTATCCAAACTTTCCAAAGTAGACTAATGAGTCATGGTCAAAGATGAATAAACCAATACCGGGTACATAGGCTAACATCTGAAAACATGTCAACTCTAATCCAATTGAAGTCGAGAAGAATGAATAGGCAACCATGGAGTATGCTCAACAATCCTATAACTGAAATCCAAATGGAAACAAATCTAAAACAAAGGTTGCATGCAAGCTCTACAACTCCAAACAAAAATATCAATACAGAGGCTAAATCGCCCGATCTCAACTTCCCAAACCAAACGTAAAGGTAGGTATGGATTCATACTCCATATCTATCATAACTCCCAAATCACCATTCAAAGGTGCCAAGTCAATACTTGAACCAATAAGCCAATATCATTATAGTAGAGATAAATCATACCATGCCATAGTCGAGACATATCTGAAGAACAACAACTACTACAGGGATAACAATTTTTTGAAAATGCAATGTAACCCCCCAAGAACCTATCCCGATATGTCACACAGTGCTTAAGTCCACGTATGGGCTCAAGCTAACCCTCTAAGCCTGTCATCACTTTCAGAACTCACTATAACACTAATCATTTTAAAATAGGGAAGAATAATCATGTTATGAGCATACTGTGATATGAAGAAGTATTGTCCTGTATAAACAAAATACTAAAAGTTCTGTACATGCTGGTACTCTAGTCTGACAAAGCCTCTACTACAAAAGACTGAGGAGCCATTGAGATAGATCTCCAACTGACTCGCCTGAACTGGAAAGAAACAACCATCTATTATTAAGGCAAAAATCAGGGACATAGGTCCTCGAACCATGAGGACTCACCAACTGTAAGAATGTAGATGGAGGTACTCAAAGATCACTGTCGTTTCTGAGACTAAGCACCTGAACCTACATCACGAGAAAATGTAGAATATAGAAGAGTATGGGAATCAGTACTTGGGATTGTACTGAGTATGTGAGGGTGTATGCAACACTTTTAAAATATATCATAAATGTAAAATAAAGTCATGCATGCTGACAATAATGACTCTCTTCGCTTGAATTTCATAAAACATAATTTCCATAAATCATCGATAATAACCCATGCTTCACAAATCTCATAAATCATTGGACTCAACTCAATCTCTCTAACTCATGACTTAGAGTGACTCGGTAACTCAAGAAACTTAGACTATTATGGACTTGGAAGTTTCTTACAACTGACATAAACCATGTGAGCTACATGGAGTCCAACGTTTTGCCCTCCTAAAGAAGGAACCCCACATTAGTGGGAGCGTTATATTCTTGCCAGGGAGTATAACCTCAAACTCATCTCTGTGACCACAACTCGGCTCTTTGGCCCTCAAATCTCATTCCTACGGTGGCACACAGTTTTGGGAAGGTAGGATGCGCTGAACCCACACTTCCTACTCGGTGCTAAATACTCCTCCCAGACTCAGCTCAGAATGCGTTAGAAAATCTACCTTTATCAACTCAAGGTCTATCATAGAGACCAAAATCATAAATATATCTCATTTATTAATCATAACCAATTTGTGGATTCCTAACTTGACTCAACTCAAAACAATCTTTCTCAACATCAAGTATAATTTCTTATCAAATCATATTAAGTATCAAAAGCTTCAAGAAAACATCATAGGACTCATTCTTGACTCTCAAGATCAATAGCAATATATATTCAATACTCAATCTCTTCATGGGTAAAGCATAAATCATGACACTTATCTTAAATCACTTTAGAAATCATCATTTCATAATATCAATATACAACTCATGGCATAAATTTCTCAATTTAAGAAATATGATGGTAAAATAATCATAAATATCAAACTTAATCAACTCAAATCTCATAAATCATCAATAAAGTAGTTTGGGTGTAAACCCACTTGCAAAGATCATGAAATTCCAATAGTAAAAATCAAATCTTTGGGCACAAGGATGAAGGGATATTCTTGTTCAAGCCCCACATACCTTGATTATTATCCGGGATGAATAAACTTGCTATAGAACTTGCTATAGACTTCTTTTCCCACTTCTTGAGTTAGAGATCTTAATGTTCTTGACTTGAAAGTTTTAAATCTTGAACTAATTTATGAAAACCGTGGTTTGATGTTGAGATGTTTAGACAAGAATTGGATTGAATTTTGGAGAGAAACCCTAGAATTTTGGAGAAGATGGAAGAGAAAATGAGGATTTTCTCCCTCACTTGTACATATATAAAGGCTAAGGACGGGTGGAAAACACCAAAATATCCTTGAGCAAATTCTAGACCTGGAGCCCGATTTTTGGCCCTGGCGCGATGCACCAGGATCGCGACCCTTCACTGGAATTGGAAAATAGGGAAACTGCTCAGTTGCACGATGCGGTGAAGTTGCATTTGCCACCTTGGTCGTGACCTGGAAGGGCACCGCAACGCGGTGGAATTGCGTTGGTGCACTGGAATTTGACAATCCTAATATTGAGCCTTGGCGCAATGCGTCAATATAGCGGAGGCTCACTAGAAAATGATAATTACCATTATGGCTGGCTCCACGATGCGCTAAAGTGCCAGGTGATACACTGTCTCACTAAAATGGCTCTAACTCTTCACCCGAGTGTCAGATTTGGGCGAATTTGGTATCGATGGAAAGTTTATTCAATGCTCTACATAGAAAAAAGTAGAAATTAGAGAAATACAACATGGTATAAACATCAATCACTTTGGAAGTCATCCATATTCACTCAAAAGGCAGATTTAGGCTTAAGCAACGATCGGGGTATTACACGCAAGAAACCCACTCCATAATCGATGAAGGGCATGGATTATCCAAATATACTCAAAAGTTCCCCAAGCATGCAAATCACACTAGTAATGGAAAAAACTCTAGCGACTAGGAGAAATGCAACTTAAGCCAGAAATAACTAGTCTGATACTCCATCTCAGCAAAGAATAGTCATAGGCACATATCATTAAGGAGAAATACTACACCAAGCCTCAATAGGATAAACAAACTCTGAAATGGGGATTTCCTTATTCTACCCAAGAATCACATCATCGAAGTAGAAAAATACCAATCTCGAAACCATGGTCAAAGTCAAGACCACCACCAAAGAATCAACAACTCAAGATAAAGAATTTCCACATTTCCAACTTAAGAATAGATCATAGGAAAGGTCACCTTCTTTTAACTCTCTAACACTCTTTAAGACAAAACCATAACATTGTAAGAAAGGAGCATTCAGTCTCCTCACTAATAAAAAGTGCAACCCATCACAAAGGAACAAACCCAACAAATCTATTAGATGAATGTACGACATCTCAATTTCAATATCAAAACCATTATCGAGCGATGAGATAGTCACAACCAAAAAATGGCCAAGGCAAAAATCTTCACAACCCAGAAAACAAGTCTAAGGATCCCAAACTCAAAAATGAATGATACAACTAAATCACCGACTTTAGAATCATAACAAAACCAAATAAGGTCAGCTTACCTTCGATATCATAATATATTCCCGAATCAATCTAACACAGCTAACTAAGAGGTAAACAATCAACCTTGCAGCGTTATATAGGGGAAAAATCATCAATTCGAACTTCATTTACTCAATCCACCGAATAAGATCATAAAGAAATAAAATTCTAATGAGATGACACTAGTCTATACAACTACCTAGCGAGGATCAATTACATCAAGTAGTACTATCAAATAATATCAATAACTCAAGCAATGATACCAGTAGCAACAATAATATCAATATCATATAATGAATAGACGGCGCCAAAATAAATATCAATATAATGCACCAATCAAGGGACACAATAAGGCCAATATGCCAAGATAAATGGGACTCAAACCCAAAAGCTACACCCATAGGGAGAAAAGATCAACACGGATCTACTTAATCCACTACAAAAAGAAATAAACGACAAAATAGTAACACAATCATGAATTCAATAATAAGGCACATAATAACCAATATCAACTCATCAAGGCATATAATTATCAATGGGTATGGAACCCCAATACACATAGCAAAAAATAAATGCAGGAAATAAAAACACACCTATCATGGTGAAATCCACAATCACATGTCTGACAGGAATAGAGAGAATAAATCTAAATGAATCCAAACTCAGACCGGCCAACTAAATCATCAACTAAGGTACCAAGCACACTATCTCTAACTGAATATGCCACAACATCACGGGGCTAATTTGAATGAGCTGAATGACTAGAAATCCTATACTAGGGACACTTCTAGTCTAGTAACGGACCTCTCTACAATCACAACAACTCTCAAAGCTCTAATCCTAGAAGATAATACAACGAAGCCCAGAGGGCTGTCCAACTGACACTAAGAGCAAACTCTAGTAGAATATCTATCCTACCCATAATCATAGCCTATCTCAGGAGCTCTAGGCTAACAAGGAAAACATGTTAACTCTATCTAATCGATTAACCCATGTATAAGGTACTGTCTGAACCAGTGTCTCATCATGACACAACCAAACCACGATCCTGGAATACTCTGAGATTATGCCTCTCATAATCCAAAATGGTCGTCATGGCCTAAATAACCATACCAAAACTTCATTTGTTTGATAAGGATTCTACCCACGATGATCATTATGGATAATCTGAGAACCACTCATAGTCTAAACTACCACTTGCATAGAGCCGATACACTGCAAGTGAAGCTGAACTTAATCAAAAGAATACTCACTCCTAAATAAAATACCAATTGCACTATACAGATGGCATAGCCTCTGACCACCATTTCCATAAGTCGCAATACATGTTGTATATGGTTCTCTCATAATCAACAACCTGAGGAAAGAAGACCCAGCTGCTATCAAGATCTTTGACACAAAATAGAATGGCAATGCAAGACCTTATATAATCGATGCACCATACCCGACTCAAAAGAGTATAACATAAGAATATGCCTGGCCTAATTGAGAAATCCAATCTCATACTCAAAAACTAGTCAAGAACCCTAATGAACACCAATAAACCCAACTTTAGTCTAAGAAATGCTCGATGATTCAAATGCCATCCATGGCTTAGAGGCATCTACAACATAACTCGAATCCCCAATGCCGAACCTCAAAGGATGAAGCAGTCACAAGATCAGCTGAAGCCTAAGCTGGCCCAAATCTTTTTTTGTTACCACTGAAGATCTTCGATATCCATCTGTGACTCTCTAGTCCGACAATGCGCTAAAACTCTATAAATGTATGTTAAACTCTTATTCACATCTCTTGATAATATCGCATCATCCTTTGGGGATAGAATAGAGTCAAAGAATATGTATGAGGTTTATAGCAATGAAGACACACGACTAGAATTCAAGAAGTGAATTTCCTAAAATATCACTATAGCCTTCTAAATATAGGTTAGGGAAATCTCCATACCAATCCATAGACTCTACTAACACTTATCTCTTGTAATAATGTATCGATAAAACCTAGCTCTGATACCAATTTGTCATGACCCAATTTCTTAGGCCATGATGGCGCCTACTATAGCCACCATTAGGCAATCCAAATCCCTTAGTACAGAATGTCTAAAAATGGACTACCCAAATAAAATAAGGAAAGAATGCGAATAAACATAAGAAAAGATCATAGAAAAATCCCAAAACCTGGTGGTATCAGTACAAGAGCTTCTAATATAATAAGAGTACAAAAGTGAAATACAAAAGAATATAATGATACAACTTATCTCAAAATACAACACAGAGACTAGTTTAATACAAAAGGAAGAGACTTGAAACACTCTGAATGTCGGGAGCACACTGTAGGTCTCTAAACCATGGCTGCTTTGCATGATGCACATATCAAGGCGATAACTCGTACTATGATTTGTAGGCTATAGAAGTGTAGTATCAGTTCCAACGAATGGTACTTAGTAGGCAACTGTCAGCTAAGATCTAATGGTAAATATAAACAAAGTGGAAACTACATCAAAGAGTCCATAAATTATATAACAAGCCAATGAGGTAATAAGGAACAACCATCCTATTGATGTTTAATAGGCCATTATATTAAGAATAAGGAAGTAACAAGGATGAACTATCCTATTCCAGTCATATTCATAAATCTCAATACAATACCATATATCACTGGCCAATATGCAAAGTACAAGTGGGAGGAAGACACATATAAATACACAAGGACAAAGAATGAGTATACGATATGAACAATTGACAAAAAGGATATATGATAGTTCTAAAGCTATAAATAGCTAGGTATATATATATACATATAGAGATAAAGTCAACTCAAAGCATAACCTAAATCATTATGTCTTCACGTTCAAGGCCTCATTATAATCCTATCAGGATCTAGTACTATTATGCTCAGGGTTTCTAATCCATATATCTAAATATGAGACAAATAGGCATAATAATCCAATCGTAAGATAGTGGAGGATAGAAACATACCTTAAATCTCAATACCAAATTAATGACCAATCTATCATTAATTATCTATAATAATGATTATACTAATGATAAGAATAATAACAAAAATAGCACGAGTAGCCAGCTATTCTAGACAACCAAATACCTAGTAGAGCCTATACGTACCCCTACCGCCCTAACCTCGAAAGTTTCAATCAATATACAATAATACAAGGCATAGTTATTACCCATATCTATGCAACTATCCCATATCAGCTGATAGACATAGGTGCATACTAGTGATAGGCAATGGACATGCAATAATAAATGCAACAAAATCCATAATACCATAAAAATCATTATCATAACTGTCATGATAATATCCTATGGCCTTGTCGGGTATCATCACATCATCATAATATCCTCCGACCTTGAAGGGTATCAATATCATCACCACAATATTCTCTGGCCTTAGTGGGTATCATCACATCATTATAATATTCTATGGCCTTTCCAGGAATCAAATTATCATAATATCCTACATCCTTATCGGGTATCAATACCATCATAATATTCTCCAAACTTGTTAGATATCAATATCATCATCATAATATCCAAACCAATATAACATAATAGAGAGCAAGCCCCATAAGGGCTAAAGTAAATGACAAGCCCTATGAGGGATAAAGTAAAAGTCAGGCCTTACAAGGGCTAAAGTAAATAGATATGAAAAGAGAAGCAAGGTAGAGTATATTTCCATTATACATTGTTCATCATCAATACCACATCTTTATCAAGTGTATATAAAATAGGTTCATATTTAAAAGAGTGTAAATCTGTAAGTTTGTTGCCCAGAGTGAACTTCAAGACAAAATCTTTATAAAAGTGTAGGAAGGGTCAAAACATTTCATGATTGGAGTAAAGAATAGTTTTAAATCAAGGACCAAAATATACCTCGGTCAAATCTTTTAAACATTATTATTAACCTATTTTACACATATAACTTATTCATTAAGTTAGGGAGCTACTAATGTAGAGAAATCTATCTTAAGGTGGAAAGTTAGCCTAGCCCTTAGTTAGTGGAAACAATAATGAGATTATAATCTATTTAGAATTGTATCAATCATTAATGCCACAATTATGAATGTACCAAATCTATGCATGCCATCACCAGTAATCAAATTAATGAAATCATAAACATCATACCACATCTTTCTTTATCCCAAACTAGAGAGTTGTGTATGTAAACACACACATATATATTCATAAACTACAACTGGATCCTTTACAAGGCTAATGATATCCAACTCATATCATAACATGGCCTTCATCCCAATAATATATCCAGAATAATTGTAACATCATAATCACGGTCTTAGGCTCACATACGTATCCAAATCTTATATCTATAATCATGTGTATATAAATTATCTCATAACTATAGGTCATAGCATATTCATAAGGCCTACATCTCTATAATCTATGAAGTATATCGATTATCATTCACACATAGAAGGAATCTCCCTTCTAGGAGGTATAGTGCCTCAATGAGAATAACTCATAATATGAGGCATATCATATTTATGAGGCATCTTGTATCTATAAGTCATGTATCAATACTATGAGGAATACCATCTCTATAGGCCAAATATCATAACTAAAAGGAAATATCATCTCCATAGGCCAATTATCATAACTTAGAGCAAATGGCATCTCTAAAGGTCAACAACATTTCTATAAAGAAATCATGGCCATAAGCCATTTAATCATTATCCGGGGAAAATACTAGCACAATTCACCAAGCCAAAAAGTAAACTTACTCTAAGATTTACTAGTCTCAAATATGCCTAACATCCGTAACTAAATCCCAAGGCTATCATAAGTTTTGGACTAAGTGGACCAGACAATCCTACTTGTAATCCTCGATTTCCTTATTTAGACAAACTATGCCTCAAATAAGGCTAAGATATATAGTTCAACTTCTAGATTTTAAGTAATCCATAATCAACTCTAAGATAGGAACTTCGACTACAAACATGGGCATTTAAGTCAACTCTACCCAAAGTACGATTTCAAGACCAATAGACTTGCCCAACCAAGTTTCATCATATTAACCCATGCCAACTGATAAACCACTTCAAAAACCTAGAATTATATCATAACCACGCTACAATTAGCTCACTCTAGAGAGAAGGCAACAGGATATTAAAAGGGTCATAAATATATCACCTTACGGGTCCAAAACCCTTATCTAATCCCAAAACATCAATAATCAAGTCCAATTATTCTAATCATAATCAAGCCTAACATTCACATTCACATGCAATATATATCACACATAATCTTTGAAGAAGAGTGAGTAGAAGCCTACTCAAAGTCGAACCGCAAAATCTCAAACCATTCACTAACGGCTCATCTATCTTCACTTCACAGTCCCAAAATGATGTCATACTATCAAAATCATAATCTACTCATAATTATAAGTCTAACAATACATATATTGAACCATTGTTCTTTGGGTCCAAAAATAACATCAAAAACCCCAAGTGAGTCCTTCATACATAAGACACATTTTTGAGGTTAAACCAATGTTCATACATAAACAAGGAGCCATAATGCTTAAGAAATAACGGAAAACAAAGCAAATTTGGGGCTAAATTAAGCCCTAAGTTAAATTGGGGTTTGGGTGGAAACTAAGAAATCCAAGCATGAATTAAAAGGATTCTTACCTTTAATCCAAAGATATTCATGATAATATATGATAATAAATCTCCCAAGTCACACATAATGATCAATTTTGAATTACCACACTCATTTTGGGGTTTTGGCACAATATGGTGAAGGAAAAATAACAAAAATCACGACCATGGGGTCTATTTATGGACCCCTAGGGAAGGAGATATAGCGATCGCCCTCTATGGGCCACAATCGTGCTATGGGTGATCTCTATAAGGTGCTTTCCATGAACGCACTATCTTTTGCCCTTACCAATAACAACTGAAACTTGGTATTTTTCCAAGTTTCTGCCAATGCCTTGGGACTTGTTCAAAAAATGATTTTTACAAATGATCTATATAACTACACTAAGTTTTTTTGGTTCAATGTTTGTGAGGTAATTTTTTAGTAGTTGAAGGATAAATTAGCTTCTGTGTTAGTTTTGACCCTACCCGAGGGCACTGATGGGTTTGTTGTGTATTGTGATACATCAAGTGTGTGACTGGGTTATGTTTAGATAAAATATGGTATGGTTATAGTGTTGTGTTCTAGATTACATGAAATTTTATGAGATCTTACAAGTAATATAGTGACTAAAATAGTCAAAAATCGTACCCATGGGACTATGTAACTAGCAATTCAACCAACATTAGTTTTTGCAAAACTGTATTAAGTGATTTAAAGCATCAAGATGATGGTAAAGTTTTGAATTAAAAATTTAAATAAATAAGAAATACCAAGTTGTGACAAAGGCAAATTAACTAGAGGATGTAAACAATAATGATGGGAATTCCAGTGTTGAGGCATTTTTAACAATCTTACATATCTCTATTCTTATTGTAGTCTAGTTGATTATCAGGTTATTGATTCGCAGGGTTTATAGTATGATCATGGTATCTTGACCTCTAATCTTCTACCTATCTAAACATTACAACTGCATCATTGAGCGGGGATGCAATAATCTATTTAGATACATAAAGTTATTGTCCTGCAAGTGAACCAAATAAGGCTTCTAGGTATATCCCTATCCTATATGCTAATTCAAATCCCTTATTTTATAAAAGGATGTGAAACTTGCTCCTTAATATCTTCATTCTATCCCATGATTCTCCTCCTGAATTCACATAGGAATAAAGGTTTATTCTAATGGTGTCCACTCATCAAAATAGTAAGAACAAGAAATTAATAACAACCCATACGATAATCCAATAAGAAACTACGATAAATAATATCAATGTGTACTCATGTTCTTGGACTCAACCCCAGAACAAGTGTGTTTAGACACTCGTGGTTGAATTCAACATCAAAAACAAATAATTAATCATACCAAGTAGAAATCTTGAAATAAAGAAGTTCAAAGAACCCTAAAAGAGAGGTTTTCTTGTTTTTCCGCCGATGCTCACATTCCAAAGTCCTTCTTATTGACTTGATTTGTTCCTTTTATAGCTGGGTATATTTTTTCCAATTTGGCATCTCACTGATACACGTTATTGGTCTTTTCACTGCAAGCTCCGTTATGCAGCCTTATCGTGGTGAGATACTGGATTGTGACACTTCAAGATTTACCCCGCACCACGATGTGGTGTTATCGTGATGAGTTACTGGAAATCAATATTGGCAAATAATCCTTCATTGCATCGTGGTCTAATCATGACTACCTATTGGAATTTCAATCATTGGAGAATTATCATCCAATACGGTGAAATCGCGAAAGGTTACTGGATTATTGTCTCGACTTTTTTTTCTTCCTTGCTTCATTCTCTTCTTTCTAATCCAAGTTCTAGTATCCTCATCTCAGCAAATTAAACTCATTACTCCATTCATCATTAAGTTTTCGTTCACGTATCCAATCACATTCAATTAAATCACAATTTAGCCCTGCATAAACTAATCATGTCCATTAGATAAGGAACACAATTAAAGCTCAAATACAATTGGAATAACACATTTTATCTCATAGAACAAGTCCAAATATGGGTGAATATTGGTGATTGGACATATAAATGCGCCCAAGATCACCTCTATTCAAATTTAATGCAACAATGTGTATCTCATTAAAATTCAGACCGGAAGCATATTGTATTTCATATCATAATCTCACTTGCACACATCGTTTTCAAACCTGATTGCTTTCTTTAATGAGAAATTCACCTACCTTTAATTCTCACCTCTTTGCCTCAAAGTTTCTCATCCTTGCACACTAAACAAAAACAACAAAATAACATAAGGAAAAGTGGGTTTCCTCCCACTCAGCGCTTTAGTTTTGGTCATGGCACGACACATGTTTTTGTATTTTTTCTTTCTTTTCTATTTTTATATCTTTTCTTTTTCTTAAAACAACTAAGAAATAAACTACACTATTACAGTACATTCATAGGTTTCCCCCACGCAGTCCTTAGTTTACGTCATGGCACGACTCAACTCAATTTCATTCATCTGCAATGGTGATGGACACATTGTGTGATCTCCATCTCTGTCCATTCACCAAAAAATTTTC
This sequence comes from Capsicum baccatum var. pendulum, assembly GCA_030864225.1. NCBI lineage: Eukaryota > Viridiplantae > Streptophyta > Magnoliopsida > Solanales > Solanaceae > Capsicum > Capsicum baccatum. Next base: position 112,798,948 of record CM061555.1, on the reverse strand, counting down.
AGTCTTCTCCTTGTTCCATAGATCAAAAGCTCCATGAGACGTCATTCGCACTACTTCAAATGGCCCAGACCACTTGGACCTCAGCTTACCTAGAAACAAATTCAATCTTGAATTGAATAGCAAAACAAGGTGTCCTAGTTCAAAAGCTCAATTTAAAATATGCTTATCATGCCATTCCTTGGTATTTTCTTTGTACAATTTAGCATTCTCATAAGCATGGTGATGAAAATCATTAAGTTCATATAGTTTCAACAACCTCTTCTCACTAACGACCTTTATATCGAGATTCAGTTTCTTCATAGCCCTATAAGCTTGTTGCTCAAGCTCCACTGGAAAGTGACAAGCCTTCCCATATACAAGAGATAAGGGGAGGTGCCAATGTACATTTTATAGGTTATCCTATACACCCACAGTGCGTCATCTAGCTTTTTCGACTAATCTTTGTGATGGCCATAAACAGTCTTCTGCAATATCTGCTTGATTTCTTGATTAGAAACTTCTACTTGGCCACTGGTTTGTGGCTTGCACGTTGTGTCCACTTTGTACCTAACACCATATTTAGCCAATATATTTTAAAACCAAGTGATAACAAAATGCGTACCTTCATCATAGATAATAACTCTGGGTGTGCCAAAACGAGAGAAGATGTGCTTCTTCACAAACTTTATCACAACGCTCGCATCATTCGTAGGGAAGGCAGCAGCTTCTACCCACTTAGATATGTAATCGATCACAACTAGGATATACAAATTGCCACAAGATAGTGGAAATAGACCCATAAAATCTACCCCCAAACATCAACTACCTCAACCTCAAAAATGTTATTTAGGGATATCTCATGGCGCCTTGATATTGTACCTAATCACTGACACTGACCATACCCTCTTACAAAGGCAACCACATCTTTAAACAATGTTGACCAAAAGAAACCTGATTGTAACATCTTTCTAGTTGTTCGCCACCCCCGTGGTGGCCTCCATAAGGAGATGAATAACACTACTGCATCACTTCTTTAGATTCATCTTCGAACACATATCTGTGACAATTCCATCAGCACCCTATTTAAAGAGATATGGCTTATCCCATATATATGCCTGAGATTTATGTCACAGTTTTTTCCTCTATAAACTGGTAGCTTAGGGAGGGTAAAACCCACACACTAATAAATTTACAATGTCTGCATACCAAGGAATCTTACACACATCGAGCTCCAATAATTTCTCATCTGGAAACTCTTCCCATATGCAAAGTGTATCATCAGTAATGTGATTACGATTCTCTAGACTCGATAGATGATCCACCACTTGATGTTTAGCTCCTTTTCGATCATGCACTTCTAAATCAAATTCTTAGAGTAGTAGAATCCATCTGATTAATCGTGGCTTTGCATCTTTTTATTTAACAGATACCTAATGGAAGCATGGTCTATGTGAACAATTACCTTGGTGCTTACCAAGTATGATCTGAATTTGTCGAATGCATAGATGAGCGCTAGCATCTCCTTTTCTGTGACTATGTAATTCATCTAGGCATCACTTAAGATTTTACTTGCATAATAAATAGAATAAAATACCTTGTCTTTTTGCTTCCCTAAAACTACTCCAATAGCCACATCACTAGCAACACACATCAACTCGAATGGTAATGCCCAGTCTAGAGAAATCAAGATGGATGCTTCTGCCAATTTCTTCTTCAGCCTCTCAAAAACTTCCTGACACTCAGCCCCAAAATCAAACTTAGCTTCTTTTTCCAATAGTTTACACATAGGACTTGAAATCAACTAAAAATCATAGATAAACTGCCTGTAAAATCCTCCATGCCCCAGAAAACTTCTCACTCCCTTCACTATCACAGGATAAGGTAGCTTTTCAATGACTTCAACTTTGGATCTTTCCACTTCAAGTCCTCTACATGACACCTTATTCCCAAGGACTATTCCTTCCTAAACCAAAAAGTGGCACTTTTCCCACTTCAATACAAGGTTCGTCTCGTTACAACGAGCTAAGACTTGATCTAGATTCTGCAAGGACACATTAAAAGAGTTACCATAAATAAAGAAGTCATCCATAAATACCTCAATAACTTCTTCAACCATATCATAGAAAATTGCCATCATGCATCTCTAAAATATTGCGGGTGCATTGCAAAATCCAAAAGGAATTCTTCTAAACGTATACATGCTATATGGACAGGTAAAGGTGGTATTTTCTTGATATTCTAGTGCTATAGTGATCTAATTATACCCTAAGTATCCGTTCAGAAAGCAATAGTATTCCTGCCCTGCCAACCCATCTAGTATTTGATCAATGAATGGGATACAATAATGATCCTCTCTGGTGGCTTCATTCAACTTTTGATAATCAATGCTAATCCTTCAACCAGTCACCATGTGAGTGGGAATTTAATTATTAGCTTCGTTGGTCACCAGAGTCATCCCACCTTTCTTTGTGATGCAGTGTGCAACGCGGACCCATTTACTGTCGAATATGGGATAGACAATCCCTACATCAAGCCACTTAATGACTTCTTTTCATACCACCTCCTATATATATTATTCATACAAAAAGTTGTATTAATCCCTGTGATGTCTGACATCTGTCATCCAATTACCTTCTTACTTCTTTTCAAAACTACCAATGCTTCTCTTACCTGCACATCAGACAAACCTGCAAAAAAATCACAGGTAAAGTATCATTGTCACCAAGGAAGACATATTTTAAATGAGGAGGAAAACCCTTGAGTTCTAGTTTCTGTTCTTTATTAATAGATGCCTTGGGAGATGGGCGAATAAGTTGGTTCATTAGCTCAAAAAGGATCACTCTAGTATTAATTACTGCTAAATCCATGACTTGAACCAATTCAAGTGCCTCTGTATCACCATAAAGATCTTGACCCATCAAAGCTCGCTTGAGTGGATCATCGGACAATAACAGATGGAGCTCAGACTCAAGGTCTATGATTGATATAGAAGACAATTCTTCATATATAGCAGGCAACTTCAATGCCTTGCATACATCAAAAACCTCCACTTTGACATGCACTCTCATAGTCTTATTTCCTACAGCTACATCAATAAGTAACTACCTTATTTCTAGGAATGGGCATCCCAAAATAAATGGAACAACCAAATCATCTTCAAAAGCAAGAAGAACAAAGTCTACTGGGAAAATCAATGATCTTACTTGCACCAATACATCTTTAATGATTCCGTCTGGCCTATGAAAGGACCTATCAGCCAACTATAAAATAATGGTCATGGGTTTGGGACTCCCAAGACCCATCTTTCACAACCAAGATATGGGCATAAGATTAATGCTCTCCCCTAATTCACATAAACCATGAGCACTAATGGTCTGCCCAATGGTGATCTACAAAGTAAAACTACCTGAATATTTTAGCTTTATGGGAAACTTGTTCTGTATCTTAGATATGCACTCTTCAGTAAGTGCTTTGGTAGCATACTCTATTAAATGATTCTTTTTTTTTTACTATGTCCTTTAGATACTTTACATACTTCAAAACACTCTGTAGAATATCTATAAGAGGAAGATTGACATTAAATGACTTTAAAAGGTCTAAAAACTTCTTGTAACTTATCTCTTCTTAGTGCTTCTGAAGCCTTTGAGGGGAGGGTAAAGGTAGAGTCTTCTTCTCCACTTGGGTTTCATTACTTAAAGATTTTTATTTGACCATTTTCTCCTCATTTATTTTAGATTCACTATCAGTAGATGTTGCACTAATATGCTCTGGTTTCGCCTCCTTTAACTATAAACCACTCCTTGTTGTGATTGCATTTACCTACTTTGGATTTGCCTCTGTATTACTAGGTAAGCTTCCTTGAGGTCTAGATCCAAATTATTCATAATCAACTATTGATTCTTTATATCTTTGCTAACTGTGTGCGATAAGACAGAAGTTGCATTATCATCTCCTCTAAATTACGCGTTTGAGTTGTGGCTTGATTATTTTGAACTTGCTATTGATTCTATTGCGTTGGCCCCTTATACTGATTATTGCTCTATGCCTGATTTCCATCCCATGAGAAATTGGGATGATTCCTCCAACTCGGATTATATGTGTTACCATAATTCTATTATCCTTGACGATTAGCATTCCCTATATAATTTATAGAATCTAGATTAACCATACAAGAATCTGTTGTATACTCACTGCTTCCACAAATCTCACACCATGCATTTATCTATTTAACCGCATTAGTTGTTGCTGCCGGTTATGTAACCCTCAACTTCATACTGCTGAACTAATTAGTTATCTAATTTTGTAGTACAACAAGCTAAGCTGATAATCCAGTAAACTGATCTACCTTTAACACACCTGCAATCTTTTTAAGAGCACTTATTGAGTCATCATGCCATTCGAGATTCCCTTGTAAAATTTGATTCAACAGTGTATATAATTCATCATAAGTCTTCTCAAGAGTTTTCCCACCTATTTTTGAATCTAAGATAAACTTGATATTTTGGCTCCAACCTCTCTATAAAAGTATGAACAAGAACATCATTAGACTGATGATGGTGAGGGCAATTTCTTAGCATCTCCTTAAATCTCTCCCAAGCTTGGTAGAGATTTTCTTCTTCTTTCAGCTTTAAACTCAGAATCTTTCTTTTCAAGCGTGCAGACTTCCCTGATGGGAAGAATCGAATACAAAACTTCTAAGCCAGATTGTCGTAGAAAGTGATGGATAGTGGTCGTTCAGCATGTAACCACCTTTTTGCTTCCCAAATTAAAGAAAAGGGGAAGAGAGTCAGTTTGACATAATTTGTAGACACCCCTGCAAGAATGTAGGTATCGCTAATTTCCAAGAAGGTCTGTATGTGCTATTGTGGGTCTACATGTGAAAATCCCGCAAATTGCCCGATCGAATTCAACAACTGCACCATATTTTGCTTTAATTCAAATCGACCACCTGGCTATGGCTTGCAGATTCAATTAGTAGCATGGTTTATAGGTGGGATTGCCACTTCTCAAACAAGTTTGGCAGCTACTTAAGAAGGAACAACTGGAATCATCAGAGCTGGAACATATCCGACATTTGGATCAACTGGATAATTGGATCAACAAGATTAGATCTCTTTGTTTCTCCATTTAAACCTGCTGAATTGGATAATGAGCTCTTCTCCTTTGTTGAAATACTAGTTCTGGTTCCGAATAAGGCTGTTCCAACTCTCTATCTCTCGCCAGTCATCTATTCGGCTAGTCCTACAAAAGTTAGCCACTAAGATCAAGTCATTAACACTTAAACTTAGTACAAACAACCAAAAATTTAGAAAATTACTAATTACCTAGTCCCCAACAACAACGCCAAAAACCTGTTGCGGTCTGATGCACATGCAAGTGTACACGATCATACAAGTAATATATTGACTAAAATAGTCAGATATCGTACCCACGAGGACTTTGTAACAGTAATTCAACCAACTTTAGTTTTCAACAAAACTGTATTAAGTGTTTTAAAGTATCAAGATGATGGTCAAGTTTTGAATAAAAAATATCAATAAATAAGAAATAACAAGTTATGACAAAGGCAGAGTAAGCAGAGGTTGTAAACAATAATGATGACAATTTCAGGGTTGAGGCACTTTTAAGAATCTTATAAATCTCTTTCTTATCACAGTCTAGTTGATTATTGGGTTATTGATTCAGGGTTTAGAGTATGATCATGGTCACCCAACCTCTAATATTCTACATATCTTAATATTACAACTACATCATTGAGAAGGGATGGAATAATCCATTTAGATACATAAAGCTATCTTCCTTCAAGTGAACCAAACAAGGCTTCCAGGTATATCCCTATCCTAGATGTTAATTCAAATCCCTTATTTTATAAAAAGATGAGAACTTGCTCCTTAATCTCTCCATTCTATCCCATGATTCTCCTCCCGGATTCACATAGGAATATAGGTTTATTCTAATGGTGGCCACTCATCAAAATAGTAAGTACAAGAAATTAAGAACAGCCCATACGATAATCCAACAAGAAACTACGATAAATAATATCAAAGTGTAATCATGTTCTTGGACTCAACCCCAGAACAAGGATGTTTAGCCACTAATGGTTGAATTCGATATCAAAAATAAATAATTAATCATACCAAGTAGAAATCTTGAAGTAAAGAACTTCAACGAACCATAAGAGAGCGATTTTATTATTTTTACGTTGCTGCTCACATTCCAAAGTGTTTCCAATTGACTTGATTTATTTCTTTTATAGCTAGATCTATTTTTTCTTATTTTGCATCTCACTACAATGCACTATTGGTCTTTTCGCTACTAGCTTTGTGACGCGGCCCTATCGTAGTGAGCTACTGGGTTGTGACACTCTGATATTTATACCTCACTGCAATGCGATATTATCGTTATAAATTATTAGAAATCAACATTTGTAAATATTCCTTCACCGCGTTGTGATCTAATCGCGACAAGCCACTGGAATTTCAATTATTGGAGAATTATTATCCACTACAATGCGGTGAAATTATGATGGGTTACTGGATTTGTTGTCTCGACTCCTTTTTTATTCCTTGCTTTGTTCTCTTCTTTCCAAGCCAAGTTCCAGTACCCTCATCTCAGTAAATTAACCTAATTTCTCTATTCATAAATAACTTCTCATTCACATATTTTATCATATTCAATTCCATCACAATTTAGCCCTGCATAAACTAATCATGTACATTAGGTAAGGAACACAATTAAAGCTCAAATACAATAGGAATAGCACTTTTTATCTCATAGATCAAGTCCAAATATGGGTGATGAATGGACATATAAATATGCCCAAGATCATATAGCCTATTTTTCAGGCAGCTTAAGGTTCATGAAGGGAATTACCCGACTCGTGATCTAGAGTTGGAAGCTGTGGTTTTTACGTTGAATATCTAGCACCATTATCTGTATGAGCTGCATGTGGACATTTATTAAGACATAAGAGCTTCCAGTATATGTTCACACAGAAGGCATCGAATTTCATGCAGAGGCGGTGGCTCAAATTGTTTAAGTATTATGACATGATTTTGCACAACAACTCAAGTAAAGCTAATCTTATTGTTGATGCTCTTAGAAGTTTCTCTATGGGGAGCTTATCTCATGTTGAGAAGGATAAAAGAGGGTTAGTGAAGGATATTCACAGGTTGGCTAATTTGGAAGTTCGTCTTTTGGATTTTGAGGATAGTGATTGATTATTTACAAAGTGGTTAAGTCATCTCTTGGTGTTGAGCTTAAGAATAAATAGATTTTGGATCCCATACCTATACAGATTAAGGATGATGTAGGTCAGCAAAAGGTTATGGCTTTCAAGATTAGGGGAGATGGCATTATGAGGTATCAAGGAAGGTTATGTGCTCCTAATCTTGATGGGTTGCAGGAAAAAAATTTTGGCTGAGGCTTATGAGTTCCGATGTACAGTTCATCCGGGTTTGGCTAAAATATATAATGACTTGAAGAGAATCTACTACTGGAATAATATGAAGAGGGATATGGTAAACTTTATGGCTAAGTATATGGTTTGTCATCTGGTTAAGGTGGAACATTTGAGGCCTTGTGGAATGTCTCAAGAGATAGAGTTGCCCAAGTAGAACTGGGGGATGATTAATATTGATTTCATTACTAGTCTTCCGTAGTCTCGCAATCAATATGATTTCATTTGGGTCATTGTAGATAGAAAGACCAAGTCTGATCACTTTTTAATGGTGAGGACAAACTACTCGGGAGAGGATTATGCTAAATTATTCACTCAGGAGATAGTTAAGATGCATGGTGCACCAATGTCCATCATTTTAGACTGAGGTACACAGTTTTTATCTCATTTCTAGCGTGAGTTTCAGAGAGGTTTGGGTACTCAGGTGAACCTTAGCACTTCTTTCCACCCTCAATGGATGGAAAAGCGGAACATACTATTTATACCTTGAAGGATATGCTAAGGGCCTATGTGATTGATTTTAAATATAGTTAAGTTGATTGTTTTCCCTTATTGAGTTTGCTTACAACAACAGTTACCATTCTACCATTAAGATAGCTTCATTTGAGGCTCTTTATGGTAGGAGTAGATCTCTTATTGGGTGGTTTGAGGTAGTGAGACTAGGTTGTTTGTCCCTAACTTGGTTCATCAAGCCATGGAGAAGGTAAAGGTAATTATTGATCAGAGTTGCCAAAAGTCTTATACAGATGTGAGGCGGAGGGAGTTGGAGTTTGAAGTTACTGATTGGATGTTCTTGAATGTTTTTCCTATGAAATGAGTCAATAGGTTTTGGAAGAAGGGGAATATCCATACCCATTATGTTGGTCTAACTCATATTATATTACACCCTGAGAGTACACCCTGGGCGCCACATGGTTCTTACAGTCCTGAGGGACCATAAGTTAACCCATGAGCTGGTACCTGTTGCGAGCACTGAATAATATAATAACATATGTGGAAGAACAATTGATAAGCCATAAGGTTTTAGCAAATGAAAATAATATTGAATCATGAATCTGGAAAACAACTATCTAAAACTGATAAAATAAAGATAAACTGACTGACTATCTAAAATGTCCGAAATCCTCTCAACTGATTGAATATGAGTTGATGGGATAGGCCCTAACTAACTACTGAACTGAAAGCATGAAATAAAATAGTCTATCCTCAAAATATGAGGACTCACCACTACTACGACTAGTAATTTGGGAAGTCTATGCGCGATCCAAGAACTGGGCGTCCAAACCTATGATATGATACATCATAGCGAAAGAAAAGAGTATGTGATCAGTACTTTGAATGTACTTGTATGCTAAATGAGGTAGGTTGATATGCATGGTTTCATGAACATGAATAATACATGTCTGAATATATATATATATATATATATATATATATATATATGTATGTATATAACATGAAGTACTGAATAAAGTGCATAAAATCAGTAGATAGTAAGGATACATGATTTCTGTAAGTACTGAGGATGCATGACAAGCATATAACATGCTCTGAATATAATTTGAAAATACTAAAATTTGATAATTGAATCACTGATATTTATATGCTATGGTCAAGCAACTGAAACTAAATTATTGGACTGAGACTATGGGAGGTATCATCTAACCGATATGCCTCAATCTGAGCTAATCGGGGTCCAAGCTATAACTCCAGTTGGAAAGGTGCCAGTACCATTCCACAGGTACTAATCCACAGGTACTAACACTGGCTGTGTGGATTCAATATACTGATGTACTATCCCAAAGGACTAAGGATGTCAAGCCTAAACTAACGGATGACCCCTGCGAGGTAGTCAAGCCAAAACTGACGGGTGACTTCTCATATCCTATGCTGGCTACATAGTTCTAGAGTATAGGGAGTGCTACTAATGACTCTGCCTATCTGATGGGGAATTCTCCATTCCTACACTCACTCAGTGCTAAATCCTACTCCCAACTGAACTGACTCAGAATGTTGAACTATTCTAAGTTTAACGGATTTTGATGACTGGCTGAACTGATAATGCTCATAACATATTCTAAAACTATTTTAAAAATACCAAAACTAGGTAAACATCTAAGTTTTCGGGTATTCATAACCCCCAGGAATCAATAGCAATAACATTAAAACAGTGCTAAACTTGAAGGGCAAAACATGAAAACATTTATCAAAAACTCATTCTTGTAGGCATTTCATCAAACACTTGACATTCATAGTTCAAGATAAGCATGGGAATAGTGTAAAACTTAGAGTAATATCATGATTTCAATAACAATAACACTTAATCATGATTTAATTCAGTGAATAACAACATTAAAAATGTGGGGTTGGACAACAACAACAATTTCATGTAACCATGGTATAAAATTACAATACATGGGAGTTCATGATTAAAATCACAATTTAAAATCATAGTAACTTGTAAAGATCATAACTTTGTATTTAAAATTGGATACTTGGACTCCATGGGTGAAAGGGACCCATGACTGAACACTTCACATACCTGGGTTGATGAATTCGTGAGAGTTGATGGTGAATTTTTAGAGATTTGATCTTGAATTTTGAAGACTAGAGTTTATTCTTTTGAGATAGAGTGATTTCAATTTGGGAAAAATTATTAAAAGTGATGTAAGAATGGTATTTAAGGACTTAAATCCCATGTTTGAACTAAATAAAGTGAAGGAAAAAGACTTAAAAGCTTTTGGAAAAATTAAAAATCAGAACTGGAAACTGGAAATCCCAATATTTACACCCAGTGCAATGCGGTACAATTGCATCGGGCCACTGGAAAAAGGACAATACCCATTTTGTCCAATGGTGCGATGCGGTACTATCGCATTGTGCCACAGGAAAATGACAATCCCGAACTGGCACTTTGGGGCGATGCGGTGCCAATCGCAGTGCCTCACTAGAAAGTGGACAATTGCAAAGTACCCCTTGGTGCAACGTGACACTTATCATGATGGCACTATAGAAAAGGACGAACACCATTTTTGGGTTCACCACGATACGGTGTTGCTTGTATTGAGCTACTACTTTCACTAAAAATACCATAACTTCTCAGCCGAGTATCAGATTTTGATGAAATTGATATCGTTGGAAAGCTAATTCAATTTCCCACAACTTGGTGGGTCTTAGGATAAATAATTCTGAGTATATAAATATATATGCTCATTTGAATTTGAGTAAAGCAACATTCTTATATGAAATTTAATAAATAAGGATTATTTTGATTCGTCTAATAGCTGGGAGTTATTTGAGAACTTAATATACATCAAACTAACTTGAAAAACTATAAAAGTACCATAATGTACTATGCATGTGCCTGAAACATGACTCTAGCATTGACTTTGATTTTTGGGGTATTATAATATCTCCTCCTTGGGAACATTCGTCCTCGACTGAGACTGGTTAAGCTTAAAACACTAAGGAACTAAAATTACATGCTAAATATACATGATGAAAACATGAGTACATGACTGAGTCTTAAACATTATTCATGACTGAACTTATTCTGTGAATGCATGACCGATATGAGAATGATATGCAGCTGAAATTGAGCATGGATAGGAGAAATTCTAAGAAGATCGTTACCTTAAGCTAAGTCTGAGTTTGTGGATAAAATATGAGGTTACTTGGTCCACATATCTGCTTCTGCTTCCCAAGTGGCTCATTCAACGGACTGATTCCGTCAAAGAACTTTGACTAGGGGAACTTCTTTGTTCCTTAATCTATGAACTTGTTAATCAAGAATTTTGACTAGAATTTCCTCGTACGAAAGACTGTTCTAAGCATTTATGCTCTCTAAGGTAACAACTACAGTTGGGTCTCCAATACACTTCTTCAACAAAGAGATATGAAATACTGGGTGCACTGATACCAAGTCTGTAGGAAACTCAAGCTCATAAGACACTTCTCCAAAATGGCTCAAGATCCTGTAAGGGCCAACATAGCGGGGACTAAGCTTCCCCTTCTTACCAAACCTCTCCACTCTCTTAATGGAAGAGATCTTCAGATATACAAAATCACCAATCTCAAACTCAAGATCTTTCCTTCTCACATCTGTATATGATTTCTGTTGGCTCTAGGCTGCCTTAAGCCTCTCCCTAATCAACTAAACTTTCTCTAAGGCATCAAACACCAAGACATGCCCTATCAAAGCGATTTATCCTACCTCAAACCAGTCAATCGGAGATCTATATCTCCTTCCATATAGAGCCTCAAACGGAGCTATCTAAATACTGGAATGATAGTTGTTATTGTACGCAAATTCAATCAAAGAAAACTGATCATCCCAACTGCCCTTTAAGTCAACTACACACGCTCTCAACATATCCTCAAGGGTCTAAATAGTCTTTACTAATTACTATCTATCTGGGGGTGAAAGGTTGCATTGAAGTGAACTTGGGTACCAAGAACCTTCTGAAAAGCTTTTCGAAAAAATAAAAGGTAAGCTGAGTATCTCTATCTAAGATGATAGATAATAGAATACTATGCAACCTTACCAACTCTCTGAGATAGAGGTTGGCATAGTCCTCAGCTAAACAAGAAGTATGTACTAGCAAGAAATGAACTGATTTGGTCATCCTATCCACAATGACCAAAATCAAATCATGCTGCTGACGAGTACGAGGCAAACATGTCACAAAATCCTTGTTCACTTTCTCCCATTTCCAAGTAGGAATACAAAACTCATGCATAGACCCACTAGGCTACTGATGCTCAATCTTAACCTGCTAACAACTTGAGAACTTGTTTATAAACTCAGTAATATCTCTCTTTATCCCACTCCACCAATAGATTTCCCGCAGATCATGGTACATCTTTGTGGCCCCTGGATGAATCGAGTATCCCACACCATGCACTTCTGCAAGAATTCACTATCTTAACTCATCAACATACAACACACACAATCTACCCGGGCAATGCAATACCCCATCTCCCCCTTGGGAGAAAACCTCTACTTTCTGATCTCTAACTGACTCCTTCAGCTTCACTAGACAGGATCTCTATCTTGCTTTTCTTTCACTTTGGTAGCCAAAAAAGATTCTGAACTATTCTGAACCCACACACTACCCTAGGCTGAATCAACCAAATGAACACCTAATTTAGCAAACTGATGAACTTCTCTACCTAACGTTTTCTTGTCACCCTCAACATGAGCAACACTACCCATAGATAATCTACTCAGGGCATCTGCCACTAAATTGGCCTTGCCCTAATGATACAAAACACTTATATCATAATCTTTCAATAATTCTAACTATCTCCTCTGATGAAGGTTCAAATCCTTCTACAAAAATGCATCATATTGCAAGATTTTATGATATGTGAACACATCAACATGTACCTCATACAAATAGTGCCTCCAAATCTTTAAGGCAAACACAACAGCTGCTAACTCAAGATTATGGGTAGGGTAATTCTTTTTATTGGGCTTAAGTTGTCAAAAGGCATAGACCACAACCTTACCCTTCTGCATCAAAACACATCCCAACCCAACTCTAGAAGCATCACAGTACACAACAAACCCATCTAAACTATTTGGCAATGTCAAAACTGGGGTTGTAGTTAGTCGAGTCTTCGACTCCTAAAAACTCTTCTCACAAGAATTTGACCACTGAAAATTAACTTTCATTCAAGTCAATCTGGACATAGGGAATGCAATAGACAAAAATCCTTGAACAAACCATCGGTAATAGCCACTCAAACAAAAGAAACTTCTGATATTTGATGGAGAAATTAGTCTGGGCCAGTTTCTCACTACCTCGGTCTTTTAAGGATCGACTCTAACGCCATCACCAAAAATAATGTCCAAGAAAGCTACTGATCTTAGCTAGAATTTGCACTTATTGAATTTATCAAACAATTAATGGACTCTAAGAGTCTACAATACTATTCTGAGGTGGTCTACAAGATCATTTTCATCACGAGAGTAGACAATGATGTCATCAATAAAAAATATGAAGAACATGTCTAAGTACTACTTAAAAACTCAGTCCATCAAGTCCATAAAGGTTGTTGGGGCATTGGTGAGACCGAAGAACATGACAAGAAACTCAAAGTGACCATACCAAGTTATGAAAGTTGTTTTTGAAATGTCATATTCTCTGACTATGAGCTGATGATAGCCGGATCTAAGGTCTATCTTAGAAAAATAACTGGCACCCTAAAGTTGGTTGAATAAGTCATCAATTTTGGGAAGTGGACATTTGTTTTTTATTGTGAATTTATTCAACTAACAGTAGTTGATACACATATAAAGAGAACCATTTTTATTACGCATGAATAGGGTTGGTGTGCCCCACGGGGAAATGTTGGGCCTAATGAATCCCTTATCTAAGAGATCTTTTAGCTGTTCTTTCAATTCTTTGAGTTTGGCTGGAGCCATTCTGTATGGAGAAATAGAAATGGGTTGAGTATTTGGAAGAAGGTCTATTCCGAAGTTAATTTCCCTCTCAAAAGAAACTCCAGGAAGATCCTCAGGGAACACATCTAGAAATTCCCTCACTACTAAAACTGACTCAAGATTAGGAGTCTCAAAATTAGAGTCTTTGACTCAGACAAGATGGTAAATACACCCCTTGGATATCATCTTTCTTACTCTAAGGTACGAAACAAGCTAACCCCTAAGCACTATAGTACACCCCTCCATTCAAGGACTGGTTCATTCGGAAACAGAAAATGAACTATTTTCTTTCTACAATAAACTAAAGCATAGCATGAGTAAAGCCAATCCATGCCGAGAATGACATCAAAATCCATCATCTCTAACACCAAAAGATCAAATGAAGTGAATTTCTGAGATATTGTGATCGAACAGTTCTTGTATACCTTCCTAGATACAATAGAAACACCTAATTGGGTAGACACTGAAAAGGGCTCTGCTAAAATTTTGGGACTGATTTCAAAGTTGACGGCTATATAAGGGGTTACAAAAGAAATAGAAGCTCCAGGGTCTAACAAAGCATAAACATGTAAGTGAAAGACCTGTAACGTACAATTAACCACATTGGGAGAATTTTCCTGATCTTGTCGGGACTGAAGAACATATAATCTATTTGGATGCTAACCACTGGTAGCACTGAAAGCAGTACCCTGTTGAGTAGGGCAACCAGTTGGAACTGATGACTGATGAGACTGGCCTTGTTGGCGCAAATCCCTACCATTCTGAGCAACTATCCAACACTATCGAATTCGATGGGATTTCATGAAAGCATTTTTTCAAAAACTCATTCTTATAGGAATTTCATCATACACTTGACATTCATAGTTCAAGGTAAGCATGGGAATAGTGTAAAACTTAGAGTAATAGTATGATTTCGACACCAATAACACTTAATCATGATTTAATTCAGTGAATAACAACATTAAAATATGTGGGGTTGGATAACAATAATAATTTCATAGAAGCAAGGTATAAAATTACAATACATGAGAGTTCATGGTTAAAATAACAATTTAAAATTATAGTAACTTGTAACGATCATAACTTTGTATTTAAAATTAGATACTTGGACTCCATGGGTGAAATGGACCTATGAATGAATACTTTACATACCTGGGTTGATGAATTCGTGAGAATTGATGGTGAATTTTTTGAGATTTGATCTTGAATTTTGAAGGTTAGGGTTTATTCTTTTGAGATAGAGTGCTTTCAATTTGGGGAAAACTGCTAAAAAGTGATGTAAAAGTGGTATTTAGGGACTTAAATCCTGTGTTAGGACAAAATAAGGTGAAGGAAAAAGACTTAAAATCCCTTGGAAAAATTAAAACTCAAAACTGGAAACTGAAAATTCAAATTCTGACACCTGGCGCGACGCGGTACAATCATGCCAAACCACTGGAAAAAGGACAATCCCCATTATTTCCAACAACGCGACTTGGTGCTATCGCGTTGCGCCACTGGAAAATGACAATCCCAAACTAGTAATTTGGTGCGATGCGGTGCCAATCGCGGTACCTCATTGAAAAATGGATAGTTGCGAATTGGACCCTTGGCATGATGTGACACTTATCGCGACACAGAAGTAAAGGACAAACGCCATTTTTGGGTTCACCGCAACGTGGTGCTGCTTGTATTGAGCTACTGCTTTCACTAAAAATGCCATAAATTCTTACCCAAGTATTGGATTTTGGAGAAATTGGTATTGTTGGAAAAATAATTCAATTTATCACAGCTTGGTGGGTCTTGAGATGAATAATTCTAAGTATATAAATAGATATGCTTATTTGAAGTTGACTAAAGCAATATTCTGTTACGAAATTCAATCGGTAAGGATTATTTTAATTCGTCTAACAGCTGGGAGTTATTTGAGACCTTAATATACATCAAATAACTCATAAAAATATAAAAGAACCATAATTTACTATGCATGATCTTGAAACATGACTCTAGCATAGGCTTGGATTTTTGGGGTATTATAGATTATGAGAAGAATTAGGAATGTTGCTTATAAGTTGGATTATCCAACAAATTTGGTTTCTATTCATCCTATTTTCCATGTGTCCATGCTGAAAAAGTGTAGGGGTGACCCTTCTTTGATTGTACATGTTGAGGATGTTGGTCTCACAGATTAGTTATCCTATGAGAAAGTCCCAAATGAGATATTGGATAGGCAAGTTTGTAGATTGAGGTCCAAGGATGTAGCTTTGCTGAAAGTTCTTAGGAGGAATCAAAAGGTGGAAGAAGCTACATGGGAAGCTGAAGAAAATATGAAAGCCAAGTAACCGTTCTTGTTCCCCGTGATGAATGAAAGTTCTTAAGGTATGAATTTTGTTTCCCTCCTGTAATTGAAATTGTCATTTGATTTAGATGTACTCTTTTTATTATCGTGCTAAACATGTCCTAACTTCTCAATCAGGGACTAATGATCCAAAGGAGGTATATAGTGAGCCCCCATAAAATTTCAATCATTTTATTTTCAACTCTCTCGCATGTGTAAGGAGAATTTTTGACATAAATTATGTTAAGAGATGTTAAAAGGGTATTTTGGAAAAGTTTTGTAATTTTTTAAAGGAGTTCGGTGTCATTTTAGAATCTCGAGATAGTAAGCCTCTACGATAGTAGCGTGCCACAGAGGATAACCTCCGCGATAAGGGCATGCCACAGAGGCTACACACTGTGATAGTGTTATGCCACGTCGCTATATATAAATCATCCAATTTTTTTTATATTCACTTGGGGTGAGTGGTTTTGGTCTTTTTACCCCTTGTACAACTTATAAACATAAAAGTGACCCTTTTCCTTTAGTTTTCAAAGATCAAACTCCACTCTTTTCTTCTTCAACTCTAAACCCAAGAAAACTCGAGGATTTTTTAAGAAATCACTGTTCTGCGCTTTAAACTTTGAATTATCTTTAATTTCTTGTGTATTTTAAGCATGTTTCTCTTTTCCTATCTCGATTTTACATTATGGCATAAATTGATTGGATATTCATGTGATTTGAATTGTGGGTTTGAAATTGGGTCGAGAGGTTTTAGTTGTTTTCACTTAAATTACTTATCCTATGTTTTAAATGTATTGTTAATGCTTTAATTTATGATATTCGGGACCGGATTGGTGTATTGTTTTAATGGTTGGAATGGGGGATATGAGTTTCCCCAAATTGATGAATTTTGGCTTGGTAATAAAATTAACCTCAACCCACCTTGTAAAATTTAGTTAAATATAGATAATTGCATGGTTTAACTTGTATTTTGAATCCATTGCATTGCATTAAAGGATAAATGAATGAACATGGTTTTGGATGGACATAGTGGCCTTGGTTTTAGATTTTAAATGGAGCTTGGGAGTCAGTTTGGTTATGTGGACTGATTTGATATAATTGAATTTTCTTGCAAGAATATTCGTATGAAAAAACCAAGTTGGTAAATGCCTTAATGAAAGACTCCTAGGTTACTGATTGGTTTATGTGTAATTATTTTAATTTGGGCTTAAAGAGAATTGTGTAGCTCATCGTGAAGGTATAGATCCCGGGGGATCAACACTGAAAACCACATCTGCCAACATTGGGGGTCCATCTTACCGTGTGATTGGTGCACACATTATATATATTGGGAGGGATATAGCCTTGGTGCCTTTTGACTTTCCTTAATTTTCCTCGATTCGTGCAGCTAGCATACACTAGGGCCCTTCCAGCAGGGGGAGTTGGACCCATATAGCCCATGGGTAACTTTAAGATGGAGCTATATAGTTCAGGTTAATACTTTAAACTCTCATTCTCATGTCTCTTGTCCCTATCCCAACATCCTATCTATATGAATACGAATGGTTTATGATTGGATTTTGGTAATTGCATTATCTTATCCCTATCCCCTGAGTTACATGCCAGTACTTGCGTAGCTGACCGTCTATGGACGCTGAATCATTTCATGATGTAGGGTCTAAGGGATTTTTTGTTTCTCCCGTGCAAATTTCAGTGGTTTGATACTCCCGTTGATCTGCTTTAAAGTGGTGAGCCTCTATCCTTCGAAAGGCCCTATCATTTTACTAGTTTCTTAGAATCTCCATTTGACATATTTATCATTCTGATTGCTATTATGGTTGATTTCCATTATTTATTTTTATTGTTCTCTTGAGGTAAGGCTAAGGGAGAGATCTCTAACCTATGATGGGCTCGAGATACCCATCACGGCTAGACTCGAGTTTAGGTCATGACAAAAGTGTCATGTGGACGTACAAGTACGTCCAAGATCAAGACATGAACTTACTTTTTGAGATCACCCAAGAATATTCTTATTTAAGCCTTAGTATAAACAATGTAATAAAAAGTTGGAGCTCAAGGTAAAAGTGTTATTATTGTATTTTCTTATTTATAATTTGAATTAATTTTGCAAATTGATGTAGTAAACTATTTATAAATTACATAGGTGAGACATTAACCAATAAGAATATTCTATATGAGTCCTAAAATACTATGTCCAATGGTTGAAAGCCACACAGTGATTTAGTTGGTTATGCCATAAATTAATATTTCAGTCAAGTTAAAATGATTAGTACGAGCATGTTCTTGCGCCTTCCCCATCTGTTGTTTTTGACCCTCTGTCCACATCTGACCTCTCTTTTCATTGACCTCTTCATATACTATTTCCTTTTACCATGTGTCTTAGCTATTTTACCTGTACAAAATAAAAAAAAAACTGTCTCAATTTAAAAGTACAAAAAATGATGGAAGGGACAAAAGTTCTGAAAGAATTTTCTGTCTTTTATATTCACAATATAACATCCTTATGTACAAGTACATAGATTCCCGACCTTAATCCTAAACTAATAGGAAAGAAATATACCCTTACCCTAATAGTACTATGATTCTTATAGTTGTTATATTTACCACCATATTACATCTATTATCCTTTGTTTATCAAGTTGGACGGACCATGAGGGTTTCAAATGTCCAATTTTTGAAGTAAGTTCTTATACTAGGACTTGCCCAACACCTTCATAAATATATTAGCTAACTGCTTATGTGTTAGAACATAAATCAAAGATATACTATCGAATTGTACTTCATCCCGAACATAATGACAATTCACTTTAATATGTTTGTTAATTAATGAAAGATTGAGTGTCGTTTGACTATCACAGTACATCATATCAAACATTTTTTATCCATGTTCAAGCTAGTCAAGATGCCTTTTAAAACGATCATCACTATCGATCGTTATTCTTCCTCTATTTATGAGAAAAATATTATGAGTTGTTTTTAGATCTTCCAAGACATACATGTCTGAATTCCAAAGTGTAATGAACCACCCTATATATCATCATATTCCATTAAAAAGCATCCTATAGTATTAAACACATTAATTTAGAGCTCAAAAAAATACAACATCCTCAAAGATGAACTTGAAACATGAGCTAAGCATAGGCTAAATTCACATTGAGCTTTACCTTATTGTTTTGACTCTTTTCTTGATCCAATTGACCCTTGAACATTATAAATAAGTTTTTTCACATATAAATACATAATAAAAACCTTAGTAACTCATCAAAACACTTTAAAACCCAACACAATAAACTAGAAAAATACCTAGCTCAAGCTAGTTATACTAGTTTTCTCAGTTGAACTCTAAATGCTCAAATTGAATCATAACTCATGTGAAACAACCATTAAACATTGTAAACACATACTTGGACACATAAATGCTCATTTATATCACTCTTAACCCATTAATCACATGAATCACCCTCAAAACAAGGCTAAATAGGCTAGAATAGTAGCACTAGAATGCATAAATACACCCAACATCAGTAAGACGTTGGACTCCATGATAGCTCATATAGTTTATGTTGATTATAAGAATATCCCACAAAGAAATAAAAGTAAAGATTCAGAAACTAAGTGTAATGACTCATAAAGCTTATCAAATTATGCTTTATTATTCATGATTTATGGTATTTTGGCTTTTTAATTTTATTCATGATCAAGGTAAGTCCTTTTACACTTTTTATGCATGATTTAAAAGTATGTTCAAATTTAGTTTTACTTATTACATTCACCTCCACATACTTAGTATATTCTAAAGTACCGACCACATATATATGTCTGTGGCTACATTACTTCATGATGTAGGTACCAGTTGTAGCCCACAACAACATGATCAGAACACAATGTCCAGCCAGCAGGTAATGAGTTCTTTTGATTTGAGAACTCGAGTCAACTCTAGTTCCAGTATTATATTACATTCAATCGCATCAATTAGAGATGGTTGGGGGTCATGTCCCGGCTACCTATAGTCAGTATTAGTTGAGGCAATCAACCAGAGTTTATGTATTCAGCCTTAGTTTTTTTTTTATAATTCAATGATGTAAATGTTCTCAAATAGTGTTGTATTTAATAAGTTCATCTAAGGACATCTCTTCCGCTTATTACTTCCAATTTTATGTCTTTATTTTAGTTATTTATAATTTATGTCGGTATCATAGGTTAGTTTGGGATCACTTGTGGTTCTAAGCATCGTGTGACATTCAGGGTGTAGTCTTGAGGCGTTATAGGTTATTTGAAGCTTATGTACCTAGCTATTCTCAAGTATGTAAATGCAATTGTGTCTTATAGTTGGGGCACTGCAAACTTAGCGTACTTGTATCGTTTTCTTTATAAAGCCTCATAAAGTACCCAAAATGAAATAGCAGGATTCCTACCACTACTTAGGGTATATCTAACAAGTGCAAAAATTATTTATTGATGTTTTTTTAGTTTATACACACAGACACATATATATATATGTATGTATGTTTGTATGTATGTATGTATGCATAAGGTTTGGGCGTAGGAGAGGATCAATGTCCTTAGATCTCAGATATTAGGACAAAGAGGTACAATAAATATTTTTCCTATTGGTTTGCCTCGGGGTCTACATGCTACTAGATAATTTGCATATTTTAGTTGGACAAACACTACTAAGCATGTGCTAAAAGTTTGTAGGGATGCACCTGCCTCTATGACAGAGGATCAAGTAAAATGTGTATTAATTTTATTTTAATTTTATGTAGATTGTAAATATAAATATATTTGCTTTTTTCTTTTCATGTAGTTTATTCGGGAACCACATAGTGATGATTTTATTGAGAATATTTCTGACTATTGCCACATTGGATGAGACATATAGCGTATTAGAGTTTCAATCTTTTGTTGGGATGTGGTAACGGTTCACTTGCCTGATAAAGTAATGGAGCAATTTGGTTGCAATAGGTGATTCCAACTCCTTTTTCATTTAATTTCGCCCACTTTCATCAAAATCATTGTGGAAGTCCAAATACAAACTGGGAGTTAGAACATGCATAGTGATTATCTTTTTGAAATGAATGAGACCAAAATATTTGTAATACACCGATCAATCATGGACTACTTTGGTATGATGAGCCTACCTTATTTGATTCAGATGCATTACTCTTCTTCTCATAGGTAATCTCACTCCTCATCCTCAATGTCAACAAGGTTATGTTCCTAATTCAACGGCATATGAAATAATGGTAAGTTAAACTTTGCTTATCTGATTTTGCTTTATCTATTATATATTAATAATAATCAAAACCTCCAAATTAGGAACTTAGATTTTCTTTAGTCTTTTTCAAATTGTACAGTTAAATGACTTGCAATTTAATTTCACAGGCGTGCATCACATTCATTTGATGCTTGATGGAGCTAAATTACTTGGAGATATGCCATCATGTGAGGACTTATACATGTTTATAAAAATGATGTTGGATCAAGGTTTTGATTATTTAAGATATATCCACAAGGCTAATAAGATTTATGTATCATTCGGTTATAGAAGAATTGAGGTACAACTTGACAATTATGCCCCCTATTTGTAAGTGAGAAAAATATGTTGTTGTTGGAAGGAAGGAATGTGATATTGCGAGATACCAAATGCCTGTTGAAATGAATTAAATGGGTCAGTCCATGCAAAATGCCCAACCAAATTCAGAAGATGATTAAGCAATAATTATTATTATAGTGTTTCCATTTCAAAGGGTTGCATTCAGGAATTCACTCAAGTATCAGGTATGACATATCAACATGCAGATATTATGTCATACATAATGCCATAGACTCCACAAATATCAGGGTATTCAAGTCCTTCATCATTTGAGAATATCTTTGGTAGTTATCGACCTTAACATTTTGAAAATGCCTCAAACTTTACCTTATCACTTGTACTTGTCCATTGATATCTATGATGCCATTAATAATTTAGAGGATTTGAACAATGATATGGAAGATAATGAGTAGGATGATTTCAATAATGAAGTGAAATGTAATAATCCAGAGGATGCAAGTAAAGGTTATGATACGACTATTCATCATGGTGAATTATCAATGAAAGAGAAGCGTATAATTATTGCTAAGATTTGTGGGACTGGTGTTTTACCATCTTTATGTTATTTTTTTCCTTAGCTGCACTTTTTAAGTTGAACATTTAAAAATTTAGCTTTGCATGACAGAGAGTCATTATGTTTACTAGCACGCCAAAAAGATAAAAGCAAAATCAGAAAAGGCAAAGGGTAAAAATGGACTATTTGTATAGTTAACTATCAGCAAACAAATATATTTTTTTACTTAGCTGTTCTTTTTTTTTTTGAATTTCATTAGGATTTTTGGTTCTACTAATGTGGCTTTCAGTCTGATTTGTGCGGACAATCTATATAGCTAATTAAGTGTTGATTTGTTTGTCTTTTGGAAGATGTTAATATGAGAATTATAATATAATTTTTAATATTCATCCTTGATTTTCAACCCTTAGTTAAATATTTTAGCAAGTTGTGTTGGACTTAGCAATTAATTCTCTTTGACTTGAGAAAATGTCCAAATTTCATATTTGCTAGCTCTAACGTTCATAAGAACATAAGTTTTTCTGATACATTTGAACTATTGTCATGCCTTTAGAATTTAACTAATTAATTAATTAGATTATATAATCAAATTTGTTATGTTGTTGTTGTTGCCGCTATAGATTTTATCAAAAATTGCATGTTTTATGATGCTACAATAGAAGGTGCATCTGATATATCTTCCTCTCCCTATATCGACTAACTAGGGAGAGTATGTATATGAAGAACGAGCAAAAAACTTTTACAAAATGACTGTATCAAAATGCAACTTAAATTTTTCATTAAAAAAGAAAATTAGTAGTTTTTATAGTGTAAGTTAGTAGTAATTTTTTTGGTTTCTCAAGGTATCCCCACAGCCGGCAGCCGTGAGATTAATCCTCCGTTCCTGTGTCAGCACACTAAGAGGTAGAAAATTAGCCACAGAGTTTTCTCCATTCGCCAGAGGCGGGGATCGAACCCCCGACCTCTTGCTTAAAGAACACAAGTTAGTAGTAATTGTTATGTGTATTGATATTAGATTGTTGCAAGTATTGTATCAAGTACTAAAATGCTTACCGGATAAAAAGTCATGTTGATTGTCTTAAATAGAATTATTTTATAAAAGCACTACTATGGTTAGATTGCTTACTTCTCTCCTTTATTCATAAACTACTGAAATAATTCGCGCTTCGCGCGGTTATAAATAACATTAATAGAAAATTAAATTATTATAAATTTGTTAATAATAGAATAGCAGAAAATTTTCATGAATATGCTTATAATAATCAATTATTACATAAATTGTTAAATTACAAATATAAAATTATATGTGTTTGTGTATGTGTGACTTCTATCTGTAATATATATTTTACCTCAAAAAAGTATGTGTAAATATCATGCATAAATGTTTTAAATAAATAGTAACGGAAGATGTAATATTTGTCCATTCATTTACATTTTTATTATCTACGCTAATTTATTTCCTTTCCTTATATTTTTTTTTTCTTATTGTTGTTCCTTTTTTCTTCTTAATTTTTTTATTCCTTAATGTATGTCTCTAAAAATTTTCTACCTCAAATAAGTTTGCTTTTTCTTCTCAAATGTTAATTATTTTAAATTATCAATATTAAGTATGATAAATATCACGTTTCATGCTATTAAATTCTTCTTAAAAAAGAAGAGAAAGTTAAAGTCCTTATGTTTCTAAGTCTTATTCGATGAATCAAAAGAATATTTACAATATTAGTGAGCAGTAATATCATCCTAATAATGAACCTATTTTGCAAGAAAAAGTCGTTAATTAATGACAATAGGCTATATTTTGTGAAATTATAGATTAATTATCTACCATGCAACTTTGAAATATATATACCCGCAGAAATATGATAAAAGACAAGAACAAAAATTATATAATTCAAAATTACCTTAATTTTTATGCATGCATGAAACACATGAATCGTGATGAACCTTTCCTTTTCTCACTTTCATTGTTTAGTTATATGATTTACAATATCACTATCTAATTAAAAAGAAAAATATAAAACAACTATATACCATCTTTGAGAAATCTAACAATACTTAGCTTTATAACTATAGTAAATATGTACAGATGAATAAATTATATATCGCTACCTTATCGATGTTGTCCCATAAAGATAGGAATAGATCGCTTAAAAATTATATATAGGGAAAGGGTATCGTTTCCACCCTAAACTATACCCGAAAAGTCTAAGTCACACCTAAACTATACTAGTGACCTATTACACACCTTAACTATAAAAAGGTGATATTATTACCTCCCCGCAACTCCCATTCTAAGGCGCGTGTCTTACACTTATTTTAGGCACGTCCAGCCTATTAAATAACAAAAGTAAACGGCTAAAAACATTAAGGAAAAAGTCATCGTTTCCACCCCAAACTATAGTCGAAAAGTCGAATCCACACCTAAACTATATAAGTGACCTATTACACACCTTAACTATAAGAAAGTGATACTTTTTACTGACGTGGTGCTGACGTGGCAGCGCGTGTAAAACATTACACCACATGCAAGTGGTGGTAGCCTGACAGGGTGTAAATAGTTTCACTTTTTCATAGTTTAGGTGTGTAATAGGTCACTAGTATAGTTTAGGTGTGGCTTCGACTTTTCAGGTATAGTTTGGGGTGAAAACAATGCCTTTTCCCTTATATAATTCAAAACTACCTTAATTTTTATGCATGAAGCACATGAATCGATGAACCATCCCTTTGCTCACTTTCGTTGTTTAGTTATATGATTTACAATATCACTATCTAATTAAAAAGAAAAATATAAAACAACTATATGCCATCTTTGAGAAATTAACAATGCTTAGTTTTATAACTATAGTAAATATGTACAGATGAATAAGTTATATATTGCTACCTTATCGATGTTGTCCATAAAGATAGGAATAGATCGCTTTATGCTTAAAATGAGCAATAGTAACCTCGTATCATTTTGTCAAATTATTTTTTTTAGTAATATTTTTGTCCAAGCTTTTAGGGTCTCTTGAGAATCTCCCAAGTCAAACCACCTACAAAGACAATAGTTTGAAAGCTAGAGGAAGACAAACACATTTATAATAATTAATAAGAAGTATAAAGAAAGAAATTATTTTAAATATACTAATAGATTAGAAAAACTAATCAAGATTTTCAGTGATAACAAAATTCTAACATAATTACATATACGTCCTGAGAGGAATAGGATCTCCCCTAAAAAACATAAGGTCGACTCTGTTGTGTAGGTTTCTTTCTTTGACAAATACTTTGAAAACTCTATATGAATCTCGTGCATTTTAGAACATGAAGAGGAGTTTATTTTTTATATTACCTACTTTTCCCTTCAAAAGATTGAAACTCATTGTTGAATTTTGCTAATCTTCATGTTGTTTATATATTTATTTTTATAAGGTATATAGTCTCTTGACATTCAATATTATTTAATATAATTAAGAGAGTTAAAGGAGTGACTTTTGAATTCTTTTAATATAGAATAAAAATAATTTTAAAAAAAGGACAAAGAAAATGAAAATCGTCACTGCTAAAGGAAAAAGCATTGTAGCAGCCAAAAGGAGAAAGTAATGAAAACTAAAATATTACTTTATTGCATTAAATGATATCTAATTTAATGAAAATGACTTTTAGGGTATCTAAACTGAAAAATAAATGAATAACTAAGAGAATGTAATTTAAGAATTAATTTTCAGATTTTCTAGTGAATCATATACTTGAAATTTAAAAAAAAGTGTCAAAAATTTGAGAAAAAAGACAAATGTCATTCTTGGCTTTAGAAGTATGTCACATCATCACTCCTATGTTTCTCTTTTATATTATATATAGATTACTAACTTTTTGTCTTACTAGAAATCAATATTTTTAGTAACTTTGACCTCCTGACAACCTATATATGTAAAATCCATTACTGCTACTTAGTTTTATAATGTAAGCTCGTGTTGACTGTTTCATAATTTATTAAAATACATTTAGTATTACAATATTAATAGTAGCGGGTTTAGATATCACAAAAAAGAAATTCTAATTGAAAGAAAAATAATATTTAAGCCAAGTGATGCTATGCAAATTGAAAGGAACCAAAATACATAGTTAAGCTAATTGAAAGTAAAATACAACTCAAAAGAATAGGAATATTTAATGTATCCACTTAAGTTTGATTACGAGTTGGACCTCAATGTCTATTATGCTCGATCATCCAATAGCTCATGCATATATTGCAGGGTCATGCTCCATCTCATTGGGTATTTTAGTTGTCCTTTGTCAATTAGGGTGACGATAGAATTCATTATTTATCATTATAAAATTTGGAATGGTCAATATGCCCCGTGCTAAATTGGTGAGAATGATCCAGAATATATAGCAACATAAATCTATATTGTGAAATGCTTGCTAACAAAATTTCTAGCTAGTTGTCTCAATCTTTCAGTAACTTTCATAACTTCTGAACACAAATAGTGTTAATTATACTATTTTTCACAATCATAGTTTTTTATCATTTAGTGAAACACAATGAGAATTACCACCAGTACCATCAACTTGTATAGATCTAACCTTATATACCCTGTGGATATATTTCAATAAAAAATAAAGTGTCTTTTTGAACATTCATAGTTCTTCTCCCACTTTATTTTGAAACTGTCTGTCTATAATTTCTTTTGCTCTACAAGTGGGTGCACTGTTTGAGATCTACGGGCATATCGTTCAACAGTTTGTGCTAATGAAAGTTGAAACATGGCAGTGACAGCCAAGCCTCAAGCTTACTTTAGAAGTCCATTGAAAGACTCTGAAAAATTTGTTGCCAACACTTTTCACTTTTTTAATCATGGCTAACCATCCATTTGTTCAACGAAATTTGCATGAGGCATTCATATGTTTCTTTATTCTCTTTCTTAATTTCCAACAGCAAAGCTTCAAACTTCCTAACTTGATCAGCCAAAGAAGCACCCCAAATCAGATTACTAAGGTCCCTGTTTGGAAATTGAGATTGAAAGTTACTCTTAAGATGATTTAGGTGAAATTGATGAAAGTCCTGAGGTTTCTAGAACCTCCATAACTTCGACTGATTAAAAAATTTTCCCTATCAGAGGTAATATCTACATCTTCTCTATTATTTATCACATGTGCGTTTAATTTTCTAAAAAATTATTTTATGGCTCTTTCGACTCCCTGCCAACAATAGCAAATGCTAGAGGAAGAATGTTATAATTTTCATCAATTTCAAAAATAATTAATAATTTTATCTCATATTACCAAACATAAGAGTTTCATCTACTGGAATAAATAGAACAACATGTTTGGAATTCATCAATGCATGACTTCAAAGACCAAAATACAAACTTGAAAGTTTTTACCTTTAGTGAACTCTTTGACTCTCCGTGTTTCATTCTATAACTATTCCATGATTAAAGTTCTGAAAAGCTGAAAAAAAATTAGGAAGCTCACTAAATAATTTGTGAAAATCACCATACACCAATTTAAATATGTGTTGACGTCCAAGCCACGCTTCCTTATATATTATTTGATGCTACCAACAATTTAAATATTTACATATAATAAAGATGAACTTAAATTGGTATCTAGGTTAGCATGACTTGTAGTAAGCCCTTCAGTATCACATATATGATTATTAAAACACCTTTCTATCTTCCAAAGGCTATCTCCAACCTTCTGGCCTCAAAGAAATCATAGACAACCCAATGAATTATAAAACCTGCATCTCACAATCTATAGTTTCTTACTTCATGTTGCAACCTTGAATTCTTTATTTTTTCTCAAACTCCAAATCATCACGGCCCATTTCAATTTAGATTTGTTGCTAAAATATATTTTTTTCAAATATCTTTTGATATCCTGAGACCAAACAAAATAACATTTTATCTTGAATTCACGTGTAGAGATAAAAATATCTTCTTCATTCCCAATGTAATAAAGTAGGTTATATTATGATTTTGTATTTCAGACACACTTTGATTAAATTGATTATGAAAATTTACACCAATATCATTTTGAGGTAAATCTACATTATCACCAGTATCTATATCGAATTCATTTTTTATGGTTTCACTCTTTCCATCATTTTCTGAAGGTTCATCCTTCTCTAAACTTTCCTCGTGAATTTTAGCATGTGTGTAATTATACAAATCAAATCTATCCCATCTTCTCTGTGAAAAAGTAATAGATTAGTGAAATAGTCATGCACGAGATTTCTTATTATTTTAAAAAAATAAAATAAAGATCACTCATCTGATGTCATATTGTCTGTGATTACTTCTAATATGTCATTGAATACTTTAGCCTTCATCAGATGATCGATATCCATATTCATTAGGGCCATCATCAAATAATTAGTGGATACTAGATGTTGCATTATATTCAACATAATGTGGCAAATTCATAATTTAGAGTCAATAAATTCATATGATAACTATGCTGGCCATTCATTTGAAATAGATTTTCTTGATTTGTTGGTTTAGTCTTTACATACCTCTCCAAAAGATTTATATCAGCTCTATTTGAAAAAATTTGAGAAATGACAAAAAATTATAGCAAAGGCTGGTCATTCTCAATTTTAAACTCAATGAACTTTGTAATGTTACCTTGAAATGAGCATGAATATTTTTCAGAAATATCCATTTGAATATTTAGTTGGATGAAATAGACATGCTAACAACCATTCTAGAACCTTCGTTGTATCTGAAGTCGTTTATTTCAGTAATTATTTCACCACCTCAATACAGAGCAACCATACGCATCACATTTTTTTTATAAATTAGTCATTTTTCTTGCTACAATTATAATTATTAAAATAGCGAAATAATTTTAATACATTATAAAATATTGACTAGTCATACCTATTAAAATTTTATAAATGTTGTTTCAACAACGAGGCACATAAGCAGAAGCTTTGCTTAAAATTGTAGAAATGTGTTGAACATTCTACTCAGACCATCTCTTATTAATATGTGGTTACTTTTTGCAATGTAACTTGTTGTTAATTGTTATTGTTAGTCACATTTTAGAGTTAAAATATTATTAGAAGTAACATTTTATTGGTAAATCAAACAGCAAAATTTTAACTTTGCAGGCTTGTAATTTAATTCGATAGAATGGTTATTCATAGTAATGTTTTTCCCCTTAAAACGTGATTACTGATAACGACTTTAATGTCAAATTTCGTTCAAAGATTCTGATGTGACAAAGTTCTGATTTGATTTGATAGTATCTTTACTCGAAGTAATGTTTCAAAACTAAAACGTAATTCATAATGACGAATTTAGCGTCAGATTTGTAAAAAGATTCTGATGTGGCCGAGCTGAAGAGTCTTGTTATTGTTGGTAACGTTTTAAGTCAAAAATATTACTAACAGTAATGATTCCTACTCTAATGTTATATGAAACTCTTTTTCATTCGTTAATTTTTTTTTAAAACATAATATGTTACTGTCAACAACATTCATAATAGTTTTTTAAAGTTATCAAAAAATATATTACCTGAGTGAATTGATTTAAAAAATAACTTATTTTGATCAAAAATTAAAGAAAACTTTGATTAAACATAAACATATATACTACAATAATGGTTGGCTAGAGTTTATTTTTGTTTCTTTTAGACCTATTAGTTGTAACTTGTTAAGAAGAAATGTATGTAATTACATGAAGTATGAGTTGATTTTTTCAAGTATAAAGGCTAATAGAATGAGTTGAGCAGCAGTCGTCTAGTCGACAATTAATTCATTTGGAATAGATCATCAGCCTCTTCTTCGTTTTATGTATGATGAATATGTCGTACCTTAATGGCGCGCAAGCAGTCAGTTAATGAGTCAATTTTTTAAAAAATAATCTCAAACAGATCATATAAAGATCAAGATCCCCACACATCATCACTACCACTATTATGATTCGAAAAATTTCCATTAAAAATCTATTTAGATGGTGATTAATGATTGTGTCATAATACATCGTATAATATTATCGTATTGAGATGTATAGTAATGTATATAAAAAAACATAAGTGATGTATAAATTGTTAGGTTCAAGGTGTATGTATGAATGGAAAATGGAGGAAAAATAGTGGAGAAAAATAGAGTCACTAAAATGGAAAGTGTACTCTTTTATGGAAAGTCTACTAAATTCTCCCACATTGGTGGGAGAAAGAAGCTTTCAAGTGTTTATATTGAAAAGCACAACTCACCATGGATAACTGAAGCAAAGAACAAGAGCTGCCTCATGCCTTCATCGTCGTCGCTCGATCGGCTTCAGATTCAAATTCGGATTTGTCAAATGATCGATCAATGAGATCTACCTTTTTGGACAAAATTAATTTGAAACTTGATGAACAAGTAAAATTTTAATCTAAAAAACCCAATAGAAATATTTTTCTCCATGTGTGGACGCATTTCAGATGGATGTGACCCTTCAAGGAAAGAGGCACACTATTTTGCGTAAAGTGGCATCTAAGCGTGCACCCTAGCGACCTGCAGCCGCAGGTATAGCACGAAAAACACTGGAATTTTGACAGTTTCACCTACGGTCGTAGATTGGGAGTAGTTCCAGCACAGACTTGGCGCAGGTGACGTGACTGCATTTAATAGGTGTCTTATTGTTGAACCAATGCTTTCTTTTCGAAGGGGCACCTTAAGGCTATAAATACCTGACATATTCCTCAGGTATTGACATGAATTTTTATAGCAAAAACAATCTTCTTCTCTTCAAAAACTCCTTGTGATCATTAATTGTTGAGTGAGTTTGACGAATCCAATAATTTGAGGTACCACTATTGTTGGATTAAAAGTCATTTTATCCTAGGAGAAAAATTTTGTAACCTCGGGTACTTGAGGGAAATTATTTCCTTAAGGACACTCTGTGAATTTGGGGGACTTGGCTTTAACTTTCTGTTTCATCTTATTTCTGAAAGAATAACGCACTTCTTGGATAGATCATTTTTGATCTTGTGTTGAAGGTGTTGATACTTCAAAGTTATTCTTGAAAAAGCTTTGGTCTTGAAATTGGTTGAAGTGTATTGTACATAAAATACAGATTTCTGTTGTACCCAAAAACATAGAAAATAACAATCTTAAGAAAATAAATAATTTTACAGAATCTGTATTTTTTTGGTTTCTGGAGATTAAACCTTTAAGCTTTATACTCCGTTTGAGCTTAACTAGTGGTTTACAAAAATAAAATCTCCATCACAAGTTAAAGATCACTCAATTGATGATTGAAAGTCATAAAAACTTCATCGTTAAACTAGAAACAAGGAGTGTTTAAAGTTGGTACAACTTTCTAAGTAGTATTTCTATATACTAAAGTTACTGTCTTGTTGTGACAGGAAAATGACTAGTGAAAGTCAAATGCATGATACTGTAGCGACTGTGTCAGCAACTAGTATTACCACGATGAGTCGTACTAATGCTCTGTAAGCAATGGAACCAGCGGAGAAACCCAAAAAATACACGGGTATTGACTTCAAAAGGTGGCAGTAGAAAATGTTCTTCTACCTCACAACTCTTTATCTTCAAAGGTTAACATTTGAAGAAGCCCAGAGGTATCCAAGGGAACCTCTGACCAAGAGAAATTTGTTATTGTGGAGGCTTGAAAACACTCTAATTTCCTTTGCAGGAATTATATTTTGAATGGTCTCCAAGATGACCTTTACAGTGTGTATAGTGAAACAAAGACAGCAAAAGAGTTGTGGGGAGCGCTAGAAAGAAGTATAAGACTGAGGATGCGGGAACCAAAAATTTATTCGTTGCAAGATTTCTAGAATATAAAATGATTGACAGCAAGTCTGTTGTATCCCAAGTGCAGGAACTGCAAGTGATTATCTATGATCTCCACGCAGAAGGTTTGATCGTGAACGAGGTATTTTAAGTCGTAGCAATTATAGAGAAGTTACTACCGTTATGGAAAGACTTTAAGAACTACTTGAAACACAAGCGAAAGGAGATGTCAGTCGAAGATCTGATAGTGAGACTGTGCATTAAAGAAGATAATAAAGGTGCAAAAAGAAGGTTGAAAGAAAATTCTACAATAAGTGGAGCACATATTGTAGAAGATGACCACAACTAGAAGATGACCACAACAACTCCAAAAATGAAAGAAATATGGACATGAAAGAAATCAACCCAAGAAGAAATTCAAGGGAAAATTCTTTAACTGTGGCAAGATTGGCCACAAGTCTACAGATTGTACTGCCCTGAAGAAAGAAAAGAAGAAGGACCAAGCAAATATAGCTGACTCCAAGAAAGAAACAGATAATCTATGTGCCATGTTATCTGAATACAACTTGGTGGAAAATCCTCAAGAATAGTGGATAGATTCTGGTGCCACCTGCTATGTTTGTGCTAATAAGGAGTTGTTTGCAATGTTCACTCCGGCTCAAGAAGAAGAAAAATCTACATAGCTAACTCCGCTACTGCAAAAGTAGAGGAACAGGAAAAGTATGCTTGAAAATGACTTCAGGCAAAGTGTTGACACTCAACAATGTCCTGTATATACCGGAGTTATGAAAGAAGTTGATTTCTGTATCACTTCTAGACAAAAACAGATTCAAATGTGTAACTGTTTCGGAAAAAGTTGTAATTAGCAAATGAGAAGTATATGTAGGAAAAGGCTATCTCACTGTGGGCCTATATAAGATGAATGTAATGACTATTGAAATCAATAAAAGTTCTGTTTCTTCTTACTTACTTGAGTCTAATGAATTATGGCATGAACGTTTAGGACATGTCAATTATAAAACTTTACAAAAACTAATTAACTTAGAAGTTTTGCCAAACTTTGGTTGTAATAAATTAAAATATCAAACGTGTGTGGAATCAAAGTATGTCAAGAATCCGTATAAGTCCGTTGAAAGGAATTCCAATTCCTTAGACTTAATACACACTGACATTTGTGATATAAAGTTAACACCATCAAGTGGTGGGAAAAAGTATTTTATAACTTTTGTTGAAAATCAGTTAGAGAAAAAGATCAAAACTATAAGAAGTGATAGGGACGGAGAATATGAATCTCCCTTTGCAAAATATGTGTAGAGAATGAAATTGTCCATCAAACTATAGCCCCGTATTCACCTTAATCTAATGGAATTGAGGAAAGGAAAAACTGAACTTTGAAGGAAATTATAAATGTCTTGCTTATAAGTATAGTTTTACCCCAAAACTTGTGAGGGGAGGCTATCCTTACAGCTAACTGAATACTCAATAGAGTTTCCCATAGTAAGACACAATCTATTCCATATGAAAAATAAAAAGGAAGGAAACCCAACTTGAGATATTTCAAAGTGTGGAGGTGTCTAGCGAAAGTTCAAGTTCCTATGCCTAAAAGATTAAAGATAAGACCTAAGACGGTGAACTACATATTCATATGATGTGCTAAAAGTAGCAAAGCATGTCGATTTTTGGTTCATAAATTTGAACATCTGGATATCAATGAAAATACGGTATTGAATCAGACAATGTTGAATTCTTTAAAAACATTTATCCGTATAGAACTAGACATAAACAGTCTAGTGGGGGGTCTAAACGACCTCAAGATGAAGCAAGTGAGAATGTACATAATGATGAGAATCCAAGACATAGTACATGTCAAAGAACGTCAATTTTGTTTGGATCAGATTTTGTAATATTTCTCTTAGAAAATAAACCTCAAACTTTTAAGAAAGCGATGTCGTCGTTAGACTCATCCTTTTGGAAAGAGACAGTCAATGGTGAGATTGATTTAATCATAAGAAACCATACATGGGAGTTGGTTAATCTTCCTCCGAAAAATAAACCTTTAGGTTCTAAATGGATCTTCAAAAGAAAAATGAAAGCAAATGGTACTATTGACAAATACAAGGCAAGACTTATGGTAAAAGGCTTCAAACAGAAAGAAGGCCTTGATTACTTTGATACATACTTGACAGTAAAAAGGATAACGTCGATTTGAATGTTAATTGCCTTGGCGGCAGTATATGATCTTGAAATCCATCAAATTGATATACAAACAGCATTCCTGAATGGAGAATTGGAGGAAGAAATCTATATGGAACAACCCAAGGAGTTTGTGGTTCTAGGAAAAGAAAATAAGGTATGTAAACTTATTAAGTCATTGTATGGACTAAAACAAGTACCTAAACAATGGCATGCGAAGTTTAACCAAAACATGTTGGTAAATGGGTTCAAGATAAATGAATGTGATAAGTGTGTCTACATTAAAGATACTCCAAATCATCAAGTCATTGTTTGTTTATATGTGGATGATATGTTGATCATCAGTAGAGACATTTCTGACATAAATGCAATGAAATGAACGTTCGAGAGCAAGTTCGATATGAAAGACCTTGGAGTTGTAGATGTGATCTTAGGAATAAGAATCCATAGAACTCCACAAGAGTTGGCATTGTCACAGTCTCTCTATATCAAAAAGGTACTTGACAAATTCAAGCATATGAAATTTGGTATTGCCAAGACTCCATTGGATGTGATTTTCACACTTTGAAAGAATGAAGGTTAAAGTGACTCACAATTGGAATATGCAAGAGTATTGGGATGTCTAACGTATATAATAAACTGTACACAATCATATATAGCATGTGCTATTAGTAAGTTGAGTTGGTACACTAGTAATCTCAACAAGACTCATTGGATGGCAATGAAAAGGGTTTTGGGTTCTAAAATACATCCAAGACTATGCTTTGCATTATAATTAAATATCCTGCGGTTCTTGAAGGATATAGTGATGCAAATTGGATCACCTGTTCAAATGAAGTAAAATCCATTAGTGGATACGTATTTATAATAGCTAGAGGAGCAGTCTCTTGAAAATCATCCAAAAAGACATGTATTGCTTGCTCTACAATGGAATCAAAATTTATCGCATTAGATAAAGCCGGTGAAGAAGCAGAATGGCTCTGAAATTTCTTGGAAGATATTTCTTATTAGCCCAAACCAGTGGCACCAGTGTGCATACACTGTGATAGTCAAGTAGTAATATGTAGGGCAGGGAGCACAATGTACAACGGTAAATCTCGTCACATAAGAAGGGGACATAATACCATTAGAGAACTTCTCTTTAGTAGAGTTATCACTGTTGACTATGTAAAGTCAAAGGATAATGTGTCGGATCCACTTATAAGAGGCCTATCTATAGAAAGAGTTGAAAGGACATCCAAGGGAATGGGTTTAAGGCCTAGGACAAGTCAGCATGGCGATAACTCTACCTAGAAGACTGGAGATCCCAAGATCTAGGTTCAAGGAGATCTAACAAAGTTATGTCTGAAAAGTTCAACATTGTCAGTATACCAACTCATTCTCGTGATATAGACAATGTTTAGTAAACAAGGATAAGACTTAAGATGAAAAGTCTTTTAATGATTATCTAAATTTGATAGATTTGGCCAAATAGTTTAATCTATAGGATTGAACATTTAGAAATCACCTATGTAAGGGCAAAGTGGAAGCTGCTTCAAGGAGGATGTTCGTAAAGTCCATTCTCTAAGCTCTCATGAAACTGAGACGTGTTCATGGCTGAAAAAAATAAAACCGTGAGAACCATAAATGGTAAAAGACTGGTTGTGTGACATGTGTTGTCTAGGTGTACATTAAAGCTCGACGGTTCAAAGATATCAAATCTAATATTGACCGAGTGCATCCGATGCATGTTAACTACGGAACGTTCAAAGGAAAACTCACTTATCCAGATGCAATCAGCCTTTGCTCAATGATCACATGTTTGTTCGTAAATTCTTTAAAAGATAGTCATTCCCCATTCATTTGGGGGATTGTTGGGTTCAAGATGTATGTATGAATGGAAAATTGAGAAAAAATAGTGGAGGGAAATAGAGTCACTAATATGGAAAGTGTGCTCTTTTATGGAAAGTCTACAAAATTCTCCCACATTGGTGGGAGAAAGAAGCTTTCAAGTGTTTATATTGAGAAACACAACTCCACTTGGATAAGAAAGGAAAAGAACAAGAGGTGCCTCGCATCATTGTCGTCGTCGCTCGCTCAGCTCGGCTTCGGCTTTTGATACGGATTTGGATTTGGATCTAGATCAATCGATAATATCTATCTTTTTGGACAAAATAAATTTGAAACTTGATGAACAAGTGAAATTTTAATCCAAAGAGTCTGATACAAATATTTTTCTCCATGCACGGGTGCATTTCGAATGTCATGCAAACGCATGCACAACGCACCTCGAACGGATGCAATCCTTCAAGGGAAAAGGCACACTGTTTCGCGTAAAGTAGCATCTACGCGCGCCCACTGGCGACCTGCGGCAGCAGGTCCAGCGCAGGTATAGCGCGGAAGACACTGGAATTTAGGCAGTGTCACCTACAGCCGCAGATCGGGCGTAGTTCCAGCACAGACTGGGCTCAGGTGACGTGACTGTACTGAATAGGTGCCTTTTTGATGAACCAATGCTTCCTTTCCAAATGGACACCTTAAGGCTATAAATACCTGACATACTCCTTAGGTATTGACATGAATTTTTACAGCAAAAACAATCTTCTTCTCTTCAAAAACTTCTTGTGATCATTAACTGTTGAGTGAGTTCAACGAATCCAATAATTTGAAGTACCACTATTGTTGGATTGAAAGTCATTTTATCCTGGGAGAAAAATTTCATAACCTCGGGTACTTGAGGAGAATTATTTCCTTAACGACACTTCGTGAATTCGGGGGACTTGGCTTTAACTTTCTGTTTCATTTTATTTCTGAAAGAATAACACACTTCTTGAATTGATCACTTTTGATCTTGTGTTGAAGGTGTTGATACTTCAAAGTAGTTCTTGGCAAAGCTTTGATCTTGAATTTAGTTGAAGTGTATTGTACATAAAATACAGATTTCTATTGTATCCGAAAATATAGAAAATAACATAAATAAGATTGATAACTGACAAAATGAGAAAATAACTTAATAACGTGATTATATTAAATCAATCATTCCGAGACTTTCGTCAATACCTAAGATGAATTCAACTATATCATATAATTAATCTTAAATACCAATCACAACAAGCATTTATATTTAAGCTAAGGACTAAAAATCAATACAGCCATCCAAACAAGCTGTAAAAAGACCATATCTTAATCATGATAAATTAATAATAGAACACAAGCGATTAAAGATCAAGATAACCATACGATAGCGGAGTATTAGGAGTCATCTCACAAAATCCACCCACCACCTTTCTGTGTTCGATTTACTCTCTCTCTCTCTTGATGGAACCCGAAATTCTTTAGTAAAATTCGAAACATTCAGTTTTACCTGTCTCTTTGGGAGAAGAAGAGAAGGGAGAAAAATCACAACCTTTCCCTTCTCCTCTCTTCTCTCTCTCCCCCCTAACAAAAAACTATGCAATTCCAGGCCAGCTTCTTCATTAGCAACTTATTCCCTTTCCCATTGCGGCCGGGACTTAAACGTCCTCGGCCATCACCCACCGCTTCATCCTATGAGACTCCTCTCTTCTCCCTCTGCTCCCTCTGTTAATTCCGATGTCTTGGCGCCCTCGCCCTCGCCCTCGCCTTCCACGTCTTCATCCTTGTCCCATTTGATTGCTTCTCCGCATGGTCCATTTGAATTAATATTCACAGATCCAACTTCTAAACCCACTGTCATCCTCCCTACTATTCCTGCTGTTGACGGCATTTCTGATTTGGCTGACATCTCGTTAGTTCTCGGTATTCTTCTTCTCTCCCTTTTCTCTTTCGCTCTTATTTTCCACCTCCGTATTAGATCCCGTCAATTGCCTCATTTACAGAATTTCAATTCTCTCTGGGTTGTCAGATTGCTTCTCGTCTTTTTTGCTTGTCTTGGTGCTGTTAACGAAGTCATTCGCCTGCCCTTCATTCGGCAAAAATATCTTTACCCTCTTTTACCATCTCTCTCCCTGGATGAACAAGCTGAGATTTGTAAGGTTCACGTGGTTCTCTCTTTGGGATTCTTCGAACCAGGTTTCCTAATTACTCTTCTTTTCTTGGTCAACGAGTCGATCAAGACGCAAAATCCTTTTCGGACGTGGGGGGTTGCACTCGTCTGCTTGGCGTGTTCTCCAATCCTCCTACTGCAATCGTTCTTCGTGTTCTTTCCACCTTTGGAAGAAAAATTACCCCCATACATTCACGCGAGTTTTTACCTTTCAACTGACCAGGTCGGAAACAAATCAGTTCTTTGCACCTATCCAATGTTCAGTTGCGTTGCGTTTGGGGTATTCAGCGTTGCTTATTCGTTAGCATTTTTGTTGTCATGTTGGAGGGTGGTTGCGTTTGTGATCAACAAGAAAATTCGGGTACGGCTGAACATGCTTGCCACATCGTTCATGATATTATTGCCGTTACAGATTCTTTGCTTAGGATTGTCGGCGTTGTGGCCACCGGCACATCCTACACATGAATACATTGTACTGGCGATGGACCTTGCCTTTGCATGGTGCGTGGTGATTGGGGAGGTCATTTTGGTAATAAAGCCAATTGCAGATGCATTAGATGCCGGTGGAGCATGTTTCGCCTGGAGTCCCGGAAGCAGGTCAGTGATCTGTCCTTTTCGAGTAGATGCACCATGTTCTAATTTAATTTAAAAGGCCAATATACCCCTGTTACTGTATTAAATAAGTTCATTCATATTCTTATGGTTGGAAAATTATCTCTTATTTGCTTTGATCCTAATGAAACTCCCATTTGAAGTGTAATTTTAATTCATAATAATAAATAGAACAATAAATCTGGTCTTCTATCTAGAAGTATTTTGACACGTCGGATCCATCTCATCTATGCTGAAGCGCCTTTAATTCAATGAAAAATAGATTGAGACTATTTGCTAATAGCAAGTGTGTGGGATTGTTCCACAGCACAATGAAAGGTAACTTTTAAGATTTTGTAAATTAGAAAGTGCTTATAAATTGTAAAATTAAGGGTGACCAACTTAAGGTGACTGATTTTGGCGTATAACACTTATAAACATATTTTATAAAATTTGTCAAACACGTAGTAAGTTATAAAAACAAAAAAGAAGAAGAAGCTAGTTTGAAAGCATACACCTACATAAAACAACAGAAGTTATTGTCGACCTTCTCGCCAATTAAGGAGGAGCTAAGAAGAAAAACTTTTTGATAGGCGAAGAATTTTGATAGTTAGCTTCGGTGTTTGCAAATGGTGTCGTATGAGTTGACATTCTAGTAACTATGTTTAAGAGACAACTTATAATT
Source organism: Capsicum baccatum var. pendulum (assembly GCA_030864225.1). Lineage (NCBI taxonomy): Eukaryota > Viridiplantae > Streptophyta > Magnoliopsida > Solanales > Solanaceae > Capsicum > Capsicum baccatum. The sequence goes on along the minus strand of CM061555.1, from coordinate 112,759,427 downwards.
TGTAGTGGTGAGGTAGACATTACTGAAACTACTAACTAATGTTCTCACTAACTTTTATTTTTTCTTAGTATGTATGCATGGGTATGTGTGTGTGTCTATGCAGTTAATAAAATAAAATTCTGAATACGAAATTGGCACTTCCAGGTCAGGGCGTCCTAGAAGTGAGGGGAAGAGGGTGGATAATGGGAATCTATAGCAATGAACAGAGGACATGAAGGGCATCATGGTCTGATCACGTTCCAATCATTGTTTTTCAAGAGAGAAATGAGGGGGCCAATTTTTGACTATTTCAGTGTGTATATGCTTGGTGGATTCATCAAGCATAGAGGGGAGGGGGTTATTTAGTAAGTTACACTTCGTTTATACTCTATTTATTACTCCTTGGAGGAAAATGTGTTTATACTCTATTTATTACTCCTTGGAGGAAAATGTGTACATCATTCAGTTTGATATTCAGCACTTTCTTCTGCCCTCTTGTACAAATCTTTTTCTTCTTCTTTTTAGTAGTTATATATGTCAAATTACGAAAAAGAATTTACTAATTTTGATTTGTCTAATATGATTTTTGTTAATATGAATAATCTTGTCTTGAAAATCAAAAGAACTTGTTTTTGAGAGAAGCTATCTTTTAGCTTTTGCTTAAATATTTACGGAAAAAATTTTGGTACACAAGATAAGTATAATAATTTTGGGATAAAATTTGAGATTAATTTTATCTCATGTTGGTGTAAAAAGTTACCTATACTCGGTGTATACACCAAACTGATGTAATTTACAATGATTAAATGATTTAGTGAAGTAAAATATGTATTAATTAATTATGATTAAGTAAAATGAACTCTAAATTCAAATACATAGCATGCATTTATTGACTTAACGTATACATAGTGTGTAGGTAAGTTTTTACCACTTACGGGTCGTTTAGCGGTTGGTTAGAATAATAGAGGTACTACTAATGTAGGAAGTAGTTATGAGGTAATCTATGTTAGAATTTAATTATTTATTTATTAGTTATTCTACTTTCTAAACTGCATAACTCAAAAAAATTTAAGTGTTTTAGTTATGGAAGATTCAAAATAGCAAATCAAATAGTGTATTAATTAAATACATGAATAACTTATCTCCTAATGGCTATCAAACCTTGTACAGTATTACTTACATAGGATTTTACATCTATACATAACTCATCTCCAAATCGACTAGCAAATGATTCCTAATTTTTTTAAAACCAAAAGCTTGGCCAAACTCTTCATTCTCTAAATTCGAGGATACCTTTTTTATATAAATAAGTAATTACTTTTAACCTTTCATCAAAAATTTGGCCAAAGAAGTTATTAATTCAGTTCAGCATATCTTAGTCGACTTATGTTATAGTTCTATTTTCAAAGATTCCAATTTTCATTTGTTAAAAGTTGTTATGTAATAAATCTTGTGATGATTTTTAGTTTTGTTTTGTTTTTTTAATTATTTTGCCTTTTTCCGTTGTTGTATCATTTATGAGTTGTGCGGATGGTGCCATGGTGTTCGAAGTGTTCAGTAGTAATTTATATGAATTTGAGGTTTTGAATAGCCTTTAAAAGTGATATAGTTGACTTTGATCAATATTTTGTGATTCGAATGACAGATAAAAGTTTTCATCAGTTCTATTAAATTTAAAATGTCAAATTTGAACTAGTAGCATGATTGATTTGGGTTTTAAACCTATATAATGAGTTTTAAGTGCTTGAGCGAGAAACTATTTCCTTTGGCCTAATGGGGTTCCCTGGGTGAAACTTAATGATAACAATCTCTTTTGGTAAATCTGATGATTAAGTCCAAACATCAAAATTAGCCTCGTATCGCTATTGATTGTGCCGAATAAATCTTAAGGGTCCGTTCAAAATGCTTTTTCACTTAAAATTCAGCTAGTGCAATCGTTAGCCCTTCTTCGCATTCGTAGCCCTGTGGTCGCGTTCACGGAGAAGGAAATTATTATCCTTCGCATACCCACTGATGGATCCGCGTTCACGAAGACTAACCGAGTCCAAATTGATTTTTTCCTTCTATGCATTCGCGACCGATCCACAATATTCACAGTTGGTCTACGTCAGTAGCCTTCGAGAATGTGAGGGGATGACCGCATTCGCAATGAAGGCACTGTTGATCAGAACAGTACAAGTATCCCATTTTCATGATTTAACTCCATTTTCACCTTTTTCAAGCTTGGGAAACACGATTTTGGGAGAATCTAAGAGGGTTTTGCATCAACTTTGATTTGGTGTAAGCTTTTAAACCCATTTTTATCTATTATCCATTGATTTTATTGCAAAATAATCTCTAAAACATGGATTTTATACTTGAAATTTTGGATTTTTATCGGTAGAGAGAGAAATGAGTATTTTGGTGATTTCTAATTCAATTTCAACTTGATTTTTTATGGGATTTTAGATTTAAAACTCTTATGCTATGGGTAATGTGATTCTTTATTAAAAATTCAGTTTTACCCTTTTATTTTTGGGATTGATTTTCAAGATAGGTTATGACTTAATACTATGAGTTGGGTGTAATCTCATTTTTTATATTATTTAAGATTGATTATTATTATTATCATGATGCTTGAAGGAGGGCTTGTGTTGACTTTATTTTGGTTGGAGAGCTTATTTCGTTGTGATGCCCGAGCGGGAACTTGTATTGACGTTTTTATTTATTTGAGAGCTTATTATCATTGTGATGCTCGAGCAGGGACTTGTCTTGAATTCGTCCATGTCTTGTATGGTTCTTTACTATCGTATTGTCATGAGGGGCTTGTATCATGATTTGTTGAGTTTTGGGTTATTTAAGATCATTTATATTTTTTTTCTTTGATCATGCATACTCATTCATCACTCATTTTTATGAAATTGGTACTACTATGGAACTTGAATTTTTTTTGAAAAATAAAATGAATAATTTTATAAAATGCCTTAGTCTAGGAAAGTGCCAGCAAGGTTGATTGATGAGCTTGCATTAGTATATGGGTTGCAAACTTTCTATGAGGGAAAAAACTTACCCACCCCCGATGTACACATCAAATAATATAATTTATCATAGTTAAATAATTTAGTGAAGTAAAATACATGTTTATTAATTATGATTAAGTAAAATAAACTTTAAATTTAAAACATGACATGCATGTATTGGCTTGATGTATGCACTGGGTATGGTTAAGTTTTTACCTCCATGAATCCTCTCTTGGAATCTTAAACTCAGAGGGTGTATACGAAGTGAGCGTTGAAACATAGTATTAATACCATACCATCATGTTTAAGATCATTTATATTTTTTTCCTTTGATCATGCATACTCATTCATCACTCATTTTTATGAAATTGGTACTACTATAGAACTTGAATTTTTTTTGAAAAATAAAATGAATAATTTTATAAAATGCCTTAGTCGAGGAAAGTGCCAGCAAGGTTGATTGATGAGCTTGCATTAGTATATGGGTTGCAAACTTTCTATGAGGGAAAAAACTTACCCACCCCCGATGTACACATCAAATAATATAATTTATCATAGTTAAATAATTTAGTGAAGTAAAATACATGTTTATTAATTATGATTAAGTAAAATAAACTTTAAATTCAAAACATGACATGCATGTATTGGCTTGATGTATACAATAGGTATGGTTAAGTTTTTACCTCCATGAATCCTCTCTTGGAATCTTAAACTCAGAGGGTGTATACGAAGTGAGCGTTGAAACATCGCATTAATACCATACCATCATGTTTCTCTACATTGCATCTCTTATACATGGGTGATATTGTGTTTTAGATATCTTTTTACGCGATGTTGCTATACTTATATTGTTGTTGAGATTGTATCATTATATTGTTAGGAGCAGTGTGGCTTCATCCACTGAGACGTTTTTGTATGTAGAGCACTTATCATATTTGTAGTATTATTTTGCTTATTCAATTGTCTACTTATCTTGGTCGATCTATGATATATATTGGGTACAAGTGGACCGTAATCACTCCTACCTTTTAGTGCCTTTTATATGTAGATCCTAGCTTGAGTTCTATTTGTAGTTCGTTATTCGCACAACCTTGAGATCTATCTGAGTTGTGGTGAGCTTATCTACCAAGGTTGGATTAGGATAGGTGCTATTACGACCTCAAAATTCTGGGTCATGATAAGTTACAAAATTTTGGGTCATGATGAGATGGTAACAGAGCGCTAGGTTGACCAGTCTCATAAATAAAAGAACAAAATGTCTAATAGAGTCTCATAGATTAATATGTTAGCATTTGTATTTATCTTTGGGAGGCTATGAGACATTTTTAGGAAAAATATGTAATTTGATTTCTTATCGTGTGTGTTATTCATGCTCAATATTCTAAACTTGTATCTCATTCTTTCTACATATATAGTGATAACTCAATCAAGAGTTATTGGTGATACTGAGCCAGCACTCGTTATGAGGCCTTTATCATGGGTGAGACAGATATTACGATCAAGACAGGGATAGAAGTAGGGCATGAGGAGTGGTTCTGGCTAGAGGGTATGCTAAAACGGCCTCTCACGAACCAGTGATTGATCATGTTGATGTGATTTCTCAACTAGATAGTGTAAGACCAACCCAGGCCGCCTAGGGTTTCATTGTTATCTTTGTATTATAGGATGTTTTTATCTGGCATTTGAGACGCCTGTATGGCACCTTTCAGGCAGGTACTACCAGATACACCATTTAGTTGTTAGATGAGAAAGGGTGTTCAACCACCTTGGCAGGTTTCTATTTAGGGTTTTCAAACTTCTAAGACACAATTATATGTTGGTTTATCCCCATATGTTGATTTTTTACTTACCAGAATTGTTACTCTGCATATGATTCCTGGTATAGTGATATTTGTTGATGTGCAAAAGAGCTTTGAGAGATTTATGAGAATGGCCCCTCCCAAGTATTGTGGTGCTATTGGTGAGGATACATACGAGTTCTTGGTCAGTTGTCAGGAGAGGTTGCATACCCTCCGTTTTCTTGAGTCTCATGACTTTGATTATACCACCTTCTAGTTGACTAATACAACCAAACAGTGGTGGAGGTCCTTTGTTGGTTGTAGGATGGTAGATTCTCCCTGTTTGACTTAGACCTAGTTATTAGAGATTTTCCTTGAGAGATATATGTCCTTTAGCTTGAAGGATAAGTTAAGGGTTGTGTTTGATGACTTGGAGAAGGATACATGATTGTTGCTGAGTACGGGTTGTTTTTATGCTTTGTCTAGGCATATTATGGCCACCATCTCTACAGTGGTCGAGAGGATTAGAAAGTTTGTGAAATGATTGACTACTACTCTTCAGTTGGCTATAACTTAGTTAGTGACTATAGTTGTCTCCTTTCGCTAGCTTGTGGATCATGAAAAAAAAATTAGGAGTATTCATCTAGGTGTTCATGGTAGCGATGGTAAGAGGTTACACTGATAGGGCAGTGTTAGTGGTAATTCATTATGAGGTAGGGATTCTTTAGGCAGTCTCTCATGTTTACCACAGTAGACTAATTCAGGCAGTATTATAGGTTCAGATAGTTGATTTGTGGTTTATAAGGCTTTGAGTGGGTAAAGGTTAGGTCATGCACGCCGAGGGTCACATTCAAGTTTTTGAGGTTATGGAGGGTGTTCTGGTTCTTTTACGCCCTCATAGCATGATTCATCGATCAAAAGATGCTATATATTTGATAAGTTTGTTCACTTAGCCCAAGATTTCCCAAATATATAATAGAGTTTATAGCTTCAGCTTTGGCAGACATCAGTACCTCCAGGAAAAAAAAGGTGCATAGGATAGTAGATGTGGATCTTTGGGTACCAAGGATGGAGATCAGAAATCTTGTAGTAGTGGACGAGGATTTGCTCAATCAAAATGAGGAAGACATAGGCAACTCTATGCTTTTCTAGGGAGACCTGAGGCAGAGGGCTCTGATATCGTCATCACATATATCATCCTATTTTGTCATTATCCTACTTTAGTGTCGTTTTTCCTTGGGTCTATATTCTATCTATCTATATATTTTTTTCTAATTTGGTTCTATATGTGAATCCCTTGTTGTACCCATTCATATTTCTATCCTCGTAGGTGATTCTTTAGTGGTGTATCGGGTGGACCGATCGTATGCAGTGACTTTTTTGGGGAATGACCCTTAGGAAAATTTGATAATCATAATATATTCAATTATTATGTTATATTGGATATGGACTAACCGTCTCCTTATTATGTTTTTTTGTATTATTGTGCCAAGACCATTACCTGAATCATACCAGATGTTACAAGGTTAGAGCAGGGCACTCCTAGTTCATGTCTTAAAGGGGTTATATTTTTTCCTTATGCCTATTACATGGTAGAGAAGGGATGTCTATCTTACTTGGTTTAGGTGCAGGATTCCATTTTTTATTCACCAGCTTCATTGTATTATGTGAGAGTTATTAGGGAGTAATGAATGTATTTCCTATGGACTTGCCTGTCCTTCGAATAGGGATATTGATTTTACAATTGACATGGAGATAAGGAGCACTAAGCCCATTTCTATTTCTACTTATAGGGTGGCTCCGACAAAGTTGACAGAATTAAAGGAGTAATTGCAAGATTTATTGATTAAAGGGTTTATTCGATTGAGTATTTCACCTTATGGTACTCCTATTTATGTGTTAAGAAGAAGGATAGGACCATGAGGATGTGTATTAATTATTGATAGTTGAACAAAGAGACCATCAAGAACAAGTATCCTTTTCCACTTATTAATGATTTGTGTGATCAACTTTAGGGTTCGACAATGTTTTCAAGATTGACATGTGTTCTGGTTACTATCAACTTAAGAGTAGAGCTTTAGATGTTTCGAAGATGGATTTTAGAACTTGTTATAGACATTATGAGTTCTTGGTTATGTCTTTTAGGTTGACCAATACCCCAGTAATATTTATGGAGCTGATGAACAAGATGTTTAGGCCTTAACTTGATTCTTTCGTAATTGTGTTCATCAATGTTATCTTTGTTTACTCCATGAGTGAGGTAGAGCATGTGAGGCATTTGAGGTCCATACTTCAGATGTTGAGGGATGAGAAGTTGTATGCCAAGTTCCCCAAGTATGATTTTTGCTAGATATGGCTTCTTTCTTTGGTCATATGGTGACTAAAGATGGTATCATGGTCGATTCAGCCAAGGTGGCAGTAGTGCAAGCTTGGGCTAGGCTTACTTTCCTTATCAAGATTTGGAGTTTTTTTAGGTTAGAGGTATATTATCGATCTCTTCCATTGCAGACCCTTTACTAGGTTGACTCAGACTAAGGTGTTTTCTAGTGGTCGGACAAGTGTGAGAGGAGGTCTCAAAAGCTCAAGATCTTGTTGACTTCTGCTTTTATCATAACTTAGTCTGAAGAGGACATGGGTTTTATTGTGTTTTGCAATGCTTTTTGAGTTGGCTTGGTGGTGTGTTAATGTAAAATAATAAGGTGATAGCTTATGCTTCTAGATAATTGAAAGTACATGAGAAGAACTACCCTGCTTAGGATTTAGATTTAATGGCAGTTGTGTTCGTGTTGTAGTTGTGTGGTCGTTATTTTTATGGGTCCATTGTGAAATTTTCACTTATCATCATTTCCATTAGTAGTTCTTCGGTTAGTGTCACATTCCTTTTTTACCAAAAAACATTATTGATTTTAAATTCGAATGGGTTTTTATTTATTAAAAGTGACAAAGAAGATGAAAAATATGTTTCAAAAAGGATTTTTAAAACCTAAATTCAGAGTTGCCACTTGGCACAAATTTGGTATGCCAAGTCACCTTAGAAAATCCTTTTTCAAAATAATTTGACTCTTTAAAGCTGGTCCACGAACAGAGATTCCAGCTAAGGAATTCTGTTAACTGAGGGAAGGTGTTAGACACCTCTCGGTCCCATGGTTCAAATACGTCGCTTCGTTGAGTGTATCGGCTAATATGATACTATGAAATGTATAAACCAACAAAACACATAAACAAGAAAACACACAACCACCTAGTCAAAATTTTAAAAAATAGTGTCCAGTCCAGTTAATACACACCAAAATAAAAATGCTGAAATAAAAATCTAAAATATTCTAAATACCCTAAACTATGCTTTACCCGTTGCCTCGGGCCTTGATCGTGAACGTCCTTTGAAGACATGGTACTTGGGGCATTTCCCAATGAATAAATATAATTTTCCTCGGGGCATTCCCCGACCAAATGAGTATAATGAATTCAACTGTGATAAAGCAAAAACCATTCAACAAAACATTCAAAATCCTCAATTTCTAAAAATATGACTACCCCAAACCTAATATTTGCCTAATGATTCTCGGCCTAAAATATGATACTACCGAGTTTGATAAAATTAACATTCATTTCAAATCAAACAACAATGGATGAATCGAAGTAAAACAATATTCACTTTTATCGATATTCAATTCCCGCCTTAATCTAACTTTTCAATCACATGATTAACTACTTGTTAAATAAGCAAGCAATCACCAATCATGAGTAATAAACATTACCAACCGTGCATGCAAAATCCAACACTCAAATGTCAACAACGATTCGCATCAACAAAATACATAGAACTATCATGGGAATAAATGAGAAATGACAGAGAGTGGTACCTCAAATTGACGTTTTACTTTCAATTAAATAGAGAAGCTTTGTAGATTCAGAACCTCAAACTAACCCATAAACTAAAAAAAACTCAACCTCGATTTCCACTTTTCTTTAACCGATGGTGCAATGAACCCCAAGTTATCGACTCACGAACTTAAAATTTTTACTTGAAATCTCAAAATTAGTTGACCAGAGTTAGACAGAACAAAGGTGTCAGTTCTTTCGGAAGTTTGCACACTAATTTTGGGCATTTCTGGTGAGAATCGATGGTAGTCAGATATAAATTTGTTTTCCAGCAAAATTTCATTGAAATTAACACAAAAATAGCCAATTTGGGTCATAAATGGGGCAGGCGGTGGCTATTGATGGGGAAAATATTTTGGTTGGCACCAGTGGTGGTTTATTGCTAGAATAGTAACCCACATCAACTGTTATCTCTTTTCTTTCCTCTCTTTTCTCTCTAATATCCCTTTCTGATTTTCCAGCTCTTCTCATTCTCTATTTTTGTATCAATTTTCCTTTCCTCAGTTCACTCTTTCCCTTTCACCCTTAGTCTCACAATTCCAGTATGTGTGTGCATGAATTCATGTGTGAATCTTCAATCGAGTAGTCTATATAGGTGTGTTCAAATATATCTATGTATGTGTGTATTTTATATTGAATATATTATGTGAAGGTGTGTAAAATGTAAGTTTGTTATGGAGAGTGAAAATATGACTTGAGTGAGGGGGTGAGGTAGGGGTACATGGGGTGATGGTTAGGTATGGTGAGGAGTGTGTTGGATTGGGGGTGGGTATTTTTGTTGTAGTTTTGCTATTTTATTTTTTAGTAAGGAAAGTATCAAATGGGGTGGGGTGTGTGGTATGGGTGTTGAGTAATGGGATAAAGTAATGTTGAAAAGGGTGAAATTTATGTGTCTACATCATCTCCCTCTTTGGCTTCAAAAACAAAGTATTTCCAGACAAATAAGTAGACAACAAGACAGAATTTGATATAGACTGCAATCAAAACTTTATTTTGGGTATCTTACCTATCCCAGGTTATGTGGGAATCAAGTCACTTGTGGTTTTCAAGTTAAAAAAAAGAGGGACTATAACGAGTTGGAGAGTCGTGTGCGGTCCTATCAGGGTTTCAATCCGTGGCTTTGTTATTACATCAAAAATAAAATTACAAGTTTAAAAAAATAAATGAAATTTCAAAAGTCCTATCTATGCAACTTCTCTTGACTCTTGACTAGATTCTTTAATGCTATCAAAAGTAATAAAAGATCTAATCTTCTTTGGGTTGGACTTAAAAATTGACCATATTCTGTAGGTGGTACTTCTGAATTTTAACTTGAACTTGACAATCCTCACCCTATTTTTCAAGTAGTCTCCTAACTTTTAATTTATTCACCCAGTGCTTAAGGAAAACTCGTAACTTGCTATTGCATCATCCTATTCTTCATATGGGCTCCTAGCTAGCTGTTTCATCACCTTATTCTCTAGGTGGGCTCCTGACTTGCTATTTTATCACCCTATTCTGCAGGAAGCTCCTGACTAGCTATTTCATCACCCTATTCGTCGGGTGGGCTCCTAACTTGCAATTTTATTACCCTATTATCCAGGTAGGATTCTGACTTTGTATTTTATCACCCAGTTCTCCAGTCAGGCTCCTGACTTGCTATTTTATCACTCTATTCTACAGGCGGGCTTCTGAATTGTTATTTCATCACCTTGTTCTTCAGGTGGGCTCCTAACTTGAAATTTCATCACCTTATTATCTAGGAGGGCTCCTGAATTGCAATTTCATCACCCTATTCTCTATACGGGCTCCTAAATTGCAATTTTATCACCCTATTCTCTAGTTAGGCTCCTTACTTGCTATTTCATCACCCTATTCTTTAGGTGGGCTCTTGATTTTCTATTTGATTACCATGTTCTCTAGGCGGGCTCCTGACATGCAATTTCATCACCCTATTTTCCAAAAAAGCTCTTGACTTGTTATTTCATCACCCTGTTCTCTAGTCGGACTTCTGACTTGCTATTTCATCTCTCTATTCTCCAGGAGAGCTCCTGACTTTCTATTTCACCACCCTATTCTCCAGGCGAGCTCCTGACTTACTATTTTAGATGGGTTCCTAACTTGTTATTTCATCACCTTGTTCTCCAGACAGGCTCCTGACTTGCTATTTCATCATCCTATTCTCTAGGCGGACTCTTGACTTGCTATTTCATCACCCTATTCTCCAGGCGGGTTTCTGACTTGCAATTTCATTACTCTATTCTCTAGGTGGATCCTAACTGTCTATTTCATGACCCTATTCTTTAAGTGGGCTCCTTATTTTCTATATGATTACCATGTTCTCTAGGTGGGCTCCTGACATGCAATTTCATCACCCTATTCTCCAGAAAAGCTCTTGAATTGCTATTTCATCACCCTGTTCTCTAGTCGGGCTCCTGACTTACTATTTCATCTCTCTATTCTCCAGGAGAGCTCCTGACTTTCTATTTCACCACCCTATTCTCCAGGCGAGCTCCTAACTTACTATTTTAGATGGGTTCCTAACTTGCTATTTTATCACCTTGTTCTCCAGACAGGCTTCTGACTTGCTATTTCATCACCCTGTTCTCTAGGCGGACTCTTGACTTGCTATTTCATCACCCTATTCTCCAGGCGGGTTCCTGACTTGCATTTTCATTACTCTATTCTCTAGGTGGATCCTAACTATCTATTTCATGACCCTATTCTCTAGGTGGGCTTCTAACTTGCTATTTATCACCCTGTTCTCTAGCGGGCTCCTGACTTACCATTTCATCACCCTGTTCTCCAGGCGTACTTCTAACTTTATATTTCATTGCTCTGTTCTTCAAGTGGGCTCCTAGCTTGGTATTTCATCACCCTATTCTCTAAGTGGGCTACTGACTTATTATTTCATCACCCTATTTTCCAAGCGGACTCCTGACTTGAAAGTTTATCACCTTATTCTCCAGGTGGGATCTTGACTTGCTGTTTCATCACCCTATTCTCCAAGCGAGATTCTTACTTGCTATTTCATCACCCTGGTCTTCAGGTGGGCTCCTGACATACTATTTCATCACCCTATTTTTTATTCAGGATCCTGACTTGTCATTTATTCACCCTATTCTCCAGACGGTCTCCTGAAATCAAACTTAAAACTAAAACGAATATTATCCAAATTAAAGATTATGAGAAAGAGAGATCTCATTTTCAAACAAAGTCCCACTTTCCAAAAATGTTCTAATGTGAAGTTCCCAATAACATAAATGAATTTTTTTGCCCAGTTTATCATCAGAGAAATTTTGTGGGGGTCAAAACGAATCCCAACTACTTGAAAAATACATAATGAAAAGGTGAAGCAAGACTTTTACCAATAAATATATCTCATGAGGATAAAATTAAATGACCAAGTTAAAACAAGTGTGTCTCTTAAGAGTAAAAGTGAGAGATCCTGACTAAAAAGTGCATTTCTTAGGATTTCAAGGATCAAATTAGGAAGTGCAACTCTTAGTCATGTAACATGAAATACCTAAATTAGAAAGTGTGTTTTATAGGGGTACAAGATGATGAGTTTTACCATAATTGTGATTACCAAACCTGTGCAGCAATATTGCCTCTTGGATTTGCAGAAGTGAGGCATTGCATCCTTTGATATCTAGGCTCTAAAGTCCTTGATTTAAAAGGTAACTTGTGTTTCTGTTTCATACAAAGAAAATTTGTAAGTATAAAAGCATGGTGGGCTAGTTTGTGGCTTTAGCTTTTGAAGCAATTGCTCTTGCACTTGTCATATTTAACTTACTTCAAACTGTTGACGTGTTTCAATGATTTTTTGCATCATTAATCCAAACTTAGACTATTAAGAGTGTCTCTAAAAGAAACATAATATCTCAGTTTTTCAATGTCTCTCTGATAAATCCATTGAACCTTGTTATTTTCATGAATCCCCAAACTTGTCTATCGACAAAACTTTCTGCATACCTTGTTTTGGCTTAGAATCATGTATCTTCCATGTGCTAGCCTTATGTCTTCCTTTGTGCAATTGAAGAAGGTGGTAGCAAGTTTTGTAATCCTTTCTCACTTGTTTTGACATAGACTTGATTCAAAGATGTGAGAAAAATAATAAGAATTTTCTAGTTGGATAACAGACTCAAAATTACAAAAGTAGCAATATAGAGAAGAACGTAAAGACAATGAACATCCCTTTTTGTAAACTATTCAGTCAGCTCGAAAAATGACTATATTTTGGATACTCAGCTCGAATGATTATGACATGCATTTTGGATTAAGTTGTCTGATCTTTCCATCCAAACTATTCACCAATTGTTGTTGAGTTAATGACCTGAAACTGAGTTCTTCCTTAAGCCAACTGCACTTATAGACCTCATTGAGCCAGTGATGCCTTGAAAGATTTTTGCTAATAAGCCTCTCTTATTTTTCTTTATCTCAGCTCACCATCGCCTTACGGTGCCCATGAGGATTTTTACCCATAAGACTCTCTCATTTTCATCTCTCTCAGCTTACCATCACCTTATGGTGCCCATGAGGGTTTTCGCTAATATGAATCTCTCATTTTTATTTGCATCAATTCATCATCTCCTTATGATATCCGTGAGAGTTTTAACCGATGAGACTTTCTCATTTTTATTTCTCTTAACTCACAATCGTCTTACGGTGCTCGTGAGGATTTTCACCAATAAGACTCTCATTTTTATTTTTCTCAACTCACAATCTTTTTATGGCGCCCGTGAGGGTTTTCACCAATAAGACTCTCTCATTTTTATTTCTCTTAATTTACTATCGCCTTATGGTGCCCTTGGGGATTTTCACCAACAAAAATCTCTCATTTTCAGTTTCCTTACCTCAGCATCTCCTTATGATATTCGTGAGGATTTTCACCAATGAGACTCTCTCATTTTTATTTCTCTCCTGATTCCTTATGTTGAGGAAGACAAGTAGTACCAAAAATGCATCATCATATCCATTACATGCTTAGCCTTAACACTCTCAAAGATTGATCCAAAGGTCTTTCTTTTGTTGTAATATGGCTTTTGGGTAGGGTTAGAAAGAAAGGATAGCATGAGGCTTAAACTACACTTGAAGTGGTTGAGATTTACAACTTTTGAAATCAACTTAAATAATGAAAATTAACCTATGACCCAGCTTCGTTAACTTGGTGATTCAAAATTGTTTATTTTATTAGACCAAATCTCAGAGTGGGGTTGCCTACATATCTCATCCCTAAAAGGAAAGAATCAGGTCAAACGTAGTTCCAACAATATGTTCTTTTACTTGATTTTGATTTTTTTAGGGGAGGGGGGCTATTCTGACTCTATTTTTTCTAACACTCTTTATCTCTTTTTTTGGCTCACTCTTTTTTTTATGATTCTATTCTTTTGCTCAACACTTTTCTTCTACGGCTTGATTCCAAAAGAGGGGTATGAAAAAAAGTAGAACTAAATCTCAAACAAGGTAAACAAGGATGATGAAATTTTTAGATAGCATAACGAAATGTCTTCGTCATATCAAACTATAAAAATTCAAGTACAAAACATGTAATATAAAAGTGAAAGATGAAAATCACTTATATCATTTTTCCATAACCCAAATTTTAACTTAGCATGTGTGTTACTTTTCTTATACACTTGTATAATATACACCTCTATTTTTATTACACAAACCTCACACTGGACACTTATACTTTAGTGGAGAAAATTTTTCTTTTGTTTCTCTTGACATAAGATCGTGCATCCACTGTTTGATCCAATTCAAAATGATTGAGATGTGTCTTTCAACTACTGACCATGTTATTCTTGTGATTCTAAAAACGATTGTCTTAATTTATTCAAGTAAGACTTCAACTCGATCGCCATTGTCTCAAAACTCTATCTACTCTCTGATATGCTCCTTTTCTAACTTTAATATTTTGATTCAATGCCTCGTGATTAAACGGAATTTTAAGATCTGATTGAAAAATTCATAAGCATGTCATATCACTAGAACTAATCATAAAATGAAGTATGTAAAGAAGACAAACAAACAACATGAAATAAAATAAAACAAAAACAAAAGGGATACTACGTTTCATTGAAAGGAAAGATAGAACGGTTTGAAAAAAGACAATAAAGAAATAAAACAAGATAGATCCCAACCACAACCCTAAAATAATTTGGATGACAAAAAATATAAGAAAAGAAACAACCAAAAACCCTTTCTAGTAATGAGAGAAATAACTTTCAATTGCTGAGCATAACATCCTAGTCACCGGTTTGCACATCAGCATGACTAGAACTTTCACCACCGTCAAGTACATTCCCCTCAACAAATAATTTCAGGATCCTCATGCTTAACTCATTTCTTCCCATATATTGTGCATTATCGTGTAGTGATGGACTTTGTGTGATGCTTTAAGTGTCAATTTCTTGAACCGCAATTAATTTTTCTTGAATCATCCTTTCTATTTCTCTTTTCAAAGTATGACAATATTCAGTACTGTAACCCTAAACATTGGAATGAATATGAACATCATATATTAGGAATAAAATTTCTTTAATATGGGTCAGAAGTACACCCGAGAAAAGGAGTAATCATGCTCCACTATCTCAATTTTTAGAACAAACTGGTATAAGATTCCCCAATTAGTGTGAAATTATCCTTTGGCTTCTTCCTCTTTGCAAATTCTGGCCTGGGTTGAAACTTGGGTTAGGAGTGCCTTGGTAAATATGTGAGGGTCGAGTATGATTTTGATGAATCGGTGCATGCCATCAAGCCTATCATGCTTTTCAAATTTTGATATCTCTAAGCTAGGAGGAAGATTAACACCGAAAGACATGCTCTAGTCCTTATATGAAACATCTTCATAATTTGCAAGTCCCAGAGAATTTTTCATAGCCTTTTTTATACTCTTCATTTTTCTAGTTGTGTTCTCTTACTCTTCTTCCATGTCAGGCTTTCTTGGTAAGAAATTTTGAGGGTCCAATTAACTTAGATATGGGCTCAAGAATATAATAGTAATCATCTAGAGTATTGAACATAGACTCACGAGCCGATTGGGGAAGCATAACCGTTGGGCTGATAGCAAAAGTGGAAGCCTCAGTAGAGGGTTGAGAAAAAAACACACAGACGGTAGGTGGTGATGTAAATATGGTAAGCTTATACTGAGGAGATAAGAAATGAGTGGTGGAAAAACTGGGATGTTTTTGGCGTGGAGTAAATTCTAATGCATGTTGTGGTGTGTCAATGATAGTAGAAACTGAGTTTATGACATTGGTAGAAAACTAAGATATTTGTAGGGTCAATAGCGAGAAATGGAGGATGAGGTAACCCACTAGCCCAAGCTCGGTGCATTTCTGTCATTTGTCGTCTTAATCTCAAAATATCTTGCTTTAAACTCTCATTTTCTCAATTCATTGTTCGATCCATGATGTCACTCTCGATTTCCTTGTTGAACATAACTAACTCTTCCTTGAACTTAGTGTAATATGGATGACCAGCCAGAATGCCATAAATCAACCACCTTTAATTAACTGGACAATCGAGATAACAAATGCATTAGAGTCTACACTTTTTCAAAACTTATCTCTCTTTTTCTCTTCTTTTTTTAAAAAAGATCACTGAACCTTAGAAGGGCACCTATGTATCTCACCACCGACAGAGGAGAATCAGGTGTGAGTAGTTCGTAAAGTTTCAAACTCTCTTTCTTTTTTTTTCTAGAAACTTTAGAAAAAAAAACAACAAATTGTCAAATGAAGTTGGCAAAAATATTTTTGAATTTTTCAGCTTTAAATCCCCTATGCAAAATGAAACCTATGACTATCAAAGAAAAATCTTTTTATATTTTCGTAGGAAGAAATGCATGGGTTAACTAATCTATTACTAAATTATTCTTTTTTAGATGAAGAAACACACGAATAACTAATCCAAGAAGAGTAAAGAGTTTTTTTCAAAAGATATTTACTCAATCTTTCTACATTTTTACTATAAATTTCATACCAAAATGAAATAAAAATTATCAAAGAAAATCATTTTATATTTTTCAGATGAAACAACATGTTCTAACAACTAATCTAAAATGAAGAACAAAGAATTTTTTTCTTTATTATTATTTCAAAAGATATTGACAAATTTTTTTGAGTTTCCGATTTTGGATTTCATACACAAACAAAACCTAAAACTATTAAAGGAAAACCATTTTGTATCTTTTATTTTTAAAGAAGTATATGAAACATCAACCTTAAAACGGTCTTTTTAGATTTTTTTTAATAAGATCACCGAACTCAAGAAGGGTTGCCTACGTATCTCACTCTCAAAAGAGGAGAATCAGGTGTGCGTAGTTATCTAGATTGGACAATTAAAGATTAAATAACAGACTGCACCCTGATATGAGAGACACAATGAAACAGACGATGAAAATGTCAATAAAATCTTTTTTGCATTTTCGATATGAAACTTCTTATATTATGAAATCAAAAATTACAAAGGAAAAATCTTTTTGGCATTTTCATATGAAATTTCACAAATAAAGCAGTAATAGAAATAAAATATTTTTTCTAAATTTTTTGACGCAGAAAAACATGAAGACTTTTTGATATTTTCATTATAGGGAATGTACAAAACTTCTAACATCTTTTTGGATTTTCTTCTGAAAAATATTTAAAGCTCCTACTTAATAAACTTCTTTTGAAATTTTCAAGTTGTGAATGGATGCTAAAGGAAAAAAAATTGTCTTTTTGTTTTTTTAAGAAAAACATGCAAAGGGTAAAAAAAAAATTGAATTTTTTTCTTGCGATTGTGAAAACAAAGGCCAACGAGAAACCCTACGAACTAAAAACTCTTTTTTGTGACTCACTCTTTCTTTTTTTTCTCTCTTTTTTTGAACTTTTCCTAGCCTAAACACACTCTTTCGCTTAATTCTAGCGCATACTTCCCCAAATCAATCCATCAAATGACCTTGTTGCCCTCAAAGATACAATAATTAGCGCATAGGGATGCTTAGAAGTGAGTCTCCTATAAAGGATCAAACGGATCCCACTAGGTCTCAATATGATGCAAATAAGAATAACATAAAGGCTGACCTAGGCAGGGATTTAACTAACAAGATTTTACAGGGAAGCGTATGACCAATAGTGGATGCAATAGCTTTTCGCCCACTCCAAACCAGCCGAAGGCTGGCTGTGATAGCTTTTCGCTCACTCTAAATTAGTTGACGGCTCGCCCTCCTAAAATAAAGGTGACTCACCAAAGGATTATGCATACAACGTGTACTGCGGGACTTATTACGAAAGAAATTACTTGAGATAATGCATATGATGTCAGATAAAAAGTGATAACACATAAAAAAACTATAAATAAAGAGCATGTAGGCATCCTCTAGTGGTAAAAAATAACACAAATGATAATACAAACAAAATATCTATGCACCTATAGTGTCAAAATAAGCCGACACAACTCAAAAATAAGCTTGAATTCTAAAAAAATTCCCAACAGAGTCACCACAACTGTCACACCCCTTTTTTACCAAAAAAAATTACTAATTTTAAATTCGAAAGAGTTTTTTTTTATTAAAGGTGACAAAGAAGATGAAAAATGTGTTTTGAAAAGGATTTTTAAAACTTAAATTCAGAGTCATCACTTAGCATAAATCAGGTGTGCCAATTCACCTTTAGAAATCCTTTTTCAAAATAATTTTTGAATCTTTAAAATTGGTCTACGAACAAAGATTCTAGTTAAGGAATCTTGTTGATCAAGGGGAAGGTGTTAGGCACCCTTCGGTCCCGTAGTTTGACCATGGTCGCTTCGTTGAGTGTATCGGCTAATATGACACTATGAAATGTATAAATCAACAAAACACATAAACAAGAAAACAAATAACCAAACAGTCAAAATTCCAAACAATAGTGTCTGTTCCAATTAATACATACCAAAATAAAAATGCTGAAATAAAAATCTAAACTATTCAACCTATCCTAAACTATGCTTTACTTGATGCTTCGGGCCTTGATCACGAACCTTCTTCGAAGACATAATACGTCGGGGCATTTTTCGATGAATAAATATAATTTTCTAGGGGAAATCCTCAGCCAAATAAGTATTATAAATTCAAATGTGATAAAACAAATACCATTCAACAAAGCATTCAACAAACATTCAATAATCCACAATTTTTAAAAAATTGTCTATCCCAAACCTAATATTTGCCTTTCGATTCTTGACCTAAAATATGATACTATCGAATTCGATAAAATTAACATCCATTTCAGCCAAACAACAATCGATGAATCAAAGTAAAGCAATACTCACTTTGATCGATTTTTAATTTCCCGCCCCAATTTCACTTTTCAACCACATGATTAACTACTTGTTCAATAAGAAAATATTCACCAATCATGAATAACAAACATTCACCAACAATGCATAGCAAAATCTAATATTCAAATATCAACAACGATTCACATCAACAAAATACGTAGAACAATCATGAGAGTAAAAAGAGAAAAAAGAGAGAGTTGGACCTCAAATTGACGCTTTACTTTTAATTAAATGAAGAAGCTTCACAAATTCAAATTCTCAAACTAACCCATAAACTAAAATAAACTCAACCTCGATTTCTACTTTTCTTTAACTGATGGTGCAACGAACCCCAAGGTATTAACCCACAAACTTAATATTTTTACCTGAAATCTTGAAATTAGTTGATCAAAGTTGGATAAAATAGAGGGGTTGGTTTCGTGGGATATTTGCTCACTGATTTTGGGAATTTTCAGTAATAATCAATAGTAATTAGAGAAAGTGTTGCTTTTTTATGGAATTTCACCAAAATTAACACAAAAAAAAACATTTTGGTCAAAAATGGGGCAGACGGTGGCTGTCAATGGGGATAATATTTTGGTTGGTGCCGATAGTGGATTTACCATTGGAATAGTGATCCACATCGGCTATTATCTTTTTTTGTGCCTCCCTTTTCTCTCTAATCTCCCTCTCTCAATTTCTATGATTTTTCAACCCTCTATTTTTGTGTCAATTTTTCTTCCTTTATTTCACTCTCTTCCTTTTACCTTTAGTTTCGCAATTCTAGTATGTGTGTGCATGAATCCATGTAGGAATCTTTAATCAAGTAGTCTGTGTAGGTGTGATCATATATATCTGTATATGTGTATTGTGTATTGAATATATTCTATGATGGTGTATAGAATATGGGTTTGTTATGGTGAGTGAAAAAATATGACTTGGGTGGGTGGGTGAGGTAGGGAGTACGTGGGGTGGGGGTTGGGTAAGGTGAGAAGTGTGTGTGATTAGAGGTAAGGAAGCATCAAATGAGGTGGGGTGAGTGGTATGGGTGTGGAGGATTGGGATAAATTTACGTCTAAAAGGATCAAATTTACGCATCTACAGTTAGTAGTAACTTAATATAAGACATGGTAGATAGTTGGATTTGGTTAAGAGTTATGACCTAACTATTCTTTATTATCTGAGAAAGTCTAATGTGGTGGCGGATGCCTTGAGCTAAAAAACAGTGAGCATGGAGAGTTTGGCTTATCTTGTGGCTAAGGAATAATTTTTGGCCTTGGACATTTAGTCTTTGGACAACTAGTTGATTTGACTTGATATTTTAGTAGCAGGGCATGTTTTGACTTGTGTTGAGGATGGATCCTTATTGATGGAGCAGATTCAAGGTTGATAGTTTGATGATAGAAATTTGTGAGTAATTCATGATAAAGTGTTATTCGGCAAGGCAAAGCCAATATTTCTTGATTTTGAGGGTGTTTTGAGGATTAGTGATTGAGTTTTTGTGGAAAAAGTTGGTAATTGATTAAACTAATTTTTAAGAGGAATCATTGTTCGAGGTATTCTATCTACCTTGGACCAACTAAGATGTACCATGACTTGAAGCAACATGATTGGTGGTGTGAAATGAAGAAGGATATTGTGGAGTTTATGGCTAATTGTCTAAATTGTCAACAAGTAAAGTATATGCATTAGTAACCAGGTGGTCGATGTAGTGAATGTTTATCCTAGAAAGTAAATGGGAATGAATTACTATTGACTTTGTGGTTGGCTTGCCATCAACTTTAGGGAAGTTTGATTTCATTTGGGTGATTTGGATAGGTTGATCAAATCAACACACTTTGTACTTGTAAAGATGAATTACAGATGTAGAGCAGTTGGCTAAGATCTATAATCGAGATTGTTTGGTTACATGGCATACCTATTTTCATTATTTCCAATAAAGGTACCTAGTTTACCTCAAATATCTAGAGTTATATGTAGTGAGAGTTGGGCACCCAACATGAGATAAGCACGATATTTCACCATCAGACGGATGATCAGCCAGAGCAAACCATTCAGGTGTTAGAGGAAATACTTTAAATGTGTCTTAGGGATTTTGGTTGTCAGTGGTACCAATTCTTGACTTTAATATAGTTCACCTACAACAACAGTTACCATTCTAGTATTTAGATAGTGCCTTTACAGGCTTTGTATAGGAGGATGTATAGATCTGTCATGGGATGGTTTGATTCCTTCAAAACTAGGCGTTGTGGTACTTACTTGTTGAGAGACTTAATGGATCTAGTGAGATTGATTCGACAGAGGTTTGTGACTACCCAAGTAGGCAGAAGAGTTACACTGATTGACGAGTTTGTGATGTAAAATTCATCCTAGAAAAGCAGGTTTAGTTAAAAGTGTCAGTTATGAAAGGTGTAATAAGATTTAGGAATAAAGAAAAGCTCAGTCCACGATTTATCGAACCTTCTAAGATTCTTGAGAAAGTTGGGGATAGGGCCTTGAGGTTAGCTTTACCTCTAAACCTGTTAGTTGTTTATCTAATATTTCATGTTTCGATGTTTAAGTGATATCATCTAAATAATTCTCATGTGATTAGGTGGTATTGAGTTGCTTTAGACCATAATTTGACCTTTGAGGAGCCTATTGCTATTTTGGGTAGGCAAACTAGAAAGTTGAGATCCAAGATATTACTCAATAAAATTTTAGTGAATACATTGCCTGATTGAGGAGGATATTTGGGAAGTTCAGTCTGATATGCTCAGTAGATATTTCCATTTTTTATTTGTTCAGGTACTTTCCTTTATTTTTCATTCAATGATGAACATGTGTTTTAGTGGTGGATAAAAACAATCCTTGTGGTGATTTTGAACTTTTTCTACATTTTTCCATTTTATTCTTCTTCATTATTGATTTATAATCATTTATTATTGTTTGATGGTTGGCACAATCTCCAAAATATTCGAGAGTGATTTATATGAGTTTGAGGTTTTAAGTAGCCCTTTGAGTGATACAGTTGACTTTGATCAATACTTTGTGATTTGAGCATCCAAAGAAAGTTTATCAATTCCATTAGATCCGAAATATCAAATTGGGCTAGTAGCATAGTTGATTTGAGTTTGAGGCTTTATTACCAGCTTTGAGTGTTCGGGCGAGAAACTAGTTCTTTTGGCCTAAAGGAGTTTTCAAGATGAATGGTTATATTGTGTTCGGAATGTCGAAATTAGCCAAGTAGTACTGTAGATTTATTTTTTTTATTTTATTTTTTTTATTATTTTTTTTTTTGGGGGGGGGGGAGGTTCCTAAATAAATTTCGAGGATTCATTCAAAATATTTTTGTACTTAGAATTCATCTAGAGCAAGGTTGCTAGTGCATCCATCAATCATTCTACGCATTTACAGAGAAGGAAATTACTATCCTTCACGAAGGCGATGGTGAGGCCACATTCAAATAAAGTAATTGGATTCAAGTTGATTTTATTCCTTTCAAGCTGCAACCAGTCCACTACATTTGAGGTTGGTCAAGGTCAGCAGCCTTCACGAATACGAGGGGATAACCGCATTCACGATCTAGGCATTATTCATCAAAATAGTATAAATACCCCATTTCACGATTTAACTCCATATTCACTATTTGTCACACTAGAAAACATGATTTTGGGAGAATCTAAGAGGGGTTTTCATAGACTTTGATTTGGCTAAGCATCTAAACCCATTTTTATCGATTACGCATTGATTTTATTGCAAAAAACATCTTCAAAACTTTGATTTTAAACATAAAATTTTTAATGTTACTCGATAAAGTAAAAAATGAGTATTTTTACTGATTCTAGCCCAAATTCAACTCTGTTTTGTAATGAAATTTTAGATTTAGAATTCTTAAGGTCTTAAAGTTAATTTTTTAATAAAAAATCATTTTTAGCCTTTTATTTTTGTTGTTGATGTTGAGGAGATTTTAGACCCGAAATCAAAATATGTCATTATGGTTACAACTATTGCATGGTTTAACCAAAGTATTGCTATTTTGGATAGGCAGACTAAAAAGCTGAGATCCAAAATATTACTCAGTAAAATTTTAGTGAGAAAGATATTTGGGAGGTTGAGTCTGATATTCTCAATAGATATTTCCAGCTTTTATTGGTTTAGGTACTTTTCTTGATTTTTTATTCAATGACTAACATGTGTTTTAGTGGTGGATAAAAACAATCCTTGTGGTGATTTTTAACTTTTCTATATTTTGACCATTTTATTATTTTCCATTATTGCTTTATAATCATTTATTATTGTCAGATGGTTTGCACGATCCTCAAAGAGTTCGAGAGTGAGTTATATGAGTTTGAAGTTTCAAGTAGCCCTTAGAGTATAGTTAACTTTGGTCAATACTTTGTTATCTGAGCATCGAATAAAAGTTTATCAATTTCATTAGATCTGAAATGTCAAATTTGGGATAGCAGCATAGTTGATTTGGGTTTTGAGGTTGTATTACCAGCTTTGAATGTTCAGGCGAGAAACTAGTTCTTTTGGCCTAAAGGAGTTTTTGGGATGAATGGTTATATTGTGTCCGAAATGTTGAAATTAGCCTAGTAACACTATAGATTTATTTTTTGTGGGGTTTAAAATGAATTCCGAGGATTCATTCAAAATATTTTTGTACTTAGAATTCAGTTGGTGCAAGGATGCTAGTGCAACCATCAATCCTTCATGCGTTTGTGGAGAAGTAAATTATTATTCTTCATGAAGGTGATGGTGGGGTCACATTCAAATGGAGTAATCGAATTCGAGTTGATTTTGTTCCTTTTATGTGTTTACAACTAGTCCACTACATTTGCGGTTGGTTAAGGTCAGTATTCTTCGTGAACGCGAGGGGCTAACCACATTCACGATGAAGGTGCTATTCATCAAAATAGTATAAATACCCCATTAGCGATTTAACTCCAATTTTATCATTTTTCACACTGGAAAACACGATTTGGGGAGAATATAAAAGGGTTTTTCATAGACTTTGATTTGGGTAAGCTTCTAAACTCATTTTTATCGATTATGCATTGATTTTATTGCAAAAATCATCTTCAAAACTTTAATTTTAAACTTGAAATTTTGGGTTTATCCGATAAAGTAAAAAATGAGTATTTTAATGATTCTAATCCAAATTCAACTCAGTTTTTTAATGAAATTTTAGATTTAGAATTCTTAAGCTCCTAAAGTGATTTTTTTAATGAAAGGTCATTTTTACCCTTTTATTTTTAGTGTTAATTTTTTAGGTGATTTTAGACCCGAAACCAAAGTATGCCAATACGGTTACAATTGTCGCAAGTTAAACCAAAGTATGCCTTGTAATTTTTTGGTTTTAAATTACAAGGTTATCCAATGCTGCCGAGAAAAGCCAAAATTGGTTACAACTGGCCAACTACCTACACATGTGTGTGGCACTTGAATGCAACCTTTAAATTTGGTGGCAAACACCATCCTTGGTACCTAGCTTATTGCTTTCCTTGTGTTTGCCTTATATGCAGGTTCTGCCCTACATAGTTTGCCATTAATGCCTGTTTTCTATAGTTGTATATGTTAATCAACTCATCATCCATGAACTTGATTTATCTAAGATTACATCATATCATAGCCTTGCCTTACCTTAGCTTGCAAACATTTATCTTGACTTAGCCACACAACTGTTAAGGACTTGACATGCCATGCTGACACGTGCCATGACTCGTTGATATGCCTTATCAAAAGAATAGCCTCAAGCAAACTTGATCCCAACCGAAGTCATTGGGTCATGGTTAAGTTCATCATGTAAATCTCTAGCAATGCCTGAGGTAGAATCTAAGTACACCTTGAGTCCATCTTCAAACTGCCACAATGATGGTTCTTTCTACCAAGTTGAATCACACACTTGGTTGCCCTACCATTGAACCAAAACTTTTGTCTGCCTATTCTTCTTGCCTTGGCCAAAAGTTTGATAATCCAATATTTTTGATTCTCCTCATCATACTGTTGTCACACTATAAGAGGATCACGCCTAGTTGTTGACCTTGTTTGATCTTTAGTATCTTTATAAAATGACTTCAAAAACACATAGAAAATAGGATGGATCTTTAGCCTTTTCGATAGATTCAATCGGTAGGTTACTTAGCCTACTCATTCTATCACTTTAAAAGGTCTATTATACTTGAAAATTATCCCACGATGAATTATCTTGCTACTAATTTTCTTCCAGATTTAGGGAGTAATCTTCAGTAATACCTTGTCACACATTTAGAATTCTAAAGCACACTAATTTCTATTTACATACTTCTTTATTTATTTTGATGCCTTCCTCAAACTGTCTTGCACTTTATATAGCAACTCTTGCTTATCTCGCACATACTTGTAGGCAGCATGACACTTACCCTCCATTCTTGACATAGAGATTTCAAATATTGTGCTAGACTGCATACCAACACTAGTCCAAAGGGACTGTTTTCAGTTGCCGACGACCTAGCTAAATAAAAATTCCACCTAGTTACTCTGACTCACAGTCACATAGCACCTCAAATACTCTTTAAGCAGATTATTAATTCTTTTAGTCTATTCATCTATTTATAGATGATCGCAATTGAGAATTTTAATTTAGTGACAATTATGTTGTACAATACAGTCTGAAATTGGCCAATTAATCGAGTATCTCGATCACTTACAATATCAAGTAGAACCCTAAATATTTTTACAACAAACTTGTAGAAAACTTCAACAACTATCTCCAGAGAACAAAGAGTAAGAGCGCAATAAAAGTTGCACACTTTAAAAATCGATCAACCTTAAACATGATCGATGCTTTGCTATTTACCTTTGAAAACCTGCTAATGAAATCAATAGAAATAGAAGACCAAGGATTCTCCATAATTGGTAGAGGTTGCAGCAACCCAATTTTGTTCCTTCCTTCAGTCTTATCAAGTTGGCGCATAAGACAATACTTTACATAGTCTTCTATCTCATCTTTCATTTTCAGCTATAAATAGTTTCGAGATGATAATGCCAACATCCTTTCAGCATTCTAAGGACCAACATAGTTTTATTTATTTTAGCAATTTTTGTTGCAACCCATCACCTTGAGGTACAACGATTCTCACCCCTTAAAATACAACATATAATCCTCAATCCAATATCGTCTAACAACCCTGTCTTTTATTGAATCCATAAATTTCACATATAAATCATGGGTATGTCTAAACTTGATCTTATCTAAGAAATCATGTTCAAGTCTAGTGAATGCATAAGCTGCAGTAAATACCTCTTTGCGACTCAATGTATTCACAACTTGATTTTGCTTGCTTGATTTGTATATCTAGACAAAGTCATATTTAGCAAGGGTTTCTTACCTTTGGACCTACTTTTGACTTCACTTTTATTGAGTTTGAAATATGTATTATTCACATTGTTTATCTGGACAACAAACTTCATTCCCAGCAAATACACCTGCCAAATTTGAAGACAATGGAGGACTGTCACTATCTCATTTTCATGAGCAGAATATCTTTGCTCTATAAGATTCAATTTTCTGCTCTCAAATGCTACTGCATTTTCCTCATGCACTAGTGCATCACTAATTCCATAATCAGAAGTATCGATGTGAACTTCAAATAACAAATCAAAATTATTGATTAAAAAGTAATCGCCTTCCTCAAAGACTTAAAAATCTTGTCACTTGAATCTGACCAAAGCTACTTAACATTGCTTTTAAATAAATCTATCAATGGGGTAGTCTTCTTCTCAAAGCTAGTAATAAACTTTTGATAATAGTTTGCTAAGCCTAAAAATGATCTCAATTCTTTAACTCCACACGATGCCTACCAATCGATAATAGCCAGCACTTTCTTAGGGTCTATCAGCCCCTGGTTTTCACTAACCAAATGTCTTAGAAATGTGATCTCGTGATAAGAAAACTTACATTTTTCCATTATTACATAGATTTGATAATCTCTAAGTTGTTGCAGCATCATTTGCATATGATCTTTAGTGTTGTACTATAAATGACTGTACTATCTAAATAAACAATTACAAAGTCATCATGGTACTCATAAAGAACATTATTCATTAATTTATAGAAAGTAGTTGGGGCATTATTCAGCTCAAACAGAATTACAAAAAACTCTATCATACCTATTTACATAAGTCATACTTGTCGATACCCATACCTTAGGTTTAACTTAAAAAAAAAACTAGCCTTAGATAGACTATTCATCAAGTCTGGAACTAGCGACATTAGATATTTGTTCTTCATAGTCACTTTGTTTAATGCAAGATAGTCAAAACATATTCGCATACTTCTATTCTACTTCTTTTGGATCAGAAATGGGGAGCCATAGGAGTCTTTAAAGGCTAGATCACTCCTGCATTAAGCAATTCAGTCAATTGCTTCCTCAATTTTTCTAACTCTAATAGAGATATATGATGGATAAGGAGAGTGTGTAGTGGAATTGGTACAAAAATTAGTTCAATCTTCTGATCAATTTTTCTTAGTGTAGGCAAATCTTTAGGAGGTTCTGTTGGCATCACATACTTGAATATTGCCAACAACTCAGCAATATTGTACGAAACTTCAATTTGCACATCAGGCTTTACTTTGACCAAGGTAGCCAGATAATTAGTCTTTTCCTTCTTCAAGACATTTTCAAAAGCCATCCCAGACAGCATTGTAGTAATTTCAAAATGTTTTCTATTGTTTCCCTCTTCAAAGGGTTGAATTCCTTTAATAAATCTAAAGTCATTCTGCCCTATAATCATGAAACCATCCATGTGAGGAATCAGAGAAACCTTGGACCTCCTCGAAAATTTAATCCCAAGCTATTGATTAAAGTCATCAGCGACACCAAAATCAAGTTGTGAATTCTAGTCCAATTGCCTATTTTTATTGGGACATCTAGCCCCATGACATAGCCTGGTTGTGCTGTAAAATTTACAGTCTTCATTCTCATTATATAATTAGTCACCTTTAAACCATAAGCCTGTATGATTTTTTAGGACACAAAAGTATGAGTAGGTATTCGCCATTGTCACCACACTCCTGGCCCTAAATTTTAAGTATTTATCACTATATTAATAAATCTTTAATACTTTTAAAAGTATTTATCAAGGCAACCTTTCCAATAGAACCATCTTCTTCCTTCTTGACCATATTTATGCTAGACCGCGTATTCAGCAAACATAATCGGTTGAAATAAGCAGGAATTTTCTATCCCTTGCCTTGTTTCTCATCTTCAGTAAGAAGAGCATTGATCTCCCCTAGCTTTGGATAGTTTCGTACTTGATGCTCTAATTTTTGACAAGTCCAACAAAGTTGTTCACCAGTCTACTTTGATTAGACGTAGTAGCATCCATCATTCCCTTGCCTTTGTCATTTTCTTCTTTCCTTCGATTATCCTTCTTCAAATATCTACCCTTTTCCTTATTCTTTATTTTAGATGGAGTAGGATTAGAGACAATAATTTTAAAACAAAAATCAATCAATGCATTTGCTACAGTAATGTCACTAGGCATATCTTGAACTTTCTGTCGGCCTAGTTCATTTTGTGTCAAACTTTGCATTCCAAAACTAATGTTATGTAACTTATCTTCATCAGACATGTTTTCAATATCAAGCATCAAAGATGAAAAACCGTCATATAGTATGGATCCAACTTTTTTCAACTACTTCAATCTGTCCAGAGAATCACATGCCAAATTGTTGGTTTGAAACTTTTCATGAAGTCTGTACCTCAAATTTTTTCATATATCACATTTGAGTTGACCAATACTTTTGTCATCAGCATTCTTTGTACGCCACCATGCTATCATTCCTAAAATAACAAATTTCAGGAACATGAGTCATAGCAAAATAGTGAGCCAAGTCCCATAAAAATGTTCCAATTCCTTAGCACTACAAAAACCATCAAACTACTTTGGTTTTGGGATCTTAATTTTGCTATATTCTTTACTACCACGAGATAAACCAGCAATAGCTCGGTGAAGGACCACCACCTCCACCTTAAAATCTTTATTTTGTTAAAATACCCTTAATTTGTGTCACCACAATCTCACTAAAAGTGACAAGACCAGCTACTAACTATCAATAACAGCATGATCACTCACCAGTTCTTTATTAATGCGATAAATTTGAGTCATGATATTAACTAGTTTGCCTGCGTCTTCTGTTAGGCTAATAATGGCCTTCAACCTGGCAATGTTTTCATGTAGCTTATTGTAGTTACTTTTTCTAGTCATCATAATACAAAACTTTGATACAAATTATTATGAGGTCAATTTTTTAATTAGAACCCCACACAACAGCCACACACTTTGGATTTAGCCCACACTTTTTCCCTCAACACTTAGTTTGCCTAGGCTCACAAAATGAAATAAAAATAACCATTATAGTAATTGCTTCCCAAATTTGTATTTAGCTTGTGCCATAAAGAAGCACACAAAATAGTCTTTAATAAAATTTAGCCAACACGGTCAAATCTAGCTTGTGATAGCCTTTGTATGCCTATTTATAGGCCACAACTCTGTCACATGCCAAGCACATGTCCATCACATGCTCCTATCCTAAATTAGTTGACACCCCCAACTAATACGCTAATTAAATTCAAATACGAATTTTAAATTACAAGTTTATTTAATGCTGTCGACAAGAGCCAAAAATGGTTACAATTGCCAAACTGCCTACACATGTGCGAGGCACATGCATGCAACCTTCAAATCTGGTGCCAAACACCATTCTTAGCGCCAAGCTTAATTCTTTCCCTCGTTCCTACCTTGTGGTACGTTCTTCCCCATACAATTTATCTTGCTTATCTCATCACCCATAAACTTTACTTAGTCATGATCATGACATATTATAGTCTTGACTTACCTTAACTTGCCATCCTTGGTCATAACTTAGCCATTTCATATATTATCTAGCCAAGTGATGGTCAAGGTCTTGCCATGCCCTGTCGACACATGCCATACCCTACTGACATACCTAAGTAGATAGAATGACCTCATGTAAACTTGATCTTAACCAAAGTTATATAGTCATGGATAGGTTCATCATATAAATCCCTAGCCTTTTGAATTATCAAGATAAGATACTAACAGGTTTTCTCCTAGAATCTTAGGCTGGAAGGGTGCATACGAAGTTAGCATTGAAACACCAAATTCATACCATATCATAATATTGCACTATATTTTGTCTCTAATACGCGGGTGATATTGTGTTTCAATTTCTTATACATTATGTTATTATACTTATATTGTTGTTGAGATTGTACTATTATATTATCTGAAGTAGTGTAGCTTGATCCGTTAGGCCTTTTTCAGTATGTAGTGCAATTCTTCATTCATGATATTATTTTTGTGTTAGTTATCTACTTAGCTTGGTTAACCTATGATACCTAGTAAGCGCAAGTGGACCTTACTGTAATACCTCAGAATCTCCTAGCTAAGCTTCTAATCGTTCGTCATATATTTATAGATCCAAAGATAAGATAATTATTTTAAACCATAGATAAGTGTCATTATCATTAACCTAGTGTTTAAAGTTCTTTCAATGTGAACCATGGCCATAGAAAGCATTTTTGAGTAAAGTTGAGTTGAGAGCATCTATTATCGATTGAGTTTTAGTATTTGAGCCTACAAAGATCAACTTCTAATGATCATAAATCCTTGAATATTAAGTGATTTTCAGAAAAATACCCACCAAATGAAGGTTATTTGAGTCCTTTTTTCAATGTATTTGATTTCACCTTAATTCGATATCAGAGTAGAAAGTTATGTCCATTTTACACGAGGGTGCCTATCTGCTAGGGATTGACGACGGGAGTTGACGAGCTTCATCAACCCTAGGCAGTAAAGCTCAAAATTGTCCCTAGATTGATGATGGGAGTTGATGAGCCATCAACTTTTGACAGTCCACCAACTGAAGTCGTCAACTGAGAAATTTCTGTAAAAAAAAATTAATTTTCTTAGGGGTATTTTGGTCTTTTCCTCACCTCAAACTCCTCCCCATGACTTAAGTCACTCAATAAACATCCTCACTCATCATTAGTACAATTTCAATGTTCATTCTCCTTTCCACTCTCAAGAAAAAAAAAGTTAAAGTTTCTTTCCAAAGTTCAATTTCTAAGGCTCCAAACTGAAGTCTCTCAAGAATTTCATCTAGTTCAGGTATGTGGGGTTAAACAAGAATTTTATTTCATCCTTGTTCCCTAAAAACACAATTTTCATATGAATTTATGAAATTGCTAAATAGGGTTCATATTCACTTTACATGATTTTGAAATTATAATGTTTTCTTATGATTTAAAGTACATTTCGCATGAAAATTCATGGTTTACTCATATTTTTACACGCATAGTAGTTATCATGAAGTGAATTTTAGTGTTCATGACAAAAGTATCATTATTTGGTAAAAGTATGTGATTTTAGCATAATTCATTCAGTTTATAAGAAGTTCAAACTTACTATTTCAGATTACATACTAGTACAACATGATTAAGATTTCAGCTTTGATCTTATGATCTCAAAAAATATATGACATTCACATAAGTAATTATTATTATGAGGTAGAAACAAAAGCATATTGTGTTTTAGAATTATCAACCCATATGCTTATTTTAAGGTGAATTTTATATGTATTTACGAGCAATAGTATGATTTGGGAATAGTACCTAGTACCGAGGAGCAAGGGTTTAGCATACCCTAGTTTCAGAAACTACGTGTCACCATTGGTTAGTATTCATCTTGTCCAAATGGGCATGTATAAAAATTATTCAGCTTGTCTAAACGGACATGTATAGGTGATCAGCCATGTAAGATTCTTTACCAATGGCAAAGTATAGGATAACCCTCCTTTATGTGGGTCAAAAGTTGGACTCCATATTGCTCTCATGGTTTGTGTTAGTTCAGAGAATCTCCCACAAAAAAAAAGGTTTTAGAACTAAGTGTAATTGCTCACAAGCTTTACTGAGATGTTGTTTTATGACTTATGCTTATGTTGATTTAGTTTTCAGTTTTATTCATGATAATAGTGAGTCTATTTACACTTAATGTGCATGTATTATGATTATGATCAGTATCAATTTTACTTATTGCATTCACCTCCACATACTCAATACATTCAAAAGTACTGACCACATATACGTTTGTGTGGCTATATTATTTCATAATGTAGGTATCAGTTGTAACTCACAGAATCTTGATCAAGCAGTTCGTAGCTTCCAGCCAGAAGGCAATAAGTTCTCTTCATTTGAGGACTCAAGTCAGTTATAATTCTAGTATTTTATTATGATTCAATTGTATTAATTAGAAATATTTGGGGGTCATGTTCCGGCTACTTGTAGTCAGTATTAGTAGAGGCTTCATAGGCAAGCAGGCAGGCATAGTTGAGGCACTCAGTTTTAGTTTTCTTTTTGTATAATCCAGTGATGTAAATGATTTTAAACAGTATTGTATTGAACAAGTTCAGCTAATGACATTGCTTCCGCTTAGTATTTCTATTTTCATGTATTTTATTCAGTTGCTCACGAAGTATGCCAGTATCATGGGTTATCTTGGGATCACTTATGGTTCTGATCACCATGTGGCGTCCAAGGAGTAGTCTCGAAGCGTTACACGTACTCACTCTTACTTTTCTGTGGTGTAGATCCTAGTTCATGGGCTATCTGCGATTCGTGATTCGTGCAACCTTGAGATCTATCAAAGTAGTAGCGAGCTTTCAATTTGGAGCATGTTCCTAGCTTCATCTATGTTTTTATTATCTTTACGTTATTTTGGAGATAGAGAGTTGTATATTCATACTTTATGGTAGTTTTAGAGTTGCTCTTATTTATGATACTAGATCATTCGAAACTTGAGTTGTTTTATCTAGATATTTGTCATTCTTAATACTTGACTTTATCCTGAAGTCTTGTATTTTACTTTATAATTTATCTTCTTTCTATTATTATTCATTTTTTGTGTTAGGACTACCTAATAATGTTGGGTCAAATAGGTGCAAGCATGACCTCAAATTTTTGGGTCATAACATTTTATTAGAGTTCTCAATTCTTGGATACTTTACTTAGGCTTATACATGATTTCCACTTGCAAGAAAAAGTTGCAACTTATATGGTTGGGACCTTTTATTATTGTTGTTTGCCACATAAACTGTAAAATTAAATTTATATAAGGTCAAGGACACGTGTCTTAGCTTAATTCATTAAATTCGGTTACCAAAAGTTGGATATTATGATATTAATAAGTAAATCAAGTAAAACAAGTGACAAAAAGAATTGTACGAAGCTTCATGCTTCAATTGTGTTATGAGCACTGTATTCGAAGACATAGACTTAGCCCCAATAACAATTATAAGTAATGAGTGCCATAAAGGATAAGAACTAAGTAAATAATGAAAAATTGGCGCCTAAAAACAAGTGTTGTTGTTGTATTACTTGGAATTTAGAATGCCTTTACAAATGAAGAAAATTAACTATTTATGAGTTACCAGGATGAGGTTTCAACTCGGGTAAGAGCTCCACTCAAGCCCTAAAAAGTACTGAAACCAATAGAGGTTGTCCACATGTTGATGTCATTAGTGTTGCCAATCAATATTCTTAACATGCACATGCGATCTATAAGTCAATGTTTGTGTATCTATTTTTAAGGGAAATTATATTTGACTCTGAGGACTTTTATGTCGAAGGACACGAATTGTAGTTTTTGCTCGGTAAATTCATAAATAAAGTGACAAATAAGGGTGATATTATCTTTTCACTTTTTTTCATATTCAAAATAACCTTTCTTAATTGGAAACTACCCGGTTTTAACCAAATCACTACCCCAAAATTCAAAAAATTGGCTGATTGTCGATTTCTTGTCCCCCATTTTCTCCTTCCCCCCTTAATCCTTTCCTCTTCACTTATTACTCATGTTTCATTTTCTCAAAAAAAATTTATCATGTTGGCCAAGTGGTATTTGGTTCTTTATCTACTTCTCCAATTAGTTTTTTATTTTTATTCATTCAATATACTCTTTAAAACTTGAAATTTTATTTACTTTACATTTTCATTCACAGAAGTGGAAGTCAATATTTCTTGTAAGAGTATTCGCTGTTTGATTTTGATCAGTTTTTCGCAAAACCAAAATCAAATCAAATAAGTCATATTTTAAATATCGAAATCAAATCAAATTAATTAAAACAAATTTATTGCTTTGATTCTTTTTTTGGTTATTCAATTTAGTCATTTTAAAAATAAATATTACAAAATCAATAACTCTTTAAGAAAGAAAGACCTACAAACATTTTATCAAGTTATTTATGAAACTTTTTCAGAAAATTGTAAACATTGTCAAAAATTTTAGTCATTTCAAATGAATATAAATAAAATTCCTTACGATAAATTTTTATGCAAATAATAAAATATTTAGTCGTATATATCTTGATGATGGTATTTGAATTAAATAATTATAATTAATTAAAGAAGTACAAATTATTTTGAAAATTTAATATATTCTTAGAAAAATTACGTCATATCACTATTTAACTTACCATAACTATTAAAAATTTCAATTCTTAAATAATTATATAAATTCATGATTTAAGATAAAAGTTTGGATAAGAATCTGATATATTCGTGTAAAATTAAGTGATGTGTCCGGAAAAATGTGATGCGTGAAATGTAATGTATCCGTATAAAATTTAATAATGTATTTGAAAAAATATGATGTATACGTATAAATTAAATCAGAATTATTAGCATAATATTAAAAAGAATTGAATCGCTATGACAAGAAAAGACAAAAAAAAAAAGAATAAATAAAACTAACCTACAAAATCACACGAGCACCTCTATGTTAATTGTTAATACATTGAATTTGATTTTATTTTTTGAATTCTTAACAAATTAATTCAATAAATAAAATAGTATGTTATATTATAATATAATGATAAATATGATATTCAAATCATATCTTTTATTTATTTATTTTGTAAAATTAAATTTTAATCCTTATCACTTATTATCTAGTATGATTTTTAAATTTGAATTAAACAAATTGAGTTGGAATCCTATTTATAATTATTTTTTTTAACACCAATCGCACATCGCGTGGGTACGAAGACTAGTATAATTTCTAATAAGGAATGAACCTCCGCGTGGATCTTGGTTTACTAGTCATATACTTCGGCGATCTTCGTATTTTATAATTTTATTGTATACTTTGCCTATTTTCAACTGTTCTTTTGTAAACTAGATATGCACAACCCGTACTAGCATGGACCCAATATATATATTTTTATTTTAATTTATGTGACGTAAATAGAATTTAGATAAGTAATCATTAAAATAATTTAAGTTTTTAATTATTGTGATTTATAATACTTTTTTTTCTATTTCAATTTAAGTGACAATGACATAATTTCGAGAGCCAACCAAATATTTTATATTTTTAAATTTTAAAATTATTAATTATGTGATTTATAATATTTTTTACATAATTTTTCAATAAAATATGAATACTCTCTTCGTCCCAATTTATGCGGCACAAATAAAATTTTGGCAATCAGTCAATTTTTAAAATATTTTTATTAATTATTGTTATTTACAGTACTTTTTATTTCACGTTCAAATAATATATGTTGTTTTATATCTTCCTCTGCCCCGTCCTAATTTATATAACACTAATATAATTTTGATAGTCAATCAAATTTTTTATGTTGACATATCATTTTGTTAGTCTTAATTTTCTAATGCATAAATGATTTATAATATGGGGTGGTATTGTAAAATCATCGTTGGATAGACGACAATTTTATCTTTTTATTAAATATTATTAAATTTTTTAATCTTTAGATGACTCATAAGAATTAATTAAGAGCGATTGATTATGTTACTCCTATAAAAATTAACATAATTTTTTCATATCCAATATTTATCATCGATAACGCATCGGAGTAATATATTAATTAAATATGAAATGCAATATTTTGTATATACAAAATATGATAATATTAAACATTATTGAATAGTGCATCATGTTTATCTCTCACAATAATAAAATTTCACTACATCTTTTTCTTTCTTTCTTTTTTACTTGATACATATTGACCCAATACAAATCTTAAGAAAATATTTATTAGAAATTTATTTAATTAAATTAAATTTATTAATTTTGTACTTTAAAAATTCAAAGTTAAGTTTAAATAATAGTATTTCTATAGAAGAAAAAAAATAATTTTAAAATTTAAATTTACCAAAATAAATAAGTAAAAAAAATAATTTTGAATATAAAAGTCAATTAAAATAGTAAAATTGATTTACTTTAAATATTTAGTTGTAATTAATTAAGAAAAAATTATTATATTATTAAATTACTTAAATTTAAATAATTTAAATTAAATCTATGGTAAGTTGAAAAGTACTGTGGGACCCACCTACTTAAATGTAGCTTTGAGGGCAAACTTGTAAATAAATAGAGTAAAATGTATTTTTTAAATGGCATGGTCTGTAAGTAAATAGAAGATTGTGGACATTTTTTAAAGTTATTAATAAGATACAACTAACATAGCACAAAAGACAAATTTTTTAAGCAGATTTTTCTTGTAAAAGGAATAAAATGCCTTCAACTTTTCATTAAATTCCAAGAAGCAGTCATGTTGAAGTTGGCTCTTCTTATGTCTTCCTCCGTTTTATCCCAATTTATGTGCACTAATATAATTTCGACAGTAAATTAAATTTTTTTTGTTGACATATCATTTATGTCTATTTTATCTTTTTTTGAATTATTTTAAATAGTTTAAATCTTAAACGGTCATAATAATTACTTAGGGGTGATATAGTAAAATAACGATTGAAGCAGCGAAACAAATATATCTTAAATGACTTATAATAACTAATTAGAATCGATATAGCAAAATCATCATAAAAGATACTTGTGAAAAAAAGTAAGTGGGTTTCATATAAGACGTCAAGTTAATTTAAATATCAAGAGTTAATTTATCATTTTATTTTTATTTTATTTTTCTATTTAATATTATTAGTTTTTAATATTTAGATGACTATTATAATTAATTAGGGGCGATATAGTAAAATTACGGTTAAAGTAGCTAAAACAGTCATGTCATAAATATCTATTTTATTTTTTATTAAATATTATTAATTTTTTAATACATGACTTATAATAATTAATTAAGAATAATATAGTAAAATTATGATTGAAATAGCTAAAGCAGATAACACAAATAGACATGTCGACCTATTACCTGAGTTAACTCCCTCTTAATAATGGGGAGCACCATGACTATTTATATGGTTAATTTGGTGTAGATTCACATTTCTAACATTTTAAAAGATCCACAACTAAATTAAGTCTTGCAAATTAATAAAAAATAAATTGAGTCTCAAATTATCACGACTTCAATTATCACAATAATTAACTTCTAATTGAGAAATATTGGTTCAATATATGTTAGAATTAAATTGGGTGTCAATTTGTCACGACTATAGTCAACATAATTAGTTGACTTCTAATTGGGATATATTAATTCAACATAGGATCGAATTAGGCCTCAATTTATAACGATTACAGTCAACATAAATAGTTGACTTATAACTGACAAATATTGATTCAATCTGTATTATATTTAAATTGAGTCACAATTTGTCATGACTAAAGTTAACATAAATGTTTGGCTTCTCTTTGAAAAATATTGATGCAATTTATATTAGACTAAACATCAAAGGACTCGTGCTAGCACAGACACAGTATAATTATTTTTTATCTCAATTTATGTGACACAAATATAATTTAGATAATGGATCATTAAAATAATTTAAATTTTTAATTATTGTGATTTATAATATTTTTTCTTTCATTTCAATTTAAGTGACCCTGATATAAGTTAGAGAGTCAATCGAATATTTTATATTTTTAATCTGATTTATGGTGTTTTTAGCATAATTTTTCAATAAGATATCAATACTCTCATCGTCTCAGTTTATGTCTCTTCTCATTTTTAAATAATATATATTACTTTATGTCTTCCTTTGTTCTATCATAATTTTTATGACATTAATATAATTTCGATAGTCAACCAAATAATTTATATTGACTTATCATTTTGAGTGTATTTTTTTTATGAAATATTATTAATTTTGTAATGTCTAGATGACCATAAAAATTAATTAGATATGACATAATAAAATCATAATTGAAACAATGAAGCAGACATATCTTAAATGACTTATAACAACTGTTAGAAGTGATATAACAAAATTACTATAAAAAATATTTGTGAAAAAAATTTAAACGAGTCTCATAAAAGACATCAAATTAATTTAAAACTTCAAAAATTAATTTATCATTTTATGTCTAATTTATTTATTTTGCTAACTATTTTTTTTAATACTTAGATGACTTTTAATAATTAATTAGGGTGATAAGTTAATTTACGATTGAAGCAGCTGAAGAATGTATCACAAAATATCAAGAATTAATTTATTATTTAATTTCTATTTTACCTTTTTATTAAATATAATTATTTTTTTAATACTTAAATGACTTATACTAATTAATTGAGAATGATATAGTAAAATTACGATTGAAGCAGTTGAAGGAGGCATGTTGAAGACGTGCTTGCTTATTGCCCTTTATTTTTATTAGTAAAATTAAATTAAGTCTCAATTTGTCACCACTATAATCAGCGTAAATGGTTGACTTCTAATTGAAAAATGTTGATTCAATCTACATTACGATTAAATTGAGTTTCAATTTATCACGACTATGATCAACATAAATATTTGACTTTTAAATTTTTTTTGATAACCATGATGATCTGCGCGTACCAATAAATGTTAGGATTAGATTGTATCTTAATTTGTCTTGATCGACTATAGTCAACATAAATGGTTGACTTTTAATTGGAAAATATTGATTGAATCTATGTTAGGATTGAATTGAATTTCATTTTGTCATGATTATAATCAACATAAATGGTTTGCTTCTACTTGTAAAATATTGATTCAATCTCTGTTAGGATCAAATATTGTCTTAATCTATCACGACTATAGTCAAAATAAAAATATTGACTTCTAAATGAAAAATATTGATTCAATCTATGTTAGGATTGAATCATGTGTCAATTTGTCTCTATAGTCAACATAAATGGTCGACTTCTATTTAGAAAATATTGATTCAGTATATACTAGGTTAAATCGAGTCTTAATTTATGGATTTTATGACTCGCCAACACAAGTGATGACTTCTAGTAACTCAATTTCACTTCTTAAAATTTTTTAATGATAATGATGATGATGATAATTATTATAATAATTGACTTGATAATTTTTTTAGTTTAATTTTGATCAATTGCTTAAAATACTTAAGTGAAATAATATGAAAAATACTTTAAGGTTTTAGTTCACACTATTGTTGACTTCCAATAAATCAATTTCACTCTTATGTATATTTTAAAATTTTATTTTCATGAGATTAAGTGAAAAAAATTAAAAAAGACACTAGCTTTGAAATTTCTTTTGAGTTTAATTTTGAAAAATTATTAATATGTATTTTAGCAAAAATATATAAAAATACTTTAAATTTTTAATCAACACGATTATTAACTTCTAAGAACTTAATTCACTCTTATGTATATTTTTCAAATGAAAAACTTTCAGAAAATAGTCTACATTTCAGCAAATTGGAGGAACTCATAATCTAACTTCAAAATTATTATATTTAGTGAATGTATCAACCTACTTTATTTGATATAAGATATAAATACAATGAGAGCAGTTAAATGCAACCTTTTTCAATTTTTTCTCTTTTCGTTTTCTTTTTTCTTTTTGTTTTTCACTCTCTTTTATCTCTAACTTTTATTTCTCTTTCTTTTTTTTTCTTTTCAATTATTTTCTTTTTTTCATTTTTAGGTACTTTTTGCTCTCTTTTTTTCTTTTTTGCGTTTACCTTTTTTTTTTATATAAAAAAATTATGTGTTTTGGGTACTTTTTCCTCAGTTTTTTTTTCTTTTGCATGTTTTCCCTCCTTTTTTTTTTCTTTTTCCTATTTTTGTTTCATTTTTTTCTCTATTCTATCTCTAACTTCTATTTCTCTTTCTTTTTTGAATTTTTTTCTTTTTTTATTTTTTTTCCTATCTCCTTTTTGTTCTATTTTAGTTTTTTTTTTTTGTATTTTTTAAAAATATGGCTACGTCAAGCATAAATCATGAATGATAATGAAAATAACACAATCACTTATTGTATTCGCACTATCATTTATATTTTTCTATTCGTTGATGCAATTCTATTTGTATTTCTATTTTATAGTTCGCACTTGTATGGATGCACTTAATTGGAAAGAGAGACAATAAATTGTAACTCCTTTCACTCCCTCTTCTATTACTATTAGGTATCGTTTGAATTGTAATTAATTAAAACTTAAGCTAAATGAGATAATTAAGACTTTATGTTTGTTCAGTTATGTAGTTTGTTTCTTTTTAATATTTATTTTTTGTGAGATGAAGTAAGAAATAAATAAACAATATATTGAAAAAAAAAACGGCTTCAGTTTTTACAAGCTAATTAATTTTCTTAGATAAAATAATTATGAAAATACTTTATAATTTAGTGAAACAACATAAAATGCTTTCAAAATATTAAATATAATTTAACTAAAATAAATTTGTATTTTATCGCGACTTTCTAGTCTCGAAGTTGTAATTCAATGATTATAAATCTTTTGACCAGTTTGTTAGAATAACATTATGTGACGATCCCAATAATTTTTATTTATTTACTTAATCTTTGCATACAGTTGAATTTTCTGTCAATCCTATATAAACTCAACATGCGAGTTATTTAGAGTCAAGATAAAAATTACACTAAATTTTTTAAGTCAAACTTAATTAATTTATAGCTAAAATATCACGTTGATAACTATCAATTGAATTGTTATTTAAAGGCGATTTTCTTTTGTTTGTAAGAAAAATAAAAATAAATTTAACTTTAAAAGTAATCATATTTGAATTTATGTTGACTATAAATTTAGCGACTGAACTATCACTATTTTCAATTCCAAAAATTTCATTCATTATTTCTCTTAAATATTTTTGTTATATTGGATTCATTTTTAAAAAAAAATTATAGGATGAATTTTGTAGATTAGATATATGGAGGATTCAAAATTAAAAAAAATATATTAAAAGTTAAAAAAAAGTGTATAGTAAAATAATTAAAGAGATATAAGTATTGGAAGAAACAAAATATAACACAAGTCAAAAATGATGATTAAAAGTTCAAATTAGATGAGAAAGCTTAGAATAAGTAAGGAAAAAGTAAAATGAAAAATTAAAAATATAAGGAGTAAATATGAAAGAATAATCAAAAATAAGAAAAAATCCAAAATAAAAAAAAATATGAAAGAATAATAAAAAATAAAAAATAAAAGTCAAAGTGATTTTATTTTTGAAGGGAAAAATAAATGATTTTGTTGCTTAAAGTAGGTGATTTTGCATTTTGGAGGGAAAATATGATTTTGGAGTCAAAAGGCAAAATAGTCTTTCTACAAATTTCGAGTCAAATGCTCTTGGAGTCATTTAGCAGCACCCTTTTAATAATCACTTTGGCCACATCACTGAGTGGGTCCTCCCCAGGGCTGGCAACGGAATCGGAACTTTCCGTTCCGTTCCGATAGTGTC
Organism: Capsicum baccatum var. pendulum; assembly: GCA_030864225.1. Lineage (NCBI taxonomy): Eukaryota > Viridiplantae > Streptophyta > Magnoliopsida > Solanales > Solanaceae > Capsicum > Capsicum baccatum. The sequence goes on along the minus strand of CM061555.1, from coordinate 112,717,866 downwards.
GTTTCCGATTGATTTCCGGTACCGGTAACGACACGGTCCGGTTGGTTCCGGTTTATCGGTACCCAATGGTACGGAAAATGATACCGGTCCGGACCTACAAAAAATTTCGGTATTTCCGGTTCCGGTTGACCGGTTTTCGGTCCGTAACTTTTAAAGATTTAGCCTTTTTTAAAAAAAAATAAAAAAAATTGGTTTGCAACGGCTCTTTTGGCCGTTGCATTTCAACCGTTATCCCCCTCCCCCCACCACCACCACAACCTTCCAATTACCCCCCACCACCCTTTAAAATTTTTACTATAAATATACTTCATTTCAAATTTTTTTTCACACAAATATTATCAATTTTCATACTCTCTCTTAATATTCTCTCAAATTCTCTCTAAATATTTCTAGTTTTATTATATTAGCTGAACACTTGAAGTTGAGTATTCATTTATTATATTAGTTGGAGTTGAAGATTTTTTGAAGATATTACAAGCTTCAATTATCATCTTTTAATTCCGACATTTGTTATACGTCTGCTTTTACGCAGACGTTCGGTATATTCGTTCCAACTTTAATCTCTTTTTATTTACGTTAATTATCTATATTTTTTTTATTTACGAACATCAATTTGTATTTGTATTTCTTGTTTTAATATTTTATTTTGAAATATGGATTTTGAAAAAAATAGTAGTGGTAAAAAATCAAATTTTAGTAAGGTCTTTCGTAGAAATAAAAAAAGTAAGGCTAGTACTAGTTCATTACCGGGTAGATTTAATGAAACTTCATTATCACAACCTAATGGTTTCGATGTTGGTATCGGTATGGAATTAGATAATGAGACCCTGAATAGGCGTTATAATAATTTTGAGGAAGACTTACCAGAGGAAGATGATATAGAAGAACAAGAATTAGGTGATAGCCCTACCCCTACTAGTCCGGTTACGGAATTACCGGAACACGATGAAGAACTGTCCCCTTTACCGGAATTTACTAGGGCCAAAGGTACCGAACGTACTAAAAGGTCTTTAGTTTGGAAATTTATGGAGCATGATAGGGTAAAAAGTACTGCTACTTGCAATAAATGCAAGAATGTTTTTAAACATTTGACTGGGGGGGGGAATGGCAGGACAGGATTGCTAACTTCGCATTTGACGAGATGTAATAAAGAATTTATTCGTCTAAAAACGAGGCTAAGATAAAAAAAGATGGTACAATATTTGTACATGAATCTGTAGGAGGTAATATGGTTCAAACACGTTTAGACATGTTTAACTCGGCTGAAGCAAGTTCATCCTCGACATATAGTGAAGATGTAGATAGAGAAGAACTAGCAAAAATGGTTGTTGTTATGGGTTTGCCTTTTAGTTTTCCTTCGCATCCCGATTTTATTCATTATATTCAACGAGTATATAATCCCTCTTTTAAAGGTTTTTCACGAAATACAATTAAAAATGATATTTTTAAATTTCAAGCTGAACATTGTCATTTTCTTCGTTGCTTATTTGATAAATTTGATGGTAGAATATTTGTTACTTCTGATATGGGTACTATTGTTGTTGGTAATGATTATTTTACTCTCACGGCTCATTGGATTGATCACGATTGGAACATGCAAAAAAGAATTATTGTTTATAACTATGTCGATGAGTCTAAAACCGGTATGTATATAGCTAATACAATAGCGGAGAGCATGAAATATTTTAGATTTATTGGTAAACCTATGGCATGCACATTAGATAATGCTTCTAATAATTTGAAAGCTATTGACTAGTTAAAAACTAGATTATGTTTAATGTATCAAGATCATTTTCATGTTAGATGTTCTGCACATATTTTAAATTTGATAGTATATGATGGTATTCATTTGTTTGGAAATGGTTGTCTTAAAGTGCGAATTGCTTGTAGTTCTATGTTTAAAAATAAAAAAAAGGTTGTAATGGATGATTTTAAACGTAAATGTGAACAATGTGGCCTTCCATATAGAAAAATTCCAAAAGAAATTCCTACTAGATGGAATTCTTTGTTTCAAATGTTTGAAGTTGCTGTTATATATCATAAACCTATACAATTAGTTTATAATTTTTATAATGAGGATGTTAATTTAATGCTAGATGAAGATGATTGGACTGAAGTAGAAGAACTTTGTAAATTTTTGAAAACTTTTTATCAAGCTACGAACACAGTATTTGCTCAATATACTCCAACTATTTGTTCTGTTTTAGTAACTATTACTGCTATTTCTAAAGTACTTGTTGAATATAAAAAAATATGTCCTAACAAAAAGGCAATTGAAGCCATGATTGAAAAATTTTAAAAATATTATTTTCCAATTCCACAAATTCTTTTAACAACTAATTTATTAAACCCATTTTATAAAGAATATGGTACAGTGATGTTGGTTAGAAAATTATACAACAATTTAGAAATTGGACTTCATCAAAAGCCATCAGTTGAAACTTGTTGTGCTAGCATAGTACCTACAGCTAGGAGTTTATATAACTTGTATCAAGTTATGGAACAAAATATTGGGCCGATTGAACCTCCTAGTTCTAGACGTAGATATGATGATTTAGATGACGAGATGGGCGAAGAACTTGGTCTTCAATGTTGTAGGAGTAATGATTTTGATTCGTATCTTTCGCAGGACCGGGAAAATATTAGAGATGAAACTGGAAAACAACAACTTTTATCGTGGTGGAAGACCCGGATTAGACAATTTCCAAAACTTTTAAGGATGGTTCGAGATTTGTTATCAGCTCAAGCTTCTTCAGTTGCTTCGGAGCAAGCTTTCAGCGCAGGAAGATTTATAATAGGAGATCATCAATATTTGTTAGCAAGGGATAGTTTGGAGATTTCGGTATTATTTAGAGATTGGATCAATGCCGAACGAAAAAATTTTGGGCTCCCCAAATTACCGCCCCATATTGAAGACGAAATAGATGAAATTTTTGAGGAAAATAGTGATGATGGAATGGAAGCAATGGAGCAACAAGGAAATAGACCAATTCCGGAGGATTTATCCGTCGAAGAATTAGAAAAGTTACGCCAAAAAAATTATAGACAATTTAAATATTAATAAGATTCTACAGTAGAAATCTAATTCATACAGAACCCTTCCTAGAAGGTAGCTGTGTAGATTAGATTTACATTTAATATCTTTGTAATAAATGTACAACGTACGAAATTTGAATAAATATAACGGCTATTCGCCTAATTTTGTTTTAAATTTTCTCTTTTGTTTGTTGCAATTATGAAAATAAATAAATATTATATTAAGTATTTAAGTTTATAAAGTTAGAAATTTTTTTTTAAAATATATATATATATACAACTTATATATTAATCTCATTAAGTTATAATTTAAATTAAAACTTAAAAAAAAAAAAAAAAAAACTGGTACCAGTGGCGATATTCCGGTATCGCTTCGGTCCGTTCCGGTTCCACACCGGTAGCTAGCGGACCGGTCCGAACAAGGAAAATTTTCTGGTATTCCGATTCCGATAACTCCAGTTCCGGCGATATAAAATGGTAATGAGGTTCCGGTACCGTTTCGGATCCGGTCAAACCGGTCCGGTGGTTCCGATTCTGGTCCGTTGACAGATCTAGTCCTCCCTCTTCAATTGTATCTCCCGTGCATGTTCCCTGTAGATTGTTTTCTGTCTTTATTGGAGATAACTCTTTGGGATGCTAATCTTACCACTATTTCATTTTTTTTTTCCAACCTTTATGCCATATGTCCTATCCATCATGAGTCCTTAGCTATGGCTGCTATGTACCCAAAATATTTTTCGTAAGACCTAACCCATCGTCAGGCCCCTTAAGTATGCGTGATCTTTTACTTAGATACCTCAATTGGACGTCGCTCACTTTTGGCACCTCAAGTAGCCATAAAATGTGTCATTTTGACACCTTTTGCTGAGTCAGCAAAATAATACTACATGCGTGTGTTACACGCGCCGATGGGCTGAAAAATAACGAATAAAATGTAGACATATGTCATTTTTATCCAAATAATATATAAATACAACAACAACAAACCCAGTGTATTCCCACCTAGTGGGGTCTGGGGGGGAGGGTAAGATGTACGCAGTCCATACCTCTACCTCTAAAGAGGTAGAAAGGTTGTTTCCGATAGACCCCCGGCTCAAGACACGAGATACCGCACAAATACATAGTAAAGCACAGAATAAGATTTCATAACATAAATACGGCACCCATAAGTAATAAAAACAGAGAAAAGCACACAGATTCGTAATAAAACATGGAACAAGAATCCATAAATAAGATAAGGAAAAATATTGGCATAACCACTGCTATTTCATCTCCAGCTCTTAACGTGAAGGAATCAGTCTTGCATAGGCTTTATTGCCTTTACCAGGTCTAGCTAGGTTGGGAGTCAATTAGCCTGAGTTGTGTTAAGATAAGTGGCACTTGAAAAGGAAGTAGTCATCGCTAGAGGAAAGAACTTGGATTACAAGGATTCATAAACTGTAAATCTGGCAATTCCTACCAAGGTAGTGGGTCAGAGCGAACTCCCTTGCAGGAATAGCGGAATGGTCAAAGGGCTTGTCTTTAAGCAGTTGGCTTACATCAGGAAACTCCCAAGCTTGCCAAAGAAGGATCAAAATAGAGAAAGACACTGTCCAACCGCTTTTTATGTGCACGTACCACTTTTGAGTATTTTGCACAGCTAGCTTCCTCAGATCATTTGCTACCAGAAAGACTAGAACTCAGGAACATCAATATGGTAACGGATCAGTTCAAGCATTGACAAACCCGCCTTACTTCTGTGAAACTCACTTCATTGCATTATTGGAAGCAAATGAGCTCGTGTAAGCATTAGAACATACATTCTCGCAATCCACAGAGTCCTTATGACTTGCTCCTGCAAAAGAATAATAAAGCAACCTTCTTCTTTGTACCAAAACAAACATTCCATTCTTTGTTTTACCACCACAACATTGACCTCTCTGGTCGAATGTTAAGAGTCGCCTCCACTTCAACTAGTAGTCTTTACGTCAAAAATTGCTTTCACATCTCATATGACATTTGTACCAACAAGGCTAGCTACTGCCTTATTCGTCTTTGTCCAAGGAAAAAAGAAACAAACACCCCTCCCCCTAACCTACCCACCCCATTAGTCTTCATCTTCAAACACCCCACCATTCTTCTTCTTCAAACATCCCTTCCCCCACCCGCCACCCCTCCTCCACCCCACCCCACTAGTTTTTTCGTCAAATAGCCGCCCACCTCGCCACCCCCACCCCGCCAATCTTCTTCCCCTCTTTATCTTCTTCAAAAACCTCACACCCCCTCCCCACCCCCGCACCCTAGTCATCTTTAATTTTTTCATCAATTTTGCTTCAATTTTTATTTTTTTTCTTCACTGATTTTACTTGTTTTTTAGATTTGATTTTAATTTTTTTTTTCCAGATTTGCTTCATCTATTTTGCTTCAATTTTTAGTTTTTTAATTGATTTTGTTTGATTTCAATTTTTCTTCACGGATTTAACTTTATTTTTAAATCTTTTTCATCGTTTTTTAGTTTTTCTTGGTTTTTATGCTTCAATTTTAATTTTTTTTATTGATATTGTTTGATTTCAATTTTTCTCCATCGATTTTGTTTGATTTTTAGTTTTTCATCATTGATGTTGCTTATTTTTTTATTTTTCTTCATCAATTTTGCCCTTAGTGATTAAAAAAAAGGTGCTTATTATTTAATCTTCACGAACCTTTAAATGAGTATATAAATTTCTCTCAATAATTCTTACCGTTACATAAATTAAGATTGACAAAACTAACGGATAAAAATGTGTAAGAAGTATAAATTAATGGGCGTTGAGTTAATATATTATTTTTTGCAAGACGAACTCTTAAATGTGTATCTAATTTTTAAATCTCTCCAATAATTTTCACCATTAAATAAGCTTAAGATTGACAAAAATGATGGATAAAAATAAGGAAAAAGGTATAAATTAATAAAAATGAGTTAATATGCTTTTGGTGGGCCAAATTGGGCGCCACATCAACCAAAAAATGGCTTTCACGCGCCTTCATGGAGGTATAATACACGCACCTTGCCAACTCAGCAAAAGGTGTCAAAATGACACACTTTACGACTACTTGAGGTGCCAAAAGTGAGCGACGTCCTCTTGAGGTGCCTAAGTGAAAGATCGCGCATACTTAAGAGGCCTGGTGATGGGTTTGACCTTTTCTTAATATAGATAGGGGTTGTGTTGGTAGTGTGTATTGACAAAAATAATGTCTGTATTAATTAATGTGTATTATGAATACCTAATTTAGTATAATTTTTAGTCAATGTATAACTAATGCAAGCATTAGTTATACACTCTGTTGTGTATTAAGGTGTGTATTACTAATACCACCCATTTTCTATGTATTAGTAATGCAAAGTCTTTAATACGTGCATTAACTTATTAAATGACCTTAATACCCTCAATTTCCCTCTCAAAATATTTCACCATTCCTTTTCTCACCATTTTAATTTGCAATAGTGAATATTTTCAAAACATTTCACAATTTTTTTCCCACCATTTTATCTACAACAATGAATAATTAATTTAAATAATTGTAATATATTTTTTCTTCGCTTCAAGGGACTTTAAAAAGATTAAAAAAAATGAGACTATTTCTTATTTTACGTCTTATATTTTATTTTTGTTTCAACTATGTTAATCCGTTGGCATAATATTTCATGCGCAAAGACGAAGGTCTTGCAAATAATCTGAAACCTCTATATATTAGTTCAAAAATACTAATTATATTTGAGATGATAAAAAAAAATTATTACAAAAAAGTGTACAAAATCAAAGAAGTATATTTTTGTAAACAAATATTTCTTTTATAGAAATTATGTTAAATGTATTATTTCTTATATATCAAACCAAACAATGTATAAGAAATAATACATACATAACTAATACAAGCATAAATAATATAAGTATTACTAATACATTATATTTTGTATTGATCTTATACACTCTACCAAACTATCCCTAAGTATAAGTATATAAGTATGAAGATTTTTGTGTCCCTTCACATTAAATGACTAGGCCACACATCGCCTGACCAGTATCTGAGGACACTATATCCAATCAAAGTCATCATAACCCTTTTCTTTCCCACTATCCAACAAATACTCCTTTAGTGGATTTATGCGACTTTTTTTCTCTTTTGATTTCTCCTGGAACACTTCAAATTTCTCCTTTTCTACCTTTTTTTCTTCTTTCCTGTTCATCCATAAATACAAACATGCCTTCTTTCCCCCAAATGACCCCATCAAATCCTCATACAGAGCCACAAGAGGCTTAAACTCGTATCTTAAAAATTTGAGAAAAGACATCTTTTCTCTAATGAATTTATCCTTCAAAATTACTTTAGCACTTAAATTTAAATTTCATTTATTTATCACTTTTAACAATTTTTAAGTAAATTAAATTCACTCCTTACGTCTGACGTGACAAAAAAAAAAAGCGAGTGAGTTTTTTTGTTAAAAAAGAACCCACTTTATTATTATTATTATTATTTATATATATGCATATATATTTATATATTCTTATAATAAAAAAAGTATATTATGTTATATCAAATGATTTTACTTCCATCGTTTTACCCATCAAAATGTCAACCACATTGTCTTCTTTAAATTCCAAAGGGAATCCACTTCTGCTAGCTGATTCCATTATCTACTCCCTTTCATTCTACCTTTACCTTTTTTGATCTGTAACTTTTTTATTTATTTATGCAAAAAAAAAAAAATCAAGAAAGGGTATCATGTTCTTCCATTTTCATCTTCCCCACCCTCACTCCCACCCTCAACACTCCATTTCTTCATCTTTTTTATACCCCCACCCCGTTTCTTCGTAATCTTCTTCCTATCAAGTTCTAATTGATCTAAAATTTCATTTTTCGATAATAAAAAAGGGTTCAAGATTGATGAACAAGTTTGATTCTTGGCTAAAAATTTCATGTCATGCGAATGTGATCTATGTCATTTCTGAATTTCGAACTGTTTATGTCATTTCTGTAGATATTTTTGAGTACAAAATTGAAAATTTTGAAGTTTTGGAATTTTGGGTTTTGATTAATGTGAAAGAATTTGAATTTGAGATTTTGTGTATTGATGTATTTTTGTGATCATGTAATTGTATTTAGTTCATTGTTAAATTTGCTCAAGTTAATTTTATATTTGATGAAAAAAAATTCATTGAAAAGCTTGCAATAATGGTGAAAGAAAGAGAAAAAAGGGTACTTTTATATGAAGAAAAAGAAGGAGGGGCGGGGGGGGGGGGAGGGGGGGGGTCTACTGAAGAAGAAGAAGAAGAACAAGGAGGAGGAATTGGGGTGGGGTGGGGTAGGGGCTGTAAAGAAAAAGAACGAAGGGGGTGGGGTGGGGTAGGGGCTGTAAAGAAAAAGAACGAAGGGGGTGGGGTGGGGGCGGGGGCTGTGAGAAGAAGAATGTAGGGGGTAGGTTTATTTTATTTATATAAAATATATATTTTTATAAAAAAAAGAAAAAAAATTATATATATAATACTCTTTTAAAATTTAAAATATATATAAATTATATTATATATATATATATATATATATATATATATATTTTAAAATATATATATATATAAAGTAAGCGTGTGGAATTTTTATTTTTTAAATTATAATTTATTATGTAGCAATGACATGACACTGATGTGACACTGATTTGACAGTGACATAACACGTATGTAGTGCACTCTCCATTGTGAGAGTGAGAGTTTTACTTAGGGGTGAATTTAATTCACTTTAAAGTTGTTAAGAGAGGTAAATAAATAAAATTAAGTTTAAATGCTAAAGTAAATTTGGAGGACAAGTTCAGAAGGGAAAGATGTCTTTTATCTAAAAAAAAAAAAAATAAGAAAAAAAATCAATATTTAAGAGGCCTTTTTCATAGATCATTTCCGAAGGCAGACACCAAAACTTTTGGCTAAACCTACCTTCCTATAAATAAATGGATAAATCTTTTGGCCATAAAATTTGGCCATAATAGTGATAAATCATATTCACACTATAAAGTAGTTTTCTTTTGAACATTTTTGTCCCTTTCATCTTAAATTTAAAATCCTTATTTTATTACTCTTTCCCAGTACATTGAAAACTATCTCAATACATAAGAATTGACAAATTAACATCATTTTCATAAATATGATTGCATAGTATTTATTGCTTGAAAAGAATAATGTAAGATAAAAATAAAAATATTAAATTAATTAATTATATTCTCATATATCCAAAATTAGTGTGACCAAAGTAGTATTATCTAAAATTTTAAATTTAACATTATATATTTATGTATCATATCTACTTAATTGTGCATTTTATCCTATAAATAATTTTTATTTTTATTATTTTATTTTAAATTTTATATCTCTTTATTTTATATAGATAAATAAGAGCTATATATATATATATATATTAAAACCTATCAATAATTTGAATAACTTTTAGTTTTTTATTTTTGCTGAAATCTGATTCATAGTTTAGTATTACATAAAATAAACAATTATCGAAATTTCCAACACAAAAAGTTTATTATTTTTTTATGAATTCAGTTGTACAATTTTAATTATGCTATAATTTTTCTCATGATAATTCAAATGTTTTTTTTTTTCATTTCAAATGTTTTCTATCTATTTTTAGAAGTACAGAGGAAAGTAGTCACATAACATTTGAAAATTTCGCATAAAAGTTTTCTTAGTTAATAAAAAAATTACCCTATGTTAATCTTACACTTAAATTATATATAAATGACAAGAAAAATACTTAAAGAAAAGAATAAAAATTATTTACGAGTTTTAAAACTAAAAGTTTGCATAGTTAAATAATTTTTAATATAATATGAAATATTTTAATAAAAACAATAAAAACTTAAAACACTTTAGACGTGATAGGCATTGATAGGTTATAAAAATAATATAGTTCATAAGTGTCGACTTTAATTAACAATAACCTAAGAGAGTCACACATTGATGTTGTAGTCTTGCATCACTCTGTTACGCCGATTTGATAGCGTAGGAACTATTATTTATATTTTTATTAATACATATGACTTCTAATTAATGAACTATATTAATTTTTATGTTTATATAAATTTAAACTACATATTTGAATTCTTTTTAAAAAAATATAATTTAAAAATATTTCAATAGTGTTAGTCAAAGCTCAATTTACTTTGACATGATAGATACCGACGCAAAATAAAAATTATATAGTTCAAAAAAAGTCGATATTAGCTAAGCATCAATTCAAGAAAGTCACACGTTAATGTTACGGTCTTGCGATCCTACGTACTTTAATTATTATATCCGTTAACTGGTGAATTAAAAATATAATTATTAACTGGTGAATCATTAATTATATTTGTTATTAATATGAACTTTAACTACGTAATTTTATTTTTATATTTAAAAAAATCAAACAACATATTTAAATAGTTTTAAAATATAATTAAGAAATATTTCTATAACGATTGTCTAAATTCAAAATTCTTTAGACATGATAGATATTAGCACATTATAAAAATCATAGAGTACATAATTGTTGACCCTGGTAAACATCAACCTAAAATAATCACTCAATATAGATATTAAGCTAACCATTGTCATAATTTGTTAGCACTCTAAACAAAAATTAACTATGTCCACACTTAATTGTTTTCACATTTCTTAATAACCTGAAGTAGAAATATTGATTAATTATAATATCTTTTTTGAAATAATTTACTGAGGTTACTTTTGCTAAATTAGCTTTTATCGTGTGAAAAATTATTTTTTTCACTTACACTAGACATGTTGTAGGTGAAAATTAAAAAAAAAATAAAAAATTAAATAACTGAAATCAAAGATCGGTAAAATTTATCTGCTATTACATAACATTGATTCTATCACATAAAAAAACTTCAAACATAAACGTCATTTAACTTTAAAAATTAATATGTTTGTGACATAAAAATATTCTATCTTTAAAATTTAGAACACAAAAATTATTTGACCACAATTTTTGTGTACTATTAGAAAATAACAAAGTAAAGGACATATAATAGCTACAATATCAATTTTATGAAATTGATTTGAGACACATAATAAATACTAATTCTCATAGCACTTGATTAGGATAAGCTTGGGTGAGACTTATTAAAATTTTGTTTAGATTTGATATAATTAGTTAATCAAAGTTAATATAATTACTTATTTTTAAAAATTACATTTAAAATTTATAAGCTATAAAATTGGATCCAATCGTCGACAACTCTAATGACACTTCAAATACTCTATATGTAAGACAATGCTATCAATTAATTTTAATCGTGGATATATATATATATATATATATATATATATATATATATATATATATATATATATATATATATATATATATATATATATGCTTAAGATACTGAAATAACTCATTATTGGTATCAAATCAATAATAATTCATAAAAGCTAAATCTTCTAATCGATAACTAAGTCAAAAAATGAAATTTAATTTATTCATTTTTCTCTTTATAAAGAGGTTTTCTTTCATCCAAAAATTGACTATAATTTCTTACATAGATTTCATTTTAAAATACTGAACTTCTATCGACGCCATTACAATAAAGGTATTATTCTCGAACAAACATAATGCAACACTTAGTGAAATTAATTTGTTTAAAATTAATATAATTAGTTGATCAAAAGCAATTAAATTTAATTATCCATTTATTTAGATATAAATTATTGTATAGATACACTTTTATAATTATTATGTTCAGTTATTAATCCTTGTTCAACTAACAATAATTACATTTGCAATAATTATTAGTTAATTCAATTTAATAATAGACCATAAAATTATCATTCCAATAAATAATATTTGATAGTCATAACAATTATCAAAATATCTGATCAAGATAAAACTTAAGTTAAAACGCAGCAAAATTTTATTTGAATCACCGATAATTAGTTAATTAAAAATAATTATATTATAATCATTGATCTAGTTAAATTATATTTTAAATTTACTTGTAAGACTCGGTAAGATTGTATCAAATCAAATCAAATGATTAAAAATATAATTTAATAGATCGACAAATATATTATTGCGATGAAACTTAGTGTTTGATTTTATGATAAAAAAAAATTAATCACTATGTAGACACAATATAAATTTAGTATTGTATTTTTGAAATCTTTTTTCAAAGAAGTTTATTCAACCCAGTTAACAACAACCTAGGAGAGTACTAACAAATTAATATTGTAGTTTTTGTGCCCTTGTTTTATGTCAATTTGACAACTTATGAATCATTATTTAAATATTCTATTAATATGAGCTCTAATAAGTAATTTTATAAATTATTGTCTTTGAATAAAATTTAAACTATATAGTTAATTTTTTTTAAATATAACTTTTAAATATTTCAATAGCAACTCTCAAAATTCAAAGTACTTTAGTTATGATAGACATTGACATATTATAAAAATCACGAAAATTATACAATTCATAAGTGTCGACCCTAATTATGAAAATCAAGCATAAATATGCTATATTATAGAAATCTTACGCCTATACTTTCCGTAATATTATACCTATTTTTTAAACATTTTAAAAAATTATGTATAAAACAGTTTTAAAGTGAAAGAATAAAATAAAATATTACATTTAAATAAAATTACAAATAACTTAAGTATTTAAAGTGAAAATAAATTATTACTAATAGTTGGTTTATCCTATTAAATAATTTGTATTATTTCATATTACACTCATTGGATACAAAAAAAAATTCTTTTATCAAATAAATAAATTATACATTTACTAACTTTTTATTTTAAATTATTTCCAAATTAAAAATAAAAGAAAAAAAATAACAATGTAGCCTCTTTCATCAATTTCTATCCGAATCAAAAGGAGTCGCATGGATATTTAGGCTCTTTCATCATTCGATTTTTTTATTACTATTTTAGTTTTTGCTTTATAATTTTAATTTTTTTTATTTTACATTATTTATGTTCCATTTCCTTATTTTTATTTGTCAATTATTACTTCTTGTAACTTTATGTTATGCCACATATTTTTATTATTAATTAATTAATTAATTTCTTCATCTAGCATAACTGATTAACTACACTATTATTTTAATTATTGAATTAAAATAGAATTTTATTGTTGAACAAGGTTATAGATTCATATTTTCTTTTCTTTTGAATTAAATTACGTGGGTCATAGAAAAATATCAAAAAACATGAATCAATTATTTTTATAATATATATAATTATTTATTAATATATTTTTAATAAATGATATATGTATCATGAATATCGATTTAGTATCATTTATAAGGGTTAGTTGCTATCAAATACGAGTCTTACTTTAGACATGGCGGACATCAACACATTATAGAAATCATAAACCTGATATAGTTCATGTGTGTCAATCTAGTTAACAACAATTCTAAAAAGTCTTCCGCTAATGTTGTGGGGGCTTATGCTCTCGTGTTACGCCGATTTGATAACTTGCGAATTATCATTTATATATGTTATTAATATGACCTCTAATTATTAATTATTTTAAAATTATTTTTTGTAGCCGTGGTGTCCGAACCAACTTGCAATAAAATTAAACTATATATTTAAATAATTTGAATAATATAGTCAAAATTTCAAACACACTTTAGACATAATAGACGTCGACACATTATAGAATCCTAAAAATTATACAGTTCACATGTGTTGACCCTAGTTAACAACAACTCTAGATATCAAGACGCATTAATGTTATAGCCTTAGATCCTTAGGTTATGCTGATTTGATAATTTCTGAATTATTACTGATAATTTTTATGAATATGTCCTCTAATTAAGCAATTTTATTAAATTTTATATTTAAATAAATTTAAATTTTATTACAATTATTTTTAAATATAATTTCAAAATATTTTAATATCGACAGTCAAAATTCAAAATACTTTAAACATGAGAGACATCCACATTTTATAAAAATCGTATAGTTCACATATTTTGATCCTAATTAATAGCAACATGAGAGTCATGCATTAATGTTGTCGTCTTACGTCCTTATGTTACGTCGATTTTATAATTTGCAAATTATAATTTATATTTATTATTAATATGATCTCTAATTAAGAAATATTATATTTAAATAAAATTTAAGCTATATATTTAGATAAATATTAAATATAATTTAATATATTTCATTAACGACAGTCAAAATTCAAATCATTATACACATAATAGATATTGACACATCATAGAAATTGTGAAAATCACAAAATTCACATTTGTGGACCCTAGTTAACAACAACTAAAGATATCAAGACACATTATTATTGTAATTTTGTACCTCTATATTATGGTAATTTGATAACTTGTGAATATTACTTACATTCACTATTAATATATCCTCTAATTAAATATTTTTAATTAATTATGATATTTTAATAGATTTAAACTATATTTAAATAATTTATAAGTCTAATTTGAAAATATTTCAATAATGATAATCAAAATTCAAAATATTTTAGACATGATAAACATTGACACATTATAAAAATCATATTTTTCATATTCATTGAACCTAGTTAATGTTTTAAGAAAAATACTTTTGTGATAAGCTTTAGAATGAAATGACTTTTATATAATTAATTAATAAATAAATAAATTTCTGTGATAAATTTAAAATTTAGTTAACCACTAATGCCTTTATCCAAAAATATTTTAAATAATTATGATCAATATATAATAATATTAGTTTTAAATTTCGAGAAAAAAAAGAAAGACTAAAGAGAAATTGAGGGAGAAGGACGAAAAGGGCGGGTGTGATTGGATAGAAGGTGAAATTAAGGTGGATCTCCCATTTTAAAGTTAAATAAATATTCATCTTTCATATTTGATGATAGTCATAATTTATTCAATATAATTTTTTGTTATATTTTACTTCTTGAATTTAGATGATAGTAAAGATTTATTTATTTTTTTTAAAGGAAAAGGTTAGTATAGTCTTTATACATTTATGGCCATTTTTTGGCCCAAAAATTATGGCAAAAAATATGTATTCTAATTAAATAATTTTAGTAATTATTATATTTAAATAATTTTTAAATTTTGTAAGTCTAATTTCAAAATATTTCAATATTGGTAATCAAAATTCAAAATACTTTAAATATAATAAACACTAACACATTATAAAAATTATATTGTTCATATTTAGCAACCCTAGCTAATGTTTTAAAAAAATGTGATAAACTTTAGAGTTGAATGACTTTTATATAATAATAAATTTATTATTGTGATAAGTTCAAAATTAGTTAATCATAGATGAACTTTTTCTAAAAATATTTTAAAGGATTATGATCAATATATTAATAATCGTTGATGAACTTTTCTAAAAAATATTTTAAATAATTATGATCAATGTAGTAATAAAACTAGTTTTAAATTTTGATTAAAAAAAAGAGACTAAATTGAAGATTGAGGGAGAAGGATAAAAATACAATGGATGAAGTTAGGTGAGTCCCACATAGTAAAATTAATTTAATTTTCTTTCACATTTAATGATAGTAATAACTTATCCCACATAAATTTTAGTTGCATTTAATATTAAAAATTTACTTTTTTTTTATTTAAGTAAAAGATTAGTATGACCTTTGTAGATCATTTTATGGCTAAAAAATTATGGCCATTTAGCAGCATCCTTTACTTCTCTTTCGCCTTTCCTCCTTTTACTTCTTCTTTGTCTTCTCCTCCTCCCCGCTCTTCTCATTCTTCTTCTCTCCTCCTCCTCCGCCTCTCTCTTCTCCTTCTTCTTCTCCCCTCCTCCGTCTTCTCCTTCTTCTCTTTTTTCTTTTATGAGGAATATGTCAATAAAAATATCATACATGGACTCATTTTTCTGCCTCAATTCTAGTCGATGTTTTTCTTCTCAATGAAAAACCTTAAAGAAATTGTGTGACAACCTCTTATTAAAAAAGAGGCGGGAGTTTGGCTTGGTGTGAATTGTATCATAGTTTGGGTATAAGGTCAGAAATTTCATTCCTTATTTAGTAACTAAAATCAGAAAAATGAAAAAGGGTGAAATAAACAAAAAAAAAAGTTAATTTTATTCAATTTTTCTTTATTATATAAAGGTACAAAATTAATCAATGTAGGAACTGCTTTCAGCATCGAGAATATTTTTAGTTCCTTAATTTTAGTGTGAAAAGTCATTCGCTGACAAAATAATGATCTTGGAAATTAAGTTTCATGATCGACTGTCCTTTTCTTCTTCATAAAAACTTACTGCACGATCATATTTCATCTATTTTTATAGTTCTAAATTCATGGTTTAGCTTTTCAATAGGATAATTGAGGAATGAAGAAAGAGGAATTGAAATAGAAAGAAACAAATGAATTTCAATTTAGAGTAAAGATATGATGCTAAAATATTCCTCGTGCCCCTAGCTGTATTTTTTACCCTTTTTTTAATCGAAAACTCTTCTTCTCTAATACATAAAACTTGAAATATATAATAAATTCACTATATTTATTTATTAACACAATAAAAACTCAAGAAAATAACATGTAAATAGTGATAAAATGTCAACTTATAAATACAGAAATAAATTTCATTATTTGTCGAGAAATGGTACATAAATGCTCAAGCAGAGAGAGTTTTGAAACACCTTTTGAGATGGTTTTAGTCTTTTTAGAAATATATTTTGTAAAAATATAAATAATTGACCTAATACAATATTTAAGATGCTATTAATGTACTATGTATTTGATTGCTGACTTAATATTTTCTCACAAGAGATTGCTTGCTTATAGTTATGTGATCTAAATTAAATTATGTCGCCTAACATACTATATCTTGTCTAGCGTGCAAGTTATAAAAAGAAATTAAAAAAATCATCTAAGTTAAAAGTGATCATTTAGATTTGGTTAGTGAAGTTTTTCTATTATTAGCAAATTTTAAAAATAAATTGCAGCTATATGAATTACCCAAAAAAAACTACAAGTAGTAAGCTTGTAACTTTGGATCTTTTGAGCATTTGTAACTAGCGGTGTACATAGGTCGGGTTTGGTTCAGTTTTTTATTAAAATATAATCAAACCAATAATGTCGTTTTTCTAAATCTATAAACCAAATCAAATCAATATGCAATTGATTTTTTTATATCGATTTTAGTTGGATTTTTTCATTTTTTTCGATTTTCTTGGTTTTTTTACAATTATAATGTGATTGAAGAAAAAAATTAAATGTTTTCACTAAAAAGATTAAAAAACAACAACAATGGTCATAGAGTAGTTCCAATAAAAATTAAGTTGGCAAATTACTACGACGTCTAAACCACTATCTCTCAAAGTAATATTATGTGGATACATAAGTAGTTCAATTTCTAAGTCACTAGTCACAGTAGTTTGTCTGAAATTTTCCTTCACATAAAATGTGAGCACACAAAAAAATGAAGAATTAGACAACTTATTAAAAACTTAACTCCATAAAGTAATTAATTATAACATAATTCAATAAAAAGAGAAAGAAGAGAAACAAATCTAAATCACAAATTGACAAATGAGAAAAGTAAGATGAAAAAATAATGATAACTCTCTGAAAACTTGGAAAGTAAAATGTAAAAAGTGAAGCAATTAAAGAGTTTTAGTTTTTTTTTATATTAACTAGTTAAACCCCACGTCTCGCACGTGTAACATTTGATTATTTAAAATTAGATGATTCTGTCTATCGTAAATTTTTTTAATGAAGAGCAAAAACTTTAAATCACTTCTCAAAGAACCTTCACACTTTAATAAAATAGCGCAAACATAACATATGTTTTATTAAAATATTTAATGAATTTTCAATTCTTAAATATTGAATAAATAATTTTGTCTAAAGTAGACACTTTTAACGAAGGAAAAAAAGTTCAAATATTTCTGAATATCGAATCAAATAAAAACGAAGTTGAAAGAAAACAAACAAAACTGAAATAGTTCGATTCGGTGTTCGATGTCTACTTTTTAAAATTATAAATTAAAGAATTGAATTGAAATTTGATAAAATCGAATCAAAGAGCAGAACGTGTACTTCTAATCAACGCCTTAACAACATAAATCGTGTTAATATGAATGAGAAATATTTTTTTTTTTTAAAAACACACCTATAAATCCTCTCGTAATCGGCACGAAGTCTCAACCGCACACTCACATAATTTTTCTTTACCTGCACCTCATGAGAAAGCCAACAATTGAAATTACAATAAATTATACGATAAAAAAACGTTAATAAAAGATACATAATATTTAATATTGTTGACCTACAAATTAAAAACTAATACTAAAGAACATAAAACTAATCTTCTCTTGAACATACTCTTTAACAATTAAATTGTGAATGTTATTCTATTATTTATTGAAAAAAAAAATGCTCAATATATAGATGTATGATTTTTTTTCTTTGATGAAACATGGAAGAAATCTAATCTAATTTGAGAAACTTTTTTCATAAAAAACTAATTATTATAGAAAATCAAGACAAAAAAACTTAAAAGAAAAGAAAATTAAGGACTCCTAATTAAATCAAAAACCATACTTAAAAGAAAGAAATTAGGTTGTATGCTAACTACAATCTGACACTACTTATTTTTTTTTTCTTTTTGAGGTGGGACATGTTTTTTTAATAAAAATAGTTAAATAAGAATTTGATAAAATAATAAAAAGGCATTTCTTATTATGTATTTAAAACTTTTTAAAATTTAATACTTATTAAAATTTTCTTATTCTAAGGCTTTTATATTTGTTTCTAGATTTTTCAAATTTTATTAAATCAAATTTAGTTGTTTTATAATTCTTAAACTAATAAAAAAAAATATTAGTTGTCATTAATTCTGACAACTTCTAATAAGAAAAGGTTTTACCATAAATATATATTAATTAATTATTAACTTTTAAAAATTAGAAAAAAATAGTAAAGAGACGATTTTGTCTAAAACAAAATTTTTTAATGAAGGACAAAAAGTTCAAACAAAATTTCTAAGGCCCTTCACACTTTTAATATATTTTAAATTATAGATATAGATTATAGATTATAGATTATAGATATAGATATTGGGCTTTGTATTAATTTGTTATTAATGGAAAAATACTATAATTAAAGGTCAAAGAATATATATCTATTTTCTGAATATAAAAAAAAAGTAATTAGAAAGTAGATTACAAGTAATATTTTTATACATATAAAAAATTAAAATTATATATGTATTACGTCGGTTCGGTTTGGGTTTGGTTTGATTTTACTTTTTGTAATACCAAACCAAACCAAGAATGATCGATTTTTTTTTTTTTGCCAACATCAAACCAATCAAACCAAACCATAAGTTGTTTTTTTTCCTCGATTTAGTTTGATTCATCAATTCGATTTGACTTAACGATTCAATTTGTACACCCCTATTTGTAACATATAAAGGGATTTTACGAGTCATGTAATGGTCATATTAGAGGTTTATTATTAAAATAGGTTGGGTTAAATATTTCTATACTTTTTAATTAAAGATCACGTGTCACATTTTAAAAGTGATCGAATATAACTTTTCAACTTGAGTAACCTTTTATGTGTAATTTCAAAAGATAAGTGATTCTGTTCTTTTAAAAAACTAATTGTTTGGATGAAAATTTAAGGGTGTTAAGTAGGTTGGGCCGGATTAATCCAAAATTGGCCAGATAAAATTAATCGATTTGTGGGTTGGGTCGGACTGGGTTGGGATTAAGTGGGTCCGGGCCGGTTCCGAGTTAAACAGTAAAATTTTTAAAAACAATCCTGATCCGACCCACTTAACTCAACCCGATCTAATTAACCTAAATCCGATTAAAAAGTCGGTCAAAAGTAAAAAATAATTTTTTTTTAATATACACTATATATACCCACCTATATACATTTAAATACGTTAAACAATATATATACACTATATATATATAGTATATACTACATTAAAATTTAAAAAATATATACACATATACACAATTACACATATATACGCAACATTCAATATATACGACTATACGTACAACTTTAATAAAACATATACTACAACATATATATACTACAATATACATAAGAATATATATAGAGTTATATACTAATTTATAAAACATATACACATGTATATGTTAAATATATACGTCTATAGAAAATATATACACATATATACGCACCATTCAATATATATGTACTACTTTAAATAAAATAAATACCACAATATATATATATATATATATATATATATATATATAGTTATAGTTATAAACTAATTTATAAAACATATACACCTGTATACGTTAAATATACACGTCTACAGAAGATATATACACAAATATACGCACCATTCAATATATATGTACTACTTTAAGTAAAACATATACTACAATATATGTATATACTACAATATATATATAGTTATAGTTATATACTAATTTATAAAACTTATACACATGTATACATTAAATATACATGTCTATAGAAGATATAGACACAAATATACGCACCATTCAATACATATGTACTATATTAAGTAAAACATATACTACAATATATATATATATATATATATATATATATATATATATATATATATATAGTTATATACTAATTTATAAAAGATATACACATGTATACGTTAAATATATACGTCTATAGAAAATATATATACACATATATACGCACCATTCAATATATATGTACTACTTTAAATAAAATATACTACAATATATATATATATATATATATATATAGTTATATACTAATTTATAAAACATAGACACATGTATACGTTAAATATATACGTCTATAGAAGATATATACACATATATACGCACCATTCAATATATATGTACTACTTTAAATAAAATAAATACCACAATATATATATATATATATATATATATAGTTATATACTAATTTATAAAACATATACACATGTATACGTTAAATATATACGTCTATAGAAGATATATACACATATATACACACCATTCAATATATATGTACAACTTTAAATAAAATATACTACAATATATATATACACTACAATATGTATATATATATATATATATATATATATATATATAGTTATATACTAATTTATAAAACATATACACATGTATACGTTAAATATATACGTCTATAGAAGATATGTACACATATATACACACCATTCAATATATATGTACTACTTTAAATAAAATATACTACAATATATATACACTACAATATATACACATACTATATATATAGTTATATACTAATTTATAAAACATATACACATGTATACGTTAAATATATACGTCTATAGAAGATATGTACACATATATACACACCATTCAATATATATGTACTACTTTAAATAAAATATACTACAATATATATACACTACAATATATACACATACTATATATATAGTTATATACTAATTTATAAAACATATACACACGTATAGGTTAAATATATACTACTTTATATACACACATATACGTACCATTCAATATATGTACTACTTTAAATTAAATATACTACAATATATATACACTACAATATATACACACACTATATATATAGTTATATACTAATTTATAAAACATATACACATGTATACGTTAAATATATACGTTTATAGAAAATATAGACACATATATGTGTACCATTCAATATATATGTACTACTTTAAATCAAATATACTACAATATATATATATATATATATATATATATATATATATATATATATATATATATATATATATATATATATATATATATATATATATATATATATATATATACACACACACTACAATATATAATTATATATATAGTTATATATTAAATTATAAAACATATACACATAAACGCGTTAAATATATATGTCTATAGAAGATATATATACACATATATAAATTAACTAGTTTAGCTGTACGTGCCTTGCACGTGTACCTCACTTTAATGAGTTCAAATATTACATTAAATAGGATATTTGTTTAAATAATAAAGATGATATAATAATTAAATTTGATATCTTTTGAGTATGCAAAAATGGAGAATTTATTTATTAAAGCTAATCTTTACCAAAAATATTTTTAAAAGTCGATACATTCATTTACCATCTATAAATTGCATCAAAACAGTACAATGATAGAGACATCAAAATAATATGATTAAATCTAATTTTTAGACACAAAAAATTTCTCAATGTTGTCTGACACTCATCTATCACCTTTAAACAATAATAAAATAATACGATAATAGAGATATCAAAACAATACAACTAAATCTAACCTTTACATAAAAAAATTTCTCAAAGACGACCAACATCTATCTATCACCTGTATACTGCAACAAAATAATACGATAAAAGTAATATCAAAACAATACAATTAAACCTAAATTTTACACACACAAAATTCTCAACGCCAATCAAGATTCATCTACGAACTGTAAACTACCACAAAATAACAAACTAATAGAGATGTTATGATAATACAATTAAACCTAACCTTTACCTAAAAAAAAAAAATTTAAATTAAAGCCGACCTACATTCATCTGACATCTGTAAATTAAAATAAAACAATAAGATAATAAAGATATCAAAATAATACAATTAAATCTAACCTTTACGCAAGAATTTCTTCAAAGCCAACTAACATTCATCTACGACCTGTAAACTATATAAAAAAAATATGATAGTGATCACAAAACTTCGATTTTGATCCAACTAATTCTTGTCTGAGCAAACATTTTGACCCTGAAGAATGATTTTGAATGAAAACAAAGAAGATATATATACTCACATATGTTGAATTCTATTACACTGACAAAAATAGTGAAGAAGTTGAGGGTTAGAAAATCAAACATCCACCATCTAGACATGCAATCGAATCAAGTTAGATGAACATTAATCATATTCTCCCAATAGGCAAATCGGTTTGTTTTCTAGTTTAACGTACACCTCGATATTTATAGAAGTATTTTCTTAATAGAGTCCCATTTAAGGAGTACTTTTCTAATTAAACTGTAAAAAGAAAAATATTAATTAATTCTCCTACCATATATTTTAGGAAGTTTAGTAGAAAGAAAAATATTAATTAATTCTTCTGCCATATATTTTATAGGAGTCCCATCTATTTTAGGAAGTCAAGTTAATATAATAAAAAATAATTAAATAATAAATTTTAAAAATAGTGAAAAGACAGTTTTGTCTAAAGAAGAGTCTTTTAATGAAGGGTAAAAAGTTCAAATCACTTTTTTAAGGGTCTTCACACTTTTAATATATTATAAATAATACTTGATAGTAAATTAATAATATATTAAAACTAAGTTATAATTAGATCCAATTTTTCTTTTTTTAGAAAAAGCTTAACTAGGCCGATTAATTGGCGGGCCCTGACTGGGCTTGTTCCGGGTCGAGTTTACCGAGCCCACCCAAAAAAATAAACCGGCCTAGAACCCGGTATCCTACAGCCCGTGGGCTGATCGGGCCGGGTCAGCCCGACCGTTTGACATGCTTAGATGAAATATCAAAACATAACTGATTCTTTTAGACTATATAGTTAATGGATACTCTTATATTATAATTATACAAAAGAAATAAAAGTGATTTAGTTCGCCTATATATTTCCTATTTTCCAATAACCATTTAAGCAATGAACTTCATTATTCAATAAAATTTGGAACTCCAACTTTTTTTTGTTTTCTAACACCTTTTGACATCTGCAGTTAACTCACTTTGATACAAGTCACTTTTTAAGTTATGTACAACTCATGGCATATTTTGGTTTTGAACTCTAAAGAAACCTGGTCCATCTCTTATAGTCAACTCTTACAGTAGTAAAGTAGCTGATACTATCACAGTACCGCAACAGTACAATAGAGATATTATGATATATATATTCATTACAGTAAGAAAAAACTTGAATTTTTCACATATCAAATTGTTTAACTTCCTTCTACAAATGACATGCAGAATTCCAACAAGACAAGACTGCAACAACCGAACAACCAGTTCTTATTCAATTGCTCGTCTTAAGTTCTAGGGTTTTGAGTCTTTCTTTTTCTCTTAACATTATAAACTCATTACTTTTTTGAGAAACTTTTGTATGTTGAATGTTTTAGTTCTATCTTGTATGTTGTTGGCTAGAGGTAGCCTTGTATATCTTTATAATAAAGTTATTGTAGAAAAAACTTACAATAGAGTTATTGTAAAGGTAAGAAATTAAGAGTCTAATTCTCAGATTTCAATCTAAATGTTGCTTGATTATTGGTGAATTTCTGAAAAATCCTACTCGAATAGGTCATAATTTTACTCTTTTGAGTAAGAAGTTTTCCACGTAAATATCATGTCTACTATACTTTGTATTTTAAGTTGTGAAAAAAAGTAGAGAACATGCTTCCTAGTATCTTGGTGGACTCGTATAAACTATCAATTAGTATTGGAGCAAGTTCGTACTAAAAGTTTAACATCTAGAAATGATATTTTATCATGGTTGCTCCACCAATTTTGGAAGTAGGACAATCAACAATAAAACCACCTAAATGCCAAGCCCATTGACACTCCTATAGCAACTGTTTCTCGATTGGATATTGATGAACTTGGTTCTGTAGTAAATGAAATAATGTATCGAGACATCATTGGATACTTTCTGTACTGGAGGACTAGCGGGATCTACACCATATTTAGTATGGGAGACAATTTTAATTTGGTTGGATACGTTGATTGTTAGGGTTTTTGTTTTCTTATTAAAATTAAGTTTTACTTATACTTTTACTTTTCCTAAAAGGAAAATATAATTTTTTTTCATATTTGACAAACCTCTTTCTTGGAGGAAAGATTTTGGACATCTATAAATAAATAGAAGATTCCCTTCTCATACCTGTAATACCCCGCAAAAATCGTCCATGCGTTAGCTCGTGGTATTATGCTCTTAGAGTTAAATGACTAGAATTGTGTCAAAGAAGCTTAGTCTCATTTTTGACTTTCAAAGTGAGTAAAGTTTAAACCATATATAATTTCCCTAATTTTGACTTTTTATCATGTGGAAAATTGAATGAACTTTCCGTCGATATAAGAATCGTCCAAATCCGATAACTGGGCAAGAAGTTATGGCTAATTTAAGTTCTAGTTGTAAAACACTGTCATTTTGGTGCTTGGCGCGTCGCGGAGGGGGCCTATTTAGAAATTGTCAAATTCCAGTAGCATAGTGCGATTATGGCGCGTCGCGCTGAAGTTTCAGGTCCCAACCAGTGGGACAACGCGATGGCTCCGTGTCTCGGTGACGTTAAGAATCCCACTCGTCAATTTCCAGTGAGCCACCGCGATTGTGGCGCGTCGCAGTGGCCCATGAAGTCGGGCTCCCAGTTATATTTTTAGTCCGTCTTATTAAGGGTATATTGGGTATTTTCCACCCCCTTATCAGCCTAAACATGAGATTTAATCCCAAATGACCACATTATTGATATTTTCATCAAAAAATCATCAAGAACACTCCTTAGGGTTTCAAACAAGAAAACCCAAACAACTCAAGATTTAACAGTGAGTTTTCAAGATTGATTGAAGATTTGGAATCCCCAAACCGTAGGCTTCAAGAATCATCCATCAAATTTCTAAATTGAGGTACGCGGGGTTTATCCTAAAAACTACATGGGCTTGTCAACACTAGAACATGATTGTAAGATTATCAAGCATGAATTTTAAAGGGGTTTTGAAACTTGTGTTTTGAATTTCGCATTATGGATGCTTGGATAATATTATTTTTTTTGGTCTTTAGGCCTTTCCCCCTTAAATTGATTTAAATTTATATGAATATGTATGATGTTGAAGATTTGACTGAGAGTATTATTATTGAAATCCCTCTCTTTGATGATTTAGAGTTGATGAACTTGTTGGGAATGATTTGAGATGCTTATTTAATGTATTGAAGGTGATCTTTTCAATATATAAGTATTTAACATGATTTTGATGATGATGAGAGGGAGTTTCTTGATATGATTTCGTCCTTGTCTTAAAAAAAAGAATTGCATATGATTGATATCTTTGACATGACTACCTTGTATGTTTGAAATGGTGAAAAAAAGAGTTTCTTGCATATGTTTACATGAGCTTTAAGAAAGAGTTTCTTGAAAAGATTTATTGATATGGTGGTCCCAGATTTACGTTTTGAAATAGAAATTATTATATGCTAATAATGGCTCAGAGATGTGACTTGCAAGTCCATGGAATGATGATACCATATAAATGTATGCCATAACAGAGTTAGAGTTTTCAGAGTATGCT
The DNA here is from genome assembly GCA_030864225.1 of Capsicum baccatum var. pendulum. Lineage (NCBI taxonomy): Eukaryota > Viridiplantae > Streptophyta > Magnoliopsida > Solanales > Solanaceae > Capsicum > Capsicum baccatum. Next base: position 112,691,536 of record CM061555.1, on the reverse strand, counting down.
TTCAAAGAATGCATGTTTTAAGAAGTTAAAACTAGGCTTAAAGAGGGTTAGGTGGTTACCCAAAAAAGGTTTGAGTTCAAGTAACTCTTAATCTAAAACCGTGATTTATCGATCTGGGTATATTATTTTATGCTGGCAACGGCCGTGTGGCATAGCAGAGTCAGAGACTCCAACCCTTGCGTCACACTTGGGTTGGAGGCTTCCTCGCCGAGTCAATGACGGATTCCATATAACCCGTGGAATTTCAGAGTTGTAGGGTATACCACTTAGCGCAGAAGTAAAACTAAAAGTGTCTCAGAGTTCAGATGATTTTACAGAGTCTTTCGAAAATGCCCATGAGATTTCTTACTATCTGATATGTTTATGAACAGTTTTAAATTGCTCTCATATATGTTGAATATAAATTATTATTTTGGATCTGCTCTGCATACCAGAACATCTGTATTGACCCCTACCTCCCAGGTTCGGAGGCTCATTCCAAGGGTCCGGCTAATCAGTAGAGTATTTCAGAGAGAAGTGATCCGTTCAATGGTGAGCCTTCTTTGTTCTAGAAGGCCTGTTATTTTAGATTATGTTATTTTGTTGGTTTGGTCTACTGGGGGCCTTATCCCAGTTTTCAGATAGTTGTCAGATTTTCATGTAGTAGAGATTTCGCAGACTGTTCTAGATATTGTTTAGTTGATTCAGATTTCATTCCTTACTGTTAAACTAAATCCAGAGTATGGCCATGTTTTCGTATCAGATTATGTCCCGTATCTTCTCATATGAATATTGTGAATGATTATCAGATATAGTAGGATGCCCGGGCCTTCGTGGTTCGGGATGTCCGTCATGGCAAGACTCTAGTTCAGGTCGTGACAATACCAAAACACGGTAGCTCCACAATGTAGTTATCAAAGAGCCTTGTTGTTTAGGGGGGATTTCTCCCAATATGTTTATATTTTTTCAATAGGTTTTAAGTTTTTTTTCAGCATTATTTTAATATATAGGTCGTTTGACCAAATCATATTAATAATATATTTTTAGTATTTATTGTTCGTTGTCATCTGAATTATCACCATATTAGTTTGCAAACTTTAAGCTTTTTCATGACGCCCTCTTAATTTCGATCCCAACAAGTGGTATCAAAGCCAATGGTTCAAAAATCCGATGGTCCGATTGAGGACAGTTTAAGATCAAAGTTGCAATCAACTTGCCGATGATGAAGTTTTTGTCAAAAAAAAAAGGGTTCAAAAACTATATGTGGAGAAAAGGTTTCAAACAAAATTTCAATAATCCTGCTGCTAATCCATCTTTAAAACCAAAATCAATTTTTAACCCGTGTTTATGAGCTTCAATTTTCAACCCATACTTTCTTTAACGCTTGGGCTCCTTTCAACTCATGCATTTATTTTTAACGCATGAGCTCCACTCTTAACCTGTTCTCACTTTCAATGCACAAGGCTCCACTTTTAATCTTATCAACCGGTGCTTTTATTTTTAAAGCATATGGCTCCAATTTTAACCCATATCAATCTTTAATCATGGTAAGCAGCCGTGATACATGAAAAATATATGAAGAATGAATATCATGCACAAGAAGAAGGAGGATCAAGAATATTTTGCAGTAAATCAAGTCAAAAAGGGAGATTTGTTAGAGTTTTTGTCCTGATTTTCTTATCAAAATTAAGTTTTACTTTTCTTGTAAGGAAAATAAAAGTAACCATAAATACTTTTATTTTTCTTAAAAGGAAAATATAAAACTTTTCCATATTTGGCAAACATCTTTCTTGGAGGAAAAGTTTTGGACATCTATAAATAAAAGATTTTCTTCTCATACAAAAATACGGTAGCATCCACAATGTATTTATCAAAGAGCCTTGTTGTTTAGGGGGAGATTTCTTCCAACATGTATATGTTTTTTCAATAGATTTTAAGTTTTTTTCAATATTATTTTAATATGTAGGTTGTTTGACCAAATCATATTAATAATATATTTTTGGTATTTATTTTTCGTTGTCATCTGAATTATCAGCATATTAGTTTGCAAACTTTAAGCTTCTGCATGACGCCCTCTCGATTTTAACCCAATACTGATATCAATAATGTAAAGTACTTGGTGGAAAGGAAAAACACTCCAGAAATGACTTATTATCTTAGATTTTTCTCGATCTCATAGAAGATCAAGTAGCTGATATTTTTACAAAAGTACTGAACAAGGAACACTTAAAATGAAATCATTTGAAACTTCAAATGATCAAAATGTACTGACACTCTCTAAGCAAAAATTTCTCCAAGCCTTTAGCTATGATTAGATGAAAGATATATGTAGAAGTGTTTCTGGAAATATCTAACTCAGTTTTATACTATAACTGGTATGCAAACATGCATGATGATTTCAAAAATGTGTAAGGATGGTAATTTTCTTTACTATCTTCAGGATGATGCCTATGCTTTTTTGAAAAGAAACCTAGCTCCCTCTTGCAGATTCGTATATCTAATTATACTCTTAAGTGACTGAAATTGCTATTGGTGTCACGCCATCAATGTTTAATTATTACTTATCTCCAAATGGAATCGTGTCTCAAGCCTTGTTAATTGTCACCTTTTTATCTTAACATGTGACAATAAGATTATTCTCTTTAAAATTCTTACTGCTCCTCAACATGAATTTTGCTCTTCAAATCATATCTTTTTATTCTCTCCTTCTATAGATTCATACTACGTATGAACCAAGTTCTTCTTATCACACTGTAACAATTTTTTCCATCGTTATGGCTAAGTGTAGTGTATCAAAATTTGATATAAGGTTTTTCTCGGATTAAGAGTTAGAAATTTTAGGGTAGACTAGTCTTGAATAAAATTTTAAGTTTGGTATGATTTAGGTAGTTTAGAGAATGGATTAGTTTAAGGTTATGTGATTCAAGGTGATTTTTTGTAAGTCAAGTCGATAAAGAATCAATATAATTTTTTAGAAGTGAATTTAGGTGCGTAAACTCCTGATATTGAACTGGACATAAAGGGGCTGGTTTGGGATCTAGAGATCTGAGTGTGTGTTGCAAAAAAAGCAAAACTAGAAGAAATCCCAAGATTTTTCCTCATCGACCCCACTATAGTGAGTGGCAGACTACTACTATTGTGCCACTATAGAGAAAATCATTTTTGGTCAATCCCACCATAGTTGGTATATCCCGCTATAGTGAGATAGAGTTGCTATAGTGGGATATACCATGATTAATGCAGAAAACACTCAAAATTATTATTTTTATCTTTTATTAGTCTAAGGAATGAGAGAGGATATCTTGGATGATTTCCACTTATTTTTCATCAAAATTCTTTGTAAAAGTAAGTTAATAATTCCTATTAACTAGAATTTTGATTTTTTAAACCTTACAATCGCTAGTTTGTAGGTTTTAGGAAGGATTTATCTTAATCTAACTGATTTTTCTGGTATAACGTGAACTGGGTGTAAACCCCTTGAGTTTTGATGAAAAAAATGATAATTTACTCTTGTATGACTACAATTTATCATTGTAACCATGAAATTGGTAGGATTAAGGTAAAATAAAGATAGAAAACTCCATGTTATAAGGAAGATCATAAATTTAGCCTTGGAATTTTGGGATTAGCTTATAATCCTTGATACTGTAGGTCATTTGGTTGATTATATGTTGTACTAATATTTTTAGACCAAAATCAAGCCGAGGTTGCAAGAAAAGTTAAAGATAAAGTTTCTTAGAACATTTCGGGCTTAAATTGAGGTAGGTGATGGTTGAATATATTTGAAATCCAACCTATGTTATGTGTGCGTGATAACTATTTCTTCATATTACTTGTTACAATGCACGTTTAAGAAAAGGGAATGACTATTTGATATTTTAAGTGTTAGTCACATGCAATAAACTTATATGAAAAACTTGTTGGTTTTTACAAGTGTTATTATTATTATTATTATCATTGTGGTTTTGATTGTTGTGATATCTATTTATTTTCGTGAGATGTATCAGTATTTGTACATCTTTAAGATATTGATTGGTCTAATGTTGGCAGACACTTGATGTTTAGGATTTGGAACATGGACAAGAGCTCTCCCCTATAGTCATGGATAGTGGCCGACCATAAGACCCTTAATATTTATGTACAACGAATAGGTGAGTACGACATTTTCTTAAGCAAACCAGGGTTATGCGGTCAAAGAGGACTATTCAGGAGCTTGGATATGTTAAGGCATGTGTGATTGACTTTGGTGGTCATTTGGATAAGTTTTTTTCCATTGAATGAGTTTACATACAATAATAGTTATCATTTTAGCATTGATATGGCTCCTTTTAATGCACTCTATGGGAGGATGTGTAGATCACCCAAAGAATAGTTCGAAGTTGGTGATGTGAAGCCATTGGGTGTGAACTTAGTTTAGAAAGCTTAGGAAAATATGAGGTTCATTCAAAGTAAGTTGTTAGCAACCAAGAGTAGGCAAAAAGAATATATGGATCCTAAGGTGAGGGACATGTCATTTAAACCTAGTGAGCAAGTTTTATTAAAAATATCTCCTATGAACGGAGTTATGCATTTGGGCCAGATGGTTAAGCTTAGCCCTCAATATATTGGTTTGCTTGAGGTTCTTAAGGATTTGGACCTGATAGCTTATAGGTTGGCAATGCCAAAAATACTATCAGAGGTCCATCTAGTGTTCCTTGTGTCTATGCATAAGAGATATCTTGGAGATGGGGATTACATTATAAAATGTGATTTGGTTTACTTGATAAGAATCTTGCTTATGAAGAGGATCCGATTGTAATTGTATACTAGGACATCTAGAAGTTGAGGATGAAGGAAATTTGATAGGTAAAGGTCCAATGAAAACATCATTCGATTGAGAAAGCTACTTGGAAAACTAAGGGGTATATGCAGGACTAGTATCCTCACTTGTTTGAGGATACAAATACTCTCTTCTTTCTTACTTGTCTTATTTTTCTTCTTTAATCATTTTGGAATGAATAATGGTAAATTGGTATTTGTTGTAATGACCCTTTCTGTTGTTAACAGGTAAGTCTAGCATATCAAAATTTGAGTTATGATTTTCCCTAAATTGGAAGTTAACAAATTTCATGCTAGGCTAGTCTTGGATGAAATCTAAGCGTGGTATGGTTTAGGGAAATTTGATAATGGATTGGTGTAAGGTTATGTTATTGAAGGTGATTTTACATTTGTCAAATTGATAAGGAATCCATAGAGTCATTCAGTAGTGGATTTGGGTTAGTGGAACTACCAATATCAAACTTGACGTAAAGGGGTTAGTTTGGGATATCGAGATTTGAGGGTGTTTTGCAAGAAGGCAAAACTGAAAGCAATCCCGAGTTTGTACCTTACCTACCTCACTATAGCAGGTGGAAAGCTACTACTACTGCACCGCTATAGTGAAATTTTTTCGCTATAGCGGGAGTCAGCTTTGGTCAATCTCGCCATAGCAGGCGAATCCCGCTATAGTGAGGCTGTTATTGATATATAATGATTAATGTAGAAAATAGTCCAAAAATATTATTTTCTTATTCTATTCGGCTATTGGCTAGGAGAGGCTGTTTTGGGTGATTTCCACCTGTTTTTCATTAAAATTCTTTGTTAAAGTAGGTTAATCACTTTTATTAACTAGTTTTTTGATTTCTAAACCTTAGGATTACTAGTTTTTTGGATTTTGGAGGGGATTTAGCTTAACCTAATTGACTTTTCTAGTGCAACGGGGTGAATTAGGTGTAAAACCCTTGAGTTTTGATTAAAATTTGATAATTACTCTTGCATGGCTATAATTCACCATTATAACCAACAATCGGTAGGATTAAGTTGGAATAAATAGAAAAGCCTAGAGTGGAAGGATTGATCATGACTTTGGCGTTGGAGTTTTAGGATTAAGTTACAACTAGTATACATACCCGTGCGATACGCAGATGATATTAATATATTATTTCTAATTGTTTATATTGAAATGTTTGTTTCAATTATATTAAATCGTATTACCTTTAAAAATTAACTATCACATTATTTTTTAATGAAGTATGAAAAAATAAATATATCTCCCACCCACCCCTACCCCCACCTCCACCTCTACTTTCATCTCCACCCCAATCACACATCTCGACCCCCACCCCTCCCCAATCCCCCTTCCCACCCCTCTAGTCAAATCTATATGAAAAAACAATCATATAATTGTAAAAATAAATTTTTAGGTTTCATAATTATTTATATTATTTATAATTTAAAGATATTAAATTGGTAAATACCTACCCAACCTCATCCCCCTTTCTTCCTCCACCTCTAATCAAATCTTATATAATTAAAAATAATATGTAAGGGTAAAAAAGTTTTTATAATTCACATTTTTTTTATTGTATTGTTTACAATTTAAATATTTCATACTGACTAAAATATTTAAATTATTATTTGACTGTTCCTCCATCTCTCCCATTTAAAATTTATAAACAATATTACATGTATATGATCTAATTACTTCATTCTATTTTTAAAATTAATTTAAATTCCCTCTTAATCCAGCCCCTGGGGATGAGAAGGACAAGAACTCCTCTCTCATATTTTTCAAATATTTGAAATGTCACTTTCTAAAAAATTATTACAATATTTTTATTCTTTTTTCTTATACATCATATTTCCATGATAATATTTAAATTTGTATTTATCTCTCATTTGGTATTTCATCTATTATATAATTATTGTTATATTTTATTTAAAATTGTGAAGTTAAATTTAAATTCATGTGAAGTATAATCATGACTTGTATATTTGACTATTTTTCTTTTGGTGTATATTTTTTCTGCTCTAATATTTTAGATCGCTTTTATTCATTTAATATTTTACATTATATATAATAGAAATAATATTAAATTCAAACTAATTTGTTATTTTTAGTTCATCTTTATTTTAGTTTCAAATAATAAATTTTGAACTAATTTTGAGAATACAAGTAATTAATTAGATAGTACGCTTTGAAAATTTTAAACCAAATAGATGTGAATAAAGAGTAAAATCCTAAAAGTTTAAAAACTCAATATTAACAATTTAATGTCACGATCAAAAAACAAGGGTCATGATGACACTTATCACGGCGTACCCTGACAAGTAAGCCTATCACCCAAACTGATACGAATAGAGAAACAGACAGAAATACCCTAAGGTAAGGCTTCTAGAATGAAGCCGAACCATATAAATAATCATAACAATGCGGAAAAAACTTATCCAAACTACCAATCATGCCCAAAATCAGGTGTCAATAGTGTAAGAACTACTAATATAATCCAAGAGTCAAATACATCGGAAAAATAACCACAAAGGAATAATAACTGTCTCCGAATACTAATAAAGACATAACTAGTATAGAAAGATAGAGGTGAACTTCGGACGCATGAATGTCCAACCGCTACCTTAGAAGCTCCAACATCGCCCTAATCAAGTAAGCTGAGGCGCACTCGAGCTAGGACCTGCACCAAAAGGGTGCAGTAGGCATGAGTACGGTCCACTTGTACTTAGTAGGTATCATAGGCTGACCAAGCAAAGTAGTAAATAAAGCATACAAAATTTACACTAAGGGAACGTCACCTGCAATCAGAAAATATCCCACAATGGTAGCCCACACCGCCTGCACTAACAGTTCTAGTATATCTCACATATATTACAAAAACACACCAAGATACGAAACACAAGTATACATTATGTCATATATAATAGAACACGAGAGAACATGTAGATACAAGATCATCAAATACAAATAAAGGAAAGTAAGACAAATACATAGATGACAAGTCAATAAGGCAATACAACACAATATAAACACAATAAAGTAAGTGCAATGTATATGATAATGATGATGATGATGATGATGATGATGATGATGATGATGATGATGCACAAGGTTGTCGCACAACCTCTGAAATCGTCGCACAATTCCCGTATATACCTACGGAGCTAAAGCTTCCCGACATAGGACCCATAGGGGGTTCTTCAACCCATATACAATCCACATATCTCATATCTCCTTTCTGGCATATCCCTCAGAAAGGATTTTATAAGGTATTACAATATTTTTAAATGTTTCTCAGATGTTGCCACGGTGGTACCAATGTTTCATGAATGAGTATGATATGAAGATTTAATGCTCACAACCCATCACAATAAGTATTTCCACAGCCAACCATAATGATACATTTGTATAACCACATGAGCCAATATCCACTCGTTATTTTCATTTCATCCACGAATTTCCACGTTTTATATGCCAATAAAGTATGAATATAATCACAATACACCAATGGTACCACATTAAACAATACAATATAATTGTTCGCATGTATTCAAGGCTATCAATATCACATAGGACCCCACACGGTCAAACATATCACATAATATTTTAATTTTGGCAATTACATCACATATAGGCCCCACACATGCACAATACATAGATAGCCATTTTTCATGATTAGTTCTCACCCTTAACATGCATTTTGCACCATTATTTACTACCCAGTCCAGTCTAAAGAGGTAAGCCATAACCTACCTCGAAAGCCGAAACCAGTCCGCTACACTTGAACCCGCGACCTAACCTTTTACGAACAATCCCGAACTTCACTAGAAATATCAAATATAAAATCTACGCATCAAAATAAAACCAACAACACTCATATTGACTACTTTTAATTCGTGATCAAAACGGACCCCCAAAATGGGTTTCCAAAAAAGGACAAAATCGGAACTTTACTTCAAAAACATGTTCCCCATATTTTTAGGAACATACAATTGTAAATCCAAGTTAAATCGAGTAAAAAACAAGGTTCAAATTGAAGAAAAATCATTTTTGAGTTTTACCGGATAAAATATTTAAAATCCGGGTTAAAATCCAGAATCAGAGTTGTTTTGAAGGTTAAATTGATGAAAAACTAGTAATTACAAGGTAAAAGTATTATTCAAGTGAAAATGAGTGAAATTTGGGTTTAAAATCATGCCCGAAGATTTTTGGGGTTTTGAGAAATTAATGAAGAAATTACTAAGAAAAGGGTGAATTCTTACCTTAAATCCGTAATATAATCAAAAATAGGTGTTAATCTAGCTTCCTAAGCTCCCACACACTTCACTTTTAAGCTCCCAAAATATTTAATGTTTAATTCTCAAGAGGCAAGATGAAAACAATGAGCAAAATGGGCCAAAAAGGGTGAAAAATCTGCTATATATTGCAGATTTTTCTGCAATAACTGGTGCTGTCTTTTTTTTTTCTAAATCGAAATGGACTTCGATAGAGTGTCCGAAATTTGTTCGGAGTCCGATTTATGCTAACGAACTATGTAACCACACTAAATTAGACGTTATGAACGCGATGGAGCTACCAGATTTTCCAGAAAAATTTGTTTTCACAAAATTGACCCCCGAAACTCGAAATCACAATTTTTCAAGTCAAGGGTCGAAATGAGATTTAAGAGCCGTAAAATCATACCAAACAAGCTAACACACTAAAATCAAAATTTCAGATCTGTTCATGAAGTCGAATTTTTCATACGAGGTCATTTCGACCAAAAGTGGGTCCCACACCCAACTTTCCAATTTTTCAACTTTTCGACCAATAGGTCGAAATAAGCTCGGGTGCACCAGGACCTGAACCCAAGGTCTACCTAGCCTAAAATCAATATTCCAAAGCTGCTGGCGCAGTCCATTTGGCCATTCGTCGCACGGATCAAAAGATATCCACATAAGTCCAAAATAAGACTCTTAAAGCCATTAAAAACAACAATATTGCAAAAATAATACTAAAATGCATCAAAAATCATGCCAATCACTTCCACACCCCAGAAATACCATAATGTAACTACAGGGAGGGGTAACATAGTCAAATCACACAAAATCTCAAATTTCACATATTTCATCAAATTTTCAGGTCGTTACATCATCCACCACTAAAAATTTAGTTCGTCCTTGAACTAAGGCAAAGAAATACCTGAGTCAATGAAAAGATGGGGATAGGAACTACGCATATCAGACTCAACCACCCAAGTAGCCTCGTCTATAGGTCGATGTCGTCACTGGACCTTAACCACATGGATCACTCTAGAGTGTAATTGCCTAACATCCCTAGCCAAAATGAAAACTGACTTCTCAACAAAGGACAACCACTGATCTAGCTGAACTGACTCCTAACGAATAATATGAGACTCATTAGGAATATAGCGAAGAAGCATAGAAACATGAAAAACTTGGATAAACAACTGATAGATCAGGGAGCAAAGCCAACTCATAAGCCACATCACCAATAGTCCGAAGAATCTCAAATGGACCAATATACCTGGGGCTAAGCTTGCCCCTCTTCCCAAACCTCATCACACCCTTCATGGGTGAAACTCAAAGGAAAACATGATCACCAACATAAAATCCCAAGGCATAAAATCTACGATCAACATAACACTTATGCCTACTCTAAGTCGCTCTAAGTCTATCCTGAATGACTCGTACTTTATCCAACTACTCACGAAGAAAGTCCCTACCTCAAGGTCTCATCTCTGAAACATCGAACCAACCTAATGGAGAGCGACAACGCCAACCATACAATGCCTCAAAAGAAGCCATATCAAGAATGTAATGGTAACTATTACTATATGCAAACTCTGCTAAAGCCAAATGCTGCTCCCACTGGCCACCAAAATCCATCGCGCATGCGTGAAGTATATCCTCCCAAAACCTATATAGCCCGCTCTGACTGGCCATCAGTCTGGGGGTGAAACACTGTGCTAAGATCAACCCGAGTACCCAGCTCATCTTGAAAAGTCTTTCAATAGTAAAATGTGAACACAAAACCTCGATCTAAAATAATAAACACCGGCACACCATGAAGACGCACAATATCATGAATGACAATAGGGGCTAACCTCTCAGCACTGAATGAGACCCAAACCAGAATAAAATGAGCTAACTTGGTCAATCGATCCACGATGACCCAAACACTGTCAGAACCATGAGATGTACGAGGAAAACCAATCACAAAGTCCATAGTGATGCGTTCCCACTTCCACTCAGGAATGGGTAACCTCTGAAGCAAACCACCAGGTCTCATATGCTCGGCCTTCACCTATTGACAACATAGGAAATGAGCCACAAAATCTACTATATCTCGCCTCATACCACCCCACCAGTAGTGCTATCTCAAATCACGATCATTTAAGTCACACCTGGATGGATGGAATATCTGGAACAATAGTCCTTCTCCAAGATTAACCTAATCCAGTCACCCACTTTCGGCATACAAACTCGGCCTCTAATTTATAAAACTTCATCTGAATCAAGTAAGGCTTCCTTAGATTCTCCACTCAATACCTTGTCTCAAATTGACCTTAATCCAACATCATCAAAGTGATGAGCTCGGATCTGCTCCATCAAAAAAGATCTAGCATCCACAAATGCCAAAACACGCCCCGATGTCGAAATATCAAGTCTCACTATCTGGTTAGCTAAAAACTGAACCTCTAAGGACAAAGGCCTCTCCTGGGTCAAAAGATGTGCCAAGCTACCCATGCTAGTTGACTTTCGGCTCAAGGCATCCTTAACAACATAAGCCTTGCCCGAATGGTAGAGAATAGTCAAGCCATAATCCTTAAGCAACTTAAGCCAACGGTGCTGCCCCTAAGAAGATCTCGCTGATAAAAAAGTACCGAAGGCTATGATGATCTGAGATGATCTCACAATGGAATCCATACAAGTAGTGCCTCTACAACCCAAGGCAAACACAACTGCACATAACTCTAAATCATGAGTAGGATAATTCCTCTCATGAGTTTCCAATCTTGACGAGACGCATAGACAATTACCTTGTTCTCGTATATCAACACAACACCTAACCTAATACCTGAAGCATCATGAAAGACATTAAATACCACGCCCTCCTTGGGCAAAGCCAATATAAGAGCCGAAGTCAACAAATCCTTGAGCTTTTGAAAGCTCGCCTCACAACATCATACCACTGGAAGGAATTCTTCTTCTAAGTCAACTTGGTCGATGGAGCAGCAATGGAAGAGAAACTCTCAACAAAACACTAATAATACCCAGCCAAGCCAATAAAACTCTGAATCTCGGTGGGCAAAATAGGTCTAGCCCAATCACAAACTGCTGTAACCTTAGATGGATCAACCATAATACCTTTCTTAGTCATCATATAACCCAAGAATGAATCGGACTCCAATCAAAACTCGCACTTAGAGAACTTAGCATACAACTTCTCACCCCTCAATCTCTAAAGTACAATCCACAAATTCTCCTCATGCTCAACCTCACACTTGGAATAAACCAAGATATCATCTATAAATACCATAATAAAGGAGTCAAGATACGGTCGAAATGCCCAGTTCATCAACTCTATGAATGCGGCAGGGGCATGGGTCAACCCAAAAGACATGACCAAGAACTCATAATGATCATATCGAGTTCAAAAAGCAATTTTTAGAATATCCAAAGCTCTAATCCTCAACTGGTGAAAACCAAACCTCAAATCAATCTTCAAAAACATCACAACACCCTGAAGTTGATCAAACAAATCATCACTGGAAGTAAGAGGATACCTATTCTTAACCATCACCTTATTCAATTGTTGATAGTCAATACACATCCCCATAGACCCATTCTTTTTCTTTTAAGACAGATGCACCCCAAGGTAAAATACTAGGTCGAATAAATCCCTTATCCAACAACTCCTATAACTGATCCTTTAGTTCCTTCAACTCTATTGGGGACATCCTATAAGGAAAAAATAGAAATAGGCTTGGTGTCCGGCTCAATATCAATGGCAAAATCAATATCCCAATCTGGAGACATACCAGGTAAGTCTGTAAGGAGCACATCCATAAACTCACGAACAACACAAACAGAATCCAAGAAAGGAGGTGAAACAACAGTGGCATCATGAATATGGCCAAGTAAGATAAATATCCCCTCTCAACCAATTTACAAGCCTGAACATAAGATATGACCCTTTTGGGATCCAAATGAATTATGCCCTTCCAAGCTATCCTTTGCACACCCGACGAAGCTAAAGTCACAATCTTGGCAAAACAATTTAGGATGAAATGAGAAGGATCCAACCAATCTATACCAGAAATAGCATCAAAATCGACCATGTCTAACACAAGCAAGTCTACCAAAGTCTCATGCCCAACAAAAGTCACAACACAAGATCGGTACGCCCGATCTACCACTAAAGAATCACCTACTGGAGTAGATACACGAATAGGCATGGCAAGAGTCTCACTAACAGAATCAAAACCCAAAGCAAAATATATAGACACATAGAAGAATGTCGATCCAGGATCAAATAATAAGATGCAGGTCTGAAACAAATGGAACGGTACCTACGATCACAGCATCTGAAGCCTCCACCTCAGATTTGACTGATATAATGTAACACTATTTGTGACTACCAACTGGCTGAGTTGCCCCACAACCACCAACACAGGATCTACCATCTCTACCTCTTGTACCTTTGTTAGAATACCTATCTCTCACAACTGAAATAGAAATAACTCTAAACATACGGCAAGAATAGTCCTTGGCCACATGGCTAACCTTATCACACACATAGCAACCTCTACGAGCAATCTCAACAAGAGAAAGTACAATTGAGCTCGAATAACCATCCTGAATAGATGAACAAGAAGATCCACCAGCTTAACTCTATAAGATCACCTGCACTCTATAAAATCACCTGCACTAGCCTACCATGGTATTCTCGAGAACCTTTAAAATCTCTGCCTTGAGAGGTCTGACTTTTAAACTCACCAAAATGACGCATCCTCTTGGCGCCTCCCTGAGATGTACTAATAATACCCTCTGTCACCTTAACATGATCCACAATACTCTGAAAAGAACCATCAAACACAACCATCTGAGATATAGCCAACTGAAAAGAGACAACCAAACCTTTTACAAACTTTTGAATCTTCTCAAACTCATAGCTGGACAGGGCGTGGAAGTATGCCTTATACACAAAAACTGTCATGGAGCCCTGCTCCATATGATCAAACTCATCCCAAATACAATCTCTCAAACTATAAGGCATAAATCTCTCTAGAAAGGCATCAATAAATTGATCCCATGATAACCCAGGAGAATTAACAAGCCTAAAACCAACAAATGATATCCAATAATCTCTCACTGCATCTCTCAACTGATAAGAGGTATAAGCAACTCCGTTCACATAGAAAAAGTGAAACATAACTCAAAATACAGGTTATGAAAGAATTAGCATGATAAGGAATAAAATGAGAAAAGTTTTCTAAAGACGTTCTATAGCCTCTTGAAGATAGATACGAACATCTACATATCGATCCGCGAGACTCTATTAGACATTCTATTCTTACACCATTGAGACCAATGAAACCTGCCTGCTTTGATACCAATTTATCACAACCCAAAAATGAGGGTGATGATGGCGCTTGTCGCGGCATACCTTGACAAGTAAGCCTATCACCCAAACTGATACGAATAAAAAAAAAGACAGAAATATCCCATGGTAAGGCTTCTAGAATGAAGCCAAACTATATAAATAATCACAACAATGCGGAAAGAACTTATCCAAACTACCAATCATGCCCAAAACCAGGTGTCAATAGTGTAAGAACTACTAATACAATCCAAGAGTCAAATACATCAGAAAAATAACCACAAATGAATAATAAGTGTCTCCGAATACTAATAAAGACATAACTAGTATAGAAAGATAGAGGTAAACTTCGGACGCATGAATGTCCAACCGCTACCTTGGAAGCTCCAATAATCGCCCGAATCAAGTAAGCTGAGGTGCACTCGAGCTAGGTCCTGCATCGAAAGAGCGCAGTTGGCATGAGTACGGTCCACTTGTACTCAGTAGGTATCATAGGCCGACCAAGAAAAGTAGTAAATAAAGCATACAAAATATACACTAAGGGCACGTCACCTACAATCAGAAAATATCCCACAACGGTAACCCACACCACTTGCACTAACAGTTCTAGTATATCTCACATATATTGCAAAAACACACTAAGATACGAAACACAAGTATACATTATGTCACATATAATAGGACAAGAGAGAACATGTAGATACAATATCATCAAATATAAGTAAAGAAAAGTAACACAAATAAATAGATGACAAGTCAATAAGGCAATACAACACAATATAAACACAATAAAGTAAGTGCAATGTAAATGATAACGATGATGATGATGATAATGCACGAGGTTGTCGCACAACCTCCGAGATCGTCGCATAATCCCCGTATACACCTACGGAGCTAAAGCTTTTCGACATAGGACCTATGGGGGGTTTGTCAACCCATATAATTTCACATATCTCATAGCTCCTTTCCGGCATATCCCTGGAAAAGGGTTTTATAAGGTGTTATAATATTTTTAAAAAGGTATTGTCAGTGTTTCTCAGATGTTGCCACGGTGGTACCAATGTTTCATGAATGAGTATGATATGAAGATTTAATGCTCACAACCCATCACAATAAGTATTTCCACAACCAACCATAATGATACATTTGTATAACCACATGAGCCAATATGCACTCGTTATTTTCATTTCATCCACGAATTTCCACGTTTTATATGCATATAAAGTATGAATATAATCACAATACACCAATGGTACCACATTAAACAATACAATATAATTGTTCGCATGTATTCAAGGCTATCAATATCACATAGGACCCCACACAGTCAAACATATCACATAATATTTTAATTTTGGCAATTACATCACATATAGGCTCCCACACGGGCACAACACGTAGATAGCCATTTTTCATTATTAGTTCCCACCATTAACATGCATTTTGCACCATCATTTACTACCCAGCCCAATCTGAAGAGTTAATCCATAACCTACCTCGAAAGCCGAAATCGGTCCGCTACACTCGAACCCGCAACTTTACCTTTTACGAACAATCCTGAACTTCACTAGAAACATCAAATATGAAATCTACGCGTCAAAAAAACTAACAACTTCCATATTGACTACTTTTGGTTTGGGGTCAAAACAGACCCCCAAAATAGGTTTCCAAAAAAGAAGGGCAAAATCAAAACTTATACTTCAAAAATATGTTCTCCATATTTTTAGGAACATACAATTGTAAATCCAAGTTAAATCGAGTCAAAAACGAGGTTCAAATCGAAGAAAAACTATTTTTGAGCTTTACCGGATAAAATATTTGAAATCCGGGTTAAAATCCAGAATCAGAGTTGTTTTGAAGGTTAAATTGATGAAAAACTAGTAATTATAAGATAAAAGTATTATTCATACCTTAAATCCATAATATAATCAAGAAATTAATGAGGAAATTACTAAGAAAAGGGTGAATTCTTATCTTAAATCCATAATATAATCAAGAAATAGGTGTTAATCTAGCTTCCCAAACTCCCACAAAC
This sequence comes from Capsicum baccatum var. pendulum, assembly GCA_030864225.1. Lineage (NCBI taxonomy): Eukaryota > Viridiplantae > Streptophyta > Magnoliopsida > Solanales > Solanaceae > Capsicum > Capsicum baccatum. Next base: position 112,675,109 of record CM061555.1, on the reverse strand, counting down.
TTCACTTTTAAGCTCCCAAAATATTTAGGGTTTAACTCTCAAGAGACAAGATGGAAAAAATAAGCAAAATGGGCTAAAAAGGGTAAAAAATCTGCTATATATTGCAGATTTTTCTGCAATAACTGGTGCTGTCTTTTTTTTTCTAAGTCGAAATGGACTTCGACGGGGTGCCCGGAATTCGTTCGGAGTCCGATTTATGCAAACGAACTATGTAACCACACTAAATTCGACATTTCGAATGCGATGGCGCTACCAAATTTTCCAGAAAAATTTATTTTTTCAAAATTGACCCCCGAAACTCGAAATCATAATTTTCCAAAACGAGGGTCGAAATAAGATCTAAAAGCCGTAAAATCATACCAAATATGCTAACACACTAAAATCGACATTCTCAATCTGTTGGTGAATTTAGATTTCCCATAAGAGGTCGTTTTGATCAAAAGTGGGTCCCACACTCAACTTTCCAATTTTTTAACTTTTCGATCAATAGGTCGAAATGAGCTCGGGTGCACCAGGACCCGAACCCAAGGTCTACCTAGCCTAAAATTGATATTCCGGAGCTGCTGGCATAGTCTGTTCGTCCATCTATCGCACGGATAAAAAGATATCCACATAAGTCCAAAATAAGACTCTTAAAGCCATCAAAAATCACAATATTGCATAAATGATACTAAAATGCATCAAAAATCATGCCAACTACTCCCACACCCAGAAATACCATAATGCAACTAAAAGGAGGGGTAAAATAGTCAAATCACACAAAATAAAAAATTTGACATATTTCATCAAATTTTTAGGTCGTTACATTTAATTTCTTTTAATTATGAAAAATATAATAAAGAAAAATATTAATTTTTTTTACAATTACGTGATCATCTTTATTCATATAGATTTAGTTAAGGATAGACGTTTGAGAAAGTCATATTGAAAAAACTTGACAAAATAACCCTCTTCTGATTAGATAAACTACATATACAATAAACATTATTTATAGTTCTTCATTTATGATTGCATAAAACATTTCAATTTTCAATTAGTACGAAGACGCTGACACATGAATCTATCATGCTCGAAAGTAGATTGAGAGTACAACTACTATAAGTTAGCTTAATTAAGAACAATGATATGAGTCAATATATATTATTTAGCTCCATATTATATGAAGCATTAGTATAACATTATATTTTCCTACACAAATCTCACTATTCTTTTCTTCTTCTCATTTTTTTTACATTCTTTTTGTTGGGAGATTATTTTAAATATATATTAAATAGCTCAATAATAAACTATCTACCAGAAAGAAGTTATTGAACGTCATTATTCAAATTATTAATTTTTCTCCAAATCTTTCACTTCTTTTGTAGATCTAAGCACATTGACTTGTAATCATAATATAATGCATTTATTAATGTCAACACTTAACAATAAAATACAATATATACATCGTATTAATTAGGAATATATCAATATATTTTGAGAAAATAAAAAAAATAAATAAATAACCTAATCTTCAGTGCTTTCAACAACAAAGTCATTTACAATAACCAAAGACAATCCCTAGACAATAAGAAATCTTGGGACAAATATAAAAATTTCTAGTTGCTTTTTTTTAAGAACTTATATGAGATTACACCATTTTATTTTGGAGAATTTCTCCACATATCCTCTAACATGACTTAGACATCAATTTGAATGCCTTCTTTTCAAATTCAGAAGATTTTTTGATAAAATTCTTAAATGTTAAATGGCTTACACGGGATATTAGTATCTAATCTCACAGGTAAACCTGTCAATTGGGCCGTTCCGACCCGGTAAGCCTGACCTGTTAAGATAGCCCAGCCCGATCTAACCTGACTCGGTGGGCTTCTAGGTTACTGGGCTGCCAGTCCTGAGGCGGACTGTCTCAGGATATGGACCCGGTGAACCCCCCAGTAACTACACCAGACCAGGCCCACCAGTTACCCTAACCGAACTGGCCAAGTATATTAAATTTTTATTGTTGTTACTGACTGGGCTTCCAACGATCAAATGGACCATTGGACCAATGGATATAGTGTCGTTTGGGTCCAATAACCATTTGGCCAAAATTGGTTTTTTATTAAAAAAGAAAAATTTTTTAATTCAAATTTTTTTCTATAAATACCCTACAATTTAAAATTATTTTTCACACAAATCTTATTCTCTCATTCTCCCAATCTTCCTTAAATATTCTAATTATTTCCTAAAATGCTCTGTTTTATTTTTGAATTTTGCGATTACAAATATAAGTGGAAGTTTTCTAAAGTCGCAACTTTCGGATACTTCCAAAATTTGATATTGTCGTTCCATATCTTACTTTTAATTTTTAATTAGTGTATTAATTGTTGAATATTTATTTTTACTATTTTTGTGTATTTTTAATATTTTTTGTTTGATTTATAATATGGATAAATTAAGAAACCTCGATAAAAATGTCAAAATGTTTTGTCCCGAAAGTTGTAGTGGTAGTAAAAAATAAATTGGCGGTGGTGTCGGTAGAGGTAGTTCAAGTACTAGATATATCCATATGCCTACGGTATCAATTAGTAAACTTTTTGAGAAAGAAATAAGTGTAGGTGTTCACGATATAAATTATGCAGAAGCTTAGGATAATTATGGTATAGAAGAAGAAAATAAAGTAGATGTGGTTAATTTAGATGAAGATGATAAAAATATTGGTGAGACACCTGTAGTAGGAAATGCTAATGTAAGATTTGAATTGGTTAATTTTCCTCCCCGTGCCCCAAGAGCTCGTAGAAGAACTAATATTGCATGGTAATTTTTTTACGAAAATAGAAGGACAAACTAAGGTGCAATGCAATATTTGTGAAATTGTATATGAGCATAAAAGAGGAAGCAATCAAGGGCGTACGGGTTCATTGATGATACATATAAGAGAAAATCACGCTAGAGAGTTACTTATTGCACAAGGTGTTGAGACTGATTGTGGGCCAGCATAAATCAGATTGAATCTAACAACCAATCAATTAATTAAGAATTATAATAAAATAAAGGACCGGGAAGAAATAACAAAAATGATAGTTTTGGGTTGTTTGCCTTTCACTTTTACTTTTTCGGATGCTTTTATTCATTATATTCAAACAATTTATAATCCTATGTTTAATGGTATTCCTAGAAGTACTTGTCGGGCTAATATTCTTAGACTGTATGCACAATATGCTTATTATTTATCTATATTATTAAAAAAGATTCAATGTAGAGTTACTCTAATGTAATACCCTATACGTATCTAGTTTAGCTCAACCCTTAGTACTTACTTAAGACACTTAGAACCTAAAACAAAACCAAGTGTTAGGGACTTAGTTTCATTTTTGACCTCTTAACTTCGAGGATTTTAAGTTGACCTTCCGGGATCCGAGATGATGGTTTTTGAGTAGATTCATGTTCAGGGGTGTAAGGAGCATGTCTCGGAGATGTTTTTGAATTTTTGGATGAGGTTTGAGTCGTATTTGGATTGCAATTCCAATAGCTCAGCGTGATTAGCCTGTGTCGTACCACTAATAGCGGTGAGACGATCACTACGTCGCGCCAGTAATAGTAGTGAGACGGTCACCACATCGCGCCAAGCCCATAAACAGCATTTCAGTTGCGACTTTAAACCCCAGAAGGGTATTTAGGTCAATTGCGCCCACCCCAGTCATAAAAATAAAAGATTAGACATTATTCTAAGCAAATTACACTCATCATTCATCAAATTTCTCTCCAAGAAACTCTAATTTAACTCCAAAAAATCCAAAGCTTTATCACACCCTCCTTAAGATAATCAAGAATCCAAGTTTCCTGGTTCAAGAACTTCAAGAAGAAGCCTTCAAGAACATCAAGAGAAATCCAAAGTCAAGTTTCTTCATCAAATTAACCTAATAAGGTATGTGGGGTTATGAACAAGGATACTCTTTCATCCTTTTGCCCAAAACTAGTTTTTAAAGTTGAATTTACAGGAATTTACATGAATTTCAATTTAGGGTTCATACCCAATTATCATTGTTTGAAGTTTATGATGTTATAAGTGATTAAGTGTTGAATTGCATAACTACTTTCACAAATTCATGCGTGTGATTTGATTTCATATATTGAAAATTGAATTTCATTATCTTAATTAGAATTGTTAAAGTATTTCAAGATTATTGTTATTGAGCATGAAGTTTTTTTGATTTGACATGAGTTTCAAGAATGGGTTTAAAGCCCCAAGTTTAAATCTTGATATTTTAAGAAAGATGATGTTTAAGCATTTTTTGATAAGTATGTATTCAGATTTTAAACAAAATTTGATCTTTTGATCCTCAGCTTAGACATGGAATCCACACATGTTAGTTTTAATTACATAACTGGTTTTCATTATAAACCCTTATGCTATTTTAAGGTGAATTTCCTACAGAATGAGCATATAAGAAAGGGAGTAGTATTTAGCACCGAGTTAGGTATGTGTCCTAGTTCACATGCCCCAAAATTATAAGCCACTGTAGGTTTAAATTATTCCCATTTATAGGGATGTAGATATAGATTGTGATCACTCAGCTCAGGTTATACTCCTTGGCAAGAGTATAATACCTCTCCCTAATGTGAGGTTTTCCTTTTAGGGGAACTAGATGTTGGACACCATGATATCACACATGGTATATGTCAGTTAGAAGAACCTCCCTGTGTCATGACCTAAAAATGAGGGTCATGATGACACTTTTCACGACATACCTTAACAAGTAAGCCTATTATCCAAACAGATATGAAAAGAGGAAAAAATAGAAATATCCCAAGGTAAGGCTTCTAGAACGTAGCCAAACCATATAAATAATCATAACAATGCTGAAAGAACTTATCCAAAATACCAATCATGCCTAAAACTAGGTGTAAATAATGTAAGAACTAATAATACTATCCAAGAGTCAAATACACCAAAAAAATAACCACAAAGGATAATAACTGTCACCGAATACTAATAAAGACATAACTACTATAGAAATATAGAGGTGAACTTTGGATGCATGAATGTCCAACTGCTACCTTGAAAGCTCCAACAATCGTCTAATTCAATCAAGCTGAGGTGTAATACCCCGCACTCTTCCTAGCTCAAATCTGTCCCTAAAATAATAAAGATTAGATTAAAAAATGAATACCTTTTATTTCGTGTGGTATTTTTAAGATTTCTACTTTCAATTATGTGGAAAATTGAATAAGCTTTCCATCGATACCAAATTCGCCCAAATTCGACACTCGGTTGAGAAGTTAGAGCATTTTTAAGTTGACAGTGTGCCACCTAAACTCTCAGCGTGTCGCGGAGAAGGAAAAAATAGAAATCATCAATTCTAGTGGACCTCCGCGATATTGGTGCATCGCAGAGTGGTCCATTTTCCAATTTGTCAAAATCCAGTAGCCCAACGCAATTTTTCCACATCGCGTTGGTGGCCAAACTGACAAAACATAGGGCACCACGATAGTGGTGCGTCGCGTTGCATGCCCAGTTCTCATTTGTCAATTTTCAGAGAGCCACCGCAATAGTGGAGCGTTACGGTGGCCACTCAGCTTGGAAAAATGTCACGTTTTTAGTTCCGTTTAAAAGTTTAAAGGGAGTATTTTGGGAAATCCCAAGGCCCCAATCCATTTAAAACACAAGATTTAACACATTCTAAGGCACTTTATGCTTATTTCATCTACTCTCTGTCAAAACAAAACCCTAGATCATCAAACTTTCTCCCTAAGAAATCCAAATTTCTCCATTAATTCTCCAAGGAAACTCAAGATTAAGGATTTCCAATACAACAACTCCAAGAATTCATCTCCAAAAGCACAATAGGAATCCAAGATTTAAGCTTTTCATCTAAGACCATCAATTAAGGTATGGTGGGTTTTTCAACAAGGGTAATCCTTTCATCATTGTTCCCAAAACTTATTTTTACTACAAATTTACTGAATTTTTATGTGTTTTCCCTGTAAAGTGTAGTTAGGGTTTATACCCATTATTGTCATTTACAAGCTCATAAGATTTTCAAAGATTTAGAAGTTGAATTATATGAATATGTTCATAATTTCATAAATATTGCAGTAATTTCCAGATTTTGAATTAAATTATCAATGTTTACATTATCAAGCATGGATATTTTGATGTTTTAATATGAGAATGATACATGGGTCATTAAGCCCTAATTTCAGATTGCTATTTCAAGAATTGTTGTGCTATAAGCACCCTATGACTAAATTCCTTTCAGATTATTGATAAAGATTTGAACTTTTGGTCTTAGAATAGATATGAAATCTACTTTACAGATTCAGATTACAGATTTAGCTTTACAGATATACAGTTGGTTTTTATTACAAACTCTTAGATTATTTTAAAGTGGATTTTCTTTAGAATGAGCATACAGATTTAATGGGAGTAGTATTTAGTACTGAGATAGGTACATTACTACGGTTTTATACCCCAAAACTATGTGCCAACGTAGGATTTAGATTATTCCCACTTCTACGTAAATGACAGATACGTGATCACTCAAATAGGTTATACTCCCAGGCAAGAGTATGAATCCTCTCCCCAACATGAGGATTCCTCCTTAGGGGAACAAGAACGTTAGACTCCATGAATGCTCACATAGTTTATATCGGTTAAGAGAACCTCCCTGCTAGCTAACAAAAAAGATTAATTGAAAAGCTTTTAGAAAAACTAAGTGAAAAGGCTCACAAACTTACTCAGATATTATTTTACTTAAAATTTTAGATTACAAATTACAGCTTTTAGTTTCGGACATAAAAAGGTAAGCCTTTTTCACTTAGCCTATATGATTTGAGAATAGAACAGAAATACAGATTTTAGAACTAAGTGTTATGACTCACAAGATTTTTACTATATGCTTTACTATTCATGATTTATGATCTTTAGATTTTAGATTACTCAAGCCTATGTGTCATTTATATTTAGTATGCATGATTTTATAAAATTTGATGATAATCTTTTACTTATGCATTCACACCCGTATACTCAGTACATCCTCAAAGTACTGATCCATATATACGTCTATGTGCTACATTGTCTCATAATGTAGGTACAAGTTGTGGTATGTACAGTCAGAATCAGACAATTTCAGATTTAAGCCAACAGATGATGAGTCCTCCTACTTTGGGGACTTTAGTTAGATGTTATTTGTATACTTTACTTTCCTTCTCCTATGTAATGATTAGTGGCAGTTAGCGTCGCGTCCTAGCTATCTATATTCAGTATAGTAGAGGCTTCATAGATGTCAGTTAGAGTCAGTTATGTAAATTCAGTCCCTCTTTTCAGACTTTATCAGAATGTAAAAGTTGTATCAATATTGTAATTTCACAGATTTCATCATTTTCATGTTTCCGCATAGTAAGCTCAATCATTTTATATATATTTACTCAGTTGCATATAATTTATGCTAGTAGAAGGGTTAGCTTGGGATCACTTATGGTCCTAAGCACCATGTGACATCTCGGGACTATTTTAGGGTATTACAAACTTGGAATCAGAGCACAAAATTCAAGTGTCCTAGGGTGTCTATGAAGCCGTGTATAGTAGAGTCTTGCGGAACTATACGGAGACATCTATACTTTTATTTGAGAGGCTACAAGGCATTTAAGAAAAGTTTTCTTTCCTTCATACTCTAGATCATGCAGTAAAGTTATTCCTTCAGAAACTCCTATCTACTCGTGTGTTACCCCAAAATTCTTTACCCATGACTTATTCTCAAAACAACATAATTAGCAAGTTCCAATTCCTCCCCAGATAATGCTCTCAAATTTGCTAGCAGAAGTTTCAGAAGTCACACAAAGGGCTTGAGAGGAGCTCCCTAGTGTGTTAAAGTCCTTGAGTTTAAAGTCTATGTTCTCATCCTTATGAGTTGTTCAGTTGAGATAGAATTAGATATGTATTCAGATAGTGATCATGATAGGAGATAGTATGAACCTAGACTATTAAATATAGTGTGCATTCGAGGGATATTATGAATTCCTGTGTTATGATTTATGAATAGTAGAAACTTATTATAGTTGGAAGTAGAGATATGGAAGAGTAGTGACAAGAACAGGTGGGAATGACGATTGATAGAAAGTATAGAGGTAACTATGCATGTTATCGAGTTGTGTTAAGGTGATATATCCTTGTGTGTTAGTCTAAGTAAATGTTGAAGAAAGAGTTATTATTTAAGGTGAATTATTGTTTGCTTAAAGTTCGGAAGGAGTTATTGATAGTATTTATGGTGTTTGAAAAATATAGGATATTAATGAAGTTTTTGGTGGTTTAGTATTATTAATTTAGGCTTTCCTTGAGATTACAAAAAGGAGTTTAGTTGAAAATCATAGAGCTATGATAGTAATTTAGGTGTATAGAAGGGTAAATAGTGATGATGGGTAGAAGGAGGATGTGTTAATGGATTGTAAATAAGATAGGCCATATGGTTATGATCAGTTATTGTTGTTATGAGATTCTAGTGGACTAGTGTTTCTCAATGTTTTATTTCATAGCCTTCAAGTGAGAATTATATGTGAGGTTGGGTTGTTGAAGTATGTTTAGCACTAGAAATTAAGTTTGAATAGTTGATGGTCATCAAGGTGGATATAATGATTTCTTGGTTAGTGATGTTAGTTATATGGAAGTGATCTAGTACGCTTACGCAGTATGTGCAAGAGTTTGACTCCATTTTAATTTATAATTAAGTATGATATTATATGTATGATGAAGAAGTATGCCCAAGATGATAGGGGGTTTCATTATTCTCTAAAGTTATTACGTGTTGTGTGTGGTTGGTAGTACCGTTGAGTTTCTAAGTGGAAGAATACTAGTTAGATGGTATATGGTGTTCTAAATAGCTAAGTTAAAGAGTTTCGATTGATGATGTTGAGCCTTCTTGATATGAGATTGATTCTCATGGTTTATAGATATAAGTTTGGAGATGTGATCTTATGTGATATTAGTAGAGTATGGAGGAAGTAGTATGGTTTATTAAAGGTTGAAGACATTCATGTTAAGTGTTAGAATCTAAGTTTGAATTCTTAAAGATTGAGTAAATAGAAATAAGAGTTAAGGCTCTAGGTGGTGTGAACTCAGGATATGGTTATACTTATGAAGATTCTAAGTTAGTCAGTATTCAAGATATTATGTGATGACTAGTGGGACTATAGAAAGATAGAGTTGTACCTCAAAAGGAAGTATTAGCATTGGGTTATATAATTTTAGGCGTAGTCTTTCAGAGTAAGTTTATTATTTATGTGTATGGTTGTGTTCCAGACTCTAAGCACAGTGTATGGTCCAGTTTAGAGTATAGTAAAAGGGTTTCATAGACTTAGAGTGATGGCTTAAAACTAAGGGGGAGATGATAGAACGAGTGCCAAAGTCAGACTTCTAGATTCTAGTAGTGATGCCAGTGCAGTGTAGAACATCAGAAAATGAGGATATGGCTCAACCCATTCTAATTTTAGTATTTTTTCATTTATCCCAATATCTACTCATGCCTTATGTGTCAGTCCCAAGATCATAGTTCATGCTCATGCTTTTACTAGAGAATCATGTACTCTCCCAGTTCCTAGTATAAGGAGTTCCAGTTCATCCAGTAGTTAGAATTACATTCCAAAAGTTATGAACTCCAAATTCAGGTCATGCAACTCATGACTCATATATTCATTATTTACAACATGTTCAGTTCCAGTACTCATGAAACACCCTTAAGGATCAACGAAATTCAGAGTTAAATCATGTACGTCCTCAGATTAGATCTCTTTAATGAATCCATGTCGTGAATACTCTATTCCTCAAGCCTTGGTAAAGTGTCAAGTTATGCTTAGTATCTTTTCATGTTTCGAGCCCGGGTATTCTAACCTTTCAGTGACCTCTCCCCGGTCAAGATAGTAATGTTGAGCAATTATGTGGACGGGAGAGAGTAAATGTTTTTTATTGATGAAAGATTTTTATATGCTTATTTTAGCTAAGGCTATAATTGTAAAGTAATATTGAGGCCAAGTCTTTGATGTATGTCATGGGTAGTTGAAGGGTTATGTGTGAATTCTTAAGGATAGTGCATGAAAGTTGTTCTTGAGAGAGGTTTATAGGATATGAGAAAGATGCTCTTATGGGTATTTGTTTAGAAGTGCATATGTGGTTATGAAGATAGGCTTGAACGTTATGTTGGTATATATGTAGGATGGGCGCGTTGTGCGCTAATAACTTTGATTCCTTAGTAAGAGGTTGAATTTAGTTGTTAAAGTGATAAGAAGAAGAATCCTAGAGTGAGTAGTTGTACAATGCTTGGGGTATTGAATTCATAGTTCAGGCTAGTATTATAAGGTAATGTGCATTACCTCGTGATCCCGAGTTAGGCTTAAACTTAATGAGAGGATTTAGTTTAGTTCAGACTTTAGTAGACGTATTTATCAATGCCGTGTGAGAATTATAAGTTGAATCAAGTGAATATGATATTTCAAGAGGGATAGTATAGTTGATGGAGTATTTGTGAGGTGTTGCTAAGATTGAAAGTACGAAGTTGCATTGCTTAAGCCCCAGAAATTCTACCTTGGCTTATGATTTATAAGTTTATGTTCCATGCTATAGAGCCGTAGCAATGTTGAAATTCCTTATTCAGATGTTTTAATTCAGATTATGCCCATAGTTCTTTACTCTTTAATATCGTTATAGTTTCTTAGAAAAGTGTTGAAGAAATACTTTATCTAGGTATGAGCATTCAGTATGATTCAGTCCTTATAGCCAGAAATCCAGTTTAACAGTCAGACAAAAAAATCTCTATAGTTTTTCTATCTTTTGATTTAGTCGAGTCTCACTACCTGAAATTTCATGAGTATGGCCACTTCAAAAGGTAGTTTGTTTGTATCCAGGTAAATTGCAGAATTCAGCTCAGTACATGTATCATGCATCAGTTTCAGATTCAAATATTAAGTCATGATTCAGTTCGTAAGTATCCTGTGTATCATCTCAGTCTTTTCCTAGTATTTCAACCAAATCAGTATCATTCGAGGACGAACGATCCCAAGCGGGAGATATTGTAATACCCTGAGTTTTCATGTCATGAACCTCTCATCTTTTCTCACAAAATCATATCCAGCCTACAGAAATTGTTACTCATAAGTTGACTCTCTCGTTCCTATATCAGCCATGTAGCTATTTTCATGAGAGTTCATGCACCGCAGATCAACTCAATAAGCTCATTATGTTGAGAATCAGTTATTCAGTTTATTTCAATTGTGCATGATAGCTTATAGCCTCAGATTCCTCAGTATTATCAGCTTAACTAGCCATTTTCGAGGACGAATGTCCCCAAGGGGGAGATATTGTAATACCCCGCACTCTTCCTAGCTCAAATCCATCCCTAAAATTGTAAAGATTAGCTTAAAAATGAATACCTTTTATTTCATGTGGTATTTTCAAGATTTCCACTTTCAGTTATGTGGGAAATTGAATAAGCTTTCCATCGATACAAAGTCTCCCAAATCCGACACTCGATTGAGAAGTTAGAACATTTTTAAGTTGACAGTGTGCCACCTGGACTCTCAGCGCGTCGCGGAGAAGGCAAAAATAGCAATCGTCAATTCCAGTATACCTCTACAATATTGGCGTATCACAGAGTGGTCCATTTTCCCATTTGTCAAAATTCATTGGCCCAACGCTATCTTACCGCATCACGTTGGTGGCCAAAATGGCAAAACAATAGGGCACCGCGATGATGGAGCATCGCGTTGCATGCTCAGTTCCCATTTGTCAATTTTCAGTGAGCCACCGCGATAGTGACGCATCGCGATGGCCACCCAGTTAGATAAAATGTCACGTTTTTAGTTCCATTTAAAAGTCTAAAGGGGGTATTTTGGTAAATCCCCAAGGCCCCAATCTGTCCAAAACACAAGGTTTAACACATTCCAAGGCACTTTATGCTTATTTCATCTACTCTCTCTCAAAACAAAACCCTAGATCATCAAACTTTCTCCCCAAGAAATCCAAATTCCTTCATTAATTCTCCGAGGAAACTCAAGATGAAGGATTCCCCATACAAGAACTCCAAGAATTCATCTCCAAAATCACAATAGGAATCCAAGATTCAAGCTTTTCATCTAAGATCATCAATTAAGGTATGTGGGTTTTTCAACAAGGATAATCCTTTCATCCTTGTGCCCAAAACTTATTTTAATTACAAATTTACTGAATTTCTATGTGTTTTTCCATGAAAGTGAAGTTAAGGTTTATACCCATTATTGTTATTTACAAGCTTATGAGATTTCTAATGATTTAGAAGTTGAATTATATGAATATATTCATAATTTCATGAATATTGCAGTAATTTCCAGATTTTGAATTAAATTATCAATGTTTACATTATCAAGCATGAATATTTTGATGTTTTAACATGAGATTGATACATGGGTCATTAAACCCTAATTTAAGAATGCTATTTCAAGAATTTTTGTGCTATAAGCACCCTATGACTAGATTCCTTTTAGATTATTGATAAAGATTTGGCCTTTTGGTCTTGGAATAGATATGAAATCCACTTTACAGATTAATATTATAGATTTAGCTTTACAGATATATAGTTGGTTTTTATTACAAACCATTAGATTATTTTAAAGTGGATTTTCTTCAGAATGAGCATACAAATTTAATGGGAGTAGTATTTAGCACCGAGATGGGTACGTTACTATAGTTTCATACCCAGAAACTACGTACCAACGTAGGATTTAGATTATTTCCCCTTTTACATAGATGACATATACACGATCACTCAGATAGGTTATACTCCCTGGAAAGAGTATGAATCCTCTCCCCAACGTGAGGATTCCTCCTTAGGGGGACAAGAACGTTAGACTCCATGAATTCTCACATGGTTTATGTCGATTAAGAGAACCTTCCTGCTAGCTAACAGAAAAGATTAATAGAAAAGCTTCTAGAAAAACTAAGTGTAAAGGCTCACAAACTTACTCAGATATTATTTTACTTAAGATTTCGGATTACAGAATTACAACTTTTAGTTTTACACATAAAAAGGTGAGCCTTTTTTCACTTAGCCTATATGATTTGAGAATAGAACAGAAATACAAATTTTAGAACTAAGTGTTATGACTCACAAGATTTATACTATATGCTTTACTATTCATGATTTATGATCTTCAGATTTCAGATTACTCAAACCTATATGAGTCATTTACATTTAGTATGCATGATTTTATAAAATTTGATGATAATCTTTTACTTATGCATTCACCCCCATATACTCAGTACATCCTCAAAGTACTGATCCATATATACGTCTATGTGCTACATTGTCTCATAATGTAGGTACAAGTTGTGGTATGTACAGTCAAAATCAGTCAGTTGCAGATTCCAGCCAACAGATGATGATTCCTCCTACTTCGTGGACTTTAGTTAGATGTTATCTATATACTTTACTTTCCTACTGCTATGTATTGATTAGTGGCAGTTGGGGTCGCATCCTAGCTATCTATAGCCAGTAGGTAGAGGCTTCATAGACTTCAGTGAGAGTCAGTTATGTAAATTCAGTCCCTCTTTTCAGACTTTATTAGAATGTAAAAGTTTTATCAGTATTGTAATTTCATAGATTCCATAATTTTCATGTTTACACACAATAAACTTAGTCATTTTATACATATTTATTCAGTTGCTTATGAGTTATGCAAGTAGAAGGGTTAGCTTGGGATCACTTGTGGTCCTAAGCACTGTGTGATGTCTTGGGACCATTTTCAAAGCATTACATAAGGCGCACTCGAGCTAGGACCTGTATCGAAAGGGCGCAGTAGGCATGAGTACGGTCCACTCGACTCAGTAGGTATCATAGACCGACCAAGCAAAGTAGTAAAAAAGCATACATTATATACACTAAGGGTACGTCACCTACAATCAGAAAATATCCCACAAAGGTAGCCCACACCGCTTGCACTAACAGTTCTAATATATCTCACATATATTACAACAACACACCAAGATATAAAACACAAGTATACATTATGTCACATATAAATAGAACAAGAGAGAACATGTAGATACCAGATCATCAAATACAACTAAAGGAAGGTAAGACAAATACAAGAATGACAATTCAATAAGGGAATACAACACAATATAAACATAATAAAGTAAGTGCAGTTTATATGATGATAATGATGATGATGATGATGATGATGCGCGAAGTCGTCGCACAACCTTTGGGATTGTCACACAATCCCCGTATATACCTATGAAGTTAAAGCTTCCCGACTTAGAACCCATGGAGGGTTCATCAACCCGTATACAATCCACATATCTCATATCTCCTTCCGGCACACCCCTAGAAAAGAGTTTTATAAGGTGTTGCAATATCTTTTGAAAATGTGTTGCCATAGTTTCTCTGATGTTGCCACGGTGGTACCAATGTTTCATGAATGAGTATGATATAAAGATGTAATGCTCACAACCAATCACAATAAGTATTTCCACAACCAACCACAAGATATATTTCCACAACCAACTACAATGATATATTTCCACAACCACATGAGCCAATATCCACTCATTATTTTTGTTTCATCCATGAATTTTCACATGTCTCATATCCCAATAAGGTATGAATATAATCACAATACACCAGTGGTACCACATTAAGCATTTTAACAATACAATATAATTATTCACATGTATTCAAGGCTATTAATATCATATAGGACCCCACACGGTCACACATATCACATAATAACTCAATTTCGACAATTACATCACATATAGGCCCTCACACAGGCACATCACAAAAATAGCCATTTTTCATGATTAGTTTCCACTCTTAACATGTATTTTGTATCATTATTTACTATCCAGTCCAGTCTAAAAGAGTTAAGCCATAAACTACCTTGAAAACCAAAATCGGTCTGGTACACTTGAACCCGTGATCTTGATTTTCTCAAATAATTCCGAACTCCACTAAAAACATCAAATATGAAATCTACGCACCAAGACAAAACCCACAACACCCATATTGACTACTTTTGGTTCGGGATCAAAATGGACCCCCAAAATGGGTTTCCAAAAAAGAAAGGCAAAATCAAAACTTTACTTTGAAAATATGTTTCCCATATTTTTAGGAACCTACAACTGAAAATTCAAGTTAAATCAAATAAAAAACAGGGTTCATATCGAAGAAAAACCATTTTGAGCTTGACCGAGTAAAATCTTTAAAACCCAGGTTAAAATCAATAATTAGAGTTGTTTTGAAGGTTAAATTGATGAAAACCTAGTATTTATAAGATTAAAATATTATTAAAGTGAAAAGGAGTAAAATTTGAGTTTAAAATCATGCCCTAAGATTTTTTGAGGTTTTGAGAAATTAATCAAGAAATTACTAAGAAAAGGATGAATTCTTACCTTTAATTCGTAATGAAACCAAGAAAAAGGTGTTAATCTAGCTTTCCAAGCTCTCACAAACTTTAATTTTAAGCTCACACACTATTTTAGGGTTTAACTACCAAGAGGCAAGATGAAAAATGAACAAAAAAGCCCCAAAAGAGGTATTTATAGGCGGACACCAGATTTTTTCGTTCAAATCCACTCCGGATTTCGATGAGGTTCCCGGGATTCATTCTGAATCCGATATACACAAACGAACTATGCAATCATACTAAGTTCGACGTTTTAGATGTGATGACAATATCAGATTTAAATAAAAACATCATTTTCACAAAGTTGACTCCCAAAACCTGAAATCACAATTTTTCAAATCGAGGGTCAAAATGAGATTTAAAAGCATAAAATTGATATTCCGAATCTACTGACGATTTTGGATTTTCCATCCGAGGTTGTTTTGATTAAATATGGGTCCCACACCCATATTTTCATTTTTTCAACTTTTCCGACCAATAGGTCAAAATGAGCTTGGGTGCATCGGGACCCGAACTAAAGGTCTACCTAGCCTAAAATTGATATTCGGAAGCTATTGGTGCAGTCCGTTCGGCCATCCATCGTACGGATCAAAAGATATCCACATAATTTCAAAATAAGGTTTTCAACGCCATCAAAAACTACAATATTCCATAAATGATACCAAAATGCATCGAAAGTCATGCCAATCACTCTCTCACCCCAGAAATATCAAAATGCAACTACGAGAAGGGGTAAAATAGTCAAATCACACAAAATCACAAATTTCACATATTTCATCAAATTTTTAGGTTATTACATCATCCACCACTAAAAATCAACTTTGTCCTCGAACTAAGCCAAAAGAAATAGCTTAATCAACAAAGAGCTGGGGATAAGGAATACACATATCAGATTCAACCTTTCAAATAGCTTCATCTACAGGTCGATGTTACCACTAGACCTTAACTACAAGGATCACTCTAGAGCGCAATCGCCTAACATCCCTAGCCGAAATAGAAACTGGCTCCTCAACAAAGGACAACCACTCATCTAACTGAACCGATCCAAATGAATGACATGAGACTCATCTGGAATATAACGACGAAGCGAAATATGAAAAACTGAATGAACAGTTGATAGATCAAGGGGAAAATGTAACTCATAAATCCCCATCACCAACAGTCCAAAGAATCTCAAATGGACCAATATACCTGGAGCTAAGCTTTCCCCTCTTCCCAAACCTCATCACACCCTTCATGGGTAAAACTCACAGAAAAATACGATTACCAACACCAAATCTTAAGGCACGAAGTCTACGATCAGTATAACACTTCTTCCTACTCTTGGCCGATTTAAGTCTATCTTGAATGACCCAAAATCTATCTAACAACTCATGAAGCAAGTACGTACCTTAAGGTCTCACCTCTAAAACATCGAACCAACCTACCAAGAAATGACAATGCCTACCATACAATGCCTTAAAGGAGCCATATCAATAGTGGAATGGTAGCTATTACTATATGCAAACTCTGCTAAAGCCAAATGTTGCTCCCACTGGCCACCAAAATCCATCGCGCATGAGTAAAGCATATCCTCTGAAACCTGGATAGTTTGGTCTAATTGGCCATCAGTTTAGGGGTGAAATGCTATGCTAAGATCAATTTGAGACCTAACTAATCCTAAAAAGTCTTCTAAAAGTGAGATGTGAACACAAAACCTCGATCTGAAATAATGAACACCGATGTACCATGCAGACGCATAATCTCATGAATGAGGATATGGACTAACCTCTCAGCACTGAATGAGACTTGAACCAAAATAAAATAAGTTGACTTGGTTAATCGATCCACTATGACCCAAACATTGTTAGAACTATGAGATAAATGAGGAAAACCAGTCACAAAGTCCATAGTGATTCGTTTCCACTTCCCCTCAGGAATGGATAACCTCTGAAGCAACCCACCAGGTTTCATATGAACGGACTTCACTTGCTAGAAATAAAGGAAATGAGCTATAAAATCTACTATATCTTGCCTTATACCACCTTACCAGTACTGCTGTCTCAAATCACGATACATCTTATTCACACCTGGATGGATAGAATATCTAGAACAATGGGCCTCTTCCAAGATCAACCTAATCCAATCACCACTCTCAACACACAAACTCATCCCCAATCCATAAAACTCCATCTGAATTAAGTGAGGCTTCCTTATCATCCCCACTCAACACTTTATCTTGAATCCACCTTAATCTAACATCATCAAACCAATGAGCTCAAATCTGCTTTATCAAAGAAGATCTAGCATCCACAAATGCCAAAACACGCCCTAGTGTCGAAATATCAAGACTAACCATCTAGTTTGCTATAAACTAAATCTCTAAGGACAAAAGCCTCTCCTGGGTCAAAAGATGCGCCAAGCTACCTATGCTAGTCGACTTTCGGATCAAGGTATTCGCAACCACATTAGCCTTGCTTGAATGGTAGAGAATAGTCAAGTCATAATCCCTAGCAACTTAAGCTAACGACGCTGCCTCATATGAAGATCTCGCTGGTAAGGAAGTACCAAAGGCTATGATGATCTGAGAAGATCTCACAACAGACTCCATACAAGTAGTGCCTCTACAACTTCAAGGCAAACACAACTACGCACAACTCCAAATTATGGGTAGGATAATTTCTCTCATGAGTCTTCAACTGATGAGATGCATATGTAATCACCTTGTTCTCCTGCATCAATACAATACCTAATCCAACACCAAAAGCATCACAAAACACGGTAAAAGCCCACGCCCTCCTTGGACAAAGCAAATATAGGAGCTGAAGTCAACAAGTCCTTGAGTTTTTAGAAGCTCGCCTCACAAGCATAAGACCATTAGAGGAGATGCAATGGAATAGAAACCCTTAACAAAACACCAATAATACACAACCATGCCAATAAAACTTTAAATCATGGTGGGCGAAGTAGGTCTAGCCCAATCATGAACCGCTGCAACCTTGGATGGATCAACCATAATACTTTCCTTAGTCACGACATAACCCAAGAAAGAAATAGACTCCAACCAAAACTCGCACTTAGAGAAGTTAGCATACAACTCCTCATCCCTCAATCTTTGAAGCATAATTCGTAAATACTTCTCATGCTCAACCTTACTCTTGGAATACACCAAGAAATCATCTATAAAAATAATAACAAAGGAGTTCAGATATGGTCAAAATACCCGATTCATCAACTCCATGAACGAGGCAGGGGAATTGGTCAACCCAAATGACTTGACCAAGAACTCATAATGACCATATCGAGTCTGAAAATCTATCTTTTGAATATCTGAATCTCAAATCCTCAGCTGGTGATAGCTGGACCGCAAATCAATCTTCCAAAACACCACAATATCCTGAAGCTGATCAAATAAATCATCAATACGAGAAAGAGGATACTTATTTTTAATCATCACCTTATTCAACTATCGATAATCAATTCATATCATCATAGACCCATCCTTTCTCTTTACAAACAAGACATGCACACTCCAAAGTGAAATTCTAGGTTGAATAAATCTCTTATCCAACAACTCGTGCAATTGATCCTTCAGTTCCTTCAACTCTGCCGAGGCCATCCTATAAGGAGGATTAGAAATGGTTTTGGTGCCCGACTCAACATTAATAATAAAATTAATATCTCGATCCGAAGACATACTAGGCAAGTTCGTAGGGAATACCTCTATAGACTCATGGACAACATGGACAGAATCCAAGGATGAAAGAAAAACAACACTTGTGTTACGAATATGGTCCAAGTAAGATAAACATCCCCTCTCAACCAATTTATGAGCCTGAACATAAGATATGACCCTCTTAGGACCCAAATAAAGTGTACCCTTCCAAGCTATCCTTGGCACACCCAACGAAGCTAAAGTCACAGTCTTGGCAAAATAATCTAAGACAATATAATAAGGAGCCAACTATTTCATGCCTAAAATAACACCAAAATTGACCATATCTAATATAAGCAAATCTACCAAAATCTTATGCTCGACAAAAGTCATAACACAAGATCAGTATGCTCGATCCACCACTTAAGAATCACCTACCGGGGTAGATACATGAATAGGCATGGCAAGAGGCTCACTAAAAGAATCAAAACCTGAAGCAAAATATACAGATACATAGGAGAAAGTCTATCTAGGATCAAATAATATAGATGCAGGTCTGAAACAAACGAGGAAGGTACCTGTAATCACAATATCAAAAGCCTCTGCCTTAGGTCTGGCTGGTATAGCATAACACTATCCACGACTACCAACTGGCTGAGTAGCCCCAACACTACCAACACGGCTCTGCCATCTCTATCTCTTGCAACTTTGGTAAAACCCCTACCTCTCATAGCTAAAATAAGAGTATCACTAAGCACACGGTGAGAATAGTCCTTGGCTTCATGGCCAATCTCATCACACACGTAGCAACCTCTACGACCAGTGTCATACCCTAAATCTCATTGGAGCGGACTGGCACCCATAGCCGAAGAGGCCCGGGAGAACCCGTTCATAACCTATACTTTCACATTTACATCACTTATGAAAATTAGAAATTTGGGCAGCACTTCATTGTAAATAGAAGAAAACAGTACCTGTATCAGCCAAGCAGACACGCATAAATATATATATAAACAGTAATTGGCCATCAGAGCCATCACGTCTATCAACCAAACACTCCTATGGCTGTACAATATGTCTACAAAAGCCTCTACATAGATACACAACTGAGTTAGGGTCGGGACAAACTCCCGCCCACAAAAGACTTTTATACAAATACCAAAAATACATATAGACACGACTTGGGATGCCCCGAAACAACTAGAGCTCACCACTAACAACAGAATGTCCCGGCTCTTACTGCGGAGGTGTACGACCTGAAGTACCTATTCCTGCAGGAATGAATATGGGTCCCCCGTGCGGGACGTCAGTACGGAAATATGTACTGAGTATGTAAGGCAGTGAGTATCAAGATGAGATACAAAAGATCAACAGAACCCAGATACCAGTGAATAAACAGTATGAGTAGACCACACTTAAAAGAGCTGATGGGATACCTGCACATTACTTTCATATCATTACTTCCCATAATCCTTATCAATACATAACATATGTCATACAATGGCCAACTGATCAGTGGTACTAATACAATACATCAGGGACCACCCCTGGAATAACATATATATATAAACTTTATAATACAATGGCCAACTGATCAGTGGTACTAATACAATACATCATATCATCAATTTAAAATACAGACATTCCATTTCTTAATTCAATTAATCTTTGAGATTGGTTACTTTGTGGTCACACCCTATGGAACTTGAAACCATGATACTTCAATAGGAAAAATATGTAAATAGGTAATCAATATCATGAAAATTAAGTAGAGAATCATGGATACCTCATTAAACCATTTCGGAGTCAACAATAGTATATGGACATTTTTTTGACTAGCCGGACATCTTAAAAGTGAAAACAAGTTCAATTGGTAGTGTCGAAGATCATATGATGTTATTATGTGTCATGTGTCGTAGGACAATGTTGGAAGCTTACTTGAGAGTGCCATGGGTCATTATTCATGCCAAAGATTAGATAGAGTATGTCTTACATACCTTGATATAACCACTTCAATTAAAGTCCAATTTGACTTCCCGTACTCTTCGAACACTTATCTACAATAAGTCATTTGTGGCAAACTAGTATTAGCAACCAAACCTTACCATTTAGGTATTAACTTCACCAAATAATGTCTAGGAAGTAATCCTTTAACTCATCAATAAGAGTGCTACATACATCCTCTTATACTCTTATTACATTCACATATCATGCTTTTTCATGAAATATCCCTCAACATCACTCTTAACCTTTATTTCCCTTCTTAATCACCATCCAATACCAACATGATCACTAGGCATACATAACCACTAATATAATGATATATCACCACAATTCATCCTCCATAATCCAATACAACAACTTCCATAATTTACTACTAACAATTTATACAAAACAATTCATAACTATGTTTCTGGTTACCTTCCAACATCAAGACAATACTCATAATCCTTTATCAATACTTATTCATGGATAAGAATCAAGAATAAACAATATTCATACCTTAACAATGAACTCTTACATTTAGAATCCTCCTTACATAACCATGGGGTGCTTCTGGAAGCTTTCGAGATGGTGAACACAACTACGGAACCAATTCGAATTTTCTACGGTTGAATCACAAAATATTTGAAATTGAAATTAGGCTAGGGTTTCACCTTCTATTAATAATTGGATGATATATGATATATATGAGGCTAAGTTTAGATTTATAAAGACCCATTTTCGTCCAAGAGGTAATAGAAAATGACCATTTTGCCCTAAAAATTTAAATAAATCCGAATCTGTCCCCAGTAGACAGTTTTGACAGGCTGAAGTAAATCGATCATAACTCTTTGCTCTGGTATTGGATTTGGGTGAAACCAATTGCATTGGAAAGATAATTCAAAGGGATTTCATTTTCATATAAATTATACCACCCATTTCTTCCTGTAAAAGGAGTTATGGTCATTTAAAGTTGACCCAAAAATCTGTCCCACAATTATATTTTTTTTTTGATAGGCTGTAGTTAAACGGGTATACGTCCTTACTCAGACATTGTATTTGGATGAAACCAATTTCATCGGAAAGAAGACTCTCGGATCTTTTCGTCGATATATAGCAGATCACACAGTTCTTTTTGTACAAGGAGTTATGATCGTCTAAAGTTGCTCCAAAAAAATAATTGCCTAGCTGCAGTAATTTTCCTGCAGATTTACTGTTCACAGGCTTCCCGGCCACCGTTTTGAAATTTCGAATGTGCTCGATTATATGAAATACTCCTCTGTTTTGGGCAAACTTAATATCGTTGGAAATTTTATTTCAATACCTACACATACAATTATTGACGGGATACTTCCAAACACCATAAACTTAATTTAACCCATACGCAAGCCTTTAGGACTCCATATAATCGCGAAAAGTGTACGAAAAAAATTTACGGGGTGTTACATTCTCCCCCCATTAAGAACATTCGTCCTCGAATGTTAGCATAGTTACTCAATTAAGACATGTCCAAGCTTATAATTAACATATTCATCATCATAACATACTTGCATAAAAATAAACACTTGTTATTGTTCTTCTTCCGTCTCATAAGCTTCCTCCTCATCGTTGAATAGGTAAGGGTACTTAATCTTCATTGCTTCCTTGGCTTCCCATGTGATCTCCTCAACTTATTGATTCCTCCAAAGTACTTTTACCGATGCTATCTCTTTTTTCCTTATCTTTTTAATTTGGCGATCAAGAATAGCAATAGGCATTTCTTCAAAAGTGAGATCTTCTATAACTTGTACATCTTACGTAGTAGTGATGTGTGATGGATCTCCGATGTACTTGCGAAGCATCGAAATATGAAATATGGGATGAACTGTTGAGAGCTCTTGAGGTAGCTCTAACTCATAAGCAACTTGTCCAAATCTATGAATGATCTTGTACGGACCTATGTATCGTGGACTTAACTTTCCTTTCTTGCCAAACCTCATCACTCCTTTCATTGGTGATACTTTCAAGAATACCCAATCGTCAATAGAAAACTCAAGTCCTCTTCTTCTAACATCCGCATAAGATTTATGTCGACTTTGAGCTATTTCAAGCCGTTGTTGGATCACTTTAACCTTCTCCATTGCTTGATAAACAAGATCCGGTCCAAACCAGACCATATCACCTGCTTCAAACCATCCTATTGGCGATCTACACTTTCTTCCATACAATGCTTCATATGGTGCCATTTTGATACTTGAATGATAGCTATTATTGTAGGCAAACTCGATAAGAGGTAGGTGATCATCCCAGTTGCCTTTGAAATCTAATACACATCTCGTAGCATATCTTCAAGTGTCTGGATGGTACGTTCTGCTTGTCCGTCCGTTTGAGGATGAAAAGCAGTACTTTGATTTACTTGTGTCCCCAAACTCCTTTGAAAAGACTTCCAGAAGTTCGCGGTAAATTGGGCTCCTCGATCGGATATAATGGAAATTGGAACTCCATGTAACCGAACGATCTCCTTAATATACAACTTCTCATACTCTTTCGCCGTATAAGTTGTCTTAACTGGTAAGAAGTGCACAGATTTGGTAAGCCTATCAATGATCACCCATATGGAATCAAACTTCCGATATGTACGAGGCAAACCCGTGATGAAATCCATATTGATCTTGTCCCACTTCCAGACTGGAAGATCT
Organism: Capsicum baccatum var. pendulum; assembly: GCA_030864225.1. NCBI lineage: Eukaryota > Viridiplantae > Streptophyta > Magnoliopsida > Solanales > Solanaceae > Capsicum > Capsicum baccatum. The sequence continues at coordinate 112,651,406 of CM061555.1, read as the reverse complement.
ATACATTGCATGTAACCATCGGGTTCTGGTGTTCTACTTTGACTCTTTGACAATTCGGACATTCAGCTACAAATTCGGCAATATTCTTCTTCATGTCATTCCACCAATATATTGTTTTCAAATCTTGATACATCTTAGTCGACCCTGGATGGATGGAATACCTTGAACAGTGTGCTTCTGTCATAATTCTCTTTCTTAGCTCAACTACAACAGGTACACATAAACGATTCTGACACTGAAGCACTCCTTCTCGCGTAAGCTCAAATGCCTTTGTCGTGCCACTCTACACATCCTCTTTAAGCTGCAATAAAATTGGATCTGCATACTGCTTCTCTTTCACTTCAGCTATCAATGAAGATTCCGCTGTATTACGTACAATAACCTCTTCATCTGGAGTTTCGAGAAGTCGAACTCCCAAATTAGCTAGTTGGTGAAGATCCTTAATCATCCCCTACTTTTCTATTGATGCCATTTTAGACTTATGACTCAGTGCATCCACTACCACATTCGCTTTCCCTGGATGATACAAGATATCAACATCGTAATCTTTCAACAATTTAAGCCATCTCCGCTGCCTCATGTTTAGATCTTTCTGACTGAAGATATATTGCAGGCTCTTATGATCGATATATATGTCAACATGAATCCCATATAAGTAGTGGCGCCATATCTTCAAAGCAAATACAACTGCAGCTAGCTCAAGATCATGTATGGGATAATTCCTCTCATGTGGTCGCAACTGTCTAGAGCCATAGGCTATTACTCTACCATGTTGCATTAATACACATCCTAAGCCACTTCTCAAAGCATCACAGTACACTGCATACCCTTCTGTGCCTTCAGGAAGTACCAATACCGGTGTAGAAGTCAACTTGCTCTTCAGATCTTGGAAACTCTTTTCACAGGCATCATTCCATTGAAACTTGGAGGCTTTATGCGTCAACTTAGTCAAGGGTGCAGAAATAGAAGAAAAACCTTCAACAAACCTTCTATAATAACCTGCCAACCCGAGGAAACTACGAATCTCCATAGGCGTCGTGGGTCTTGGCCAATTCTTCACAGCCTCAATCTTTTGAGTGTCAACTTTTATGCCTTCACTGGATACAATATGGCCCAAAAATGCCACTGACTTGAGCCAAAACTCACATTTAGAAAACTTCGCTTACAACTTACGATCACGAAGAATCTGCAATACCTACCTTAAGTGATTAACATTGTCCTCTTCTGATCTAGAGTAGACCAGAATATCATCTATGAAAACTATCACGAACACATCTAGAAACGGCTTAAACATCCTATTCATCAGATCCATAAAAACTGCGGGTGCATTTGTCAGCTCGAATGACATAACCAGGAATTCATAATGACCATACCGTGTTTGGAAAGCTGTCTTGGGTATATCTTTATCCTTGAATCTCACTTGATGATAGCCTGATCTCAAGTCAATCTTGGAAAAACACTAGGCACCCTGCAACTGGTCAAATAAATCATCAATTCGGGGAAGAGGGTATTTATTCTTGATAGTCACCTTATTCAATTGCCGATAGTCAATACACATCCTCAGCGAACCATCTTTCTTACGCACAAACAATACTGGTGCTCCCCAAGGGGACATACTAGGCCTGATGAATCCCTTCTCTAGCAAGTCTTTCAGTTGCTCTTTCAATTCTCGCAACTCTGCTGGCACCATTCTATAAGGAGGAATTGAGATTGGCTGTGTGTCTGGCAACATATCAATACCAAACTCCACTTATCGTTCAGGAGGTAAACCTGGTAGTTCTTCAGGAAATACATCAGAAAATTTATTCACAACCGGAACAGTTTGAAAAGTTGGCGGCTCTGCCTCTGTATCCCTTACTCTAACCAAATGGTATATGTACCCCTTGGAAATCATTTTTCTTGCCTTAAATTAAGAAATAAATCTACCTCTCGGCGCGCCAACATTACCCTTCCATTCAAGGACTGCCTCATTTAGGAAATGAAAATACACCTTCTTAGAACGGCAATCTACTGTAGCATAACAAGACGCTAACCAATCCATGCCCATAATAACATCAAAATCTACCATTTCTAACTCAACAAGATCGGCCATCGTATCACGACCACAAATATTCACAACACAATTTCGATAAACATTGCTAGCTATAAGAGATTCCCCCACTAGCGTTGATACTTCAAATGGCTTGGCTAATAATTTGGGTATTCTCCCGAACCTTCCCTCAACCAAAGGAGTAGCATACGATAATGTAGAACCAGGATCAATTAAGGCATACACATCAAATGCAAAGATGGACAACGTAGCTGTAACCACGTCTGGAGAAGCCTCTAAATTCTGCCGATTTGCTAGGACATACACACGGTTTTGAGCTCCGCTAGAACTAGCTGCTCCTCTATCAACTCTACCGTGATCCCTAGGTTGTGCATCCCTACTTAAATGAGGCACCGATGATGACAGAACAGCTGATCCAGTAGGTCGTGTTATTCCACCTGTGGTCCTGCGTGGGCAATCTCTAGCCATATGCCCCAGCCTACCGCACCAAAAGCAATTGTTCATTCCAAGCCGACATTTTCCAAAGTGAAATCTTCTACATATGGGGCACGGGTGTCATGGAGGTCTCAATTGACTCATACTCCCTAGCCCTTGATACCCCACTATTCGCGAACTCTAATTTTCACTGCTTTGCCCGAACTGATTACCTCTGAACCTTTGAAATTATGGTGGAGCACTAATTGCCGGATAAGAAGATAACGGGCTAGGAAATCTATGAGAGAACGAAGGCCTAAAACCTCCCTGAGATGCCATAAACTGCCCTATAGCTCTGGCCCGCTTAGAATATCCTTTTTCTGATTCCTGGGTTCTTCTTCTTTGCCTCTGATCTTTCATCTTCTGAGCGAAAGCTTTTATACTCACTATATCCATGTCCTTGTTCAAAGCAGCAATGGTACAATCTCTAACCAAGTATGGTTCCTGTCTATCCACATAGTGATGAACTCTGTCGTCCATAGTACCTACCACATTAGAAGCATATCGAGACACGACGTTAAATCGAAGACTATACTCCCATACACTCATATTACCCTGACGAAGATTTAAGAATTGATCTGCACGGGCCTGATGAGTCTCAAATGGAAGATAATGATCAATAAATGCATCTTTGAACTCTCCCCACGTAGTTGGAGGTGCATCAATACCCCTAGATCGTTTCCAATCCTCGTACCACAATATAGCCTCTCCTTTCAGTCTATATGCTGCTAGCTCAACCATTTCTTTATCGGATATGTGCATAACATCTAGAGCCCTTTGGGTTTGATCGACAAAGTCCTATGGGTCTTCATTAATATTTGATCCGGTAAAAGTAGGAGGATCCAGTTTCAGAAAATCCCGTGTCCGAAGGCTAGCTGCTCTATCCGTACCACTAGAACCCGTGGTAGAAATAGCTTGCCCTTGAACTTGACCGGCAACTATACGCGTCAGAAGTTGTACTGCATCCCTCAAATCTCGATCAACAGCATTAATAGATGGCCCTTTCGGAGGAGAAGAAGTTCCTGATATATGCTCAGCTTGAGATTCACTTTGTTCAGCTTGTGCCGGTGGTGACTTACTAGTACCTTCTCCGGCCACTACATCCACTCACTTCCACTTATTCTTTCTCCTTGTAACCGGCATCATTACTATAATAAAAAAAACAATTGGATTAAGCGATCGATTATGACTTTATCTCTAATATGGGCTCTATTGCACGATCTAAGAAATGGAGAGTGGAAACAAATCCCTAAATGTCCAATAGCCTCCTGTTTATAGATGTGGTGCACAACACACCGATAAACGAGATTCTACGTAGACACGGCTTTGTAGACTCACTAAGACGAACTTCTCTGATACCACTTCTGTCATACCCCAAATCCTATTGGAGCGGACTGACACCCGTAGCCGAGGAGGCCCGGGAGAACCCGTTCATAACCTATACTTTCACATTTACATCACTTATGAAACTTAGAAATTTGGGCAGCAGTTCGTTGTAAATAGAAGAAAACAGTACCTGTATCAGCCCAGAAGACACGCATAAATATGTATATAAACAGTAATTGGCCGTCAGAGCCGTCACGTCTATCAACCAAACACTCCTATGGCTGTACAATATGTCTACAAAAGCCTCTACATAGATACACAACTGAGTTAGGGTTGAGACAAACTCCCGCCCACAAAAGACTTTTATACAAATACCAAAAATACATATAGAAACGACTTGGGATGCCCCAAAACAATTGGAGCTCACCACTAACAACAGAATGTCCTAGCTCTTACTGCGGAGGAGTACGACCTGAAGTACCTGTTCTTGCAGGCGTGAATACGGGTCCCCCGTGAGGGACATCAGTATGGGAATATGTACTGAGTATGTAAGGCAGTGAGTATCAAGATGAGATACAAAAGATCAACAGAACCCAGATACCAGTGAATAAACAGTATGAGTAGACCACACTTAAAAGAGCTGATGGGATACCTGCACATTACTTTCATATCATTACTTCTCGTAATCCTTATCAATACATAACATATGTCATACAATGGCCAACTGATCAGTGGTACTAACACAATACATCAGGGACCACCCCTGGAATAGCATATATACATAAACTTTATAATACAATGGCCAAGTGATCAGTGGTACTAATACAATACATCATATCATCAATTTAAAATACAGACATTCCATTTCTTAATTCAATTAATCTTTGAGATTGGTTACTTTGTGGTCACACCTTATGGAACTTGAAACCATGATACTTCAATAGGAAAAACATGTAAATAGGTAATCAATATCATGAAAATGAAGTAGAGAATCATGGATACCTCATTAAACCATTTCGGAGTCAACAATAGTATATGGACATTTTTTTGACTAGCCGGACATCTTAAAAGTGAAAACAAGTTCAATTGGTAGTGTCGAAGATCATATGATGTTATTATGTGTCATGTGGCGTAGGACAATATTGGAAGCTTACTTAAGAGTGTCATGGGTCATTATTCATGCCAAAGATTAGATAGAGTATGTCTTACATACCTTGATATAACCACTTCAATTAAAGTCCAACTTGACTTCCCGTACTCTTCGAACACTTATCTACAATAAGTCATTTGTGGCAAACTAGTATTAGCAACCAAACCTTACCATTTAGGTATTAACTCACCAAATAATGTCTAGGAAGTAATCCTTTAACTCATCAATAAGAGTTCTACATACATCCTCTTATACTCTTATTACATTCACATATCATGCTTTTTCATGAAATATCCCTCAACATCACTCTTAGCCTTTATTTCCCTTCTTAATCACCATCCAATACCAACATGATCACTAGGCATACATAACCACTAATATAATGATATATCATCACAATTCATCCTCCATAATCCAATTCAACAACTTCCATAATTTACTACTAACAATTTATACAAAACAATTCATAACTATGTTTCTGGTTATCTTCCAACATCAAGACAATACTCATAATCCTTTATCAATACTTATTCATGGATAAGAATCAAGAATAAACAATATTCATACCTTAACAATGAACTCTTGCATTTATAATCCTCCTTACATAACCATGGGGTGCTTCTCGAAGCTTTCGAGATGGTGAACACAACTACGGAACCAATTCGAATTTTCTACGGTTGAATCACAAAATATTTGAAGTTGAAATTAGGCTAGGGTTTCACCTTCTCTTAATAATTTGATGATATATGATATATATGAGGCTAAGTGTAGGTTTATAAAGACCCATTTTCGTCCAAGAGGTAATAGAAAATGACCATTTTGCCATAAAAATTTAAATAAATCCGAATCTGTCCCCAGTGGACAGTTTTGACAGGCTGAAGTAAATCGAACATAACTCTTTGCTCCGGTATCGTATTTGGGTGAAACCAATTGCATTGGAAAGATAATTCAAAGGGATTTCATTTTCATGCAAAGTATACCACCCAGTTATTTCTGTACAAGGAGTTATGGCCGTTTAAAGTTGACCCAAAAATCTGTCCCACAATTCTATTTTTTTTTGATAGGCTGTAGTAAAACAGGTATAGCTCCTTACTTAGACATTAGATTTGGATGAAACCAATTTCATCGGAAAGAATACTCTCAGAGATTTTTGTCGATATATAGCAGCTCACAAAGTTCTTTTTTTACAAGGAGTTATGATCGTCTAAAGTTGATCCGAAAAAATAATTGTCTAGCTGCAGTAATTTTCCTGCAGATTTACTGTTCACAGGCTTCCCGGCCACCGTTTTGAAATTTCGAATGTGCTCGCTTATATGAAATACTCCTCTGTTTTGGGCAAACTTTATATAGTTGGAAATCTTATTCCAATACCTACACATACAATTATTGACAGGATACTTCCCAACACCATAAACTTAATTTAACCCATACGCAAGCCTTTAGGACTCCATATAATCACGATAAGTGTACGAAAAAAATTTACGGGGTGTTACATTCTCCCCCCCTTAAGAACATTCGTCCTCGAATGTTAGCATAGTTACTCAATTAATACATGTCCAAGCTTACAATTAACATATTCATCAGCATAACATACTTGCATAAAAATAAACACTTACTTGTTATTGTTCTTCTTCCATCTCATGAACTTCCTCCTCATCGTTGAATAGGTAAGGGTACTTAATCTTCATCGCTTCCTTGGCTTTCCATGTGATCTCCTCAACTTGTTTATTCCTCCAAAGTACTTTTACCGATGCTATCTCTTTATTCCTTATCTTTTTAATTTGGCGATCAAGAATAGCAATAGACATTTCTTCACAAGTGAGATCTTCTGTAACTTGTACATCTTACGTAGTAGTGATGTGCGATGGATCTCCGATGTACTTGCGAAGCATCGAAACATGAAATACAGGATGAACTGCTGAGAGCTCTTGAGGTAGCTCTAACTCATAAGCAACTTGTCCAAATCTTTGAATGATCTTGTACGGACCTATGTATCGTGGACTTAACTTTTCTTTCTTGCCAAACCTCATCACTCCTTTCATTGGTGATACTTTCAAGAATACCCAATCGTCGATAGAAAACTCAAGTCCTCTTCTTCTAACATCCGCATAAGATTTGTGTCGACTTTGAGCTGTTTTAAGCCGTTGTTGGATCACTTTAACTTTCTCCATTGCTTGATAAATAAGATCCGGTCCAAACCAGACCGCATCACCTGCTTCAAACCATCCTATTGGCGATCTACACTTTCTTCCATACAATGCTTCATATGGTGCCATTTTGATACTTGAATGATAGCTATTATTGTAGGCAAACTCGATAAGAGGTAGGTGATAATCCCAGTTGCCTTTGAAATCTAATACACATGCTCGTAGCATATCTTCAAGTGTCTGGATGGTACGTTCTGCTTGTCCGTCCGTTTGAGGATGAAAAGCCGTACTTAGATTTACTTGTGTCCCCAAACTCCTTTGAAAAGATTTCCAGAAGTTCGGGGTAAATTGGGCTCCTCGATCGGATATAATGGAAATTGGAACTCCATGTAACCGAACGATCTCCTTAATATACAACTTCGCATACTCTTCCGCCGTATAAGTTGTCTTAACTGGTAAGAAGTGCGCAGATTTGGTAAGCCTATCAATGATCACCCATATGGAATGAAACTTCTGATATGTACGAGGCAAACCCGTGATGAAATCCATTTTGATCTTATCCCACTTCCAGATTGGAAGATCTATACATTGCATGTAACCACCGGGTTTCTGGTGTTCTACTTTGACTCTTTGACAATTCGGACATTCAGCTACAAATTCGGCAATATTCTTTTTCATGTCATTCCACCAATATATTGTTTTCAAATCTTGATACATCTTAGTCGATCCTGGATAGATGGAATACCTTGAACAGTGTGCTTCTGTCATAATTCTCTTTCTTAGCTCAACTACATCAGGTACACATAAATGATTCTGACACTGAAGCACTCCTTCTCGCGTAAGGTCAAATGCCTTTGTCGTGCCACTCTGCACATCCTCCTTAAGCTGCAATAAAATTGGATCTGCATACTGCTTCTCTTTCACTTCAGCTATCAATGAAGATTCCGCTGCATTACGTACAATAACCTCTTCATCTGGAGTTTCGAGAAGTCGAACTCCCAAATTAGCTAGTTGGTAAAGATCCTTAATCATCCCCTGCTTTTCTATTGATGCCATTTTAGACTTACGACTCAGTACATCCGCTACCACATTCGCTTTCCCTGGATGATACAAGATATCAACATCGTAATCTTTCAACAATTCAAGCCATCTCCGCTGCCTCATGTTTAGATCTTTCTGACTGAAGATATATTGCAGGCTCTTATGATCGATATATATGTCAACATGAACCCCATATAAGTAGTGGCGCCATATCTTCAAAGCAAATACAACTGCAGCTAGCTTAAGATCATGTGTGGGATAATTCCTCTCATGTGGTCGCAACTGTCTAGAGCCATAGGCTATTACTCTACCATTTTGCATTAATACACATCTTAAGCCACTTCTCAAAGCATCACAGTACACTGCATACCCTTCTGTGCCTTCAGGAAGTACCAATACCGGTGTAGAAGTCAACTTGCTCTTCAGATCTTGGAAACGCTTTTCACAGGCATCATTCCATTGAAACTTGGAGGCTTTATGCGTCAACTTAGTCAAGGGTGCAGAAATAGAAGAAAAACCTTCAACAAACCTTCTATAATAACCTGCCAACTCGAGGAAACTACGAATCTCCATAGGCGTCGTGGGTCTTGGCCAATTCTTCACAGCATCAATTTCTGAGTGTCAACTTTTATGCCTTCACTGGATACAATATGGCCCAAAAATTCCACTGACTTGAGCCAAAACTCACATTTAGAAAACTTTGCATACAGCTTACGATCACGAAGAATCTGCAATGCCTGCCTCAAGTGATTAACATTGTCCTCTTCTGATCTAGAGTAGACCAGAATATCATCTATGAAAACTATCACGAACACATCTAGAAACGGTTTAAACAGCCTATTCATCAGATCCATAAAAACTGCGGGTGCATTTGTCAGCCCGAATGACATAACCAGGAATTCATAATGACCATACCGTGTTCAGAAAGCTGTCTTGGGTATATGTTTATCCTTGAATATCACTTGATGATAGCCTGATGTCAAGTCAATCTTGGAAAAACACTAGGCACCCTGTAACTGGTCAAATAAATCATTAATTCAGGGAAGTGGGTATTTATTCTTGATAGTCACCTTATTCAATTGCCGATTGTCAATACACATCCTCAGCGAACCATCTTTCTTATGCACAAACAATAGTGGTGCTCCCCAAGGGGACATGCTAGGCCTGATGAATCCCTTCTCTAGCAAATCTTTCAGTTGCTCTTTCAATTATCGCAACTCTGCTGGTGCCATTCTATAAGAAGGAATTGAGATTGGCTGTGTGTCTGGCAACATATCAATACCAAACTCCACTTCTCATTCAGGAGGTAAACCTGGTAGTTCTTCAGGAAATACATTAGGAAATTCATTCACAACCGGAACGGTCTGAAAAGTTGGCGGCTCTTCCTCTGTATCCCTTACTCTAACCAAATGGTATATGTACCCCTTGGAAATCATTTTTCTTGCCTTAAAGTAAGAAATAAATCTACCTCTCGGCGCGCCAACATTACCCTTCCATTCAAGGACTGCCTCATTTGGGAAATGGAAATACACCTTCTTAGAACGGCAATCTACTGTAGCATAACAAGACGCTAACCAATCCATGCCTATAATAACATCAAAATCTACCATTTCTAACTTAACAAGATCGGCCATCGTATCACGACCATAAATATTCACAACACAATTTCGATAAACATTGCTAGCTATAAGAGATTCCCCCACTAGCGTTGATACTTCAAATGGCTTGTCTAATAATTCCGGTGTTCTCCCGAACCTTCCCGCAACCAAAGGAGAAGCATACGATAATGTAGAACCAGGATCAATTAAGGCATACACATCAAATGCAAAGATGGACAACGTACCTGTAACCAAGTCTGGAGAAGCCTCTAAATTTTGCCGATCTGCTAGGACATACACACGGTTCTGAGCTCCGCTAGAACTAGCTGCTCCTCTATCACCTCTACCGTGACCCCTAGGTTGTGCACCCCTACTTAAATGAGGCACCGATGATGACAGAACAGCTAATCCGGTAGGTCGTGTTATTCCACCTGTGGTCCTGCGTGGGCAATCTCTAGCCATATGCCCCAGCCTACCGCACCAAAAGCAATTGTTCATTCCAAGCCGACATTTTCCAAAGTGAAATCTTCTACATATGGGGCACAGGTGTCGTGGAGGTCTCAATTGACTCATACTCCCTAGCCCTTGATACCCCACTATTCGCGAACTCTGATTTTCACTGCTTTGCCCGAACTGATTACCTCTGAACCTTTGAAATTGTGGTGGAGCACTAATTGCCGGATAAGAAGATAACGGGCTAGGCAATCTATGAGAGAACGAAGGCCTAAAACCTCCCTGAGATGCCATAAACTGCCCTATAGCTCTGGCCCGCTTAGAATATCCTTTTTCTGACTCCTGGGTTCTTCTTCTTTACCTCTGATCTTCCATCTTCTGAGCGAAAGATTGTATCCTCGCTATTTCCATGTCCTTGTTCAAAGCAACAATGGTACAATCTCTAACCAAGTATGGTTCCCGTCTATCCACATAGTGATGAACTCTGTCATCCATAGTAGCTACCACATTAGATGCATATCGAGACAAGACGTTAAATCGAAGACTATACTCCCATACACTCATATTACCCTGACAAAAATTTAAGAATTGATCTGCATGGGCCTGATGAGTCTCAAATGAAAGATAATGATCAATAAATGCATCTTTGAACTCTCCCCACGTAGTTGGAGGTGCATCAATACCCCTAGATCATTTCCGATCCTCGTACCACAATATAGCCTCTCCTTTCAGTCTATATGCTGCTAGCTCAACCATCTCTTTACCGGATATGTGCATAACATCTAAAGCCCTTTGGGTTTGATCGACAAAGTCCTTCGGGTCTTCGTTAATATCTGATCCGGTAAAAGTAGGAGGATCCAGTTTCAGAAAATCCTGTGTTCGAAGGCTAGCTGCTCTATCCGTACCACTAGAACCCGTGGTAGGAATAGCTTGCCCTTGAACTTGACCGGAAACTATATGCGTCAGAAGTTGTACTGCATCCCACAAATCTCGATCAACAGCATTAATAGATGGCCCTTCCGGAGGAGAAGAAGTTCCTGATATATGCTCAGCTTGAGACTCACTTTGTTAAGCTTATACCGGTGGTGACTTACTAGTACCTTCTCCGGCCACTACATCCACTCGCTTCCACTTATTCTTTATCCTTGTAACCGGCATCGTTACTATAATAAAAAAAACAATTGGATTAAGCGATCGATTATGACTTTATTTCTAATATGGGCTCTATTGCACGATCTAAGAAATGGAGAGTGGAAACAATCCCTAAATGTCCAATAGCCTCCTTTTTATAGATGTGGTGAACAACACACCGATAAATGAGATTCTACGTAGACACGGCTTTGTAGACTCACTAGGACGAACTTCTCTGATACCACTTCTGTCAAACCCCAAATCCCATTGGAGCGGACTGGCACCCGTAGCCGAGGAGGCCTGGGAGAACCCGTTCATAACCTATACTTTCACATTTACATCACTTATGAAAATTAGAAATTTGGGCAGCACTTCGTTGTAAATAGAAGAAAACAGTACCTGTATCCTCCCAGCAGACACGCATAAATATATATATAAACAGTAATTGGCCGTCAGAGCCATCATATCTATCAACCAAACACTCCTATGGCTGTACAATATGTCTACAAAAGCCTCTACATAGATACACAACTGAGTTAGGGTCGGGACAAACTCCCGCCCACAAAAGACTTTTATACAAATACCAAAAATACATATAGACACGACTTGGGATGCCCCAAAACAATTGGAGCTCACCACTAACAACAGAATGTCCTGGCTCTTACTGCAGAGGTGTACGACCTGAAGTACCTATTCCTGCAGGCGTGAATACAGGTCCCCCGTGAGGGACGTCAGTACGGAAATATGTACTGAGTATGTAAGGCAGTGAGTATCAAGATGAGAAACAAAAGATCAACAGAACCCAGATACCAGTGAATAAACAGTATGAGTAGACCACACTTAAAAGAGCTGATGGGATACCTGCACATTACTTTCATATCATTACTTCCCATAATCCTTATCAATACATAACATATGTCATACAATGGTCAACTGATCAGTGGTACTAATACAATACATCAGGGACCACCCCTGGAATAACATATATACATAAACTTTATAATACAATGGCCAACTGATCAGTGGTACTAATACAATACATCATATCATCAATTTAAAATACAGACATTCCATTTCTTAATTCAATTAATCTTTGAGATTGGTTACTTTGTGGTCACACCTTATGGAACTTGAAACCATGATACTTCAATAGGAAAAACATGTAAATAGGTAATCAATATCATGAAAATGAAGTAGAGAATCATGGATACCTCATTAAATCATTTCGGAGTCAACAATAGTATATGGACATTTTTTTGACTAGCCGGACATCATAAAAGTGAAAACAAGTTCAATTGATAGTGTCGAAGATCATATGATGTTATTATGTGTCATGTGGCGTAGGACAATGTTGGAAGCTTAATTGAGAGTGCCATGGGTCATTATTCATGTCAAAGATTAGATAGAGTATGTCTTACATACCTTGATATAACCACTTCAATACAAGTCCAACTTGACTTCCCGTACTCTTCGAACACTTATCTACAATAAGTCATTTGTGGCAAACTAGTATTAGCAACCAAACCTTACCATTTAGGTATTAACTTCACCAAATAATGTCTAGGAAGTAATCCTTTAACTCATCAATAAGAGTGATACATACATCCTCTTATACTCTTATTACATTCACATATCATGCTTTTTCATGAAATATCCCTCAACATCACTCTTAACCTTTATTTCCCTTCTTAATCACCATCCAATACCAACATGATCACTAGGCATACATAACCACTAATATAATGATATATCACCACAATTCATCCTCCATAATCCAATACAACAACTTCCATAATTTACTACTAACAATTTATACAAAACAATTCATAACTATGTCTCTGGTTATCTTCCAACATCAAGACAATACTCATAATCCTTTATCACTACTTATTCATGGATAAAAATCTAGAATAAACAATATTCATACCTTAACAATGAACTCTTGCATTTAGAATCCTCCTTACATAACCATGGGGTGCTTCTCGAAGCTTTCGAGATGGTGAACACAACTACGGAACCAATTCGAATTTTCTACGGTTGAATCACAAAATATTTGAAGTTGAAATTAGGCTAGGGTTTCACCTTCTCTTAATAATTGGATGATATATGATATATATGAGGCTAAGTGTAGGTTTATAAAGACCTATTTTCGTCCAAGAGGTAATAGAAAATGACCATTTTGCCCTAAAAATTTAAATAAATCCGAATCTGTCCCCAGTGGACAGTTTTGACAGGCTGAAGTAAATCGATCATAACTCTTTGCTCTGGTATCGGATTTGGGTGAAACCAATTGCATTGGAAATATAATTCAAAGGGATTTCATTTTCATTTAACGTATACCACCCAGTTCTTCCTGTACAAGGAGTTATGGTCGTTTAATGTTGACACAAAAATCTGTCCCACAATTCTATTTTTTTTTTGATAGGCTGTAGTAAAACAGGTATAGCTCCTTACTCAAACATTGGATTTGGATGAAACCAATTTCATCGGAAAGAATACTCTCGGATATTTTCATCGATATATAGCAGCTCACACAGTTCTTTTTGTACAAGGAGTTATGATCGTCTAAAGTTGATCCAAAAAAATAATTGCCTAGCCGCAGTAATTTTCCTGCAGATTTACTGTTCACAGGCTTCCCGGCCACTGTTTTGAAATTTCGAATGTGCTCGCTTATATGAAATACTCCTCTGTTTTGGGCAAACTTTATATCATTGGAAATATTATTCCAATACCTACACATACAATTATTGACGGGATACTTCCGAACACCATAAACTTAATTTAACCCATACGCAAGCCTTTAGGACTCCATATAATCGCGATAAGTGTACGAAAAAAATTTATGGGATGTTACAACCAGTCTCAATAAGAGAAAGTACAATTAATCCCGAACGGCCACCCTAAACTACTGAACTAGAAGATCCACAAACTGAACTCTATAAAATTACCTGCACTTGCCTACCATGGTATCTACGAGAACCTCTAAAATCTCTACCTCAATAGGTTTGACTCCTGAACTCACCAAAATGATGCACCTTTTTAGTGCCTCCCTGAGTGCACTAATAATTCCCTCTGTCATCTTAGCGTGATCCACACTACTCTAAAGACTAGCTCCAAGCATAATTATCTGAGATGTAGCCAACTAAAGGGAGATAACCAAACCTTTTACAAACTTTTGAATCTTCTCAAACTCGGTGGAAATGCTATCATAGGAATATCTAGACAGGGAGTAGAAGCAGGCCTTATACTCAAAAACTGTCATGGAGCCCTACCCCAAATGATCAAACTCGTCCCACATAGGATCTCTCAAATAAAAAGGCATAAATCTCTCTAGAAAGGCATCAACAAACTGATTCTATGACAACTCAGGAGCATCAACAAGCCTACAACTGAAAAATGATATCCATTAATTTCTTACAATATCTCTCAACTAATATGTAGTATAAACCACACCATCCATTTAGAGAGAGTGAAACACAACTCAAAATATAAGATATGAAAGAATTCACATGATAAGGAATAAAATGAGAGAGGTTTCCTAAAGACATCCTATAGCCTCTCAAAGATAGATATGAACGTCTATGTACTGATCTGCAAGACTCTATTAGAAATCTTGTTCTTACACTGTTGAGACCAATAAAACCTGGCTGCTCTAATACCAATTTGTCACAACCTAAAAATGAGGGTCATGATTGCACTTATCGCGGCGTACCTTGACAAGTAAGCCTATTACCTAAACTGATATGAAAAGAGAAAAAGACAGAAATATCCCAAGGTAAGGCTTCTAGAATGAAGCCAAACCATATAAATAATCATAACAATGTGGAAAGAATTTATCCAAAATACCAATCATGCCAAAAACTAGATGTCAATAGTGTAAGAACTACTAATACCATCCAAGAGTCAAATACATCAAAAAAATAACCACAAAGGAATAATAACTTTATCCAAATAATAATAAAGAGATAACTACTATAGAAAGATAGAGGTGAACTTTAGATGCATGAATGTCCAACCGCTACCTTGGAAGCTCCAACAATCGCCCGAGTCAATCAAGTCGAGGCGCACTGAAGCTAGGACCTATACCGAAAGGGCGCAGTAGGCATGAGTATGATCCACTTGTACTCAGTAGGTATCATAGACCGACTAAAAAAAGTATTAAATAAAGCATATAAAATATACACTAAGGGCATGCCACCTGCAATAAGAAAATATCCCACAATGGTAGCCCACACCGCTTGCACTAACAGTTCTAATATATCTCACATATATTACAATAACACACCAAGATATAGAACATAAGTATACATTATATCACATATAAATTGAATAAGAGAGAACATGTAGATACACGACATGAAATACAAGTAAAAGAAGGTAAGACAAATACATAGATGACAAGTCAATAAGGCAATACAACACAATATAAACACAATAAAGTAAGTGCAATGTATATGATGATAATGATGATAATGATAGTGATGATGATGCATGAGGTTGTCTTACAACCTCCGGGATCATCGCACAATTTCTGTATACACCTACGGAGCTAAAGCTTCCCGTCGTAGGACCCATGGGGTGTTCTTCAACCCGTATACAATCCACATATCTCATAACTCCTTTCTGGCACAACTCTCAAAAAGGGTTTTATAAGGTGTTACAATATCTTTTAAAAAGGTGTTGCTAGTGTTTCTCAGATATTGCCACGGTGGTACTAATATTTCATGAATAAGTATTATATGAAGATGTAATTCTCACAACCAATCACAATGAGTATTTCTACAATCAACCACATGATGTATTTCCACAACCAACCATAATGATACATTTCCATAACCACATAAGCCAATATCTACTAATTATTTCATTTCATCCATGAATTTCCACGTCTCATATGTCAATAAGGTATGAATATAATCAAAATACACCAATCGTAACACATTAAGTATTTTAACAATACAATACAATTATTCACATGTATTCAAGGTTATCAATATCACATAGGACCCCACACGGTCACACATATCACATAATAACTCAATTTCGATAATTACATCACATATTGGCCGCCACACGAGCACAACACATAAATAGACATTTTTCATAATTATGTTCCACCCTTAACATGCATTTTATATCATCATTTACTACCCAACCCAGTCTAAAAGAGTTAAGCCATAACCTACCTCGAAAGCCGAAATTGATCTGCTACACTTGAACCAGTGACCTTACTTTTCATTAATAATACTGAAATTCACTATAAACATCAAATATGAAATCTACGTGTCAAAACAAAATCAACTACACCAATATTGACTACTTTTGATTCGGGGTCAAAACGGACCCCCAAAATGGATTTCCAAAAAAGAAGGGAAAAATCAAAACTTTTCAAGTTAAATCGAGTAAAAAATGGGGTTCAAATTGAAGAAAAATTATTTTTCAGCTTTACCGGGTAAAATCTTTGAAATCCGGGTTACAATCAAGAATCAGAGTTGTTCTGAAGGTTAAATTTAAGAAAAACTAATAATTATAAGATAAAAATATTATCAAGTAAAAAGGAGTGAAATTTGGATTAAAAATCATGCCCTAAGATTTTTGGGGTTTTGATAAATTAATCAAGAAATTACTAAGAAAAGGGTGAATTCTTTCCTTTAATCCATAATAAAACTAAGAAAAAGGTATTAATCTAGCTTTCCAAGTTCTCACAAAGTTTAATTTCATGTTCACACACTATTTTAGGATTTATCTCCCAAGAGGAAAGATGAAAAATGAACAAAAAGGGCTATAAAGAGGTATTTATATGCAAAAAAATTTGGTATTGCACCAGATTTTCATTTCAAATCCACCCCGAATTTCGACGCGTTGCTCGGGATTCGTTCATAGTATGATATACACAAATGAATTATGCAATCATACTAAATTATATATTCCGGATGCTATAGAGATCAGATTAAAAAAAACATCATTTTCATAAGGTTGACTCCCGAAACTTGAAATCACAATTTTCTAAATCGAGGGTCAAAATGTGATTTAAAAGCCGTAAAATCATACCAAATATGATAACACCCTAATGTTGATATTTTGGATCTGCTGGCAAAGTCAGATTTTCCATCCGACGTCGTTTTGATCAAATGTGGGTCCTACACTCGTATTTCCAATTTTCTAACTTTCCGACCAATAAGTCGAAATGAGCTCGAGTGTACCGGGACTCAAACCAAGGGTATAACTAGCCTAAAATTGATATTATGGAGCTGATGGAAAAGTACGTTCGTCCATCCATCGCATGGATCAAAAGATATCTACATAAGTCCAAAATAAGGCTCTTGAAGCCATCAAAAACCACAATATTGCATAAATGATACCAAAATGCATCAAAAATTATGTCAATCACTCCCACACACCAAAAATATCATAATTCAACTATGAAAATAGGTAAAATAGTCAAATCACACAAAATTACAAATTTTACATATTTTATCAAATTTTAGGTCGTTACACCCTAAGTCCTAAGATAGATTAAAAGAACAGTTTTTAGAAACTAAGTGTAATAGCATACTCAATTTTAATCCTACTTATTCTATTAATAGTAAGAGGAAAGGTACAACTTTTAGAACGAAGTGTGATGGCCCCCAAAGGTTGTCTTTTTGCTTTATTACATTATGTTTATATTTCACAACTTTCGATTCACACTTAGCATGCATTCTTTACAAGTTATATGCACCTTTAGTTACTACTTTTACGTGTGAATTCACCCCCACATGCTCAGTACATTCTAAAAGTACTAATCCATATATACGTCTATGTGCTACATTATTTTATAATGTAGGTTCTGGTGCTCAGTTTCAGCAGCATGATTGACCGCGAGCATCTCTATCTATATCACGATAGTTGGTGAGTCCTCATAGTTTGAGAACCTATTTATTCAGAGTTTCATATATATGAAGTACTTTGATAAGTTGTTTTTAGTTTTAGTTCGAGTTAGCTGGGGGCCTGTCCTAGTGGCTCTCTAGTTAGTAGTAGTAGAGGCTTGTATGATTGTTGTTATATTTTAGATTTAAAGTGTTGGTTGATTGAATTTCTAAGTTAATACTATCAGTTCATAGAGTAATTCAGTATTTTAGCATTTTGCATGCCTAGTTCATCTTTATTATGAGTTTCAGATTTGGTAGAAGCTTATAGGGTTAGCTTGGGCTAGTCGTAGTCCTGAGCATCGTGTGACATCTTGAGATACTTTTTTCAAGGCATTATAAACTTCGTATTAGATCCCAAGGTTTAAATAGTACTAGGGAATCGGACAAGCCATGTTATGTAGAGTCTTGATCATGGGTGTGAAGTGCGCCACATTTATAAGAAAGAGGCTACAGAAAAATTTAGGAAATCATTCTTTTCCTTCATGAATCTATCATGCTTAAAGTTGTCTCTATATGGCTTAACTCGTGCTCTTTCATAATAGAATATGCCTCCTCGCTGAGCTAATGTACGCAGATATGATAACCAACCACCCCAGCCCCTTGATCCTCTGAATGAGAATGTGTCCCATGCTTAATTTGGGTGGCCTTTCAGGAGTTGGCCCAAGCTGTGACTGCCAATGTTCAGGGAAACCATCAAGCTGTAGTTCCACTTCAGTAGAATGGCGATTTAGCTTCAGCCAAAATTCATGACGTTATAAGAATGAATCCACCTGAATTTATTAAGTCAAAAGTAGGTGAGGACCCATAACTCTTCATTAATGAGGTAAGAAATATCACTCAAGTTTTTCATGCTACTTAGGAGGAGAGTCTGGAATTGGTATCCTATAGGTTGAAGGATGTTGCCTATGATTGAGTTGTTATATGGAAGGATGGTAGAGGTGAGAATGTAGCTTATATGAGTTGGCATGTATTTCAGGATATGTTTCTGGATAGGTTCTTTCTGCATGAAATGAGTGAATCTAAGTTCAAGGAATTCATCAACCTGAGACAGGGCTCGATGATAGTGAAAGAGTATTGCCTTAAGTTCACCCAGTTATCTAAGTATGCTCCCGATTTGATAGCTGACCCTAGATCAAGTATGAGTAAATTTGTTATTGGAGTATCTGGTTTGGTAGTTAAAGAGTGTAAGACTGCCATGCTTATTGGGGACATAGATCTTCCTAGATTGATGACTCATGCTCAATATATTGAGGAAGGAAATTTGAAGGGATGAGAGAAGGGAAATAAAAAAGCTAGAACTGAATAGTTTAAGTATGGCCAACAGAGGTATGGAGGGGAAATTGTTCGTAGTTTTAGGGTCACTCATCTATGCTAGCGCCATCTTCAGCTAGTGCTTCCATAACCAGAATTAAGCAAGAGCAGTGGGGTAGAACTTCTATGTCCAGGTCTCAAAACAGTATGGGAGGAAGGTCTGATTATTTGGCATGTGCGAAGTATGGTAAAAATCATCCTGGTGAGTGTTTGTTGGGATAGAAAAGTTGTTATGGGTGTGGCAAGTTGGGCCACAGAATCAAAGAGTGCCCGTATGCTAAGTAGGGAAACAGGGATATTCGTTCCTAGACTCAGGATACTAGCGCACCAGATTTACTAGGTTTCCTAGCCCCTCTTCAGGGCACATCATCCAGTACCAATGACGGTCAGCTCCAGAATCGGTTTTATGCTTTACCATCCCATTAGGATGTAATACCCCAAAAATCCAAACCAATGTTAGTGTCATGTTTCAAGATCATGCATAGTAAATTATCATTCTTTGATAGTTTTATGAGTTAGTTTGAGGTATATTAAGGCCTCAAATAACTCCCAGCTATTAGACGAATCAAAATAATCCTTAGTGATTGAAATTTTAATAAGAATGTTGCTTTAGTCAACTTCAAACAAGAATATCTTTTGCACTATTGAGAATTTTCCAGATCAAGACCTATTAAGTGATAAGAAATTGAATTAGCTTTCCAACGATACCAATTTTGCCCAAATCAGATACTCCAGTGAGAAGTTATGGAACTTTTAGTGCATAATAGCAGCCCAACGTGATAATGCAACATCTCGGTGAAGTCTAATTTCACATTCGTCCTTTTTCCAGTGTGTCACCATGATTGCTACCACTTCGCACCAAGAGGTCATTTCGTAATTATCATTTTCTACTGAGGCACTGCGATGGCGCTGCATCACGCCAAGGGCGCCAAATTCATATTCAGTGGGGTACCACGATGGCCCTATGTCACGCCAAGCTTCCAGTTCATAGTTATCAGCTTTCCAGTGTCCCAACGCGATTGCAACATGTCGCGCCGAGTGTCAAAATCGGGATTTCCAATTCTAGTTTTGAGTTTTAATTTGTCTAAGGGCATTTAAGTCCTTTCCCTTCACCTCATACAGTCAAAATATAGGATTTAAGTCCCAATAAAGCATTATTTACGCATTATTTCACAATTATCTCAAATTAAATTAATATCCTTTCTAGGGCAAAAAATCCTAACCTTTAAAATTCAAGATCAAATCTCAAGAATTCACCATCAATCCTCACAAATTTATAAACTAAGGTATGTTAAGTGTTCATCCATGAGTTCCTTAGTGTTCATCCATGGGTTCCTTTCACCCATGGAGCCTAAGTATCCAATTTTAAATTCAAAGATGTGATTATTACAAGTTATTGTGATTTTAAATTATTATTTTAACCATCAATCCCCATGAATCTTTATTCTATACTATGTTTACATGAAATTATTGTTGTTATTAAACCCCACATATTTTAATATTGTTATTCACTGATTTAAACTCATAATTGGTGATATTGGTGTTGAAATTATGCTATTTCTCTAAGCTTTAAGCTATTCTCATGCTTAACTTATGAATATCAAGTGTTTGATGAAATACCTATAAGAATGAATTTTGATAAATGCTTTCATGCTATTAGGTCCTCTGAGTTTAGTACTATTTTACTATTATTGCTATTGAGTCTTGGGGGTTATGAATACCCAAAAACTTAATTTTTTACTTAGTCTCAGTATCTTTAGAATAGTTTCAGAATATGTTATGAGCATTATCAGTTCAGTCAGTCATCATAATCTGTTAAACTTAGAACAATTCAGTATTCCAAATTAGTTCAGTTGGGAGTAGAATTTAGTACCGAGCGAGTGCAGGCGGCTTCCCCGTTAGATAGGCAGAGTTGTAGTAGCAGTCCCTGTACTCCAGAACTACGTAGCCAGTGCAAGATATGAGGAGTTACCCATCAATTTAGGCTTGACTCCCTCGTAGGGGTCACCCGTCAGTTTAGGCTTGACACCCTTAGTCCTTAGGGATAGTACATCAGTGGATCCAACAACCAGTGTTAGTACCCGTGGTACGGTACTGGCACCCTTCCAACTGGGATCACAGGTTGGAACCCAACTTGCTCATTAGGGCATGCTGATTAGTTGATAGCTCCTGCAGTCTCAGTCCAGTAATCAGCTTAGTAATTCAGTTTCAGTTGCATGACCATAGTATACAAATATCAATTGTTTAATTATAAAATTTTAGTATTTTAGTTTACAGATTATACTCTAAACATATTTTATGCTTGGTCATGCATCCTCAATATTTACAGATTTCATGTATTCTATTCAATATGTCATGCTACACATATTCAAATAGCTATTATTCATGTTCATGAAATCATGCATATCAACCTACCTCATTTAGCATACCAGTATATTCAAAGTACTGATTACATACTCTTTTCTTGTGCTATGAGGTATCATATCATAGGTTCAGATGTCTAGTTTCTAGATCACGCATAGACCTTCCAAATTATCAACCACAGCAGCGGTGAGTTATCATATTTCGAGGACAAACTATATTTATGCTTTCAGTTTAGTAGTTAGTTGGATTAAGTTGGGGCTTGTCCCAACAACTCTCATTCAGTCAGTTTTTAGAGGCTTTCGGATATTTCAGATAGTTAGTCAGTTCTTAGATTTCTGTTGTCATTGTCAGATGTTTTATCAGTATTATTAGTTTTGTTTACAGATTCTATCAGATTTATTACTTAAAACCTTATGGCATTCCTCAGTTAAATTCCACATATGGCATTTTGTTATCAGTTTTACTTAGTGCTCACAGTAGGTACCAGCTCATGGGTTAGCTTATGGTCCCTCAGGACTGTAAACACCATGTGGCGCCCAGGGTGTAATCTCAGGGCATTACAAACTTGGTATTAGAGCCTAAGGTTTTAAGGTGTCCTTGGAAAGCCGTGTTAAGTAGAGTCTTGTGCATGGGTTTAAAGCGCCCCACACTTATGGACAAGAGGCTATAAGGCATTTTAGGAAAAGTTTCCCTTTTTTCAGTATTTATGTCGTGCGACTTAGCATTAGCTCATTTTAAAATCTTTATATAATCTATTATCCCTTAAATTTATAGAACATGCCTCACAAAAAGACTAATGAAAGAAGAAACATAAACTAGATAGCACCTCCGCTCGTTCAGGAAGATCCCCTGAATGAGCATGTATCTCATCTAGAGTTCAGAGCTGTATTCAATAATCTAGATCACTTTATAGCAGTTCAGAATACTTATCTAGCCACTATTCTAGCCAACCCAGTGGCCAATACTACTGCATCTAGGATTCAAGACTTTACCCAAATGAACGCTCCTCTATTTTTAGGATCCAAATTTGAAGAGGATCCGTAGAAATTGTTAGACATAGTCGAGAAGGTAACAAATATTATGGGGTTAAATGCGAGTGAGAGTGCTGAGTTAGCTGCCTATCAGTTGCAGGATGTAGCTCATACATGGTTTAAGCAGTGGAAGGTAGATAGAGGTGCTGATGCAAGGCCTATAGAATTAGAAGAGTTTGCTACTGCCTTCTTAGATAGGTTCTTTACATTGGAGTTGAGAGAGGCTAAGGTGTTAGAGTTTATTAATTTGAGGTAGGGCAACATAAGTGTGAAGGAGTATTCCTTCAAATTTACTCAGTTAGATAGGTATGCTCCTTATATGGTATCTGATAGCAGGTCTAAGATGAGCAAGTTTATGTCTGGTGTATCTAACAGTGTGATCAAGGAGTGTAGGAATGTACTACTGATTATAGAGATGGACTAGTCTACGTTGATTCTCCATGCTCAATAGATTGAGGAGTATAATATTAAGAAGAAAGAGAGAGAGAGAGAATAAGAGGGCTAGAATAGGTAGCTTTAATTTTAATTAGCCAAGGTCAGAAGGTAGTAACCGTCCTTCATTTTGCCAGATATCTTCAGTACCATCTTCCTCTTTAGCCGTTGTTCCTGTGCCCAAATTCAAAAATGATAATAGGGATAGAGCGTCAGGCTCTAATTCCCAAGGCAGTGTTAACAGTGGTTATCCAAATCCTCTTTGCCAAAAATATGGTTGAAACCATCAGAGTGAGTGTAAAGTGGCCAGTGATGTATGTTTTGGGTCTGGTAAGCCAGACCATCAGATTTGGGAGTATCGGGTAGTTTCTCAGAAAGGTAGGGATTTATGCCAACAGGGCCAGTCCCATCAGTCATCAGTTCTAGCCGACTGCCCGACCCAGCAAGTGACGCTTTCAGTGCTACCAGTGGTCAGCGTCTAAACAGATTGTATGCCCTTCACTCTTCAGCCCTGGCAAGATCAGAAAAATTCTTCTAATATGGTTACTGGTATGTTACAGGTCTTTCATTTATATGTTTATGCTTTATTAGACCCTGGAGCTTATTTTTCTTTTGTAACCCCTTATATAGCCATCAACTTTGGAGTCAATCCTAAAATTCTAGTAGATTCTTTATAAGTGTCTACCCTACTAGGTGTCTCTATTAAAGCTAGGCAGGTTTACAGGAACTGTCCGGTCACAATATCTCAAAAAGTCACATTAGTGGATCTATTAGAGTCAGAAATGGTAGATTTTGATGACATTCTCATCATTGATTAACTCCACTCATGTTATGCTTTAGTTGATTGTAGAAACAGAGTAGTTCTTTTTTAGTTTCCAAATGAACCAATCCTTGAATGGAGGGGTAGTACTACAACTCTTAGGGATCAGCTTATTTCGTACCTTAGGGCGAGGAAAATAATGACCAAGGGGTGTATTTATTATCTTGTCCAAGTCAAAGACTCTAATTCTAGTACTCGTAACCCTGAGTCAGTTTCAGTAGTGAGGGAATTTCCAGATGTGTTCCCTGAAGATCTTCCCGGAGTCCTCTCAAAAGAGAAATTCACTTCGGAATAAACCTTCTTCCAAATAATCAGCCTATCTCTATTTCGCCATACAGAATGTCTCCAGCCAAACTCAAAGAGTTGAAAGAATAGATGAAAGATCTCCTAAATAAGGGATGCATCAGGCCTAACATCTCCCCGTAGGGTGCACCAATCCTATTTGTGCATAAGAAATATAGTTCTCTTAGAATGTGTATCGACTACCGTCAGTTGAACAAAGTCACAATAAAAAACAAGTATCCACTTCCCAGAATTGATGATTTGCTCAACCAACTTTAGTGTGCCAGTTATTTTTCTAAGATAAAACTCAAATCCAGTTATTATCAACTCAGAGTCAAAGAATGTGACATTCCAAAAAAAGCTTTCAGATTTTGGCATGGTCACTTCGAGTTGTAAGTCATGTCCTTTGGTCTCACCAATGCCCCAATAGCCTTTATGGACTTGATGAACCAATTGTTCACGTAGTACTTGGATATGTTCGTCATAGTATTCATTGATGATATCCTTATCTACTTTCATAATCAAAATAATCATGCAGACCATCTCAAAATAGTATTGTAGACTCTTAGAGCCCATCAGTTGTTTGCTAAATTTAGTAAGTGCAAATTCTGGCTAATATCAGTAGCTTTTCAGAAGGGTCTTGGTACCCAAGTTCACCTCAGTACAACCTTCTACCCTCAGATAGATGGTCAGGTAGAAAGGACTATTAAGAACCTTGAGGATATATTGAGATCATGTGTAGTCGACTTTAAGGGCAGTTGGGATGACGATTTACCTTTGATCGAGTTTGCATATAATAATAACTATCATTCCAGTATTTAGATGGCTCCATTTGAGGCTCTATATGAAAGGATATGTAGATCTCCGATTGGTTGGTTTGAAGTAGGAGAAACCACGCTAGTAAGGCCTGACATGGTGTTTGATGCCTTAGAGAAAGTGCAGTTGATTAGGAAGAGACTTAAGGCAGCCCAGAGTAGGCAGAAATTTTATGCAGATGTGAAGAAGAAAGATCTTAAGTTTGAGATTGGTCATTTCATATATCTGAAGATCTGTCTTATGAAAGGAGTGAAGAGGTTTGGTAAGAAGGGGAAACTTAGTCCTCGATATATTGGCCCTTACAAGATTTTAAGCCGTTTCGAGAAGGTGGCTTGTGAGCTTGAGTTGCCTGCTGACTTACCATCAGTACACCCAGTATTCTATATATTTTTGTTGAAGAAGCTTATTGGTGACCCAGCTATAGTTGTTCCCTTAGAAAGCGTAGATGTTCAAAAAAGTCTTTCCTATGAGGAAATTCCAATCAAAATTCTTGATCAATAAGTTCGTAGACTAAGGAACAAAGAAGTTCCCCTAATTAAAGTTATTTGGCAGAATCAGTACGTTGAGGGAGCTACTTAGGAAGCAAAAGTAGATATGCGGACCAAGTACTCTCATCTTTTCTCTGCAAACAAAGATTCAGTCTAAGGTAATAATCTTCATAGAATTTCTCTTTTCCATGCTCGATTTCAGCTGTATATCATTCTCATGTTAGTCATGCATTCACAGAACCAATTCAGTCATATATCATGTTCAGACTCAGTCATGCAATCACGTTTTCATCACATATATTCAGCATGTAATCTCAGTTCCTCTGTGTTTTCATCTTAATCAGTCTCATTTGAGGTCGAATGTTCCCAAGGGGGAGATATTGTAATACCTCCAAAATCCAAACCAATGTTAGCGTCATATTTCAACCTCATGCATAGTGTATTATTTCTCTTTGGTAGTTTTATGAGTTAGTTTGAGGTATATTAAGGCCCCAAATAACTCCCAGCTATTAGACAAATCAAAATAATCCTTACCGATTGAAATTTTGATAAGAATGTTACTTTAGTCAACTTCAAATGAGCATTTCTTTTGCTATATTGAGAATTTTCCAGCTCAAGACCACCAAGTGATAGGAAATTGAATTAGCTTTCCAATGATACCAATTTCACCCAAATCTAATACTCAGGTGAAAAGTTATGGCACTTTTAGTGCAAAATAGTAGCCCAACGTGATAAGGCCTCGTCGCGGTGATGGCCAATTTCACGTTCGTCCTTTTCCAGTGTGTGATTATGATTGATACCACACACGCCAAGGGGTCATTTTGCAATTGTCATTTTCCAGTGAGGCGCCGCGTTGTGCCAAGCTTCCAATTCGCAGTTGTCAGCTTTCTAGTGGCTCGACTCGATTGCACCGCCTCACGCCGGGTGTCAAAATTAGGATTTCCTGTTCCAGGTTTGAGTTTTAATTTGTCTAAGGCCATTTAAGTCCTTTTCCTTCACCTCATTCAGTCAAAATACGGGATTTAAGTCGCAGTAGAGCATTATTTGCTTATTATTACACAATCCTCTCAAATTAAATTAATCTCCTTTCAAGAACAAGAAAACCTAGCCTTCAAAATTCAAGATCAAATCTCAAGAATTCAGCAGTAATATTCATAAATTTATAAACCAAGGTATGTTAAGTGTTCTTCCATGGATTCCTTTCACCCATGGAGCCCAAGTATCCAATTTTAAATTCAAAGATGTGATTATTACAAGTTATTATAATTTTAAATTATGATTTTAACCATGAATCCCCATTGATGATAGGCAATATTACGCGCCTATATCTATATATTTTTCCCATATTTGTGCTATGTTTTGAGAACAAATTATATATTTCATGCACTTTTAGTCCTTTTTCCTGTAAGTGAGCTAACAAACATGATTAGCAAAGTTTTAGGTATAAATGATGCAGAAATCAGCATTTTATGGCTTACTTGACGCCAAAGAAAGCTCACGAAAGAAGGAATGTAAGATTGGACGCCTAAAGGACCAAAAGTGATGCATGGGAAATCTGTCCCGGGCTAAAACAACATTTCTGAAGACTTTGGGGACTTGCAGTAACTTATTTGGATTAGAATAATAATACATTAACCTAGTACAATTGGGTTAAGTATTTCATTAGTTTATTTGGATTTGGATAATGTTACATTAACCTAGTACAATTGGGTTAAGTATTTCATTAGCTTAGTAGGATTTGGTTAAGTATTTCATTAGCTTAGTAGGATTAGGATATGGGTATTATAAATACCCTATCATGCTATACATCTTTTACCTACCCATGGACATCATCATAGTTAACCCCTTTTGAGCCTTTAGCCTATTTTCTTGGACAACCTCATATGTAAGCCTAAT
The DNA here is from genome assembly GCA_030864225.1 of Capsicum baccatum var. pendulum. Taxonomy (NCBI): domain Eukaryota; kingdom Viridiplantae; phylum Streptophyta; class Magnoliopsida; order Solanales; family Solanaceae; genus Capsicum; species Capsicum baccatum. The sequence goes on along the minus strand of CM061555.1, from coordinate 112,623,685 downwards.
CCATTTTTTTTCAAGACCATAATTTGATCCAAATTCCTAAGTACTTTAAAGTATAAAGTCATGTGACAAAATAAGAGGAAATTGGGTGAGTATGATGCTTTAGAATGTATTGGTGCTTGAATTTGTTATGAAAAAAAAAGTGTTATCATAAGAGGTATGTTATGAAAAGAAAAAGGAAAAGAAAGCTGAAAAGTGAGTTGTGCTTAAAATTGAAAAAATAAAAGAGGAGAACAAGGGTGGTAGAATAAAAGAAAGAAGAAAGGTTGAAAGAAAAAAAAATGTCAATGATACAATGTGATGTATTAAAGTGCTTAGGAACTTAGTCACTATTTCTGGCCAAAATAGCTGATCCTACCCGTTCCTTAGCCTACATTACAACCATCAAAAGACCTACTTGATCCTAATCTTAACATTCTGACATTTAGTGGAGTAGTACACTAAGGGCAAGCCTATGGTCATCAGTTGCTGCATACGAATTCTTTGTGAGAGCGAGAGCAAGGATATTTTGATACCCATGTTTGAAAAATATGCTATACTTGTGAGTGACTATGGGTAATATATTGTGAGACACACATGGTTGATGAGTTTTGGATAGTTGTGTATGATTCTTTGTGCCTTAACTGTTGAATATGAGTTGACCACCATCACGAGTCTATGCTAGAGGTTAAATGGTTTCTACTAATGATCGGAAAACTACTCTTTGTTGATAATTGTTGTGCTTGTCTTGACGAATGTTTTGTGTTGTTGCTGTGAAACCCTAAGTTGATTTTTAGAGGGACATGATATTTTGTTCGAGGACGAACAAAGCTGCAAGTGTGGGGTATTGATGATAGGCGATATTACGCGCCTATATCAATATATTTTGCCCATATTTGTGCCATGTTTTGAGAACAAATTATATATTTCATGCACTTTTAGTCCTTTTTCCTGTAAGTGAGCTAACAAACATGATTAACAAAGTTTCAGGTATAAATGATGCAGAAATCAGCATTTTATGGCTTACTTGATGCCAAAGAAAGCTCATGAAGGAAGGAACGTAAGATTGGACGCCTAAAGGACCAAAAGTGATGCATGGGAAATCTGTCCCGAGCTAAAACAACATTTCTAAAGACTTTGGGGACTTGCAGTAACTTATTTGGATTAGGATAATAATACATTAACCTAGTACAATTGGGTTAAGTATTTCATTAGTTTAGTAGGATTTGGTTAAGTATTTCATTAGCTTAGTAGGATTAGGATATGGGTATTATAAATACCCTATCATGCTATACATCTTCTAACAATCCTCCCTTAGTGGAGAGATACATTCTACTCCTCAATTACAACTCTTCTAATCTTTCCATTAATTCTATTTTTCTTCTTCTATTCATCTATTCAATTCTTAATTTCCGCAACAAGAGAAATGTTACTTTGCTAAGGAATTCACGCCTCACGCCTACCACTTGTGCTACACGAAAATCATCAATCTTGTGGTATAATAACAACAATGCAAATTGTGATTTCCTTTGCATTAATGGGTAACTAAACTTCTCTGTTGGGGTTATGGAAGCCGTATGAGATACTATCTATTGCTGTGAGTTTATGAGTTCGTGACGCGTATGCTGCTTATATCATTATTCTCTTCATCTTAATGCAAATTATTGTGGCTGCAGACGCATAGAATAATGCCAGTATAACATTTAACTTGTTCGAAAGAAAGGTTATGTGTCTGGAAAAGAGATAATGTCAAGGTAGTAGGACACCCTTTCCTATTAAAAAGCTAGTGCCGTAACTGGACTAACCTCTTGGAGAATTATACCGTTAGACACTCTTTAAGCTCGAAAGAGTTAAAGTGAAATAATCCTCGAATAGGTCGAAAGACGCCTGGATTTACCATCGAATACAATTCTCTATAAGCACATGCATGTCACAAGTCTACACACTCATAGCCAATAGAGACGTATAACTCAGAAGGTGGACATAACCCCAACGCCTCAATTCTCATTGTTTACAACTTACGTAACATTCTTCCTCTTTTTACTTTGCTATTTTCAGCTTTTACTTTATTATTTTGGTACACATTACAATCCCCCCTTCTTACGAGACTTGCACTAAAAGTCTAGTAATCGTTGCCTACTTGTTGACCAAGCTATTCTCTGTGGGATCGATACCCAACCCAGGTTGGGTTCTATATTTGCTAACGACCGCTTTACACTCCTACGAGAGCCGTAGATTGAGCGTTATCACCCATAAATCTTGATTTTATACTTGTTTACATGAAATTGTTGATGTTATTAAACCCCACATGTTTTAATATTATTATTCACTAATTTAAACTCATAATTGGTGATTTGGTGTTGAAATTATGCTATTTTTGAAAGCTTTAAACTATTCTCATGCTTAGCTTAAACTATGAATATCAAGTGTATGATGAAATGCCTACAAGAATGAATTTTTGATAAATGCTTTCATGCTATTAGGTCCTCCAAGTTTAGTACTATTTTATTATTATTGCTATTGAGTCCCGGGGGTTATGAATACCCAAAAATTTAGTTGTTTACTTAGTTTTGGTATTTTTAGAATAGTTTCAGAATATGTTATGAGCATTATCAGTTCAGTTAGTCATCATAATCAGTTAAACTTAGAAGAATTCAGTTTTCCGAATCAGTTCAGTTGGGAGTAGGATTTAGCACCCAGCGAGTGCAGGGATGGCAACTTTCCCGTCAGATAGGCAGAGTCACAGTAGCAGTCCCTGTACTCTAGAACTATGTAGCCAGCGTAGGATATGAGAAGTCACCCGTCAATTTAGGCTTGACTCCCTCGCAGGGGTTACCCATAAGTTTAGGCTTGACACCTTTAGTCTTTCGGGATAGTACATCAGTGGATACACACAACCAGTGTTAGTACTCATGTCATGGTACTGACACCCTTTCAACTGGGGTCATAGGTTAGACCCCAACTTGCTCATTGGGGCATGTTGGTTAGATGATAGCTCCCTCAATTTCAGTCCAATAATCAGCTTAGTAATTCACTCTTAGTTGCATGACCATATCATACAGATATGAGTTATTAAGTTATCAGATTTTAGTATTTCAGTTTACAGATTATACTCAGAATATATTTTATGATTGGTCACACATCCTTAATATTTATAGATTTTATGTATTCTATTCAGTATTTAATGTTACACATATTCAGATAGTTCTTACTCATGTTCATGAAGCCATGCAATTAGCCTACCTCATTTAGCATACCAATACATTCAAAGTGCTGATCACATACTCTTTTCTTGCGCTATGATATATCATATCATAGGTTCAGATGTTCAGTTCCTGGATCGAGCATAGACCTTCCAGATTATCAGCCGCAATAGTGGTGAGTCCTCATATTTTGAGTACATAATATATTTACTTTCATGCTTTCAGTTTATTAGTTAGTTAGGGCCTATCCCATTAACTCTCGTTCAATTAGTTTAGAGACTTTCGGATATTTCAGACAGTTAGTTAGTTCTTAGATTTTAGTTATCATTGTCAGATGTTTTATCAATATTATCAGTTTTGTTTACATATTCTATTAGATTTATTACTTAAAACCTTATGGCATTCCTCAGTTAAATTCTACATATGACCTTTTGTTATAAGTTTTACTCAGTACTCACAGTAGGTACAAGCTCATAGGTTAGCTTATGGTCCCTCGGGACTGTAAGCACCATATGGCGCCAGGGTATACTCTCGGGGCATTACATAGGAGAAGAAAAGTTCACCGGATGTTGTTACTGGTATGCTTCGTGTCTTTTATCTTGATGTTTATGTATTGTTGGACCCAGGGTCAAATCTCTCTTATGTGACTCTGTTGGTTGTAGTAAATTTTGGGGTAGGTTCCGAAAAGCTCTCTAAACCCTTCTTAGTTTCCATCGTAGTGGGCGAGTCAATTATTATTAAACAAGTCTATAAAAAGTGTCCTATCACTGTCCTTCATAATGTTATATTAGCAGACTTAATAGAATTAAACATGGTTAATTTTGACATTATTCTGGACATGGATTGGCTCTATTCCTATTATGCATCTATAGATTGTCACACCCAAGTGATGAAGTTTCAATTTCCTGATGAGACAGTTTTTTAGTGGGAAGGTAATTCGGTTCTCCCAAGAGTCATTTTATATCCTATCTTAAGTCCAGAAAGTTGATATCAAAAGGGTGAATTTATCATTTTGTTCGATTCAAGGACACTAAGTTTGAGACTTCAATAGTTCAGTCATTCTGTGTAGTCAATGAGTTTCCTGTAGTTTTTTTTTGAAGATCTGCCAGGGGTACTTACCGATAGAGGAATAGAATTTGGTATTGATCTCTTTCCTGATACTCTACCTATCTCCATTCCTCCATATTATATGGCTCCATCTAAGCTTAAAGCACTAAAAGATCAGCTTAAAAACCTCTTAGATAAAGGTTTTATAAGGCCTAGTGTCTTTCCATGGGGCTCTCCTTTCCTGTTCATGCATAATAAAGATGGAAATAGGGCTCATACTTTTCAACAATCATGCACTGAACCAAGTCATCAAACTCACCCCTTAAGCTAAAGGGCACACGTCTCTTAAGAAAAATCTCTAATAATTTGGTCCAAGTCAAAAGAGGGGAACCCACTAGTTTATAACCAACTAATGATCTCTACGACTATTTATCTATATCACTCAACTGTAAGGTAGGGTAATCAAACCAACAAGACTCAAGCAAACTGAGGTTATGCAACCTCTCCTGACAGCTAATTAATAACTCATATGCATCCTCACCAATAGTACCACAACATAAGAGATTATAATCTCATGAATCTCTCAAATCTTTTCTGCTTATTAACAGATATCAATAGACTAGGAACCATAGAACTAACAATAAGTCTGGCAGGTAACACCTTGATGGGGCTACGATAGTACCGGTCCTTCCTAAAAAGTCTTAAAACCCTTAATAAGAACCTGCCCTAGTAGTTGAACATCCTCTCTCATTTATGAATAATTAGGGTACCAATTAGAGTAACTGACTTTGGAATGCCATCCAATGTCTCAAAAAATGAATAAGAAGATCATGTAATGTTAGAGTAGCAATAAAACCTGAGGGGTCTAGGATAGTCACACACAATCTGGTTGATGAGCTGCCTCAACATGATCAAACATTAGCTCAAGAGAGGATTCACTAGCATGTCCTCTAGTCAGAGTAGCTCTTCATTCCTTGCCTCTACCATAGTGTCAATCATGACCCATGCCTTGTTCTTTGACTAGGGCTCTTGTACTGAGTTTTGGCTCACCGTCACCAATAACATTGGATCGAGTTCTCACCATCTACGTATATATAGTAACATAAAAGTTTAGAATACATAGTATTAATAACATACATGATATGGAATCAAAATAGAGTATTTTCCTAAAAATACCTCATAGCGTCCCAAAGATAGATAAAGACATCATCGTATCGATCCATGAGATTTCATTCGATATTTTACTCGTTTACTCATGAGATTGGTTAACATAATGCTCTGATATGAGATTATCACAAGCCAAAAAAATAAGTTCATGATGACACTTACTTTATCCTACCTTAGTAGGTAATCCTAACACCAAAAAAGAGATAAGTAATGAAAATCTAATAAATAAGAGAATGAATGTAACTCTTTAGAATAAAGCTAAACATAATACAATATCAATAAAATCTTAGAATTAACATCTAAACAACCACTAAAAACTAGTGGCACGATTAATGCAGAACTCAAGCTGTCGTCAAAATACATAATACAAAGATTTGTATGTCTCAAAAAAAAATAAAGACAACATAATAATAAATAAGAAGTCTAGACTCTTTGCACTTAAACTAAGATCTGCACCAAAAAGGTACAAAAATTTTGGAGTGAGGATGGTCCATTTGTATTTAGAAGGCCTCATAGGCTGACCAAGAAAAAATAGATAACTAAAAATATAAAGGAAACTATGCGCAATTCTTCCACATGCATACAAAAGAGTTCCCAATGGTAGCTCAATCTAAATAGCTCATAACAATTTAAAAAATACAATATCATTACAAATAATATGATATCACCACCACATATAAAGAAGTACAACAATAATGGAATTATACATGTAGAAGAGATGAAACATAGTGCAATATCAATGATATGGTGTCACACCTCAAATTCCAGTGAAATGGATAGGCACTCGACATCCCAAAAGACTTGAGAGAACCAACTTTTAGCCTTACTATCCATGCAAATAAATATAATTATAATGAAGCTTCGGTAAATATATATAAGCTATAGTGATGATAAAGACTAACATAGAGATATGACCAAGTCTACTAGTTGGAGTACCTATACCTGCAACATGAAGCACAATGACCCCCATAAGGGACGTTAGTATGAACGAATGTGCTAAATAACTAAGTCATACTGTATATAAAAGAATAAATGACCATTTTTTCTTGTATTTGAAAAACCATATACATTACATTCTTTTTCTTTTCTTTATAAATTTACTATGTGATACAAATGTCTAGTTGATTAGTGGTCAAAGAGGATGAACCATGCAAGGCATTTTAACCCCTGGGATACAGTCCTCATAAATTTACAAATTATGATAGATCTATGCTAGGCTTCACTTTTATCCTAGGATACCACTCATAATTTAAAGATTGGGATTGATCCATGCTAGCATTAGCCCCTAGGATACCTCCCATCAATATATAGATTCACTTTATATTTCATTTGTTCTATATTTAAGGTTATTATTTGGTGGTCATCACATTATTGAATTTTAAACTTTAGACCAAAAGTAAATGACATACAAATATGAACTTGATGTAGGAAGTGAAAGTAATAGTAATATAACACTGAGGAAATTAAATAGATTAGTGAACGTTGCTTGACTAAGAGAAGAACTCACAAATATTGATGTGTAAAATACCTTTCTCATACTAGTACTTAGAAGAGTAAATGTGCAGATCTGGTCACCAACATTTTTTGAAGTACTTTAATACACTAAGGTATAGGAACAAGGTCATTAGATACACAGGAGGTTGAACACTGCCATTACTTATCATTTTCAAGAAAGATCACTTAGGAAGCTTACTTAGTTACACAAGAATTAGACTCGTGCCAAAGAGTATGGGATCAAGACTCCTTACATACCTTATTGTACAACTCTGATGCACCCCAAATTAACCTCTTCTTTTTAGATTACTAATCTACACTTAGGTAAGTAGTAAAACCAGTATTAGTAGTCAACCAAGTCATTTGGGCTACTTAGACTCACCCAAACACTAGTCGGGCCATAAGCCTATAGTCTATCAAATCAAGGATGTTCTTCCAACCCCTTCCATCCAATTACATTCACATATTTCCCCAATACTAACCAAGTAGTCCCTAACATATGCACATTAAACAGTTCCTAAAATAGCCCCAAATATCTTTTATCATAGCAATTATACATTGAACTCATCATTTCTTGAGTTTATAACAATAATATAAACACAATTCTTAACTAAAACATGTATATAGGAAAGGAAAAATGGATAGTAGTCTTACTTTAGTTTTGTAATAGTTTATTATCTTAACTTGTATCTCTTCAATATCTTGATTCCTTCATACATAAACCAAAGGAGAAAAGAAATATCACTTAATAACCAAGAAAAATGGGACTGCCAAACTTATAGTGAGTTGTCTTATGATTTAAACCTGAATATCATAATTCCCATATTCCTCTTAAGATAAGCTTCTAATTTATTTACTTACCTTTATATTTGAAGGAAAATAAAACCCAAAAACCCTAATGAAATTATAGGGCTGCTTTATAAGCTGAAAGAGAGAAAGAGAGAAAACTCTAGAAAGCTGATTTTTGTCTAAGTTAAAATACTCCAAATGATCTGATCCTAACCCATGTAAAAGGGACCTTATTTTTGTGACCTTTTTGCCCATTTTTATCCTTAAAATATCACATAGGTGATGCATCTACTTGTCCATTTAACTTGGGCCTTTATGGACTCAAAATTGTTGGTTCTTGGATGCCCATTCTTCTCCTATTCGCTCACTTAGTTTGGGTCATAATCAATTCAAGTAGGTGGTGGAGTACTTGACCTAATAATTTTCTCAAAGGAGTCTTAGTAGGTGATATACCCACTTGGTTCTTAGGTTGGTTAATAAGTCAAAGTAGGTGATGTACCAACTTTTTGCCTACTAGCATAATTTAAGCCAAGCAAGAAGCTCACTTATTTTATTTCATTTTCTAAATCTTAGTCATTTCTATTTACTCAACACATATATACTTGGACATTTTGAACCTTAATGTAGAAAAACACTTTATTATCTCGAGTTCAACTACTTTTGTTGGGGTTAACATGGGTATACATATGCTGAAATGTTTGGGGTACTACAGTATCATCCAAACCTTTTCTTAAACCATCACTCTTGTATAAGAAACTTAGTACCTCAACTATAAAATAAGGCTACATTGAATGACATATGAGTGGAACTAATATATGCAAAATATGGGGTGTTACATCCCCCCCTAGGAACATTCATCCTTGTATATTAGCGTACCAACCAACCCAAGCAAATTCAACCCAAGTTAAGTTCTATTATTTTCCAAATAATGCACAAAATCTTATACTTGTTAATGCTCCAGCTCCACACTTTTGCCTCCCTCTACAGATTGGAATAAATGAGGATACTTGGATTTCATTGCTTCCCCTGTTTCCCATTTTACTAGTTTCTCACTATAGTGCTTTTATGGAAGATACTTCTTTATTTCTTATCTTCTTAAATTGTTCATCCAGGATAGCAATGGTACTTTTTCATAAGTGCAATCTTCTATAACTTGTACATCTTTCATAGGAGTGATGCGAGATGGATCTCCTATGAACTTTCAAAGCATAGAGATGAAAACACTAGATGAACCATTAAAAGTTCCTAGGGTAGGTCTAACTCATATGCAACTTGGAAAATCTTTGAATAATCTTATATGTCCTTATATAGTCACACTTAGTTTTCCTTTTTACCAAACCTCATTATCCTTTTTATTGGAGACACCTTAAGGAATACCTAATCTCCTATATCAAACACTAGGCCTCTTGTTTTAACATGTGCATATGATTTATTTTGACTTTGAGCTATTTCTAACCACTATTGTATCTATCATTACCCAAAAATCAAGGGTCATGATGGCACTTGTCGACAAGCCTTGACCAGTAAGCCTATCACCCAAACTAATATGAAATGAGAAATCAATACCAAAAACAAAGGTCGAGCTTCTAGAACAAAGACAAACCACACAATATGATAATGGCGTAAGTACATAACTAAACATACCATACAAAATCTTAAAACCCGATGTCACAGTGTAAGAACTACTAAATATATCTCCAATGTCTAAAGATACAATGATAGTCCAAAAAAGAACAAGCTCTGTCTCTGAATACAAATAAGACATAGCTTAGACAAGAAAAGATAGAAGGTCAACTCTTAATGCATAGGTCAACCGCTACCTCAAATAGCTCCAAGTATCGCCTGAATCAGCTGTTGTACAGTTAACTCATACCTGGATCTGCACCAAAAGGTCATAGTAGGATGAGTACGGTCCACTTATACTCAGTAGGTATCATAGGCCGATTGAGCAAAGGATAAAATGAAGCATATAAAATGCACACTATGGGCATGTCATCTGTAAGCAGAAAATATCCCAAATGGTAGCCCACACCTTCTCCACTAAAAGTTCTATAATATTCATATATACCACACATAAAATATGAGAAAGAAGCATAGCTATACAGGTATCAGACGTACAAGAATGAAAAAGAAGTACACATAGATAGACATCACAACAAAGACAATAATATAACACATGATAAGCATAATATATATATATATATATATATGAAATATGATGAAGATTATGAGGATGATGATGAAGTGATGTAATGCCCGAGGTTGTCGCACAACCTCTGTATACACCTATTGAGGTGTGATCCTGAGATAGGACCCATGGGGTTTTAGTTACCCATATACAATCCACTGTCCAATACCAATATATGTGACTCATGTCTGACACATCGCTCGACAAAGGGTCTATAAGAATGTCACAAGTAAGTGTTTTTAATATTTCTACAGTGGTACCAATATTTCATAGGTGCATATAATATGAGGATGCAATGCTTACAACCAACCAGAATGAGAATTTCCAAAGCCAATCGATATACCAACCATGTGAGCCAAAATCTAATCATTATGCCAACCATTCATAAATTCACAGTAATACATATGCCGAGTAATTAATATACACAAAAACATACCATTAATACCACATAAATTCCATTTTGGGTTGTTCCACCAGAATAATACCACCAAATATACATACATAAGGCCGACAACATTATCTAATACCCCACACGATCACACATACCAAATAATATCTCAAAACCACAAAATAACAACAATATAGGCCCTCACACGGGCATAATGCAACATTAATAGCCTTTTCTACGATTGATTTTCACACCCATAGCATGATTTTATATCAATATTAACTACGAACCTAGTCTGAAGAAAGTTAAGCCATAACCTACCTCAAATATCGTAAACCGGTACAAACAAGCCTTTAACACCACATTTCAACCTCATGAATGAACCTAAAATCAACTAAAATACATAAATAAAAAATCTACATATTAAAATAAAGCCAACGGTATCCATATTTTCCATTTTTGGGTTGGGGTCAAAAAGGACCCTCGAAATGGATTTTCATAAAAGAAGTGTAAAACCAACATTTTTGTTCAAAATTATATACCTATAATTGAAGGAATATATAAGAGGTAACCCAAGTTAAAACTGATTGAATTTGGGCTTTAAATCGAGAAATTACTAATTTTAGGCCTTACAGGCCAAAACCCCCAAATTCCACCTTTGAATTCAAACTTTAAAAGAATTTAAATGACAAGAATCAAAGAAATATAATTGAAATAAGAGTTGTTAACCCTCTCCAAGTCTAAAAATAGAGGGAAAAAAGAAAATGGGGTTTTCATATATACCAAGTGCCGCTAAAATAAGCCCTAGGCTACTTTAGCAGTCTGTGCTAAAGTGCCTGGGTGCCACTAAAGTGGTACCACACTATGGTGAGAGTCTGCTAAAGCGGGCCCTGTACCGTTTTAGTGGTAGGCGCTAAAGTGCTTAGGTCACTACTTTAGCAGTATCAGCTAGGCTAATAGGGACACTATAGTTCCAAAGGGCCGCTAAAGTGCCCAAGGGGTCGCTTTAATGGTCATACCAGCAGTTGTGCACCAACTGGAAACTTGGAAAATTCTAAGTCTCCGTGGACCTCTCGGGATTCATCCAAAATCCTACGATTGTAAATAAACTATACTATCCTATCAAATTTGATGATCTAGACTCAATGTAGATTTCATATTTTCGAAAGATGTCATTTTCTGAAAATTGACCCCCAAGACCCAATTCATAACTTTCTGAATGGAGGATCAAAATAAGATATAAAAGCCATAAAACCACATCAATAATGTTCCATATCTGCTGGTACAGTTTCTTTTGTCATTCGATGCACAAATTAATAAATGTTGACCAAAGTCAAAATCCACCAAAAATACAAACTCGCACAAATTACACCACAATGCATTGGAAATTGTGTCAATCCTCCCCACACCCCGCAACAACCATAAAGCAACCATAGGAAAGGGTAAAATGGTCAAATCACACAGAAATGAACAATTCACAAAAATCACCAAAAATCAAGTTATTAAATCATCCACTACTAAAAATCTAGTTCATCCGCAAACTAAAGGCAAGGAAAGTACTTGAATTAGTGAAAGATGATGATAACTACCATGTATATCATACTTAACCTACTAAGTAGCCTAATCTAATGGACGATGTCTCCACTGGATATTAACCACTAGAATATCTCTAGAATGCAACCGTCTAACATCCCTAGCTATAATGGAAATAGAATCCTTAACAAAAGACAACCTCTTATATAACTGCATTGAATCCTAAAGAATGACATGATACTCATTCAAAATGTTAAACCAAAGCATAGAAACATTAACAATTGTATGGATGGTTGATAAATTTTGGGGTAATGATAACTCATAAGCCACATCCTTAATAGCCCAAATAATTGTCGCACCCAAGCGCACATACAAGTGTATGTGGTCTCAACAAGTAATATAATGGCCTTAAATAAAGTCAAATAACGATCCCTCAGAGACTTGTTTTAACAACTATTAAACTTTAGTTTAACTACTGATATTAATCAGTGCAAACATAACCAAAAGAGTTTTTGAGTTATAAACTGAAAGTAAACAATGCGTAAATGTAAAAGTGCTTAGACAGTCAATGGATAGAGATTCGGGGTTAAGGCTCTGCGAATAATCATGCAATGCTATTAAACTTCATTGGTTGAGTTAATTATCTTGGTTGACGATACATGAGGTTGATATTATGATCATGGTCTCTCGAGCCTCTAATCCTCTATCTAGCTTAGACCCACAACTACATCATTGATCGGGGATGTGAGAACTAAGCCTACTCATTTATATTTCATCACGTAATGAACCAAATAGGTCACTTAGGTATATATCTATCCTAAGTGCAAATTATAACTTTATTATGTAGAAGATTGCAAGCCAACACTATTTACCCCCATGTTCTATCCTCTTGTTCCTCCTCTCGGGTTCACAAGACGACAACAGATGTATTCTAAGGGTTGCAAATCCTCAAAACAGTGATAACAAGGGTAAATGAACATCCAAATATGATAAATAATCCAAAAAATCAATTCAAAGCAATAGTAATCATGTTCTTGGCCTTAAGCTCGATAAGGGGGCTTTTAGCCGCTCACGGACATAACCGTAATCATAATCGATGAATACATACAAAAATCCAGAAAAAACTAAAGTAAAAAAATAAAAACCATAATTGAATTATTTTCTAGCCTCTCTCAAAGTATCTAAGTCATACAAGGTATGTTTCATTGTGTTCGAGTGTCCTATTTATAGGAGGACAAACTAAGTCTATTTTTGACATAGTCTGCATCGTGCCACTAATCACATGACATAAGGTCCGTATGATGGCCTAATCACAGTGACACACTATAAATTATCCCTTAGTTATAATCCAAGGAAACATCATGCCTCTAATAGTGGTGGCTTGCCTCCGCGACGCCCCATCACTCCAAAGTATCCATTTCTACGTCAAATCTTGTCCCATGCCTTCGTCCCTTCATTACAAGCCTTGTGATGTTTTTTCCAATTGATTTCCAGCTTGTGTATCTTCCAAATGTAATCATCATCAACTCACCAAGCATCCTATAGTATCAAACACCACGATTTAGAGCTCAAAGGAACACAATCATCCAAGACGACAAACTAGAAACTTAAGCTAAGAACTAGTTTTGCCCTTTATGATCTTTAACTTATTGTTTGACTCTTGGCTTGATTAATTTGATTTTTAAACACTATAAACAAGTTCAACACATAATTACACAATCAAAACCTTACAAACTCATTACACAAACTAGAATCCATCGAGATCAACACCTAGCTCAAGCTAGTAACACTAGTTTTCTCGTTTGAACTCTAAATGACCAATTTTAGTCCAAACTTGATTGAAAAACACCTTAAACATTGTAATCAAGTACTTAAATACTTATATTCTCAATTATATCATTATTGACTTACTAAGCACACAAGAAGTCCTCAAAACAAGGCTAAATAAGCCCAGATAATAACATTAAGGTGTATAAATCCACCTCAGATTAAGAATCTCAAAAGGTTTGATATACCTTGGGATAAGCTTTCCCCTTCTTCAAACCTCATCATGCCCTTTATGGTCAAAAAACGAAGAAATACTCGATCACCAACACTAAATATCTAGGCACAAAGTCTATGATCCGCATTGCACTTCTGCCTAATTTGAGCTGCTCGAAGTATATCTTGAATAACCTAAACTCTATCCAAAGACTCGCGAAGCAAGTCCATACCTCAAGGTGTAATCTCAAAAATGTCAAACCAACCTACTAGAGAGCATACAAAGCCTCGAAAGGAGCCATTTCAAGGATAGAATGGTATCTATTATTAAAATCAAACTCAATCAAAGATAGATATTGCTCCAACTGACCACCTAAGTCCATAACACAAGCATGGATCATATCCTTCAAAACCTAAATAGTCCGCTCTGATTGATCATCAGTCTAGTGCTAAAATATTGTGCTAAGATCAACTCGGGTAACCAACTCCTCCTGAAAAGTCTTCCAAAAGTGAGATGTGAATACTAAATCTCAATCCGAGATAATAGACACTAGCACACCATAAATATGCACTATGTCATGAATATAGATATGAACCAACTTCTCAACACTTAAAGAAACCTGAATCAAATTCAAATAAGAAAACATGGACAATTGATCCATGATGACCCTAACACTATCAGAACCCTAAGAAGTATGAGGCAATCCAGTCATGAAGTCCATAGTGATCCATTGCCATTTCTATTCGGGAATGGATAATTTTTGAAGAAAACCACAAGGCCTCAAGTGCTCAGTCTTCACCTACTGGCAACATAGGTAATGAGTTATAAAATCCGCTGTATCCTTCTTGATACCACCCCACTAGTAATGCTGCCTCAGATCATGATACATCTTAGTTACTCTCAGATGAGTTATCTTTAACAATGAACCTCCTTCTTAATAAATCTAATCCAATCACCCGCACTTGGCACACAAACTCGGCTTCCAATCCTCAAAACACCATCTGGATCAAGCGAGACTTCCTTATCTTCGCCACTTAACACCATATCCTGAATCACTCTTAATCCAGCATCATCAAACTAATGAGCCAAAATTTGGTCCACTAATGATGACCTAGCATCCATAAATTCCCAAACACGCCCAGGTGTCAAAATATCAAGCCTAACCATCTAGTTAGCCAAAGACTGAACCTCTAAGGCCAAAGGTTGCTCCTGAATCAAAAGATGAGCCAAGCTATCCGTGTTAGTTGACTTTCAGCTTAAGGCATCCGCAACCATAATATTTTCAAATCTACAATTAGGAAGTAGTAACAATTAATTTCTATTATACTGAGAAATTGTCAAAGAAGTATCAGGTGTACAAGAAATGATCAAATAACAATTTTTCATTTATAAGATGAATCAAGAAATTAAAATTAGAGATCAATTAGTTTATTTGATTATTTAAGTCCTTGCTATAGATAAGTTAAATAAGCTATGCACGACAAAGTGATTTAGTAAGGAAAAAACTTTAAACTTTTGTTTGATATTTTGTGTTATAAAATTATTTTATCGGTTTGAAAAGAAAAGTTATGAAATTATTTTTTTGTAGTGTTATATATATTGTTTTAAGTATGATATAATTTTAAGTAAAGAATACATATAATTCTAGGTAGATTCACAGGAATAATACTAAATTTTAGCTTTTTTTTTTAAATTTAAACTCCACATATACCCGCAGCCCCCTCCCCGCCTCGCACTATTTTAAAAAGCCTTACTCCAACCCTCCCTGCACCCACATAGCCTAAAACATGCACCGCCCTGAATAGTCTCAAACCCGCACCACCACATTGCCATCCTTAGTGCCTCCATAACTTCAAAGAAAAAGCAACCTCTCACAACTCTAAATCATAGGTAGGTAATTTCTCTCATGGGTCTTTATCTGATGAGAAGCATGCACAATCACCTTACCCTTTTACATTAACACTGCACCTAACCCAATGCCATAAGAATTATAAAAGATTGTAAAGCCCATGCCATCCCTGGACAAAGTTAAGTTAGAAGATGAAGTCAACAAATCCTTGAGCTTTTGAAAGATCGTCTCACAAGCATTGGACCACTAAAAGGAAATATTCTTCAGAGTTAACTTGGTTAATGGAGCAACAATAGATGAAAAATCCTCAACAAAATACTGACAGTAACCTGCTAAACCAATGAAACTCCAAATCTCAGTAGGAGAAATAGGCTTAGCCCAATCACGAACATTGCAATCTTAGCTGGATTGACCATGATACCCTGATTGATCACTGGATGACCTAAAAAATAAATAGACTCTAACAAAAACTCACACTTATAGAACTTAGCATACAACTTCTCCTCCCTTAATATCTAAAGCACAATCCGTAAATGCTCCTTATGATTGGCCTCACTCCTGGAATAAACCAAGATACCATCTATAAATACAATAACAAAAAAGTCGAGATATGATCGAAATACCCAATTCATCAAATCCATGAACGTAATTTAGGAATAAGTCAACCCAAAGGACATAACCAATCATTCACAATAACCGTACCGAGTCCAAAAAATTTTCTTTGGAATATTCAAAGCTCTAATCCTCAACTGGTGATATTCGAATGTTAAATCAATCTTGAAAACACTAAAGCACCTTGAAGATGATAAAAAAATCCATTAATACAATGAAGGGGATACTTATTATTAACCCTCAACTTATTCAACTATTGATAATCAATACACATACGCATAGACCCATTCTTTTTCTTCACAAACATGAATGACACACCTAAGGTGATATACGAGTCCAGATAAATCCCATATCCAACAACTCATATAATTGATCCTTTAATTCCTTCAACTCAGCGGGGGACTTCTTATAAGAGGGAATGGAAATGGGCTTGATGTTCATCTTAACATCAATAGAAAAGTCAATATCATGATACAGAGGTACACCACGCAAATCCATAGAAAAAATGTCCTGAATTCACGGACAATACAAACAGAATCCAAAGAAGGAGGTGGAGCAACGCTAGTACCATAAATATGAGCCAAATCAGGCAAACAACATCTCTTTACCAAACAACGAGCCTGAATAAAAGATATAACCCTCTTAACACCTGAATGAAAGTCACCTTTCTAAGTTATCTTTGGCACAACCAGTGGAGCTATACAGTCTAAGAATAACAGTCTATGATATCATGATAAGAAGCTAACCAATCCATGCCTAAGATGATATTAAAATCTACCATTTCTAAGATAATCAGATCTACCAAAGACTTACGCCCAACAAATGACACAAGACAAGATTAGTACACTCGATCCACCACTAAAGAGTCTACTACAAGGGTAGCAACATGGATAGACATGGTAAGAGGCTCACTAACAAAATCAAAACCCAAAGAAAAATATGCATACACAAAAAAAAAGTCGAACCCAAATCAAATAACACATATGCAAATCTAAAACAAACAAGGGTGAAACCTCTGATGACAACTTTGGAAGCCTCCGCCTCTGTTCTGGTAGGTATAAAATAGCACTTTCTATGACCACTACCTGACTTAGTAGCCCTGCAGGCACCACTACCCCTGCCTCATGCACTTCTAGTAGAAACTCTACCTCTCACATCCGATATAGGAGTAACCCTGAAACATAGCAGGGATAGTCCTTGGCTAAGTGGCCAACCTTATCACATACGTAGCAATATCTATGACCTAACTCAATAGAAAAAGGTAAGGTTAAGATAGAATGACTACCAAAAGTTTCTGAAATAGAAAACTTACTACCTCAACCCTACAAGGCTGCCTACACTAGTATATCATGATAATTATGAAAACTACTAAAATCTCTACCTTGAGTAGTACACCCTATGAACTTGCCCTGGTGGTGAACCCTCTTAGAACCTCCTTGAAACCCTTGAAATAGACTCAATAATCTTAGTATGATCCATAAAATCCAAAAATATTACCCTATACACTATTATATGAGTCATAGCTAGCTGAAAAAAACATCTAGAGAAATATCCAACCTCTGCATGAACTTATAAATCTTCTCAGACTCAGTAAAAATATTAGTATATGAATATCAAGAAAAGGCAAGAAATGTGCTTCATACTCTGTAACAGTCTTGGAGCCTACTCCAAGTAATCAAACTCATCTCTCATATGATCCCTCAGATTGTATGGAACAAACCTTTCTAAAAAGGCCTCAACCAACTGATCCTAAGTCATCTCTAAAGAATCATGAGGTCTGTAATTGACAAGTGACCTCCACCAATTCCTAGTAGTATCTCACAACTGGTAAGTAGCATATGCATCTTTATATGACTCAAGCGATCCAAGGTTATGTAAATTTTCATGATATTAATCAAGAACTCATAGGCATCCTCGCCCACAATGCCACTGAACCTAGGAGGACCCAAACAATTAAATCTCACAAACCTATTCTAATCCTCAGAAAACATAACTGTACTCGCAATAATAAAATGTATGGTCTATCTGGTTAGCTGAGATCCCAATTGAGGAGATAACACTAACGAAGGCTGATCTTCTAATCTCAAAATACCATACTCAAGCATAGGCACTAAAGGAGAAATAACACTCACAGTCCGTAGGGTACCATAAGGACATATTAGTACCACTAGGCGATCCATACTTCAGACCAGAGGAGCACCATAGGTAGACTCTAGCATATACGGAGGTATAATACTCAAAGCTAGATGAACACTAGGTGCACTCAGAGGAGCACCCTCCAAATGCGTCAGTAAGCGAATCAACAACCTCTTAAAAACTGGGGTAGAAGAACGCTATAGGATCGAAGTAGGCCCCATAACTCCAATATGCTCAATATGAGGCTCGGGGGAGAGCTCCCTAGGACTATCTCTAGATGAGACAAATCCTCGTGCCCATCCTCTACATTGAGTTTGTGTACGACTCACATCTTGTTTCCTATACTAGGATCTCTCCTCGGATGATGGCTCCACATCTATATCCTCATGAGATCTAGTCCTCACCATCAATGTAGAAAGAGTTAAAAAAACACAAGGCATGAAAGATCCGCACAATATAGAATGAAATAAAGGAAATTTTCTAAAGATATCTCATAGCCTCTCGAAGATATAAACTGACATCTATATACCGATTCATTAGACTGTATTAGATGCCCCATTCTTATACTATTGAGACTAATTAAACCTGGCTTCTCTCATACCAACTTTTCACAACCCAAAAACCAAGGGTCTTGATGACACTTGTCACGACAATCCTTGACAAGTAAGATTATCGACCAAATTGATATGAAATGAGAAATAAATACCAAAACCCAAGGAAAGGCTTTAAGAACAAAACTGAACTACACAACATAGTAATAGTACACAACCAAACGTGCCATACAAAATCTCAAAACCTGGTGTCATAGTGTAAGAATGCTAAATACATTTCAAATGTCAAAAGATACAATAATAGTTAAAAAAGGAATGAACTCTATCTCTGAATACAAATAAGACATAGTCTAGA
Organism: Capsicum baccatum var. pendulum; assembly: GCA_030864225.1. Lineage (NCBI taxonomy): Eukaryota > Viridiplantae > Streptophyta > Magnoliopsida > Solanales > Solanaceae > Capsicum > Capsicum baccatum. The sequence continues at coordinate 112,604,416 of CM061555.1, read as the reverse complement.
AAAGAAAAGATAGAAGGTCAACTCTGAATGCATAGATCAATTGCTGCCTCGAGTGGCTCAATGTATTGCCTAAATCAGTAGTTGTGCGGCAGAATCATACTTGGATTTGTACCAAAAGGGTGCAGTAGTGATGAGTACGGTACACTTGTACTCAGTACGTATAATTGGCCAACTGAGCAAAGAAGAAAATAAAGTATGTAATATACACACTATGGGCACATCACCTACAATTAGAAAATATTCAAAATGATAGGTCACACCATCTCTAATAATAATTCTATGGTATTCATATATACCACACATAAAATGCGAGAAATAAACATAGGTATAAAGGTATCACACATACAAGAATGAAAAATATGTACACATATACAGACGTCACATCAAAGGTGATGATACAATATAGGATGAGAATACTATACAAATGAAATGCAATGAAGATAATAATGATGATGATGATGAAGTGATTTGATGCCTGAGGTTGTCACACAACCTTCGTATATACCTACCAAGTTGTGATCTCGAGGTAGGACCCACGGAGGATTCATCAACCCATATATAATCCAATATCCAATACCAATATCTGTGATTTCTCTACATCACATCACTCGATAGAGGGTCTATAAGAATGTCACAAACTAGTATTTTGAATATTTCCATAGTGGTACGAATGTTTCACATGTGTATATAATATGAGGGTTCAATGCTCACAACCAACCAAAATAAGATTTTTCAAAGCCAACAAATATACAAACTATGTGAGCCAAAATCTACTCATTATGCCATCTATTAATGAATTCATAATAATACATATGCCTATAGAATAATATACACAAAAACAGGCCATTAATACCACATAAATTCCACTTTGGGCTTTTTCACCAAAACGATACCACCAAATATATATACATAAGGTAGAAAAATATCATACAGAACACCATACGATCAGACATAATAAATAATATCTCAAAACCACCAAAAAAAACAATAATATAGGCCCCTACATAGGCACAACAACATTAATAGCCTTTTTCATTATTGGTTCCCACACCTATAGCAAGATTTTGTACCAATATTAACTACCCAGCCTAGTCTGAAGAAAGTTAAGCCATAACCTACCTCAAATGTCATAAACTGGTATAAACAAGCCTTTAACAATGAGCTTTCACCTTACAAATGAACCCAAAATCAACTAAAATACACAAATATAGAATCTACACATTAAAAGAAAGACAACAATACTCGTATTATCCATTTTTGGGTCGGGGTCAAAATGGACCCTTGAAACGAATTTTCATAAAAGAATGGTAAAATCAAATTTCTTTTGCAAACATATATATCCATAATTGAAGAAAGATATAGAAGAAAACCCAAGTTAAAATGGTTGAATTTAGGGTTAAATCGAGAATTACTAATTTTATACCTTTTGGGCCAAAATCCCCAAATTTCACCTTTGAATTCAAACTTCAAAAGGATTTAAATAACAAGAATCAAACAAATATAATTATAATTCAAGTTTTTGGAGCTTACCCATGCTAAAAAGGGATGAAATCACCCAAAACGCAAAACCCAAGCTCAAAGAAAAAACGATGAAAAAAATGAGAAAATGGGTTTTTATATATACCAGGTGCCACTAAAGCTATACTCACGCTATAGTGACAATCTAATAAAGCAGGACCTAGGCCACTTTAAAGGTTGGAGCTAAAGCGCCCAAGTTACCTCTTTAACGGTACTTGCTAGGTGTCTAGGGCCGTTAAAGGGCCCTCCGCTAAAGTGCCTAATGGGTTTCTTTAGCAGTTACACCAGCAGTTTTGCACCAGCTAGAGACTTGGAAAATCTTAAGCCTCTACGGACCTCTTAAGATTCATTTGAAATTCAAGAATGCAAATGAACTATGCTACCCTGTCATGTTCAACCCGTCAGACTCAATGACATTATTAGATTTTCCAAAAAACATCACTTTCACAAAATTTAGCTCGAGACCTAATTTCACAAATTTTCAAATGGAAGGTCAAAAGGAGATATAAAAACCATAAAACAACACCAACCATGTTTAAACCTAAAATCAATGTTTTGGATCTACTTACGTAGTTCGTTTTGTAACCTAATTTACTATTCAATAAATGTTGACCAAAGTTAGCTGTAAGGCCTTTCATGCCACCAAAAATCACAAACTCGCATAAATTACACTGCAATGCATTGAAAGTTGTGTCAATCCCCCCAAACCTAAAACTACCACAAAGAAACCACGGAGAGGGATAAAATGGTCAAATCACAATAAAATAAATGACTCACAAAAATGACCAAAAATTAATTAATTATAGTATCACCTTAAATTTTTCCATAGGTTGATAAAAAAGATTTAGCCTAAATAAGGCAGTTTTACTCACTTTAAACCACCCAATTGATGATCTACACTTTTTTTCATATAAAGCTCCATAAGGTGCCATTTTGATACTCGAGTGATAGTTATTATTGTATGCTGATAAGTTATCAATTTGATGATTTTCTAACACCTTTTAAGCCTAAACTATCATGCTTTTCCATTAATTTTATGTCAATCTCTTACTTAATGCTTATTTGTGTAGGAAAAGTTAAAAAGAAAAGATGAGCAAGTCATTCAAGTCAAAAAGAGAAGAAATGTGAGCAAAAAGAATAAAAGTTGAACTGCAGGCCCAGAAATCGACACTCAATTATCGCGATCATATCTTGAGGGTCGCAATTGCATCCAATCAATAAGTCAGCATGAAGGTGATCGTGATACGAATATCATTATGTGACAGTCGTGAACACAATCAAGCAATGGCGATCGCGGTTGAGTGGAAAAACTTCAAGGAAAAAATTGTAATTCTCTTAAAGAGATCAAAAGCAAGGTGACATTTTTGTAATATTTTCCAAATGTGTAATTAAGGATATTTAGGGGTTTTATAGCTTATTCTCATCCATTTTTTTTATCTATCTTCCATCACTACACATTCCTCTATCTTAGCTTAGATTAGGGTTTGTAATTTCTTGGAGCTTGGAGCCTAATTCGTACTAATTTTGAGCTAAGAAGACATTAGAGTGACTTCTAAGTAAAGAATTAGCTAATTCCATTGGATATTTATGGAGATTTAAAGTTTGGTTTGCATTCTTTCTATCCTTCATGAATTCATGGTTTATTTCTATTTATTGTTTTTTCGATTTGCTAGTTCTTTCTCTTGGGATTATGTTTGAATAGGGTGCAAGTGTGTGGGTTGTGATGTATTTGTGTAGATTTTAGTTTGTTGATGATGGGTTCTATTATTGCTTGATTAAATAGGTTGGGATTTGTGGGTGAAAGCCCCAAGCATCCAAATGGGTTTGATGGGTGAAAATCCCAAGCTCTTGAAAGCTCAATACCATCCTTGAAAGAGGTGTTTTGGATGAACTTTAGGATCCCACATCATCCTTGAAAGAGGGATGTAGGAACCAAAGTAATAGTAGATAATTTATGGGCATGTCTTGCCAACTTTTCACCATCTTAGACATAAGGGTGAGTAGGAGGTTTACTGCACCATGGGTATCATCCTAAAATAGGGATACCCAATTGAGGTTTTGGGTGGCTTTAATTGACACACTTGTTAGGTACTCAAAAGGGTTAATGAGTGATATATTTATGGCTTTGTTGAAAAACTATCCTCAAAGACTTTCAACTTAGCCTATCATATTATCAACACCTAGAATTTTTATCGAATCATTACATACCCATGCATGTCTTGTCCCTAGGATAGCATAGTCCAAAGATCCTCTCCTAATTGTTACACTCTAATCATTCTTTGTCTTGAGTTAGGTCTTTAGAAGCCCGAAAATTGTTTTCATGATTGACACCTATTTCAAACCCCCAAACCATTTTGTACCATAGATTTGAATCTAGTTAGTAGCTCTCATTTTGAACCTACTTAATTTCCACTCACATTATTCCCCGTGGATTCGACCCCGACTCCTAGTTGGGTAAATATATTTACAACGACTGCCTTGCACTTAATTGGATATGTAAGTTAAGAGTTATCATATGCAAACTCAATAAGCGATAAATAATCATCCCAACTATCCGTGAAGTCCAATACACAAGATCACAACATCTTCTTAAGTGTTTGGATTATACGTCCTGCCTGGCCATTTATTTGAGGGTAGAAAGTTATTCTTAAAACTCACTCACATTCCTAAACTTTCCAAAGTGACCTTCAAATATTTGTGGTAAATTGAGCTATTCTATTATATATAATAGAGACCGATACTCCATGTAGTCAAACTATCTCACTAATATATAATATTTCATACTCTTCAATAGTGTAAGTGGTCCTAAATGATAGGAAGAGTTCTAATTTGGTGAGTATATCAACTATTACACGTATGGAATCAAACTTTCAAGTGGAATGGTGTAAACTAATAACAAAATCAATGTTGATGATGTCCTACTTCAAAATTGGGAGCTTCATATACTGTATATAACATTTCAACTTTTGGTACTCTCCTTTAACTTGTTGGCAATTTGGATATTTATCTACAAATTCTGCAATGTTCCTTTTTATGTCTCCCAACTAATACACTTTTTCCAAGTCATGATATATTTTAGTTGACCCTAGATAGATTGAATACCTTAAATAGTGTGCTTCTGCGTTAATCCCCTTTTATAGTTCAATAATATTAGGTGCACACAACCTATTTTGATACTGGAGTAATCTGTCTTGTGTAAGGTCAAATGTCCTTGTCCTACCATGCTTTATATCTTCCTTAAGTTGTAACAAAACATAATCTTTTTATTTCTTTGCTTTCGCTTCGGCTACTAATGAAAATTTTGTCGCATTATGCATAGTAACCATCTTATTCAAAGTTTCAAAAAGGCAGACCCCCAAATTATCTAGTTGGTGTAGATCCGTAGTCATTCCTTGCCTTTCTATTGATTGCCCGTAAGTGATTACTATTGTCTTATGACTTAAAGTATCGGCTGCCATGTTTGCTTTCCCTGGATGATATAAGATATCAATGGCATAGTTTTTTAATAGCTCAATCTATATTTGTTGCCTTAGATTCAAGAACATCTGCTTGAATGTATATTGTCTCTTACAGTTAGTATATATATCAACATGAACTCTAGACAAGTATTGGCACTATAATTTTAAAGCAAATGCAACTGTTGCTAGCTCAATATTATGTGTTGGATAATTCTTCTTATGTGTTCAAAATTTTCTTGAGGCATAGACTATTACCTTACCATGTGCATCAACATGCATCCTAGACCCACTCTTGAAGAATCACAATGCACTACATACCTCTTTGTATCTTATGGAAGTACCAGTATGGGTGTGAAAGTTAACTTATTCTTCAATACTTAAAATCTTCCTTCACAAGAATCATTCTATTAAAACTTGGTTGCATTGTGCATTAGCTTGGTTAGTGTGCAGAAATAGAAGAAAACCCTTCAATGAACCTTGTATAATAACCTACCAAGCCTAGGAAACTTTAAACCTTCATAGGCATTATGCGTCTAGTCTAATTCTTCCTTCTATGTTTTGAGAATCAACCCTTATTCCTTCATCGAATACATTATGCCCCAAGAATGCCACTGATTTTAATCAAAACTCACATTTAGAGTAATTTGCATATAACTTTCAATCACGAAGAATCCACAACAACTGCCTCAAATGATTAGCATGGTCCTTTTTTGATCTTGAATACACCAAAATATCATTTATAAATATTTGCACAAACACATGTAATAATGGTTAAACACTCTATTCATCAAACCCATGAAAATCATTGGTGCATTTGTTAGTCCAAATGATACAAAAACTTATAATGACCATTTCTTGTTTAAAATGTTGCCTTGGATATGTCTTTCTCTCTGGCCCTTAATTGGTGATAACTGAAACATAAGATAATCATTAATAAACATTTAACACCTTGTAAATTGATCAACAAAACATCAATTTTAGGAAGGGATATTTGTTCTTAATTGTCATCGTATTCATCTCTTGGTAGTCAATACACATTCTTAATGTGCCATTTTTCTTATGTACAAATAACATGGGTTTTCCCTAAAGGGACATACTAGGCCTTATGAATTTTTTTTCTAAAAGTTCTTTTAATTTCTCATTCAACTTTCACAGTTCTGCCAGGGTCTTTCTATATGGATAGAAAGAGATAGGTTGAGTACCAAGATCCATAATCAATACCAAACTTTATTTCTCATTCTGGAGGCAAACCTAAAAGATCTTTAGAAAATACATCAAGAAATTAATTTACCACTAGAACGGATTGAAGAGTTGGAGGCTCTGCATCTACATCCCTCACTCTAACTAGATATAATATTTACCCTTTATATATTAGCTTTCTTGCCTTAAAATAAGAAATAAACTTACCTCTTGGAATCCCAATATTACCCCTCCATTAAAAATTTGCCTCTTTTGGGAAATGAAAATGCGATGGAAATGCACACTTTTAGTTTGACAATCTACTATGACCTAGTAAAAAGATGACAAATCCATACCTTATAATATCAAAATAGACCATTTCTATCTCAACAACGTCAGCCAATATATTATGATCATAAATAGTCACTATGAAATTATGATAGACTCTTCTAGCTATAATAGACTTGCCAATCTGTGCAGACACTTCAAATGGCTTAAGTAGTGTTTATGATGTTCTTTTGAACTGTATATTAATAAATGGAGTGGAATATAATAAGCGCATAGCTTGGATCAATTAATGTATAACATTATGTGAAAAGATGAATAGTGTACCTGCAACCACATTCAGAGAATCCTTAAAATTCTGTCGATACACTAGAGAATACATGTGATTCTAAACATTGCTAGAACTAGCTGCCCTCTTAGAACCTCTACCATAAACAATTGGCACATGTTGAACCCTACCTAAGAAAGGTACCGAGGATGATTATGCAACAGTCAATCTAGTAGGTCGTGCCATATCACCCCTGCCTCTTTTTGGAAAATCGATCATTATGCCACACTAATAACAAGAATCTATCTTAATATGAAATTCACCTAAATGATTCTTCCCACATTGACTACAAATCCATCTAGGAGGTCTTGATTGGCTTGTACTTCCCTACTCTTGGTACCTCACTACTTGCGAACCTTGACTCTCACTTTTTTGCTTGAACTAATTTCCCCTAATCCCTTCAAACCATGGTGGATCACTTGTAGTAGAGTAAGAAAGTGATGGTCTAGGCATTCTACTAAACAAATCAAGGCCTAAACTCACTTTAAGATGGTAAAAAGTGCCTTGAAGATCTGTCACTCTTGAAGGCCCTCTATTTAGCTCTTGTGCCTTTTTCTTTGCCTTTGATCCTTAATGTTTTGTGTAAAAGCCTATATTATTGCTATATCCATGTCTCTATCCAAAACAATAATACTACAATCTCTAACCAGATACGAATCCAATCTATCCACATATTGATAATTCTATTCTCCATATTAGTTACTATACTAGGAGCATACCTAGACAAAAAATTAAATTAGAGACTATACTCCTACATGCTAGTATTACCTTAGAAAATATTTAAAACTGATTTGCATGGGAATCTCAAATCTCAAATAAAATTTAATGATCACAAAATACTGCAATAAACTCTTCCCAACTAGCTGAAGGTGCACCTATACCCTTAGATTTTTTTTCTAAGCATCATACCATAATATAGCCACCCATTTAATGTATATGCTACTAGATCAATAATCTTCTTACAAAATATTCATAACATCCAAATCCCTTTGAATTTAATTAACAAAATCTTGTAAGTATTTGTTAAGACCTGAATCTGTGAATGTGGGAGGGTCCAATTTGAGGAAATCTTATGTCCGTAGACTAGCTACACTATCTACACCACCAGTACCTGTAGTTGGAACAGCTTGTCCTTGACCTTGTGCAACAACTATACAAGTCAACAATTTCACTGTATTCCTAAATTCTTGCTAAGTAGCATTAATAGGTAGTTATAGGGGAACTTCTCTCCTTCTTAGCTTTTCTAGAGATAGAGTAAAAGAAGTTTCTGATGCAAACTCATCTTAAGCATTTCTTTGACTAGCTTATCTAGGTGGTAACTTGCTGGTCTCTTCTCAGATAGCCATGTCTACTTGCTTACTTTTATTCTTACTCCTTATTGTAATTGGCATCTTCACTATTAAGAGAAAGAATATTTAAGTTAAATACAATTCAACTTACATCATTGATTTTATCGCATAATCTAAGAAATAAAAAAAAAGAAACAACTCCCAAATGTCCCATAGCCTCCTCCTTATAGATGTGGTGCACAACACACCCATAAGAAAATCTCTATATAGACATGACTTATGGAGCCCTAGGATGACCTACTTAGACACCACTTTTGCCATGCCTCAAATCCCATTGAGATGGACAGGTGCCAAATATCCCAAAAGACCCAAGAGAACCAACTTATAGCCTTACTATCCATGTGAATAACTATGATAATAATGAAGCTTTGACAAATGTATATAAGCTTTGGTAATGATAAAAGACTAACATAGAGATAGGCCCTAACCATATATATGACTTGGCTGATGAGGACATAACTGTTAAGGAACCAAACATAATTGCACTTGATACATTAGTCTATAGAGCCTCTATAACAACGACAAACTTAGTCTAGGTCAACACAAGCCTTGCCTTACCCTTAACTATGATACAATACCAATATATAGACCAAAACTCGATAAAGCTCCAATAAACCTAGAGCTCACCAACTATAGTTGATTGTCTTCTACTCCGATTGAGAGGTCTACTAGCTGGAGCACTTGTACCTACAATCATGAAGCACAGTGTACCCTATAAGAAATATTTTTACAAAAGAACATACCGAATATGTAAGGCATAAACTAATCATATGTAAAATATGATTCCAAAGGAAAATAGGTACAAATGTTTAAAGAAGAATAAACGACCACCTATGCTTATAATTGTGAAATCATGAATCAATGGATCTTTTTTTACTAGGAGAAGAACTCACAAAACTTGTTATTGAAAGTACCTTTCTCATACTAGCACTTAGAAGAGTAAATGTGTAGATCTAGTCACAAACATATTTTGAAGTACTTTAACACACAAAGGAGTTGTAACAAGGTATTTGAAACATTGGAGGTTGAACGCTTCCATTATGTATTATTTGAAAAGAAGACCACTTTGGAAGCTTACTTTATAATGTAAGAGTTAAATTCATGCAAAAGAGTGGGATTAAGAAGCCTTTCTTACTTTTTTGTACAACTCAGATTCCCCCTAGATGACCTCCTTCCTCTCAGACAACTAATCTACAATAGAGTAACTAGTAAAACTAGTATTAGTAGCTAACCAACACATTTGGGATACTCAACCTCAATAAAATAGTAGACGGGTAGGTTATGACACCTCCATCTACATCGATCCCATCATTAGAGAAGTTCGTTGTAAATATGGATTCTTTGGCATCAGATTTCTATACTCAGGTATTGGTACTTGGGGGAAAGAATACAGATGTAGAGGAGGTGATAAATACAACAACAACAACAACAAACCCAGTGTATTCCCACCTGGTGGGGTCTGGGGGGGGTAAGATGTACGCAGTCCATACCTCTACCTCTAAAGAAGTAGAAAGGCAGAGGAGGTGATAAATGAGATAGAAAATTATTTGAAGCTACATAGAAAGAGAAAGTAAATAGACAAGGCTGAGAAGAAGAAGAAAGAGAAATACGGCAAAATAAAAAGAGTAAAGAAGACTAAGCAGACCTTCGACGTACATGGTTTGGATATAATTGAGGTACTATATGATAGCGTTTCCATAATTTATGATGTCAATATAATTGATGAGAGGGGAGGGGGTACAAATATTGACCTTATGGCATGATTAAGTGCACTAGCCACCACCGGTGTCACTTATCTAAGAGGGCCATGACCATATCTGAGGCTACTAAATTTAAGGAGTATAAAGGGATCCCATTTGTGACCCCACCTTATTAGAGTATCAAAGGAGGCTAGTGAGCCACAGGTATGTACCTTACCCTAGTTTTACATTTTTCTTGCTTTCGTGCAAAGGAGACATTGCATGATCTCTAAGTTAGGGGTGGGGGTTTACCACAACCAAGGTTTTTTGTTGTAATGTATCATTTCCCTTAGCTATGCTATCTAGTTAGAACTGGTATATTTAGGTGTTTTTATTTTGGTTTTATGTTATTTTTGTTTTATGTGTGAAACTGGGAGAAAAATAGAAGAACTTGGTGCAGTTGAAATAAAAAAAACATACAAAAATGTTTTGAATTTTCTAATGATACCTCTCTAGAAAAATGTTTATGTTGTATTATGTGCTTAGTAATCCCATTATAATGATAAATTTAGTAACCATAGCCTAACTTGTATGAATTGGATAGGTAGTGACCAAATATGTAGCCTTGAGCCAAGTGTGTATAAGGTTGTTCCTAGTCGGCATGTATGTGCGATTGAGAACTTGCCCTCCAGTTATTCTCTCTAAAGTCATAGGATAGGAGGTTAGGAAAGGATTATAGGTCATTTTTTATTAAGTCCACTGAAAGCCTAATAACCTACCAAATGAAAAAAATTAATATCCCTTTATCCCAAAATTTGAGTCCAAATAGACTTTTTCTTTGAATTAGCCTATTCACCTTCCCAAACATTTACTATGAACATTCTTTGGCCCTGGTACCTCATTGGACACTATGTACCTCAACTCAGGCAAATTGCATAAGTTGAGGGTGGCTATAAGAGGTGCATAAAAAGGATGGGTATGTAGGAAAAAGGTTAGTAGAATGAAAGATGACTCGATAGCGGTCTTGTGAAAGATAAAAGAAAAGAATTTGAAAAAAAAAAAGAAAAAGAAAAAGAAAAAAGGTTGTGAAAGAAAATCATACCCGAGGTCTGAAAGGTTGAAGAAAAATAAAAAGTAGGGAATTACAGCTAGATAGTGTACTGCCAAGGAGGAACAAGCTACTTTACCCATATATATACACACACACATATATATATACAGACATATATATATACACATATATACATATATATATACACATATATATATTCACGCACACACACACACACATATATATATATCACACTTGTCCCTGATTTTACATTACAAGCCAATAAAAGTCCTATAGTAATCCTAATCCGACTGTCTAAAGTCTAAGACACTTAGAAAATAAGGACAATCCTATAGTGTTAAACACACACTACTTGAATTCTTTAAGAAAGTACGTGATTTTCTTTAGTTTTGATTTTGATATTTTCTGCATATGATGAGTGGTAGGTACTTTGCTGATGTGAGGCATAAAGGTTTTACTGTAGGTTGTTGCTTGTTCAGGAAGTGTTATCGATTTGAGTGTTGGGCTATATGTAATTAATGTAATGCCATTTTTTACTCCCATTATGTTATAGTGAGTGTGTACACGCAACATATATATTGATGGTCTTGGAGGGTGTTGAACATTTTTCTGTTAATGTGAGCTTAAAATGGTTTTGTGTAAATCTAAATGTTGTATTAATCTTGGTTTTTATCTTGGTGAAGTATCATGCTAGTTTAGTTGAGTTTTGTTTGCTTGAGGACATACAAACGATCCAAGTTGAGGGTGTTAATGTGTCATGAACTTACGGCACATTCGACAGATAAAATGGTAGATATTTGCAACTATGATGGTACTTTTAAGTGGATATGAAGTATTTTTGGGTATTTGTATGTCAAACTAGCCCAAATAAGTGAAGTGCTGATTTTTCGACTTGAAGGGTATAAAATGACCAATTGTATGACTGTGGGATTTGATGATAGTTGTAACACACCATCATGGGTTAAAGTGGAGGATGCACTCTAAGTATCACACAAATGAGGTCTTCGTATGATCATACATTGATGCTACGATCATACAAATTGATTATGGAAAGAGGTACTGTTAATAGTATTGTAGATGTTAAGTAAAGAAGATGAGACAAAAACTTCCCACGATTATGCCTAGGAGTCACAATTGTACTAAGGTGTCGTGGGATGGAATTTTTGACTTGAGGTTTGTAGAAGTTGAAAGTAAGAGGATCAGACAAGAAAAAATCACAATAATACTTAGAATCCATGATCTTGTACTGATTATCCTTTATGCAATGATATGTAAGATGACAAAGTCCATATCAAACCTACAAACACCAAGGACGACTGTAAAATCAAACCACGATTACACCTTTACTCGTCTGAGGTGTTAACTCAGCATTTAAGATAGGTTTTATTTTTTCTGTAAACACTCCTTTTGGTTCTTGTGTAACAGTGTGCACATTATGACTACTTACATTGTTTATTTTTTCAAGGTATATATTTTTTCTTGGAATTAAAAACATTAATTTTTAGGGTTTTAATTCAAAGTGAGATCTTGGAGCTTTTCAATTTATTATTGTGAGTTCATAATTATGCTTTCTTATCAGAATTCTTCTTTTGTTCTGGCAATTATGAGTGTCTTAACACCAAAACTGGGATTGTGGGAATGATGATGGATTAACAAAGCAGTATTCATATTGCAGGGTGATTCTACAAGGTTGTTTGGACATGCATTGTTAGTTCTTTATGCTTTGATTGCTTTTTGATGATGCACAATATTATGACTTACCTTATCTCTACTTTAGACTTTAGTAGGGATAATCAAATGGGAATAGAGAATCAATTAAAAGACTTGGAGCTACTAACCTCTATTTAGTTAGGCTTTAAATGGTAAATGGGAATGGATAAATTGGGATCATAGATAAGGGTTAGTAATGTAAAACCCAGGACATATGAACCTTATGCGTGGATATAGTCATCTACAAGGGGTGTAACATAGTCGGTTAGATGATACATAACCTATCAATTTTCATGTTGAGCACCACAAAAGATCACTAAGCACAAAGAACCTATAGAGTTATGAAGTTATGGTAAACACAGTCCTAGTGCCTCTCTTATATTGATAACAAATCAAATTAATCAACACTTATTACTACTGAATTCTTTATTTACAAAACCCCCTCCTTTAGTGGAGATTGTTATTGATTGCCTATACATATATCTTGATTGATTGTTTGGCCTATTTCCTGTGGGATTAACCCAACCTAGTTGGGTTCTATATTTGATCAATAATCGCTTTATACTTTATTAGAGGTGTAATTTGAGTAACATCAGCATCCCCTAACATATACACATTAAACAATTCCTAAAACAACCCCAAATATCCTTTATCATAGAAATTAAATATTGAATTGATCATCCATTGAGTTCTTAATAAAAATATATACAAATTCTCCATCAATATATATAGGAATAGGGCAAAATGGGTAGTAGCCTTACCTTAGTTTTTATGATAATTTATTCTCTTAACTTGCAGATTAATATTTTTATTCTTTCACACAAAAACCAAAGGAAAAGAGAAAAAAATTCTTAATAACCAAGAAAAATAGGACTGCCAAGCTTATAGAGGGTTATTCTGTGATTTAAACATGAAGAAAATAATTCCCAATAGTTTTCTTAAGATAAGCTTAATTTGTTCACTTACCTTTATCTTGTAAGAAAAAGAAATCCTAAGAACCCTAATAGAATTATAGGGTTGTTGTAAAAGTTAAGAGAGAGCAAGAGAGAAAACTCTAGAAAGCTGTTTTTTGTCTAAGTTAAAATGGATCAAATGATATGATCCTATTTTAAAGGGATCTGTTTTGGCCGACCTATTTGCCTATTTTTTGCCATAAAATATCAAGTGATGCAACTACTTGTCCATTTAAGTTGGGACTTGATGGACTTAAACTTGTTGGGCCTTGGTGTCACGACCGGATTACGAGATGATGGCACCTACCAAATTCCATTAGTAGGTAAGTCGAACCCTAGCCCAGATCTATTCACAATAGGTTAACTCAGTGGAAATGCCCTGAAAGGGCAAAAGAGGTATTACAACAAAATAAATAAGCAAGACAATAAAAATAGTTTAAAGGTAGCCATAACATAAAAAACCATTGCACGACTCGACACAAGAGCTACTATAAATACAATCCAAGTCTAAAGCAGTCAATATAATCTTGTTTTAAAGCTAAAGACTAGGCATAGATAGATAGAAGGAAATGGGGCAACTATGGCTCAAAGAGCTTACCCTATCTCTGAAATCCAACACAACACAATCCTTGAATCAATGGCAGTAACTAGTACTCGAATCTGTAACAAAAAGGTACAAAAGTGTAGGATGAGTACAAGAAACATAGGTACTCAGTATGCATCATCAGCCAATTGAGCTAAATCGTGATATAATTATGATAAAATGCAAAACAACATAACTAAGTCAGGTTAAGTAAGAAAACATGAAGTAACTTCAACATCGATGTACATGAATAAGTAAATAACCAGAATAATAGCATAACATAAAGAATCAAACACATGCTAATTTAACTATAAAATTGCCACCCATAAGCCAATAAGTGCAGAAAATTAAATAACCCAAAGCAAGCCCCCATAAGTATGAAGGGTACAATCAAGTAAAGCCTAAATCGAACCATCATATTCCATTTCCCAAGATACAACTAGAATTCATCCATGAATTCCCTCATTATAACTATTTTCTCACCTTTAGACTTATCCAGTATCCGGATTCTCAATTTTTTCACCCCAAAATCCTTAATGTCATATCATCAATAGCATGATCAATATCATAGTAATAATCAAAATCAAACCAGTAAGTATGTAATAAATATCATAATTCATAGTCGGATTCAAATAGTAAATATAATCAATAGCCGAGTTTGAACCGGTAAATATATCATCAATGTCATCACCAATATTCAGACTTAAATGATAAGCATATATCATCATATCATAACAAATAGTTGGGCTCGAACTAATAGATATATCATCAAGATTATAATCAATAATTGAACTCAAACCGGTAATCATATATTATCATAACATGATCTTTAGAATAATCAATAAGCATCATCTCTCAATATCAACCCATTATAACCGTCGAGTGACAAATCTCCTTAATATTACCTCACTACGCATTTTTAAGATATAACACAAACGTACAAAGGTTTACATGAACTACACGAATCTTGGCCTAAAGTAGGTTGAAAGTTCCACTTTTAATCCCCGAAGTCTCACGATAAGCCACGATTCAACCCTAAGGTAGTAACGTTGCTTAAAACATGAGAAACTAAGTTATTTATGCCTAAATTACGATTTTCAAATAGCCTAAAAGGAACAACTAGCCCAAGTGTTGACAATCACATCTCCACCACCTAAAACCCATCCCAAATCTAACATGATATCATAAATATACTATGAACTAGCTCAATCTATAGGGAGGGTGAAGCCTAGTCTACCTGGATGCCGAAGAAAGCTCGAAGGAACCACTAAATCATTGACTTTCCCTTTTGAGAAGCTTCCATAAGATTCCATACTATCAAAATCACAATCTACTCATCAGCATGAGAATAATGATACCCATATTGCACCATTGTGTTTCGGAACCAAAAAACACACTAAAATCTCATATGGGTCCCATTTATAAAAATCGAGTTTTCAAAGTCAACCCAACATCTACTCACACTCAAGTAGTAATTACCCTAGAAAAATGGGTGAAATCTTAGGTATATTGGTGCTAAATAAAGATACTAAGTTCTAGGGATTTTATGGAAGAAAAAGAAAAATCAACTACAAAGATGAAGAAATCATACCACGAATCTAAAGAAAAATCGTGTAATAATCATTACCCAAGCTCCCAAATCACCCACAAGCTCTAATTCCAATCTTAACTACTCTTTAGGGTTTATGTATTTTTAGAATGCATGAGGAATGAGCAAAAATGAGCAAAAAATTAAGTATTTATACCCTTTCCAAGTGTTCGGGTATCACAATCGCGACCCGACCCTCACAATCGCCATATATTGTGGCTGTCTGTATGAGTCGCTATCACGATATGGCACCGCGATCATGAAACTTGGTGCCTAGCGAGGCTATCATAATCACAACCCCTGGCTAGCTATCAACGAGTGCACTGGGATAGTTCCAACTCTCTGCCATCCCCTCAGGATTCACCCAGAATATCGTATACACAAAAGGACTATGCTACCCTATAAAATTCAACATTCCAGACTCAATGTTGCAGTTAAAATATCCATCTATGATCATTTCAACTAAAATTGGGTCCCACACCTATTTTCTATTTTCTTAACTATCTGATCAATTGGTCAAAATGAGCTCGAGTGCCTCGGGACCCAAACCAAAAGTCCACCTAGCCTAAAAATCAACATTCTAGAGTTCTTGGAATAGTCAGAATTGGAATACAAGGTCGTTTATCTAATTTTTTTCTGGTAGCCAATTTGAACCAATGAAGACTCCAAAAAAAGAAATTGGCTCTAAAACCCAAACGAACTACCTAATAATCGAACTGTCGGTCCCAACAAGTCATAAATGACTTGAGATTGCTATAGAAAAGATCTAATGGTGAAAATAAGAATAAATATGAAAAATGACCTGAAGAGTCATTACAATATCCACTACTAAATGGACTTTCATCCTAGAAAGTCAACGATTAAGATGTACCTGAAGTCTCGAACAAGTAAGGGTATTGGGTTCACATCTCGCTCTCGATCTCCCAAGTAGCCTCCTCCACTAGGCGGTGCCTCCACTGAAGCTTCACTATGGGAATCTCCCTAGTGTACAACCGCCTGGCATCACTAGCCTATCTAACTTAACTGAATCCTATCTAAGCACATGAGACGGATTAGGAATATATCACCACAACATAAAAACATAGAAAATCGAATAGATAGCAATAAAATCTAGAGGTAAGGCTAAATCATAAGCCACCTCACCAATTGTGCGAAGAATCTTGAAAGGTGTAATATATATGGATCTGAGCTTGTCTTTCTTCTTGAACCTCATCACACCCTTTATGGGTGACACCTGGAGGAATACCTGATCCCCAACTCCAAATATCAAGGAACGAATCCTATAGTCTGTAAATGCCTTCTTCCCACTCTAAGTTTCTCTCAACCTATCCTGAATAACCCTTACTCTATCTAACGACTCCTAAAGCAAGTCAGTACCATGGGGTCTAACCTTAGAAGTCTCAAACCATCTAATTGGGGAATGATATCACGTACCATATAAACCCTCAAAAGGTGATATATCAATACTCAAATGATAACTATTATTATATGTGAACTCTATTAAGGCTAAGTGCTCCTCCTACTAACCTCCAAAATCTATAATACAAGCCCAAAGCATATCATCGAGAACCTGAATAGTTTGCTCTAACCGACTATCTGTTTGTGGATGGAAGGCAATACTTAGATCCACTTGAGTACCCAACTTCTTCTAAAAAGCTCTTAAAACTCTAGAAGTGAATCAACCTTGGTCTGAAATGATTGATATAGGCACACCATGCAAATGGAAAATCTTACTAACAAAGATGTGAGCCAACCTCTTGGCTCTGAAGGGCATTTTAATAGGAATAAAATATGTTGACTTGGTCAACCGGTCCACAATACCCAACGGGAAGTGTAGGGAAACCCACTAACAAAGTCCATGGTGATCCACTCCCATTTTTACTTTGGAATGGCAATCTATGAATCAAACCACATGTTCGTTGATGCTTGACCTTCAAAACACAAATACGGCTATCAAATCTCAAGACATAGTCAGAATCTATGGTAGTCCTCTTGGACTCACTACTCAACACCAGATCACAGAGGATGTGAAGTCTATTATTCTCAGACTGATGATCATAAATCTGCTCAAATAGTAAAGATCTAGCCTCAATACTAGTGAGAATTCTCCTAAGGTCTGAAATATCATGTCACACTATTAAGTTGGCCAAAGACTGAATATCTTGTGCCAACAGCCTCTGAGAAACTAAAATACAACCCATGCTACCCATACTCACTGCCTTTCGACTCAAGGCATCTGCTACTATATTTTCCTAACCCGAGTGATACAAGATGGAAAAAATCATAATCCTTAAGCAACTCCATCCATCTACACTGGCTAGAATTAAGCTCTCTCTGGTTCATAAGATATTGAAGATTGCGATGATCGGTGAAAATCTCACAATGCACACTGTAAAGATAATAACTCCAAATCGTACGCGCAAAAACCACCGCCGCCATCTATAAATCATGAGTGAGGTATGCTCATGCACCTTAAGCTGCCTCAAAGCATAAGCAATGACATAACCCTGGTGCATCAATATACAACCCAAACCAATACCAGAAGCATCATAATATATAGTGAATCCCTCACCCTCAACAAAAAGAGCCAAAATAGGAGTTGAAGTAAGGAACTCATTAAGCTTATCAAAGGTTAAATCACATTCCTCAGACCATTGGAAAGGAACTTCCTTCCAAGTCAATCTAGTCATAGGTGCTGAAATAGTAGAAAAACCCTCGACGACTCATCTATAATAACTAGCCAAGCTAATAAAGCTGCGGACCTTTGTCAGAGATGTGAGCCTGGCCCAATCATGAACAACCTCAATCTTCACTGGGTATACTATATCCAATTTGTAGACGCCACATGCGTAACGTATGTCATCGAATCCAGCCAAAACTCACACTTAGAGAATTTAGCAAAAAGCACATGATCTCTCAAAGTCTGGAGCATAATTCTTAAATATTGTGCATGCTCTTCTGTACTCCTCAAATATACAAGGATGCCTCAATGAAAACAATCATGAAGGAATCCAAATAAGGCCTGAACACTCGATTCATCAAATTCATTAACGTGGTTGGGTAATTAGTCAACCAAAAAGAAATCACCAAGAATTCATAATGACCATAACGGGTCCTAAAGGTTGTCTTTGGGATATCCGAGGCTTGAATCCTCATGTGATGGTAACCAGATCTTAAATCAATAGTCAAAAATATCGTTGCACCCCAAAACTGGTCAAACAAGTCATCAATGTGAGGCATAGGATAATGGTTCTTCACTGTCACCTTATTAAGCTTCCTATAATCAATACACATACGCAGGGAGCCATCTTTCTTATTCACAAAAACCATAAGAGCTCCTTATGGAGACATACTCAATCTATTGAAACCCTTTACCAAGAAGATCCTAAAACTGAGAATTCAGCTCCTTAAGCTTGGCAAAAGCCTTTTGGTAAGGTGCCATAGAAATAGGTCGGGTTCTAGAATGAATATCAATAACAAACTCAATCTCACAGGGAGAGGGTATACCAGGTAGATCAGTAGGGAAAACATTAGAAAACTCACAGACTTCAGGAACAGAGTCAAGTGATGGACTCTCCATACTAACATCTCAAATATAAGCAAGAAAAGACTCACAGACCATCGAAATAAGTCTCCTAGCATACATATAAGAAATAATCTCTATCGATTCACGACTAACAGCTCCATGCCACACGATCGAGGATATATTGGGCATATCTAAGGTAATGGTCTTGGCAAAATAATCCATGACCACATGATAGTAGGATAACCAATCTATTCTTTGAATCACATCAAAATACACCATGTCTAATATAATATGATCAACATGAGTATAAATATCTCTAACAGTCACAACATATTATCTGAATGCCTGATCCACTACTAAAGAATCACCCACGGAAGTAGATACACGTTATGGCATGGATTATAAATCCCAAGATAACTCTAACCGTGGGGCAAAATAAGCAGACACAAAAAATAAGTGGATCCCGAATCAAATAAATAAAAGGCATATTGTTGGCATACCAAAAACATACTGATAACAACAACATCCGAAGATTCAACCTCAGATCTAGGAGGCACAACATACAACTAACCATGCCCTCCACCTGGCTTGGCTCATACCTAAGAACCTTAGGGACTACCCCTACGACCATGCATACCTCCTATAACTAAGGGATGAACTACTGTAATAGGGAAACACTCTAAGATAAAGCAATAATCTCCCCATAACTAGGGCAATTACGCGAATAATAAACACAACCTCTACAACTATAACATGTCGCCTGTGCTGAACTAGAACTAGAAGATCCGACTAATCCAAAATAACCACCACAACTAGAATATCCAAAAAATAGACCCCTCAAAGATTGACCACTACACTGACTTGGGTGATCACTGGAACTAGAATAATCTCCATCAGTAATCTAGCATGCTGCTAGAATGACTCTACTAGGCTAACTCTGAGGTTGATACGACTGATGAGGAGGGTACCTACTCGGGAAACCACTTTCTCTGATATGAGAGCTACTATTAATCCTTCTAAATCTATCATAAACCAAGGCCTCTTATCGCTTCCCCTTTTGTCCTTGCAATGCATCTCCTCCATCACTTAAGCTTGATTAGAAATTGTTTACGGCCCCACGAGCTCGTTCTTGACCTAAATCTTGACCCAATCTTTAATGTAGCCATATGGGTATTATTTTACTCCTAATGAAGTGTCTATTATTATTTTAATTACATGGTGGTATTCTAGGATTGTAAAGCAAAGGCAAATAATTTGTGGACTATTTAAGGATTTGCGATTCAGCATTGAGATAGGCTTCTATCTACTTTTCTTTATAAGATAGTGTTATTATATATATTGCATGTTAGATAAGGATGTTAGGATGTGATAATGGATAAACCAAGGTGACTTAGCCTAAATTATGAGTTTGGGATTAGATGGGTGAATCAACCCTTAAGATGAAATATATATTATGCTTTTAGGATTATATTACCCTAGGTTGCTAGCATGTTAGGAATAGATGAAAATAATTACTATTTAGTTTAAGGTTTACTTTGTTATGCGATGGATTATGTTGGTTTCTCAAATATGGTTATTACCAGTTATACATTATTGGGCCCAAGGTCGTGATTATGGTATTAGTTGGATTTTGGGAAGTAATTTGTCCTTGTAAAGGACGTGGTTGTAGTATATATAAGTTCTGATGCATATAATTACATTGTTTAGATATTGGTGATGACATGCATATATTTGTTACATTCATCCTTAATAAAATAGTAAATGGTACGATTCCAACTAAAAATATAGTTTACTACTATTTTTCTAAAAAGGGGTTTATACCCACTTTTCACTCTTAAAATGGATTTTTTTATAACGTGAATTATACCACCTTAATGAATGATTTATTAGCCTTGATACTAAGAATGATGTTTTAAAGATTTGATCTAGATAGATTTTGATCAACGATTTTACCAGTACTATTTACTTTAGTCGAGAGACACTCCAACCCTTTCTATACTTTTATGATGATTTAGTCCCAAAATATTACCTTGGGCAATAGATTTATAGACTTACGCTCTTTTAGACATGGCTCTAGTCCTTGTATTTATATATACTAGTCTAGTCATACGTGCCTTACACGTGTAACATTTGATTATTTAAAATTAAATAATTTTATCTATTATGAAGATTTTTAATGAAGTATAAAAAGTTCAAATCACTTTTAAAAGATCCTTCACATTTTAATATAATAATTTAAACATACATATACTTTATTGTAAGCACATATACATTTTACCACCACAAGTTTTAAGTGGTTAATGGATCATCATGTTTATGTTTGCCATGCAGTACCTCTTTCCCTTGTTGTTAGAGGCTAAGAGAGACACATCAATTTGAACCATATTTGTGGCACGATTATTTTTCTTCTTTTCTATATTTAAAATCATTCCTTGCTTTTAAGATCTTATATTTATAAAATCATTGATTACATTCTTATTACGTACTTAAAACTTATAAAAATTTAGCATTTCTTAATTTTTTCTTATTCTAACACTTTTATATTTAATTCTAGATTTTTAAATCTTTCTAAAATTAAATTTAATTGATTTAGAATTCTTAATCTAATGAAAAAAGTATTAGCTGTCATTAATTTTGATTACTTCTAATAAGGAAAGATTTACCATAAATATATTTAATTGATTTTCAGCTCTTAAATATTAGGAAAAAATAGTGAAAAGACGATTTTGTCAAAAGCAAAGACTTATAATGAAAGGCAAGAAGTTCAAACAATATTTCTAAGGTCCTTCATACTTTTAATATTATATAAATGTGTGTGTATGTATCGTCACTATACGGAGTAGATTAATGATGATGATGGTTATTGGGAATCCTGGATCACGTCCGGGTTAGTTTATATGGGTACTCCCAAAACCCTTAGGGGCCCCTTCATTCGTAAGCCATCATGCCAGAGAAGAGAGGATGTCGTAGGTCCTTTCTTTATGATTCGTCGAGCTGGACAAGGTGTATAAATTAGGTTACATATTGTACTTGGATTGGTTAGAGTAGTATAGACTATACTTTGCATTTATCCTTGCATGCACATTGCCTATCACCAATATCCACCTCTATCTATCAGCCATATGTGAGGTTGTATAGGTATCGATAATGAGTGTTGATTGGACCATTTGGGTAATGGGGTCCGATTGAGGTATTATTGGTCCGAACTAGCCGGTTACTATATTGTGTTATTATTATGGTTAGTTCGTGATAGGTTGATTATTGGAATATACATTCAAGGTATGATTCTGATTGTTTTCTTTCATGATTATTTCATTATGGATAATTATCTCATGTTCAAACGTATGGATTAGAGACCCTAATTATGTGAGCACTAGTTCCTACTATGATTAGGAGGCCTTACGATGCTAGTATGACTTTTAGGTTGTACCTTTGAGTAAGCCTTATTTATGTACAAGTATATGTATCTATGGTATTACCACATTTCTCTCTCTTTCCTCATTTATTCATTTTTTATTTCTATTACTTGCCCTTGTATACAACTATATATACTTCTTCTACTCTTCATTTGTGTAT
The DNA here is from genome assembly GCA_030864225.1 of Capsicum baccatum var. pendulum. NCBI lineage: Eukaryota > Viridiplantae > Streptophyta > Magnoliopsida > Solanales > Solanaceae > Capsicum > Capsicum baccatum. Next base: position 112,581,612 of record CM061555.1, on the reverse strand, counting down.
TGACTAGTGATATACGGTATAGTGCTTAGGTCGTGGAGTATGGCTAGAAAAGGATAGGCGATCCTTACTGTCTCTTTAGCCTTATCATGTTAGTTCATGGATATTTGGGTATATTTTACATTCTTTCTTGCGTGTTATTTATATTTGCATTATCTTTGGATCTCAATTGTCAATTGCCTACTAATTACTACATATTTGGTACTCATACTATACTATGCACCCTACAGGTCGTAGTATGGGTTCTCGTTGTTATTGTGTGTGAGAAGTGTAGAGCATCCATGGTTCATAGATCTAGGAAGATCTACTAGAGTTTGGAGTATTACTATTCTCCCTCTTATGTATTAGACTAGTCTCTGCATTGTATTCAGAGATGGGTGTATTAGTATCTTCATTTAGTTCTTCACTTTGTAGTCTTATTATACTAGAAGATTTTGTACTTAATCCACGAGGTTTTGGGACTATTTTATGTAGTTTAGTATTTTATTATATATCTGTTGTGTTCTTCTTTTATTTCTCCTGGTAGTCCATTACTAGTAGTTTCAGACTATGGGTTGGCTTACTTACTGGTGGGTTATAGTAGGTGCCATTATAACCTGAGAAATATGGTCATGGAAATTGGTATCAGAGCCAGTTTTATCAATGCATTAGCATAATATCCAAGTGTCTAGTAGAGTCCTGCAGATTGGTGTAGCAACATCCGCAACCTATCTTCGGAAGGCTGCAGGGCATTCTTAGGAAGTTTTGTTCTTGACTCCTTATCGTGTGTCCATATTTCTATGAGCCTCGATTACATTCTTTGACTCTATTCAATCCTGGTTAGACAATATGAGGTTGTTAATAAATACAGACGACACATTAACACATGTTACTAGAGAATCAGTGCGGCATCGAACAAAAGGGTCAGGGATAGTGTTAAATATGGGGGGTTGCACCACAATATAAGGGACCAGGTCCCTTGGAGTCAGACACAAGCAATCAAATAGTAAAGCAGTATGAAACTAAAACTTTGTAGGAAATTAAAGAACACAAAGATTTAACATGGAAACCTCCTTGCTCAAGGGAGGAAAAACCACGACTTGCCCTCACAAGCACTCAACAATCCAATATAATCAAACTCTTGATTATAGACTCAAATGGGAACTTAAATCTAAGCTACACCCATTTGCAATAATTCTATTACAAACCTACCTTGGCAAATCTACCAAGAATTCACCTCAATATTGATTAACTCTAACCAATATCAAACTCAAGTAACTCTTCTTAAGCACTCTCAAGAACATAATAAAAGTATTAGTCTTATAATACGAGTAATTCAATTACAGACCAAGACTTGGATCAAGAACACACATACTCTCAGCACACAAAAGATTTGGACTTGAGCAAAAATTGAGTTTTTGATAATTTCTCTCTTTGCATAATTTGATTCCAAAAGCTGAGGAATAAAGGATCATTCTTTTCTATTTATAGATGGATAATGATTACGGTAGAAATATGATTAGTCCAGGTATCCTAAAAGGTACAAGCTCACCTTTGTAGTTTGTTACACTAAAAGACAAAACTGCATCATCATTAAAATTAGATATATCAATTTCTCCCCTTTTTGATGATGACAAACCAACCACATATTTTTTAGCATCAATGTCCATTCATCTCATTTAATCAGAGTGATCATTACTACTGTCGATGAATGTCCCCCAATAATTATACACCAGCTTTCCCTGGTTATTATGCACCATCCTTCAAATATTCTTCTCCCTATCAATATGCCTTTCAACATTCAACACATATGTAACTGGTATGTGGTCCCTAATACACCATGCAACACACACATCACCTGGTCCCTACAACCTGAATTCTGTATTTCCCCTTTTTGCATCATTTAAAAGTGATAATAGTAAACCAAGAGTAAAATAAGCACAAGTTAGTTAACTTATGGCCACTGGAGCAACACTAACATGAAGAACAACTTTAAAATTAAGAAAGAGATAGATGAAAACATAAATAAATATTCATTCATATGTAAAGGGAAAGTATCATTTCAGTGCATAGTTTAGATATTCCAGAGATAAAGCCATAAGAATCAATAAAATTTAAATAGGTGAAGGACTTAGAAAGAGGTTCTGGAGAAGTAGACCTATGTTATTGTTTTTTATAGCATGACAGTGTAATAATTCCTTGGTTAGATGCCCTATCTCTGCATTCAAGTCAGTTAGAGTTGAAACTCACTTCTTTAGTTTAGGATTCTCATTTCTAAGCTCTTCAGAGACACTTGGATCCTTATTAAAAAGATATGAAATTGTCATTTGCAATTTGCTAATTTTTGTATACTTAGCAGTTGTGTTGAGCTTCAATTTCTCTATTTTTTTACTGAGCTCCTTTTGATATATGTTACCTGATTTCTTTTCTAAACACTCAGTTTTGATCAGAGTCTTCATAAAAAATAGTTGTATCACAATTCTAGGAGTTCCATTTTCACAGACAATACCAAAATAATCAAACACTTTGTTTAACCGGAATCCCTAAGGCATGCTATGTTTTTCATTTTTCTCATGAACAACTTTATGTATGTTCACCATTATTGAAGAAGGTAAACTAATGAACTCAAAACTCCTAAGACACTCCATCATATACAAATCAGCAGCTAAAGTAATGTTTCTCTTTTGTGATCAAAGCAGAATCACTTTGTTAATAAAATCAAAGATTAATAATAAATCACTTTTGAGTGATTTGCTATTTACTATAGCCACAGATTTTCCTTTAACCTTTGATGTATTTGCCATGAACTCTATTGAGGGTTGTTGTTTTAAGACAGTTCTCACACCACTGATAGGAACATCCAGAAATTTCCCAAGTAACATAGCCTCAAGATTCAGCTTCTTTTCTTGAACAATAGTAGTCATCTTCAGTTTGTCTTCAGAAAACTCCAATGAGGAATACAATACCCTGACTACCTAATCAAAGACTATGGGAATGGGCTGTTTTATAAGATAGAGCCATTTCTAATGTTTAACAAGCTCAACTAACTCCATCATACCTAATTTTGTTAATACACTTGAGTTAAAAAGACCCTTCTAGTTAGTACCTTTTTTATTTCTCAAGAACTTGTTTCTAACTTCCTTAGGCACAAGATTACTTTCTTCCTCCCTTAAAGTAATTTTCCTTTTTGTGTTACCAGGTCCCTCTGAAGTCTGCTGCTTTATAGTAGGACTCGTTGATTTCTCTCCAAAACTTCTTTCTTTTAAACTAACATCTTGTGTCTTAGAACCAAATGGACTCTTTTTGGGTTATTTGATAGCAAGATGAGATTTTTAACAACCCAATCATCACTTTTCATTACACTTTCAGAAAGATTATATGTTTTTGGGGATAAATCTTCTTCAGTGATTTGATTTAAGAAGGAGTCTAGCTTTGAAGGGATGGGTTGAATTTACATGGTTGAATCTTTGAATGAAGGAAGATTTCAGACAACAAAGCTTCAATAAGAAGATTAACCATTTTCTTAGGTATTTCATTTATATGAGATTCATCTAGGAAGGTAGTTGTGATGACTGTTTTAGTCATGTGATGTCCTGAAAGGGATAGAGAGAAAGAAGCGGACTTGAAGTTCTAAAGAAGGTTTGAGAGTGGGTTTTTGTCTACACTAAATTTTAAGGACATGACTTATTTTAGGTTAGGTGCTCCTTTAAAAGGAAAAGGACCACAGATCTTGAAAAGTCATTAGGGAAACATATGTGCACAAGGATGGACTTTTGAAGGACGAGAAGATATTGAATTTAGTTTAAGGGTGACACATCTTTTCCTTTTAGGAAAAGAAAAATTCTGACACAGAGAGAGAAGACACAAATTTTTTATATTAGAACAAAAATTGCACATTCATGATACTATCCTGAGAGATGGGACTAGGTCTCTCTCTTTCTTGAGTGAATCCTTAAATTTGTGCAAGTCACATCTATCCTCTTCCAAAGTTATTCCCATGTGTGTATACCAGCAAATGTATGATACTGTGTTAGACCAACAAGTACATACTTTATCAAGGATACTTGTCTCTTGATCATAGCCATTTTTAGGGAGAAAAATTGATTCATCTAGTAGGTTAGGCTATTTTGATCAACCCCAGCCTCAACCTGTTCTTCATAAATTATTTCTTTTGAAGAGCCTTAGTAAATATGTTTGCTATTTAATCTTTGGTCTTGCAAAACTTCATGCAAAGAGCTCCCGTCTCAATAATGTCTCTCAGAAATTGATGTCTCACATCAATATACTTGGTCCTATTATGCTGCACTAGATTCTTAGACATGATCAGAGAACTTATATTATAACACATCAGAGGAATAGTATCTAAGATAATCCTAAATTCCTTCTGTTATTATTTTATCCATAATAATTGAGCACAACAATAAGCCTCAACCACATACTCAGCTTCAACAACAGATAAAGCAACTGAATTCTGCTTCTTAGAACCCCATGAGATTAAGGAAGAACCCAAAAAATAAGCCATTCCTAAGTTACTTTTTCTACCAACTAGATATCTAGCACAATCAGTGTAAGAATATCCTACCAAATCAAAACTATCTCCAGAAGGATAGTACAAGACCATGTCCCTTATTTCTTCCAGATACTTGAGAATTCTTTTTGTAGTTTTCAAATAAGACTCCGTAAGATAGACCTAAAATCTTGCACATATTCCCATACTAAACATAATATCTAGTCTTCTTGCATAAGATATAGTAAGGATTCAAACATCCCTTTATACATGGTATCATTAACTGAGGGGCTAAATTCATCATTATCCAACTTGGAGCTGGTTCTAATTGGAGATTCAATTGGCTTGGCATGTCCCATGTTATATTTATTCAATAGATGATGCACTTCTCTTGATAGATCATTGTCCCTTGAGAACTTTGCTTGATCTACACACCTAGGAGAAACTCAATTCACCGATCATGCTCATTTAAAATTCACCCCCATTAGCTTTGTAAACTCTTCACATAGGGATTCATAAGTAGCTCTAAAGATTACATCATAAAAATATATATGAACAATCAGTCAGCTTCGACCTCTGGACTTTAAAAAGAGAGGATTGTTAATTTCCCTCTTTTAAAGACATTATCTAGAAGAACTTTGAAAGTCTCTTATACTAAGCCCTAGGTGTTTTCTTCAACCCATAGAGAGCTTTGTATAATTTGAGTATCTGATAAGGAAAATCTTCATCTTGTAAACTTAGAGGAGGTATGACATAAACTTCTTTCTTTAAGATTCAATTTAGAAAAGAACTTTTGACATCCATTTGGAAGAGTTTGAACCCCATATAGGCAGCAAAAGCAATAAGAATCTTGATAGCCTCTATCCTTGCTACAGGGGAAAATGTCTCATCATAATCAATTCCTTCTTCTTGGTTATATCCTTGAACAACCAGAATTGATTTATTTCTGTTGATAGTTCCTTGTTCATCCTAATTATTTCTGTTCACCCATTTAGTCCCTATAATTATTCTATCAATAAGTTTGAGGACCAGGTGTCAGGCTTTACTTCTTTCAAATTACTAAAGCTCCTTCTATATTGCATTGATCTAGTTAGCATCTTTTAAAGCTTATTTCATATTTTTAGGCTCAATTTGGGATAGGATGCTGAGAAAACCATGAAATTTTTGGCTTGAGTTCTTATTTGGACTCCAGATTCCAAAGGTGTAGTCATATTCTCAAGTGGATGAAAATTTTTGTTCCTCTAGTTTGACCTTCTGAGATTAGTTCCACTGGGGCTAGGTCCCTGTGAATTTTGACTAGATCCTTCTTATTATTCTTTCACTGGAGCAAGGGTCTGTAACTAAGATCCTAGATCACTATCACTTTCATCATTCTCATATGCATAATTTATCCCTTGACCATCATCTTCAGTAATGTCATCCCTTTGAACAGGAATGAGTTCTTCTATTTCTGAATCTTTACCATCAACTGGATTCATTAGCTTTTCTGTCACATCAAAGACCACATGTACACTTTCTTCAACACATAAAGTTCTTTCATTGAAAATTTTGTATGCTTTTCTTATTGAAGAATATCCCACAAATACTATTTCATCACTTTTGGAGTCAAACTTCTCTAGATCATTCTTTCCATTATTTAGAATAAAACATTTGCATCCAAAAGGTCTGAAGTAGTTAAGCTTAAACTTTCTATTGAACACAAGCTCATAAGGGGTCTTGTTTAGGAGTGATCTAATCAAGAACCTATTTGTCACACAACAAGCAGTATTCACAGCTTCATCCCAAAATTTCTTTAGAAGCCCATTATCAATCGGCATGGTCCTGACAATCTCTATGAGGGTTTTATTCTTACTTTCAACAACTCTATTTTGCTGAGGAGTCCTTGGAGTAGAGAAGTTATTACTAAATCTATTTCAGTACAGAATCCTGCAACTTGGGAGTTCTTAAATTTAGTTCCATGATCAGATCTGAATTCAACAATCTTACAATTTTGCTTCACTTGGATCTACTTGGAAAAAGTAACCAGACCCTCATTGGTTTCATCTTTTGTTCTCAAGAACATTGTCTAGGTGAATCTTGAGTAATCATCCCCAATCAGAAACACATACTTCTTTCTACTTCTACTTTGGACTTTAACATGTCACATAGATCTATATGCAATATTTCAAGGTATTTAGAAGTACTCACCCGTTTCTTCAATTAAAAGAAGACCTAGTTTGTTTGCCCTTAAAACATAAATTACAAACCTTGTTATCAGGAAATTTCATCTCTGGCATGCCACGGACCAGGTCCTTGAAATCAACTTGTTTAGCAAAGAGGAACTTACATGCCCTAGCCTTCTATGCCATAAATCAACATCTTCACTTTGAATACTTAAGCAAGTTAATTCCCCATCAACCACAGACTCCAATTTAGTCGCATACATAATTTTAATCCTCTTGTCTTTGAGAATAACTTCCCTAAACTTCAAGCTTGACACAGTACAACCATCAGCTAAGAATTTGACCTCATTACTATTTTTACAGATTCGAGAAACACATAGAATACTGTACTTGAGGACATTCACATAGTACACATCTTCTATTGTTTGATATGGAGATCTTCTAATCTGTCCTACACCATGAATATTGCTCTTTTTATCATTTCCAAAAGATACACCTCCACCTTGAAGTGTTTTGATAGAAAGAAAGCAAGTGTTCCTCCCTATCATATTGTTTGACTATCCACTATCCATGAACTAATTCTGAATGCATTCCCCTCCTACTACTTACAAACATAGTTATTTGTTAGATTCGAGAACACACTTGAGTTTAAGTTCCCAATAGAAAGACAAAGGTATGCTGAAATCCCTTTTGGCCCATCTAGGTAGAGTTATTCTTCATATTTTTCAAGGGCATGTAACCCTTAGGATAATAATTCTCCTGATGGATGTATTTAGTTCTGCTAATTCTAGCTCTAAGCGATGACAATTTTCCTTCATATTTATATTTCTTCCATAATAAGTAGATGTATATAGAGGTTTTTGGACCCTATTTCTAATACCATGAACTGCTTTCTCTTGAGACCTAATTGATTGGTTTTGATACTGATATCCAATACCTTTACCATTATTGACACTCCAACCAATTAAATTAGAAAGGATTTGAGAGGATAGGGTCTATTTTAGTGATTTGTTAAGTTCTTCCCTTATGTGGACCAACTCCTTTCTAACTCTTTATTTGTATGAAGGGAATTCATAAGGTTCTTTCGAGAATCCCTAAATTTTATTCATGCTCAATCTAAAGCCTTAAAGCTTTTTTCTTCCCTTTATCATCAGAAATATTTACTTTCTCCAGTTGACTCATTAAACTCAAATTTTAGATTTTAATTTAGCATATTGTTCCTCTATTTCAGATATCTTGAGAGTGAAAGCATTTAATTCAATCTCTTGATTCTCCACTTTCCCTTTTAGAGTGTTTTACTTAGTAGTCAATTCATACACAAAATCAATCAACACATTTGCTATCTTTTTTATCTTTCTAGTAGAGTAGTTATCTATATTTTCCTTAATGTGTGAGAGAGTTACCTCAGTTTATTCTTTATCTTCAGTGTTTGCCAGAAGTGAAAACAAGGAATCATAGGTAATTTCACACTTATCCAAGGCCAACATAGACACATCTTCAAAGTGTTTTGCTTCTTAGATTCACTGAAGGAATCTCCCACACTGCTAGGGCCTTCTTCACTACATAGTCAGCTACAACCTTTCTTCTTGATTTTATTGGGACTTGGTCTCCATTCTTTCCTTTTTCACCTCCAGTCTTGAGATATTCCCGGTAATCTATTTTTTGCATTGGACAGTCCTTAATTAAATGCTCAGGACTTCCACATTCGTCACAAACTTTAACATTGCCTCTCTTTTTGTTGTTGCTTCTTCTTCTTTAAAATTGACCATGTTTCTTCATAGCTCTAACAATATTTTTTTGCCAAATAAGCAACATCAGTATTTTCTTCACTTAAATCATATTTTGAAGCCTTCAATGTGAGAGATTTTTTCTTTTTTGCTTCTTTCTTTTCTTGTCCTTGTTGCTTCTTGAGCTTATTAGTCTTTAGATTACCAATGAGTTCATCCATATTAAAAGTCTTTAAATTTCTTACCTCAGTAATAACATACACTTTGCTTTCCCAGGACTTAGGAAGAACACCTAAAATGTTTCTCACTTGCTTGTACAAAGGAATAACTTCTCCTAACCAGTGTAGCTCATTAGTGATTGAAGTGAATCTAGTATGCATCTCTTAGATAGTTTCTCCTTCTTTCATGGTGAAGGTTTCATATTGAGTAGTTAGCATATTAACTTTAGAATACTTCACATCAGTGGTGTCTTCATGAGTAGTCCTCAAGCAATCCCAGATTTCCTTAGCATTTTCACAGGCAGAAGTACTGTTGTACTTATCAGGTCCAATACCACGAATAAGTAATTTCTTTGCTTTGTAATTCTTCTTAGCCTTCTTTCGATCTTCATCATCAAACTCTCTCCTGGTTTTAACAACTATCCTTGTTATGTCTCTTTTTTTACCTCTCTAATAAACACATGTGGACCATCAAGTATTACATCCATCAACTCACTATCCTCAACCATAATAAAGTCATAAATCCTAGTTTTCCACCACCCGTAGTACTGCCCATTAAAATAGGATGATTAAGTGGTAGATTTCCCTTCTTTCAAATTAGGTGGAGCATCCATGATCAATAAATCACTCCAGGTATGAAGCTTTTAAAGTGCCCCCACTCTGATACCAATTGTTAAAACATGGGGGGTTTTACTACACTATGAGGGACTAGGTCCCTTAGAGTCAAACACAGGCAATCAAACAGTAAAAACAAAAAAATTCCAGGAAATTAATAAACACAAAGATTTAATGTGGACACCTCTTTTCTAATGGAGGGAAAACCATGGGTTGCCATCACAAATACTCGACAATCCACTATAATTAAACTCTTGATTACAGACTCAAATGGGAACTTAACTCTAAGCTCCACCCATTTGCAATAACTCTATTACAAACCTACCTTGACAACTCTACCAAGAACTCACCTCAATATTGATTAACCCTAACTAATATCAAACTTAGGTAACACTACCTAAACACTCTCAAGAACATAAGAAAAACATTACTCTTATAACATGATCAATTCAATTATAGACCAAGACTTGACTCAAGAACGCACACACTCTCTCAGTATACAAAAGACTCAGACTTGAGCAATATTTAAGTTTTTATCGATTTCTCTCTTTGAATAATCTAATTACAAAAATAAGGGAATAGAAGATCATTCTTTTTTATTTATAGCTGGATAATTATTATGGTAGAAATATGATTAGGCCAGGTGTCTTGAAAGGTACAAACTCACCTGTATAGTTTGTTACACTAACAGACTAAACTGCGTAGGATAGTGATAGTTGTACTGAATTTATGAAGACCCAAAACCTAGTCCCTTTTTGTAAGTTGATCACCATTAAAACAAGATATAACAGATAGATATTGAAGATCTTCACTATTAGTGAGAGGATTTAGGACCAGCCTAAGCTCTGGTGCAGTTAACTGCTTCAGCCTTTCGAGATTCAACATGAGCGATCCTGAGTCTTTTTATGGATGCCTTACAACTAGGGATGTCATTCTGCTCGTCGAGCAGTTCTCATGCCAAAGTTGGATTTTTTAGTATGCAAAAAGGTTCCTTGATGGTGCAGAGTATGAGATTAGATTTCTTGAGTGGGCTTAGCATATACTTATGCTTTTTCCTCCATCGTATGGTAAGGTACATGGATTTATTAGAGGATTAGCATTGACACTCTATTTCGCATTGAAGAACTTGATAGAAATCATATCTCCCTTTTCTTAGGTTGTTGATCATGCGAGGGACATAGATAAAGCATGTATTAAGATTTATGTAGGTGGTGGTAAGAGTCCATGTTATTAGTATAGTGCTAATGGTATTCTATTCAAGAGTGAGGCTCCTCCAGATGAAGGCTAGCTTTAATTACAGCCTATTGGTTTGAGACGGATAGCATCAGACTATTGGTCGTCCTCATATTAGTTGTGGTGATCATAGAGGACAGAGTTCTCATCAAACCTTACAAAGTATTTGGTATGGGTCTTCAGGTTGTGGCAGCCATTTTAGATTACAAAGGGCATCAGCTCAAAGTATTTTAGAAGCTTGTCGTAGTTATAGTGAGATTGGTTATTGGTCTAGAGAGTGTCTCAAATGTGAGTTGGTTGTTTATAATTGGCTAACATATATTCCTTGCCAACCTAGAGTTCCTAAGATATATTATGATTGTAGGAAGGGTGGTCATTTTAGTAGGGAGTGCCCTAACAGAGTTGGTCAGCCAGTTGGGGTCAGCTCATGTTTCTCATTAGGTTAGGGCTACAAGAGTTTTCTACGAATATAGAGAGATTGATCACTGGTCCATAGAGTGTCCTTGACATGGGATTATTAATCATTGAGCTCATCCAGATTAGTCTTATAGTATTATGGAATCTTCAGTTAGAGGTAGTGCACTAGTACCTCAATTGGTAGCTTCGACGCTTATTCCGAGTTTGGATCTACTCAGATTTATTCTCCCTCAGGTACGTTAGGTATGTAACTTTGTATTCCACTATGATAGGTGTGTCTTTTATTTCCCGCCTTTACCTTTTTTATTTATGCATATTGGGGTTCTCATACCCATTATTAATTATATGTTTTGGTAGGTTTATATTGATTATTGCGTGCCTTTATATTGAGTTCATGATTATATGACTACCCCCATATATGATTTCTTTTAGTTGCATATAAATTAGATCAATGTTGATATTTCCCTAATAGTGTAGCATTTAGGTTTGAGTCCCATTTACCTTGGCATATTAACCTTTTTATGGACTAATAGTGGTACTTGTTATTGATTTTCATTTTTGGGTACCACCTACTTTTTATATTGATGTTGATATTGTTGTTTTTATTATTGTCATTATAATATTAATTGACCCTCGCTTAGCATACGACTAGGCTAGTATTATCTAGTTAGAACTCCTTTCTTCATGGTTATTATTTATTAGTTTGTGTGGCTAGTTTGATTAGATGATTTCTCTCTAGTATCAAAGCGAGGTTAGTCTTTTCTCATCATTTTTTGAGTATGCTATATTGATTGTAGAGTGAATTATTAACAGTGAAGATAAGTTTACCTTCCATAGTTATGTTATGGTTCTAGAGTTGGAAATTGGGTTGTGTAGCCCTTTTTGAAGTTGAACAGTTTGGGGTCCATTCTTCTAATTAGTCTAGTTTATCATTGAAAGAGGTATTGATATTGATGTCGAAAGGTCTTGGGCTTGCATTCTAGGTTCGTTAGGATCATCTCCTGGTGATAGTTTGCTCTTGGTATTGGTGTAGAGTTGGATACTTTATTCTTGTTGTGATTTTGTTTTTTTTCTAAGTGAAGTTAGAGAGTTAGAGATAGGTGATATTTCCTATGATGATTTCCTAAGTTGGTGAACTAATCATTCATTGTCGTGATGGAGTATTGGATTGACGGGCTTTAGTCTAAAGTTGCATTTCTCTAAGTTACTAGAGTTCCAATTATCGATAGAATAGTTTGTAGCCTTGGTCATCCTTGGGTATGCTTTGGTTGTTCATTCCCTCCAACAGATATGGAGTCAATTGCTTGTGTTTTCATTCAGTGATTTATCATTTATAGTGATTTGTGTAGTTATATTTCAGTTTTAGTTCAGGCATGATTTAGTAAGGATATGTCTAGTTTTGATAATAAGGTTGATTTCAATATTTGGCCGTATTTCTAACTTGTTGGATCAGTTTTGAATTTGATGCCTTGGAATGTGGATGTGGAGGTTATGATAAATTTAGAGTATCGATGCTTACCCATCTACAGGTTTAGTTTGGGTGGTGAAGATCGAGTAGTTTGGCCTTGGTGTCAGATTTCAGCTAGAAGTTGTAGGACTTGAGTACAACCTTCGTTTTCAAATTTGTCTTAGTTGGAATTTCATCGATAGGCTATCCAAGGCTACTCCTTTTCTACCTATTTAGTCTTCTTCAGTTCAAATGTATGATGGTTGATAGGTGTTCTAATGATAGTCTATTGGCATAGTATTGGTTCCTTCATCTTTAACCTTGGGTTTCAATTAATATTGGGATTTTTGTTAGATAATTTAGTCAACGTAAGTAGTATACATGAGTCATATTCATCAGGTCTTTATCCTCGATAGATGGAGCATCCTTGATAGGACTGCTCATTGGTGAGTGTTAATGCTTCAGACTACCGACTATCAGTTTTAAGGGGTTATTCAGACCAGTTGTACCATTGGCATAGATTGCAGGCCTTGGTTATCACCATTTGTGTGCTCAATTAGCGCCTTATGGGATTATTCTCATGCTTTCCATTATTGATTTCTGGTGGATCAACTTATGTTCTTCAATGTTAGTGTGGCGAAATTGCAGAGACAGGACTCGAGTGACTTTCTTCTTGGTTTAGAGGGATAGCAGGTTTGGATAAGCAAAAAAGGATATGCTTGGATATTGGAGTTGAGTGCATGACTTATGTCTTGGTTTGCCTTTGGCTTGGATGAGTTTGCACTTGGTTGTATTGGTATCGGTGTGTCGTGGTTTGAATTCGTGTGCATTAGCCTTCCTCATTTAGTTGGGGGCTAGTCGATGGTTGAGGTTGAGGTTGAGTTTTTATTTTATGAGAAGGGAAGAAAGGAAGTTGGTGTAAAAAGGTATACCATATAAAAATCCCTTGGAAGTTTTGTCTCTTCTTCAAGGTTTTCTAGGAAGTCGTACTAGAATCATACAAGCCCAATACCTCGTCCTTTTGAGTTTTCGTGCTTCTTTTATCCATTTGACTTTTGCAGACGAAAGTCCTTTTAGTAGTAGAGATTGTAATGACCATCTAGGTCGTTTCCTTGATTTACATGCATTTGGTATTTTGGGCCTTCCTACAGTAGATACAGGTCATTTATGACTTACAGAATTTTCGATTTAGTGATCAGATAGTTCTTTGGATTTTAGGCTCATTTTCCAATTTTGGAGATTCTACTATTTAGGATTTGGTCTTGGACTAAAAATCCTAGCAGACTACCTCAAATTATAATTACGACAGAGCTATCAACTTTGGAACATTAATTTTAGGCTAGGAGGACCCTTGGTTCAGGTCTCGAGGCTTCCAAACTCATTTTGGGTTAGTGGGAAAATTATATCAAAATTAGATCTATAGGTGTAAGCCCTACAATTAGTAAAAATGATCTTAGATGAAAGTTTCAAAGTCTAAATTGAGTATGAAATATCGAATTCGGTATGGTAGCATAGTTTGTTTGCGCTCATGGGATTCAGAACGAATCAAGTGTTGGTATTGAACACCCTCAAGCCTATTAGTTCTACTCTATTCAAACCCATCAAATTAGGATTTCATCTACTCCATAGTATCACTAATCTCATCCTTCACCTATAATTTGACCCCCTCCAGCTATATTTTCAATTTTCAGCTCAATATTGGCCAACTATTTCAAGACTTTTTGCAAGAAATCATATGGTACTACAACATATCCATCATTAGGTGTGCGAGACATGGATAAACCTGGAGTGGGATTCAGTAAAACCAGGATTAAAGTCAATTGTGAAGTAAAAAAGATGGTGGAAGTACCAGTAGTAGTAGTCGTCTCGGGCCTCAATGCCTCAGTCTATGAACCACTTGGTGTATCAATCTCCATGTGTATGCCTAACTAAAATTCATTAGCTAATAAGGTCCCCTTGTCTGTAATTTTTCCTTGGATATTAAATTCATCAGGTCTCGAATCAAACAAAAATAAGTAATATGGCAAACCTGTACAAAGTGATCAATCTCAGGCAACTTCAAAACACCAACCTCTAAACATAAACGAGTAACCAAACATGGAAATGGTATATTCATTGTGGCTTCTAAAGCTCTATCTTAAATTTACTAGGCAATTTATTTGGCGATGTAATGTCATATCCTTTCATAATATTGGTCACCACGGTAGCTCGATCTAGGTCCAATATAATATCTCCAGTCATGGGCCCTAAGTAATGATGAACCAAAGATCACCAAGACTTGGCAATGAAGCTCAATTTGCCTTCTTGATTTGTGACTTACCACTTCCACCCACTCAGACTCATCTACTATGTAGCAATGATAATTTTCATCCATATATAGTGCACTATTTTATCCTCGATGCCAATATGCTTTAGTTTCACTTTCTTCATTTTAGCTATCCAATAATCCAACTACTCTGTGTTGGTCAGAAGCGTAAAATCTTGACAACGTAAAAAGCATAAAATGGTACGCTCTAAGGTGTATGCCTATGAACCTCATACCGACACGATAAAAAATAAAGGTTAACCCTTTGAAAGTATTCCCAGTAGAGCTTGTACCGTTAGAGTAACCTGATATGACATATTGAATTCCCAAACCAACTTAGGAATGTATATGCCAAATAACTCAGTCATCCATATAAATTGTACTTATTAAACAACATCTTAAACTTGTGCATCTCAGAAATACCCGTGGTTACCTATCTAGGCTCCTCCTAAAATGTCTCTATGATCGACCCTTGTCAGAAGTGACAAATCGTGATCATAAATATATTGCATACCCAGGACACAACACCTTTCAACCTATGGTGCTATTTGAACCTAGTTATAGGTGTCAGAGGTGGAGGACTATCTGTAGAGGCCGCCTCTCCATCATTATTTAAGATATAGTATCAAACTCAATCCTTTTTTCATCTTTTGAGGGTATATGTATTGAGGTCCCTTCATCATTACCGAATTCACTTTTTTCTTCTCCTTTCTTGAATTTTGAATTTTTTTCTTCTTCAGATTAGGGATTTCTTTCAGGAAACAAGGTAAGGTTCAAAGGTGGAGTAACTCCTGAATTCTGTCTTGGGCCCAAAATTCATTATTTGATGTAGGCTTACACGTCGCTTAAGTGAAGTTATGAGTGGATATTCATCCATTTTACTAATGGATTCACCAATAGTGTCATCTACTAATTTTTGGGTTGATGTTTCCTTAGTTCGTTTCTTGGTAAGGGTAGGTTTCCCCCATTTGTTGCTCCTTTCTTTGATCCATTTTTAGGTGTCATGGCACCTGTGGAGGGTTAACATTATTACTTCAGAGATTAAGAAAAAAGTATAATTATTTGTGTCACTGTCAATCATGAGGAGTCAACCAATGAGTCATTACTAAAGGGTATGATTTAATGGATGACTTATTATGTCAAACTCTCTAATTTGTAAAGTGTAGAATCTCAAAAAGAATGGTCATGATGATTCGTCAGATCTCTTAATGAAAAAGGAACCTAGAGTAGATTTCCTAAACTTCAAAAGCTTTAACAATTTCAACCCCAGTTCCAATGATCACAACTCACATGAAGACTTGTTGCCTTAGGGTATGAGTCATTACATCAATAGTGATAACTGCACAAAGGCCTTTTCTGCCATACATACTATTTCATCGCATTCCCTTCTTTAATTGGGCAATAAAACTTGCGATCACGATCATTAGAATGGTAGAGAACACCAATTCCTAATGTGCAACTATTAAATCATGTATTGGTGCTACTCAGACTTCACCTCAGACATACATTCAAAACAAGTTGTCGTACATATCAATCATGAAAATAGATTATTCACCCATTATACAAAGTTTTAGTAGATTTAACAAGTGATTGAGTTTTTAGTTTAAACAAGTCCCCTTTTAGTACTCAAGAAAATTTATCTAGTGTTATGCAAACTTAAACTAGTAACTGAACACCCACAGATGAATCTCAAAACCAATAATCAAAGTAACTATTTTACTTATTTGGATCTTTGAATTTGATGCTTGAAGGACCAACACAATAACTAGATTTGAACTTTTTGAAGTAAATAGGCAAGTAAGATTAGAGGAAGAATTTTCAATGATTAAAAGAGGATTGAATAGGGAAAATTTATGATTGGAGTCAGTATTGGTAGTGGAAGGAGTTATATGTTTAAAAAATGGGGAAAGAAGACAAATCAAGTGATTGATTGGAGTTTTAATCGAGTATATCGAGTTGGGTTATTTAAATTGTTGATTGATTCTGACCGAATGACCACGACTTACTCCCAGCTCATTATCAAGGGTGACAAATCATCACCACTAATTGTTACATAGGAGTTTATAAGACTTATCTGGTTTTGTAATTTATTACCCTAAGAAAGACAATGAGGACTCTTCATGAGGAGTGACAACTCCTTCTAAATCATCGTGAGACTCATGGTATGAATACTAACTTTGGCTTACCCATCTCCAGTCCTTGCAACTCATCATGATGAGTGTCTATGACACCATGAAAATTATTTTGACTCATTTTGATAGTTCTGAGGTGATGTCATCCAAACTACATCTTCCAAAAAGTATAATGTTGTCGTTGAATCAATATAGAATCCAATAAGGTTAGGGTCAAACCCACAGGAAATAAAACAAAATTCGATCAAATATTTGTCTAGGTAATTGGAAAGTAAGTAAAAGAGGAAGGTTTTGTGAAACAAAAGAGCAATAATAACAAGTGTTGCTTTATTTGATTTGTAATCAATATGAGAAAGGCACTAGGACTGTGTTCCCCGATAACTTCATAACTCCAAAGGTTCTTTGTACTTTAGTGATCTCCTATGATGTTTGGCATACATAATTGATACGTTACGTATCATCTAACTGACTAGATTACAATCCTTGTAGATGACTATCCCCAAGCACAAAGGTTCATGTGTCATGGGTTTTACATTACTAACTCCTATCTATTAGCCCAATATAGTCTTTTCCATTTACCAGCTCAAGGCTAATTAAATGAAGATAACTCCAAGTCTTGTTTTTTATTCACTTTTCCTATCTAATCACCCTTGCTAAAGTCTAGGGTAGAGGTAGGACATGTTTTAATGCGCGTACTCATTAGAAAGCAACCAAATCTAAAGAAACAACAATACATGCCCAACTACATTTTGAGAATCACTTTGTACTTCGAACACCACATGGTTAATCCGTCATGATTCCCACAACCCTGGTTGTGGTGTTTAGATACTCATAATTGAAAGCACACAATAAGAACTCATAGATGAATACATAATTATGGACTTACAATAATAATAAGGAAACTCCAAAATCTTAACTTGAGTTAAAACCCTAAAAGCAATGTTCATGAAAATCCCAAGAATGTCTTATAATCTCACAATATAATAGTGTAGAATATTTAGTAGTGTGTAACCTCATAAAAATAACCCTATAAGAGTATTAATAGATCAAATAAATTTTATTCTAAATAAAATAGAAAATTTGGGTCAGTGGCATCAGACAATAGGAAGGTTCGAACCCATGATTGCCCTTTGGTGCTCGTGATTTGGCTCATGGATGTCCATCTTTATATCTTCACTAGTATGGTTCTTTACACGGATCCATGGTATTAACCTAGGACTGCACTATGTTGTGATATAATCATCATATACTTCAACCATCTGCAACCATCATATATGAGACTTCTTCCTACGACTTCAAGGTACGGTCATGTTCATTCTACAGCCATGATTACCCTTGTCTGATGATTCTCACACTTAGTTCCTGGAGCTTTGTTTTAAGTTCCTCCTTCCTATAATAAAAAGGTGTGATTGTATGATCAACATACGGTGGTGGGATCTACTTGTCTGGTTACCTCCTAGGGACCCCTTCTCTGATTCAACCCACGACAACCTTTATATTATTGAGGTTAGATCCCACAGTCATGTCTTCGTTTATCTTATGCTTTTTAAGTCCTATTTTTAATATTTTCTTTCTCCGATTCTTTTTATTTATAATCATGCAAAAAATCATCATATCCACAAAAAAATACCCTCTTACTTGCAAATATTCATGTTTTAAGTGCCTTAATTATCATAATCCATGACACATCATGAGGTGGAGTTTCTGCAACCTTGAAATTTCAAATTTTTTACTATCAGTGACGATGGATGACCTCATGAATCATCTCCAGTGATGAAAACTCATGAGACTCGTGAGGTCTATGCAGTAACTTTTCATTTGTTTTTCAAATTTGGTTCAACAACCACCCACATGCATCAACAATTATTAGTTCTACACTATAGACGAAAAAAAAATGAAAAACAAAAAAAAATCCTTGGGTTTTCTCTCAAGCAACACTTGATTTAATGTCACAATATGGTGTGGCTAATTTGGTTACTCATACTTCACCAAACTAACCCATTGGTTACCTTCCAAGAAGTGACTGAATTAACATCGTGGTACGACTTAGGTATCTTGATTACTCAGGCTTTATCAAGATACGCCTCATGCATCACCTTGACCTCTTTAATAGTTTTGAGGTATTTTTTCATTGTTTAGACATTCGCTTCAAATCTCTTACCATCGTTATTCTAAAGATCAATGGAACCATAAGGAAAAATCGTCACCACATGATTTAGTCCCATCCATCTTGACTTCATATTTTTAGGAAACAAGTAAAGCTTATCAAACAAGAGAACCAAATCTCTAATAATGAACTCTCTCTTCTCAATCTTTCGATCATGGTACCACTTCGTATTTTTTTTGTACAAAGTTGAACTCTTATATTTTTTAAGAAAAAATTCATCTATGTCATTCAATATCTCAACTCTCAACTCTGTAGCATCACCTCATACCATATTCAACCTCTTAAGTACACACAATGCCTTGTGCTTAAGTTGAACAAGCAAGTGACATGCTTTTCCAAACACGAGATGATATGGAGAAGCGCCAATAGAAGTCTTAAATGTTGTCCAGTAAGCCTGTATTTCATCATCTAACTTTCTAGACTAATTCATTCTATTTGCATTCACCATCTTTGCAAGGATGGTTTTGATTTCCTAGTTGGAGATCTCTTCTTTCCTGCTTGTTGAGGATGGTAAGGTGTTGCCATATTATGTTTCACACACATATTTCTCAAGCAGGGATTTAAATAGAAGATTACAAAAGTGAGAACCCTAATCATTGATTGTGGCTCTTGGAGTACTAAATTTGGAAAATATATTCCTTCTCAGAAATGGTGTCACACTTTTTTCCTCATTATTTGGAAGCGCTACCTCCACCTACTTCAAGACATAGTCAATAACAATCAGGATAAACTTTATACTATATGAACTCAGAAACAAGCCTATGAAATCAATGTCTTATACATCAAACAACTCAATCTCTAAAATAGAGGTCAATGGTAGCTCATGCTTTTGTGAGATGTTCCCTTATCTTTGGCATTGGTCATAAGATTTTGCATAGTCATGAGCATCTTGATGAATGGTGGGCTAGTAATGCTCACATTACAAGATCTTATGACCCATTCGACAATATTGTGATGACCCCCAACTGGGAAGGAGTGACATGCCTCTAGAATACTCATTATTTCAACCTCTGGGACACATCTACAAATAATTACACCCACACAAATCCAAAACAAGTATAGGTCATCCTAGAAAAATTTTAACACATCAAACATAAATTTCTTTTGTTGCTGAAAGAATAAGTCCAAAGTTACCACATCACTCATCACATAATTGGCGAAATCTGAGGATCATGAAATCAAGTCTTTTGATGTAGTCAATACTTGCTGATCTAAAAATTTGTCAGTAATGCCAAGCTCATCTTTCAACATCAGCATTGCCTCTTTTTAAGTTCTAACTAGTGGTTGGCCACTTAATTTTTGGTCCCCTTTCGGTGTTTAACCACAAAATCAAATTCTTGCAATAGAAGTACTCATCGAATTAATCTAAGCTTTGCATCTTTTTTCGCCATAAGGTACCTAAGAGGTGTAGTCAGTGTGCACAACGAATTTCATATCAAACAAGTACGATCGAAAATTCTCAAAAACTAGCAAGTAGCTCTTGTTCCTTAATAGTGTAATTTCTCTAAGCTGAATTAAGTGTCTTATTAGCATATAGATAGTATGAAGTAGCCTTTAGCGCCTTTGGCCTAGAATATGCCATTATATTCCAAATATATTCTTAAATGAGTAGTCCAAATTCTTCATCTAGACAACTACCCAAGTATGTCTATATATCTATATATACATACACACACACACACACACATATATATATATATATATCACTTTAATATTTGATCATTTTCTAGTCAAGTACATATCACAAAACAATAAATGTCTTATACATGCCATTAAAATTTTTAAAAATACATTTAAATGAGTAGTGCATATTCTTCATCTGCTAAATTATTGCCAATAAATCCTTTAAAACTTATCGACCCTCAATTTTCAACTACCAAAAAAGACAAACACCAAACAAAACCTTCAATCTTTACAAAACATACTTATTTCTATTCAGTCCTTCACATTTATCTTCCTCTCTCGCTATTGATGTTCCAGCTTAGATCTGTATTTGTCATGGTAGTCACATAGACAAATGAAAAATTTTAATTTATCTCTAAACCATCAAACTGGTTTTTATATATCATTTGAAGGATATATGCCCCTAAATAATTGAAAAGATCTAAAGTATATAGCTTAACAATTAAAGAGGTAGAAGAGTGAGTGAGCAGCCAGCTCAAGCAAGCAGCTGGTGGTTGTCATGCCTTGTTTCAGCTGCATACTTGCTTCATTATTTTACTATATCACTCCTAATTAATTATTATATGTCATTTACGAATTAAAAATTAATAATATTAAAGTAAAAAATTATATAGATATTTATGACATGTCTGCACCAGCTGCTTCGACCGTAATTTTACTATATCACCTAATTAATTATTATAAGTCATCTAAATATTCAAAAATAATAATATTTAATTAAAAAATAAAATAAACATAAAATAATAGATTAACTCTTGATGTTTTAAATTAATTTGACATTTTATATGAGACCCACTTAAATTTTTTTCACAAGTATTTTTAGCAATTTTGCTATATCACTTCTAATTAATTAGTTATTATGAGTTATTAGAGACATGTCTGTTTCGCTACTTCAATCGTGATATTTAGTTGACTCAAAAACTTATAACATTGTCGTTTAAATTGGAATTGTAGAAAAAGTATTATAAATCACAATAATTAAAAACTTGAATTATTTTTAAAATATTATTGACTATCAATGCCACGAAAATTTGAACAAGGAGAGTATTATAAATTACAATAGATAACAACTTAAAATAGTAAATTACAATGTCCAAAAAGTATTATAAATTACAATAGCTAATAGCTTAAAAAATCTAAAAATATATTAAAAATATAATTGATTATCTAAGTATTATTTGTGTCACATAAATTGAGATAAAAAATAACACATATTGGGTCTGTGGTAGCATGGGCCCCTCAATATCTAGTTCTTATATATGTATCTTCCATTATTTCAACCTAATTAATTAGATCAATTTTTTATAGTAAAAAATATTAGGGGCTTATTTGGTAAAGTGTATAAAAATAATTGTTGAAAGGGTGTATTACTATTACAGGAATTAGTTATCCTGACATTATTTTTTATATATTATTTAATTTGATGTATTAAAAATAACATGTAAAGTATATTTGCACACAAAAATACCCTGCATTTTCTTTAGCTTTGTACACTTGTCAGGGAATTGTGTCTTTAACTATGTCGATATATTTATTAAAACTAGTTTAATGTACGTGCTTCGCGTGCGTATCTCACTTTATTGAGTTCAAACGTTACATTAAATAGGATATTTGTTTAAATAATAAAGATGAACACAATAATTAAATTCAATATCTTTTGAAGAATTTATTTAATTAAACCTAACATTTACCAAAAAAAAATTCTCAAAGCCAATCGACATTCATTTATCACCTGTAAATTGCAACAAAACAATATGATGATAGAGACATCAAAACAATATAATTAAATATAACTTTTATACAAAATTTTCTCAAAACTGTCTGACACTCATCTACCATATGTAAACTATAGCAGAATAATACGATAATAGAGATATCAAAATAATACAACTAAACTTTACCTTTACACAAAAAGAATTCTCACAATAGAGATATAAAAACAATACAATTAAACCTAACCTTTACCTAAAAAAATTCCTCAAAGCTGACTGACATTTATCTACAACCTATAAATTCATCTACGACCTGTAAACAACAATAAAATAATACAACAGTGATCACAAAGCTTCACTTTTGATGAAAATAATTCTTGTCTGAGCAAAAAATTTGACACTAAAGAATGAATTGAATTAAAACAAGGAAGATATATATGTATCTATCTATATATATATATATATATACACACACACACATGTTGAATTCTATTATATTGACAAAAATAGTGAAGAAGTTGAGGGGTTGAAAATTAAGCATTTATCAATCTAGACATGCAACCAAATCAAGTTTGATGAACATCAATCATATTTTCACAATAAGTAAACCAGTTTCTTCTCTAGTTTAACAAGCATCTTAATATTTATAGAAGTATTTTCTTAATAGAGTCCTATTTTAGGAGTATTTTCTATCCTATTTTAAGAGTATTTCTCCGATTGAACAGCACAAAGGAAAATATTAATTGATTCTCCTTCCATATATTTTAAGAGTCCCATATATTTTAGGAGTCTAGTTAATATAATAAAAATAATTAAATAATAAATTAAAGAAAATAGTGAAAAGACAGTTTTGTCTAAAGGGGAGTCTTTTAATGAAGGACAAAAAGTTCAAATCACTTTTCTGATGTTTTCACACTTTTAATATATTATAGATCCATAATATTGATGATAGGGAAAAGGGTCTAAAATATACTCAAACTTTGATGAAATTTACAATAGCACGTCTGAACTTTGCGGGGGTCCTATATATGACCCCCCCCCCCCCCCCCCTTAAATTATTTATTAGTGTATTTTAGTGACGTTTATAAGCTAATAAATAGATAAAATTTATATATAAATAAATAAAAGAGTTTAGAGCAAATAAATGTCAGTAAAATATGCTAATAAATAATTTAGGGAGGTCATAACACGCTAATATATAGTCTAGGGGATCATAGGGTTCTCGTAAAGTTCATGCATGTTACAACAAATTTCATCGAAGTTTGAGTATATATCAAATCATTTTCCCTTGATAGTATCATAATTTGTTATGTTCAGATATTATAAATAGAATAATACGAAATATGATGTATAACTAAATGAAAAAATAGTATCAAGGGATTAATAATATTAAAACTCATACATGTATTTTCTACGATATTTTATATCAAATGATCCCGTAACGCGGAAAAAAATATTTAACATAAAAAATAACAATGACCAACAAAGGTTGTGGTGGATTAATATTATGGCGGAGTGGTAAGTACTCTTTAATCGTTAACCAGAGGACTAGGGGTCGATCTCCCCCTTGAGTACGCAATCGCCTTTATTAGGGAGGGATTTATTTCCAATGTAGACTTTCCAACGCCAATTTTAATTTAATTGGACTCTAATGCAGTTAAAAATCATAAAAATAAATAAATAAATTAAATTGAAAGATAACAATGAAAACTTTTAAGGGTCGTCTATAAAAACATATATATCCAAATACTGTATAATAATATTTTTTGTAAAAAATAGGGCCGACTGAAGCATAAAGCTTCTAAAGCTACTGCTTTAGGCCTCCAAAATTAGGGGGGCCCAAAATTTCCTAAGATGTGTATATATTATACTTAATTTTTTATATATTTGATATTTTTAGTTTGAGTATGTTTTTTTCAATAATCACTTATTTTTTAAAATATAAAAAGTATTTTTATTAACTTAATCCTAATTAAATACCTTAAATAAAGAAGTGATTTTTGATGTTATAGAGCTTAATGTATTAGAGCAAGGATAATTCTAAAAACAGTAGATAATTCCTTCTTGCAATTCTAAAATATCACTTATTATGAATAAAAATGAAAAGGTTAAAACACCATTTATCTAAGAACAGAGGAAGCAATTATGTGCGGCGTTCAAATATCGAGGATTAAATGGATTATTTTTGTATAGTAACTTTTATATTTTTTAGACAGTATTTTAAGTTGTAAATTAGGATGACTTATAGTAGTTGTCAAAGTCAAAAAGTTTGAAGCTCGAAAAGTAAAAATTTTCATACAAATTGAGATAGAGAAACTATTTTAAATTTAGTATATGAAAAAATAGAAAAATAGACCTCAGGTAATATTATATATAATATATGATTTTATTCTTTTTATAAAATCTTGAGACGTTACGTTGAAATTTTTCTTTGGGCCTCTATATTTATCGAGTCGCCCCTAGTAAAAAGTATATTATATATAAAATAAAATATTAAAATATTTATGATAATCGTCATTTATGTCATGCACATAATAAATTTTAAGTACTAATATCTAAAAAAAAACTAATTATAATGATGTCTATCAGAATAACTTCGTGAGGGAATGTTATGGATGTTTGCCTTTTTTATATTTATATTCATTCTAATTTTGCATACATTTGTTTGTAACAACTATTGACACCCAATTTTGACTTCCTGATACTCCTCTTAGGCTGTTATTTTACCAGAATTATTAATTTTGAACATCAATATTTTCTACGCATTATTTTAGTATCAAATAACATTTGGACATGTCACATTCACAATTTGAGAATATACAATTTATTTTTATTACTTTTACATTATCATTTTTCATATTACATATAAATTATTAACTTAAATATAACCTTTCATGTAATTTGAGAATATTTTTATTTAATATTCACACCTGTAATTTACAAACATTGATTATTTATTATAACTATTATTATTATTACTATTATTATTATTATTATTATTATTATTATTATTATTGTTTGTAATTCATATAACATTAATTTTATATTCGTAGTTGATTTTTAATATCGACATCTGATTATTTTTTCTCGTTATTATTATTGCATTTATTAAAATAGCAATCCTAATTCAATTCAATTTCCCAATCTATTTAAATTCTAGCCAACCTTATACTTAATTGATGTCAATTTTAACCTATTTTTTTTAGTACAATTTGATTCAATGTTAAGTCAATTGTCATCCTCTTTTCAATTTTAATCATAATCGTCAATCTCAAATGATCGACGACGGAGATTAAATCTTATTCTTCTCATAAATAATTACCCTTACCCTAACCCTAACTACTTTTAATAATCATCTACAACTTTTTCTCTCTCCCTCTCTCTCTTCTCTCTCTATAGAAATCAGTCAGGGCCGGCGAACCTCCTCACTGCCTGTCGCCGACGACCGCACCTCCGCCGTACCTCTCTTCCAAAAACCTCTCTTCATGCATCGCCGTTATACCAACAATAACAGACACTCACCGCCAGCAGTAGCCGGCGGAGCATCCATAACTATCGCCCCTGCTCCATTCTCCTCTCCTGCTGGCGATCACCACTCCTACAAGAAGTGTTGACGCCGCTTCTACAATCACCAATAGTTGTTTAAACCCACTGTCTCGCCAGAGTAAAGAAAGACCCGTGTGATACATCAATGGTTTGGACGATTTGCAAGGTTTCAGATTAAAATTCTTTATAAATTCTTCTCTGGTGCGATTTTATATAATCCATTGTGTGTTTAATTAGGTCAAATCTATATGTGTTGCATAGGCTGATTCTCATGATTTATACATTTTGATTGTTAATTCCTTCTCAATCTTTTCAATTTCATGATTATTTGCATCCCTAGACTACCACATCTGAAAAGCCCCAATTTCTATCAACCTTAGATAACCTTAATTTTTAAAATTGGGTACTGATTTGCTAATCTTTGTGTTCTCGTCTATCAATTGAAGCTGTTAAATTAATTGGATGACACCGATAGAAAGGAGTCATGATGTATGCTAAGACCGATTATGCTTGCCCCTCCGCTTAAATATGATTCTGCACTGATTTTTGATACAATTAGCAAAATACTATTTGACGTTATTAAATGCTGATTGTTTGATTCTTGATAAAAAGTTTGACAGTTCACCCTCCTAATTTAGATAATTTTGGTGTTTAGTTAATTTTGATAAGGTCTACGATTTTCTTTTCTTCCTTTGCATGACAGCTTTGTTACTTGAATAATTTAGGCACATATGTGATTTGTGGGTGATTGAGAACAACTATTTGGCTTAATTTAATATTTTTAATCGAATTAATAGCTTCCTTAGAGTAAAACTCACTATAATGTGCAGTTTTTGACAGATTTGTATGGGTTTATTTATGATAACTTAGCATATTTTCCTCCTCATTACGAATTCTTTTATTGAGTTTTTTTTATTTGGATTTTTTTTTCCTCTTTTATTTCCTCAATTGATGTTGAAATATTTTCATCCCGTTTTACTCCCCCTAATTAACTAGGTGAAATATTCTTCTTCCTTTTACATGGTGACTTCTTCACTATATAAAGGACCCACCTCATTATAAGAAAAATCAGAACTTTTTCACTGGCGATCACGAAAAAAAGGTTTTTAACTACTTCGGCTTTACAAAAAACAAAAATAAATTATTTTTTATTCTTTCGGCTGATACTGCTAAAAGAAATTTGGAGTTGGTGTCTCACTTCGATTGCTACGTGTGTGGGTTAAGGTGCTGATTCTCAGACTTTTCTTTACTTGGTTGTCGTAACTAAAATGGTTAGTTTCATAAACAACATATTGAATTATTAATCCGATGTTTGTCTTGATTGCCTTCTAATTTATATTAAGTTGTTTGACATGAGATGTTGGTGAATTCATCATTGTCTCCGTATGTTCTTTCAATTAGAATGCTATATGTTTGTTTGTTGTGCATTTGGGATATGTTGTCTGTACTACAGATGCTATCTAGCCCTTCGACGTAAATGAAGAGTCGTCGAAAATTGGGGGATGTTGTTAACCCTAATTCCTTATGTTTTTTATATTTCCTTTTCACTTTCCCTTTTTTTGGACGTGTAATAATTTATTGTACAAACAATGTATTGTAGTAATAAAATGAGAACTGCTTGAGGGGGCGGGGACTATGTGATTTTGTTCTCACTTAGGCAAATCATTAATTTTGGATTAACAATAAATTGTTTTTATCACCTAGAAATTTCATTCTAGAGGTTTTAATTAACCTTCGGCCTATTAAATTAATTTCGAACTTTTCATTTGATTTATGGAACGTTTTTATAACTTTGATATATTTTCAAACCTTAATTTATTTTTACAGCATGCTTATGTAGTTTCCCCACATGTTTTATTAACTTTTTGTCGAGTCAATTCCTTATATTGTCACTCAACTTAGGAGAGTATCTCACTAAAGTCATTTTTTATCTTTTTTCTGTTTCAATAATGTTGAAGTTGAGTATCTCACTAAAGTCATTTTTTATCTTTTTTCTGTTTCAATAATGTCATTCAACTTTGTATATTTTTCTTATAAATTAATAATTGTTAAAGTAGTCCTTATTCTTTAAAAGAAAATAACCAAAATAGTCTCTTAAGTTAATTTTTGAATTGAAATGATCCATGTTCTTTAACAATATGAAAAAATAATATTTTATATTTATTTATTTTATGATTAATTTTTATAATAGGTCAAATTTAATTGTTAGTTTCTTCTAAAAATAAATATCAGAAAAATCATAATTCATATAGAAGACGGTGAATTTCTTTAACCTTACGACTCTAGCGAGTAGAAAAACAATCATATATAAATATTTTAAAGAATTTCAATAACAAATTAAAATATTGTCGCAAGACATCATGATAATATCATATATCAATCAACATCAAATAAAATTAGAAAAATTCATATAACCATTGTGTAATTAAAAATGTTAAAATTTTTAGATATTATTTTTGTCAATCTTGTAATATTATTTGGGAAAAAAATTATATTACCTCTTCAAATTGACTTTAAAAACTAAATACATCTCTCAATTTTATTTTATCTTTTGCTTTATAATATTGTGATATGTCTTTTTAAATTTCATTATTGCCTTCGTCCCATTTTAGTTGGTCGTCCTACTAAAAATAAATGACTTATGTTTGTTGATCACTTACTAGATCAAAATAGAATCAATTATTTTTTTTCATGATACCCCTACAATTCATAGTATACATTAAAATGTGAACAATTTCAATTTCAATATTCATTGTCCATATCATTAATATTGCTAAAGGGTAAAATAATAAAATTTTATTCAATTTTTTATTTCTTAATCACCGTGTAAAATGGAGTGCCCAACTGAAGAGGGATAGAGGGAGTATGTAATGAAGTAAAAATGTGAAATATAGTTGGAGGCATATTAATATTGAAGTAAAAGAATAAAGACTATTTAAATTCACGGTTTAACTTAAGGGACTATTTTGCTCAGTTTTTCCACAAAGAATAAGGACTATTTTAGCAATTCTTAGTTTGAAAGGAAAATGTACAAAATTGAATGATATTATTGGAATAAAAAAAGATAAGTGACTTTAGTAGAACATTTTCCTAAGTTAAGTGACAATATGAGGAATTAACTCACTTTTTGTCCTTAAATTAATTTTTCAGCACTATTTATTAATTTCCAGCAATTAACTTTAACTTTGAGCAGATTTCATAATATTTCAGCAATAAAATTTTAATCTTCAACATCAAATGACATTTTCAGCACTTTAAATAATATTTTTAGTATTAAAATTAATTTCTAGCAATATTCTTTTGATTCTCAGAAATAATTTCTTACATGTTAATTATTTTCGGCAAATGAATATGCTCCCTAAGCTCTAAAATTAACTCTTTTAACACTTTTACTGATTTATAACATGTTTTGCATAACGAAATTAATGGATATGACTCTCCAACGTATTTTACCTTATTTGGACATGCTTTTTAATAAATCTATAATATTATTTTGAAATGGTTTGACAATTACTTTTCATCAATAAATAATTACTTTTCACTTAGATATCATGCCTATAGATTAGTGACCCCAAAATGAGTAATTATTTGTCTTAACTTATAGATCACTTTAACTAATCCTTGATTATAATAAGAGGCTTCTTTGATACTTTTATATGCTAAATGTTGTCCTACGTGTTACGCGCTTAGAGTCTAACTAGAAAACCTAGTTTTATTTGTCTAGATCCCAAATTCAAAATAGAAAATTTTAATTCTTCTTGGATGATAGGTTGAGACGAATTTTAGATGTGTTAGCTTTATCCTTTTCTTTTAGAACGCTTTTAGGTTTGACAACCAGCCTAGGTGGCGGTAGGTAGACAATCGGAGGTGATGATAACCCAAGTATAATTAGACAATGCGACATACGATACTGTTATTCATTTATAATTCGGTTGCTGGTTAATCGGTCAGGTAATGATTAACAAGTTGGGTACTGATCTGAATAAAATAAATTAACTCCCTTGCTTAATCCTCTGTACTTGTTTTCTTTCTCTTTTATTTTATATGTTTATTTGCTTGGGGTAGTTTAGACTCTTTAATTTAATATATGTATTTTGTCATAAATTGTGCCCATTCTCTCTCCTCGCTTGTCTTATTTATATGCTAATTGATCTTATCACTTAGGTAATTGTAGTTAAAATAATCAAATTACATGTTTTTGTATTCATTACCTTACCACTTAGCTATATTAAGTTTATAAAATAAGCGACCTTTGTTTATCATAGAGAATCCCCACGTAAAGTATGAATTCGGTCGGTAACCACCTTTGTGGACCTCGAAAGGAGCCTAACACCTTCTTTTTGAAGTAATTTGAACCCTTACCCGAATTTCTAGGGAAATAGACTAAATAACAAGATAGGTTCATAATTAGCCTAGAATGATTTCCTAACGCACCTTAATTCGTTAGGTGGCGACTCTTCTCACTCTGTTAACAATCCCAAAAAAGAGTTGTCACGTCAAATCCCACTTTTTGTGAGAAAAATGAGGTGTGGCAGAATGAAGACTCTATTGGGAATACTTATAGGTTCTAAATATTACGAATTTGTAGTTTACGTGAGATTTTTTATTTGTCTGAATTTGTATTTATGATGTTTATGCAATGTTTTTTTTTTTAGTATCATAATTTATTTTGCTACATGTTAACCCTTTCCCCTGTTCCTTTCTATTTTTTTTATATATGCCTCTTCATGTTTATCCCATTTTTCTTTTTCCCTTAATATTTGACTATATATTGTGTTATTTTGTTGAATATGTCATTGTATTTTTGCTATGTGCTATGTGTTACCGCTTTCGATAAACTGTCATTTCGCTCATACTTTCCTCTACTTGGAACCTCCTTTATTTTCTTTTTACAAACGGTCGCGTGGTTACACAAACGTTCTTTCCTAAAACACCCTTTGGGAAATGCCTTATGGATCGGTTGATTAACGGTGCGTCGACAGTCACAAGCTTTTTCACTCTCAAGTTGTCTGCTTGAGGGAACCTTGTCAAAAATCACTCTTATTATCTGGAGTTTAATCGTATATTTCTTTACTGTGGAATATAAATCCTGATAAATCTAGTATGTCTTCATGACTTATATGGATATGTCAAATTTGTTATTTTCTTAATTTGTTCTTATATTTATATTTGACAATATTCCTTGATTTTTTCATCTATAATTCATCTCCACCCGCTTTTTGTGACTAGTTATAAGTCTCAAATTTTGAACTACGTCTGAACTGATTCTTGTTCTAACAAGATACATAGGCAATCTTTTATAAGGGTGCGGTCTTTCTTTTACAAAATATTCCTGTATTTAAAATTGTGAAACAATCTTTATCATTCAAATAGTTTTTCTACCAAATCATATTCCCCTTTCTTTCACCTTTTCATAATGTTATAAGGGTGAAAACTAGAACCTTTCTTTGGATTACTCGAATAATTTTTTGCACAATCTTTCAAATTCTCAAGTGTTTCAAACTAAATACCTCAGTTGAGTTAACTCTTCAAAATTTTCAAACTTTTGAAATCTTCAATCCTTCCATTTCTTTGAGACAAACTTCTTTAAACTTTTTATATGCATCTTTTAAACATCTTATCATTATTTACTTATTCACTCTATTAGCTTCAAATACAAACTTAGTAACTAGGTCTTGTTTATAGTCTATCTTTTATCTTTTGACATCAATTCACTTCTCAAGCTTAAGTTCTAACTCATCCATTCGTCCTAAAGTTCTCTTTGATTAGATGACTCATAATGTCATAGGATATCTTCTCTTATTCTGTATATTGGCTCTTATTTTGTTCAAAGTACTTTTGTTTAGGTTGTTTATCATTTTCCCAATCAACTCGATTGAAAATCCGCGATATGTTAAATATTCTCCTTACTCCTTCCAACAATAAATATTCATGCGATGCATCTTTTGATCGTGATAAAGTAATCCAAAATAAAGATTGAGCCAATAATCTTAAGATGTTCTAATTCCAAACTTTTATTGCGTTAAACATGGATTATAATATCACAAGTCACATATATGTGTCATTCTAGGCCTACCTCAAACTTAATAAGGCTCCATACACTATAGAATATTTTATTCTTGCAAATTAACGTGTTTATTCTTTCACTATACATCACCTTCACTTTACTAACTTGACTCTTTTTTTATTTTTATTTTATTTTTTTGGTTAATTTTATTTTTTTCCCCACATCGAAGGATCGATTCGCACATTTTCTCGCCTATTGCATTAATTGGAAAGGCTCAGACTCCTTCTCTTAAAGCTTAGTCACCAAGACAGAAAAATGGGTGATAAAAACGATACTAGTAATGAGCATTATGAGATGACCTTACGAATGCAACAAAGAATTCTTCAATTACAAGCGGAATTGTCACAAGCCTGTAACTTGTCTAATCTACCCCTACTTTAAATACTCCTCTCGAGACGTAAGCTGAGGGTAATGCCTCTATCAAATATCATGCCACGTTTACAAGCCATCCCTTATCATCACTTCCTATTTCATACCCCAAACAATTTAAAGCACATATACACACTTCTAAAAAATTATCCATATCCATATTCTTGTCTACCATAATGCCATACATATCAAACTCTACTAAATTCTCAAACAACATCATATGTCCATAATATGCCGCTAATATTTACCACAAATATGCTCATTTTCATGATCCAAGCAGCCATATTTTAGATCCAAGTTATGTCAAAACGACCCCATTCACCCATCACTAATATGAATCCAAACACGCAAAAAAAATCACCCTTATACAATTCGTGGTTGAAAAGGTTGGAACATCTTAAATGTAGTAAGGGGCTGAAAAGGCTAAGTTATGAGGACTTATGCATGTACCCTGATGTTGAACTGTCGGAGGGGTACAAACCTCCTAAATTCAAAATATATAATAGGACTGGAGATTCGAAAGTCCATTTGAAATTATACTGTGATAAGATAGTTAGAGCTGGTAAAAATGAGCAGATTCTTATGAAGTTATTCATGAGGAGCCTCACTGGAGATGGTTTATCATGGTATATCGCACAAGATAGAAAAAAATGATCAAAATGGACCGACATGGCCTCTAATTTCATAGAAAGAATTGGTTTAATATTGAGAATGCGCCCGATTGGTTCTATATTCAAAAGTTAACGAAAAACCTACTGAATCATTTTGAGAATATGGAATGAGATAGATACATGAAGCTCTTAAAGTGCGCTCCCCTTTAGAGGAAAAGCAAATGAAGGAATTTTTTATGTGTGCTCAAGAGCCTCAATATTATGAAAAGAAGATTCTTATAGAAGATCAAAAGCTTATTAACATCACCAAATTGGGTGAGAGAATTCAAGAAGGTATTAAAAATGGCATGATAATAAATTTAGAGGTGCTGCAAGTGATTAAGACTTCACAGGATGATGAGAGTGATATGAAGGAACTAAATATTGTCTTGGCTACACAATATATTAAAACCTCTCCGATTTACCAAACACCACTTCCTTCTCTTCACCCATATATCAAATACCTTCATATCCATTTCCCATAATGACATACAATTATCCTATACTATCTTATAATCCTACCTACTATCCTGCACAAGCTGCATACTTCTAAGTTCCTCCAACTATATTCCAATGACCAATAGCTTATCAAAATCCACCAACACATCAATAATTCAATCAATTCGTTAGACCTCGAGCTAAGCTTCTGAAAATTCCATCAAGACAATACACATTTTTTGCTGAGCCTATAGGCCAACTTTATGAAAGATTAAGGGTTGATGGCTACATTACTCCAATTCCTACAATTATAATGAATACATGTGCAAAAGGGCTTGATCATTTCAAAGTTTATGCTTATCATTCAGGGATGACAAGCCACACCACAGAAGAATGTCATGCTTTAAAGGGCAAAATTAAAGAACTCATTAATACCAAGGTGATAAATATGATGGGGCCATATCTTGATGTTTATTAAGCATAATTGGCATCAATCTGACATTAATTAAAGGATACCATATCGTTTCCTCATTCCAGGCTTTCAAGCACTTGAGTTACTATAATCTTTACATATATTTGGAATAATATGAATTTCTCTTATGTAGTTTAGACTACGTTTGATTTGATTCTCATTTAATAGGGATATGTAGGCGCTCCTACGGAGTTCGGTCTTATCATAATAAAATTTTCATATTTTTCTTGGAGCATACAATTGGGGCAAAATTTTTGAGAGGATCTCAAAAATTCTATGGAGAAGCATTTCTACAAGTTTAAGACTGATAAGATATGTAATTGGGGCAGAATTTGTAAGAGGATCTCAAAAATTCTATCAACCCTCTCGAACTACTCTCTCTCAAGAAACTCTCTAAGGCTAAGTATTGTCCTTAGAAAGTTAATTGGGTTAAGCACTACACTTTCTCAATAAATTATCCGAACTAAGCATTGTTTTAAAAATTTGATAGAGTTAAGCACGACTCTATAAAGAACTCTCTGAGGCTAGGCATTATCCTTGAAAATTTAATTTGGTTAAGCACTACCCTCTCTCGATAAACTGACTGAGGCTAAGCATTGTCTTTGAAAAGTTAATTGGGTTAAGTACTACCCTCTCTTGAGAAATTACCCGAAGCTAAGCATTATTTTGAAAATTCGATGGAGTTAAGCACGAATTTATCAAGAACTCTCTAAGGCTAAGCATTGTATTTAGAAAGTTAATTGGGTTAAGAACTATACCCTATTTCGAGAAACTAACTAAGGCTAAGCATTGTCCTTGAAAGTTAGTTGGGTTAAGCACAACCTTCTCTCGATAAATTGTTTGAAGCTAAGAATTGTTGTAAAAATTTGATAGAGTTAAGCATGACTCTATCAAGAACTCTCTGAGGCTAAGCATTGTCCTTGAAAAAGTTATATGGGTTAAGCACTACTCTTTCTCGAGAAATTGTCTGAAGCTAAGCATTGCTTCGGAAAGCTCGATAGAGTTAAGCCCGAGTCTATCAAGAACTCTCTAAGTCTAAGCATTGTCCTTGGAAAAGTTAATTGGGTTAAGCACTACCCACACTCTCTCTAGAAACTGTCCAAACCTAATTACTTTCGCAAATTTGATGGGATTAAGCACCCTTTATCAAGAAACTGTCTAAGGCTAAGCATTGTCC
The DNA here is from genome assembly GCA_030864225.1 of Capsicum baccatum var. pendulum. NCBI lineage: Eukaryota > Viridiplantae > Streptophyta > Magnoliopsida > Solanales > Solanaceae > Capsicum > Capsicum baccatum. Next base: position 112,546,592 of record CM061555.1, on the reverse strand, counting down.
ACTAGAAGTTGATAGGGTTAAGCATTACTCAAAGACGAATATTGTTTTATGATACTAAACATGATAAACATAACTACCTCGACGCCATTCAATGTTATTGCTTTACTGGATATGGTGTAGATTAAGAACGATCACTTCAAATTAGCAGGGCATTGCTCTGTCATGACAGATACACTTTCTTATCTCCTTTCATCATTATTATTACATTTTGTTTGTTTTCACCTCATTGTTTAATTTTCTATCTATACCATTTTTATCTAGTGGCAAGAAAAACAAAAGGCATTTGAGAATTATTTTTCTGCTGATTTTGAAACATAATTTTCTTTATTTCACTATCTTGCAATCTATTCATATTTCACCTTTAAAAACTCTTTTCACTCCCATCTTATCGACCCATGACATCGTTGTTTATTGCCGTCCTTTATCATTAACAATTTTTAGAAATATCATTCGTTCCTAAATCTAGAACTACATACGGCCTAACTCTTATAAGACCAGAGATATGTAGGCGGCTTAAAACAAAAGTCACAATCGTGTTATTTTTAGAACCACCCTCTTGTTGCTTCTATTCTAACAAATAATTCTCTCGGTCAGACAAAATTGGATACTACATTAACTTTCATTGCTCAATAATTTTTTCATCATTCTCAAGCAACGAAGGGGCAGCTGTTAACACCCAATTTTGACCTCCCAATACTCCTCTTAGGCTGTTATTTTACCAAAATTATTAATTTTGAATATCAATATTTTATACGTATTTTTTTAATATTGAATAACATTTGGACGTCTCACATTCAAAATTTGAGAATATACAATTTATTTTTATTACTTTTACATTATCATTTTTCATATTACATATAAATTATTAACTTAAATATAACCTTGCATGTAATTTGATAATATTTTTATTTAATATTTAAAGCCGTAATTTACAGACTTGAACAATTTAGGTAAATATGTGATTTGTGGGTGATTGAGAATAGCTAATTGACTCAATTTATTTTTTTAACCTAATTGATAGCCTCCATAGAGTAAAAGTCATAACAATGTGCAGATTTTGACAGATTTGTCTGGGTTTATTTATATTAACTTAGCATATTTTCCTCCTCATTACAATTTTTTTTATTGAGTTGATTTTTGTTTGGATTTTTTTCCCCCTTTTATTCCCTTAATTGATGCTTAAATATTTTCGTTTCGTTTTACTCCCCGTAATTAACTGGGTGAAATATTCTTCTTCCTTTTACGTGGTGACTCCTTCACTATACAAAGGACCTACCTCATTATAGAAAAACTCAGAACTTCTTCACTGTCTATCACAAATAAAAGGTTTTCAACTACTTCGGCTTTGCACAAAACAAAAAAATACTTTTTTTTTCTTTCGGTTGATACTGCTAAAAGAAATTTAGAGTTGGTGTCTCACTACGATTGCTACGTGTGTGGGTTAAGGTAATTATTCTTGGACTTTTCTTTAATTATTTTTCGTCACTAAACTGGTTAGTTTCATAAACAATGTATTCAATTATTACACGTTAGATTAAATGACCGATGTTTGTCATGATTGCTTGCTAAATTATATTAAGCTGTTTGACATGAGATGTTGGTGAATTCATCATTGTCTCCATATGTTCTTTCAATTAGAATGCTATATGTTTGTTTGTTGTGCATTTGGGATATGTTGTCTTATACTATAAATGCTACTTGAGGGGCGGGGACTATGTGATTTTATTCTCACTTAGGCAAATCGTTAATTTGGGATTAACAACAAATTGATTTTATCACCTAGAAATTACATTCTATAGGTTTTAATTAACCTTCGGCCTATTAAATTAATTTCGAACTTTTCTTTTGATTTATGGCACGTTTTTAGAACTTTGACATATTTTCAAACCTTAATTTATTTTTACAGCATGCTTATGTAGTTTCCCCACATGTTTTATTAACTTTTTGTCCTTAAATTAAATTTTTAGCATTATTTATTAATTTTCAGCAATTAGATTTAACTTTGAGCTGATTTCATAATATTTTCAGCAATTAATCTTTAATCCTCAACATTCAAATGACATTTTCAGCACTTTAAATAATGTTTTTAGCAATAAAAGTAATTTCCAGTAATATTCTTTTGATTCTCAGAAGTAATTTCTTACATGTTAATTATTTTTGGCAAATGAATATGTTCTCTAAGCTCTAAATTAACTCTCAACACTTTTACTGATTTATAACATGTTTTGCATAATGAAATTAACGGATATGACCCCCCAACGTATTTTACCTTCTTTTGACATGCTTTTTAATAAATGTACAACATTGTTTTGAAGCGGTTTGACAATTACTTTTCATTAATAAATAATTATTTTTCACTTAGACATCATGCCTATAGGTTAGTGACACCAAAATAAGTAATTGTTTGTCTTAGCATGTTGATCACTTTAACCAATCGTTAATTAAATAAAAGGCTTCTTTGAGATTATTATATGCTAAATGTTGTCCTATGTGTTTATGCACTTTGAGTTTAACTAGGAAACCTAGTTTTATTCGTCTAGACTCAAAATCCAAAATTATAAAATTTCCATATCTCTTGGACGGTAGGTTGGGATGCTAGGCATTTTAGAGGTGTTAGTTTTATCCTTTTCTTTTAGAACGCTTTTAGGTTTGACAACCAGCCTAGGTGGGGTGGGTAGATATTTGGAGGTAATGACAACCCAAGTATAATTAGACAATGCGACATACGACACTGTTATTCATTTATAATTCAGCTGCTGGTTAATGGGCCAGGTAATGATTAACAAGTTTGATATTGATCCGAATAAAATAAATTTACTCCTTTGTTTAATCCTCCGAACTTGTTTTCTTTCTTTTTTATTTTATATTTTTATTTGCTTGTGGTAGTTTAGGCTCGTTAATTTAATATAAGTATTTCATTATAAATTGTGCTCATTCTCTCTCCTCGCTTGTCGTATTTATATGCTAATTGATTTTATCACTTAGGTAATTGTAGTTAAAATAATTAAATTACATGTTTGTTTATTCATTACCTTATGACTTATCTATATTAAGTTTATAAAATAATTGACCTTTGTTTATCACATAGAATCCCCACGTAAAGTATGAATTCGGTCGGAAACGACCTTTGTGGATCTTGAAATGTGCCTAACACCTTCCTTTCGAGGTAATTTGAACCCTTACCCAAATTTCTAGTGAACTAGACTAAATAACAAGATAGGTTCATAATTAGCCTAGAATGGTAACCTAACACACCTTAATTCGTTAGGTAGTGACTCTTCTCACTTTGTTAACAATCTTAAAAAAGAGTTATCACATCAAATCTTGCTTTTCGCTTGAAAAATGGGGCACGACAACAGTTAAATGAGATCTAAATGTCATTACAACAGTTAAACGACAATACATACATATATATATACAGTTATATATATTTATATATCGTAAAGTTTATTATTCTTGTTTTTAACTTGCCATTATATGGTACTATCAGATCCATAATTCAAATGGTAAAACTTGAATCAATTTATTATATTTAGCAAAATCTATTTTATAAAAGAATCATTTTGAAGATAGTACCGTGATCTTTTAGATCTACATTGTAGGTTGTTTACCTAAGCATTTGTCATAACCCGAGGCTATTCCCTAGTCACGACAATGGTGCTTATGGTCATAAATGACCACAAGCTAACCCATAAACTGATATCTTCTGTGAGCACAGAGTAAAGAAGTAATATAATACATGTGCGGAAGATAAGATGATGAAATACTGTAAATCTGCATACTGAAATACGCATCAAAACATGTCTAAAATATCTAATAGAACACTGAAAATCAAACTATTTGACCGAACTACTGATAATACTAAAAGAACTAACAAAATTTCTAACTGATATGTCTGAAATCCTCTAACATCATGAGGAGTTAATGAGACAAACCCCCAACTAACTCCGACTGACTGAACTTTAAGAAATATCGAGATAACTGAGATATACAAATCATGTCCTTGATGGATGAGGACTCACCACTACTATAGTTGAGTAACGCAGAGCTGTCTAAGAACGGTTGAGAAACTATGTGTCCGAACCTATGTTATAAGACAACATAGCGTAAAGAAAAGTATACAGTCAGTATTTTGAATGTACATGTATATGAGATGAGAACTGGATGAAATGCATGACTAACTAAGCATGAATGCATGGACATGTAAGGTCTGAGAATGCAAGAAAAAGAATAAACATGTTTCTAAAAAAAAATCTATAAACTGAAAGACTGAAATTTGTATGACTGATTAACTAGCAATCTGTATACTTGGTCAAGAAAACCTAAACTGAAATGCACTAAAATATTGACTGAAACTGTGAGAGCTATCATGTAACTGATATAAACTATGTGAGCCATCATGGAGTCCAACGTTTGACCCACATTGAGGAGGGATATTCTATCCTTTCCATTCGAATAGAACCTGAACTGAAGTAATCACTAAACTAATCCCATATTGGACAAGGGGAACACTCTCTGGCGAGGCTCCTAAACCTACGGTGGAATATAGTTTCTGGGGAAATAGGATGCATTGAACCCACGCTTCCCACTCGATGCTAAATCCTACTCCTAACTGAAAGACATTGAAATACTAATTGATGCATACATTGATAACTGATAACTGATAAACTCAGGTGAAATATCCTAAATTTTGACCCTTAGAAAATTTTCTAGAAATTCGTTCTCCAAACCTAATATGACTCATGGGTACGAGCCATGTACTGGGGTACGAGTGGTATGGTCCTGTTGTATACTGATCAGTGTTAGTTGGTGGGATATTTTTGGACACTGGAATGGGTATGACTTAAGGGTATGATTCGAAGGGCTTGGTACGAGTCGTATCAAGGACTCGTATGGTGGAAAGTATTTGATCATCCTGGTATTTCATTCTGCTAGAGATGCGGGTCATGGGTATGGATTGTAAGCTATGGTTACAACTTGGTTGGATAAGTTGTATACTAGACAGTTTTGATCTAAGGGTTAAGGCTTGGATATGAGTGGTGGATACCGATTGTATAGGAGGTTACGACTCGTATGGGTCAGTCGTATCACTGTGACGGGGTTTTAAAAGATTTAAGTGGAGGTATTCTGAATATTTTCCTACTTACCCAATTAGGACCCGCAACTTCTAATACACTTAAGAGGTTATTTGCCCATTTATTCTACTCATTAACACTTAAAAACTACTCCAAAACATCTCATAATTCTCTCAAAAGCTTTTGGGGCAAGAAAGCTAGGGTTTTATCTTACGGATTACATTGGGGCTTGCTTTGGTGATTTTTTTCATCAAATACTTCTGTATAAGGCATGATTCTCTTCACTCATTGTAATTTCAACTAAAGGCATGGTTTATATAATTGATTTCATGGTTGTACTATTTCATGGTTATGGTTTTCAACTATTATTTGGGGATTTTGATATAAAATTCTTGGTTGTAGTTTCCTATGGTTTTAATTATGCTTTTATATGCATTAATGGTGGTTTGAACAATTGGATTGTATGGTAATGGTTTAATGGTCTTTGTAATTGGTTTTGGTTATATTATGCCCCCAAGGTGTTTGATAAAATGCGATAAAGATATATTCTTTGCATTGACTTCTTTTAATGGATTTCTTGTATGTTTTAAACTAGATAAAGGATTTATGCATGGTTTAATAGTTTGAAAAGGCTAAAGGCTAAATGTTTAAGCTTGTGGAGAACATGGAAGACTCCCAAGTAGATTTAATAAGGAAATTGGAATGGCACCTAAGGTCTCCTTAACCTAAATGGTTTGGCTATGAATATTGCTTGCAAGTAATGGGGTGGTATGACGATACCACTAATATTAGCATTGGTTAATAAATGGAAAATGAATTATTTAGACATTGCTTTAATTGGGCATTAATAGCGGGGTGTGTAGATAAGCTGTGGAAGGTGGTAGTCCCAGGGAGCCAAAGCTAGAAACTCATATTTGCTGATATGATCACCACATAATGGTGTCACATTTTATATTAGAGGGATGTACTAGTCATCCCTAGGGATATTCCCTGTTCGTGCAGCTACACGTACTGAGGCCCTTTCAGCAGGGGAAGTTGAACCCATATAGCCCGTGGGTGGTTAGGACGACAAAGCTACACAAACCAGGTAAGGGTTTTAAGTGCATGGTAAACCCGATACCCTTTCAAAGAGCTTATATATGTATGGTTGTATGCATTATGAATGGTTTCACTAGGTTTTGTAACTAACATTATTTTATCCTTATCTTGAGATTCATGCTAGTGTTCACCAACTAAACTGTCTACTGGAAATTGTATACCCACGCTATATAGGAACTAGCCATGCGACTCCTCCTACATAGTACTTGACTCGGGGATAAAGTTTGGACTGAAGTGGTGAGCTTGCATTCTTTTAGATGGCATCATATCATGTTATAGATTTATTTAGACATTTGTCTTTTATTTTGGATATTTATTTTGGTCATGGTTGGGGGCATGTCCCAACCAAATTTGTTTATTATTTCGGATAGAGGCTTTGTGGTACTTCTGGGGATTGGTATGGGCTGGATCGGTCAGCCTTAGCATTGGTATTGATATTGAGGCTGGCATTATCTAACATGATTTATCACTGTTCCATCATATTATTTTTTGGGATTGATTTTCATATTATGTTTTGGTATTTTCCTTTTTATTTATGGTTTATGGTTTGGTTCGGTATGGTTAGATGATTGTTATACTACGATTGGACTTGGTTGGGTTGTCATAGTTGTGACCCTATCCTAGAGTCTTAATGAGAACAATAGTTCTATCTTGTTATATATTCAAAATTCAGCTCATCTAAGGCTGGATATAGGTGGTTGGGTTGGGTAACAGCGGGTGGTCCCCCATCCTGGTTGGACTTGGGATGCCCATTACAATAAGGCTCGGGGGTCGGGTCGTGTCAAGTTGGTATCATAGCCTAGGTTCATGGTCAACTGGGAAGTCCACAAAGCCATGTTGAGTAGAGTCTCTTTTAGGGGTGTGAAGCACGCCATACTCATAAGATAGAGGCTGCAAGACATTTAGGAATGTTTTACATTCTTGGTATTCTATCTCCAAGCTTGAGTTCTCAATCCTGGAATCTCCTTTAGTCCTTGTTTGTTTTTCTTATATCTTAGATCTGGAACACAAGGAAATTCTTCGGTCCCATCTGGGGATAATACTGAAGGGGTATGTCCTACGTCTTGAGTATATCTTCAATCTCATAGTCCTATTTCTTTTAGTGCTGGAGTTCCTTCTATTTTGGCTAGTTCTCTTCAGGTCCCTTAGGGCAACGCGATGAATACAAAATTTTGTCAGTCTATTCATGTCATTGCCTAATTGGTTGTTGCTCAGGATGAGCGGGGTGCGATTGGTTCTTTGTCTGCTGAGACCACAAGGGTTGTTCAATTTACGAAGATGGGCCCTCCAACTTTTACTGGGGTGAAGGTGGAAGAGGATCCACAGGGCTTCGTGGATGAGATGGAGAAGATCTTTTGGGTGATGCAGGCTACTAATGTAGAGGGGTTAACTTTACAACTTATCGGCTTAGGGATATTTCTTATCAGTGGTATGAGGAGTGGGACAAGAATAGAGGTGATATGGAAGAGGATGGATCATGGAAATACTTTTCTAATGCCTTCATAGATTGGTTATTTCCTCAATAGTTGAGGGAAACAAAGATGGAGGAGTTTGTGAACCTCAGGAAGGGGAGGATGTTAGTAAAAAAAATATGCTTTAAAGTTTCATCAGTTATTAAGGTATGCTCCTGATTTGGTGGCTAATATGAGGTCGAGCATGGGGAAGTTGGCTTCTGGGTTGAATAGAGATTTGATTTTAGAAAGCAAAACTGCCTTGTTGATTAAAGATATGGACATCTCAAGGTTGACTGTTCATATGCAGCAGGTTGAGGATGAAAAGAGAAAGTAGGCGGAGTTTGGGGATAGGCAGGGAAAGAGGAGCAGATTTTTTAATTAGGGTGGTAAGGATGGTGACAAGTGGCAGAAAAAGAAGTAGGAGAGTTTAGGATCCTTTCCTACTAATGCTCCTTATCAGTTGGGAGACAGGCATCATCAAGGTGGTGACAATTCTCTAGCATAGGTTTCCCTATCTCAAGCGAATGAAGGTCGTTCAGTTTTTTTGTTTCTTCCTTGTCTATTCTGTGGTCGTCCTCATCGGGATTATTGTGAGGAAGGAGAGACAAGTGCTTTAAGTGTGGCCAGATAGGTCATCGACTTAGGGATTGTTCGGTCAACAAAGTTGCTATAGGGGCGAATAAGATTCATGTGGCTTCATCTTCTGTTCCTACACTTGGTGGGGTGGCATCTGCTTTTGTTACTGCTCCTAGTTCTAGTGTTGGTCGGAATAAGTTGTATGCCTTGGCATCCCGATAGGAATCCAAGGCATCACTTGATGTCGTTACTAGTACGTTACAGCTTTTCTCCTGTGAAGTATATTATTTGTTTGATTCGGGGTCCACTCTTTCTTATGTGACTCCATATATGGCTGTGTCTTTTGGTTTTGATTCAGAAGTTATCTCTAATCTTTTTTTATTTTTACCTCGGTAGGTGACTCAGTTATTGCTAAGAGAGTCTATAGGGAAGGTGTGGTAATTGTTGGTAGCAAACAGACCTTGGCAGATCTGTTTGATTTGGATATGGTAGATTTTGATATAATTCTAGGTATGGATTAGTTGCATTCTTGTTATGCGTCTGTGGATTGTTGGACCCATAGGGTTATCTTTAAGTTTCTTAGTGAATCGATTATAAATTGGGAAGGTAGTTCCTTAGCTCCTGGGGGGAGGTTTATTTCTTATCTTAAAGATCGGGGGTTAATCTTTAAGGGTTGTCTTTATCACTTGGTCCAAGTTAAAGATTCTTACTCAGAAGGTCCTTCTTTGTCTTCGGCCCCTATGGTTAATGAGTTTCTAAGGGTCTTTCTAGATGATCTTCCTAGTGTTATTCCACATAGAGACATAGAGTGTGGTATTGATTTTCTTCCAAACACTCGTCCAATTTTTATTCCTCCATATAAAATGGCTCCAGCTGAGTTGAGGGAACTCAAGGAGCAACTTAAGGATCTTCTGGATAAGGGGTTTATTCATTCTAGTATTTCTCCATGGGGTGCACCGGTGTTGTTTATGTGCAAGAATGATGGTTCCCTTCGGATATGCATTGACTATAGGCAGTTGAACAAGGTGACGGTTAAGAATAACTATCCTCTTCCTCAGATAGATGACTTGTTTGACCAATTACTGGGTGTCAAGTTCTTCTCTAAGATAGATCTTTGGTCTGGGTACCATCAGCTTAATATTAGGGAGGTGGATATCCCTAAGATAGATTTTCGTAGTCGGTATAGGCATTTTGAGTTCTTGGTGATGTCATTTAGATTGACTAATACTCCAAAAGCATTTATGGCCTTGATGAACAGAGTGTTCAGGCAGTAATTGGATCTCTTCGTTATTGTGTTTATTGATGTCATTCTGGTTTATTCGAAGAGTAAGGTGTATCATGTTAATCACCTCCGTGGGGTGTTGTGGTTCTTAAAGGAACAAAATTTTCATGCCAAGTTCTCTAAGTGTGAGTTATGGTTGAATGCGGTGACTTTCTTGGGTCATATTATTTTTAGTGAAAGGATTATTGTGGATCCGCAGAAGGCTGCAGTGGTGAAGAGGTGGCCTAAGCCCACAACTCCATTTGATATTCAAGGCTTCTTGGGTTTAGTTGGGTATTATAAGCGGTTTGTCGATAACTTTTCTTCAATAGTTGCTTCTTTGACTAGGTTGACTCAGAAAAATGTTAATTTCTCTTGGTTGGATGCTTATGAAGGAAGTTTTGAGAAGTTGAAGGATAAGCTGACTTCGGATCCAATCCTGACCTTGTCGAAAGGCAAAGATGGGTTTGTGGTTTATTGTGATGCATCTCAGGTGGGGCTTCGTTGTGTGTTAATGTAGCATGGGTTGGTGATTTCCTATGCTTCCAGGTAGTTAAAGGTACATTAGAAGAATTATCCTACTTACGATTTGGATTTGTTAGCAGATGTGTTTTCTTTGAAAATATGGCGACATTATTTGTATGGTGTTCACATGGATATCTTTTCTGATCACAAGAGTCTTCAGTACGTGTTCACTCAGAAAGAGCTTAATCTTAGTCATAGGAGATGGCTTGAGCTGCTCAAGGATTATGATATGAGTCTTCACTACCGCCCAGGTAAGACTAATATGGTAGCTGATACTTTTAGCAGGTTATCCATAGGGAGTTTGACTCATGTGGAGGAAGGCAAACAGGAATTGGTGAAGGATATTCACCACTTGGCTAATCTTGGAGTTTGTCTTTTGGACTCTGGTGGTGTAATGGTGCAAAAAATGGCTTGATCGTCTTTTGGTGTAGAGATTCAGGAGAAGCAAGTGCTGAATTCCGTCTTGATAAAAATCAAGAGTAACGTTGGTGGGCAAAAAGTAGTGGTGTTTCAGATAAGTGGTGATGGTACTTTACGGTACCAAGAGAGGTTGAGTGTTCCTGATGTCGATGGGCTATGGAAAAGGGTTTTGACTGAGGTGCTTGAGTCACACTATGTTGTTCAGCCCGGCTCGACTTAGATGTATCATGATATCAAGGAGATCTATTGGTAGAATAGCATAAAAAGAGATATGACTGATTTTGTGGCCAAGTATATGGTGTGCCAAAAGGTTAAGGTTGAGCACATAAGACCCGGTGGGTTGTATCAAGAAATTGATTTTATCGAATACAAGTGGGAAGTGATCTATATGGACTTTATTACCATTATTTCTCGATCTCGGAATTAGTATGATTTGATTTAGGTCATCATTTAAATTGAGAAATCTATCAACCCTATAATCCCTGAAATCCTAGGTGTTGGCTCATCTGCTACAGTTGGAGTACTCCAACAAAGCAATTCATAAGACAACCAGTCGGAGGAAGAATCTTTTCTTGATATAGCTCCTCTCAAAATTGAATCCTCCAATTGTGTAAGCCATAAAAACTTTATTACCCTAGAGCTACCCATCCAAATATAGCATTAAAGGAGAGACTTAATGTTATGCAAAATAATTACAAAGCTAATAATATCTATGAATGGAACATAGATGGTTGTTCTGAGTATAACATTCTCTCCAAACTTCAACAGATGACAATGGTTGCCACTGCCTATAGAACTGGCCATAACTATTCAGATCAATTTACTACCCATATCCTCGTAGCTAGATTCACAAGACAACTTAAAGGGTGGTGGGATACCCATCTTAGTGAGGAAGATAAACAAAATATCTTCCAAAGTATTCGAGTTGACTCCTTAGGAGAACCAATACTTAAGGATGGAGAAACCATTCGTGATTCTACAAATACATTAATTTACATTATTAACAAAACCTTCATAGGAAGTCCAGGTATTTTTAGGGAAAGATCCTCTGAAATACTTAACAATCTTAAGTGCAAAAAGCTTTCTGATTTTAGGAGGTGTAAAGATTTTTTTCTCATGAGGATCTATGAAAGACCTGATGGAAATCTCCCATATTGGAAAGAAACATTCCTAGATAGATTGCCTAAGTATCTTAGGGACCTATTTAAAGAAGATCTCCAAAACCAATACTCCAACGATATCACCCCTTATGATAAAATCACTTACAGTCAGCTCACAAGTCTAATCCAACAAATTGCCCAAAAATCTATTGACAAGATAAGATACTAAGGCAACTAGCTAAGGACAGGGCTCAAACCCGATGAGATTTAGGGAGTTTTTGTGAACAATTCGGCCTACCCTCTTGTAGGAAGAATGCTTATAGAAAACCAACCTCAAAAAAGGAAGTTTCTGCTACCAAGTCTGATTTTTCTTAAAAACCAAAATCTTATCATCTTAAATGGAGTCTAGCGGCAAAACCAACTCTTCCTGCCTCCAATAATGGCAAATATTATAGGCATGGATAACATGGTCATATTACTAAATATTGTAAGTTTTCTAAAAAGTCTAGAAATCTTAACCTTGATGATTCTATTCTTAGCCAATCCAACATCTCTTATTAGAAGAAAGTGGAGATTCCGATAGTGCTAATGACGAATTCGAACAAGAATTCAACTAAATAGAAAATGATGACTTGGAGTCCTCCCAGTCTGACCAAGAAGACCAACCTAAGTTCAATGTTCTAACAAAAGAACAAGATCTCCTCCTAGAAATAATTAGCAATTTGCAGGATTTTGATGAAAAGAAATATTATCTAAACTAATTTAAAAGAACTTTAGATAAGCTTTCCACATCTTCGTCTGGTGTATTTTCTCATCCCCAGATTGCAAATACTTACAACATCACTGATGTTCTAAATAGGTTTCAATCTAGTAAACCTAGGGTAGTAACTATCCAAGATCTCCAATCTGAAATAGTATTCCTTAAAGAAGAAGTTAGGGAGATAAAAGCTAGAAAAGACTTAGACCGACTTGTCCTGCAATAATTTTTTACAAAGGCTGAACAATTTCAGCCGACAGACATCGTTGATCCAGTAGATCAAGAAGTAGAACAAGGAGATTTTCTTGTTCAATATATTACAAGAATATCCATCAGGAGATGGCATACTCGAATAACCTTGATCATCAACAACTCATTTATCCTAGATATTATTACCTTGTTTGATACTGGTGCCGATCTCAATTGTGTCCAATAGGGACTTATCCCTACAAAATACTTTGAAAAACTAAAGAAGCCCTTAGAGCCGCAAATGGTAGTAGATTAAGAATTAGTTACAAACTTTCCAATGTCAAAATATAAAATTTCCTAGGAAATTCACTTTTGTCATCTCCTACCTCCTTTGTTTTAGTAAAGGATATAACCAGTCCTATAATACTAGGCACTCCATTCATTAGAACTCTCATCCCTTTTAGGGTCACTCATGTGGGAATAACTATTGAATAAAAAAATATGTTTCTCCTATTTGACAAGCCTCCCATCCAAAAAGTTTCATCCTTTTTGAAAAACAAAGAGGCTCAAATCAATTCCTCAAGAAAGAAATAACATTTCGAAGACTGTAGCAATAACTTCAGGAATCTTCCTTTCAATCTAAGGTCAAGGCCTTAGAAACAAAGATTGAAATTGAACTTTGTGCTGATTTACCCACAGCATTCTGGAATCGCAAAAAACACATGGTCAAACTTCCTTATGAACCTGACTTTGATGAGAAAACTATCCCTATCAAAGCCCGACCGATTCAAATGAATCATGAACTAACAATCAATTTCCAGACGAAATTCAATGATCTTCTTTATATAAAAATCATCTCGCCAAGTAAATTACCTTGAAGTTGTGTTGCTTTTTATATCAATAAAAATTTTGAAATCGAGTGAGGAATAACTCGTTTTGTCATCAACTATAAACCTCTAAATACCACCCTTCGATGGATTATATATTCTATTCAAAACAAAACAAAAATTGCTCCAGTGGCATTATGTTGCTACAATCTTCTCAAAATTTGATCTAAAATCAGGATTTTGGCTAATACCAATTGATCCAAGAGATAGATATAAAACCTCTTTTACAGTACCATTCGGGTAATAATGAGTGGAACGTAATGCCCTTTGGCCTGAAAAATGCCCCTTCAGAATTTCAGAAAATAATGAATGATATTTTTAATCCTTTTATAAAATTCACAATAGTCTATATTGATGATGTCTTAGTATTTTCCACTAGTATTGATCAACATTGAATTTTCTTCAATGTCATCGGGGGAAATTGCTTAGTTTTGTCTAAAATTAAGTATAGTCATTTTTGGATTGATATTAGATTTCTCGATCACAATATCTATCAGGAAAATGTTACCCTGATTCAATGGTCCATTCAATTTACTAATAAATTTTCTGATCATATCCTTGATAAAACTCAACTCCAAAGATTTTTAGGCTGTGTCAATTATATAGAAGATTTTATCCTCAGACTTAACAATTTATTAAAATCACTCCATGACAGATTAAACATTCCTCTTCGTGGATTAACATCCATATCAATATAGTCAAAGAAATCAAATTGAAGGCAAAAACCTCCTTTGTCTGTCCCTCCTTGATCCTTCTGCATTCAAAATAGTTGAGAAAGATGCATCAGACATAGGTTATGGTGGCTTTTTAAAACAAAAGAAAAATAATAAAGAACATACAATTGCATTTGCATCCAAGCATTGAAATAAAGCCCAACAAAGCTATCCAACTATCAAAAAAGAAATTTTAGTGATTGTGTTATGCATTTCTAAATTTCAAGATGATTTATTAAATCAAAATTTTTTGTTTAGGATAGATTGTAAAGCTGCAAAATCTGTTTTACAAAAGGATGTACAAAATCTAGCCTTTAAGCATATATTTTTTAGTTGGCAAGCTATTTTATTTATTTTTTATTTTGATATTGAATATATAAAAGGGAGCTCCAACTTTGTACCAGACATTCTTACTAGAAAATTCTTGCAGGGAAGATAAAATGTACAGAGAAAAGAAAGAAGAAACTATTCCACAAATTTCGTCTTTTCCATCCCCAGAAGAGACCACCCAAAAAGCTATTACCCCATAGCAAAAAATTACGGTTGCATCCAAGCAACTTTTAACAAAAATGGCTAAAGAAGATTAGCCAAGATATCAAACCCCATCTGATTATGCGATGCAGGGAACACCTCAATATTTTATGATACAAACAAGTCCAAATCCAATATCAATTTTCAATCTCAAGAAATGGAATGATTTAGTTGAAGAAGAAGAAAAAAAAAAGGCTCAATTAGCCCAAACAGTGTTTGTCCCATGGATAGACGATGATTTTAAACAATTATGCTTACTCATAGGTCTTAAAGATCCAAAGATCATGACAGGCGCCAACAGAAAGGATTATCTAAGAGATTTACAGATCTTTCAGAAAATATTTTCTTCAAAAGCGGAGGCCTCAAGCCACACATCATCTTCTCATTCTATGATTACTAAAAGCACTATGAAAAATACAGTGGAGGTAGAAAACTCTATCAATTTTTTCTTTTAACTTTCTAAAAAATAATTTAAATATTTGTCCTATAGCAAGAAAAATAATTTCCTCACATATAACACAATCAATTTTCTCCAGTAAAGGATCTTCCTCAGATGATCTAACTAATTTAAAAAATGATAGTATTTTGTCGCTAATATAAATTGAAGCTGAATATTGCCACTCCAACCCCCAAGAGATAGCTAAGCAAATACTTAGCCCTTCAACAAATTTTATTCAAAAAACTTCTGCCTATAATCAGGAGTTTTATGAATCTATCCTCACAGATACCAAGTCCTGTTTATTCAAATCCCACAAAGATAAACAAACTCAATCTTATGTTACTCATACCACGATTTGAATTAACAAAATAATCTCACCCAAAGAATGGGGTATGCATCTAACCAAATATCAAAAACTTACTAAAGTTTTTAATCCCCAATATTATAACTATTTTGACTACTAAAGAGTATGAATGAATGCATTCATCTTTCAAAATAAAACTGACAAACATTTTTTATTTTTTTTCTAGGGAAAGCAAATGACTTTGGAATTTCTCCAGTGGCTCTTGCACCAATGATGGCAGATTTATGATCACGAGTATGAGATTCTTCCTCCCCTAGTTCGAGAAGGATATGAATAATTTATACAGAGATTTTACGATGATCACCAAATTCCTCTGCTTTTATAATTTTTCCACAGGTTTTATATTCCATGGATATTTTCTCAAAAATTTATCTTTCACAAATCGGAGGGACAAAAGGGATTTCCATGATTAGCTCTCCAAGGTCATTGCAACTGGTACAAAATTGAAATTCAACGGAGGCCTACGTACCGGAATAGAAAAAGAATTCTGACGCAATCCTAGATATCTGGCTCTAACAGATGCTACCCAAATTTTATTTTTACAACAGAAATCAATTGCAGCTACACAATTAGCAAAGTCAGAAAATCGAGGAGATTTTATTCAATAAATAAAAGAAATTTCAACAAATCAAAGCTGAAGTTTCCAGCAATCAACGTTTATCGAAAAAATCTGACACAGATGATGAAGAAGAAATTCAATCAATTTGACATCAGCAATTAGTCATCAACATTAATGTCACAGATGACATTAACAACCAATTACTGAAAAATTATTGTGGATGTTACTTAGTTCACTGTAGCAACACTGTAGAAATAACTAAAGGTGTTACTGTAGCTCCACTGTAACACTTTTACTACAATTTATTTTTGGCTATAAATAATCTACTTCTCTTCTTGAGAAGGACACATTATTTTCTTTGGAAGGAACTCTCTCTCACTAGAAATCTTGTTTAGATTTTGATATATATATATATATATCAAACAACACACAATAACAGTCAGACAAACACTACCGTCACAATGAGATTTGACTGTATTACAGTATTAGTAACCTTTCTCTTTTTCATAAATTAGAAAAAGAAAGGTCTACTTTGGTTAATCAAGTCTGATAATAATTAATATCTCACATATCATGCACCAAACATTAATCTTTTCCATTACTTATCTTGTTGGATAATATTACATTTTAATGTTAAGACAATAATATTAATTATATTATTTATCATGGTTATTAATTAAACCGGAAAAAATAGCCATAACTACTTCTAAATGTACCATTTCATGATCTAGAAAATAGTTACATTGTCTTTTGTAACCTCTTATCCCATACTCTACCATTATACTTAATACTAAATCATCCACGAACTCAAATTCCTTCATGTTCTCATGACTTATTACCCATTATCTTTAGTGGCGCATCTAGAATTTGTTTTTAGGGATTTAAAAAATTAAAATATAAATGTGTGAATAAGTCAACAAAATACAATTTCAAGTGAAAAAGGAAAAAGGGTTTTGGGTTTTTTAATTTTGGAAAAAGGAAAAAGGATTTTACGTTTTTGTTGATTTTGTGTTTTAACTTATTTTGACTTTTTTAAAAAAAAATAATAGTAGCAATTGTACAAGACAAAATACTGAATTAATTAAATAAAAGGATGGTAGCCTGTGCCCCAGCTGGGATCGAAGCCATGACATGAGCCTTAACAAGCAACCCAAGAATTGCAGCCAATACCACTAAGCTATCTAACATTAGGTGATTCAAATTTAATATATATACACATAAATATAGATTTTCTACCTTATATGCAACGTAATTTTTTATCGAGGGAGTTCGGGTGAACCCCCTGACAACCATGTAGGTTCGCCCCTGATTATCTTGTCATGAAAATATTTCATACCTATAAATAGTGGAACAAAGTGCTTGTTCTAATACATATTACATGAATTATTGATATTTTTTTTATTGTTCAAAATAAACAAATTTTTGAAAGTTCAGTAAAATTGTTGAGACTTTTTTTGTCACATTTATCCTTCTTTTTAATGTCTTTAACTACTTTATATTTTCTAGAAAAATAGTTTGAAATAATCAAAAAGATAATAATAAATAGTAGCAACTAATTTATGTCCTTAAATATTTTTCTTAAGCAGTGTGTTATATATATCCAAATAATTCAATTAATATGAACTAGAGGGACTAGTAACTAATATCCGATTCGATAAAGTAACAAAATACTTCTGAATTAACATAATACTCATGACCAAAATACTCATGACTAAACTACTAGATGTCCATAAATGACTTTTACACGATTAAAAAAATTAAAAAGAGTAGAAGAATATAACAAGAACTCCTAGGACCTCTCTTCTTTAATTCTGAAAAAGCAAAAAAGTAAAATAAAAAGTTAGTAAACGATACATTTCAAACCCCTTCCTACTACGTAGAGGCTTAAATTGGAGAAATATTGACCATATATAAGTTCTACATCATCACGAATTGCCTTTCAATCACGATAATAAAATTCATGAACCTAATAAATTTGTAAAAGAAGACCACAATACAATGGGATTAATGTGCGTTGATCCCCTAGCCGCTGGCTTGCTATAACCAATCAACTGAATGCCTTCTTCCCAAAGTAGTTATCTCTTATCACATGTTAAATCCTTTGGCTACAGGGGGTTTATCCGTGATAACACTTTACTTTAATGTGTTCTTTTACGAAATGACTAATTTAAATTTGATTATGTAAGATTTAGTTAACAATAACGTATTTTCTACTCTCTTCATTCTTTTATAAGTGTTTATTTTTGGATTGTAATTCTATTCTAAATAAGTGTATGTTTAAACTTTTCAAGAGTACTTTAATCATAATTTTAAGAAATAAAATTAAAAGTGAGTAAAGTTTATAATAGTATAAATGTAATTTGGAAAGAGATAAAATTAAACTAGAGATAAATTAATAAAGTTAGTTTAATTTTTTAAAAATAAGTAGTTTATGAAAGAATATGTCCAAGTAAAAAAGAACACTTATTTAAGAATTGATAAAGCAATAGAAGCTTTTTCATAACCAAAATTCAAACTCATAATTTTTAATTGAAAATAAAATAATAACATTTATTCCAACATAACTATAATCGGTAACTTCACTTTGTTCTACGCAAAGTTCAAACCCAATTATTCTGCCTAAATATTGTAATTCATATAACTCTAAATTGTTTTCAATGACAAACACCGTGAGCACTAATTTAATAAAAGATTGCACTCTAAGGGTGTGTTTGGTATGAAGGAAAATGTTTTCCCGAAAAATAAGTTGATTTCTTACTTGTTTTCTTATGCTTGGTTGGTGGATGGAAAATATTTTCCGAAAAATATTTTCTAGTATTTGATTGGTGAATGAAAAAATATTTTTCAAAAAATACATTTTATAGTTTAGCTAAAGCGTAAAAAATACATTTTAAAATCTTTTTTTTTTTTTAAATAAATTTAAAAAATTAAAGCTTTTTTGGGGAAGGAGGTTGGAAGGCGGGTGGGTGGGGGTGTTAGAATAGGTAGTAGGGGTGGGGTAAGAAAAAGTTTTGAATTTTTTTTGTTAAAAACAAATTTAAAAATTGGGTGAGGGGGGGAGGGGGGGTTTAGTAGGAGCTAGGGTCTGGGTAGGGGAGTGAGGGGGTAGGGGTAAGAAAAAAATTGATTTTTTTTTAAAATTTTTTTTTTTTTTTTTTTTTTTTGAGGTTGTTGGGAAGGGGGAGGGATGGGAGAGCGGGCTGGTAATGGGAGGAGGGAGAATAGAGGTGTGGGTAAGAGAAAAGTTTAAATATTTTTAATAAAATATAGATATTATTTTTGGAAGGGGCTGGTCGGGATAGGGGTGGGGTGGGGGTAGGAGATGGACTAATAAAAATTTTTGAATTACTTTTTAAAACAATTGAATTTTGGGGGTGGAGGTAGGGGTAGGGGGTGGGATGGGGGTATGGGATGGACTAAGAAAAAAATTTGAAATACTTTTTAAAACAATTGAATTTTGGGGTTGGGGGGTGTGGGTAGGGGTAGGGATGGGGTGGGGGTATGGGTAGGGATGGGGTGGGGGTAAGGATGGTGTCGGGGTGATAGGTTATTGGGGGCGGGGGGCGGGTTAGATGATTTTTAGAATTGTATGAATATTTCAACTTTAAAGTGAGGTTAAAAGAGAGTTTTGGAAAATGTTTTCCTTACCTTTTTAAGAAAAGTCATTTTCCTTAGAGTGAAGGAAAATAAGTTGGTTTGGAAAATATTTTCCAAAACATATAAGTCAACCAAACATAAGAAAACTGGAAAACAGAAAATGTTTTCCATCATACCAAACGCACCCTAAGTATAATTTAATTGGCTATAATAAACTATTACTCTATTTTCATGTTATCACATAGTAAAACTGTTACCAAGGTTTACTTGTAATTGAATTTCAACTTAAGCTCATATATAGTAATATATACTATCATTAGTGTCACTAAACTTATATTTTCCCCATTTTAATTTTTGTAAACCTATATTCTGTATAATACGAATAACTCTTTACTAGATTTGAAAACAACTTGATTTGAATTTTCCATTAAAAAAAAACAACATAATTTAAAGAATCACTATACAAATATTATGACATATTAAGATCATAAGTTTCAAAAGTTCTACGTATTTCAAATAAATGATATGAGATACTTAAGAACACAAACTTAAAAAAAAATTCTTAAGCCCTGTAACCGGTTAAATAGGTTCACGTGAAAGAAAATGGATGAAGTATTACTAGTTGTCAATTTAGACCGTTCAATTTCTTATATATCACATTATTAGATGCACTTTACATATTCAAAAACGAGTCCTCCTTATCCTCGCCTATATAAACACCAATCTCCACCATTCAACAACACCCTCAAATCTCAAACCTCATTCTCAAATTTCATCCTTTTGTAACCACTATACACACAAATAGATCAATAACAATGTTCTAACATATTTAACAAAATCATTTCCTTCACCTTCTTCAGACAAACTAGCCATCTCAACAGAATTCTTGTTTGTTTCCATTAGCCCTATCATATTTTTGCAACAATGGGTAGTGGACATCACAAACACCACCATCATCATTTGAACTTCCATGTTCAAGTGCATTTACCTCACATCCATTTTCACCACCACCACCACCATCAGCATGGTCATGGGATAAAAGAACTTATAGGCATCCCAAAAGGGTGTCTTCCAGTATTGGTAGGTCATGATGGAGAGGAGCAACACAAGTTCATAATCCCAGTGATATACATCAACCATCCACTCTTCACACAATTGTTGAAAGGAAATGAAGAAGAGTGTGAACTTCATCATGATGGTCCTATGAATATCCCTTGTCATGTTGAAGAATTTCGCTACGTTGAGGGTATGATTGACAAGGAAACTCATGCCACCAGCCACCACAACCACCATGCTTGGTGCTACAAGGCATGAGGTTTATGAGTTTAACTTCTACACAATAATTGCGTAAAAAGTAATTACCCATACTACTAATGGATTTGAGATAAATCCGATGTTTAATCGTCATCTAGCTATAAAGTTACTAGGATTTTTTTTTTTTTGAGGGGGGTTATCTTGTAAATCTTGTCTTACGTTTTCATGGTTGTATTTGAGGAAATAATCTCGTGTCACTTAAAATTTGGGGAAAAAAAAAAAAAGCTCCTGCTAACACTTATTTTGAATGGTTGTTACCCATCTTATTGTATCGCATTATTACTGTCAATCTCATATTTGTTTTGATTACTGCTTAAAGCATACTGTATGATATGGTTTGATTTCATGATTAGGTAACCATAGCTCATTTTATGTATCCACTAATTTGTTGGGATCGCGTCGTTACTTTATATTTTTTTTCCTCATTTTACTTTTATTTATTATTTAATGACTATATTTTATCCTTTATCCTACGTATTTTTACATAGGTTAAATACATTGAAATCCATCTAAAGTTGACATCAATTTTCACTTAAACACACACATTGTTCATTTTACCCCAACTAGTTTCTTGTCGTATCATTTTGATACTTTCTGCAACATCTTTTAAAAACTTCAGGCGCATGGTAACAAACGTTTTCTACATGGATTAATTGACTAATTAAATCATATCAACTTATTTTAATTGTCCACCTCATTATATATATATACAAACAAATTAAAGAGAACAACAAAGGTTAAAACACATGACAAAGTGGCCAATAAATTGCTAAAACATAGCATTTTCTCAAATAATTATAAAACTACTTAAAAAATCTATTTTGTTGAACCCTTCCCCCAAACCGTCTTCTCCAACACACTCACTCACCCCCACCCCATACAAATCGCCTTCTCCAACATACCCAACCCCCCACAAATCAACTTCTCCAACACACACACCCCCCTCCCGATCCTGCATCGTCTTCTTTGTCAAATCACTAAGCTCTCTCCATCTCTTGCAGAAAATTCATTTAAAAATTTACAATAACTCAAAAAGTGAACAAAATAATTGCTAAGAAATTGGAGATTTGCGAATTCTAATCACTTTCTGTCATACCCCAAATCCCATTGGAGCGGACTGGCACCCGTAGCCGAGGAGACCCAGGAGAACCCGTTCATAACCTATACTTTCACATTTACATTACTTATGAAAATTAGAAATTTGGGCAGCACTTCGTTGTAAATAGAAGAAAACAGTACTTGTATCAGCCCAGCAGACACGCATAAATATATATATAAACAGTAATTGGCCGTCAGAGCCATCACGTCTATCAACCAAACACTCCTATGGCTGTACAATATGTCTACAAAAGCCTCTACATAGATACACAACTGAGTTAGGGTCGGGACAAACTCCCGCCCACAAAAGACTTTTATACAAATACCAAAAATACATATAGAAACGACTCGGGATGCCCCGAAACAACTGGAGCTCACCACTAACAACAGAATGTCCTGGCTCTTACTGCGGAGGTGTACGACCTGAAGTACCTGTTCCTGCAGGCATGAATACGGGTCCCCCGTGAGGGACGTCAGTACGGAAATATGTACTGAGTATGTAAGGCAGTGAGTATCAAGATGAGATACAAAAGATCAACAGAACCCAGATACCAGTGAATAAACAGTATGAGTAGACCACACTTAAAAGAGCTGATGGGATACCTGCACATTACTTTCATATCATTACTTCCCGTAGTCCTTATCAGTACATAACGTATGTCATACAATGGCCAACTGATCAGTGGTACTAATACAATACATCAGGGACCACCCCTGGAATAACATATATACATAAACTTTATAATACAATGGCCAACTGATCAGTGGTACTAATACAATACATCATATCATCAATTTAAAATACAGACATTCCATTTCTTAATTCAATTAATCTTTGAGATTGGTTACTTTGTGGTCACACCTTATGGAACTTGAAACCATGATACCTCAATAGGAAAAACATGTAAATAGGTGATCAATATCATGAAAATGAAGTAGCAAATCATGGATACCTCATTAAACCATTTCGGAGTCAACAATAGTATATGGACATTTCTTTTGACTAGCCGGACATCTTAAAAGTGAAAACAAGTTCAATTGGTAGTGTCGAAGATCATAAGATGTTATTATGTGTCATGTGTCGTAGGACAATGTTGGAAGCTTACTTGAGAGTGCCATGGGTCATTATTCATGCCAAAGATTAGATAGAGTATGTCTTACATACCTTGATATAACCACTTCAATACAAGTCCAACTTGACTTCCCGTACTCTTCGAACACTTATCTACAATAAGTCATTTGTGGCAAACTAGTATTGGCAACCATACCTTACCATTTAGGTATTAACTTCACCAAATAATGTCTAGGAAGTAATCCTTTAACTCATCAATAAGAGTGCTACATACATCCTCTTATACTCTTATTACATTCACATATCATGCATTTTCATGAAATATCCCTCAACATCACTCTTAGCCTTTATTTCCCTTCTAAATCACCATCCAATACCAACATGATCACTAGGCATACATAACCACTAATATAATGATATATCACCACAATTCATCCTCCATAATCCAATACAACAACTTCCATAATTTACTACTAACAATTTATACAAAACAATTCATAACTATGTTTCTGGTTATCTTCCAACATCAAGACAATACTCATAATCCTTTATCAATACTTATTCATGGGTAAGAATCAAGAATAAACAATATTCATACCTTAACAATGAACTCTTGCATTTAGAATCCTCCTTACATAACCATGGGGTGCTTCTCGAAGCTTTCGAGATGGTGAACACAACTACGGAACCAATTCGAATTTTCTACGGTTGAATCACAAAATATTTGAAGTTGAAATTAGGCTAGGGTTTCACCTTCTCTTAATAATTGGATGGTATATGATATATATGAGGCTAAGTGTAGGTTTATAAAGACCCATTTTCGTCCAAAAGGTAATAGAAAATGACCATTTTGCCCTAAAACTTTAAATAAATCCGAATCTGTCCCCAGTGGACAGTTTTGACAGGCTGAAGTAAATCGATCATAACTCTTTTCTACGGTATCGGATTCAGGTGAAACCAATTGCATTGGAAAGATAATTCAAGGGGATTTCATTTTCATATAAAGTATACCACCCAGTTCTTCCTATACAAGGAGTTATGATCGTTTAAAGTTGACCCAAAAATCTGTCCCACAATTCTGTTTTTTTTTTGTTAGGCTGTAGTAAAACGGGTATAGCTCCTTACTCAGACATTGGATTTGGATGAAACCAATTTCATCGGAAAGAAGACTCTCGGAGCGTTTTGGTCGATATATAGAAGCTCACACATTTCTTTTTGTACAAGGAGTTATGATCGTCTAAAGTTTATCCAAAAAAATAATTGCCTAGCTGCAGTAATTTTCCTGCAGATTTACTGTTCACAGGCTTCCCAGCCACCGTTTTGAAATTTCGAATGTGCTCGCTTATATGAAATACTCCTCTGTTTTGGACAAACTTTTTATCGTTGGAAAGCTTATTCCAATACCTACACATACAACTATTGACGGGATACTTCCGAACACCATAAACTTAATTTAACCCATACGCAAGCCTTTAGGACTCCATATAATCGCGATAAGTGTACGAAAAAAATTTATGGGGTGTTACATTCTCCCCCCTTAAGAACATTCGTCCTCAAATGTTAGCATAGTTACTCAATTAAGACATGTCCAAGCTTACAATTAACATATTCATCATCATAACATACTTGCATCAAAATAAACACTTACTTGTTATTGTTCTTCTTCCGTCTTATGAACTTCCTCCTCATCGTTGAATAGGTAAGGGTACTTAATCTTCATCGCTTCCTCGGCTTCCCATGTGATCTCCTCAACTTGTTGATTCCTCCAAAGTACTTTTACCGATGCTATCTCTTTATTCCTTATCTTTTTAATTTGGCGATCAAGAATAGCAATAGGCATTTCTTCAAAAGTGAGATCTTCTGTAACTTGTACATCTTCCGTAGTAGTGATGTGCGATGGATCTCCGATGTACTTGAGAAGAATCGAAACATGAAATACGGGATGAACTACTGAGAGCTCTTGAGGTAGCTCTAACTCATAAGCAACTTGTCCAAATCTTTGAATGATCTTGTACGGACCTATGTATCGTGGACTTAACTTTCCTTTCTTGCCAAACCTCATCACTCCTTTCATTGGTGATACTTTCAAGAATACCCGATCGTCGATAGAAAACTCAAGTCCTCTTCTTCTAACATCCGCATAAGATTTGTGTCGACTTTGAGCTATTTCAAGCCGTTGTTGGATCACTTTAACCTTCTCCATTGCTTGATGAACAAGATCTGGTCCAAACCAGACCGTATCACCTGCTTCAAACCATCCTATTGGCGATCTACACTTTCTTCCATACAATGCTTCATATGGTGCCATTTTGATACTTGAATGATAGCTATTATTGTAGGTAAACTCGATAAGAGGTAGGTGATCATCCCAGTTGCCTTTGAAATCTAATACACATGCTCGTAGCATATCTTCAAGTGTCTGGATGGTACGTTCCGCTTGTCCTTCCGTTTGAGGATGAAAAGCCGTACTTAGATTTACTTGTGTCCCCAAACTCCTTTGAAAAGACTTCCAAAAAATCGCGGTAAATTGGGCTCCTCGATCGGATATAATGGAAATTGGAACTCCATGTAACCGAACGATCTCCTTAATATACAACTTCGCATACTCTTCCGTCGTATAAGTTGTCTTAACTGGTAAGAAGTGCGCAGATTTGGTAAACCTATCAATGATCACCCATATGGAATCAAACTTCCGATATGTACGAGGCAAACCCGTGATGAAATCCATATTGATCTTGTCCCACTTCCAGACTGGAAGATCTATACATTGCATGTAACCACCGGGTTTCTGGTGTTCTACTTTGACTCTT
Source organism: Capsicum baccatum var. pendulum (assembly GCA_030864225.1). Classification (NCBI taxonomy): domain Eukaryota; kingdom Viridiplantae; phylum Streptophyta; class Magnoliopsida; order Solanales; family Solanaceae; genus Capsicum; species Capsicum baccatum. Next base: position 112,520,753 of record CM061555.1, on the reverse strand, counting down.
TGACAATTCGGACATTCAGCTACAAATTCGGCAATATTCTTCTTCATGTCATTCCACTAATATATTGTTTTCAAATCTTGATACATCTTAGTCGACCCTGGATGGATGGAATACCTTGAACAGTGTGCTTCTTTCATAATTCTCTTTCTTAGCTCAACTACATCAGGTACACATAAACGATTCTGACACTGAAGTACTCCTTCTCGCGTAAGCTCAAATGCCTTTGTCGTTCCACTCTGCACATCCTCCTTAAGCTGCAATAAAATTGGATCTGCATACTGCTTCTCTTTCACTTCAGCTATCAATGAAGATTCCGCTGCATTACGTACAATAACCTCTTCATCTGGAGTTTCGAGAAGTCGAACTCCCAAATTAGCTAGTTGGTGAAGATCCTTAATCATCCCCTGCTTTTCTATAGATGCCATTTTAGACTTACGACTCAGTGCATCCGCTACCACATTCGCTTTCCGTGGATGATACAAGATATCAACATCGTAATCTTTCAACAATTCAAGCCATCTCCGCTGCCTCATGTGTAGATCTTTCTGACTGAAGATATATTGCATGATCGGTATATATGTCAACATGAACCCCATATAAGTAGTGGCGCCATATCTTCAAAGCAAATACAACTGCAGCTAGCTCAAGATCATGTGTGGGATAATTCCTCTCATGTGGTCGCAACTGTCTAGAGCCATAGGCTATTACTCTACCATGTTGCATTAATACGCATCCTAAGCCACTTCTAGAAGCATCACAGTACACTGCATACCCTTCTGTGCCTTCAGGAAGTACCAATACCGGTGTAGAAGTCAACTTGCTCTTCAGATCTTGGAAACTCTTTTCACAGGCATCATTCCATTGAAACTTGGAGGCTTTATGCGTCAACTTAGTCAAGGGTGCAGAAATAGAAGAAAAACCTTCAACAAACCTTCTATAATAACCTGCCAACCCGAGGAAACTACGAATCTCCGTAGGCGTCATGGGTCTTGGCCAATTCTTCACTGCCTCAATCTTCTGAGTGTCAACGTTTATGCCTTCACTGGATACAATATGGCCCAAAAATGCCACTGACTTGAGCCAAAACTCACATTTAGAAAACTTCGCATACAGCTTACGATCACAAAGAATCTGCAACGCCTGCCTCAAGTGATTAACATGGTCCTCTTCTGATCTAGAGTAGAACAGAATATCATCTATGAAAACTATCACGAACACATCTAGAAACGGCTTAAACAGCCTATTCATCAGATCCATAAAAACTGCGGGTGCATTTGTTAGCCCGAATGACATAAACAGGAATTCATAATGACCATATCGTGTTCGGAAAGCTGTCTTGGGTATATCTTTATCCTTGACTCTCACTTGATGATAGCCTGATCTCAAGTAAATCTTGGAAAAACACTGGGCACCCTGCAACTGGTCAAATAAATCATCAATTCGGGGGAGAGGGTATTTATTCTTGATAGTCACCTTATTCAATTGCCGATAGTCAATACACATCCTCAACGAACCATCTTTCTTACGCACAAACAATACTGGTGCCCCCCAAGGGGACATACTAGGCCTGATGAATCCCTTTTCTAGCAAGTCTTTCAGTTGCTCTTTCAATTCTCGCAACTCTGCTGGTGCCATTCTATAAGGAGGAATTGAGATTGGCTGTGTGTCTGGCAACATATCAATACCAAACTCCACTTCTCGCTCAGGAGGTAAACCTGGTAGTTCTTCAGGAAATACATCAGGAAATTCATTCACAACCGGAACGGTCTGAAAAGTTGGCGGCTCTACCTCTGTATCCCTTACTCTAACCAAATGATATATGTACCCCTTAGAAATCATTTTTCTTGCCTTAAAGTAAGAAATAAATCTACCTCTCGGTGCGCCAACATTACCCTTCCATTCAAGGACTGCCTCATTTGGGAAATGGAAATACACCTTCTTAGAACGGAAATCTACTGTAGCATAACAAGACGCTAACCAATCCATGCCCATAATAACATCAAAATCTACCATTTCTAACTCAACAAGATCGGCCATCGTATAACGACCACAAATATTCACAACACAATTTCGATAAACATTCCTAGCTATAAGAGATTCCCCCACTGGCGTTGATACTTCAAATGGCTTGGCTAATAATTCGGGTGTTCTCCCGAACCTTCCCGCAACCAAAGAAGTAGAATACGATAATGTAGAACCAGGATCAATAAAGGCATACACATCAAATGCAAAGATGGACAACGTACCTGTAACCACGTCTGGAGAAGCCTCTAAATTCTGCCGATCTATTAGGGCATACACACGGTTCTGAGCTCCGCTAGAACTAGCTACTCCTCTATCACCTCTACCGTGACCCATAGGTTGTGCACCCCTACTCAAAGGAGGCACCGATGATGACGCAACAGCTGATCCGGTAGGTCGTGTTATACCACCTGTGGTCCTGCGTGGGCAATCTCTAGCCATATGCCCCGGCCTACCGCACTGAAAACAATTGTTCATTCCAAGCCGACATTCGCCAAAGTGAAATCTTCTACATATGGGGCACGGGTGTCGTGGAGGTCTCAATTGACTCATACTCCCTTGCCCTTGATACCCCACTGTTCGCGAACTCTGATTTTCACTGCTTTGCCCGAACTGATTACCTCTGAACCTTTGAAATTGCGGTGGAGCACTAATTGCCGGATAAGAAGATAACGGGCTAGGCAATCTATGAGAGAACGAAGGCCTAAAACCTCCCTGAGATGCCATAAACTGCCCTATAGCTCTGGCCCGCTTAGAATATCCTTTTTCTGATTCCTGGGTTCTTCTTCTTTGCCTCTGATCTTCCATCTTCTGAGCGAAAGCTTGTATCCTCGCTATATCCATGTCCTTGTTCAAAGCAGCAATGGTACAATCTCTAACCAAGTATTGTTCCAATCTATCCACATAGTGATAAACTCTGTCATCCATAGTAGCTACCACATTAGAAGCATATCGAGACAAGGAGTTAAATCGAAGACTATACTCCCTTACACTCATATTACCCTGACGAAGATTTAAGAATTGATCTGCACGGGCCTGACGAGTCTCAAATGGAAGATAATGATCAATAAATGCATCTTTGAACTCTCCCCACGTAGTTGGAGGTGCATCAATACCCCTAGATCGTTTCCAATCCTTGTACCACAATATAGCCTCTTCTTTCAGTCTATATGTTACTAGCTCAACCATCTCTTTACCGGATATGTGCATAACATCTAGAGCCCTTTGGGTTTGATCGACAAAGTCCTACGGGTCTTCGTTAATATCTGATCCGGTAAAAGTAGGAGGATCCAGTTTCAGAAAATCTTGTGTCCGAAGGCTAGCTGCTCTATCCGTACCACTAGAACCCGTGGTAGGAATAGCTTGCCCTTGAACTTGACCGGCAACTATACGCGTCAGAAGTTGTACTGCATCCCTCAAATCTCGATCAACAACATTAATAGATGGCCCTTTCGGAGGAGAAGAAGTTCCTGATATATGCTCAGCTTGAGACTCACTTTGTTCAGCTTGTTCCGGTGGTGACTTACTAGTACCTTCTCCGGCCACTACATCCACTCGCTTCCACTTATTCTTTCTCCTTGTAACCGGCATCGTTACTATAATAAAAAAAAACAATTGGATAAAGCGATCGATTATGACTTTATCTCTAATATGGGCTCTCTTGCACGATCTAAGAAATGGAGAGTGGAAACAATACCTAAATGTCCAATAGCCTCCTGTTTATAGATGTGGTGCACAACACACCAATAAACGAGATTCTACGTAGACACGGCTTTGTAGACTCACTAGGACGAACTGCTTTGATACCACTTCTGTCATACCCCAAATCCCATTGGAGCGGACTGGCACCCGTAGCCGAGGAGGCCCGGGAGAACCCGTTCATAACCTATACTTTCACATTTACATTACTTATGAAAATTAGAAATTTGGGCAGCACTTCTTTGTAAATAGAAGAAAACAGTACCTGTATCAGCCCAGCAGACACGCATAAATATATATATAAACAGTAATTGGCTGTCAGAGCCATCACGTCTATCAACCAAACACTCCTATGGCTGTACAATATGTCTACAGAAGCCTCTACATAGATACACAACTGAGTTAGGGTCGGGACAAACTCCCGCCCACAAAAGACTTTTATACAAATACCAAAAATACATATAGAAATGACTTGGGATGCCCCGAAACAACTGGAGCTCACCACTAACAACAGAATGTCCTGGCTTTTACTGCGGAGGTGTACGACCTGAAGTACCTGTACCTGGAGGCATGAATATGGGTCCCCCGTGAGGGACGTTAGTATGGAAATATGTACTGAGTATGTAAGGCAGTGAGTATCAAGATGAGATACAAAAGATCAACAGAACCCAGATACCAGTGAATAAACAGGATGAGTAGACCACACTTAAAAGAGCTGATGGGATACCTGCACATTACTTTCATATCATTACTTCCCGTAGTCCTTATCAGTACATAACGTATGTCATACAATGGCCAACTAATCAATGGTACTAATACAATACATCAGGGACCACCCCTGGAATAGCATATATACATAAACTTTATAATACAATGGCCAACTGATCAGTGGTACTAATACAATACATCATATCATCAATTTAAAATACAGACATTCCATTTCTTAATTCAATTAATCTTTGAGATTGGTTACTTTGTGGTCACACCTTATGGAACTTGAAACCATGATACCTCAATAGGAAAAACATGTAAATAGGTAATCAATATCATGAAAATGAAGGAGCGAATCATGGATACCTCATTAAACCATTTCGGAGTCAACAATAGTATATGGACATTTCTTTTGACTAGCCGGACATCTTTAAAAGTGAAAACAAGTTCAATTGGTAGTGTCGAAGATCATAAGATGTTATTATGTGTCATGTGCCGTAGGACAATGTTGGAATCTTACTTGAGAGTGTCATGGGTCATTATTCATGCCAAAGATTAGATAGAGTATGTCTTACATACCTTGATATAACCACTTCAATACAAGTCCAACTTGACTTCCCATACTCTTCGAACACTTATCTACAATAAGTCATTTGTGGCAAACTAGTATTAGCAACCAAACCTTACCATTTAGGTATTAACTTCACCAAATAATGTCTAGGAAGTAATCCTTTAACTCATCAATAAGAGTGCTACATACATCCTCTTATACTCTTATTACATTCACATATCATGCATTTTCATGAAATATCCCTCAACATCACTCTTAGCCTTTATTTCCCTTCTTAATCACCATCCAATACCAACATGATCACTAGGCATACATAACCACTAATATAATGATATATCACCACAATTCATCCTCCATAATCCAATACAACAACTTCTATAATTTACTACTAACAATTTATACAAAACAATTCATAACTATGTTTCTGGTTATCTTCCAACATCAAGACAATACTCATAATCCTTTATCAATACTTATTCATGGGTAAGAATCAAGAATAAACAATATTCATACCTTAACAATGAACTCTTGCATTTAGAATCCTCCTTACATAACCATGGGGTGATTCTCGAAGCTTTCGAGATGGTGAACACAACTACGGAACCAATTCAAATTTTCTACGGTTGAATCACAAAATATTTGAAGTTGAAATTAGGCTAGGGTTTCACCTTATCTTAATAATTGGATGGTATATGATATATATGAGGCTAAGTGTAGGTTTATAAAGACCCATTTTCGTCCAAGAGGTAATAGAAAATGACCATTTTGCCCTAAAAATTTAAATAAATCCGAATCTGTCCCCAGTGGACAGTTTTGACAGGCTGAAGTAAATCGATCATAACTCTTTGCTCCGGTATCGGATTCAGGTGAAACCAATTGCATTGGAAAGATAAATCAAAGGTCTTTCATTTTCATATAAAGTATACCACCCAGTTCTTCCTGTACAAGGAGTTATGGTCATTTAAATTTGACCCAAAAATCTGTCCCACAATTCTGTTTTTTTTTTTATAGGCTGTAGTAAAATGGGTATAGCTCCTTACTCAGACATTGGATTTGGATGAAACCAATTTCATCGGAAAGAAGACTCTCGGATCTTTTCATCGATATATAGCATCTCACACAGTTCTTTTGGTACAAGGAGTTATGATCGTCTAAAGTTGATCCAAAAAAATAATTGCCTAGCTGCAGTAATTTTCCTGCAGATTTACTGTTCACAGGCTTCCCAGCCACCGTTTTGAAATTTCGAATGTGCTCGCTTATATGAAATACTCCTCTGTTTTGGGCAAACTTTATATCGTTGGAAAGCTTATTCCAATACCTACACATACAACTATTGACGGGATACTTCCGAACACCATAAACTTAATTTAACCCATACGCAAGCCTTTAGGACTCCATATAATCGCGATAAGTGTACGAAAAAAATTTACGGGGTGTTACACTTTCATTCTTCAAATTACTTTCAATTCAAAACATATAAAAAGGCTTGAAAGCATAGCAGAGAGATTTTTTAAAAACAAAACATGGGTATAAAAAAAAAACTAGAGGAATGTGCATCTTTTGGACGAAATATTTTTTTTTTTTTAAGAATTTTTTCTCTCTCCATCTTTGACTTTAAAATTTATAAGGTTTAATTTTTGAATATATAACTCTTTTTTATGGTGAAAATATGATTGTAGATTATTTCTAATCAAAAACAAAAAAATTAATAGTGCGTAGAGAGAGAGGCTACCGCTACTGAGAGATCATTGAAGAGCGGATTTGAGTTTAAGTTTGGTGCAATGGTGGGCGATAATGATTGGAGAAATGGAAATGAAAAAGAATGAGAAGAATAAAATAAAAATTGACTAAATTAGTCTTTCACACGTTATTAGTGAGTGCAATTCACTCACTTTGCCATGTAAGCAAAAAGTATCAAAATGACACAGCAGGACACTAGTTGAGGTGTTTAAAATGAACAATGTGTAGTTAAGACGCCTAAGTGAAAGTTGATAACTTTAAGGGGCTATTGATGTGTTTCGCCTTTTGTAGCGTAGTCCTACCCCATATTTTACTTTTCAAATAGGTTTATCCTTCAATTATTAATGTATAAGATTATGAAACGACGAAAAATGATATAATCTATCCAAATATTTTGTATTCATTAAACAATACAGTACGATATAATATAACACAATATATAATACCATACATTATAAAACAATACATAACAACCATCCAAAGTGTAAAAGATCTCATGTATTACTTTTTATTAATCATCAATGAAAACAGGTCATATAAATTTTTTTAGATCATATAATTAACTTAACCAATTTTGCCTTGGTATTTATACCCAAACTACCCAAAGTGACAACCTGACCATGATGAAACTAATTGACTATATACGCGTATTATCTACAGACTTTTTCTGTTCAGTGTTCTGAACCGTTGAATGCTGAACAAAGCTTTACGTTTTTGGGACTTGAGAGGACCAGTTGGGAAATAGGATAAGGAAGACTCAAATTAAAAAGAAACCGTAAGTTCAAATTCTTTATTCATGTCTTTTGCTACAGAAAATACAAGGAATACTAACACATGCGTACAACTCCCGATCAATTTTGATGTATTTTTGCAAAAAAAAATATATACTCCATCATTAGCAATTTAAGTTCAAAAATGTGCACATTCTATAGCTGCCATATCCAGATTTTATGGGTTGAAGGAAGTTGGACTCGAATAAAGTGGATTGGCCCCCTATACAAATAGGATCGGCCCAACCGGGAAAGGTCATCTCGAGTATTGTGACTTTGTAGTAAAGTATATGCCCGAGATGGAGAAAAGCCTCCCGAGGAAAGGAAGGGATAGTGACTGCTCGCTAACAAACAAGCAAAAGGACAGTGTGTCAGAAAAACAGAGAGGCACCTCCCACCCTCAGCAGAGCCGCGTCTGACACACGCTAGAAGACTAATTACTCTCCAACGACATTTGAATAGGTGGTGATCCCTTATTAGTCGAACATCGTCCTTTGTACCCTATAAATAGCACCCCTTCCTTCATGGATCTGATTCCTGCTCATCCTTATCCCTTAAACAATAGGGTATCATAGATTTTTTCTTAAGCATTAGCATCTTGCTTAGCTGTTCTAAGTCATCTCACGTTGTAATCACTCAGGATTGGATTCTCTCGACCCCCTATTAATAAGAATGAACGCTCGACTACGTACTAAGATTTGTTCCTAAACTCTTGTTGTTTAATTTATCTAGTCTTTTATTTGCTTTATTTATTTCTTGCAAATATTTATCTCTAATCCAAATCTAATACCGTAACGCATGCTCTTGACTCAAGAACAAATTTAACTATACCAAATAGATTGTAAATAATTTAGCACCCACCATGGGACAAGAGTAAGTACAGGGATCCTCAGCTTCACCACCACTTGATAGTTTTCTTTCTGTGCTAGATTTGCAGGGAAATAGGTCATGGCCACTCAAGATATAACATTCAAAAGTAAAACAAGAACTGCTTTGATGAGATTTTCCCATTGAGTTTTGGCGTCAACAGAAAAAGGCAAGACCTAAGGGCTGACACGAAAAGCAATCATCAATCTAGGAAGGGTCAAACCTAATGACTCAAATCATTGTTACATTGAATTAGGAGGAAAAATTTGTACCTAGTCCATCCTTAAGCAATTCTTGAGAAATTAAGAGCTAGTCTAGTGTTTGATGAATTTTGAGAATATACTAGCCTACGACAATCTGACACTAATTTGAGTACTGATGGTGATTTTTCATTTAATTTTTAGATAGATATCGAGTTTAGAAAGTCATAGCAACTTTTGGTACTTAAAACAAAGTTACAGAACTCAGGTTATAGAGTTTACCATGGAGGGGTTAGTTCATTACGCCATATTTTAAGGAATGTGTTATGAAATGAACAAAACTGGGAGAGGTCCCGAGTTTTTGCTCGGGACCAGTACAACAAAAGATATAACCATTGAAGTAATTACCTCAATAGTGTTGTAAACTGCTGCAGCGATAACCTTACTGCTACACCCGTACATCGACAGCAGTAACACGTAGTATGTTGACAGTTTTTAAACCCAGAAAAAAAATTTGATTCCCCATTTTCTAAAAAAAATATGAGATAGCTCAAGGGAAGACGATTTTCTATATAATTTAGAAGTTTTTGTCTTTAGAGGTAAGTTTATAGCATTCTAAACTTGAATTACTTCTTATAATCTCTTACAATCAGTAGGAATATATTTATTGTACACTAATGACCATGCTCCTTTCAAAACCTCAAAGGGTTTAATGTACCTCAAACTCAACTTGCCCTTCTTTCTAAAGTGCATTACACCTTTCATGGGTGATGATTTCAAGAGTGCCTTCTCCTCCCTTATTATCCGTATATAATTTCTGTAGGCTCTATGCTTCTATGAGATTTTCCTATATGAACCTCACCTTTTCCATCAAATCTTTGAGCATGTTAGTACCCCAAGGCCTCACTTCAAATACATCAAACCACCTAACTGGAGACCTGCATCCTCTACTATATAAGGCCTCAAAAGGGGCCTTATCAATACTAGAGTGGTAGTTATTATTGTAAGAAAATTCACAAAATGATAAGTTTTGGTTACAATGAGCCTTGAAGTCCATAACACAATCCCGAATGTAACAGCCCAGCCCACCGGCGCATGCGAAATTGTCCGCTTTGGAGCCTCGGCCCCTCACGGTTTTAAAACGCGTCAGAAGTTGTACTGCATCCCTCAAATCTCGATCAACAACATTAATAGATGGCCCTTCCGGAGGAGAAGAAGTTCCTGATATATGCTCAGCTTGAGACTCACTTTGTTCAGCTTGTGCCGGTGGTGACTTACTAGTACCTTCTCCGGCCACTACATCCACTCGCTTCCACTTATTCTTTCTCCTTGTAACCGGCATCGTTACTATAATAAAAAAAACAATTGGATAAAGCGATCGATTATGACTTTATCTCTAATATGGGCGCTCTTGCACGATCTAAGAAATGGAGAGTGGAAACAATACCTAAATGTCCAATAGCCTCCTGTTTATAGATGTGGTGCACAACACACCGATAAACGAGATTCTACGTAGACACGGCTTTGTAGACTCACTAGGACGAACTGCTTTGATACCACTTCTGTCATACCCCAAATCCCATTGGAGCGGACTGGCACCCGTAGCCGAGGAGGCCCGGGAAAACCCATTCATAACCTATACTTTCACATTTACATTACTTATGAAAATTAGAAATTTGGGCAGTACTTCTTTGTAAATAGAAGAAAACAGTACCTGTATCAGCCCAGCAGACACGCATAAATATATATATAAACAGTAATTGGCTGTCAGAGCCATCACGTCTATCAACCAAACACTCCTATGGCTGTACAATATGTCTACAGAAGCCTCTACATAGATACAAAACTGAGTTAGGGTCGGGACAAACTCCCGCCCACAAAAGACTTTTATACAAATACCAAAAATACATATAGAAACGACTCGGGATGCCCCGAAACAACTGGAGCTCACCACTAACAACAGAATGTCCTGGCTTTTACTGCGGAGGTGTACGACCTGAAGTACCTGTACCTGGAGGCATGAATACGGGTCCCCCATGAGGGACGTCAGTATGGAAATATGTACTGAGTATGTAAGGCAGTGAGTATCAAGATGAGATACAAAAGATCAACAGAACCCAGATACCAGTGAATAAACAGTATGAGTAGACCACACTTAAAAGAGCTGATGGGATACCTGCACATTACTTTCATATCATTACTTCCCGTAGTCCTTATCAGTAGATAACGTATGTCATACAATGGCCAACTAATCAGTGGTACTAATACAATACATCAGGGACCACCCCTGGAATAGCATATATACATAAACTTTATAATACAATGGCCAACGGATCAGTGGTACTAATACAATACATCATAGCATCAATTTAAAATACAAACATTCCATTTCTTAATTCAATTAATCTTTGAGATTGGTTACTTTGTGGTCACACCATATGGAACTTGAAACCATGATACCTCAATAGGAAAACATGTAAATAGGTAATCAATATCATGCAAATGAAGTAGAGAATCATGGATACCTCATTAAACCATTTCGGTGTCAACAATAGTATATGGACATTTTTTTGACTAGCCGGACATCTTAAAAGTGAAAACAAGTTCAATTGGTAGTGTCGAAGATCATATGATATTATTATGTGTCATGTTTCGTAGGACAATGTTGGAAGCTTACTTGAGAGTGCCATGGGTCATTATTCATGCCAAAGATTAGATAGAGTATGTCTTACATACCTTGATATAACCACTTCAATACAAGTCCAACTTGACTTCCCGTACTCTTCGAACACTTATCTACAATAAGTCATTTGTGGCAAACTGGTATTAGCAACCAAACCTTACCATTTAGGTATTAACTTCACCAAATAATGTCTAGGAATCAATCCTTTAACTCATCAATAAGAGTGCTACATACATCCTCTTATACTCTTATTACATTCACATATCATGCATTTTCATGAAATATCCCTCAACATCACTCTTAGCCTTTATTTCCCTTCTTAATCACCATCCAATACCAACATGATCACTAGGAATACATAACCACCAATATAATGATATATCACCACAATTCATCCTCCATAATCCAATACAACAACTTCCATAATTTACTACTAACAATTTATACAAAACAATTCATAACTATGTTTCTAGTTATGTTCCAACATCAAGACAATACTCATAATCCTTTATCAATACTTATTCATGGATAAGAATCAAGAATAAACAATATTCATACCTTAACAATGAACTCTTGTATTTAGAATCCTCCTTACATAACCATGGGGTGCTTCTCGAAGCTTTCGAGATGGTGAACACAACTACGGAACCAATTCGAATTTTCTACGGTTGAATCACAAAATATTTGAAGTTGAAATTACGCTAGGGTTTCCCCTTATCTTAATAATTGGATGATATATGATATATATGAGGCTAAGTGTAGGTTTATAAAACCTATTTTCATCCAATAGGTAATAGAAAATGACCATTTTGCCCTAAAAATTTAAATAAATCCGAATCTGTCCCCAGTGGACAGTTTTGACAGGCTGAAGTAAATCGATCATAACTCTTTGCTCCGGTATCGGATTCGGGTGAAACCAATTGTATTGGAAAGATAATTCAAAGGGATTTCATTTTAATATAAACTATACTACCCATTTCTTCCTGTACAAGGAGTTATGGTCGTTTAAAGTTGACCCAAAAATCTGTCCCACAATTCTATTTTTTTTGTTAGGCTGTAGTAAAACGGGTATAGCTCCTTACTCAGACATTGGATTTGGATGAAACCAATTTCATCGGAAAGAAGACTCTCGGAGATTTTCGTCGATATATAGCAGATCACACAGTTCTTTTTGTACAAGGAGTTATGATCGTCTAAAGTTGATCCAAAAAAATAATTGCCTAGCTGCAGTAATTTTCCTGCAGATTTACTGTTCACAGGCTCCCCGGCCACCGTTTTGAAATTTCGAATGTGCTCGCTTATATGAAATACTCCTCTGTTTTGGGCAAACTTTATATCGTTGGAAAGGTTATTCCAATACCTACACATACAACTATTGACGGGATACTTCTGAACACCATAAACTTAATTTAACCCATACGCAAGCCTTTAGGACTCCATATAAACGCGATAAGTGTATGAAAAAATTTACGGGGTGTTACATTCTCCCCTCCTTAAGAACATTCGTCCTCGAATGTTAGCATAGTTACTCAATTAAGACATGTCCAAGCTTACAATTAACATATTCATCATCATAACATACTTGCATAAAAATAAACACTTACTTGTTACTGTTCTTCTTTCGTCTCATGAACTTCCTCCTCATCGTTGAATAGGTAAGGGTACTTAATCTTCATCGCTTCCTCAGCTTCCCATGTGATCTCCTCAACTTGTTGATTCCTCCAAAGTACTTTTACCGATGTTATCTCTTTATTCCTTATCCTTTTAATTTGGCGATCAAGAATAGCAATAGGCATTTTTTCAAAAGTGAGATCTTCTGTAACTTGTATATCTTCCGTAGTAGTAATGTGCGATGGATCTACAATGTACTTGCGAAGAATCGAAACATGAAATACGGGATGAACTGCTGAGAGCTCTTGAGGTAGCTCTAACTCATAAGCAACTTGTCCAAATCTTTGAATGATCTTGTATGGACCTATGTATCGTGGACTTAACTTTTCTTTCTTGCCAAACCTCATCACTCCTTTCATTGGTGATACTTTCAAGAATACCCAATCGTCGATAGAAAACTCAAGTCCTCTTCTTCTAACATCCGCATAAGATTTGTGTCGACTTTGAGCTATTTCAAGCCGTTGTTGGATCACTTTCACCTTCGCCATTGCTTGATAAACAAGATCCGGTCCAAACCAGACCGCATCACCTGCTTCAAACCATCCTATTGGCAATCTACACTTTCTTCCATACAATGCTTCATATGGTGCCATTTTGATACTTGAATGATAGCTATTATTGTAGACAAACTCGATAAGAGGTAGATGATCATCCCAGTTGCCTTTGAAATCCAATACACATGCTCGTAGCATATCTTCAAGTGTCTGGATGGTACGTTCCGCTTGTCCGTCTGTTTGAGGATGAAAAGCCGTACTTAGATTTACTTGTGTCCCCCAACTCCTTTGAAAAGACTTCAAGAAATTCGCGGTAAATTGGGCTCCTCGATCGGATATAATGGAAATTGGAACTCCATGTAACCGAACGATCTCCTTAATATACAACTTCGCATACTCTTCCGCCATATAAGTTGTCTTAACTGGTAAGAAGTGCGCAGATTTGGTAAGCCTATAAATGATCACCCATATGGAATCAAACTTCCGATATGTACGAGGCAAACCCGTGATGAAATCCATATTGATCTTGTCCCACTTTCAGACTGGAAGATCTATACATTGCATGTAACCACCGGGTTTCTGGTGTTCTACTTTGACTCTTTAACAATTCGGACATTCAGCTACAAATTCGGCAATATTCTTCTTCATGTCATTCCACCAATATATTGTTTTCAAATCTTGATACATCTTAGTCGACCCTCGATGGATGGAATACCTTGAACGGTGTGCTTCTGTCATAATCCTCTTTCTTAGCTCAACTACATCAGGTACACAAAAACGATTCTGACACTGAAGCGCTCCTTCTCGCGTAAGCTCAAATGCCTTTGTCGTGCCACTCTGCACATCCTCCTTAAGCTGGAATAAAATTGGATCTGCATACTGCTTCTCTTTCATTTCAGCTATCAATGAAGATTCCGCTGCATTACGTACAATAACCTCTTCATCTGGAGTTTCGAGAAGTCGAACTCCCAAATTAGCTAGTTGGTGAAGATCCTTAATCATCCCCTGCTTTTCTATAGATGCCATTTTATACTTATGACTCAGTGCATCCGCTACCACATTCGCTTTCCCTGGATGATACAAGATATCAACATCGTAATCTTTCAACAATTCAAGACATCTCCGCTGCCTCATATTTAGATCTTTCTGACTGAAGATATATTGCAGGCTCTTATGATCGGTATATATGTCAACATGAGCCCCATATAAGTAGTGGCGCCATATCTTCAAAGCAAATACAACTGCAGCTAGCTCAAGATCATGTGTGGGATAATTCCTCTCATGTGGTCGCAACTGTCTAGAGCCATAGGCTATTACTCTACCATGTTGCATTAATGCACATCCTAAGCCAATTCTCGAAGCATCACAGTACACTGCATACCCTTCTGTGCCTTCAGGAAGTACCAATACCGGTGTAGAAGTCAACTAGCTCTTCAGATGTTGGAAACTCTTTTCACAGGCATCATTCCATTGAAACTTGGAGGCTTTATGCGTCAACTTAGTCAAGGTGCAGAAATAGAAGATAAACCTTCAACAAACCTTCTATAATAACCTGCCAACCCAAGGAAACTACGAATCTCCGAAGGCGTCGTGGGTCTTGGCCAATTCTTCACAGCCTCAATCTTCTGAGTGTCAACTTTTATGCCTTCACTGGATACAATATGGCCCAAAAATGCCACTGACTTGAGCCAAAACTCACATTTAGAAAACTTTGCATACAGATTATGATTACGAAGAATCTGCAATGCCTGCCTCAAGTGATTAACATAGTCCTCTTCTGATCTAGAGTAGACCAGAATATCATCTATGAAAACTATCACGAACACATCTAGAAATGGCTTAAACAACCTATTCATCAGATCCATAAAAACTGCGGGTGCATTTGTCAGCCCGAATGACATAACCAAGAATTCATAATGACCATACCATGTGCGGAAAGCTGTCTTGGGTATATCTTTATCCTTGACTCTCACTTGATGATAGCCTGATCTCAAGTCAATCTTGGAAAAACACTGGGCACCCTGCAACTGGTCAAATAAATCATCAATTCGGGGGAGAGGGTATTTATTCTTGATAGTCACCTTATTCAATTGCCGATAGTCAATACACATCCTCAGCGAACCATCTTTCTTACGCACAAACAATACTGGTGCTCCCCAAGGGGACATACTAGGCCTGATGAATCCCTTCTCTAGCAAGTCTTTCAGTTGCTCTTTCAATTCTCGCAACTCTGCTGGTGCCATTCTATAAGGAGGAATTGAGATTGGCTGTGTGTCTGGCAACATATCAATACCAAACTCCACTTCTCATTCAGGAGGTAAACCTGGTAGTTCTTCAGGAAATACATCAGGAAATTCATTCACAACTGGAACGGTCTGAAAAGTTGGCGGCTCTGCCTCTGTGTCCCTTACTCTAACCAAATGTTATATGTAGCCCTTGGAAATCATTTTTCCTGCCTTAAAGTAAGAAATAAATCTACCTCTCGACGCGCCAACATTACCCTTCCATTCAAGGACTGCCTCATTTGGGAAATGGAAATACACCTTTTTAGAACGGCAATCTACTGTAGCATAACAAGACGCTAACCAATCCATGCCCATAATAACATCAAAATCTACCATTTCTAACTCAACAAGATCGGCCATCGTATCATGACCACAAATATTCACAACACAATTTCGATAAACATTCCTAGCTATAAGAGATTCCCCCACTGGCATTGATACTTTAAATGGCTTGGCTAATAATACGGGTGTTTTCCCGAACCTTCCCGCAACCAAAGGAGTAGCGTACGATAATGTAGAACCAGGGTCAATTAAGGCATACATATCAAATGCAAAGATGGACAACGTACCTGTAACCACGTCTGGAGAAGCCTCTAAATTCTGCCGATCTGCTAGGGCATACACACGGTTCTGAGCTCCGTTGGAACTAGCTGCTCCTCTATCACCTCTACCGTGACCCATAGGTTGTGCACCCCTACTCAAAGGAGGCACCGCTGATGACGCAACAGCTGATCCGGTAGGTCGTGTTATACTACCTATGGTCCTACGCGGGCAATCCCTAGCCAAAGTAAAATCTTCTACATATGGGGTACGAGTGTCATGGAGGTCTCAATTGACTCATACTCCCTTTCCCTTGATATCCCACTGTTCGCGAACTCTGATTTTCACTGCTTTGCCCGAACTGATTATCTCTGAACCTTTAAAATTGCGGTGGAGCACTAATTGCCGGATAAGAAGATAACGGGCTAGGCAATCTATGAGAGAATGAAGGCCTAAAACCTTCCTGAGATGCCATAAACTGCCCTATAGCTCTGGCCTGCTTAGAATATCCTTTTTCTGATTCCTAGGTTCTTCTTCTTTGCCTCTGATCTTCCATCTTCTGAGCGAAAGCTTGTATCCTCACTATATCCATGTCCTTGTTCAAAGCAGCAATGGTACAATCTCTAACCAAGTATGGTTCCAATCTATCCACATAGTGATAAACTCTGTCATCCATAGTAGCTACCACATTAGAAGCATATCGAGACAAGGAGTTAAATCGAAGACTACACTCCCTTACACTCATATTACCCTGACGAAGATTTAAGAATTGATCTGCATGGGTCTGACGAGTCTCAAATGGAAGATAATGATCAATAAATACATCTTTGAACTCTCCCCACGTAGTTGGAGGTGCATCAATACCCCTAGATTGTTTCCAATCCTCGTACCACAATATAGCCTCTCCTTTCAATCTATATGCTGCTAGCTCAACCATCTCTTTATCGGATATGTGCATAACATCTAGAGCCCTTTGGGTTTGATCGACAAAGTCCTGCGGGTCTTCGTTAATATCTGATCCGGTAAAAGTAGAAGGATCCAGTTTCAGAAAATCCTATGTCCGAAGGTTAGCTGATCTATCCGTACCACTAGAACCCGTGGTAGGAATAGCTGGCCCTTGAACTTGACCGGCAACTATACGCGTCACATACGTGGAAGGTATCCATGCACCTATAAGGCACACTTCGTTCCTCTTCACTACTGACGTGGGATTTGCCTAAGTGAATGCAGGCGTTACGTATCGCCGTCCCTACACTCACCCCCCGCAGGGACTCAGCGTCCTCACTGAGGTTTGCCCCACCACCGTCACCGGCACTGGCTCTGATACCAACTGTAACAGCCCAGCCCAACGGAACATGCGAAATTGTCTGCTTTGGAGCCTCGGCCCCTCACGGTTTTAAAACGCATCAGAAGTTATACTGCATCCCTCAAATCTCGATCAACAGCATTCATAGATGGACCTTCTGGAGGAGAAGAAGCTCCTGATATATGCTCAGCTTGAGACTCACTTTGTTCAGCTTGTGCCGGTGGTGACTTACTAGTACCTTCTCTAGCCACTTCATCCACTCGCTTCCACTTATTCTTTCTCCTTGTAACCGGCATCGTTAGTATAATAATAAAAAAATAATTGGATTAAGCGATCTATTATGAATTTATCTTTAATATGGGCTCTATTGCACGATCTAAGAAATGGAGAGTGGAAACAATCCCTAAATGTCCAATAGCCTCCTGTTTATAGATGTGGTGCACAACACACCGATAAATGAGATTCTACGTAGACACGGCTTTGTAGACTCACTAGGTTGAACTTCTCTGATACCACTTCTGTCATACCCCAAATCCCATTGGAGCGGACTGGCACCCATAGCCGAGGAGGCCCGGGAGAACCCGTTCATAACCTATACTTTCACATTTACATTACTTATGAAAATTAGAAATTTCGGCAGCACTTCGTTGTAAATAGAAGAAACAGTACCTGTATCAGCCCAACAGACACGCATAAATATATATATAAATATTAATTGGTCATCAGAGCCATCACGTCTATCAACCAAACACTCCTATGGCTGTATAATATGTCTACAAAAGCCTCTACATAGATACAAAACTGAGTTAGGGTCGGGACAAACTCCCGCCCACAAAAGACTTTTATACAAATACCAAAAATACATATAGAAACGACTTGGGATGCCCCAAAACAACTGGAGCTCACCACTAACAACAGAATGTCCTGGTTTTTACTGTGGAGGTGTATGACCTGAAGTACCTGTTCCTGCAGGCATGAATACGGGTCCCCCATGAGGGACGTCAGTACGGAAATATGTACTGAGTATGTAAGGCAGTGAGTATCAAGATGAGATACAAAAGATCAACAGAACCCAGATACCAGTGAATAAACAGTATGAGTAGACCACACTTAAAAAGAGCTGATGGGATACCTGCACATTACTTTCATATCATTACTTCCCGTAATCCTTATCAATACATAACATATGTCATACAATGGCCAACTGATCAGTGGTACTAATACAATACATTAGGGACCACCCCTGGAATAGAATATATACATAAACTTTATAATACAATGGCCAACTGATCAGTGGTACTAATACAATACATCATATCATCAATTTAAAATACAAACATTCCATTTCTTAATTCAATTAATCTTTGAGATTGGTTACTTTGTGGTCACACCCTATGGAACTTGAAACCATGATACCTCAATAGGAAAACATGTAAATAGGTAATTAATATCATAAAAATGAAGGAGCGAATCATGGATACCTCATTAAACCATTTTGGAATCAACAATAGTATATGGACATTTTTTTTACTAGCCGGACATCTTAAAAGTGAAAACAAGTTCAATTGGTAGTGTCGAAGATCATATGATGTTATTATGTGTCATGTGTCGTAGGACAATGTTGGAAGCTTACTTGAGAGTGCCATGGGTCATTATTCATGCCAAAGATTAGATAGAGTATGTCTTACATACCTTGATATAACCACTTCAATACAAGTCCAACTTGACTTCCCGTACTCTTCGAAGACTTATCTACAATAAGTCATTTGTGGCAAACTAGTATTAGCAACCAAACCTTACCATTTAGGTATTAACTTCACCAAATAATGTCTAGGAATCAATCCTTTAACTCATCAATAAGAGTGCTACATACATCCTCTTATACTCTTATTATATTCACATATCATGCATTTTCATGAAATATCCCTCAACATCACTCTTAGCCTTTATTTCCCTTCTTAATCACCATCCAATACCAACATGATCACTAGGAATACATAACCACCAATATAATGATATATCACCACAATTCATCCTCCATAATCCAATACAACAACTTCCATAATTTACTACTAACAATTTATACAAAACAATTCATAACTATGTTTCTAGTTATCTTCCAACATCAAGACAATACTCATAATCCTTTATCAATACTTATTCATGGATAAGAATCAAGAATAAACAATATTCATACCTTAACAATGAACTCTTGTATTTAGAATCCTCCTTACATAACCATGGGGTGCTTCTCGAAGCTTTCGAGATGGTGAACACAACTACGGAACCAATTCGAATTTTCTACGGTTGAATCACAAAATATTTGAAGTTGAAATTAGGCTAGGGTTTCACCTTCTCTTAATAATTGGATGATATATGATATATATGAGGCTAAATGTAGGTTTATAAAGACCCATTTTCGTCCAATAGGTAATAGAAAATGACCATTTTGACCTAAAAATTTAAATAAATCCGAATCTATCCCCAGTGGACAGTTTTGACAGGCTGAAGTAAATCGATCATAACTCTTTGCTCCGGTATCAGATTTGGGTGAAACCAATTGCATTGGAACGATAATTCAAAGGGCTTTCATTTTCATATAAAGTATACTACCCATTTCTTCCTGTACAAGGAGTTATGGTCGTTTAAAGTTGACCCAAAAATCTGTCCCACAATTCTGTTTTTTTTGATAGGCTGTAGTAAAACGGGTATAGCTCCTTTATCAGACATCGGATTTGGATGAAACCAATTTCATCGGAAAGAAGACTCTCAGATATTTTCGTCGATATATAGAAAATCACACAGTTCTTTTTGTACAAGGAGTTATGATCGTCTAAAGTTGATCCAAAAAAATAATTGCCTAGCTGCAGTAATTTTCCTGCAGATTTACTATTCACAGGCTCCCCGGCCACCGTTTTGAAATTTCGAATGTGCTCGCTTATATGAAATACTCCTCTGTTTTGGGCAAACTTTATATCGTTGGAAAGGTTATTCCAATACCTACACATACAACTATTGACGGGATACTTTCGAATACCATAAACTTAATTTAACCCATACGCAAGCCTTTAGGACTCCATATAATTGCGATAAGTGTACGAAAAAATTTACGGGGTGTTACACCGAAGTATATCCTTAAGCACTTTGATAATTCTCTCTGACCGACTATTTATCTATGGATGGAAAGTTGTACTTAAGTTTAATCTAAAACCCAATTCTTACTGGAATTTCTCCCAAAATTTGGTGGTGAAGTAGGTACCCCTGATAGATACAATCAAAACTTATAACCAATGTAGCCTCACAATGTACTTCACATAAATTTTGGCCAGCTTAGTCGCATTATAATCCACTCTTACTAGGATAAAGTGAGCCAACTTAGTAAGTCAATTAGTAATGACCCATATATTGTTGTACTTACTCAAGGTCTTAAGAAGACCAACCACAAAGTCCATTGTTATCCGTTACCACTTCTATTCCGGAATGAGCATTCTTTAGAAGGTACCACCATGCTTTCGATGTTTATATTCGACGTGCTAGCACTTCTAACATATGGTTACAAAATTCACAATGTCACGCTTCATTCTTCGCCACCAATAATATTGCTAAAAGTATATATTTATCTTAGTAGCACAGGGATGTATAGAGTACTTAGAGTTGTGATGCTTTACAAGAATAGTTAAAGTTAGATTGTTCACCCTCAAAACACACAAGCAATTATAAAATATCTAACACCCTCTCATCATCAAGAATGACCTCTTTTGCCTTACTCGGCAGTACTTTTTCTCTGAGGTTACTCATCTTCTTATCTTTAAACTACCTGCTTTTTATTTGGTCAAAGAATGTAGACTTAACTTCCACATGTGTTAATACTCTCCCTTCGCTATCTCCTATAATCTCTGAAAATCATTAGTCAAAGTTTGTACCTCTCTTTCCAATAGGCGTATTGATATCTCTAATTCTCATACTCACTAATTTCCAACTCAGAGCGTCCTCCACCACATTGGCCTTACCCGAGTGATATAAAATTGAAATATCATAGTCTTAAATAAACTCCATCCACCTTATCTATCTTAGATTCAGGTTTATCTGAGTAAACACATGTTGTAAGTTGTGGTGGTCTTTGGACATTTCATACTTCACTCCATAGAGGTAGTATTTTCAAATCTTTAAAGAAAACACAACATCTGTCAATTCTAAATTATGTGTGGAATAGTTTTTCCTATAAGGATTTAGTTTCCCCAAAGCATAAATGATCACATTCTGATCCAACATCAAAACGTAAAAACCAACCATGAGGCATCACAATACATAATGAAATTCTTACCTTTAATAGGCAAGGTGAGAATTGGAGTTGCAGTTAACAAGGTCTTAATCTTTTAGAAGCTCTCCTCACATTTGCCATCCCACATAAATAAGACTTCTTTTTGATTTAGGTGGGTCATATGTGAAGAAATGTTCGCAAATACCTTAATGAATCGATGATAATTACTGACCAACACCATAAAGCTACAAATTTCTATCACACTTGTTGGTCTAGATCAATTCTTAAAAGCTTCAAACTTTTGCAGGTCCATCGTAACTCCTTCATTAGAACCTATGTTCAACTAGAAGGAGTCATCGTGTTGCTATAGATCAAGAATAAGATGAAAGGGGGAAAAAAGGAAAACTTGTGCCCTAGAGGTGATTTTGAGCAAGGAATAAAGGTAGGTTATGGTATATTATAGTAATTAGACTTACTTGACATTGTGCTTATGTGTGAATTAAGAAATTTTGATGACTTCGAGCACTACTTGTGGTTATTGACTACATTGCATATTCATACATATTGATGTTTTGAGATAATGATGATATACAACAATGATGTTTATGAGGTTGTTGATGATGTTATTGGAATTATGATATCCATAATAATAATGTTGATGTTGAAGACACTGATAAGGGAAGAGATGATATACACATTTTCCATTCGTACACTTATTCGTATGCATTAAACGTTGGTTATAATCATGTGTTGTGATAAAACTTGTGTTGAATATGGATATGTGTAAGCACATGTAATAATAGCATGTTATTCTTCTTATCTGAAGTGTTATTGTAAGACCACGCAAAATTTCTAAGCTTAATTCAGTCCTTTAAGCTTGTCAAGGGGGTCCCAAACTTAGAAACTTCTAGCTAAGTTTCCAGACTTACTTTATTTTTGGCCTTCGAAAGTTGGCAATCTCATTTTGCAACCTTAATGTCCTTTAATGGTCGGTATTATTTCTAATTCATGATCAGGGAGGTCAATAGGTGTTCACGAACAAGTTTTAGATTTTTCAGACCTCGTTTAGACCATGTTTGATGTCCCAAAATAGAGAACCAACGCAATATTAGCATGCCACATTGCCTATCGCGTTGGTTAACACTGTTGCAGGTTGCCAAAGCCAAAAGTACTGAGTCTTTGCCGATCATGGTGCAACACATCGAGTATCATATCGGGGCCATTGACGCGCTGCGTCGCTCAATGCATTGGTTCCCAGTTTTAGTCATTAAATGACTGCGTCCTTACGGGTAATTAGGTTATTTTCCTCAACCTTCAGCCCTCATAAATACTAAATTTAGCCCTTTTTTGGTGAAATACACTCCTTATTCCACAATTGCTCAAGAACAAGAAACCCTAGATGAGCAATTTCAAGCCAAGAATTCTCCATCAAGCTTCAAGAAATCATCCACCTAGGTATGCAAAGTTTTCATCCAAGGAACCCTTTCATCCTTGGAGTTCAAGAAACCTTTTTTTAAAGAAAAACTTAAATAATGATGTTCATGTTGTGGATTGAAATTGTATCCATGTTGTTGATTTGTATGGTTTCCATGATGGAATTTTTATGTATTCCTTGATATTATGTTAGCATGTGGATTGAATTTCATGAAATTGAGTTGATTAAAGTAGCCAAGATGTAATTGTTTAGGGTTCATGCCCAAGCCTAAGTATATGCATCTCATGTATTTGATAAAATGCCTAAGTGAGTAGAATTGTATTTTATGACCCTTTGTTGATCTAATTGATGAACTTAGGCTACAAATAGATGTTTAAAATGACTTCCATGCTAAATCTATGTCTTATAGTTATTTGATGGATTGCTCATGAGACTAGAATTGTGAAATTATGATATGTTTGAATGCATTCCTATCTATGTACAAGACTATGAATATCAAATGCTTAATGAAATCCCCCAATGATTGTATTATGAGTTGTGGCCTATGGTTATGTATTCAAAGAAGTGTCACGTCTTGTTAGTTTTATGCTATCTCATCTTGGGGGTACTTGTATCCCGACAATTTAGTTGTGTACCTAGAGCCAGCATCAGTTTTCAATATACTCTCAGTTAAGCCATGATCCTTAGAATTCAATCAGTCACATGACTCGGGAAAACTCAGTAAATTCAGTATCAGTCCAGTCCTTCACAGTACTCAGTAATCTTAGTCAGTTATCAGATCCCAGTAGTATTCTTTCATTCAACGGAACTTAGTAAAATTAGAATAGTTCAGTCAGTAGCACGATCAGTGATAGCTCAAGCAAGCCTAGTATGAACTAGGAAATCAGTTCAGTGTCTGTTCAGTTGGGAGTAGGATTCAGCACCGAGTGAACCTAGGGATGAGGGCTCACCTGTCATCCAGTAGAGGGTATGATCCTTAGAAGCAATCCTTGTGTTCCAGAACTACGTAGCCAGCGTATGTTGAGATGTACCCCTACGAGTCTAGGGATTATACATCTCATTTGAGTTTTCCTACTAGGAGGGGTTGACGAAAGAGCTTCCTGTCAGAGAGGGATAACTCACAACCTGTGTTTACCCATGGCATGGTACTGATACCCTTTCAGCTGGGGTTACAGGTTGGACGCCCACCAGTTCAGATTTGGGGCATGTCGGTTAAATGATTACTTTCCACAGTCTCAGTCTTAGTCTTAATAAAAGAACTCAAATAGTTCTTCAGATTCACGACTGTCAGATACAATCACTCAGTTCAGTACGAAACTCACCAGTTCCATTAAAATCAGGACTGTCAGACATAGTGAATCAGCTAACAGTATATCAGTTGTATGAAAGTTATGTTATCAGTATTCAGACTCAGTAGTAAGTATTATCATGATCTCATTTACAGTTACGTATTCATGTATGTATTCTCACGTTTATGTTATTCAGTCAGTTAGTATTGTTCATACATATGAACCTCATGCATTCAGTCTACCTCACTTTGCATATCAGTACATTCAGATATATTGATGCATACTTTTGTTTTGCGCTATGGTGTTTTATACCAATGGTTCGGACGCTCAAGTTCCTAATCGCACTTTTCTTTAAATTCAACCAGCAACACCATATTTACAGTGAGTTCTCATCATTCGAGGGTAGCATGATTATTTCATTACTTCATTATTTCAGTTTTAGTAGACGGAGTTAGTTGGGGATAGGTCCCATCAACTCCACAATTTTCAGACAGTTTAGAGGCTTTCAGACTAGCATGTTCAGGCAGCTTACTTCAGTTTTGGTATTGGTATACCGTATTTCCAGATGTTATGTTTTATCAGATATTTGAAACTTATGGCTTATCAGACCTTTTATTCCGCATTTATTTAGTATATTATGCAGTTCTCAGGTACAGATATCAGTCATGGATTAGCTTATGGTCCTTCGCGATTGCTAGCTCTGTGTAGCATTCCGGGTACCAAATTCAGGGTGTTGCAGTTATAAATGTGTTGATATCTCTATTATGGGTTCTATGATGATCGTTGGTGTTATCATTTAATTTGCTTATTTGTGTATTATTGAGTTTAGTCAACCTTTGATGCATACTAGTACTTGTTGATGTACTAATGCTACTTATACTATTATTTTTATTGAGTACAAAGCGTGTTTCAACGTTTGAGACTAGACCTCGACTTCAGCCAATAGTATCAGATTCCTATTTGAGGTTAAGCACCATGATAGGGCAGCATTTGGATCTTCTTATAATTGTTCATAACCCTTATTTTAGGAGTAAGACGTTCCTTTATTAATTTCCTTATTTTGGATAATCATTTAGTTTTGAAACTCTAATCTTGTTAGATATTTTTGTAAGATGAATTCAAGTCCCAGGGATGTAATAAGTAGAGGATTCTACACTCTATTAGTTAGTCGATGATTATGTTGATTTGACATTATTTTTAATTATTTAATTATGGGATTTTAGAACTATTTAATGATAACAAAAATTAGAGAGTGAATGTTAATTATTGGACTGGAGTTATCAAAATTGAGTTTAGTAAGGTTCTCCTTCCATAGGTTAGGGTGAGTGCCAATCATGATTGATTGGGTCATGACAAAACCTTTCTATTCAAGGGAAAGAAGTTGTGATGATGTAATAGTTTCATAATGTCCTTTAGGGTTTAGAACTATCGGGGGTTATCCATAAAGACTCGGTGGTGATATCTCTTAGTATAGATGGTTGTGGCGTGAGAAGGGTGTTGGTTAATCCTGAAAGCTCAGGAAATATCATGCATAAAAGGGTTTTCAATCAAATAAAATCAGGTTCTGCCATAAAATCCGTAGCCAATACCTTGGTTAGGGTTTAACTTGACGAGTTAGGTGACCCAAGGAGAGGTCTATGGTCTAGTAAAAGTTGATTGTTTTCGATATACTTGATAGGGATATGGGTTATAATATGATATTTAAAAGGTTGTGGCTCCATGCCACTAAGACCATCCTATCAATGTATTATTAATTGATTAAATTCCCCACGTCACACAACGTTTAGCAGATAAGTGGAGAGCTGGCGACCCTCAAAAAATATTCACAATGCCAATTGGAAAGCCTAAAGTGACCCTTCAAACCAAAGGTATGGATGGACTCATAAAACCACTGTCTAGGAGGATGAGATGATATGGGACTCCAAGGGTTATTTATGTCGCCAACGAAAAGGATTCACAAAGACCATGGCGAAAGAGCTCAATTAGATTTCCCTTTTTTTATTATCCCAAAAAAAAGGAATTCCTCCCGAGGTAGCAATGCACAAACTCAAGATAGACCTAGAAGTTGAGCTAGTGCAATAAAATAAATAACTCATCTCGATTATGAAGGACATGTTTCTTAAGAAGGAGGTGGCTCGATTACCCGAGATAGATCCATCCATAAAGTCAGGTATCCCACATGGTTGGATAATATTATGGTGTTACCCAAGAAACTTGATAAGTCAAGGATGAGTATAGACTTTAAAAACCTGAAAGGCATGTCCTATAAATTCCTTTCCAGTCCAGAACATTGATCACATTATTGATGTTACGGTCATGCATGAGATAATGAGTGTCCTTGATGCATACTCCTGATATAACCAAATTCGTATGGATCAAGAGGATCGGGAGAAGACATTTTTTTTTAAATTAACCATGAAACCTTTTGTTTCAATGTGATGCAATTTGGGCTCAAAATGCAGGTACTATACGCTCAGTAAACAACATATTTGAGAGTAAAATAGGAAAGATAGCGGAGTTCCATATCAATGACATGCTCATGAAGTCACTAGAGGACAATAACTATCTGGAACATCTCGAAGAGGCTTTTACAATATTATAACATGAAGCTAAATCCTGAAAAGTGTGCCTTTGGAGTGGATTCGAGGAAATTCCTAGTTTCCATGTTTCAAACTGAGGGATAAAGGAAAACCCCTGCAAAACTCAAACTATTAAAGACATAAATGATGTGCTGGATGGCGTCAAGGCAGTGTAGAAACTCATCTGGTGGGTCACTTCCCTGAACTATTTTATATCAAGGTTCTCAAAATACCTCCATTGATGTATCTCACTGCTAAATAAAAATACAAATTTTGAATAGACTCCGAAGTGTCAACAGGTATTGAGAGAATTAAAGACATACCTTTCGAGTCCACCGATATTGTCTAAGCCTAAGAAGGTAAATTGCTACTCATATACCTGACCATATCAGAGGTATTTGTCAATGTTGTGTTGGTGTGAGAAGAAGAAAGTACACAACATTTTATTTATTATGTTAGTAAAATTTTAATTGGAAAGGAAACTCGATACTAATATTTGGAAAAGCTCACTCTGCTCTTGTGGAGGTCGGCTACAAATTGTCGATGTATTTTAATGTCACTGTATAACAGTAGTCATGACATATCCACTCTAAAATGTGTTCCACAAACTGGAACTATCAGAAAGAATAGCAAGTGGATAGTCGAGTTAAGTAAGTTCGACATCGAGTATAAGTATCAAGTCCTAAGAATTATTTTGTGGTTGATTGCAACCCAGATATGACCCTTTAGGTCAAAAAATAGGCAATCTTAAATATAAGGCACCTACCCAAGACGTAGACCCTGTATATTTGTGATGCATCTAATGAAAAGATCACGGGCCTGGCATTATCTTAGTAACCCCTAAGGGGGAGGAGTAGAGGAAGACAATTAGCTGCTTTTCGCTTACTAACAATGAGGTCGAGTATAAGGCCCTTCTTACTGGTTTAGGCTTGGCACAAATCGTAGGAGCAAAGGCATTATACATTCTCTGGGATTCTTAATAAGTCATGGATCAGATAAAGGTAGATTTTGACACAAAGGATTAGTGGGTAATGAGGTCCACTGCTAAGGTGCATAGTCATCTATCTCTTTTTAAGAAATGAAGATTGGAGCATATCCTAAGAGGAGAATAGAAATATAGATGTGATAGCTATATAGGGTCGGTAACCAAAGAGGATGATTTTGCAAAGGTGTTCGTAGTACAGTTAATGTACTCAACACTAAAGTCCCCAGAGCAAGGTGAAGTAAATCATATTAGGCTCATGTAGGACTAGAGAAGCAACCTCAAAAAATATCTAAAGAATGGTATAGTGTCCATTGACGCTAAAGTGTCTCAGGTGCTTAGGTCCAAGGAAGCGAGATATTATCTGTTGGAGTGAGACCTTTATCGAAGATCCTATAGAGGACTGATCGAAAAATGTCTAGGTCCTGGGGAAACCAACTATGTGATGAAGGAGGTCCATGAAGGGACATGCAAAAAATCACCCTGGTAGAAATTTGCTCATGGAGAAGATAGTACAGGTGCAGCATACTATTAGCCCACTATGGATAATGACACCAAGGAATTCGTCAAAAATTATGATAACTGCTAGCGGTTTGCCCACTAGCTCCACCAGCTGAGGGAAACAATGTATGTCATCACAGCCCTTTGCCTTTCATGAAGTAAGGCATGGACATCATAGGGCCTCTGCCGATGCGCTCGAAGAGTCAATATTTTACTGGTGATGACAGACTACTTCACCAAATGGGTTGAGGCCAACGAATTTAAGCAAATTGGGAGCTTTAGGTCATAAGCTTTATTTGGGATCACATAATTTATAGATTCGGGATACCTAAAGAATCGCATGTGATAATGGGACTCAGTTCGTGGGAGAACAGGTGATTGAGTTCCTATTAGGAACAAAGCTAATACACATAAATTTGGCGACCTATCACCATGATGTGAATGACTAAGCAGAGTCAACAAACAAAATCGTCATACTCAGTTCAAAGAAGAAGTTGGGAAGCACCTGATGTGCATTGGTTTCGTGGCACTTTCGATGCTTAAAATCTATAAATATGAAAGTACTTTGGTCTACTTTGGTGGATATCATGTGTTTTTGTATCTATTTTGTAGAAAATTAGGTTTTGAGATCTAAACAGAAGAAAAGAAGTTGAAAGATGAAATTTGGGCTACCTACGTTGGCACCTACCTTGTGTAGGTCCCACCTACTTGGCGGAGGTGACAAGGCATAGGTGTCAGAAGACCAAAGTTTAGAGAAACTAAAGTTTTAGAAATTTTCTGCTACCTACAATGGGTCACTTACCTGAAGTAAGTTCCACCTACGATGATCACTTACCTCAGGTAAGTGATAGTCGACCCAAAGTTTCTTGGATTATTTTGGTTTAGATTTTGAGGATTTTATGTAACCTTCAAATACTTCTTTAAGGGTTTTTAGTTAGTTTATGCCTTTTTACGCATTTTATACTCTTATAAATATATATTGATTTCAAGATTGACTTTTGATCTTGGAATCTTCTTGTCTTGGTTTTTGGTTGACTAATAAATTTGAGACATTGGGTTTCTTTGTTAATTATTGTGAGATTAATCCTATACTTTCTTTATTGAATTTCTAGGATTATTTTGCGACTATGAGTGCTAATTCCCTTAGCTAAGGTTGTGAGGAACCGGGGAAGGGTGAGATTCTTCTAGATCATTATTTACCCTTGCATTGTGATATTTTTTAATTTAATTGCTTTCTTAGTGACGTCCAACTCTAAGAACATACATGTATTCAAGATCCTCTTTACAAGAGAGATCGAGATTGGAAAAAGGGGATTACAATTGTGATTTGAGGCAATCAACCCTCATCTAATAACTTGATACCCATAAGGTAATAATTAAACTAGGATCAAAGATAATGGCCAGTAAGGAAACACCTTAAGACTTATAAGGTGAAAGATAGATTTACCTACACATTCATGAGATAGTTGGTAATACCTAGCTTATCAGATTCTGCATATGTAGTGGTGAGATAGTTAGATTGACCATGAGAAACCTGTTAACTTAGAAGGCCAGGGGAACATGGTCCCAGTGTTCATCTCAGATTGTTTACAATTAAAAGCATTCAGAATTTGTTACTTTTACTGTTTACTACAAATTTCCCCCATTTACTTTTCTGCACTTTCAGTTACTAAGTTCAAAAAATAGATTCAACTTATTCCTCGTGAGATTGACCCCAACCTAGTTGGGTTACTATAATTTGACAACGACCGCATTGTACCTTCTTGGTGGGTATAATTTAGGCGATACCAAACTTTGGCACAATTGTCAGGGATTACGATAACGGATTGGTTGATTGGAGTTGTTGAGGTTTTCTGTTTTTACTTTTCTATTTTTCTCGGGACGTACACTAGTGTATGCCCAATACTAGAAGTCAAGGCAACCCTTGATCCCATTTGATCTAGAACTAGAAAGAATCCTACAACAGAATCATAGGATGCCACAGCACGATCGTGAAGCTCATCATGAGATACCTTAAGATAATCCACAAGACTTGCCTCTCCCATCTCCTAAAAAAATAGTAAAGAAAACCACTTCATGGTTACTAATAGAGAAATAACGGAGAAGGGATAATGAGGTTGCCCAACATGTAGCTTAAGAGGCAGAGAGAGCGAGATAGAGATCAGTAGTTGATGGTCGAGTAGAATTCGCCAAAGTAGAAGAGATAAATCTCCAGTGCCCTTATCTTTCCAGTACTTTTAAGCATATGAAGATCCAGATGAAGACTTGGGGTATGTAGAGCCTATTGAGACAGGAGCTATCATTCCTCTTACATTACCTAAGGAGAAGAAGTTTGATATTACTAGTTCTATGATTCATTTGTTGAATTTGAAAAGTTGTGTTTATTAACTTATTGACTGATGATGAAAACATGCACCTCACAATTTTTGTCGAGATTTAAACTTCATACACTGTAGCTAGGGTGGATCAGGAAGCTCTCAAACTTATATTCTCATTCTCTCTAACTGGTGAAGCTACATAGTTGTTAGGAGAACTACCTTGTGGGTCCATTACTACTTGTATCAAGTGGTGGAAGCAATTTTATACTAATTCTTCCCTCTGTCTAGAATACTATAGTTAAAGGATAAGATCTATAATATCAAGAAATTGCATTCTGAATCAATGTATGATGCCTGGTTTCAATTTAAGAAGAAATTGATAATGGTGCCTAATCATAAAATTTTAGAGAGAATTTTTTTGGAGATTTCTATCATTCCCTGAATACTATTTCCAGAGTTATGTCAAATACTATTACTGGTGGAGAGTTCATAAACCTTTGTGGGGAAGCAGCAGCAAATATATTAGATGGGATCTCTCTTAACAACTGTGGGTGGCATACTAGGAAGGCAGAAATAGGTATCGATACTTATGCCATATGTGCTTCCTATGAGCCTAGAGTGGTAGATAATTCAATGGATCAAGAGGTTGCACAACTGAGGATGGAGTTTGGGTTACTCACGAAGTGATTTGCAATGATAAATTTTGAGAAAGTGAATTCCATGGACGCACAGGGTAAGGTTTCTAGGTCATATGATTTTGATATTGATGAATAATCAAAATATCTAGATAGAGAGTTAGTGGGTTTTTGAGCCAAGGGCCAATCATCTACTCAAGAATACCTAATATCAAGGCAAGGAAACAAAGGTTGGAACTACTATGGGGATAGATACAGGGATTAGAGCAGAGAAAGAGATAGTGACTAGAGGTGTAAGGATGACTATAAGGAGAAGAGTGGTGTTTATGTGAGATATTGATTCTAAAATAGAGGCTATGTCGTCAAAGATGGTAAAGGGTTAGGAAAGTTAAGAAAGTTACCTTAAGGACATTAAGACAGATATTTTAGGTTTGACCCAGAAAGTAGAATTCACATGTGACTGCAATCAAGAAACTCCAAGAGTAATTTGGCCAAATTTCAGCCACGTTGAATCAATGCCAACCGGGCACTCTTCCACGCGACACTGTGCAAAATCTAAGTAATGATGCTACTATCTAGACATCACCACTCGAAGTGGTAAGTCTACTATTGATTCCCTTATTCCTATGGTTGATGAGCTAATAAAAGATGTGGTTGATATTAATGAGGTACCTAAATTGGAATCTAAAAAGTTGGTGACTAGTGGTGGGTCATCATAAAAATCAACAGGTTTTGACAAGCGTGTTGAGAAGGATAGAGAAAAGGGGAATGCAGATGAGCCGGTAGTAAAGACAATTCCATGACCTCCCTATCTTTTTCCTCAGAGGTTGAACCAAAATAAAGAATAAAAGAATTATAAAAAGTTCATTACTATGTTGGAAGAGTTGAGTTTTAACATCTCTCTTCTTAAAGCTCTTGAGTAGATGCCTAGGTGCGTGAAATTTATGAAAGAATTGGTGACGAAGAAGAGAGTTGTTAGTTATGAGGACATTGGTTGGTTGTATTATTGTAGTGCAATTACATCTGGATCTCTGGCATAAAATAAAGGTTATCTCGAAGCTTTTAAGATTCCTTGCTCCATTGGGACATCTAGATTTTCCAGAGTTCTATGTGATGTGGGTGCCAGCATTAACTTGATATCATCGATAGTGTTCAAATAGTTAGGATTAAGACCTTTAGAACCAATGACTATACATTTATTGATGGCATATCGGATAGTGAAAAATCCTATGGGCATATCGTATGGTGTTTTAGTTAAGGTGGATAACTTTATCTTTCTAGATGACTTTGTTGTTGTGGATTGTGAAGTTGACTTTGAGATGCCTATAATCTTGGGGAAACCCCTTTTTTCAAAGGGGATCATTGATGGATATGGAGAAGGGTGAGCTTAAGTTCAGACTAGATGATAATAAATTCACTTTCAGTGTTTGTAGGACAAAAAGCAGCCGACTGACATGAGGGTGGTCTTGGTGATAAATTATGATGATGACCTTGTAGGCCAATCTTTTGTCTACCTTAAGGAATTTTGAGTAATCAAGGTACTCTCATCATGTCGCGACATTAAATTAGGCATTACTTTGGAGGCAACCTAATGTATTGTGTAAAACATCCTAGATTTTGAACCTTAGAAAATTTCCTGGAAATTTGTTCTCTGGACCCAATATGACTCACGGGTATGAGCCTTATGCTGGGGTACGAGTGATATGGTCCTATCGTATGCTAACCAGTGATAGTTGGTGGGATGGTTTAATTCACTGGAATGGGTACAACTTAGGGGTTTGACTCATGAGGGCTTGGTATGAGTCATATTAAGTACTCGTATATTGGGCAATGTTTGATCTTTTTGGTATTTTATTCTGTCAGGAATACGGGTTTTGGGTATGGATTGTATGTTGTGGTTACGAATTGGTTGGATGAGTCGTATACTGGATAGTGTTTGATCTTAGGGTTGAGGCTTAGATACGAGTAGTGGATACCAATCATATAGAAGGGTACGACTCATATGGGTTTTTAAGGGATTTAAGTGGGGGTATTATGGACATTTACTTACTTACCCTAACTAGGACCCAAGACTTCTAATACACTTAGGAGGTTATTTACCCTATTATTCATTTCATTAACACTCAGAAACTATTCCAAAATATCTCATAATTCTCTTAAAAGCTTTTAGGGCAAGAAGGCTAAGGTTTTATCTTGTTGATTACTTTGGGGCTTGTCTTGGTGTTTTTTTTCCATTAATTCTCCAGTATAAGGCATGATTCTCTTCCCTTATTATAATTTCAACCAAATGCATGGTTTATATGATTGATTTCATGGTTTTACTATTTCATGATTATAGTTTTCAACTATTATTTGGGGGTTTTGATATTAAATGCTTGATTTTGGTTTCCTATGGTTTTAATTGTGCTTTTATATGCATTAATGGTGGATTTGGACAATTGTATTGTATGGTAATGGTTTAATGGTCTTTGGAATTGGTTTTGGTTATATTATGCCCCCAAGGAGTTTGATAAAATGCTTATAAAGATATATTCATTGTATTGACTTATTTTAATGGAACTCTTGCATGTTTTAAGCTGGATAAAGGATTTATGCATGGTTTAAATGTCTTGAAAAGGCTAAAGGTTAAATGGTTATGCTTGTGGATAACATGGAAGTCTCGCAAGTGGATTTAATATGGTAATTGGAAGGTCACCTTAGGTCCCCTTAACCTAAATAGTTTGTCTATGGATATTACTTGCAAGTCAAGGGTCGTATGATAATACCACTAATATTGGCCTTGGTTAATAAATTATTTGGTGATTTGGAAACTATTTTTAATTAGACAATAATGGCGGGGTGTATAGCTAAGCCGTAAAAAATGGCGGTCCCAGAAGGAGCCAAACCAGAAACTTTTATTTATCGATATGAGGGGTCTTGATGACCATGTGCGTGTGTCATATTTTATATTACAGAATGTACTAGTCATCCCATGGGATATTCCCTGATAGTGCAGCTACACACACTAGGACCCTTTCAGCAGGAGGAGCTGAACCCATATGGCGCATGGGTGGTTAGGACGACAAAGCTACACAACCTAGGTAATAGTTTTAAATGCATGCTAAACCCGATTCCCACTCCTGACACTTATATATGTATAGTTGTATGCATTATGGATGATTTTACTTTGTTTTATAACTGGTATTATTTTATCCTTATCTTGAGATTTATGCTAACAGTCACTCGCTAACCCTGTCTTCTGGTAGTAGTATATCGACATTGTGCAGGAACCGGTCATTCTACTCTTTCTATTTAGCACGCGGATTTGGTATCGGCATTCATACTGAAGTGGTGAGCTTCCATCATTTTGTAAGGCATTATTTCATGTTATGGATTTCTTTAGACACTTTTCTTTTACTTTGGATATCGATTTTGGCCATAGTAGGGGGTATGCCCCAACCGGATTTGTTTACTCTATTGGATAAAGGCTTTGTGGTACTTCTGAGGGTTGGTATGGGCGAGATCAGAATGGGTGTCGGCCTTAGTATTGGAATAAGCTGATAACCTGACATCATTGAACGATATTATTGGTTGTTCCATCCTATTACATTTTGGGATAAATTATCATATTATGTTTTGTTATTCCCTTTGGTTTATGGTCTATGGTATGGTTGGGCGGTTGGTGTGGTACGGTTGGACTCAGTTGGGTCGATCACGGTTGTAACCCTATCCCAGAGTCTTGGTAAGAACAATAACGCCATCTTATTTTATGCTCAAAATTTAGCATATTTGAGGCTGGATATAGGTGGTTGGGTTAGGTAATAGGGGGCGGTCCCAGATCCTGGTTGTACTTGGGATACCCATTATGACAAGGCCCGGGGTTGGTTTATGTCAAGTTGGTATTATAAAAAGTCGATAAAGTCATGTCGAGTAGAGTCTTTTATAGGGGTGTGATGCATGCCACACTCAAAAAAGAGAGGCTGCAAGATATTTAGGAATGTTTCCCTTTCTTGTTATTCTATCTAGAAGCTTGAGTCCTCAATCCTGGAATCTCCTCTAATCCTTGTTTATTCGTCTTTCATATCATGCCTCCAACATTTAGAACACAAGAAAATTTTTCCATCCCATCTAGGGATAATGCTGAAGGGGTACGTCCTATAACTGGAGTACATCTTCAATCTTATTGTCCTATCCTTGATGGTGCTGGAGTTCCTTCTATTCTAGATAGTTCTCTTCAGGTCCCTCAGGACAACGTGATGAATGCAGAATTTTATCAGTCTATCCATGTTATTGCCTAATTGGTTGTTGCTCAGGCTGAGCAGGGTGCGACTGGTGCTTTGTTGGCTGAGGCCACAAGGGTTGGTCAATTTATGAAGATGGGTCCTCTAAACTTTACTGAGGTGAAGGTGAAGGAGGATCCACAGGGCTTTTTGGATTATATGGAAATGATATTTCGGGTGATGCAGGCTACTAATGTAGAGGAGGTTAAATTTATAGCTTATCAACTCAAAGATATTACTTATCAGTGGTATGAGGAGTAGGACAGGTATAGAGGTAATATGAAAGAGGAAGGATTATGGGAGGCCTTTTCTAATGCCTTCTTTGATCGATTCTTTCCTCAAGAGTTGAGAGAAGCTAAGATGGAGGAGTTTATTAACCTCAGGAAGGAGAGGATGCCTGTAAAGGAATATGCTTTGAAGATCCATCAGCTATCAAGGTATACTCTAAATTTGGTGGCTAATATGAGGTCGAGAATTAGAAAGTTCGCTTTTGGGTTAAATAGGGATTTGATTTTGGAGAGCAAGACTTCCTTGCTAATTAAAGATATGGACATCTCAAGGTTGACTATTCATATGCAGTGGGTTGAGAATGAGAAGAGAAAACAGGTGGAGTTGGGGGATAGGCAGGAAAAGAGGAGCAGGTTTTCTAATTAGGGAGGTGCTCAGTCTCAAGGTGGTAGAGATGGTGGCAAGTGGCATAAAAAGAAGTTAAGGAGTTCTGGCTCCTTTTCTGCTAGTTTTTCTTATCAGTCGAGAGACAGGCGTCTTCAAGGTGGTGACAATTCTCAAGCACAGGTTGCCCAATCTCAGGCGAGTAAAAGTTAGTTAGTTTTTTTGTGTCCTCCTTGTCGATTCTGTGCTCGTCCTCATTGAGGCTATTGCGAGAAAGGAAGGGACAAATGCTTCACATGTGGCCAGGTAAGCCATCAACTCAGGGAATTTTTAGTCAATAAGGTTGCTACAGGGGTGAATAAGATTCTTGTGGCTTCATCTTCTGCTCATGCACCTAGTGGTGTGGCATCTGGTTTTGTTACTACTCCTAGTTCTAGTGTTAGTCAGAACAGGTTGTATGTTTTATCGTCCTGACAAGAATTCGAGGCATCACCTGATGTCGTTACTGGTATGTTATAACTTTTCTCTCATAACATATATTGTTTGCTTGATATGGGGTCCACTCTTTCTTATGTGACTCCATATATGGCAGTGTGTTTGGTTTTGATCCAGAAGTTATCTCGGATCCTTTTTTTATTTCTACCCTGGTAGGTGACTCAGTTATTGCTAAGAGAGTCTATAGGGGTGGTGTGGTATTTATTGGTAACAAGCAAACCTTGGTGGATCTATTTGAGTTGAATATGGTAGATTTTAATATAATTCTAGGTATGATTGGTTGAATTCTTGTTATGCGCCTATGAATTGTCGGACCCATAGGGTTATCTTTAAGTTTCCTGGTGAAATGGTTAAGGAATGGGAAGTTAGTTCCTTAGCTCCTAGGGGGAGGTTTATTTCTTATTTTAAAGCTCGGGGGTTAATCTCTAAGGGTTGTCTTTATCACTTGGTCCGATTTAATGATTCTAACTCGGAAGGTCCTTCTTTATCTTTGGTCCCTGTGATTAATGAGTTTTTAGAAGTCTTTTTGAAATATCTTCTCGGTGTTCCTCCAGATATGGAAATAGAATTTGGTATTGATTTGCTTTTGGACACTCATCTAATTTCTATTCCTCCATATAAAACGGCTCCGGCTGAGTTAAGAAAACTCAAGGAGCAACTTAAAGATCTTCTGGATAAGGGGTTTATTCATCCTAAAGTTTCCCCATGGGTTGCACCGGTATTGTTTGTGCACAACAAGGATGGTTCTCTTTGGATGTGCATTAACTACAGGTAGTTGAACAAGGTGATGATCAAGAACAAGTATCCTCTTCCCCAGATAGATGATTTATTTGACCAGTTACAGGGAGCCAAGTTTTTTTCTAAGATAGATCTTCGGTTTGGGTACCATCAACTTAAGATTAGGGAGGTGGATATCCCTAAGATGACTTTTCGTACTCGGTACGGGCATTTTGAGCTCTTGGTGATGTCATTTGGGTTGACTAATGCTCCAACAGTATTTATGGACTTGATGAACAGGGTGTTCAGGCAGTATTTGGATTACTTTGTCATTGTATTTATTGATGATATTATGGTTTATTCAAAGAGTGGGGTGGATTATGCTAATAACCTCTGTGTGATGTTATAGACCTTAAAGGAACAACAGTCGTATGCCAAGTTCTCTAAGTGTGAGTTTTGTTTTGAACTCTGTGACTTTTTTGGGCTATATTATTTCTAGTGAAGGGATCATAGTGGATCCGCAAAAGGTTGTTGTGGTGTAGAGGTGGCCTAGGCCCACAACTCCATCCAATATTTGGAGCTTCTTAGGTTTAGTCGGGTATTATAGGAGGTTTATGAAAAGTTTTTCTTTGATACCTGTTTCTTTTACTAAGTTGACTCAAAAGAAGGTTAAGTTTTCTTGGTTGGATACTTTGTGAAGGGATTTTTGAGAAGTTAAAGGATAATTTGACTTCGGCTCCATTCCTGACTTTTCTGGAAGGCAATGATGGGTTTTTGGTTTATTGTGATGCATCTTGGGTAGTGCTAGGTTGTGTTTTGACGCAACATGGGAAAGTGATTGCCTATGCTTCTAGGTAATTGAAGGTACATGAGAGGAATTATCCTACTCATGATTTGGAGTTGTTGGCAGTTCTGTTTGCTTTAATAATATGATGGTATTATGTGTATGGTGTTCACGTGGATATCTTTTCTTATCACAAGAGACTTCAGTACGTGTTCACTCAGAAAGAGATTAATCTCAGATAGAGAAGGTGGCTTAAGCTTCTCAAAGATTATGATATGAGTCTTAACTACTACCCAGGTAAGGCTAATATTGTTGTTGATGCTATTAGTAGGTTATCTATGGGGAGTTTGGCTCACGTAGAGGAAGGCAAGCGGGAATTGGTGAAGGATATTCACCGTTTGTCTAATCTTGGAGTTAGTCTCTTAGACTCTAAGAATGGTGGTGTGATGGTGCAAGTGGTTCGATCATCTCTTGGTGCAGATATTAAAGAGAAGTAAGTTATTGATCCTATCTTGATGAAAATCAAGGGTAATGTTGGTTGGAAAAAGTTACTGGAGTTTGAGATCAGTGATAATAGTACTTTATGCTACCAAGGGAGGTTGTGTGTTCCAGATGTCGACGGGTTGCGGCAAAGGGTTTTGACTAAGGCGCATGATTCGCCCTATGTTGTTTAACCTGGCTCGACTAAGATATATCATGATCTCAAGGAGATCTACTGGGGGAATGACATGAAGAGAGATATGGCTGACTTCATGGCCAAGTATATGGTGTGTCAACTGGTTAAGGTTGAGCACATGAGGCTAGGAGGGTTGTATCAAGAAATTGAAATGCCAGAATAGAACTGGGAAGTGATCAATATAGACTTCGTTACCGGTCTTCCTCGATCTCAAAATCAGTATTATTCAATTTGGGTCATCGTGGATAGGATGACCAAGTCTGCGTATTTCTTGCCAGTGCAGACTATTATTTTATGGAGGATTATGTGCATTTGTATATTCAAGAGATTTCAAAGCTACATGGGGTACCCCTCTCGATTATCTCTGATCATGGTACATAATTTACATCTTATTTCTGGCGGTCTTTTCAGAAAGGGTTAGGGACTAAGGTTAATCTGAGTACTATTTTTCATCCAAAGTCGAATGGGCAAGTGGAGGAACTATTCAGACATTGAAAGATATGCTTCAGGCCTGATTGACTATGGTGGCAATTAGGTTGATTATTTATCGTTGGTGGATTTTGCTTACAATAATAGTTATCATTCGAGTATTAGTATGGCTCTTTTCGAGGTATTGTATGGTAGGAGGTGTATAGCTTCTATTGATCGGTTTTAGCTTAGAAAAGCAGACATGTTTGGTCAGGATTTGGTTTATTAGGCGATGGAGAAGGTCAAGGTCATTCGGGATAGGCTTAAAGCTGCACAAAGTCACCAAAATTCCTATGTAGATGTTAGGCATAGAGATTTAGAGTTTGAGGTCGGGGATAGGGTATTCCTTAAGGGGTCTCCAATAAAGGGAATGGTGAGGTTTGGCAAAAAGAGGAAAGTCGGTCCTCGATTCATTGGTCCTTATGTGATTTTGCGGAGAGTTGGAAATGTTACTTATGAGTTATAGTTGCCATCTAACATAAGTTTGGTTTATCTAGTCTTTCATGTTTCTATATTGAGAAAGTGTCTTAGTGAACCTTCTTCAGTTATTTCTTTAGAAGGATTAGGTATTTTGGATTCTCTATCATGTGAAGAGGTTCTGGTTGAGATGTTAGATAGGAAATTTTGCCAGTTGCAGACCAAGAATATGGCTTCGGTTAAGGTTCTAGGGCGGAACCATAAGGTGGAAGAAGCTACTTGGGAAGTAGAAGAGGACATAAAGTCCAAGTATCCGCATTTGTTTTCTATTCCTGGGATTCATACGGAAGGTATGTGTCTTGAACACATCTTTATTTTCTAACTTTGAAGTGAGGTTACGTTGGTTCGGGCATGTGATGAGGACGGACTCTGATGCTCCAGTGCAGAGGTGTGAGACACTGGCTATAGATGGTTTTAGGCAGGGTAGAAATAGACCGAAGAAATATTGGAGGGAGGTGATTAGGCATGATATAGAGCAGTTACAGCTTATGAAGGATATGACCCTTGATAGGAAGGTGTGGAGGATGCGGATTAGGGAAGAGGGTTAGGGGGTGGGAGTGCGTCGGTAATAGTAGGGGAGAGCTCCTCTGTGTTTGAAGTTTCTTGTTCATGGCTAGTGGTGTTAGTTTATTTTGTATACCATACTAATTTATATGCACTTATCTTTTGTGTTTGTTATACTATTAGCTTATCTTGTGTACCGTACTAGTTTATATACACTTATCTTTTGTGTTTGTTATACTATTATCGGTCCTAAGCAGGAGGTCTATTGGAAATAGCCTCTCTTCTTCTCCTAAGGTAGTGATATGGTCTTTGTATACTCTACCTTCCCCAGGCCCCACTAGGTGGGAATACACTAGGTATGTTGTTACTGTTAAAAGAAAGATTAACCTCTTTGCCTCTTTGTTTTCAAACTTTGTTGAAGGGATGTTTGATAATGCAAATGACTCTATGTGTGGTTACCCCAGCCTTGTCTA
Source organism: Capsicum baccatum var. pendulum (assembly GCA_030864225.1). Taxonomy (NCBI): domain Eukaryota; kingdom Viridiplantae; phylum Streptophyta; class Magnoliopsida; order Solanales; family Solanaceae; genus Capsicum; species Capsicum baccatum. The sequence goes on along the minus strand of CM061555.1, from coordinate 112,479,730 downwards.
TCATTCGGGGATGAATGTTCCTAGTAGGGGAGGCTGAAATATCTTGGGTTTTGACCCTTAGAAATTTTCTTGGAAATCCCTTCTCCGGACCCAATACAACTCATAGGTATGATCTGTATGCTGGCGTACGAGTGGTATGGTCCTGTCGTATACTGACCATTGTTAATTTGTGGGATGATTTTGGTCACTAGAATGGGTACGACTTAGGAATATGAGTCGTGAAGGCATAGTGAGAGTCATATCAAGGACTCGTATGGTGGGCAGTGTTTGATCCTCCTGGTATATTATTCTGCCAGGGATACGGGTTATAGGTATGACGGGTTATAGGTATGGATCATATGTTGTGGTTACGACTTGGTTGGATAAGTCATATACTGGACAATGTTTGATCCAAGAGTTGAGGCTTAGATACGAGTGGTGGATACCAAGCGTATAGAAGGGTATGACTCATATGGGTCAGTCGTATCCCTATGATAGGTTTTTAAGGGATTTAAGTGGGGGCATTCTGGACATTTCCCTACTTACCCTAACTAGGACCCACAACTTCTAATATACTTAGGAGGTTATTTACCCTTTTATTCTATTCATAAACACTTAGAAACTATTCCTAAACATCTCATAATTCTCTCATGAGCTTTTGGAACAAGAAGGCTAGGGTTTTATCTTATGGATTGCTTTGGGGCTTGTCTTGGTGATTTATTTCCATTAATTATTTGGTATAAGGCATGGTTCTCTTCCGTCATTGTAATTTCAACAAAAGGCATGGTTTATATTATTGATTTCACGATTTTATTATTTCATGATTATGGTTTTCAACTATTATTTGGGGGTTTTGATATTGAATGCTTGGTTATGGTTTTCTATGGTTTTAATTATGCTTTTATATGCATTAATTATGGATTTGGATAACTTTATTACATGGTAATGGTTTAATGGTCTTTGCAATTGGTTTTGGTTATATTATGCCCCTAAGGTGTTTGATAAAATGCTTATAAAAAAATGTTCATTGCATTGACTTCTTTTAACTGAACTCTTACATGTTTTAAACTGGATAAAGGATTTATGCATTGTTGAAATGGTTTGAAAATGCTAAAGGCTAAATGGTTATGCTTGTGGAGAACATGAAAGTCTAGCAAGTGGATTTAATATGGTAATTGGAAGGGCACCTAAGGTCCCCTTAACCTAAATAGTTTGGCTATGGATATTACTTGCAAGTAAGGGGTGGTATGACGATACCACTAAAATTTTCCGTGGTTAATAAATTGTTTGGTTATTTGGAAACTTATTTTAATTGGGCATTAATGGTGGAGTGTATAGCTAAGCCATGAAAGGAGGCGATCCCGGGGAGGCCCAAACCAAAAACCCATATTTACTGATATGAGGGGTCTTGATGACCATGTGCGTGTGTCACATTTTATATATGGAGATATACTAGTCATCCCATCGTATATTTCCTAGTTGTGCTGCTACACACACTAGGGCCCTTTAAGCAGAGGGAGCTGAACCCATATGGCCTGTGGGTGGTTAGGACAGGAAAGCTACATAGCCCAGGTAAAGTTTTTAAATGCATGCTAAACTTGGTTCCCTTTCTAGGCACTTATATATGTATGGTTGTATGCATTATGGATGGTTTTACTTGGTTTTATAACTGGCATTATTTTATCCTTATCCTGAGATTCATGCTAACGGACACTTGCTAACCCTGTCTACTGGTAGTTGTATACCCATACTATGCAGGAATCGGCCATTGTTCTCCTCCTATTTAGCACACGGATTTGGTATCAGTATTTGGATAGAAGTGGTGAGCTTTCATCCTTTTAGAAGGCATGATTTCATGTTATAGATTTCTTTAGACACTTTTGTTTATTTTGGATATTGGTTTTGGCCATGGTTGGGGGCATGGCCCAACCGAATTTATTTACTCTTTTGGATAGAGGATTTGTGGTACTTCTGGGGGTTGGTATGGGCGGGATTGGTATGGTTGTCGTCCTTGGCATTGGAATAATCCAGTGGGCTGACATCATTGGACAATATTGGTAGTTGTTCTATCTTATTACATTATGGGATTGATTATCATATTATGTTATGGTATTTCCTATCTTAGAGTCTTAGTACGAACAATAACACTATCTTGTTATATGTTCAAAATTCAGCCCATCTGAGGCTGGATATAGGTGGTTTGGTTAGGTAACATGGGGTGGTCCCCGGTCTTGGTGGACTTGGGATGCCCATTATGATAAGGCTCGGGGTTGGATTGTATCATTGTGTTATTCATGCATTTGTGTTAATTTGTGTTAGTATGATTGATGTTAGATCTACTCACCTAACGTGTTGTAGGTATGTTCCTAATCTCTCGTTTTGTAGCGGTTTAATGGATTGGGGACAATGCATGAATATTTGACAGGGGTGGAGCTACTTGTGGGTCTATATGTTCTTTTGGGGTTTTTATTGATGTATCTCTTTTCCTCGAAGTTTATTCTCAGTAGAGCTGGCATATTTAGGACGTATTGTGTCGTATTTCATATTGTTTTATGTTGTTTTATGCAATACCCCGTAAATTTTTTCGTACACTTATCGCGATTATATGGAGTCCTAAAGGCTTGCGTATGGGTTAAATTAAGTTTATGGTGTTCGGAAGTATCCCATAAATAGTTGTATGTGTAGGTATTGGAATAAGCTTTCCAACGATATAAAGTTTGCCCAAAACAGAGGAGTATTTCATATAATCTAGCACATTCGAAATTTCAAAACGGTGGCCGGGAAGCCTGTGAACAGTAAATCTGCAGGAAAATTACTACAGCTAGGCAATTATTTTTTTGGATCAACTTTAGACAATCATAACTCCTTGTACAACAAGAACTGTGTGAGCTGCTATATATCGACGAAAAGCTCCGAGAGACTTCTTTCCGATGAAATTGTTTTCATCCAAATCCAATGTCTGAGTAAGGATCTATACCCGTTTTACTACAGCCTACGAAAAAAACAAAAACAGAATTGTGGGACAGATTTTTGGGTCAACTTTAAACGACCATAACTCCTTGTACAGGAAGAACTGGGTGGTATACTATATATGAAAATGAAATCCCTTTGAATTATATTTCCAATGCAATTGGTTTCACCAGAATCCGATACCAGATCAAAGAGTTATGATCGATTTACTTCAGCCTGTCAAAACTGTCCACTGGGGACAGATTCGGATTTATTTAAATTTTTAGGGCAAAATGATCATTTTCTATTACCTCTTGGACGAAAATGGGTCTCTATAAAACTACACTTAGCCTCATATATATCATATATCATCCAATTATTTAGAGAAGGTGAAACCCTAGCCTAATTTCAACTTCAAATATTTTGTGATTCAACCGTAGAAAATTCGAATTGGTTCCGTAGTTGTGTTTACCATCTCGAAAGCTTCGAGAAGCACCCCATGGTTATGTAAGGAGGATTCTAAATAAAAGAGTTCATTGTTAAGGTATGAATATTGTTTATTCTTGATTCTTATCCATGAATAAGTATTGATAAAGGATTATGAGTATTGTCTTGATGTTGGAAGATAACCAGAAACATAGTTATGAATTGTTTTGTATAAATTGTTAGTAGTAAATTATGAAAGTTGTTGTATTGGATTATGGAGGATGAATTGTGGTGATATATCATTATATTAGTGGTTATGTATGCCGAGTGATCATGTTGGTATTGGATGGTGATTAAGAAGGGAAATAAAGGCTAAGAGTGATGTTGAGGGATATTTCATGAAAATGCATGATATGTGAATGTAATAAGAGTATAAGAGGATGTATGTAGCACTCTTATTGATGAGTTAAAGGATTACTTCCTAGACATTATTTGGTGAAGTTAATACCTAAATGGTAAGGTTTGGTTGCTAATACTAGTTTGCCACAAATGACTTATTGTAGATAAGTGTTCGAAGAGTACGGGAAGTCAAGTTGGACTTGTATTGAAGTGGTTATATCAAGGTATGTAAGACATACTCTATCTAATCTTTGGCATAAATAATGACCCATGTCACTCTCAAGTAAGCTTCCAACATTGTCCTACGACACATGACACATAATAACATCATATGATCTTCGACACTACCAATTGAACTTGTTTTCACTTTTAAGATGTTCGGCTAGTCAAAAAAATGTCCATATACTATTGTTGACTCCGAAATGGTTTAAAGAGGTATCCATGATTCTCTACTTCATTTTCATGATATTCATTATCGATTTACATGTTTTCCTATTGAGGTATCATGGTTTCAAGTTCCATAAGGTGTGACCACAAAGTAACCAATCTCAAAGATTAATTGAATTAAGAAATGGAATGTCTGTTTTTTAAATTGATGATATGATGTATTGTATTAGTACCACTGATCAGTTGGCCATTGTATTATAAAGTTTATGTATATATGCTATTCCAGGGGTGGTCCCTGATGTATTGTATTAGTACCACTGATCAGTTGGCCATTGTATGACATATGTTATGTATTGATAAGGATTACGGGAAGTAATGATATGAAAGTAATGTGCAGGTATCCCATCAGCTCTTTTAAGTGTGGTCTACTCATACTGTTTATTCACTGGTATCTAGGTTCTGTTGATCTTTTGTATCTCATCTTGATACTCACTGCCTTACATACTCAGTACATATTTCCGTACTGACGTCCCTCACAGGGGACCCGTATTCATGCCTGCAGGAGCAGGTACTTCAGGTCGTACACCTCCGTAGTAAGAGCCAGGACATTCTGTTGTTAGTGGTGAGCTCCAGTTGTTTCGGGGCATCCCAAGTAGTGTCTATATGTATTTTTGGTATTTGTATAAAAGTCTTTTGTGGGCGGGAGTTTGTCCCGACCCTAACTCAGTTGTGTATCTATGTAGAGGCTTTTGTAGACATATTATACAGCCATAGGAGTGTTTGGTTGATAGACGTGATGGCTTTGACGGCCAATTACTGTTTATATATATATTTATGCGTGTCTGCTGGGCTGATACAGGTACTGTTTTCTTCAATTTACAACGAAGTGCTGCCCAAATTTCTAATTTTCATAAGTAATGTAAATGTGAAAGTATAGGTTATGAACGGGTTCTCCCGGGCCTCCTCGGCTACGGGTGCCAGTCCGCTCCAATGGGATTTGGGGTATGACAGAAGTGGTATCAGAGAAGTTCGTCCTAGTTAGTCTACAAAGTCGTGTCTACGTAGAATCTCGTTTATCAGTGTGTTGTGCACCACATCTATAAACAGGAGGCTATTGGACATTTAGGGATTGTTTCTACTCTCCATTTCTTAGATCATGCAATAGAGCCCATATTAGAGATAAAGTCATAATCGATCGCTTAATCCAATTGTTTTTTTTATTATAGTAACGATGTCGGTTACAAGGAGAAAGAATAAGTGGAAGCGAGTGGATGTAGTGGCCGGAGAAGGTACTAGTAAGTCACCACCGGCACAAGCTGAACAAAGTGAGTCTCAAGCTGAGCATATATCAGGAGCTTCTTCTCCTCCGGAAGGTCCATCTATTAATGTTGTTGATCGATATTTGAGGGATGCAGTACAACTTCTGACGCGTATAGTTTCCGGTCAAGTTCAAGGGAAAGCTATTCCTACCACGGGTTTTAGTGGTACGGATAGAGCAGCTAGCCTTCGGACACAGGCTTTTCTGAAACTGGATCCTCCTACTTTTACCGGATCAGATATTAACGAAGACCCGCAGGACTTTTTCGATCAAACCCAAAGGGCTCTAGATGTTATACACATATCCGGTAAAGAGATGGTTGAGCTAGCAGCATATAGACTGAAAGGAGAGGCTATATTGTGGTACGAGGATTGGAAACGATCTAGGGGTATTGATGCACCTCCAACTACGTGGGGAGAGTTCAAAGATGCATTTATTGATCATTATCTTCCATTTGAGAGTCGTCAGGCCCGTGCAGATCAATTCTTAAATCTTCGTCAGGGTAATATAAGTGTAAGGGTGTATAGTCTTCGATTTAACTCCTTGTCTCGATATGCTTCTAATGTGGTAGCTACTATGGATGACAGAGTTCATCACTATGTGGATAGATTGGAACCATACTTGATTAGAGATTGTACCATTGCTGCTTTGAACAAGGACATGGATATAGCGAGGATACAAGCTTTCGCTCAGAAGATGGAAGATCAGAGGCAAAGAAGAAGAACCCAGGAATCAGAAAAAGGATATTCTAAGCGGGCCAAAGCTATAGGGCAGTTTATGACATCTCAGGGAGGTTTTAGGCCTTCGTTCTCTCATAGATTGCCCAGACCGTTATCTTCTTATCCGGCAATTAGTGCTCCACCGTAATTTCAAAGGTTCAGAGGTAATCAGTTCGGGCAAAGCAGTGAAAATCAGAGTTCGCGAACAGTGGGGTATCAAGGGCAAGGGAGTATGAGTCAATTGAGACCTCCACGACACCCGTGCCCCATATGTAAAAGATTTGACTTTGGCGAATGTCGGCTTAGAACGAACAATTGCTTTTAGTGCGGTAGGCCGGGGCATATGGCTAGGGATTGCCCACGCAGGACCACAGGTGGTATAACACGACCTACCAGATCAGCTGTTGCGTCATCATAGGTGCCTCCTTTGAGTAGGGGTTCACAACCTATGGGTCACGGTAGAGGTGATAGGGGAGCAGCTAGTTCTAGCGGAGCTCAGAATCGTGTGTATGCCCTAGCAGATCGGCAGAATTTAGAGGCTTCTCCAGACGTGGTTATAGGTACGTTGTCCATCTTTGCATTTGAGGTGTATGCCTTAATTGATCCTGGTTCTACATTATCGTATGTTACTCCTTTGGTTGCGGGAAGGTTCGGGAGAACACCCAAATTATTAGCCAAGCCATTTGAAGTATCAATGCCAGTGGGGGAATCTCTTATAGCTAGGAATGTTTATCAAAATTGTGTTGTGAATATTTGTGGTCGTGATACGATGGCCGATCTTGTTGAGTTAGAAATGGTAGATTTTGATGTTATTATGGGCATGAATTTGTTAGCGTCTTGTTATACTACAGTAGATTGCCGTTCTAAGAAGGTGTATTTCCATTTCCCAAATGAGGCAGTCCTTGAATGGAAGGGTAATGTTGGCGCGCCGAGGGGTAGATTTATTTCTTACTTTAAGGCAAGAAAAATGATTTCCAAGGGGTACATATACCATATGGTTAGAGTAAGGGATACAGAGGAAGAGCCGCCAACTTTTCAGACCGTTCCGGTTGTGAATGAATTTCCTAATGTATTTCCTGAAGAACTACCAGGTTTACCTCCTGAACGAGAAGTGGAGTTTGGTATTGATATGTTGCCAGACACACAGTCAATCTCAATTCCTCCTTATAGAATGGCACCAGTAGAGTTGCGAGAATTGAAAGAGCAACTGAAAGACTTGCTAGAGAAGGGATTCATCGGGACTAGTATGTCCCCTTGGGGAGCACCAGTATTGTTTGTGCGTAAGAAAGATGGTTCGCTGAGGATGTGTATTGACTATCGGCAATTGAATAAGGTGACTATCAAGAATAAATACCTTCTCCCCCCGAATTGATGATTTATTTGACTAGTTGCAGGGTGCCCAGTGTTTTTCCAAGATTGACTTGAGATCAGGCTATCATCAAGTGAGAGTCAAGGATAAAGATATACCCAAGACTGCTTTCCGAACACGGTATGGTCATTATGAATTCCTGGTTATGTCATTCGGGCTGACAAATGCACCCGCAGTTTTTATGGATCTGATGAATAGGCTATATAAGCCGTTTCTAGATGTGTTCGTGATAGTTTTCATAGATGATATTCTGGTCTACTCTAGATCAGAAGAGGACCATGTTAATCACTTGAGGCAGGCGTTGCAGATTCTTCGTGATCGTAAGCTGTATGCGAAGTTTTCTAAATGTGAGTTTTGGCTCAAGTCAGTGGCATTTTTGGGCCATATTGTATCCAGTGAAGGCATAAAGGTTGACACTCAGAAGATTGAGGCTGTGAAGAATTGGCCAAGACCCACGACGCCTACGGACATTCGTAGTTTCCTCGGGTTGGCAGGTTATTATAGAAGGTTTGTTGAAGGTTTTTCTTCTATTTCTGCACCCTTGACTAAGTTGACGCATAAAGCCTCCAAGTTTCAATGGAATGATGCCTGTGAAAAGAGTTTCCAAGATCTGAAGAGCAAGTTGACTGCTACACCGGTATTGGTACTTCCTGAAGGCACAGAAGGGTATGCAGTGTACTGTGATGCTTTGAGAAGTGGCTTAGGATGCGTATTAATGCAAAATGGTAGAGTAATAGCCTATGGCTCTAGACAGTTGAGACCACATGAGAGGAATTATCCCACACATAATCTTGAGTTAGCTGCAGTTGTATTTTCTTTGAAGATATGGCGCCACTACTTATATGGGGTTCATGTTGACATATATACCGATCATAAGATCCTGCAATATATCTTCAGTCAGAAAGATCTAAACATGAGGCAGCGGAGATGGCTTAAATTGTTGAAAGATTACGATGTTGATATCTTGTATCATCCAGGGAAAACGAATGTGGTAGCGGATGCATTGAGTTGTAAGTCTAAAATGGCATCTATAGAAATGCAGGGGATGATTAAGGATCTTCACCAACAAGCTAATTTGGGAGTTCGACTTCTCGAAACTCCAGATGAAGAGGTTATTGTACGTAATACAGCGGAATCTTCATTGATAGCTGAAGTGAAAGAGAAGCAATATGCAGATCCAATTTTATTGTAGCTTAAGGAGGATGTACAGAGTGGAACGACAAAGGCATTTGAGCTTACGCGAGAAGGAGTGCTTCAGTGCCAGAATCGTTTATGTGTACCTGATGTAGTTGAGCTAAGAAAGAGAATTATGACAGAAGCACACTGTTCAAAGTAATCCATCCATCCAGGGTCGACTAAGATGTATCAAGATTTGAAAACAATATATTGGTGGAATGACATGAAGAAGAATATTGCCGAATTTGTAGCTGAATGTCCGAATTGTCAAAGAGTCAAAGTAGAACACCAGAAACCCGGTGGTTACATGCAATGTATAGATCTTCCAGTCTGGAAGTGGGACAAGATCAATATGGATTTCATCACGGGTTTGCCTCGTACATATCGGAAGTTTGATTCCATATGGGTGATCATTGATAGGCTTACCAAATCTGCGCACTTCTTACCAGTTAAGACAGCTTATACGGCGGAAGAGTATGCGAAGTTGTATATTAAGGAGATCGTTCGGTTACATGGAGTTCCAATTTTCATTATATCCGATCGAGGAGCCCAATTTACCGCGAATTTCTGGAAGTCTTTTCAAAGGAGTTTGGGGACACAAGTAAATCTAAGTACGACTTTTCATCCTCAAATGGATGGACAAGCGAAACGTACCATCCAGACACTTGAAGATATGCTACGAGCATGTGTATTAGATTTCAAAGGCAACTGGGATGATCACCTACCTCTTATCGAGTTTGCCTACAATAATAGCTATCATTCAAGTATCAAAATGGCACCATATGAAGCATTGTATGGAAGAAAGTGTAGATCGCCAATAGGATGGTTTGAAGCAGGTGATGCGGTTTGGTTTGGACCGGATCTTGTTTATCAAGCAATGGAGAAGGTTAAAGTGATCCAACAACGGCTTGAAACAGCTCAAAGTCGACACAAATCTTATGCGGATGTTAGAAGAAGAGGACTTGAGTTTTCTATCGATGATTGGGTATTCTTGAAAGTATCACCAATGAAAGGAGTGATGAGGTTTGGCAAGAAAGGAAAGTTAAGTCCACGATACATAGGTCCGTACAAGATCATTCAAAGATTTGGACAAGTTGCTTATGAGTTAGAGCTACCTCAAGAGCTCTCAGCAGTTCATCCCGTATTTCATGTTTCTATGCTTCGCAAGTACATCGGAGATCCATCGCACATCACTACTACGGAAGATGTACAAGTTACAGAAGATCTCACTTTTGAAGAAATGCCTATTGCTATTCTTGATCGCTAAATTAAAAAGCTAAGGAATAAAGAGATATCATCGGTAAAAGTACTTTGGAGGAATCAACAAGTTGAGGAGATCACATGGGAAGCCGAGGAAGCGATGAAGATTAAGTACCCTTACCTATTCAACGATGAGGAGGAAGTTCATGAGACGGAAGAAGAACAATAACAAGTAAGTGTTTATTTTTATGCAAGTATGTTATGATGATGAATATGTTAATTGTAAGCTTGGACATGTCTTAATTGAGTAACTATGCTAATATTTGAGGACGAATGTTCTTAAGGGGGAGAATGTAACACCCCGTAAATTTTTTCGTACACTTATCGCGATTATATGGAGTCCTAAAGGCTTGTGTATGGGTTAAATTAAGTTTATGGTGTTCGGAAGTATCCCGTCAATAGTTGCATGTGTAGGTATTGGAATAAGCTTTCCAACGATATAAAGTTTGCCCAAAACAGAGAAGTATTTCATATAAGCGAGCACAATCGAAATTTCAAAACGGTGGCCGGGAAGCCTGTGAACAGTAAATCTGCAGGAAAATTACTGCAGCTAGGCAATTATTTTTTTGGATCAAATTTAGACGATCATAACTCCTTGTACAAAAAGAACTGTGTGAGCTTCTATATATTGACGAAACGCTCCGAGAGTCTTCTTTACGATGAAATTGGTTTCATCCAAATCCAATGTCTGAGTAAGGAGCTATACCCGTTTTACTATAGCCTATCAAAAAAACAAAAACAGAATTGTGGGACAGATTTTTGGGTCAACTTTAAACGACCATAACTCCTTGTACAGGAATAACTGGGTGGTATACTTTTTATGAAAATGAAAGACCTTTGAATTATATTTCCAATGCAATTGGTTTCACCCGAATCCGATACCGGATCAAACAGTTATGATCGATTTACTTCAGCCTGTCAAAACTGTCCACTGGGGACAGATTCGGATTTATTTAAATTTTTAGGACAAAATGGTCATTTTCTATTACCTCTTGGACGAAAATGGGTCTCTATAAAACTACACTTAGCCTCATATATATCATATATCATCCAATTATTTAGAGAAGGTGAAACCCTAGCCTAATTTCAACTTCAAATATTTTGTGATTCAACCGTAGAAAATTCGAATTGGTTCTGTAGTTGTGTTCACCATCTCGAAAGCTTCGAGAAGCACCGCATGGTTATGTAAGGAGGATTCTAAATAAAAGAGTTCATTGTTAAGGTATGAATATTGTTTATTCTTGATTCTTATCCATGAATAAGTATTGATAAAGGATTATGAGTATTGTCTTGATGTTGGAAGATAACCAGAAACATAGTTATGAATTGTTTTGTATAAATTGTTAGTAGTAAATTATGAAAGTTGTTGTATTGGATTATGGAGGATGAATTGTGGTGATATATCATTATATTAGTGGTTATGTATGCCGAGTGATCATGTTGGTATTGGATGGTGATTAAGAAGGGAAATAAAGGCTAAGAGTGATGTTGAGGGATATTTCATGAAAATGCATGATATGTGAATGTAATAAGAGTATAAGAGGATGTATGTAGCACTCTTATTGATGAGTTAAAGGATTACTTCCTAGACATTATTTGGTGAAGTTAATACCTAAATGGTAAGGTTTGGTTGCTAATACTAGTTTGCCACAAATGACTTATTGTAGATAAGTGTTCGAAGAGTACGGGAAGTCAAGTTGGACTTGTATTGAAGTGGTTATATCAAGGTATGTAAGACATACTCTATCTAATCTTTGGCATGAATAATGACCCATGTCACTCTCAAGTAAGCTTCCAACATTGTCCTACGACACATGACACATAATAACATCATATGATCTTCGACACTACCAATTGAACTTGTTTTCACTTTTAAGATGTCCGGCTAGTCAAAAAAATGTCCATATACTATTGTTGACTCCGAAATGGTTTAATGAGGTATCCATGATTCTCTACTTCATTTTCATGATATTCTTTACCGATTTACATATTTTCCTATTGAGGTATCATGGTTTCAAGTTCCATAAGGTGTGACCACAAAGTAACCAATCTCAAAGATTAATTGAATTAAGAAATGGAATGTCTGTTTTTTAAATTGATGATATGATGTATTGTATTAGTACCACTGATCAGTTGGCCATTGTATTATAAAGTTTATGTATATATGCTATTCCAGGGGTGGTCCCTGATGTATTGTATTAGTACCACTGATCAGTTGGCCATTGTATGACATATGTTATGTATTGATAAGGATTACGGGAAGTAATGATATGAAAGTAATGTGCAGGTATCCCATCAGCTCTTTTAAGTGTGGTCTACTCATACTGTTTATTCACTGGTATCTAGGTTCTGTTGATCTTTTGTATCTCATCTTGATACTCACTGCCTTACATACTCAGTACATATTTCTGTACTGACGTCCCTCACGGGGGACCCGTATTCATGCCTGCAAGAACAGGTACTTCAGGTCGTACACCTCCGCAGTAAGAGCCAGGACATTCTGTTGTTAGTGGTGAGATCCAGTTGTTTCGAGGCATCCCAAGTAGTGTCTATATGTATTTTTGGTATTTGTATAAAAGTCTTTTGTGGGCGGGAGTTTGTCCCGACCCTAACTCAGTTGTGTATCTATGTAGAGGCTTTTGTAGACATATTGTACAGCCATAGGAGTGTTTGGTTGATAGACGTGATGGCTCTGACGGCCAATTACTGTTTATATATATATTTATGCGTGTCTGCTGGGCTGATACAGGTACTGTTTTCTTCTATTTACAACGAAGTGCTGCCCAAATTTCTAATTTTCATAAGTAATGTAAATGTGAAAGTATAGGTTATGAACGGGTTCTCCCGGGCCTCCTCGGCTACGGGTGCCAGTCCGCTCCAATGGGATTTAGGGTATGACATTTTTGTTTGACTAGGAGTAAAATAAGGAACTAAGGGCAGTTGATATATTTTGTTTTGATTGTGCTAAAATGTGTTTGAGAAAGTGATACCCACTCCAAAAAATTTTTTATATATGTGACCACTATGAATATGATTATGGCATTAGGATTTGGGAAATAATAATCATAGTTAGCATTTGCATGAACCGGATAGGTAGTAGTTTGTGATGAAACCCTGTGCCATGTGTGCGTGAGATGCCTATTTTTTTCCCATTGTGTGTTGCATCTAGAACTTGTCCGGTTAGTCTTGCCTAGGTTTTAGGATAGTCGATTAGGAAAGGAGCATAGGTCGTTCTTGAATTAGTCCACTTTTAACCTAAAGAATAATTATCCCTTGATCTCTATTGTGAGCCTATATAGTCTCTTTTTCTTGTTTTACGTTTCACCTACCCATTTGTATTACAATAAACCTACTTTGGCCCTGGTCCTCCTTGGACATTGTGCACCTCAACTCAGGCAAATCGCCTAAGTTGAAGGTGGCTATCATAGGGGTATGTGATTAAAAGTTAGCATGAAGAAGGGTGTAAATAAGAGAAAAAGAAAGTAAGGCTGGGTGTGGTAGGAAAGTAACAAAAATGGAAAAAGAAAATAAAAAAGAAATGGGGAAAAGAAGGAATATAACAAACCGCACCCAACGTGAATGAGCAATAAAAGAATAAAAAGGAAGAAATAAGGGCGGAATAAAAGAAAAGTTGGCTGATAAGTGGACCCCTTACGTAAATTGTAGTGCCACAGAGGCTTAGTCACGAAATTTCCAAATGTACCATATTAGCCCCGAAGCCTACGTTACAAGCCAAGTAAAGTCCTATAGTGATCCTAACCCGATTGTATGAAAACTAACATAAAGAAAATAAGGAAAAGCCTATGGTATTCTATGCACATTGTTGGAACTTCTTTAAGAGTGTGAGTGTCTCGTGATCGTCCCCATATTAGCATAAATTATGATATTGAGTGAGTGGGACATCTTTGTTGTAAGGGTGCATGGGTTGTGTTGCTAGCTGCTTATCAATTTTGGTAGTGTAACTTATACATATGCATGATTATGTATTGCTTACATAATGCCATAGCTTGATTTCCTTGTGTCACATTATTGGGCTATATTTAGTCACAAAATTGGTTTCAAAAAGTCAAAATAGGAGAGGGTGGATGTTCTTAAGCTTAAATTGAAATTGATTGTCGTAGGTATCTTAGATTTTCTCTTGGTTAAGCATCGTTGTTGTGATTTGATTGTATTTTGTTGCTTGAGGACATGCAAACATTCTAAGTTGAAGTTATTGATGTGTCATAGTTTAGTGGCACTTTTGATGCTTAAAATTAAGAAATATACAAGTGTTTCGGTCTACTTTGGTGGATATGATGTTTTTGTGTCTATTTTTCAGAAAATTAGGTTTTGAGAGATAAACAGGAGAAAAGAAGTTGAAAGCTGAAATTTGGGCTACCTACGTTGGCACGTACCTGGGATAGGTGACAGAGGGTAGGTGTCAGAAGACCAAAGTTCAGAGAAACTGAAGTTTTAGAAATTTTCTGCTACCAACGATGGGTCACTTACCTGAAGTAAGTGCCACCTATGAAGGTCACTTACCTGAGGTAAGTGACAGCCGACCCAAAGTTTCCCAAATCATTTTGGTTTATATTTGTAGGGTTTTTATGTAATCTATAAATACTCCTTTGAATTTTTTTAGTTAGTTTATGCCTTTTTACTCACTTTATACTCTTACAAACATATGTTGATTTCAAGATTGACTTTTGATTTTGGAATCCACTTATTCTTGGTTTTTTGTTGAGTAATAAATTTGGGTCTTTGGATTTTCTTCGTTAATTGTTGTGGGATTGATTTGATGCTTTATTTATTCAATTCCATGAATTGTTTTGCAACTATGAGCAACTAATTTCCTTAGCTAGGGTAGTGGAAACCCTGGACGAATATCGAAGTAGGGGAAAGGTGAGATTCTTCTAGATCATTGTTTACACTTGCATTGTGATCTTCTTCAGTTCAATTGATTTCTTCATGGTGGCCAACTCTAAGAACTTGCCTATATTCGAGATCGTCTTCACAAGAGAGATCGAGTTGGGAAAAGGGGATCACAACAGTGATTTGAGGCTATCAACCCTCGTCCAAGAACTTGACACCCACAAGGTTATAGTTAAACAGGGACCAAAGACAAGGGTCGGTAAGGCGACATCCGAAAACTCACAAGGTGAAGGGTGAGATTTACCTACGGGTTCACAAGACGGTTCGTAATACCTAGCTTGAGATTCTTCATAGGAAGTGGTAAGATAGTTGGATTGATCACGAGAAACCTACTGAGTTAGGACGCTAAGGGGAACACAGTCCTAGTGGTCATCTCAGATTGCTTACAACTAAAACCATTCACAATTTGTTACTTTTACTGTTTACTACAAACTCCCTCCCCCCCTTTACTTTCCTTCACTTCTGTCTACTTTAGCAAGTTTGAGAAACAAATTTGACCTATTCCACGTGAGATTGACCTCAACCTAGCTAGGTTACTATATTTGACAGTGACCATATTGTATCTTCTTGGAGGGTATAGTTTGTGCGATATCAGTACCAAAGGTGGCTAGGATGAGAGTTGATGGAAGTATTATGGGCACAGCACATTACCGTATGTCTAGCATAGAAGAGACCTTTTTTCACTGGTATATAAGGCGGAGGTACTAATATCATTGGAGGTAGGCGAACTGAACCATCGATAAAGTCATTGAGGAATCCAATAATAAAGATCTCAGAATAAATTTTGACCTCTGGGAGGGACAACGAAAGGTCAACCACATACGAATGATGGCACAAATATTGAGGATGGAAAGGTACTATAATCGCAAAACCAAGATTTGACACTTTTAACATTGGGTACTTGTTATTAACAAAGGTCGCCTTGACCACGTGTAACCCGAAAAAAGAAAATCTAGGCATGGAATGGAAAAGGTCGTACTTTATAATTGGCATCACTGGAAAGGGGTCCTATCAACTATTTGACCTCTAAGGTAATTGGTTATACAACAATTAGAATGTGTGCCTTCTGAAAAGGTGTTATTTCTTATCATGATGCTCTCACCAATGACATGCATTTTTTCCCTTTGTCTAATCTCTTTTTTCCCTCATAAGGGTTTTTTAGTCTGTAAGGTTTACTATGAGGTAGAAGTCGAAGGGCCCTAGAGGCATATTTCTCAAATCAAATATGCAGCAGAGAGTGTCTCACGTGGTTGGGAACGCCATTGCGAGCCGCGGAAGGCTTTGGGTTTACTTTCCTTTTTTGTAAAGAAAAATTCTAAGCGAGATTGAGTAAAAACTTATTTCCTTTTTCACTCGTATCACGAATAAACCACAACAAGAAAATTTGACATTCAAAGTAACCGAAAGACATCCTCACTTGTAGAAATGGCAAGAAACTAAAGACTGCACCAAAAAAGGTGTCGACTACTACAAGCCCCCATATGAATAATGCTTAAATGAATAATGTACCTATAAATTAATCTAATATGGATAGTGAGGCACCCAGAGCTTAGCCGTTCGGTGCTACGGCACATTATGCTCTTCTAGCATAGAGCCCAACCTCCCAAAAAGATTATGGATTTGGCGGGATCACTATAACAAAGACCGTTAACATCCACAGCCAACCATCAAATATGAGACTTAAAAAAGTAAGAGAATTCAACAAGCTATCTAAATGAACAAGCATGTCATACAACAACAATGTTCATTATTATCATGCATATATAAAAAAAAAAATATAGCTGGAATAAAAACACATATATCCACCACAAAGAAGTCTCAAAATAAAGTAAATAAGAGTACAACGTAAGAAGGGTCAAATTCTAGGAAAAACAAGGAAAATATTAGAAGAAGCTGCAGGGGTTCAGCGGAGCCTGACTTCAGACTTAGGAGCATCTTTGGAATTGCTACTTGATGATGAGTCATCTTGGGAAAAGCAACCTCGGTGGTGTCATAAAATGGGCGTGGATTCTCTTGAACGGCTGCTCTAGTCGCTCTAAATTCTTAATCAATTGAGAGGGGCTTAGCTAAAACTTTCTCAAGAACACTCAACTTCTCTTCACAAATTTTACCTCAGCTAGCTCTCAAAACATTATCCCTCGTGGACAAGCGTGGAGCTTGACTCTTCCTTAGCTACCACTTGAGATACATATACTTTATTTATTTCTAGTAAAAGTCATCACTGAACCAACCAAGAGAGCTGACCTCCCCTGTCAGGAATTCTGCTTTAGCTCGAGCGATCGTGACTTCGGCAGCTTTCTCCTTCAAAAAGATTGTAGTTGTATAAAATCTTGAAGGGACTGATCAACCCTTGATTTTACACCCTTAACATTATTGGCAAGATTTTTTACCTTAAGGTTTAAGTGTGTCTGAGCCTCCTAGTCTGTAAAAGAAAGGTCCGCCAAGCTACGTACTTTTCTTTTAGGGCTGCAACGATCTCCTTCACTTTTCATACCTTCGGCTCCTTTTCTTCTTGTAAGATTGTTCACAAAAAATAAGATAACCACGTCATGCTCAAAATAAAAAAGAGAGAAGGTCGGAAAGGGAAACAAATTCATAAGGAGGATTTCTTAGACGACTTACTCGCGAGATAATCTTGAAAGAGCCTTTAAAAAGAGCTCAATTCCTAATGGGTGACAGGATCCCTAGCACCTCTACAGGAGAAAGATCAACCAAATGAGGATATGGATCTCGTAGATGGTCCCTTTTTATAGGAGAACCAGGGACTATATGTATAGTTAAATTATCGCAGACCACTTTGTCAATCTTGTTTTCATGTGATAGATTACCTCCGAACATAGATTGGTGAGATGCTAAAGGTTGGACCTCTGTGATAGTAGCATCAAATATATATGTCTAGGGCTTATTCCTTTTAGATAAAGGAGCTACCTCCCACAGTCTCTACTTCTTGCCTGATAGTGTGGACCTCGAATCCTTTTTTTGGTTGGTTGAGGGGTGGTCTTGGGAGTCACTCGGCTACCACGAGCTGATACACAAGGAAATGAGAAAACCTCTTAAGAGTTAAAAGGAAGTTGTGCAAATGTAACTCAACAATGCGAACCTTAATCCCTAAAGAAAAGGGAAATTATTAACACAAGAAAGGTGTCTGCAAGGTGCAAGGTTAGGAAAAGCAAATACCATGGTCTTTGCAGATCCACTCCTTTTTGTGGAGGTGTGTTCCCAAGTGTGCATTTTTTATCATACCAACTCAATAATTTTCAGCACCCAATGGTGAATGTCCATTAGAGGAGGGGCCCACCTCTAGGCTGTAACAAGATAAGGGCATGAGAAAAAGACAAGGTGTTGCTATAAAAAATTCAAAAGAGAGACTTACTATAATAGTTCCATTTCTCTCAAAGAATGGGAGTTCCTGCAAAGAATTTGAAGCGGACGAAAACATACTTGTCTTGCCATTGGCAGGCCATTTAATACAAGCTCAAAAGAATACCATTATATCACCGACATTTGACTGAAAAGAGCTTCTCACATGTTACGTGAAGGGTGTAAAAGATGATAAAAAAATTCTCTGAGGCAAAATCCAAGCCCAAAGAATGCGTAACATAGAGGCAAGAAACTGCCCCCAAATAGTGCGGCTACCTAACCCAGGGATATCATTATATCTTGTTTTGATGATGAGTAGATGACTACAATGGATCAGGTCCCTGGATGTTCAAGGCTACAGTACAGTTGGCATGCATCTGCACAGTTTTATCCTCTTGTGTAACAAACTGCACAGGTGTTGCTTGTACTATTTAGGACACCTGGTCCAATTTCATTTCAACCCTTATCATCATTCAACTATAAAAGGAAAAGGATGCACCTCTATTAAGAAGTTTTTGTAAATCAGAAAGCTGAAGAGAGAAAAAGGCAAAAACTCCATATTCATATTGCTCAAGATAGCATTTCTTGTATATGCTAAAATAGTATTGTTCTTGAGTCCAACTTCAGTGTGTAACTAAATTACTCAGTCTATAAAAGTAATGCACTTTTCTTTTTTCTTTAAGAGTGCTTAGGTAGAGTTGTCTAAGCTTGATAGAAGTTAGAGTTAATCAGTTTTGAGGGAGCCTTGACAGAGTTGTCAAGGTGAGCTTGTAGTAAAGTTATTACAAGCAAGAGGAGGTGAGAGTTAGGTTCAATTTCAAGTCTATAATGAAGAGGTTGATTATAGTGAACTTTTGAGTGATTATGAGAGCAAGTCATGGTTTTTCCTCCCTTGAGTAAGGAGGTTTCCACGTTAAATCATGTGTTCTTTACATTTCCTGCATGGTGTTGTGTTCCTAGTTGATTTACTGTGTTTTTGCCTATGAGTGATTTTGAGGGACCTGGTCCCTCACTGTGTGGTGCAACCCTCAAGGTTTCTACAATTAGTACCAGAGCTAGAATACTCTAAAGGGTTCACACCTAGAGTAATTTATTTAGCATGGTTGCTCCACATAACCTGGAAAAAGGGCAATCTACCACTAAGCCACCTAGATTTAATGGTAAATACCATGGGTAGTGGAAAATAAGGATGTTTGACTTCACTATCGCTTAGGATGGTGAGCTGATGGACATAATTCTTGATGGTCCTCATGTTCCTATTAGAGAAGTTACGAGAATGGTTGTCAAAAGTAGAAGGAGTTCAATAATGAAGATAGAAAGAAAGTTGATAAAAAATTAAAAGGCCAAGAAACTATTAGTTTATGGCATAGGATTTGATGAATACAACGAGATTTTTGCCTATGAAAATGCCAAGGAGATCTAGGATTGCTTGAGGACTACTCATAAAGGTGCTACTGATGTAAAGGATTCTAAAGTAGATATTATGACTACTCAATATGAAACCTTCACCAAGAAAAATGGAGAAACAGTCCAAGAAATGTATACAAGATTCACTTATATCATAAATGAGCTTCACTGCCTGGGAGAAGTCACTCCATTATATAAGAAAGTGAGAAAGATTCATGGTGTTCTTCCTAAGTCCTAGAAAAGCAAAGTGGATGCTATAACTGAGGCAAGAAATTTGAAGACCCTCTCTGTCATACCCCAAATCCCATTAGAGCGGACTGGCACCCGTAGCCGAGGAGGCCCGGGAGAACCCGTTCATAACCTATACTTTCACATTTACATTACTTGTGAAAATTAGAAATTTGGGCAGCACTTCGTTGTAAATAGAAGAAAATAGTACCTGTATCAGCCCAGCAGACACGCATAAATATATATATAAACAGTAATTGGCCGTCAGAGCCATCACGTCTATCAACCAAACACTCCTATGGTTGTACAATATGTCTACAAAAGCCTCTACATAGATACACAACTGAGTTAGGGTCGGGACAAACTCCCGCCCACAAAAGACTTTTATACAAATACCAAAAATACATATAGAAACGACTTGGGATGCCCCGAAACAACTGGAGCTCACCACTAACAACAGAATGTCCTGGCTCTTACTGCGGAGGTGTACGACCTGAAGTACCTGTTCCTGCAGGCATGAATACGGGTCCCCCGTGAGGGACGTCAGTATGGAAATATGTACTGAGTATGTAAGGCAGTGAGTATCAAGATGAGATACAAAAGATCAACAGAACCTAGATACCAGTGAATAAACAGTATGAGTAGACCACACTTAAAAGAGCTGATGGGATACCTGCACATTACTTTTCGTAATCCTTATCAATATATATCATATGTCATACAATGGCCAACTGATCAGTGGTACTAATACAATACATCATGGACCACCCCTAGAATAACATATATACATAAACTTTATAATACAATGGCCAACTGATCAGTGGTACTAATACAATACATCATATCATCAATTTAAAATACAGACATTTTATTTCTTAATTCAATTAATCTTTGAGATTGGTTACTTTGTGGTCACACCTTATGGAACTTGAAACCATGATACCTCAATAGGAAAACATGTAAATAGGTAATCAATATCATGAAAATAAAGTAGAGAATCATGGATACCTCATTAAACCATTTCGGAGTCAACAATAGTATATGGACATTTTTTTGACTAGCCGGACATCTTAAAAGTGAAAACAAGTTCAATTGGTAGTGTCGAAGATCATATGATGTTATTATGTGTCATGTGTCGTAGGACAATGTTGATAGCTTACTTGAGAGTGCCATGGGTCATTATTCATGCCAAAGATTAGATAGAGTATGTCTTACATACCTTGATATAACCACTTCAATACAAGTCCAACTTGACTTCCCGTACTCTTCGAACACTTATCTACAATAAGTCATTTGTGGCAAACTAGTATTAGCAACCAAACCTTACCATTTAGGTATTAACTTCACCAAATAATGTCAGGAAGTAATCCTTTAACTCATCAATAAGAGTGCTACATACATCCTCTTATACTCTTATTACATTCACATATCATGCATTTTCATGAAATATCCCTCAACATCACTCTTAGCCTTTATTTCCCTTCTTAATCACCATCCAATACCAACATGATCACTAGGCATACATAACCACCAATATAATGATATATCACCACAATTCATCCTCCATAATCCGATACAACAACTTCCGTAATTTACTACTAACAATTTATACAAAACAATTCATAACTATGTTTCTAGTTATCTTCCAACATCAAGACAATACTCATAATCCTTTATCAATACTTATTCATGGATAAGAATCAAGAATAAATAATATTCATACCTTAACAATGAACTCTTGCATTTAGAATCCTCCTTACATAACCATGGGGTGCTTCTCGAAGCTTTCGAGATGGTGAACACAACTACGGAACCAATTCAAATTTTCTACGGTTGAATCACAAAATATTTGAAGTTGAAATTAGGCTAGGGTTTCACCTTCTCTTAATAATTGGATGATATATGATATAAATGAGGCTAAGTGTAGGTTTATAAAGACCCATTTTCGTCCAAGAGGTAATAGAAAATGACCATTTTGCCCTAAAAATTTAAATAAATCCGAATCTGTCCCAGTGGACAGTTTTTACAGGCTGAAGTAAATCGATCATAAATCTTTGCTCCGGTATCAGATTTGGGTGAAAACAATTGCATTGGAAAGATAATTCAAAGGTATTTCATTTTCATATAAAGTATACCACCCAGTTATTCCTGTACAAGGAGTTATGGTCGTTTAAAGTTGACCCAAAAATCTGTCCCACAATTCTTTTTCTTTTTAATAGGCTGTAGTAAAACGAGTATAGCTCCTTACTCAGACATTGGATTTGGATGAAACCAATTTCATCGGAAATAAGACTCTCGGAGCTTTTCGTCGATATATAGCAGCTCACACAGTTCTTTTTGTACAAGGAGTTATGATCGTCTAAATTTGATCCAAAAAAATAATTGCCTAGCTGCAGTAATTTTCCTGCAGATTTACTGTTCACAGGCTTCCCGGCCACCGTTTTGAAATTTTGAATGTGCTCGCTTATATGAAATACTCCTCTGTTTTGGGCAAACATTATATCATTGGAAAGCTTATTCCAATACCTACACATACAACTATTGACGGGATACTTTCGAACACCATAAACTTAATTTAACCCATACGCAAGCCTTTAGGACTCCATATAATCGCGATAAGTGTACGAAAAAATTTACAGAGTGTTACATTCTCCCCCCCTTAAGAACATTCGTCCTCGAATGTTAGCATAGTTACTCAATTAATACATGTCCAAGCTTACAATTAACATATTCATCATCATAACATACTTGCATAAAAATAAACACTTACTTGTTATTGTTCTTCTTCCGTCTCATGAACTTCCTCCTCATCGTTGAATAGGTAAGGGTACTTAATCTTCATCGCTTCCTCGGCTTCCCATGTGATCTCCTCAACTTGTTGATTCCTCCAAAGTACTTTTACCGATGATATCTCTTTATTCCTTATCTTTTTAATTTGGCGATCAAGAATAGCAATAGGCATTTCTTCAAAAGTGAGATCTTCTGTAACTTGTACATCTTCCGTAGTAGTGATGTGCGATGGATCTCCGATGTACTTGCGAAGCATCGAAACATGAAATACGGGATGAACTGCTGAGAGCTCTTGAGGTAGCTCTAACTCATAAGCAACTTGTCCAAATCTTTGAATGATCTTGTACGGACCTATGTATCGTGGACTTAACTTTCCTTTCTTGCCAAACCTCATCACTCCTTTCATTGGTGATACTTTCAAGAATACCCAATCGTCGATAGAAAACTCAAGTCCTCTTCTTCTAACATCCGCATAAGATTTGTGTCGACTTTGAGCTGTTTCAAGCCGTTGTTGGATCACTTTAACCTTCTCCATTGCTTGATAAACAAGATCCGGTCCAAACAAGTCCGCATCACCTGCTTCAAACCATCCTATTGGCGATCTACACTTTCTTCCATACAATGCTTCATATGGTGCCATTTTGATACTTGAATGATAGCTATTATTGTAGGCAAACTCGATAAGAGGTAGGTGATCATCCCAGTTTCCTTTGAAATCTAATACACATGCTCGTAGCATATCTTCAAGTGTCTGGATGGTACGTTCCGCTTGTCCGTCCGTTTGAGGATGAAAAGCCGTACTTAGATTTACTTGTGTCCCCAAAATCCTTTGAAAAGACTTCCAGAAATTCACGGTAAATTGGGCTCCTCGATCGGATATAATGGAAATTGGAACTCCATGTAACCGAACGATCTCCTTAATATACAACTTCGCATACTCTTCCGCCGTATAAGTTGTCTTAACTGGTAAGAAGTGCACAGATTTGGTAAGCCTATCAATGATCACCCATATGGAATCAAACTTCCGATATGTACGAGGCAAACCCGTGATGAAATCCATATTAATCTTGTCCCACTTCCAGACTGGAAGATCTATACATTGCATGTAACCACCGGGTTTCTGGTGTTCTACTTTGACTCTTTGACAATTCGGACATTCAGCTACAAATTCGGCAATATTCTTCTTCATGTCATTCCACTAATATATTGTTTTCAAATCTTGATGCATCTTAGTCGACCCTGGATGGATGGAATACCTTGGACAGTGTGCTTCTATCATAATCCTCTTTCTTAGCTCAACTACATCAGGTACACATAAACGATTCTGACACTGAAGCACTCCTTCTCGCGTAAGCTCAAATGCCTTTGTCGTGCCACTCTGCACATCCTCCTTAAGCTGCAATAAAATTGGATCTGCATACTGCTTCTCTTTCACTTCAGCTATCAATGAAGATTCCGCTGTATTACGTACAATAACCTCTTCATCTGGAGTTTCGAGAAGTCAAACTCCCAAATTAGCTAGTTGGTGAAGATCCTTAATCATCCCCTTCTTTTCTATAGATGCCATTTTAGACTTACGACTCAGTGCATCCGCTACCACATTCGCTTTCCCTGGATGATACAAGATATCAACATCCTAATCTTTCAACAATTCAAGCCATCTCCGCTGCCTCATGTTTAGATCTTTCTGACTGAAGATATATTGCAGGCTCTTATGATCGGTATATATGTCAACATGAACCCCATATAAGTAGTGGCGTCATATCTTCAAAGCAAATACAACTGCAGCTAGCTCAAGATCATGTGTGGGATAATTCCTCTCATGTGGTCGCAACTGTCTAGAGCCATAGGCTATTACTCTACCATGTTGCATTAATACGCATCCTAAGCCACTTCTCAAAGCATCACAGTACACTGCATACCCTTCTGTGCCTTCAGGAAGTACCAATACCGGTGTAGAAGTCAACTTGCTCTTCAGATCTTGGAAACTCTTTTCACAGGCATCATTCCATTGAAACTTGGAGGCTTTATGCATCAACTTAGTCAAGGGTGCAGAAATAGAAGAAAAACCTTCAACAAACCTTCTATAATAACCTGCCAACCCGAGGAAACTACGAATCTCCGTAGGCGTCGTGGGTCTTGGCCAATTCTTCACAGCCTCAATCTTCTGAGTGTCAACTTTTATGCCTTCACTGGATACAATATGGCCCAAAAATGCCACTGACTTGAGCCAAAACACACATTTAGAAAACTTCGCATACAGCTTACGATCACGAAGAATCTGCAACGCCTGCCTCAAGTGATTAACATGGTCCTCTTCTGATCTAGAGTAGACCAGAATATCATCTATGAAAACTATCACGAACACATCTAGAAATGGCTTAAACAGCCTATTCATCAGATCCATAAAAACTGCGGGTGCATTTGTCAGCCCGAATGACATAACCAGGAATTCATAATGACCATACCGTGTTCGGAAAGCAGTCTTGGGTATATCTTTATCCTTGACTCTTACTTGATGATAGCCTGATCTCAAGTCAATCTTGGAAAAACACTGGGCACCCTGCAACTGGTCAAATAAATCATCAATTCGGGGGAGAGGGTATTTATTCTTGATAGTCACCTTATTCAATTGCTGATAGTCAATACACATCCTCAGCGAACCATCTTTCTTACACACAAACAATACTAGTGCTCCCCAAGGGGACAAACTAGGCCTGATGAATCCCTTCTCTAGCAAGTCTTTCAGTTGCTCTTTCAATTCTCGCAACTCTGCTGGTGTCATTCTATAAGGAGGAATTTAGATTGGCTGTGTGTCTGGCAACATATCAATACCAAACTCCACTTCTCGTTCAGGAGGTAAACCTGGTAGTTCTTCAGGAAATACATCAGGAAATTCATTCACAACCGGAACGGTCTGAAAAGTTGGCGGCTCTGCCTCTGTATCCCTTACTCTAACCAAATGGTATATGTACCTCTTGGAAATCATTTTTCTTGCCTTAAAGTAAGAAATAAATCTACCTCTCGGCGCGCCAACATTACCCTTCCATTCAAGGACTGCCTCATTTGGGAAATGGAAATACACCTTCTTAGAACGGAAATCTACTGTAGCATAACAAGACGCTAACCAATCCATGCCCATAATAACATCAAAATCTACCATTTCTAACTCAACAAGATCGATCATCGTATCACGACCACAAATATTCACAACACAATTTCGATAAACATTCCTAGCTATAAGAGATTCCCCCACTGGCATTGATACTTCAAATGGCTTGGCTAATAATTCGGGTGTTCTCCCGAACCTTCCCGCAACCAAAGGAGTAGCATACGATAATGTAGAACCAGGATCAATTAAGGAATACACATCAAATGCAAAGATGGACAACGTACCTGTAACCACGTTTGGAGAAGCCTCTAAATTCTGCCGATTTGCTAGGGCATACACACGGTTCTGAGCTCCGCTAGAACTAGCTGCTCCTCTATCACCTCTACCGTGACCCATAGGTTGTGCACCCCTACTCAAAGGAGGCACCGATGATGACGCAACAGCTGATCCGGTAGGTCGTGTTATACCACCTGTGGTCCTACGTGGGCAATCTCTAGCCATATGCCCCGGCCTACCGCACCAAAAGCAATTGTTCGTTCCAAGCCGACATTCGCCAAAGTGAAATCTTCTACATATGGGGCACGGGTGTCGTGGAGTTCTCAATTAACTCATACTCCCTTGCCCTTGATACCCCACTGTTCGCGAACTCTGATTTTCACTGCTTTGCCCGAACTGATTACCTCTGAACCTTTGAAATTGCGGTGGAGCACTAATTGCCGGATAAGAAGATAACGGGCTAGGCAATCTATGAGAGAACGAAGGCCTAAAACCTCCCTGAGATGCCATAAACTGCCCTATAGCTCTGGCCCGCTTAGAATATCCTTTTTTTGATTCCTGGGTTCTTCTTCTTTGCCTCTGATCTTCCATCTTCTGAGCGAAAGCTTGTATCCTCACTATATCCATGTCCTTGTTCAAAGCAGCAATGGTACAATCTCTAACCAAGTATGGTTCCAATCTATCCACATAGTGATGAACTCTGTCATCCATAGTAGCTACCACATTAGAAGCATATCGAGACAAGGAGTTAAATCGAAGACTATACTCCCTTACACTCATATTACCCTGACGAAGATTTAAGAATTGATCTGCACGGGCCTGATAAGTCTCAAATGGAAGATAATGATCAATAAATGCATCTTTGAACTCTCCCCACGTAGTTGGAGGTGCATCAATACCCCTAGATCGTTTCCAATCCTCGTACCACAATATAGCCTCTCCTTTCAGTCTATATGCTGCTAGCTCAACCATCTCTTTACCAGATATGTGCATAACATCTAGAGCCCTTTGGGTTTGATCGACAAAGTCTTGCGGGTCTTCGTTAATATCTGATCCGATAAAAGTAGGAGGATCCAGTTTCAGAAAATCCTGTGTCCGAAGGCTAGCTGCTCTATCCGTACCACTAGAACCCGTGGTAGGAATAGCTTGCCCTTGAACTTGACCGGCAACTATACGCGTCAGAAGTTGTACTGCATCCCTCAAATCTCGATCAACAGCATTAATAGATGGCCCTTCCGGAGGAGAAGAAGCTCCTGATATATGCTCAGCTTGAGACTCACTTTGTTCAGCTTGTGCCGGTGGTGACTTACTAGTACCTTCTCCGGCCACTACATCCACTCGCTTCCACTTATTATTTCTCCTTGTAACCGGCATCATTACTATAATAAAAAAAACAATTGGATTAAGCGATCGATTATGACTTTATCTCTAATATGGGCTCTATTGCACGATCTAAGAAATGAAGAGTGGAAACAATCCCTAAATGTCCCATAGCCTCCTGTTTATAGATGTGGTGCACAACACACCGATAAACGAGATTCTACGTAGACACGGCTTTGTAGACTCACTAGGACGAACTTCTCTGATACCACTTCTGTCATACCCCAAATCCCATTAGAGCGGACTGGCACCCGTAGCCGAGGAGGCCCGGGAGAACCCGTTCATAACCTATACTTTCACATTTACATTACTTATGAAAATTAGAAATTTGGGCAGCACTTCGTTGTAAATAGAAGAAAATAGTACCTGTATCAGCCCAGCAGACACGCATAAATATATATATAAACAGTAATTGGCCGTAAGAGCCATCACGTCTATCAACCAAACACTCCTATGGCTGTACAATATGTCTACAAAAGCCTCTACATAGATATACAACTGAGTTAGGGTCGGGACAAACTCCCGCCCACAAAAGACTTTTATACAAATACCAAAAATACATATAGAAACGACTTGGGATGCCCCGAAACAACTGGAGCTCACCACTAACAACAGAATGTCCTGGCTCTTACTGCGGAGGTGTACGACCTGAAGTACCTATTCCTGCAGGCATGAATACGGGTCCCCCGTGAGGGACGTCAGTACGAAAATATGTACTGAGTATGTAAGGCAGTGAGTATCAAGATGAGATACAAAAGATCAACAGAACCTAGATACCAGTGAATAAACAGTATGAGTAGACCACACTTAAAAGAGCTGATGGGATACCTGCACATTACTTTCATGTCATTACTTCCCGTAATCCTTATCAATACATATCATATGTCATACAATGGCCAACTGATCAGTGGTACTAATACAATACATCAGGGACCACCCCTGGAATAACATATATACATAAACTTTATAATACAATGGCCAACTGATCAGTGGTACTAATACAATACATCATATCATCAATTTAAAATACAGACATTCTATTTCTTAATTCAATTAATCTTTGAGATTGGTTACTTTGTGGTCACACCTTATGGAACTTGAAACCATGATACTCAATAGGAAAATATGTAAATAGGTAATCAATATCATGAAAATAAAGTAGAGAATCATGGATACCTCATTAAACCATTTCGGAGTCAACAATAGTATATGGACATTTTTTTGACTAGCCGGACATCTTAAAAGTGAAAACAAGTTCAATTGGTAGTGTCGAAGATCATATGATGTTATTATGTGTCATATGTCGTAGGACAATGTTGGAAGCTTACTTGAGAGTGCCATGGGTCATTATTCATGCCAAAGATTAGATAGAGTATGTCTTACATACCTTGATATAACCACTTCAATACAAGTCCAACTTGACTTCCCGTACTCTTTGAACACTTATCTACAATAAGTCATTTGTGGCAAACTAGTATTAGCAATCAAACCTTACCATTTAGGTATTAACTTCACCAAATAATTTCCAGGAAGTAATCCTTTAACTCATCAATAAGAGTGCTACATACATCCTCTTATACTCTTATTACATTCACATATCATGCATTTTCATGAAATATCCCTCAACATCACTCTTAGCCTTTATTTCCCTTCTTAATCACCATCCAATACCAACATGATCACTAGGCATACATAACCACCAATATAATGATATATCACCACAATTCATCCTCCATAATCCAATACAACAACTTCCATAATTTACTACTAACAATTTATACAAAATAATTCATAACTATGTTTCTAGTTATCTTCCAACATCAAGTCAATACTCATAATCCTTTATCAATACTTATTCATGGATAAGAATCAAGAATAAATAATATTCATACCTTAACAATGAACTCTTGCATTTAGAATCCTCCTTAAATAACCATGGGGTGCTTCTCGAAGCTTTCGGGATGGTGAACACAACTACGGAACCAATTCGAATTTTCTACGGTTGAATCACAAAATATTTGAAGTTGAAATTAGGCTAGGGTTTCACCTTCTCTTAATAATTGGATGATATATGATATATATGAGGCTAAGTGTAGGTTTATAAAGACCCATTTTCGTCCAAGAGGTAATAGAAAATGACCATTTTGCCCTAAAAATTTAAATAAATCCGAATCTGTCCCCAATGGACAGTTTTGACAGGCTGAAGTAAATCGATCATAACTCTTTGCTCCGGTATCGTATATGGGTGAAAACAATTGCATTGGAAAGATAATTCAAAGGTATTTCATTTTCATATAAAGTATACCACCCAGTTATTCCTGTACAAGGAGTTATGGTCGTTTAAAGTTGACCCAAAAATCTGTCCCACAATTCTTTTTTTTTCGGTAGGCTGTAGTAAAACGGGTATAGCTCCTTACTCAGACATTGGATTTGGATGAAACCAATTTCATCGGAAAGAAGACTCTCGTAGATTTTTGTCGATATATAGCAGCTCACACAGTTCTCTTTGTACAAGGAGTTATGATCGTCTAAAGTTGATCCAAAAAAATAATTGCCTAGCTGCTGTAATTTTTCTGCAGATTTATTGTTCACAGGCTTCCCGGCCACCGTTTTGAAATTTCGAATGTGCTCGCTTATATGAAATACTCCTCTGTTTTGGGCAAACTTTATATCGTTGGAAAGCTTATTCCAATACCTACACATACAACTATTGATGGGATACTTCCGAACACCATAAACTTAATTTAACTCATACGCAAGCCTTTAGGACACCATATAATCGCGATAAGTGTACGAAAAAATTTACGGGGTGTTACACTCTCTATGGATGAACTGATTGGAAATCTGAAAACCCATGAGCTCAAGAAGCCGTTAGAGATAGAGAAGAATGAAGTAAAAAGGGAAAATCCCTGGAATTGAAGGCTTAAAAACATGATTCAGTAGAAGAAGGCACTGATTTTGCCTATTTGTCAAAAAGGATTGTCAAATCCATGAGGAAGAGATGTCAATTCCAAAGAAGATAAAGTAGCAGCAAAAGAAGAAGCAATGCTGAAGTGTGTCACAAATATGGAAATCCTCAGCATTTTATTAAGGACTATCCAATGCGCAAACTAGATTATTAAGAGTATCACAAGACTGGAGGTGACAATAGAAAGAATGGGATTAGGTCCCTGAAAATTCAAGAAGGAAGGTTCCAGCTGATTATGCATTAAAGCAAGTTCTATCACTATGGGGAGATTCTTCAGTGAACCTAATGAAGATGAGAAGTTTGAAGATGTGTCTATGCTAGCAGTGGAAGACAGTATAGTTATCTATGATTCCTTTGTTGCATTCATGGCAAACACAGAAGATGAAGAATAAAAAGAGGTAACTCTTTCTAAAATTAAGGAAAACCTAGTTAACTACTCTGCTAGGAAGATAAAAAGGACTGAAAATATGCTGATAGAATCTATGTGTGAACTAACTACTGAGAAAAATTCTTTAGAGGAGAAAGTAGAGAATCAAGAACATGAATTGATTACTCTAACTCTCTAAATATCTAAAACTGAAGAAATAGTCACTAAAGTAAAATCTGAAAATCTGAGTTGCATGAGTTATCTGGAGAAGGTAAATGTTGTAGATAGTAAAGAGAATAAAGAAGTTTCAAGGCTTAAAATTGAACTTTAAGAGAAACTGAAGGATTCTCAAAAGCATATTATGTCTGAACTCTATAAGAATAAAGAGTTAGAAAGGGGACCTGGTCCTTTTAAGAGAAGAGATTAATAAATCTCTTAGATGGACTACATCTTCACAAATCCTTTCTAACTTAACTAGTCAAGGTGATAATAATGAAAAGGGTCTTGGTTATCAAGGAAAAACTCAACCTGTTGGGTCTCATGGAAAGGCTACTCCTGATGCTAGAAACAAGGTTCACAAACTTCTATGTACTCATTATGAAAGAGATGGACATTTGAAGGAAAGGTGTCATCTTTGGCTTAAGGCTAAAATGAGCAGTACTAAATACATTTAGTAAGAAAATTCACATCCTAAGGGTTTCAAGTCTCTGGAAAAGGTAAAAAAGAATTTTCCACCTAGATGGGTCAAAAGGGATTTGATCACACCACTATTTTTCTATTGGGAACTCAAACTCAAGTGGGTTCCCAAATCTAAACAAGCGATCATGATACCAGGTATGAGAAAGGGTATTACAGTCATAAATGGGTTATTGGTAGTATGTTCTTAAATCTTAAATATTGGAAAGTCTGACTGTGTTCTCTTTGTCAAGACACGTCAAGGTGGAAGTGTATCATTTTAAAATAGATGATTTCAAAGGACCTGGTCCCTGAAAGAACATAGCTGAAATTTCCAAGACAAGAACAACTCATTGGAATAAGAATAAAGGGTTGGTGATGCTGAAGATGATGGGTAAAAGGCTGAAAGATACAAATGAGAATGGTGATGATTCAGAACTCCAGTAACTGATCCCAGCTCAAGTAGAAGATCAATAAGAAGGGGTCATGTCAAAATTTTCAGGGACCTGGTCCCTAGAAAACTCATCTCAAAAGAAAAAGCTTCAGCAGCATGAATAAAGTCAAGACTAGGAACTGGTCCCTAGACCTGCTTTGAGAACAAGTTCTGAAATAAAGAAGATATGCAGAGACTAAAGCATGGACTAATTAACCTGAACTGTACTAATTTATGAATCAGTATCTCTTCTTAAAATTGGTTATGATAAGGAGACAAGTATCCTTAATAAGGTAGGTGCTTATTAGCCTAACTCAGTACCATACCCTTGAAGGTAAACACCAAAGGGAACAACTTTGAAAGAAAATAGTTGAAGAAACACAAGTTGAGAATTATTCAAGAAAGAAATGGACCTGGTCCCATCTCTCAGATTAGTACCAAAATAATGTGCCTTAAAAATTCATAAAATTAGTTTTAAAAGGTCGTATGTCTTCTCTTATATGAACAAAATTTGTCAATTCAATTCAAATGTGATGAGTCACACCTTTATAATCAGTCGGGTCAATTCAAAAAGGTACCTCTAAAATGTCAAATGGTCACGTCCTTAATTTTAAAATCAAATCCTTTTAGTTCATTCTCTTCTCAATTAACTCAGAGCAACCTACTAAACTGGTCATTTCCTTTTCTTTTCATAAAAGTTCAAAATGGCAGAAATCCCATCTTCTTTAACCCCCATGAAAGAATTACATTCTTATCATCCTCAATAATAACAAAGTGCTTTACCCACCACACCTTCTCAAGAAACTCCTAAAACCCTAAGTGAAACCGTTCTTGTTGAAACTCTGGTATTCATTAAAAATCTTGCTGAGTTAACCGTGGGAGTTGATTTAAATCAAGAAATTTCTCAAATCTAAATTCCCTCTTTCTCAGATTCCTCAAATGTTTCACAAATCCCTGTTCCCTCTGAAGAATTGAAAGGCACTGAAAATTCAGAAAACTTACAAGTACCTATTTCTCCTACTCCCTCTGAGTCAAACCACATATTTTGCCCAACTGGTTGACGAAGAGATTCCTATAAAGAATTCTGATCCATTCAGCGGCGTAAATTAGGTAGCAGAAATTTGCTTTTGCTCGTACGTGATCCCAATGAAAAGTTTAGTAATGTAAAAAATAAAATGGAAGGAGAATAGGATGAAGTAAAGAGAACTAAAGAGGTTGTATTACCTACTAATGAAGAGGGTAAAGAGAATGATAATAAACCATTTCTGAGATGGTCCATGAGGAAACAAAGGGACAGTGAGAGAAAGCAGAAAATAATTGACTCTAGTGTACAGGTTATAATATCTTATTCTACTAGGGGGACTGAAAGAAATTGCTAACAGATGCTATAAAAGAGAGTAAGTCTTCTACCACTAGAAGAAAATGACTCAAGAAATTTGTTGTATAAAAGAAGGGGAATGTTGAAATAATAGAGATTGGAGAGGATGATAACATTGATTCTGATGTTGTTGTTGCAACTGGGAAGAAAAGACAGGAAGTTCATGATGCTGAGAGGATCAGGTCCTCTAAAACAAAGTCTGGCAGCCCTGCTGAGATAAGGCAGAAATACATAGCTATTAAGAAAAGAGAAGCCACTAAGGGGCTTGGTCCCAAGAAGAGAAAAATTGATGGAAAGAAAGAGCCAAGTAATGAGCCCAAAAGAATGAAAAATAAGGAATACAAGAAAGACATGTCTAGAGAAAAAATGATTGAGAGCTTGAAAACACAAAAGGTTTTGTCAGGA
The DNA here is from genome assembly GCA_030864225.1 of Capsicum baccatum var. pendulum. Lineage (NCBI taxonomy): Eukaryota > Viridiplantae > Streptophyta > Magnoliopsida > Solanales > Solanaceae > Capsicum > Capsicum baccatum. Next base: position 112,446,058 of record CM061555.1, on the reverse strand, counting down.
AGAGTCCTTGATCCCAAAATATATGAGAAGCCTGGGATGATAAAGTTGGTTGAGTATGTCAAACAGCAAGGTTGGTTGCACCTATTCAAGGAGTCAGCACCCATGGTCTTTGAAAATGATGTTAGAGAATTCAATTACTTAATAGATTTCTTAGAAGATGGGCTAAGTCTAACAACCTAGGTGCTAGGAAAACCTTTCAAATTGGATGAAGAATCACTAGGAAAAATATTAGATGTACCTGATATAGGTGTGAGGATAGTTGTAACGTAACAACGCTCAACTGAGTTTATGATCAACGCCTCAAAGGTGGGAGGAACATCTATAGTTGTAGTGAAAAAAATTCTCGATAAGTGAGTATCAGCTGTTATATGAATTCATTAACAAAGTTTTGTTACCAAGATTTGAAAAAAGAACTATAGCATCTGTTGTTGACCTCTTTTTGATTGAATGCTTGAGCAAATTTGAGCTAACATGTCTGTCTGCTCTAATGGTAGAGCATATGCATAAGGTAATTCATGAAAAAAAAGGGAAATATGAGATTCCATACGGATACTTCTTGAATAAAGTGTTTAAGCCTTATGGTGTGGTTGGAACCAAGGGAACACCAGGAACAGTGAAACAGATGTTCAGTTTGACAACCTTAGTGGTAAATGAATGCATAGAGGGAAAGGCTGGAACAATGTCTGAGTTATTAGATGATCAAAAAAGTTGAGCATGGAAATGGACGAAATGAGAATCAAGTTGGCTGCTAAGGATATTGAGATAGTGCATCTAAAGATGAAGAATCAAAAGTTAGCTTCTGAGGGACCAGGTGCCACTGAGAAACTTCCAGCATAAAATGCAAAGCTCCAGGCCAAAGTTGTAAACTGACTGTTTTGCCCTTTTTATTATTCGAAGGATTTGATAATATTATGTTTTGTCTTTTTGAACTATTTCGAAAATTTAAAGAAAAGTTCAAAATAGCTTAAGAAATTACAGAGTTGCCACATGATTTTAGAAAAAATATCAAGAAAAACTAAATATATTACTTAAAATATTCAAAACAGAAAAATCTTTTAAGTTTAGAAATTTCGAGTAAGTGGTTCTTATTAATACTCTTGGAAGGTTGTTAAGGCACCAAGAGTATCCGCTAACTTGCGGTTTTCCGGACTATTTGAAAATAATTTTTTTAACTAACTTTAAAAAGTAAAATTGCTTTTTTGAAAAGAAATCGATTAAGAAAAAATTTGTCTTCAAGATTTGTGCAAAATAAATTTTGATGACTTAGTGGAGATTTTAACTAAGTCTAAGAAAACTAAAAACAATTAGCATATAAAGGGAAAAGGGGAGACTAAAAGACTTAGGCCATTAGGCCCAAATCCATAAACCCTGTCCTAAGCTAATTTGGGCTTTTGGCCCATCTTCACCAATCCTAATATAAATACTTGGGCGTTTGGCCCATAAACTGTCCTAAGCTATTTTTCGGATCTTTGAGGCCCAAAATCTACTTCACCTGTATCAAATTATAACTTTGGCTTTGAGACCCAAATGAATGAATAAATAGATAAATAAATAAAAAAATAAGACAATAATAAAAATCAAGACTTTTCAAGTTTCTTGGAGACCTCATCAATGGATTTTGACCCATTTCCTTCTTCTTCCATCTTCTTGCAACCGCACGCCATATAATCAACTTTAGGTTAAGACTTTGGACTTGACTCGAAGAGGCGGGCCTCATTGGCGCATTATGAAATGCAAGAGGAAAGGAGTCCATTGGGACTCCAAAACAGAGTTATGCAAAGAAAAAGATAGAAGAAAAAAATTAATATGTGTTCGAAAATTCTACACTTATTAGATAAATGATGAGGTGAAAAAATAGTATTCTAAAGCATAAAAAAATAGTATACTTATGATATCAAAAACAAATCAAATTATCCAACAAAAAGGAAATTAACCTATTTCTCAAATAATCTTACAAAAATCAAGCCTAGCATAATGTAATCAACTAATACTTGGAAAGAAGACACTGATCCACAAGTATAGTTGCTTAAAATTTAGAACACTATTTCCTATAGATTAACATATATTTGTACCAAATACTATGATATGATATAGTCTAAGACATGTTTTCATTAAACAAAGAAAAGGGGAAGGAGCATAAGATGAGAAAATCTTTATGCGACATCTCAAATATGAAATAAAAGACATACCGATGCAACAACATTTTTTTTCAATACTGAATGGAGTCAATCAATAGATTTGAGAAAAATTCATAGTAGTATGTGAATTATAATGTGACGTCTAAATGCACAAAAATACTTCAAGAAATAAATCAATAAGCGAGGTGAAGCAAAAAGCATATATTAAACATGTTTGAGAAATAATATTTTAAAAATAGTAAAAGATTAAATCTAAGAAAAATTATCTAATTATGCCAACTCTTATTTTAGTTCTACACCATTTCAACAAAATCTATAACCCTAACAACTTTTCAATCTAAACGAGAGAAAATCAAAGACAACTTTGACCACGAAAATGAGTAAATCATGACTGCAAACATATATCAAAAGAACTTAGCATTTCATCGTGGCATATAATCATCGAAAAAATAACTCTTTATTCAAAAAAATCAAGGATTGATCACCATCGGAAAACAATCTTTTGAGAACCACGATTAGCCTACTGCTTAAATAATTTTACTAAAAAAAAAATAAGTCTTTGCTCAAAAGTTTTTTTTTCACTCTTTGAGACTTGATTTTCTACCAAGATAGTGGTAGTATTTATAGGAAAGGATGGGGAATCAATTCTTTTCATCCACCAATGTGGGAGAAATAATTTAAGGATGTTTTTAGAATTTTAAAATTGAGTAAAAGGTTTGTTGGAGGATTAGGTGAGGTGGAATTGTACATCAAGTACAAATTTTGAATTTAAAAAATGAAAAAAGGATGAGGTTGAGTGAGAATTGTACAATTTTGAAATTCAAATTTGAAAAGGGACAAGGTTGAGGGAGAATCGTACAATCTAGTACAAATTTTGAATTTCAAATTTGAAATTTGGGATTTGAATTGATTTTTGTGTGGTTAGGATTAGGAGGATTTTGGGGTTATTTAAAAAATAACCCCAATTAATTTAGGATTTAGTCAATTCATTAAATATTTGGTCAAATTAAAAATTAATTGGTCAATTGCCTCGCAATTATGGTCAATTTACTTTCAATTATGGCCAAATTTAATAGATCGGCTAAATTAAATTAAAATTCGATACGAATTAATACCTTGTTTAATCCCGAGCTTCTTGATTTAATAAAATCAAAAAAATATTTCTCCAAATTATTTAATTTTGTGAACAAATTATATTTAAATCAAGACTTGGATTAATTTTCAAGCTTAATCTCAATAAAAGTCCAATTTAAGTAACAAAATTTATACAATATCGTATATGTAAATACAAAAATGTATAATCGTCACTTAAATGATAAAATTAACTCAAATAAATATTTTAGATCGTATTTATCCAGATAAATAAATATTTTAATTTTATTTAAAAAATTAAAGAAATCCAGAATTAAATTTAGTCATGGAGGGAAAAATTGGGTGTCAACAACTACCCCCTCCCTTTGGGTAGGGTAGATGCAAGTAACGCTAGGCAAAGGGAGTTTGACGTTCCTAAGTTTTTTCTGACCATAAATTTATTTCTCGAAAGATATTGATTTTCGCATGAATTTTATGGAGTTATGGCCAAACTCCCGTATCGGGTTTCCTACATATCTTAGGTTATATGAGAATTCGGGCCGCTTGTAATTCATAACTCTTGATTTTAAAGCACGAATTTCAAAGAAATCACAACCTATTTTAGTTTTTGAATTTTGGTAAAATCGAAAAACTGAGGAATAAAAGGATTTGGAAGAGGTTGGAATGCAGTCGAGTTTTCAACACAGAGCCCAGCCTATATATCTTCAGATTCAGGAAATCAGATTGCTTGTAGTTCGACTCGATTGGTAGAAAAGATAATCTTTTATTTTAGACGATCTTTGGCTCGGGATGAGTGACAAGTCATTCGAGTTATGAAAAATGGCTTGTAACCTCTTAACCATGATTATGGAGCTTTCACATCCATAGGTAAGAATCTACCCGGACATAATTTCCAAAACTTTAAGTGCGTTATCACACGAATTTGAAGGAAAGAGAAGGTTATCCTCGATATGAGTTTAGAAATATTTTGAAGGTGAAGCTGAAACCAGAATATCCCAAAGTACCCACATGCCTTCTAATATGGGTGTGGTTTGATGGTGGTGACAATCATCCTTTAGCTCGCATCCAAAGAGTTTGACGTCCATCTCTAGACTACGTCCCATTATGTAGCTAAGAAAAAGTTCCATGTTGCGTTGCGTCCTTTTTGGAGTCGTCCCCACCTATGTTTGATTTGAGAGTTCATCCTTTTAGATGCTCTCAATAACAACTCAAACAAATGATTCGTTGTAAATGTAGCGTTACACAAATGTAAATTAGCACAAACCTGTTTGCACATGCTATGCTGAGATAGTTGATGAACCAATTTGTATAACCTGTTCTAAAAAATATTACGCCACTTTGAACAGGGTGACAACCCAAGATGTACCGGTAAAAGGAAAATGACTTATTTTGAATGTAACATGCCACTTTAAATAGAGTGACGGTTCAACGTGTCTCATTGAAAGGCGAAAGACCCATTTTGAATATAACATGCCACTTTAAACGGAGTGACTGTAACGACCTAAAAATTTAATGAAATATGTAAAATTTATGATTTTGTGTGATTTGACTATTTTACCCCTCTCCGTAGTTGCAGTATGGTATTTCTGGGCTGTGAGAGTGATTGGCATATTTTCTGATGCATTTTGGTATCATCTATGTGATATTACGGTTTTGTTGGCTTCAAGAGCCTTATTTAAGACTTACAAGGATATCTTTTGATTTGTATGATGAATGGCCGAACGTACTGTGTCAGTAGCTCTCGAATATCAATTTTAGTATGGGTAGACCTTTGGTTCGATGCTCAATGCATCCGAGCTCATTTCGACCTATTGATTGGAAAGTTGAAAAAATGAAAATGTGGGTGTGGGACCCACCTTTAATCGAAACGACTTCAGATGAAAAATATGACTTTGCCAGCAGATCTAAAATGTGGTTTTAGGGTGTTAGCATGTTTGGTATGATTTTGTAGCTTTTAAATCTCATTTCGATCCTCGATTTGGAAAATTATGACTTCGAATTTCGGGGGTCAACTTTGTGAAAATGATATTTTCTAAAAAAAAATTGATATTGTCATCACGTTCGAAATGTCGAATTTAGTGTGATTACATAGTTCGTTTGCATATATCGGACTCTGAACGAATTCCGAACACCCCATCGATGTCTGAATTAGACAAAAAAAATAGCTTTTTTGGCAAAAGTTGTGCAGAAAAATCGGTACTATTTATACCACTTTGTTGGCCTATTTTATTCATTTTTCATCTTATCTCTTGGGAGTTAAACCCTAAAATAGTATGGGAGCTTAAAAGTAAAGTTTGTGAGAGCTTGGAAAGTTAGATTAATATCTATTTCTTGGTTTTATTACGAATTTAAGGTAAAATTCACCATTTTTTTAGTAATTTTTTGATAAAGTTCTCAAAACATCAAAAATCTTAGGGCTTGACTTTAAACCCTAATTTCTCCCCTTTTCACTCGAGTAATGTTTTTATCTTATAATTACTAGTTTTTCATCAATTTAACCCTTACAATAACTTCGATTCCTGATTTTAACCCGGATTTCAAAGATTTTACCCGCTAAAGCTTAAAAATAGTTTTTCTTCGATTTGAACCTCGTATTTTACTTGATTTAATTTGAGTTTTTAGTTGTAGGTTCCTAAATAAATGGAAAATATATTTTTGAAGTAAAGTTCTAGTTTTGCTCTTCTTTTTTGAAAACCCATTTCGAGGGTATGTTTTGACCCCGAACCAAAAGTAGTCAATATAGGCGTCTCTGGTTTTGTTTTGACACGTAGATTTCATATTTGATATTTTTAGTGGAGTTCGAGATTGTTCGTGAAAAGTAAGGTCATGGGTTCGAAGTGTAGCGGATCAATTTCGGCTTTTGAGATAGGCTATGGCTTATCTATTCAGACTGGCTAGGTAGTAAATGATGATACAAAATGCATGTTAAGGGTGGGAACTAATCATGAAAAATGGCTATTTATGTGTTGCGCCCATGTGGGAGCCTATATGTGATATAATTTGCAAAATTAAGTTATTATGTGATATGTATGACTGCGTGGGGTCCTACGTGATATTAATAGCCTTGAATACATGTGAATAATTGTATTGTGTTTTTAAGATGCTTAATATGGCACCATTGGTGTATTGTGATTCTATTCATACTTTAGCATATGAGACATGTGGAAATTCGTGGATGAAACTGAAATAATGAGTGGATATTGGCTCACATGGTTGTGGAAATATATCATTGTGGTTGGTTGTGAAAATACTAATTGTGATTGGTTATGAGCATTACATTGTCATATCATACTCATTCATGAAACATTGGTACCACCGTTGCAACATCTGAGAAACACTGACAACACCTTTTTAAAACCCTCCTCGGGGGATGTGTCGGAAGAGATATTGCAACACCTTATAAAACCCTTTTTGAGGGATGTTCCGGAAAAGAAATATGAGATATGTGGATTGTATACGGGTTGACGAATCCCCCATGGGTCCTGCATTGGGAGGCTTGCCTCTGTAGGTGTATACAGGGATTGTGGAGCCTTCGCCTAGAGGGTGAACCTCGAGTCGTGGATAGACTTGAGGGAGTGGATGGGCCCGTGGATTAGCCCCATCTAGGAGTAATGCTAGGGGAATCTCTCTTGAGCCTAGAGTTGAGCCTGTTGGAGGTAAGAGTTCTGCCCTAGTTTATCAGAGTTTGTCTACCCCAATGTTGGATGGGTTATTGGTGCGGTTGTTGACCCGTTTAGAGGGTTCTCCTTTGGTTATGGCGGGTGTTCCTCCATACACTAGTGTGGATCCTCCTGTAGCACCATCTTCTGTGTTAGGTACTCCTCAAACCCCGAGTACTATTCCACCTTCAATGTCGACATCTGACTATGGGGCTTTGAGATTAGTAGTTCAGCCGTTATCTGTGTTACCTCCTCAGGTGGGATCTCAGCCAGCTGGACTTGCCATGCCTCATGCTCTTCAGCAAGCCACGTCTCAGATGGTTGTGTTTGCGACTTCTTTTCAGAGTATTATGGATCTTGTTAAGGTGACAGAGGATATTCCTCGGGCATCTCAGGGAGGCGCCAAGAGGGTGCACCATTTTGGTAAGTTCAGAGATTAGACTCCACGAGGCAGAGATTTTAGAGGTTCTCGTGGGTCTTCTAGTTCAGCAGTGCAGGGTGGCCATCAGGGCAAGTTTAGAATTTGCTATGTATGTGATGAGACTGGCTATATGGCCAAGGACTGTCCAGTGAGACACACCTCTCGTACTCTTTTATGAGTTACCTCAAAACACCTGCATTATCATTCTCTAAAGCAACCCCTCCCCTTCAATGACAGCGAAGAAAGATACTTATATTTAGTGTCTCACTGGCAATGGCCTCTTCTCCACTAGTAGTGTATATGATATTCTTAGAAATACTCATTCCAATCACAACCATGAAGAAGAGACTGATTACCACCACATCTGGAAAACCCCAAGCCCTTATGTACCATGATAGACTATCCACCAATAGCTAGCTGCATAGAATAGGGCTAAACATCCGCAGTGAGTGTCATTTATGTAACTTTTAGCAAGAAAACATCATGCATATATTCTTTCAATGTTCTAATGCTATCCAATTATAGAATAACATAAATGCCACCTCTAGTAAACCTAGCAGAGTTGATCTGAACACTTTGAACTCTTCCGATTTGTTAGAGCTTTGGAGCAGAGTGAAAAAAAGACCTTGCAATAGTTAGCTTACCTGGGGTACCCTCATTCCCCAGTGTCTTTGGCAAATTAGGCTAGTTAGAAAGAATAACTTTTTCAATAACTAAAGGGATAAAGTTCCTGTAGAAGCCACTATCCATTTAGCTTTGGAATATTATTTTCTCATTGCTGAAGACAGCAAAAGGCCTAATCCAAGAAGTTCTATTCAAGTAACATAGGAACCCCTAGGGGAATCTATAAGATCAACATATATGGTTCAACTGGACTAAAACCTGGACCTAGTGAACTTGGGGAATCTTTAGAAATCACCATGGTACATAAAAGCTTGGTTTTCATGAGCATATACCATACACTACACATTTAATGGCTGAACTGTTTGCCCTTAGAAGAGGCCCTATGCCAGCAGTAACTTACAACTTGATGTCTTTAGAAATAAATATGGATTACTAAGCTATTATAGACATGATTAAAACTGACCATCCCCTCTACTATAATGTTCTATCTGAATGTAGGTCCTTATTGAGGGAATTGGAAGCAATAGTGTCGGTGCATATATTTAGGGAACAAAATAAAGTTGCAGATTTGCAAGCAAGGGAAAACGTTAGATCCCAACTTTTTGAAAGCACAACTATCTACGTGTTTCTCTTGTGTTTCCAGAGGAGTTGTTTGTGGCAGACATATTAGGAAACTGGAACAATTAGACACTCAAACATTTGCCTAGCATACCGGGAAATGACTGAAACTTTGAATATTTTAACCATACACCTATTACGGGAACACTGTAAAACGTTATGCTTTAAGCTATCTATAAATCATCCTTATTACCAAAAATCAGTAAGTTTTTTACTTCGGATGTTGTCATAGTTGTTCCGTTCTTGGATGCGTCGTTTTCATACCCAAACCATGGTTGTCGTCTGTGTCGAACTCGTCCCAGCTAGAGAGAACTGCTACTAGATAAAATTGAGAGATTTCTTTGTATTTTGTGTTCATGGCAACATTAATGAAGCTGAAGGTTTTTTGATTAATTTGAAACCTCATCCTCATATCTGGTTTGAAATTTTTCAGCCTTAGAAACCTTTTTTTAGATCTGGATGTATTTTTATATTTTGCATGTGTTTCCATATTTTGAGGAAGGAGGAATTTTTGGTATCTCTCTGTATTTCTGTATTTTATCTTGCCATGTATGAATTATGGTTTTTCAGGTATAAAATGTATTTTTGTTGTTTGTATATTTATTTACTAAACTCTTATGGTTGACTCTCTGTTTCACGTACCTTTCTGATTATGTACAATGTTCTATATACCCTTGTATTTTTATTGTTTGTATCCTTGTAGATACTCCTATATTTTCTGAATTTTACTTTGATTATATTCACTGGGCTGACAAATACAATTGATAGATGTAGTCGTTGCGCGATTGAATATAGTTGACACAAGTTGTATTCGTTGCGCGAACGAATACATTAAATACAATCGCCTGACAACAGAAATTTTGCTACATACGATAAATATCTGAAGTATAGCTACGCTTTGTTAATTGCAATCAAACTATAGTTATTTTAAAAAATAATGAGAAAAGCCATCAAAGTTTTTCCGAACTTGTCCGCTCAATTTACTTTAGCCTTTTAACTTCAATGACAATTATTTAACCCCTTAACAATTTTATAATGAATTAAATACAACCCTAAAGATATAATACCACTCTCATAACGAAGAATGCATTACACGCGCCCACACATTAGCGCCACATCACTGCCTCGTCAGAGCCACACAAACAAAGTATTATATATATATATATATATATATATATATACGTGTGTTGCATGTGTGCTTCATGTCGAGCCATTGATATAAAATCTATAAAAGAAAATAATTTATTGAAAAACAATAATTGACTTTAAAGACCGACAATAGTCACGTAAATATAAGTTTATTTTTCAACGTCACATAACAAATAATAATAACAAAAACAACAGATAGTAATAGATTATAAACTACAACAAAACAATATGATTAGACCTAATTTTTACATAAAAATTGCTCAAAGCTTGAACATTCATCTACCACCTATAAAATAGGATAAAATTTTACGATGATTGATATATCAGGACAATAAGATTAATCCTAACTTTTACACAAAAATTTCTCGAAGCATGACTGAACGTTCATCTACCACCTGTATTAGGTAGAAAAGGCAACAGATACTAATAGAACATAAACTACAATAATCGAGATATTAAAACAATATAATTAAACCAAACCTTAGCTTTTACATAAAAAATTCCTCAAAGTCGAATGAACATTCTTTCGCAATATATTAGAACGACAAATTAAACCTACAACGCGATCGAACACTCATTCATCTATAATATAGACTTGAAATTGATAAGTACGATATAGCACACCTTCAAAGCTCATTTACTTAAATAAAACTGTAAAAAAAATTATATATGATAAAATTTTAATTAATTTAGAAGTATTAAATACTATGATTTTTTGTTTGAATTACATAAGGACTATTTTTAATATTTATATATAATTAGAATTTTTTATTGGAAAAATATAAAATTATTATGATAGATATAAAAAATAAAGGGGAATCCATATCAAAAAAAAAAATCATTTGTCTTCTTTTATAATTTTATTGACGTTAAATTTGATCTTTATTATATATTCATTAATGGACTTCAACTTAAACGAAAAGGAAAGAAATATTAATTAACGGATGTACCCTCTTAAAAGGAATAATATATTTAGATTTAGGTTTGCTAGCCATAGTATTTTTCTTTTTTCTTTTGATGAATTCTTTTAAAATAGGGATATCCTACTTATAATAACCTACTAGAGTCATTAAACTTTTTCTTATTCTTTTTTTTTTGTTGTTGTGTGTAATTTTATTTTATTAAAAATAATTAAATAATAATAAATGACAGTTTTATCTATTGCGAAGATTTTTAATGAAGGGCCAAAATTTTAAATAATTTTAAATGGTCTTTGCATTTTTAATATATTGTAGATGTAGATGTAGATGCAGATTTACTATCAATAAACTTGTATACAATAAAATAAAATTATTAGAAATTGCCAATTAACTTTAAAATAAATGATGTCTCTAGATGACTTTGACTGACTTATATATTATATCCCAATTTTGAACTACTACTTTAAGGGTGTGTTTGGTATGATGGAAAATGTTTTCCTGAAAAATGTTTTCACGGAAAATAAGTTGATTTTCTATTTATTTTTCAGGTTTGGTTGATGGGTGAAAAATATTTTCCAGAAAATATTTTCTGGTGTTTGGTTGGTGAATAAAAAATATTTTTAGTTGTTTGATTGGTGAGAGGAAAAAATATTTTTTAAAAAATACTACTGAACAATTAACTAGTATATCAAACAACTCAACATTCTGTCGGAACTAATTTAAGCAAAGCAAATAATACCAATATCGCGTATCAAAATATTACAAGACGCTAAAATTTAAGCAACTATTACTTACATAATTCAAGCTTCCTAATCAATTCTCACAAATACACAAAATAGAGAAGTGTGGAAGCAAATACATGATACATTATCAAAAACAAAAGAAAGGAGAGAAGTTTGGAAGCAAATACATGATACATTATCAAAAACAAATGCGTGTGAATAATAGTTGCTTCCAAATTCTATGAAGCTAAACCAACTAATAGGTGTCACTATTGTTGTTGCTTGAATCGTTCCAACCACACCTTACGAAGATTTTGATTTTTGACCATGAATGCCTTAGCTAAAGTGTCGCTTTGCACCAAATAATCAAAACCATCACCGAGGAACTCTTCACTATAACCTTCCATTGCCATAACTTCTTCATACAACTTTATCACATCTAGACGACTATCAACCATTCTACCGATTGTCGTTGCCACTTATCCAAACTTTATTGATATATCACCTACGACATCTGCACCTCAAAAGAATGTTTTCTTTTGCGACCTGCTTTGATTTGAGAAGCTTCTATTACTTGCACATCCTTTTCGATGGATGGTCCTTCAACATCATTATCATTATCTTTCTCAGAAAAACTATCAAAATCTATATCTTAAAATGATTTAGCACAATTTTCCCTAGCCCGATTATTTCTACACACAAGAGACATTTCGTCAAATATTTTAATTTTTTTGTTGATGAACTTGTCATGATTGGGATGTGCCTACAACATAAAGATTATAGAAATTTAGTGTCAAATTTATTTGGTTCTAATAGATTAATGTAACATAAACATTCCATTACAAGTACAATAAATAATTGTTAGTAACATATCAGTGTAAGCAAATTAATATGCAGACATATTCCTGATCAGATAATGCCCAATCTAGGACCTTAACTAAGAACTAAAAACCACAATAGAACATAGCTACATAAAATGGACTTTTCTCTTGTAATTCATTAAGCACAGACAGAACTATTTTTTTAGACTATCAACGAGGACGTTGCTATAGCAAAAGCTTAGTGCACCAAACAACCCTTTCAAAATATCACATTGTAGAATCACTTGCCATTACCACAAAAAAAATGCATCAAATCCTAAATGCTTAGCAAAATAGTTAACTAGTTCTAGTTAGAAAAGGGTTGAAGCCACTTTGGACCATATCTTCTAAAGGACTAAAGAGTGGTTTAGGGAGATTGTTCAATTCATACCAATCCCAATCAGTACATTTTTCAGGTTCAATTGTTTCAGGCTTCTGGTTAACATCAGCAAGGACTGCTCTTATGAATATGCAAATGACATGCACTTTCTCTGAGATAACATTGTTAGTCACTGTTAGATACTCTGCTTTATCGATTTCTAATTCTGTTAGAACTGGGTTTAAAAGTGTCTATTTTTTTACAAAAATTCCATATTATCTTAATACAGCCAAATGCAGGTCCCTATATTCTCAATCCTCGCACCGTCTCTTGTATTTATCAAGGTGAAACAACCCAAAGAAATCAGGTCCGATAGACCTCTGGCTTAGGATAAAGAATAGTAATAAAGGGATGAATGACACAACCAAAAAATCAGGGATAAGGAATAATGAAAAATAGAAAACAGAGAAAATAGGACATACGATAAATAAGGGCAACACGAAAAAAGGGAAGAAAGGGGTAAGAAATAATAACTATGACACCCACCTAGTTGTAACATACCCGCACATACCAAAGACATTTATGCACACATTGTTCGCTCGACCAAAAACATCCCTCGACCAAAAATGTTATTCGCTCTAAGAAAAGTTATAACATCTAATTTGTAGTACCGCTCAGTGAGCGATAATGTCATTAAAAGACTCATATGTAGACCCACGCACGTAAAAGCAACAAATATATGTGCTTGGACTGAGTTTCTTTTGGATCTCCCTATTTTCCCCAAAGCTCACTATCCTTTCTCTTCTCCTGAAAGGAGCAGTCTTGACACACATGAATATAAACCTCATTGGAAATCACAAAGTTAGCAAATGGTCTTAAAGGGAAACTCTATGAACTAAAGCTCCCGCTATGCGCGGGGCCCGAGGAAGGACTTGCACACACAAAATTGCAAGAATAAACATGCATCAACTTACTTATCCTTTGGCTATTCCAAATGATAAGCTAGAAAATTCGGAGTAAGTGAACATACTGATAAGACATTTTTATTTGGTAAGGTAAAATATCTCTCAGGTGGTATATCCTACACCAAGGGAAGATAAAACAACCACACATGACATTATCAAGAAATACTGGCTTACAGAATCCAATTTGAATCCAGCAAATGGCAACCATCAGAAGAGTCCATCAGAAATAAAAAATCACTAAGAACGAAGCATCTCAGTGACATCATATTATATCACCCAGAAGAAATTGGGAGTTATCATCTATGAAGCTATTTGTACTACCCCACAAAATAAATTATGCTCGTGTTTCAAGAATCAAAAACTCTTCTGACATCCAAAAGATACTAGCAATTTTTCCCAATTTTATGGCTCTTTCCATTTTGTGAGGTCCAAATATATTTGATAATATTCAGTTTATATTCAACTGTCATGAATTCAAATTCATTAAACCATTAGAACTCTAGTGTGATGTTTTCTCGATTAAATTAACTTTTCAACTATTCGACTATCTTTTCTGCTACAGCCAATATTATATCATATTAGCCAAAATAATATCTTAAATTTCATGTCCAATCAAACACTAAACACATAAAATGGGGCAATAGAGGAAATAATTTACCATGAGGTACTTTATTTTCAATTTCAGACTTGCAAATATAAGTTCAGATGCAACAACAAATCCACAGCAGATAACTAGCATGAGAATGTCCAGACTATAGTATGTTGCTCTAAAACTTTGTTTTCATCCAAAATATACATATGTGAAACAAAACAGAAACCATCACTTCACTAACCATATTCTCAATCCATCCTAACATCTCATATTCAGATAATTTTACTTCTTAAAATAATGTTATCAATATCAATCAAAAAAAATGAACAAACAAATAAGAAATTCTGACTCTATTCACACTTAAGAAAATAATCACTAGCTCGCCACGCGGAAATGTACACACAATTTCATTCAACAAAATAAAGTAATAGAACTACTAGTCATCACAAAAGAAATCAGTAACAGGTAAAGCAAATAAGCACATTTTACCTGAATATGGACCGCATAGACTTCGAAACTATCCATAATCATCTTCAAGTTGTCATCCCATCCAAGACCACTTTTGTTTAGTAGAATTTGAATTGTACTCCAAGTGTTTCTTATTGTTTTAAGATGATTCTCCACATGCTTAGATGAACAATCCATTCCTAGTTGTTCGTTAATGGCATTCAAAACATGATTAAATGAGCTGGCCTTAAACTGATTCGTCAATTTATTTTCTTATTTTATTTCATCAGCTAGAATCTCCAACATCAAATATTCCATTGGTTTTGACCACCTAAACTGCTTCTCTCCTTTTTTCCCCATTATTTACTATTACAAATCAAGAAACTACGTCACACTTAACAGAACACAAATACAAATTAGCAGAAACCTGTGAACTCTACTTATACCAAAGAAAAAAAGCAGTAAAAAGAACACTCAAAACTAATAGAAAAATAATAATGAGTTATAGAAGTATTTCTTTCATACAGGACCTTCCCAATTAATACAACAAGACGAAGAAATAAGAAAATATCAAAATAAAAAATAAGCAGCATTATCTATTTAGCTATCAAAGTTTCTTAATACACTAATGGCCCTCATTCCTCCACCTATCATAATTTATAAATATGGCATGCGCAATTGCATCTCTTTTTTATGACCATTGTCTAGCTTCTTCACGCCTTTCTCTTTGTGTTTGATAGCTTTGACTTCCTTGAGAATTTTGAATAATTTAAATATTATGAGGTTGAATTACTGCTTCAACATCTACTTCTTGTATTATCATGTCATTTGGATCCAAATAAACTATGTGATTATGCAAAATGCATGACGCTAATACCAAATTCACTTGTATCTTAAAGTCCCAAAAAGGTTCATTGTCAATCATACGAAATTGTCTCTTTAGAATAGCAAAGGCACGTTCAACCGAGGATCTCAATGATGCATGACGAAGATTGAATAGATTTTTTTCATTTTGGAGAGGACAATTACTGTACTCTTGCAAGTGATAGCGTATTCTATGATAAGGAGGAATAAACCCTTTACGAAGTTCATATCCCGCATCTACAAGATAGTATTTATCTTCAAAGTCAAACTAAAGTTAGTTAATATACATTGTTCAACTACTTTTCATATAAACTACTTTATATTGAATAAGATACCTTGCGGAATTTGAAGACCATGTGGTATCTCAAATGCATCATTTAATATGCGAGAATCATGTGTAGATCCTTCCCAACCAGCAAGAACATACAACAACTTTAAATTAAAATTAATGGCAGCTAATACATTTTGTGTTGTTGTGCCTTTTCGACCACGAAATCTATTTTGTTGTTCAATAGGGACAAATGCAAGCACATGTGTTACATCTATTGCTCCTGCACAATCCTATATACAACTTAAGTTAATAATATGTAGTATTTTTAACAAAATGTCTTAAAATATTAAATTTTAGTATGTCACTTGCGGTAAATCAGGGATAATATCGATGGTTTCTCATTATCTCCGGTTGAACGGTTTCATCCGATGATTTTATAAGGATTGAACAGAGCTTCAAAACTACTTGAAGAACAGTGTGGAAACATCAATGAACAGACTCGATTGACCTATAAAAGTGTGCTTCAATCTTCCAAAATCGTTCATTAAAACCAACAATCTCTAAAAATATCAGCAGTTGTTCTTGAACAAACATATTTTTGGTTGAACACAAGAAACTATTCCTTCTAAGAGCATTGCATAGTTCATAAAACGCATGCTTACTTATTCTTATCTGACCTACACAATGAACATCATTTCCATTCAAAATATTATTTATGTAAAATTCTCTTTCTTGATCTTTATTAACATATGGTTCTCTAGGAATGCTACTTTTATGTTCGTAGGCAATAATTATTGCAACTCCTGCAGCTAAAACAGATGTAGTTGCAACTCCAACTATTGTATCATCTTCATCTTGGTTATTCGAACCCATCTGTTGTAGTGATCAATGTAATTTCGTTACATTTCATTTATTATATACAACAATAACATACCTAGTATATTCACACCAAGTGGGGTATGGGGAGGGTAAGTGTACGCAGTCCATACCACTACTTCAAATGTGAAATAGAAAGGATGTTTCCGATAGACCACCGGCTCAAAATAAAGCAGTTTAAGTTTAAAATTCAAATCATCAAAAAGCATACAACTAAATCATAGTAGTTGGTTTAAGAGGGAAATGTAGTATTATTTGAAAACTGGAGATCAGATACTTGGAAGCATTATACTTTTCTCAATAAACATTATACTTCTCTCAAAAAGCATACAATTGAATCATAGCACTTGATTTAAACTCTCAAAAAATCAACACAATTCATAGATTAGGAACCACAAGAAATCTAACACACATTCAGAAAAGTACTTAACTGGAGATAAGCAAAAGTAAAACTCCAATTAAGCACTTAGATCATCAAACAAGCAAAAAAATTTCTTTTTTTTTCCAAAAAATATAAAAAGTTGTAGAAAGAAGATCATACTGTTGTGAGTTATAACTATCTTGTTCCAATTACAGAGCTACAGAGTACCAATTGCTGATCTGATAGAGTTAAGAGTTACTTCAAAGTTCCATAAAAGTCAAGAGTTGTCTGTTTTTTTCCTATTTTCTCCGACTTTTTAACTAAACTTCAATCCAAATACCACCAAAACCCACTATGCCACAATTACGTAATGCAGCTTTTTCTTCTAGTACTATTTAGATTAATAATAATAAAAATAAGAAAATTTATTCAACATAATAGGAAAATTATGTAAGAAACGAAAAGGATATCTTTTAAATTCTTGCAATTCTTGCAGTGGGGAGAAGAGAGAGAGGGAAGAAGGCCTTAAATTTGAAGACAACGATGATCTGTATTGTGTGTCGATTTTGTTGGAGGTGAAGAAAAGAAGTGTATACGCGTATAAGCTCTTTATCTGGAAAATGACTTCCCTTGACTTATTAGGGAAGTCATTTTTCCTCAAAATAAGGAAAATAAGTGTCTTTGAAAAATATTTTCTAAATACTTTTTTACAACAAAACAAAAGAAAATGAAAAAATATTTTCTAGAAAACATTTTCCATCAAACCAAACACACCCTAAATGAAAAAATATGTTTCCAAGTTGCAAATAGAGAAAGATAGTTATTTAAATAGATAAAAGAAATTAAAATTACCTCTAAAAATACTGCTTGATCATATTTTCTATGTGCGATAATCATTATATTCTATAAAATAAAACAATAAATAAAGTCTACTAACAAGCATAATGATGATATGTTAGATCTCATGATTTATTTACAATTAAAATAATTGTGTATAATTAAAAATTTAAAAGAGAATTCATATAATGAAGAAGGCTAGAAAACTCTAGTGATGAATGCAAGAAGAAAGCTCTAATTAATCACAATCATCAAATTCAAAATAAAATAAGAAGAAAATATAGATTATATTGAATTATAGTCATTCTTTTTAATATAAGGTAAAATTCTGTATGATTTAGAGGTTTTTATATAAGGTATAATTCTAATTAATTTCAAAGTTTTAGGCATTACGATTTCTCACCTGAATCAAATAATTTTTTCCCTTTCTATGCATAGATTATTTAAAAATATATATATATATATTGATTAGTAAAAATTTTTCCTTAAAAGTTGCATGCGTGTTTCTTCTTTTCAATAATTATAAATTTGATTCTTAATTTTGTTTCCTTTTCCATTATTTTCTCATATCAAGTTGCGTAGGACCCCCCCCCCCCCCTTCCCCCTCAAAAAAAATAAAAAAATAAAAAATTACATGTTACATTTAATTTCATTTAGTTGAGATTCTTTTTTTTCCTTTTATGTATTCTAAGTATTTAAATAATTTAATACTAATTACTTGAAAAAAATAGTAAATGACGATTTTGTCTATTACGAAATATTTTAACGAAGGACAAAAAGTTCAAATAACTTTTCTAAGGGTCTTCACACTTTTAATATATTATAGATTATAGATATATAATATATTAAAAGTGTGAAAACCCTTATAAAAGTGATTTGAACTTTTTACCCTTTATTAAAAGATTTTGTAATAGACAAAATCGTCTTTTTTATTATTATTTTTTAAAATATATTATTAAATCCTTATTGGACTTGGCAAGAAATTCTAAAATCTAAGACTTCAAAATCAACTTTACATATATAAATTTTTCCTTAATTAGAACTATGTAATAGAAGTATACAACTATCGCTTTTTGCCTCTTTCTCTTCTTTTTCAACATTCCTTCACAATTTTCGTGTCTTTCTTTTGACGAAATTTGTCTATGATGGGTATATTTTTTTCATATTGTTTCTTCATTGGTGATCAATGTATTTTGAATTTCTCTGTTCTTGACATCTAATTTGCATATGATTATTCATAGAGATGATCTCTTGGATAATAGCTTTCAAGATTGGGTATTGGTTAATCAGAGGGATTTGTCATAATTTTTATAGTATTTTTTCATGATTTTTTCACTTTCATTGTTTCTTATCTATTTGTTTTTATATGTTTTGCCTACAGCCAAGGATCTATCGGAAATAACTTCTTTACTTTTAAGATAGAAATAAAATAAATTCATCAAGTTAATAATATTGACGTGACATACACGTTCAACTCACGTATCTAAGTATATTGAATGATTAACAAAAACAGGTGCAAATAGAAGATACACAGTAATCCAAAATTGTTGCAAGATGCATCGCATCATACATTCTCAAGAATCTGCATTATAGTTGAACAAACTGTTATTCATCATGCTAATGAATTAACTCATCTCCAAAGAATATTAACATACTCCCTCCGTCCCAAATTTTTTAATTTTTTACTTGTCCTTTTTTACTTATCAAGATAAGATAATTGTTTTTTCATTATACCCGTAGTGTAATTGCTTACTCTTTGTTATTAGCATTCTTGAAAAATGTTACAAAGAGGAGTACCATTAAGAGTACACCATTACGAATATAAATGGTATTTTGGTATTGGTCATCCATCAATATTGGAACTAATAACAAGACACAATTAAGAGGGGCAAAATGGTAAAGTTATATTATCAATCATTGTTTTCTTAATAGCTGTGTCATCCCAATTTGGGACAGATAAAATGGGACGAAGGGAGTACGTACTATTAAATAATTAATGAATTACTCTATCTATTTTATTTTACTTGCCCCGGATATTAAATTCAATTTATTTGTTCATTTTTGCGAATTAAGAGAGTTTTATGACTTCTTTCTCATAATACCCTTAGTACTTAATAACTAAATAAAGTACTAATTAATAGTCAAATTTTAAGTTACGAAGCATCATTAGTAAGGTTAGTTTAATAAAATACACATCTAATTAAAATTTTCTTGAGAAATGTGTAAAGTCAAAACGAGCCAAACAATATATATTGAAACAAATATTTTATCCATAGAAGAAATATTTTACCTGTGGAAGAAATTTATGATAGAGAAAATGAAGAGACATTGATCATTCATATATCTAACGAGAACAAATTAGGAAGAACAGTTGATTGCTCAATAGTTTGTTGAATAGCATAGAATTGATGTTTCCTTATTTCTTTATTCTTCCTATCAGATTATAGTATATGCTACATTAAAATTATTAATGAAATTGGATTAAAGAGTTAGGATTTTGTTTGAGATGCAACCTTTTTTTAAAAAATTAAATTTATATAGCTTTTGTAGTTTTGGTTTGAATTATCTTATTTCACATGATATATAGCATAGAATACTATTACACGCTTCGTAAAGACTATTTTAAAATCCAGAGAGAATCTAGAGATTCAATAAGAGTGTTTCAAAAATTCAGAAAGAGTCTTAAAATTCAATGCTATTTTGCTTTTTGTTGGTTACAGATGTAAAAGTAAAGAAATGATGAGCAGTATCTATCTTGACTATGTAGAAATGATATATATTATCTAGACAAACTTTGAGACAAATTCAATGCGAGTGAACCAAAGACAAAGTTTGTATTTAAGTTCAACTTATTCTCTTATAATTATTTTTATCACATGAGATACACATTTTATTCACGCGCAAAGCGCGTACATTAATCTAGTACACTAATCACGTACAATTCAATGATGGAGGATATATATATATATATATATATATATATATATAATAAGAAATACCTCTCACTCCGATTTTCTTTCTTCTTCACACCACCCCTTCTCCCCTCCCCCTCCATCTAACCCATTCGCCTCCCGCCCTCATACCCCTACAAACACCGCCTCCCCCACCTCGTTCTTCCTTTCTCATCCTTCGTCAAACAAACCAATCTACCCCCCTCCCCCACCCAAACAACGCCCCCTTCCCTTCCCCTCCCCCTTAACCTATACCACATCAGTCCATCCACTACAACAACACCAAATTTTTTACCATTAACACAAAACATTCTCACTCTTCACCCACAAAAACAACGTAACAATCACACCAGCATATTTATAAACTCATTTTTATTTTCTTTCTTTTGAACGATAATTGATATAGAAAAGAAAATAATGGGCCAATCATCTCTTCAAAAAACTAAATATGCTTATTTTCAACATCAAAAACGGAGTTGAAGATAGTGTCCATTCATATCTGTACAGTTCATCACCTACCATTGATTTTTAAAATCAATAAAACTTGTGATTGATTCATGAAGAAAATAAATTTAGGAAATAATAGGAAGAAAAACTTGTAAATTACCAAATAAATTGAAATCAACACAAGATTCAATTTCTTTGAGATCAAGAGAAAAGGGACGGGGATTTGGAGAAAATGGAACGAGGTGGGGGGGGGGGGGGGGGAGGGGGGAAGGAGAGGGAGGGGGGGGAAGTTTTTTGTTTTTATCTATACTTATATATTAGTGGAGCTTTTAAAAAAAAAAATTGAATGTTTTTATATATATATTTTTTAATGCCACATCAATTTTAGAGGTTGAAATTAATCCATTATAAAATTGTTAAGGAAATAAATTTTGAATGCTAAAATAAATTGAGCACATAAGTGAAATAATGACTTCTCTCGAAAATAATTCATGAAAGTTTATATGGTAGTGCTAATGGGATTCGTCACAATGTTTAACTTCAATTTGAGGCCCTTATTTCATTTTCTAATATTTTATTATTATTACCTACTTACAAATTTAAGGTGTGTTTGGTATGATGGAAAATATTTTTTGAAAAATATTTTTTTATTTTTCCTTGTTTGGTTGTAGTAAAATGTTTGAAAAACATTTTCCATAACAACTTATTTTTCTCAATTTGAAGGAAAATGACTTCCCTCATGGGTCAAGAAAAATCATTTTCCAGAAAATAACAAATGTAACTTATGACCCCACCCTCACCCCTCTTTTCCATCCCAACAATACTCATATTCACATGACTCAAAAAATTTATATTTCTAAAAAATTTACATCACTTGAAAATATTTTTTACTGTGCTTTGCTTCAATTTTTCACTACTTGAAATAAAAAATAGTGAAGCCCGAATTTTTTTCATTTTCAATGTTCGTTGAATGTATTGTTATTTTCATATGCATAAAGGAAGACTTATCTATGTTACTTTTGCTAATTGCATATTTCATTTTCTCATCGATGTAACTTGTTTCACGAGGTTGAATAACCTTGTCGTTCCGTTATATTTTTATTGATTGTAGTATCTTGATATTGTCCTGATAAAATATTAAAAAGTGTCTTCTATATTTGTTAATTAATAGTTGCTTAAATTTAGTGATTGTAGTATTTTAGTATTAGATATTGATATTATTTGTCATGCTTAAATTAGTTCTTACAAATTATTGAGTTGCTAGAGATACTGGTATACTAGTTAACAGTTAGTAGTATTTTCTAAAAAATATTTTTTCATTCACCAATCAAACACTAGAAAATATTTTTCAAAAAAATAGTCTCTACTCACCAACCAAACACCATAAAATATTTTTCGAAAAATATTTTCCAATCACCAATCAAATATGAGAAAATAAGTAAAAAACCAACTTATTTTTCAGTAAAATATTTTTCAAGAAAATATTTTCCACGAAAAAAAATTTCCATCATACCAAACACACCCTTATTCATTGGGGAGATTATAAAAACTATATATAATATATTCTCATCCACTCTACAAACCTACGTATTACTTATTAATTTAGAGTTTGAAAGGGTAAATTTTTCCGTCAAATTTTTTAAAGGAATAGCGACAAAGTGAAAGATGCTAAATGGGTAACTGCATGCAAGGCCAGTAGTTACCTATGTTAATGTGTGACAGTCATGATTCATCACACCTTGTTATGCATAAATTGTTTACACTACTTATAGTCTTATATTGAGAAGCGAATCCAAAATTCTGACTTTTCGGGCGTCAGTAAAATTACCAGCTGATATATTTATGATGGTTGTTGCTCTGTTTCAATTAATAATACTTAAATAAAAAAAAATTAAAAAATAAAGTGTATTGACCAAAATAGAACCCACAATCTTTGATCCCCACAAGTAGCACTTTACCACTTACACTAGATAGTGCTTTGATATTATAAGTGACAGATTTAATATTTTATTATATCAGTATTAGTGTCAAAATATAGAATAAAAAAAATTAAAAAATGATATGATGATCGAAATCAAACCCACGACCTATTACCCACAAAAATGACACTTTACTTCTTGGACTAGATAACACTTTGATATTGTGAGTTGCAGATTTAATTTTTATTATATTAGTCTTGATATATATATAGAACATTGCTTAACATAAAAAAAAATCTAAAAATTAATATCAGTCTCGATATATATATAGAACATTACTTAACAAAAAAAACTTAAAAATTAATATGTTATTGTACAAGATCAAACCCACAACCTATTACACACAAAAATAACATTTTTCCACGTGCACTAGATAATACTTAGATATTATGAATGACAAATTTAATATTTTAATATATCAGATGTTTACATCGGTACTATATCTTCAATAGATATAGTGATTATAGTCTTATCGCTTTCATTGGGAAATGGACCCCCAGTTTTAACATCTTTTTCTCATTTTATTTATTATCCGTGAATTATAATTTAATCATGTTATTTGTCATTTTATCTAGTTACTAGCTTTTGATTGGAAAACAAATTATTTAAAATTAATTATTTTGTGATTAGTTGATAAAAATAATATCACAATTAAAAAAATAATTAATTTAAAAATAAATCATCTCATATATTTTATTTCAATTAAAAATGAAATAAGTTCATTCTAAAATTAGAGAGTACCACATAAAATGGAGCCAAAGAAGTAGTGCCCACTCACATGTATCATTTGGCCAATAAATAAATTACATCACAATAGTAATTTTGCTCACGTCAGAATATAATCCCGAAGGAGTTGATTTGATGGAGGAACAAATTTTATGCATACGGCCCGTCAGTCAAACCCTTGCAAAAGTGTATCGACTGTTGCACCTTATCATAGGTAACTAACCACTCGTTAACTTTTTTACTAAGATGTGGGACAGTAAATATCTTTATGGGTTTAGAATCTTTCATTTTGTTACTGCCTCTAAGTGTTTGTTCAAGAGACCAAGTGGATAGGGTCTAAGGTTAGGGATGTGGATGGTTACAAGCTGTGGTACTCTGGGAGCGAGAGGCGTAGGAATGGAGTTGACATCTTAGTAAATGAAGAGTTTAGAGGTCAGGTAGTAGAGGTGAAGAGGATCAACGATAGGTTGATGACTATTAAGTTGGCCATTCGGGGGTTTACCTTGAACGTGTACAGTGCTTATGCACCGCAAGTGGGCTCGGAGGGGGAGGAGAAGATGCGGTTTTGGGAGGCCTTGGAGGAGGTGGTGAGAGACGTGCCTAGCTCGGAGAAGATTGTTGTAGCAGGAGATTTCAACGGGCACATCGGGGCGTCACCGGGAGGCTTTGGTGATGTGCATGGTGGTTTTGGTTTTGGGGAGAGAAATGAAGAAGGGACTACTCTATTGGAGTTTGCGAGGTCCTTTGGGCTGGTGGTGGTGAACTCGGGCTTCCCGAAGAAGGACGATCACCTGATCACCTTTCGAAGCGCGATAGCCAGGACCCAGATTGACTTTTTGTTGCTTAGGAAAGGGGATAGGGTGTTGTGTAAGGACTGTAAGGTCATCCCGAGTGAAAATCTTTCGACCCAGCATAGGCTCTTGGTTATGGATTTGAGTATAAAGAAGAATAGAAAGAGGAGGAGTAAGGAGGGTAGACCTAGAATTAAGTGGGGAGGCTTGACGCCAGTGAATGCGCGGGAGATAGGGGAGAAGTTGGCGGGAATGGAGGTGTGGGAGTGTAGGGGGGACGTGGATAGTATGTGGGATAGGGCGGCTAGGTGCATCAGGGAGAATGCAAGTGAGGTGTTGGGTGTTTCTAGGGGCCGGGTCGGGCATCATCGGGGGGATTGGTGGTGGAATGAAGAGGTGGAGAAGAAAGTGGGGACCAAGAAAGGGGCGTATGCTAAGTTGGTTGAGAGTAAGGACGAAGAAGAGAAGCGGGTAAACAGGAAAGAGTACAAGCTAGCTAGGAAGGAGGCTAAGTCAGCAGTCACGGCAGCTAAGACGACTGCTTTTGAGAGTTTGTATGCAGGGTTACAGGGGAAAGGAGGAGAGAAAAAGTTGTTTAAACTCGCTAAGGCTAGGGAGAGGAAGAGTCGTGACCTCGACCAGGCGAGGTGCATTAAGGGGGAGGACGGTAGAGTGTGGGTGGAGGACGGCCACATTAAGAATAGATGACAGTCGTACTTTCATAGGCTCTTGAATGACGAAGGGGATAGAGCTATTGTGTTAGGGGAACTGGAGCACTCAGAGAAGTGTCGGGATTTTAGTTATTGTAGACGTTTTAAGGTAGAAGAGGTTAGGGAGGCTGTTCACAGGATGCGAAGGGGTAGGGCGACGGGGCCGGATGAGATACCGGTGGAGTTTTGGAAGTTCGTTGGAGAGGCTGGTGTAAGGTGGTTGACTGGATTGTTCAACGAAATCTTCAAGACGACAAAGATGCCCGAGGCTTGGAGGTGGAGTACCATGATCCCTTTCTATAAGAATAAGGGTGACATCTAGAGTTGCAATAACTATAGGGGGATTAAGTTATTGAGTCACTCTATGAAGATTTGAGAGAGAGTGGTCGAGGTGAGGCTGAGACGGATAGTGTCTATTTTGGAAAACCAGTTTGGATTTATGCCTGGCCGCTCGACGACGGAGGTAATTCACCTGGTACGGAGGCTGGTGGAACAGTATAGGGAAAGGAAGAAGGACCTGCACATGGTGTTTATCGACCTGGAGAAGGCATACTACAAAGTCCCCAGGGAGGTGCTATGGAGGTGCTTGGAGGTGAGTGGAGTCTCACTGGCATATATCAGAGCAATTAAGGACATGTATGAGGGAGCGGAAACTCAGGTGACGACGGCGGGAGGAGACTCAGAGCATTTCACTGTCTTGACAGGATTGCATCAGGGATCTACTCTTAGTCCCTTTTTGTTTGCTTTGGTGATGGATGTGTTGACGCGGCGTATTCAAGGGGAGGTGTCATGGTGTATGATTTTTGCAGACGATGTAGTTCTGATTTATGAGACTCGAGGGGGTGTGAATGACAAATTAGAGGTGTAGAGACAAACTCTTGAGTCTAAAGGGTTCAGGTTCAGCAGAAGCAAGACAGAGTATTTGGAATGCAAGTTTAATGACGTGAGGCTGGAGAATGAGGTGGTAGTGAAGCTGGAAGCACAGGAGGTATATAAGAGGAATAGTTTCAAGTATCTCGGGTCCGTGATCCAGGGTAACGGTGAGATTGACGAGGATGTCTCGCACCGTATTGGGGCGGGATGGATGAAGTGGAAGCTCGCATCGGAGGTGTTGCGTGATAAGAAGGTGCCGCCCAAGCTTAAAGGCAAATTCTACAGGGTGGTAGTTCATCCGGCCATGCTGTATGAAGCGGAGTGTTGGCCAGTTAAGAATTCCCACATCCAAAAAATGAAGGTGGCAGAAATGCGGATGTTGCGCTGGATGTGTGGGCTGACTAGAGGGGATAGAGTTCGGAATGAGACAATTAGGGAGAAGGTTGGTGTGACTCCAGTGGAGTGCAAGATGCGGAAAGTCCGATTGAGATGGTTCGGACACGTGAAGAGGAGGGGCATGGATGCCCCAGTTCGTAGGTGTGAGAGGTTAGCGTTGGATGATTTTAGGCGGGGTAGAGGTAGGCCGAAGAAGTACTGGGGTGAGGTGATTAGGCGGGACATGGAGCAGTTACAGCTCACCGAGGACATGACCCTAGATAGGAAGGTCTGGAGGACGCGAATTAGGGCAGAAGACTAAGGCCAGTTTGGGCCGCTAGTGTAGGGAATTACTTGGTGGGGGTAGTATCCTTGTTATGATTCCGTGTTCCTTGTTTTAGTACGAATCTGGGTGCTTTCCTCTGTTTTCTATTACTTATGGGTGTCGTATTTATGTTATATAATCTTGTTTTGTGCTTTACTATGTATTTGTGTGGTATCTCGTGTCTTGAGCCGGGGGTCTATCGGAAACAGCCTTTCTACTTCTTTAGAGGTAGAGGTATGGACTGCGTACATCTTACCCCCCAGACCCCACTAGGTGGGAATACATCGGATTTGTTGTTGTTGACTGCCTCTGTGAAAATTTTGATTAAAAAAATTGTCCTGTAGGCTCCACACTCCATTGACATATCTACTTATTAGTATTCTTTTTTTTAAAAGAACTACCAATAATGTTTTTAGTATAAATAACATAAATATCAACCAAAGTAATTATATTTTTTTTCATTTTTTAAATTATTTTACTCTCCTTCTATTAATATACATAATATAGCCAACATATACATAACATTCTGTGTATATATTAAAATTTTTATAATATATTTAGAGAGTTAAATTTTTTGTAATATTAAAAATATAAATTATGTATTTGTATAATTTTTAGATATTTTTATGCAATTGAACTTTTGTATGGAAATATATCGGGCTTGACAGATGGACTAGTCTAAAGGTAGCGTATGGTATAATTTAGAGAAGGTTTATGGCAAGAGTCTATCTAGCTTTGAAGACTCGATATCGGGTACAGGCGCAGATCCTATTTCTTCAAATCATCTTGCACTTCTCTTTAAGATTTATTAAATTGGCACGGTATGATAATTGTGTACAACCGTTGGCATGAAAGTATCCGTTCTTTGGCATATGACATCTGATATCCCAAATTCGATATTTATCTAAAAGAATTGTAACTCAATAATCAAAATTATTTTTCTTAAAAACAAAAGAAATTTAGTACCCTCTCTATCTCAGATCCCTCTCCTATGAGTGTGAACTAGAATTTCAATATTTTCTCCCAACTCTTTACTTTCCTTTTCGGTTAAAATCTCTTTACTTTCAGCAAAAATCTTTCAATATTTTTTTACCAAAGCTATGCTTCTGTTTCCGGATATAATTCTTTATTAGTTCTTCATTGATTTTGTGATGGCGTTGCAGTACATATTTTTCTATATTTTTTTATTCTTCATTGGTTTTGCTTTTGGATTACACTAATCTCGCTTTTTTTGGGTACTCCATCAATTTTTTAAAGATAAAGATCTGAAACACCATTGAAGCTTGATTCGATTTTTCATTTGAGTATTTATGATTTGCGTTGATTAGGTGACATTAGATTTGTTAGGAGAATTTTAAGTAGTTTGAGGGTGCGTTCCGTATGGAGGAACCTAAAATGGTTTACAAAACAATTTTCTCTATAAAAATAAGTTTCGAGAAAATGACTTCCTAATGAAAGAAGGAAAACAAGTTCTTAGTTCCACAAATGACATTCTATATGGGTTGTGTCTGACCGTCTTCTCCATCCTCTAACTTACCTCAACTTCAACCCCGCACCTGTAGCGTCTATCCCATCACCCCACACCCTGCCCTCACCTCCACCTTACATAATATTTGTTTAAATTATGTATAAATATTTTTAGGATAATATAATTTGCTTATGTATCGAACACAAAAAAAAAAAAAAAACTAAGAATACCTCTTATTTTTTTTTTTGAAAAATATTGTTCATAGAAAAACATTTTTCTTCATAACGAATACACCCTGAATCTCAATTTTAGAGGTGTCTTAAGATGATCTTAGGTGGATTTTACCTGAATTTCAAATTGAAACTCGAGGTTGAAGATGACTCCATATGTATATATCCCCCGCCATATGTCATGTATATCCTAATTATCTTTGTCTGTATCACATTGTACATCTATTTATCTCATGTATATCATGTATATATGTGTATCTTCAGGCAAATTTGATTGATATATATAAATATACAATTTGATCTACACATATATATCAGTGTCAAAGAAATCTTTGTGTGATATATTCGATATGCCATGAAATATACATATGTTGTAGAAGCGTTGTCTAGGTATGATTTCTTAAGAAGGAGAAGAAAAGCAAGAAAGAAGAGAGGGGAAGAAGAAGAAAGTTGAAATTTGTTTTGTCTCTTCTTTTTTGATTTTTGGTATTGATCTTATTGAGTTGAGATAAAATTGACTACGTTAATTTCGAAGGAAATATATATTGTTTAACATTTTTACAATTAGATATACACATATATACTGGTACAATTGAGTTTGTTCGTGAATCACGAGCACGCGTAACCGTCTTATCTTCAAATTAGCGTTAAACATTTTCAAGGAAATAAATAAAGCAAATGAAAGACTAAATAAATCAAACAAGCAAAGTTCAGAAACAAATCTTAGTGCATAACCGAGTTTCGTTCTTATTAATGAGGGGTCGAGAGTTTTCGAGCTCGACTGATTACATCGTGAAATGATTTAGAATAGCTAAGAAAGATGCTAATGCTTAAGGAACAAGCTACGATATTAGTGCTTAAGGAATATGAACGAGCAGAAATCAAATATCTTATAATATGGAGGGGTGGTAGTGGTGCCATTTATAGGGTACAGAGGTCACTGATTGACTAATGATGGGTCGGTCTAAATTTCATTGGAGAGTAATCAGCCGTCTAGCGTGTGTCAAACGCAGCTCTGTCGAGGGATGAAGGTGTCTCTCTAGATATCCTGACACATTGTCCTTTCACTTGTTTGTTAGCGGGTGGTCTCTATTCGTTCCTTTCCTCAGGGGACTTTTCCTCATCTTGGACATATCCTTTATTACAAACCATAACACTTGAGATGATCTTGTCAGGTTGGGCCAATCCACTTTATTAGAGACTAAATTCCCCCATACAGATAGTCTCTCCAATTTTCAAGGCTTGTTATCTATCATAATCTCGAGAACTAAAAGATTTGGATCCCTAGTACTATGAAGCCAAAATCTAATGCTCCAATTACACATGTAGCACACTATTACTCTTTTTATAGGGTTTCATGCTTTCAATTTTTCCTCTTGCCTAAATCCTTCTTTCGGTTCCCTTGGAAGCATCACAATAATTCATCGCTAGTCATTTCTTTCCCCTTTTCTTCTGGACATCTCATGGTCTTTTTATCGTGGAGGAAAGTGTTGCCATCGCTCTCACCGAAGTAAAAGTGCTAATTTTGCTATCCCATCCTCCATCTCAGAAGTCGTAGGTGGTGAGACATCTCTTGCGATTGCTCTACTTCTCGTGTCATCTATGAAGCTACTGACTTCAGTCTTATTCCTCCTTGTATCAACCTCTTCTCTCTTCATATGATGCCTCTAGACGAGTTTGAGTCCTTATTTGATCTAGTTATTCTAAAACACCCCAAATTTAAGAAAGAATGCAAGCGTTTATTGGCCCCTGTTCTTCCTCATGAAAGCATTCCATCGTTCATTTTGTATCTTCCTGGATGAGGATTCTCTTGAGACCATGAAAAGGAATTATGGATGGACAATTAATATTAATGTCCTTTTCCTACATCCTATCGAGAATATTTCTACCCAAAAGCCTGGGTTCCTGAGAGTTTATATATATTTCTTCTCCTTAGGCTTGAGTATAATTTATATTACCCAGTTTATCCCCCCCTTGCATGATATTTAAGGCATCTCTGTAGATTATTGAGGGTTGCACCACACAGTGAGGGACCAGGTCCCTCAAAATTAGTCACAGGTAAAAACACAGTAAATCAGCCAGGAACACAATACAGTGCAGGAAATGTAAAGAAGACGGGATTTAACGTGAAAACCTCTTTACTCAAAGGAGGAAAAACTACAGCTTGCCCACACAAGCACCCAAAAGTTCATTATAATCAACCTCTTGATTACAGACTCAAACTTGAACCTAACTCTAGGATCCTTCTACTTGTAATAACTCTACTACAACCTCACCTTGACAACTCTGCCAAGACTCTCTCAAAACTGATTAACTCTAATTAGTATCAAGCTTAGACAACTCTACCTAAGCAGTCTCAAAGGAAAAAGAAAAGAGCATTACTCTTATAGAATGAGTAATTCAGTTACAAACTCAAATTGGACTCAAGAACACTTGCTATTTTAGCACACACAAGAAATGAGATCTTGAGCAATGTTGAATATGAAGTTTTTGCCTTTTTCTCTCTTCAGTTTTTTTATTTGAAAAAATTGCTTGATAGAGAAACATTTTTTTCCTTTTATAGTTGAGTGATGATAAGGATTGAAATATGATTGGATCAGATGTCCTAAATAGTACAAGAAACATCTGCGTAGTTTGTTAAACAAGAGGACAAAACTATGCAGATGCGTGCCAGCTGTACTGTAGCCTTGAACATCTAGGGACTTGGTCCCTTGTAGTCGTCTGCTCATCATCAAAACAAGATACAACAATTTTTCTCCTTTTTCATGATGACAAACCAGCCACAGAGTTTTGAGCTTTAATAATCATTTATCACATTTAATCATTGTGATTACCACTACTAAAGATGAATGTTCACCCTATCATGCAACACTATGCTTCCATCATTATGCAACTTAGGGACCTGGTCCCTTTATGTTAATTGTCCTTAAAAATTGAACTCATTTACTTCCTCCTGTCATTGTGTTCCATCATTTCTTCTCCCTGACAATATGTCATCATGCATTACTAATCACCGAATATGTGCACCACACATGTGCACTTAGTACCTGGTCTCTAACATGCAACACCCACTCCTAGTCCTTAACACATCAAGTCAATATTCCCCCTTTTGACATCATTGAAAAGTGAAAACAATAAACCAAGAGTAAAGATAAGTTGATTCGTTGCCACTGAGGCAACACTAACATGAAGAACAACTTTAATATAAAGGGAGAACAAATGAAGCACACAAATGGAAATTTATTCATTGATAAGTAGGATCAGTACCATTACAATGAAAAATAAAAATAAAAAACTATCTGCAAAGACCACAATAGGACTCAAAAGAACCAGAGACTAGAAACTGACATAGAAAATTGACACAATAGGACTCAGGTAGTAGGGGGATTAGGAGAGAGATTTTAGCAACAACTTGATTCTGGCAGCCTCAGCAGCATGGGCATCCAACAATTGTTTGGTGAGAACCTTCACTTCAGCATTCAATCCTTGAACTTCACCAGTCAGTGTTGACATCTAATTTTTGCCCTCCGCGACTAAATTTAATTCTGAATTTCTTCAATGTTTTAATAAAATTGAAATATTTATTTCATATGAATAAATGCGCTCTAAAATATTTATTTGGGTTAATTTTTTATTTAAGTGAAGATTATACATTTTCGTATTTACATATACGAAATTGTATAAATTTTGTTACTTAAATAAATATTTTTGTCAAAATTAGACTTTTACTGAAATTAAGCTTAAAAATTAATCCAAACGGATAAAGTCTTGAATTAAATTTTATTTGTAAATATTATTTGTTCTCAAAATTAATTAATTTGGAGAAATATTTATTTAAGTTTATTAAATCAAGAAGCTCAGGATTAAATAAGGTGTTAATTCGTATCGAATTTTAATTTAATTTAGCCGATCTATTAAATTTAGCCATAATTAAAATTAAATTGACCATAATTATGATATAATTGGCCAATTAATTTTTAATTTGGCCAAATATTTAATGAATTGATTAAATCCTATATTGATTGGGATTATTTTTAAAATAACTCCAAAATTCTTCTAATCCTAAAAACAACAAAATACAATTCTTCCTCAACCTTGTTCTTTTTTAAATTTAAATTTCAAAATTGTACAATTCCCCCTCAACTTTGTCTTTTTTTCATTTTTGAAATTCAAAATTTCTACTAGATTGTACAATTCCACCTCAACCTATCCTCCAACAAACCTTTTACTCAATTTTGAAATTCTCAAAACACCCTTAAATTCTTTCTCCCACATTGGTGAATGAAAAGAATTGATTCCCCATCCTTTTCTATAAATACTACCACTATCTTGGTAGAAAATCAAGTCTCAAAGAGTGAAAAAAACTTTTGAGAAACGAGATAATTTTTTTTAGTAAAAATTTTCAAGCGATAGGCTAATTGGGGTTCTCGAAAGATTATTTTTCATTGGTGATCAAGACTCCGAACAAAGCTTAAAGTCCCGTTTTGCTACTCCAAAAAAGGTTAACACGCCTTTCCCTTTTAGTTTTGTTATCGTTTTCTTCTTCATCTCCTTCTTCGTAGTTGTAATTTTGTTTACTGAGATTGTTTGCTGTAGACGGCCTTGAAGGCCATAGGATGTTGTGATATCAATATTAAAGTTATTTTTGTGTTCATGATATAAAATGAGCTAATGTGTTTCTTTGGCTTTATTATTTGATTATTATGATTAGATCGATAAAGTTTCGACCTTTGTTTGATTAAATACGTACTCATGCCTCGTTTAAGTTCTTTATTGGCAGATATGTTTATTTTTAGCATGCAAAGTTCTTTTCTTTATATTGAAAAGTATATTTACTATTGTTTGTTACGCCCTAGTAAATTAGATGGATAAAGTTTCGACCTTTGCTTGATTAAATACGTACTCATGCGTCATTTAAATTCATTATAGTCGGATATGTTTGCTTTTTACATGTAAGGTTGTTTTCTTTATGTCAAAAAAATAGTTACTATTGTTAAATGTCTGTGAAATTGTTTCTCAATTTGAAGTAGTGAGTTACCCGTATCTAGGAATGATGTTATTTCTGAAAGGCATATCATAGTGTGCTATGTTTGTAGCCTAGCGATTTGCGAAATCACCGCTTAAGGTTGAAGTTGACCACTTTGGCATACACATGATAGTTGGCTCATTCACATGTAGAAATTTTAATTCAAGTGCTACTTTTAAGATCAAACTCCTTTATCGATCCTTGATTCTTTTGAGTAAAGAGTTATTTTTTCCATGATTATATGCCATGACGTAATGTTAAGTTCTTTTGATATATGTTTGCAGTCATGATTTACTCATTTTCGTGGTCAAAAATGTCTTTGATTTTCTCTCGTTTAGATTGAAAAGTTGTCAGGGTTATAGATTTTGTTGAAACGGTGTAGAGAAATAGGAGTTGGCATAATTGGACACTTTTTCTTAGAATTAATTTTTTACTATTTTTCCTATCTTGTCTTTGAATATCATTTCTCAAACATGTTTAATATATACTATTTTCGTCACCTCGCTTATTGATTTATTTTTTGAAGTATTTTTGTGTATTTAGACATCCCATTGTAATTCACATACTACCATGAATTTTTTCAAATTTGTCGATTGACTCCAATTAGTATTGAAAAAAATATTATTGCATTGGTATTTCTTATATTTCATATTTGAGACGTCGCAAAAAGATTTCTTCATCTTATGCTCATTCCCCTTTTCTTTCTTTAATGAAAACATGTCTTAGACTACTTCATATCATAGTATTTGGTGCAAATATGTGTTAATATATAGGTAATATTTGTCCAAATTTTAAGCAACTATACTTGTGGGTCAATGTCTTCTTTTCAAGAATTAGTTGATTATATTGTGCTAGGCTTGATTTTTGTAAGATTGTTTGAGAAATAGGTTAATTTTCTTTTCGTTGGATAATTTGATTTATTTTTGATATCATAGTATACTATTTTTTTATGCTTGAGAATACTATTTTTTCATCTCATCAGTTATCTATTAAGTGTAGAATTTTCGAACACATTAATTCTTTTTCTTTTATCTTTTTCTTTGCATGACTCTGTTTCGGAGTCCCAATGGACTCTTTTCCTCTTGCATTTCGTAATGGGCCAATGAGGTACGCCTCTTTGAGTCAAATCCAAAGTCTTAACCTAAAGTCGATTATATAGCGTGCGGGTGCAAAAAGATGGAAGAAGAAGGAAATGGGTCAAAACCCATTGATGAGGTCGATAAGAAACTTGAAAAGTCTCAATTTTTGTTATTGCCTTATTCTTTATTTATTTATTTATTTATTTCTATTTATTCATTCATTTGGGCCTACAAGCCAAAATTATAATTTAATATAGGTGAAGCAGATTTTGGGCCTCAAAGGTCCAAAAACTAGCTTAGGACAGGTTATGGGCCAAAAGCCCAAGTATTTAGATTAGGACAGGTGAAGATGGGACAAAAATCCAAATTAGCTTAGGACAAGGTTTATGGATTTGAGCCTAATGGCCTAAGTCTTTTTAGTCTCCCCCTTTCCTCTTTATATGCTAATTGTTTTTAGTTTTCTTAGACTTAGTTAAAATCTCTGAAAAGTCATCAAAATTTGTTTTGTATAAGTTTTGAAGACAAATTTTTCCTTAATCGATTTCTTTCAAAAACCAATTTTACTTTTTAAAGTTAGTTAAAAAAGTTATTTTCAAATAGTCTGGGTAACCGCAAGTTAGCGGATACTCTTGGTGCCTTAACAACCTTCCAAGAGTATTAATAGGAACCACTTACTCGAAATCTCTATACTTCAAAGATTTTTTTTGTTTTAAATCTTTTAAGTTATATTTTTAGTTTTTCTTGATATTTTCTCAAAAATCAAGTGACGACTCTGTAATTTATTATATTGTTTCAAACTTTTTCTTAAAGTTTCAAAATAGTTCTAAAAGTCAAAAAATAAGATTTTCAAATCCTTTAAATCGAAAAAGGCCAAAACAGAAATGATGTCTCTGCTGGGGACTTTAGCTTGGTTCTAACTAAATATTTGAATTAGCTTCTTTGACTAACTATTATAGTGTTTAAACTGTTTATGTTCTTTTGTGTTTAAATTATTGCAATTATTAACTATTGCATTCATGGAATAATCCTGCATTTTAATTATTAAACTATTTTGGGATTTCGTGGATGTTCGACTCCTATTGTTCAATTCAAAATAAAGTGTTGGAAATACAATTGTTTATTGACACGTTAGGCATTCAGTGTCTGTTTGTATTTCTAAACCCAAGTTGTCTACTTGAAAACCTGGTCGAAGCCCACTCTAGACATCTAGGATAGATTAAAACCAAAATCCTGTTTAGACATGAGCCTTGGACGTCCCAATACTTGAGGAGGTATTGGACCCATTAGAAAAATTGTCTTACGTCTATTTGACCATGAGTCATAACTGACGATCATCCTTTATGTGTTAAATTAAAAGATATAATGCCGAATTATATGGGCTATTATCCCTCGGATTTGAGGGTTTTATTTAGATATTTTCTTTTAGTCAAACGACAATCTTCATCGGAAGGTTATTCAGATGTTTCATGAAGTTCAAAATTAAAGGACTCCCAAGAAGGTTTAGTTTAGATTTTCTCCCCTACGTGGGACTGATATCATGTTTTTCCCCTTTTCCTCATTTTGTATCCCCATTTGCTTTATTCATGAAGTTTGTATAATATATTTGCAGGCAATGGAACGTCTTACAAATAGGATGCATATCCTTTAAACATTAGGCTTACCTTTGGCTTGAAAGGTCCATGTATGATAGGGTGCGTTATAAATTATTTATGTGCTAAAGTGCATCATTATTTTGCTTTATCTATATTTGCTTGATTGTCTCATATATAACTTTGGCCAATTATTACAATTCATGAACTAATACTTTTACCTTTGGAGTATTTTTCTTTCTTTTTAAAGAGAGACTGATTTATGGTGGTAATCAAATTTGCTCGATTCACAAAGAGTAAAAGCAAAGTAATCATTGGTGCCATTAGTAGTGAAAAAGAATGAAGATTCCCCAAAGATGCACTTTCGGCGTCCTTCTGTCTTGTATTTTGAATATATTATTTTATTTTCTTGTCGTCATACTTTCTTGTCGTTATTTTCTTATAATCGCACTTTATGATTTCATTTCTGCATAAAATGAACTACGTTTGACCTGATTTTCCTAGTGAAATATGTAGGTTGCTTGTATTGGCTTTGGTCACGTTATTATTTTATATAAACTATGTTTGACCTTAATTTTCAAGAATGGAATACGTAGGTGGGCTATGTCGATTTCAATAATCCCTTACAAAATTTATCTTTCCATCTTATGATGAAACTACGTTTGATATGATTCCTACCTCAATGGAATACGTGAGCACCATACTGACTAGATCATATTCCCCGTAGTATTTTCATATAAATTGGGGTAAATTTTTGAGAGGATCTAAAAAATTCTGTAAGAGGATCTTCTTACAACTTACCTAGAGATGACGTTGAAGCATGTAACTGGTGCAGAAATTTTTGAGATCTTCTCAAAAAATTCACAAGAACTTGACATTTGTTGCAAAGTTAAACACCATATGTGTCTAAAGCTGAGATCGAGGCATAGTTTTTAAGAAGTTCTCAAATTTCAAGTTACATTACATCAGAAATAACTCAAGTATTTTGCATTCTAGATCAGAACAGAATTTTTGAGAAGATCTAAAAAATTCCATACTAACGATGTTATAAGTTACAAGGAAATTAGAGAGTTTTTATGTTATAAACTGGGGAAGAATTTTTTAGAAAGATCCTAAAAAATTCAACAAAAGGCTGCACTTCAAGATTACAAATCAATGATAAACAAGGTGTATCAGGAGAGCAAGGCAATACCAATACAACCAGTCTCTCAAAACTAAGAATTTTTCTTTGGATACCGAAACAATGAATTTGGAATGTTGATAATGTTACGCAAGATAAAGGGCATTGCCAGATCTACTATGGCCTTGCCATAATAATCCAGACAACTTATCTTTTTTTTTTCTCTTGATTTGCATTTCTATTACTTTATTATGATCTCTAACACTTTCTTTAATTTTTTAGAGAAATGACCAAGCAAAACAATTAAGATATGGGAATATCACTCAAAACACTACCTCCAAATCATCATGAGTCAAACGACTTTATCTTCTGTTGCACTCTTAAATTAGTTGCAATAAATTGTTATGTTATTAATGAGTATTGTTTGAGTCATGCAGGTGATTTATGCAAGATCGTCTCAAAGAACTGACACAAACCAATCCTCTCAAAGTTTGAGGATTCAATCCAGAAGCTCAGGACGTGCACAAGTCCTTTTGAGGATTTTTTATTCAAAGGATGAAGTTCGATAAATCTTCTATTTTTCTTATATTAGGGTTTTCTACCGTCTGAGAAACTTATTATATTGTCAGCCCCATTCGACATGACATATCTTATTATATTTGGGCCATCCACCCTTTCAAAAGGACATATATTATTATATTTGGGCTTTTCATCCTTTAAGAGAATGCATTGGACCATCACTTTATTTGAGACACCATATTATTATGTTATGGATCGCCACCTCTTTTAGAGTGACATGCTATTAAGTTATAGACTGTCACCTCCTTCAGTGTGACATATTATTATGTTATGGATCGTCACCTCCTTTAGAGTGACATACTATTAAGTTATGGACCACCATCTCCTTCAGTGTGACATGTTATTATTTTATGGATCGTCACCTCGTTCAGAGTGACAAGTTATTAAGTTATGGACCATCACCTCCTTTAGTGTGACATATTATTATGTTATGGATCGTCATATCCTTTGGAGTGACACATCATTATGTTATAGACCGCCACCTCCTTCAGAGCGACATATTGTGTTATGGACAGTCATCTCTTTCAGCATGACATGTTATTATGTTATGGATCGTCACCTCCTTTAGAGTGACACGTAATTAAGTTATGGACCGTCACCTACTTTAGAGTGACACATTATTATGTTATGGACCGTCACCTCCTTCAGAGTGACATATTGTGTTATGGACGGTCACCTCCTTCAGCGTGACATGTTATTATGCTATGGATAGTCACCTCCTTTAGAGTGACACGTTATTTAGTTATGGATCATCACCTCCTTCAGCGTGACATATTATTATGTGATGGATCCTCACCTCCTTCAGAGTAACATATTGTGTTATGGATTATCTCCTTCTTTAGAGTGATATATTATTATGTTATGGATTGTCACCTCCTTCAACGTAATATATT
Organism: Capsicum baccatum var. pendulum; assembly: GCA_030864225.1. Classification (NCBI taxonomy): domain Eukaryota; kingdom Viridiplantae; phylum Streptophyta; class Magnoliopsida; order Solanales; family Solanaceae; genus Capsicum; species Capsicum baccatum. The sequence continues at coordinate 112,407,162 of CM061555.1, read as the reverse complement.
ATGGAGTGTGACCTCCTTCAGTGTGGCATACTAAAACAAGGTATGCATGATTGCCCTTATATTGCATTTGATACTAACAAGTTTAGTATAGGTGATTAATAGATATGTTGGACCATCACTCCATTTAAAGTGACATGATACATTTAAATTGGGTCGTTCGCCCTTTAATGAGACACGTTGAATCGTCACTCCCTTCAAAGTGACATGTTGTATTTAAATTGAATCGTTCTCCCTTCAACGAGATATGTTGGACCGTCATTCTGTTCAAAGTGGCATGTTACATTTAAATTTGGTCATCTTCCCTTCAATGAGACACGTTGAACTATCACTCCATTTAAAGTGACATGTTACATTTAAATTGGATCATCCGCCCTTCTATAAAATATTCAATGAGACACGTTGAACTATCACTTCATTTAAAGTGACATGTTACATTTAAATTGGATCATCCGCCCTTCAATAAAATATTCAATGAGACATGCTGGACTGTCACTCCGTTCAAAGTGGAATGTTACATTCAAATTGGGTCATCCGCCCTTCAATGAGACACATTAGACCGTTACTCCGTTCAAAGTGGCATGTTACATTTTAAATTGGGTTGTCTACCCTTCAATGATACATGTTGGACCGTCACTGTCACGATCTAAAAATGAAGGTCATGATGACACTTGTCTGCGGCATACCTTGACAAGTAAGCCTATCACCCAAACCGATACAAAAAGAGAAAAAGATAGAAATATCCCAAGGTAAGGCTTCTAGAACGAAGCCAAACTATATAAGTAATCATAATAATGCATAAAGAACTTATCCAATATACCAATCATGCCCAAAATCAGGTGTCAATAGTGTAAGAACTACTAATACAATCCAAGAGTCAAATACATCAGAAAATAACCACAAAATAATAATATCTATCTCTGAATACTAATAAAGACATAACTACTGTAGAAAGATAGAGGCGGTCTTCGAACTCATGAATTTCCAACCGCTACCTTGGAAGCTCCAACAATCACCCGAGTCAATCAAGCTGAGGCGCACTTGATCTAGGACATGCATTGAAAGGATGAAGTAGGTGTGAGTCCAGTCTAGTTGTACTCAGTAGGTATCATAGGCCGACCAAGAAAAGTAGTAAATAAAGCATACAAAATATACACTAAGGGCACATCACCTGCAATCAGAAAATGTCCCACAATGGTAGCCCACACCGCTTGCACTAACAATTCTAATATATCTCACATATATTGCAACATCACACTAAGATAGAACAAAAGTACGTATTATATAACATATAAGAAGAATAAGGGGGAACATGTATATACAAGATCATCAAATATAAGTAAAAGAAGATACAATAAATACATAGATGACAAGTCAATATGGAAATACAACACAACATAACACAATAAAGTAAGTGTAGTGTATATGATGATGATAATAATGATGATGATGTACGAGGTCGTTGCAAAACCTTCGGGATCATTGCACAATCCCCGTATACACCTACAGAGGCAAGCCTCCCAATGCAGGACCTATGGGGGTTTGTCAACCCATATACAATCCACTTATATCATATCTCCTTTCCAGCATATCCCTCAAAAAGGGTTTTATAAGGTGTTACAATATCTCCTCCCCGGCACATCCCCCGAGGAGGATTTTAAAAAGGTGTTGCCAGTGTTTCTCAAATGTTGCCATGGTGGTACCAATGTATCATGAATGAGTTTGATATGAAGATGTATTGCTCACAACCAATCCCAATGATTATTTTCACAACCAACCACAATCATATATTTCCACAACCATGTGAGCTAATATCCACTCATTATTTCAGTTTCATTCATGAATTTTCACATGTCTTATTTGCCAAATAAAGTCTGACTATAATGACAATACACCAATGGTACCATATTAAGCATCTTAATAACACAATACACTTATTCACATGTATTCAAGACTATTAATATCACATAGGACCCCCACACGGTCACACAAATCACATAATAACTCAATTTCATCAATTACATCATATATAGGCCCCCACACGGGCACAACACATAAATAGACATTTTTCATGATTAGTTCCCACCCTTAACATGCATTTTATATTATCATTTACTACCCAGCCCAGTCTGAAAGAGTTAAGCCATAACATACCTCAAAAGTCGAAATCAGTCCGCTACACTTCGAACCCACGACCTTACTTTTCACGAACAATCTCGAACTCCACTACAAACATCAAATATGAAATTTACGCATCAAAATAAAACCAACGACACTCATATTGACTACATTTGGTTTGAGATCAAAACGTACCCAACGAAATGGATTTCCTAAAAAATAGGAAAAAATCAGAACTTTACTTTAAAAACATGTTTCCCATATTTTTAGAAACATACAACTGAAAACTCAAGTTAAATCGAGTAAAAATGAGGTTCAAATCAAAGAAAAACTATTTTTGAGCTTTACCGGGTAAAATATTTAAAATCCAGGTTAAAAAAAGGAATCGAAGTTCTTTTAAGGGTTAAATTGATGAAAAACTAGTAATTATAAGATAAAAATATTATTCAAGTGAAAGGGAGTGAAATTGGGATTTAAAGTCAAGCCTAAGATTTTTGGGGTTTTGAGAAATTTATCAAGAAATTACTAAGAAAATGTTGAATTCTTACCATAAATCCATAATAAAACCAAGAAATATGTGTTAATCTAGCTTCCCAAGCTCTTACAAATTTTACTTTTAAGCTCCCACACTATTTTAGGGTTTAACTCTCAAGAGACAAGATGAAAAATGAGCAAAATAGGCCCAAAAATTGGTATAAATAGTGTAGATTTTTCTGCACAACTTTTGCAAAAATGCTGATTTTTTTTGTCCAATCCGGACTTCAATGAGGTGTTTGAAATTCGTTCGGAATCCAATATATGCAAATAAATTGTGCAACCACACTAAATTCGACATTACGGACGCGATGGAGATATCAAATTTTCAAAAAAATATCGCTTTTACAAAGTTGACCCCCAAAACTCGAAGTCATAATTTTTCAAATCGAGGGTCGAAATGAAATTTAAAAGCTTTAAAATCATACCAAACATGCTAACACCCTAAAATCAACATTCTGAATCTACTGGCGAAGTCGTACTTTTAATTCAAGGTCATTTCAATAAAATGTGGGTTCCACACCCATATTTTCAATTTTTAAACTTTTCGATTAATAGGTTGAAATGAGCTCAGGTGCATTGGGACCCGAGCCAAAGGTCTACCTAGCTTAAAATCAATATTCCGAAGCTATTGGTGCAATCCGTTCGCCATCCATTGCATGGATCAAAAGATATCCCCATAAGTCTAAAATAACGCTCTCGAAGCTATCAAAAAACCATAATATCGCATAGATGATATCAATATGCATCTGAAAATATGACAATCACTCTCACACCCCAGGAATACCATAATGCAACTACAGAGAAGGGTAAAATAGTCAAATCACACAAAATCACAAATTTCACAAATTTCATCAAAGTTTTAGGTCGTTACATCATACACCACTAAAAGTCTAGTTCGTCCTCGAACTAAGGCAAAAGAAATACCTGAATCAACAAAGAGCTGGGGATAAGAACTATGCATATCAGACTCAACCTCCCAAGTAGACTCATCTATAGGTCAATGTCACCACTAGACCTTAACCACATGGATTACTTTAAAGCGTAAGCGCCAAACATCCCTAGACAAAATGGAAATTGGCTCCTTAACAAAGGACAATCGCTCATCTGACTGAACTGACTCCCAACAATGAAATGAGACTCATTATGAATATAGCAATGAAGCATAGAAACACAAAAAACTGGATGAACAGCTGATAGAATAGGGGGAAAAGCCAACTTATAAGCCACATCACCAATAGTCCGAAGAATCTCAAATGGACCAATGTACCTGGGGATAAGCTTTCCTTCCTTCCCAAACCTCATCACATCCTCCATGGGTAAAACTCAAAGAAAAATACGATCACCAACACCAAACATGCTGTAAAGTCATAATTTTCCAAATCGAGGGTCGAAATGAGATTTAAAAGTTGTAAAATCATTCCAAACATGCTAAAACCCTAAAATCAACATTCCAAATCTACTGGCAAAGTTGTATTTTCCATCCGAGGTCGTTTCGATAAAATGTGGGTCCCACACTCATATTTTAAATTTTTCAACTTTTCGATCAATAGGTTGAAATAAGCTCGGGTACATTGGGACCCGAGCTAAAGGTCTACCTAGCCTAAAATCAATATTACAGAGCTGCTAGCGCAATTCGTTCATCCATCCATCACATGGATCAAAAGGGATCCCCATAAGTCTAAAATAAGGCTCTCGAAGCCATCAAAAACCATAATATCGCATAGATGATACCAAAATGCATCTGAAAATATGACAATCACTCTCACACCCCAGGAATACCATAACGCAACTACAAAGAAGGGTAAAACAATCAAATCACACAAAATTACAAATTTCATAAATTTTATCAAATTTTTAGGTTGTTACATCATCCACCACTAAAATCTAGTTCGTCCTCGAACTAAGGCAAAAGAAATACTGAATCAACAAAGAGCTGGGGATAAGAACTATGCATATCAGACTCAACCTCCCAAGTAGCCTCATCTATAGGTCGATGTCGCCACTAGACCTTAACCACAGGAATCACTTTAGAGCACAATCGCCTAACATCTCTAGCCAAAATGTAAATTGACTCCTCAACAAAGGACAATCGCTCATCTGACTGAACTAACTCCTAATGAATGAAATGAGACTCATTAGGAATATAGCAATGAAGCATAGAAACAGAAAAAAACTAGATGAACAGCTGATAGAATAGGGGGCAAAGCCAACTCATAAGCCATATGTCATACCCCAAATCCCATTGGAGCGGACTGGCACCCGTAGTCGAGGAGGCCCGGGAGAACCCGTTCATAACCTATACTTTCACATTTACATTACTTATAAAAATTAGAAATTTGGGCAGCACTTCGTTGTAAATAGAAGAAAACAGTACCTGTATCAGCCCAGTAGACACGCATAAATATATATATAAACAGTAATTGGCCGTCAGAGCCATCACGTCTATCAACCAAACACTCCTATGGCTGTACAATATGTCTACAAAAGCCTCTACATAGATACACAACTGAGTTAGGGTCGGGACAAACTCCCGTCCACAAAAGACTTCTATACAAATACCAAAAATACATATTGAAATGAATTGGGATGCCCCGAAACAACTGGAGCTCACCACTAACAACAGAATGTCCTGGCTCTTACTGCGGAGGTGTACGACCTGAAGTACCTGTTCCTGCAGGCATGAATACAGGTCCCCCGTGAGGGGCGTCAGTACGGAAATATGTACTGAGTATGTAAGGCAGTGAGTATCAAGATGAGATACAAAAGATTAACAGAACCCAGATACCAGTGAATAAACAGTATGAGTAGACCACACTTAAAAGAGCTGATGGGATACCTGCACATTACTTTCATATCATTACTTCCCGTAATCCTTATCAATACGTAACATATGTCATACAATGGCCAACTGATCAGTGGTACTAATACAATACATCAGGGACCACCCCTGGAATAGCATATATACATAAACTTTATAATACAATGGCCAACTGATCAGTGGTACTAATACAATACATCATATCATCAATTTAAAATACAGACATTCCATTTCTTAATTCAATTAATCTTTGAGATTGGTTACTTTGTGGTCACAGCTTATGGAACTTGAAACCATGATACCTCAATAGAAAAATATGTAAATAGGTAATCAATATCATGAAAATGAAGTAGAGAATCATGGATACCTCATTAAACCATTTCGGAGTCAACAATAGTATATGGACATTTTTTTGACTAGCCGGACATCTTAAAAGTGAAAACAAGTTCAATTGGTAGTGTCGAAGATCATATGATGTTATTATGCGTCATGTGTCGTAGGACAATGTTGGAAGCTTACTTGAGAGTGCCATGGGTCATTATTCATGCCAAAGATTAGATAGAGTATGTCTTACATACCGTGATATAACCACTTCAATACAAGTCCAACTTGGCTTCCCGTACTCTTCGAACACTTATCTACAATAAGTCATTTGTGGCAAACTAGTATTAGCAACCAAACCTTACCATTTAGGTATTAACTTCACCAAATAATGTCTAGGAAGTAATCCTTTAACTCATCAATAAGAGTGCTACATACATCCTCTTATACTCTTATTACATTCACATATCATGCATTTTCATGAAATATCTCTCAACATCACTCTTAGCCTTTATTTCCCTTCTTAATCACCATCCAATACCAACATGATCACTGGGCATACATAACCACTAATATAATGATATATCACCACAATTCATCCTCCATAATCCAATACAACAACTTCCATAATTTACTACTAACAATTTATACAAAACAATTCATAACTATGTTTCTAGTTATCTTCCAACATCAAGACAATACTCATAATCCTTTATCAATACTTATTCATGGATAAGAATCAAGAATAAACAATATTCATACCTTAACAATGAACTCTTGTATTTAGAATCCTCCTTACATAACCATGGGGTGCTTCACGAAGCTTTCGAGATGGTGAACACAACTACGGAACCAATTCGAATTTTCTACGGTTGAATCACAAAATATTTGAAGTTGAAATTAGGCTAGGGTTTCACCTTCTCTTAATAATTGGATGGTATATGATATATATGAGGCTAAGTGTAGGTTTATAAAGACCCATTTTCGTCCAAGAGGTAATAGAAAATGACCATTTTGCCCTAAAAATTTAAATAAATCCAAATCTGTCCCCAGTGGACAGTTTTGACAGGCTGAAGTAAATCGATCATAAATCTTTGCTCCGGTATCGGATTCGGTGAAACCAATTGCATTGGAAATATAATTCAAAGGGCTTTCATTTTTATAGAAAGTATACCACCCAGTTCTTCCTGTACAAGGAGTTATGGTCGTTTAAAGTTGACCCAAAAATCTGTCCCACAATTCTGTTTTTTTTTTTGATAGGCTGTAGTAAAACGGGTATAGCTCCTTACTCAGACATTGGATTTGGGTGAAACCAATTTCATCGGAAAGAAGACTCTCGGAGCTTTTCGTCTATATATATATCAGCTCACACAGTTCTTTTTGTACAAGGAGTTATGATCGTCTAAAATTTATCCAAAAAAATAATTGCCTAGCTGCAGTAATTTTCCTGCAGATTTACTGTTCACAGGCTTCCCGGCCACCGTTTTGAAATTTCGAATGTGCTCGCTTATATGAAATACTCCTCTGTTTTGGGAAAACTTTATATCGTTGGAAAGCTTATTCCAATACCTACACATACAACTATTGACGGGCTACTTCCGAACACCATAAACTTAATTTAACCCATACGCAAGCCTTTAGGACTCCATATAATCGCGATAAGTGTACGAAAAAAAATTTACGGGGTGTTACACCATAACACCAACAGTCCAAAGAATCTCAAATGGATCAATGTACTTGGGGATAAGATTTTCTTTCTTCCCAAACCTCATCACACCCTCCATGGGTAAAACTCAAAAGAAAACATGATCACCCAAATCTCAAGGCATGAAGTCTACGATTAGCATAGCACCGCTGTCTACTCTGAGCTGCTTGATTTTTATCCTGATTGATCCGGATTCTGACCAAAGACTCATGAAGCAAGTCTGTACCTCGAGGTCTTACCTCTGAAACATAAAACCAACCCACTAGGGAGAGACAATTCCTACCATACAATTCCTCAAAAGGATCCATAGCAATACTGGAACGGTAGCTATTATTATATGCAAACTCTGCTAAAGCCAAAAAGTGCTCCTACCGGCCACCAAAATCTATCACGCATGCGCGGAACATTCTCCAAGGTCTGGATAGTTCGCTCTGACTGGCCATCATTCTGGGGTGAAATGCTATGCTAAGATCAACCCGCGTACCTAACTTATCTTGAAAAGTCTTCAAAAATTGAGATGGGAACACAGAACCTTGATCTGAAATAATAGACATCGACACACTATGCAGACGTACAATCTCACAAATAAAGATAGGGGATAACCACTCAGCACTGAATGAGATCCGAAACAAAATAAAATGTGCTGACTTAGTTAATTAATCCACGATGACCCAAGCACTATCAGAATTATGAGATGTATGAGGCAGACCAGTCACAAAGTCCATGGTGATCCATTCCCACTTCTACTCAGGAATGGGCAACCTCTGAAGTAATTCACCAGGTCTTATATGCTCTGACTCCACCTACTAACAACATAGGCAACGAGCTATAAAATATGCCAAATATCTCCTCATACCACCCCACCGGTAGTGTTGCCTTAAATCATGATACATCTTAGTCACACCTAGATGGATAGAATATCTGGAATAATGGGCCTCCTCCAAGATCAACCTAATCCAATCACCCACTCTCGAAACACAAACTCAGCCCCCAATCCTCAAAACTTTATCTAAATCAAGTGAGGCTTTCTTATTCTCCCCACTTAAAACTTTATATCAAATCAACCTCAATCTAACATCGTCAAACTAATGAGCTTGAATCTGCTCCATCAAAGAAGATCTAGCCTCCACAAATAACAAAGTACGCCCAGGTGTTGAAATATCAAGTCTAACCATCTGGTGAGCAAAAGACTGAACCTCTAAGGCCAAGGGCCTTTCTTGGGTCAAAAGATACACCAAGCTACCCATGCTAGTCGACTTTCAGCTCAATGCATTCGCAACTACATTAGCCTTGCCCGGATAGTAGAGAATAGTCAAGTCATAATCCATAAGTAACTCAAGAAAATGACGCTTCCTCATATAAAGATCTTGCTGGGTAAAGAAGTATTGAAGGCTATGATGATCTGAGAAGATCTCACAATGGACTCCATACAAGTAATGTCTCCACAACTTTAAAGCAAATACAACTGCGCACAACTACAAATCATGGGTTAGGATAATTTCTTTCATGAGTCTTCAATCTTGACGAGATGGATACACAATCACCTTGATTTCCTACATCAACACAACACCCAATCCAACACTGAAAGCATTACAAAACACGGTAAAGCCCATGCCCTCCTTGGGAAAAGACAATATAGTAGCTGAAGTTAATAAATCCTTGAGCTTTTGGGAGCTCTCCTTACAAGTATAAGACCACTAGATGAAAATCTTTTTCTGAGTCAACTTAATCAAAGGAGCTATAATAAAAGAGAAACCCTCAACAAAATACTGATAATAACCTGCTAAGCTGACAAAACTCTAAATTAAAATAGGTCTAGTCCAATCACAAACTGCTGCAACCTTGACTGGATCAACTATAATACCTTCCTTTGTCACCATATGATCCAAGAAAGTAACACACTTTAACCAAACATCACACTTAGAGAACTTCATGTATAACTTCTCATCCCTCAATTTTTGAAGCATAATCCATAAATACTCCTCACACTCAACCTCACTCTTGGAATACACTAAGATATCATCTATAAATATGATAATAAATGAGTCAAGATACGGTCGAAACACCCATTTGTCAACTCCATGAATGTGGCAGGGGCATTGGTCAACCCGAAGGACATGACCAAGAACTCATAATAACCATATATAGTCTAAAAAGCTATCTTCGGAATATCCAAATCTCTAATCCTCAACTGGTGATACCCGGATCACAAATCAATCTTCAAAAACACTGTATCAACCTGAAGCTGATCAAACGAATTATCAATACGAGGAAGAGGATACTTATTCTTAACCACCACCTTATTTAACTATCGATAATAAATACACATCCGAATAAATATATCCCTTTTTCTTCACAAATAAGACAGGCGCACCCCAAGGTGAAATACTAGGTCGGATATATCCCTTATCCAATAACTCCTGCAACTGATCCTTCAATTTCTTCAACTCTGCTAGGGCCTTCCTATAAGAAGGAATGGAAATGGGCTTGGTGCCCAACTCAACATCAATAATAAAATCAATATATCAATTCGAAGGCATACTATACAAGTCCGTAGGGAACACATCCATAAACTCACAGACATAATCCAAGGATGGAGGTGAAATAACACTGGTGTCACGAATATGGGATAAGTAAGATAAACATCCCCTCTCAACTAATTTATAAGCTCGAATAGAAGATATAATCCTCTTAGGACCTGAATGAAATACACCCTTCCAAGCTATCCTTGCACCCTTCAATGCACTGCTAGGGATGCCCATGGTAGATCCCATGACGCGTGGGTCAGTCTGGCAGTCTAGAGCCCGCGACACGTGCCTCATCACCCTCTCCTTATTTTTTCCAACTTTTGTTCTCATTTTTGCAAGGGCAATTGGGTCTTTTACCTTCAACCAATTGGTCCATAACACAGGATTAAGGGTCCCAAAAATATAATTTATCATCTTATTCATAAAATTCTCTCAAAAGAAAGCATTCTCTCTCAAGAACAAACCCTAGCCTCTTAAAAAAAAACAAGGGATTCAAGCTTAATTTTCAAGAAAATCATCAAGAACCTTCACAAATTCATCAATTAAGGTATGTGTGATGTTCATCCATGTAACACCCTGATTTTTTGAATTGAAATGCTACACGGTGATTATGACCCCAAAGGACCACAAGCTAACTCATGACTGATATCTATACCTGTACACTGCATATTATAATATAAAAATACGGAAACATGTACTGAATGACCATTAGGTTCAAATCTAAATAAACATCTATTAAGACAATGTTTGAAAATGGTATATCAATACCAAAAGAAATTTAAACTAATTGTCTGATATTTTATAGTCTGGAAAGCCTCTAAACTGTCTGAATAATGAGTTGATGGGATATGTCCCCAACTAACTCCATCTAGCAACTGAAATAAAATAGTAAATGAAGCATTAATCATATCATCCTTAAATGAGAAGGACTCACTCCAAACTCTGAACAATGGAATACTACTGCTGATCTGGAGCTCGTGCCTCTGAACTTATGGTGTAACATAAAAGAAAGCACCATAGCGCAAATGGGTCAGTATGTCTGAATATACTGAGTATACGAGTGAGGTAGGCTAAAAGCAAAGGGTTATATATATGAATAATACTAACTGATATGAACGTGAGAATACATACATGCATACATAATTGTAACTGAACTCGTAGAGATACAGACTACTGAGTCTGAATATTAACGACATGAGTGTACTAATACTGAGATACTAAATAGATGAACGACTATTTTTGACAGTTCAAATTATGAAGAATTGGTCTGATTGACTGTGTCTAACAGTCCTGAAACTGAATATTAAGTAGGTAAATCATTAATAAGTGAGGAACTGATACTGTATTACTAAATACTGAGGGACTAGTACTATGTTACTGATATACAAATAATTGTATATGATAGTTCTGATTATGAAGAACTGGTCTGGTTGACTGTATTTGATAGTCCTGAAGCTGAATACTGATATCATGAATTCTGATGACTGATGTGACTAATAACATGAGTTCTAAGAACTGATATAATTGATAGCATAAGTGACTGTATCTGATAGTCCATAAATCTGAAAGAACTATCTGAGTTCTGTTCTGTTTCTGAGTTGACTGTATCTGATAGTCCTGAAATCTATAACTGAAATTGTAGGAGGTAGTTGTTTAACCGACATGCCTCGTATGTTCTATTCTGGCTAAGCTGGGGTCCAATCTTTGCACTGACTGGAAGGGCGTCAATACCGCGCCACTGGTAAGGACAACGTGTGAGCAAACCTCATATAAGAAGTAACTCTAGTGAGAATGGTGGGAACCCTCATATAACATGTTAAGCCACCTCATCTACCCTCATATAACAGGATGTGATGTCTCAACCTATGCTGGCTACATATTTCTGGAATGCAAGGACGACTGCTAAGAATCACACCCTCTTATAACAGGTAAGTTCCCATCCTTGGGTTAACTTGGTGCTAACTCCTACTCCCATCTGAAGAAACTGAACATGATGAACTAAGCTGAACTGAATAAATGAACTGAACTTATTAGCTGAACTGATACTGATTAACTGGACTGATACTAGTAGTATTATTTAGCGGAGCTAAACTAAGTTTATTGGATTCCGGTGACTGACAGAATGTACTGTGTTCTGAGGACTGGTTGAGAGTACTAAAGTTAATGAGATTAACTGTGAATATTGAGGTTACTGAGGTTACTGAGGTTACTGAGCACTGAGATTACTGAGATTACTGAACTACTGAGATTTTTGAGATTACTGAGTTTTCCTGAGTCACATGACTGACTGAATTCTATAGATCATGTCTTGACTGAGAGTATCATGATAACATAACATGGCTCTAGGCACACATCTACATTTTTCGGGTACAAGTACCCCAGGACTCAATGGAAGAAAACTGACACAACTTGACTTTCTTGAGTACATGATCATCAATAACAATCCATAATACATGAGTAAGGGATTTCATGAAGTACATGGTCATCATAATATCTAACATGAATAGGAATGCTTATAATCAAGTCATGAATCTCATATTCTAATATCATGGGCATTCCGACAACATATACTGTTCATAACGATAGCATGGAAACCATTTAAGCATAAGAAAATGGCAAACATGTAACATTTAGTTCATATTGTAATAATTTAGGGATAACTCATGTGATACTTCAAAATAATGATCTTATTCATAGTATGGAAGGCATATAGACACACAATGAATCCATTCTCCAATCATCATGTACATTCCATTAACATATATATTGTACAACAATGATAAGTGACCTCTTTGAACATAATAGACTACCATGAATTTATCATGTTGTTCACCCCTAAGTTATAATACATGATTTTTATCATTCTAGGCTTTTTATCAAACACCTTACATGTACAATATTGAGCATAGATGTACTTAACAAATTTAGAAATCTTGAACCACCCAAATTCATGGATTTCCAACTAACATGCCCATACACTTCTTGGAAACACATTTAGATACCATCTTGAAATACAATTAACAACCATCAACATGAACATAATCACAAAACAATATAAAGATCATAATTTAATATTTAAAACATGGTTCTTGAGCTCCACGGATGAAAGGGATCCGTGGACGAACACTACGCATACCTTAGTGATTGAATCTTGAAAGAGATATACTATTTTTGAACGTTCTTGAAGAAATCCTTAGGCTTGCTCTTGAGGAGATGTTATTGAGAGGAAACCCTAATCTTGTGGTTGAGAGTGTATGAGAGAGCTTTTTGAGCTGTTTAACTAAAGAGAATGAAAAATAATATATTTATTGAGGGTTATAAGTCATGGGAAGTAAAGAAAAAAGACCAAAATACCCTTACTAAAATGTCCCTCAATTGCTGGAAAAAATTGCTGAAGTCATTCGTGACAAGCTGTCATACTGGTGATAGGTCGTCATGAATTGTCGTCACAAAAAAGTGAAATCTTGGTTTTCTGGTTAAGGTTGAAGACATTGGTGATAGGCCATCACAGGCGTGATGGTTTTTCACAAAATGTCATCACTGGGGTTAAAATTTGCCTAGGGCTGATGACATTGGTAATAGGCCGCCACTGGTGTGATGGCTTGTCACAAAATGTCATCACTCGGTTTCCCAGCCTATCATGCCAAAGTAAAATGAGCATAACTCCTTGCTCTGATATCGGATTTAGGAAAAATTAGTATCGTTGGAAAGATAATTCAAAGATATTTTATTTGATATATAGTAAGACGTGCAGTTAGTCATATACAATGAGTTATGATCGATTGAAGTTTACCCAAGTTTTGACGCTCACTAAAACTTAAACGATAGGAAAGATTTCAACTTGTACTTGAGTTAGGGGACCTCTATGATCTATATTCATGCTCAAATAGATTCCCACACTACATAATTGATTAACACACTAAATTTATATAGGATTCGAGGCTTTTGAAACGTCTACGCATAGGAATGATGGATTTTTATCCTAGTCTGAAATGTGGGATATTACAATATCTCCTCCTTAGGAATATTCATCCTCGAATGAGACTGGCTAGGATGAGAGAAAAGACAACTGACGCGGATATAAAGCATGAACGACTGATCATGGTTTCATGGCTGACATAATTAATAAGCTGAACATATCATACTAAACATGCATATCTGATGCATGCATAACTGATTCATAAGTACATGAGGGAGAGTACTGATAAGCTGATCACGCATATCTGATGCGTGAATATATGACTGAACTGGCTCATATCATGCAAATGAATATGCAATGGTAAAGATACCAAGTTTGAACTGGAAACTGAGCATGAAGCGGAATACCAAGTTTGTACTGTAATTTGAACATGAGAATGAGTAAGCTCAAAGAAGACTGCTACCATGAACTGAAAATACCGATGAGTCTGAGATTTATTACTCAATATGCATGAGCGGAGACATAAGAACATAACTGAGTCTGGAACATGATACATGAATTGAACTAAGTCTCTAATGCGTGACATGGACAGAGTATCATATCGTGGCTACACTGAGCCATTGAGTACATGGCTTACTGCTGAGTTTTGAAGCTAGAGGGTTGGCTCATAAGTAACACTTTCTCCAAGATAGATTCATAAAAGAAAATGACATATCTAAATCAAGAAAATTTGGGGGCTATAACGTATCTCCCCCTTGGGACACTATATCCCTTGAAGGATGCTGGACTGACCTTGCCGAGATATTGAGGAAGTTGATGCGATGCACAAGGTGCATAGGTACGAAATCGTGACTGATTATCTGAGATCTAAAACTGAAGCATGATGTACGAATGGATAGACATACTGACTTGTTTGATTAACTGAGTAATTGGTAATTGAATGCTGGGTATGCAAGACTGAATTGTACTTAATCTGAGTAGCTGGGCTGAGGCCATAAAGTATTAAGCATATGAGAAAGGACTGACTGAGTAACATAGGTAATTGATCATGGATTTCATGAAAGATATATTGTCTAAAAATGCAAGACCAAGCGTATTACATGATTTGGAACCATTCCATAGACTGAGGTATTGGAGTACCTATAACTGAGTAGCTGATAATTGTATGCTATGGTCAAGAAAGTCTAAAACTAAACTGAATTTTTGAGCTGAATACAGATCTGAAGCTGAAACTATAACTTAAGACTATTATTGGGATCCATACTGGAACTAAATGCTGGGTCCTGATAACTGAATACTGAAACTGAGGTTTTGACTAATACTGAAGTGCTTAATTCTGAGACTGAGCACTAATTACTGAGTGTTGAGTACTAAAATTGTAACTGAGATGGAAACTGAGTTATGATAGTCGCATAATGAAGGCTGACATAAGTCAAGGATCTGAATATACATTCACACTCTAATTTTTTTTCCAATTTCTAAGTACTACCTCTTGCTAGCCCTTTGTTTGCATACTAACAGGATATTTAAGCCTATCTTCGTATCTACACCCTCGTATAAAATATGCATGCAATAATCTGCTCTTAATATGAAACACTAACTTTCTCCCATCTAAGAAATTTCTCAACACTACACTATTCTCATTAAGAGAGCTTATGAAGGGTTAAATCAGGAGAACCTGAAACATAAATGGATACTGACTGAACTTGACACATGACTGAAACTTGAGGAATAGAATATCAACAACATGGATTTACCAAAAAGGTCTGAACTGTATATGCATGATATATTCTGAATTTATCTGATCAGTGGAGGCATAATATGGGTTATAGAAATTGAGTATACTGGGGAGCATGATACGTGTACATGATTCATGAGCTGCATGACCTGATTCTGGAATTTCTGAGTTCATGGAACATGATTTGTAACACTAAGTGATCTAGAACTGAACTTCCTATACTGGGAACTGAAAGCACACACAATTCTATGGAATACGTGTGAATATAAGCTATATCTATAGAATCTGAGACATGAAGCATACATAGGCACTATGCTGACTGAAGTACAAAGCTTTACGCTGAGATAAGGATGGGTCAGGAATTGCCTCCCCTAACTGCTTTTCTATACATACTGGCACTACTACTGGAATCTGAGAGCCTGACTTGGGTACTTGATCTACCATCTCCCCCTTGGCTTTAAGCCATCATCACATACTTACACTCTGATCAACACATGCTCGCCTTACTAAACACACCATCTTCCTCTCTTTCCTCACATACTACTAATATCACATTCACACCTTCATGCTTAATTTTAAGTCAATAAACTTAAATTTCTAACTCACACTGTTCAAGCCTACTAATTTATTATAGCATAACTATCCCCATGACTACATAATTTGTTCAATCTGGATATCGTATCCCAACTTATCTACTGCTAAAATTCTTAGGTTCAAGCTTTTAACTCTGGGTCATATGCTATCATAGGATTTTGAGAAAGGCTCTGATGACATATCTAAATCTAGGTTCGAGAACGAGTTCTCATGATCATGAATGAGATCCGTACAACTTTGAAACATAAGGGAACTGATGGGATACTTTCTGAGAAAGACCTATCTTTAGGACTTGAGCTTCACTATTTTTGTTACCTTGAAAGTAAGGTGGAATTAACATGAGTGAAGCATGATGAGAATCTATATGAGTTTCTTAGAGAGCCTTGCTATAGCACGATCTGAGATATGAAAGAAGGGAAACTGTTCCTAAAACATCTCCTAGCCTCCTACACATAAGTATGGTGCACAACACACGCATGTACAAGACTCTACTAGATGTGTCTTTCAGACTTCCTAGGACTCTATTGAACTTTAGGCTCTGATACCAAGTTTGTAACACCCCAATTTTCTGAATCGAAATGTTATACGGTGCTCTTGACCCCAAAGGACCACAAGCTAACCCATGACTGATATCTATACCTGTATACTGCATAATATAACATGAAAATATAGAAACATGTATTTAATGGCCATAAGGTTCAAATCTGAATAAACATCTTATAAGACAATGTCTGAAAATGGCATAACAATACCAAAAGGAATCTGAATTAACTGTCTGACATGCTATAGTCTGGAAAGCCTCTAAACTGTCTGAATAATGAGTTTATGGGACATGTCCCCAACTAACTCCATCTAGCAACTGAACTAAAATAATAAATTAAGCAATAATTATATCATCTTTGAATGAGAAGGACTCACTGCAAACTCTGAACACTGGAATGGTACTACTGATCTGGATCTCGTGCCTCTGAGCCTATGGTGTAACATAAGAGAAAACACCATAGGACAAATGCGTTAGTACGTCTGAATGTACTGAGTATACGAGTGAGGTAGGCTAAATGCAAAGGGTTATATGCATGAACAATACTGACTCATATGAACGTGAGAATACATACATACATACATAACTGTAACTGAACTCGTGGAGATACTGACTACTAAGTCTGAAGACTTACAACATGAGTGCACTGATACTAAGATATTGAATAAATGAATGACTATTACTGAATAAATGAACGACTATTTCTGACAGTTTGAATTATAAAGAACTAGTCTGATTGACTGTGTCTAACAGTCCTAAAACTGAATATTGAGTATGTAAATCATTAATAAGTAAGGAACTGATACTGTATTACTAAATACTGAGGGACTAGTACTATGTTACTGATATATGAATAACTGTATATGACAGTTCTGATTATGAAGAACTGGTCTGGTTGACTGTATTTGACAGTCCTGAAGCTGAATACTGATATCATGAATTCTGATGACTGATGTGACTAATAACATGAGTTCTAAGAACTGATATAATTGATAGCATAAGTGACTGTATCTGACAATCCATAAATCTGAAAGAACTATCTGAGTTCTGTTCTATTTCTGAGTTGACTGTATCTGATAGTCCTGAAATCTATAATTGAAACTGTAGGAGGTAGCTGTTTAACCGACATGCCTCGTATGTTCTATTCTGGCTAAGCTGGGGTCCAATCTCTGCACTGACTGGAAGGGCGTCAATACCGCGCCACTGGTAAGGATAACGTGTGAGCAAACCTCATATAAGAAGTAACTCTAGTGAGAATGGTGGGAACCCTCATATAACAGGTTAACCCACCTCATCTACCCTCATATAACAGGTTGTGATGTCTCCACCTATGCTGGATACATAGTTCTGGAACGCAAGGATGACTGCTAAGAATCACACCCTCATATAACAGGTGAGTTTCGATCCTTGGGTTCACTCAGTGCTAACTCCTACTCCCATCTGAAGAAAGTGAACATGATTAACTAAGATGAACTAAATAAATGAACTGAACTTATTATCTGAACTGATACTGATTAACTGGACTGATACTAGTGGTATTATTTAGTGGAGCTAAACTAAGTTTACTGAATTCTGATGACTGGCGAAATGTACTGAGTTTTGAGGACTGGTTGAGAGTACTGAAGTTACTGAGATTAACTGTGAATACTGAGGTTACTGAGGTTACTGAGAACTGAGATTACTGGACTACTAAGATTTCTGAGATTACTGAGTTTTCCTGAGTCACATGACTGACTGATTCTATAGATCATGGCTTGAGTAAGATTATCATGATAACATCACATGGCTCTAGGCATACAACTACATTTTTTGGGTACAAGTACCCCCAGGACTCGATGGAAGGAAACTGACACAACTTGACTTTCTTGAGTACATGACCATCAATAAAAATCCATAATACATGAGTGAGGGATTTCATGAAGTACATGGTCATCATAATATCTAACATGAATAGAAATGCTTATAATCAGGTCATGAATCTCATATTCTAATATCATGGACATTCCGACAACATATACTGTTCATAACGATAACATGGAAACCATTTAAGCATAAGGGAATGACAATCATGTAATATTTAGTTCATATTGTAATAATTTAGGGATAACTCATGTGATACTTCCAAATCATGATCTTGTTCATAGCATGGAAGACATATAGACACACTATGAATCCATTCCCCAATCATCATGTACATTTCATTTACACATATATTGCACAACAATGACAAGTGAGCTCTTTGAACATAATAGACTAGCATGAATTTATTATGTAGTTCACCCCTAAGTTATAATACATGATTTTTATCAATCTAGGCATTTTATCAAACACCTTACATGCACAATATTGAGCATAGGTGTACTTAACAAATTTAGAAATCTTGAACCACCCAAATTCATGGGTTTCCAACTAACATGCCCATACACTTCTTGGAAACACATTTAGATACCATCTTGAAACACAATTAACAACCATCAACATGAACATAATCACACAACAACATAAAGATCATAATTTATTATTTAAAACATGGTTCTTGAGCTCCACGGATGAAAGGGATCCGTGGACGAACACTACGCATACCTTAGTGATTGAATCTTGAAAGAGATCTAATATTTCTGAAGGTTCTTGAAGAAATCCTTAGGCTTTCTCTTAAGGAGGTGATCTTGAGAGGAAACCCTAATCTTGTGGTTTGAGAGTGTATGAGAGAGCTTTTTGAGATGTTTAATTAAATAGAATGGAAGATAATATGTTTCTTGAGGGTTATAAGTCGTGGGAAGTGAAGGAAAAAGATCAAAATACCCTTACTAAAACGTCCCTCAATTGTTGGGAAAAATAGCTGGCGACATTCGTGACAAGCCGTCATACTGGTGATAGGTCGTCACGAATTATCGTCAAAAAAAGGTGAAATCTTGATTTTCTGGTTAAGGTTGACGACATTGGTGATAGGTCATCACGGGCGTGACCATGATGACAATTATGGGTGGGATTGTGTTGTTGACCTGAAAGAGGTATCTTATTAGTGTCTCTAGATTTTGTAGGAGATTTTTTAATATATGTAATCAACCCTTCGGCTATACTAAAGAGATAAGAAATAATAAAAAGAATTCTCATTTGATAATAATTCAAGCTACTTTAGCTATACTTCTTTTATGCAGCCATGAGTTGTCAAATGAATATTTGATACACTAAATTACCATAAAGACAACTGCAAATGTAATTTATGGACAAGGAGTTGTTCGAATGGTAAGCACCTCTCATTTCCAACTTCGATGTTGTGAGTTTGAGTCGCGAAGGAAGTAAAAAAATGATGAAAGCCTTTAGGAAGAGGTAAAAAAAATCAATTCACGTACTATTTGTTACTCCCAAAATACAGGTGCAATATAAAGTTCACCATTTAAGTGTTTGTGCGTATATGTAGATATATTAGTTTATTTGTCACAAAATATCCATTTCTTCTTTTATATTGAAAAAAATATCATCTTACATCGCATTGAAAGGGTGAAAAAAATATGTTCTATTGACTCAAATATAATAATAAAAAGTATACCATTTGAAAAAATACAATTGAAGAATCACAAATAAGTTGGTTTCTTAAAGCTTTACCAAAAAAGTACGAAAATGGAGACATTTTTAGTGTCATAACTTACAAAGTGATTTCTTTATTTTATTGCATTTTATATAATATTAGGTTTTAATATTTTTCAATGTAAATTTAAGAGACATTACTTACAACTAATTATCATCCTATAGTTATAAGTTGTAAAATTCTTCTACATGTACCATGTTAAGAAGCTTCATAAATCTGTAATAAACATTTTACTATGCAATATGATGTGGCAAATATCAAAACCAAATGGGTATCTAATTGTGCCAGGTGACGACAAATCATTTTTTAAAAATATATAAGCATAAAATATTATCTTTGCGTTGGCTCAGTGATTGATTGGGTACCATGTAAAAAAGTCAAGGGTTCGAATCCTCCTGTTTCTAGGTTATATATATATATATTATAAATTTTTTTACATTATAGTGAATGTCTATCAAGATCTACTTTGATATCTATTAGGATTTGAAGCATTCGTCCTTTACTCAAACTAGAAGTAAATTTCCCCTATAAATAGAGGGGAAGTTTTGTTCATTGTATTTACAATCTTATGATCTATCATCCCCCAAGAGAAGAAATAACAATTACTCTCTCTATTCTATGTACTCTTCTTCTTGTTCTTTATTATTTTATATCACGTTATCAGCACGAGACTCTGACAAACAAGGTGAGATTATAAATCTGAAGGATTTCAAGGTTAGTAATTCTTTATGGTATTTTTCTTTTGCTACTATTTATATAATTATTATTGGATTTGAGGAAAAATAATTAGTTTGGAACCATTTATATTTTAAATTTATTCCTCAAAAGCAATATTATCAAAAAGGATGATAATATGTTGGGTTCAAGTCCCATCGATTCATGCCTAAGACGCCTTTATATGGATAAGATGTTGAGTTTGAATCTCAATACACCATATTGATGATATTATGATGGGTAAGGCAAAATAATGGGTGTTTAATACAAAGTCATGAAATTCGACCCATTGAATATGCTCCATTCCATGAAGTAAATGTGGTAACAATATATGATAAGTCTGAAATATGACAACTTACTTCATTCTTGAGGTGTATTTGGTAGCAGTGCATAATATGTCTGGAAGAAGACAAGTGATTAAATGCACGAATATACGCGTGGAGGGACAATATGATAATGGTCATCAAAAGTGACGATATTTTCACATGCTTATATGATTATAAGATATACTAGAGAAGAATTCTCTACATCATATGTATGCCTCGATTTGCTTCTGAAGTAGCAAAATCTTGAAAGAGGTTATAAGCTATCATAATTTGATAGGCTTAAGGCACGATTATATTCAATTCCTGCGGAATGAGAAACTTATTAATGCAAACGTGCACTTGATTGTGATTGTATCACAACTCACCTCCGAAAGAGGTTGAATAATTTTGAAATCTACTTCTGAAGTAGTAAATCTGAAATTTATTCATATAATAGTAAATCTGAAATTTACTAAAGCAAAAACACATATCATGGTAAACTTGGAGTTTACTAGATTAAAAGTTCATAAGTTGACATGAACGATTGTGATATCCCGAAGATGTGCATACTGAGTATTGAACATATATTGAAGAATTAGAAAATTCTTCATGAACTTTAATGTTGCTTGTTCTCATGATAAGTTGGTTGGACCAACTAATTTTGGGATTGGATCCCTTAAAATATGAAAAGACTAAAAGGTGAATAAGGGCCCGTTCACCTATCATGTGATATGTTGAAAAGATGCATCAATAAGATGATCACATGTACATTCATGGTCAACCTACATTTGACATTCATAAAGTTACTTGCTCAATATAAATTGAGCATAATTTTCAGATTGTGCAATCAAGAAAGTTATCTTGATGATGATGGTTTGGCATTGAATGCCTTTGATAAATAGCTAAACCATCGCTAATGAGAACAAAGCTTCATGTGTTGGTCCGAAATATGATATGTTGCATATAATAACACTTGTGTGCATTAGACCAATAAATTATGATTATTTCTTCCCTCTCAATTGGTTCAAGGTCGGGAATCAATTATTTTATCTAATAATTTTGATGTGCGGTATACAATTAATGAATATACCATAATGCACAAAGATGTATTCCTCAAAGAAGTAGAAGACGTATGTTAGTTTTCTTAACATAAGGGGGAGATTATAAGCGCTATGAAATATGTTAGGAATTATCACCAGATCCTCATCCAAAAAATAATTCAAGTCAAATGCCGAAAGCATCTCATATTAAGCACTAGTGCTTTTATTTTGTGTTCCTAAAGGAAAGAGTATATGCATGCGTGAAGTGTGGTAGACTAATCGATTTCAAATAAAATAGTCCTTGAAAAATAAGTAGAAAATAATCATAATAAGAAGGCAATGAACTCTTGAAGAGCCTAAGACATAACACTTCATGAGACCTTATGTAAGGTTCATGTGCCTGAAAATAATGAAGTGGTGAGATCTCAAAATATTATGTCGCATTGTGAACCGATACAAAATGATATATCATCAATATATTTGACATAATATTAGCGCAATATTGTGAAATATTACGAGGATCTAAATTCTACGTTTATTTAAGCATGCTGACATAGAAACATTTATCAAGTGACATGAAAGGATGTATCTTGGTAAGTATAAAACTTATTTGATTTGCAGTCCAGATATTTGAAGATGTCACTCATGAAATGTTGAAATTGTCACTTGACAAAACTTATGTGAAAACTTTTAAGGATTCAAACTGCTTGAAGCATATAAAAGTTTCTGCGAAACTTATTTATAATCCTTATATTGTATAAGCTTATTGCTGGAACCTCATTGGAACTCTTGGAGAGTTTTCAAAGCAATAGATTATTTGCTAAAATTCAAAATATATCGAATTGGATTGGTTATGAAGTATCATATCGTAGTGAAATTTATGCACTCATGTACCTTGCAAATACTACTAGGCCTATAGCCTTTTCAGTCAATTTGTTAGCAAGGTATATTTCTGCTCCTACTATGAGACATCAAAATGATATAAAACACATGAGCTTGTTTTATTCTAAAATTGCAGTCCCGATATTATTGGTCATGCTGATGTTGGGTACTTATCTGACCCGCATAAAGCTCGATCTCAAATAGACTATGTGTTCATATGTGGTGGTACTGCCATATCTTGGAGATATACAAAGCAGTCTATCTTAGCCACTTCATCGAATCATGCTGAGATAATAGTTATTCATGAAGCAAGCCGAAAATATGTATGGTTGAGGCCCATGATACATCTCATTCGAGAAAAATATGGTGTGAAATATGACAATCTACCCACAATTTTATACAGAGATAATTCAGCATACATAACACATCTTAAGGGAGGATTCATAAATGGAGATAGAACGAAGCACATTTTGCCAAAGCTTTTCTACATACATGAGCTACAAAAGAATGATGATATTAACGTGCAACAGATTCATTCAACTGAAAATGTGATTGATTTATTCACCAAATCTTCTCCAATTGCAACTTTTAAGAAGATGCTGCACAAGATCGGGATGCAAAAGTTCAAGGATGTTCTTATTTGGGGAGCAAATATGCGCTGTACTCTTTTTCCCTTTCAAGGTTTTGTCCCACCGGGTTTTTCTTGTAAAGTTTTTAATGAGGCAGCCTATTTGTGTATTGTTAGAAATGTGTACTCTTTTTCCTTTACTAGATTTTTTTTCTACTGGCTTTTTCTAGTAAGGTTTTAACGAGTCACATTATCTATCTAGACATTCAAAGGGAGTGTTATAAATGTATTTACATTATAGTGAATGTCTATCAAGATCTATCAAGATCTACTTTGATATCTATTAGGATTTGAAGCATCCGTCTTTTACTCAAACTAGGAGTAAATTTCCCCTGTAAATAGAGGGGGTTTTGTTCATAGTATTTACAATCTTATGATTTATCATCTTCAAGAGAAATAACAATTACTCTCTCTATTCTCTCTACTCTTCTTCTTTATTCTTTCTGTTATATATATATATATATATATTGACCCTTTGGTCATATTAATATTTTAAAAAATTAAAAAAAAAATCTTATTGGATAATAATTCATGTTATGCATCATATTTTTGCTAGCTAAAGATATATCAACATTTGAAATTTACAGTTCAATCAAGCAAAGCCTATCATATATTTAATTAAATTGATAGTTCATCTTTGGATTTTATGAATTATCAATTTTTTTCTAGTTAGGGAGCAGTTATGTCTTCTTAGAAAATGGCTTGACTTGGGTTCTATATGGAACGTCATCTTTTATGTTACCAAGTGGTAGCATATATAGTTTTTTCTTTTTTCTGGATAAGCCAGCGCATTTTGACTAATTACACATTTTTTGGGTTTATGCATTTTAATAGCTTTACTAATATGCTTTTTTTTCTTGTTGTGACAGTTATGTTTCTTACTGTCATGGAGAGATTTGTAAGCTAAATTCCTTGTAGCTATGTCCTATAGATTGTGTGGTTAAAAGATATTGTTGTCCTTAGTCTTTTTTTGATGCCATCTTTATTCGTTTGAATTACTTAGATGGATTTATTTGAAGGGAAGAATAATTTGAGTCACTTGGGAGAATCCAAGCTCAACCTGAGATAATTGAGCAGGTAACCTAAATTTGCTTACCTTTTTAGATCTAAAAGTGATATAACATGGTATTTTTCTTTCCTCTGTATGAGGCAGTAACTGAAATAGTGATGCAGAGGTGATGGCGATTCACGAAAAGCAACTACATTCTGTCACAAATGTCTATAGGTGGTGAAGTTTGTTGGTTTTATCAGGCGTTCAAGTGATTATAATCTTGCATTACATTTGATGTGAATTACACCATCTCTTTAGAAGATACTGCTTAACTCATATGAAAATTGTACTGCTCTAATTGAGGATTTGATGAGAAAGTGTACTCAGCATCTTAAAGAAAATTTACCTCTCGGAACTAAATAGTTAACATATGGTCCTTGTTTTACAACCAAGATTGATGACTCTGAATGAATTTAAACGTGCGGAGTCTCTATGACTTCCTTTTTATGTGATTTGACGTCCTAACCTGTTTTCCTTCAGTATAGCGTATTAGCAGCTTTCATGTAATTAAAATATTACATTAAATTTTGTTTTACTATATGTTTCAGTTTCATGATTTTTCAGACTTTAAAGTCAGATAGTAGTTGTGTTTTCTTCGGGATTAGGCTTGGGTTGGGATCTGTATGGAATATTATCTCTTATGCTACCAAGTGGTGGCACGTTATTTTTTTTTGGATAAATCATCTTTAGCACACTTTGACTAATTACACGAGAGATCTGTCATCCTCCCACCTACAATAGATATTAGGTAACTATGTCCACGAGGTGGTAATATGTTTGCTTTATATATGTTTCCTACTAATAGAATATTATTAAAAGAAATGATGTACAAGCCTGGACATAATAGAAAATAATTCTTCACCTTAGTTCCATCACAGTTTGAAATCAAATTGATACTGGATGTAGCACAAACACAAAATTGGGCAAGCGTATTTGGGGAGGAAATTAGCTATAATCGTGAAAATATACAATGTCAATAACTTTTGGTGTCATTAGTTTATGGCCTAATTTCTATGATGTTTGGAGATGATAGATATGTGACATCGATCGTTACCTTCTTGAACAAGCAATTAACTTAGATTAAGTAAACTATTACTTTTTGGTTCTTATAATACATATTGATGAATGTTTGCTAAGGTTCTTTCTTTGACAATGTGATGATTACTTTATCTTTACAACTTTATGTGTTAAGTGTCTTTTATACGTCTTAGTTAATATTTAAAATATTTCCAAAAAAGCGTATAGAATATTCAAGAATCATATAGAACTAAAGAACAAGCTCTAGAATGAGTGTTGAAGAAAGTCTCAAAATATTTTAGAAATGATAGTTATAGAATTAAGTAATTTGAGGAACATTCTAGAGTTTTTATACCTAGAAATATTTTTATGCCATTAGGAATTTTACAAAAATTGTCAGTACTCCTAAAATTTGTAGTAATACCTTCCGAAAGTCGTATGTTTTACCTTTCATATTTAATTATTTACTCAAACTTTTATTTTAAAAGTATATTGATATTATTTTTCAACGTTATATCACTACAAGAAAATGACGAAATTGTGATGGAGATTTTAGTCACAAATCTATCACAAATCACTGTTTGTGATGGATTTGTGACGGAAAACTGTGCGTCTAAGAACCTTTGGTCATAAAATCATTGTGACAGATTTAATTTCCGTCACAAAATTATTGTGACGGAACTGAGAGAGATCGTCTGTCACAATATAAATCCTTAAATTTGACTTACATTCCTCACAAATTTATGACAAATTTTTGACAAAATATTCCGTTATAAAATAGTGACAAAATAATTTTCGTAACAAATTTTCAAACCTAGTCACCACAATTGTGACAATATATTTCGTTACAAATAATTTGTGACAGATTAATTTAGTCACAATTTACGATAGATTGTGACAGATTAAATCTGTCACAAATTTTATTTGAATTTTTAATTTTAATAAATCATAATTAGGAAATACTATGCTCTCTCTCTCTCTCTCTCTCTCTCTATATATATATATATATATATATATATATATATAACATAATACAAAATTTATAATAAAAAATGTATGAAGTTATTAAAACATGCAAAATCACAACTTCAATAAGCAAAGGTCTACCATTGTTTAAAATTTAAAGCATATAACTATCCAAAAAAGTGTGACAATGTTTCGACACTTCAACTAACTAAAATCTCAAAATATTAAGCACTTAAGCATTAGATGAGTCCCTATTTGGGAGAGTAGGATTACTAAATAAACGAGAAGATAATGCCATGTCGCTCATCATGCGAGACCAATGCTCCTCCGTAGATTTGAATCGATCATCACTTTGTTGCCTCAAACGGGAAACCTCTTGCTCTGCTCGTTGTTGCACCTCCGTAGATTTTGATGCTCTCTTCGGCAACATGATCGGACACTATAGGCAAATTACATGTCATATCTTTATACAAGGTTGAAGCTTCAGATCCCAATCCATACACACTTTATTTTTTTGCTCCACCCACAATATCAAAGTACTTGCGATTTTTATCAACTTTTTGATCTTCTGATGAATTATCTATTGATCCCGAAAGAGCAGTAGCTATGACAACATTCATTTTATCCTAAAAAATACAAATAATCAGCCAACAAAAACAGTATGAAGCAAAAAAAATGCTAAAACTATTTATTAATAAGTAGAAGGTAGATGCTACAGGTATTATTGAATGATGTTAAAGTATAAGAGAAGGAATTGTAAGAGCTACTAGTAGTACTGCTAAAGTTTCTGTTTTTAGTTAAGTATTGAGAAGGGTCGGGTTGATAAATTCATGATTTCTATACTTTAAACCATATTCAAAGTATTTCAACCAGCCCATGTAGTTTAGGAAAACCCCACGTACCTTAGATTTTGTAGTTAGAAAAATGGAATCTGAATCTTAATCAATTTCTTGGAATTCTTGGACTTAGAGGCTTGAATTCTTAATTTTTGATGAAGACCCTAATTTGATCTTGTTCTTGAGAGTGGAGAGGGTTTAGTATGTCGAAAACTAATATAACATGTATTATACTGCTTAGGGTAGATTTATATTCATGACGGGTAGGTTCTAGGGTGAGGAAAAGACCAAAATAACCCTAAAGAAACAAAAAAAGTTACAAAAATTTCTGCCAGTTGACAGACTGATATGCTGAAATAAAATGGGCATAATTTTTTACTCCGATGTTGAATTTGAAAAAAATCAATTGCGTTGGAAAGAAGACTCAAAGACCTTTCATTTGATACATAGAAAGCCACCCAGTTATTTATATAACAGAAGCTATGGTCGACAAATATTGACCCAAGTTGAAGTATTCACTAAAACTTAATCGATGAAATTATTTTCAACTCGTCTTAGAGTTAGGAGATTCTTGTGACCTTAATTCATATTCAAAGGTTTTTCCACACTATAGGAGTGATCACCACACATACATTAACAAGGAATAATTTAGTTCGAGTCTATACGCATAGGAACGATGGTCTAAATTCTAGCCCGAAAGTACGGGATGTTATAACGTACTTAGAGTGGGGAATTTGGTGATGTACTACAACAATGTTGAAATATGGGAAATTTGGTTACAACATCTGACTTGATATATATTGCATACGTTTCACTTGTCATATCAGACGGGTTGGGAGCATGTTTCAATTTTTTAAGATCCGATGAAAGACGGAAAGGAACACAATGGGATAAGTAGAAAGTTTTCCTACAATGAAGAAAGCATGTTGGACATTAAGTATCTTTCAAAAGAGTGATGTAGTTGTCATGAAATGGATTACACATAAAGTATAAGAACAGTTTATGCTAACAACTTGAAAACAAGATGGACGAGCTACTAATGTTTTACTACAATTGCATATAACATTACACATTCTGCAGGAATACACACATTCCTTGTGATTCAAAATGATAAGATACACAAGAAATTTATATTTAAGTGATAAAGAAAGGACACACCAGGAAAGAAGAGCCTTTGTCGCTAACAAAAATAAGATTATGTAGGAAGCTGGGTTAATGAAATAAGGGGTCCGGGAATTATTCATTTCAAATAACTTCAAATTAGTCCATTAAAACAAACCTAAAGAGCAATGCAAAAGATATTTTTGATCTTTCTACTTAACTAACAACACCTAAAAGATATACACAAGATCATAAGTCGCACAATTCAACGCTTAATAATGTTGAGGTACACCAATCAAACTTAGCGTAGATCTATGCTAAACAAGGCAAACATGGATGGCCTAGATGAATAACAAATTTACCAATTAAAATTTTCATTAGTCAAAGCTAATTAGTTTTTCACAACAAAAGTTAAGGTACTTAGAGAAACATAAAACAGAAGTAGAAAGATCATTACATGAAAATGTTGCACGCATACATAAATATTGATACAAGATCAAGTTCAAACACAAGAAGCAAACCACAACAAGAACAACAAGATGTCAATGACAATACTAGTGAATCAAAATAGGCCACACACGACTTCACTAGACGTCAAGATTTCAACAAAACCCAGATTTTTAAAAGTACAAATTGCAACAAGTGTAGTGAATCGAAATTGGCCCCACACGACTTCACTAC
This sequence comes from Capsicum baccatum var. pendulum, assembly GCA_030864225.1. Classification (NCBI taxonomy): domain Eukaryota; kingdom Viridiplantae; phylum Streptophyta; class Magnoliopsida; order Solanales; family Solanaceae; genus Capsicum; species Capsicum baccatum. The sequence continues at coordinate 112,377,536 of CM061555.1, read as the reverse complement.
TTCAAGATACAAACAACAAGTCACTCTACGTGCAAGATCAATATTGATCTCATGCTTTCAAGAACTAAAGAATGAGAAGCTTATTAGCAAACTTACATTAATGCTCTTCGACTTCGTATCGACAAATCGGCCAACCCTTTTTTGATGTAACTTCTTAAATATCTCCCATGAATTTAGTTCACGGTCCATTTCGGTTGCGTGGAAAAAAATTCACTGATAGTTTACAAGGTCTACTCAATAAAGTGAGACCGCTAGAAAGTAGCAGGATAACTTTTACCTGCAAAACTGAACGTTACCAATCAGAAGTGAAGCTGCAGCTAAAGAATAACTGATGCAAACTTAAAAAATATTGTCTATAGCAAACCCATAGCTGCGGCTAAAGAACAAGCTCAGTTCTGTTCCTCTTTTACATGAACCAAATAGCAAGAGCTGCTTAAATAGGGTATAAGCTATATTTTGACTTCGAAAGAAAATTCACCAGAAAGTAATTAGTAAAACAAAAAATTCTAATAGCCTGAATAAAAGTTATACAGGTTGCTTTTTATGTATTTTGTTTATTTCCCAAATTGTCACAAGAGTTTTGGTAATTCACTTCAATGTCCATGATTTCCTGATTTTCATTGGCTATTGGTAATTCACTTCTGGAGAAAAGAATGTATATATTTCTCACTACTGGTTTGGCGTCAAAGCGACCAAAATCAACTTCAGCTCTTCTTGGTTCCTGCAAATAATTCACACACACAGCACCAAGCAGAACTTGCTCGTCAAAAGAATGAAGAAGTTGCTCTTCGTTTTGCTGGCGGAGGAGCATTTACCTGGGAATAGCAAGGGTGCTGCCAGCTGCTAAGGCCTACTCCCTTATAAGGTCTAAAGTTTATATGCTAATCCGATTGTAAACCCATCTAAACGTCTAGCTATAAGCAGGACATAGACATTAGGCAACCACAACATTATTAAGCCACTAAGAAAATATAGCATGGATGACATAATAAGCATAGGGCGATGACCAACATTGTCAGCTATGGATACAGAACAAATTATGACAAGGAACAACCCCATCAGTGTCTTCTGACCCTAGAAACAATCCTATGAGTTCCAACAAACAACAAAACTCACGATACATCACTAGTTAAGGGCAATTCTATTGGAATCAATCTATTCCATACCCCAACAAGCAAAAAAAATGACCTAATCCATACCTCAATAAGTTGAAAAGGAAAGAAATTGAGATAAATTATCTCAATAAGTTGAAGAAGAATCGAAATTGAGATGAACTAAGTGCTTGCGGAAGAAGAATGCGACTGCTTTTGGAAGAAATTGAATGCCTATGAAGAAAGGAGATGAAAAATTAAGGGTTTTGAGTGTAGCCCTTAACTAGAATACCCTGTTCTTCTAATTGAAAAAAAAATGATGTAAAAAAAAGAGGGAAAATGAAAAATATTTTAGAGGGAACCCAATTTTGTTTTTTGATGGAAATATATCTGTCACAAGTAATTTTTTTTTATAATTTTTATTGTGACCGAATAAATCCGTCATAATTTTTTATAATATTAATTACTTTTTTGAAAAAAAAATTGTGATGGAATGTTCAATCTGTCACAAATTTAGTGACAGATTTGTGACAGAAAGTTATTATTTTTTCTCATCAACTTTAATTTGTGACAAAAATATTTCTGTCACAAAAATTATATTTAAATCTGTCAAAAATTTATCACAAATTTGTTACTCTTTCAATATTTATGTGAAAATAAAAAAATTAAAAATTTTATATTTATGCAAAAAAAATCCATCATAAATGCATCAAAATTCTGTCACAAATTGTGACAGAAGTGTTCCGTCACAATTTAACTATTTTCTTGTAGTGATATTCTACATGACTTGATATACACGTGCAACGCACGTGGTGTAAACTAGTACTATATTAAAAGTCTGAAGATCAATATTATTTGAATTTTTTTATCCTTCATTAAAATCTCTAGTTTAAATAATATTGTCTTTTTAATATCTTGTGAAAAATTAAAAAATTGCCATTTGCTTGTTTTGCGTATAAGTTCCTTTCAATTTCTCTTTGTGAAAAATTAAAAAATTGTCATTTGCTTGCTTTGCGTATAAGTTCCTTTCAATTTCTCTTAGTTCCAACCAATTATGATTCATTATAAATTTAGTGTTTTGTGTGTTATTGATGCCTCAGATACTTTGCAATTACCATTGTTTTCATCGGGTGAAAATCGTTTTCACCCTCCAACTTTGCTTTAAAAATCAACTCTACCCCCCCCCCCCCCCTCCCGTCCCCAGTATTGAATAATAATCATATGTATATATATATATAATACCTCTTTATATTATATATAATATGTATTTTTTAACCTAGGTATTTATAACATTTTCTTTAAGTTTATTATCATAAGTTAATAATATTATTTATAAATTTATCATAAAATTTGATGTTATTTTTTAAGATCGTTATTTCAATATTATACGTATTAGAGCGCCATCTGGTGTGAGGTGTAATTATAATAATTCGAGGATAAAATTCATGATTGTGTTATCCTGCGTTTGATTAGAAGTATTAGCTAGTCTCAAAATTATTTATAGCACCATTTATACCACAGTGATGGGATAAATTATCATATATACATATTGGTACAACTTTTTTCGGGATAACTAATCCTAGAATAACTTGTTCCCAACCAAGCCACTCTTAAGTTGTATATGTGTATGTACATTCATGTGCGTATATATTTTTTTGTTTCACCATTCTCTTACTGCATCCGTTTCATGTTACTTGACTTTTGTTGACATGACACAACCCTTAAGAAATAGAGGTATATTTTACTGAATTAACCTTATTAATGATACTTTAAAATTTTTAAATTTATCTATACTACTACTTTATATAGTTATTTGATACTAAGGATAAAAAAGACATACAATTCTCTTGATTTTATAAATTGGATAAGAAAATTTAAACAACTATTTTTAGTATGAGAGTCAAGTGATAAGAAATGATATTATAAATAAATAAGATGTGAATTTCATTAATAGAGTATTACGTAAATTATAATTTATCAAAATAAATATAATCTTTAAGAATTCGGCCTTATTTTTATTCATTATTTTATATTTTCTACATTGAAATATGTTTATAAAATTAATATTATTTATTATTATTACTTATAAAATAAATATTAGATTTTTGATTATTATTAATAAAACTAATTTCCTTATTATGTTAATTTACTTCATTATAGATCATCATTAGCTTATGTACTTAATTAGTATTTCTCACTTTTTTTCGTTCAGAAGATAATATTCATGTTTTTATGAAAAATTTGTTATATGAATTTTAAAAAAATAAAAATATGATGATTTTAAAGAAGTAAAGAAAAAAATTGATGGTGCGAGAGTACAATAGGCATTTTAAAAATTCAATTAAGATAAAAAGGAGGAATATAACTATTGATCAAAGTTGAGGGAAGAGTTTGATTTTTAAAATAAAGTTGAGGAGGGAAAATGATCTTCACCCTTTTTTATTTGAGTTTTATTTTTGTACTTATAGTTATTAGGTTTAATTTGTAGGGTTTTAGAGGTGACAATTAGATTTTATTATCATGTTTATTCTTAATTTAGGTTTAGATATAATTTCTATGTTCCCACTTTGCTAAGTATGTTAAATTTGTATAAAAAACATGAAACATTATGACATTAAAGTTCTTGTAATTAAATTAAATTTACTTATAATTTCTGGAGAAAGAAAATAAGAATTTTTGTATTTACAATTTATACTCGTTTTTAAGTTTAGAAATATTTAACTTAGGTTAAAGTTGTATAAGGAACATGAAACATCTAAAGTTCTTGTAATTAAATTAAAGCTACTTATAATTTTTGGAGAAATAAATGAAACTTTTAGTAGTTACAGGTTATACTCCTTTTAAATTTAGAAATATTTAACTTAGTTTAAAATTGTTATTTTTATTTTGTATTTTTTTAATTTTTATTTTGTCAAAATATATGTATTATTTAAACTATGGGATAAAAACGTAAATGACCATTTGGCCGAAATTAATTCCATCAAAATGGCCAATGACTTGGCAATTCCAGAAGGTAACCATTTTGGCCTTTGATCGGTTACCTCTCTCTTCTTTCTTTTTTTATTTAATCTTTTTCTTATTTTATGTATTTAATTTCTAATGTCAATTATTTTGGTTATTGGTTTTGTCATTTCCAAAAAGTAGCCTTAAGGCCTTTTGTTTGCTCCACTTTATTTTTTAAGAACTTTCCCTGATTCATTTTTTAAATTGCTGTTCTTTTCTATTCTAATGTGTCACTTTTATTAAAATTTTTTGTTTCTTCATTTGTTATTAAAAAAAAAAAACGTTGCTATTATATGGCTTTTTTATTGCTTTTGTATACTTTTTTTCCAACTCTTTTATTTTTTTAAAAAAAATTATTCTTTTAATTGAATTATATTGAAACAATACAAGACATATCTAAATATATACAATTTAATATAATAGTGATATAAATATATTTATGCAATAGTGATATAGTTTCTATGCACATTCTGTACACATACATATATTTTATAATAATTTTATAATTTCTATACACATCATACACAAAAAAAATGTCATATACTATACCATATAGGTACAATCCTTATACCTTATTGATATAGTCCTTATAACCATATTGATACAAATCTTATACCAATTGATACAATCTCTATGACATATTGATACAGTCCCTATACTACATTTACAGATATATAAATAATGTACACTTATAGATAATTATTTAGATACATATTCTGTACGATAATGATGCAGTTTCTATACAGTTATATAGTTTTTATACAATTATACAGTTTTGATACACGTTCTATATAATACTTATACGATTTTTCTTACACACTCTATACAACAATTGTAAGATTTTTATACATATTTTATATGATCTTTGGCTGCAATTATTATCCGAATACGTATTTTATACAACAATTACATAGTTTCTATACACATTCTATACATACATATTTAATATAACGAGTATACAATTTCTATACATATATCGTATAGAGTTACAAATTTTTTATAATAACTATACCATTTTTATTCAATTTTATTTAATTGTTATTTTTAAACACATTTTGTACATTTTTCATACATTTATCTTATATTGATACATATTCTATTTAATAATTATATATTTTTTTATAATTATATTTAATTATTTTATTTTTTAAATAAAAAAAGTAGAGTATTTTTCAGTTAAAAAATTGTAGCGAAAAAAAAAACTGAAATATTATTAGAAAAGGACCGAATGATCTAAGTTGGAAAAGACTGAAAATGGCCGAAATGGCTCAATGACCATCGAATGACATTAGTTTGGCCGACAGGACATAAGATGTCCATAGGCCCAAACTTGGATCATTAATTTAAAATGGATCCGATCATGTCATTTTTCCTTAAAATATATGATTAGTAATTTAAAATTTACATTAAATAATTTAAGATAAACATACGACACACGTTTTCATAAATAAGTGGAAATAGAGCTGCAAGTTACGATAAAAATGGGTCACAAGAGGGACGATCCAATCTAATGCCAGATTTGCTCGGAGGAAAAAGGGAGTTGTGATTCACTTTCATTTCATGTGCTCTTTCTCGATCATGACTCAAGACCGCTCACCAACATGCATGCAATGACATGAAGATGACCTCATGGATGGAACTGAGAATAGAAAAGAGATAATCTAAGGAAAACTATTACCTTGAGCTGAGTCTGAGTTTACAGATAAAAGGTGAGGGTACTTAGTACGCATGTCTGCTTCTGCTTCCCAAGTAGATCCCTCAACGGACTGATTCCACCAAAGAACTTTGACCAAGGGAACTTTTTTGTTCTTTAGTCTGCGAATCTGACGATCTAAGATTTCGACTCTCTTCGTAAGAAAAGTTGTCTTGGACATATGTACTTTCTATAGGAACAACCATAGCTGGGTCCCCAATACACTTTTTTAACAAGGACACATGGAACACTGGATGCACTGAATCCAAATCTGCGGGCAGCGGGCAGCTCAAGTTCATACGCTACCTTTCTAAATCAACTCAAGATCTTGTAAGGGCCTATATATCGGGGAATGAGTTTTCCCTTTTTGCCAAATATATTAACTCCTTTCTTGGGAGAGATCTTCAAATATACCGAATCTCCAACCTCAAACTCAAGATCTTATCTCATCACATCTGCATAGGATTTCTGACGACTCTGGGTTGTCTTAAGCCTCTCTCTACTTAACTAAAATTTCTCCAAAGCTCGAACACTGAATCTGTCCCTATCAACGCAGTCTCACCTACCTCAAACCAATAGGAGATCTATATCTTCTCCCATAGAGAGCCTCAAATGGAGTAATCTGAATACTGGAATGATAACTGTTATTATAAGCAAACTCAATCAATGGCAAGTGATCATCCCAACTACCTTTAAAGTCGATAACACAAGCTATCAACATATCCTCTAAGGTCTAAATGGTCCTCTTTGCCTGACCATCTGTCCGAGGGTGAAAGGTTGTACTAAGATGAACTTGGGTACCAAGGCCTCTCTGAAAATCCTTCCAAAAATAAAAGGTAAACTGAGTACCCCTATCTGAAATGATGGACAACGGGACTCCATACAACCTAACCAACTCTCTAATATAGATCTTGGAATAATCCTCGACTAAATAAGAAGTATGGAATAGTAAGAAATAAGCTGATTTGTTCATTCTGTCCACAATAACCCAAATTGAATCATGCTGGGGATGTGAACGAGGCAACCCTATCACAAAATCCATGTTCACCTCTTTCCACTTCCAAGTGGGTATGCTGAACTCTTGCATAGATCCACTAGGCCTTTGGTGCTCAACCTTAACTTATTGACAATTAGTATACTTGACTACAAACTCTGCAATATCCCTTTTTATATCTCCCCACCAATAAATTTCCCATAAATCACGTTACATCTTAGTATCTCCTGGGTGAATAGAGTAACGCATACCATGTGCTTCTGCTAAAATCCGTTGTCTCAAACCATCTACACACGGCACACACAGTCTACCCTGACAACATAAGACACCATCTACCCCTTGGGAGAAAACCACTACTTTCTGATCTCTGACTGACTCCTTCAACTTAACTAGACTGGGGTCCCTATCTTGCAGTTCTTTCACTTCGACAACCAAAAAAGATTCCGAACTATTCTGAACCCATACACTAGCCTCAACTAAGTCAACCAAATGAACTCCTAATCTAGCCAACTGATGAACCTCTTGAACCAACTTTTTCTTATCATTCTCAACATGAGCCACACTACCCATAGACAATGTGTCACTACATTGGCCTTACCCGGATAATACAAAACACTCATATCATAATCTTTCAATAATTCTAACAACCTTATATGATGAAGATTTAACTTTCTCTACAAAACCACATACTGTAAATTTTTGTGATCCGTGAACACATCAATAAGCACCCCCTACAGATAATGCTTCTAAATTTTCAAGGCAAACACAATAGCTGCTAACTCAAGATCATGGATAAGACAATTCTTTTCATGGGGCTTAAGCTATCTAGAGGCATATGCTATGACCTTACCTCTCTACATCTGAACACAACCCAAAACAACTCTGAAAGCATCACAGTAAACAACAAACCTATCTGAACCATCTGTCAAGGTCAAACCTGGGGCTGAGGTGAGTCGAGTCTTCAACTCCTGAAAACTCTTCTCACAGAAATGTGACCACTAAAAATTGACTTTCTTCTAAGTCAATCTAGACGTGGGGGATACAATAGATGAAAACCCCTCAATAAACCATCTGTAATAGCCACCCAAACCCAAGAAACTCCTGATATCTAATGGAGAAATGGGTTTGGTCCAGTTTCTCACTACTTCTGTCTTTTGAGGGTTAGCTCTAATGCCATTATCGAAAATAATATGGCCAATGAAAGCTACTGATATTAGCCAAAACTCGCACTTACTGAATTTAGCAAATAACTGATGGTCTCTAAGAGGCTGCAATACTATTCTAAGGTGGTCTGCATGGTCATTTTCATTACGGAAATAGACAAGGATGTCATCTATGAAAACTATAACAAACATGTCCAAGTACTGCTTGAACACTTTGTTCATCAAGTACATGAAAGCTATTGGGGCATTTGTAAGACCGAAAGACATAACTATAAATTTGAAGTGACCATACCGAGTCCTAAAAGCTATTTTTGAAATGTCACATTCTCTGACTCTAAGCTGATGATAGCCGAATCTGAAGTCTATTTTAGAGAAATAACTGGCACCCTGAAGTTGGTCAAACAGGTCATCAATTTTGGAGAGTGGATACTTATTCTTGATCATGACTTTGTTCAACTGATGGTAATCGATGCACATACGAAGAGAACTGTCTTTCTTTCGCACGAAAAGGACTAAAGCACCCCAGGGGAACACTGGGCTCGATGGATACCTTATTTAAGAGATCTTTCAACTGTTATTTTAACTCCCTAAGCTCTGTTGGAGCCATTCTATAGGGCGGAATAGAGATAGGCAGGGTATCTGGAAGGAGATCTATTACAAATTTAATTTTCCTTTCGGGAGAAACTCTGGGAAGATCTTTGAGAAACACATCTTGAAATTCCCTCACTACTGAAACTAACTTAAGATTGAGAGTCTTTAAACTAGATTCTTTAACTAGAAAAAGATGGTAGACACCTCTTAGACATCATTTTTGTCGCTATACGGTACGAAACAAGCTGAACCCTAAGTGCTAAAGTACTACCCCTTCATTCTAGGACTAGTTCATTCAAAAATTAAAAATGAACAACTATGTTTCTATAATTAACTGAATCATAACATGAGTGGAGCCAATCCATGAAGAGAATGACATCAAAATCTGTTATCTCTAACTCCACAAGGTCAACTGAAGTGACTTTCTAGGATATTGTGATTGGACAATTCCTGTATACCTGCTTGGATATAATAGAGACACCTACTAGGGTAGACACTGAAAAGGGTTCTGCTAAAGTCTCAGGACTGACAGCGAAATCAATAGCTATGTAAGGGGTTACAAAAGAAAGAGAATCTCCAGGATATAAAGAAGCATAAATATATCAATAAAAGACCTTCAACATACCAGTAACCACATCAGGAGAATTTTCTTAATTCTGCTAAGATTGAAGTGCATACAATTTGTGTAGGTGTTGACCACTGGTGGCACTAGAAGCGACACCCTACTGAGTCGGGCAACCAGATAAAACTAAGGGACGACTGAACTGACCCTGCTGCCCCACTCTATGGGCAATCCATGCCCCTGTGTCCTGGATTTCCACACCCAAAACATACATCACAGCTAGCTCCATACGCACCCTGATAGTTTTTATCGCATTTCTGGCAAAGGGGATTTGTGCGACTATTGTTCACACTTTCTTGGGGCTTAGGGCCCGACGCCCTATCCTGATTATCATTTTTGAACTTCAGCGCTGGCAAACTAGCTGAAGATGGAGCTGGGGCTGAAGATTTCTAACGGAATTGAGGACAGTTACCACCTTCCGACCTCGGCTGAGCAAAATTAAAGCTACTTGTTCTAGCCCTCTTGTTCTCTCTTTCCTTCTTAAACTTTTGCTCCTCAATCTGTTGAGCATGGACCATCAACCCAGACAAGTTCATCTCCTTAATCAACATCGCGGTCCTTCACTCTTTGACCATGCTATCAGCTAAACCAGAGATAAAATTACTCATCCTAGACCTATCATCGGACATCACATTAGGAGCATACCTGGCTAGCTGAGTAAACTTAAGAGAATACTCCTTCACACTCATATTTCCCTATCTCAAATTAATAAACTCCTGCACCTTAGATTTCCTTATCTCTAAGTAAATAACCTATTTAAAAAGCCATTGCAAACTCTTTCCATTAAATAAACCTTGCATCTGCCCTTCTATCTCCCTTTCACTACTTATACCAGGTGTAAGAAATATCCTACAACTGGTAAGCACCCAACTCTGCACTCTCACTAGAAGTCACACCCATAATATCAGTTACCTTCTGAACTATGTCGAGGAACTCCTGCCGATCCTCATCAGACTTAGATCCCAAAAATAGAGGAGGGTTTATTTAGTTAAAGTTTCAAATCCTAGATGTGACAGTACTAGCCACCGAAACGGCTAGGATGGCAGCCGACTGATTATTCTGGGCTGCTACTAAGTGAGCTAAAGTAGTGAATGTAACTCTGAATTTGGCATGGGATACATGCTTGTTCAGGGGATCTTTCTGAACAAGTAGAGATGCAGGCTGATATCCATTTCTCCTTTTGTTATTCTTTCTGGGAGAGATGTCTTGCAAATGGAAAGAATATTGAATAAGAAAGAGGGTTTAAATTGAGCTCATGCTCACTCGCACGAAATGAATACTAAAAAAAGAGAAACTTTTCCTAAAACATCTTGTAGCCTCTTGTCCATAAGTCTGGTGTGCTTCACACTCATACATAAGACTCTATTTAATGCGGCTTTCAGACTCCCTAGGACACCTTACAACCTTAGTCTCTAATATTAAGTTTGTAACGCTCCAGGACTACACCCTGGACGCCATGCGGTGCTTACAATCATAAGTGACCACAAGCTAACCCATGAGCTGGTACCTATTGAGAACACTAAACAAACTGGTAATAAAGGGTACACATGTGTGGAAAACAAAGCTGGATAGGCCATAAGGTTTAAACATTTAAAAATATCTCTGAATTAATATACCTTAAAAACAAATATCTAAAAACAATACTGTAAAGACTGTTAATAACAACTGATAACTGACTAACTATCTGAAAGTGTCTGAAAGCCTCTAACTGACTGAGTGGGAAGTTGATGGGACAAGTCCTTAACTAACTTCGGCTAACTATTGAACTGAAACACTGAAATAAACATAAACAGTCCTCGAAATATGAGGACTCACCACTGCTGCTGGTGCACTGGGATATCTAGGTGCAGTCGGGAACCTGAGCGTCTGAACCTATGATATGAGATATCATAGTGTAAGAAATGAGTATGTGCTTAGTACTTTGAATGTAGTGGTATGCTAAATAAGGTTAGGATGATATGCATGGCTCATATGCATGAATAATAACTAACTAAATAAAAAGAATAAGATAATTGGTATATACTATGCGAGAAAGCTGTAAAATTTGAGAATACAAGACCAAGCATATAACATAATACTGGGATAGTCTGTAAACTAAAATACTGATACTGAACAACTAATAACTATATGCCTTGGTCAAGCAAGCCTAAAACTGAGTTCTGAACTGAATACTAAACTGAGACTATGGGAGCTATCATCTAACTGACATGCCCCAATAAGAGCTAATTAAGGTCTAACTTGTGACCTCAGTTGGAAGGGTGTCATTATCATACCAAGAATACTAATACTGGCTGTATGGATCCACTAAAATAAAGTTCCGAAGGACTAAAGAGTCACCCTCTACTGGCAGGTGCTCTAGTGAGATATATGTCAACCCTCAACTGGTAGGTTAATATCTCTAACCTACATTAGCTACGTAGTTTTGGAATGCAGGGACTGCTACTAAAGGTCACACCTTCAACTGACAGGTGAGCCCCCATCTCTGGGTTTGCTCGATGCTAAATTCTACTCCCAACTTAACTGACTCAAATACTAAACTGATCTAAACTTGACTAATAAGATAACTGGCTGAACTAATAATACTCATATATGATTGAAAAACCATTCTAAAAGTACTAAGACTAATTAAACAACTAAATTTTGGGTATTCATAACCCCTCAGAACACGATAACATTAACAGTAAAAGCATACAAAAGCTTCAAAAGTATAATAAGTAGTCATTGCTCAAAATTCATCTCTTATACATTTCATCAAACACTTGAAATTCATGAACTTAGGCTTGAGAATAATTTAAACATATGGGAATAACATAATCATAACACTAAAACCATACATTGTGGGATTTAACATGAAATTTCATGTTTTTTTTTTTAATTTAATTTTTGATTTTATTAATAATTCTATGAAAACTCAACAAAAGTAATATTTACAAAGATGGACCAACCCATCATAATTGTAAAAAGTAAAAGGGGCCAAATCCAATATCCAAAATACCCGGCCCATCCCTAAATTTTTCAGACATATAAATCCATTCCTAGGGTTTCCTAATTTAGCCCCTCTCCATAATTTCTGCGTCTTCTTCAGTTTCTCAAGTGAAAAATGGTGACTCACCATCTGAATCTCTAACTCTTCTTATTCCTTCTGTGGATCTTCAATAATGTGTCTTGGAATCAGCTTTCTGAGTAAGTTTCCTCTAGACTTTCGAGTGAGTAGCTCATCTTCCAACTGAATAGCTAATTTTCTCCTTTTTTGATTACTCCATTGATTTCTCTGTGTTTCTTCAGCTGTGATCTCTGTTTGATGGATATTATTATTGATTTTGGTGCTGATTTGAGTATCGAAGATTCTTGGAGTTGAATTCAGGTATACTTCAATCCACTTCCTCTTATCTTTTGCATGTTCTTCACCCTAACTCTATTTTATTGATAGTTGTAGCATGGATGGAGATATAGAGATGCTCGAACCGTCAAAACTCTTGAATTAACAACTGCAGGTGTATTAGATTTACTTGACCCTTCTCCCCTTCTAAGAGTACTTTTTGATGGATGAATTTGTATAAATTAGGCAATTCTTGGTTATAACTGTTGGCCTCATAGATTGTACATAGATGCTTGTATTCTCTGGTAGTATCTGTAGTCTTCAGCCTGTTCATGATCTTGCTTTTGTTGCTGCTAATCTAATGTAAGGACACTGTAATTTGTCACTATTTAAAATCTTCCTGCCCTGTAATTCCAGCTGATGAAATGAAGTTATGTTGAAATTTTCTTTTTCCATTGCTGCATTTGCTAGATGATCTGCCAACTGATTCTCTTTTCTCCTTATGCGTTGATAAACTACTTGCTTGTGTTTCAACTCCATATTAATTTTTTCCACGGTGTCCATTAAATTCCAAGGACAAACCCATTCCTTAGTCAATATCTTAAGCATAAACATAGAATCTGTTTGAATAATGACTTTTTTGAATTGGGAATGCCCACAATTAATAATTTCTTTTAGAATAGCACATGCTTTTGTTTCAGTATTTGTAGTATCACCAATTTTAGCTCCCTCAGCATATACTTGTTATCCATTATTACCCCTTAGACAAAATGCAGTAGAACTCACCCTAGGATTACCTTTAGAAGCCCCATCTATATTATACTTCAACCATCCTTCATCTGGACATCTCCATTCCACTTTAATGACTGTAAGTCTTCTTTGCTCTAATTCAGTAAGAATATCTGGCCACATAATTGGAAAATTTTGTCCTGGATTTCTCACTCTTAGTAATATTCCAATATTTCTTTGTATATTGACTAATACCAATTGAGTAGACAATATTTTCCTTTCATGCTTTGAGTTATTACTTCTCCTCCATAGTTCCCATAATATCAAGCTTGGAATTGCTTGATAATATGCTCTCATTTGTCCAGAAACTTCAGCATTCCACTATCTCATGATAAGTTCTCTAATATTTTATACTGTCATGCTTATTCCTGTAAAAGAAGAAAAAAAGGACCATGTCCTGTTAGCAGTACCAGACTCAAGAAACACATGTGATGTTGTTTCTTGAGTAGGTATAGTGCAGCACCAGCACCTTGTAGGACCTTCTACTCCCCATCTCCTCAAATTATCATCTACTGCAACCTTCCCATTACAGAACCTCTACATGATAAATGTCATTTTGAAAGGCGAACCCTTCCCCCCAATCAAAAATCTTAACTGTTTGGATTATATGATCAGCAATCTCTACTGTAAATAGCTGAGTTATCACTCTTTCATCCCATTTTTCATCCTTGATTAAAGCACTCACCTTCTGATAACCCATGTCCCATTCCGTAGATTCTGTCTCCAATGTATACAAATCCTCTTCTCTTATCCAATTATCAAACCACAAATGAGAATTTCCTATTCTAATTTTCCATATTATCTGATGTTCAATCAGATCCCTTGCTTGTAACATCTTCTTCCATACCCAAGAACCTGATCATGTTTTCCATTCAACCTTATTAGGATGTATCTTTTTACAATAATTATTTTGCATAAACTTACTCCACAAGGAATCTTCTGTACAAAAATTCCACCACAACTTGCTAAATAAATCCATTGAAACAACTTTTAAATTTCTAAACCCAAGACATTCCTCATCCTCTAGAATACACAACTTGCTCCATTTGACCCAATGTCTACTTTTTCCTCCAATATGAGTGCTTCATAAGAATTGAGCAAACATTTTTTGGATAGTAGATAACACATTTAAAGGAGGGTTCATCACTGACAAACAATTCATTGGAATGCTCTGTAGAACATGTTTGACAAGGATGGCCCTACCTCCATAAAATAACAATTTTACTTTTCATCCTTGTAGCTTTCCACTAATATTGATCATGATACCCTGATAATAGTCTTTTTTCTTTCTTATATGAAAAATAGGGCACCCTAAATAAGTGAAAGGAAACTCTTTCCTTAAAATCCCTGTAGCCACTTCTGCTGTGACAACCACCCCATGAGACACTCCCCTATGCAAATACAAAGAACTTTTTTCCTTGTGTATTCTCTGACTAAAACTTTCTCATACCTCTCCAAAGTGTTAGTTATTGTCTGCATAGTTAGAAGATCAGCTTTACACAAGATAATCATGTCATTGGCAAATGCAAAATGATTCACTTTAGGGCTACCTCTTGGCATTCCAAATAGTTTAAACTCATTTGTTAGAATTAAAGATTTTAAAGCTCTAGACATAAGTTCAGCTGCTATAATAAACAAAGTGGGTGATAGTGGATCCCCTTGCTTTAATCCTCTGGTTGATTGAAAAATCCATTTGGTTGCCCATTCAGTAGAACGAATACCATTTGTTTTCCACTAACCTGTAAATCTTGTCAATCATCATGTCACTGAAGCCCACCTTCCTTAACACCTTTGTGAGAAATAACCAATCCACTTGTCATAAGCTTTCATCATATCAAGCTTTATGGCCATATTGGGGATGCTCCCTCTCTTCCATATTTCTGCAATAATTTCCTGCATTATTAAAATATTCTTTGCAATGCTTTTTCCCTGTACAAAATTTGCTTGTTCTTCTGATATAAGCTGAGGCAGAATTGTTTTAATTCTTTCATGAATAATTCTTGAAAAAATCTTGTTCACAAAATTACTCAATGAAATTGGTCTCATATCTGAAAAAGTATTAATCACTAACTTTTTGGGTAATAATACCAAATTTGTATGAGTGATAAATTTTGGTAATTCAAACCCACAAAATAAATCTATAACCATATCATGAATATCTTTACCAGTAATGTCCCAAGCATCTTTGAAAAATGCTCCAGTCATTTCATCTGGACCTCCTGCACTGGTTCTGTTCAATCCCATCACTGCATCTTTCACTTCCTGAATATCTGGTATCCTGGTCATTTTCTCATTCTGATCATTAGTTACTACTGAGGGCAACTCATTCAGCATTTTAAAATCTTCACTCCCTTTCTCTTTTGCAAACTGATGCTGGAAGAACTTCACTGCTTTTTGTGCTATTTGCTGTTGATCCTCAATCCACTATTCTAAATTTTGGAGACCTTAAGTCTGTTTTTTCTTTCTTTCACCACTGTATGGAAGAACTTAGTATTCTTCTCCCCATCTTTAAACCAATCTATTCTAGCCTTCTATCTCCAAAAGTCCTCTTCCCTTTTTAATTGCAAATTCAACTCTGCCTGAGCTTTAAATAAATTCTATCTATTCTACCCAGTAGGATTTTCTTCAAATTGTTGCTCGATAAACTTGATAATTTCTTCCAGAGTAACAATTTCCGGGAAGATGTTACCAAAATATTTCCTACTCCATATTGTTAGTGTATTCTTAATCCTTTTAAACTTTTGATGAAATATGATAAAACGGTTTCCCATTACCTTAGTGCCCCAGTTTTCTCTCACCTCTTCTAGATATATCTTCTCTTTTAGCCACATATTCAGAAACCTGAAAGGTTTATGAATATGTTCCTTAATAGTGTTAAATTGGATCTTAAGAGGAGTATGATCATAACTACTCCTAAAAAAATGCTCCACCTCTAATGCTGGAAAAAAGATCCTGAAATTTATCATTACATAACACTCAATCCAATCTCTTGAATATACACTCCTTATTAGTCCTCCCATTCCACCAAGTGTATTTGTTTTTCTTGACTCCTAAATCTTTGAGATTGCAAAGATTGATACAATGTATAAAATCTTCTGTTTCATTCACTATAACTGGTAATTTCCCTAACTTCTCTTCATCACTTACTATTACATTAAAATCCCCAGCTACTACCCATGGATCTTGGGTCATTTGTGCTAAGTCTTCCAAGGATTCCCACAACTAGAGCTCCCCCCTTGTGTGCATTTTGCATACACCAAAGAAACTAATATATTAATGCCTGTTTTTGGTTTCCCCAACTTAATGGTCAGCTATTGTTCTTCATATCTTAGCAAACTATACTCCATACCTTCTTCAATGAAAGCCCAGATTTTCCCTGATGAGCTAGCCACTGCATTATGCATTCCCAATCTCCTTTTATATTCCTCTATGATGTGGTTTTGTTGAAAAGGTTCCAATAATCCTATGAAAGAAAATTGGTTTCTTTTTCGCAAAGTAATAAGCCTAGTAAATGCTTTTTGTGCATTTACTGATCTAATATTCCACACTAAAGCATTCATTTAGACTTATTCTTGAAAAAAATTCTTGTATGTATTGTAGAAGTTTTACCTCCTTTCTCCTTCTTTTTCTGTATACCCTGAGTCAGCTTCAATTTTTCTATCTGTCTTGGTGATAAATTCCCTTCAACTCCCACCAGATCTATATGTGTAAAGGTTACTTTCCAACTAAAAACACTTGTAAACATCATGCATAATCAAAATTCCCAAAAGCTTCATGAAAATAACTCATTGTAAATGTATGAATTCATGATTTACAGCACAAAAATAGGTAATTGGACTTCATGGGTGAAAAGGTCCGATGAACATTTAACATACTTTAAGGTTTTAATATTGCAAGAGAATTGACGTTTTTGATTGTTCTTGGGTGGTGAAGCTTGAATTCTTGAGTTTTCTTGAAGAAATAATAGTTGAACTTGATGAATTTGAGTGATGTCTAGGGTTTATTTTAAAGAGGAATTGTGGATATAGGGCATATAATGCCTTAACTAATGATAAATCCCATGTTTTTACGGATTGAGGCCATGGGATAAGACCTAACTGCCCCTCTGAAATTAAAATTCGTAACTAGAACGACGATTGAATCCTCACCGTGATGCGCCGAGGCCTCTATCGCTATTCCACCGCGACACGCTATATTCATGGTGACTTGCTGTTTTGGAAATCCAGACGTGGTTCAAGCCTCGTCCAAAAAATTTGAAACTTACTCGATACATGCTACTTATACCCCTGAACATGAATCAATTCAAAAACTTACGTCTCGGGGTCGAGAAGGTCACTTTAAAAATCATGGAAGTTAAGAGGCCAAAAATAAAACTAGTCTCCAATACTTAGATAAATTTTTAGGTTTTAAGCCCCTTGTACATGCACTATGGGCTGAATTGAGCTAAGACAAATATAGGCTATTACACAATGTCATGACACCACCTGAATGTTCAGAAATTTGATGAACTTGTCTATTTGGACTTTTTTTTAGGTTTATGTTATCTCAAGTTCATGTACTTCACATGCTAAAGGAAATTTTACATGTTGATTAACACCATATTGAAAACTGTTTATGAGTACATTGAAACAGAGAACATGGGAATCAAAATAAAATATACAGACACAAGCCAGTTATTGAAAACTTTTACAAGCTTATGTCAGGAGCATTGTCCAAGACAATGGCACAGAGGAAGCTACTTCAAATTCATAGCTTCCAATCTTAAATCGTGGTTCCACCTAGTTAGAATAAAAAGAGTAGTAAATACAAAACTTAATTATATTTTACAGCAGGTAAGTTAATTTACATTCTTTTTCTTTGTTTACATATGATTTGCAAACCTTTTGTGTGTGTGCGCGTGCGTATATACATATATATATATATATATATATAGCGATGTTAAAACAGATTACGTTATGTGACTAACAAAAGCATAAAAACAGATGAGGAAAATAATACATTACTTGAATTATCAGCATAGAATAAATACAAACGAGTAGTGTTGATTTCGATCCAACAAAAAAATTTTCCATATCCCATTTTCAGTGGAAAACTAAAAGATAAACTACACCTACAACTTATCTTATCATATATCAGTTGAGAATAATTCATATTTTGGCTCGTATTTTGCCTTTCTTCGAATCATACTTGCCTGTTTATCTGTATGGATGAATTTTCATTATCTTGGAACATCTAATGTTACTTTTAAAGTGTTAAAGATTTGAAATTTTCTTGAGCTACTGGTGTGATTGAAATTGGTTATTAGCAGTTTTGTTGCTTCTTTATCTGGGTATGAAGATTTGACTCATAATGATATTCATTTTTTTCTGAAAGCATCTGTGTGAATGTAACAAACGATGTTGTAATAGAGTGTCCAGTCAAACTACATTGGATAAATTAGGACGGAGAGAGTCTTCCATGTGTCTTCAATATAGCTTAATTGACACTAAGAGAGCAATCTGCAAATGGAACTCATATTTCATAATCTATGTGTAGCTATCAGTTAATTTCTTTCAAACTCTTTCATTTGACAAAGAAGAATAGGCAGCCGCATCACCAACTATGCTCTATTATCAAATAAGTTGTGTTTTGAACTTTAGTATTTCAATAACTTGATTTACTCTAGATTCTCCTTAGCGGCCAGGCCATAGATAACCGATCGACCAATCTATAGGAATACATTAAAAATTATTTACTTTATCAGCATATACAAGTTAAATATATTTTTTTAAATCATTAAGTTTACCATAACAGCTTCTGCGCCTAGCGCTAACGCCTTGAATATGTCTGTTCCTCACCTAATTCCTTCATCAAGACGTACTGGAACTTTACCTTGAACAGAATGAACCATCTAAACCATTGGAGAATAAGAAGGTCTAAGGAATCTAAGCAAGTCACCATACATACTAACACTTGAATGTTTAGGACCTAAACAACATAATTGAACTTCCAGTTGAAAAGAATTTAAAGAATTGAAAATAACATTGTATTTCAAATCTTATTTCTTAGTCATATCCAAACAAATACAATGAAATACAATGAATTTAAACATGATATCCTATGAAATGAGACATCAAACATGAAACAAAGAAAATCACCACTTCAAGAACAAAAGTAGTTGCTGGAGTGTAATCTAGCTGTCTAGATCCATGATTAGAGACGATAATTTCTGCAACTCCTGCTTAGATGAAATGCTCAATTGGTGAGACTTGGTAGGAAAGTCAAATCAATTGGTCGAAGAAAGTAATTTTCTTGGCTCAATTTGTGGATTCAACAAAGACCCAATTCTTATGGTCTAAAGGAAAATCCTATAAATTTACATCTTGTAAATCAATCTAATCTAGTTAGAAATAGATGAATCAAATAGAATCTTCTTCTTCTATTAGAATAAAGAATTGACAGAAACTCAAAGCAGAACAAAGAATTGATAGAAACCTTAATGCAAAATCCAAAAAATATTACACAAAAAGAAAAAAAATTATAAGTTAAAATAATAATTAAAAGTTAAAGACGATATAATATTAATTAATCATTTAACAAAAACATATACCTGATTCTACAACATCATATGTAGAAAGCAAGCAAAAGAGTTAGTAACATTATGCTTGCTCCTTTTGTCTCTTGTTTAACAGAGAAGAGGGGATTGCTACGTGTGTGGTAGAAGTACCATGTGTCTATCCAAGAAAAAATATGTAATACACGTAGATAACCTAAATACATATCATCTGTAATGTAATGACCAAAATGCCCTTGATTTAATTTTTTTTTGACAATTTACACACATGTCGAAACCAACGTTTATAATTATAATAATATATAAAAGAAGTTATAATTTTGTTCTTCTGTAGTTTTTTCCTATTTTGGTAGGTCATAAATATAGCAGTAAAAACATAAAATGTATCACACCTTGCAAAAATATAAAAGTCTATTATATTTTCTTTGAGAATTATGGTGTTCGGGACCAACTTAATTTCATGCATATCAACTAAATTTATGGGGTATATGTCACCTATCACCAGTAACAAATATTATATAACTTTATTCACTAAGATTAGAATATAAATGAGGAGAATCACCTATTATATCTTAGATTTTTATTATAAAAAGGGAAAGAATAAATAGGCATTTATATGATTGTTTGTTTAATTAATTTTCTAAGTGAAAAAATCATTGCATACAAATAGAAAATAAATGAGTACATTCACAGATCAAAATGAAAAGATAATTAAGAGAAAAGAGCTAGTAAGAAAGAGAAAAGGCTACCTACTATGTACATTTTATGATAGAAATAAAGTAGAGTTATGAGACAAAGAATATCTCAAATTTCCAAAAAAATTTATGAAACAAAGCATGCCTGATTCAATGTTCATGCAGGTTTGTGTTGGCCGTGGATTGATAATTTTTTTCTGTTGTAAGTGAATCACTTAAAGTG
The DNA here is from genome assembly GCA_030864225.1 of Capsicum baccatum var. pendulum. NCBI lineage: Eukaryota > Viridiplantae > Streptophyta > Magnoliopsida > Solanales > Solanaceae > Capsicum > Capsicum baccatum. Next base: position 112,356,800 of record CM061555.1, on the reverse strand, counting down.
GTCACATCAATCAAAGAAGAGTTAGGCCACACTTATTATTAATTCCACAGTACATCTCATTGCACCATTTGAGTAATTCGAGAAAGTGACTCTCTCTTTCACTTATATATATATATTCTTGTCTCGTGTTGCTTCTCAGAATATAGGACTGCAAGAAGTTGGAAATAATGAGTAACTGATTACCAGTTAATTAGTTGGTTTTAAATAAGTAATTAGTTTTGCCAATTGAGTAGTATACATTTTCATGAAATGAATAAATGAGAAGATAAGATGAATGCATTGGGATTGTAATTGAAAGCTGATGGAGCTTTTCAATTTCCATTAGCTTAACTACAATAATTATTTAATAATTATTAATGATAGTCAATAAATAGAGTAAAGTATTGTTAACTTTTTAATTTGAAAATAAGAAAAAACATCATTTTAGCCTGATATTTTAGTTGAACACCTTCAGAGAAAAAATGCTAAACCCTTCCCTGTCCTAATACATCACACTATGATAAAAATTTGTTCGGATTATGGCCTTAGCCATTGGCCAGCCTCTTCCAGTAGTGGAGACTGGCCTAACAACAACATCTATGCTTGGGAGTTACAAAAAATTAAAAAATTACGTATGCTGATACTATCAAACCAATGCCACAGACTCATGAGATATCATTGAAGCAGATTGCATATTTGCATGGAGAGCCTAAAGTGGTTTGGGAGGAGGAGGAGATTAATCAAATGATCATTAACGAAGACCTACAATATGCAGTGATTGAAAAATTTTCATACAGATGACCTGAAATTCAAGTTTTAAGAAAATTGATTCCCAAGCAATGTGAATTGAAAGGGAAAGTCAATATTGAGTTACTGAGTAATAAATACATCTTAATGAGGGAAACAAGATTGGACAATTATATACACTTGCTCTCCAAACCTCAATTCTATATCACACATAATCATTGGTCATACCCAATGCGTACACTTAAGCAAGATCCATTATTTAATCCTAAGGAGGAAACCTCTATTGTTATTGCATGGATATCGTTTTTAGCATTACCACCAAACTTTTTTGGGAAGGAGGCAGTGTTCTCACTGGGAGCGACAGTAGATAAACCTTTGCAAGTAGACCTAGCTACTCAAAATAAAACAAGGCCAAGTTGGGCAAGAGTTAAGGTGGAATTAGATCTATTGGAGGAATTCCAAAAAGAATCTATGTTGGTATGAGAATGAAAAAAAAAAGAGAAATTGAGGACAAGTGGGTGAATATCAGATATGATTATGTGCTGAAGTATTGTAAAACCTGCAAGCTACATGGCCATAATGAGAAAGAATGTTGTATCCTAAAATCTGATTATATCCTAAAGAGGAAGAAGAAGAAGATAACAAGGAGAAGATTCAAGAAGAAGAACAACATGGCAAGAGGGAGGAATTGAATAACGAGAAAGATAGAAAAACACCGGAAGATAAAGGAAAGAAGAAAATTCATAATGAGTTCCAGGAATAAAAGAGAAAAATGGATATAGAAAAGGTAGACAAAATCATAGGGAAAACATGGAGATAAAATAGAATCCAAAACCTCAAGAGGTGTCAATTGATAACAAATTTGGAGCATTAGGGGACAATTTGGATAATATAACGGAGGACAATGAGGAGAAATGACAGAATAGCAATAAAGATATTGAAGACAAAGAAAAATAGGCAGAGAACCAACTGGAGAAGGAATCAAATATGGGCTCAAGCAGTAAAAGCAAGTAGCATGATGGTCAGGAACCATCAGGGGAACTTAATAATGTTGATGAATGTAGAATCATGTCTGAACGATCTAAAAATTTGATGAAACACGTGAAATTTTATATTTTGTGTGATTTGACTATTTTACCCCGCCACATATTTGCATTATGATTTTTTGGGGTGCGGGAGTGATTGACATGATTTTCAATGTATTTTTGTACCATTTACGCGATATTGTGGTTTTTGGATTCAAGAGCCTTATTTAGACTTATGAGGATATCTTTTGATCCTTGCAACATATGACTGAATGGACTGCGTTGCAGCTTCAGAATGTCGATTTTAGGATAGATAGACCTTTAATTCAGGCCCCATGTACCCGGGCTCATTTCAATCTGTTGATCGAAAAGTTAGAAAATTAGAAATATGAGTATGAGATCAACATTTGATTGAAATAACCTCAGATGGAAAATCTGACTTCGCCAGCAGATTTGAAATATTGATTTTAGGGTGTTAGGTTGTTCGGTGTGATTTTACGGCTATATCTGTGCAAAAAAAATTGCAATAATAAATAGCAGTTTTGGGCCTATTTTTGCTCATTTTTCATCTTGCCTCTTAGTAGTTAAACCCTAAAATAGTGTGAGAGCTTAAAAGTGAAGTTTGTGGAAGCTTGAGAAGCTAGATTAATATATATTTCTTGGTTTTATTATGGATATAAAGTAAGAATTCACCTTTTTCTTAGTAATTTCTTAATTAATTTTTCAAAACCCTAAATAACTTTGGGCTTGATTTTAAACCTCAATTTCACTCCTTTTCACTTGAATAATGTTTTTATCTTATAATTACTAGTTTTTCATTAGTTTAACCTTCAAAACAACTTCGATTCTTGATTTTAACCTGAATTTCAAAGATTTTACCCAATAAACCTCAAAAATAACTTTTCTTCGATTTGAACCTCGTTTTTTATTTGATTTGACTTGGATTTTTAGCTGTAGGTTCCTAAAAATATAGAAAATACATTTTAAAGTAGATTTTTAATTTTGCCCTTCTTTTTGAAAACCTATTCTGGGGATCCGTTTTGACCCCGAACCGAAAGTAGCCAATAGAGGTGTCATTGATTTTGTTTTGATGCGTAGAGTTCATAATTGATGTTTTTAGTAGAGTTGGGGATCATTCATGGAAAGTAAGGTCGTGGGTTAGAAATGTAGCTGACCGGTTTTGACATTTGAGGTAGGTTATGTCTTAACTCTTTTAGACCAGGTTGGATAGTAAATAATTATGTAAAATGCATGTTAAGAGCGGGAACTAATCATGAAAAATGTATATCTATGTGTTGTGCAAGTGTGGGGGTCTATATGTGATGTAATTGTCGAAATTAAGATATTATGTGATGTGTGTGACTGTGTGGAGTCCTATGTGATGTTGATAGCCCTAAATACATGTGAATAATTATACTGTATTATTGAAATTTCTAATATGGTACCATTGGTGTATTGTGATATATCCATACTTTTTAGTATATGAAACATGTGAAAATTAATGGATGAAATAGAAATAATGAGTGGATATTGACTCACAAGATTGTGGAAATATATCATTATGGTTGGTTGTGGAACTATATCATGTGGATGGTTGTGGAAATACTCTTTGGATTGGTTGTGAGCATTACATCCTCAAGTCATACTCATTCATAAAACATTGGTACCACTGTGGCAACACCTGAGTAACACTAACAACATGTTTTAACCCCCCTCTCCCCGTGGGATATATCGGGGAGGAGATATTGTAATACCTTATAAAACCCCTTCTGAAAAATATATTGAAAAGAAAATATGAGATATGTGGATTGTATATGGGTTGACAAACCCACCATGGGTCCTATGTCGGGAAGCTTTAGCTCCGTAGGTGTATACAAGGATTGTGCGATAATCTCGGAGGTTATGCGACGACCTCATGCATGCATCATCATCATCATCATATACATTACACTTACTTTATTATGTGTATGTTGTGTTGTATTATCATGTTGACGTGTCATCTATATATTTGTCTTACCTTCTTTTACTTGTATTTGATGATCTTGTATCTACATATTCTCCCTTGTTCTACTTATATGTGACATAATGTATACTTGTGTTCTATATCTTGGTGTGTTCAAGGGAGTTTAAAAGATGAAGAAGAAGCACATAAGGGAGAAGAAATGAATCATGCACAACATAACAATCCTCCTGGTCATCAGCAAGAAAGAAGTACATAAGAGGTTGCAGTATAAAAATAAGTTCCTAAAATCAACACACTTACTAAACATGAGATTGCAGAAAACTGGAATAATAAAGAGGATGATTGCATGGAGGCAAATATTGAAGAAATTAACAAAAGTGTGGATTTATATCCTAGATAAATTGGGCAACTAAAAGGAAGGAGCAAAAAAGGAGCAAAGTAGGGATTGCCTCAATCACAAATGAATACAAAGAGAAAGAAGGGTTCATCTTTTTATCTCTGATCAATAATTAACAAAGTATTTTTTTGGAATACCAGGTCTATAAGAACTCAACATAATTTTTAGAGGCTTATGGATCTGCAGAGAAGACATCATTATTCTTACATTGCATTTTTTGAACCTTTTCAAAGCCCTTTTGAAATATACAGTTACAGACTAAAATTCAAGATGTCAAATGCTAGAGTGAACTCTTCATCAAAGATTTTAATTTTTGAGATAATAATAAGGAAGAGAAAGCTTGTGTAGATTCAGTTCAGTAAATTACAATGACTTACCAGCTTAGGGGTGGAGCACAATATTTCAGGATTACAGCAGTGTATGCTAGATATAGTGCATTGGATAAATTAGATTTATGGGAAAATCTAGAAGGCATTACTGAGCAAACAAATATTCCATGGTTCATAGGTGGGGACTTTAATACAATTGCAGATGAATCAGAAAATTTAGGTGGTTTACTAGTCATTCAAAAAGAGAAAATTGATTTTTTTTATTGTATGAGTGCATGCTCCCTTAATGAGATCATATTCACTGAAAGCTGTTATACTTGATGGAATAGAAAAATAGCAGAAAAAAGTATTTTCAAGAGACTTGACATAGTTTTTGAAATTAATGACTTTATGCAGTTGCTTCCAAATAGTATAGTACATCACCTAATCAGACAAGGTTCAGATCATGCATCATTGATATGATATACAATGATGCCCAGGAACAGGTTGTGAAAACTTTTAGATTTCTGAACTTTTGGATAAAATACAAATTATTCAAATAGGTGATGGAATAAGGCTGGAGTGCAGAGGTAGCAGGATCACCATTTACTATTGTCCAGACAAAACTGAAGAAAGTCAAGAATAATCTGAATACTTGGAGCAAAAATCATTTTGGAAACATATTTTAGAGAGTTGCTACTTTGAAGGATGTTGTAAAGGTAAAGGAAATCCAATTAGAAGTAATTCTAATGGGGAGAATAGAAGTGAACTAAAGCTTGCTGATGCAAACTTGAAGAGATATTTGAAAATTGAAGAGGAATATTGGGAGCAAAAATTGGGATGAGATTGTTTACAGATGGTGATAGGAACACAAAATTCTTTCATGCTTTTGTAAAAGGAAGAAAAACAAAGATGCTTATAAAGAAATTCTCATAATGCAAGTGAATATTATTAATTTATTTCAAAATATTAGTGAAGAAACTGTGAATGTGTTTAAGGAGAAACTTAAGAAGGGACCAGAACCAACCAATTATGATATCATTAATTGTATTCCACAGTTGATTAAGGAGGAGGATAATGCAAAAATGGAAAGAATGTCAGTTGAGAAGGAGGTAAAGAAAGTGATTTTCTCACTATAGTGCTAGTGGACCATATGGATTATCAGGGCATTTTTTTCAAGCAAGATGGGAGATCATAAGTAAAGATATTACCAATTTGGTTGTCATTTTTTTTGTGGATATGAACTCCTAAGGTTCGTGACACATATTAATTTGGTATTAATTCCCAAAAAAGAAGTGGTGAAGAATTTTGGTGATCTGAGGCCCATTGGTCTAAGAACATTTACTAATAAGATCATTTTAAGAATGATTCGTAATAGAATTTTAAAGGTGCTTCATAGACTAATTTCTCCTAATCAAGCTGGATTTGTGAAAGGCAGGAGCATTACAAAAAATGTTCTCCTTGCACATAAGATCATAAAGGATGTTAATAGAAGAAATAAATTGTATAATGTGGTGGTAAAGTTGGACATGGCTAAAGCTTATGATAGGGTCTCATGAAGTTCTTGTAGAGGTGCTAAGGAAGTTTGGTTTCTCAGAAAGAATTATTGACATAATAGTGAGACTGGTTAAAAACAATTGGTATATAATTTTGATTAATGGACGAGCATATGGTTTCTTCCAATCATCTAGAGATTTGAAACAAGGAGATCTTCTATCTCTACACTCTTTATCATTATTGTAGAGGTGCTTGCTAGATATTTAAATGATTTATTTGAGGATCCAGATTACATGGGTTATGGCATACCTAAATGAGTCCCAAGATCAATCATTTATCATATATTGATGATACTTTACTATTCTTCTCAGAGTAGCCTAGATTTATGAGAAAGATAATGAAGGTCCTAAGGGAGTATGAAAAGATCTCGGGTCATTTGATTAGTCTGGATAAAAGTTATTTGTATTTACATAATAAAGTTCCAGTAGGGATCAGTAATTAGATTAAAAGAATTACTAGAATAAAACAAGTCTCTTTACCCTTCATATATCTAGGATGTCCCATTTTTTATGGTAGAAAGAATAAAGGCCATTTTGAAGAATTGATTAAAAAGGTTTTGGAAAAATTGAGTATGTGGCAAAATAAGCTGTTATTATTTGGGGGTAGATATATTTTGATTAAGCATGTTCTGTAATCAATTCCCATATATATATTATCTGCTATGAATCCACCAGTTGGGGTAGTTAATCAGCTTCGTAAGATTTATGCTAAATTTTTTTGGACAAACTCTATTGGTGCAAGAAACAAACACTGCATGTCTTAGGAGAACTTGTGTTACCCAATGGAAGAGGGAGGTATAGGATAAGGTATTTACATACTATTTCAAAAGCTTTCTTTGCTAAGCTATGGTGGAACTTCAGAACATCTACTTCATTTATGTGGATTGAGTTTATGTGGAACAAGTAGTGTAAAAGAATTATCCAGTCATGGCTAAGGGAGTAGGTGCTTCACATGTTTGAAGAAAGATGGTGGAAGTGAGAGAAGAAGTAAAACATAATATTTGGTGCCAGATAAAATCAGGAAACTCAAATTTATAGTTTGAAAATTAGATAAAGCAGAGAGAATTATACTTTGTGGTAGGGGACAATGTTTAAGAAGAGGAATTAGGGGGGAAAGATTTCTATAATAATGGAGAATGTGATGAGAAGAAATTGAGGAGTCGATTATTAGAAGATATGAATAATTATATTATTGAGAATATAAATCCACCAAGGTATGAAATAGATGATGTTCCATGGTGGATGGGAAATACTCAAGGCAGATTTTTAGTTAAGTCAGCTTGGGAGATTTTGAGGCAGAAAAAGAAAAAGAGAGAGAAATACAAGATGCTTTGGGTAAAAGAACCACCTTTCAAATTTTTTTTTTTGTGGAGGGCTTGAAAAAAAGGATTGCCACTAATGATAACTTAAAAAGAATGAAGATAAATGTAGTTTCCAGATGTTGGTGTTGTGATGTGAAGGAGGAGGACACTATGAATCATTTATTTCTAACAACCTCCATAGCTGCAAAGTTATGGAAAGAGTTTTCTATTTTTGCAGTTATTGACATAGAAGATATCCATTTACATGAGATTATTATGGCATGGTGATAGTGAAAGCATCACCAAATCTTGAAGCTATTTATAAAGCTATACCAGCAATCATCATGTGGAATTGTGGAAAAGAAGGAATGCAATCAAACATGGTGGGAATGTCAAATATAAGGAAATGATGTGGCAAAGTCAAGAAGTGATAAGGAAACTAATAAAGAAGCTATATCCATGGATTAAGATTGGGAAGGAGAAATAGCCACGGATACTACATTATATTAATGTAGTTTGGAGGTTTCTACAGAAGAATGAATACAAATGTAACATAGATTGAGCAAGTAGGGATAATTCAGGATTAAGTGCCTGTGCTTTTTGCATTCGAAATGATAATGAGAATTTGATTTATGCTAAGTCTAAATGATGGGGTGTCACTTCTAACACTCAGTCAGAGATAGAAGCAATAAAAGATGCTTTGTTCTACATGCAAGAGAAAAAAATCAGGGAGGTGACAATAAAAATTGACTTCCTAGTACTAATGAGAATGATAAACAAATAGTGGAAAGTACCTTGGGAGATAGTGGAACAAATTGAAGATATAAGGGAAAGGGTTAATATAATTCAAGCACAAATGAAACATACTTTCAGAGAAGGAAATAAAGTAGTAGATGTCTTAGCTAATGAAGTTATTAACGCATAAGTTGTTAGAGATTATCATAGTTCTATAAGCTACCAGTAAAGGTACGAAAGAATATTAACATAGACAAAGCACAACTCCCAACTTGAGGATTAGAAAAAGGAAAATTACTACACATGCATAATATCAACAAGCAAGGGACTAAAAGGCAGTCACATAAGAAGCAAGGGAAAGAAGGGGGTCCCAAATATTACAAACCCACCGGAATATAAACAGGGGCACAAAGATTGTTTGAGCATTAACATTTACTACTCTACTGTGCTAACACTAGTTAGACATTATAGCTATCAATAACCTTTACCAAAAATAAGGGCAGATGGAGCTTTCCTTCATATCAGGTCAGTCTTTTCATCGTCTAAGATACAACAACACCTGTAAGGCAAGAACAACATAGTTATTACAGTCAGCTCAGGCATTAGTTTAATGAAAGAAGAAAGAAGAAAAGAATGCTTACATTATAGTGTGAAGAGAAGCATACAGACACATACTTCCAACACCATGGGGATGAATCCCGACCTCCTGCAACAACCAAAAATCAGCTAAGATAAAAAAGGAGCAAAAAAAAAAGAGCGGAAATGACGAATTCACTAGATCCAAGTAAAGATGATAAATAAAAAATATGAGAGCACCAACATCAGGATTGAGCTTGAAGATAAGCCATACCAGATACAATGCAAACTTTTGATTCACACCAAAGAAGAACATGAAGTGGAGACGGCGAAAATAGATGGTGAAGAGTACTGAGTACTCTATGCAAGATGAGGCCTTTATTACATTTTTTTAGAAACTTTTCGTCTCCCTTATATGGGTTGGGTGAAGTGTTGAATCTGATCAAAGTTTAAATTTAGGCTTTTTTTGGTTTTTGAACTTCAGATATAAATAAAAGTAAAAATTACATATATATAACGACATATTTAGTGGTATTTACTAAATATCTCAATTTTTTTAAAATTTTCTAAAATCCCAACTTATGTCCTTTGAAGATACATTCAATTTGCGATAGATAAATCCTATAGATACATATTATTATTAAACTAATTTGCTTGTTTTAAGGGATGTAGAGGCCTAAATAGCATTAATGTAACAATTATCCTAACTAATTATGGTAAAAACAAAATAATATCCCACGTTATAAGGTAATTAGTTTATTATTCCACCTTTTAAATAAAATTAGTTTCCACATAAAAAAAATTAAAACAAATTTATTTTCTTGATCTTGTTTGAGGTAATTGCAATGAATATTTTGGTGTTATTATGTCATTTTAGCATTTGGATTAATGATATAAAGTACGAAGGCTATAAGAGCGATGGAATCGTTGTTAGTGAACATATGACGTATGAAAAGTTGATTTCGACAATTGAGGTAGAACTAAAAATTGACTAAATTCAAAAAAATTGAGGCTCGATACATAGTTGATGGTAATGCGACACCATTGTTGATCCGTAATGAGATTGGTGTAAGGATTTATATCGAAATCAAGAAAAGTGAGCCTGATTTTGGGATGTATACACTTATCATCACAACATAAGATAAGTCTGCTAGTGAGATGTTGTTTGATGATAAAGTTGGTGTTGTAATGTGTTTGAAAAATCCTAGTGAAAAAGTTGCAGAATTAATTGCTTATAAATCTAAAGTTTCTGCTCCTATGTCGTTGTTCGATATGAAGAGAAACAAGATCATTTTTTATTTCAAAAATAGTGAAGTTAATGTTGGGCAAATCTACAAGGACAAGTGTACTTTAATTTCAGTCATGACAAAGTTTGCAACTGAGAATTCATTCAGTTTCTATGCTAAAAGATCGGACAAGAAAATGTATGTATCTTCTTTAACATATCAGTTGTTGGAAATTATATCTAATTTAATGAAATATGTATCTAACGTTAAATTGGTTATTATTCTACATCACTTTTTTTTGTTAAGTTAATAAAGCTGAGATACATTTTTTTGTACATAATATATTTTTTGTTTCTTGTATCTGTGATTCTATATTTGTGTATATTTATGTATGTCGTATTGTTTTATTTTTAGCTAAATATGCATACTCAAGATACATATGAGTATTGTTATAGATTCAAATTGTAATTAATTATGGCTGAATGTATCTCTTATATTTTTATTCTAGTACGTAAGAATCATCTTATTTTAGTATAATATCTTGACTTTTTTGTTTGCATGAGTGCAGCTACGTCCTAAAATGTCATTCGAAGAATTGTGTTTGAAATTTAAAGCATCTTATCGGTGGAGAACTGACCTCTTTAAAGTTAGATGTATGAAGAATCAATGTTTTCAATGCCTGATAAGAAGTATTGAATTGTTCCACAAGAAGTTATGGACGAAGTTGTGTTACCACCAAAATATAAACGTCAACCTGAAAGGCCAAAGAAATTAAGGCACAGGAAATCAAGAAAAAATGTGACATCGAGAAGTAACTGTTACGGGAGATGTGGTTATGAAGGTCACAATAGGCTTACTTGTAATTTTTTTCCAAAGGATGGGTGAGAATGTAGTCGACTAATGAAAAGTGTTGAAAAATTTCTAGCAGTTTGATGGATTTTTCAGCTCTTTGAAGCTCATTCTTTATGATGTTATTGTTTTCTTTTTTAAATTTTGTGAATATCAAATAGTGAAATAAATCTTTGGTTTCGTTCGTTAGTTAATTAGTTACATGTGTTTTCATGTTTTAAGATGTCTGAATGATAATTTTAGTATATTATAAAAGAAAAGTTCTGCTACAGTGAAGTGTTTAAAAAAGATACAAATTTATAGAATGTATCTACTGAAAAAAATAAATTGTTCACTGTAAAAAGCTTATGTAAATTCTTAAGAATATGTTTATTTAATAATTATTTCCAAGTAACTAAATGATACATAAAGAGTTATCTGAATGTAAGTTGTTGAGTTGCTCACATATTGCACAATTCTACTGTTACTTATTGCAATGTGTATACATGTTTTAAAATTTTTGTATCTCTTGCAAATCATATTTTGTGAACAGTATAAAGATTATGTACTATTATGTTTCGCTCGAAACTGTTATTCAAAAAAATATATATAGAAAGAGATACAAAATTATGTCATTATTTAATTTGACATTTTATCGTACCATATACAATTATGTTTGCATAAAGTAATGTGGTGGTTGTTACTATCATTACTTTATTTAGATATATATGCTACATTACACTAGATACATGTAGTTTAAAAATGTAGCTTCCAATTCAGTGTATGAGGTATGTTATTAGCCTCCTTCACAACAACTTTGGTATCAACATTTGAATAGAGTTCGAATATCCACAAATTGAGAATCTGCAGGATGCCACCAACCTATAAAGCTGCTTCTCCTAAAAAAATTCTTTCCTAAGTGAGGCCATCAATTTGGAGAAAACAGTTTTACCCTAAGGAAAGGATTCGTGTTTTCCATCTTCCACCATCTTAGAATCACAAAATGAAAGGGGAGAAACATTCGTCTATGAGTAGATGAAAGTATGAAATTGTCATCTGTAGAGTATCCTCTATGGTGTAGAAATTACCCTTGAGGAAACGTTCAACCAATGCCTCCTTATCAACTCCATTCGTTGATTGGGGAAAATATATTCTCATAAGCCTACTTGGAGAAGAATCCTCATATCTAAAATCATCAACATCTTCATAACACTTCAAATTAGTTATCAACGCAAATTCATAAATGAAAAATCTAAAAATGTTGACTTTAATCCATACATGCATCTCTTTTTAAATTTTTTTGCTCAATGTCAAGCATAAGAAGACATTTAGTAATTTTTTCAATATAATTGAACAAAGAAATGTTGAGATAACATCCAAAAATTATCTTTTTAAATAAGTCAATAACTTCTTGACCGACAACTTCTTTAATATCATCTTGAAACTTTAAGTTGCAACAACTTCCAAACCTTAGAGGATGCGCTGGAATTTCCTTTATAACATAACTCAATCCCTAAAAAAAACATCAAATTACTAAAATAACATGAGATACATTCATCTACAAAAACATAAAATAATAGATACAAAAATGTAAAAATATAGTACCAGAGATACAAGATAATACAATATACATCTTTAAACTTAATAATATGAATCTTCTGAATGATTGTTTCTTTAAAACATAAAAAGTAAAAGATACATATAAATTCATAAACAGAGACCCAGTTATACAAGATAATACAAACATGAATCTTTTGTTTGCTTATTTCAGTAATACTTAAAAAATATTAGATACATTTAAATGCATACTCAGGTACCCATATATACAATATAATATAATATGTATCTTGGTTGAAATAACATGTATCTATTGGTGAGCTTATTTCACGAAAAGTTAAACAACACGAGATACATATAAATGCATAAATAGTAAAACATTGATACAAGATAATACAATATGTATCTATAAGCTTATAAACATGTATCTATTGTTACGTTAATTTCAAAAAATTATAAAAACAATAGATACATATAAACTCATCAACAAAGCACCAGTTATACAAGAAATTGAAAAACGTATAAAACATGTCTAAATATGTATCTCGGCCAAATATTTTTCAGATCTGAACATGCAAATACCTTTGAAAGTTCTTCTCTTGAAATAACTTCAACAAATCTTCTTCTTTTAACGGGAACTTTACTTTCAGAGCTTTTAGAACCTCTTTTCTTAGAAACTTGAACTTTTTTGTTATCCTTCTTGGAATTTTTTCTCGCAATTTCTTCATAGTATGTAGATCGTTTCTATGCTTGAATATATTTTCATCAAAACTATCAGATTCTTAATCAAAACTACCAGGAATAAAGTAATTAACTTCTTCATTCGGATTAATAATGTCTAATTTAGAGATTTCAAGACTAAAAGATGGTCTCGAATCTCTATTCATTATGTTGATTCAAGAAAAGTGGACTGAAAAAATGATAATAAAAAAATTCATTCAATAATAATATCAAAAAATTATTTGTAAAAACAGTCCCCAAATTTTTTTTTTTGAAAAAAAAATCATCATACAAGATTAGAAGAAATTGAAAAAGATTTTAAGGGAAAAATTTACCTTCATTCAACATTTTGAAATAGAGGGGAAAAGGGGATTGAAATTAGCCACTGAATTAATGGCGTAGATGGTGGAAGAAGTCGTTCTTAATTTGGTAAAGAAAAGGCATATGATGAGGGGTCTTTAACTTGTATCTCAATTTTTAGTAAAAGTAGTAAATGTTGGGATATAAGTAATATTTTTAAAGTGAAGGGATTTTTTGTAGTTTTGAAACTTAAGTTGTTCTTTTAGGTAATTTTTTCTAAATAAAATGGTTCTGCAATGGACCAAAAATTTCACTTAAGAAAAAAAAAAGGAAAAAAAGGAGAGAAAGGAAAAATGAGAATGGAGGTCATTGGGAGGTGCCACGTCAACATCCTCCAATATTTCCTTTATTATTATTATATATATAGATAGATTTGATTTGACGCACTTTTTAAAAATAATTAATATAATGATAAATTTATAATATTTATTAAAGAAATTAGTATACTTAATAATAAAAATAACTAGAAATTAATTAACTAATTATTTCTTCATTTCTAAAATTAAATATAAAAAAATAAATATTTATTTTAAATTTAGTGGATAAATAAAAATAAGACGAAAAGTATTACATTTAATTTTATGTTGAAAGTAGAAAGCATAAAAAACCAAATGACCCGCTATCAACTGGGAAATTGACCTTTTATTATTTTTTTGGAATCCCAAGATAAAATGTATTCGCTATTACCTCTATCATAACCTCTGTCATTCGGGTGAACACTCTAATCACTTTATGCACATCGAGTAAATCCCCACTATATAATAATCTACAAACCACACGAAAAATATAAACTACACTAGGCTATTGACCTTTTACTATGTCATGCCTTTTCTTGAATTAGTATGCTCATTTAAATTTACCCTTTAAATCATTAAAGCCTTCCTTTTAAACAGTATAATATTAATATACTAATTTAGGTGTACGCGCCTTGCTCGTGTACCTCACGTTATTGAGTTCAAACGTTACACTAAATAGGATATTTACACTAAATAGGATATTTGTTTAAATAATAAAGATGAATACAATAATTAAATTCAACGTCTTTTGGAGAATTTATTCAATTAAACCTAACCTTTACCAAAAAAAAATTCTCAAAGTCGATCGACATTCATCTACTCATGTAAACTGCAACAAAATAATACGATGATAGAGACATCAAAACAACATAATTAAATCTAACATTTACACAAAAATTTCTCCAAAGTCGTCCGACACTGATCTACCACCTTTAAACTACAACAAAATAATACGACAATAGAGATATCAAAATAATACAACTCAACTTTACCTTTACACAAAAAAATATCTCAAAATAGACATATAAAAATAATACAATTAAACCTAACTTTTACCTAAAGAAATTCCTCAAGGACGACCAACATTCATCTACCACCTGTAAATTCATCTATGACTTTTAAACTACAACAAATAATACAATAGTGATCACAAAGCTTCAGTTTTTATGAAAATAATTCTTTTCTGAGCAAAAATTTTGACATAAAGAATGCTTGAATGAAAAAAAACAACAAAAACAACAACAAATCAGTGTATTCCCACATAGTGGGGTCTGGGGAGGGTAAGATGTACGCAGTCCATACCACTACCTCCGAAGAAGTAGCAAGGTTGTTTTCGATAGACCCCCGGCTCAATGCTTGAATGAAAACAAAGAAGATATATATATATATATATATATACCCACACATTGAATTCTATTATATTGAGTATCCACCAATCTAGACATGCAATCGAATCAAGTTAGATGGGCATCAATTATATTTTTCCAATAAGTAAATCAATTTCTTCTCTAGTTTAACATGTTATTTTCATGTATATAGGGTTCCTCTTACCATATATTTAAAAGACCTATTTTTGCAGATAGGAAAAAGTTATCCTATATATTTTAGGAGTTAATATTATAAATATAAAATATAATAAATGAAGAAAATAAGTGAAATGATAATTTTGTCTATTATAAAGATTTTTAATAAAGTGTAAAAAGTTCAAATCACTATTATAAAGATCTTCACACTTTTAATATATTATATATTATAAATATATATTATAAATATAAATTATATCGTGATTTGGTGACAACTAATTTTGACCTGTAAACAGCAGCTTCCTTTTGAAGTACACCCCCGTATGTAAAAGTGAGTAAAACTGAAACATGTAACATGCTTATGTTATTTATGGGCTCATTTGTCATTATTGATAATGAAATAATATTCGGATAAACCAGTATTATTTTATTTGAAGTAAAGTAGAAATTTATAAGTAATTTCGTGATTAGTTGTACTATAATTTTAATGCAATCAACATAGCTAACCATTTTCGTATGTACTCTAATCCAAGTTCATATAATTAAATGACAAAAATAACCCATTTTCAAAGAATTCTATCTTAATGTATCTGATGTAAAATCAAATAAATGTTTTATATAATTGTTAATATATTCCATTTCTTATCTTATGAACCGAATTTCTATTAACAAATTATATCCACTAAAAAATCTCATTTTATTTAATTTTCCTATTATAAATCTAGTATGACTTATTTCAAATCACATAACTCCTAAAAATAGTATACAAATTTCCTTCCAGTAGGAAACGAAAGATTTTTTATATACATCAATATTTATAGAATTTATGATCTTATATATGTGAAGACCCCATGAAATACGAAGTATTGTCATAGAAAGAACAATACTTTTTTTGTCTTAATGTGATAATTTTTGTTTATTAGAACATGATTTGACTCATCTTCAAAACATAATAAGAGTAGATTTACTTAATATTTTTTTAAGTTAAAAATTGAATATATCAAAAAATATTATAAATTGTAATTATTCTCATGTCAATATGGTGAGAAATGTATTTAAAATGTTGGTCAAAATTTGAATAGTTTAAATATAAAAAAAATAAAAAGTGATAAATAAGAGAAAATATCCTAAAACCCTTCCAACCTTACTCAGAATCTCAACTATACACTTAAATTTCATGAAAATTCTATTACCACTCTGAACAATTTAAAATTGAAATACCCTAAAAAGCTAACACCCAATTTAGTGAAAAAGAGACTATTGTGCATAATGAAGGTGTGCTCTGCATTTTGAACACTCCACTTAGTAAAACATAAGCTTTACTCCAGATTCAGTAGTGGTCTCAGACTTAAACTATAACTGCTTAAGGGAAATAAAGAATCACTACTTACAACAACAATCAAGGTGTTGACATAAGCTTTAATAGCTAGCACATTACAGTCATGCACTATTCCAATTTTTCATGAGCGTTTTTTAGAATAAACCTCATTCTCATAGGAAGTGATCTACTTTCACACTCACATAGGTGAAATCTGTCAAAGATGGTACTGTAATTTTGACACACCACTCATACGGGATACAAAATTTCATTAAAAATTCTTAGACTCAACCTTCACAAATTATTATAGGAACAAAATACACATACATCATATAAAGAATTAAATAATAGTGCATCCCACACCAAGTCATCATATGATTCGTTCTTTCCAGTGAACGGGATTATAGGATCTCTAGTCCCCAGGAAAGGTTTCCTCATACAGGACTCATGATTTTTATAGGCTTTCTTCCTCATTATCGATGTGATTCAGACCATTTATCTTGCCAAGGCCTTGCTTAGTTCATCTACAAGATAATCACATAATTTGACATACTCAATGTTAGCGGTACCACTTGTCAAATATAATATCACAATACTATTTTATTCTCACAAATCTGAATTTACTGTTGTAAAAGCAGCTTCAAACTTTATCAATAATATTGGTGTTATCAAAATAACTCAAAACTGGAGAAATTAATTTCTCAAAATAAAGTGATTGATTAATTCACTTTTTCACTAGTTGAACCTAAAATAATTAGTTCAACCTCCACGATAGAGTTAGCAAATAATAATTTATTTTTTCATTTCAACAAATAGTATCAAGTTTTTTTTCTCATTTTGCATCAAAAACACTTTTAAGTATAGCAGAATTTATTTTAATAAAACAAGCATAACTTTTTTTCAAGTAAATATACTCGATTTACTTGTATAACCTGTTTAAGTACTTTTACACAATTTCATGTCAAGTGCAACTAGCCACATATCTCATGTTTTATTAGGCTAGCAAACTTCTTTTTTACTTGTCACATCACTTTCACATATTTGAATCAAAAGGAGTTGCATGGCTCTTACAATTAATAAAAGTGTATTTCACAATTTTTCATCATAATGTGACTTGTCTAGAAAAACTTTATCACATGTGTTAGGGTATTTTTTTTATTTCTCACCCAATATTTAATATCAAAATGGCTACTCAATTTTTCGTTCTTTGATAACATGCATGTTAGAGACAAAGACATCAACTCATATATAAATAGTAATATGTGATTTTTTCTAAAACTAATATATGCACTTTTAAATATTTTTCAAAGCATTCTCAAAAATGTAAAATTCACATTTTTTCATAGTGATTTTTTTTTTCTCATTTCATTATCCCCACTATTTCAAGAATTTGAATACCACTTTATGTTCATGAAAAGTAGTATCACTTTAATTACCTTTATTCCGCAAGAAGTAGAACAGTTCTTTTACCTTTTCTTTAGTTGAGAAAGTAGAAAAATACTTTACCCTTCATCTCTTCCCTCCATCTCCTTAAGAGACTAGTGACATTCAGATGTTGAGATCTCCATTCTTGAAATATGTACTTTTTTCAATTGTAACAAAGCATGAATCTCCTTAAAATTGTTTGTGTAATATACCACAATAATTAAATTACAGTTGAAAATATAAAAAAATGAAGAAAATAAAATAAACTTCTTCTTGGCTGAGGAGCAGTTATCTTGCTCTCTTTAAGGAGATTCAAGCCTACTGCGGCATAATCTACATTGATTCAGCAGTATATCTCTTGACTTGTCCCCTCTAGGATACAACAACCCATCAACGATGTACAACTCAAGTAACTCTAAATTAGTTGAAGAGTCCAAAATCCACCACAAGAACACTTTTCTTCAACATATTAAAACTCATTTTGTATAGTGAATATAGCTGTAGACCTAGAATATTTTCTTTATCTCAACTCTCTCTTTCACTAATATAGTTACTCTCTTTTTTATAGTGAATATAGTTGGAGACTTAGAATATTTTCTTTATATCAACCCTCTCTTTCACTTCAATATTTACTCTTATCATATTTTTCTTCTCTAATATATTAACATAAAGGAAGAAACACCACTATTTATAGGTGTAGAATTCTTTCATGTAATGAATAGGATGAATGAGGGGTAGTAATATGGGTAGATGAATAGTTTTGATGCTACATAAGATACATGAAATTAATGGCCATGAAGTTATAGGAACTAATGATCTTGAGAGTTAAAAGAACTAATGGTCATATGAGTTACAAGAACTAATGATCATACCACAATTTATACCCACTAGCACCAAAAGATAATGTGGTGAGTTACAAGAATAATGACACCACTTTCTTCACCTTATGCCTACTAATTGTCCTACACTTTAATAATAAAATGCACCAACAGTAAGTGAGAAAGTAATGATTAAGAAGATAAAATTGATAGAAATGGTGGAGAAGTGATTTTGATGCTGATGAAAATAGGGATGAGGAAGTTAAAGAGATTATCCACGAAAGTCATTGATTAGTTTTTGAAGCTTTTAGTTCTATGAGAGAGAGTATTTTGGAAATGCAATATGTGATGAAGAAGAAAGAAAACAAATATAAAAAATTAATACACGCACAAACACACACACACATATATATATCAAAATTAAAGTTATAAAATTTGGTTTTGGTGCTCAGTCTCTCATTGAGAGTGAAACACACTCACTTTGTCACAAAAACATTTAGGAATATAATAATTTCATTTTTAAAATGTTCAGGAGGACAATAGGATCCTCGCAAAGCACGAGTGTGTAGTTGAAATTTCTATTAATGAATTGAAGGCGATGGGTTTAGGCTATTTTCTCGATTAAATAAATTACGGTAGAAGGAATAGAAAATTTAAAAGTTAAAAAGTTCAAACATAAGAAAATATAATCCTTTTAAAAGTAAATTAAAGAAACAAAGGTCAAAATATAAAAGAATGAGCATCACCATAATAATATACTCAATATAATATTATAAATAAATTATAAAAATGAAAAACTAAACTTATTCTTAATTCATTTTTACTTATTTATGTTTAATTTGACACATACTTTAAAAAATAATTAATGATATTAAATTTTTTATATATAATAATTTAATATTTTAAAATACATTATAATTAGTTTTGAATATAAACTAAAAATTATGTGATAAATTATTTTTATTATTTTAATTAAAATAAAATTTTAATGTATATAAAAATTTTAATGTATGTGTAAGATCATAAATTTTAAAGGTATTTTAATGTATATAAAAAAATCTTTAAAGAAATTTGTAGATTACTGTTAGGAGTTAGTGTGATTTGAAAACATGTCATACTGAAATTATAATATTTTATAGTTAAAACCTGAATATACAAAGATTGTAAAACAATATAATAAATTGCAACTCTTTTCACATTTATATAATAAGAAAATATGTTTTAAAATATCGAACAAAATTCAAATATAAAGAAATGAAAAGTGACTATATTAGGATGGAAGGAATAAAACGTTTTAAGGTAAAAGAGTTTAATTCTTTTGGAATAAAAAAATCATAAGAAGTAAAACCGAATGAGCAGAGATGCAACAATAACATATGTGAGGGAGAAGGTCTGACTTCTCTCTAACCTTCTTATTCCTACTCCTCATCCCTTATGGATCCCATACACCTAATTTTTGCCCTCCACGATTAAATTTAATCCTGAGTTTCTTCAGTTTTTAATAAACCAAAATAATTATTTCATCCAAATAAAAAAAATCAAAATATTTTTCGTACGTAATTTTGTCATTTTAAATAGCGATTATATACTATCATGTTTAGTTATACGAGATTATATAATTTGTTACTTAAATATTTATTTTACAAAATATCGGATTTAATTAAGGCTTATCTTGAAAATAAATTCAAATGATTAAAATCTTAATTTAAATATAATTTATTCTCAAAAATAATTTGTTTGGATAAATATGCATTCATTTTATTAAATCAAGAAATTCGGGATAAAAAAAAGTATTAATTTAATTTAGCCAATCTATTAGATTTGACCATGATTGAAAATTGGTCATAATTGCAATGCGATTCATCAATTAATTTTTAATTTGGTCAAAATAAATAAATATGGCTAAATTTTAAATTTCAATTGGGGTTATATTTTAAATAACCCCAAAATTTTCAAGAATTCTCATAACTTTTACCCAATTCCCACCAAAAAATAAATTCAAATTGCACTATTCCCCCCAACTTTGTCCTTTTCCAATTTTGATATTCAAAGATTGTACTACATTGTACTATTTTTCCCCACTTATCATCCACCTCACCTTATCTTTAACTTTTACATTCCAGAAATCCCCTAAATGCTTTTTCTCCCACATTGGTAGATGACAAGAAATAAATTTCTATCATTTCCTATAAATACTTTTCCCCCCACATTGGGTAAAGGAAAAAAAATACCCCATTCTCTCCTATAAATACTACCACTACTTTGGTAAAGAGAGGAGGAGAGAAGGAAGAAAAAAAAAAGACTAGAAAGGTGAAAAAATCCTTTTGAGCGAAAATAGTTATTTTTATTTAGTAAAAATTTTTGTTTCATAAGTTGATCGGCTAATCAAAATTTTTGAGTTGCCGGCGACGTTTTTCGGTGGTGGTTGATTCCAACAAAACTCGTAGTCTCGTTTTGCTGCCCCCAAAAAGGTAAACACACCTTTTTTTTGTTTTAATTTTTATTATTGTTTTCTTCTTCATCTTTTTTCTTTTTCGTAGTTCGTAGATATAATTTTGTTTGCTGGAATTGTATGTTGTAGATGGCCTTGAAGGCCCTAGAACGTTGTGGTATCGATATTCTAATTATTTTCATGTTCATGATATAAAAATGAGGTAGCAGTAGTTGTATGTGCCTTTTTTTACTTTATTCTTTGATTATTTTGGATAAAGTTTCAATCTTCGCTTAAAAGATGTATTTATGCTTTGTTTAAACTCATTGTTGTTGGATACATTTATTTTTAGTATGTAAAGTTATTTTCTTTATGTTTAGAAGAATAGTTAATGTTGAATGTTTTGCCTTTTCACCTTATTCTTTGATTATTTGAATAAAGTTTAGATCTTTACTTGAAAAACGATACTTATGTCTTGTTTAAACTTATTGTTGGTAGATATATTTATTTTTAGCATGTAAAGTTATTTCCTTTATATTGAAAAGAATAGATAATATTGATTGTTTCTCTTTTTTTACTTTATTCTTTGATTATTTTGGATGAAGTTTAGATCTTTACTTGAAAAACAATACCCATGTCTTGTTTAAACTTATTGTTGGTAGATATGTTTTTATAACATGTAAAGTTGTTTATTTTATGTTGGAAGAATAGTTATTATTATTTGTTGCGCCTTAATAAAAATAGTAATTAGTTAAGTCAAGAATTTGTCATTTGCTTACTAATTATTTTAAATGGATTTCAAAACCCTCATATAAGATATGAAGTGCTAGCTTTATTTTTCATCCAAGATGTTTATTCTTATTTGTTCGCATGTTGTCTTTTCAAAATGATAGAAAGTTTGAACTTTTGCGGCTAAATAAAATTATTTGGATATTTTTGACTCATGCATAGTATGATTGTGAAACTTTTGCTTTGCATCTTTTATTTGTTGACTCTCATTCTTGTGCCAGTGTGCTTATTCTTGTCATTTAAAAATTGGTTCTTGATAGTTTCTTTTACTTTGAAATATGTCACTTTTATGCCTTGAACATATATTAATTTCTTTATCTTTTCTTTGTATGCAAAAAAATATCTCAAGTCCAAATGGACTCCTCTCCTCTTGCATTTTATAATGGGTAAATGAGGCTAACCCCTTCGAGTCAAGTTCGAAGTTTAAATCCAAGGTCTACTACATGGCATGCGGGTGCTAGAAGATAGACGAAGAAGGAAAATGGGTCAAAACCCATTGATGAGGTCACTAAGAGACTTGAAAAGTCTCAATTTTTATTATTGTCTTCTTTTTATTTATTCATTTAGTCATTTATTCATTAATTCATTCATTTCGGCCTCGAAGCCAAAGTTGTATTTAATACAGGTGGAGCAAGACTCGAGCCAAAGGCTCTAAAAATAGTTTAGGACAGGTAAAATGGGTCGGAAGCCCAACTAGACTAGGACAGGTCTTGTTGATTTGGGCCCAATGGCCTAAATTTTTTACTTTCTCCTCCCTTCCCCTTTTATGTGTTTATTTAATTGTTAGTTTTGTTTAGACTGAGTTAAAATCTCTACTAAGTCGCCTAAATCTATTTTACACAAGTCTTTTTTTTGAAAAAAAAAATCAAATCACTATTTCAACAAATTAATCTTTTCGAAGTTAATCAAAAGATGATTTTCAAATAGTCCGAATAACCGCAAGTTAGCGGACGTTTTAGGTGCCTAACACCTTCCTAAAACGTTAATAGGAACCGCTTATCTAGAATCTCTAACTTAAAACAATTTTTCTATTTTGAATCGTTTGAAGTAACTTTTATAAAGGTTTCTTAATTCCTTTTCAAAATTAAGTGGCGACTCTCTTCAAAAGTCAAAATTTCCGCCAAACAGAAATGGCGACTCTGCTGGGGATCTTTAACTAGGTTCTAACCAAATGATTGATTTCGTCTTTTGATTAACTATTTATGTGTTTCGATTATGTAAAGTTTAATTATTGCATCTCATGGCATATTCTTGCATCTTATAAACTGTTTTGGGGTTTCATGGATGTCCCGGCCACTGTTGTTCAATTCTAAAATGTGTTGAAAAAACGAACAGCTTATCAGCACGTGAGTCGTCTGACGCTGTTCGTATTTTCAAACTCAAGTTCTCCGCTTGAGAACCAATGTTCAAACCCACTCTAGACACCTAGGATAGAATGAAACCAAAACCCTATTTTAGGCATGAGCCTAGGACGATCCAATACCCGAGCGGGGTATTGGGTCCATTAGAATACCTTCCCTACGTCTATTGACCCCGAGTCAATTATAGACGAACCATATTTATGTGTTGAAGAAAATGTATGCCTGTCTAATTCAATCCATTATCCTTTGGGGGTTGGGAAAAAGCTTGATTTGCTTACTTTCGTAAGATGAATTGAAGCAAGTTAAGCAAGAAATTGATCGATTTGGGAGGTTCCATCTAAGGCACAATTTGAGCGCCGACGGATGTCACCAATATGAGAAGTGGACAAAGCTAAGAAGGCAAAGGCAGACGAAGGAGCCTCCAGTAGCTAGTTTTTCTATTCTCCCCTGCGCGGGAACTTATCCTTTTTTCATGTTATTTCCCTTTTTCCCCAAAGATTGTATCCCTCTTTTGTTATCGTTTGTATGCATTTATGCCCGTTTCGTATCTATATAAGTTGGGGTATAATGGGTTAACTTTAGGGAAGCATATACTTTCTTCAAAAATCGTTAGGCCTGAACCCTTGGCTCAAAAAGGGTCACCCCAATTAGGATACGCATTAGTATAATGTTTTGTGTGCTTGTGGTGTTTCTTTGGATGAAAGGCAAGTTTATCCGCTATGCTCCTATGGATGAATTTGTCTAGGACTCAAACAATTCTATATGGTTATTTTCTGTCAAATATTTTGTATTACTTATCACATACGGAAACTAACACATTTGCCTTTGAGTTGTTTTACTTTACAGATAATAGAAATTACTCCATGTTGATATAAGCTGGCAGAACATCCCCACTTCACTCGATAGAAAGCACACAAAATCCCATCCTCTGACCATCATTCAAAAATGATGGGAAATGACAAAGAAAACTCACTGACTATCTGGGATAATGTGATAGAGGAACAGAATGAGATGATTGCGGAACTTGCAAAAAAATTAGAATTGCTTCAGGAGGAAATAAATTGCACTCGAGAATTGGCTAACTTGGCCATCACCGTCAATGCCCCTGCTCCAGGGGGACATAGGACTCTACTCCAAATCTCTCCCCTTAGTACCCCTATTCTCGGGGACCAACCAACTAACATATCATCCGGCTTCGCTCCTCCATTTGTCCAAAACACTAATCGTGAAAATAATCCAGACGCCTACCATCCACAAAATCCATCCGCAACCCCACAAAACCCATCTTCAAATCCATCCCCAAATCCTCAAAACACATTCTCAAATCAACAAAACGCATTCCTAAATTCACAAGATTTACTCCCAAATCCACAAAATACGGCAAACCTACCTTCGAATCCACCAAATTCATTTCCAAATCCTCAAAATCCCTCTCATATTCTGCCAAACTACTTACAAGGCTCACATAACCTTTCCAATTTCCAAAACGTTCTCCCCACTTACCAACCAAATTCCCTCCATCTGCAAAATCAAGCCTTCCTTCCAAATCCCCCTCAAGCCATCATATCTCCTGATATTTATGAACCCCTTCCTAACCCCGAGATGGACCATTACGAGGAGAAGGAGAGAGAATGGAAGGCCCAACATGAAAGGAATTTACTAGCCATGCAAAAGAGATCATGAGGATCAAAGAGTCTCATGGGGCCAAGGACCACGACGGTTTGGGGTATGATGATTTGTGTGTTCACCCAGGAGTAGACCTACCAGAAGGATACAAGGTCGCTAAGTTTGAGATGTTTGACGGTACCATAAATCCAATATTTGACGGTACCATAAATCCAATGGACCATCTAAGAAGGTACTGCGAGCAACTAGTAGGGATAGGGAAAAATGAGGCGTTATTAATGCGCCTATTCAGTCGAAGTTTGAATGGTGAAGCCTTGGAGTGGTTCATATCTCAGGAGCCGAAAAGGTGGATTGGTTGGAAGACATTGGCCAAGAGTTTCCTTGACCGGTTCGCATTCAACATTGAAATAGTCCCTGACCGGTATTCACTAGATCAAATTAAACAAAAGAGCGTTGAGAGTTTTTGAGATTCTACTTTTCGTTGGAGGAAAGAAGCTGCCAAAGTGCAGCCCCCTATGTTCGAGGAGGAAATGGTATCCGTGTTCTCTCGCACTTAAGAAAGAGAATATTATACCAGGATGGTGTCTGCTGTCAGAGCGACCTTTGCAGATTTGGTAAAAATAAGAGAATCATTAGAGGAAGGTATTCGGACAGGAAAAATTGCCAAAACCCCGACATCATCTGGAACTGCTATGTTTTCTAAGAAAAAGAAGGAAGAGGTAGGTGGGGTTTCTTCCAATTCTATTACAAAATTAAAACAACGGTTCAACTCTAGAAACGTTTTATCTTCCCTGCTATCACCTAACTTTTCGCACGCATTCTACGTCCACTCCCAATACCAAACTCCACTCCCAAACATCCCACCATCATACCAAGCTCCACAGCCAAATATCTTTCCTCAATACCTAGTTCAACCTCCAAATTATCAGTCTCATTTCGAAACTACTCCCCCAAATAGCTGAACAAATTTCCAAACACCTCCAAATTACCACTAAGTACCCCCTCATACAAAACTAAGCCCGTATAACCCCAGTGTCCAAACCACGAAAAGAAACCTCCCCGAAATTTCACCCCACTAACTGAAAGTCGTACCCAATTTTTTGAAAGATTGAAGAATGCTGGTCATTTGCAACCAGTACAGCCAAAGCCTGTTAATCCTAGCTCTCGGTTTTATCACCCTGATCAAAATTGTGCCTATCATTTAGGGGGAGCAGGGCATAGTACCGAGGACTGTGTTATCTTGAAACACAGAATCCAAGATCTGATTGATCAAAAGGTCATCATGCTCCAAGCACCTACTCCAAATGTTAGCAGTAATCCACTGCCCAACCATAGGGGATCTACAGTTAACATGATTGAAATAGAAGGCGAATGGGCATCTGGCAATATCATTACTCAGGTGAACTCTGAAAAGCGCAAAAGAGCGAAAGAGGTAGGAAAGATAGAGAAAGTTGCGGCTTCCTTAAGTATTAGCGAGAAAGCCCCATTTATAGTGATGACTGCACCGACTCAAGTGTACGCTCCTCCTCCAAATAAGGAATTTATTGTGCAAACTGCCGTTGTACAGGGGATGACGCGATCAGGACGATGTTACATCCTTGAGGAATTGACCAACAAAAAAGATTCACAAAAAAGGCCAATCACTGAAGGAGAGGCTGAGGAATTTTGGAGGCATATGCAACCAAAAGATTACTCAATTGTCAAACACTTGGAGAAAATGCCAGCCCAAATCTCTGTCTTGGCACTATTATTGAGCTTGCAACACCACCGACAGGCTCTGTCGAAGGTCTTGGAGGAAGCGTATGTTCCCGCAGAAACGAGCGTTGAGAATTTGGCTGTGATGATAGGGAACGTTGTGGGGAACCATCGCATATCATTCAGTGATGAAGAGTTGCCATTTGAAGGAGCAATGCACAACAAAGCCATCCATGTCACCGTCATTTGTTGAGATTATGCAATTAATCAGGTATTAATAGACGATGGATCTAGTGTGAATACATGTCCCCTCTCCACGCTGGTCCAAATGGGCTATGATCTGGGAAAAATTTGTTAAAGCCACGTAAATATGAGAGCATCTAATGGAGGACAGAGAGATAACATAGGAGAGATTGATTTGCACATCCAAATGGGGCCTGCTGAGTTTAAAACTAAGTTTCATATTATGGATATCCATCCTAGCTACAACCTGCTTTTGGGAAGACCATGGATACACGGGGCAAAGGCAATTTCATCACCCCTTCATCAATTATTGAAGTTCATTTAGAAAGATCATGAAGTAGTCATCCAAGGAGAAGGAAGTCGAGCGAACCATCCCAATGGTTATGTGCCGGTGATTGAAGATGTTCCAAAAGGTAGTAGTTTTTATACAGTGGAAATTGTAAATGCTGCAGAAAGAGATTCGACACCTAAAATATCAATGCCTTCTATCTACAAAATGATTGCAACTGTGATGTTAAGAAATGGGTTCGAACCTGGTTAAGGCTTGGGCAAGAATTTACAAGGTATTATCGAGCCTATTATGATCCTAGAGAGAAGCTCTAAGCACGGGTTAGGGTATCATCCTACCAGAAAAGATAGGGTTGAGGATGAGCCAAAAAAGAGTTTGTTTAGGCCTTTGCCACTTCTGTTCCAGTCATTTCCCGTATGAGAGATGTCAGATGATGATGGTCTTGGGGATGGGATAGGAGATTTGTTTGAAAGATGCAATGCTGTACCAGAAGATCTCCCAGAGTCCAGCAGGGTGAAGCAGATTGCGCTAGGGGAGGCTTTGCAAAATTAGACCTCCACTCTACTCATAACTCATCGTGGTAGATGAAAGGGCAATTACTAATAGTTTTGAAATCGGTGATGATCCGGAGGAGGCCCCGTGATCCACCTTTTATATCTCAAAACTTTATTTTCGTATCTTACTCCTTTCAAAAAAGGTCGGGGCTTGTATTTGTGCAAGTCACAAGCCATGGTGTTGTAATTATTTCTCAAATTTCAATGAAAAGGCCTTCATTTATTTGGAAAACTATATTAGTTCTAAAACGCTCCTAGTCATATGTTTTGTTATTTTCTTATCATCTAACTTAGTTTGTTTGTCCATTACAGTAACAGTAGCTTAAAACCTTCCAATGTTGTGTCATGTCAAAGCCTGAACGAACAAAATGAAGGGAACGATGATGGTTGGAAGGACGATGATGAGGAACGGTTAGTTACAGATATGGAGGAATTTGAGAATCGTAAAAAACCTAATTTGGAAGAAATTGAAATAGTTAACTTGGGAGATCATGATGAAATCAAAGAGAATAGTATCAGTGTCCACCTCGCGGTGCCACAAAGGGAAGAGCTCATCCACCTGTTGCGGGAGTATATCGACGTGTTTGCTTGGTCCTATAATGATAAGCCAGGGTTGAGCACCAGCATTGTGTTACATAAATTGCCGATAAATTCTGAGTTTGATCCAGTCAAGCAAAAAATGAAAAAATTCAAGCCAGATTTAAGTCTAAATATCAAGAAAGAAGTGATAAAATAAATCCAGTCTAAGGTTGTCGAGGTCACAAAATATCCAACATGGTTGGCCAACATCATCCCTGTGCCAAAGAAAGACGGCAAGATTCGAATTTGTGTTGACTATAGAGACTTGAATAGAGCTAGTCCTAAAGATAATTTTTCATTGCCCAACATCCATATTATCATCGATAACTGTGTGAAACATGAAATGCAATCATTCGTTGATTGTTTTGTCGTCTATCATCAGATACTGATGGATGGGGAAGATGTAGAAAAAATGGCTTTTATTATGCCCTGGGGTGTTTATCATTACAGGGTAATGCCGTTTGGTCTCAAGAATGCAGGTGCGACATATATGAGGGCCATGACGATGATTTTCCATGATATGATCCATAAGGAGATTGAGGTGTACGTGGATGATGTAATTATCAAATCTCGCGAGAGTTTGGATCATCTAACTCATTTGGAGAAATTTTCAACAGATTAAGAAGGTACAGTTTGAAGTTAAATCCTGCTAAATGTACTTTTGGTGTGCCATCAGGGAAGTTGCTGGGGTTCATAGTCAGCAGAAGGGGGATCGAGCTAGACCCATCCAAAATCAAGACAATTCAAGACTTGCCACCGCCGAGGACCAAGAAAGAAGTTATGAGTTTCCTAGGTCGTTTGAATTACATTAGCAGATTCATCGCTCAATCAACAGTCATATGCAAGCCAATTCTCAAGATGTTGAAGAAAAATGCACTGAATGAGAGGACAAAAGAATGTCAGAGAGCTTTTGATCGCATCAAGGAATACTTGTCTGCACCACCGATTTTGGTCCCACCGAGAGAAGAAATTCCATTATTGATTTACCTGTCAGTCTCAGAAAATGCTTTTGGATGCGTCCTCGGGCAACATAATGAGACCGGCAGGAAAGAGAAAGCCATTTACTACTTGTGTAAAAAGTTCACACCATATGAAGTCCGTTACACTCTTATAGAAAGGACATGTTGTGCTTTGACTTGGACGGCACAAAAATTGAGGCATTATCTGTCGTCCTACACAACTTACCTCATCTTGAGAATGGATCCATTGAAGTATATATTCCAGAAGGCCATGCCTACAGGAAAGCTAGCCAAATGGCAAATGTTGCTGAGTGAGTTTGACATTGTGTATGTAACCCAAAAAGCAATCAAGGGGCAAGCCTTAGCAGATCATTTGGCTGAAAACCCAGTTGATGAGGAATACGAGCCACTTCGGACATACTTTCCAGATGAGGAAGTTTTGTTCGTAGGAGAAGATATCACGAAAATCTACCCCGGATGGAGGCTATTTTTTTATGGGGCGGTCAACTTCAAAGGTTCAGGAATTGGAGCAGTTTTGGTGTCAGAAACGGATCAACATTATCCGGTAATTGCTAAGTTACATTTTCTATGCACCAACAACATGGCTGAATATGAAGCTTGCATCCTGGAGCTCAAATTGGCACTTGACATGGGTGTTCGTGAATTGCTAGCCATCGGAGATTCAAATTTGATGATTCACCAGGTACGGGGAGAATGGGTGGTAAAAAACTCTAAGATTACTCCTTATGTGGATCTAGTGCAAGAATTATGTGGAAGATTCAAGGATGTTGATTTCAGACATATCCCACATACACAAAATGAGTTTACTGACGCTCTGGCCACGATCTCTTCCATGATTCAGCACCCGGATCAGAGTTACATCGATCCTTTAGAAATAAGCCTGAAGGAGCAACCCGCGCATTACATACACGTGGAAGAGGAGCCTGATGGAAGGCCTTGGTACTATGACATTAAGAGGTATTTAGAATCTGGAATATATCCTGAAGAGGCTAGTAACAACCAGAAGAATACAATCTGGCGTTTGGCAAAGAATTACTTTCCAAGTGGAGAAATTCTTTTTAGGACTCCTGATTTGGGATTCCTAAGATGCGTCGATGCGGCGGAAGCCAATAAGTTGATAGACAAGGTACACGCTGGAGTATGTGGGCCCTACATGAATGGATTTGTCCTTGCTAGAAAGATCCTAAAAACGGGTTACTTCTGGATAACTATGGATAATGATTGTAGTAAGTTTGTGCAGAAATGTCCAAAATGTCAAATACACGGAGATCTGATTCGAATGCCTCCACACGAGCTTCACGCAATGAATTCTCCTTGGCCTTTCGTAGCTTAGGGCGTGGATGTCATCAGACCAATAGATCCACTAGCATCGAATGGGCATAGATTTATTTTAGTTGTCATTGATTATTTCACTAAGTGGATCGAAGCTGCTTCGTACAGAGCCATCACTAAGAAAGTGGTTGCAGATTTCGTCAGGAATAACTTGATTTGCCGATTCAAAGTGCCGAAATTGATTATTACTGATAATGGGTAAAACCTGAACAGTCACTTGATAAAAGAAATTTGTGATCAGTTCAAGATTGTGCATCACAACTCGACAGCGTACCGTCCCCAAATGAATAGAGTTGTAGAAGCGGCTAATAAGAATATCAAGAAGATCTTGAGAAAGATGGTAGAAAATGATAGATCATGGCACGAGATGTTACCTTACGCCTTGCTAGGGTATCGAACAACAGTTCGGACCTCTATAGGAGCAACTCCCTATTTACTAGTTTACGGGAATGAAGCTGTGATACCCGTTGCGGTCGAAATACCTTCCCTAAAGATTATTCAGGAAGCTGGACTGAGTAACGAAGAATGGGTCCGTGCTCTCTATGAACAAATCATGTTAATTGATGAAACGAGAATGGTCATTGTATGCCATGTTCAGCTGTATCAACACAGTATGGTTCGTGCCTTTAAGAAGAAGGTAAGAACTCAAGCATTTGAAGTGGGGCAACTGGTTCTCAAACGAATATTCCCTCACCAAGAGGAGTACAAGGGCAAGTTCGCTCCAAACTGGCAAGGGCCATACATAGTTCGCAAGGTGCTATCTGGAGGAGCTCTGACTTTGTTTGAGATTGATGGCACAGAGTGGACCAAACTAATCAATTCTAATGCGGTAAAGAGATATTATGTTTGAATGACATTCTAGTTTTTGTGTTTTCTTAGTTTGTTTGTAATCACCTTTGTAATAATGTTGTTTGCTAGTGTGTAACTGCCTAGAATCCTTTCCCATTATGCTCGAACTACGTTTGACCTGAATTCCCAAGAAAGGGATACGTAGGCGGCCTATATTGGCTTCGGTCAACCCCTTAGGAAAATTTATCCTTTCCCTCCTATGTATGAACTACGTGATGACTTGAATTCCCAATAAAAGGGATACGTAGGCAGCCTATGTCGGCTTCGGTCAACCCATTAATTTCTTTTGTATATCCCTAGCGCAGCCTGAACTATGTTTGACCTGATTTCTACTTCAACGGGATACGTAGGCGGCCCAATGGCTCGGTCATATAACCCTAGGAAATGGAAACTGGGGCAGAATTTTCAAGAAGAAATCTCAAAAATTCACAAGAGAAGATTGACATCCAACAAAGTGAATAAAGATCAGCAAAGACTTCAGATCCACTCAGATTGGTATTATCTCAAACAATTTTAAACTTAGGCAAAAATTTTGAGGAAGACCTCAAAATTTCTACGAAATGCCGAAAAATATTCCAAATTCCCCCAGCATAAGAGGTTAAAGCTTTGGAAACCACCAACTGTAACAAAGTTTGGGTAGACTCAATTTTTGGCTATGATAGAACTACTTGAAGAAACTCTCCAACAATAATCATGAGTTATGGAAACCATCCATCGGATATAGTCAGAATCACGAGGAAGACGTTCATTGAGCTAGTACATGACATGACTGGCAGAAATTTTCTAAAATTTTACAGAAGTTTTCAAAATTATTTTCTAAAATTTAAGACTATTTTCAAAAATCTTACGACTCACTTACTTAGTACTTGCCTAGACATCATTTGGGATAGAGTGTCAGGGTGGAAGTCTCAATATGGTGGAATGCCCAAGAGATGGCTAGGAGCAAATCAAGGATCAAAGAAGGTCAACATGGAGTAATTTCATTCAACTAATCATTTTTCTGTGGATGTAGGGATCAATACGCAAAATGAGTGTTTCTTTCAAAAATCTCCGAGCAAATTGGGAGCCACAACAGATCATTAATGCCCAAGAACGGTATTTTAGGGCAGCCCTAAAAATAGGTTTAATGCCCATTTATTGAGGACCTTTTGATTTGTCCATCTCATTTTTTGAGATCGTAGGCGACAAACAAAAGCACTTTGTCTTCTTTACACGTATCGTATTTAGAAGTTTCCTAAAAATAGTTTCTAGTAAAAGACACTTTGTGTCTACTAATCGTCTACCTTGAGTACAGGTACATGTAGAAAGCGGGACACTGACAAATGAAGCCAGGTAAAATTATTTTATCACTGCCACAATGGCCATTGCATATCATTATCGTAAAGGCCATCACATATCATTGCCACAAAGGCCATTACATATCTATTGACGCGCTAGACACAATGTTGGCGTCGAGGATATCATCAGCATTTAATATCTGTTGACGTGCTAAACACAACGCTGGCGTCGAGGATATCATCATCATTCAATATTTGTCGACACGCTAGACACAATGCTGGCGTCGAGGATATCATCAGCATCCAATATATATATCGACACACTAGACACAATGCTGGCGTAGAGAATATCATCAACATCTAATATATCTGTTGACACGCTAGACACAATGCTGGCGTAGAGAATATCATCAACATCTAATATATCTGTCGACACGCTAGACATAATGCTGGCGTTGAGGATATCATCAATATCCAATATATCTGTCGACACGCTAGACACAATGCTAGCGTAGAGGATATAATCAGCATCCAATATATCTGTCGACATGCTAGACACAATGCTGGAATCGAGGATATCATCATCATTCAATATCTGTTGACGTGGTAGACACAACACTGGCGTCGAGGATATCATCAGCATTCAATATATCTGTTGACATGCTAGACACAACGCTGGCGTCGAGGATATCATCAGCATTTAATATATATATTGACACATAAGACACAACGCTGGCGTTGAGGATATCATCATCTTTTCATGAATCAGCATCTGAATACATTAAGAGCACACGATTTGGAGGGACGCCTTCAGGTCGCCATCTAAGGATGAATGATATATAAGATTTCCTAGCAATTGACAATTTGAAGGTCATCTATAAGTCATATTATTTGAAATAGGATAGTGTGCAAGATCACCTATGATTTGATAGCCTGTAGGTCATCCATAAGCCATAATAACATCCTAACCGGATAGTGTGCAAGATCGCCCAAAAGTTGATAGTTCAAAGGTTATCCGTAAGTCGCAACTAGATCCTTACCGGAGGATATGAAAGCTTGTCAAATTGATACATCCAAGGGTTCTCTATAAGCCGCATCATATCCAAGATCGATTATGTGCAGGATTACCCAAAGACAATCAATTTGAGGGAGTATCAATAAGTCATATTGTATCCAAGGTCGGATGATGTGCAGAAACACCTGAAAGCTAGTGATTGGAGGGATATCTGTAAGTCATCTCTTATCCAAAGTCGGATGATGTGCAGGATTACCTAAAAGCTAGAAATTCAAAGGATATCTGTAAGTCGCCTCGCATCCAATATCAAATAATGCACAAGATTATCCAAAGATTGACAATTTAAGGAAAATTTATAAATCAATCATTGGCTATAACTGGAGAGTTCATCATTCCACATACAACAAGTGATATAGGTAACCAAAAGGGTTGCCACACCAGCACAAGATTTCACGGTTGTAGAGACCGTTCTGCATAAAGTATCGCCGGTGTCCAAAAGGGCCGCCCCACTTTGAAAACGTATTAAACCGATAAATGTCATAATTATACAACAACCAAGAAGGTTGTTGTGTTTGTTGTTTCCAGTTATTTCATTCCAAATAGGTACCATGAAGAGATGACTCCACTTGTCAGGCCACAACTCACACGGAGATATGGTAAAAGACTACCTACATCTTTCGTGAATTATTTTAGTACTAACACTTTTTTCTTGAAAATTGTTGAGAGCATCCGAAAGGATAAAAATCTCAAATCAAAACCAAAGGTGTGGACGACTCCAAAAAGGACGCAACACGACGTGGAACTCTTTCTCAGCAGCAAAATGGGACATAGTCTAAAGAGGAACGTCAAACTCTTTGGACGCGAGCTAAAGGATGATCACCACCACCATCCAACCACACCCCTGTTAGAAGGCTTATAGGTATTTCAGAATATTCTGGTTTCAGCTTCATCTTCAGGATATTTTTAAACTCATGCCGAGGGTAGCCTTTTCTTTTTTTCAAATTCAGGTGGCAACACACTTAGAGTTTTGGAAATTATGTCGAGGTAAGTTCTTGACTATGGATGTGAAGGATCCCACATTCATGGTCAAGAGTTTACAGTCCTTTTTTCTACAACTCGATCAACTTGTCACTCATTCCGAGCCAAAGATGGTCTGAAATAAAAGACTATCTTTTCTATCGATTGAGTCGAACTATAAGCAGTCTGATTCCCTGAAATCTTGGGGATATGTAGGCTGGAATCTATGTAGAAAATTCAACTGCATTCCAACCTCCCCCCTAATCCCTTTATTCCCCAGTTTCTCGGTTTTATCAAACACTCTAAAACTGAGATAACTTGTGAATTTTTTAAAAATCATGCTTTAAATCAAGCTCTATGAACTACAAGTGGCCTGAACTCTCATGTAACCTGGGATATGTAGGAAACCTAATACCGAGGTCCGGCCATGACTCTATGAAACTCGTACGAAAACCAACCTCTTTCAGATTCGAATCAATGGTCGAACAAAAATTAAGAACATCAACCTCCCTTTGCCCAGGGTTACTTACATCCACCCTACCCAAAGGAAGGGGGCAGCTGCCGATACCTCTTTTTTTCACATCACGACTAAATTTAATTCTGAGTTTCTTCAATTTTTAATAAACCAAAATAATTATTTCATCCAAATAAAAAAAAATCAAAATATTTTCCGTTTGCGATTTTGTCATTTTAAGTAGTGATTATATACTATCATTTTAATGTATGTGTAAGATCATAAATTTTATAGGTATTTTAATGTATATAAAAAAATCTTTCCTTTTTTTCGATTGGAAAGAAATTTGTGGATTACTGTTAGGAGTTAGTGTGATTTGAAAACATGTCATACTGAAATTATAATATTTTATAGTTAAAACCTGAATATACAAAGATTGTAAAACAATATAATAAATTGCAACTCTTTTCACGTTTATATAATAAGAAAATATGTTTTAAAATATCGAACAAAATTCAAATATAAAGAAATGAAAAGTGACTATATTAGGATGGAAGGAATAAAACGTTTTAAGGTAAAAGAGTTTAATTCTTTTGGAATAAAAAAATCATAAGAAGTAAAACCGAATGAGCAGAGATGCAACAATAACATATGTAAGGGAGAAGGTCTGACTTCTCTCTAACCTTCTTATTCCTACTCCTCATCCCTTATGGATCCCATACACCTAATTTTTGCCCTCCACGATTAAATTTAATCCTGAGTTTCTTCAGTTTTTAATAAACTAAAATAATTATTTCATCCAAATAAAAAAAAATCAAAATATTTTTCGTACGTAATTTTGTCATTTTAAATAGCGATTATATACTATCATGTTTAGTTATACAAGATTATATAATTTGTTACTTAAATATTTATTTTACAAAATATCGGATTTAATTAAGGCTTATCTTGAAAATAAATTCAAATGATTAAAATCTTAATTTAAATATAATTTATTCTCAAAAATAATTTATTTGGATAAATATGCATTCATTTTATTAAATCAAGAATCTCGGGATTAAAAAAAAGTATTAATTTAATTTAGTCAATATGCATTCATTTTATTAAATCAAGAAGTTTGGGATAAAAAAAAAGTATTAATTTAATTTAGCCAATCTATTAGATTTGACCATGATTGAAAATTGGTCATAATTGCAATGCAATTCATCAATTAATTTTTAATTTGGTCAAAATAAATAAATATGGATAAATTTTAAATTCCAATTGGGGTTATATTTTAAATAACCGCAAAATTCTCAAGAATTCTCATAACTTTTACCCAATTCCCACCAAAAAATAAATTCAAATTGCACTATTCCCCCCAACTTTGTCCTTTTCCAATTTTGATATTCAAAGATTGTACTACATTGTACTATTTTCCCCCACATTATCATCCACCTCACCTTATCTTTAATTTTTACATTCCAGAAACCCCCTAAATGTTTTTTCTCCCACATTGATAGATGACAAGAAATAAATCTCTATCATTTCCTATAAATACTTTTCTCCCACATTTGGTAAAGGAAAAAAAAATACCCCATTCTCTCCTATAAATACTACCACCACTTTGGTAAAGAGAGGAGGGGAGAAGGAAGAAAAAAAAAAGACTAGAAAGGTGAAAAATTCTTTTGAGCGAAAATAGTTATTTTTATTTAGTAAAAATTTTTGTTTCATAAGTTGATCGGCTAATCAAAATTTTTGAGTTGCCGGCGACGTTTTTCGGTGGTGGTTGATTCCAACAAAACTCGTAGTCTCGTTTTGCTGCCCCCAAAAAGGTAAACACACCTTTTTTTTATTTTTATTTTTATTATTGTTTTCTTCTTCATCTTTTTCTTTTTCGTAGTTCGTAGATATAATTTTGTTTGCTGGGTTTGTATGTTGTAGATGGCCTTGAAGGCCCTAGAACGTTGTGGTATCGATATTCTAATTATTTTCATGTTCATGATATAAAAATGAGCTAGCAATAGTTGTATGTGCCTTTTTTTACTTTATTCTTTGATTATTTTGGATAAAGTTTCAATCTTCGCTTAAAAGATGTATTTATGCTTTGTTTAAACTCATTGTTGTTGGATACATTTATTTTTAGTATGTAAAGTTATTTTCTTTATGTTTAGAAGAATAGTTAATGTTGAATGTTTTGCCTTTTCACCTTATTCTTTGATTATTTGAATAAAGTTTAGATCTTTACTTGAAAAACGATACGTATGTCTTGTTTAAACTTATTGTAGGTAGATATATTTGTTTTTAGCATGTAAAGTTATTTCCTTTATATTGAAAAGAATAGATAATATTGATTGTTTCTCTTTTTTTACTTTATTCTTTGATTATTTTGGATGAAGTTTAGATCTTTACTTGAAAAACAATACCCATGTCTTGTTTAAACTTATTGTTGGTAGATATGTTTTTATAGCATGTAAAGTTGTTTATTTTATGTTGGAAGAATAGTTATTTTTATTTGTTGCGCCTTAATAAAAATAGTAATTAGTTAAGTCAAGAATTTGTCATTTGCTTACTAATTATTTTAAATGGATTTCAAAACCCTCATATAAGATATGAAGTGC
Organism: Capsicum baccatum var. pendulum; assembly: GCA_030864225.1. NCBI lineage: Eukaryota > Viridiplantae > Streptophyta > Magnoliopsida > Solanales > Solanaceae > Capsicum > Capsicum baccatum. The sequence continues at coordinate 112,319,051 of CM061555.1, read as the reverse complement.
TAGCTTTATTTTTCATCCAAGATGTTTATTCTTATTTGTTCGCATGTTGTATTTTCAAAATGATAAGAAAGTTTGAACTTTTGCGGCTAAATAAAATTATTTGGATATTTTTGACTCATGCATAGTATGATTGTGAAACTTTTGCTTTGCATCTTTTATTTGTTGACTCTCATTCTTGTGCCAGTGTGCTTATTCTTGTCATTCAAAAATTGGTTCTTGATAGTTTCTTTTACTTTGAAATATGTCACTTTTATGCCTTGAACATATATTAATTTCTTTATCTTTTCTTTGTATGCAAAAAAATATCTCAAGTCCAAATGGACTCCTCTCCTCTTGCATTTTATAATGGGTAAATGAGGCTCACCCCTTCGAGTCAAGTTCGAAGTTTAAACCCAAGGTCCACTACATGGCATGCGGGTGCTAGAAGATAGACGAAGAAGGAAAATGGGTCAAAACCCATTGATGAGGTCACTAAGAGACTTGAAAAGTCTCAATTTTTATTATTGTCTTCTTTTTATTTATTCATTTAGTCATTTATTCATTAATTCATTCATTTCGGCCTCGAAGCCAAAGTTGTATTTAATACAGGTGGAGCAAGACTCGAGCCAAAGGCTCTAAAAATAGTTTAGGACAGGTGAAATGGGTCGGAAGCCCAACTAGACTAGGACAGGTCTTGTTGATTTGGGTCCAATGGCCTAAATTTTTTACTTTCTCCTCCCTTCCCCTGTTATGTGTTTATTTATTTATTAGTTTTGTTTAGACTGAGTTAAAATCCCTACTAAGTCGCCTAAATCTATTTTACACAACTCTTTTTTTTTGAAAAAAATAAATCAAATCACTATTTCAAGAAATTAATCTTTTCGAAGTTAATCAAAAGATGATTTTCTAACAGTCCGAATAACCGCAAGTTAGCGGACGTTTTGGGTGCCTAACACCTTCCTAAAACGTTAATAGGAACCGCTTATCTAGAATCTCTAACTTAAAACAATTTTTCTGTTTTGAATCGTTTGAAGTAAATTTTATAAAGGTTTCTTAATTCCTTTTCAAAATTAAGTGGCGACTCTCTTCAAAAGTCAAAATTTCCGCCAAATAGAAATGGTGACTCTACTGGGGATCTTTAACTAGGTTCTAACCAAATGATTGATTTCGTCTTTTGATTAACTGTATATGTGTTCCGATTATGTAAAGTTTAATTATTGCATCTCATGGCATATTCTTGCATCTTATAAACTGTTTTGGGGTTTCGTGGATGTCCCGGCCACTGTTGTTCAATTCTAAAATATGTTGAAAATACGAACAGCTTATCAGCACGTGAGTCGTCTGACACTGTTCGTATTTTCAAACTCAAGTTCTCCGCTTGAGAACCAATGTTCAAACCCACTCTAGACACCTAGGATAGAACGAAACCAAAACCCTATTTTAGGCATGAGCCTAGGACGATCCAATACCCGAGCGGGGTATTGGGCCCATTAGAATACCTGCTCTACGTCTATTGACCCCGAGTCAATTATAGATGAACCATATTTATGTGTTGAAGAAAATATATGCCTGTCTAATTCAATCCATTATCCTTTGGGGGTCGGGAAAAAGCTTGATTTGCTTACTTTCGTAAGATGAATTGAAGCAAGTTAAGCAAGAAATTGATCGATTTGGGAGGTTCCATCTAAGGCACAATTTGAGCGCCGACGGATGTCACCAATATGAGAGGTGGACAAAGCTAAGAAGGCAAAGGCAGACGAAGGAGCCTCCAGTAGCTAGTTTTTCTATTCTCCCCTGCGCGGGAACTTATCCTTTTTTCATGTTATTTCCCTTTTTCCCCAAAGATTGTATCCCTCTTTTGTTATCGTTTGTATGCATTTATGCCCGTTTCGTATCTATATAAGTTGGGGTATAATGGATTAACTTTAGGGAAGCATATACTTTCTTCAAAAATCATTAGGCCTGAACCCTTGGCTCAAAAAGGGTCACCCCAATTAGGATACACATTATTATAATGTTTTGTGTGCTTGCGGTGTTTCTTTGGATGAAAGGCAAGTTTATCCGCTATTCTATATGGTTATTTTCTGTCAAATATTTTGTATTACTTATCACATACAGAAACTAACACATTTGCCTTTGAGTTGTTTTACTTTACAGATAATAGAAGTTACTCCATGTTGATATAAGCTGGCAGAACATCCCCACTTCACCCGATAGAAAGCACACAAAATCCCATCCTCTGACCATCATTCAAAAATGACGGGAAATGACGAAGAAAACGCACTGACTATTTGGGATAATGTGATAGAGGAACAGAATGAGATGATTGCAGAACTTGCAAAAAAATTAGAATTGCTTCAGGAGGAAATAAATCGCACTCGAGAATTGGCTAACTTGGCCATCACCGTCAATGCCCCTGCTCCAGTGGGACACAGGACTCTACTCCAAATCCCTCCCCCTCAGTACCCCTATTCTCGGGGACCAACCAACTAACATATCATCCGGCTTTGCTCCTCCATTTGTCCAAAACACTAATCGTGAAAATAATCCAGACGCCTACCATCCACAAAATCCATCCGCAACCCCACAAAACCCGTCTTCAAATCCATCCCCAAATCCTCAAAACACATTCTCAAATCAACAAAATGCATTCCCAAATTCACAAGATTTACTCCCAAATCCACAAAATACGGCAAACCTACCTTCGAATCCACCAAATTCATTTCCAAATCCACAAAATCCCTCTCATATTTTGCCAAACTACTTACAAGGCCTACATAACCTTTCCAATTTCCAAAACGTTCTCCCCACTTACCAACCAAATTCCCTCCATCTGCAAAATCAAGCCTTCCTTCCAAATCCCCCTCAAGCCATCATATCTCCTGATATTTATGAACCCCTTCCTAACCCCGAGATGGACCATTATGAGGAGAAGGACAAGAAATGGAGGGCCCAACATGAAAGGAATTTACTAGCCATGCAAAAGAGATCATGAGGATCAAAGAGTCTCACGGGGCCAAAGACCACGATGCTTTGGGGTATGATGATTTGTGTGTTCACCCAGGAGTAGACCTACCAGAAGGATACAAGGTTGCTAAGTTTGAGATGTTTGACGGTACCATAAATCCAATGTTTGACGGTACCATAAATCCAATGGCCCATCTAAGAAGGTACTGCGAGCAACTAGTAGGGATAGGGAAAAATGAGGCGTTATTAATGCGCCTATTCAGTCGAAGTTTAAATGGTGAAGCCTTGGAGTGGTTCATATCTCAGGAGCCGAAAAGGTGGACTGGTTGGAAGACATTGGCCAAGAGTTTCCTTGACCGGTTCGCATTCAACATTGAAATAGTCCCTGATCGGTATTCACTAGATCGGATTAAACAAAAGAGCGTTGAGAGTTTTTGAGATTCTACTTTTCGTTGGAGGAAAGAAGCTGCCAAAGTGCAACCCCCCATGTTCGAGGAGGAAATGGTATCCGTGTTCTCTCGCACTTAAGAAGGAGAATATTATACTAGGATGGTGTCCGCTGTCAGAGCGACCTTTGCAGATTTGGTAAAAATAGGAGAATCATTAGAGGCAGGTATTCGGACAGGAAAAATTGCCAAAACCCCGACATCATCTGGAACTGCTATGTTTTCTAAGAAAAAGAAGGAAGAGGTAGGTGGGGTTTCTTCCAATTCTTTTACAAAATTAAAACAACGGTTCAACTCTAGAAACGTTTTATCTTCCCTGCTATCACCTAACCTTTTGCACGCATTCTACGTCCACTCCCAATACCAAACTCCACTCCCAAACATCCCACCATCATACCAAGATCCACAGCCAAATATCTTTCCTTAATACCCAGTTCCACCTCCAAATTATCAATCTCATTTCCAAACTACTCCCCCAAATAGCTGAACAAATTTCCAAACACCTCCAAATTACCACTAAGTACCCCCTCCTACAAAACTAAGCCCGTATAACCCCAGTGTCCAAACCACGAAAAGAAACCTCCCCGAAACTTCACCCCACTAACTGAAAGTCGCACCCAATTTTTAAAAAAATTGAAGAATGCTGGTCATTTGCAACTAGTACAGCCAAAGCCTGTTAATCCTAGCTCTCGGTTTTATCACCCTGATCAAAATTGTGCCTATCATTCAGGGGCAGCAGGGCATAGTATCGAGGACTATGTTATCTTGAAACACAGAATCCAAGATCTGATTGATCAAAAGGTCATCATGCTCCAAGCACCTACTTCAAATGTTAGCAGTAATCCACTGCCCAACCATAGGGGATCTACAGTTAACATGATTGAAATAGAAAGCGAATAGGCATCTGGCAAGACCATTACTCAGGTGAACTCCGAAAAGCGCAAAAGGGCGAAAAAGGTAGGAAAGATAGAGAAAGTTGCGGCTTTCTTAAGTATTAGCGAGAAAGCCCCATTTATAGTGATGACTGCACCGACTCAAGTGTACGCTCCTCCTCCAAATAAGGAATTTATTGTGCAAACCGCCGTTGTACAGGGGATGACGCGATCAGGACGATGTTACATCCCTGAGGAATTGACCAACAAAAAAGATTCACAAAAAAGGCCAATCACTGAAGGAGAGGCTGAGGAATTTTGGAGGCATATGCAACCAAAGGATTACTCAATTGTCAAACACTTGGAGAAAATGCCAGCCCAAATCTCTGTCTTGGCACTATTATTGAGCTCGCAACACCACCGACAGGCTCTGTCGAAGGTCTTGGAGGAAGCGTATGTTCCCGCAGGAACGAGCGTTGAGAATTTGGCTGTGATGATAGGGAACGTTGTGGGGAACCATCGCATATCATTCAGTGATGAAGAGTTGCCATTTGATGGAGCAATGCACAACAAAGCCATCCATGTCACCGTCATTTGTCGAGATTATGCAATTAATCAGGTATTAATAGACGATGGATCTAGTGTGAATACTTGTCACCTCTCCACGCTGGTCCAAATGGGCTATGATCTGGGGAAAATTTTTCAAAGCCACGTAAATATGAGAGCATTTGATGGAGGACAGAGAGATACCATAGGAGAGATTGATTTGCACATCCAAATGGGGCCTGCTGAGTTTAAAACTAAGTTTCATATTATGGATATCCATCCTAGCTACAACCTGCTTTTGGGAAGACCATGGATACACGGGGCAAAGGCAATTTCATCATCCCTTCATCAATTATTGAAGTTCATTTAGAAAGATCATGAAGTAGTCATCCAAGGAGAAGGAAGTCGAGCGAACCATCCCAATGGTTATGTGCCGGTGATTGAAGATGTTCCAAAAGGTAGCAGTTTCTATACAGTGGAAATTGTAAATGCTGCGGAAAGAGATTCGACACCTAAAATATCAATGCCTTCTGTCTACAAATGATTGCAACTGTGATGTTAAGAAATGGGTTCGAACCTGGTCAAGGCTTGGGCAAGAATTTACAAGGAATTATCGAGCCTATTATGATCCCAGAGAGAAGCTCTAAGCACGGGTTAGGGTATCAACCTACCAGAAAAGATAGGTTTGAGGATGAGCCAAAAAAGAGTTTGTTTAGGCCTTTGCCACTTCTGTTCCAGTCATTTCCCGTATGAGAGATGTCAGATGATGATGGTCTTGGGGATGGGATAGGAGATTTGTTTGAAAGATGCAATGTTGTACCAGAAGATCTCCCAGAGTCCAGCGGGGTAAAGCAGATTGCGCTAGGGGAGGCTTTGCAAAATTAGACCTCCACTCCACTCATAACCCGTCGTGGTAGATGAAAGGGCAATTACTAATAGTTTTGAAATCGGTGATGATCCGGAGGAGGCCCCGTGATCCACCTTTTATATCTCAAAACTTTATTTTCGTATCTTACTCCTTTCAAAAAAGGTGGGGGCTTGTATTTGTGCAAGTCACAAGCCATGGTGTTGTAATTATTTCTCGAATTTTAATGAAAAGGCCTTCATTTATTTGGAAAACTATATTAGTTCTAAAACGCTCTTAGTCATATGTTTTGTTATTTTCTTATCATCTAACTTAGTTTGTTTATCCATTACAGTAACAGTAGCTTAAAACCTTCCAATGTTGTGTCATGTCAAAGCCTGAACGAACAAAATGAAGGGAACGATGATGGTTGGAAGGACGATGATGAGGAACGGTTAGTTGCAGATATGGAGGAATTTGAAAATCATAAATAACCTAATTTGGAAGAAACTGAAACAGTTAACTTGGGAGATCACGATGAAATCAAAGAGACCAGTATCAGTGTCCACCTCGCGGTTCCACAAAGGGAAGAGCTCATCCACCTGTTGCGGGAGTATATCGACGTGTTTGCTTGGTCCTATGATGATAAGCCAGGGTTGAGCACCAGCATTGTGTTACATAAATTGCCGATAAATTCTGAGTTTGATCCAGTCAAGCAAAAAATGAGAAAATTCAAGCCAGATTTAAGTCTAAAGATCAAGAAAGAAGTGATAAAATAAATCCAGTCTAAGGTTGTCGAGGTCACAAAATATCCAACATGGTTGGCCAACAACGTCCCTGTGCCAAAGAAAAACGACAAGATTTGAATTTGTGTTGACTATAGAGACTTGAATAGAGCTTGTCCTAAAGATAATTTTTTGTTGCCCGACATCCACATTATCATCGATAACTGTGTGAAACATGAAATGCAGTCATTCGTTGATTGTTTTGCCGGCTATCATCAGATACTGATGGATGGGGAAGATGTAGAAAAAACGGCTTTTATTATGCCCTGGGGTGTTTATCATTACAGGGTAATGCCGTTTGGTTTCAAGAACGCAGGTGCGACATATATGAGGGCCATGACAACGATTTTCCATGATATGATCCATGAGGAGATTGAGGTGTACGTGGATGATGTAATTATCAAATCTCGCGAGAGTTTGGATCATCTAACTCATTTGGAGAAATTCTTCAACAGATTAAGAAGGTACAGTTTGAAGTTAAATCCTGCTAAATGTACTTTTGGTGTGCCATCAGGGAAGTTGCTGGGGTTCATAGTCAGCAGAAGGGGGATCGAGCTAGACCCATCCAAAATCAAGACAATTCAAGACTTGCCACCGCCGAGGACCAAGAAAGAAGTTATGAGTTTCCTAGGTCGTCTGAATTACATTAGCAGATTCATCGCTCAATCAACAGTCATATGCAAGCCAATTCTCAAGATGTTGAAGAAAAATGCACTGAATGAGAGGACAAAAGAATGTCAGAGAGCTTTTGATCGCATCAAGGAATACTTTTCTGCACCACCGATTTTGGTCCCACCGAGAGAAGAAATTTCATTATTGATTTACCTGTCAGTCTTAGAAAATATTTTTGGATGCGTCCTCGGGCAACATAATGAGACCGGCAGGAAAGAGAAAGCCATTTACTACTTGTGTAAAAAGTTCACACCATATGAAGTCCGTTACACTCTTATAGAAAGGACATGTTGTGCTTTGACTTGGACGACACAAAAATTGAGGCATTATCTGTCGTCCTACAGAACTTACCTCATATCGAGAATGGATCCATTGAAGTATATATTCCAGAAGGCCATGCCTAAAGGAAAGCTAGCCAAATGGAAAATGTTGCTGAGTGAGTTTGACATTGTGTATGTAACCCAAAAAGCAATCAAGGGGCAAGCCTTAGCAGATCATTTGGCTGAAAACCCAGTTGATGAGGAATACGAGCCACTTCAGACATACTTTCCAGACGAGGAAATTTTGTTCGTAGGAGAAGATATCGCGAAAATCTACCCCGGATGGAGGCTATTTTTTTATGGGGAGGTCAACTTCAAAGGTTCAGGAATTGGAGCAGTTTTGGTGTCAGAAACGGGTCAACATTATCCGGTAATTGCTAAGTTATATTTTCTATGCACTAACAACATGGCTGAATATGAAGCTTGCATCCTGGAGCTCAAATTGGCACTTGACATGGGTGTTCATGAATTGCTAGCCATTGGAGATTCAGATTTGTTGATTCACCAGGTACGGGGAGAATGGGCGGTAAAAAACTCTAAGATTACTCCTTATGTGGAGCTGGTGCAAGAATTATGTGGAAGATTCAAGGATGTTGATTTCAGACATATCCCACAGACACAAAATGAGTTTACTGACGCTTTGGCCACGATATCTTCCATGATTCAGCACTCGGATCAGAGTTACATCGATCCTTTAGAAATAAGCCTGAAAGAGCAACCCGTGTATTGCATAAACGTGGAAGAGGAGCCTGATGGAAGGCCTTGGTACTATGACTTTAAATGGTATTTGGAATCTGGAATATATCCTGAAGAGGCTAGTAACAACCAGAAGAAGACAATCCGGCGTTTGGCAAAGAAGTACTTTCCAAGTGGAGAAATTCTTTTTAGGAGGACTCCTGATTTGGGATTCCTAAGATGCGTCGATACGGCGGAAGCCAATAAGTTGATAAACGAGGTACACGCTGGAATATATGGGCCCCACATGAATGGGTTTGTCCTTGCCAGAAAGATCCTAAAAACCGGTTACTTCTGGATGACTATGGAAAATGATTGTAGTAAGTTTGTGCAGATATGTCCAAAATGTCAAATACAAGAAGATCTGATTCGAATGCCTCCACACGAGCTTCACGCAATGAATTCTCCTTGGCCTTTCGTAGCTTAGGGCGTGGATGTCATCGGACCAATAGAGCCACTAGCATCGAATGGGCATAGATTTATTTTGGTTGTCATTGATTATTTCACTAAGTGGATCGAAGCTGCTTCGTACAGAGCCATCACTAAGAAAGTGGTTGCAGATTTCGTCAGGAATAACTTGATTTGCCGATTCAAAGTGCCGAAATTGATTATTACTGATAATGGGTAAAACCTGAACAGTCACTTGATAAAAGAAATTTGTGATCAGTTCAAGATTGTGCATCGCTACTCGACAGCTTACCGTCCCCAAATGAATAGAGCTGTAGAAGCTGCTAATAAGAATATCAAGAAGATCTTGAGAAAGATGGTAGAAAATGATAGATCATGGCACGAGATGTTACCTTACGCCTTGCTAGGGTATCGAACAACAGTTCGAACCTCCACAGGAGCAACTCCCTATTTACTAGTTTACGGGAATGAAGCTGTGATACCCGTTGCGGTCGAAATACCTTCCCTAAGGATTATTCAGGAAGCTGGACTGAGTAACGAAGAATGGGTCCGTGCTCTCTATGAACAAATCATGTTAATTGATGAAAAGGGAATGGTCGTTGTATGCCATGGTCAGCTGTATCAACATAGGATGGTTCGTGTCTTTAAGAAGAAGGTAAGAACTCAAGCATTTGAAGTGGGGCAACTGGTTCTCAAACGAATATTCCCTCACCAAGAGGAATACAAGGGCAAGTTCGCTCCAAACTGGCAAGGGCCATACATAGTTCGCAAGGTGCTATCTGGAGGAGGTCTGACTTTGTTTGAGATTGATGGCACAGAGTGGACCAAACTAATCAATTCTGATGCGGTAAAGAGATATTATGTTTGAATGACATTCTAGTTTTTGTGTTTTCTTAGTTTGTTTGTAATCACCTTTGTAATAATGTTGTTTGCTAGTGTGTAACTGCCTAGAATCCTTTCCCTTTATGCACGAACTACGTTTGACCTGAATTCCCAAGAAAGGGATACGTTGGCGGCCTATATTGGCTTCGGTCAACCCCTTAGTAAAATTTATCCTTTCCCTCCTATGTATGAACTACGTGATGACCTGAATTCCCAATAAAAGGGATACGTAGGCAGCCTATGTCGGCTTCGGTCAACCTATTAATTTCTTTTGTATATCCCTAGCGTAGCCTGAACTATGTTTGACCTGATTTCTACTTCAACGGGATACATAGGCGCCCCAATGGCTCGGTCATATAACCCTAGGAAATGGAAACTGGAGCAGAATTTTCAAGAAGGAATCTCGAAAATTCACAAGAGAAGATTGACATCCAACAAAGTGAATAAAGATCAACAAAGACTTCAGATCCACTCAGATTGGTATTATCTCAAACAATTTTAAACTTAGGCAAAAATTTTGAGGAAGACCTCAAAATTTCCACCAAATGCCGAAACATATTCCAAATTCCCCCAGCATCAGAGGTTAAAACTTTGGAAACCACCAACTGTAACAAAGTTTGGGTAGACTCAATTTTTGGCTATGATAGAACTACTTGAAGAAACCCTCCAACAATAATCATGAGTTTTGGAAACCATCCATCGGATATAGTCAGAATCGCGAGGAAGACGTTCATTGAGCTAGTACATGACATGACTGGCAGAAATTTTCTAAAATTTTACTGAAGTTTTCAAAATTATTTTCAAAAATTTAAGACTATTTTCAAAAATCTTACGACTCACTTACTTAGTACTTGCCTAGACATCATTTGGGATAGAGTGTCAGGGTGGAAGTCTCAATATGGTGGAATGCCCAAGAGATGGCTAGGAGCAAATCAAGGATCGAAGAAGGTCAACATGGAGTAATTTCATTCAACTAATCATTTTTCTGTGGATGTAGGGATCAATACGCAAAATGAGTGTCTCTTTCAAAAATCTCCGAGCAAATTGGGAGCCACAACAGATCATTAATGCCCAAGAACGGTATTTTAGGGTAGCCCTAAAAATAGGTTTAATGCCCATTTATTGAGGACTTTTTGATTTGTCCATCTCATTTTTTGAGATCGTAGGCGACAAACAAAAGCACTTTGTCTTCTTTACACGTATTGTATTTAGAAGTTTCCTAAAAATAGTCGCTAGTAAAAGACACTTTGTGTCTACTAATCGTCTACCTTGAGTACAGGTACATGTAGAAAGCGGGACACTGACAAATGAAGCCAGGTAAAATTATTTTATCACTGCCACAATGGCCATTGCATATCATTATCGCAAAGGACATTACATATCATTGCCACAAAGACTATTACATATCTATTGACGCGCTAGACACAATGTTGGCGTCGAGGATATCATCAGCATTTAATATCTGTTGACGTGCTAGACACAACGCTGGCGTCGAGGATATCATCATCATTCAATATTTGTCGACACGCTAGACACAATGCTGGCGTCGAGGATATCATCAGCATCCAATATATCTATCGACACACTAGACACAATGCTGGCGTAGAGAATATCATCAACATCTAATATATCTGTCGACATGCTAGACACAATGTTGGCGTCGAGGATATCATCAATATCCAATATATCTGTCGACATGCTAGACACAATGCTAGCGTAGAGGATATCATCAGCATCCAATATATCTGTCGACATGCTAGACACAATGCTGGAATCGAGGATATCATCATCATTCAATATCTGTTGACGTGGTAGACACATCATTGGCGTCGAGGATATCATCAGCATTCAATTTATCTGTTGACACGCTAGACACAACGCTGGCGTCGAGGATATCATCAGCATTTAATATATATATTGACACATAAGACACAATGTTGGCGTTGAGGATATCATCATATTTTCATGAATCAGCATCTGAATACATTAAGAGCACACGATTTGGAGGGACGCCTTCAGGTCGCCATCTAAGGATGAATGATATATAAGATTTCCTAGCAATTGACATTTAAAGGTCATCTATAAGTCATATTATTTGAAATAGGATAGTGTGTAAGATCACCTATGATTTGATAGCCTGTAGGTCATCCATAAGCCACAATAACATCCTAACCGGATAGTGTGCAAGATCGCCCAAAAGTTGATAGTTCAAAGGTTATCCGTAAGTCGCAACTAGATCCTTACCAGAGGATATGCAAGCTTGTCAAATTGATACATCCAAGGGTTCTCTATAAGCCGCATCATATCCAAGATCGATTATGTGTAGGATTACCCAAAGACGATCAATTTGAGGGAGTATCTATAAGTCATATTGTATCCAAGGTCGGATGATGTGCAGAAACACCTGAAAGCTAGCGATTGGAGGGATATCTGTAAGTCATCTCTTATCCAAAGTCGGATGATGTGAAGGATTACCTAAAAGTTAGAAATTCAAAGGATATCTGTAAGTCGCCTCGCATCCAATATCAAATAATGCACAAGATTATCCAAAGATTGACAATTTAAGGAAAATTTATAAATCAATCATTGGTTATAACTGGAGAGTTCATCATTCCACATACAACAAGTGATATAGGTAACCAAAAGGGTTGCCACACCAGCACAAGATTTCACGGTCGTAGAGACCGTTCTGCATAAAGTATCGCCGGTGTCCTAAAGGGACGACCCACTTTGAAAACGTATTAAACCGATAAATGTCATAATTATACAACAACCAAGAAGGTTTTTGTGTTTGTTGTTTCCAGTTATTTCATTCCAAATAGGTACCATGAAGAGATGACTCCACTTGTCAGGCCACAACTCACACGGAGATATGGTAAAAGACTACCTACATCTTTCGTGAATTATTTTAGTACTAACACTTTTTTCTTGAAAATTGTCGAGAGCATCCGAAAGGATAAAAATCTCAAATCAAAACCAAAGGTGTGGACGACTCCAAAAAGGACGCAACACGACGTGAAACTCTTTCTCAGCAGCAAAACGGGACATAATCTAAAGAGGGACGTCAAACTCTTTGGACGCTAGCTAAAGGATGATCACCACCACCATCCAACCACACCCCTGTTAGAAGGCTTATAGGTATTTCAGAATATTCTGGTTTCAGCTTCACCTTCAGGATATTTTTAAACTCATGCCGAGGGTAGCCTTTTCTTTTTTTCAAATTCGGGTGGCAACACACTTAGAGTTTTGGAAATTATGTCCAAGTAAGTTCTTGACTATGGATGTGAAGGATCCCACATTCATGGTCAAGAGTTTACAAACCTTTTTTCTATAACTCGATCAACTTGTCACTCATTCCGAGCCAAAGATGGTCTGAAATAAAAGACTATCTTTTCTACCGATTGAGTCGAACAATAAGCAGTCTGATTCCCTGAAATCTTGGGGATATGTAGGCTGGAATCTATGTAGAAAATTCGACTGTATTCCAACCTCCCCCCTAATCCCTTTATTCCCCAGTTTCTCAGTTTTATCAAACACTCTAAAATTGAGATAACTTGTGAATTTTTTAAAAATCGTGCTTTAAATCAAGCTCTATGAACTACAAGTGGCCTGAATTCTCATGTAACCTGGGATATGTAGGAAACCTAATACCGAGGTCCGACCATGACTCTATGAAACTCGTACGAAAACCAACCTCTTTCAGATTCGAATCTATGGTCGAACAAAAATTAAGAACATCAACCTCCCTTTGCCCAGGGTTACTTACATCCACCCTATCCAAAGGGAGGGGGCAACTGTTGATACCTCTTTTTTTCCCTTCCCGACTAAATTTAATTCTGAGTTTCTTCAATTTTAATAAACCAAAATAATTATTTCATCCAAATAAAAAAAAATCAAAATATTTTTCGTATGCGATTTTGTCATTTTAAGTAGTGATTATATACTATCATTTTAATGTATGTGTAAGATCATAAATTTTATAGGTATTTTAATGTATATAAAAAAATCTTTCCTTTTTTTCGATTGGAAAGAAATTTGTAGATTACTGTTAGGAGTTAGTGTGATTTGAAAACATGTCATACTGAAATTATAATATTTTATAGTTAAAACCTGAATATACAAAGATTGTAAAACAATATAATAAATTGCAACTCTTTTCACGTTTATATAATAAGAAAATATGTTTTAAAATATCGAACAAAATTCAAATATAAAGAAATGAAAAGTGACTATATTAGGATGGAAGGAATAAAAAGTTTTAAGGTAAAAGAGTTTAATTCTTTTGGAATAAAAAAATCATAAGAAGTAAAACCGAATGAGCAGAGATGCAACAATAACATATGTGAGGGAGAAGGTCTGACTTCTCTCTAACCTTCTTACTCCTACTCCTCATCCCTTATGGATCCCATACACCTAATTTTTGCCCTCCGCGATTAAATTTAATCCTGAGTTTCTTCAATTTTTAATAAACCAAAATAATTATTTCATCCAAATAAAAAAAAATCAAAATATTTTTCGTACGTGATTTTGTTATTTTAAATAGCGATTATATACTATCATGTTTAGTTATACGAGATTATATAATTTATCACTTAAATATTTATTTTACAAAATATCGGATTTAATTAAGGCTTATCTTGAAAATAAATTCAAATGATTAAAATCTTAATTTAAATATAATTTATTCTCAAAAATAATTTGTTTGGATAAATATGCATTCATTTTATCAAATCAAGAAATTCGGGATAAAAAAAAAGTATTAATTTAATTTAGCCAATCTATTAGATTTGACCATAATTGAAAATTGATCATAATTGCAATGCAATTCGTTAATTAATTTTTAATTTGGTCAAAATAAATAAATATGGCTAAATTTTAAATTTCAATGGGGTTATATTTTAAATAACCCCAAAATTCTCAAGAACTCTCATAACTTTTACCCAATTCCCACCAAAAAATAAATTCAAATTGCACTATCCCCCCCAACTTTGTCCTTTTCCAATTTTGATATTCAAAGATTGTACTACATTGTACTATTTCCCCCCCCCCCCCCCCCCCCACATTATCTTCCACCTCACCTTATCTTTAATTTTTACATTCCAAAAACCCCCTAAATGTTTTTTCTCCCACATTGGTAGATGACAAGAAATAAATCTCTATCCTTTCTTATAAATACTTTTCTCCCACATTGGTGGAAAAAGGAAAAAAAATACCACATTCTCTCCTATAAATACTACCACTACTTTGGTAGAGAGAAGGGGGGGGGGGGGGGGAAGGAAGAAAAAAAAGGCTAGAAAGGTGAAAAAAATCCTTTTGAGCAAAAATAATTATTTTTATTTAGTAAAAATTTTTGTTTCATAAGTTGATCGGCTAATCAAAATTTTTGAGTTGCCGGTGACGTTTTTCGGTAGTGGTTGATTCCAACGAAGCTCGTAGTCTCATTTTGTTGCCCCCAAAAAGGTAAACACGCCTTTTTTTATTTTAGTTTTTATTATTGTTTTCTTCATCATCTTTTTTCTTCTTTGTAGTTCGTATATATAATTTTGTTTGCTGGGATTGTATGCTGTAGATGGCCTTGAAGGCCCTAGGAGTATCGATATTCTAATTATTTTTCATGTTCATGATATAAAAATGAGCTAGCAATAGTTGTATGTGCCTTTTTTTACTTCATTCTTTGATTATTTTGGATAAAGTTTCAATCTTCGCTTAAAAGATGTATTTATGCTTTGTTTAAACTCATTGTTGTTGGATACATTTATTTTTAGTATGTAAAGTTATTTTCTTTATGTTTAGAAGAATAGTTAATGTTGAATGTTTTGCCTTTTCACCTTATTCTTTGATTATTTGAATAAAGTTTAGATCTTTACTTGAAAAACGATACGTATGTCTTGTTTAAACTTATTGTTGGTAGATATATTTGTTTTTAGCATGTAAAGTTATTTCCTTTATATTGAAAAGAATAGATAATATTGATTGTTTCTCTTTTTTTACTTTATTCTTTGATTATTTTGGATGAAGTTTAGATCTTTACTTGAAAAACAATACCCATGTCTTGTTTAAACTTATTGTTGGTAGATATGTTTTTATAGCATGTAAAGTTGTTTATTTTATGTTGGAAGAATAGTTATATTATTTGTTGCGCCTTAATAAAAATAGTAGTTAGTTAAGTCAAGAATTTGTCATTTGCTTACTAATTATTTTAATGGATTTCAAAACCCTCATATAAGATATGAAGTGCTAGCTTTATTTTTCATCCAAGATGTTTATTCTTATTTGTTCGCATGTTGTCTTTTCAAAATGATAAGAAAGTTCGAACTTTTGCGGCTAAATAAAATTATTTGACATTTTTGACTCATGCATAGTATGATTGTGAAACTTTTGCTTTGCATCTTTTATTTGTTGACTCTCATTCTTGTGTAAGTGTGCTTATTTTTGTCATTCAAAAATTGGTTCTTGATAGTTTCTTTTACTTTGAAATATGTCACTTTTATGCCTTGAACATATATTAATTTCTTTATCTTTTCTTTGCATGCAAAAAAATATCTCGAGTCCAAATGGACTCCTCTCTTCTTGCATTTCATAAGGGGTAAATGAGGTTCACCCCTTCGAGTCAAGTTTGAAGTTTAAACCCAAGGTCCACTACATGGCATGCGGTTGCTAGAAGATAGACGAAGAAGGAAAATGACAAAACCCATTGATGAGGTCACTAAGAGACTTGAAAAGTCTCAATTTTTATTATTGTCTTCTTTTTATTTATTCATTTAGTCATTTATTCATTCATTCATTTCGGCCTCGAAGCCAAAGTTGTATTTAATACAGGTGGAGCAAGACTCGAGCCAAAGGCTCTAAAAATAGTTTAGCACAGGTGAAATGGGTCGGAAGCCCAACTAGACTAGGACATGTCTTGTTGATTGGGGCCGAATGGCCTAAATCCTTTACTTTCTCCTCCCTTCCCTTTTTATGTGTTTATTTATTTATTAGTTTTGTTTAGACTTAGTTAAAATCCCTACTAAGTCGCCTAAATATATTTTACACAAGTCTTTTTTTTTGAAAAAAAAATCAAATCACTATTTCAACAAATTAATCTTTGCGAAGTTAATCAAAAGACGATTTCAAACAGTCCGGATAACCGCAAGTTAGCGGACGTTTTAGGTGCCTAATACCTTCCTAAAATGTTAATAAGAACCTCTTATTTAGAATCTCTAACTTAAAATGATTTTTCTGTTTTGAATCATTTGATGTAACTTTTATAAAGGTTTCTTAATTCCTTTTCAAAATTAAGTGGCGACTCTCTTCAAAAGTCAATTTCCGCAAAACACATACAACTGGATCCACCAGGCCATATGACACTATATAATGATAAACCTGTCCCCACGAAACCCAGACTGCACCAAAACATGAATTACCTACAAGCCCCATCCCAGACAATTTCATCCACAAGCATCCCACAAACCCCCTTATCTAGTTCTCCCGCTGCGATGGAAGCAGAAATGGGAGATGATGAAGAAATGCTTGAGGATAAATCTAATAGTAGTTTTGATGATAATACAGTTGTGATGAAGCTAAAGGATAAGGCTAGAATTCATCGGCCTTGGTCCTACTCTATTATAATTAAGCTGGAATTAAAATCAACCATGCTTATCTCAAGCATAGACTAACAATTATGTGAAAACCTACAAAAGAGATAATTCTCATTAATTTAGGTAATGATTATTTCATTGTTAAATTTCCCAAAGAGGAAAACATGCTAACTTCAATCCAAAAAGGATTATGGTTCATCAATGGAGCCTTTCTATCGGTTAGAAAATGGCATCCAAATTTTGTGGCTTCTACAGCTACCAAAAACTACTCTGTAATCTGGGTTCGTCTACTCGAGCTGCCTACGAAATACTATGGTTGCTCTATTTTGTCGAAAATAGATAGTAAGCTGGAAAAATTAGTTAAAATGAATATATGTACATCGGCAACCCTTGGAGGGCGATATGCATTGAAATGCCCTTGGGGGTCTCGGTCAAGACTCATATCTATATAGGAACCCTTAAGCAATAAATTATTTACGAAGGGACTAATATCCTTTTCACAAAATATGGTATGTTAGGGAATATACAATCATCATGTCATCCTACAGACCCAATACAACCACAATCACAGGATGATGGTGCAATAATACCTCAAACAGGGCCTCGTAGACAATCAATGGATGACGCACTAAAGGAGGACTGGCAAGTCGTCACTTTTCACAATCAAAAGAGAATAAAAAATAAAGAATCTACTTTTGTAAAGGGCAAGCACACAAACACACTGTACAAGAAAGGGGTAGGAACAAAGAAAAACTAACAATGAATGAGGAGAACAATGTCAAAATCTTCAATGCAGATACAGGTAAGTACTTAGAACACCAGGTTTATAAATATATTCCTAAAATCAAATACCAATTTATACCTCACAACGCCACTACAAAAGCAGATGCCTATAAAATAACCCTAAAATGGCAGAAAAAACACCATCATTATTGAAAATGACATCATCAACATATCCAATTGCTTTGCAATTCTAAATAGTGAGGCGGGAAGTACTGCGTCAAATGCCAGCCTAGCCCCTACTTCACAAAGTCAATACTACCCTTACACCACATAGTGAATGACCCTTTTGATAATGAAAAGCCTCATATGACCCCAGGTGGATACCTAGGGGGTGGGGAAACATCTTGTCCCGAAGGCTGCCCCTTCGTCTTCCAATAAAATTACGCCAGCTCATCCCCCTTTAAATGTGGTAAATATAGAGACAACAAACTCTAAAATCCAAAATAACACTTTTTGCAGAGCACCCCTAATTAAAGATACTAAAAACAATGAAAAAGGTCTTAGTAAAAAATTACTAGATTTGGCAGAAGGACCCATAAAATATCCTTATACTCCCACTTCCAATATCACAGGAATTTTAGAATCCACAATAAATATTGACTCAGCCTTCCTCGGTCCTAGTAAGCAAATAGAACTTTCTATAAATAAAAGTAAGAATGTATTGTCGTCCTCGCAGATCTCTCAACTGTCGAGCACACAGAAGAAACCCAACTCTCCAAGCAATAATGAACCTGTCGAACCCAAACATAACTCAAATCTACCTTCCCCATTCATCTCTACTCGGTCCTAGGTCTCCCGGAGGGATCAACCCTGATATACTCTACCCCTAACTCCGACGAATCTGAACCCAACCTCATGGGTGGAAATGACATTGCAGGGACAAGCTCTTGCCATGTTTGTGTTCATGCACAACAAGGAAGTAATGTTTGTTATCCACACTCTGGAGCTACTCGCTTACCTAGCTTCAAAAGAAATACGACGAGTGATGTAGTTATGCAACAACCACCTATGGATGTCAACAATACTCCAAGCTCCACTGAACTTCTTAGTTCCTTCAATTCCTTTCTTCCATATATGAACCAACCCGGCCTAAGGCCTTATCATAATAAGAGTTCCAAGTCCGATCAAGATCAGAGACCATCCCCGCTACCCAACCAACCTCCAGCCGTCTGTCCTGAGTTGGCTGAAGTTCGAGCATACAACAAGATAGCATAACAGCTCACATGAAGACTCTAGGATAGGATAACAACTATGACCAACCCAACTGAGTCTAACCGTCCCATACCGATCGTCCAACCATACCAAGCCAAACCAAAACCATAAATCCGACCATAACCAAATAAGTTCCATTTATAATTAAATATATAATCCCAAGATAACAGAGGATAGAACAAACAACAATATCGTCAATCGATATCAGCCCTAATACCAATACCAAAGCTAAGGCTGACACCAATACCGATTCCGCCCATTCCAATCCATAGTAGTTCCATAAATTCTCTAACCAAAAGAATACAAAAAATTGGTTGGGATATGCCCCCAACTATAGCCAAAACCAGTATCCATAAATAATCCAAAGTATGAAATAATATCCATGAAATAGAGCCTTCCAAAAAGATGAAAAATCACCACTTCAATCCCAAACTAACCCTCGAATGTCTGAATGCTAAGCAGGAGGTGTAGAACGGTCCTTTCCTGCATCGCGTGGGGATACAATTGCCCTAAGATAGGTTAGTGGGTGAATGCTAGCATGAACTCGGGATAAGAATAAAATAATGTCATTTAAGAAAACCAAGTAAAACCATCTATATGCACACCACCCATATATATATATATATATATATAAAACCATGTAGGGAAAAGGGAACCGGGTTTAGCATGCATTTAAAATCTTTAACCTAGGTATGTGAAGCTTAACCGTCCTAAAACCATCCACAGGCTATATGGGTCCAGTGTAACCCCCTGAACGGGCCCCGATGCGTGTAGCCGCATGAACCGGAGATACCATAAGAGTCAGGGATCCCGCATACCCTTCACTCTCCATGATACATATGTACAGTGTACCTAGAGGATTCCCGTGTACCTCATTAGTATCATATAAGGTCACTAAGACCTATCCCTCATGTTGGCAAACATAAGTTTCCGATATTCACCCATTGAACTCCCACTTTCACAGTTAGCTTTCACACCCTGCCATTATTGCCCAATTAAAATCATTTTCCAACCAAACTATTATTCCATTATTATTAACCAAGCCTATTAGTAGTGGTATCATTATACCGACTATATCTTGCAAGTATTACCCTTAGCCAAACCTTTTAGTGGTCAAGGGATTCCTATATACCTGTAGACCATATTATCCAATTAACTTAGGGGATTTCATGTACCCCACAAGTATTCATTACCATATTAACTTGGGGGATTCCTTGTACCCCTCAAGTATGTTTATTAAGACAAACCATTCCAAAATAATTTAAACCATTTATATCATTTAGGGTTCCATTACCAAGTTTAAACCATACATAAGTTCCATTGAAAACACAATAATATGGTGAAAACATTGTTATAGGCATTTTATCAAACACATTGAGGGCATAATATTTCTAAAGCTAAAGCCAATTACCAAACAATCATTCCCATGCAACAAATTATCCAAAACCACCATTAATGCATATAAAAGCATAATCAAAACATGGAAAAACCATAGCCAAGCATTTATAACCAAAACCCCCAAATCATATTTGAAAACCCAAAATCACACAACATTTAACTCATGAAAAAATTGTATAAATCCATGCCTTTAATTAGAAATAATAATGAGGGAAGAGAACATGACTTAAAGAAAGATGATGATGGAGAGAAATCACCAAGACAAGCCCCAATTTACTCCTTAAGATGAAACCGTAGCTTCCTTTGCCCAAGACCTCTAGAGAGGATTTAAAAGTGTTTTCTAAGTGTTTAAGAATAGAATAGTAATGCAAATAACCCCCCAATTGAAATATAAGTTGTGATACCTCATTAGGATAAGTGAGGAAATGTCTACATTGCTCTCACTTAAACTGCAGTTAATTCCCGTCATAGGGTATGACTGACCTTTACGAGTCGTACCCATCCTATACAAGTGGTACCCACATCTCATACCTTAGGCCCCCTTGGACCCTATGTTGTCCAAGGTATGACACACCCAAACCCAAGTCAAATCCAAATATACGACTAGTACCCATAAATTGTACCCCTGTCAGAATAGAATTTCAGGATATTTGAACATTAACCACAATACGAGTCCATGGTACGACTGGTATCCAGGATTGTGGCTCATGGTGAGCCACTCGTACTCAGATACAACTTAAGTTACCAAGTCTAAGGTTAAGTGAAGTAACCAAATAGCCCGTATACACTGACACAACTCATACCACCCAAATCATACCCATTCTTGTAACTAAATTCATCTCACCAACGAACACTGGTCACCATATGACTAGACCAAACCACCCATACCCAAGCGTATGACTCATTCCCCTAAGTCGTATCTTGCTCAGAAATTAGAAATCAAGGAAATTTGCTAAGGTCCATAAACCAGGATGTTTCAATATACCATCTTGGGAGACATCAACAGTCACTCCACCACCAAACCCAACTCCATAAATAACCCCAGCTACCCCCCATATTTCTGGAAATTTCACAATTTCATAAACATCAACCCATGGTACTACCACTGGAAAATGTAAGGGTCGACCATGGAAGCAAATCCACTGTCGAACAACATAAGCCCAACTAGTCCCCTAGAGAATGCAATAGCCCCATCCCCAAATAATGTAGCCTCATCCTCCCAGGTACATCCCAACCTTATCTTAACTTTTCCAAGACCAATGAATACGTCAGTATAAGAAATAGAGGAATCTTTAAAAATAATGCGAGAAACAAGAACCAAGATAATAGTGTTAAAGGATTTAAAAGTAATGGTGTTCAATGATAAGTACGCGAAGAAATTTATCCTTATAGGCCCCCAAAACTTAACAAATACATTGTTAGACATCCGCCACCTGTTTAATCCATAAGTAAGGAATTATGTTCTAGTCATAACCCAATGATAATGTACCAGGCTTCCCCCTTGACAAATTCTTCAAGGGTGATTACCTTAATAAACCCACCCCAAAGAAACTGAGCCATGAATATAATAATATGAAATCGTAGAGGCGCGAATGGTCAGGACTTTAGGAGGAATTTTAGATCCTTAGTGGATTGGCATAAGCCACCACTCACTGCTTTGCTGGAAACAAAAATACAAGATCACCTACTCCTCCCTAATGATTTTTCTTTCAATAAAATCATTGAAGTACAGCTATTGGGAACGCCGATGGGCTAGCAGTAATGTGGGATGATACACTCTTGGACTTGGATGAAATTGTCACTACAGATAAAAAAATCAAGCTATGATTAAGGTAAGACACAAAAATAACTCATTGCTATTTAGTTGTATTTATACTAGTCCTTACAAGAAGGGTATTGTGACAAAACCTTAAGAACATCAAGGGTACCTACCCAGGTAAGTGGTTGATAGGAGGGGACTTTAACGAACTCCTATCAAACTCAGGAAAGAAAGGAGGTAAGTTAATCAATAGATCACGCTCTACAAAATTCTTAGATATGATTAATCACTATGAACTTTTAGACATGGGATTTAAGGGTAGCAAATATACCTGGTTAAACAAAAGATGAAACATCATAATGCTCTTATTCTTGAAAGACTTAATATATTTCTTTCTACAAACGAATGGCTTCTAGACTACCTTAACACTCATGTTATTCATCTTTCCCGCACCCATTTAGACCATTGTCCTCTACTATTAACCGTATTCAAAGATGACGCTTTCCTCCGATAAAAATTCTTCAAATTTGAAAAGATGTGGACGACATACCCCGATTTTAAAAATATCATTGCCCAGGTCTGGGAGAGCAATCCTCCATTAGAATTCGTAGTCAATATTTTTACATGTGAAGCAACTTTATGGGCATGCAATAATATTGGTAATATTTTTAAAAAGAAAATAAAACTCTCATATACTACAAGGTATCCAAGGCTCTGACAACTACCACCATAGCTCTTTCCTTAGAAATTTAGAGAAGGACCTTATAGATGATTTCAACCATATTCTTAAAATGGAGGAAGACTACTGGAAGCTGAAATCTAGGGTGACCTAGTTGAATGAGGGGGACACTAATACCAAATTCTTTCCTACTTTGAACCTTATCAGGAGACTAAAAAAATAGAAGTGTACATTAAAATAGAGAATAATACTCATATCCATAAGTATGCTGACATCATCAACCATATATTTTCCTACTTCAATAATTTATTTCAGCCTAACCACCATAGAAATCTTCAAATTTTAGTACCTACTATTAAAGTTTGACTTTTCAAAACTGAAAAATTGGACCTCCAAAGAATGCCTTTTGAAGCCGGAATAAAAGAAGCAGTGTTTTCTTTTCAGCCTTTTAAAGTGCCTGGACCTGACGGAATCCACCCCTACTTCTACCAAAAATATTAGGACATAGTGGGTCAATCCATTCAAGATTTTTCTTTAAAGATTTCAAAGACTCTAAGATTGAGGATGGTATCAACTCTACTTATATATGCCTTATTCCTAAATGTAATGATGCCCAAACTTTTAAAAAAATACCACCCTATTAGCCTCTACAATACTTCCTATAAGATAATTATAAAAATTATTTCTAAAGGCTTCGCCCACTAATGGACAAAATTATATATCCCTGCCAAACTAGTTTCTTTAAAAATAGACAAGCCACTGACAACGCCATAATTATTCAAGAAATTGTTTGTCACTTTCAAAGAATGAAAGGGGAAAAAGATAGTCTGATGATGAAGATAGACCTCGAAAAGGCTTTTGACAAGTTGGAATGGTCCTTTATTAGAAATACTTTTCATCACTTCAACTTTTCACATAAATACTCTTCATTACTTTATCTTTCTGCTATATATTATTAATCTGATAATGTCTTCCATCTGCACATATTCAGTGGCAGTGTTAGTCAACGATACAAGGACTGAGTTTTTCTGTCCCTCAAGAGGGATTCATCAAAGAAATCTCATGTCTCCTTACATCTTTATTCTCTGTATTGAGGTATTGGCTCATAATATCAACCAAGACCTTAACTCTAACATGTGGGACCCTATTAGAATCTCTAGGAAAAGGCCAAATGTATCTCACCTTTTTTTCTGACGATCTAGTCCTAATGTCTACTACGAAAAAATAGTCATACAAACATCAAGAAAACTCTCTTATATTTTTATGTTTGGTCTGGCCAAAGTATTAACTTTGACAAATCAAAAATCCTCTTCTCCAAAAACTGTGATAATTCTACAAAAATGACATATCTTTCATCCTAAATAATAATCCTTGTAGAAGATTTGGTAAGTACCTAGGTTTCCCCATTTTGAATAATAAACCTACTTCTAAAGACTTCTAATTTATTATCGACAATTTGAAGAAAAAGATGTTTGGCTGAAAATCCAAATTTTTTAATATTATAGGTAGAATCACCCTAGCTAAAGCATGCCTGAATAGCATCCCTACTCATGTCATGCAATACACTAAGTTGCCTAGAGATATTATAAAACAAATTGACAAAATTCAGCACAATTTCATTTAGGGAACTGCTGACTTGACTAAGAAAATCCACCTTTTATGCTAGGATACATTAGTGAGACCTAAGGATATGGGTGGCCTAGGACTGCAAAAATCATTCCTCAGAAATAAATATCTCCATGCTAAATTGGCATGGAGAATCTTTAACAAAGCCCAATCTCTTTGGACTGCAGTCCTCCTTCATAAATACTCTGATAGCAAAAGGATTAGTGATCTTCATTGACATACCAAAACCACTAGCATTATTTGGAAGAATATTATGAGAGAGTGGGGTGTCTGTGAGGATTTCTTTAGCTGGGAGATAGGTAATGGCCTAGACATTAGATTCTGGAAGGTCACCTGGTCATCCTTGTTATACCTCATTTTAACACGAGGTCAAAATAGTGTACAACATATTGGAAAACTTCTAATTAAAGGAAGAAAGTCGCCACCTAATTAGTTCAACGGTGAATTAGGACACCTATTATAAGCTATGTGATTAAAAAAATTAAAGAATTTATTTAAAGGTATACGTAACTTAAAATTCTAGGTAAGGATTCTAATTATCCTAAAGGGAAGGGATTAGGCACCCTAAAGGATCCCTTAACTACGGTTAACTGGCCAAACTTAGATTAAATAAGGAAATCAAAATTATATTAAGAAAAATATAAATGAGGTATTACAAAAATATATATAATATAAAACATGTTAGTTATTTATACAAAAACGATTTAAAAAAAAAAAAAGAAATGATAGAACATCCTCGCCATAAATCTACTTTTGCAAAATTACCGAAGATAATTCTCTTGAAAGACTTCCTAAAAATGATGCAAACTTATCTTGTTAAAAATAAAGCTATTTTAGATTATTTATTTTAAAAATGTGAAAAAGCATTCAATTAATAATTAAAACGTTAGTTATGTTAAGAACTCTACATTTTCCTTTATCCTAAAAAAACTCTTTTGCCTTATATTTATCATTAAATTTTATAAAAATAAGTTAATTATCCTACACTAAATGATTAGATAAAATATATGATTGTTTAAATATATAATGACTAGAGACTTTATTATTTATTACGACATAGCTAAGAATAGATAAAATATTTTTATTTTGTCATTAGAAATTCTAAAAAGGGCTTGTGAAGTGCCATCTTTTATTATTATTATTATTAATAATAATAATAATAATAATAAATAAAATAGAATAAAATTTGATTTAGCATATCCAAAATTAGTAAAGCCGATCTTCCGAATTTAGCTATAATAAATTCCCCTACCACAAAACCTATATTTTATTAATCCGCTATCAATGATTAGTGAAGAACTAACTCGATTCTAAAGAAGGGTTACTATTTCATATTAAAGAAGTATTAAAAGGATTCTAAAAAACTTAACCATTATTCTAAAGGACACATCTTACCTACCAAATTTTAACCTTTTAAAGATATAAAAAAATTACCAAAGTCTATTGATTATGCTAAGCTTAAAATCTAAAAGGCTAGAAGGGAACAAATGGATTTGCTATCTATTCAATAAATATAAATCCCGAATGAAAATGTGAAATATTTAGTAAAGAGATAACATGTGCAATAATACAAAGGAAAATAAAAGTTTATAAAAGGGAAGAAGCACTAGACTACTAGACGGGAATGTGTAATGTTCGCTTCTCTGATTTGGACCGAGATGGAGTCAAGCGATGAGACCCCAAACGTGCTCCCGAGTTTACATGAAAAAAAGAAAAAGATAGATTAGAACCTATCCTAACCCGGAAAAAATTAAAGGTTAAACATGAGCAATAGAAAACATGACCAACTTGGAAAGGTGTATAAAATTGTTTCGGTTATTCTTTGGAAGAAAAGAGAGACTTGATCATGATTTGAAACACACAGTATTGACAATAGAATCTCCTAGGCATACATTGAAGCACATCATATAGAGAATTCATGAGAACCAAATCATGCTCAACTTTATTAGGCAAAGCTTTCCTAGATTCATGTCGTAATCCTCACAGTTCTTGAGTTACTTAAGAATCAAGTAGTGTGCAAATAACAGAACCAAATTGCAATCGATTAGTATGTAATGGTACTTGACTGTGATAAAGAAGGCTAAAGTAGCATTTAAATATTGGCTAGGATCACACGTGAGAAGAAAAAAGCATTTTTCTCCCTTTTTGAAAGAAAAAAAAGCTTTTCTCTTTGACGAAATGGCTAATCCGGACTAATTTCTTTTCAATAAAATTTTAAACCCAAACCAAAACTACTTTAACTACTAAATATTATGTGCAAGCATCACAGCAAATACATAATGATCTCAATATAAATGGTTGATACCTTCTTAAAGTTTAGGACTTTAGAGAAAACAACAGTATAAGCAAACAAGGTGCAATACCCAAACTTTTTTTTAAGTTAAATCTAGTCTCCAGAAGAGTTAGTGATGACCTAAATGATTAATGTTTAAATCAGATAGAATTTCTTCAATTTTGACTTTTTATCATGTGAAAAATTGAATTAGCTTTCCAACGATACCAATTTTGTCCAAATCCGGTATGGAGTAAAAAGTTATGGACTTTTTACAGAGAACTACCGGAACTGCCCAAAAGCGACGGTCAGGCCGACATACCATCAAGCTAGCGATGAACCGTCGCCCAAGCTATCGCAGTCGAGGTAGTGAACCCAACTTCTGGTCAAGTACGACGGCCAGGACCAACGTACTGTCGAGCTAGCGACGGACCATCGCCCAAACCTTCGCAGACGAGGCAAAAACTTCAGGTTCTGGCCAAGTGCGGCGGTCAGGATCGATGGACCGTTGCTACTTCTGATCAGGCATTTTAAGACATTTTTAAAAGGGTATTTGGGTCTTTTTCTATCCATTTTAACGCCTAGTTATATCATACCAGAGCTCATAACTTTATTATTCATCTACAATACTAAATTAGGATTTTTCTCAAAGATCAATCTCCAAGAACAAGAAACCCTAGGTGTCTAATTGCAAGGCAAGAATTCAAGATTTCCTCCACCAATCTTTAAGAAATCATCCACCCAGGTATGTTAAGTGTTGATTCATGGGTTCCTTTCACCCATGAAACTCAAGAAACCCTATTTGAAATATAAACTTTAGATTTCATGGTATGAATTGAATTATATCCAGGTTTATGTTGTTGTTTGATTTTCAAGTTGAAGTCTTTAATGACTATCCTGAAAAATATGTTAGTATGTGGTTGAAATTCATGTATTGGAAGTGTAAAATATTGCCATGATGTATTATTTCAATATTCATGCCTAATCCTAAAGATATGCATGCATGGTGTTTGATAAAATGCCTAAAAGAATAGGAATTATGCCTTATGACTCATTTGTGACCAAAATTGATGAATCCACGTTTCTCCCTTATGTTTGATATGACTCTCACGTTATTGTTATGCTTTGTAATGGATTGATGTAATGTTCATGAGATTAGGCTTATGAAATTATGATATGTTTGCATGTATTCCTATTCATGTGTAAACTTATAGCATGCAACTACTTCATGAAAATCCCCAATAATTGTACTATGAATTATTAACTATGGTCATGTGTTAAGAAGTGTCATGTCTTGTCAGTTTCATGCTATCGAGTCCTGGGGGTACTTGCACCTGATAATTTAGCTGTGTGCCTAGAGCCAGTGTCAGTTTTTAAGATACTCTCAGTCAAGCCATGATCAGTAGAATTCAGCCAGTCTCATGACTCAGGAAAACTCAGTAATCTCAGTAACCTCAGTCAGTTATCAAATCTCAGTAATATTCCACCAGCCAACAAAACTCAGTGAACTCATTCCAGTTAGTTTAGTATAACTAATTCAGTGTCTAATGAGATGGGAGTAGTGTAATACCCCATACTTCTACCTAGCTTAAAATCATTCCAAAAATATTAAAGACCCATTTCAAAGATGAAAACACTTTTAAACATGTGGTATTTTCAAGATTACCACTTTTTATCATGTGGAAAATTGAATAAGCTTTCCATTGATACCAAATTCTCCCAAATCCGACACTCGGGCGAAGAGTTAGAGCCATTTTAGTAAGCCAGTGTGCCACCTAAGCCATCAACGCATCGCAGAGCCAGCCAAAATGGCAATCATCAAAATCCAGTGAGCCTCCGCGATTATGGCACATCGCTCCAAGGCTCAAATTCAGAGTTGTCAAATTCCAGTGACACGATGTGATAGCGCAGCGCCGCGTCTCGCCAGGGGTCCAGGTCGGGAAATTTTTACAAAATTAAAATACGCGTTCAAGGGTTAAAGGGTTCAATTTATCACACCTATATATACCTAATAACATGTGATTCAATCATAATTCACCCAAAATATATTGTTTCTCTCAAGTTTTTCTCAAGAACAAGCTAGGATTTTCAATTGGGGATTCGAATCCAAGAATTAAATTCAAGCATCTCTCCGTTAATCTTTGTAAAATCAAGAACTAAGGTATGCAAAGTGTTCATTCATGGATACCTTTCATCCATGAAGCCCAAGAATCAAGTTTTAAATCTTGTATTGTGAATATTTTATTGTGGGTTGATTATGTTCATGTGATTATGGTTGTATGATTCCCAAGTTGGAATCTTTATGTGTTGTTCATGAACCTATGCTAGTATGTGTCTGAAACATGTGAAATTAAGTTGAAATATGGAGTTTTGTGGTATTAATTTGATGGTCATGCCTATGTCCTAAGTCATGCATCCTGAGTTTTTGATAAAATACCTAAGAGAATAGAAATTATGCATTATAGCTTAATTGTGACCCAAGTGATAAGTGTCACTACAAAAAAAGTCGCGTTTAGCAACAAATTTTTAGCAACAAGGACATTTTTGTCGCTAATTAACGACGGAATTGCAATAAAATAGAACTTTTGTCGCTAAATAAATGAAATTAAAATTAGTAGCCTAATTAGTGACGGATTAACGACAGAAAATAAAATTTATTGCTATATTTTGGTGGTAAATATTGGCGCCTTTATTTTGGTGACAAAATTAGCGACATAAAAGGTGGAAATTTTTTTTGAAATGTTGGAGACGGAAATAGCAACGAAATTATTGTCACTAAAATTATTTTACCATTTTTAATAAATAACAATCCGTTGCTGAATCCGTCACCCTACCAACTAAATATTAGGACAAAGTCTTTTATTTTACTTTATTCTCAAAACATAGTATCATACGCCTCTCTCTAAAAACAAACTCTCCTTTTTTTTTTCTCTCAATTGAGAAAAGAGAATCGCTCAATATCAATAAAAAACAGAGTCAATCGTTCAATTTTGAATCTAAATTAGAGTTACTATTCCAAATCTTGTAATGTGAGTTGTTTTCCCTCTTTTAATTTCTTAATTTCTATGTTGGAAGTCACTTGTAAATGGTAGGTTTAGGGTTGTTTGAGCTCTTTCACTTCGGGTTTCCTTACTACTATTGATATTATATGTCTCTATGGTTAATCGATGGACAATAGTATGTACCATATTTTCTCTCTTAGTTGTCTCAGTGTAGTATAAGAAAATTTTCATATCTGCTTAGATTTCTATTTTTGAATTTAAAAGTTATTTGCGGACTTTATTTTGGCTTATTTCTAGTAATTGAGTATTATTAATGAGACTAAAAGTCTAGATTTGAAAAAACTAGAGAAAAATATTACTTCTCTAAACCCATAGGGGTGGTTCGCAGAGATGGAGACTACCATCAAGTTGTTCATGTGTTGATATTTGCTGAGAGTACATAAGAACTACTTCTCCAAGGACGTGTTGATTGCAAGGATTCTTGGGTTGGTCGGTGGGATATCTCAAGTGTCGGTCATATACTACTTTACAATCTACAACTTGCTAATTTTGTAAGTGTTTGGCATTATCTTCTCTAAGTTGTTCCTGAAAAAGTCGTGTTTGGATCTGTTAAACAGAAAATCTTTCTCCGAACCCGTTAAGTTATTTTTTAGCACCTTTTTTTATATAGTTGTAAAACTTCACTGCATTATATTTGCTTTATTTCATTGCAAATGAATGAAGGATGGGAATGACCTCATATAAGCAAATTCAGTAAATTGAAAATGTTGTTTATAAGTTGGACAAATGCTTTAATTTCTGACTTTTATGTTGCAAGTGTATATCTGTGGAAGAAGTTTAATGACGAATGATGTTATGAGAGGCTTGGCTATTGCATACTCTTTATAGATAGATATATTATGGCTATCTACTTCCCATTCCTGTCATGGATAAGTACACAGTTACATGAAAAACCATTTGGAAGTTGAACAAATACTTTATTTTCTGACATCTATGTTGTATGTGTATATCTGTGGAAGAAGATCAATTACAAATGCAATGCAATATTCAGCAAGCTGAAGCTAGCTAGTTTTTCTACTATTTTATTCTAAATATGAACTCTTTTATTTTGTTTTTTGGCAGAGTAAGAATCTTGTGATTGGTAATTAATATTGGGGACTCTAGAGCTGTGTTGGCTACGAGAGGCGAGGATGATTCTCTCACTGCAGTGAAATTGACAGTAGACCTTAAGCCGGATTTACCAGGTGCATACATGTCTATATCTTGCTGCCTGTACTGTGACATTTTTTATTTTTTTTGAAATTGTATTGATCAATAAAATTACCACTTAATTTCTGTTGAACTCTAATCTCAGACTAGTTGAGGTTGTCTATTCGAATCCTCTGTATCATATATGTCTCTTTGATGAATCGTTAGCAGATTTTTCAAGTTTGTATGACTTTAATACGAATCAACTAGCATTTTGGTTTCTAAAATATTATAATAGACATATTTTTGGGTCCTTCAGTTTCTGTTAAAGAATAACAATAATGAATCTTAATTTTTATATGACCACCACCATATTTACTTATTTTCACTTAATGAAACTTTAGTATAAACTGATCGCCATTAAACAATCAGTAATTATGCTTAGTATGGTTGGAAATGTCCCACTTAATTATCAACTTATTTGGATTACCACAACAGACAATACTTTCAAATATGAATTGAACATACAGGAGACCATAGTATATGTATCAGAAAATAGTCATGCCATTTTAGTTAAAGTTGCAAAATGTTAGTATCAATTGGCAAAGCAAGAAAAAAATATTAAGTATATATAAAACCCAAAAATCTTGGCTCCACTTCTGCGTCGACATATATATTCTGTGTGGCATCCTACGTGGTAAATTCATGTCTTATATGGCATTGTATTATGTCACATATGAATCCTCTGTATTATCTACCCTACTGATAAAATTTCACACTTTACAATGATCATCTACAACTTGATTATTTTCTTTTATTTCAGTAGTGGTCAACTGTTATAATTTTGGAGTGCATATGATCAATCAAGTATCAATAATTTCATCTGGTTTCAACTGTCCTAGTAAAACATGAACGACAACTTCTAAACTTCTTTAATTAGCTATAAATATTTAAATATATTATTTCTTGAATACACTTTTCTTATGTAAAGAGAGTTTGACTAACACAAGGATTATTGTCTGTATGTGAAATTTTACACCCCCTTGAAATATTGAATGTTCTCTCCCATGTGATTGCATACACACATGGTCATGATGGAAAATCTTTCGTTAATGAAAGTTCCTGAATCGTCCATGTAAGACTAAATCTTAATGTAGTAGTTTACTTAATTCTTATTTTTTTAGTTTAAAGTAGTTTTTGGCATCTAATCATTTGGTCTTGGATCTGAAGCAAAAGGCTACTACGGGTAAACTCTTTGTGTTTCTTGTGGAAAGACTTCATCTTCAGCTTCTCATGAATTGTGTTTAGCTCTTTCTATCTTTGGTATTGTGGATGATGTGGATTGTTTTAAGGATAGCTGGTTGATGTTTGGTACTATGGATTTTTTGGACATAATTATGTGTTTAGATGTTGCATTCTATGTTTGGTATTGTGGATGTTTGATTTTGTTATCTATATATGTGGGTTCTTTTATGTGAATGTTGGATATTTTAAGAATTTTAAAAAATTGGGGACTAAATAATAAAATTTTTAGTGATGGACTAGCAATGAAATAGTTAATCACAAAATAATCAAAATGATGAAATACAACATAAAATTATTAACGAAATTTATAAATATAACAATGAATATATTCGTTGCTACAAAATGACAACGGATATAGGTCGTCTCTATGACATTGAAAAATTGGCAATGGATTTTATTTTTTCCATTGCTAAATGATTAGCAACACACAATATAGCAACGACACATATTCCATCATTGATCCATCTCTAAATTGCTTTAGCGATGGATATATGTTGATTAGCAACGTTATCGGTCTGTTGCTAAACACAACTTTTTTTGTAGTGTGTATGCTTTACCCTATGACTAAGAATGACTTCCATGATATTGTGTGCATTATGAATGGTTGAAAGAATGTCCATGAGATTAGGTTGATGAAAGTATGACATGTTTATATGCAATTCCATTTATGTACAAGACTATGATAACCATGTGCTTCATGAAATCCCCAAATTAATGTATTATGAATTGTTGATATTGATCATGTGTTCAAGAAGTGTCATGTCCTATCAGTTTCATGCTATCGAGTCCTAGGGGTACTTGTACCCGACAATTTAGCTGTGTGCCTAGAGCCAGTGTTATGTTTTCACGATACTCTCAGTCAAGCCATGATCCTTAGAATTCAGTCAGTCTCATGACTCAAGAAAACTCAGTAAATTCAGTATCATTCTAGCCCTACTCAATATTCTCAGTGACCTTAGTGGTCTCAGTAACTACAGTACTCTCCATCAGTCCTCAGATCTCAGTAGCATTCTGTCAGTCAACGAAACTCAGTGAACTCAGTTTAGCTCCGCTAAACAATACCATTTGTATTAGTTCAGTTAGTTAATCAGTTCAGTGGCTATTCAGTTGGGAGTAGAATTCAGCACCGAGTGAACCCAAGGATGGGGACTCACCTGTTATTTAGTGGAGGGTGTGATCCTTAGAAGCAATCCTTGTGTTCCAGAACTACGTAGCCAACATAGTTGAGATGCACCCTATGTGTTTAGGGATTTATGCATTTTATTTGAGTTTCCTACTAGGAGGGGTTGACAGAAGAGCTCCCTGTCAGAGAGGGTATACTCACATCTTGTTTTTACTCGTAGGACGGTACTAACACCCTTCCAACTGGGGTTACAGGTTGGATCCCACCAGTTAGGTTTTGGGGCATGTCAGTTAGATGATTACCTCCCACAGTCTCAATTTTAGATCCAATTTCATTAATATAACTCAGTTCAGTTCTACAGAAATCTATGACTATCAGATACAATCAAATTACTACATTACGAAACCCAGCTAGTTCCATCAATATCAGGATTGTCAGATGCAGTCACTCATGTTATCAGTATTCAAACTCATTAATCATGTTATCATGAATTCAGTTAATAGTATATTAATTATACGCAACCCATGTTATCAGTAATTAGTTTCAGGACTGTCAGATACAGTCAATCAGACCAGTTCTTCATAATCAAAATGGTCAAAAACAATCATTCCTTTATTAGTAATATGACATTAGTTCCTTAGTATTCAGTATACTCAGTCATTCGGTATCCTAGTATTAGTACTCAGATATCAGTAAATCCACATTATCAGAATTCATGAGTCAGCGTTATCACGATCTCAATTATAGTTACGTATTTATGCATGTATTCTCACGTTCATGTTATACAGTCAGTTATTATTGTTCATGCATAAGAACCCTTGCATTTAGCCTACCTCACTTGCATACCAGTATATTCAACGTACTGACCCATTTACGCTATGATGTTTTATACCATAGTTTAGAAGCACGAGATCCCAAGCATCCTTAGTAGATCAGATGTTCAGTAGCCAGACTAGCAGTGAGTCCTCATCATTCGAGGATAGCATGATTATTTTATTACTTTATTATTTTAGTAGTTCGGAGTTAGTTGGGGATATTTCCCATCAACTCCACAGTTTTCAGACAGCTTAGAGGCTTTTAGACTACAGCATGTTTCAGATAGTTTATCTCAGTTTTGGATATTGTCATACCCCACTACAAACATTGTTTTATATTCAGTATTAGTTCAGCTTTGAACCTTGTGTCCTTACAGCTTATTTTTCGTATATTTATAATGTATTATTTAGTGCTCAGTTACAGATATCAGTCATGGGTTAGCTTGTGATCCTTCGGGGTCATGAGCACCGTATAGCATTTTGGGTACCATATTTTGGGCGTTACAAACTTGGTATCAAAGCCTAAGGTTCAACAGTGGCCTAGGAAGTCTGAAAACCCACATCTAGTAGAGTCTTGTGCATGGATGTGTTGTGCACCACATTTATGTGCAGGATGTTATGAGATATTTTAGGAACAGTTTCCCTTCTTTCAGTATTCATGTTGTGCCAGTGAGCATAAGCTTGAAATTTCTCTCAGTCTAATCCATTCTCCCTTTTATTTATAGAACATGCCTCCCAAAGGGACTAACGAAAGGAGAATGAGAAATCAGTCAGCACCTCAGCCCGTTCAGGCAGATTTTTTGGATGAGCATATCTCTCATGCAGAATTCAAGACTGCATCACTACTCTAGACAATTCAGTTGTAGCTAAAAATCAATGGTCAGCTGCTGTTCCGGCCAACCTAGTGGCCAATTCAGCTGCAGTCAGGATTTAGGACTTCACTCGAATGAATCCTCCCTTATTCTCAGGTTCTAAGTCCGAAAAGGATCCATAAAAATTCCTCGACCAGGTTCAGAAAGTGACAAACATCATAGGAGTGACTTCCAGTGAGAGTGCAGAGTTAGCTGCTTAGCAGCTACAAGATGTAGTCCATACGTGGTTCAAGTAGTAGAAGGTAGACAGAGGTATAGATGTAGAGCCCATAGAGTGGGAAGAGTTTGCTACAGCCTTCTTAGATGGATTCTTTCCCCTAGAGCAGAAAGAAACCAAAGTATTAGAGTTCATCTATGTCATACAAGGTAGCATGAGTGTAAAAGAGTATTCCCTCAAGTTTACTCAGTTAGCCAGGTACACTTCCCATGTTGTAGCAGACAGTAGATCCAAAATAGCAAGTTTGTGTCTGGGATATCAGGTAGAGTGGTTAAGGAGTGCAGAACTGTGATATTGAATAAGGAGATGGACATATCTAGGCTTATGCTCTATGCTCAGCAGATTGAGGAGTAGAAACTTAAGAAGAAGGAGAGGGAAAATAAGAAGGCCAGAACTGGTAGTTATAGTTTTTTCAGCCAGGGTCACAGGGTGTTAACCGTTCTCAGCATAGACAGAAGTTTCCATCCCCAGTTCCATCTTTATCTAGTGCACCAGCACCAAAGTTCAGAAATGACTGTAGAGATGAGGCGCTAGGCTCTAAGGCCCAGGATAGTGAGAGCAGGGTTTTTACTCATCTACTTTGTGAAGAGTGTGGTAAGCATCATAAGGGTATGTGTAGAGCCGACAGTAATGTGTGTTTTGGATGTGGTGAGTCAGGTCATAGGGTTCAAGACTATCCTAAACCCGATCCTCAAAGTCAACACGGACGTCCTTCAGCTCAATCCAGTCGCTCGAATCAGCAGGGTGCCAATTCCAGCGCTATCAGTGTGCAATACCCAAATAGACTCTATGCACTTCAGTCCTGACAGGATCAGGAAAGTCCTCCTAATGCAGCCATTGGTATGTTACAGATCCTTCATTTACATGTTCTCGCTTCTTCAGATTTAGGAGCTTCTTTTTCTTTTGTAACTCCTTGCATAGCAATCAACTTTAAGGTTAGACCAAATGTTAACAGGACCTTTTCCATTCTCTACCCCACACTACAAGAAAATTGCTTATTACCTGGAGATTTTCACAGGGATAATGTGGTAAAATCCCCAAGTAATTTGATTACCTACAGATTTTTTTACCAATTAGAATCTAAAGGAAATACCTTCGTAGGTAATTATTATCTGTGGATTTATAAAATCCCTAGGTAATTTAGCTGCAATAATAAATCCACAGGTATGTTATTTGTTGATTTATTTGCGATTAACTATCAAAATTTTGCATGAATTATTTGGTAAAATTTCATAAAAAAGGATTTTACATGGGGATTTCCACAAAAAAAATCACAAATTATTCCCCACGAAGATTTCCAAGTAAATCCCTAAGTAATTTAGCTGCAGAAATAAATCCACAGGTACGTTATTTGCGGATTTATTTGCGATTAACTATCAAAATTTTTCATGAATTATTTGATAAAATTTCATAAAAAAAGAATTTACCTACGGATTTTCATGAAAAAAATCACAAATTATTCCCCACGAAGATTTCCAAGTAAATCTCTAGGTAATTTAACTGCAGAAATAAATCTGCAGGCACGTTATTTGCGGATTTATTTGCGATTAACTAGCAAAATTTTGAATGAATTGTTTGGTAAAATTTCATAAAATAGGATTTTACATGCGGATTTTCACAAAATTTTTCAAGTAGTAATTCACACGTAAATTACTAGAAACATTTCACAATTAATCAAAAATCTATTCAAAACCTCACTCAATACAAGTTTAATGTAAACCATTGCAGCTAACAAAAAAATAAAATTCAAAACATCCACATCAATAATGTGTGATTCTAAAATAGTCCAAGATAAAATATTTCAAACTTGAATCCTCAACAAAACTATCAACCATCAGAATCAGAATTACTTTGATCCATGTTATCAGGATTAGATTCACTTTCGTTCACGTCGTCAAAGTTATCATCACTTTCATCCTCATAAGCTTGGTTGTTTTCTTAAGATGGGCATTCATCATTTGAACATGATTTCTTGTATACATGCCTCATCAACAAGTCCAATTCCTTTCTCATCCTTCTTCCACAATTGATGCACTTTGAGCAACTAATATTTCTTATTCCTTTCTTTCAAACTTATTCTGCATAAG
This sequence comes from Capsicum baccatum var. pendulum, assembly GCA_030864225.1. Taxonomy (NCBI): domain Eukaryota; kingdom Viridiplantae; phylum Streptophyta; class Magnoliopsida; order Solanales; family Solanaceae; genus Capsicum; species Capsicum baccatum. The sequence continues at coordinate 112,281,677 of CM061555.1, read as the reverse complement.
AATATGTTAATTCAGGCCATAAAAAGTGCTAAAAATACATTAATCGCATAAATTATATGACATTATAGTATCAAATAAAATTATAACAATCAACAAACATAAACATGTATATTAGCATATAAAGCATGATAAACTCAAAGTTGAGTTTTCAGATTATTGTGACTATTGTTATGACTTGTTATATTAAGATAAGAGACTATACTCAACCATTTTCAAGTCACAAGTTCATAATTTCAAGTAACTACACTTAACCATTTTCAAGTCACTACTACATATTTCAAGTAACTACACTTGACCATTTTCAAGTCACTACACTTAACCATTTTCAAGTCACTAGTACACATTTCAAATCACTACACTTAATCATTTTAAAGTCACTAGTATACATTTCAAGACACTACATTTAATTATTTTCAAGTCACAAGTTCATAATTTCAAGTAACTTTATTCACATTTCATGTGACTACACTTAACCATTTTCTAGTCACAAGTACACATTTCAAGTCACTACACTTAACCATTTTCTAGTCACAAGTATACATTTCAAGTAACTACACTTGATCATTTTCAAGTCACAAGTTCACAATTTCAAATAACTACACTTAACCATTTTAAAGTCACTAGTATACTTTTCAAGTCACTACACTTAACCTTTTTAAAGTCACAAGTAGACATTTCAAGTAACTACACTTAATCATTTTTAAGTCACAAGTTCACAATTTCAAATGGCTACACTTAACCATTTTCAAGTAACTAATTCACATTTCAAGTAACTACACTTAACCATTTTCAAGTCACTACTACACACTTCAAGTCACTAAACCATTTTCAAATAACTAATTCACATTGCAAGTCACTACACTTCCAACATTTTCAAGTCATAAGTACACATTTCAAATCACTACACTTGACTATTTTCAATTAACTAATTCACATTTCAAGTCACTACACTGAAATCATTTTCAAATAGCTAATTGACATTTTAAGTCACTATACTTAACCATTTTTAACACACTATACTTAACCATTTTCAATTCTCTAATTCACATTTCAACTGACTAAACCTAACCATTTTCAAGTCATGAATTCACATTTCAAGTGCCAACACTAAACCAATTTCAAGTCATGAATTCACATTTTCAAGTGATTACACTTTACTAATTTCAAAACACAAGTTCACCTTTCAAGTAACTACACTAAACCATTTTCAAGTCGCTAATCTATTTCTCAAGTAGGTATTTAACACTCATCTTATTCATGTCTAAAGTTGTTAAGATTATTACCACAATCACTTGAAAACAATCATACCAGTTTAAGCAAAATAATTTAAAGAAGACTATTGATCAAAATTACACAATATTATTGATTTGCTAAAGAATGTTAAGCTTAAAAGTTAAAAATCCTTCAAGTATTTAGACTCAAAAGTATATGAAGTAAAACAATACAAATGTTTTAGGATTAATTGGACTAAGTGAAATGAAAATTAGTCGTCTTAGCTACCTGTTCAGGCTCCTGTTGAAAACTCATTGCATTTCCATTCGATGTGTTCCAGTTGTACTTGAACGGATCCATAGAAGTTTGCATTTTACTCGTCCGTAGAAGTAGCAAGGTTGTTTCTGATAGACCCCCAGCTCGAGACAAAGAATAGTATTCCACAAATAAATAAGCAGTTAAAACCCCATATATAGAGTAAGAAGGTTTGTCTCATCAATTTATAGTAGTTGCACTCACTTGACATATATATGTATGTTGCTAACATTAATGTTGGTCAATACATAGCATCTACGCATATATGGAAGTGATATAAATGTAGATCTAAAGAAACAGACCTGTTGTTAAACACAATTCCAATGAACCTTAAATATTAATCTGTCTACTAGGTCATTTTTATAGCAAATGCCTCAATGGGTTCAAGTAAGGACTGGCTATACATCATGAACATAGAAATGGATCTAAATAGAGCCAACACATATAACTGAGCTCAACTATTATAGAATTAGGCATAGCTGATCGAATGAAATGTCTCATGAACACAGTTACGGAGATTCCAACTACCTAGTAAAATGAAGAACAACCGCTTAACCACTAACCTAGAGTTCTTTAAATTTTCCAGCCCTTTAGGAATTATATCAACACCTAAAACCCATCTCTTTGGGAATTATATCATCACCTAAAAACTAGCTTCTTGAGAATTATATCAACACCTAAAAATCAGTCCTTTGGGAATTATATCAACATCTAAAAACCAGCCCTTCGGGAATTATATCAACACCTAAAAAATAGTTCTTTGGGAACTATATCAACACCTAAAGTCAAGTCAATAAACTTCTATTCTGATCAACAAATAACAACCATACCCTACTTCAACAAAACAATATAATAATCCGGGGACAAAAAATAACATATAGTAATAGAAATTGAAGGACAAGAAACAAAAGAAGCAATACTAGGACTACTAATATGAATGGACAGCAAAACAACACACGACTACCTATTAACCTTCCATCCTAGTCCATTTTGATCGCAATTCAAGTATATAAATTTAACTCAAATGAACTAAACAAACACAACATATTCAAGAAAATCAAAGTTTTGTATATACATACCTAATTCGACTCTTTGTTTCATTGTCCATGAGACCCCGATCCTACTCCCTGGCTAAAGGATGAAGCTGATCCAAATATCCCAAATGGCCACGGCAGCGACACAGTAGCAAACCTCTTTCCAGAACCTGAACCACCACCACTCGCATTTCCATCATTCTTTCTCTCCCTATTTTCATACTCAGGATCATCGGTTGGCAACTCAAACTGACAAATCAAACACGAGTTATGCAATGAAAATATTACTCAACATGGAGGGAACCAGTTCGACCAAGCGGGTCAGATTGGAGAACGGGTCGGAGTCTTTAAATTCTTTGACAAAGTCACTGTTACAATCAGGGAAAATGAGCTCAATGGTGGCAGAAGGGGTCATGGTGACAGTGTGTGTACATTTGTGGTAGAAAAATAGGGTAGCGGCGGTGGTTGTTGGTTTAAAGAGAAAGAAAGGGGAGAAAAATAGAAGTGGGCAGCTGGTATTGCCAAAAAAAGGAGTTAGGGTTTATTGTTTTGTTTAAAAGGAGAGGAAATAATAATGGGATCTCATCCGTTGGATCAATTTTAATCCACGGAAAATATTAAAAAAATTTAAAAAGTGGTTTAAAATTAAAGTTTTATTTGGAGATTAAAATTAATATTAATTTAACTAAAATTCATATTAATCGGGTACAAAAATGGCTAAAAATGAAAGGCATGAAGAAATTAAATAAAATTAATTTTCATTTTAATAATAATAATAATAATAATAATATTAAAATAATAATATTGAAAAATAATAAAATAATAATATTAAAATAATAATAATAAGACCATATGTTTGTAAAATTACGAGTGTAAATATCAAATAATTTAATAAATATTATCAAATTACGTAAAAAATATTACATTTAAATTGATAAATTATAAAAAATGATAAGATAATAAAAGGAATAAAATACTTTGTATATTTTTAAAATCATGAATGTGACACGTCAATATCTTTTTGATACAAGAATAATGTGTAAAAAATATTAATATTTGAAATTAATAATTTTTCCAAAACAACAGCCAAAAAGAAATATCAGGCGATTAAAATTGGGAGTCAACATATACTCCAAAAAAAATATGGTTAATTAACTTTTGAATATAGTTATATATATATATATATATGAACTATAGGTTAATCAGCTTCATTATTATAACTTCAATAGTGTATTATTACCTCGATCATATGATGTTAGCGTATTATTCAAAATATTTGGATATATAGATTTGCTAGCTAGCTTTGACTACTCTGTAAATCATTAGATGAGAGATATGTATATATACATATATACATATATACATTTGATTGACAATCAACTTTGAAATATGTGCTATATACATCACATACACGAGTATATTACCTCGTAATACGACGTATTTGGTTTAAAAATTAATCAAATTGAATTCAAAAATCAGTTAAAATTGACATCAATTAGATATAAGGTTGGCTAGAATTTAAATAAAATTGAGAAGATAAGTGAATTGACTTAGGTTGCTATTTAAATATAATAATAATAAATAAATGTTGATCAACGGGTGAGATATAAATATTAAGAATCCGTTTTAAAAAAATTGAATGAAATTTAAAATTGAGTTCAATTGGACACAATTTGGGCTAGGATTGTATTAAATTGGATAAAATTAGGCTAGAATTGTTACAAATTGGCAAAATTAGTCTAGAAAATAAATAAATTAAAAAAATAAATTGACTAAGGTTGCAGATTAATACAATAAAAATAATAGTGAAATAAATAATATAATTATTCTCATATTAGTTAGGAATAAATTGTGTAAATAACAATATGACATATAATATATTACTTTAAAATCAACGATAACAATAATTCGGACTAGACACCTATAAATTATGAATACAAAATTATAAATCAAAGAAACTAACCTCTGATTTCGAATATCTCTCAAACAATTGAAACTTTGATTTCGGGTGTTCTCTTTGTCTTCTTAGAGAAAATTTAATTTGGTTTTGATTTTTTGATTTTTCAAATCGATTTTGATTTTTAATTTTAGAAATTCGGTTAAAACGGTTTAAATTTTGATTTTTCAAAAACAAATTGGTTAAACTGAAAAACTGAAATTATACAAAGAATATATATTATTATTATTATTATATGTATAAATTTTATGTTTATATATATATATTTATTTTATATATTCAGCATAAATAATATTTTTCCATTATTTCATTTCATTTCATCCATGTTGAGTTATTTATATTTGAAAATGAAAAATAAGTTTGAAAAAAAAATTAGTTTTTAAAAAAATCATCAATTTTAAATGCCGACAAAGAAAGACTCATTACTTTAATCTTCAAAATCGAAATAAAATTCAAAATAACTGAACCAGATTTATAGAAATCGAATCAGATATAATTTATTTTGATTTGATTATGGTTGTCATTTACGTCAATCCGAAAATCGAAAAACCAAACTAATATTAAATAAACAAATCGAAACAAATAGAATGTCCACCCATAATCTCATCATATATAATATTCTAAAACTACCTAATACTTTCAACTCAATGTAAAATAAAATATTTTTTTTATTTTGTTATTATTATACCTTATACCTCACACTAAATGACTCCTAAATGTACATTATATTGATATATTATATTTTCGTGTAGTATGATGCCTTACAATTATATTTAAATTAACCAATAGAAAAATACGTTTTGTTTGAGCAATGAGTCGTTCCTCGCCCAATCTTAGGACAACAAAGTTTCACCTCTTTAATTTTTTAGTGATAACATAACGAGTCAAGCTAAGGTTTATTCAGCTCGAATACATCTGTGATACCATCTATGCGAACAAACTAATTTTAATTTCTTGAGTATCTTTTGCTTGATTATACGTGCCCACCGATTTAATGTCTAATTTTTTTTTATTTTATTTTTTATTCTTCAAGTTTATTCTTTTCCTATTTAAATTTTTCAAGTCATAAAAATCCTACATAGATCTCCAAAAAATAATTTCAGCTAAATTTGTAGCAACGCAATCCCCCAATAATTTTTCAAGTAATAATTTCATAAGTAAATCCCCAAGAAATAATTTCAGCTAAATTTGTAGCAATACAATCCCCCAATAATGTCCCAAGTAATAATTTCGAAGGTAAATCCCCAAGAATAAATTCCTAGCAAAATTCGCAGCATAAAATCCCCAAATAATTTCCCAGGTAATAAAATTCATTATATAAATTTCCACCAAAATATCTCTCTGTAAATTCGTAGGATAAATTACCTAGGAATTTTCGTATGAATTTAAAAAATATATATATTTGTTCATATACCAGCGGATTTACCTAGAGATAAGGTACAAGCCGATACATTTTCCCAGGTAACATCGCAAGTAATAATTTTGCAGGTAAATTCCCAAGAATAAATTCTCAGGAAAATTCACTGAACAAAATCTCCAAATAATTTCTCAGATAATAAAATCCATTGCATAAATTTTCACCAAAATATCTCTTCGTAAATCCGTAGGATAAATTACCTGAGAATTTTTCAATGAATTTAAAATATATATATATATATATATATATATATATATATATATATATATATATATATATATATATATGTCCATATACCTGGGGATTTACCTAGAGATAAAATATCCATCGATGCATTTTTCCAGGTAATGTCACAAGTAATAATTTTGAAGGTAAATCCCCAAGAATAAATCTCTAGCAAAATTTGTAGCACAAAATCTCCAAATAATTTCTCAGGTAATAAAATCCATTACATAAATTTCCACCAAAATATCTCTAAGTAAATCCGTAGGATGAATTACCTGGGGATTTTTCAATGGATTTAAAATATATATATATATATATATATATATATATATATATATATATATATATATATATATATATATATATATATATATATATATATATATATCCATATATCTGTGGATTTACCTAGAGATAAAATACCCGCTGATATATTTCCCCAGGTAATGTCGCAAGTAACAATTTCACAGGTAAATCCCCAAGAATAAATTCCCAGCAAAATACGCAACACAAAATTCTCAAATAATTTCCTAGGTAATAAACTCCATTACATAAATTTCCACCAAAATATCTCTAAGTGAATCTGTAGGATAAATTATCTGGGGATTTTTCTACGGAATTAAAAAATATTTATATTTATCCATATACCTATGGATTTACCTAGAGATAAAATACCCATCGATATATTTTTTCAGGTAATGTCACAAGTACGAAATTTGCACAATATGGCGGCAAATTTACCAGCAAAATTTTTTGCAAATATATAGTTCGCAGGTAATATATTTTAATGTTAAGGAATTTAATATTTTCGTAGGTAAATCCGCATGTATTTCCTGCGATATTATTCTCTAGGTAAAATCCCCATGTAATTTACAGTTTTCTAGTAGTGCTAATGAGTCGGTCTAACACAGCCTGACAGGCATGTAGTAACTGTCCGATTATAATATTTTAGAAATCCAGGCCTTCAGGTTCAAGTAGTAATACCAGTGTGTGTAGGAAATCAATAAGGGAAGGGTGATTCCCGACCTATTCCTACCGTAATGCGAAGTTTTGTACTTCAACCCTCCCGATACTTATGCATGCTTCATGTCACAATTCCATACACCCAACTTATATTCTTGCGCTTTCCATAAAAATAGTGTGTGATTTAAGTTCCTAGTATGAGGAGTTTCGGCTTACTCTGTGTTACGAAAAAGTTCCATGAGTACAAAAACATCAGAATCAGGTCATGCAGCTCATGACTCATGCACTCATGTCATTCTTTACAGTATGCTTAGCCCACACGATTTATGACTTCACTCTTAGGGTTTATTCAAACTCAGATTATGTCACGTATACTCTCAGATAAGATACCTTGGTGAATCCGTAGTGTTAATGTTCCATTCCACAGGCCTCAGTTACAGCGTCATTCAGTAGTCAGTATCTAGTAAAGGACTCAGATAGTCCTACAGAACCATGGCTTTCAGCTATCAGTTATTTAGCTATCAGAATTCAGTGCTTCCATATCAGTCTAAACCTCAGTTATAGAAAATCAGTATTCAGTTCCAGTTACAGTCTTAGTTATGGTAACAGTCTCAATTACCGTCTTAGCTACAATCTCAGTCTCAGCCCTAGTTCAGCCAGATCAAAAACTCAGTTCACTTTCAGGATTACCCGACCATAGCATATAGCTATCAGTTACTCAGTCATTAGTATTTTGGTACCTCAGCTACGGAATATTTCTGAATCATGTCATACGCTTGGTCTCGCAATTTCAAGTAATACAGATTTTATAAATCCATGCCGAGTCACCTTATGTCACTCAGTCAGTCCTTACCTCCTATGCATAATACTCTACAGCCTCAGGCTAGTCATTAAGACTAAGTACAGTTCAATCTTATATGCCAGTATTCATCTATAAGTCATTCAGTTAACCAGATAAATTAGAATATTTATGCATTCGTACTCAACATCATGTGAACCTTTTCAGCAGTCTCAGTTGCAGTGCATAAGGTTTGGTCACTTTATCTTAGATGATGTTTCATAGGCCTTGCCTCCTAATACAAGAACCCCAGCCATCTAGGGATCTCCCATTCAGATGTCCTACTCAGACCAGGCCAAGATTCGCTTTCTCTCTACAGTCATTAGAACTCTATAGAAAGAGTGTCATAGAAATGCTTCGATCGAGTATAAGTTTTCAGCAAGAGTTTATCTGCAAAGCTAGTACTTCAGTTTAGTAATTAGAATGGACAAGTTCAGATGGTGTGGTTTCCCCATCTTCCACTTAATAGTGCTATTCAGAATCTCATGAATGTGATCATACTAAGATGGACCAACTAGGTAGTTGCATGTTCAAATAGGTTCATGTATCATGCCTTAGTTTCATATCCCAGATATTCAGTCACGATTCAGTTCATTGGATCCCTGTGCATCATCCCAGTTTTCCTCAGTATCGCAGTCAAGTTAGTATTTTTCTAGGGACCTAGTATCCCAAGGGGGAGATACACTATATTTACCTAAAAGTTTCATAACATAAATATGCCGCTCTCTTCTCGTAATGAATCCGATTTGGAGTGGTGGGTACCCATTGGTTGACCCTCTAGCTCCAATCTCGATCGTATGCCACGTATTCAAGATACTTAGTTCAGATCACGATATTCAACTCATGTATCACGTTCCAGACCTAGTTACGTTCTCATGTTTTCGCTCATGCATATTTAGTAATTAAGCTTAGGCTCAGCCCAAGGTAATAGCTTTTCTTAAGCTTATCCAGTTTCATGTTCAGGTTTAAGTTACAAATATAGTATTCAGTTTCATGCTTGGTTTTTATTTCAAACTTGGTATCGTTACCCTTACATGTTCAGTCGCATGTTCATGAGTTGGTTCAGTCATGTATTCACGCATCATATATGTGTAATCAGCTTATCAGTACTCTCAGTCATGCATTCATATATCAGCTTAATCATAAAATTATGCATCAGATATGCATGCTCAGTATGAATCTCAGTAATGTCAGTCAGGTAGCCATGTTTCAGCTGTTCACGTTCAGTATGTACTTCAACTTATCATTTCTCCCATATAAATCAGTATTATTCGAGGACGAATGTTCCCAAAGGGAGATATTGTAATACCCCATATTTTTACCTAGCTTAAAATCATCCCAGAAATGTTAAAGACTCATTTCAAAGATGAATCCACTTTTATACATGTGGTATTTTCAAGATTTTGACTTTTTATCACATGGGAAATTTAATAAGATTTCCATCGATACCAAATTCTCCCAAATCCGACACTCGGGCGAAGAGTTAGAGCAATTATAGTAAGACAGTGTGCCACCTGAGCCATCAACGCATCGCAGAGCCAGCCAAAATGGCAACCGTCAAAATCCAGTGAGCCTCCGCAATTATGGAACATCGTTCCAAGGCTCAAATTCAGATTTATCAAACTCCAGTGACAAGGCGCGACAGCGCAGCGTCGCGCCAGGGGTCCACGTTGGGAAATTTTCACAGAATTAAAATACGCGTCCAGGGGTTAAAAGGATCAATTTCTCACCCCCTATATATACCCTATAACATGTGATTCAGCCTTCATTCACCCAAAATATATTGTTTCTCTCAAGAAAAAGCTAGGGTTTTCAATTGGGGATTCAAATCCAAGACTCAAATTCAAGCATATCTCCGTCAATCTTCGTAGAATCAAGAACTAAGGTATGCACAGTGTTCATTCATGGATTCCTTTCATCCAAGAAGCCCGATAATCAAGTTTTATATCTTGTATTGTGAATATTTTGTTGTGGGTTAATTATGTTCATGTGATTATGGTTGTATGATTCCCAAGTTGGAATCTTTATGTGTTGTTCATGAACCTATGCTAGTATGTGGTCTGAAACATGTGAAATTAAGTTGAAATATGAAGTTTTGTGGTATTAATTTGATGATCATGCCTATGCCCTAAGTCATGCATCCTAGATGTTTGATAAAATGCCTAAGAGAATAGAAATTATGCATTATAGCATAATTGTGACCCAAGTGATAAGTGCATGCTTAACTCTATGACTAAGAATGACCCATGATATTGTGTGCATTATGAATGGTTGAGGGAATATCCATGAGATTAGGTTGATGAAAGTATGACATGTTTATATGTAATTCCATTCATGTACAAGACTATGGTAACCATGTGCTTTATGAAATCCCCAAATTAATGTATTATGAATTGTTGATATTGTTCATGTGTTCAAAAAGTGTCATGATCTGTCAGTTTCATGCTATCGATTCCTGGGGGTACTTGTACCCGACCATTTAGTTGTGTGCCTAGAGCCAGTGTTATGTTTTCACAATACTCTCAGTCAAGCCATGATCCTTAGAATTCAGTCAGTCTCATGACTCAGGAAAACTTTGTAAATTCAGTATCAGTCTAGTCCCACTCAGTAATATCAGTGGCCTCAGTGGTCCCAGTAACTTCAGTACTCTCAATCAGTCCTCAGATCTCAGTAGCATTCCGTCAGTCAACGAAACTCAGTGAACTCAGTTAAGTTTCGCTAAACAATACCATTAGTATCAATTTGGTTTAGTTAATCAGTTTAGTGTATATTTAGTTAGGAGTAGGATTCATCACTGAGTGAACCCAAGGATGGGGACTCACCTGTTATTCAGTGGAGGGTGTGATCCTTAGAAGCAATCCTTGTATTCTAGAACTACGTAGCCAGCGTAGTTTGAGATGCACCCTACGCATTTAGGAATTTATATATCTCATTTGAGTTTCCTACAAAGAGGGGTTGATGAAAGAGCTCCCTATTAGAGAGGGTATACTCACAGCTTGTCTTTACCCGTGGCACGGTACTGACACCCTTCCAGCTAGGGTTACAGGCTAGAACCGACTAGTTCAATTTTGGGTTATGTCGATTAGATGATTACTTCCCACAGTCTCAATTTCAAATACAGTTTCAGTAATAGAACTTATTTCAGTTCTACAGAAATCCAGGACTGTCAGATATAGTCAAATCAGTACAATGTGGAACCCAGCTAGTTCTATCAGTATCAGGACTATCAGATACAGTCACTCATGTTATCAGTATTCAGACTCAGTAATCATGTTATCACAAACTTGGTTAATTGTACATTAATTATACAAAATCCATGTTATCAGTAATCAGTTTTAGAACTGTCAGATACAGACAATCAGACCAGTTTTTCATAATTAGAACTGTCAGAAACAGTCATTCCTTTATTAGTAATATGACATTAGTTCCTCAGTATTTAGTAGACTCATTCATTTGGTATCCCAGTATCAGTAATCAGATATCAGTAAATCCACATTATCAGAATTCATGAGTCAGCCTTATCACAATATCAGTTACAATTACGTATTCATGCATGTATTCTCATGTTCATGTTATACAGTCAGTTATTATTGTTCATGCATATGAACCTTTGCATTTAGCCTACCTCACTTGCATACCAGTATATTCAAAGTACTGACGTATTTGCGCTATGGTGTTTTATACCATAGGTTTAGAAGCACGAGTTCCCGCGCATCCTTAGTACAGCTAGACTAGCAGTGACTCCTCATCATTCGAGGATAGAATAATTATTTTATTACTTTATTAGTTTAGTATGTTGGAGTTAGTTGGAGACATGACTCATCAACTCCACAGTTTTCAGAAAGCTTAGAGGCTTTCAAACTACAGCATGTTTCAGACAGTTTATCTCAATTTCAGGTATTGTCATACCCTACTATAGATATTTTTTTTATATTCAGTATTAGTTTTGTTTTGAACCTTATGGCCTTACATCTTATTTTCCACTTATTTACAATATATTATTTAGTTCTCAATTACAGATATCAGTCATGGGTTAGCTTGTGGTCCTACGGGGTCATGAGCATCGTGTAGCATTTCGGGTATCAAATTTGGGCCGTTAAAAACTTGATATTAGAGCCTAAGGTTCAAAAGTATCCTAGGAAGTATGAAAAGCCACATCTAGTAGAGTCTTGTACATGGGTGTGTTTGATAACGCTCAATCTACAGCTCTCGTGGGAGTGTAAAGCGGTCGTTAGCAAATATAGAACCCAACCTGGGTTGGGTGTCGATCCCACAGGGAATAGCTTGGACAACAAGTAAGCAAAATTACTAAACTTTTGATGCAAGTCTCGTAAAAGGGGGGATTGTAATGTGTAACGAAAACAATAAAGTAAAAGCTGAAAATAGCAAAGTAAAGAGAGAAAGATTGTTACGTAAGTTGTAAACAATGAGAATCGAAGCATTGGGGTTATGTCCACCTTCTGAGGTATACGTCTCTATTGGCTATGAGTATGTAGAGTCTTGACATGCAATTGCTTATAGAGAATTGTAGTCGATGGTAAATCCAAGCGTCTCTCGACCTGAACAAGGACTATTTCACTTTAACTCTCTCGAGCTTAAAGAGTGTCTAACGGTACGAATTCTCCAAGAGGTTAGTCCAGTTACGGCACTAGCTTTTTAATAGGAAAGGGTGTCCTACTACCTTGACATTATCTCTTTTCCAGACAAATAACCTTTCTCTCGAACAAGTTAAATGTTAGACTGGCGTTATTCTATGCGTCTGCAGCCACAAGAATTTGCATTAAGATGAAGAGAATAATGATATAAGCAATATACGTGTCTCGAACTCACAAACTCACAGCAATAGATAGTATCTCATTCGTCTTCCATAACCCCAACAGAGAAGTTTAGTTACCCATGAGTGCGAAGGAGATCACGATTTGCATTGTTATTGTTGAGTAATGGCGTGTGGATTAGGTGATAGGCGTGTGGAGTGATTCCTTAGCAAGTAACGATTCTCTTGTTGTGGAATTTAAGAATAGAATTAATGGAAAGATTAGAAGAGTTGTAATTGAGAAGTAGAATGTGTCTCTCCACTAAGGGAGGACTTGCCTCTCCACTAAGGGAGGACTTGCCTCTCCACTAAGGGAGGACTTAATTAAAAATCTCTAGCATGATAGGGTATTTATAATACCCCTATCCTACTCCTACTATGCTAATGAAATAAATAACCAAATCCTACTAAACTAAGGAAATACTTAACCCATTTGTACTAGGTTAATGTAACATTCTCCTAATCCAAATAAACTAATGAAATACATAACCCAATTGTACTAGGTTAATGTATCATTGTCAAAATCCAGCTTTGTATCTGTAAGTCCCCAAAGTCTTCATAAATGTTGTTTTAGCCCGGGACAGATTTTCCATGCAGCAATTTTGGTCCTTAGGCGTGTAGACTTCCTTCCCTTCCTTTGTGAGCTTTCTTTTGCGTCAAGTAAGCCATAAAATGCTGTATTTTGCATCATTTATACCTGAAACTTTCCTAATCATGTTCGTTAGCTCATTTACAGGAAAAAGGACTAAAAGTGCATGAAATATATAATTTGTTCTCAAAACTAGGCTAAAATATGGGCAAAATATATTGATATAGGCGTGTAAATTCGCCTATCATCAACACCCCACACTTGCAGCTTTGTTCGTCCTCAAACAAAATATCATGTCCTTCTAAGCATCAACTTAGGGTTTTTACAGCAACAACACAAAACATTCTTCAAGACAAGCACAAAAATTATCAACAAAGAGTAGCTTCCCGATTATAAGTAGAAACAGTTTAACCTCTAGCGTAGACTAGTGATGGTGATCAACTCGCATGCAAACGTTAAGTTACATAGAATCATATACAACTATCCAAAGCTCATCAACCATGTGTGTCTCACAATATAGTACCCATAATTACTCACAAATATAGCATATTTTTCAAACATGGGTATCAAAATGTCCTTGCTCTCACTCTCACAAAGAATTCATATGTAGCAACTGATGACCATAGGCTTGCCCTTAATGTAGTACTCCACTAAATGTCCGAATGCTAAGCTTAGGATCAAGTAGGTCTTTTGATGGTTGTAATGTAGGCTAAGGGACGGGTAGGATCAGCTATTTTGGCCAGAAATAGTGACTAAGTTCCTAAGCACTTTAATACATCGCATTGTATCATTGACACTTTTTTCTTTCAACCTTTCTTTATTTTATTCTTCCACCCTTGTTCTCATCTTTTGTTTTTCAATTTTAAGCACAACTCACTTTTCAGCTTTCTTTTCCTTTTTCTATTCACAACATACCTCTTATGATAGCACTTTCTTTTTCATAACACATTCAAGCCCCATTACAATTTAAAGCATCATACTCACCCAATTTCCTCTTATGTTGTCACATGACTTTTTCACTTTAAAGCACTTAGGAATGTGGATCAAATTACGGTCTTGAAAGAAATGGATTAGGCTTACATATGAGGTTGTCAAAGAAATAGGCTAAAGGCTCAAAAGGGTTTAACTAGGATGATGTCCATGGGTAGGTAAAACAAAGGTAAAAATGTATAGGTTGCCAAAGAAATGCCTAAATCATCTCCTAAACTTACACTCCTTATTTTCGCTTTGCATACATACCAGGCAAGTTCTAGCATCAGCCACAAACATAGAATATACTGTTACCTCACACACACAAGGCACATGGTTGACTTGATTGGAAGTAATATAGACTCTCGACCCAACAAGTGAAAGAATTGAACCACTCAATATCACATAATGAGTCACAACTAGAGCCTAAACGTCTCAATAGTCATAATTGCAGCACATACTCTTGTTATAATCTCATGCTGCCTATTAGAATTATTTCATGCGAAGCTAAAAAAAATTTACTACTAAAAAAACTAAGCAAACAAACATGAATAAATGCAAATGCGGATCGAGAAGTATAGCATGCAAATACCATCACCCCACACTTAGACGGGGCACACTGTCCTCAGTGGAAAATAAATAAGAAGAACCTGGTTAGTCGGACTCATTCTCTATGTCTGGGGTCATACCCCTTGCATCGGAATCATCATCAGAGTCATCATCCTTAGAAGTTCCTCATAAGTATCCCACTTAATTCCAAGAGTGAGTTGAGGTGTTTGCATCAAGGAGGGTTCTCCTTGCTCTCTTTGGCCTCTTTTCTTGCCTTTTTGTGAAGTGGTAGCCTTTTCTTTGCCTTGTCTTGCTTTGGGTGCCATTGTACCTGAGACTAGAAATAGTGTTAATGGTAGCACAATCTCAATGGTTACAATCTATACACAAGCATTAGGGGTACCACCCCACACTTAGTTTTGTTGATACAAATCAGTGAAGTAAAAGTGGTCGATTACTTAGACTTCGTCGACATACGTTTTAGGATTATATTCTGACAAGAAACTCAGCAATGCATCACTTACTTGCAGCCATTGGACTACTTTCATGGTAGATATAACAACACTACTACATAGGGGTAACCACATGGTATAGTTTCTATCAATAAACTCAACCTCCTATGTCGGTAGGTAGTTATAAGTCTTATTCCGATGAACGGGATATTCTAACATGTAAGTATTCAAGTGACAAGATTATGCAATGTTCATTACTATAGCAATTCCGCAAGTAGTATAACAATGCATCAAAATCAAATTCAAGTCGGAAATAAGTTAAGAGCATCCTAACGTACATGTTCACTCACTTGGTTTTGTATTAACAATTCAAACACGTTCACATCACCAATACTTTTTCAGGATTTAGCAATTCATAATAGGTGTAGTAAAGTAGTACTTACAAAATTTAAATGAAGAACAAAGTAGTACTTACTTGGTTGAAGCCTTTGAATGATGTTCTTGTGAAGAAAAAGAGCTAAAGGAAACTTTTTGATAGGATTTGGAGACTATAGGTGGTGCATGAGCTAGGTTTCCAATGTGTTTTTGGTTCAATATTAAGTCTCATATTTGTAAGAAAAGGTTGGGTTGAGTTTTGACCCATTAAAATCGGATTTGGAAACCAAAAGTGACCATAGGCGGTGCCTAATGCTTTGCCTAGTTGAGCAGAATACCATAGCATATGCCATGCATTTATTTAAGAATGCCATACACTATGCCATGCATTTATTTAAGAATGCCATACACTATGCGGCGCATTGTCTATGGCATTTAGAGACATATGCGCCACATAGTCTATGGCATATGAGATCCTGAGACCTAATGCTATAGCATAGGCGGCGCATAGTCAAAAGCACACTTAGGAATGGGCGGCGCATAGTGTATAGCACACTAGATTCCGAGACCTTAGGCTATAGGATAGGTTTTGCATTGTTCGTGGCCTAGTTTTACCTAGTCCTAGCCTTCCTCGATGCCTATTTAAGCATGAGTAATGCTCAATCCATACCCTTATGCATCCTTATACCTAACTTACCACCTTTACCATTCAATACATCCAAATCGTCATTTGAAACCAATCTCCTCGTTGAATACCTCTTGCACCTATATTTGCTCAAAACAATAAAAACGATTAGTACGATGGGTTGCCTCCCACCAAGCGCCTTAGTTTTGGTCGTGGCATGACTCTTATTTTTGGATTTTCATTAATTAAAAACAAGACAAGTACTAGAATGAAAGAAAACGATAAACGATAAATAAAAAACGATAAACAATGGGTTGCCTCCCATCTAGCGCCTTATTTATTGTCGTGGCACTACATGGTTACCTCGAGTACTCAGACTTCGTCGAGGTAAATGGTGGATCGTTTTCTAAAAGGATTTAGACGGCAATGAGGCTTACCTGTGGGCATGCGATCTTCTTCGAGATGGCTCCTACGTTTCTCCGGAGAGTCACCAATTATATCATCAATAGTCCAACCCATAGCTCTCTTGTACCTCATCAAAGCAGAGATGAGAGCCTCCACGTGCTGTTCACTTAAATCATCCACCACACTTATCGGAAGTATACTTCCACTTTCCAAGAACACATACCTTAGATAATCGGGAAGCTCTTGCGATTCTAGCATTGGTGGCTCGTCAATGGGAGTCTTCGTTGTTGGTTGATTCTTGAGATCACAATCTGGTTTCTTAGGAGTATAAGGCTCTATTTCTGTTAGAGCACTCATAAGTTCTTCATAACCTTCATTATCTTCATGCTCAACTTTCAGTGGCACAGCAGACAATGGCTCAACAGTAGGCTGTTTCTCTATAGATAATTCTTTCGTATCCTCATGATGAACATATAACTCATTCATATCGCTGGGCTGCTTCATTGTTTTGCATATATCAAACCGTACCACTTCGTCATTAATTCAAAACAAAAGCTCATTATCTTTCATGTCAATAATCACACTTCCAGTTGCAAGGAAGGGACGTCCCAAGATGATGGGATTTTCAGAATCCTCCTTACAATCCAGAATAACGAAGTCTGCAGGAAAGATGAATGAAGAAACCTTCACCAACACATCATTCAAGATACCCACAGGTCGTTTTACCGACCTATCAGCCATCACGAGCCTCATATTGGTTGGTGTCGGATCGCCTAGCCCCAACTTCTTGTAGATGGATAGTGGTATCAAATTGATGCTAGCACCTAGATCGCACAATGCCTTAGCAAAATCCAACGATCCAATTATGCAAGGAATAGTGAAAGCTCCAGGATCTGCCTTCTTTTGAACTAGCGATCTTGTAGCGATTGCACTACAATGATGAACATTATCCGCCAAGTCATAACTTGCTGCCCGCTTCTTTGTCAAGAGATCCTTCATAAATTTCGCATACCCAGGCATTTGTTCAAGTGCCTCCACCAATGGAACATTAATGGTGAGCTGCTTTAACATATTCATGAATTTGCTGAACTTTGTGTCATCCGCCACCTTCTTTAATCTTTGGGGAAAAGGTGGTGGTGGGTATGGAAGTGTTCTCTCCACGGTTTTTTTCTTCTCTTGCTTCTGTTTTTCCACTTTTTCAGGCTGCACGTCACTAGGTGAAACGTCCCTGACGTTGGGAGTAGTTGTTGCGGCTTCTTCTCCTTTTGTAATGTCACTAGGTGTAATGTCCATGTCCGCAACTTCGTCAACCACTTGCTTGCCTTTTGCTGAAGTTTCCAGCACCTTACCACTTCTGGTAGTGATGGCCATGCATGACCCATCTTTCTTTGGGTTTTGCACAGTATCGCTTGGTAAAGTGCCAGCCTTTCTTTGATTGAATGCTGCTGAAAGTTGGCTCAATTGCTGCTCTATTTGCCTGATAGAAGTGGAATGAGAATCAACTAGTTGCTTTATGGAGGACAAATCATCAATCACCTCCTTAACTCCTGCGCTCGTTGCTTCCACTCCTTTCAATAACTTAGCCATCATGTCTTCCATACTCCCAGAATTAGATGTGGTGGTATCACGTCTACCAGGGGGAACGTACAAACCACTCTTTTCATTATTTTTCTTCCAACTACCTTGGTCTTTGCTTCTAGATTTATCATAATAGTTCCGACCTTGGTTTCCTTGGGCATTCCCACGAAAACCCCCCTGATTGTTCAAGTAATTGGCCTCATCTCCCGAATCAGATTCGTCTCTTCCTTTTGACGCAATCGCTTTCACTTTTTCAGTCTTCCCTAATAGATGCTTTGTAAGAAGATCCATTTAGGTTTTCATGTGCGCCATATCTTGATCACGTTCTTCTTCTCTTCTTCGTTGGTCTGCAATCATGCCAATAGATAAAGTGGGGCTTGCTACCTCAGAATCCCTGGTATGCCAAGCTCTACTTTGTTTCGTCATACAATCTAGCATATTGCTTGCTTGACCAAAGGTGAGGTCCATAAATGATCCTCCAGCCGCACTATCAACCACTGGCTTAGTCCCCGAATTTAAATCTCTGTATAATATCTCCATCAAGTGGACATTGGTCATATGATGGTTTGGGCACTGCATTAGCTTCGTCTTGAACCTCTCCCATGTAACGTGGAGAGCTTCAGTTGAAAGCTGTCGAAAATTGGTGATCTCATCTCTCAATTGTGCTCTTTTGGATGGCGGAAAGAATCTTTCTAGGAAAGCGTCTTTCAATTGCCTCCAATTAGTAATCGAATCAGGAGTCAGCCCATTCAACCATAGAGTTGCCTCCCCAGACAGAGACAATGGAAATAAGCGTAGTCGAATTGCATTCTGTCCAACGCCAGGATTGTCGAATGACTTGCATGTAGAAATAAAGTTGATCAGATGCATATTCGGATCATCGCCTGCTAGTCCACCAAATAATCCCTTGAGTTGCAAAAGCTGAATCATGGCGCTAGTGATATTGAACTTTGCTCCCGGTGCCAATGGCGGAAGAATAATAGCTCCTGTGGCACCAGCTCCATCAAGATCATCATCATCATCATCAAACGGTATGTGCACAGCTCGGCATTAGGGCCTAAATCGCTCATGACGATCTCTCCTTTGCATGGGTGCCGCCATTTTAGCAGTATGCCGTGGGTTTAGTAGCTCTTCATTGCCTAGATCCTCATCGTCAGGATTTGTTGCTCGCCTACGATTATCAATGTTCTGTTGATGCACTTGAGCAGCCATCCTTTCAATTTCACGTTGTGCCTCCATTGATGCACTGAATAAACCTAAATAAAACAAAAACAACAACTAAAAGTAAAAGTACGAGAATCTTTGACCAAAGGGTCTAGTAATTATCACGAACTTGATTGACACTCGTATTCCCCGGCAACGGCGCCAATTTTTGATAACGCTCAATCTACAGCTCTCGTGGGAGTGTAAAGCGGTCGTTAGCAAATATAGAACCCAACCTAGGTTGGGTGTCGATCCCACAGGGAATAGCTTGGCCAACAAGTAAGCAAAATTACTAAACTTTTGGTGCAAGTCTCGTAAAAGGGGGGATTGTAATGTGTAACGAAAACAATAAAGTAAAAGCTGAAAATAGCAAAGTAAAGAGAGAAAGATTGTTACGTAAGTTGTAAACAATGAGAATTGAAGCGTTGGGGTTATGTCCACCTTCTGAGGTAAACGTCTCTATTGGCTAAGAGTGTGTAGAGTCTTGACATGCAATTGCTTATAGAGAATTGTAGTCGATGGTAAATCCAAGCGTCTCTCGACCTGAACAAGGACTATTTCACTTTAACTCTCTCGAGCTTAAAGAGTGTCTAACGGTACGAATTCTCCAAGAGGTTAGTCCAGTTACGGCACTAGCTTTTTAATAGGAAAGGGTGTCCTACTACCTTGACATTATCTCTTTTCCAGACAAATAACCTTTCTCTCGAATAAGTTAAATGTTAGACTGGCGTTATTCTATGCGTCTGCAGCCACAAGAATTTGCATTAAGATGAAGAGAATAATGATATAAGCAATATACGTGTCTCGAACTCACAAACTCACAGCAATAGATAGTATCTCATTCGGCTTCCATAACCCCAACAGAGAAGTTTAGTTACCCATGAGTGTGAAGGAGATCACGATTTGCATTGTTATTGTTGAGTAATGGCGTGTGGATTAGGTGATAGGCGTGTGGCGTGATTCCTTAGCAAGTAACGATTCTCTTGTTGTGGAATTTAAGAATAGAATTAATGGAAAGATTAGAAGAGTTGTAATTGAGAAGTAGAATGTGTCTCTCCACTAAGGGAGGACTTGCCTCTCCACTAAGGGAGGACTTGCCTCTCCACTAAGGGAGGACTTAATTAAAAATCTCTAGCATGATAGGGTATTTATAATACTCCTATCCTACTCCTACTATGCTAATGAAATAAATAACCAAATCCTACTAAACTAAGGAAATACTTAACCCATTTGTACTAGGTTAATGTAACATTCTCCTAATCCAAATAAACTAATGAAATACATAACCCAATTGTACTAGGTTAATGTATCATTGTCAAAATCCAGCTTTGTATCTGTAAGTCCCCAAAGTCTTCATAAATGTTGTTTTAGCCCGGGACAGATTTTCCATGCAGCAATTTTGGTCCTTAGGCGTGTAGACTTCCTTCCCTTCCTTTGTGAGCTTTCTTTTGCGTCAAGTAAGCCATAAAATGCTGTATTTTGCATCATTTATACCTGAAACTTTCCTAATCATGTTCGTTAGCTCATTTACAGGAAAAAGGACTAAAAGTGCATGAAATATATAATTTGTTCTCAAAACTAGGCTAAAATATGGGCAAAATATATTGATATAGGCGTGTAAATTCGCCTATCATCAGTTTTGTGCACCACACTTATGTTCAGGTGGCTATGAGATATTTTAGGAACAGTTTCCCTTCTTTCAGTATTCATGTAGTGCCAGTGAGCATAAGCTCAAAATTTTCTCTCATTCTAATCCATTCTCCCTTTTGTTTACAGAACATGCCTCCCAAAGGGACTAACGAAAGGAGAACGGGAAATCAGTCAGCATCTCAGCCAGTTCAGGGAGATCTTTTGGATGAGCATGTCTTTTATACAGAAATTAGGACTACATTCACTACTCTAGCCAATTTAGTCGCAGTTTAAAGTGAATAGTCAGTTGTTGTTCCGGCTAACCCAGTAGCCAATTCAGCTACAGTCAGGATTCAGGACTTCACCCGAATGAATCCTTCCTTATTCTTAGGTTCTAGGTTCGATGAGGATCCATAAGAATTCCTTGACCAGGTTCAGAAAGTCACAGACATCACGGGAGTGACATCCAGTTAGAATGCAAAGTTTGCCACTTATCAGCTACAAAATGTAGCCTATACATGGTTCACGCAGTGAAAGGTAGACAGAGGTATAGCTATAGATACCATAGAGTAGGAAGAGTTTGTTACAGCCTTCTTAGATAGATTATTTCCCCTCGAGCAGAAAGAAACCAAAGTATTAGAGTTTATCAACCTCATACAAGGCAGCATGCACGTAAAAGAGTATTCCTTCAAGTTTACTCAGTTAGCCAGATACGCTCCTAATGTAGTAGCAGACAGTAGATCCAAAATGAGTAAGTTTATGTCTGGGATATCAGGTAAAGTGGTTAAGGAGTGCAGAACTACGATGTTGATTAAAGAGATAGACATATCTAGGCTTATGGTCCATGCTCAGCAGATTAAGGAGCAGAAACTTAAGAAGAAGGAGAGGGAAAATAAGAGGGCCAAAACTGGTAGTTATAGTTTTTCTCAGCCAGGGTCGCAGGGTGTTAACCGTTCTCAGCATAGACAGAAGTTTCCAGCCCCAATTCCATCTTTAGCTAGTGTACCAGCACAAAGTTCAGAAATGACCATAGAGATGAAGCGCCAGGCTCCAAGGCCTAGGGTAGTGACAGTAAGGTTTTTACTCGTCCGCTTTGTGAAGAGTATGGTAAGCATCATAAGGGTGTGTGTAGAGCCGGCAGCAATGTGTGTTTTAAATATGGAGAGTCAGGTCATAAGGTTCGAGTCTGTCCTAAACCTGGTCCTCAAAGTTAACATGGTCGTCCTTCAACTCAGTCCAGTCACTCGAATCAGCAGGGTGCCAATTCCAATGCTATCAGTGGGCAACGCCCAATCAAATTCTATGCACTTCAGTCCCGACAGGATCAGGAAAGTTCTCCTAATGCAGCCACTGGTATGTTATAGATCCTTCATTTACATGTTCTTGATTTTTTAGATTTGGGAGCTTCTTTTTCTTTTGTAACTCCTTGCATAGCAATCAAATTTAAGGTCAGACCAAATGTTAACAGGACCTTTTCCATTCTCTACCCCAGTGAGTCGGTCTAACACAGCCCAAAAGGCATGCAATAACTATTCGGTTATGATATCTCAGAAATTTAGGCCTTCAGGTTCTAGTAGTAATACCAGTATTTGTAGGAAATCAATAAGGGGAGGTGATTCCCGACCTATTCCTACCGCGATGCGAAGTGTTATAATTCAACCCTCCCGATACTTATGCATGCTTCATGTCATAATTCCATGCACCCAGCTTATATTTTCATGCTTTCCAAAAAAATAGTATGTGATTTAAGTTCCTAGTATGAGGAGTTTCGGCTTACTCTGTGCTATGAATAAAGTTCCATGAGTACAAAAACATCAGACTCAGGTCATGCAGCACATGACTCATGCAATCATGTCATTCTTTACAGTATGATTAGCCCACACGATTTATAACTTCACTCTTAGGGTTCAATAAAACTTAGATTATATCACGTATACTCTCAGTTTAGATTCCTCGGTTAATTCGTAGTGTTAATGTTCCATTCCATAGGCCTCAGTTACAGCGTCAATCAGTAGTCAGTATCCAGTAAAGGACTAAGATAGTCCTGTAGAACCATGGCTTTTAGCTATCAGTTATTTAGCCATTAGAATTCAGTGTTGCCGTACCAAACTAAACCTCATATATAGAAAACTAGCATTTAGTCCCTGTTACAGTCTTAGTTACAGTTAGAGTCTCAATTACCGTCTTAGATACAATCTCAATACCAGTCCTAGTTCAGCCAGATCAGAAACTCAGTTCACTTTCTGGATTACCCAACCATGTCACTTTCAGTACCTCAGTTACAGAATGTTTCTGAATTATGTCATATGCTTGGTCTCGCAATTTCAAGTAATACAGTTTTTATAAATCCATGCCCAGTCACCTCATATCACTCAGTCAGTCCTTACCTCTTTTGCATAATATTCTACAGCTTCAGGCTAGCCGTTCAGACTAAGTACAGTTTAGTCTTATATGCCAGCATTCATCTATTAGTCATTTAGTTAATTATATAAATTAGTATATTTATGCATTCGTGCTCAACACTATGTGAACCTTTTCAGCAGTCTCAGTTGCAGTGCATAAGGTTTGGTCACTTTATCTTAGATGATGTTTCATAGGCCTTGCCTCCCAATACAACAACCCCAGCTATGTAGCGATCTCCTATTCAGATGTCCAACTCAGACCAGGCCAAGATTTGTTTTCTCTCTACAGTCATTAGAACTCTATAGAAAGAGTGACATAGAAATGCTCTGATAGAGTATAAGTTTTCAGCATGAGCTACTCCGCAAAGCCTGTACTTCAATTTAGAAGTTAGAACGGACAAGTTTAGATGGTGTGGTTTCCTCATCTTTCCATCTAATTGCACTATTTGAAATCTCATGAATGTGATCATTCTAAGATGGACCAACTAGGTAGTTGAGTGGTCAAGTTGGTTCATGTATCATGCCTTAGTTTTGTATCCCAGATATTCAGTCATGATTCAGTTCGTTGGTGCCCTGTGCATCATCCCAGTTTTCCTCAGTATCACAGTCAAGTCAGTATTTTTCTAGGGACCTAGTGTCCCAAGAGAGAGATACACTATAATTTCCCAAAACTTTCATGACATAAACATGCCACTCTTTTCTCATAACGAATCCAGTTTAGAGTAGTGGGTACCCATAGGTTGACCCTCTAGCTCCAATCTCGATCTTATGCCACGTATTCAAGGTACTTAGTTTAGATCACGATATTCAACTCATGTATCACATTCCAGACCCAGTTACGTTCTCATGCTTTTGCTTTTGCATATTTAGTAATTAAGCTTAGACTCACCCCAAGGTAATAGTTTTTCTTAAGCTTATCCAGTTTCATGTTCAAGTTTCAGTTACAAATGTGGTATTTAGTTCCATGCTTGGTTTTTATTTCAAACTTGGTATCATTACGCTTACATATTCAGTCGCAGGTTCATGAGTTGGTTCAGTTATGTATTCACGAATCAGATATGTGTAATCAGCTTATCAGTACTCTCAGTCATGTATTTATGTATCAGCTCAGTCATAAAATCATGCATCAAATATGCATGCTCAGTATGAATCTCAGTAATGTCAGTCAGGTAGCCATGTTTCAGTTGTTCACGTTTAGTATGTACTTTAGCTTATCATTTATCCCATCTAAATCAGTCTCATTCGGGGATGAATGTTCCCAAGGAGAGATATAATAATACCCCATACTTCAAATAATCTTTCTATCGATACCAAATTCTTCAAAATCCAACACCGGGGCAAAGAGTTAGAGCTATTTTAGTAAGATAGTATGCCACCTGATCCATCAATGCGTCGCGGAGCCAGCCAAAATGGCAACCGTCAAAATCCAGTGAGCCTCCTAGATTATGGCGCATTGCGTCAAGGCTCAAATTCAGAGTTGTCAAACTACAGTAACACAGCACGACAGCACCGCGTCGCGCCAGGGGTCTAGGTTGGGATATTTTCACAAAATTAAAATACGCGTCCAAGGGTTAAAAGGAACAATTTCTCACCCCTATATAAACCCAATAACACGTGATTCAGCCGTAATTCACCCAAAATATATTGTTTCTCTCAAGTTTCTCTCAAGAACAAGATAGGATTTTCAATTGGGGATTCAAATCCAAGACTCAAATTCAAGCATCTCTCCGTCAATCTTCATAGAATTAAGAACTAAGGTATGCACAGTGTTCATTCATGGATTTCTTTCATCCAAGAAGCCCAATAATCAAGTTTTAAATCTTGTATTGTGAATATTTTGTTGTGGGTTGATTATGTTCATGTGATTATGGTTGTATGATTCCCAAGTTGGAATATTTATGTGTTATTCATGAACCTATGCTAGTATGTGGTCTGAAAAATGTGAAACTAAGTTGAAATATAAAGTTTTGTGGTATTAATTTGATGGTCATGCCTATGCCCTAAGTCATGCATCCTAGGTGTTTGATAAAATGCCTAAGAGAATAGAAATTATGCATTATAGCTTAATTGTGACCCAAGTGATAAGTGCATCAATGACGAAGAATGACTTCTATGATATTGTGTGCATTATGAATGGTTGAGGGAATGTCCATGAGATTAGGTTGATAAAAGTATGACATGTTTATATGTAATTCTATTCATGTACAAGACTATGATAACCATGTGCTTCATGAAATCCCCAAATTAATGTATTATGAATTGTTGATAGTGGTCATGTGTTCAAGAAGTGTCATGTTCTGTCAGTTTCATGCTATCGAGTCCTGGGGGTACTTGTACCCGACCATTTAGCTGTGTGCCTAGAGCCAGGATTATGTTTTCACGATACTCTCAATCAAGCCATGATCCTTAGAATTCAGTCAGTCTCATGACTCAGGAAAACTTAGTAAATTGAGTATCAGTCTAGTCCTACTCAGTAATCTCGGTGACCTCAATGGTCCTAGTAACTTCAGTACTCTCCGTCAGTCCTCAGATCTCAATAGCATTCCATCAGTCAACGAAACTCATTGAACTCAGTTTAGCTCTGCTAAACAATACCATTAGTATCAGTTTGGTTCATTTAATCAGTTCAATGTCTATTCAGTTGGGAGTAGGATTCATCACCGAGTGAACCCAAGGATGGGGACTCACCTGTTATTCAGTGGAGGGTGTGATCCTTAGAAGCAATCCTTGTATTCCAGAACTATGTAGCCAGTGTATGTTGAGATGCACCCTATGAATTTAGGGATTTATATATCTCATTTGAGTTTTCTACAAAGAGGGATTGACGGAAGAGCTCCTTGTCAGAGAGGGTATACTCATAGCTTGTCTTTACCCATGGCATGGTACTGACACCCTTCCAGCTGGGGTTACAGGTTAGACCTCACCAGTTTCATTTTGGGGCATGTCGGTTAGATGATTACCTTCCACATTCTTAATTTCAGATCTAGTTTCAGTAATAGAACTCATTTCAATTCTATAGAAATCCAGGACTGTCAGATATAGTTAAATCAGTACAGTGCGGAACCCAGCTAGTTTCATCAGTACCAGGACTGTCAGATGCAGTCACTTATGTTATTAGTATTCAGACTCAGTAATCATGTTATCACAAACTTAGTTAATTGTATATTAATTATACGAAACCCATGTTATCAATAATCAATTTTAGGACTGTCAGATACAGTCAATCAGACCAGTTCTTCATAATTAGAACTATCAGAAACAGTCATTCCTTTATTAGTAATATGACATTAGTTCCTCAGTATTCAGTAGACTCAGTCATTCGGTATCCCAGTATCAGTACTCATATATCAATAAATCCACATTATCAGAATTCATGAGCCAGCATTATGATGATCTCAGTTACAGTTACGTATTCATGCATGTATTCTCACGGTCATGTTATACAGTCAGTTATTATTTTTCATGCATTTAAACCTTTACATTTAGCCTACCTCACTTACATACCAGTACATTCAAAGTACTGATGTATTTGCGCTATGGTGTTTTATACCATAGGTTTAGAAGAACGAGCTCCCGAGCATCCTTAGTAGGTCAGACATTCAGCAACCAGACTAGCAGTGAGTCCTTATCATTCAAGGATAGAATAATTATTTTATTACTTTATTATTTTAGTATGTCGGAGTTAGTTGGAGACATGTCTCATCAACTCCACAGTTTTCAGTCATCTTAGAGGCTTTCAGACTACAGCATATTTCAGGCAGTTTATCTTAGTTTTGGGTATTGTCGTACCCCACTACAGACATTATTTTATATTTAGTATTAGTTCAGTTTTAAACCTTATGTCCTTACAACTTATATTCCACATATTTATAATGTATTATTTAGTGCTCAGTTATAGATATCATTCATGGATTAGCTTGTGGTCCTTCGGGGTCATGAGCAACGTGTAGCATTTTGAGTACCAGATTTGGGGCGTTATAAGTAGGATTCAGCACCGAGTGAGCCCAAGGATGGGAACTCACCTGCGAATAGAGGGTGTGATTCTTAGAAGCAATCCTTGCACTCCAGAACTACATAGCTTGCATAGGTTGAGACATCAAACCTGGTAGATAGGGGTAGATGAGGTGGCTTACCCTATTATATGAGGGTCCCACCATTCTCCTTAGAGTGCCTGTTAGATGAGGGAATAAGTTTGTCCTTACCAGTGGGGCGATATTGACACCCTTTTAATTGGGGTTACAGATTGGACCCCAACTAATTATATTATCTCATTCGGGGCATATCGGTTAGATCACTACTTCCCATAATTACAGTCTCAATCTCAGCCTCTGTAATAAAACTCAAATAGTTCTATAGAATTTAGGACTGTCAGATACAGTCACCCAGTTTAGTATGGAACTCAGCTAGTTCTATTAAAAATAGGACTGTCAGGCACAGTCATTCAGATAATAGTGTATCAATTATACGAAACTTATATTTTTAGTAGTCATAGTCAGTGATGTCATGATCTCAGTTATAGTTCACGTATTCGTGCATGTATTCTCACGTTTATGTTATTTAGTCAGTTAGTATTGTTCATGTATATAAACCCCTTACATTCAGCCTACCTCTCTTGCATACCAGTATATTCAAACGTACTGATGGATTTGTGATATGGTGTTTTAAACTATAGGTTCAGAAGCACGAGCTCCAGAGTATCCTTAGTAGGTCAGACATTCAGCAGCCAGACTAGCCGTAAATCCTCATCATTCGAGGATAGCATTATTATTTTATTACTTTATTATTTCAGTAGTCCAGAGTTAGTTAGGGACATGCCTCATCAAATCCATAGTTTTAGACAGTTTAGAGGCTTTCAAACTAGCATGTTCAGACTATAACATATTCAGACAGTTATTTCAATTTTGTTTTGGTATTGATATATCGTATCTCCAGATATTATGTTTTATCAGATTTTTGAACCTTATGGCCTTTCAGCCTTTTATTTTATATTTATACAGTATGTTATGCAGCGCTCAGTTACAAATATTAGTCATTGATTAGCTTGTGATTCTTTGGGGTCATGAGCACCGTGTGGCATTTTGAGTACCAGATTCGGGGCATTACAAACTTAGTATCACAGCCTAAGGTTCAATAGTGTCCTAGAAAGTCTGAAAGCCACATCTAGTAGAGTCTTGTGCATCGGTGTGTTGCACACCACATTTATGTACAGGAGGCTATAAGATGTTTTAGGAATAGTTTCCCTTCTTTCAGTGTTCATGTCATACCAGTGAGCATAAGCTCAAATTTAAATCTCAGTCTAATTTGTTTCTCCATTTCTTCTATAGAACATGCCTCCTAAGAGAAGAAATGGAAATCAGTCAGCCTCTCAGTCTGTCCAAGCAGATCCCTTGGACGAATATATTTCTCATGCAGAGTTCAGAGTTGTATTCACTACTCTTGCTAATTTAGTTGCTGCCCAGAATGGACGACCAGCTGTCGTTCCGACCAACCCAGTGGCCAATTCAGCTGTAGCCAGGATTCAGGACTTCACCTGAATAAATCCTTCATCCTTTTTTGGGTCTAAGTTAGATGAGGACCCTCAGGAATTCTTTGATTAGGTTCAAAAGGTTACAGATATCATGGGGGTGTCAGCCATTGAGAGTGCTGAGCTAGCTGCATATCAGTTACAGGATATGGCTCACACATGGTTTAAATAGTGGAAAGCAGAGAGGGTTGGTGATGCAGGGCCTATAGAGTGAGGAGAGTTTGCCACTGCTTTTTTTGTTAGATTATTTTCTCAAGAGCTGAGAGAAGCTAAGGTGTTAGAGTTTATCAACCTCAGGATGGGCAACATGATAATGAAACAGTATTCTCTTAAGTTTACTCAATTAGCTAGATATGCTCCTCATGTAGTGGCAGATAGCAGGGCTAAGATGAGTAAGTTTGTTTTGGGGGTGAATGATAGTGTGATCAATGAGTGCAGATCTACAATGTTGATTAGTGAGATAGACAAAGCCAGGCTTATGATCTATGCTCAACAGATGGAAGAGCAGAAGATTAAGATGAGAGAGAAGCAGAATAAGAGAGCAAGGACAGGTAGTTTTAACTTTACTCAGCCTATGTCAGAGGGTAGAAGTCGTTCTCAGTTCTGCCCAAAGTCATCCGTTCTAGGTCCTTCCTCAGTCAGTGCTCCAGTGCTAAAATTCAAAGACAGAAATAGAGATAGGGCACCAGGCTCTAAGTCTTAGGGCAGTGTTAGCAGTGCCCAAACCTATCCTCTTTGTCGGACATGTGGCAAGCACCATCAGGGTACGTGTAGAGCTGGCAGTGATGTTTGCTTCAGATGTGGTAAGCCAGGCCATAGAGTCAGAGATTGTCCTCATCCAAGTCCTCAGTGTCAGTGTAATCTCCCTCCAGCTCAGTCCAATTGCCTGAATCAGCAGGGTGCCTCTTTCATTACTACTAGTGGGCAACACCCAAACAGACTTTATTCTCTTCAGTCCCAATAGGATCAGGAAAATTCTTCAGATGTGTTTACTGGTATGTTACAGATCTTTTATGGACATATTTATGCCTTGCTAGATTCAGGAGCTTCTTTGTCTTTTGTTACTCCCTATATAGCAGTTAATTTCGGAGTCAGTCCCAAAATTCTAACAGAGCCCTTTTCAGTCTATACCCTAGTGGGTAAAACTATCATAGCCCGATGGGTATACAAGAACTGTCCGGTTATGGTATCTCGGAAAGTCACTACAGTAGACTTAGTCGAATTAGAGATGACTAATTTTGATATTATTCTCGGCATGGATTGGATTCATTCCTACTATGCCACATTCGACTGCAAAAATAGAGTTGTCCAGTTTCAGTTTTCGTATGAACCTGTCCTAGAGTGGAGGGGTAGTACTTCAGTTTTTAGAGGTCATTTTATTTCCTACCTTCAGGCAAGGAAAATGATATCTAAAGGATGTGTCTATCACCTTGTTCGAGTTAAGGACACTAGTTCTGAAACTCCCAGTCTCGAATCAATCCCAGTCGTGAATGAATATTCAGATGTCTTTCCTGAATATCTTCTAGGAATTCCTCCCAAAAGGGAAATAGACTTCAGCATTGATCTTCTTCCAGATACTCAGCCTATATCTATTCCACCATACAGAATGGCACCAACAAAACTCAGAGAATTAAAGGATCAATTGAAGGATCTCTTAGATAAGGGATTCACCATGCCCAATGTGTCCCCGTGGGGTGCACCAATCTTATTCGTGTGCAAGAAAGATGATTCTCTCAGAATATTTAAAGACTACCATCAGCTCAATAAAGTCACCGTCAAGAACAAGTATCCACTTCCCAGAATTGATGACTTGTTCGATCAACTTCAAGGTTCCAGTTATTTTTCTAAGATAGACCTCAGATCAGACTATCATCAGCTCAGGGTTAGAGAATGTGATATTCCAAAAATAGCTTTCTGTACTTGGTATGGTCACTTCAAATTCTTAGTCATGTCCTTTGGTCTTACCAATTCCCCGCAACCTTTATGGACTTGATGAACCGTGTTTTCAAGAAGTACTTGGACACGTTCATCATAGTCTTCATAGATGACATTCTTGTCTATTCCCACAGTGAGTGTGATCATGCAGACCATCTCAGAATAGTATTGCTAACTCTCATAAATCATCAGTTGTTCGCTAAATTCAGTAAGTGTAAATTTTGGCTAAGGTTAGTAGCATTCCTTAGTCATATCATCTCTAGTGATGGCATTAGAGTTGATCCTCAAAAGAATGAAGCAGTAAGAAACTGGCCCAGACCCATATCTCCATCAGATTTTAAGAGTTTCTTGGGTTTGGCTGGATATTATAGATGGTTTGTTGAGGGATTTTCTTCTATTACATCCCCTATGTCCAGATTGAATCATAAGAAGGTTCAGTTTCAGTGGTCAAATTCATGCGAAAAGAGTTTTCAGGAGTTGAAGACTCGACTCACCTCAGCTCCAGTTTTGACTCTTACAAATGGTTCAGATGGATTCGTAGTGTACTGTGATACATCTAGAGTAGGTTTGGGTTGTGTCCTCATGCAACCTGGTAAGGTCATAGCCTACGCCTCCAGACAGCTTAAACCTCATGAGAAGAATTATCCGACTTATGATCTTGAGTTAGTAGCCGTAGTTTTTGCCTTAAAGATTTGGAGGCATTACTTGTACGGTGTTCATATAGATGTGCTCACAGATCATAAGAGCCTTTAGTATGTATTTCTCAGAAAGACCTTAATCTTTACCAGAGAAGTGGTTAGAGCTCTTGAAAGATTATGAAATGAGTGTCCTTTATCGTTCGATTAATGCCAATGTAGTGGTCGATGCTCTCAGTAGACTGTCTATGGGTAGTGTTGCTCATGTTGAGGATAGTAAGAAGAAGTTAACTCAGGAAGTCCATCATCTTTCTAGAATAGGTGTCCGCTTAGTCAATTCAACAGAAAATAGTATATGGATTCAGAACAGTTCAGAATCATCTCTAGTATTCGAGGTGAAAGAGAAGACAGATAGAGATCCCAATCTTTTGAAGTTGAAAGAGTCGGTCAGAGATTAGAAGGTAGAGGTTTTCTCCCAAGGGGGAGATGGTGTTCTCCATTGTCAGGGTCGTCTAGGTGTTCTAGGTGTAGATGACTTGAGGCAACGAATTCTTGCAGAAGCGTATGGTGCGCGCTACTCTATTCATCTAGGGGCCACTAAGATGTACCGCGACTTGTGGGAGATCTATTGGTGGAGTGGGATGAAGAAAGATGTTGCAGAGTTTGTAGCTAAGTGCTCTACATGTCAGCAGGTTAAGATAGAGCATCAGAATCCTAGTGGGTTCATGCAAGAGTTCAATATTCCTACTTGGAAGTGGGAAGAAGTGAACATGGACTTTGTGATAGGTTTGCCTCGTACTCGTCGTCAGCATGATTCAGTTTAGGTCATTATAGATAGGATGACCAAACTGCTCATTTTCTTCCAGTCCATACCTCTTATTCAACCGAGGATTACGCCAGACTCTATATCAGGGAGTTGGTCAAATTGCACGGTGTTCTGTTGTCTATTATTTCAGATAGAGGTACCCAGTTCACCTCTCACTTCTAGAAAGCATTCAAATAGGGTCTTGGTACCTAAGTTCATCACAGTACAGCCTTTCATCCTTAGACAGATGGTCAAACAGAAAAGACCATTCAAACCTTAAAAGATATGCTAAGGCCGTGTTCAATTGATTTCAAGGGGAGTTGGGATGACCATTTGCCTTTTATTGAGTTTGCATACAACAACAGCTATCATCCCAGTACTTATAAGGCTCAATTTGAAGCTCTCTATGGTAGGAGGTACAGATCTCCAATCGGTTGGTTCGAAGCGGGTGAGGCCACAGTAGTAGGGCCTGACTTGGTATTCGACACCTTAGAGAAAGTTCAGTTGATCAGAGAAAGACTCCAGGCTGCTCGAGCCGACAGAAGTCTTATGCAGTGCGCAGAAAGGATCTTGAGTTTAAGATTGGTGATTATGTGTACTTGAAAAGCTCTCCCATGAAGGGAGTGAAGCGATTCGGCAATAAGGGAAAGCTCATCTCCCGATATATCTGTCCCTTCAAAATTCTTAGTCATTTCGGCAAGGTAGCTTATGAGCTTGAATTGCCTTCAGATCTAGCCACATTTCATCCAGTGTTCCATGTCTCCTTACTAAAGAAGTGCAGAGGTGACCTAGCAGTTGTAGTCCCAGTAGAGGGCTTAGACATTCAGAACAACCTCTCTTATGAAGAGATTCCAGTCGAAAATCTTGACTACCAGACTCGTAGACTGAGGAACAAAGAAGTCCCACTAGTCAAAGTTCTTTGGTGAAATCAGTCCATTGAGGGAGCTACTAGGGAAGCAGAAGAAGACATGCGGACCAAGTATCCTCACCTCTTCTCCGCAAACTCAGACTTAGCCCAAGGTAATAGTTTTCCTTAAGCTTATTCAAATTCATGTTCAGATTTCAGTTATAAATTTGGTATCAAATACCCTTGGACATTCATTCATATGTTCATGTATCATGTCAGTCACGTATTCATGCATCAGATATGCATTCTTATGATGAGAAACTCAGTTTCTCAGTAATTTCAGTCATGCATTCATGAAGACTATCCGTCACATATCCATGTATCAGACATGCATATTCAGTATGAGATTTCAGTATATCAGGAGTTCCAGTCATATAGACATGTTCAAATGTTCACGTCCTTAAGTAAGACCAGTCTATCAGCTTTCCCAGTCTAATCAGTCCCATTCGAGGATGAATGTTCCCAAAGGTAAGATATTGTAATACCCTAAACTTTCTTTAAGTCAAATCTAGTCTCCAGAAGAGTTAGTGATTACTTCCTAAATGATTAATATTTAAATCAGTTCCCAACGATACCAATTTCGTCCAAATCCAGTATCATAATAAAAAGTTATGGACGTTTTACAAAGAATGGTCGAAACTGCCCAAAATTGACGATCAGGCCGATGGACCGTCGAGTTAGCGACGGACCGTCATCCAAGCCATTGCAGTCGAGGTAGTGAACCCGGCTTCTGGTCAAGTGCAACGGCCAGGACCGACGGACTATCGAGCTAGCGACGGACCGTCACCCAAACCGTCACAGACGAGGCAGAAAGTTTAGATTCTGGCCAAGTACGACGGTCAGGACCGACGGACCGTCGAGCCAGCGATGGGTAGTCGTCACTTTCGATGAGCGATTTTAAGCCATTTTTAAAAGGGTATTTGCGTCTTTTTCCATCCTTTTTGACCCCTAATTATACCAGACCAGAGATCATAACTTTATTATTCATCTACAACACCGAATAAGGTTTCTCTCAAAGATCAATCCTCAAGAACAAGAAACCCTAGGTGTCTAATTCCAAGGCAAAAATTCAAGCTTTCCTCCACCAATCTTCAAGAAATCATCCAACCAGATATGTCAAGTGTTGATTCATGGGTTCCTTTCACCCATGAAGCTCAAGAAACCCTTTTTGAAAAATAAACTTCGGATTTCATGGTATGAATTGAATTATATCCATGTTTATGTTGTTTTTTTATTTCCAAGTTGAAGTTTTTAATGACTATCCTGAAAATATGTTAGTATGTGGTTGAAATTCTTGCATTGGAAGTGTAAAATATTGTCATGATGTATTATTTCAATATTCATGCCTAAGCCTAAAGATATGCATTCAAGGTGTTTGATAAAATGCCTAAAAGAATAGGAATTATGCCTTATGACTCATTTGTGACAAAAATTGATGAATCTATGTTTCTCCCTTGTGTTTGATATGACAACCACGTTATTGTTATGCTTTGTAATGGATTGACGTAATGCTCATGAGATTAGGCTTATGAAATTATGATATGTTTACATGCATTCCTATTCATGTGTAAACTTATAGCATGTGAATACTTCATGAAAATCCCCAATGATTGTACTATGAATTGTTGACTATGGTCATGTGTCAAGAAGTGTCATGTCCTATAACTTTCATGCTATCGAGTCCTGGGGGTACTTGTACCCGACAATTTAGTTATATGCCTAGAGCTAGTGTCAGTTTTTAAGATACTCTCAGTCAAGCCATGATCAGTAGAATTCAGTCAGTCTCATGACTCAGAAAAACTCAGTAATCTTAGTAATCTCAGTAACCTCAGTCAGTTATCTGATCTCAGTAATATTCTATCAGTCAACGAAACTCAGTGAACTCAGTCCAGTCAGTTCAGTATAATTAATTTAGTGTTTAATCAGATGGGAGTAGGATTCAACACCAAGTGAGCCCAAGGATGAGAACTCATCTGCGAGTAGAGGGTGTGATTCTTAGAAGCAATCCTTGCACTCCAGAACTACGTAACCAGCGTAGGTTGAGACATCAAACCTGCTAGATGAGTGTAGATGAGATGGCTTAACCTGCTATATGAGAGTCCCACCGTTCTTGTTAGAGTACCTGTTAGATGAGGGATTACTCACAGCTTGTCCTTACTAGTGGGGTGGTATTGACACCCTTCCACTTGGGGTTACAGATTAGACCCCAACTCAATTATATTATCTCATTTGGGGTATGTTGGTTAGATGACTACTTCCCACAGTTACAGTCTCAGTCTCAGTAATAAAACTCAGACAGTTCTACAGAATTCAGGATTGTCAGATATAGTCACCCTGCTCAGTATGGAACTCAGCTAGTTCTATCAGAAACAGGACTGTTAGGCATAGTCATTCAGATAATAGTATATCAGTTATACGAAACTTATGTTATCAGTATTCAGATTCAGTGATGTTATGATCTCAGTTACAGTTCATGTATTCGTGCATGTATTGTCACGTTTATGTTATTTAGTCAGTTAGTGTTGTTTATGCATATAAACCCCTTGCATTCAGCCTACCTCACTTGCATACTAGTACATTCAAACGTACTGACGCATTTGTGCTATGGTGTTTTAAACCATAGGTTTAGAAGCACAAGCTCCAGAGCATCCTTTGTAGGTCAGATGTTCAGCAGCCAGACTAGCAGTGAGTCCCCATCATTCGAGGATAGCATGATTATTGTATTACTCTATTATTTCAGTAGTCCGAAGTTAGTTGGGGATATGTCCCATTAACACCACCATTTTAGATAGTTTAGAGGTTTTCAGACTAGCATGTTCAGACTATAGCATGTTCAGACCGTTATTTCAGTTTTGTTTTGGTATTGATATACCGTATCTCCAGATGTTATGTTTTATCATATTTTTGAACCTTATGGTCTTTCAATCTTTTATTCTATATTTATACAGCATGTTATGCAGTACTCAGTTACAAATATCAGTCATGGGTTAGCTTATGGTCCTTCGGGGTCATGAGCACCGTGTGGCGTTCCGGGTACCAGATTCATGGCGTTACACAGGGGGACAAAATCTAATTGCCAATTTAAGGGCAAAACCATGCACATTCAGGCTAACGTATTTTTTATACTCAACTTAGAAAGGATGCACAACCAAAATCAATATTTCGTAGCGGCACAAATTGTTTTACTCCATATCAGGTATAGATTGGAACCAACAAATGCGAGCAAAGAAAACAGAACTAAGGCTCACAAGTTTTACGAGCTCGATGCCCTTTCAGAAAATGCTAAGCTCATGGCCATCAAATTGATTCTGTACACAGTATGTGAGAAAAAAATTTACAACTAACTTCAACACATAATTTAACTTGAAAATATGTCAACATTTTCTGTTATTATATTTTTTTGAAAACAGTTTCCATGCCTAATTAAAGGCTGCCAGGGTCTTGTAACCACACGGACGATCATAGGGAAAATTAAAAAAGCTATTAACTAGTTCAAAATACTCAAACCAATGTCACAAATAACTTTAAACGTCCAGGCTACATATATTTGAACACTTAGAGCCTCTTAGAGCTTTATTTGTCAAACTAAAGAATTTTAACATTTAAGGAGAGAAAACTGGTTCTTAAACACAAAATCAAACGGACTCTTATGAGACATACAAGGAAGATAATTTACAGGTACAAAACCAAAGAGCAGAACAAGATATTTTAGCTAATCTTTTCGTTCTACGCTATTTTCGGACAAGGACGTGAAAGGAAGTTGAATATTTAAAAACAAGCTTGACCCATTGAGCTAAAATAACACTGCCCATGGACACTTTGGAGAAACACAGATTATCCGACCATTTTTTTTACAAAGTTTGAGGGAGTAGAATGACTTGAGGCCTAAATGCAGCGATGTAGTCATGTAAGAAAACTCATCATAGGCATCTATTAGTGGTGAAGAAATCATGCAACCTCTCACGAGTATCTGGACAACATTCTGGAATACTAATACGAAGTAAATCAATTAACAAGAGTAATTACTAATAACGAAAACTTCTAAATGATTCATCCTAGCAAATGTCCCCAAAGCCTACTATTTAACAATTGGAAATAATACTCATCTTAAAAAAATGAATGAGATGTCTAATTTAAATTCGTCACGACACGTGAAATCAAATAACAGAGTTAACACCATAGGGAGGACTCATACTTATTCACATATTTGAGACTTAAGTTTCAAATTTCATATTCCTGCTATGTAAAAAAGCAGTGATCTGCAAAAAAACTTAGTCCCGTATCAAAGTTGTTTAAAAAAATGCATAGTCACTACAAAAAAGGGGTCAAATTGCGGGGTGTAATTTTATGATTTACGGAGGTTTTAAAACCCCGCAAAATATAAATCCGGCGGTTCCCAAATCCTCCCACAATACGAGCCGTCACAAATAATTTCGACCCCATAATTAATTTGCGGCAGTTATTTTGCGGTGGTTACGATCTTTGTAGCTAATTTGTGGTAGTTATCGACCCCGTTATTCTAAATTTAATTCTTTTTATAATAAATTTATATTTAAAACTTGCAGGGGTTAAAACCTCAGCAATTTTATTTTTTTTAATTTAATAGGGTCCATCAATTTTCAATAACTAATTATAGATTCTAATTTTAGCTCAAATGTAATTGTTCTTTTAGGCATAACCTACAATTCAATATTTGTTCAATTCATATATCATTAATACAACAGAGTAATTAAACATTGTAATTGACAAGCATATCAAAAATACATTGAACATTAAACTTCAAAATTAAATTTTCGACATTAACATCTTCAAATTCCAAATTTTCAATATTAACTAGTATATTCAAACTACAAAATCAAATTTAAACATAAAACCTTTAACATTCTAAGATTCACTCCAACTACACAATTACATTATCATAATTGAATATCCAAGAAAAATGCGATGAAATCAAAGAATGTCATTAGTATCATTATCATCACATGATCTCCTTGCATCCATGGGCGAAATGCGTCCACTCGCTGCATCACTTGGTTACATAAAAATGCAAAGTATAAGAATCAATCGATAAACTTCCAGTCCTTATTATAAACAAGAAGTTATATGAACATCATGCTTTAACACCATGTTGGAAATCCGCATATCCAATAATACCATAAACAAAATGCAATTAGAAGTGAAAACAGTTGACACCCTCTCCCTTGTCCGGCATTATTTCGCGCATATCATGTGTTACTTTCTCCTACAGGAAAATAATTAATCTACTGAATCAAAGCATATCATGTGTTACTTTCTCCTACAGCATCCATTTACCAACAAACAAGGTGTATATACAGAGCCACTTACAGACCTCAATGCCACACACACACTTCATCAAAAAAACATAAGACTTACCACAATTAATTTTCATATGATGAGATGAATCTATAGGATTCTGTGTGTGTAATCATGAGTGTACATATGAGGAGTAAATGAAATTTTGAACTACGACTATGAGAAGTGGGTAAAACAGGAAGCAAGTACAGGAAATAAGGACAATTTGAGTGTTAACCCACGGTTTAGGAGATTAGGCTCAGAGCCTGAGCTCGAATCTGGGTGGTTCAGCGGGGCCGCTGGAGCCATCTTGCAAGCCAAACGGATGAAACAGCGGATTTTTCCGACTTTTGATAAATCAATAAAAAAGGTAAAAATTGAACATAAGGGTTATCAGGGAACACAGAAAGAGTACAGATTTGAAATCCAAATATGCATTAACTTGGGAAAATTTACAAGGAAACTATCTCTCAACAAGGGAAAGCAACTACAAAAACTATACCTTTATTCCCCACACATCAATTAGGGAGGGAAAAAAATCAAATAGAGAGGTCAAGCCATATGTGACTAATAGAAAGCCCATAAGGCTTTGGTCCTACTGGTAAGAGTGTAGCGCATGATGTGCCAACTATCAGACAAAATCTTGTTATGCAAGTGGACAATGATAAAGGAACAAGACTTATCCATCGCATTTCAAACTGTGCACCACTAGGCCTCGAAATTCTCAATTATAGAAAGAAAAAGAAACTAGCAAAACTTACAAGCAAACATGTAATTCCTTGTTTCTCGCTAAACCGCTTCCGACTGCAAGTTTTGATATACATTAGACTTGAATCCATTCAAACACAATGATTATATGATTTCATGCTCAAATGTATTTTATTTAATGTACACATAGAAGATAAAGAGAAGTTGGCAAGTTATAGTCAACAGCCACATATAATAACAGGAGATCGAGATAAGAAGCAAAATGCAGAAAGGCAAAAAGTTGCACACTTTTAATGATTTAAGTTGACGGTATACCTGAAGCGAACCCTTTTTAGATCTTTGACACCTCCAGGTAGGGAGGTAAGAGTAATATATACACCTGGCTCATCTTGCTCAACCCATTCATTCTCGTTAAGAGAATAACATTCTTTTGTTTTGGCCCCATTTTTTGTTGTTGCCTCTGGATACCCTTGTCTATTGTGAACAGCACTGCGATTAATGATTTTATTGTTGTAACCAATTTCAAATGAAAATGGAA
This sequence comes from Capsicum baccatum var. pendulum, assembly GCA_030864225.1. Classification (NCBI taxonomy): domain Eukaryota; kingdom Viridiplantae; phylum Streptophyta; class Magnoliopsida; order Solanales; family Solanaceae; genus Capsicum; species Capsicum baccatum. The sequence continues at coordinate 112,241,762 of CM061555.1, read as the reverse complement.
TAAGACTGAATTGCATACAAAACTTTCCCTCTAAAAAGATACAGCTATTACTAATGAAACTCTTACCAAATCTAGCGATCTATCATTATATATGAGAGAAAAAGACTGGTACTCCTCAGGTCATGGGTGCCTTTGAAATATTGGCTGCAAAGAGCAGAGAAGCAATGCTTATTAATCAGATACACCACTAAACACTTCATAGGTGGTTACACTAGACTGATAAAACATGTCCAATAAGAACTAGAAATTGCTAAATCAAAGAGAAAAAGACACTAACACCAAATTCACATCATCAAAGTATGTACATCGGTGAACAAACCAAATGAAATCATTAACAACTAGAACACAAATAAAACAAAACCAACAACAGCTAGCATAGCATGGATTTAACCAAGAGTTAAATTAGGACAAGTAAAGATGACAAAAGATACTCTTTGAAGCGACGTGCATTAGTAACAAAATCAATTTTTAACATTAAAAATCTCATACATTATATGATAAAAAATTCTACTAATTATGAATCTATAGTTTCCTTTCACCAAAACTGTTTATGTACACTAATTATTAAATTAAAGCCTTCGGTTTGGTGTTGCTCAAATTCAGCTTTGAAAACTTAAAAAATCTGAAGGAGACAAATTCTAGTTACATTAGCAAGAGGAAACATGCTAATGATAACATCCTTCATTCACTAACATTTCCATTCAACCATAGTTCTTCAAAAAAGGAGTAAAAAATTACTGGAAACACATCTTCTAAATCCAATAACTTCTTTAAACTGCATATCCAGTTTAATACGGATAACCAATTTGACAGAAATGCATCAACATCAACTACAATAGAACCCATCTAATCCTACAAGTGGAGCTAGAGAGGATAGAAGGTACGCAAACATTACCGCCACCTTGGGAGCAATGTTATTAAAGGCAGAAAGCGCAAAAAACCTCTAAGGTCCATTGGGCTTTAAGCACAAAACATAAAAGCGCAAAAGACCTCTAAGGTACATAAGTCGCAAAACAGAAGTAAAGCATGGGCTTTAATGAAAAAAAGGTGCAAAGAAAGAAAAAAAACAAATATATATATAAAGGGCAGCCCGGTGCACTAAAGCTCCCGCAATGCGCAGGGTCCGAGGAAGGGCCCCACCACAAGGGTGTATTGTATGCAGCCTTATCCAAAAGAAGAATTTTCAATAAGATGAATTTGTTAATAATGCGCACCTTAGCTCGCTGACCTAAAAAGTGACTTCCTATATTGCCAGGATTGTGCAAAGGAACACCCTTTGTTTGCAACTAAAGAAAGGGAAAATGAGGGAGGACATCATATGCAATAATAAACAGATATAGAAATAGAGAACCATGACTATCAAAACGGTTAAAACTAAAAGAAAAATGAAAGAGGCATTTATCTGAAGAAATAGAACATGATAATAAACGGGTATAAAGGAACATATCCAACTGGAGTGACCCTCTTCCTCTGATGAGGAAGTAAAAGAGCCCCAATAAGCTAGAAGGGGAATAAGTAGTACTATTCCTAAGTAAAAGTATCAGATGGTGCACTACAAGTTACCCAAAGTGCATGTATCGTCAATTCGTCATGCAGTAATAAATGGAATGTTCAAAACCTAATAAACTTCACCCCATCTCCTCTTCCCAGTGCATGGTTTCTTGAGCTTAGATGTGTATTTAAAGAAACTCCATTTGCCTGAAACGAATTACAAGAAAGAGCAAAAGCCAATTCAGAGTACAGAAATACTTGAACTTTGTTTTTGGCTTGGCATCTGTATTCAAGAAACACAACAAAACACCAGTGAAAGGCAAATAAACGTGCCCTTCCTAGTAAATGGACTATCTACCAAGGAAGGCTCCGATGCACCTGAATGCATAATAAGCATTTCTTAAAACTCATATCACTACACTGCCAATGTAGGCTAAAATGAAAATGCAAACAAAAGAGAGAATTACCTGATCTCTTCCCCAAGCAGGCTGGCCTTTATAACGATGACATGGTGTTGATCCCATCAACGGACCCTCCTTCTCAGTAGTTAGAAATTGAGTAGCACAGTGATTCAAGACATGAAACACAACCTCACAGGCTTCAATTGACATATCATCCCGCTCTAATGCAAAATACTACTCATTTATACAATCACATAGGGATCGAGGCATATACTTCTCTAACAACAGAGCTTGAAATTTCCCACAAGTAGTGGTAAGCCCTATTACTAACATTCATAGCATCCCATGGCCCAATGAAAACGAAAACCCACCATAGGGAATTTTTGGGAATCCCTACCAATTGGGCATAATTGATATGAAATTTCTTAAATTGGAAAAGGAGAGAACTCACTCTCAAGTCGATCGGAGCTGGAAAGTAGCAATGGCCGGCGCAAAGTAGCTGTAGAAAAATGTTTAGAAAAAATGAGAGAGAGTGAAATGTTTCTTTTTTTTTTTTTGGGGGGGGGGGGGGAATACTCATTCAGTGGCTGGTATTTTTTTTTATATTAACCCCCGCAAATTAATAACTTTTAGCAGCACATGTTTATATTAAATGCAGGGGTTAAAATAATCCCCGCAAATAAACCCCCGCAATTATACCCATTTTTTGTAGTGAGTGTACCAAGAAGATAACAAGGTAGCTGCCGTCACGACTATTCTTCCACAAATTCCACAATGGACAATCAAACATATTTACGGCAACTAGTCTTCCAAAAATTTTACAATGGACAACCGAACAGACTTAGAGTTAAGATATTCTTGAGCCCTTTCATGATGAAATAAAGGCTGCTAGCGTCTTGTAAACACAACATCCTAACAAAGACGTAGCTAAACTACCAGCATCAAACTGATTCACAGAGTTAATGTATTTGAAAACTAAAACGAACTAGATCAGTATGTTCATGAACTTAGTGATTAAGGAAATACAATCAACCAATACATACAAACACGTTGACATATCACAAATAACTGTGAAAGGGGAAGAAGTTCTACTAAATCTGAGGGACATTTAACCAATGACGTAATTTATGTATCTATATTGCAGAATGATAAAGAATGTGGAATAAGGGAGGGGTTAGCTTCAGATTTTTTAAAATGATAACCCGAACTATAAGCAACTTTGACAGATTTATTTAAGGATTCATCAAAACAGATAATTTGTAAAATCAGAATCTTTTTTTAGTGAATCATTTACATTTTATGCTACTTTTGACAGTGCTTCGAACCCATATTATCAACCAACCATATACTCACATGTTCACATATAAGCAACCCTTATGGCAACAAACTAGACAATATGAGCAATGAGCAAGGCTTGATAATTCTTACGAAATCAAACAAAAATAAAGACCTTCAATATACAGTGAAACACTTTTCCAAAACTTAAGGCTTGACCTATTTTCACGCCAAGTGAGAAACTAAAACCATGTTTAAGTAAAGGGTTATCCTCTATCCCAAAATGGCATCAATTTGTTGTCATATTCAAGTCTTCAAGCAAAAGAAGAAGTTACAACATTCCCTAACGAACAACCAAGAATATATAAAGTTTTAAACTATTCAAAATATTTTTTGGACAAAATTAAGGCTATCAGGACCTTATGAACACACAAACTGAACAGGAACACATCTAAGTCACTATTACGACGTTAAAGCAGCCAACATCAAAATAAACCCAAAACAATATACTAATCCAAAAGAAATTCATCATCAACTGAAAAAGTCAATACTCTATATTCATTTTTTACATATTTAAAGGATATACTACAGCAAATAGAGAATACCAACGGGATTGAATAAGCAAAAAATCAACAAGCAACAAGCCAAAAGACTACTGAGCGACTATATTTATTTATAGAAAACTGAAATGGAACGAAAGATGAGAGGGATTACTGACCTTTCGTGAGGCAACGAACTAAAACTTTCTGTAGAACATCCTAACTCGAACTTGAACCTTGATTTCAGAAAGAGAGCGAAAAGACGAGACCGAAGTAGTAATACGAACTAATTTTTTGCTAGCTGATACTTCTTACTGTGTCTCCTCTGATGATTCTTTTTTATCATCCCTCCAGAAGAAAATAGGAACCCAAATGGCTCATTTTATAGTCAAACTTGAGGAACATTTTTCAGCTTTTTGGACTAAGAAACTTGAATTCAAAATTTAAAACCTTGAGAATCTCAATTACATAAAATGACCAGGAAAAGCTAAATTTTAACCCCTTTTCGAGATTGATGTGAATGGGAAAAGATGTTTGAAGGTGAGATAATTGGGAACCACCGGATTTAAGGAATAACAACCTCAAATCTGGTGGTTCTTCACCCCTCTCACCTTTTCAGTCACAATAGAGGTATTAAGAGTGTGTTGGAAAATTGATTTGATTTAAAAAAGGGATAGAGAGGATATAAAGTTGATGGAGGAGCTGTCATATTGATAGGAGCAGGTGGAAAGAGAAGGGGAAGGTTGAGGACCATTGAAATTGCTATTATCCGATGGTCCGGGGGGAAATCTGTGTTGGAAGAGATGAAAGGGAAGCTGACTGATGCTTATGGTTGCATTCTGGTTAGAAGAAACGAGAAACTCAAAGAGGAGAAAGATGGAAGATTTAAATAGATTTTGGGGCGTGTCATGGTCTAATTGGGTTGGGGCAGGGATAATTTTGGGCTAGTTTAGTTGGGCTGGGAATTATTTTAGGTAAAAGGAATTTTGGGCTGGTCTTTATTATACTTTAAAGGCTGAAATTAATTTTAAAGTTATTGCCCAATCAGATAAGTTAGTTAATCTAATTTTTCAAACCGATTTCACTTGACTGATTTAATGATACTTTAATTAATTTTTAAAAATATATGCGTGTATATATATATGAAATTAAATTAAAAATAGAGTGAATTTTGCAAACAATATAATAATATTGTAAGTATTATGTTAATACGCTAACATATATTCATTTTAAAAGATAGTGGAATGATAATTTAAAATATATTTATTTATTTTTGATTAAATTTGTAAGATGTGATGTTAATAAGAAAACATAATTTCAAACTGTTAACGTCAAAATATATTTTGAAATAAATAAATAAATGTATATATATATATATATATATTCAAAAATCCTAAGCATCGAGAAATTAATTTTATGAAAAAAAAAGAGCTAAAATTGGGTGTCAACAATCCTTTAGGGAACCTTTAGCAAGCCTGTTGCATGCACCCTTAAATAAGGATAAGGACAAACTTATTGTTAGCAGTCTTATTGTCAACGACAAATGGGATATTTTCTCCATAGACTACCCATTACCTAAGCATATTATTGATGCCATCTATGCCTTTTTCACTCTTGAGATACGAACCTGAGGGACAAGCGGAGATTCTCCTTTACTACCAATGATAGCTTCTCCACTAGGGTAGCATACCTCTATCTCCTAAATAACACCTCAAACCTCTAAATCAAATTGAGAATTATAAATGGATTTGGAAACTAAAGTGTCCCAACAAAATGAAATTTTTTATTTGGTTGTGCTATCACAAACGACTCCCTAAAAGCTCCTACCTAAACCACATAGTATTACAGGTAGACTGTAAAACCCCACAAAATGCTTAGCTTAATTCAATCCTTTAAGCTTGTTAAGGGTCCTAGACTTAGAAAATTCTAGCTAATTATTCAGACTTAGTGTTATTTTAGCCTTTGAAAGTTGGCAATCTTATTTCGCGATCTTTACGTTCCTTAAATATTGATATTTGAGTTAATTCATGATCAGGAATGTCATTAGGTGTTCCCGAACAAGTTTCGGATTTTTTGAACCTCATTTGAAACACCTTTGGAATCCTAAACCAGTGAGTCAATGCGATCTTGACGCATCGCGTCGACTATCGCATTGATAAATATTTTCCCCAGCTTCCAGCGTTAAATTCCAGTGAACCGACGCGGACTTAATGCGGTGCGTTGGCTATCGTGTCGATGCTAATGATGCGGTGCGTCGGTCTGTGTGTCGATGGTTCAGTTTACAGTCATTAAAAAGCCCCATTCATAGGGTTAATTAAGTCTTTTTCCCACGTCCTTCAGCCCCCATAATACAAAATTCAGCCCCAATTCACCAAAATATACTCACTTTCTCTCAAATCTTCTCAAGAACAAGTCTAAGGGTTTCCAATTCAAGATTCAAATCTCAAGGATCGCACCATTAATTTTCTCAAAATCAAGCATCAAGGTATGTGAAGTGTTCATCCAAGGGTCCCTTCCACCCTTGGAGTCCAAGAAACTATTTTTAAAACTTCAAGTTTATGGATTTCATGAATTCCATGTTGGGTTTGATTAAGTTCATGTTTAAAACTGTCTGGTTATGACATCTCAGGAAATCAGGCTTCCCAATTTCAGTAGTAATATTAGTATGTGTAGAAAAGTAATGGGTAGGAATGATGCCCAACCCGTATTTACCTCAGTTCAAAGTTTGGTACTACAGTCATAACAATACCTACGCATGTTTTACGTCTCAGCTCCATGAACAATCTTATATTTACGCATTTTCCATAGAATCGTGTGCATTTCCAGTTCTTAGTATGAGAAGTTCCAATTCACTCAGTAGTACGAATCATGTTCCTTGAACACGGAAACTCCAGACATGGGTCATGCAGCTCATGACTCATGTGCCCATGTCATGATTTACAGTATGCTCAATTCAGATAACCTATGATCCACGCCTAATGATCAGCCAAACTCAGATTATTTCACGTATATCCTCGGTTTAGATCTCTTGGTGAATCCATGGTGTTGATATTCAATCCCTCAGGCCTCAGTTATAGTGTCAGTTCAGTATTCAGTACTCAGTAACTAGTATTTAGTCTCAGAATTCAGTAAAGAACTCAGATAGTTCTATGGAACCATGGCTATTAGTTATCAAATACTCAGCCACCAAAATTCAATACTTCAGTTACAATCTTAAATATTTGTCACTCAGTTATCAAAACTTAGTATTCAGTTCCAGTATGAGTCCCAGTTATAGTCTCAATTACAGTCTCAGTTACCATCTTAGTTACAGTCCCTGTCTAGCAATCAAATCAGTAACTCAATTCAGTTTCAGGTTTGCTCGACCATAGAGTACAGTTATCAATTACTCAGTTATTAGTATTTAAATACCTCAGTTTACAAAATATTTCAAAACTATGTTATACGCTTGGTCTTATATTCTCAAAAAATACAAATTTCATAAATTCATGCTCAGTTATGTAATATTACCTAGTCAGTCCTTACCTCGTATACATGATACTCTACGGTTTCAGTCCAGTTATTCAAACTAAGTACAGTTCAGTCTTGCAGACCCAGTATTCAGCTATCAGTCATTCAGTTGATCAGATAAGTTAGTATACTTATGCATTCATGCGCAGTGCCCATGTGAATATTTTTCAGTAGTCCCAAGTGAAGTATCGTACTAAGATGGAGATTATAGTTGAGAGAGTATTCAAGGGATATGTCTAAGCTTAAAAATTTGTAGCTGTAGTGCATAAGTCTTAGCCACTCTATCTTAGATGATGATTCCTAGGCCTCGCCTCATATTACAGAATTCTAGCCACATTATGATGTCTTATTCAGACAATGCCAAGCTTTCCTTGCTCCCTAAATTTACTGGCAACTCAATAAAAAGAGTGTTAGAGAAAAGCTCCACTTGAGAATAAGTTTTCAGTATGAGTTAGTCTGTAAAGCCAGTAATTCAGTTTAGCAGTCAGACGGATAAATTCGTGTGGTATGGTTTTCCATCTTTCCATCTAGTCGCACTATCTGAAGTCTCATGAATGTAACTATTCTAAGATGGACCAAATAGGTAGTTGCATGTTTAGCTCAGTTCATGTATCATGTCTCAGTTTTAGGCCCCAAATATTCAGTCATGATTCAATTTGTAGGTGCTTTATGCATTGCCCCAGTTTTCCCTAGTATATCAGCCAAGTCAATATTTTTCGAGGGATAAAATGTCCCAAGGGGGAGATGCACTATAACCCCGAGCTTTCATGACCTAAACCTCCTAGTTCTCTTTATGTAACGAATCCAGTTTGGAGTGGTGGGTACTCATAAGTTGACTCTCAAGTTCTAATCTCAGCCGTAAGCCACATATTCAAGGGGCTCAGTTCAGTTCATGATATTTAGTTCAAGTATCACATTCCAGTCTCAGTACTGTTCTTATGTTCCCATTCATGCATGTTCAGTAAAGGATCTCGGGCTTGAGATCGGAATTTTGTACTTCTGAAAATCTCTCCTATGAAAGGAGTGAAGCATTTTGGCAAGAAGGGGAAACTTAGTCCCTGATATATCGGTCCTTACCAAATTCTCAACCATTTTAAAAAGGTAGCTTACGAGCTTGAGTTGCCTTTAGATCCATCCTCAGTCCATCCAGTGTTTCATGTCTCTTTTCTAAAGAAATACATAGGTGACCCATCAACTATAGTCCCCATAGAGGGCATAGATGTTCAGAACAGACTCTCTTATGAAGTGATTTCAGTCAAAATCCTTGACTATCAGATTTGCAGACTAAGGAACAAAGAAGTCCCTCTAGTCAAAGTTCTTTGGCGAAATCAGTCCGTTGAGGGGGCTACTTGGGAAGCAAAAGCAGATATGTGAACCAAGTATCCTCACCTCTTCTCCGCAAACTCAGATTCAGACCAAGGTAATAGTTTTTCTTAAGCTTATTCAGTTTCATGCTCAGATTTTCCATTACAAACTTGGTATCAGTTACTATTGCATATTCAGTCATATGTTTATGAGTCAGTTTGGTCATGTGTTCATGCATCAGATATGCATGTTCAGTATGAGAAACTCAACTTATCAGTAATCTCAGTCATGCATTCATGGATCAGCTCAGTCATGTACTCATGCATCAGATATGTATGTTCAGTATGAAATTCAGTATGTCAGTAATGACAATTAGATAATTATATTTCAGATATTCATGTTCAGTAAGTAAGTTCAGTCTACCAGTATTCTTATCTTAGTCAGTCTCATTCGAGGACGAATGTTTCCAAGGGGGAGATAATGTAAGACCCCGCAAAATTCTTAGCTTAACTCAGTCATTTAAGCTTGTTAAGGGGTCCCAGACTTAGAAAATTCTAGCTAAGTATTCGAACTTAGTGTTATTTTAGCCTTCAAAAGTTGGCAATCTTATTTCGCGACCTTTACATCCCTTAAATATTGATATTTGAGTTAATTCATGATCAGAAATGTAAATAGGTGTTCCCAAATAAGTTTTGAATTTTTCAGACCTCGTTTGAAACACCTTTAAAATCCTAAACCAGTGAGTCAATCGATCTTGACGCGTCGCGTCGACTATTGTATTGATAAATATTTTCCCTAGCTCCCAGTGTCAAATTCCAATGAACCGATATGGACTTCATGCAGTGCGTTGGCTATCTCGTCGATGCCAATAATGCAGCGCGTCAGTCTATGCGTCGATGGTTCAGTTTACAGTCATTAAAAAGCCGCGTCCTTAGGGTTAATTAAGTCTTTTTCCCATACCCTTCAGCCCCCATAACATGAAATTCAGCCCCAATTCATCAAAATATACTCACTTTCTCTCAAATCCTCTCAAGAACAAGCCTAAGGGTTTCCAATTCAAGATTTAAATCTCAAAAATTTCACCATCAATCTTCTCAAGCTCAAGCATCAAGGTATGTGAAGTGTTCATCCAAGGGTCCTTTCCACCCTTGGAGTCCAAGAAACTATTTTTAAAACTTCAAGTTTATGGATTTCATGAATTCCATGTTGGGTTTGATTATGTTCATGTTTATAATGATTAATTGGGATTCTAATATATGTTTTATGATACGTTTCACGTAAGGTTAATTGATATGTATATAATATCATGAGGATCCATGTAAACCCCTTAAAATTGTCAATGGGGATCACCAAGTGCTTAATGGATTACTTATCTGAACTAGTAGGGGAAAGAAATCATATCATGTTAGCTTATGCACAAGTTGTATCATGCAAGTGTTTGATAAAATGTTTCCATGAATGAGTTGTGAATAAGTGCACATGATTATGCTTTTCAAGCTTATGCTATGATTTACTTTTCATGCTATTGAGTTACGCGGGTATTTATACCCGATAATTTAGCTGTTTACCTAGAGCCAGTATCAGTTACAGAATAATCTCAGTCATGTCACGATTAGTAGTACTCTCAGTCAGCTACAGGTCTCAAGAAAATTCAGTAGTACTCAGTAATCAGTCTCAGTTCAGTATTCAGTTCAGAATACAGTAGTATTCAGTTCAGAACTCTATTGCATTCAGTCAAATGAAAGAATTTAGTAGTATTCCATCAGTCAGCAGAATTTAGTCAACTCAGTTCAGTTAAATAGTGCAATTAGTAACAGTTCAGCCAAGCCTAGTATAAACTAGGAAATTAGTTCAGTGACTATTCAGTTGGGAGTAGGATTCAACACTGAGTGAACCCAAGGATGGAAGTTCACCTGCCAGTAGAGGGTGTGGTTCTTAGAAGAAATCCTTGCATTTCAGAACTATGTAGCCAGCGTAGGTTGAGATATCTTCTTGTAAAACTATGGTTGATGTATCTCATTTGAATTTTCCTACCAGTGAGGGTTAACGGAAGAGCTTCCTATCAGAAAGGATTAACTCACAGCTTGTCCTTACCCGTGGCACGGTACTGACACTCTTTCAACTGCATTACAGGTTGGACCCCAATCTATTTAGAAAGGGGCATGTCGGTTAGATGATTACTTTCCACAGTCTTAATTTCAGATTCAGTCTCAGAATAGAACTCAGTTCAGTTCTATAGAATCAGGACTATCAGATGTAGTCACTCAGCTCAGTACGAAACACAGTATAGTTCCACATAATCAAGATTGTCAGATACAGTCATTCAGTTATCCATAATTCAGTATTAGTATACTTAAATATCAGTTAATCAGTATTCAGTTGTCACGCCTCAAATCCTATTGGGGTGAACTGGCACCCGTAACCGAGGAGGTCCGGGAGAACTATCTCATAACCTTATACTTCCCATGCATACCTCTATGATAACTCGAAATTCAGACAGCATCATGTCGCATATAAAAGGAAATAATCACCTGTATAAGCTCGAGCACACATATATATGTATATACAATACTTGGCCATTTGAGCCATCATGTCTATTAACAAAACACCACCTTAACTGTACATTAGGTCTACAAAGCCTCTAGATAATACACAGAGTTTAACTAAGGTCGGGACACACCCCGCCATATAACTAACTTCTATACAATACCAAAAGTGACTGGATATGACACGGAAAGCCCCGAAGCAAACTGGAGCTCACCAAAAGCAGCTGGGTATCCTGGCTCTTATTTGTGCGGTGTATGAGCTGAGGTACCTGTGCCTGCAGCATGAAATGCAGGTCCCCCATAGGGGACGTCAGTACGAAATATGTATTGAGTATGTAAAGTTGTATACAATCACATATGATATAAGAGCTCAATAGAAATCAGAAACAAGTGAATAAATCGTAATAGGAGTGGACCACACTTACTAGAACTTGTGACAACCTGTATATTGTATTTATTCAATCACTTTACCTTCGTTCTTATCATCTTTGTAATCATTACTGTACTGTACTGTGACCATTAGGCTGCCTCTAGTACATATCAACTGGGATCGACCCATGCTAGGCTTATGCCCCTGGGATACCACCCATAAACACATAACTAGGGATTGACCCATTATAGGCTTATGCCCCTGGGATACCACCCGATAAGAGAGAACTTCCATCACTTAGTTCAATTAATCTTTGAGATTGTTATTTTGGTCGTCACCACATTTTTGATACTTTGAAACAATGATACATCAATAAGAGACATATAAATAGACCATCAATGCAATAACAATGAAGTAAGAACTCATTGGCACATCAATAAAGTATTTTGGAGTCATCAATGCCGTAAAATGAAGTAGGAACTTATTGGTATATCAATGAAATGTTTTAGAGTCATTAATAGCACATGGATCTTGTTTGAGTAACCGGATACCTTCTGACATTCATTAGTGCAATAAACATGTAAGATTTGGAAAACAAGTAAGTATTGGAATGTCTTGACATCTTGTAGGGTGGAAACAAGTATTGGAATGTCTTGACATCTTGTAGGGTGGAAATAAGTTCATTGGTAACGTAGGACATCATACAAAATCATTATGGATCACATGTTATTGAATAACTTTGGAAACTTTCTTAATAGAACAATTGTTCACTTTCATGCCAAAGATATGGTATAGAGTATGCTTTACATACCTGACTGTCAACCTTCAATACTAGTCCCAAATGGACTTCTCGTCTTTTCGGATTACTTATCTACAATGAACATATATAGCAATCTAGTATTAGCGACCAAATGTCACAATTCAATTATTTGAATTCACCAAACTAGTGGTTAAGTAGTAAGCCTTAATTACATCATAAAGGGTGTCACTTTAACCTTCTTATACTCCAATTACATTCACATGCCACGCATATTCATACAACATCCTCCAATATCAAGTTTGGATTCATTTATCCTTCCAACCAATCCATTAAACCAAATTGAGGCATAGACATAAATAATCATCAATTCAATAGTATATCACCATATCCACCTTCCATAACTCAATTACCATATCCACCTTCCATACAGCAATTAACATATCCACCTTCCACAATTCAATATAACCAAACCATGCAAAATAGTCGATAACCCTATTTCCATCACCTTTCAATAACAACCAATACATATAATCCTCTATCACACATATACATATGGAAGAGAACAAAGGCAAACAATATTCATACCTTAGAATTCACCTCTTGATTATGCAATCCTGTTTGCACAAATAATAGGTGTCATTCGAAGCTCTCGAGATGACAAACGCAGTTATCGGATTACTTTGGAATTTCCACGGTTGAATCAAAAGTAATTTAAAGGTCAAATTTGGCTAGGGTTTGTTCTTTCTCAATGATTGATGATGAAGATGAGTTTTTGAACTCATATACATGTATATATACACATATTCCCGTCCATAATATCATAGGGAATGACCAAAGTGCCTTTAAAATTTAAATAATGTCAAATCTGTCCTTTGGTGGACTGTTTTGATAAGCTAAAGTAGATCGACCATAACTCCTTTCTCCAATATCGTATTTGGGTGAAATTGGTATCGTTGGAAAGATAATTCAAAGGGCTTTCATTTCATATAAAGTAGGACACCCAGTTCGTCCTGTACAAGGGGTTATGATCGTTTGAATTTGACCCTAAAAATCTGTTTTGAGAGGCTGAAGTAAAACGCGTATAACTCCTTACTCAGACATTGGATTTGGATGAAACCAATTGCATTGGAAATAAGACTCAAAGATCTTTCTTTTGATAGGTTGTAGCTCTCCCATTTCATTATATTAAAGGAGTTATGATCGTTCAAAATTGACCCAAAAAATTGGCTGGCCTCAGTAGTTTGTGTGCAGGAAATTTTCCTGCACATTTATTATTCCCAATATCCCGGCCACCATTTTATAGTTTCGAACGTGCTCGATTATATTCGAAACCTATCCGTTTTTAGAAATCTTTATATCGTTGGAAAGCTTATTCAATAACCTTCGTATGGAACCATCGACGGACGAATTCCGATATAAATAAAATAAAATAAAAATTAATTTTATATAAATAAGACCAATACACGTACTTGAATATGTCAATACACGTACTTGAATACGGGGTGTTACATCCTTCCCCCCTTTAGGACATTCGCCCTCGAATGTTAGCGTAGTTATTCAACCAAAACAAGTTCAAGTCCATCATTAACATTCACATCATCACATAAATACTATGCCTATATAAAAAAACTTACTTGTTAATGTTCTAACTCCGTTTCTTGAACTTCCTCTTCATCTTTGAACAAATGAGGGTACTTAGATTTCATTGCTTCCTCAGCTTCCCATGTAATCTCTTTCCTTTGACGATTTCTCCAACGTACTTTCACCGATGTTATCTCTTTATTTCTCATCTTCTTAACATGGCGATCTAGAATAGCAATAGGCACTTCCTCATAGGTAAGATCTTCCGTAATTTGCACATCCTCAATAGGAGTGATATGTGATGGATCTCCGATGCACTTTTAAAGCATTGACACATGAAATACCGGATGTACTGATGAGAGCTCTTGGGGTAGCTCTAATTCATATGCAACTTTTCCAAACCTTCGAGTAATCTTATATGGGCCTATATAACGTGGACTCAACTTCCCTTTCTTTCCAAATCTCATTACCCCTTTTATTGGTGATACCTTCAAAAATACCCAATCATCTATAGAAAACTCTAGCCCTCTCCTTCTACTATCCGCATATGACTTGTGTTGACTTTGGGCTATTTTCAGTCATTACTGAATTACTTTAACCTTCTCTATGGCTTGATAAACAAGATCCGGTCCGAACAAAAGAGTTTCACCCACTTCGAACCATCCTATTGGTGATCTACACTTCTTTCCATATAAAGCTTCATATGGTGCCATTTTGATACTTGAATGATAGCTATTATTGTAGGCAAACTCAATAAGAGGTAAATGATCATCCCAGTTGCCCTTAAAATCTATTACACAAGCTCGTAGCATATCTTCAAGTGTTTGGATGGTACGTTCTACTTGTCCATCTGTTTGAGGGTGAAAAGCTGTACTCAAATTCATTTGTGTTCCTAAACACCTCTGAAAAGACTTCCAAAAGTTTGCGGTAAATTGGGTTCCCCGATCTGATATAATAGAGATTGGCTCTCCATGTAATCAGACTATCTCTTTAATTTACAGCTTCGCATACTCTTCAACTGTGTAAGTATCCTAACTGGTAGGAAATGTGCGGATTTGGTAAGCCTATCAACAATCACCCATATAGAATCAAACTTTCGGGATGTACAAGGTAAACCAATAACGAAATCCATGTTGATCATGTCCCACTTCCAGCTTGGAAGATCAATGCATTGCATATAACCTCCGGGGTTTTGGTGCTCAACTTTAACTCTTTGACAATTTGGACATTCAGCTACAAATTCTGCAATACTCTTCTTCATGTCATTCCACCAATACATATCTTTCAAATCTTGATACATTTTGGTTGATCCTGGATGAATGGAATACCTTGAAAAATGTGCCTCTATCATAACCTTCTTTCTTAGCCCGTCTACATCCGGCACACACAATCAATTTTGGCACTAAAGTACTCCTTCTCGCGTAAGCTCAAATGCCTTGGTCGCACCACTCTGAACGTTCTCCTTAAGCTGTAATAAAATAGGATCTGCATATTGCTTCTCTTTCACTTCAGCTACTAATGAAGATCCCGCAACATTATGTACGATAAGCTCTTTATTCGGAGTTTCAAGAAGGCGAACTCCCAAACTAGCTAACTGGTGAAGATCTTTAACCATCCCTTGCCTTTCTATAGGCGCCATCATAGCCTTACGACTTAATGCATCAGCTACAACATTTGCTTTCCCTGGATGGTACAAGATATCAACATCGTAGTCTTTTAATAGTTCAAGCCATCTCCGCTACCTTAAATTTAGATCCTTCTGATTAAAAATATATTGCAAGCTCTTATGGTCAGTATATATATCAACATGAACCCCATATAAGTAGTGGCACCATATCTTTAAAGCAAAAATAACTGCTGCCAGCTCAAGATCGTGTGTAGGATAATTTTTCTCATGTGGCCGCAATTGTCTAGAAGCATATGCTATTACCTTACCATGCTGCATCAATACACATCCTAAACCAATTCTGGAAGCATCACAATATACTGTATGCCCTTCGGTGCCTTCTGAAAGTACCAACACGGGTGTAGAAATCAACTTGTTCTTTAAATCTTGAAAAGTCTTCTCACAGGCATCATTCCATTGGAATTTGGATGCTTTATGGGTTAGCTTGGTTAAGGGTGATGAAATGGAATAAAAGCCTTTAACAAACCTTCTATAATAACCGGCCAACCCGAGAAAACTACGAATCTCCATAGGCGTTGTGGGCCTTGGCCAGTTCTTCACAGCTTCTATCTTTTGAGCATCAACCTTTATCCCTTCACTAGATACAATATGACCCAAAAATGTCACCGACTTTAACCAAAACTCACATTTAGAGAACTTTGCATAAAGCTTACAATCATATAAAGTAGGTCACCCAGTTCGTCCTGTACAAGGAGTTATGATCATTTGAAGTTGACCCTAAAAATCTATTTTGAGAGGCTGAAGTAAAACAAGTATAACTCCTTACTCAGACGTTGGATTTGGATGAAACCAATTGCATTGGAAAGAAGACTCAAAGATCTTTCTTTTGATAGGTCGCAGCTCTCCCAGTTCATTATATTAAGGAAGTTATGATTGTTCAAAGTTGACCCAAAAAATTGGTTGGCCTCAGTAGTTTGTGTGCAGGAAATTTTCCTGCACATTTACTATTCCCAATATCCCGGCCACCGTTTTATAGTTTCAAACGTGCTCGATTATATCCGAAACCTATCCGTTTTTGGAAATCTTTATATCGTTGGAAAGTTTATTCAATAACCTTCGTATGGAACCATCGACGGGCAAATTTCGGTATAAATAAAATAAAATAAAAATTAATTCCATATAAATAAGACCAATACACGTACTTGAATACGGGGTGTTACATCAATGTTATCACGATCTCAGTTAAAGTTACATATTCATGCATGTACTCTCATCCAGTTATACTCATGTCATTCAGTCAGTATTATTCATGCCTATGAACCCATGCATTTCATCCTACCTCACTTAGCATACCAACACATTCAAAGTACTGATTCATACTTTCTCTTGTGCTATGATGTCTTATATCATAGGTCCAAACTCACGGGCTCCAGAGCACCCTTAGCAGTTCAGATTCTCAGCCTACAGATTAGTAATGAGCCATCATAGCTTGAGGACGTGATTATTTATTTCAGTATTTTAGTTCATTTTCAGTAGTCAGAGTTAGTTGGGGACTTATCCCATCAACTCCACAGTTCAGATAGTTTAGAGGCTTTTCAGACTAGAGTATTTTCAGACAGATGTTTCAGTTTTGGTATCACTATACCGTATTCAGTTTTATTTCAGTATTGAATCTTATGGCATGTTTTACACCTAATTTCCACATATTACAGTATTATTATTCAGCTATTACAGTAGGTACCAGTCATGGGTTAACTTGTGATCCTTCGAGATTATGAGTACCGTGTAGTGTTCAGGGTACAGACTCGGGGTGTTACATAGACCCCCTTTGTAAACACTGCCAATAACTTGAAACTATCAACCAATTTTTTTGAAATATCCTAGAACCTTGGACTTCTGGGAAAAAGATAATATGACTCCTCTCATTAACTCACTTAGACAGCTGACCACTGAGGCCTGTCTTGAATGATGCAACTCGGTGAATAATGTTAGAATAGGAAAACATCTTGTCTAAAGGGAAACCTTTCATTTTTTACCTTTGGAATATCTGACTAACTAGAAACAATAACTTGTTTAACAACAATAATATCACTATACCTACTGAACAGCTTTATGAACGAGCCATGGAATTCTATATATTAACAGGGACTCATAAAACTAGTAATCATGCTGTGAACCAGCTCTGTACACCTGTTAATTTGGGGTTGAATATGAATATAGATGGCTCCTTTGACCATGTTTCTAGAAATGGAGGGGCCGGGGGTATTTTTAGAGATAACAAATAAAACTGGATTGAAGGTTTTAATGCGCGAATTAGTGTTCAATCCCCCCTTGAGGATGCGGCCATAGCTTTGTACATTGGTTTACAAATGGCTTTGCATATGCAGTACAACAACTTAATTATTGATTCCGACTCGCTCTTTTTGACAGCGACATGTATGAACAACTTGGAGCCTGATAACAATTTGATCATCTTGTGCATAGGTCTTCTTCAGGAGCTGGGGAGCCCGTTGGTCTGCCATGAAAATAGGGTGCTTAATAGGGTTGCGGATAAGCTAACGAAGGAAGGTAGAAGGAAGAAATCTCAAGATCTTTTTAAAGAATGGTCAGTTCCCCCTTTGCTTATTCAGAAGGCTATTTAAATAGACAAGGTGAGAACTTCTTTTGCAGTGCATTGTATGCCTGTAGTTAGGGGTGTACAGACCAAACCGTCAAGTCAAACCAAATCGAGAAAAAAAATTGACTTATGGTTTGGTTTGGTTGGTTTGATGTTTGAAAAAAATCCGACCATTCTTGATTTAGTTTGGTGTTAACCAAAAAAAAGTCAAATCGAACCCAAATCAATCTGATATAATATATATATATATATGTATGTATATATGCATATATATTATCTAACTTTTTTATACATAAAATATTAATCATAATCTACTTTTTCAATTAGTTTTATTAATTTTTAATATTTAGAAAGTAGGTGTGTGTGTATGTGTATATACTAGTCAAGTGTACGTGCATTGCACGTGTGCTTCATATCAAGTCATCAATCGACATAAATATATAAAAGAAGCATAATTTATTAAAAAATAGAAATTAAAGAATTAAATATTATATAAATAATTAAATAATAAATTAAAGAAAATAATAAAAAGACAGTTTTGTCTATTCAGAGATTTGTAAAGAAGGGCAAAAAGTTCAAACCACTTTTCTAAAGGTCATCATACTTTTAATATATTATAGATATAGATATATTAAGTTGTAATATTTGTCTATTAATTACTAATAAAATGATCCAAAACTCAATATAAACTTAAAAACTAAACTTTTCACTCTTCATCTTACTTTTTAGTTTCAAGAAAATTTTTCGCTCCTCAATTTTTCATAACTGAGTTTTTTCATTAGCACATGAGTGAAAACATACTTGATCTAGTCTTTAATCACAATATAATTGTAAAAACTAAAGATTATAAAAAAAAAAATGAGAAAACCCAAAAAGATCAAAAAACCCGACTAAAACTTAAACCAAAAAACCTATTTTATGTTGGTTTGATTTGATTTATACTTTTAATAAACCGATATAATTGATTTGATTTTTATTCAATAAAAAACCAAATCAACTCGACCTATGTACACCCCACCTGTAGTATCTAACTCCTGTATTAGTAGTACTAGTTCTGGACAATGTTTTAGTAGTATTAATTCTAAACAATCTCTGTATGGGCTCCTCTCCACAGCCTTGTTTGATGTATGATGCTTATTAAGTATTATTAAATAAATTCCCTTTTACCAACAGCAGTGGTGGCTCAATGGTAAGGGATTGGTCCACCATACCCAGAGTCGAGGGTTCGACTCTGGGTATGGATAAACACTTTGTTGGGAGCTCTTTCCTCCAAATGGGGCTCGACGCGGGGTGAATTCAAATATAGTCGGACTCCTAAAAAGTGGATACCGAATACCGGGTGGTTTAAATCAAAAAAAATAAATTCTCTTTTTAACCCTCCTCCCCCCCCCCCCCCCCCCAAAAAAAAAAAAAAAAAACTATAACATATGTAAATAATATTTTTAAAAATTCTTTCTAAAACAAAATATATGTAAATCTTATCATATAAAGCCAGGCATTTACCGCACCGATTTATTCTCCTATATAATAAGTGACAATGAATCGTTCATTGTCGACATATCTGTTTCAGCTGTTTCAATCGTAATTTTATTATATCATCCTAATTAATTATTATAAGTTATTTACATATTAAAAAATTAATAATATTTAATAAAAAATAAAATAAACATTTATGACATGACTAGCATAATTTTAATAGATTACCCATAATTAATTATTATAAATCATCTGAGTATTAAAAAATTAGTAATGTCTAATAATAAAAGCTAAAATAGACATAAAATGATAAATTAATTCTTAATGTTTTAAATTAACTTGACATTTTATATGAACTCATTTAAAAGAAAATTCACAAATATTTTTTATAATAATTTACTATGTCACCTGTAATTAATAGAATAGAACAAAACAAATATTATAAATCACAATAATTAAAAATTTAACTTATTTTAAAAATATAATTGACTATAAATGTAATAAAAATTTGAACAAAGAGAATAACGTACATTATTTAAAAATTAAATTAAAAATATTATTAATAATTAATAAATTAAAATATTTAAAAATATATTAAAAATATAATTAATTATTTAAATTTCCAGGAGCCCCTCGATATTAACATAGATATATATCTGACCGTTTCAGCTAATTTATTTTATCGTTTAAGAATAATAATACGACTAGTATTCCTTTCGCCCTCTCCTCTAAACCCCCTAGGCGTGTATAAATAGATTTGTTCGCCTCTTACATAACCCCAGTTCCATATCAAAATTTGTAATCAAAAGCAAATTTTATGCAGTAGATGATGAGCAATATCCCTAAATCTCTAACAGATTCTTCCTTTACCCTCTTCAAACTTGCCATCTCGGCTTCTGATCCTTGGCCTTTCTCTCTTGTTTTCTTATAGCTACTAACCTCTTTAATTTCTCTCGTGGTCCGTCCCTTTTCGGGACACCACACATCGCAGGAGTTTTTAGTACACCAGGCTGTTTTTTTGTAGTATTGATTCTTGATTTATAAGGAGATATGGGTCATAACCATCATCTGAATTTCCATTTTCATTTTCATGTGCCTCTTGTTCATTTTCATCATCATGGCCATGGCCATGGGAAGAGCGAATTGAAGGATATCCCAAAAGGGTGTCTGGCAATAACTGTAGGACAAGGTGAAGAGCAGCAGAGGTTTGTGATACCAGTGATATACATCAATCATCCCCTGTTTATGCAGCTGTTGAAGGAAGCAGAGGAAGAATATGGATTTGATCATAGTGGACCTATTAATATTCCTTGTCATATTGAAGAATTTCGACATGTTCAAGGGATTATTGACAAGGAAACTACTTCACACCACCACCATACTCACAACCCCTGCTGCTTTAAAGCCTGATTTCCCCCCCAAATTATTGTTAGAATACTATACTACTTTTTGACTCAAATTTTTATTTGTACTTGGTTTTCTGTTTCCCAAGATGTTCATATACATATTTGTGGTGAAAGACGATGGCGAAAATTGAATAATATTATAGTATTGAGTTTTTGTTGTTTATGGTTTGAATCTTGATATGTTATTTATTCATCCGTTTTTAAATAAGTGATTTTTTTTTTTTAAGCCTTTTCATCTTGTTTTTAAATAAGTGGTGTTATAGATAATCAAAAAGGTTGCGCTCAATTTTATTCTTCTTTAATTAAAGAGAGTTACATAACCTAAAAATTAATAAAGGGTTACATTTTTTCAAGGTATAAATTAGAATTTAAGTGAGTAAAAATATTTTTTATTTTTTTATGAGAGAGTAGTTTCTTAAAAATATGTCCGAGTTAAAAACACCATTATGGCAGGAGTAACTCTCAAGAAAGGGCGTTTGTTAGCTAGAATTGAAAGAAGAATGAATATATTGGGGTGAAAATGAACTGCTTAATTATCCTTATCAACTAATTAGCTTCTTTTCACATGAGAGCTGTCTAGGTAAAAGATAAGCAACAAGATCATACTTACTTCTTCAATCCCTCGCCTGTGTCTTTTGAAGGTTTTGGTGGACATAATTATTTCTACGGCAGTGTTTCTTTAAAACAGAAGGTGCTTAGATGGTCTTATGAGATCAAGTCACGGTTGAGCTAGAAATGAATTTTAATTTGGCGAATGTTTCATTTAATTGTATAAAAGTATGTCAAACTGGTTGAGACGCATGTGAACCTGGTTGCCTTTTTTGGCTCCTTCAAATTTCTCAAAGTAGGCCTCCGTTTGTTCATACTTTTGGTTCTCGCGGTTCTGCACTTATGGGTTATTGACCATTTTATTTTTTCCAAAATCGGGGTAGGGAAGGGGGAATGAAACCCTCACCAACGAAGTTCCGATTAGCTGTCAACCAACTGAGTTATTAAGATTCCTCTTGAATCCACAACCTTTATTGATCATTATTTTATGTATGATTTGATTGTAACTTTTTCTATTTGATTTATAAGTTCTCTCTAAATCATTTACTAATACTTGTATATAGATGACTTAAATTACACTATCTTAAAGTACGAATTACGACGTTTCTCTTATTCCTGCATGAATATAGATGTTTTGAGCTTTAAGCTACTTTTTTTTTGTTTGTTTATTTTTGACTCTCCATCTCATCCAATACTTTTGAATTCTTTTTTAATGGAGATGACGACCGTGGTGGATTGAGAATTTAGATTCGTCACCATTACTAGATTTTTAAGATAAGCATAACTGGACAACTGTTATCTCTTGTTTATTATTAAACTTTGTAGACACGGTTTCCCAAGGAATTTGCATCAATTCTTTGAAAAGAATAATCTTGAAAGGTACATTGAACTCATTCCACTATTTCTTTTTTTGTGTGTTGGAGTTCAGCTATATGCCACCGGCTTTAAAACTTAAGGACCAAGAGATTGGCGATCAAGGTACATCAAGTATATGTATGAACGAATAACAATCCAACTAATGCTTGTTGCTACTTTTCTTATGTCAAAGGGCTGGTAAGGACACATAATCATGTAGTAGCGCTGGTGTGATACGGATATGTATTTCATAATATGAAAACTAAGGATGGGTCATGAGAAAATATTGAGGCAACCAATCATTCTTGGTAGGGAAAAAAGCAATGAACTTGTCACCACAATTTATTTTACTAATTTAACTTTATAAATAATTATTTATTTCTCTTATAACTTTCACGTGAATTATATTACCTTTTAGTGATTGATATGACAAAAAAATAAAAATAAAATTAAAGTACGTATTTGTTAAAAAAATCTTGATGAAATATTTTAATAATTTTTTAATTATTATATATAATAAAATAAAAATAATAAATAAAAACACCCCCTATTCCCTTTTCATCTTCTTGAACCCCCACTCCCTTCCATCTACTTCAAACCCTCTTCCATCTTCTTCGATATTCCTCACCCCCTCCCCTCCCTGCCCTCCCATCCTTTTCTAATTATTGTAAAAAAAATTGGAACAAATGAGGTATGTTGTGCAATGAAAATGGTTAAGTAAAGAAATTTTTAGGATTAAAATGATAAAATTTAGTAAAAGTGTAGCCTACTTAAACAACTTCAAATGACTTTCTTGATGGGAGAATATACAACAGCTCTTCAAATCTATGAGTTCACCTTGTTGAGATTTTTGTACGAATTCATGACTAAAAAGAAACTAGGCAGAGATGGTGTTTGATGATGGAGAGAGGAAGAGGAAAATAAGAAGAAAAGAGGGAAGGGCTGTTGATGGAGAGATATGGCAAAAATGACAAAAAAAGGCGATGTAAAAGAACGAAGAAGAAAGAGGGGTGGGCGGCATTACTTTTTTAATTATATAGATTATATATTAATGAAATTATTTTTTAGATATTTTTTGATGTGGCATTGACATTGACATGTCATGAGTGTAATATACTCTCCATTGTAAAAGTGATATTATATTTTGAGGATTGTATTTAATATATGCGAAAGTTGTTTGGGAAATAAATAACAGTTTGTAAAATTAAATTGATAAAATAAATTGTAGTGACAAGTTCAGTAGGGAATTTATGCTTTTTCCCTTCTTGGTGATGTGAAAAATTATTTAGCTTCTTTTGGCTAGATGTTACATAGTATTATTTTATATAGTATCGTATTCACCGTTAGAATAGGTCCTGTAATGCGTGATTTAAATTAATTAGGATTCCAATATAAATATCGAACATTGGGTGAAAAATAAAAAAATAATATATTTAAATAGATTGTGTAGCTTTTCATAATTAACACAATGTCATACATTAGCGGTCTGAAGAATAAATTTGTAAACTTATGGTGTATTAAGTAGTCGTTTGGTCATGAAAACTAAAAGTTTTTGGAGTTGGAGTTGAAATTGGAGTTGAAGTTGTGTTTGGCCATGTTTTTTTAGATTTTTTTTTTCAACTTTTGAAAAAAAAAAATTAAATATGATTTTATGCCCTAACTTCTACAAACTATCAAAATCACCCAACTAAAATTTACCTACTAATGAAAAGAAACACAATTAGCCATTATTATAAAAATAATTACACATATATAGTCATATTTAATGAATTTCAATTATGACATATATAATATTTACATTAATTGTCGTTTTCTCATATTTGAAAATTTTAAATATGGATGTTATATTAACAGATCACTGCTTCCTTTTTTTAGGTAACAAATATTATCTTTCAAACAAATTTATTTTTTTAGGAATTTATTTAATTTATTTCTTTCATTTTTCGTTCGTAAAAAATAGAAAATGGTGAGTTGTTATTAAATTTTAGGGTGTCACTAATTTATTTCTTTAATTTTCTTATACATGAAAGATTTTATCGTGTTTGAATAAATTATTTTTATGTAAAACATGCTTTGCACATTTATGGTATATTATATCATATACCATAAATATATAAATATGCTTAGTATGTTTCTTTATACTTTAATTTTTATATATGTGTGTATATGGTATATACATGGTATAAATTTCATATATAACATACTTTGTATATTTATATTATAAATATACTTAGTATGTTTCTTAATACTTTGTATATTTATATATGTGTTTATATGGTATAAACTTTATATATAACATATTTTGTATATTTCTATTATAAATATAATACTTTATATATTTATGGGTATAAATATAAATTAGCAGTAAAATAATGTATTAAATAAGGGAGAAAATTAAATAAGGGATAAAAATAATGATGAGAGAGAAAAAGAAATATATTAATTAGTATAATATTAAGTTTGAAATTACAATTATCTTATTTTTTAAAACTGCTATTGAAAAAGTAATATTGAAAAAGTAATGTTACAAGGAAAGTTTTATGTAAAAATTTAAAAGATTGGGGTTATATGTAATAATAATAAAAGTTGAAATTGGAGTTGAAAAATTGTGAAAACAACAAAAACTTGTTTTTCCCTTTTCAGAAATTTTTTTCAAAATTATTTTTTGAATTTTCATGTCAAACACCATAATTTTCAATTCCGAAAAAAAAAATTCTAAAAAAGAAAAAATTTCCATGATCAAATGGCCCTAATTGTTAGAAAAGATAGAGTAAAGTACAAAATAATTATTAAAAAATAAACAACAGTTAGATTGAAAAAATACAAAAATAATGATGCAATCATATCGAATTGTTTTGTTACATGCATAAAATGTAACTTGCTGCCGTTATATAATCATGAATTTAATATTATAATATAATAAAATTTAAATAGTAATCGAACCAAATATCGTATTTTAAGGAACAATATAATATAATATAATAAATAACAACATCAATTCAAATAAGAGAGTACTAGTAAATATGAAAGTAATTGCACCACCCACTTCCAATTAGCTAATTAGGTTTGTGTTTGGGTTAGACTAAATTCTCAATATCATAAAACATTTTGTTTGGAACCCTAATATTTTAATATTTGATGCGTAATAATTCTCTATCTTGTGGTTTTTAATCTTTTACTTATTAGATTAACCATAATCTTTTACTTATTAGATTTGTCTTAATTTCAAAATGCTCGGATTTTCTGTGATAAGTTATCTTCATGTGATTTAAAGTTAACCTTTTTTTTAATATTAGGCAAAATGGCTCGATGGATCTTTGTATTATGTCCGTTTTGTAATGTGGATACTCCTACTTACATGTTTGTCATTTGGACCCTTAAACCCACTAAAAAGCAACATTTTAAACACTTTTTTTATGATTGTAACACACTCACCCCACGTCAGCTTCCACATCAGCTTTCACGTCATTTTAAATACTACATGACATTTCACATCATTTTTAAAATGCCACATAAGAAATGAAATATTAAAAAATGAAAAAAAAAATTGAGAATTAAAAAATAAATAAAAATTAAAATGAGATTAAGTTTTCTATCTTCTCCATCTTCCTTCTCCATCTTCTCTCTTCTCCTTCTCTCCACTCTCAATTCTCCATCTCTCCACTGTCGCACCATCGCTATCGGTGTGACATCAATCCATTAATACACTACCGTCACCTACCGCCAATGTAAACCCCACCAGTCTCCACCATTTGTGTATTGGTTACAAATTAACCATCACTATTAACACCAAAAGAACCAATATTAGCTTTTGTGTGTGTGTTGGTTAAAGATTTAAAGTGTGTGGGATGTGAAAAATGTAGATAAAAGATGGTGGTGAAAGATGAACGATGGGTGGTTCGTGAAGGGTTCGTCATTATCGTTGTCAATCATGGCAGCCTTGGGGCTCTAATGGTCATGGCAGTCCTTTCTAACTCAGATTTTCTAAATCTACAATGTTTTTTTATTTTCTTGATTTTGTAGATCACGGTAGGAAATAATCAAGATTTCTTGTTTTGTTGATTGTTTGATTTACAAATCACAGAATTTTACATGATTTCTTGTTCACAAAATTACAAAAGCACAAAAGCAATATGATTTCTTGTTCAATCACGGTAAATCAAACAATCAAGATTTCTTGATTTCTTGTTCATGGCAGCCCGTTCTAACTTAGCCCCTTTTCTGTGAATTTTTGTTGATTTACACGATTCTGTGAACTAGGTTTGAATCTTGATTGTAAAGATTGAAACTTTATATGATTTTTGAACTTGGGTTTCGAATTTTGTTTGTGAAAGGTTGAAACTTTAGATGATTTTGAAGTTGGGTTTTGAATCTTGTTTATCAAAAGGTTGAAACTCTATCTGATTTGAAGTTGGGTTCCGAATCTTGTTTGTGAATGGTTGAAACTTTAGATGATTTTGAAATTTTGAGAGTCAAATAGAAAATTTGTTGCTGAGGAGATGAAAATGATGAATAGAGGAGAAAAGGGAGGGGGGGACGGGTTCTTTTTTATTTATTTTTTATTTATTTTAATATAAAATGGATAAAAAATGACCCCCACTCACACTTAGGCACGTGCCTGCACGCACCTCGTCCTAGTAAGCCCTTTTGATACCACATAAGCCTGGTCAACGGTCAAAAGATTTGAAATATTGTTTTTTAGTGGGTTCAAGAGTCAAGATGACAAACATGTAAGTAGAAGTGTCCACATTACAAAACGGACATAGTACAAGGGTCTATCGAACCATTTTTCCTTTATATTAACACATTCACATTTGATCATCTCAAACAATATTTCTTAGTTTATCCTCAATAGATTAATAACATGTTTGGCCAACCTTGTAAAATTAGCTTATTTTGAGAAATCTTTTTTTTAAAAATGCTTTAAAAAAATTATTTTTGAGGAGAAACAGTTTATGTTTGATCAATAATTAAAAAATTACTTTTGAGTAATAATTAATATGTGATCAAAATTTTAAAGTGCTTTTAAATGTATTTTTCTAAAAATAAATGCTCTCAGGAGAAATTATGAAAATCTTCTTTGGTTACTCCCAAAAGCATTTTTCTCTCTCCAAAACTTGACCAAACATCTCAATTTTTTAAAAATAAACACTTTCAAGGGGAAAGAACCCTTCTGGATCTTATTGCAAATTTGCAATTTACTTGGTACATTTAGTAATTTAGTAACAAAGAACTCGTTATTCTAAAAATATATATACATAGGGGAAATGACAGAAATGACAATTCAAATTAAATTATTTTCATGAAAATGGTCATGGAATTTTAATTTTACTTTCTAGCCATTTCAATTTACTGGCTTGTTCTATATCGTTTCTGCACACCTTCTATACAGTTTCTATACATATCTTATACATATAAATATTCTATACGAAAATTATACAGTTTTGATACATAATTTATATAATAATTGTATTTTTTTACACATTTTATACAATAATTATATAATTTTTATACACTTTTTTTTTTATATTTTTTATATATTTTATACATATTCGTATTTGATAGAACTATAGAATTTCTATACATATATCTTATTTAAATACATATTCTATTTAACAATTATATCGTTTTTACATAATTATATATTATTATTATTCCTAAACAATTAAAAAACGTAGAATATTTTTTTAGTTAATAAATTTATAGCAAAAAAAAATTGAAATGTTTTTAAAAGGGCCGAATGGCCCACGTTGAAAATTGTATCAATATTGCATATGGACTGTATCAGTATTGTATATGGATTGTATCTGAACTATGTGGGCTAAAATGACCCAAATTCAGAATGGCTATAGAGTGAAAATAGTATACCCGACTGACCATTTTTTGAAAAAATTTCAAACTTAAGCTATTTATTTTAAAAAGTGCTATAAAATATTATTTTCCCTAATAAATAAAGAACTCGAATGTCCCTCCGGCAAACGGAATTGTGAAGGAATTTAAATTTTATTCAGATAAATATAATATGGTAGTAATGTGAAAATTGTTTACGCCTCAACACTGCATATCACTTAAATTCAACGTGAAGCGATATTGTTTCACATGGCGCTCCATTTAATTTTTAATCCTAAATCGTGGTTGCCAAAGAAGCATTTGACCTTAGAATTATGGATGTGACACGTTAACCCTTATTGTGGAGTAGTGGTTTACTTGTCTTGCCAAGTCTTCCCTTATGGTGTCGATGTCACTGTGGCCAACGTAATTTTATTAAATTTGAATCCATATAAAATTTAAATTATATTAAATTCAAAATATATTAGTCTCAAATAAATATTGTGGATTAATATAATTAGATTAATTATTTAAGTCCAAACATATATGAATTTAATTAAAGTCTAATTTTTATTGGGTTAGCCCATTGATTTAGGCTACAAATGATGAACCCACTTTAATAAGCCCAAGATATTGTCATATTCTAGAGGCCCAAATAAGCGCCACGTGTCAAATGATGTGGCATGTCAAGTCAAGTGAAGGAGTCAATAGGACCATGCCACAATGTCAAAATGATGAGCAGACCCATAAAATAAAAGCCCATAAAAAGGCACTACATCACTTAAATCTGATTGGTCAAAGAAAGTTTTATATTTATCATGACTATTCCTTTCCTACAACTGTAAATAGGGGTCTTATAATTCGAAAAAAAGACACCCCTAGATGTCTAACAAGTAGCAAGAGAAAACTCATGGATCACACGCCACAATTTCTCTAAAAAGCTCAAGCATTCAAATCAAGTTCATCAAGATTCAAGATCAAGACCGCAATATTCAAGGATAAGCTCAAAAGCCCTTGAATTCAAGCACAAGTCAAGATCAAGTCCCTCAAGTCCACAAACCAAGTTCAAATTCAAGATCAAGCTTTAAGCCCTTGAATTTATATTTGAAAAGGCAAATCAGAGGATTCATAGAGATTGTAACACTCGCATTGAAATCAATAAAATTGATTGTTGCAATATTTTCTTGTCTCGAATTATTATTTATTTCGACCTCAAGAATTTTATTGTCCAACAAATTCTGGCACGCCCAGTGGGACGATCTCTACCTCTTATCTCAACTTTTTATACTTTAAAGTTTAAGAACAACGAAATGACTTCCAAGAAGGTCAACTCTCAATCAACTGCTTCCAAGGCTACTGACTCAAAGTTCTCTGCTGAAGTAGAGAGAATCCTTGGTGTTACTTTCGGAAGCTTAGGAGCTATTACCAGGAGTAAGGCAGGCTTTCTAGGATAACAAACACATCCAGTGTCGTCCGCATTAACTCCAGTTGTTGGATCTTCAACCCCAAAGGGAACGAAGTTCAATATAAATGCTTCGGAAGGACGAAGCAGTGTCGTGAAATCACTTAATAAGACTCTAGCTCTACTCGAGCATTCCGGTTCCAAATACTCTGGTGAGAAGAGTGATGGTTGTTCAAGCAACTCATCATCTCCGACTACACCACATAAGTTGATCACTTCAAAGATCAATTTATGCGATAATCCGTGCTACTCTCCAACATCTCCAGTGATTATGCAAGTGATGGTAACTGATGCCTCGTCTATGGAGGAGGAGCTTGCAAATCTGGCAAAGGCAATTGATGGCCTAACCAAATATGTTCAGAATCAAGATGTTTGAATTGATAAGATAATGGATAGGTTGGAAGGTCTTATAGACGGAGAGTCTATCCATGCACTTGGAAAATCTCCAGAGGTTTATGAGACAGAAAATCCTGTGAAACAAATACCACCGATTAAGGATGTGCAAGTTTCTTCTGAGGGAATGATCCCGATTGGACAATTGAGGGAATTCATTGAAGGAAACCTCAAAGACAAGTATGATGTTGTTGCTAAGTCTTCCCTTAATTATGCCAAGCCTTACGCGGCAAGGATTGATAGCCTCAAAATACCTGTTGTCTATCATCCCCCCTAAATTTCAATAATTTGAGGGCAAAGGGAACCCAAAATAGCATGTTGCACACTTTGTTGACACATGTAACAATGCTGGAACTTATGGTGACTACCTTGTCAAACAGTTTGTTCGTTCCCTAAAGAGAAACGCCTTTGATTGGTAGACGGACCTTGAGCCTAATTCTACCGATAGTTGGAAGCAATTGGAGCACGAGTTTCTAAATTACTTTTATAGCACAAAGAGTACAATGAGCATGGTAGAGCTCACGAATACTCGGCAAAGAAAGGATGAACCAGCTATTGACTTCATCAATCGATGGACAAATATTAGCTTAAATTGCAAAGATAGGCTCAGTGAAGCTTCTGCAATAGAGATGTGTGTCCAAGGAATGCACTGAGAACTTTTCTACATCTTGCAAGGCATTAAGCCTAAATCCTTTGAAGAGCTATCTACTCGTGCTCACGATATGGAGTTGAGCATGTCTTCTTCTGGAAAGATGAACGTCTATCCTGACCCTCGAAGGGGAAAGGAAAGTAGGAACCCAAAAAATGGGGCAAGTTTGTCCCCAAAACAACAAAGAGTCCATGAATGTTGATGTGTCTCCCATGAAGGTCACCACAAAGGTGAGCTAGAAGCAAAGTGTGAAGAAAACTTTTGGAGCACGTCCAAATCAAAAAACATTAAAGGAGATACAAGAAAAGGAATATCCCTTCCTTGATTCTGATGTTGCTGAGATTTTTGATGAACTCCTTGAGTATAAGCTCATTGAACTTCCAGAGATGAAGCGTTCCAACGAAGCTGGAAGGACCAATAACCCTAATTATTGCAAATGTCATAGGCTCATAAGTCACCCTCTGGAGAAATGTTTTGTCTTTAAAGATAAAGTCATACAACTAGCAAAAGAGAAGAAGATCTTCTTCGACGATGAAACGACTAATTCTCATTAAATTTCCATCACATTTGGCTCGTTCAATCCTGTCCAAATATATGTCGAAGAGCATAATGAGAAAATATTAGAGCCTGACAGGTCTTCAGTTGACGAAGGCGATGATGAAGGTTGGACACTAGTAACCAGACGCAGACGCAAGAAGACGAGTTCATGAAAAGAGTCAGTCGAGCAACCAATTAGGAGGAGAATTGTAAAGAAACCAAGGAAACAGAAGTTGGTTGAATTTCTAAAGAAAACGAGGGTGACAGAGCTTCACCCCTAAAAACCTCGGTGTTTGGTGACTTTAGAGGAATTCTTACAGAGTTGGTTTTGTGTAAGGACTGCCCAAGTCAACCTTGAGGTGTCTTGTTTTAATACCGCCAAAGAGGGGGCAAAGGGTGAGAATCAACCCATGAAAATTCCTTCACCTTCTGAAAAGCTTACTGAAACTCTTGGCGAAGAGGCACATGTGTGTGATACAAAAATCACATTCAGAAATAACGATATTCTTCTTGGTGAGGCCCTACATAACCATCCCTTATACATGGTGGGTCAAATTCTATGAAAGAAGATCAATAGAATCTTGATAGATGAGGGATATAGAGTCAACATCCTGCCTATCCGCACGATGAAGGAACTTGGCATCGCTACTAGCGAATTGAATGAAAGCCGTATAATGATCCAAGGATTCAACCAAGGAGGCTAAAGGGCCATGGGATGTATCAAGTTGGGGATTCGTATGGATGATTTTCAATCAAACCCATTGATGCATGTAATTGATGCCAAAACTTCATACAACATATTTCTTGGTAGGCCTTGGGTGCACGGGAACAAAATTATCTCATTCTCTTACTATAAATGCTTAAAGTACCTTAAAGGTAGAGTGGAAAGAAAGATAGTTGCCGATGATAAGCCATTCACTGAAGCTGAGTCACATTTTGCTGATGCAAAATTCTACTTAAAAAGCATGTCGTGGATGAGAAAAGGGTTGAAGATGTCACCAGGACCAAGTACGACGATCTTACATCTAAAAAGGTCGCAGTGACTGTTGAAAAATTCGCCACCAAGAAGCCTCTCTCCACTTCAAATAAAAAAAGTATTGTTTCTACGAAAAAGAAGGCAACTCCCATTCTTAGCTACGTACCGAAGGTAAGGAAAGAAAAAGATCACCCATTGGATTCCCAAGATAATGTGCTAAAGGGGCTAACTTTACCTATCTGGAAGATTAATTCAATAAATCCATCCTCAAAACTTTTTGAAGCGTTTGTGGCTCAAATCTGCCACAAGTTGTGTCACTCCCTACTAAGCGTACGAAAGAAGGCTTTGACCCAAATGCATATAAGCTATTTATAAAGGCTGGATACAATCCTAATAAGCCATCAAGGTTGGGAAAACCTCCGTCAGAGGGTACAACCAGGCAGGCACGTGAAGGCCTAGGATATACGCAGCCACCTCCAATTCATATCTCCATAAGAAGGGTAGTCAGTAATTACATCACCGTGGAAGAAGAATCCACTGCTAGTAATAAAATACCCTCTGTATTTGACAGACTTTGAGGGTCAAATGCAAGAACTTCTATGTTTGAAATGTTGGGACCTCTAAATAAGAATAAAAGTAACAAACGTAAGAGGAGTCGTCAAAGCACGATGATGCACTCTTCACTTAAAATACAGAAGGATTTCCAATGTTTGATTCCTTCTAGAATGAAGCAACAGATGGAATTAGTAGTTTCATGCAATGAGGTGCTAAAAGAAAAAGCGCATACTGTGGTCTATACCAAGCAACGCGAAAAAGATGAAGAGAGTGTTGGCTCCTCATATCATGTTACGACCCAGAACGAGAAAGATATTTCATCTCAAATAAAGGTTGATAAAGAGATAGAAGATGCCTTTTCGTGTTATCATATATTCTTCAATGATGATGATCCTTAAGAGGATGAAGATGCTGGAGATGCTCCATCACAACTTGAAGAAGGAGTAAAGGCCACAATAGATCCCTTGAAGAAAGTTAATCTTGGAACCGATGAAGACCCAAAACCAACTTATCTGAGTGTGTTTCTAGAAGTGGGAGAGGAAATCACTTATATGGACATACTCAAAAAATATATGGATGTCTTCGCTTGGATCTATAAGGAAATGTCTGGCTTAGATCCAAAAGTAGTGGTCCATCAGTTGGCGGTCAAGAATGATGCACGTCTTGTTAAGCAAACCCAAAGATGCTTTAGGCTGGAGTTGGTTCCTTTGATTGAAAATGAAGTTAACAAACTTATTGAAGTGGGTTTTATTCGTGAAGTCAAATATCCCACATGGATTTCAAGTATTGTTCCAGTAAGGAAGAAGAATGGCCAAATTCGAGTCTGTGTCGACTTTAGGGATCTTAACAACGCATACCCTAAGGATGATTTTCTAATCCTCATACCATAGTTGATAATTGATTCCACCACTGGTTATGAGGCAATGTCCTTTATGGATGATTCATTCGACTATAACCGAATCCGCATGGCGCCAAAGGATGAAGAGCTCATTGCATTTCGTATATCTAAAGGTATTTATTGCTACAAGGTGGTGACTTTTGGTTTAAAGAATGATGGCACCACTTATCAAAGGGCTATGCAGAACATCTTTGATGGCCTTCTCCATAAAAATATTGAATGCTATGTGGATGATCTAGTGGTGAAGTCAAGAAAGAGAGACGACCACGTACAAGACCTAAGAATAGTATTCAAGTTACTTCAAAGATATCAACTTAGGATGAATCCGTTGAAGTGTGCCTTTGGAGTTACTTCCAGAAAGTTTTTTGGCTTCATTATGCGACACCGACGAATTAAAATTGATCAACCCAAGGTCGATGCAATTTTGAAGATGCCCGAGCCTCAAAATATTCATGATTTAAAAATCCTTCAAGAAAGGCTAGCATATTTAAGGAGGTTCATCTCAAACCTGGCCGAAAAATGTCAACCATTTAGTCGTCTCATGAAGAAGGACACTCCATTCTAATGGAATCTTGTAGTAATGCCTTTGAGAGTATCAAACATACTTAATAAAACCACCAGTTCTTGCGGCACCCATACCTGGGAAACCATTGATACTCTACATCGCGGCACAAGAGACGTCAGTTGGAGCACTACTGGCTCAAGAAAATAGTGAAGGTAAAGAAAACTCTCTTTACTATTTGAGCAGAATGATGACGCCAAATGAGCTAAAGTATTCTCCAATTGAAAAGTTATTTTGGCATTGGCCTTCTCAATCCAAAAAATGAAACACTACTTTCAAGCTCATGTTGTCTGTCTTGTGTCTAGGGAAAATTCCATCAAGTTTGTAATGTCGAAACCAGTCCTTAGTGACCGACTTGCAAGATGATACCTTCAATTTCAGCAGTTTGACATTGTGTACGTTCCCTAAAAGGATGTAAAGGGACAAGCATTGGCTAACTTCTTAGCAGACCACCCGATACCTGATGATTGGGAACTGAGCGATGAAATTCCTGATGAAGATGCAATGGTCATTGAAGCTAGACCCCCATGGAAGATGTACTTTAATGGTGACATACATCGAGATGGAGATGGTGTCAGTGTGGTATTCGTCACTCCACAAGAATAGGTCATCCCATACTCTTTTACCCTAAAAAATCATTTCTCTAATAATGTTGCTAAATATTAAGCTTTAATACTTGGACTTGAGATGACAATTGACATGAAACAACTGCAATTACAAGTCTTTGGTGACTCCCAATTGGTGATCAAGCAGCTTTTGGAAAGCTATAAAGTCAGAAAACCTAAGCTACGAACATATCATGATTATGCACAGAAGTTGATGGGGTGGCTTGGAGGAGTAACTCTCCAATATATGCCAAGGAGAGAAAATAAGCAAGTTGATGCCCTAGCTACTTTGGCCTCAAACCCTGACTCTTCTAAATCAGACCCAAGTTACTGTCCGCAAAGAATGGGTAGTACCACCGTTAGATGAGGATGTAGAAAACAAGGTTGAATACCTCGTTGCCATGTCTAAAGCTGTAAAAGAATATTGGCGACAAACTATCATTGATTACTTATGTTATGGGATATTTCTAAAAGATCTAAGGAGAAAGACCGATATTCGTCGTCGTGCACCTCACTTTCTTTACTACAAAGACACACTGTACAGAAGATTATTTGAAGGAGTACTCTTACGGTGTTTGGGAGAGGAAGAAATAATTCAAGCTTTGTAAGAAGCGTACTTGGGAGTTTATGGATCACATCAGTTTGGATCAAAGCTCCATTTTCACATTAAAAGAATGGGATATTATTGGCCAACGATGGTGAAAGATTGCTTGGACTATGCTATAAGATGCAAAGCTTGCCAATTCCATGCAAATTTCATACATCAACCTCCAGAGGTACTACACTCAATTGTAGCATCTTGGCCATTCAATGCTTGGGGAATGGATGTTGTTGGTCCACTACCAAAATCTTCTGGTGGACACTTATACATCATGGGCGCGACATATTACTTCTCAAAGTGGGCTGAAGTTGTTGCTCTTAAGGAAGTAAAGAAAGAAAATGTTGCAAACTTCATCCGAGTGAATATCGTCTACCACTTTGGAATTCCACAGTACATAATAACTAACAATGGAAAGATATTTGATAACAAGCTGATGAACAAAATCTGTGATCTCTTTGGCTTCAAGCAGCGAAGTCTTCTATGTACCATGCTGCCGCCAACGATCTAGTTGAAGCCTTCAATAAAACTTTGTGCAACTTGTTAAAGAAAGTTGTCTCCAAATCCAAACGAGACTGGCATGAGTGAATGGAAGAAGCTTTATGGGCGTATAGGACAATTTATCATACACCGGCGCAAGCAACCCCATACTTACTTGCTTTTGGAGTTGAAGCAGTCCTACCACCTGAGCGTCAAATACCTTCTTTGAGACTGGTTATTCAAGAAGGGCTCACCGATGAAGAAAATGCTAAGTTGCATCTTGCGGAGTTAGAAGCTCTTGATGAGAAGAGGTTGGGGGCTCAACAAAATCTTGAATGCTATCAAACCCGGCTATCTCGTTCTTTTAACAAAAGGGTTCGCTTGAGGTGCTTCCAAGTTGGAGATCAAGTCCTTGCAGTAAAAAGGCCCATTATCATTTCTCATAAGTCTGGGGGAAAATTCACCTCGAAGTGGGATGGACCATATGTCGTATAAGAGATGGGGGTTGGCCCCATCAATGCCAAGTTCTTGAAGAAGTACAATCCTTGAAGGAAGATGTCCACTTCTAAAGGCACGAGTATAAACTACATGTTTACTCCTTAAGGAACGAGTATAAATTGCATGTACACTACTTATGGCACGAGTATAAACTGTATGTACACTCCTTAAGGCACTAGTATAAACTGCATATCCACTCCTTAAGGCACGAGTATAAACTGCATGTACACTCATTAAGGCACGAGTATAAACTGCATGTACACTCCTTAAGGCACGAGTATAAACTGCATGTACACTCCCTAAGGCACGAGTATAAACTGCATATATACTTCTTAAGGCACGAGTATAAACTGCATGTCCACTCCTGGCCCGCAAGAGTATAAACTGTATATGGCTTAAAAATAAAAAATGAAAGTCCACTAGGTTGAAAACCTCGAAAGAGGCGGCCTAGGCAAAAGTTAGGACATACAAAAAGAATACTCACCCAGAACTACGTTGTGACTTGATCCTCTTTACTGAGGTACAAAGGCGCTTGGAATTTCATTCTGAGTTCAGTTGCATGAGTGTAAAAAAAAATATGTTCCTGCAATATCTACCATATGGATACCAAGTATGAAACTATTCTAATTAAATTGGACTTACTCTAAATATTTGTAACTCAATGGGGGCAACCCGTCGAAAAGAAAGAGAGTTCCTTCAATTGGATTTGGAATGCCAAAGTTCTCCAAGCCTACAAATAGAAGGATCTCAAAATTTACATGTCTTAAGGTGGACAAGATTTGTTCGTTTTCACCTTAAGCGGGCCTCTAACGAGTTTATCCTTAAGGATATTGAAATTTTCATGCCTTAAGGTGGACAAGATTTGTCCCTTTACACTTTAAGCTGATCTCTTACGGGATTATCCTTAAAGGATATTAAAATTTTCATGCCTTAAGGTGGACAAGATTTGTCCCTTTGAACGTTAAGCTGACCTCTTACGGGTTTACACTTAAAGGATATCGAAATTTCCATGGCTTAAGGTGGACAAGATTTGTCCCTTTGCACCTTAAGTTGGACTCTCATGGTTTTATCCTTAAAAGGATATCGAAATCTTCATGCCTTAAGGTGGACAAAATTTATTCCTTTGCACCTTAAGCTGGCCTTTCGCGGGTTTATCCTTAAAAGGATCTCAAAAGTTCCATGCCTTAAGGTGGAAAAAAATTTGTACCATTGCACCTTAAGCTGGCCTTACGTGGGTTTATCCTTAAAAGGATCTCAAAAGTTCCATGCCTTAAGGTGGACAAAATTTATTCCTTTGCATCTTAAGTTGGCCTCTCGCGGGTTTATCCTTAAAAGGATCTCAAAAGTTCCATGCCTTAAGGTGGACAAGATTTGTCCCTTTGCACCTTAAGCTGGCCTCTCATGGGTTTATCCTTAAAAGGATCTCAAAATTTCCATACCTTAAGGTGGATAAAATTTATCCCTTTGCACCTTAAGCTAGCCTCTTACGTGTTTATCCTTAAAAGGATATAAGCATTTTCATGCCTTAAGGTGGACAATGTTTGTCCCTTTGCACCTTAAGCTGGCATTTTAATGGATTTGTTGTGTAAAGAGAGCATCTTGAAGTCAAATTGGTCGGTCTTAGAGTGTGCAACGACGAAGTTAAACTCTTTCACCCTAAGTTGATTGTTACAAAGTCAGCATCTTGAAGTAAATTGGTTGGTCGTAGAGTGTACGGAGGTGAAGTTAAACTCTCGCACCCTAAGCCGATTGTTGCAAAGTCAGCATCTTGAAGTCAAATTGGTCGATCTTAGAGTGTATGGAGGCGAAGTTAAACTCTCGTACCCAAGCCGATTGTTGTAAAGCCACCATCTTAAAGTCAAATTGGTCGGTCTTAGAGTGTATGGAGGCGAAGTTAAACTCTCACACTCTAAGCTGATTGTTGCAAAGCCTCCATCTTGAAGTCAAATTGGTCGGTCTTAAAGTGTATGGAGGCGAAGTTAAAATCTCACACCCTAAGCCGATTGTTGTATATTGCTATCTGTTTCAATACTGAAAAAAAAATAGTTCGTAAAATTCACAAAGAAAGAGAAAGAAAGTACCTCGTTACTAATATCGACAAATTAAATTCAAAGCAATCCGTGAAAGATGTTATGAAATTAATGTTAAGACTTAAGAGAATGAGAGGCATTCTCCTATTTATAGGCATAGAAGGGCGGTGCCCACATCCTAATTTGATAGGATTCAATGTAACAGTTTCAGTCCAAGAAGAATTGAATAATTGATCACTAATCTAATAAGTGTCAAAGACGGCTACATAAAAAATTGAATCCTACCCCAATTTGGTTTGTTGTGGCGGCGGTAGTGCACAGCTTCAAGGCATGATGGATTTCCTATTTAAATATGGTTAATTGGTGAAAGAAAAAGAAAAGAACGCTGCTCAGAGATGATGTTTAAATCATTAAGATGGTATTTGCTGAAAAAAAGGAAAGAGAGACATGGGACCCACGGATTAATGCCAAATATAGATATGGTCTTGGCAGCATTTGTCACTATTAGTTATAAAAATAAAATAAAATAAAGAGGTAACCATTTATAAAAAATGAAATCCCTAGGCAATAAATGGTTCGACAATGATTGAATTGCTTCAACTTCATTCATTTGATATATATATATATATATATATATATATATATATATATATATATATATATATATATATATATATATATATATAGTTGAATGAAGTGAAATGAAAAAGAATTGCATGGCTATGGCTAAATGCATTTTTTTTCATACCAAATTTAATGTTATGGCCCGTTGATGCTTCAAATCTAGTCTACAAATATTTAAATATTTTGACTAGCCTTGAAGTAGGGGGCATTTGTGGGCGACACAATTTTATTAAATTTGAATCTATACAAAATTTGGATTCTATTAAATTCAAAATATATTAATTCCAAATAAATATTGTGAATTAATATAATTGAATTACTTATTTAAGTCTGAACATATATGGATTTAATTAAAGTCTAATTTTTATTGGGCTAGCCATTGATTTGGGCTACAAATGATGAGTCGACTTTAATAAGCCCAAGATATTGTCATATTCTAAAGGCCCAAATAAGCGTAACGTGTCAAATGATGTGGCATGCCAAGTCAAGTGAAGGAGCCAATAGGACCATGCCACAGGTCAGAATGATGCAGCAAACCCATGAAATAAAAGCCAATAAAAAGGCGTCACATCACTTAAATCTGATTGGTCAAAGGAAGTCTTATATTCATCATGACTCTTTCTTTCCTACAACTATAAATAGGGGTCTCATAATTAAAAAAAAAAAGACACCCCTAGATCTCTAACAAGTAGCAAGAGAAAGCTCGTGGATCAAATGTCGCAATTTCTCTAAAAAGCTCAAGCATTCAAATCAAATTCATCAAGATTCAAGATCAAGACCGCAATATTCAAGAACAAGCTCAAAAACCCTTGAATTCAAGTATAAGTCAAGATCAGGTCCCTCAAGTCTTCAAATTCAAGATCAAGTTTTAAGCCCTTGAATTTATATTTGAAAAGGAGAATCAGAGGACTCATAGAGATTGTAACACTCGCATTGAAATCAATAAAATTGATTGTTGCAATATTTTCTTATCTCAAATTATTATTTATTTTTCGGCCTTGAGAATTTTGTTGTCCAACAGTCACATTTTTCTTTATTTGAATAACTAATTATAACTGAACCTATTCTTCAAGAAGAATATACTACGAAGAGTATTCAAATATCCTTCTTAGGCTCCATTTGTTTTTTTTAAGATTTAGACGTCTGAATCTAAATGCACATCTGAATGATTAAAATGTTGTCTCTAGATCTGAAAACTGAATGATTAAGACTGTATGTTTTTCAATATCTGAATGTGTAAAAAAAATTTATTTGTATACATAATAAAAAAATAATTATATATTAAAAAAGTATGTAATTTAATACAACAAAATTATTAGTATCTGATTGAGAAAAAATATTTATGTTTGTTAGTGATTGTGGAGATGGCTTATAATGGTGGTTGCGGTGACGATGATTGATGTTAGTGATTAATACTATTGGTGGTGATAATTGTGATGGTTGGTATTGTAGTGACTGTTATGATGGTGGCGATTGATGATTGTGGTGGTTGTTGTGATATGACGTTGCTTAATGTTAGTAGTTTAAGGTGTTGATTGTGTTGGCTGAAACATGAATGCATGATGATTGACGATGGGTTGGTGCTAGTTGGAGATGTTATTTTTGTGATGGTGGAGATGATTGTTAGTAGAGATAAATTGTAACGATGGTACTGGTTGAAGTGGTGGTAGAGGTGGCGTTACTAGTGACAATGGTGATGGCGGTCAAAGAATGTGTAGAGGTTATGATGTATTAGCGGTAGTTAGTGGTGGTGCTAGTTGTGATACATGAGTTGGTTGGTAGTAGGG
Organism: Capsicum baccatum var. pendulum; assembly: GCA_030864225.1. Taxonomy (NCBI): domain Eukaryota; kingdom Viridiplantae; phylum Streptophyta; class Magnoliopsida; order Solanales; family Solanaceae; genus Capsicum; species Capsicum baccatum. Next base: position 112,200,971 of record CM061555.1, on the reverse strand, counting down.
ATTGGCCGATAGTGGTTGCTGATTGTGGTGTTGTTGACGGGAGTGATGACGGTGAATTTAATTAGAATAAAAGAGGTAGTAGGTGTGGTAACGATTGACAAATGTGGTTGGTAGCGGTATTTTTTGTCGATGGTGGTTGTGATGGTGATTGACAATGGTGATGGTGGCAGAGGTGGTTAGTGGTGGTGACTGCTGAATATGAATAGAGTGGTGAAATTATCAATCACCAGAATATCCCTTTCAGACCTATTAAGATTTGATTTTGACCTATTCAGGCCTATTAAGAGTTAAAACTTTAATAAAAAATAAATGCACTTAATGGTCTGATGTCTGAACCATTCAGATTCAGACCTCCATTAAGTGCAAACAAATGAGGCCTTAATGTATTATTAAAATGGTTTCTTTTACTTGTGTTAGAAGTTAAAATTTTGGTTACCGACTTAATACTTGAGTGCAAGACACGATTTTAAGTACGCGGCTTAACGGTCAGCAAAAGATGTAAAAATCATAAAGGATGGTAATTCAAATTTTAATAGAAATAAACAAATATTGACTCGATTTTTTTTTCATTTATTACCTAACTCTTGATGAATAAAATTGACCAATATAAAGTATACCCCTCATGTCAAATTAATTATCACATTTTTTAAAATTTTATTTAAGACATTATAAATAAAAAGTTATTTTATACACTAATTTATCCTTATCTGGAGATATAAAATAAAGCTAAAGTAAGCTTATTGATAGTTGAACAATCATATTCACTTCTTTGAACACCGTCATTATTAATAAAAATAAGTTGAAACTTGAGAGCCAAGAGATAGAGAGCACAAATGCAGAATGCTTAGCGTGCGAATCCAACTGATGATTGTTTCTTAGCTTAATGTTGACACCTGATTTGATCCGATCATGCAGTGCTACAGAGGAATTCATAGACTTTTCTGTTTTTAATGGATTTCATGTTCATTAAAGTGAACGCGAGGACAAAGCAGAGGTGAAGCCAGGATTTTAATTCAGAGAGTTTAATATTTAAAGAAAACTTAATCGAAGGAGGTTCAAAACCTATTATAAATATATAAAAAATAATTTTAATTATATAAAAATGATATATTTTTTTTATCGAAGGGGGTTTGAACACTGCCAAAAAGCTGCCTCCGCCACCGGACAAAGGTGGAGAACAAAACCCATTAAAGCCCATGTGGGGCGGACCTAGTGGGGGTACACGTTTGTCCAAATTCAATATTTTAAGTATAAATAACATAAATATCAAATCTTTCAAAAGTAATTACACTCTCTCCCACTTTATTAAGTACTTTACATTCTCTCCCTATTAATATACATAACATTCTCTGTATATGTTGGAATTTTTGTAATATGTTTAGGAAGTTGAGATTTTTTGTAATATTGAAAACATAAGTTGTGTATGATATTAAATTAGCCATATTTTAAATAACATAAATATACATCTTAACTTATCATATTTGTATAATCATCATCCTTATAAAGTAACTATAAAAATCTCAACTAATTATATCTTTTTTAGATATATCAGGAAGCGAATTATATATCTTGAAAGACTCAAAATTGATAAAGATATATCAAAAGTTATTTATGTTTCTTTGTAAGACAAAAAATATCTTTGTTGGATGTATTATGTAGCTTGACAGATTTGAAATTGAAGAAAATATATCGACGGCTAATTATGTATCTTTATAACAAAAAACATATTTTCGTTGAATATATCAGAAGCTAATGATGTCTCTCAACAGACCCAAAATCAAGATTTTCAATAATTATGTAAAATGTTTGAATTTTCTATAATTAAACTTCAAATTATCGAAATTTATATTGTTTGCTCTTAATTGAAACTCCATGTTTGCTTTAATAAAAAGCTTATAAATATCTAAACAAACATTTAGTTACCATTATATATTAATTTTAAATAATTATAAAATTACATAAATTTCAAATTTTAAATTTATTGCGACTGATTGTTTAAATCTGTGGCAATATTTATTCTAGTGACTTTGACACACCCTGGGAAACGGTGCTAGATTTCTCAAGTTAGGGCAACAAGCTGAACTGTAACCAACTACACTTTAGAAATTAAAGTTGGGACGTTTTCCTTGACCAATGGAACTCTTAAGAAAAAGGACAATTTGCTTTTTAGACGCTCCATCATGTGCCCTTGCACAAAATAAAAGTCGTTTAAACATATGTTTTTCAAATAACACAGTTCGAGCAAGGATGGACCTGCTTTTTTTTTTTTTTGAAACGACAATTATTTTGATACGCGAGAAATAAGAATTTGCTTATGTGCATTTCCCAAAATTGACTTGGTAGAACCAGAAGCGGATCGAGAAACCGAATTCATCGAGTGCCAAGTAATTCAATCGGATTATTCATCTTTTCGGTCTATAGGATAATTAACAAATCAATCAATAATAAAAGAATAATAATAAAATGACCAAACTTAAAACTTTTAATAATATTACTAATATCATAATATCCATAATTCATTATAATTGCCCACGACGAGTTTTCATATTCTGAAAATGATCAACAATGACATCATTACTTACATTTGCAAATACATCACGCTCTATGTAACATACTAAACAATCATTTAAATATTGATCACCAATACTATTTCACACTTCATTTTTTAGGTGCTTCATGGAAGAGAATGCTTTTTCAACAGTTGTCGTAGCGACGGATAAAATCAAAGTCAACTTCACAAGTAAATAAACAAGTGAATAAGTCTCCACAAGATTTTTGTCAACTAATGTCTTTTCCAAATCACAAATTTCTTGCAAGTTGTAGAACTTCGAATTACCACCTCGCATAAGAATTATGACGGTATTAAGTTGGTAACTCAAATCTCGAAGCTTTCCATCATCAAACTCATTTGGATAACACTTTGCTAAAGTCATGATTCTACCTTTGTCAAAGTTAGAAAAAGAATTGACAGAATTGAAGCTACCCATCCCAAGTAGCAAATCACTACTCACTACATTAAAACGCTTATTAAGCTCTTGAAGTTGCACATCAATGACCGCACAAAAGATTTCAACACGCAAGTGGTGCAAATAACAAACATCTAAACACTTACGCTTTGACTTTCTGGGAAAATAAGGCTCATCTAATTTGGGAATCAAGATATCATGTAAATCACAAAATGAAGAAACATCATTCAACAAAGATTTCCACCCATTCTCTCTCATATCTTGCAATCTTTTCTTTGAGATGTTAAGAAACTCCACAACATTAACAATATGTTGATTTTTTGTTTTGTAAAATCTTGCTCAACTCATTTGACATGGCCAACACTTTCAACATCAAGTGAAGCATAAAAACAAATTTGAATGCTCTAACCTTTCTCAAAAGATATTCCGCTTGATTTATATCACTTGAAGTAGAACCTTCAATTTCAATCAGTCCAAGCACATGAACAATGAATGAGAAAAATAAGAAGAAAGTTATTCAATGTTTTGAAATTTGATCCCCAACGAGTATCACCCGATCTTTGAAGTCCACGCTCTTGATGTAATCATTTTCCGGCATGAACTTTACTGGATTCAAGTAATTGCTTCAAATTTTCGGCTTGGTGATGACGAAGTAAATCTCGACGTTTAAAAGATCCTCCAACAACATTCAACACATTAGTAACATGATGAAAAAAAGTCTTCAACTTCCACATGTTTTTTAGCAATAGGTACAAGTGTTAGTTGCAATTGATGTGCAAAGCAATGAATATAGTACGCCGAAGGACTATCTTTCATAATTAAAGTTTTGAGACCATTTATCTCTTCCTTCATATTACTAGCTCCATCATAACCTTACCCACGTATTTTGGATGGACTTCGTGAATGATCGAAAAGCAAAGAATAAATTTCTTTCTTCAATGAGCATGTCGATGTATCACTAACATGGACAAGAACGATAAATCGTTCCACTACTTCACCCTTTTCATCAACATATCTCAAAACAAGAGCCATTTGTTCCGTGTGAGATGTTTTTGGATTCATCAACTAATATACCAAAATAATCTCCATTCAAGTCCGCAATTATAACTTTCAATGTTTGTTTAGCACAAGCATTGACAATATCCTTTTGGATCATAGGACAAGTCAAAGTATCATTTTGTGGAACTTTTTCTAATATCACTTTTCCCACATCCGGATGGTTGTCTCTGCGCCACCGCAAAAATCCTAAAAATTAGCCTTGATTACTTGAAGATTCACTTTCGTCATGACCTCGAAAAGGAAATCCATAATACAAAAGAAGGCTTGCCACATTAATTGAAGCTTCCAAACGCATTCGGTACTCATTTTGTGACTTTTTAGAATGTTTGTCAAGAACAACTTGAATTGATTGACGATGATTTGATAAATCTAGTATCTTATTGTAACATTTGTGGTGAACACTATTAACTTTACCAACATGCAAACGAAATCTTTCAATAGCCTTATTCCAACCCCTAAAACCCTTTGATGCATAAAAATCACCCGTAGTTTCATGAACAAATTTATTTTTTAATAAATAACAACGGAGACAATATGCGGCATCTTTCTCCACACTATACTCCAACCAAGTCGAATCTGAACCTTTAAACCAACTTGAAGTAAATTGACATATTCTACCTCCTATTTCAATTGAAGGATATGGTTTTAAGACAGGTTGACAAGACCCTTTTTCAATATAATATTTCCTCACTTCATCTCGTAATCGAGAATCATAATCAGAAATAGGTCTTCTTTCTCCCGGATTGGCTTTAAGTGAACCCAAATCGAGGTCAGTTATAAGACAAGAACGATTGATATTGACATTACTACAACTAGATTGAGAATAATTAACCTTCTTGAAAAAATTCTCCATCTCAATTCACAAAATTACAACACTTTCTCCTAAATCAAGATAATTTCAAATTTGAATTTCTAGGTTCAAGAAAGAGAAGCAAAATAATTTTTCAAAATAACTTACAAAGAGAGCAAGCAACAAGCAAGAGTGTAGAGAGAAAGAGCAAACAGCATCAGCAAAGCTCAAGAACATAGATGTTTTGATTTGGTCCTTTCCTTTGAAAATAAGATTTTTGTTTTAATTTTAATGAAGGATAAGTACCTTTTAAACAATTAAATAAAAAAAAGGTCAAAAAAAATAAGATTACTTGTATATAAAATTGGTAATAGTTTGTGGCTTTGTACGGATGTGCCCTGTTTAGTTAAAAATTATTACGCCTGCTGGTTGTTGGGTTGCTGCCAAAATGATTTTTAAAAAATAAATGTTGCTAGCCAGGTTTAATGTTGCCAAAAATTATTCCAAGTGTCATATTTAATATTTAACTATATTTGTATATATATACAACTATATATATAGAGTTTCCGTCGAAGTTTGGGGGTGACGTGCCACCCCACGGGTCTTAATAGATCCGCCCCTAGGTAGAACAACCCAATGGTGGTAGAAGTGGTCTCTTCATAAGTTTTCCTAAATATGTATGGTGTTGTGGTTCTTGTCCTCTTCGTTTAAAAAACTAAAAGACACAATATTTGATTTTGATTTCTTTTCTTTCTTTTTTGGTGCAAGTGAATAGAAAATAAAATGTTCCATTTGTGTGTATGCAAATACTTATGAATTGCTAAGAATTAGCGGACTCTCCATATTTCTATCGTACTAGCAATCGATCGGCTACTAAACCACGAATCATTTAATTATTCTTCAAAAATTAATCTGTAATATAATTAGGAGAGTTAAATTTTTCTTAATATCTAGTTAAAAAGAGTCCTGAGTTAAATTTTGCTCAACATCTAGTTAAAAAGAGGCCTAGTTCTCTAGGCTATTTTCTCTCACTACACAAAAGTCCAATAAACCATACAACAAAAATTTAACCCTAATTGTTTTTAAAAAAACAAATTTTAATCTATACAAGTTTTGTATATTAGTGTATACACATTTTTCACTGATTATATATTTGTTACACATGGTATATATTTGTTACACATGGTATACTCCGATGTTGTAATGACATTTTTGTTTTGTTTTGTTTTTATTTTGTGATTTTAGGCATTAGAGTTGAGTTGATTCAACAGACACACATTAACGTGAATTCAAGTGGCCAATTGGATCAAACTGTTAAATTACTTGTGTTTCATGCAACAATCACCACATGATGTTTTAGTAATCATTTTTGTTATTCCAAGAGCGCTTTATCCATTAAAGAAAAAAGTGTCATCCTATTATTAGGAAGTAAGACTGTCAAACGGGTCGGGTTGATTCAGCTCGGCCCAACCCATTAAACAAATCCGCCCGATTTGACCCTACCCGGTCAGCTCACGAGTTGTAGGGTACCGGGTCCCGGGCTGGATTATTTTTTTGGGGGCCCAATTAACCCAGTCCGGATCAAAATCGGTCCAGGGCCGCCGGTTAACCGGCCCGAATATAATTTAAAAAAAATCAGATTTTTTACAAAACGGATTGTCGGTCCATTAATGGCACAACGGTTGTATGACCATTGGGAGCCCAAAAATGGCTATATGGCCATTTTTATTTTTTTTTTCAATTAAAATATTTTTTTAAACTCAAAAAAATTCCTATAAATACCCTACACTTTCAAATCATTTTCCACATAATTTCATTCTTTCAAATCTCATTCTCTCTGATGATAGGCGAATTTACACGCCTAAAGTACTATATTTTACCCATATTTTAGCTAAGTTTTGAGGACAAAATATATAATTCATGCACTTTTAGTCCTTTTTCCTGTAATTGAGCTAACAAACGTGATTAGCAAGTTTTCAGGTATAAATGATGCAGATTTCAGCATTTTATGGATAACTTGACGCCAAAGAAAGCTTCACAAAAGAAGGACGGGGAATCTTGGACGCCAAGGACCAAAAGTGGCGCATGAAAAATCTGTCCCGGGCAAAAACAACAATTCTGAAGACTTTGGGGACTAGCAGTAACTTATTAGGATTAGGATAATAATACATTAACCTAGTAGGATTGGGTTAAGTAATGCATTAGCTTAGTAGGAATAGGACATGAGTATTATAAATACCCTATTCTGCTAGAGATTTTTATTCATTCTTCCATTAGTTACAAACAATTCTTCTATTCTTCTACAACTCTTCTTCTAATCCTTCCATTAATTTTACTTTTTATTCATCTATTCAATTCTTAATTTCCGCAACAAGAGAAACGTTACTTTGCAAAGAAGTCACGCCTAACGCCATACCACACCTCACTACACGAGATCTTTATTATGGTACAATGATAATGTCTATTGTGATTTTCTTCGCACTCATGGGTAACTAAACTTCTCTGTTGGGGTTATGAAAGCCTTATGAGATACTATCTAAGGCTATGAGTTTGTGAATTCGTGACACGCGTGTTGCTTATATCATTATTCTCTTCATCTTAATGCAAATTCTTGTGGCTGTAGACGCATAGAATAACGCCAGTATAGCATTAACTTGTTCGAAAGAAAAGTTATATGTCTGGAAAAGAGATAATGTCAAGGTAATAGGGTCCCATCCCCTATTAAAAAGTTAGTGCCGTAACTGGATTAACCTCTTGGAGAATTTGTACCGTTAGATTCGTTGTAAGCTCGAAAGAGTTACAGTGAAATAGTCCTTGTTTAGGTCAAAAGACGCTTGGATTTACCATCGAATACAATTCTCTATAAGCACATGCATGTCTGAATTCCGCACAACTCATAGCCAATAGAGACGTACAACTCAGAAGGTGGACATAACCCCAACTTCTCAATTCTCATTGTTTTACATCTTACCAAACATTCTTTCTTTTTACTTTGCTATTTTCCGTTTTTACCTTATTACTTTGGTTACATTACTTGCACGACAAAACTCCCCCCTTTTTACGAGACTTGCACTAAAAGTCTAGTAATCTTTGCTTACTTGTTGACCAAGCTATTCCCTGTGGGATCGATACCCAACCCAGTTGGGTTATATATTTGACAACGACCGCTTTACACTCCTACGAGAGTTGTAGATTGAGCGTTATCAAAAATTGGCGTCGTTGCCGAGGAATACGAGTGTCAATTAAGTTTGTGATAATTACTACACCCTTTGGTCAAAAATTCTCGTACTTTTACTTTTAGTTTTTGTTTTTGTTTCCTGCAGGTTTTTATTCAGTGCATGCCCCATACTCGAAGTTCTGGTCAACTGTTATTACCCATCAATCTTGAACCACAACGTATTGGCAGAATGGAGGCACAACACGAAATTGAAAGGATGGTTGCTCAACAGGAACAGGCGAGACTAGTTGCTCTAGCCGCCGCTCAAGTGCATCAACAGAATATTAATAACCCCGGGCGAGCAATAAATCCTGACGACGAGGACCTAGGTGATGACGAGTTACTAAACCCTAGGCATGCTGCTGAGATCGCAACACCTGCCAACAGAAGAGATCTTCAAGCAAGGTTTAGGCATGAACGTCGACCTGTACAACCAGCTTTCGACGATGATGATGATGATCTTGATAGAGTCGGAGCCGCAAGAGCCATTATTCCTCCACCATTGGCACCAGGAGCTAAGTTCAACATCACAAGCACCATGATTTAGTTATTGCAACTCAAGGGATTATTTGGTGGACTAGCAGGCGATGATCCGAATATGCATCTCATCAACTTTATTTCTACATGCAAGTCGTTTGACAATCCTGGCGTTGGTCAGAATGCAATTCGATTACCACTGTCTGTGTCTGGGGAGGCAACTCTATGGTTGAATGGGCTGACTCCTGATTCTATTACAAATTGGAGGCAATTGAGAGACGCTTTCCTAGAAAGATTCTTTCCGCCATCCAAAAGAGCACAATTAAGAGATGAAATCAGCAACTTTCAGCAGCTTCCAACCGAAGCTCTTCATGAAACATGGGAGAGGTTCAAGACGAAGCTTATGAGGTGCCCAAACCATCACATGACCAATGTCCACCTACTGGAGATACTATACAGAGCCTTGAATTCAATAACTAAACCAGTGGTGGATAATACGACTGGAGGATCATTTATGGACCTCACATTTGGGCAGGCAAGCAATATGCTAGATCGGACGACGAAGCAAAGTAGAGCTTGGCATACCAGGGATTTTGAGGTAGCAAGCCCTACTATATCTATTGGCATGACTGCTGAACAAAGGAGAAGAGAAGAAGAACGTGATCAAGATATGACGCACATAAAAACACAAGTGGATCTTCTTACAAAGCATCTATTATCAGGGAAGACCAAAAAAGTCAAAGCTGTTGCATTAAAAGGAAGAGACGAATCTAATTCGGAAGAAGAGGCCAACTACTTGAACAATCAGGGGGGTTTTCGAGGTAATACCCAAGGAAACCAAGGTAGGAACTATTATGATAAATCTGGAAACAAGGACCAAAGTAGTAGGAAGAACAAGAATGAAAAGAGTGGTTTATACGTCCCCCCAGGAAGATGTGACACCACCACATCTGGTTCTGAAAGCATGGAGGATATGATGGCTAAACTGTTGAAAGGAGTGGAAGCAACCAGCGCGAGAGTAACGGAGGTAATAAATGATTTGTCCTCAATGAAGCAATTGGTTGACTCACATTCCACTTCAATCAAGCAAATAGAGCAGCAATTGAGCCAACTTTCAGCAGCACTCAATCAAAGAAAGGCTGGCACTTTACCTAGCAACACTGTGCAAAATCCAAGGAATGACGGATCATGTATGGCTATTACTACCAGGAGTGGTAAGGTGCTGGAAAATTCATCCCAAAGCAAGCAAGTGGACGAACATAAAGAAGATAAAGGCGCCATAGAAGCTGACCAAGACGTCCATGACGTCACCCCTAGTACGTTGCAGTCTAAAAAGGCCAAAATTTGGAAGCAAGAGGAGAAGAAAGCCGTGAAAAAAACAATTCCTTATCCACCACCACCTTTTCCTCAAAGATTGAAGAAGATTGCGGATGATACAAAGTTCAGCAAATTCATGAATATGTTAAAGCAGCTGACCATTAATGTTCCGTTAGTAGAGGCACTAGAACAAATGCCTGGGTATGCGAAATTTATGAAGGATCTTTTGACAAAGAAGCGAGCAGCAAGCTATGAGTTGAAGGATATTGTTCATCACTGCAGCGCAATCGCTACCCGATCACTAGTTCAGAAGAAGGCCGACCCTGGTGCCTTCACTATTCTATGCACTGTTGGATCTTTGAACTTTGCCAAGGCATTATGCGATCTGGGTGCTAGCATCAATTTGATGCCGCTATCCGTCTACAGGAAGTTGGGGTTAGGCGATCCGACACCAACCAATATGAGGTTCGTGATGGCTGATAGGTCGGTAAAATGACCTGTGGGTATCTTGAATGATGTGTTGGTGAAGGTTTCTTCATTCATCTTTCCTACAGACTTCGTTATTTTGGATTGTGAGGTGGATTCTGAAGTTCCCATAATCTTGGGACGTCCTTTCCTCGCAACTCGAAGTGTGCTTATTGACATGAGAGCTAATGAGCTTTTATTTCGGTTGAATGACGAAGTGGTTCGCTTTGATATATGCAAAGCAATGAAGCAGCCCAGCGATATGAATGTGTTCTCTGTAGCTGATGTTCATTATGAGGATAAGAAAGCATTATCTGTAGTGAAACAGCTTACTGTTGAGCCATTGTCTGCTGCGCCACAGAATGTTAAGCATGAGGATGATGAAGATTATGAAGAAACTACGTGTGCTCTAATAGAAATAGGGTCCTATTCTCATACTCCTAAACAGCCGGACCTTGATCTTAAGAATCAACCATCACCAACAGCGAAGACTTCCATTGAAGAGCCATCAATGCTAGAATCAAAAGAGCTCCCCGATTATCTAAGGTATGTGTTCTTGGAAAGTGGAAATATACTTTCGGTAAGTATGGTGGATGATTTAAGCGAACAACACGTAGAGTCTCTCATCTCTGCTCTGAAGAGATACAAGAGAGCCATGGGTTGGACTATTGATGATATAATTGGTATCCCTCCTGGGATATGTATGCACAAGGGTCATCTCGAAGAAGATTGCATGCCTTCAAGTAAACCTCATTGTCGTCTGAATCCATTCAGAAAATGATCCACCATCTATCTCGATGAAGTCTAAGTAATCGAGATAGATATCTCGTGCCGCGACAATAAATCAAGTGCTTGGTGGGAGGCAACCCATCATTTTTCAATTCTTTTCTTTCTTTCGTTCTATTACGTGTTTGCTTTTGATAAATAAAAATCCAAAAAGAAAAGTCGTGCCACGACCAAAACTAAGGTGCTTGATGGGAGGCAACCCATCGTTCTAATCGTCTTTGTTGTTTTTGAGTAAATGTAGGTGCAAAGAGGTGTAAAACAAGGAGGTCGGTTTCACATTTTGATTTGGACGTATTGCATGTTAAAGGTGGTAAGTTAGGAATGAAGAAGCAAAAGGCTATGGATTGGGCATTGCTTATGAAAATATAGGCAACGAATAAGGCTAGACCTATGTAAAACTAGGCCACGAACAAGGCAAGGCATATACTATGGCCTAAGCTCTCGGAATCTAGTGTGCCATAGCATAGACGCCGCCCATGCCCAAGTATTCCATAGCATAGGCGCCGCCTATGCCAATGCCTTTTGTCTCTGAATCTCATATGCTAAGTGAAAGGCGCCGCCTATGCCTAAGAATTCCATGGCATAGGCACCGCCTATGCCCAACAATGCTATGCAAAAGGCGCCGCCTATGCCAAGCATAGGCAAAGCAAAAGGCGCCGCATATGGTCACTTCTTGTCTCCAAAACCGATTTTAAATGGGTCAAAACCCGACCCAACCTTCCCCTATAAATAAGAGACTTAGTCTTGAACCAAAAACACATTGCAAACCTAGCATAAGCGTCGCCTACCTCTCCAAATCCTCTCAAAAATTTTCCTTTTGCTCTTTTACTTTGCAAGAACATCATCCAAGGTCATCAATCAAGTAAGTACTTCTTTGTTCTTCATTCATATTCCGTAAGTACTACACTACTACGCCTATTATGAATTGTTAAATCTTGAAGTAGTATTGATGATTTGAATGTGATTGAATTGTTGTGATACAACTAAGTGAGTGAAAGAATACGTAAGAATGATCTTAACATGTTTCCAACTTGAATTTGATTTTGATGCACTGTCATACTTTTGAGGAATTGACATGGTCACAAAAATTGCATAATCTTGTCAATAGAAAGCTTACATGTTGGAATAACTTGTTCATCAAGATGAGAATTATGGTTGACTACCAACATAGGAGGTTGTGATTATTTCTAGATGCTATACCTTGATTCAATCCCTATGTAGTAGTCTTGATATATCAAACATGAAAGTATTGCTAAGAATACAAGAAGTATGACTGCACTGATTTTATTGTTGGAATATAGCACCTAAAATGTATGCCGATGAAGTCTGAGTAATAGACCACTTTGACTTCACTAGTCTGTACCAACAAACTAAGTGTGGGGTGGTGCCACTACTGCTTGTTTATAGATTGTATCCATCGAGATGACGCTAACATGAACATTGTTTTAGTCTCAGGTACAATGGCACCCAAAGCAAGACAAGGCAAAGATAAGGCAACCACTTCCCAAAAAGGTAAGAAAAGAGGACGCAAAGAGCAAGGAGAGTCCTCCTCGATGCAAGTACCACGCCGCATGTTTGGAATTAAATGGGTTTTAGAGTAGGAAACAAAGGAATGGTATAGGAACAACAAAGAGAAGAAATATGTTCATGTGGACCTGATAAACAAGGAAAGCCTAGCAAAGAAAGAACCGCGTATGTTGGCCAAGATAATGGCGTTATATCTTGATTTCATCTTCTGAGACATGAGAGAATGCAATCTCGATTTAACACGAGAATTCTATGCCAACTGGTCACCGAAAACCACAGGGAATGAAGTCAAGATTCGGGGCCAAGTTTTACAACTCAATGCAGATTTCTTCAACTCCTTTCTTGGCTTGCCTGTTGTCGATCCATCACCATTTAAAGAGTTGTACAGTAGACCTCCATATAGAGCCATTCGACACACACTCTGTGGAACAGGATCCATGGCACGGTGGAGTAGACACAAAGACACCGGTCGACACAACACCTTCCCATATGCTCCTTTGAATAGGGAAGCAAGGATATGGTTGCGCATAGTCTACTCTTGCCTAATTACAGGGACCCAGTACACTAAGATAACACGAGATAGAGTGTGCTTGGTATGTGCATTGATGACGAATATCCCTATCAATATTGGGGCAATTATTCGATCTACAATGCGGAAGGCCAGGCTACACAAGCGGTCCCACTTCAGCTTTGGCAACCTATTGACTGCAATACTAAGGAAGGAAGACATCAAAGAGGAACCGACTGATCATAAACTCCCACACAACCCAAAGAAGGTTGACCTCATGAAGGTTAAGGATGCTGAAACTACACATGGCGTCAACCTTACCACTTCAGAAAGGCATGCTCGAGATGAGAGTTTCTTTCGCCATCTTTATGGCATGACTCGGTTTACAATGATGAGCGGAGGTCGTGTTCCAACTGCTGCAGAGCTCCAACAGCTGGATCATGACTATCCAATGAATGTGCATGCAAGGGAGATGTGTGGAGTAGGTGCATATTTTGAGGAATCTCTTGATGACGATGTGCCAACCGATGATGATCGATGAATGCCAGACTCCGATGTGGAGGAGAATTCTGATGACGATGACTCCTATGATGATTCTGACGAAGGGGGTATGACCCCCGACATAGAGGAGGAGTCCGACTGACCAGGTTCTTTGTATTTATTTTCCACTGAGGGCAGTGTGTCCCGTCTAAGTGTGGGGTGGTGGTATTTGTATACTATACTCCTTTATCCGCATTTGCATTTATGTTTGTTTGTTTGCTTAGCTAGTTTGTTTGCTTAGCCTAGTTTTTTTTTCATTTTTCGTAGTTAAAAAATTTTTTTACTTAACTTTGCATGAAATTATTCTAATAGGCAGCATGAGATTATAACAAGAGTTTGTGCTAAAATCATGACTATTGAGATATTTAGGCTCTAATTGTGACTCACTATGTGATATTATTTGATTTAATTCATTCAACTGTTTGGACAAGAGTCTATACTGCTCCCAATAAAGTCGACCATGCGCCTTGTGTGTGTGAGATAATAGTATATTCTATGTTTGTGGCTGATGCTAGAACTTGCCTAGTGTGTGTGTGAAGCGAAAATAAAGAATGTGAGTTTAGGAGATGATTTAGGCATTTCTTTGGCAACCTATAATTGTTTACCTTTGTTTTACCTACTCGTGGACATTATCCTAGTTAACCCCTTTTGAGCCTTAAGCCTATTTTCTTTGACAACCTCATATGTAAGCCTAATCCATTTTTTTAAGACCATAATTTGATCCAAATTCCTAAGTGTTTTAAAGTGTAAAGTCATGTGACAAAATAAGAGGAAATTGGGTGAGTATGATGTTTTAGAATGTATTGGTGCTTGAAGTCGTTATGAAAAAGAAGTGCTATCATAAGAGGTATGTTAAAAGAAAAAAAAAAGGGAAAGGAAAACTGAAAAGTTAGTTATGTTCAAAAATTGAAAAACAAAAGAGGTGACAAAGGGAGGTAGATTAAAAGAAAGCAAAAAGGTTGTTTGAAAATAAAGTATTAATGGCATAATGTGATGTATTAAAGCGCTTAGGAACATAGTCACTATTTCTGGCCAAAATAGTCCTACCCGTCCCTTAGCCTACATTACAACCTGTAAAAGACCTATTTGATCCTAAGCTTAGCATTCTGATATTTAGTGGAGCATTACACTAAGGGCAAGCCTATGGTCATCAGTTGCAACATATGAATTCTTTGTGAGAGTGAGAGCAAGGATAATCCTATACCCATGTTCGATAAATATACTATACTTGTGAGTGATTATGGGTAATATATTGTGATACACACATGGTTGATGAGTTTTGGGTAGTCGTGTATGATTCTTTGTGCCTTAAACTTTTTGAACACAAATTGACCATCATCACGAGTCTATGTTAGAGGTTGAATTGTTTTTACTAATGATCAGAAAACTACGCTTTGTTAATGATTGTCGTGCCTGCCTTGATGAATATTTTGTTTTGTTACTGTGAAACCCTAAGTAGATGTTTAGATGGACATGATAGTTTGTTCGAGGACGAACAAAGCCTTAAGTGTGGGGTGTTGATGATAGGCGAATTTACACGCCTAAAGTACTATATTTTACCCATATTTTAGCTAAGTTTTGAGGACAAAATATATAATTCATGCACTTTTAGTCCTTTTTCCTGTAATTGAGCTAACAAACGTGATTAGCAAGTTTTCAGGTATAAATGATGCAGATTTCAGCATTTTATGGATAACTTGACGCCAAAGAAAGCTTCACGAAAGAAGGACGGGGAATCTTGGACGCCAAGGACCAAAAGTGGCGCATGGAAAATCTGTCTCGGGCAAAAACAACAATTCTGAAGACTTTGGGGACTAGCAGTAACTTATTAGGATTAGGATAATAATACATTAACCTAGTAGGATTGGGTTAAGTAATGCATTAGCTTAGTAGGAATAGGACATGAGTATTATAAATACCCTATTCTGCTAGAGATTTTTATTCATTCTTCCATTAGTTACAAACAATTCTTCTATTCTTCTACAACTCTTCTTCTAATCCTTCCATTAATTTTACTTTTTATTCATCTATTCAATTCTTAATTTCCGCAACAAGAGAAACGTTACTTTGCAAAGAAGTCACGCCTAACGCCATACCACACCTCACTACACGAGATCTTTATTGTGGTACAATGATAATGTCTATTGTGATTTTCTTCGCACTCATGGGTAACTAAACTTCTCTGTTGGGGTTATGAAAGCCTTATGAGATACTATCTAAGGCTATGAGTTTGTGAATTCGTGACACGTGTGTTGCTTATATCATTATTCTCTCCATCTTAATGCAAATTCTTGTGGCTGCAGACGCATAGAATAACGCCAGTATAGCATTAACTTGTTCGAAAGAAAAGTTATATGTCTGGAAAAGAGATAATGTCAAGGTAATAGGGTCCCATCCCCTATTAAAAAGTTAGTGTCGTAACTGGATTAACCTCTTGGAGAATTTGTACCGTTAGATTCGTTGTAAGCTCGAAAGAGTTACAGTGAAATAGTCCTTGTTTAGGTCAAAAGACGCTTGGATTTACCATCGAATACAATTCTCTATAAGCACATGCATGTCTGAATTCCGCACAACTCATAGCCAATAGAGACGTACAACTCAAAAGGTGGACATAACCCCAACTTCTCAATTCTCATTGTTTTACATCTTACCAAACATTCTTTCTTTTTACTTTGCTATTTTCCGTTTTTACCTTATTACTTTGGTTACATTACTTGCACGACAAAACTCCCCCCTTTTTACGAGACTTGCACTAAAAGTCTAGTAATCTTTGCTTACTTGTTGACCAAGCTATTCCCTGTGGGATCGATACCCAACCCAGTTGGGTTATATATTTGACAACGACCGTTTTACACTCCTACGAGAGCTGTAGATTGAGCGTTATCACTCTCTCAAATCTCAATTCTCAAATATTCTATATATTTCCTAAAGTGCTCAATTTAATTTTTTAATTTTACGATTACAAAGTATGAGTGGAAGTTTCTAAAGTCGCAACTTTTGGATACTTCCAAAATTTGGTATTGTCATTCCATCTCTTGCTTTTAATTTTTAATTAGTTTATTAATTATTGAATATTTAATTTTATTATATTTGTGTTTTGAATTTTTTTAGTTTGATTTATATTATGGATAAATTAAGAAATATTGCCACTAAAAGAGTAAAATTTTTTAATCCCGAAAGTGGTAGTGGTATTAAAAAATGAATAACTAGCGGTAGAGGTACTTCAAGTTGTAGATATACCTGTGTGCCTTCGACTCCGGTATCGCTTAGTCAACCTTTTAAGGAAGAAGTAGGTTTAGGTGCTCACGATATGGATTTTGTAGAAGCTCAGAAAAATTACGGTATAAAAGAAGAAAATGAAGTAGATGTGGTTGATTTAGATGAAGATGATGAAAATATTGGTGAGACACTCGCAGTAGGAAATGCTAACGTTAGATCTGAATCGGTTAATCGCCCTCCCCATCCTTCCTATGCCCCAAGAGCTCGTAAAACAACTAGTATTGGATGAAATTTTTTTACACGTATATCAGATACTGAGGTGCAATGTAATATTGTCAACAAATATATAACTATAAAAGAGGAGGCAAGCAAGGGGGTACGGGTACATTAATGAGACATATAAGTGATAATCACGAAGGAGAGTTAAATATTGCAAAAGGTGGTGCAGATGTTGGTGGGCCAACACAAACTAGAATGGATCCAGCAACTGGTCAGGTAATGAAGAAGTAAAATAAAATTAGGGACCGGGAAGAAATAACAAAAATGGTAGCTGTGGGTTGTTTGCCTTTCGGTTTTCCTTCTTCTGATGCTTTTATTCATTATATTCAAGTAATTTATTGTCCTATGTTTAATGGTATTCCTAGAAGTACTTGTCGGGCCGATATTCTTAGACTTCATTCACAATATTATTTTTATTTATCTACATTGTTAAAAAATATTCAATTTAGAATGGCTCTAACTTCTGATCTTGGTCGTGCTGTTAATAACAATAATGATTTAACCATTACTTGTCACTGGATAGATAGTAATTTTACTATGCAAAAATGTATTCTAGCTTTTTTGTACGATGAAGATCGTAAACACACTGTAGATTTTATTGCTGATTCGATTGCTAATATTGCAGAATTTTATGGTTTTGAAAATAAAATCTTATGTATTACTTTTGATAATCCTTCTAACAAACAAGACTGCTATTAGAAAGTTAAAAGATAAGTTATCTCTGCCGTTACCTGAAATATTTCATGTCAAGTGTGCTTGTCATATATATAATTTAATTGTAAGAGATGGTCTTGAGTTTTTTGAGCTTTATAAAAATTCATCTTGCTGTTGGTTTTATTCAAGGAAATAATCGAAGAAAAAAAATTAGAGAATTAAAACTTAAATGTGAATAAAATGGACTTGCACCGATATTGATACGTGAGGAATGTGATACTAGATGGAATGCTACGTATGATTTTTTAAAAACTTGTCATAAATATAGAGTTCCTATTATACTAACTTTTAACAAACATTGTGGTTTATTTGCTGATTCGACTGATTGTATGCTACATGATTCTGATTGGGCTGTAATTGATGATCTTGTTAAGTTTTTAAATTTTTTTTATATAGCTACGATTGAATTTTTTGGTGCTTATTATCCTACTGTTTGTAATAATTTTGCATAAATAGCTGATATTTCTGGTTTGCTCAAAGAATATAAGAATAAAGAAGGTTATGAAGAAGTTGTTGGTGTTATGTTTGCTAAATTTAATTTATTTTTTTCGATTCTCCCTATTTACTTGGTTGGTGCTATGCTAAATTCGTGTATGAAATATAATACTATGTGTCACTTCAGTACTCTTATTTAGTCTAACTTAGAGATAAATACTAACAATTATTTTGATGATGAAGAACAAGAACAACCAGATTTGTGGATGGCTATGGTTGATGTGAACGCTTACATAGATAAATTATATAACCATTACGCTGATTTACTTGATTTAGCTGTACCGATAAATATCACTCCAACTGTCACTCCTCATCCTCTCGAGGAGCCATTATCTTCTAAAAGGCCAGCACATAGTGATTTTCCTGATTATTTTCATGATTTAAATTGTTGGAATAGTATTGAGGCGGGAGCTTACACAACAATTTATCGAGAAGAGCTTAAGTATTATCTTCGAATGCCAATAGAGGATAGAAAACGATGGATCAACATGTTGGATTGGTGGAGGAATAATGAAACATAATATCCTGTGCTTTCAGGATTAGCTAGAGATATATTGAATGTTCCAATGTCAACCGTTGTATTGGAGAGCGCTTTTAGTCAGGTACGACAATAGCTTGGACACAACCGACACTCATTGGGAAACAATGCTATGAATGTTCTAGTTTGCCTTAGAGATTGGATTAGAGCGGAACGAAGAAATCAAGAAATTGAGGAGGAGCCTAAAGACGAACAGAAACTTGAAGAAATTATGACTTCAAGGGAGAACTTAGCAGAATCAAGTCCAATGCATGGTTTTGCCCCCACTGATTTTGACTATCCTCTGCAAGTTTCCGTTAATATTAACATGAATAAGTTGAAAAAAATGATACAAAATTTGTAGATTTTTCATTCATGCAAATTATAAATTTTGGATCATTTTGCAATCAATAAAATTCAACATTCATTCACTCCTCTGCCCTTACTTTGTAATTTTTTCCATTTAATGATTTAAATTGAATTTCTAGTTTAAATAAAATACTTAGTTTTAGTATATTATTAATTTACTATCAAGTATTATTAATTTATTATATTAAGTAGCATATGTTTTATATAAAGTAGTACATATATTGAATGATACGTATATATGTGTATATATTTTCTATAGACACTAAAGTAGTATATATTTAACGTATACATGTGTATATGGTTTATAAATTAGTATATATATCATTATATTGTAGTATATGTTTTATTTAAAGTAGTACATATATATTGAATGATACGTATATATGTGTATATATTTTCTATAGACTATAAAACAGTATATATTTAACGTATACATGTGTATATGTTTTATAAATTATTATATATATCATTATATTGTAGTATATATATTGTAGTATATATTTTATTTAAAGTAGTACATATATATTGAATGGTACGTATATATGTGTATATATCTTCTATAGACTATAAAGAAGTATATATTTAACGTATACACGTGCATATGTTTTATAAATGAGTATATATATTATTATATTGTAGTACAGTATAACCTCGAAAAATTAATACTGTTGGGACCGACAAATTTTATTAATTTAGCGAGGTATTAATTAATCGTATAAATTAATAATTATTAATTTATAAATTATATACTTTTTGGGTCCATATTATGAATGTACCTAGGTGTACGTGAAAACTAATTTCTACATTGACTATTAATTATGCATACTTAACCAAATTCATGTATTTTTGCTGATACATTTTCAATATTCTATGTATATCTTAATAAAATATATAAATCTACTTAATTATTAATGTAGTTACATGCTACATTCATTAAAATGTATAAATCCACTCAATTATTAATGTAGTTACACGTACATACATTAACTAAGTTACTATATAAATAGATGTATTATGAAAGTCTTCAAATCAAAAAACAAAAAAAATGGCTTCTCATCTCAAAGGTGTTAAACAATCAACCATGACTAATCGTATACGTAGAGAACTGTGTGAGTATAAACAACAAAATCTAGCATGCACTCAAAAGCAATTGCAACAATGGGTGTTAGAGAAGTTTAATTTGCAAGTGAGTCAAGCCACAATATCAAACACGATCAAGAGGTCAGCAGAGTATCTATCAGCAGCCGACATTCCAAAAGATGAGGCTAAAAGACATAAAGATGCCAAATTTCCAGAATTAGAGAAGGCTCTGTTCGAGTGGTTTATTCATTACCAAGAGCGTGTTAATATGAATGGGGAACTAATTGTAACGAAGGGAAAAGAGCTTCTAAAAAAGATGTATCCCTTCGATACACCTGATTTTTATTTTTCTCAAGGCTGGCTAGAGCGTTTCAAATCTAGACACGATATCAAGCAATATCGTCGTTTTGGAGAAAGTGGATCAGTTAATATGGAGGCCATGGAGAGCAATTTACAGTCCATCAGAGAGAAACTTGATCAGTTTGCTAAGAAAGATGTTTTCAATATGGATGAAACTGGATTGTTCTTTAGGCTACAACCAGATCATTCTCTTGCAACGAAGCAACTTGAAGGTAAGAAACAAGATAAAGAAAGACTTACAGTTGTTATTTGCTGTAATGAGGATGGTTCTGAGAAAATTCCTTTATGGATTATTGGGAAGTATTTAAAACCACGTTGTTTCAAGAATGTGAATTTGGGAAGCATGGATTGTGAATATCGAGCCAATAAAAGAGCATGGATGACTGGGATTCTATTCCAAGAATATGTTCAACAACTTGATGCAAAAATGGACGGCAGGAAAATTCTTTTAATTGTTGATAATTGTCCTGCTCATCCAAAAAATGTCGAAGGTTTGAGAAATGTTGAATTGTTTTTTTTACCACCTAACACAACATCAAAGATTCAGCCTTGTGATGCAGGGATCATAAGAGCTTTTAAGATGCATTATCGTAGGCGATTTTATCGAAATCTTTTGGAGGGTTATGAAATTGGGATCTCAAATCCAGAAAAGATTAATGTTTTAGATGCAATGAATCTTGCAATCTCGGCATGGAAAATGGATGTCAACTCAAGTACAATTGCAAATTGTTTTAAGCATTGTAAACTTAGGTTGTTAGATGATGAATCCTCGGAAAATCAAGAACAGTTGAATAATGATGGCTTACAACAATTGCAGAATCTAATCAATGGATTGAAGTATCGAAATGCAATGAATGCTGAAGATGTTTTGAATTATCCAGGAGAAAATGATACGAGTTTTGAGCTACCTACGGATGAACAAATAATTGAGAGTGTTATGGAAACACATAAAGAAGATGAAGTGGAAGATGATAGTGTGGAATTAGAACAAGTTTCGCGCAAAGATGCTCTGAAAGCAACAATCACCTTACATCACTTCCTTTTGCAATATGAGAAAACTACACCTGATATTCTTAATGCAGTAAGAAGGGTTAGAGATGAGATTCAAGGTGATATTAATTTCAAGAAGAAACAAACAACATTAGATTCATATTTTCAGAAACCTGTTTAGTTTACTTATGTATTATGTATGAAATATTTTGATACAGATGAATTATTAATTTATATATCAAATGGGATCTATATGAATTTTTTTTTGTATTATCTTATAAATTTAGCAAATTGTTAATTTACCACGTTGATCCCGACTCGGGACCGAAGAAAATTATTATTTTAGCGAGGTTATTAATTTATCGAGTATTAATTTATCGAGGTTATACTGTATATGTTTTATTTAAAGTAGTACATATATATTGAATGGTACGCATATGTGTGTATATATTTTCTATAGACTATAAAGTAGTATATATTTAACGTATACACGTGTATATGTTTTATAAATTAGTATATAACTATATATAGTGTGTGTGTATATTGTAGTATATATATTGTAGTATATATTTTATTTAAAGTAGTACATATATATTAAATGGTACGTATATATGTGTATATATCTTCTATAGACTCTAAAATAGTATATATTTAACGTATACATGTGTATATGTTTTATAAATTAGTATATAACTATATATTTAGTGTGTGTATATATTGTAGTATATTTTTAGGTTCTATTTTTCAAATCTTATAATCTAAGGTATGTGGGACTTCTCTAAACATCATGGGCATAATTTTTCTATTTTTTTATTACATTAAATATTTCCAATAATATTTATAAAGAAAGGATTTGAAATTGTTTGAAAAGTATATGTCATGAAGATGTTTTGAAGAAATTGTATGTTGTCTTGAACCGTCTATTGTGAATTTTGAATATAACAATATATTTATATTTTGGGGTGCAATGCAAGTTTGAATGAGAGCATGAATGATCAAAACCTCCTCTTTTATCATGATATTTTCGATTTATATTGTTATAGGTTGTTTAAAGGCATGAACTTTCTAAACGAAAAACTAATGGGTGAGTGCTTGTTTAATGATCATGGAAAGGTATTGTTTATGACATATTGGGAATGTGTTTTCACATGATTAATGCTCGTTGTGTCAAATTAACAATCTTTCTTGGATTTTAAGTAATTACAAATATGAGGTGACCACCTATTGATTTTATAATTGGGAGGAGAATGTTTTGGTAAATATTTGAATGAAAAGTCTATTGCATAACTCTCTCTCCTCTAATGTTTAAAAGCTAGGATGGTCATGAATATATTAATAAGTGAAAAAAGTCACAGATATGATGTGATGTAATTTGATTGAATTGCAAGTCAGGGTATGATGATACTCGATGATTCCATGCCCTTAACAAGATAGTGTTGAATGTACAAAAAATATGAATGTATTTTCGTTAAAGAACTAAAAAGTGGGCTTAAGAGAGCTAGTAGGTTACCCTAAGAAGGCATTTGAGCGCAAGGGCTCATCGCCAGAAATCATAGTTACCGATACGGGACTTATGATATATGATCCTACATGATATGACATTTTTAGGATATATCACATCGAGGGGTTTCCTGTGGTGTGCTCACATGGGGGGTATCACTACTCTAATCCTAGTAGCTACTTGGATTGGAGGCTTGGCCGCCGAGCCAAGGGAGGGTTCCACATAGCCCGTGGAATTTCAGATTTGTAGGTTGTACCAACTAGCTCAGAAGAATAACAAAGAGTAAGTCATGGTTTCAAAGAAGTGTTTTGGAGATCACTAAAGTATGCCCATGTATTTTTACTTACGTATTATGGTCATTATTTTTATGAAATGCTCTCATCTATTTTGTATTAAAATCATGCTATTTTGAGTTGTTTCACATACCATTACGTTTGTATTGACCCCTTATATTTCAGGATCTGAGGCTCAGTCCAGGGGTCCCGTCAAACCGTAGAATCTTTAGACTGAAGTGTGCAGTTGGTGGGCCTTCTTTATTTTGGAAAGCCTGTTGCTAGAGTATTATTTTGCATTTTAGTTTTGGGTCCGACTGGGGGCCTTGTCCCAGTTATAGACAAGTTATTATATTTTGATGTATTAGAGATTTTGCAGATTGAGATGGATATTGTCTAGACGTTTATTAATTTTATTCCGTATTGTAAAATTGAACTCAGAGTATGACAATGATTTTGTCTATTTATTTCTGTATTTATCTTTATTATATGTGAATAGTGTTTGTGATTATCAAATAAAAAAGAAGCATTCGTGCCTCCACGGTTCGTGATGCTCGCACGACCAGGGCCTCGATTCGGGTTGATAAAAATAAAGAAGCCCCTAAAATTTCCCTCTCGACTTTGGATCTTAGCACCTAAAGAGTTGTGACAAACTTAGTATCAGAGCATGGTTCATGGTCTCAGGGAGTCTACAAAATTACATCAGGTAGAGTCCTATTAATAGGTGTGTAGCGCGCCACACTTATAAGTAAGAGGCTACAAGGCGTTTAGGAATGTTTCTCTTTCTTCATGTTCTAGTTTGTGGTATGGAGTCAGAATATTTCTCTTTCATACTCTAGTTCGTGCTATGGTGTCATCCATACGAAAGTAAAGCTATACTAATTCTTTTCTTACTTTGATGTTCTTAGATATGTCTCATTTCTGAGGTGATTCAAGTACAAAAGCTTAGAATCCAAATGGTGTGGTCTTTTTATTATTGAGTCATAAAAGATTATAAAATTATGTATGGAATTGAGAGGAGTTAGTTGGTTCTTCAAGGTGTATTGATTCTAGTGTAAACTTTGATCTTAATGAAATCGTGTTTTTCAGCCTGAGATATTAAGTGTGTCTAGTCCCTTTCAAAATTCTTGTTACAGATGTCATGCATAAAGGGAATGATGTGTAGCAGAATGTTGAAACTGTATTTTCACCCAAGTAGTAGTATTTGTTAAAGTGTCATGACCTATTGGTAGTGAGATTGGGCCAAGAAGTTGGTGATATGAAGTCACAAGGTTAGAAGTCATAGTGAGGGTGACTTTTGTGTAAATAAATATTTTTAGTTATATAACCGTTGATTGAGAGATGATTTATCATTTTATAGTGATAGATTAATATAGTAGTAATATTTATAGATTGTAAGGTATTCGATAGAGGAAGTGTTTGGCTGTGATTATTATCTATTCAAAAATAGGGAAAGATCTCATAATAGATAGTTGTGGTGGGTATAGAAATCAATTATAGGTTGTAAATGAAGAAGGAATAGATTAGTCAATAAGTTGTAGGTAAAGACTCATTATTGTTTATTGAATTTTGAAGGTCATTTTGATGTACGAATGGGTAAGTAAAATGATGTGAGAAATTAGAATATGTTGATAAGATTGAAATGGTTTGTATTATAAGACTGAGGTCGACAATCCTTCTTATGTGACTGTACCCCTTGATTGTCTTTTCACTAGTAGTTGTAAACTAGTATTGCTGGCGAGAAGACATGTAGTAGATTTTGAGGTGAAGTTGTAATGCCATGTAGGGGATTTGATTGTAGGTAGTAGCTAGGTGAAATGAGGTGTTTGGGTTGAATCTCCCAATCTTATGGACTAGTATAAGATGTTGCATGTTTCATCGGTGGTACGTAATTGTTGCTAGACTATAGGCTTGAACTTTAGATGCAAAATGTGGTGGCAAGAATAGTATCTTAAGATTAATGATGTATGTTTTGTGGGAATGAATTAGTAAGCTTGATGTGATTTGTGAAAGAGTCTAGGTTGATAATTTATGAAAAGTTTAACTGGTAATTATGAGGTATATGTGTATATGAGGACTAGTGTTAAAATGATGAGTTGTGGGTGAGTTATTAAGTGGATAAGAGCATAAGTATATAAGAATAAGTTTCCCCTGGTAGTATGGCGTTAGGTAAGATTTTATGATATAAGTTATGTGATTAACAGTCTAACATTAAAATGTTAAGTAGTAGAGAGTGAATTTTTATATGATAAGGAGTGAGGATATGTATGCTTATGAGACTGTGAGTTGTAGGTTGATGACGATAGAGGATAGTGAAAATTACGAGTAGCGTTCTTGGAAAGCAATGCCTTTAGAGTATACGTAAAATAGAAAAGTTTAGCATTTATGTGTATAAGTGTTTTGTGTACCTAGTTTGTGTTCTTGATATTATAGTATGGAGAAGTCTGGTGAGTTGTTGTACGGTGTTCGGTAGAGTTGAATTGAGGAAATATATGTCGGCATTATGAGCCATGGGTATGGTTTTACAAATTTTGTTAAGTTGTAAGTTACGTGATTAGAGGTGTATTGCGAGTATTCTAAGAAGTTGAAGATAGAGTGTTAAGTATTTAGAAGCGTGGATGTCTATGCCCATAATAATGTTAGTCATAAGTTGGTGACTTTGGAGTTAGAGAAAGTTATGATTAGTATCCCTGAAGGGGGATGACCCAGAAAGAATTTAGTGTCTTTATGTAAAATTCTTGAAGAAAGTTTGTGTTCGTGTATATACCGATATCTCCTATTGTATTAAGAACTGTGGCTATAGATTGATGAAAGGTTCTATTCTCAAGTCTAGGAGGGTGACTTTGATCTAAGGGGGAGATTATGGATTAAAGTAGTTCCTGAATATTTTTGTGTGTGTCAAGTTTTAAGTAAGAATCATGTTAAATTAATTCCTATTCAATCAAGCTCCTCCTACTTTGATTTGAATGGACTTCTACCAATGTTTTATGTATTTATGTATTGCCTATGCCTAAGGTTTGAGCTCTCTATGTGACTCATGTCATGTTCTGATATCCAAACAAGGAGCAGTAGTGTCCCTCAGTGATCCAATATTCCAAGTATCCAAGCCATATATTATGTTGCTCATGATCCAAACCTGTGTTTTACAGCATGTTTGGTCCTAAGAAAACATGTTTTTGTATATCACTGAATTATTTTATGCCAGAATTAGCCAAAGCGATAAAGTTGTGCGAACTTATGACTATCTCATCTCTGAAAATGAGAAGCAATAGCTTCAAGTATCAATCATTGACTTTATGAAATACAACCTTATGTTATACAAATCATAAGATATGTGTACCCATGTTTCTTACCGTTGTATGTCCTAAGAAATCATATTGTATTGTGGTTATGCCGAACGATCCTTTACTTATGATCCAGACACTTGATATCTGAAGCAATCCATGTCTATTCTATTGTATCTTCACTTCATGCCCCTCCTTGAGTAGTACAATAAGTATAAGTTATGAATTGACGAGTGTTATATCTATTCGTGATGTTTTGGATCAGGTCCCTCAATGACCCTCCGTATGTCAGTATAACGGTGGTTGTGAAAGTATGGTAGTGTGTTGAGTGTGGGAGTAGATATTTTTAAAGACAGATATTTTTATGTGACTTCTAGAGCTAAGGTTATAGGAGAAGGGGGAAGAAGGAGATGAGCTTTCGTTACGTGAGAATGATTGAATTAGCTGGTCTTAGTTGAGAGATCAATGAAGTGGGTGTAGTAATGATAGGCTTAAGTTTTGTGATTGATGTAAACACAAATCAATGTATCGTATGGTTAGTATTCCTTGAATTAAGACTTGAGGTTGTTGGATTGTAGAGATAGGGTGAGGTGATTTCTTAATGTGATGTAGAGCACAGAGTCCCATAGTTTAATATAGCACCTCTTTCCTTTGAGTTGGGCTTCAACATAGAAGTATTATATGGTGGGACACAAACTCTTGTGTTTTGATATGTGATGGGTGAATTGTAAGTTGGAAGACATGTTGTATGTTAATTAATGTTGGGGCATAGATGAATAGTGTGTCTAAGTTTAAGATCCATTTGTTGTATCTTGTGAGGTGGAGAATGCTTATCATCCGCAAAATCCCATCTCATGATTGTAGCAATGTAAATCAGGCCTATTATCACCAAATAAACATATGCCTTATGTTGTGATGATAATGATTCATAGAACTCATGTGTAAGGTCATCCCTATGTAAAGTTTCATTACCTCATGCTTTGTGCTTACGCGTTTCACTAGGGGTTATCATGAAGCTCTTTTGATGTCTTTGCGTATTTTGTTAAGTAAAAACGTTCAATGCGAGGTTACGTTCGTTATTCCATACCTTTAGAGCTTCACCAAGTTCCTTTCCATCAATCAGGGACGAATGATCCTAAGGGGGAGATAATGTAACACCCCTTCCTTTTGGGCTAAAGTTTGAACCGTCTTTTCTACACGTATAAACACGAACCCAATAATTCTTTGTTAATATATATGTGATGATCAATCCTATAATGTTTGAATGCCTTTGACTATGAATTGAGGCCACAAAATTTGCTAAACCAAGGACGAGTTGAAAGTTTTCCTATCAGTTTGAGTTTTGGTAAGCGTCTAAACTTAGGTCAACTTCCATTGACCATAACTTTTGTATATAAAGAATTAGAGGGACTACTACATATCAAATGAAAAGTATTTGATTCCTCTTTCCAACGCCACCAGGTTCTCCTTAATTCGATATCAGGGTAAAAGGTTATGCTCATATTCCAGAGAGGTGTCAGTCGAGGCCGAATCGTGCAAAAAGTACATTTTTAGCGGGATATTTTGGTACTTTCCCTTCCCAGAAACCTCTCACACAAATTAAATAACACCTTAAATGTTATTTGCTCAAATATTATCAGTTTTACAACATCGAGATCCTCTTTTCACTCTAAAAAAAAGATCAAACTAGGGTTTCCTCCAAGAAAGGGAAATCAAGAATCAATCCTTAAGTTCAAGATTTCATGGGCATAATTTTTCTATTATTTTTATTACATTAAAGATCCCCTCATATTTATAAAGAGAGGGTTTGAAATTTTTTGAAAAGTATATGTCATGAAGTTATTTTGAAGAAATTATATGTTGTCTTGAACCGTCTATCGTGAATTTTGAATATAACAATATATTTATGTTTTGGGGTGTAATGAAATTTTGAATGATAGCATGAATGATCAAAACTCCCTCTTTTATCATGATATTTTTATTTATATTGTTATGGATTGTTTAAAGGCATGAACTTTCTAAACGAAAAACTAGTGGGTGAGTGATTGTTTAATAATCATGGAGTGGCACTATTTATGACATGTTGGGAATGTGTTTTCACATGATAAATGCTTGTTGTATCAACTTAACAATCTTTCTTGGATTTTAAGTAATTACAAATATGAGGTGACCACCTATTGATTTTACAATTGGGAGGAGAATGTTTTGGTAAATATGTGAATGAAAAGTCTATTTCATAACTCTCGCTCATCTGATGTTTAAAATCTAGGGTGGTCATGAATATGATAATAAGTGAAAAGGGCAGCAGATATGATGTGACATGATTTGATTGACTTGCAAGTCAGGGTATGACGATACCCGATGATTCCATGTCCTTAACAAGATAGTGTTGAATGTTTGAAAAGTATGAATGTGTTTTTGTTAAAGAACTAAAAGTTGGGCATGAGAGCTAGTAGGTTATGCGAAGAAGGCATTTGAGTGAAAGGGCTCATCGCCAAAAATCGTAGTTGCCGATACAGGACTTATGATATATGATTCTACATGATATGCCATTTTTAGGACATCTCACATGGGGGGATTTCCCGCAGTGTGCTCACATGGAGGTTATCACCACTCCAATCCTGGCGGCTACTTGGATTGGAGGCGTGGCCGTTGAGCCAAGAATGGGTTCCACATAGCTCGTGAAATTTTAGATTTGTAGGGTGTATCGACTAGCTCAGAAGAATAACAAAGAGTGAGTCATGGTTTCAAAGAAGTGTTTTGGATATCACTAAAGTATGCCTATGTATTTTTACTTACGTATTATGGTCATTATTTTGGTGAAATGCTCTCATCTATTTTGTATTAAAAGCATGCTATTTTGAGTTGTTTCACATACTAGTACGTTTGTATTGATCCCTTATATTTCAGGATCTGAGGCTCAGTCCAGGGGTCCGGCCAAACCGTAGAATCTTTAGACCAAAGTATTCAGTTGGTGAGCCTTCTTTATTTCAGAAGGCCTGTTGCTAGAGTATTATTTTGCATTGTAGTTTTGGGTCCGACTAGGGGCCTTGTCCCAATTATAGATAAGTTATTATATTCTGGTGTATTAGAGATTTCTCAGACTGAGATAGGTATTGTCTAGATGTCTATTGATTTCATTCCGTATTATAAAATTGAACTCAGAGTATGACCATGATTCCATCTATTTATTTCTGCATTTCTCTTTATTGTATGTGAATGGTGTTCGTGATTGCCAAATAGAAAAGAGGTGCTTAGGCCTCCACGGTTTGGGATGCCCAGTACGACCAGGGCCCCGATTCGGGTCGCGATAATATGTTTTATAAATTAGTATATAACTATATATTTTGTGTGTGTATATATTTTAGTATATATATTGTAGTATATGTTTTATTTAAAGTAGTACATATATATTGAATGGTACGTATATATGTGTATATATCTTCTATAGGCTATAAAGTAGTATATGTTTAACGTAGAAATGTGTATATGTTTTATAAATTAGTATATATATCATTATATTGTAGTATATGTTTTATTTAAAGTAGTACATATATATTGAATGATACGTATATATGTGTATATAATTTTTATAGACTATAAAGTAGTATATATTTAACGTATACATGTGTATATATTTTACAAATTAGTATATATATCATTATACAGTAGTATTATCTTGTACCCTATGTTTTATTTAGAGTATTATATATATTTAACTAACGTATAGTCGTATACACGATTACATGTGTAATTGTGTATATGCTTTTTAAATTCTTATGTAGTATATACTGTATATATAGAGTATATATATTGTTTAATGTATTTAAAATGTATATAGGTGGGTATATATAGTGTATATTGGAGAAAGAACATTTAATTGTTTTTGGTTTTGGTCGTTTTGACCAGATTTTAGACCGGTTTTAACCGGGTTTAGGTGGGTTGAACTGGGTTAGGTTAAGTAGGCCGGTCCCGAATTATTTTTAAAAAATTTACTGTTGGGTCCAAAATCGGACCGACTCCTTTAACCAAGCCCGGATCTGTACCGGCCCATAAATCGATTAAACTTGACGGGCCAATTCCGTGTTGACCCGACCAAACCCACTTAACAGCCCTATTAGGAAGGCAAAAGGGGAAAAAACAAAAGTTTTAGTCATTACTAACTATTGTCATGTCAAGCAAGGAATAGTATTAAATAGGTTGTATTATTAGCACTAAGATGAAGTATGCTAATATTAGTTATGATCTATTATTTATCTTTTTGATAAATTTTGGGTTTTATTAATTAAGAAAACAAATAGAAAGTCTAGCCAATTAGCCCAAAACTAACACAAAAAGAGATAAAAATCGGAGCCCAATTCTGGCCCATCCCCAGTCCCAAAATTTTTACATATAAATAGTGAGAAGGGACCTTCATTTCTATCCTAATCTTTTCCTTTCCTAATCCATGGAACACTTGAACAATGTCGCCAACGACCTTCAATACCAGCTTGCTCCTTCTTCTTCTGTGGGTGATCAATACTGTTCCCATCAATTTCCCATGTTTCTTCTTATTAGATTTCAAGAGTAAGTATACCACTCTTTTGTATCTTCAATATATACTGTTTTTATTTTTATTGATGTACTTTTCAGCTAAGTTCTATGGTGGATGAAAGTGGGGGTTCATTTATGTTACTGAGGGTGCTCGTTCAGGATGATGTCCTCCATTGCTAGGTATACTCATTTCAGTCCTAAACATCTTTTTCCTCCTCTTCTTATGACTGACCGATTTGATTTTGCAGGTGGAACTGTGGTGAAGTGCATAAGAAGCTTCACACTTTTGCCTCATGGTAATTGAGTCATCATTCAGGTTAATTGCTTCTAATTCAACCTTAGCCTCTCCCATTTTGCCAAATCCCTTTTGAAGGTTGTAATAGTCTATGCTAGTTAGAATTTCACTTTTTTGTTGCCCAAGAGGCTCTGGTAAATTCCGATCTTGTGAAAATACTATATGCTTTAGCCTTTCCAACCCCTTTAATCCTTAATAGATGAAACTCTCAAATATGGGCTCTGTAGTTTATTACTGTTTATGATCCCTCTACCTTGTACTTTCATGCTTTTAAAACTCTCATATTTGCAATTTCCTGAATGTATTTCATGATTAGCTAGATAATCTGTCAATTTATTCTCTTCTCTGTGAATGTGTTGTATAATAACTTCTTTGCCTTGAAGATTAACTTGAATTTCATCTATTAACTATGCAATACTCCACGGACAACCCCATTCCCCCAAATAAGACTTTCTGAATAAGCATTGAGTCTCTTTGAAATATAACTTGATTATAACCTACTTGTTGACAATATAACTGAATTTGTTGTATCCTCCACAAGTGCAGTTTTTGCATATATTATATCCCCATCTGCATTGCTTAGACAGAAAACATATGGACTTATACCAGGGTTACCTCTGGAGGCACCATCTGTGTTATACTTGACCCAGCCTAGAGGAGGAAATTCCCATAGTACTTTTCTAACCTTTACTCTTAACTCTGAACTGCTCTAGCTGATGTTAAATAGCTGGCCAATTTTCATTAAATTTGCATTTAGGTTTCCTCACCTTCAAGAGCATATGCATAGTTCCCACCATATTATGAATGAGTCTCTGCACAGAAATCTTTTTTCCTTCATGTTTGCTGCTATTTCTTCTTCTCTATAGCTCCCATACTATAGTTCTTGATAGAGGCTTCTAGTATGGTTTAATTCCCCTTTTTATATCATTTCCCCACCATAGCATTATAACCTCACTAAGTTATAGCCCTTCAATATTTATACCTGCAAAAGAACAAAAGTAGGACCAAGTTTTGTTAGTAATGGTACTTCTCAGGAATACATGTGCCATAGTCTTATGCTGTAGATTCTGACAAAACCAACATTTTGAAATACCTTAAATTCCTCATCTCCTTATCATATCATCCACTGGAAGTTTAAACTTCCATAATCTCCACATTAGAAAGGATATTTTGAAAGGTAATCCTTGAATTCATTATTTAATTTGGTATATTCAAGGGGAGTTCTGTGTTTAACCATGTCTATTCATGTATTAATAATTCTAGCATTGCTAATATTATGAGTTGCATTGTATTGATTATACACTATACATAATATCAAGAAGAATATTAATTAATGCATGTATTAGTTATACATACACTGAAAATACGATCAAACAAGATATTAAATAATACCAAACACTACAAAAGTTTATCTATTGATCCCGCTACTAGAAATTACCCCTATGGCAATGGTTCAAACACCGTTGCAATAGATACAGAAACCATTGTGATAGAGCTACCACAATGGTTTAGCAGGTGTTGCATATATGAGCATTGCAATTGATCTATCATAACAACTTTTGCAATTGTTACAACAACCGTTGCAATAGAGAGACCTATTGCAATGATTTCCTTAACTCCTATTGTGACACTTCATATTATCTATAGCAACGATTAAGAACCATTGCAATAGACTATATTGCAACGATAGAAAAGCGTTGCAATAACCCTATTGCAATAATTTTTGAATATCTACTGCAACACTTATTGAAACACTTTTTAACTATCTATTGCAATATTTTTTGACACTTATTGCAACGATTTTTGAATTTTTTGTAATATTTTTTGCTACCCTATTGCAGCTATTGTAATTAGCTATTGCAACTATTTTTGTCACCTATTGCAACGATGAATATATATATATATATATATACACACACAAAATTAAGGGAGCAGAGAACGTGAAGTCCTTCAACATAGATTCATTACAAAAAAAAGTTTAATCGCAAGTTTTTTCATATATAACACAAAAGAACTTTGGTATTCTATATTTTGTCAATGGTACACAAAAATGACATTTCTTAACATGTTTGTGAACTACATACTATGACTACCAGAGCCACCATTGAGGATATCTTCAAGTGAGATATCGCTTATTTCCTTTCTGCTAAGTGATGGTTCCACTTTTTTTAGAGTATCTTTTGATAGTGTTGTCATTACAGCTATACATCTGCAAATAGGCCAACATACTTAGGAGTTAAGAATATAATAAAATGGAATAAAAATGATACTTAGAACCAGAAGCAAAGAGGTATGTTAGGATGATGCTGATCTGGTGTTACTGATTTAGTTGACAAATACAACTGATAAAGTTTATGTCCAACAATTCCCTTGTGGAAGTTATACTCATAAAGCCAAGTGCCTCGGGAGTAGATATCAGGTCTCTACTATAAAACATATCTATATTGATAATTTGAATAAATAAAGTTATTGCAATGTGTTGATTCAGTATAATTTGGTGTTTCTTGAATGCCAGTTATAAAAGAAACGAGAAGTAACTATTCACAGCTAAAGCACATTACGTTAACTCACACCGTTATTCGTAAACCTAATGCAACTAAGTTTTCATAAACTTTAATTAGATCAGTACTAGATACAACGATGACTTTGAGACCATTGCTTTTACCCTTTTGTATCATACCACCAAATTAATGAAAAGCGACAAAAAGCAGAAAGAGCAAAAATATGTAGTCAAGTTGCATCACAGGTTATACATACCTGAGAAATAAGTTCAAAGGCACCAGGGAAACCTATTCCAGAATTCAGGTTTGCATACTACAAATGATTGCCAGTTTATCAATAAAATTGTCAGTTCTAGGGTCAGTTACCATGACTAAAAGAAAAGTGTTTTGAGAGTAGATATTTTTAAATATATCAAATTTCAATCACCTTAAAAAAATAAATCTCAAAAAACCTCTTATTTGTGGTCTCGAGTATCAAATCCTTCAACACCCTTAGTATAAGCAATACCACCTAAGAACTTTGCTTTACCTGATATATTTCAAGGGCAAAGGAACCCTCCAGCATTCGCTATGAACCACACATTGTATCAAATATTGGAAAAGATTACACTCATAAGAGAAAAAACACTTTCTGGGATCATTGTCACCACCTTTGTTAAATCAAACAACCAACTGCAGACACTTGACGTTTCTCTTCAGTATTTTAATACATTATATGTACAGTAATCTTGGGACATGTGACTTGGACATGCCAACTTAGAAGTTTTAGAATAGATGCACATGTGTAAATAGGATTTCTACAGTGCTATTTTTCAGCAATTTGTTATTTTGTTACAACAATATATATGAAAGCGCCATATGTCATACACTATATTTGCGAATTATCCAAATCTATTCTCTTTTTTTCACAATGTTTGTAATACCCCGTATTTCCCTAGCCAAGATTAACCCTTAGTACGTGGGTTATCCTAAATAATTTTTTTGAAATACTCAGTAATTTTCAGATTTGAGCCTGCCATTACATAGAAAATTCTATTAGCTTTCCAATGATATAAAATTCGCCTAAATCCGACAACCGGGTAATAAGTTATTGCAATTTTAATTTTCAGTCGTTAAACATCGTCACTCAGGACAATAGTGCATCGCAGAGTGTGTTAAAATAGCAGTTGTCAATTTCCAGTGTTGCTCTACAATATTAACGCATCGCTCCATAGGACCAGCTTACAATTGTCAATTTACAGTGTGCCAACGCGATTCCACCCCGTTACAGTGCACTTACAGTTCGCAAATAAAGTGCCAATGCGATACCACCGTATCGTGCCACTATGCAATTTACCAGTCGTCATTTTCCAGTGGCCCAGCAAGATAGCGGTGTGTCGCGCCAGGGGTCCAAATTGGAAAAATTTCATGAAAAATTAAGGTTGTTCCCAGGGTTAAAACAGTCTTTTTCCATAATTTTATTCCGCCCAGATATGGGATTTAAGCCCTAAAAATGTGTAAAACCTTTCATTATTCCTTTTCTCCAAAAATCAAAAGGTAGTTCTCTTTTATGAAAGCAAACCCCAGCTCTCAAGAATCAAGGTCAATCCCAAGAATTCCTACAAAAACTCATCAATTAAGGTATGATATATGTTCATCCATGGATCCTTACCTCCCATAGAGCCCAAGAATCCTTTCTCAGAATACAAGATTTATGATTTATGATTTATGATTTCCATGTTTGAGTTAGGTTGAATTCATGCTCATGATATTGTTTGAGTTTTAATCCATGATTTAGATTACAAGTTCCAAGAATTGATTCTAGTATATGTTGAATTACATGATATTCATGATAAACCCCTTAATTTGCAAGTTGATTGTTGTAACCATGTTGACCCTAAATGTTATGATTTAATGAACCAACTATACATCTCATGTGTTTGATAAATTGTCTATGAGAATGAAATAATGTCATTATAGCATACTAACATGTATTTCCCATTCATATACAAGTTAATGCATTACAAGTATTTGATGGAATGTCTTTATGAATGAATTATGACCAAGTGAACATTGTTATATTATTCAAGATTATGCTTTTCTTTACTCTTCATGCTATCGAGTCCTGGGGGTATTTAATACCTGACAATTTAGTTGTTTACCTAGAGCCAGTGTCAGTCACAGAATTATATCAATCATGTCATGATCAGTAGTACTCTCAGTTACATAACTCAGTAGATATTCAGTCAGTTATAGAACTTAAGAAAACTCAGTAATCTCAGTGAATTCAATCCAGTTCAGTCTAGTATAATAGTTCAGTGTCCTTCGATTGGGCATAGGATTCAACACCGAGTGAACCTAAGGATGGGGGCTCACCTACCAGCAGAAGGTGTGATCCTTAGAAAGCAATCCTTGTATTTCAGAACTACGTAGCTAGCGTAGATAGAGACATCACACCTGCCAGTTGAGGGTTGATGAGGTACTCTACCTGCCAGCAAAGGGTACCACCGTTCTCGTTTAGGGAACCTACCAGTAGAGGGTTACTCTTCAGCTTGTCTTTAACCGTGACATGGTACTGGCACCATCCCAATTGGGGTTACAGATTGGACCCCAGCTCAGTTATCTTATTAGTTTAGATTTAGGGCATGTCGGTTAGATGATTACCTACCACAGTTTCAATTTTAGTTTCAATCTTCAGAATAGAACTCAGTTCAGTTCTACAAAATCAGGACTGTCAGATACAGTCACTCAGTTATCAGTAATTTAGATCATCAGTGATCTCAGATTATCAGTTTATTCAGTTATCAATTATCAGATTCTATTCCAGTATACTTAGTCACAGTACACCCAGTATGTTCAGTAGTTATAGATCCTCCATGTATGCTAATCCAGCTCTTGGATATCATTCAGTTAGTTATTGTTCATACATATGAACTCATGCATTCAGCCCTACCTCATTTAGTATACTAGTATATTCCCACGTACTGACCACATATCCGTTTCTTGAGCTATGATGTTTCATATCATAGGTTCGGACGCTCAGGTTCCTAACTGCGCTTAGCTAGATTCAGCCAACAGTAGTAGATTTAGCAGTGAGTCCTCATCTATCGAGGATATACTTTCATTTCAATACTTCAGCTTAGCAGTATTTTAGTAGATGGAGTTAGTTGGGGGATTGTCCCATCAACTCCACTATCAAACAGATTCAGTTAGAGTTTTTTCAGATTAGATTTTTAGACAGTATTCATTTTTACAGATGATATATTTTATCAGTATTTTAGATGTTTTGAACCTTATGGCATTTCAGCCCATTATTCTGTATTTATTTCAGTGTTATTGTTCAGTGCTCACAGTAGATATCAGTCATGGGTTAGCTTATGGTCCTTCGGGGTCGTAAATATCATGTAGCATCCAGGGTGTATACTCGGGGCCTTACAATGTTATAGGCTCGAGGCAGGAAATCATAAGGGGAAAATGCACAGGAAATTATAACTGGCATGTCCTTAACACCAGATATATCTTCCTTATTTCTCCTAGTCTAGTGTGCTTCTTTAACATCTACTTCAGAAAGTTTGCAGGGGGATCTTTTACTCTGTTATTACACAGTCACTCTGTGATCAGCCACACCCAGAGTACCTAAATGTCTAGGAAATGGAAATGAAGAAGAGGAAAAAAAGAAAATTTCAAGATATGAGTTCTTAAATCCTAAAATATGAGGTGCATTTGATATTCAACAGCTGATCATGGCTAATGATTACATATAAGGATACTAGTAGGTAGTTTTGCATTTTGTTTTTCGTTACTAGTAGTACTAGTATTATTATTTCCGCAATTCTCATTCCTACTTTTCTATTACTACTTGTTGTCTCGTGTGCTTTGATTTTCTTACAATCTTGCTGCTTCATTGTCAGCACTTGATGGATATTGTTCCAAAGATATCATGGTCAGTCATTAAAATAAAGAGAGATACCAAATAGACACACTCAAATTTAGCTACAACCACACCTTCCTCATAATTGTCAACTTAGGATTCAGAGAAGCAAGATCACTAGCAGGGAGCCGGGGAGCACCAGTGACAAACTGACAGAATGCTTGTTGTTGCTCAGGAGTGAACTCTCCCATAATCTCTAGTAACTAAGAAGAATAGTTTAATACAAATTATCAAATTAAATAAATAGAAGTGAATGATGAAGAAAAACATCCTAATCATCGTTGCTTCAGGCAGTTTACTTTCACCAGCAACTGAAGAACAAAACATACATGAATAATGGAGGACTCTTGGACATGTACCCATGATTGAATTTAATGTGATTACTAGCATCTCAAGCTGCATGACAAAAAGAATATAATACCTTCAACCAAATATAGGAAAAATAGGTCTTATCATGACCGGCAGATTCATGAGAATAGATATTACCTTCCACAACTCTCTATGACCACATAACAGATAGTTCAACTCTGAAGGAAAGAATATTTGTACACTTAAATAGTCAAAAACCTGAAAGTTGTGGAGCCTAAAAGTTATTTATTATTATAAAATAATCTCTAGGTATATTTAAATTTCTAACTATAAAGAAACAACAATC
Organism: Capsicum baccatum var. pendulum; assembly: GCA_030864225.1. Taxonomy (NCBI): domain Eukaryota; kingdom Viridiplantae; phylum Streptophyta; class Magnoliopsida; order Solanales; family Solanaceae; genus Capsicum; species Capsicum baccatum. Next base: position 112,162,345 of record CM061555.1, on the reverse strand, counting down.
TGTAATAAGAAAATATCAGCTTGGAAGTCAGAGAAACTAGGATTAGTACTCCAAGAAGCCAAAACATTTGAAGAGTGGTTGTTGTTACTGGTAGTGCTAAGTAGTGAAGGAACATTAAGAATACAAAGAATCCTACCAGAAGTAGCTGAAGAAGAAGAATTCTATCTTGAAATACACACTTAACTACCACCACTATTACCAAAAGGTGAAGGTTAAGAAGGAGTTGAAGGTGAGTTTGAAGAAAAACCAAGTTCTTTACACACAGTCACTACACTTCTTTAATTGTGTCTTTGTTTGTTTATTTTTCATTGTTTTGGCTAACCCAGCAACAGTAGCTAAGCCTAGCTATCCTCATCAATATACAAATCTCAGCCTTTTACTTGGTCATATATATTATTGATTGACTATCTTGCCTTCCACTTAACCTAACTAACACTTTGATGACTATACATTTGTTGAAAGTTCAAGGGATTTCAAGATTATCAAATAAGATACAAACTACCAATTGTTATGATGCTCATTTTCCTGTTGAAAGTGATGCCAATTAGAAAAAAGGCTGACCTTGATTGTTACTACCAATAGATGGACAATTGATTTGTTGAATAACAGCCTCACATAAAAATTCAACATTTCTTTCATCGAAACACCACAAGATCCAAGTACAAACTTACTTAATAAATTCACCAACAAATGAAATTCAATAATCAAGAAGAAACAAAAGTATTGAAGACAAACTAGATTAAAGATGCCCCTTTTCTTCCTATTCTAACTGAGTTGGACTACAACAAGAAAAGGGAAAGAATGTAAAAGGGCATTTAAAGCAGCAACAATTAATGTCTATTCTGGAAAATTCCCCACGGTGGTATTAATTATACGTATCTATAGTTTAATATCACAAGATTCAGAACTCTTTCATATTCTCAGATTATGTATTGTACTTTAAAAAATAAGGTTTGTTCACCTTACCTTTACCGTACTTGTATCTTCCATACATGAATGCCTAATCTAAGAGGATAAAAAGTTCATAATCTGAGAGGAATGCTTATTGATCTGATTGCACATACTCATTCTGTGAAGAACATCCAATATATAAGAACAGTCAACTTTTAAAGAATGTTTTTAAGACAGAACAAAAGAAGAGCAGAAATTGAATAAGGTAGTCCTTTCTAGACCACTAAACTAATAATCTCCTGATGGATATGATGGAGCAAAAAAAGATATCCTTAAAACACTCGACATACTAATCTACCAAAGAAGGAAAGGTTGTAATGACTGTGCTTATATTGCTATGTAATTTATATTGCTCAACCAAGGTGGAAATAATAAACATTATAAAAACACATTGAGAAGGTGTCAACATTTACTAGCAACAGTAAGTGAAAAAATAGAAGAAGCTGAGTCTCTACTAAGCAGTCAAAAGGAGTACAGTGGTTAACATCAAACAATACATGAATGTTGCATCAAAGAATAATAAGACAATGCAAATTTGCTGAGATTTTGTGAATGATTTTGACTGTACACATTAAATATCTTGAAGGAAGATATCCTTACTCAGGCGTGCGTAAAGTCAATTTCCTCAAAAATTCCTATACTTTCCCCTCATTCACTAACTTTTATATTTTCCATGTTTATCTAGTTCAGTTTTAAGAACTTTAGTACCTAACAACAACAACATACAAGGTGGGGTCTAGGGAGGCATGCATGCAGCCCTACTCCTACCTTGTAATGGTAGAGAGACCATTTCCCATAGACCCTCGGATTAAGTAAAGAATGGCTTTATATTAAACTTACAAGGACCATCAAAACATAACATAAGAATGGCAATGCACTGGCTTATGGAAGGTGTCCAATCAGGGGATTCTTTGGTGTTCCTTTATTCTGGTCATGGATTACAACAAAGGAACTACACTTACAATGAAACTGATCATCATGATGAAAATCTTTGCCTATTAGACTTCAAAACACAAGGAATGATTGTTGATGATGAACTAAATGCAACACTTGTTGGGCATCTTCCTCGCGGCGCCAACCTTCATGCCATAATAAAGGCTTGTCATAGTGGTACTATACTGGATTTACCATATTTTTTTTGTAGAATGGACCTCAATGTCTCTTTAAAGATCTTCAGTATTAAAGGAAATGTGTGACATTTTTCTATATGCTTGTGAACGCAATTCAATGATAGCTCCTATAAAGACTTTTTTTCTAATAAATTTGTTAGTATAACAAAAAAGCAAAAGAATAACGACAACAAAAATTTTTTTTAGTCGAGGTGCATGCAAGCTGGATCGAACACCATGGTTATTAGAAAAATTAAGGACAACAAAATATATTAACAAAAGAAAAAGAAGCAATGTACAAACAATGTGACTACTGATCCAAATATGATAAAAATGCATCAAATCCCTTTGATGCGGAAACAAAACTAATATGGCATGTTCTGATATTCTTAAATGTTGTATCAGAGAAAATGACAGTTTTACTTTTCTTTTAAAGACATGTTTTTTAATCTAAAGCAGACCATTTATATCTAATAACCTTTTTCACGTCATTTATCAACCACAATAAAAAAAATAGGATCTAGATTCAGATGTGCTGGTAGTGCAAAGACACTAAATTAGGAGCAGTGACGTAGCAGATAATATACCAAACTAAGTTGCTTGGACTCTTCACTTTCAATGTCGCACCCGTGTCAAATTCTCCAAAAATACACTACTTTTGGCGAATCCAACACCCACTCGCTGGCATTTTTGAAGAGTCCGAGCAATATAGATACCAAATATCAATCAAAATGTAGTTTTCTGAATAACCAAAACATTTAATACACAATATCCAAGCAGAAAATTAATTTTCAACTTGCTAAAGAAAGCCATAGAAAATGTTTGTTGGAGGCTAAATAAATAAATTTGGAAACTTGGGTATATCTATTTGTTAACTACCTCAAAAAATAATGATTACCTTATCGAATGTAAAAACCCTATGTATGTGCTTCCCAGCAATGTTCTGTGAAACAACTACTTCTCTTTGGTACTAACTGCAAGTCACCACTTGTGAAGCATTATTCCACACTTCATCCTCACTAAACAGCCTATGATACATCAAACATCAACAAACAAATAGAAAATAAAATATTAACAAACATATTTATATAGTGTACGTCGAAATTTAAACATGTCCCCAATTATTTGGTCAACAATCAAAGTGAACGAAGAAAAAAACCCCAAATATATAAACTCAAAAGATTAGGTCAAAATTAACCTTAAAATCACCAAATTAGAATAAAATTCCAAATTTTCTCAGAAATTGAAGTGGTGGTCGAAGAAGCTTCAAAATCGTTTTTTGCAGGTGCGGTTAGGGGTGTTCATGGGTCGATTTGGATTGGTTAGTGGTTAAAACCATAAGCAAAACCAATTTAGTCAATTTTTTAATTTCTAAAACCAAACCAAATCACAAAAACAAAATAACCATCAGTTTGGTTCTTGTCGGTTTGGTTTGATTTTTTCGGTTATTGACTAACCTACTGATAACGCCCAAACTACAGCTCTCGTAAGAGTGTAAGCGGTTGATGTTAAATATAGAACCCAACTGGGTTGGGTGTCGAGTCCCACAGGGAATACTTGGTCACTAAGTGTTGCGACTATTAGTAGACTGTTGGTCGAAAATTCTACGGAAAGGGGGGATTTACTTGTGGCGTGAATTACTATTATTAAAGTAACAACGAAATGCTTTATTTAGTAAGATTTAATTACAGAGAATTATAAGTTAGGGTTATATCCACCTTATGAGTTCTACGTATCTATTAACTATGAGTAATGCGGAATTCAGACATGCATGCACTTATAGAGATTCGTATTCTAATGGTAAATCCTAGTGTTTCTCAACCATCAAGGATTATCTCACTTTAACTCTCTTGAGCCTAAACTGTATAACTAACGGTACAAATTCTCCAAGAAAGTTAATCCGGTTAAGGCATTAACGTGTAAACAGGGGTTGGTAGCCCTATTTTCTTGTCACACTCTCTTTTCCAAACATGTAACTTTTCTCTCGAACAAGTTAACAGTATAATGGCGTGTCCTTATGTTTGCAACCATAAGAATTTAATTAAAACGAAAAGAGTAATGATATAAGTAGCATACACATCACGAATTCACAAACTCATAGTAATAGATAGTATCTCACAAGGCTTCCATAACCCTAACAGAGAAGTTTAGCTACTCATGAGTACAACGGAGATCAACGAAGACATCATCATACCAGAGTTAGAATAATCTTCGCGATGGGATAATGTTTAGCATCAACAAGGGAGAAGAACGTCGTTCTATCCGTTGCTCAAGAAAGTCGTGTTTTTCTCTGTCTCAAACCTTACTGAACTTGTAACGTGAATAATGCTAAAAGTCGAATGAAGAAAAATCGAATGAATTCGAATGCTGAAAAATTCAGCAAATAAGGTTTTTATAACATCCTTGTCCTAGTCCTACTAGGTTACTGCTGCACCCCTAAGTATTAAGAAATACTGATTTTGCCCGGGACAAATTCTCCATGCATCACATTCAGTCCACAAGCTTCCAAAAGCTGCCTTCCTTCTTACATGAAGTTTTCCTTTGCTGCCCAAAGGTCCACAAAGTGCTAAAATCTTCATCGTTAATACCTGAAAATATGCTAATCACATAGGTTAGCTCACTTACAGGAGAATGGACTAAAAGTGCAAGAATTATATATTTTATCCTCAAAACTTAGCTATAACATGGGTAAATTATGGTGTTTAGGCATGTAAATACGCCCAACATCACCACCGCACACTTAAAGCTTTGTTCGTCCTCGAACAAAATATTATGTCCATGCAAACCTCTACTTAGAATTTCACAGTAATAGCACAAAATGTTCAACAAGACATGCACGACAATCATTAACAAATAGTAGTTTTCTTGATCCCTACTAGAAACAATTCAGCCTCCAACATAGACTCGTGATGATGGCTAATTCGTATCCACAAGTTAAGGCACAAAGAATCATACAAAACTACCCAACAATCTTCAACCATGTGTGTCTCACACAAGATATCACCCATAATCACTCACTCACAGTTTTGCATTTTTCGAAACATGGGTATAAGATTCTCCTTGCTCTCACTCTCACAAAGAATTCATATATTGCAACTGATGACCATAGGCTTGCCCTTAGTGTAATGCTCTACTAATATCATAATGCTAAGCTTAGGATCAAATATCTATTTTACAGGTTGTAATGTAGGCTAAGGGACAGGTAGGACTATTTTGGCCAGAAATAGTGACTATGTTCCCTAGGCGCTTTAATACACTACGTTATGTCATTAACATTCTCTTTTAAACAACCCCTCTACTTTTCTTTCATCTACCACCCCTTTTCACCTAATTTATTATTCAATTATAAACACAACTATCTTTTTATTTTTTTATTTCTGTTTTTTTTTATAAACACCTCTACGATAGCCATTCTTTTTCACAACAATTTCAAGTACCAATGCACTCTGAGGTATCACTCTCACCCAATTTCCTCTTATTTTTATCACATGACTCTACAATTTAAATCGCTTAGGAATTTGGATCAAATTATCGTCTTAAAAAAATGGATTAGGATACATATGAGGCTGTCAAAGAAAGTAGCTAAAGGCTCAAAGGGGGTTAACTAGGGTAATGTACACAGGTAGGTAAAAAGAAGGTAAACAATCACAGGCTGCCAACGAAATGCCTAAATCATCTCCTAAACTCACACTCTTTATTTCGCTTTACACACATACCAAGCAAGTTTTAACATTAGTCACAACACAGAATATACTATAACCTCACACACACAAGGCACATGGTCAACTTTATTGGGAGCAGTATAGACTCTTGACCCAACAGATGAAGGAATTAACCCATATACTTATCACACAGTGAGTCACACTTAGAGCCTAAACGTCTCAATAGTAATGATTTTAGCACAAACTCTTGTCATAATACCATGCCGCCTATCAGAACAATTTCATACAAAATCTAAAAAAAAAAAATCTAGAAATCTAAAATTTAGCTAACTAGACAAGAACAAGGACAAACAAGAACCAGAACAAGAATAAATATAGGCAAAGAAGTACAGTACAACATACAAATACCAGCACCCCACACTTAGACGGGACACACTGTCCTCAGTGGAAAATAAATAAGGAAAACCTGATTAGTTGGACTCCTCCTCTATGTCTGGGGTCATACCCCCTGCATCGGAATCATCATCAGAGTCGTCATCATCAGAGTTATCCTCCACATCTGAGTTTGGCATTCGGTGATCATCATCAGACGACACGTCATCATTGAGAGGTTCCTCAAAATGTACCCCTACTCCGCACATAGCCCGCGCATGCTCATTCATCGGGTAGTCATAATCCAACTGCTGGAGCTCTGCATCAGTTGGAACACGACCCCCACTCATCATGGTAAACCTCGTCATGCCATATAAATGGCGGAAGAAGCTTTCGTCGCGAGCATGTCTCTCTGCAGTGGTCAGGTTGACGCCATGCATAGTTTCAGGATCTTTAACCTTTGTCAGATCAACTTTCTTCGGGTTGTGCGGAAGCTTATGATCTACAGGTTCCTCTTCAATGTGCTCCTTCCTCAATATCGCAGTCAACAAATTGCCAAAGCTGAAATGGGACCTCTTGTGCAGCCTAGCCTTACGCATTGACGATCGTATCACCGCACCAATGTTGATGGGAATATTAGTCATCAGAGCGTACACCAAGCATACTCTATCACATGTGATCTTTGTGTACTGTGTCCCAGGAATAAGTCAAGATTTGACTATCCTCAACCATATACGAGCTTCTCTATTTAAGGAAGCATACGGGAAGGTATTGTGCCCACCGGTATCCTTGTGACGATTCCAACGTGCCATTGATATTGTTCCGCACAGTGTGTGTCTGATTGCCCTATACGGAGGTTTGTTATAAAGCTCCTTGAGCGGTGATGGATCTACAGATGGAAAACCCAGAAAAGTGTTGAAAAACTCCACATTCAGTTGCAAGACTTAGCCCCGAATCTTCACTTCACTTCCGGTAGTCTTTGGGAACCAATTAGCGTAGAATTCTCGCGTTAGATCAAGATTGCATTCTCCCATATCTCGGAAAATAAAATCAAGATGTAGCGCCATGATTTTAGCCAAAATGCGAGGTTCTCTCTTCGCTAGACTCTCCTTTTGTATCAACTCCACGTGAACATATTTTTTCACTTTGTTGTTTCTATACCACTCCTTTCCTTCCTCCTCTAAGACCCACTTTATCCCGAAAGTGCGTCGAGGTATTTGCAGCGAGGAGGATTCAGCTTGCTCTTTTCTTCCCCTTTTCTGACCTTTCTATGAGATGGACGTTTTTTCTTTTCCTTGTCGTCCTTTTGGTGCCATTCTACCAGAGATTAAAATAGATTCATGTTAGCTCATCTCGGGAGATTTAATCGACAAACAAATACTAGGGGTACCACCCCACACTTAATTTGTTGACACAAGCTAATTAAGTGAGTGATGTCGATTACTCAGACTTCATCGACATACATTTAGGTGGTATGTTCCAACAATATGTTCAGCACAGTCATACTTTCATGTCATCTTAACTATCCTTTCCAACTCTATTTCATGTAATCTTGACTATGCTTTCATGTTTGGATTAATGCATCTTTTTGAACAAGACTACTACATAGAGATCGTATCAAGTTATGGCATAGAAATAATCACAACATCTCATGCTTGTATTTAATCATGCTCTTTATCTCGATGAACAAGTCATTCAAACATCCAAGCTTTCAACTTTGAAGATTATGCAATTAATTTCACCATTTCGATTCCAAAAAACTACGATAGTATATAACAATCAAATACAAGTCAGAACAAAGTCAAGAACACCCACACGTATTCTTTCACTCAACTAGATGTATCATAACAAACCAACCACATTCAAATCACCAACACCACTTCAAGATCTAACAAATCATTGTAAGCGTAGTATTGTAACACTTACGGAATATAAAAGAAGAACTTACTTGGTGATGGACTCGGAAGATGATCTTGCAAGGTTAGATGAGCAAAAAGAAAATTTTTGAGAGAAATTGGAAGGTTGGGCGACACCTATCTTGAGCAAACAATGAGATTTTGTTCTAAGATTAAGGGTCTATTTATAGACCAAGGCTTGGGTCGGGTTTGACCCATGTAAAATCAGGTTAGGAGACCAAAAAGTAAGGTTAGGCAGCGCCTAATGCTTTGCCTATGCTTGGCATAGGCGGCGCCTTTAGAAAAGCCTAGTTGAACATAGGCGGCGCCTATGCTATGGCCTAGTTGGGCATAGGTGGCGCCTATGCTATGGCATTGTAGATTCAGAGAGCAAAGGCAATGGCATAGGCGGCGCCTATGCTATATCCTTGTCGATTCAGAGAACATAGGTCATAGCATAGGCCTTGGCTTGTCCGTTGCCTAGATTTACATAGGCCTTGCCTTGTTCGTTGCCTAGATTTGCATAGGCAATGCCTTGTCTATTGCCTTTGCTCCTTCATTCCTAACTTACCACCTTTAACATGGCTTCCTTTCAAATCAAAATTTGAGACCAATCTCCTCCTTTATACATCTTGCACCTACACTTACTCAGAAACAACAAAAACGATTAGAACGATGGGTTGCATCCCACCAAGCGCCTTAGTTTTGGTCGTGGCTCGACTTTTTTTTTTGGATTTTTATTTATCAAGAGCAAACTTCTAGTAAAATAAAACGATTAAAAACAATGGGTTGCCTCCCATGTAGCGCTTGATTTATTGTCGCGGCACGACATAGTTATCTCGATTACTTAGACTTCGTCGAGATAAATGGTGGCCATGCATTTTATCGAGTCAAGAGGACCGATATATGGCTTCAATCTTTGGCCATTCATCTTAAAGATACCACCATTATTGTCTTCTAACTCTACTACTCCAGACGAGTAGACTTGGATAATTCTGAACGGACCAGACCATTTAGACTTCAACTTACCTAGAAATAGCTTCAGTCTGGAGTTGAAAAGAAGTACCATATCACCCTTCTGAAAGTTTCGTTGGATAATCCGCCGATCATGATACTTTTTCATCCGTTCCTTGTAGAGGTCTGATCTTTCATACGCATGTAGACAGAATTCATCCATCTCATTCAGCTGCTCCAATCTCAGATTAATAGCATCATCCCAATTCAAGTTAAGCCGTTTCAACGCCCACAATGCTTTATGTTCGAGCTCAATTGGCAAATGACAAGCCTTCCCATAAACTGGTTGGTACGGGGACATGCCAATTGGTGTCTTGAACGCAGTCCTATAAGCCCATAAGGCATCGTCCAGCTTCCGAGACCAATCTTTTCTACTAGTATTTACAGTCTTAGCAAGGATCAGCTTGATCTCCCGATTAGAAACCTCTACCTGCCCACTAGTTTGTGGGTGGTAAGGTGTGGCTACCTTATGTTTCTTGACCCCATATTTCACTAAAACGGCTCTGAACAGCTTGTTGCAAAAGTATGATCCTCCATCGCTTATGATGGTACGTGGTACCCCAAAACGAGAGAAGATATTTATCTTCAAGAATGCTACAACACGCTTACCTTGATTATCAGCCAGCGCTACTGCTTTGACCCATTTGGATATATAATCCACAGCAACTAGGATATATTTCATCCCAAACGAACTCACAAATGGGCCCATGAAATCAATACCCCATACATCAAATAGCTCTACTTTAAGAATCTTAGACATGGGCATCTCATGATGCTTTGAAATCGCGCCTTGCCTCTGACACTGATCACATCTTCTCACAAAATCATAGGCATCCTTGAATAATGAAGGCCAGTAATAGCCGCTTTGCAATACCTTCCTGGCTGTCCGATCACCTGCATGGTGACCCCCAACTTGGGAAGCATGACTTGCTTCCAATATGCTAGGCACCTCCACATGAGATATGCATCGCCTAATAACACCATCCACACATCGTCGAAAAATATATGGTTCATCCCAGAAGTAGTGTTTCACATCATGCATGAACTTTTTCTTTTGATGAAAAGAGAGATTCTCATGCATCACATTACTTACCACGTAGTTCGCAAAGTCTGGGTACCACGGTAACTCTTCCACCATCGTGACTAGGATCTCTTCGTCGGAAAATGCATCATCAATCTCAAGATCGGGCTGCGCTATATGCTCATTCTCAAGTCTAGATAGATGATCAACTACTTGGTTTTCGCAACCTTTTCTATCTTTTACCTCGAAATCAAATTCTTGCAGCAATAAGACCCATCGAATTAGCCTTGGCTTCACATCCTTCTTTGCCATTAAATATCTCAGAGCTGCATGATCAATATGAACCACCACTTTGGTTCTCAACAAGTAAGCACAGAAACTTTTAAAAGCATAAACAACAACTAGAAGCTCTTGTTTCGTGACGGTATAGTTCTTCTGGGCTCCATTTAAGGCCTTGCTCGCATAGTAGATTGGATGAAATAACCTTTCTCTTCTCTGAACAAGTACAGCACCCAAAGCTATCCCGCTTGCATCACACATAACTTCAAACGGTAGAGACCAATCAGGCGCTACAATGATAGGAGCTTCAACTAGCTTCCCTTTGAGGCATTCGAATGCCTTCGAGCAATCTTCACCGAAGTTGAACTTTGCATCCTTCTCCAAAAGTTTTCATAACGAGCTAGCAATCTTGGAGAAGTCTTTAATAAACCTTCGATAAAAACCTGCATGACCGAGGAAACTACGAACTCCCTTTACAAAAATTGAAGGTGGTAGTTTCTCGATAACTTCAATCTTAGCTCGATCGACCTCAATTCCTTTTTCAGAAACTTTGTGCCCAAGAACAATACCTTCCTTAACCATAAAGTGACATTTCTCCCAGTTTAGCACCAAGTTGAATTCAACACATCTCTACAACGCCATACTTAGATTCGCCAAGCACGATTCAAATGACTCACCCATAACTGAAAAATCGTCCATGAACACCTCCAAGGTGTCTTCAACCATATCAGAAAAAATGGACATCATACAATGCTGAAAAGTGGCGGGTGCATTACATAGCCCAAATGGCATACGTTTGAAGGCAAATGTACCATATGGGCATGTAAACGTTGTCTTCTCTTGATCTTCGGGAGCAATACAAATTTGATTATAGCCGGAATAACCATCTAAGAAACAAAACCATTCTTTCCCTGCCAATCGATCAAGCATTTGGTCCATGAATGACATTGGGAAGTGATCCTTAAGCGTCCACGAATTCAGCTTCCAGTAGTCCATGCACACTCTCCACCCTGTGACAGGTCTGAGTGGAATTAGCTCATTTTTTTCGTTTGCAACTACCGCCATGCCCCCTTTCTTGGGCACACACTGTACCGGACTCACCCATTTACTGTCGGAGATTGGATACACTACCCCTGCATCTAACCACTTAATAAATTCTTTCTTCACCAACTCTTGCATAAGTGGATTCAAACGTCTTTGATGCTCAATAGTGGGTATGCAATTTTCTTCAAGCTGAGTCTTGTGCATACATATCCCAGGCGGGATACCAATAATATCAGCGATAGTCCAACCGATGGCTCTCTTGTATCTCGTCAGAACAGAGATGAGAGCTGCGACTTGCTGCTCACCCAAATCATCCGCCATAATAACCGAAAGTGTGTTTCCACTTCCCAAGAATGCATACTTTAGATGACTGGGCAGCTCTTTCAATTCTAACATTGGTGGCTCTTCAATGGATGGTTTTGCTGGTGGTGTAGGTCGATTTTTTAGATCAAGGTTCAGCTTCTTGGGAGCATGAGAATACGACCCTATTCCTGTTAGAGCACAACTAGTTTCTTCATAATCTTCAACATCCTCACGCTCAACATTCATAAGCACAGCCGCCAATGGATCAACAATAAGTTGTTTCTCTACAGATAATTCTTTCTCATCATCATAATAAACATCAGCTACAGAGAACACATTCATATCTTTGAGCTGCTTCATTGATTTGCATACATCAAAACGGACCACATCATCATTCATTCGGAATAAAAGCTCATTAGCTCTTAAATCAATAATCATACTTCCTGTTGCAAGGAAGGGACGCCCCAAGATTATGGGAACTTCAGAATACACCTCGCAATCCAAAATAACAAAGTCCGCAGGAAAAATGAAGGAAGAAACCTTCACCAATACATCATATAAGATACCAACAGGTCGTTTTACCGACCTATCTGCCATCACGAGCCGCATATTGGTTGGTGTAGGATCGCCCAATCCCAACTTTCTGTAAATAGATAGTGGCATCAAATTGATGCTAGCTCCCAAATCGCACAATGCCTTAGCAAAATCCAAAGATCCAACTGTGCAAAGAATAGTAAAAGCACCAGGATCTGCCTTCTTCTGAACTAGTGATCTGGTAGCGATTGCACTACAATGATGAACATTATCTGTCAACTCATAACTTGCTGCCCGCTTCTTTATCAAAAAGTCCTTCATGAATTTTGCGTACCCTAAACACAATTTAAATCATGAGAAGTCAATGTTCAATAATATACAACCAAACCCTCAACCTTGATTTTCAAAAAAACCATTAATGAATCATGAACAAAGCTTTAAACTTATGTTCTTAGTGAACTAACAATGAAAGAAGAGTCATATGCCTGAGTTATGAAGATTCACAGAGAGATTTTAATCCTTAATCCTCTAGATGACCACCTTGAAGAAACCCTAGCCCAATCTTTCTTGAGAAGTTTTTTAGAGCGTTTAGAGAGTGTTTGATCTTCTAAAGTGTAGAATGAATGCCCAATAAATGTTATAAGACGTGGGGTCTTAAGGGATTAGGGTGGGAAATATCCAAAATACCCTAAGTTTAAAAGCTGTAAAATCCCATAGACGGGTACGATTTGACCCTCTAAATCGTCACAACAACATACGAGTTATACATTCAAGTTATCACTAGGTCAGAAGGTTGGACATCACACTCTATCCAACTTACGACTTCCTAGCTCTACTCATTTTTAATACTATACGACTAGTACCATCAAGTCGTGTCCTAGGTAGAATATCAAGGGTTAGACACTGGACAATATACGATTGGACCCTAAACCTCTCGTCAGAAGACTATACGACCTATATAAAGTCTCTCGTAATTAGGATAGGACTTGGCCTGCAACACACTGACCAACATATGACTAGGGTCCCTAAACCCATCACCACACCATATGACTTATGGTGTGAGTTGTATGATGAACAGAAAGTTCAAGACTCAAGAAATTTGCAAGGGCCAGAGTTTGGGGTACTTAAGAAAGAAAGGTGTTAGGCACCTTTTGAGGTACACAAATGTGGTTTTCGACCGAACTCATATTTCACGTGGGGATTCTATGTGATAAACAAAGATCGTTTATTTTATAAACTTAATATTAACTAAGTGATAAAGTACTGAATAAAATTAATTATGTTATTTAATTATTTTTAATTATTGATTATCTAAGTAATGATAAAAATAAGATAAGAAATAATGTAAAACAGATAAGCTAGAAGATAGAAATGACATAATTTATAACAATATATATATATATATAAAGTTAGAGAACCTAAACTACCCTAAGCAAATAAAACATTCAAAGTAAATAAAAGAGGAAATAAGTGTGGAGGATCACAAAAGAGATATTTGTTTTAATTCGGATCAGCACTCAAAGTATTTATCATTAGTCAACAGTTGGGTTATTACCTAGTAATAATTGTCGTATATTGCATTGTCAAAACATGCTGGATTACTATCATCTCTCAATGTCTACCCACCTCCACTTAGGTTGGTTGTTAAACCTAAAGGCAATCTAAAAGAAAGGATAAAACTAACGCTTCTAAAATGCCTATCGTCCCAACCTATAGTCCAAGAGGCATTAGACTATTCTACTTTGAATTTGGGTCTAGACAAATAAACTTAGACTTCTTAGTAAAACTCAAAGCGCATAAACACATTGGACAACAAGTAGCACGTAATAGTCTCAATTAAACCTCTTGGTTAGTTAGGATATTAAGGTGATTAGCATGATAAGACAAGCAATTATTCATTTATTACGTAATTAAACCAATAGGCATATTCTCTAAAATATCAATTAATTAATATGTCGACGGACAAGAATAGAAGAAAATTAAATGTGAATCACCATGTCGAGATTTGTTAAAATCTGTTGTGTCTTAGTAAACGGTGGCTAAAATCATTTAACAAGATGCTAACACAATTTATGACATGTGAATATCTTTCAAGGTGCTACAAATTAACAGAAGCAAACAGAAAAATTATTGCTTAGCATTGCAATTGACCTCTAGTTATTGCGGAAAACTTAAAAACTTATCTGAAAAAGATAACACTGATTTCGTATTTGCTGAAAATTATTTAAAAAGTGGTGAAAAATGATTGTTATTTATAGAAAATTATTTTGAGGAGTGGAAAATGAAATATAGTTTTGTTTTAAAAGTGTGAAATATAAAAATTTAATTGCTGAAAATTATTTTAAAAGGCTTAAAGACAACATTTAATTGCTAAAAATTGTTATAATATGCTGAAATATGATATTATATGATGTAGATCAATTTTAATGCTGAAAACTATTTTTAATTGATGGAAATTGATTTTTTAAAAGCTGAAAATTAATGTTAAGGCATGCAGTAAGAATAAATACAATTATTGAACATTAATTTTTATGCTACCGGCTGAATTAACACGCTAGAACTTAATTTATGTCGAAAGCTTAATTAAAACATCTTAAAGCAAATCTTTTAGGTGACAAAATAAGTTTGTTATTAATCCTAGTTTAAAGTTTGCCTAAGTGATTCATGTACGCATTTACGAACACATAAACCCCGCCCCCAAGCATTCCCCTATATTTATTACTAGTCACAGACTTTATACAACAATTGCTACAGACCTAATGAATAAAGAAATAAAAGAAAAAGAAAAAAGGCTAGGTTGGATAGCCCTTACCTACTCCGAATCCCTGACAATTCATTTTCTTCTAAAAAATGCTCGTTATAAACTGTGAACATAAAAAAATCAAAACATATTCCGAATTCAAAATATATCTTTGACAACACGTAATTGAACTTCGGCACTATCAAAATCCTAAGGATCTCAAGAATCCCAGGTAGGTTCACTCTAAAGAAATTATGCGATGCACAAAGATTGTTTCAGATTCGCACAAACTCCGATGGGGAAGTACTTAATTGCAAATAAGGAAGCAAATATCAAATTCTTATGTCAAACTAAAACAAGCATGGAGCATGGACATCTAAACAAGTTGCAAGAAATTATATCAAAGCATTGAACAGGTGAGACAAACGAGTATAAAAGCCATAATATCAAGTATTTAAAAATCAAGTATGTTAAAGCAACACAACAACAAAGAGAACATACCAGTTAACAATATAAACAAGAAGGATCAAACTTTGACGGCAAATAAGAAGAGAGTAGCAAACATCAAGCGCACGCTCATAAGATGATAATTTTAAATGTTTTGTACGTGATTAGTCAAACAGAAGTGTATATTTCAAGTGTAGCAGAAAGTGGTGCTTGAGAATGTCATGAATAAAAAATAGATTGTTTATATATAGGCAAAAAGTTGTGAATAAACATCTAAATAAAAGGAAGAATAATAATCTCCCAATCAATTAATGAAATTCTTTTTCTTAAACAAATAAGGTGAATCAATTAAATGCACAAGTCATGCCATGGTTATCATAAGTAGATAAGTAAGAATCCGTCCAATCATAATATTGAAATTTTTCATAAATAAGCAAGTAAAATATTTCTTAAAAAATAAAAAGACAAATTAATAACATATGAATATGGGCAACATTAATACTTACCAAAACAGAAAAAATAAAAGAAATTCCTCATATAAAAATATTCCTTAATTTAAGTGATTGCAATCATGCATGAAATCAGATCAAAAGTTATCAAATATAATCACATAATACATTAAGATCAAAATTCAAACTTGTCAAAAATAATCTATCACAAAGCTGTTAATTTCAAATTCACACGAGTCAAACGTTAAAATCAAGATAGTAGAAAAATCACAATTACAACTTAACTTGGTAATGCCTTAGTGGTAAATTCATGACAACAACACGAAAAGAATCACAATTTTAATATTTGCAAGATCGTCATTTCAAATCAAAATTAGGGTTTAACTAAAAGTCATGCAAATTTGGGGCTTTCTGTATATGTTAACGAACAGGTGTAGATAAACATGAAATCAAAGCAATCGAGTCAAAATCAAATACCAAACGTCACATATTTTAAATTTAAGAACCTTTTTAAGGATAATGGCAAGCAAGGCTACCAAATTGAAATTTATGTTAAAACTAAGAAATAATATGAGTGATATTTCATTGAAACCTCACCGGTCATCAACTTCGGCGATGTTATGGTGGAAAAAAATCAGCAGACAAGAGAAGAGAGAGGAGAAATGAAGTAACGATGGCTATTGGTGTTGCTGCCGGCTAGGCCTTGACTGATGGGAAGTGGTGGCGGCGGCTTGGTATCCCCGTCGGCGGCGGCTGATTTCTCTGGCGACACGACGAGTGGAGCTTGAGGCTGGTAGTGGCTTTAGATTTGAGAGAAAGAGTAGTGGGGAAAGGAGAGAGAAAGTGGAGGGGGAGATTTAAGAGAGAAAAAAGGCGACAAGCCGACGACTTGGCTAGTTTCGCTAGTGTTGATGGCGGTGACAGCAAGAGATGGTGGTTTTGTTGGGTTTAGAGAGAGGAAGGAAGGTGCGGATATCTTGGACAAATAAGATAAGGTTTCTGATTTTGAGAGTTATTTTTATTAAAAGGAGAATTTAATCTCAGCCGTTGATCGCATATAATCAACAACTATGATTAAAAATTAAGAGGGGAGATAAAATTGATTAGGATTTAAAATTGTGGTTAATTTGAGGACAATTTAGGCTAAAATTGACATAAATTGGGTACAAGATCTAAAGATTAAATAAAATTAAGAAGATTGAATCAAATCAGACTGCTATTTAATAAATGTAATAAAAAATTTAATAATGATAAAATATGAAATTAATGTTGCGTACAATATTATATAAAATTGATGATAATAAATAAATCAGATGCAAATAATAATAATAATAATAATAAATAATAATAATAATAATAATAAAAATAAAAATTAGGTGTTTCTAAAAATTCTGAGCATGAATATTTACATATATAGTTAAATAAATATTATATTTAAATGGATAAAATATGATAAGAATTAGATTGTTTACTTTAAAATCATGAATGCGATACGTCTGTATTTATTTGATACCCAAAATAATACATAAAAAATATTAATAATTAAAATTAATAATTTGGTAAAATAGCAGCTTCAGATGAGTATCGGGAGGTCAAAATTGAGCGTCAAAATATATGATATGTGTTTTTTAATGTTGTGCATGAAAACAGATTTCAAAAGCTACTTAGAGAAAAAGGATAAAAAAAATTAATCAAGGAATACTATTTCTGAGATCCACGGGTGTGGTCCACGACCCATAGATAGGACCTACAACCCGTGGATGGGACTCATGAGTAGGTTCTGAAACTAAAGGCAAAAGTCTGATTCTCACGGATTCAAGCTATGAACTATGACTTCAACCCACGACTCACTAATAACGATCGTGAATAAAGTACTGAAGATTGATCCAGCATTTGATTTCCACGAGAGAGACCCACGACTCATGGGTCTGATCCACGACTTCAGTCCACGAGTCGTAGAAAGCTGCCGACCTGATTCTCCTACACAGTTTCATTTTGTATTTATAAATACTTCTATTGTGTTTTATGATTAGTTTACACACTTTATATTATTTTGAGATTCTTAGACATTATTTTGATCTTAGAATTATTGATATTGTTTTTTTTTGGGTTTTTATTCTATTTGAGATTTCAAAGTTCTCATCCTATTCTTGTAAGTGCACAATTCTGCTTTCATCTATGAATTTTTCTTCCGTGCTTACGATCATGAGTAGCTAAAACCCATAACTAGGATTGTGAAAATCATAATGAATAAACAAAACGGGTTAAGTGCGAAGTTATTCTAGACCAATGTGCTTACATGTATTTTTTTTTTTAATTTGATTGCTTTCTTGACGGTCGCAAATGTTAGGAACTCACATGTATTTTAGACTTGTTAGAGAGAGAGGTAGATATTGAAAAAAAAGAAAATAACAACATAGATTTTAAGCAATCAACCTTTATTTAATTAACTTAAGTCTTAACCGATACAGTTAATCTGAGATCACAGAACAAGGCTTAGTAATGTGATACTGAGTCTGATAAGAAATGAGTAAATTCATTTAACTAAGGTCGATAGGGGGTTAGGTAATTACTATCTTGTTAGGTTTTGCATGCAAGGCATAAGGATAGTCTGCTAGCACGAACAACCCGTGGAGTTATGAAGTCACGAGGAACACAATTCTAGTGCTTATCTCATATTGGTCATAATCCATTCAGCTAACAACTGTTAGTATTGCAATTTAGCTTTATAAAATCCCCATTTTTATTTACTAAATTGCCGGTTATGTAGACAAACTCTTTGATAGAATTTCACCTATTCTTCGTAGGATCGACCCCAATCTTATTGGATTCTATATTTGATTCAACGACTATTTTATGTTTTTTGAGAGGTGTAATTTGGGCGACATCACCTATGATGTTTGGTCTCGAGCCATGCGTATATTAAAAATAACCTTTCTACCTCACCTCTGAGGTAGTGGTATGAACTACATATATTCTATCCCCAAAACTTGACTATGCGAGAATATACTAGTATGTTGTTGTAATAATCATAAAAATAAAATGAATAACCAATTTTATTTAAATAAATAAATAATTTGAAATAAATTTTTTTAGAAATTAGATAGATGATTTTAAAAGGACAATTATTTTAATAAAAAAAGGTCAAAATTATCCTCAAACTATTCAAAATGAAATAAATATATCCTCAATTTATTTTTTGGTCTCAAAATTACTCGTTTCATCCAACTATTGACTTGCTTTTACCCTCCACTTTAGCGAATACCGTGATATATTCTATGTGGAAAAAGAATATCATCTATCCCGAAAAATTAAGTGGGAGGTGATAAAAGTGTTTAAATTAAAAATGGTGACAACTTTGATCAGCTAAGATTAAGACTTCGGTTAAATTGTGATTAAATTAATTGGGGTGTAAAGTGTAATTTTTTAATTTTTTAAAAAGTTCTCCAACTCCAAATTTCAGATTTTTTCTCCTTTTTCTTATCTTCAATCTTTTTTTTTCTTTCTTCCCATCTTTTCTTATTTTTTTCTCTCTCTATAGATTTTTTTCTCTTCTTCCATCTTCTCTTCTTTTTTTCTTTCTTTTTTCATTTCGTTCTTCCTTTTTAAATTTTTATGGACTATTTTTATAAAAAAAAAAATTAAAAAGTTTGAGAAATTTTTCTTTGATTTCTTTTAAAAATAAATGAAAAAATAATTTAGCAAATTCAACAATTATGAAAGTTGCTTCAGCAACTATGAGAGTTGCTTCAACAACTACGGTAATTGCTGCAACAACTACTATTAGTTGTTGTGTTACAACAACTGTCGAAGTTGCTGCAGAGATCTTTGTGTAAATATAAGATAGAGATCTTTATATAAATAATAAAATTTAATAATTTTCAAATTAATATCATTAACATTAATCTTAAAATTATTACTTTACTCAATATTTAAAACTTGTTACTCATTAATTTTTTTGTCGCACTTAAATAATTTGCCCATCCAGCCCCTCCACGTAATCATGTGGAAGTATATATTTCATTTTATCCCGGCAGTACGCTATAGAGTAGGGTTTATGCTTTCTCGCCTTCCACATTCCTTCCTGCCTGAACGGCAGCTATGGCTAAACCAAAAGAAAAGAAGAAGAAGGCAGAAGACCAAAGCCCTAGCAAATCTGATGAAGGCAAAAACAATGATGATGATACTCGAAACTCCCATCACCAAGAAATTGACGAAGCAAAATCCATTAAGAAGATGAAGAAGAAGAAACAGAAGCATACAGTGACAATGGAAACCATAGCTGAAAATCCTAATAACATTTCTCCCATTGTTGGTTATTTTCCTTCTGGTTATGACCCATTAAAGAACAATAACAGTAACGGTGTTGATGAATTGAGTACAAAGTTATATAGGAATGTCAAAAGAAATAATCGATTACAGCTTGTGGTTAGCCCTAATGGGTCACAAGTGGATTTTGTTGGGACTAATTATTCTGGTGAAGCAGCATCTGCTCAGTTGTGTACTTACTCGCTTGGGGTATTTGATAAGGGAACTCGAACTCTCAATATTGTTCCTATTGCTGCAAATAAGGTAGTGGTTTTTGTTCTCTAATGTTGTCTTTGATTGATTTGCTTTCTATGTGTTACTGTGTTCGATTGAGTAAAAAGAAGTGTTTTATTTGAGGATGTATCTCCATTGGAGCAAACAAGCTGAATTTGATTTATCTCAGTTATTTATATTTGATTGGTGAGTGAAAAAGTATCTGAATTTTTGCACCCAAGGGTGTGGTTTAGTGGTCCATAAAGCAGGTTGAGAACCATGAGGTCTAAGTTCAAACCCCAGTGGAGACAAAAACGTCAAAAAACACTAGGTGATTTCTTCACATCTGTCCTAGTATAGAGTTATTTGATATCTGGTGGGAGGAGGTGGCAGCTGTCATGTGGAATTAGTTGAGGTGCGTGAAAGGTGGCCCCGACGCCATGGTTATAAAAAAAAAATAGGAACTTTTTTATAGAAATATTTTCCAGTATAGTAAACAAGGTAAATGGTTCTGAGGGGTATTTTGTTTGTTTGGTGAGTAAAAAAAAGGTATTTTCTACTTCGGCTGTGACTGTGCAGAATGAGTTTTGCCAATTGGCTCCTTCAGTCGATCTTATGTAAGTGTTTAATCAAAGAATAGAATCTTTTTTGAGTTATTGTGTGCTTATCTTTTCTCAAATCCACTTGAATGAGAAATATATCAAATCAGCCACTGCAGCTGAGAGATTATTAGATTCATGTGACTAGGTTATGGTATGATTGTTTTCTTATAATTGTCAAAATTGGATGGCCACTCGAACTATGATTGGGTGGAACATTTATTGTAATTGATCCATATTATTCTTTTAGTTTCGGTTGAATGTGATGGTAAAACGGATGTTTTGGCCTTGATTTGCGTAGCGTTATGTGTTGCTACTTTGTTTACTCAAGGGTTCTTGCAAAGGCATTTTTGGTGTTACCATTTTGAAATGCTTAGAAACTGGAGAATTTTTCTACTTTACAAATAAATTCAGCTTGTTGTCTAACGAATACTTGCTGTCATACATAGGTTTCGTGATCTCGTATATCCTGATTTTAAGTAACTTTAAACAGGTGATGAGTGCAATAGCTGTTTCAATATCAATGTCTTGTTCTCTTTAATATTTGTTGGCTTATGATTACAGATACTTAGGTTGGAACCTAGAGTTAGAGGGTCAGACGGACCGGAGACTGAAGATGCAGATACATGCAAGCAAGAACTCACTGCAGTAGAGAGGAATGAAAAATTGAGAGGTTTAACTCATATGTACTCATCAAAGAAGTCTATACGACAGGTATGCTCCTCCCATTTGCCGTACAAGCTTTGACAGACGAGAACATTATGGAAAGATTCTCTACTTTTTAGTTGCTTGAAATTCATAGATTTCATCTTTAATGACAAAGATAAACAATGGAAGAGCAAATTTTATCTATCTATATTACTTATAGAAGCAAGAACCCCAAATAAACAAATTGAATTACCTGAATACCCTTATAATAAACCTAATTAAGCTAAACCCTTCTGTCATAAGTAACTAACCCTTCCTAATTTCTATTTGGTTTTCAACGTCACGTCTTTAGGCATCTTAAGTATGCTGCTCTCAGCAAAGAGCTGTGCCGTTTAGTTTCTTTCTTTAGAAATCAATTTCTCCATGGCTCTTTATCTTCTCAATTTTAGCTTCTCCACAATTTTTTTTTTGGAGGTAAGTAACAAAATTTCATCTTCTCCATTATCAACTTCAGGTTCGGCGTCTTACTGCTGTTTCACCAAACAAGTGCCCTCCCTTTTCACTTTTCTTACTCATTTTATGTATTTGATCATCAGAATTTCGTTGCTGCTCTATTTGTTCTGTCTATTTTTCCTGGTTAAATCCGCAAAGATAACTGTGAGAAATAATGAAGAAAAATATTATTGAATGGTGTGTTTACATAATTACATCAAGACCCTATTTATAGATACTATAGTACAATCCTTTTCCAAGTAGGATTTGGTATATACTATTCCTATTTCTAATAATATTCTAACACTCCCCCATAAGCTGTGCATACAAATCATATGTACCTAGCTTGTTACAAATGTAATGAATACGAGTACTGGTGAGGGACTTTGGTAAAGATATCTGCAAGTTGATCACTTTACTTCACAAATTTTGTAACAATATCTCCTGAGAGTATCTGACAAAGTGACAATCAATCTCTATGTATTTAGTCCTCTCATGAAACACTGGATTTGATGCGATATGAAGGGTTGCTTGGTTATCACACATAAGTTCCATCTTACCGATTTCTCCAAATTTTAATTCTCTCAGCAACTGTTTGATCCAAACTAGCTCACAAGTTGCTACAGCCATTGCTCGATATTCTGCTTCTGCACTAGATCGAGCAACCACACTCTGATTCTTACTCTTCCAAGACACCAAATTACCTACTACTAAAACACAATATCCGGAGGTAGAACGTCTATTAGAGGGTGGTCCTGTCCAATTAGCATCTGTGTATCCAATGATATGCTCGTGACCTCGATCCTCAAAGAGTAGTCCTTTATCTGGAGCTGACTTTATATATCGCAGAATACGAACCACTGCATCCCAATGACTATCACAGGGGAAGTCATAAACTGACTTACAACACTCACAAGAAAGGATATGTCAGGTCTAGTCACGGTGAGATAATTCAACTTTCCAACCAACCGCCTATACCTTTCAGGATCACTTAGTAGAAGTTTGGCATTTGGATCCATAGGAGTGTCAATGGGTCTACATCCCACCATTCCTGTCTCCTCAAGAATGTCTAAGGCATACTTGTGTTGAGAAATAACAATGCCTGATCTGGATTGAGAAACCTCAATACCTAGAAAATATTTCAGTCTGCCGAGGTCTTTGGTCTGAAAGTGCTGAAAGAGATGTTGCTTCAATTTGGAGATACCATCTTCATCATTGCCGATGATAACAATATCATCAACATAAACCACCAGATAAATACACAAATTTGGTTGAGAATGTCGATAAAACACTGAGTGATCAGCTTCACTACGAATCATGCCAAACTGCTGAATTACTGTGCTGAATTTTCCAAACCAAGCTCGAGAAGACTGTTTCAGACAATAGAGTGACCTGCGCAATCGACATACAAGGCTACTAGACTCCCCCTGAGCAACAAAACCAGGTAGTTGCTCCATATAGACTTCTTCCTCAAGATCACCATGCAGAAAAGCATTCTTAATATCCAACTGATAAAGAAGCCAATGACAAATGACAACAATGGATAGGAAAAGACGGACAGATGCTATTGTAGCCACTGGAGAAGAAGTGTCACTATAATCAAGCCCAAATATTTGCGTGTATCCTTCGACAACAAGGCGAGCCTTAAGCCGATCAACTTGACCGTCTGGACCAACTTTAACCGTATAAACCCAACAACAACCAACAGTAGATTTACCTGCAGGAAGGGAAACAAACTCCCAAGTACCACTCTCATGTAAAGCAGATATCTCATCTATCATAGCCTGCTTCCATCCTGAATGAGAAAGTGCTTCACCTGTAGTCTTAGGTATGGAAATAGATGACAAAGAAGATACAAAAGCATAATGGGGTGGTGATAAACGATGATAACTCAAGAAAGTATAGTGTGGGTTAGCATTACGAGTGGAACACATACCTTTTTGAAGTACAACTGATTGGCTAGAAGAAGGCAAGTCCGCAGTAGGAGCAACGTCCGACGCATGACATGAATCATCTAGGACTAATGGTGGATGCGGACGACGATGATAAGTCAGAAGTGGTGGCACTGTAGCAGGAGACGTAGAAGTAACTGTTGATTCCTTAAAGGTTAGGTCGGGTAAGTCTGGAGATATGGGTAAGACCAAAGATGGTGCAAGTAAGACTGGAGATACGGGTAAAATCTCAGAGATATCAGGATGATCAGAAGATATATAGTAAAGACGCGATTTAAAAAAATGACATTGGCGGACATAAAGTAGCGATGAAGATCTGGTGAATAACAACGATACCCTTTTTGAACTCGAGAGTAACCAAGAAAGACACACTTGAGAGAACGAGGGGCTAATTTATCTTTTTCAGGGGCTAAGTTATGGACAAAACATGTGCTCCCAAAGACACGAGGGGGGATAGAATAGAGATGTGACTGTGGAAACAATATAGAATGGGGAACTTTATTCTGAAGGGAAGATGATGGTATTCTATTAATTAGATAACAAGATATGAAAATTGCATCGCCCCAAAATTGCAGCGGAACATGGGATTCAACGAGAAGAGTGCGAGTAGTCTCAAGAAGATGCCTATTTTTTCTTTCTGCTATGCCATTTTGCTGAGGGGTGTATGGACAAGATGTCTGGTGAACAATTTCTTGATGAGTCATAAACTCCTGAAACTGAGAGGATAAGTATTCTAAGGCATTGTCACTACGAAAAGTACGAATAGAAACACCAAATTGAGTTTGTATTTCAGCACAAACTTTTGAATATAGAAAATATCTCAGAACGATCTTTCATTAAGAAAACTCAAGTACATCTTGAAAAATCATCAATAAAACTAACAAAATAAACCTAAAGGTGAACTGACTTTACTAGGACCCCAAACATCAGAATGTACTAATGAGAAAATAGACTCTGAACGACTCTTAATACCATGTGGGAAAGTAGCACGGGTGTGTTTTCCAAGTTGACATGACTCACAATCTTAATGCGGATAAACTAGACAAACTAGGCACCATCCTTTGTAGCTTGGATAGACTCAGATGTCCCAAACGTTTGTGAATTAGGTCTGGAGGGTTTGTAACGGAGAATGTTGTGAAGGAATTTGAAGTGGTGAGATGGTAAAGGCTTTGTGATTCATGTCCTGCACCAATCGTTTGTCCCGTACTGCGGTCCTGGATTAGGAAAAAGTCATTAAGCAAGGTTATGCTACAATTAAGGGCACATGTCAAATGACTAACAGATGCAAGATTCAAAAGGACAACCAGGGACATAAAGAACAGAGTCTAGAGTGCAAGAAGATAGGGGTTTGGCTTTTCCAATTCCTTTTGGTTTTGTTTGGATCCCATTGGCTAAAGTCATAGCAGAAAGAGATTGTGAATAAACAATATTAGACAAAAGTGATTCGTTACCAGTAATATGATCAGAAGCACCTGAGTCTACAACCCATGATCCAAGAGTACTAGACTGTGAAACACAAGCAAAAGGATTACTAGCAACAGAAGCATAACTGAGGGTACTTGCTGGAGGAACTCATCATATTCTGTTTGGGCAATTGAGCATTATTGGATGGCCGCCGATTAGGCTGTGGAGATGTCTGCTTACTTGCTTGATTTTGAAGGAACTCATTATATTCCTTTACAGCAATAGGCTCATAACTGGGTGGTGGACCATGCAAACTATGACATATATCCCGAGTGTGTGTCTAACTTTATGACAATAACTACACTTTGATCGAGATTTTCCAAAACGACCTCCTTCTCGCCAATTTTCCTTAGGATGATATGTTCTTTTTTCTATGGTTTGAGATGCAAGAATAGAAGAGTCAACAGTGGGTGATGAAACTACTTTGTGACTGGGAGGTGCAGCAAGACGAAGCAGACGATAGAATAACTCGTCAATTTTAGGAACCGTAGGACTAGCTAAAAGCTGATCACGTACAACATCATGGTCAGTAGAAAGTCCAGTTAGTGTAAGAACTAAAAACAACTTCTTTCTATGCTTTTATTGTTTTTCTACATCCGCAGTGACCGGCATCAATGTATCAAATTCTTCCATGACTGCTTGTACTTGTCCCAAGTAAGTAGACATATCGGATTCCTGTTTCTTCAAATTGGTCATTCAAGCTATCACATCATAAAAACGAGATATATCATTAGTGTATAAAGCACGAGCCTTTTCCCAAACTAAATAACACATCTGGAATGGACGAAACAAGGGCATCAACTTGGAATCAATAGATCGCCATAAGAGACTACGTAGTTGAGCATCAACTTTCTCCCATTGCTCTTTAGCTTTCGCATCTTCTGCGCTAGACTTTCCCTTTTCATCTACCACACTAGCCTTGTTTGTTAAATGATCTTGGACACCTTGACCTTTGCACCACAACTCAACTGAGGAAGCCCAGGCTAAATAATTTGAACTTCCCATTAATGGTTCGGAAGTGATCATAGGGCTTGAATTTCCGATACCGGTAGTTTTGGGGTTAAAAACATCATACCCAAAAGACATGTTGGGAATTTTAACTTGAAAGTACCAAGAACAGTAACTGAATCTCTGAATAAAAAAAACTGTCGGGAAAAAAAAATTGAAGCCGTTGAAACGCTAACTCCGGCGGCCGGAATCTTCAAAAAAGTTGCCGGAATTTGAATATAAGGCAACTGGCCGAATCGGAAAAGGACAGCGACCCCAACAAAAAAGGAACCACTCAAAAAATTCAACCGAAGAAGGCACACGCGCCGGCGCATGATTGAACTTGCCGATTTCCGACAGGCGCGTGGGGCTGATTTTCCGGTGGTTTTAGGTCGGGTTTGCGTCGCCTGAGCTTTCCGAGCCTCTTGGTGGTGTTGTATTTTTCACACAACCCACAAAATAAAGAATGACACAAATCAGTCTCCGGAATTGACGATGGTGACTGAATTTTTTTTTTTCCCTTTTCTGAAGTTTCTCACCCATGCTCTGATACCATGTGAGAAATAATGGAGAAAAATATTATTGAATGGTGTGTTTACATAATTACATCAAGACCCTATTTATAGACACTATAGTACAATCCTTTTCCAAGTAGGGTTTGGTATATACTATTCCTATTTCTAATAATATTCTAACAATAACTATGTCCAAAAGATCGACTTGTAAGTTCCTTTATTGTTTACTTAGCAGAAAACGTTCTCATCTGTTGAAACTTGAAACATCCATGAATTACGTATATGTATATTATCAATTGTGATGTTCTTTTTTGGTTGGGGGTATTCTTAGGTTTTACACAATTTTGACGCACATCAGTGAACAGTCGCATTCTCCAAGTGCAAATACAGACATTCGTTTTATGCAATTTACGCTCATCGGTGAGCAGTCTCACTCTTCAAGTACAAGTACTGCAATCACCTAGCATAGTCACTTCTTCACATAAATTTCTACATGAGTTGTATATATCCTGCACATTTCTCTTAAAGATACTCTGTTGTTTGTAGCAGATTATTAACCTTCAATCAAAATTGAAAATTCTTCCTGAAGAATCAACAATTCGTTCTATATAGTGTCACAGATGCTCATGCTATATAATTGATAAAATAATAAATGGTTCATCACTAGGTGCCTTTGTGTCCTAATAGTCTCCTGTTGGTGAGAAACGGAGATTTTCCTGATTGAACGTTATAGCATGATAATAGAAAAACTTTGCATTAATTGAACCTTACTTTTTCTGAATTTATATAGCCATACTCATCATCATTTTGGTAGTTACCAACCTTTAATATTTTTTCCAGGAAAAACAGAATAATACACTTTCAATTACATAAGTTACATTAAGGAAATAGACCAGCAATTCATCTAAGATCGATATGTAATTAACTGCACTTTTCATAAGCTTGGAAGTGATGGAACAGAGGAGACTGTACTGGGGAAACTTGCAAATTTAGGCAACACGTGGTTATTTGATCTACAAGATGTCCTGAGAATCTCTTACTTCTCTTACTTCTCTAATAGGGCCTATTTCAAAGATTTGATTTGATTTGATTTACTCTATTAGCTGTATAAGTCCTTTGCTTGTGTTAATTTGTTGACTCATTGATACTTCTCCTCCTTCAACTTGAGTGAGATTGCTAGAGTGTGAGTCTGATAGATTAGATATATTGTCTCACAGTGGAAGCAAGTTTGTGTAGGCATCTGTAAAAGCTTTTATGTGCCGATCTACCCCCCTACAATGAGCTTACAAGTATTCTATGTTATTTTTATGTTGCAACTGCTACATTTTCATAGAGATATTTCATTAGGAGAAATTGGAATAGGAAATCTCTCCTGGTATTTTATATTGTTGGCTGATGTATGACCTGAGAGAGTCTTTAAGTTGGTATGACCCCTGGAGGCTCCTTCATTAGGATCTTAGGAGAAAGTACCTTTGGCTAAAACTGATGGTACAGAGAGTATATTATATTTTACTGTTTTCACTGCAATAACTGTAACAGGAAAAGGATCCTTTGTTCTATCTATCCAAAATATGAAAGAAATTTACTAATAAGAAATTGACAGGTATCCCGTGGATTTTAATCGAGGTGCGCGAAAGCTGGCCCGGACACCACGATTATCAAAAAGAAAAAAAAGAAAACAAAAGATCCTTTTTTCTATCCGTCCAAAATATGAAAGAAATTTTACTAGTAAGAAAGTAAAGGGAAATAACATTTTAGTCATTGAGTTAATGTTATTTTTATTTTTGGTCCCCATATTATTCAACTGACCATATATAACCTTCAATTAAATCAATCGTGTTAGTCCCTGTCAACAACAACAACAACAAACCCAGTGTATTCCCACAACGTGGGGTCTGGGGAGGGTAAGATGTATGCAGTCCATACCGCTACCTCCGAAGAAGAAGAGAGGCTGTTAGTCCCTGTCCCTAAAGATAAATAAATTAATGGTACTAATAAAACTTATAGCGGACTCATTAATATAAAACAAAAACAAATTTAATATGAGGAGATGCATTTGGATTTTGTTGTCAACTTCTAATGTGTTACTGTAACCTATCAATTGAGATGCTGGTGCTGGTTGGACTTCTACTACTACAGATCTTGTGGGCGATCCAAAGGGTAGCATGATCTTGCTCCATTCCTTGCTAGCATGATCTTGCTCCATTTCTTGTTAATGACATTAGGGCTCTCCATAAAGCAAAGCACTTCAGAAAAGTGCTCTCAAAACACTAGTTTGATTCTGTTGAGAAAGATCAGAGCTTCTTGAGCTAAAAGCAAAAAGTTCAACTTATACAGGTTCCAATTAAACGGTGTTTACTGCTGAATATCCCTATTCACCCCGGAAATTTACTTCTAAACAAGTTCAACTTTTGAAGTCTGTACCATAGACAAATACTTTGCCAAACTAAAGGTGTATTGGTCCGTAAGACTGTAAATCGTCAAACTAAATGATTAGCAAAGTTTATCGTAAAGAATGCATTGTGTAATTTGTGACTTTATAGACAATCAATGAGGTCAACTTAGAAAAGGCACCTTCCTTATTATTATAAAGGTGTGAACTCCAAAATTAAAAGGTTATATGATTCCGTAACCATGCATCTTTGTCTTATTCAATTGCTGTTTATGTTCTTTGAGATCACTTAATATTCCTTCTATTTTTAAAGTTGTGATTGGCATATATGTTCTTTTCCCTCATCTTTGACAATTTTATCAATTCAGCCCTTTTCCCTCAAAAAAATAAAAAATAAAAATTGTTGCCTTCAAAAGAAACTTGGCTCATTAGTCAACATCATGTATAACACAATAACGATAGTTATTTTTTTGGCTTAAGTTAATCTTTTGGTTGGAGCTCGGTGTCAGTTTGGAACGCTTTTTTATGGTTTGATGTTTGTTTAGACCGTAATCTTGATTGAAAATTATTCTCTTTTTCCTGACAGATTGAATATTTAATCCAATGTAAATTTATATCATCTTCGTTAGAAAACAATTGCTACAACAATCGACATTAGTTTAATTACCATATCAGCTATTGGGTAATTTTGTATTGATGTTCAAATTGATCATTCACAGAGACTTATGTTTTATTATTTCATGTATAATTATTTACTCAAAAGGTTAATTTTAGTAATATTGGTATTATTTTACAAAACTGCGTACATATTATATGACTCGGCATACATGTGCTGAGAAACCACTTAAAAAGAGAATATAAATCTCGGAAGAGCTGGCCATGTAAAGAAAGAAAAGATAAATTGCTTTGCAGATAAATTTGTCATCAATCTTTCGTAGTAGTAGTTTTTCCTTCTTTATATAGTTTTGGTCTTTGCTATCCAGGCTGAGAAGCTTGATTCCTTACGTCAACAAGAAGATACTGGAAATCAAGAGGAATTTGACAGGAATATAGCCGGGGCAATAAACAAAGACGCTCTTGAAGTTGCCGTTACCACAGATAATGCTCGGAATACACCACCATATGATCTAGCTGCCACGACACCCCAATTGGCATATCCGCTGGAAAGGATTATTTCCAATGGAGAATGGGATTATCTTTTGGATGTTTTTAAACTCATGAAAGCTGGAGCAGAAATGACACCTGATGTTTATCCAAGCTTTGTTTGCAACAGATCCTACAAATTGGAACATATACAGGTACTCAATGCTTAAAATTTCTTGATGAGTTAAGTGATGTATGCAATTTCTTTCAAATGAAGTGATTTTCTACTGGTTTGAAGGCACATTGATCAAGACTCGAGCGACATTGATTCCTCACTTGCTTTCTTGCACAATAGTTATTCCAATGCTTCTTTTTTCCCACCTTCTAATATTCAATGTTAGTACCAATTTAGGGCCTACGACCACACTAATCCTTAAAAATTGACTTAAGAGCAGTAAGCACTTCTAATGTCGTGGTCTTATTTACACTAGTGGGGTTTGATGTGCATAGATTGATTATTATTATTATCTTTTCCTTGTATTAGCAGTGAACACTTCAGTCATATTAAGATCAAACAGTTTCATATTTTCCTTATTTAGCGTGCCAAACTCACCTACTTGTTTGTAGGACGAAGATGAGAAGAAAAGGCTGGCGGGCATATTCTCGTTCATTACTCATCTTGTTAAGTTCAAGGATAAACATTCTATGGATGGTGTATCATCGGCAAAGCATCACAAGATTCCTGGCATCTTGTTCCAGAAGTTCTCTTCAATGTTTGCCATTCCAGATTCAAAAAGGCTTCCGGAAGAGAGAAAAAATCTTCTTATCAACTATGTGTTGGTGCTTACTCTCTTTGCTGATGATTTTCGTACTGATTTATCAGATATAGCCAAAGATTTGAGAATGAATGCTGTAGCATTGCGGCCTCACTATGAGTACTTAGGGTGCAAGCTTGTTCGTGAGAAAAATGTACTGTTGGCTACACTTCCTGTTCCACTTACATTTCCAGATCCAAGGAGGAAGAGAAGAAGGTAGATTCTCCTTTTAACAGTAACATCAGACCTGGAGAGCCGATGAAATACAGCGCGTTCACTTCAGACCTCAGATCGTTTCTGTTAGTTTTTTTCCTGCTGTCATGTTTGTTTGCCATCAATTCTGAATACCTATTTATTGCAAGTTGAAACTTGAATTTCTGATATGAAGGGCTGTAATATGGATGTCATATATCTATCAGACTCTCACATTTGATTTGTAGTTCGCCCATTATGCAAGTATAGGAGAGGCTAGCTAAATAGCCTGGATTAGATGATTTGACCTATTTTCTTAAGAAAGGTTTTCAATATTTTTTTGAAATTTCCTCTCAAATCTTATCATTCTCTCTCCAAATTTCTTTCATTAACTGGTCCGATAAACAAGTCAAAACATATGATTATATAAACCTTTATCAAAAACAACTCATCTGACGACAGAAAAAGAGGAAGAAGAGTCAACTCCAACAAATCATCTTCAAATGTATCTCACCACCATTGCCATGAAACTTTTGTTTCATACTTTGATGGAAGACGTTAACAGTATTTTATTTCAATATAACAGGGATAATTTGACCCTTTTCTGTATTTGGGGTCATTAAATGCTGGAATCTTTGTAGAAAAGGAATTCAATGGAACATTGATGATTGAAATCTCCTCATCAGTCTGGGAAGAATGGCCAAGCTTAATTTTTCCCCAAAATGTTTATTTTTTCTCAAAGTGCTATTTTAAAAAATTGAGATACTTGACCAAGCTTATGAAAGAAAATATGTGCTTCTTGAGAGTAAAATAAACAGTTTGTCATAAGCTAACGAAATAATAGCTTTTTTCGAAAAGCACTTTTTACAAAAGTAATTTTGAAAAAAAATATACTTAAAACAGTTTTAAAAACTTGATCAAACACCAATTGTTGCTCTTTTTAAAAATTTATTGGCCAAAACACAAACTGATTCTCACTAAAGTAATTTTAAAGAAAAACACTTTTTAAATAAGCTGATTTTATAAGTTGGCCAAACATGCTATAAATAGCTTTGTGTATGTGACGTGCTTCTTGCCTCTCTCCCACATCCGCGATTGAACCCATTCAGTAAAAAGAATCGAATAAATACCCTTATTATGTACTGCTCTCTCCATCTCATATTACTTGACATATTTTGTCTTTTGCATTAATTCTTGAGAAATTAATAAAGAATGTAAATTGACTAATATGATCCTATTAAACTCACATTAAATATTGTCCTTATCTATTGAAGTTAATTACTTTTTTATTAAATTACTAAAGATAAAGTTGAAAAAAAGGTGTTTAATTATCTCTAGATTCTTTAAACATGCCAATTATTTTAAAAGATATTTTTTTAATAAATATGTCAAGTAGTATGAGACGGAGTGAATTAGATTTGAATCAATCTATTGAGGGACAACCACTATTATGTTGTTGCTAACTTCAATATATTTGTGGTCCAAAATGGAAAATAGTTGTGCTTATGAACTACTATATCTAAACCTTAACTAGACATTCTTCTTTCCTTCGACTCAATGGAACCTGTTGAACTTAAAAAAACTTTTGGTGAAAGCAACAGGAAAATTCCTCTAAAGATATTTATGATAGAGCATTGAAATGTAAGTATCCAAAAGCTCAAAACAATTTCAATGTGAAATTACTTGGATCAAATGGGAACCTCCAGATCTGCATCTTCTCAACTACTACTAAAAAGAACATGAATTAGGGAGGGACAAATCTTGTAGCTAAATAACAAAATCCGTAGCTAAATAGAATTAGCGGATATCAAAAAGCTCAGTTAGCTGCTAGTAATTTAGCATAGATTAACAAAGAAACAACGAACAGGGTGAGTTATAAAAGGAATTCAGCACTCAACCAATATACACAAATATTGCCATTAAAAACAGGATTACAACTGGCATGCAATTATAGCAAACGATATTCTGCCTATTCAATTGGAAACAGATTGCGGAGAGTTATTTCTATGTTTGCAAGATAATAATTTTTATCTTCCTATCATTGATGAAATAAAGAATCCAAGTTTGAAGCATATCTACAGGGAAAGGAATAAAGTGGTGGATGATCTTGTCAAGTTTGGAAGCAATTTTAATGGTTTTGAAAGCTTAATGCTTATCAATAATAAAAAATTTTAGAGCGAAGACATGTTTTTCCTGAACTTATTCGCTCAACTTACTTTATAATTTAAACTTAATTTTCATTTATTTATCCTCTTGACATTTTAAAAGTATATTAATTTCACCTATCAAAACTGAATACAACTCTCACAGCAAAGAGTGCACACAAACGCTGACAAATCAGTGTCATATCACTGCCACATCGAAACCACACAAGAAAAATATTTTTTTAAAAGAATTTCATATATATATATATATATATATATTAAAAAATATTTTCTTCACACATATCCCCCGCCGAACCCCTTCCCCTCATTTGTCATCTTCAACATTGCCCATATATGATTTCTGAAATATATATAAATCATGAATTTTTCAGAGCGGGCCGGCAGACTGTGCGTACAGGGAACATCGAAGAAGTGCCTCAACGCGCTGCAGCTACTACTTTGACTCCTTTTATGCAATTATGAACTCTTCAACAGCTGCTTCAATCAATGTTAAGTCTGACTACATCCGCAGCTGACTACTTATTGAAAGATTGAACATTTATTTTTGGGTCTCAAATTTCAACATAAACTAGCTAAATTCATACCAATCAAACTCAAATTTCAACTACAACTTCACAACATCATCAGAAAATTTCAATAATCAATTTGGACATCGACCATGAATTCAACAAACTCATTTTTTGTGTGTGTTCAAACTTTTTCAAGTTTCAATAATGGTGGATACAAAATTAAACTAACAAAATTCATATCACTCAAATTCAAATTTCACGTACAACTTTACAATATCATCAGAAAACTCCAATAATCAATTTGGACATCAATCATGAATTCGCTGAACTCATTTTTTTTTTGTCTTCAAGCTTTTTCAAGCTTCAACAATGGCGAATACAAAATTAATTAAACTAGCAAAACTCATACCAATCAAACTCAAAATTCAAGTACAACTTCACCTTATCATCGGTAAACCCCAATAATCAATTTGAACATCAACCATGAATTCGACAAACTCATTTTTTTTTTATTTTTGTCTTCAAGCTTTTTCAAGGTTCAATAATGGTGGATACAAAAGACAATCTCATAAATCCAACAACAGATTTCTTGAAAAATCATATAAGTAATTTAGTTCAACAATCATGTACTGAAAGACTTTCTTTTTCAAAATTATTTTTCAACCCATTAAAATTCATAACTTTTCACACATTTTTTTCTTTCTTGAAGAAATTAATGAAGATAATAGAAGTGGAGATGGAGAGTAAGAAAAAGGAGAAAGGAAATTGGCGTGGGGTGGGGTGTAAGAAGAAATACAAGAAAATGGGGTGGGGGTGAGGCGTATGAAGAAGATGAAGATCGGGTGGCGTGAGAGGTAAGGGGCGGGTTTCTTTATATATATATATATATATATATATATATATATATATATATATATATATATATATATATATATATATATATATATATATATATATATATATATATATATATTAAAAGTGGGATCATATCAGTTTTTAAATAAAAAAAGGCATTTATTTTTAAATCTCACGTCAGTTTAAGGAGTGAAATTAATATATTTTAAAGATGTTAAGGGGTAAATAAACGGAAGTTAAGTCGGGGAAAACATGTCTTCACTCAAAATTTTATGGATGACATAAAGCTAATTTGATCGACAACAGATCAAATTAGTGTATGTCTAACCTTGACTATCAATCATCAAATAAGGGGAAAATGATAAATTAATCCAACTTGTGACTGGGAAACATGAGTTTGGCTGGGCAGTGTTGCAGGATATATCGGAGCAGATGAACCATAATGTCCCAAGATATCTGTGCCATGAGCTATCCCAGCATCCTGATGTCTTCCAAGCCGAAGCGGCAGATCATCATATCTCTAAGACTGTGGCGCAACAGCAACGTCCGATACAGACATACCAGCAGAAGCTCCTGCAGTTCCTTTCCCCGAATGGGATCGCATCATATGCAGCATGAGAGGATGTTATCATGGTACATCGACGTACTGAGGCTGATTAGACTCTGGTGGCAAGTATGTGCCACCGAGGTATATGATGCACATACTTTAAAACCACACCATAAATACGTGTCTGCCCATCAACTTTCAGAACCTTCTTAAGGAAGTTAGAAGTTGGAACCAAGA
This sequence comes from Capsicum baccatum var. pendulum, assembly GCA_030864225.1. Lineage (NCBI taxonomy): Eukaryota > Viridiplantae > Streptophyta > Magnoliopsida > Solanales > Solanaceae > Capsicum > Capsicum baccatum. Next base: position 112,126,552 of record CM061555.1, on the reverse strand, counting down.
GCAAGGTGGTTCCTTCAGCAAATTCTGCAACCCAAGCACGATCATTTGAACTAAGGTACCTCAGAGACTCCGTATATGAGGCATAATCGTTTTCAGTATCAGGCAAGAAGGAAAAAATGTTGAACCCAACAGCAGCATCTGGATAATGATCAGTTAACTTGTGTAATCTCTTTCTGTAGGCGCAATTGATTACGCCAGGCTGCAGAAAAAAGATGTCAACTCTTGAGTGTAGCTTATTCGTACTAACTGTGAGTCAGCACACATGTCATGGTCGCTTCTTGAAATTGACAATTTATTTAAGAATATTTTAGGTATTCATTAGTTTTTGTTGCTTAAAGCTGTTGTAGCTGCATTCTATATGCATGTGGTTTTTTCACTTTTGGACAATAAAGCCTTGGATATGTTTGACTTATTACAGAAAAAGCTGCCCTTTAGCTTTTCCATAAGGTTGGTTCCACCCTTTTTTTAATTGTCTTTTCATTAGTGATTTTCTATTTACTTCTTCCAATTTGCTTCAATATACACGTGGATCCAACATTTATTTCAGCTGACTTTTTCCTTTTTTGTGTTTAGTTTAGATTTTTCTAAGGAAAATAAATTTAACAAGTGTAAAAGTAAATTTAAAAGTAGTGAAAATACCTTTTGAGGTGTCATTTAAAAATTTCAGTATTGTGAAAATATATTTTAAAATATTTATAGCCAAATAAGTATTTTAGAATAAAGTGAAAACGTATTTTAAAATATTGTAAATAATATCTATAGTAAAATGCTTACCATAATTTTATAATTATGGCAATTCAATATTTATTTGTCTTTTAAAATATTTAGCTCTCGAAATTTCATTCATTCCACATACATTGGGTCAAAGAGAGTAACATATATTACCTGAAAATTACATAAAAATATTATACATTACAGTAATTAATAATTTCACATGTTCTTAAATTTTTTTACAAGTATTTTTATAACAATTTTACTATATCACTTCTAATTAGTTATTATGAGTCATTTAATACATATCTGTTTCGCTACTTCAATAGTGATATTTGATTGACTCTCGAAATTATATCCTTGTCATTTAAATTGGAATAGAAGAAAAAAATATATAAATCACAACAATTAAAAACTTAAATATTTTTAAAATATAATTGATCAATGCCAGAAAAGTTTGAACAAGTAGAGTATTACACATTATAATAGCTAAAGGCTTAAAAATATTAAATTACAATGCTCAAAAGATATTATAAATTATAATAACTAACAGTTTAAAAAATCTAAAAATATATTGAAAATATAATTGATTGCCTAAATTTTAATTTGATTATTTTATTTTTAGTTTTAACTTGTTATATATTTGAAAATTGTGTAAAAAATATTATAAATTATAATAATTATCTATTTAAATTATTTGGAGACACATAAAAAATTTTGGTTGACTCAAAATTGTTATTATTACAACATAAATTGAGATATATTATGTAAAATTTTTGTAAAAAGTAATATAAATAACAATAATGCAACATTAATTCAGATACATTATTTAAATTTTTTATGAAAAATAATATAAATTGTAGTAATTATCAATCTTAAATATTTAAAATATGTATAAAAAATATGTTTGACTTTTTAACTTCTATTGATGTCATATTAATTAATTAAAATAAAAGGCTATTATTTAAAAATTATGTAGAAAAACGCATAAATCAGAATCAATATATAATAATAAATGAGAAATATAAAATCGGTGATGTGGCACTCTCTAAGGCTTAAAAATTTATTTATCTTTTTTGTATTTTTTTTTTGACTTTTTTTCTCCTTTAAAAGATGAAAAATACACTTTAAAATTTTTTAAAATATTAAAAAATAGTCATATTTAATTCCTTTACATCAATGCTATTAATCTCCGCTTTTAAAACTTTCCGTCACAATATATCTGTCTTTTTATCTTCTAGCAATAAAAAGATATATAATTAAATAACAAAGAATTAATTTTCATAATTAATTCTCACTCCATGTGATGAATATATAAACTCTACTAATTGAAGATTGTTGTCGTCAATTTTATGGCTAGCACATATACTCATTTTGCTACCACCAATTTTAATTTTTTATTAATTTTCTTTTTACTAGATGCTATTATTTATTTATATTTTTTCTTATCATTTTGTTTTTTCTACTATTTATTTTATATTTTTTTTATTCTTTTGATTTTGTTGATCGTAGTTGAAAATATTGTGCTATTGAATTGTGTTTGAAGTTCTTTTTTATTTTTGACTTAAGATGCAAGAAACAAGAATATCAATTATGTATAGTGTATTAAACTATATATTTTTTTTTTCGTGTCTCACTGATTTTAACTTTGTACTTCTTTTGCGGGTTAATTGAATTGATTGATGTGCGTAGTTACATCATGTGAATTATGAAGATATTATTAAGTTATCTTTAATTGATATTTCTTGGAATCATGAAAAAATGATAAATATATGTGTCATTACTTTTCTCATAAAGGTTTAATTGATCAAAATAGTGTATGAATCTACAAGTTATTTTCTTTTTGACTAAAAAAAGTTTCATCTACTAATTTAGTTTTACGTGAAAAAAATTAATATTAGATAGTTAATATATGAGTATATCATGTTTTTGTTTTTCCCTTCTTATGGATGTTTTTAATTTTTGATTTCTAAATTTTTTTTTAAACATTTAGTGATAATATATTATATAGAGTCAAATGAACCATAATGCAGTCTCCATATTGTGACAAGTGATCAAAACTTCTCAAGTTGAGATTTTAAGTATTTTCTTTTAAGTGTTTATTTCGTATACATCATTTTTAGTTATTGTATTTTATTTATTTGTAGTGAAAGTATGCTGGTTTTAATTGAAATGGTAAACATATTTTTAAGAATATTATTCGGATTACATGTAAGTAAATTGTGTTTACAAGAATGTAAAAGATATCGCGTAAAGAGAGATTCAAAATAAAGATTTGATGTTGGAAGATGAACAACAAAAATATAACAAAAATTATTTATATGTTTATGCAAAGATGGATTTAAATATTCACAATAGCTTTAGAAATTATATAAATGGATTTAAATATTCTCTTTTTTTTTTTCTATTTATAAAATAAAATGTTGAACTATATCTTTATTATTGTGTGCGTAATTTTGGGCATCCGAACAGTCTCCATTTCTTAAGAATTCATTATATAATGAATGTAGTATTTTTGTTATATTATAATGATCATTTATGTGAATTTTCGGTCACTAAACTTTTGGGAGGAATTAAACTTACTTTTGTGATCTTTTAAATTATATAATAATTTTCATATTATCTTTCAACAATGAACAAATCATAACTAGAAGAAATTTAAGATTTGTAGTTGTTTTTCTCTAAAAATTGATGACGGAGTAAAAAATACTGTAAAGTTTTACAAAATTCAATAAGATGAAGTACATGAAATGAAGTTAGAGCAATATAGTGATGGAGGTCTCAGAGAACTACATAAAAATATAAAGAATTAAGGTCATGTGAAGTTACGTCTTTATTATTAAAGAAAAATATACTCAAGACAAAATGGATAAGATAGTACAACAATAACAATACCAACAAACTCGGTGTATTCCCACAAAATGGGGGAGAATGGATAAGATAAAAAAAAAATAAAAAAAAAATAAATCAAACTTGACAAAAAGCGAAAGTAGAGAAATAAATATGAGAAGTGAAATCAATAGCATATATGGGCAGACAAAATTCTTTCTCCCTTATCAAATTTTGTTCTTTTAAATAAAGCAATGATTCACTTTTAATAATCAATAATTTTGAAATGTTAATGCCTAAAATAATATGCAACGAATTTTATGTTATTTATTTTTGTTTCATCTGCTCATATAAATATTACACTTATATGATATGATTTGATTCCCAAAATAAAAATATGTAAATTACAATAATTTTTCATGTAGTTAAAGAGTGATAAACAAAAAGAAACTACAGAATATTACAGAAATTAGGGAAAAGGGGAAAAAAAGTATATTTCTGCTATTAATATTACTAATAAAGAGCAGAAATAATTATTTTTTTTTAAAAAGAAGGTGAAGAAAATAGGAATGGCCAAAAGGTGTAGATTTATTTGTTTTGTTTCACATATCTTCTTTGTTTTTTTGTTTTTTTTAAAAAGTGATTTTTTTTTGCTTTTCTTGAAAAGATCGAATTGTTTTCAAAAAATAATTTAAAAAGAATATATTAAATATAGCAATAGTTACAGACATCATTGTTTGTAAGGATAAGAAATTATTTTATTTTTTTTTTGAAAAATAAGATAATTGATTAAGAGATGCTTACCAAGTTTACATAATAAGATTTTTTCATTTAGAAGACTATGGTACTTGAGGTAGTGAAATTAGACTTATTGATATTATAAAAACTAAATTTTAAATTTGATCAAATTTATGGAACTAACTTTTAAATATACATATATAGTAGATTTAATATATATTATATATTTCCATATTATTTGTTTTTTAATTTCAAGATTTCTACATAATATCATATTGTGATTTATTATTAATTTTTATAATTGCACGAAGCGCGGATTAATTTACTAGTATATATATATATATATATATATATATATATATAAAGGAGGATTTTAGTCCAATGTGGCATGCCTTAGAAGCCTTAATTTTTATTTATCCTTTTTTTTGTGGGTCTTTTGGCCATTTTTTAATTTTAAAAGATTATAAATTCACCTTAACATTATACACAACATTAAAGAGAGTCATATTAAATAAATTTCATCATTAATGTTGTTAAACTTTTCTCATTTATGGGGAAAAAAATCACTCCTTAAAACTCTCTTAATCATGTTAAATATGCAAGAAAAAATTAAAAAATATTTGTTATATATATAAAAAAAAATTAAAATCACTCCTTAAAACTCTCTTAATCATGTTAAATATACAAGAAAAAATTAAAAATTATTTGTAAAAGTTCAAAAATCAATAATACATGCATACATACATACATACATACATGCATGCATGTACATATACATATACGTATACATATACATATACATATACATATACATATACGTATACATATACATATACATATACATATACATATACATATACATATACATATACATATACACACATATATATATGTATGTGTGTATGTATGTATGTATGTATTACAAAAAAAAAATATTAATTATTACTCCTTCATTTATTTTTATTCTTTATTGTTAAAACTTAAATGTATCAAAAATTACTATTTCATTTATTCATATTCTTTATTGTACAGTTTAAAAGTTTAAATATTTACTAATCCAAGTTTTTATTTACTTCATAAAAAATTAATATATATATATATATATATATATATATATTATTGTATAAAAATAAATATGTTAATTATTACTTCATTTATTTTCATTCTTTATTGTTAAAACTTAAATGTATCAAAATATACTATTCCACTTATTCATATTCTTTATTGTACACTTTAAAAGTCTCAATATTCATATCCAAGTTTTTTTTTTTCTCTTTCTTGGGGGCTTTTTTCTTCATTCTTTTCATTAATTAATTTGTTTATTAAATCATAAAAGATAAATCATATTTACTATTCTAATTAAATCCAGTGAGTTACAAATAAACCTCCATCCATTTGTATTCTCTACTTAAATAATGTGTCTCCCCAACTCCTTTCTACATAATTCTTTTGGATTATCCAATTTATAAATAACAATCATCTATTGAGTTGTTGAATGCAAATTTTCATTATCTGAATTTTTGTATGATTATTTAGTTATTTTTCTCCTTTCTTGATTTTCTTCTTCTTCATCTTTTTCATCAATCATGTGTTAATAATCAAAGAAATAAAATAAAAAAGATGATGTTTTCAATATTCTTCAAAGGTTCATCAAAGAGATGTTCACAATAGTTTTGTACGAGTTCATCAAGATGAAGAAGGAAGTTCAATTGTCTTGGAAGATTCGTTAAGAAAATGGTCATAGTAGTTTGGTTTAACATAGAAGTTTGAATGATTTTCTATTATTTTGAAGATTTATTAGTGTATTATTTTGATTTCAATTAATATTATTTTCTTCTTTTTTATTTTATTTCTTCATTTTGAATAAAAATGCTTGATCACATATATATTTCGCTTTTATTTAGCAAATATTAATTTATAAAACTCTCCTAACCAACATATTAGAAAGCTCAATTAACAAATTTTACTCAATTAACTTTGATCTTCTTCTTCTTCTTATTACTGTATGTTTCTGTTTTTGTGTATACTATTTGTCAGTTTCTAATTAATTTAACTATGTTAATTAAATATATATTTTTTTACAATTATCTTAATGTTATAACACACGATTTTTTGCAAATAATAATTTTCTAATGTTTTGTCACAATTGTAAGATATATTACCAATGGTATAATTTTTTTATAATAATTGACTATTAATGCCCCTAAAAATATATGATATTACTATATTAGAAATTAGTCAAAGAATAAATGAACAATTTTTTTTAGTCTTTTATAATTTTTATGATACATTTTAATTGAGCATATCCCAAACCTCACTTTGTGGGAATACATCAAATATATTGTATTTGTTATTTTAATTAAGCACATAATATTGACATTTTTCAATGTGAATGAATAATATATGACAATGTACAGTAGTAAGCATGTATAATCTGTCAATTATCTCCTTATAAATTTATTTTTACTCAGATAATTTATCTCCTTTATTTTTCTTAATGGTTATTTAATTTTCAGACTGAAAAGATTCTATAAACGATATACAAAAAATCAAAGAATTTTTTTTTTATATAAATATATTCATATATCTGAATAAAAAAAAAGGATAATGCATCACCTTTCTTTGTTTTTTTAAAAAATACAATTATTCTTATTCTCTCTTTGAAAGAAAAAAATCATTTATGTGCCATGTTAGAAAAGTTCAAAATTCACTGTAACTCTGTTAATCGTATTAAATACATTATGTGAAAACTAGAAAAATAAACTATTCCTTTAACTTCATTTAATCCTTATTAAAAATAAATAAATTCACTCATTTAATTCTCTTAATAACATATATGTAGTATGATCGAATATATAACTATTTTTCTTGCTTACATTGTAAATGAGATGTGATTAAGGATTAGAAAGAGTCATGTTATAGTTTTACTATAATAAATTTGTATATGCATAAATATGTAATTTACTTATGATTATTTAAAGCAAAAAATATTTACTCTTAATTTTTCTATCAAAGGATGAGTTATATTTTAAAGAGTTATTATTATATATTATTTTTAGTAATGACTATACTAATAATTAATTTGTAACAATAATCGTATTAATGTTGTTAAACTCTTTCGCTGCTCTATATCTGTTAGGGATAATTATTGATCCAATTCTTGGTACCATTTCTACAACTTGACCCTTTATGTACTCACGAAAATTTAATATTTTGTTTCTCTGTAATAATCTCTGTAGAATAGTGTAGATAAGTATCACATCAAGTCAGTAAATAATATCATGACTTATTTTAAATATATACATTTCATTTTGCATTATGGGTTTCAATTCTATTGCGAAGTATAACCTCAAATATAATTTTTACTATCACAATTTATTTTCTTTTTCTTGAGATGCTTTCTCAATAAATATCGTATAAAAATGAAGTTGATCAAGATATAAGATCTCTAATATTAATGAACTGTATGATGCAAATACACATTAGATAAACCTTAATATGAAAAATCAACATCAAAGAAAACGAAACAAAATGAAGAAGATTTTACTAACTTCTGCATTGCAATTTGCATGCATAACTAAGTTAGAAACATAATTCAAGTATTTTTCTTACTCTAATGTGTCCAAATATATTTTTATTTATTTATATTACGGATTGAGTCATTTATATATAGAAAAATCAAGTAATTTATAATCAATAAAACTTAAAAGATCGTGACTTAATTTGTATTTTTCTTTTTGTATATTGCTTATTGAAATAATTATCAACTAATCTAATCAATTACTTGAAAATATAAAATTTTGCGCGAAGTGCGAATAAGTACACTAGTATAATTAATAACTTAAAATATCAAAAACTATATATAATAAATTTGATTGATTTTCTCAAATATTTTATCAGTGTCACATAAATTGAGACATAAAAATAGCATATAATATTCGAAAATAACATATTAAACCCAAAATCGATGTTCTATAGCCCACCAGACTCCAATATCTAGTTTATTTATAGCTGTGACAGCATTTGAGTCTCAGATTTAAGCATACTAAGAGTTATACGGCTCACGCAACTGAATGGATAAAAAAATAATAATAGTTTTATACTTCCTCCGTCTCAAATTACTCGTTCCAAATTGAGATGGCATATTGATTAAGAAAAATAATTAATAACATAACTAGTTTACCATATTACCCCTATTAAATGATGTTTACATTTTACGTTGAAGAAAAAACAATTAATGTAAAGGGTAAAACATGAAATTTTTTTTTATTACTTCTTGATTAATGAAAAAATATAAATAAAATAAAAAATTAAATTAAAAAATTTGGGACAAGAAATTTGAGACGGAGGGAGTATATTAGCTCCAAACTAGTTAAACCAAAATCCTTAAATCTATCCAAAGAAAGATCAAACCTGCATGTCTGTGCTACAACTTTTCTTGACAGAATTTAGGAATGAGTTTCAAAATAACTTCTGTGAAGAATCTCCCACCCAATCCCCATCCCTTGGGTCCGTAAAGGTTAGATTTTTTTTTTTTTTGAAAGGTGATAACTAACTGACATCAATTAGGGCGGACTCGCATACAATTTACGGAACCAAAAATTTGATGGAACCCGCAACACCCACTGAACCGAAAATTTGATGGGGGCGATGATTGGCCTACTGGAATGAATGATTCTTAAGTAGGGGAGGTATACGGTTTGATTTTTATTTGAATCAGATGTAGGGTGTTAATCGGTCGGTTCAGTTCGGTTTTCTGTGTTATTGGTTCGGTTTATCGGTTTTCAGTTTTTAAATTTGCAAAATGAATAACCAACCAATAAGATATTTTTTATCAGTCTTCGATTTACCGATTTTTGATTCTTATCGGTTCAATTTTTGGTTTAACCGATAAAAAAAATACTTATAAAATAAAAATAGTAACAATCAACATAAAAAAATAAAATCTTAGTTGCCTCCAAATCCTACATAATAAGTTTTAGTTTATAAAAATCTCCAAACTTGAATTGAATGTTAGTTGAAAAAACAAAACTGAATCTTAGTTCTTCAAGATTTTCAAAATATTCAGATCTTGCCAAAACTCTTCAAACACTTCAAGCTTTCGAAAATATCCTGATCTTGCCAAAAATCTTCAAACGCTTCAAGCTTTTGAAAATATCCAAATCTTGCCAAAACTCAGACACCTACAACATATCACATAACACCTTACAATCCAGTCATAACATGATGATGAAAGTGAAGCTGATGCTAGCAGAGGCAAATACATAAATCTACAGATTGGAAAGAACAAGGAAACAAATAAAGAAGCTTGGGTCGAACCAGGAAAATTCGTTGAAGAGATCTAAGTACAGAAAATCAAGAAGTATACGTAAATCAATATAAGCGATAGAAATCTAAACGTAAATTGAACTCATTGGTGTTGGCACATAAACATACTCTTGTTCCCAACTTCCCACCAAGCTGCTTATCGCGAGCTGGTATTAGTGAACAACATACAACAAGCAACTGTATGCAAATCAGCTAAGCAATAGAAAACTAAACGTAAATTGAACTCATAGATGCTGGCCAACTTCCCACCAAGCTGTTATTGCTAGCTGGTATTTGTGAACAACATATAACAAACAACTGTATGCATATGCAAACATACAATGTATAAACATACTCTTATCCCAACTTCCCACCAGTTTTCTTAATGATAGAGCTAACAAACTTGTTCTTTTGCACAAGGACATCTTGCTGTATATGATTGAAAACAAAGTTAAGTTCTTGTGCTTAGCTAGATTAAAATCATTACACACTTGTATCTTGGCCAACGCGGCTTGGAGCTTAGAATTTAGGACCGACAATAGTACAACAAACACAAAATATATATATGCATATAAACTCGTACAGTATGCAAAAATAAACTAACACCACTAGCCACAAGATAATAAAACTCTTAGAATTTATGTTGATCATTGGACCCTACTAGACTTTATACATTGAGACACTAGACTGGTTCACTTTATATTTACAAACTAGAAAAAGGACAACAAGAGGAGAATTATGAAACTGATTTAGGAGAAAAAACATGTGTGTGGGTTTGGTGTACTATCAATCAGCCAGGAATTATTGGCCAAGGGCTGGTTAAATTGAAAACCAACAGTATATCCTAAGGTAACCATCAAATAGTAGGCAGTTTAGACAGGTTTGAATGAAATAGTCAAATCAGTCCAAAGAGATATTCTTGTTGAAGAAACACGAATCCTAAGAACACACTTTGAGATGAGGATTGGATATAAAACTATAAATTATAAAAGCATGCTTATAGAATATTTTGAAACAATATAGACATCAATCAACAAGCTAATTTCTTCAAGAAGAAAGTTTTTAAAATGATTAAAAAACAAAGAAAACAGTAAAACACTACCACAATCTTGTAAATAAGGATTTTCTAAACCAAAATCTTCCAGTTTCCATCAAACAACAGATCACTGAATACTCTGTCAAACTTAGAACTGAATAAATAATTCAAATAACCAGGAAATCCCCATAACGACCACCAGTGACAAGTATAGTTATTAAACTAGAACAAACAGTGAGATAGTGCTTTCAATGACATAATCTGAATCCCTGACTACAAAAACAAAAAGAGAGCGTCCCCTACGTAAAGATCTTATTCCGGTAGAGTAACTGATGTAGTCTAGCATACAAACCAAGCGAAAGTCTGCCCATCAATGACGGGTAAGAAAATGTATCCGAGAAAGTTAAAATTCAAATTGTATAAAAACTCGGTACACAAGCTTGTTAAACATCAAGAATCATATTCCATCGGAAGACCCAGTTCATAGAACTAGGAACAGCCTGATTGCCAAACAAAGACCTATTCTTCCTTTAGAAATACATGTATAAAAACATAAGAAAGAGTGGCAATATCATGTTAAACATTTGTTGGACAATTCAGTACCACCTTTGGCATGATACATATAACATAATGACTGCATTGGAAAGGACTTAGCTTACCTAGAGAAAATTTAAGCAAGCAATATTGTATTTACATAGTTGTTAGACTATTCACTGTATTTAGTGACTAATTTTAAGAAAATATGACTTAAAACAAATTATAGCTGGGATAGGTGGCTTACCAGATGACTAGATTCAAGTGCAAAAAAGAAGAACCTTAATTCTACGTCAATCATCAAGAATGCTAGTATTAGCCAATTCTATAGAGAATTTATATTAATCAGTTACAAAACTGTTAACGACTGTTACAATAATAATACAAAACTAATAAATTAGAATATTCTTACCTTGTTCAAGCTTTTCGAGGACATCTATATCTTTCTCAATACTACCAGGTTGTGATACACTCTGAATCCAATCTTGAAGGCACACTAGAGTTTGCACCAATTTAGGAGTTAATGAACTCCTAAATTAATCCAAGATACGTCCACCGGTACTAAATGCACACTCGGATGCCACACTTGAAATGTGAATAGCTAAAATATCCTGAGCCATCTCAGCAAGAATAGAAAATCTGGGTGAATATATTTTCCACCAAGACAAGACGTTTAAGTTCTTGGTTTCATGGTCCCAGTCATCACTCGAAAGTACAGCGGTAACAGTTCCCTTTTCATCCTTAACAAACTGAAGGTAATGTGATAAGCCAATATCATGATCAACATAACTCAAAAGCCCATTTTTACACTCAATCGCCCTATTCAACATCAAGTATGTGGAGTTCCACCTCGTAAAAACATCCAAACATAATTATTTTTTACTATTGATATCAACATGTTCACAACATTCTTGGAACCTCTTACACCTTGCAGGGAACTGCGTTATGTATTTCACTACTTTTCTAACCCTTTCAATGGACACGCTAGTCACTTTTAAACCATCTTGGACAATAAGATTAATAATGTGAGCCATACACCTTATATAAAGGTGTTTTTCGTTCATGAAATTGGTTTCCCATTTAGTGAATGTCTTAGTTAACTCTTTCATAGTCATATTGTTCGAACTAGCATTATCGACTATGATGGTAAAAAATTTATCTATGCCCCAATCACATAAACACTTAATAATATCATTAGCCATGTCTTCACCTCTGTGGCTAGTAATTGGACAAAAGTTAATTATCCTCTTGTGCATAATCGATTTACTGTCGATCCAATGTGCAGTGATGCACATATAATTAATTTGCTGCAAGGAGGTCTAAGTATCAGTGGTAAGACAGAATCTTTGTTGGGCTTCTCTAAAAGACGTTTTCAACTTTATTTTTCTTCATCAAACAGTTTAAAATAGTCACGTGTCACAGTGGTATGAGAGGAATCTTAAAATGAGGTTGCACTATTTTCATAAAGTTTCTAAAACCTTCCTTGTCAATAAACCTGAAGGGGAGTTCATCCACAATCACCATGCGACATAAAGCTCTTCTACATTGTTCTTGCTTAAATTTCCACAAAATAACAACTACATCGCCTACAACACCCCCTTCAAGAGATTGAAAGCCTAGTTCGGTTTGATTTTTGTCAACAGTTTGATTTCGAGGAATCTTTGAACATGTTAGCAAATGAGTAAGCATTGCCGTCGTACCATTTTTACTTGAATGAGCAAAATAATCTTGACCACAATGCTTACACTTTGATTTCTTATTTCCTTCTTCATCAACAAATGATCCAAAATGATTCCATGCATGAGATCTTTTTTTCTTTCTTTCTTTACCTTCGTCTGGACAGAATGTGTTTGACATGTAATATTTGAATTAATGCTTTCATCGTCTAGAATCACTGCCTCATCAGTTGTAGGATTTTCAGCTGTGTATGTCACTGTATAATAGAATTTAGACAATAATCAGACAACAAATCATGAAATATTTTCAAAGTAAACAAAAATTAAGAAATTCTTAAAGGAAAACTTGAACAATGTTGAAATTGAAATTAAAATTTAACTTAAATTGTCAATTAAGATATTTGATTCAGGTTGGGTACAGAGAAAAGAATAGAAGAGTTTGAATAATTACTCAGAAGTCACTAACCGTTGATAAAACCCTCGCCGTCCGTTGACCCTCGCCGTTGCCGCTGCTGGAGTGTCGGTTGCTCGATACCCTCGTCGTTTCGTCTCTCCTTTTGTTGGTTTAGTCTTTAGAATTCATTGTGTGTGGCCATCGGTATGTTAAATGTATGACTGCTTTATGAATTATGAATATTTTTCTCACTAATAAAAATTAGAAATAACTAATAAGTATTCTATATAATATTAATATATAATAAATAATATAAATATTTATATATAATAATATAAATAAGGGTAAAATAGTAATTTTTAGTGTATTCTTATTGGATTATCGGTTAAACTGATAACCTAATAGGCTAAAATCAAAACCGAACCGATTACCCAATAAATTTTTTTATAAAACCAATAACCCAATAACATTTTAATTGGTTCGCTTTATCGGTCGGTTCTTGCACAACCCTAATCAGATGCTTTGATAGTTTTCTCCTCCTTTTTCTGTAGTCTCCTTTCCTTGTTCCCTTTTTTTGTGTAATTAAAGTTTATAATTTTATTTTACGTTTATGTAATTTCTTGTGGAAAAGAAAAATCACAGTATAATCACTTCTCTTGTTTTATTTTAAGATTATTTTTGTTATTTGCTAAAGAAATCCTTAAACCCAATTCATTCCCTCCCCCCCCCCCCCCAAAAAAAAAAAGTCATTTCTTTTTGTAATGGTAAATATTAATGGGTCAGGATATTTTGATCAAAATAAGTTATTTTTAAAATTAATTCATCAAAGTAATTTTTTTTTTTGAAAATTTTACAAAACTAGTGTAAACCTTATTGACAATAACATATTAAACTTTTTAAAAGTTAACATATCAAACCGATAGTAACGTTTTTAGCTTAACACGTTACCAATGGTAACGGGATTCTGTAACTCTGCTACATCAGACTCTGCAGAGTTGATTCGGTAGAGTGACAGTCTATGTGGCAGAGTTGCAGAGTATTGTTATTATTGGTAATGTTTTAAATCAAAAGCATTATTATCAGTAATGATTCCTACTTTAACATCGTTTACTATTCATTTTGGTCGTCTACTGTTCATTTTCTTAAAACCTAATAGCTTACTGTCAACAACATTTATATTAGTTTTGTAAAGTTTTCAAAAAACATATTACTTTGATGAATTGATTTAAAAAATGACTTATTTTAGTCAAAAGGATATTCATTTCCTCAATCCCATATTAGTTGATCACTTTATTTTACGTATTTCTTAAGAAATCATAAATAAAAAGATAGTTTACTAATTTACCCTTTAAAATACTTTCATGGAACTTTATAAACTTACTTTTACTTTTACTTTTATATTAATTGTAGGGGTAAAATGAGAAAATTTTAATCAACTTCAACTTAATTTAGTAAGTGGACAAGTAATTTGCAATCTATATTATTAGTTAGATGATCAACTAATATGAAAATGAGCGAGTATAGTGTTAAAATAATTATATGTTATAGAAATGAACAGGCACAAACATAAAATCCTGCCACTACTCACATCTACAAGCTGAGAAATCTGTTAAATTATAGAGGCAATTCAAAAAACTGATTTCTCCTTCAAGAAGCAACAAAGAAAGCATGAACTATAGTTACATCCTAGATTCTATAATTTCCCCAATAGTATAACAGCGAGCAATACACATGGGTGTTCTAACCTTGGCGATTCATCATGGCCAAAACGGTGCTTCCTTCTAGGAGAAATTCTTGCTTCTACAGAAATAATACTGTCATCTGCTTGACTGACTGTAACAGGACCTGAAAGAACATTAATACCCAAAGGCCTAGTAGGGATGTCAGGAGCATGCATAACGTAAGGACTACAGTTTGAATATTCAATTGTGAGTTTTGGATCATTGAAAAACTTGCCTTGCAAGTTCTCTTTAGCACACAGGGCTTTCTCCATGATTCTAAATAGAACCAATGAAAAATTCCTTATCATAAAATGTTTTTATGTTATAAATCTCACCAAAAAGAATCATAGCATTATGTAGCATGCCTTCATCACCATGGACACAGGGCGGATAACTTATACACAAAACTTTACTAGGTTTTCCATCTAGTATTTACTCCACTGGCAACTAAAATGGCTGCACAAAAGATGAGAGAGTTAACATTTGGACGAACAAACATGCGTACTTTATTCAAATGGTAGGACAGATGACAATTTTACAAAGCAAAATACACGAACAACTTCTAATAAAAAGCAATTGGAAATCTTTCAAAGACAATGGAGCATTACCTGTTGCCTTGTGAAGCCAGCATTGATACAAGTATAAAGAGCACAAGGATTACAAGTGATACGAGTGAAAAGAGGGTACAAGCAAAAGAAGCCAAACTCGAACTATATCCAACAAGAGGGAAGAGTGTTGAGTCTAGTGTATCAATGCGATCTCACCGCGTCGCGATGAGTCCAGATTTCAGAACCAAAGGGGCGCCGCGATCCCACCACATTGCGCTAAACCCTCAGTTCTAATTTGTCATTTTCCAGAGACAGCGCGATAGCGCGCATCAAGCCAGGGGTCTAGGTCGAAAAAATTTCTTAAAAATTAAAAGTGACGTACAGGAATAAATTGGTCTTTTCCAATGATTTTTGCATGACCAGATATGGGATTTAATCCCTAAAAATATTTTAAAGGTCATTCTTAATCAATTTTCTCCCAAATTAAAAGCATTCTCTCTCAAGAAAACAAACCCTAGCTCCAAGAAATCAATATCAATCTCAAGAATTTCTCAAAGAATCTTTAAGAACAAATATTCTGAGGTATGTTAGGTGTTTATCTATGGGTTCCTTTCACTCATAGAGTCCATGAATCCACTTTTAAAACTTCAAGACCTACGATTCATTATTTACATGCTTGAAATTTGATTGTATTAGTGTTCTTGATATTAAATGAGTTCCAATTCATGATTAATTATAGATCCCATGAAGTTTGAATAGCATGTACGTTGAATTGTGAAATTCCTATGTCATAATCCATGAATTTACAAGTTAGGGCATTGTAATTGCCATGCTTATGTGTTGACCATGATTATATGCATTAAGTTGTACTCTCTAGGTGTTTGATAGAATGTCCATGTGAATGAATTAATGAAATCATGGCATGTTAGTATATGTATAAGTTTATGCCCTACAAGTGTTTGAGAAAATGTCTCTATGAATGATTATGATTTTCAAGAGTATGTTATGCTTTATTTTTCATGCTATCGAGTCTTGGAAGTATTTAATACCCGATAATTTATCTGTGTTCCTAGAGCCAGTGTCAGTTACAGAACCTCAGTCATGTCATGATCAGTAGCACTCTCAGTCAGTTACAGAACTTAGTAGAACCCAGTCAATTACAGAACTCAGGAAAATTTAGTAAACTCAGTATTAGTTCAGTACAATCAGTTCAGTGTCTTTTAGTTGGGAGTAGGATTCAGTATCGAGTGAACCCAAGGATGAGGGCTTACCTACCAGTAGAAGCGATCCTTACATTCCAGAACTACGTAGCCAACATAGGTTGAGATATCTAACCTGACAGTTGAGGGTTGATTAGGTATTTTAACTTGACAAATGAGGGTTCCACCATTATCATTAGAGTACCTATCAGATGAGGGTAACTCTTCAGCTTGTCTTTACCCGTGGCACAATACTGATACCCTTTCAACTGGGGTCACAATTGGACCCCAACTCAGTTATCTTATCTTATTTGGGGCATATCGATTAGATGATTACCTCCCACAGTATCAATTTAAGTCCTTAGAATAAAACTCTATTTAGTTCTACAGAATCAGGACTGCCAGTTATAGTATCAGTAAATCAGTTATCAGTAACTTCAGATATCAGTTACTCAGTATCAAAATTCAGGACTTAGCTTCAGACAAGCTTAGTCACAGTATTTATTTATATGCACATTAGTCCACACTCAGTATTTACAGTAGTATCAATTATTCATGCACTCTCATGTTTAGTTACTTTATATCATACAATCAGTTATTGTTCATGTATATGAACCCTTGCATTCAGCCTTACCCCATCTAGCATACTAGTACATTCCACGTACTGAAGCATACTCTTTCTTTGTTCTATGATGTCTTATATCATAGGTTTGGACGCTCAGGTTCCCGACTGCACATAGATAGATTCAAATTCAGCCAACAACAGTAGATTAGCAGTGAGTCCTCATCATTCAAGAATAGTCATTTGTTTCATTATTTTAGTAGACTCAATATTTCAGTAGATGGAGTTAGTTGGGGGATTATCCCATCAACTCCATATTCAGACAGTTCAGTTGAGAGGCTTTTCAAACTAGTTTTCAGACAGTATTCAGTTTTACAGATTTTTATTATAGTTTGATATTTTAACAGTATTTCAGATATTTGAACCTTATGACATTTCTGCCTATTATTCTGCATTTATTTCATTATAGTATTCAGTGCTCACAACAGATATTAGTCATGGGTTAGCTTGTGGTCCTTCGGGGTTGTAAGCACCATGTAACGTTTGGGGTACAAACTCAGGGCATTACAAATTTGGTATTAGAGCCTAAGGTTCAATAGTGTCATAGGAAGTCAGAAAGCCACATCTAGTAGAGTCTTATACATGGGTGTATAGCACATCACACTTATGGACAAGAAGCTATGAGATGTTTTAGGAAACAGTATCCCTTCTTTCAGTATTCATGTAGTGCGAGTGAGTATGAGCTCAAGTTAAACTCTCATTTTAATTCATTTTCTCCTTTTCGTTTAAAGAACATGTCTCTTAAAAAGACTAATGAAAGGATAACCAAAAATCAGTCAGCACCTCAGCCCGTTCAGATAGATCCCTTGGATGAGCATGTCTCCCATGCAGAATTTAGAGCTGTATTCACTACTCTATTCAATTTCGTCGCAGCACAAAATGAATGAATAGCTACTGTTTAGGCTAACCCAGTAGCCAATACTGCTATAGCCAGGATTCAGGACTTCACCCAAATAAATCCTCTTTTATTCTCAGGATCTAAGTCAGAAGAGGATCCATAGGAGTTTCTCAACCAGGTTCAAAAAGTTACAGACATTATGGGAGTGACTTCTAGTGAGAGTGCTAAGTTAGCTGCCTATCAAATACAAGATGTAGCTCATATGTGGATTACGCAGGGAAAGGTAGACAAGAGCATAGATATAGAGCCCATAGAGTGGGAAGAGTTTGCTACTACTTTCCTAGAGAGATTCTTTCTCTTAGATCTGAGAGAAGCCGAGGTGTTAGAGTTCGTCAACCTCAGTCAAGGCAGTATGAGTGTGAAAGAGTATTCCCTCAAGTTTACTCAGTTATCCAGGTATGCTCCCCATGTAGTATCAGACAATAGGTCCAGAATAAGCAAGTTCATATTTGGGGTGTCAGATAATGCGGTTAAGAAGTGTAGAATAGCAATGTTGATTAAAGAGATTGACATATACAGACTCATGGTCCATGCTTAGTAGATAGAAGAGGCTAAGATAAGAGGGAGAGGCAGAACAAGAGAGCTAGAATAGGTAGCTTCAATTTTAATCAGCCTAAATCAGAGTGCAGTAACCGTTCCCAGTTCACCTGAAGTCTTCAATTTGGGCTCCGTCCTCAGCTAGTGCTCCAGTCCCTAAATTCAAAAATGGTAACAACAATATGGCACTAGGCTCTAAGTCTCAAGGTAGTATCACCAGTGTTTGAACAAATCCTCTATGTCAGCAATGTGGAAAGAACCACAAGGATGTCTGCAGAGCTGGCAGTGATGTTTGTTTTGGGTGTGGCAAGCCAGGCCACAGAATTAGAGATTATCGTCAGTCAAGTTCTCAGGATCAGCATAATCATGCTTCAGCTCAGTCAGGTCACCCGAATCAACAGGGTGCCACTTCTAGTGCCACTAATGGGCAACACCCAAACAAGCTTTATGCACTTCAGCCCAGACAAGATTAGGAAAATTCTCCTGATGTGGTCACTGGTACGTTACAGATCTTCTATTTATATATATTTATGTCTTGCTAGATTTGGGAGCTTCTTTATCTTTCATAAATCCCTATATAGCCATTAACTTTAGAGTTAGTCCAGAAATCTTAGCAGAGCCTTCTCAGTTTATATCCCAGTGGGTAAATCTATCATAGTCCGGCAGGTATGCAGGAACTATCCGGTTATGATATCTCAAAAAGTTATTTCAGCAGACCTTGTAGAGTTAGAGATGGCAGAATTTGATGTCATTCTTAGCATAGATTGGATTTACTTATGTTATGGCTCAATTGATTGTAGAAATAGAATATTTCATTTTTAGTTCTCAAAAGAAACAATCCTTAAATGATGGGGTAGTACTACATCGCTTAAGGGTCAGTTGATTTCATACCTTAGAGCGAGAAAAAATGATATCCAAGGGATGTATCTATCATCTTGTGCGAGTCAAAGACTCTAACTTAGAAACTCCAACTCTTAAGTTAGTTCCAGTAGTAAATGAATTCTCAGATGTGTTTCCCAAAGATCTTCCTGGATTCCTCTTATTAGGGAAATAGGCTTCAGAATAGACCTTCTCCCAGATACTAAGCCCATATCTATTCCGCCATACAGAATGGCACCAGCATAACTCAAAGAGTTAAAAGAACAGTTAAAGGATCTCTTAGATAAGGGATTCATCAGACCTAGCATTTTCTCTTGAGGTGCACCAGTCTTATTCATGCTCAAGAAAGACAGTTCTCTCAGAATGTGTATAGACTACCGCCAATTGAACAAAGTCACAATCAAGAATAAGTACCCACATCCCAAAATTGATGACTTGTTCGACCAACTTCAGGGTGCTAGTTAATTTTTTAATATAGACCTCAGATCAGACCATCATCAGCTCAGGGTCAGAGAATTTGACATTTTAAAAATAGCTTTCAGAACTCGGTATGGTTACTTTGAGTTTTTAGTTATGTCCTTTGGTCTTATCAATTCCCCAGTAGCCTTTATGGACTTAATGAATGGAGTGTTCAAGTAGTATTTGGACATGTTCGTTGTAGTATTTATCGATGACATACTTGTATATTCCTGTAGCGAGAATTGTCACGCAGATTACCTCAGAATAGTACTTCAGACTCTCAAAACTCATCAGTTGTTCACCAAATTCAGTAAGTGGAAATTTTGGCTAAGGTCAGTAGCATTACTTTTTGATATTATTTTCGGTGATGGCATTAGAGTTGATCCTCAAAAGACCCAAGTGGTGAGAAACTGGCCTAGACCCATCTTCTCATCAAATATTAGGAGTTTCTTGAGTTTAGCTAGCTATTACCATCAGTTTTTAAAGGGTTTTCATCTATTGCATCCTCCATGTACAGATTGGCTCTGAAGAAAGTCTAATTTTAGTGGTCATATTCCTGCAAGAAGAGTTTTCAGTAGTTGAAGACTCAACTCGCCTCAGCCCCAGTTTTGACTCTACTAAATGGTTCAGATAGGTTTGTTATGTATTGTGATACATCTAGAGTTTGTTTGGGTTGTGTCCTCATACAGAGAGGTAAGGTCATAGACTATGCCTCCAGACAACTTAAGCCCCATGAGAAGAATTACCCGACCCATGATCTCGAGTTAGCAGCTGTAGTGTTTGCCTTAAAAATTTAGAGGAATTACTTTTATGGGGTGCATGTTGATGTGTTCACAGATCACAAAAGCCTTTAGTATGTCTTTTCTCAGAAAGATTTAAATTTGCATCAGATAAGGTGATTTAAATTTGAAAGATTATAAAATAAACGTTCTGTATCACCCGAGCAAGGCCAATGTAGTGGCTGATGCTCTCAATAGACTGTCTATGGGTAGTGTTGCTCTTGTACAGGACAGTAAGAAGAAGTTAGTTCAGAAAGTTCATCAGCTTGCTCGACTAGATTTTCTCTTAGTCAATTCAACGCAAGGCAATGCATGGGTTCATAACAGTTCTAAATCCTCTCTAGTTTCTGAGGTGAAGGAAAAGGAGGATAGAGATCCCAGCATTGTTAAGTTGAAAGGGTCAGTCAGAGATAAAAAATAGAGGTTTTCTCCCAAGGGGGAGATGATGTATTACATTGCCAGGGTCGGCTATGTGTACTGGGTGTACATGACTTAAAGGCAACTAATTCTTGCAGAAGTGCATGATGTGCATTACTCTATTCAACCAGGGGCCACTAAGATATACCATAATTTATGGAAGATCTATTAGTGGAGTGGGATAAAGAGAGATATTGCAGAGTTTGTAGCTAAGTTCTCTACATGTGAGCAAGTTAATATTGAGCACCAGAATCCTAGTGGGTCCATATAGGAGTTCAGTATACCCACGTGGAAATGGGAAGAAGTAAACATGGACTTTGTGACAGGTTTGCCTCGTACTCATTATCAACATGATTCTATATGGGTTATCATCGATAGTATGACCAAATCAGCTTATTTATTACTATTCCATACTTCTTATTTAGCCGAGGAATACGCCAAACTCTATATCAGAGAGTTGGTCAAGTTACACGGAGTTCCAATATCTTTTATCTCAGATAGAGGTACCCAGTTCACCTCTCATTTCTGGAAAGCATTCCAAAAGGGTCTTGGTACTCGAGTTCACATCAGTACAACCTTCCACCCTCAGATAGATGGTCAAGTAGAAAGGACCCTTCAGACTCTAGAAGATATGCTAAGAGCCTGCACTATCGATTTTAAGGAAAGTTGGGATGACCACTTGCCTTTGATCGAATTTGCATACAATAACAGCTATCATTCCAGTATTTAGATAGCTCCGTTTGAGGCTCTCTATGGTAAGAGATGCAGATCTCTAATTGGTTGGTTCGAGGTGGGTGAGGCCAGAGTAGTAGGGTCTGATTTAGTATTCGATGCCTTAGAGAAGGTTCAGTTAATCAGAGAAAGACCTAGGGCTACCTAGAACCAACAAAAATCCTATGCAGATACGAGGAAAAATGATCTCAAGTTTGAGATCGGTGATTTTGGGTTCTTAAAAATATCTTCCATGAAGGGGTAAAGAGGTTGGTACGAAGGGAAAGCTCAGTCCCCAATATGTCGATCCTTATAGAATTCTTAGCCATTTTGGGAAGGTAGCTTATGAGCTTGAGTTTTCTTCATATCTAGGCTCAATGCATCCAGTATTCCATGTCTCCTTGTTAAGGAAATGCATTAGTGACCCAATAGTCATTGTTCTTTTAGAGGATGTAAATATTCAGAATGATCTTTCTTTCATAGAGGTTCCAGTCCAGATCCTCGATCATCAGATTCGCAGACTAAGGAACAAAGAAGTTTTCTTATTCAAAGTTCTTTGGCGGAATCAGTCCGTTGAGGGAGCTACTTGGGAAGAAAAAGTAGATATGCAGACCAAGTATCCTCACCTCTTCTCTGCAAACTTAGATTCCTTAGCTTTACTTAGTTCCTTGTTCAGATATAATTATAAACTTGGTATTCATTACCGTTGCATATTCAGTCATGCATTTATGAATCAGTTCAGTCATGTAGTCATACATCAGATATGCATGTTTAGTATGTAAACTCAGTCTATCAGTGTCTCAGCTTAATCAGTTTTATTCAAGGATGAATGTTTCCAAGGGGGAGATATTGTAACATCCTGTATTTCTCAAGCTTAACTTAACCCTCAATTTATAAGTTATCTAATATAAAATTTTCAAAATACTCAGTATTTTTCAGTTTAGAGCCTGCCATTGCGTATGAAATTGAATTAGATTTCCAACGATATAAAATTTGCCTAAATCTAATAACCGGGTAAGAAGTTATGACTATTTTAAGTTTCAGTCATTAAACATCATCATTCAGGCCAGTAGCACATCACAGAGTATGTCAAAATGATAATTGTCAGTTTCCAGTGTTGCTCCAAGATATTTGCGTGTCACGCTAAGGCTCATTTTCATGTTTGTCACTTTCCAGTGTATCAACGC
Organism: Capsicum baccatum var. pendulum; assembly: GCA_030864225.1. Classification (NCBI taxonomy): domain Eukaryota; kingdom Viridiplantae; phylum Streptophyta; class Magnoliopsida; order Solanales; family Solanaceae; genus Capsicum; species Capsicum baccatum. The sequence continues at coordinate 112,103,370 of CM061555.1, read as the reverse complement.
GATCCCACTGCATTGTGATAAGTCCAGATTTCAAAACCAAAGGGGCATCGCAATCTCACCATGTCGCTCCAAGCCCTTAGTACCCAGTTGTTATTTTCCAGAGACATGATGTAATAGCGCCGCGTCGTACCACGGGTCTAGGTCAAAAAAATTTCTCAAAAATTAAAAGTGACGTACAAAGATAAATTGGTCTTTTTCCATGATTTTTGCATGACCAGATATGGGATTTTTTCCCTAAAAATGTTTTAAAGGTCATTCTTAATCAATTTCCCCCCAAATTAAAAGCATTCTCTCTCAAGAAAACAAACCCTAGCTCCAAGAAATCAAGATCAATCTCAAGAATTTCTCCAAGAATATTTAAGAATAAATATTCCAAGGTATGTTAGGTGTTGATCTATGGTTCCCTTTCACCCATAGAGTCCATGAATCCACTTTTAAAACTTCAAGATCTATGATTCATGATTTACATGCTTGGAATTTGATTGTATTAGTGTTATTGATATTAAATGAGTTCCAATTCATGATTAATTATAGATCCCATGAAGTTTGAATAGCATGTACATTGAATTGTGAAATTCCCATGTCATAATTCATGAATTTACAAGTTAGGGCATTGTAATTGCCATGCTTATGTGTTAACCATGATTATATGCATTAAGTTGTGCTCTCTAGGTGTTTGATATAATGTCCATATGAATGAATTAATTAAATCATGGCATGTTAGTATATGTATAAGCTTATGCCCTATAAGTGTTTGAGAAAATGTCTCTATGAATGATTATAATTTTCAAGAGTATATTATGCTTTATTTTTCATGATATCGAGTCCTGGGTGTATTTAATAACCGAAAATTTATCTGTGTGCCTAGAGCCAGTGTCAGTTATAGAACCTCAGTCATGTTACAATCAGTAGTACTCTCAGTTAGTTACAGAATACAGTAGAACTCAATTAGTTATAGAACTCAGGAAAATTTAGTAAACTTAGTATCAGTTCAGTACAATTAGTTCAGTGTCTTTCAGTTGGGAGTAGAATTCATCATCGAGTCAACCCAAGGATGAGGGCTCACCTGCCAATAGAGGGTGTGATCCTTAAAAGCAATCCTTGCGTTCCTGAACTACGTAGCCAGCATAGGTTGAGACATCTAACCTGACAGTTACAGGTTGATGAGGTATTTTAACCTGATAGATGAGGGTTCCACCATTATCATTAGAGTACCTACCAGAAGAGGGTAAATTTTCAGCTTATTTTTACCCGTGGCACGGTACTGACACCCTTCTAACTAGGGTCATAGGTTGGACCCCAACTCGATTATCTTGTCTTATTTGGGGCATGTCGGTTAGATGATTACCTCCCACAGTCTTAGTTTCAGTCTTCAGAATAGAATTTTATTTAGTTCTACAAAATCAGGATTGTTAGATACAGTCAACTAGTATCAGTAAATCAGTTATTAGTAACTTTAGATATCAGTTACCTAGTATCAGAATTTAGGACTTAGCTTCAGACAAGCTTAGTCACAATATTTATTTATGTACACATTAGTGCATACTCAGTATTTACAATAGTATTAGTTATCTATGCACTTTTATGTTCAGTTACTTTATATCATACATTCAGTTATTGTTCATGCATATGAACCCTTGCATTCAGCCTTACCCCATCTAGTATACCAGTACATTCCAGGTACTAAAGCATACTCTTTCTTTGCACTATGATGTCTTATATTAGATGTTCAGATGCTCAGGTTTCCGACCTCATATAAATAGATTCAGATTCAGCCAGCAGCAGCAGTAGATTAGCAGTGAGTCCTCATCATTTGAGGATATTCATTTATTTCATTATTTCAGTAGACTCAGTATTTTAGTAGATATAGTTACTTGGGGGATTGTCCTATTAACTCCACATTTAGACAGTTCAGTGTAGAGGCTTTTCAGACTAGTTTTCAGATAGTATTTAGTTTTACAGATTTTTATTACAGTTTGATATTTCAACAGTATTTTAGATATTTGAACCTTATGGCATTTCAGCCTATTATTCTACATTTATTTTAGTATATTATTCAGTGCTCACAACAAATATCAGTCATAGGTTAGCTTGTGGTCCTTCAAGGTCGTAAGCACTGTGCAGCGTCTGAGGTACAGACTCGAGGCATTACAAAGAGTGATGTGTATATTACGTTAAATTTTTTAATAACATGGTACATACTAAATATCAACAACAGACTTATGTTTAGTAATTTGACAATGCCATGGAATTTATGCAATCCACCAGTGATGAATACCTTTGAAAATGAGGTGTATGTCATCAAACATCTTGAACAAACACACCCTAACAAAATAGCCTAGAAGAAAGAAAGAATGGATGGATTATTGAGATTGTTCGTTGATTTCTCTTTCGCATGAGTATGCCAATTATTTATTGGGGGGAGCAGTTAAGTCGGTGGCTTATCTTATTAATCAAGTTTTATCTTGAGTCATTAATTTTGTGAATCTTCAACAAAAGCTCTATTCTTTTTTTTCTCTTCCATATCTGCCGAACGTAAAGCCAAGGGTGTTTTGTTGCACGGTTTACACTACATTCACAAAGCTGAACAATTACATCCATATACAAGACAACGTGTATTGTTTAGCTATTCAGAATTTTAGAAAGAATACAAGTGCTATGACCCAGAAAATAAGATATGACCTATGAAATAAGAAATTATATGTTACTCTTGATGCCTCTTTTTATGAGTCAAAATCTTATTATGAAGGCGCAATAACACCCTTATCTCTTCTAGGAAAGAATGACAGAGAAAAATACTAGAATAAATGAAGCTTTAGGGGGAGAAATAGAGTTCCTGGAATTAAAAGCTTATGGGGAAATATTAGATATATGTACTGGTATCTTGGAACAGGATGAAGACAATGAAGGAACCAAGGAAGAAGGAAATAAAATTCACAAAGCCACAAATGAAGAGTAATGAAAAATTTATTCCAGAAAGTACAACAACTACTCCATTAACAAATGAGTCCTCTTAGAATATTCTACATGATCGTATACCTCATGTAGCTATGCCTAATGACTCTTATCCTCCTCCTTCCCGTTATCTACCAAGAAAAAATAAAGGTGTACGAAGAATAAAATATGAACCTAATCTTAATGCCAATTCGAAATATCTATTAGCAATTATACCTCCACCAAAATATTATCAACATTATATTCTCTAACTTTTAATCAATTATCTGAAGTGTCTATTCCTAGTGGTGTGCAGCAAGCATTAGCAGAATCGCAAAAAAAGAAGGCAATGAACAAAGAAATAGAGGTCTTGCACAAAAATCAAACATAAAAAATAGTCTCACTACTTAAAGGAAAGAAGACCGTTGGGTGTAAATAGGTGTATATTGTAAAGCTTAAAGCAGATGAAAGTATTGATAGCTGTAAGGCGAGGTTGGTATTAAAAGGATACATACAAAATTATGGAGTGGACTATCAGAAAACAATTGTACCAGTGACTAAACTCAATACTATTCATATCCTCATATCTGTTGCAACAAATAGAGATTGGTCTTTGCGATAATTTAACATAAAAATGCATTATTAAATTGTGTCTTGGAGGAAGAAGTTTTTATGAAGCTACCACCCAAAACAATGTAGGAGCACACTTATATAGAAATAAGGTATGCAGATTAAGAAATGCATTATATGTTTTAAAATAATCACTACAAGCATAATTTGGTTGTCTCACATCTGCACTGACATAAGTGGGATATAAATAGAGTAACTGTGATCACACTCTCTTTATAAAACACAACAAATGAAAGGTAACAACATTGATTATGTATGTTGATTGTATGATCCTGACAAGAAATGAATCTGGTGATGGATCAACTTCAGAAGTTTTTGTCATCAACATTTGAAATGAAAGACCTAGGACAATTATGATATTCCCTAGTTATTGAAATATCAAGGTCGAGATAGGAAATTTTCCTTTCTCAAAGAAAATATATACTAGATTTATCGATGGAGACATAGATTCTAGTGTGCAAGACAATTGAAACACCTATAGAGACAATCCGCAGACTCGAAAACTCTTAGGTAGAGAAAACAAGAGATGTAGGCAGATATCAATGGCTAGTAGGGAATTTAATCTATTTGAATCATACAAGCCCAGACATTACATATGTTGTAGGTGTTGTGAGTCATTTCATGCAAAACCCAATAGAAGATCATATGGAAGTCGTTTATAGAATTTTGTGATACTTGAAAAGAGCTTAAGGAAAAGGGCTTTTATTCTCAAAGAATTAGAAAACTATCATTGAAGTCTATACATATGCAGATTGGGTAAGAGATCAATTGAAAAGAAAATCAACAACAAGATATTTCACTTTTGTCTAAGACAATATTTTCATGTGGAGAAGAAGAAACAAAAGGTTGTTCGAGGTCTATTACAGAAACAAAATTTTGAGGGATGACCAGTCTGTATGAGTTATTATGGATTAAATATGCTCTGAACTATCTTGTAGTTAAATACATTGGGCCTATGAGCTTGTACTATGATAATAAGGCCGTAGTTCAAATAGCACAGAACCTTGTTCAATATGATCACACTAAGCAAGTTGAAATTGATCGACACTTTATCAAGGATAAGCTAGATCAAAAGATTATAAGTTTTTCATTTGTCAAGTCTGAAATTCATCTAGCAGATATACTCACCAAGATTGTATTAGGTATGGTCTTTCATGCGATGTTTGGCAAAGTAGGCATGATAGACATCTGTACACCGCCTTAAGGGGGAGTGTTGACATTAGGACTATTATGTAAATATGTACTTTTGGGAGTAGGGGACAAGTATTTATCCTAATTTTTATTTAATTTACTTGTTGACAAAGTACCACTTGAATCTGTATATACCTCTTTTATGAGATGAATAAAGCAGCTGTACAAAATTTAAAATTCTGCAGTTTTAGTTTTCCACCATGAATGTAAAGAATGAATTAGAAGAAAACTTGCATTATCCTTGTTGTGACAAGATTTTCTCACAACTACGTTGTTCACCTGATTTTGCATTATGGTAAAAATCATTAACAGATAGTTAGCATAATGAAGCAATCACACAAACCATCCACAAGAAACAATAGACAAATTACATCAAAATTCTAAGAAATAAAATGAAAATTCTACCGACACCCAAAAATCCCAACTAAATCAGAATAAAAGAACCATTCTTTAAAACCCAATTCTCCTAGTCGTGGCCACTAGATTTGCTTTGGAAGAGTTTGTACCAATTAAAGGGTGGATCTATTTTACCAGTTAATAGAAACATATTCTTTAAAATAATTCCAAATGCAAGCAAAACATATATCTAAAATATGACGCTATATTCATATGTTACTTGCTAAAAGAAATGTAACTTAAAACCAAAATGAACATGACCCTTATGATATTCTTTTGAAATATTATATGTATAGGTAAATATATGCATATCTTGAAGGAATAAATGAACAGTCCTCTATGATACAGGGGCGGATCCACATGGAGTTGAGGGGATTCATCTGAACCCCCTCACTCGAAAAATTATATTGTGTATATAAGGTTGAATTTGCAGTTTATGTAGATATAATAAATATTGAACACACTCAATACAACAATAGTGAGTAGTGCAATTGTTAAGAGGAGTCGAATTTCCCCATAAGATCCGAGATTGAAACATGGATGAATTTATTTATCTTCATTTTTGCTTCAAGAAAGCTGTGTATCTACTACCTCATATTGACATCACCTACTAATTTATGAATTTCTATAAAATATTAAATTAATATGCAATATAAATTTAATCAATAAATTGATTTCAAAACAAATATTATTATAATATTTAATAAACTTTTTAATAAAAATTATTGAATTTTAGCTCGCTCATATATAGTCTGATCCATTCATATAAAATATGATCTACTAATTTGCCAACACTACAAATATGCTTACTTTTTTTCGAACCCCCTAAACAGTAATCCTGCGTCCTCCACTGCTATGATACCCTATTAGTCTATAGTATATAGCATGTGGATATCCTTGAGGATTAATTAGTGTTTTTTCCATAAGAAAAAGGGCGCAAATATAGCCCTCAACTTTGCAATTTACAAAAAATATACCTTTGATTAATAAAGTGGTGCATATATACTCACAGTATCTAAAAGATAATGAATATATACTCTTTTCATTAATATGAACTATATGTACAAAATTTAGAAATCCTAAAATTATTTTTTTATTCCACAAATGTCATGTCATTTTAAATAATTAGCTCACTCATTTTTTTACCCGTCCATACCCCAACACTATGAGAAAAAAAATCAGTCCTCCCTTTACTAAGTAATATAAGGGGGTTGCATTAGGACTGATTAAAAGGAGGATTGACTTAATTTGTTAGTTCAGTTGGGTCTAGAAGGGTTAAAAAATAGATGAGATAACTTTTTAATGTAATGTTACATTTTTGGAATTAAAAAATAAATTTTAACATTCTTTTTAATTTAGTTAAAATTAAAGGATACATATACACTATTTATTATACGATGAAGGTATATATTGATTATTTGTTAGATGACGAGGATATATATATTTTATTTTATTAATGAATGATATAACTGCTCTAAATCTCAAGGCATAGGGATATTTAAAATAAAGGAAAATAATTAAAAAAATAAAGAAAAGAAGAGCCTTCATTGATGTCACATTGCAGAGTTGACTATGCCGATGTCATGCTGATGTCAGTGATCGAAAAAGTCAACTTGTGTAGTAGTAGTACAACCGAGACTAATTTTAGTAGTTCCTCGACTAAACAACCTACTATGGGCAGCTGCAACTTCTACCTAGGAGAAATTATTTTTGTTACGAATGGAATTATATAATAGAAGGAAAACGTATAAATTAAATCAAAATGACTCACAATTTTTGTGAGTTATGTACATAACTCACTTTTTTTGTGAGTTATATTAAAATAAAAATGGATAACTCACAAAAATTGTGAGTTGTGTTAAATAAAAATGAATAACTCACAAAAATTGTGAGTTATGTTAAAATAAAAATGACTAACTCACAATTTTTGTGAGATATGTACAAATAAAATGGATAACTCACAAGTTTTATGAGTTATATACTTTCCAAAAATAGTTCACGACGTTTGTTGGCTTCCGTTATTTTTTTTTTTGCATAACTCATATTCTTTGTGAGTTAAGCTTATTTTGGTGCTATTTTAAATATATGACATATTTTAGTAACTTTTTTAGTTTTGTGGCATACTTTGATTCTCAACTTTGAATATACCCCCTCCCCCGAAAAAGAATCAAGAGAGTATATCCCGTGAATGTTTTGGCCGTATTTGTAAACATATGAAAATAATTACTTGGGGAAAGCATCCCTGGAAATTAAGTTCAACTTTACACTTTTCCAAAGTATGATCGAGACTTCACTATCATGAGGATTGATAGTTATTTGCTCAATTTATTAGAGTAGAAAATATGAAATACTCAAATAAGTTGCTCCAAATCTTGAGTTTTCCTCCTTATATAGACCTTAATGCATTAGAAATGGTAAAAACTTACAATCATGTCAACTATCTAATTAGCTTCACATTGACTGTCTAGTACTTCAATCATGCGTTCATTTGTTTGAAAAAGAGGATGTAAAAGACTCATATAGCTAGAATCAACTGGTTGGGGTTGAAGCCAGTAGATTGATTGATCGTTTCTTGTAAACAAAACTTTTGGGTTGACCTTGTAATCTTCTCGTTGATTTTTGAATATTTATGTTAGCTTAAATCTTTCAGGAGCAAGGACCGAAGTTTAGGGAAATTAAGGATGGATAGTATCGCAATAGGAGCATTGGTCGTCCTGGCTAAAGGTGTCAAACGGGCCGGGCTGACCCGGCCCGACCCGGCCCGAAACACCAAATCGGACCGGTTTGACCCGGCCCGGAAAGCCCTAGGACTTTAGGGTACCGGGTCCCGGTCCGTTTTTTTTTAAAATTGGGCCCGGTTAACCCGGCCCGGACCAACCCGGTCCAGGCCCGCCGGTTAACCGGCCCGGCCCGGCCCGGTAACCCAAAAAAATTAAAAAAAAAAAAAAATTTAATCTGTTGGGCCAAACTAGCCGTTGGCCCAACGGTAATATTACCGTTTTTGGGTCCAAACGGCTAGTTTGGGCCCATTTGATTAAAAAAAAAAAATATAAAATATTTTTTAATCCTCAAAATAAATCTATAAATACCCTACAACTTCAAATCATTTCTCACACAATTTTTCACTCTCTCAAATCTCATTCTCTCTCAAATCTCAATTCTCAATTCTCAAATATTCAATATATTTAATTTCTTAAAGTGTTCACTTTAATTTTTTAATTTTTCGTTTACAAAGTAAGAGCGGAATTTTCTAAAGTCGCAATCTTCGGATACTTCCAAAATTTGGTATTGTCGTTCCATCTCTTACGTTTAATTTTTATTTATTGTATTAATTGTTTAATATTTAATTTTATTATATTTGTGTATTTTGAATATTTTTAGTTTAATTTAATTTATATTATGGATAAATTAAAAAACCTCGCTGCTAAAGGTGTTAAAATTTTTTGTCCCGGAAGCGGTAGTGGTAGTAAAAAGCGAATTATTAGCGGTAGAGGTAGTTCAAGTAATAGATATACCCGTGTGACTTCGCCTCCGGTACCGCTTGGTACACCTTTTGAGGAAGAAATAGGTGTAGGTGCTCACGCTATGGATTATGTAGAATTTCAAGAAAATTACGGTATAGAAGAAGAAAATGAAGTAGATGCAGTTAATGTAGACGAAGATGATGAAAATATTGCTGAAACACCCGCAGTAGGAGATGCTAACGTTAGATCTGAATCAGTTAATCTCCCTTCCCGTCCTCCCAGTGCCCCAAAACCCCGTAAAAGAACTAGTATTGCATGGCAATTTTTTGAACGTATATCAGATATTGAGGTGCAGTGCAATATTTGTCAACAAATATATAAGCATAGAAGTGGCGGTAAGCAAAGGGGTACGGGTACGTTAATGAGACATATAGCTGAAGATCACAAAAGAGAGTTAAATATTGCAAAAGGTGGTGGGGATGTTGGTGGGTCAACGCAAACTAGAATGGACCCAACAACCGGTCAAGTAGCGAAAAAGTATAATAAATTGAGGGACCGGGAAGAAATAGCTAAAATGGTAGCTGTGAGTTGTTTGCCTTTTACTTTTCCTTCTTCTGATGCTTTTATCCGTTATATACAAGCAATTTATAATCCTATGTTTAATGGTATTCCTAGAACTACTTGTCGGTCTGATATTTTTAAACTCCATTCACAATATTGTTTTTATTTATCAACATTCTTAAAAAATATTCAATGTAGATTGTCCCTAACTTCTGATCTTGGTCGTGCTGTTAATAAAAATGATTATTTAACCGTTACTTGTCATTGGATGGATAGTAATTTCATAATGCAAAAACGTATTCTTGCTTTTTTATATGATGAAGATCGCAAACATACTGGACAATTTATTGCTGATTCTATTATTAAAATTGCCGGATATTATGGTATAGAAAATAAAATTTTATGTATTGCTTTTGATAATGCTTCTAACAACAAGAATGCTATAACAAAAATAAAATCTACGTTATCTCCACCCTTTCCTGAAATTTTCCATATTAAGTGTGCATGTCATATCTATAATTTAATTGTAAAAGATGGTCTTGACTTTTTTGAGGTTTATATTGAAAAAATTTGTCTTGCCGTAGGTTTCATTCAAGGAAATAATCGTAGAGCGAGAATTAAAGAATTTAAAGTTAAATGTCAAGAAAATGGACTTACACCGATTTTAATGCCTGAGGAAATTGATATTAGATGGAATTCTACGTATGAATTTTTAAAAACTTGTTATAAATATAGAATTCCTATTACACTAACTTTTAACCAACACTGTGGTTCTTTTGCTGATTCTGCTGATTGCATGTTACATAATTCTGATTGGGTTATAATTAATGATCTTGTTAAGTTTTTAGAAAAATTTTATGTAGCTACGGTTGAATTTTTCGGTGCATACTATCCTACTGTTTGTAATATTTTAGCATATATAGCCGATATTTCTGGTTTGCTCCAACAATATAAAAATAAAGAAGGTTATAAAGAAGCTGTTGGCGCTATGTTTACGAAATTTAAAAAATATTTCTTCCCGATTCCCCCTATTTACTTGGTTGGTGCTATGTTAAATCCGTGCATGAAATTTAATCATATGTGTCACTTTAGTACTCTTATTTATGCTAACTTAGAAATAAATACTAACCGTGAGTCTGAACAAGAGCAGCCTGATTTGTGGACGGCTACGGCTGATGCAAAAGATTATATAGAAAAATTATATAATCACTATGCTGATTTATTTGATTCAGCCGTACCTACAAATATCAGTCCAACTGTCGCTCCTCATCCTCCCGAGGAGCCATCATCTTCTAAAAGGCCGGCACATAGTGGTTTTCCTGATTCGTTTTATGATTTAACTTGTTGGAATAGTGTGGATGAGAAAGCTTACACATCAACTTATCGGGAAGAGCTGAAATATTATCTGCGGACGCCACCAGAGGATCGTAGACGACGGATCAACTCGCTGGATTGGTGGAGGAATAATGAATCACAATATCCTGTACTTTCAAGATTAGCCAGAGATATCTTGAATGTTCCAATGTCAACCGTTGCATCAGAGAGCGCCTTCAGTCAGGGACGACAGCAGCTTGGAGACAACCGATACTCATTGGGAAGCAACGCAATGAATGTTTTAGTTTGCCTTAGAGATTGGATTAGAGCAGAAAGAAGAAACCAAGGAATGGAACCAGAGCCAAGCGACGACCTCAAACTTGAAGAAATAATGACTTCACGGGAGAACTCAACAGAATCAAGTCCAATGCATGGGTTTGCCCCCGTTGACTTCGACTATCCTATGCAAATTCCAATTAATATTAACATGAATGAGTTGGAAAAAATGATGCATAATTTATAGATTTTTCATTCATGTAAATTATAAATTTTGGATCATTTTGCAATCAATAAAATTCCACAAATTCATTCACTCCTTAGTCGTTGTTTTTTATTTTTTTTTATTTATCAATTTAAAGTTTTAATATCTTCTATACAACTGTATATTTAATGTATACATGTGTATATGTTTATATATCTTATATAGAAGTGTATATTTAATGTATACACGTGTATATATCTTCTATTATAGTGTATATTTAATGTATACACGTGTATATATCTTCTATAGAAGTGTATATTTAATGTATATATGTGTATATATCTTATATAGAAGTGTATATTTAATGTATACACGTGTATATATCTTCTATATAAGTGTATATTTAATGTATACATTGTATATATCTTCTATAGAAGTGTATATTTAATGTATAGATTGTGTATATAGCGTATATATAGTGTATATTTGACCGGTTTTTATCCAGGTTTGACCGGGTTTGACTGAGTTTTAGCGGGTTTGACCGGATTGGGTTAAGTGGGCCGGTTCCGGGTGGGTTTTTTTTTTTTTTACGGTGCGGCCCGGCCCGGCCCGGCCCGGCCCGGTTAAGGCCAAAACCGGCCTGTAACCGGCCCGTAACCCGGTTAGAGAGAGGGGGCCGGTTCCGAGTTGACCCGGCTCGGCCCGTTAGATAGTCCTAGTCCTGGCCCTTGACCTAAGCCTCAAGATATTGTCAGGAACTATTCTGATCCAACATATGATGTTGGCTTTGTTGGGCTCAATTGGTGTGAATAAAAAATGAAAAGTTGCTTGGAAGGGATACAACTCTTCGAGTAAAAGACACTATTTTAGAAAAAGGTATGACTGTTTGGATGGTTGTGGCTGTTCGAAAAAGACACACTCTTTCGAATGGACATACATGGTTGTTCAGAAAGGATATACCTTTTCGGTGAACCATTTCCACCTTCCAAAAGAGGCACTTAATGGCTATATAAACCTGCATTTTTTCACAGGTTTAGTATGAATTTTTCTGAACTTGAAAATATTTCTTGTCTTCTAAAATACTCCGTGTGATCATCTAACTATTGAGTGAGTTCGAAGAGAATTCGATCGTTTGAGGTACCAATACAGTCGGATTGTTAAGACATTTTATCTTGGGAGGAAAATTCTGCAACCTCGGGTACTCGAGGGGAATTATTTCCTTAAGGACACTCTGTGAATTCGAAGGACTTCAATTTTTCTGCTTCATCTAATTTTCTTTAAAATATTGAAAACACACTTTTTTGAAAGGTCGTTTTGATCTTGTGTTGAAGGTGTTGGAAACTTCATAAGTGTTCTTGATTTATTCTTGAACTTGTGTTGAAGTTGTTTTACCAAAATATAGATTTTTGTGTACCCGTAAACAATAATCTTAAGAAAATAATTGAATTTTTTTTTTTGGTGAAATTTTCTTTTTGCTAAAGTTTTTTTCCATAATCTTTATTATTTAGTTTCTGGAGATTAAAGTTGTAAGATTTCTACTCTATTTGAACTTAACAAGTGATTTGAAGAAATAAAAATCTTCATCACAAGTTAGAGGTCATTCGGTTTATGATTGAAAGTCATAAAAATTTCATCGTTAACTAGAAACAAAGGGTGTTTAAAGTTGCTGAAACTTTATAAGTCATATTTTGATATACTAAAATTTACTTTCTTGTTGTGACAGGAAGATCACTATTGACAGTCAAGTGAATGATACTGCAACAACTATGACAGCAGCTAATGTTGCCACAATGAGTCGTACGGGTGCTCCGCAGGCAATGGCACCAACGGAGAAACCCAAAAAATTCACGGGTTTTGATTTCAAAAGGTGGCAACATAAGATGTTATTCTACTATACAACTTTATGTCTTCTAAAATTCACATCTGAAGAAGCTCCAATGGTGCCCAAGGGAACTTCGGACCAGGAGAAATTTGTTGTTATGGAGGCGTGGAAACACTCCGACTTCCTATGCAGGAATTACATTCTAAATGGCCTCCAAGATGAACTATATAATCTGTATAGTGGAACAAGATTGTAAAAGAGTTGGGGGGGGGGGGGCGATAAAAAGAATATACAAGACTGAGGATGCTGGAACCAAAAAGTTCTTCGTTGTAAGATTCCTGGAGTTTAAAATGATTGACAACAAGTCTGTTGTATCTCAAGTCTAGAAATTGCAAGTTATCATCCACGATCTCCTTACGAAAGGTATGGTTATGAATGAGATATTTCAAGTCACGGCAATAATAGAGAAGTTACCACCTGATGACAGGCGAAATTACGCGCCTATATCAATATATTTTGCCCATATTTTAGCCTAGTTTTGAGAACAAATTATATATTTCATGCACTTTTAGTCCTTTTTCCTATAAATGAGCTAACAAACATGATTAGTAAAGTTTCAGGTATAAATGATGCAAAATACAGCATTTTATGGCTTGCTTGACGCAAAAGAAAGCTCACAAAGGAAGGGAAGAAAGTCTACACGCCTAAGGACCAAAACTGCTGCATGGAAAATCTGTCCCGGGCTAAAACAACAATTTTGAAGACTTTGGGGACTTACAGACACAAAGCTGGATTTTGACAATGATACATTAACCTAGTACAATTGGGTTATGTATTTCATTAGTTTATTTGGATTAGGAGAATGTTACATTAACCTAGTACAAATGGGTTAAGTATTTCATTAGTCTAGTAGGATTTGGTTATTTATTTCATTAGCTTAGTAGGAGTAGGATATGGGTATTATAAATACCCTATCATGCTAGAGATTTTTAATTAACTCCTCCCTTAGTGGAGAGATACATTCAACAATTAATCTTCTTCCATCCCCCTCCTCTTCCACCACAACACTTCTAATCTACTCTTCTAATCTTTCCATTAATTCTATTCAGCTATTCCACAACAAGAGAATCGTTACTTGCTAAGGAATCACGCCTCACGCCTATCACCTAAGCTACACGCCATTCACCAATATTGTGATATAATAATAATGCCAATCATGATTTCCTTCGCATTCATGGGTAACTAAACCTCTCTATTGGGGTTATGGAAGCCGAATGAGTTACTATCTATTGCTGTGAGTTTGTGAGTTCGAGACACGTATATTGCTTATATCATTAACTTGTTCGAGAGAAAGGTTATTTGTCTGGAAAAGAGATAATGTCAAGGTAGTAGGACACCCTTTCCTATTAAAAAGCTAGTGCCGTAACTGGACTAACCTGTTGGGGAATTCGTACCGTTAGACACGCTTTAAGCTCGAGAGAGTTAAAGTGAAATAGTCCTTGTTTAGGTCGAGAGACGCTTGGATTTACCATCGACTACAATTCTCTATAAGCAATTGCATGTCAGAATTCTACACACTCATAGCCAATAGAGACGTATACCTCAGAAGGTGGACATAACCCCAACGCTTCAATTCTCATTGTTTACAACTCACGTAACAATCTCTCTCTCTTTACTTTATTATTTTCAGCTTTTGTTTACATTACTTGCACAACAAGAATTCCCCCTTCTTACGAGACTTGCACCAAAAGTTTAGTAATTTTACTTACTTGTTGGCCAAGCTATTCCCTGTGGGATCGACACCCAACCCAGGTTGGGTTCTATATTTGCTAACGACCGCTTTACACTCCCACGAGAGCTGTAGATTGAGCGTTATCAAAAATTGGCGCCGTTGCCAGGGAATACGAGTGTCAATTAAGTTTGTGATAGTTGCTAGACCCTTTGGTCAAAGATTCTCGTACTTTTACTTTTAGTTGTTATTTTTGTTTTATTCAGGTTTTATTGACAGAATGGATGCACAACGTGAAATTGAAAGGATAGCTGCTCAAGTGCAACAACAGAATATTTATAACCCAGGCCGTGCAACAAATCCTGATGATGAGGACCTGGGCGATGAAGAGCTACTAAACCCACGACATACTACTGAGGTGGCGGCACACATGCAGAGGAGAGATCGTCAAGCGAGATAGAGGCATGATCGCCAAGCTATGAAAATTCCTTTTGATGTCGATGAGGACGATCTGGACGGACCTGGTGCCACCGGAGCTATTATTCTTACGCCATTGGCACCCGGAGCAACGTTCAATATCACTAGCACCATGATTCATCTTTTGCAACTCAAGGGATTATTTGGTGGACTAGCAGGCGATGATCCGAATATGCATCTCATCAACTTTATTTCTACATGCAAGTCGTTTGACAATCCTGGTGTTGGTCAGAATGCAATTCGATTACGTCTATTTCCATTGTCTCTATCTGGGGAGGCAACACTATGGTTGAATGGGCTGACTCCTGATTCAATTACAAATTGGAGGCAATTGAGAGACGCTTTCCTAGAAAGATTCTTTCCGCCATCCAAAAGGGCACAATTGAGAGATGAAATCAGCAACTTTCGTCAGCTTCCCACTGAAGCTCTTCATGAAACATGGGAGAGGTTCAAGACAAAGCTAGCGAGATGCCCAAACCATCATATGACTAATGTTCACCTCATGGAGATCTTGTATAGAGCCTTGAATTCAATAACTAAACCAGTGGTGGACAACGCAGCTGGAGGATCTTTCATGGACCTCACCTTTGGTCAAGCAAGCAATATGCTAGATCGTATGACGAAACAAAGTAGAACTTGGCATACCAGGGATTCTGAGGTAGCAAGCCCCACTTTATCTATTGGCATGACTGCAGACCAACGAAGAAGAGAAGAAGAACGTGATCAAGATATGACGCACATGAAAACCCAAATGGATCTTCTTACAAAGCATCTATTAGGGAAGACTGAAAAAGTGAAAGCGATTGCGTCAAAAGGAAGAGACGAATCTGAAGAGGAGGCCAACTACTTGAACAATCAGGGGGGTTTCCGAGGGAATACCCAAGGAAACTAAGGTCGGGAATATTATGATAAATCTGGAAACAAAGACCAAGGTAGTTGGAAGAACAAGAATGAAAAGAGTGGTTTGTACGTTCCCCCTGGCAGACGTGATACCACCATATCTAATTCTGGAAGTATGGAAGACATGATGGCTAAATTATTGAAAGGAGTGGAAGCAACGAGCGCAGGATTTACGGAGGTAATTAATGATTTGTCCGCCATGAAACAATTAGTAGATTCATATTCCACTTCAATTAGACAACTAGAGCAGCAATTCAGTCAACTTTCAGCAGCACTCAACCAAAGAAAGGCCGGCACTTTACCTAGTGATACTGTGCAAAACCCAAGGAATGATGGGTCATGCATGGCCATCACTACCAGAAGTGGTAAGGTGCTGAAACTTCAGCAAAAGGCAAGAAAGTGATTGACGAAGTTGCGGAAATGGATGACAATGCAAAAGGAGAAGATGCCCCAGCCACTACTCCCGACATCAAGGACGCCACATCCAGCACTGTGCAGCCTGAAAAAGTGGAAAAACGGAAGCAAGAGGAGAAGAAAACCATGGAGAGAACACTTCTATACCCACCACCACCTTTTCCCCAAAGATTGAAGAAGGTGGCGGATGATACAAAGTTCAGCAAATTTATGAATATGTTAAAGCAGCTGACCATTAATGTTCTATTAGTGGAGGCACTTGAACAAATGCCTGGGTATGCGAAATTTATGAAGGATCTCTTGACAAAGAAGCGGGCAGCAAGTTATGACTTGGCGGATAATGTTCATCATTGTAGTGCAATCGCTACAAGGTCGCTAGTTCAAAAGAAGGCAGATCCTGGAGCTTTCACTATTCCTTGCACAATTGGATCGTTGGATTTTGCCAAGGCATTGTGTGATCTAGGTGCTAGCATCA
Organism: Capsicum baccatum var. pendulum; assembly: GCA_030864225.1. NCBI lineage: Eukaryota > Viridiplantae > Streptophyta > Magnoliopsida > Solanales > Solanaceae > Capsicum > Capsicum baccatum. The sequence continues at coordinate 112,086,582 of CM061555.1, read as the reverse complement.
ATTTGATGCCACTATCCATCTACAAGAAGTTGGGGTTAGGCGATCCAACACCAACCAATATGAGGCTCGTGATGGCTGATAGGTCGGTAAAACGACCTGTGGGTATCTTGAATGATGTGTTGGTGAAAGTATCTTCATTCATATTTCCTGCTGACTTTGTTATTCTAGATTGTAAGGAGGATTCTGAAGTTCCCATAATCTTGGGATGTCCTTTCCTTGCAACCGAAAGTGTGCGTATTGACATGAAAGATAATGAGCTTTTATTTCGAATTAATGATGAAGTAGTACGGTTTGATATATGCAAAGCCATGAAGTAGCCCAGCGATTTGAATGAGTTATCTGTAGCTGATGTTCATCATGAGGATATGAAAGCATTATCTATAGAGAAATAGCCTACTGTTGAGCCATTGTCTGCTGCGCCACTGAATGTTGAGCATGAGGGTAATGAAGATTATGAAGAACTTATGGGTGATCTAACAGAAATAGAGTCTTATACTCCTAAGCAACCGGATTGTGATCTCAAGAATCAACCAACATCAAAGACTCCCATTGACGAGCCACCAATGCTAGAATCACAAGAGCTCCCCGATTATCTAAGGTATGTGTTCTTGGAAAGTAGAAATATTCTTCCAGAGAGTGCAGATGATTTAAGTGAACAGAACGTAGAGGCTCTCATCTCTGATCTGAAGAGATACAAGAGAGCTATGGGTTGGACTATTGATGATATAATTGGTGACTCTCCGGAGAAACGTATGAGCCATCTCGAAAAAGATCGCATGCCCACAGGTAAGCCTCATTGTTGTCTAAATCCTTTCAGAAAACGATCCACCATTTACCTCGACGAAGTCTGAGTACTCGAGGTAACTATGTCGTGCCACGACAATAAATAAGGCGCTAGATGGGAGGCAACCCATCGTTTACCATTTTTCATTTATTGTTTATCGTTTTTCATTTTCTTTCATTCTAGTACTTGTTTTGTTTTTAATTAATGAAAATCCAAAAATAAGAGTCGTGCCACGACCAAAACTAAGGCGCTTGGTGGGAGGCAACCCATCGTACTAATCGTTTTCGTTTGGTTTTGAGCAAAAATAGGTGCAAGAAGTATTCAATGAGGAGATTGATTTCAATTGACGATTTGGACGCATTGTATGGTAAAGTTGGTAAGTTAGGAATAGTGATGCATAAGGCTATGGATTGAGCATTTCTCATGCCCAAATAGGCATCGAGGAAGGCTAGGCCTTGGAAAAACTAGGCCACGAACGATGCACAACCTATCCTATAGCCTAAGGTCTCGGAATCTAGTGTGCTATACACTATGCGCCGCCTATTCCTAAGTGTGCTTTTGACTATGCGCCGCCTATGCTATGGCATTTGGTCTCAGTATCTCATATTCCATAGGCTATGCGGCACATATGTCTACAAATGCCATAGACTATGCGGTGCATATGTCCCATTATGCTATAGACATTGCGCCGCATATGTCATGTCTATGCCAAGCATTATGCGCCGCATATGTGGTATTTTTGTCTCCAAAACCAATTGTAAATGGGTCAAAACCCGACCCATTCTCTTCCTATATAAAGGGGACTTAGTTTTACAACACAACCACACTAAAAATTGACCTAAGGGCGCCGCATATACATCCAAATCCTCTCAAAATTTTCTTCTTTTGCCCTTCTAATTCACAAATCCATCTCCAAAAAGCTTCAAGCAAGTAAGTACTCTCTTATTATTCATTTATTTCTCGTCAGTACTACGTTGCTATGTCTATTATGAATTGCTAAATCGTATAAGATTGTTGGTGATGTTCATGTGTTTGGATTGTTGATACAAAATCATGTGAGTGAACATGTACGTAGGAAAATCTTGACTTGTTTCTAACTTGAAATTGGTTTTAATAGCATTGTTATACTATTTGCGGAATTACTATGGCTATGAATAGTGCTTAAGATTGTTGTTTGGATACTTACATGTTAGACTATCCCGGCCATCGGGATAAGACTTATAGTGCCTACCGACATAAGAGGTTGTGATTGTTGTAGGAATAACTATTCCATGTGGTAACCCCTATGTAGTAGTGTTGCTATATCTACCATGAAAGTAGTCCAATGGATGCAAGTAAGTGATGCATTGCTGATTTTCTTGTCGGAATACAATCCTAAAACGTATGTCGACAAAATCTGAGTAATCGACCATTTTCGCTTCACTGATTTGTGTTAACAAAACTAAGTGTGGGGTGGTACCCCTACTGCTTATGTATAGATTGTATCCATTGAGATTGTGCTACCATTAACACTATTTCAAGTCTCAGGTACAATGGCACCTAAAGAGAGACAAGGCAAGGAGAAGGCTACCACTTCCCAAAAGAGCAAGAAAAGAGGCCGCAAGGAGAAAGAAGAACCCTCCTTGCTGCAAACACCTCGACTCACGCTTGGAATTAAGTGGGATACTTATGAGAAACTTCTGAGGATGATGACTCTGATGATGATTCCAATGCAAGGGGTATGACCCCAGACATAGAGGATAAGTCCGACCAACCAGGTTCCTTGTATTTATTTTCCACTGAGGACAGTGTCCCGACTAAGTGTGGGGTGGTGGTATCGCATGCTATACTTCTCTGTTTGCACCTATGTTTGTTTGTTTACTTTGTTTATTTGAGTTCGTTTTTTTTTGTTTTTTTTTAAAGTTTTTTTTTAGAGTAAAATTTTTCTAGCTTCGCATGAAATTATTTTGATAGGCAGCATGAGATTATAACAAGAGTATGTGTTACAATTGTGTCTATTGAGATGTTTAGACTCTAGTTGTGACTCATTATGTGATATTGTGTGGTTCAATTCTTTCACTTGTTGGGTCGAGAGTCTATATTACTTCCAATCAAGTCGACCATGTGCCTTGTGTGTGTGAGATAACAGTATATTCTATGTATGTGGCTGATGCTAGAACTTGCCTGGTATGTATGCAAAGCGAAAATAAGGAGTGTAAGTTTAGGATATGATTTAGGCATTTATTTGGCAACCTATATTTGTTTACCTTCAGTTTTACCTACCCATGGACATCATCCTAGTCAAACCCTTTTGAGCCTTTAGCCTATTTCTTTGACAACCTCGTATGTAAGCCTAATCCATTTTTTTCAAGACCGTAATTTGATCCAAATTCCTAAGTGCTTTAAATTAAAAAAAAGAAGTCATGTGACAACATAAGAGGAAATTGGGTAAGTATGATGCTTTAAATTGTAAATGGTGCTTGAATTTGTTATGGAAAAGAAAGTGCTATCATAAGAGGTATGTTGTGAAAAGAAAAAGGAAAAGAAAGCTGAAAAGTGAGTTGTTCTTAAAATTGAAAAACAAAAGAGGAGAACAAGGGTGGTAGGATAAAAGAAAGAAGAAAGGTTGAAAGAAAAAAGTGTCAATGATACAATGTGATGTATTAAAGCGCTTAGGAGTTTAGTCACTATTCCTGGCCAAACTAGTCCTACCCGTCCCTTAGCCTACATTACAACCATCAAAAGACCTACTTGATCCTAATCTTAACATTCTGACATTTAGTGGAGTATTACACTAAGGGCAAGCCTATGGTCATCAGTTGCTACATATGAATTCTTTGTGAGAGTGAGAGCAAGGACATTTTGATACCCATGTTTGAAAAATATGCTATGTTTGTGAGTGATTATGGGTACTATATTGTGAGACACACATGGTTGATGAGCTTTGGATAGTTGTATATGATTCTATGCACCTTAATGTTTGCATGTGAGTTGTTCACCATCACGAGTCTATGCTTGAGGTTAAATTGTTTCTACTTATAATCGGAAAGCTACTCTTTGTTGATAATTGTTGTGCTTGTCTTGATAAATGTTTTGTGTTGTTGTTGTAAAAACCTTAAGTTGATGTTTAGAAGGACATGATATGTTGTTCGAGGAAGAACAAATCTCTAAGTGTGGGGTGTTGATGACAGGCGAAATTACGCGCCTATATCAATATATTTTGCCCATATTTTAGCCTAGTTTTGAGAACAAATTATATATTTCATGCACTTTTAGTCCTTTTTCCTATAAATGAGCTAACGAACATGATTAGTAAAGTTTCAGGTATAAATGATGCAAAATACAGCATTTTATGGCTTACTTGACGCAAAAGAAAGCTCACAAAGGAAGGGAAGAAAGTCTACACGCCTAAGGACCAAAACTGCTGCATGGAAAATCTGTCCCGGGCTAAAACAACAATTTTGAAGACTTTGGGGACTTACAGACACAAAGCTGGATTTTGACAATGATACATTAACCTAGTACAATTGGGTTATGTATTTCATTAGTTTATTTGGATTAGGAGAATGTTACATTAACCTAGTACAAATGGGTTAAGTATTTCATTAGTCTAGTAGGATTTGGTTATTTATTTCATTAGCTTAGTAGGAGTAGGATATGGGTATTATAAATACCCTATCATGCTAGAGATTTTTAATTAACTCCTCCCGATACATTCAACAATTAATCTTCTTCCATCCCCCTCTTCTTCCACCACAACACTTCTAATCTACTCTTCTAATCTTTCCATTAATTCTATTCAGCTATTCCACAACAAGAGAATCGTTACTTGCTAAGGAATCACGCCTCACGCCTATCACCTAAGCTACACGCCATTCACCAATATTGTGATATAATAATAATGCCAATCGTGATTTCCTTCGCATTCATGGGTAACTAAACCTCTCTGTTGGGGTTATGGAAGCCGAATGAGTTACTATCTATTGCTGTGAGTTTGTGAGTTCGAGACACGTATATTGCTTATATCATTATTCTCTTCATCTTAATCCACATTCTTTGCGGTTGCAAACGCAAGAATACGCCAGTCTAACATTTAACTTGTTCAAGAGAAAGGTTATTTGTTTGGAAAAGAGATAATGTCAAGGTAGTAGGACACCCTTTCCTATTAAAAAGCTAGTGTCGTAACTGGACTAACCTGTTGGGGAATTCGTACCGTTAGACACGCTTTAAGCTCGAGAGAGTTAAAGTGAAATAGTCCTTGCTTAGGTCGAGAGACGCTTGGATTTACCATCGACTACAATTCTCTATAAGCAATTGCATGTTAGAATTCTACACACTCATAGCCAATAGAGACGTATACCTCAGAAGGTGGACATAACCCCAACGCTTCAATTCTCATTGTTTACAACTCACGTAACAATCTCTCTCTCTTTACTTTATTATTTTCAGCTTTTGTTTACATTACTTGCACAACAAGAATTCCCCCTTCTTACGAGACTTGCACCAAAAGTTTAGTAATTTTACTTACTTGTTGGCCAAGCTATTCCCTGTGGGATCGACACCCAACCCAGGTTGGGTTCTATATTTGCTAACGACCGCTTTACACTCCCACGGGAGCTGTAGATTGAGCGTTATCACCACCTATGTGGAAGGACTTCAAGAACTACTTACTACATAAGTGAAATGAGATGACATTCAAAGATCTTATAGTAAGACTACACATTAAAGAAGAAAAACAAAGTCGCAGAAAGAAGGTTGAAAAGAAATTCTACAATAAGTTGGGCAAATATTGTAGAAGACGACCACAACAACTCCAAAAAATGAAAGAAAGCTGGACATGAAAGTAATCAACCTAAGAAGAACTTCAAGGGAAAATGCTTTAACTGTGGCAAGATTGTCCATAAGTCAACGGATTGTCATGCCCCAAAGAAAGGCATAAAGAAGGACAAAGCAAATATGGTTAAATCCAAGAAAGAAATGGACGATCTGTGTACCATGATTTCTGAATGCAACTTGGTGGGAAATCCTCGAGAATGGTGGATGGATTATGATGCCACCTGCCATATTTGTGCAAATAAGGAGTTGTTTGCTACTTTTGCTCCAGCTCAAGGCGAAGAGAAGATATATATGGCCAAATCTGTAACTACAAAAGTTGAAAAAATAGGAAAAGTCTGTCTGAAAATGACATCAGGCAAAGTGTTGACTTTGAACAATGTCCTGTATGTACTAGAGTTACAGAAGAACTTGATTTCTATATCACTTCTTGACAAAAAATGGATTCAAATGTGTATTTATTTCTGAAAATATTATACTTAGTAAAGGAGAAGTGTACGTAGGAAAAGGCTATCTCACTGAGGGCCTATTCAAAATGAATGTTGAAATCAATAAAAGTTTATTTTCTTTTTACTTGCTTGAGTCTAATGATTTGTGGCATGAACAATTAGGACATATCAATTACAAAAATTTGTGAAAACTGATTAACTTAGAAGTTTTGCCAAACTTTGAGTGGAATAAATAAAAATGTCAGACGTGTGTGGAATCAAAGTATGCTAAGCATCCGTATAAGTCTGTTGAAAGGAATTCCAATCCCTTAGACTTGATACACACTGACATTTATGATATGAATCCAACACTATCCTGTGGTAAAAAAAAGTATTTTATAACTTTTATTGATGATTGCACTAGATATTATTATGTTTATTTGATAAAAAGTAAGGATGAAACAATAGATGCATTTAGACAATATAAAACAGAAGTTGAAAATCAGTTAGAGAAAAAGATCAAGTGATAAAAAGTGATACAGATAGAGAATATGAATCTTCCTTTGAAGAAATATGTATAGAGAATGGAATTTTCCATCAAACTATGGCCCCGTATTCACCTCAATCTAATGGAATTACGAAAAGAAAAAACTGAACCTTGAAGGAAATGATGAATGCCTTACTTATAATTTCAGGTTTACCGCAAAACTTATGGGGGGAACCTATCCTTATAGCTAATAGAATAATCAATAGATTGACCCATAGTAAGACACAATCAACTGCATATGAAAAATGGAAAGGAAGGAAACCCAACTTGAAATATTTCAAATTGTGGGGGTATCTAGTGAAGGTCCAAGTTTCTATGCCTAAAAGGGTAAAGATAGGACCTAAGATGGTGAACTGCGTGCTTATAGGATATACTAAAAGTAGTAAAGCATGTAAATTTTTAGTTCATAAATCTGTACATCTGGATATCAATGAAAATACGGTAATTGAATCATATAATACTGAATTCCTTGAACGCATTTATCCTTATAAAACTAGACATGAATAGTCTAGTGGAGGGTTTAAATGACCTCGAGATGAACCAAGTTAGGATGTACATAATGATGAGAATCCAAGACTTAGTACAAGTAAAAAAACTTCAACTTCGTTGGTATCGGATTTTGTAACATTTCTCTTAGAAAATGAGCCTCAAACATTTAAAGAAGCGATGTCGTCTTCAGATTCATCCTTTTGAAAAGAGGCAGTCAATAGTGAGATTGATCCAATCTTAAGCATCCACACGTGGAAATTGGTTGATCTTCCTCGAGGAAATAAACCTTTAGGTTCTAAATGGATCTTCAAAAATAAAATGAAAGTGGATGATACTATTGATAAACACAAGGCAAAACTTGTAGTAAAAGATTTCAAACAGAAAAAAGGCCTTGATTACTTTGATACATACTCTCCTCTAACAAGGATAACATCAATATAGATATTAATTGCCTTGACAGTGGTATATGGTCTTGAAATCCATTAAATGGATGTGAAAACAACATTCCTAAATAGAGAATTAGAGAAAGAAATTTACATGGAAAAACCTGAGGGTTTTGTGGTTCCAGGAAAAGAAAATAAGGTGTGTAAACTTGTTAAGTCACTTTATGGAATAAAACAAGCACCTAAACAATGACATATGAAGTTTGACCAAACCATGTTGGCAAAAGGGTTCAAGATAAATGAATATGATAAATGTGTTTACATTAAAGACACTCCAAATCACCAAGTCATTATTTGTTTATATGTGGATGATAACTTGATAATCAGTAGAGACATTTATGATATAAATGCTATGAAATGAATGCTTGAGAGCAAGTTTTATATGAAAGACCTTAGAGTTTCGGATGTGATCTTAGGGATAAGAATCCAAAGAACTCCACAACGATTGGCATTGTCACTGTCTCATTACATTAGAAAGGTACTTGAAAAATTCAAGTATTTGGAACTTGGTATTACCAAGACTCCATTGGACGTGAGCTTCGCACTTCAAATGAATGAGGGTGAAAATGATTCAAAGTTAGAATACGTAAGAGTGTCAGGATGTTTAATGTATATCATGAATTATACACGATCGGACATAACATGTGCTATTAGTAAGTTGAGTCGGTACACGAGTAATTCTAATAAAACTCATTGGATGGCAATGAAAAGAGTGTTGGGGTATCTTAAATACACTCAAGACTATGCTTTGCATTATAATAAATATCCCATGATACTTGAAGGATATAGCGATGCAAATTGGATCACCAAATCGAATGAAACAAAATCCACGAGTGGTTATATATTTACTATAGGTGGAGGAGCAGTTTCTTGGAAATCATCCAAAAAGACATGTATTATTGGCTCTATAATGGAATCTGAATTTATCGCATTGGATAAAGTCGGCGAAGAAGTAGAATGGCTTCGAAATTTGTTTGAAGATATTCCTTATTGGCCCAAACTATTAGCACCGGCATGTATATACTGTGATAGTCAAGCGGCAATACATGGGGCAGGGAGATTGATATGCAATGGTAAATTTTATCACATAAGAAGGAGACATAATATTATAAAGAACTTCTATCTAGTAGAATTATCACTGTTAACTATGTAAAGTCAAAGGATAATGTGTTGGATCTACTTACAAAAGGCCTAACTAGAGAAAGAGTTGAGAGAACATCCAAAGGAATGAGTTTACGACATTGGACAAGTCAGAATTACGGTAACTCTACCTAGTAGACTGAAGATCCAAGAGTTAGGTTCAACGAGATCAAACAAAGTTGTGTCTGATAGGTTCAAAATTGTCAATATACCCAACCCATTCTCATGATGTGGACATTGTTCAGTAAACAAGGATAAGACTTATGCTGTGAAGTCTTTTAATGATTATACTAAATAGTTTAATATATAGGATTGAATGTTTAGAAATAACCTATGTGAGGGCGAAGTGAAAGACGCTTCAAGGAGAATGTTAGTAAAGGCCTATTCTCTAAGCTCTTATGAGACCGAGATGTGTTCATGGATTAAACGAACAAAACTGTGAGAACCATAAATGTTAAAAGGCTGGTTGTGTGACATGTGTTGTCTAGGTGTACATTAAAGCTCGACGGTTCGAAGATATCAAATCTACTGATTGATCGAGTGCATTCGATGCATGTTCACTACGGAAAGTTCAAAGGAAAACCTACCTCTCCAGATGGAATCAGTCTTTGCTTGATGATCACATACTTGTCCGTAAAGGTTTACATAGAGTAGACATTCCCCATTCATGTGGGGGATTGTTGGGTTTAGTTGGTGCGAATGGAAAATGAAAAGTTGCTTGGAAGGGACACAACTCTTCGAGTAAAAGACACACCATTTTGGGAAAAGGTATGACTGTTTGAATGGTTGTGGATGTTCGGAAAAGACACACTCTTTTAAATGGATAGAAATGATTGTTCATAAAGGATACACCTTTCTGGTGAACTATTGCCACCTTTGGAAATGGGCACTTAATGGCTATATAATCCTGCATTTTTCAACAGGTTTAGTATGATTTTTTCTGCACTTGAAAATATTTCTTGTCTTCTAAAATACTCCGTGTTATCATCTAACTGTTGAGTGAGTTTGAAGAGAATTCGATCATTTGAGGTACCACTATAGTCGGATTGTTAATCCATTTTATCCTGGGAGGAAAATTTTGCAACTTCGGGTACTTGAGGGGAATTATTTCCTGAAAGACACTCCGTGAATTCGAAGGACTTGGATTTTTTTGCATCATCTAATTTTCCTTAAAATATTGAAAACACACTTCTTTGAAAGGTCATTTTTGATCTTGTGTTGAAGGTGTTGAAAACTTCATAAATGTTCTTGATTTATTAGCCAACATACATATTTTTGTATACTCGAAAACAACAGGCTTCACTAGGCAACATGATGCTCCTTTGTCTTGAAAGATTTCTAATTGTTTTTTTCTTATAAGTTGTTTTGCATTTTTTTTTCCAGGATTGTCATCTTTCCTACTGTTTGAATGAAGTAAGCATTTTTGTTAGTCCTAATGTTCAGTCTATCTTCTTCTTTTGTGCAACTATTTCAGTTGCCAGTGGGACAAAGAGTAGATGGATAACCAAATAAAGTTTTGTGTATAAGTTACCCATCCTCAGTCCATGTTGATGAAAACAAGCTACAGAATACTATGATTCTATTTGGTGAGATTTATAAAATAAAAATATTTTATGATTGGAATTTTTCATTGATTCTGTTTAGAAGTGTGAAGGAACCCAGTGTGCTAAAGAGAATCTTCAGGGCAAGCTTTTCAATAATCCCAGAGTATTCAAACAGTAGTCCTAAATTTGACAGAGATTTGTTGGAGTATCATCCCATACCTGGTAGGAATGTTCCTCCAGCTCCTGCTGCAGTCTGTCAAGAAAATAACAGTGATGAGATTTTATAGCAAGGTTTTATCACCATAGGTGGAGTACCTGTGTGACAGGCTCGTATTCCAAAAGGGAAAAGTATAGAATGTAAGATGTAAGTATAGTTTGTCTCAGAGCATTGGGGATTGGCAGCATGACATTTAGAGGCTAGTGCACCTAATGTCCAATAGTAGAGCAAGAGCTAGCATACTTGGATTCTTCTTAGCAGTAGCAGTATATCACATATGGGAAGAAAGGAATGCTAGAAGATTTACTACCCATAAAAAGGATGTCAGAAAAAGAGTAAGAAGCATTGTTATTCAGTTATTTGTAGCAGGTCAAACACATAGTAAATGGAGAGTTTGTTTAGATATATTAACAGGTTATCCAATGTAAATTTAGATAACTAGTAGATAGATTAGAAAATAGATCTAATGTGAGCTGGAGCTGAGTCAAAAATATCCAGCTGGTTTGTAATGCTTTTTTGGTTGAATAGAAAAGTTACCTATTTACCAAAAAAACGTATAGTTTGTCCGTTCCTTTTTACTTCTTGAAGGAGGTACCAGTTTTTTGAATTGCCTCTATGATTTAACAGTTTTCTTATCTTCTTGATGTCAGTTAGTATGTGTGTATATACATACATACATACATATACATACATACATATATATACATACACACACATATATATAACTTTTATTGTTTTTTCTTCATTCAGTTGCATGTGTTTTATTTCTTTTAATATACTTAAATCCTGGCACTCAATTGCTGACATGTTTCTTTCTGCAACCCTGACATAATCAATTGCACCTACAAAAAGGGATTAGACATGTTAGCTTATCACTACACAGATGCTGCAGTTGGATTCAACATTCTTTCCATCTCACCACATACTGAAGAGGATTTTGCCTTATATAAGGAGTTTTTGAAGTACCTTAGTTCAAATAATCGTGCTTGGGTTGCAAAATTTGCTGATTGAACCAACTTGTTCTTGGTTCCACCTTCTTACTTCCTTAAGAAGGTTCTGAAAGTTGATGGTCTGGCATGTATTTATGGTGTGATTTAAAAGTATGCAGATCATACACCTAGTGGCACATCCCTTCCACCCGAGACTAATCAACATTAGTATGTCAAAGCACCATGGATAACATCCTATCAAGCTGCATATGGTGCAATGCCATCCGTTGAAAGGGTTTCAATGATTAACGATAATCAGATAGCCCAAGCAACGACCCTTTTAACCCCTGAACTTGTTGAAACCCTAAGAAATATGCTGCCATCAAGTAGTATGGAATGAACTGCAGGAGCTTCTATTGGTATGTCTGCATCGAATGTTGCTGTTGCGCCAGAGTCTTGGAGATATATTGATCAACAACTTCAGCTTGGAAGACATCATGATACTGGGATAGCTCATGTCACAGATGTCTTAGGACATTATGGTCCATGTGCTCCGATGTTTCCAGCTTCAGTGCCCTGCGAAACTCATGTTTTCCAGACATAAGCTGGCAGGACTAGCAACTTTAGTGGTGTGTTCTGGACATAATTTCTTGAATATGAAAATAATGTTTTACATGTTTATGATTAAAAAAGAATGATTGACGCAGTCAAATTATCTGTGGATAAGAATACCTTCAAGTAAGATTATCAATTGCACAATATGCTATACTAATACATTGTTTTAGTTAAATACTTTCAGTTTATATTCAATTAGCTAAACTCAATAATTTATCATTTTCTCCTTATTTCTCTTTAGAGGTCAAGGTTAAAAAATTCAAAAAAAAAGGTAGCCTGATTCATTAAAGCTCCCGCATTATGCAGGGTCCGGTGAAGGACTTCACCATAAGGACGTATTGTATGCAACCTTATTTTACATTTCTGCCAAGGCTAAAAGATATAGTTAGACATATATTCATTTGGTCTGTTATTGATCAAACTAGTTTCCAGTCATCCATATGTAATACGGTTGGCCTAAAAAAAACTACATATCTGAATCAAAATGCTCCATAATTATTGTAATACTAAATAGTCTTGTTGTTGGTTTAGTTATGGGCTTGATAATTTCAACTCCTTTTAATTAGTAATGTATGTTATTTTTATGATTAATTTATGCTTATTGAAAAAAAATAACAAAAAATTTAATAAATACAACATAATTCAAAACTTCAGCAGATGACCTAACTGTTGCAATAGATGAGTCATTTGCTAGAAGAAATCAAACCACTAGCAAAATCTATTTTAATTCATTCCAACAAATGACCTATCTATTGCAACAGATGAGTCATCTGTTGGAAGAAATCAAACCACTAGCAATACTTATTTAGATTTCTTCCAACAGATGATACATTTGTTGCAACAGATGAGTCATCTGTTGGAAGAAATCAAACCACTAGCAATACATGTTTAGATTCCCTCCAATAGATGATCCATATGTTGCAGCAGATGTCTATATCAGTTTGATAATTTCCAACAGATGAGTCCACTATTATAACAGGTTAGGAATCTGTTACAACAGATATTTAAATCTGTTTGACTAATTTGATGTGAAATGTTTCAAATTAAATTGTGATTAGTAATAAATAAATAAATTCAACTGTAATTAACTTTCAATTTATAAGACCAATTACAATTACAATGAATTACATAGTTATTACATGATCAAGTAAGTATATTCATCCAAAATAGAGTGATCAATTGACTAATTTGATGTAAAATACTTTATATTAAATCATGATTAGTAATAAAAAAATTAATTTAACTATAATTAGCTTTCAATTTATAAGTTCAATTACAATCACAATGAATTACATAGTAATTTTATGATCTACTAAATGTATCCGTCCTAATAGATTGATCAATTGACTAATTTGATGTGAAATGTTTTATATTAAATCATGATTAGTAATAGGCAAATTGATTTAACTATAATTAGTTTTTAAATTATAAGTCCAATTACAACCTCAATGAATTACAAAATAATTACATGATCAGCTAAGTGTATTCATCCTAAACAGAGTGATCAACAGACTGATTTGATGTAAAATGCTTCATATTAAACCATGATTAGTAATACATAAATTAATTTAACTATAATTAGCTTTTAATTTATAAGTTTAATTACAATCACAATGACTTACATAGTAATTACATGATCAACTAAGTATATTCATTTTAAACAGATTAATCAATTGACTAATTTGATGTGAAAAACTTCATATTAGACCATAATTGGTAATAAACAAATTGATTTAAATATAATTAGCTTTCAATTTATAAGTTCAAATACAACCTCAATGAATTACATAGTAATTACATGATCAACTAAGTGTATTCGTCCTAAATAGAGTGCTCAATTGACTAATTTGATGTGAAATACTTCATATTAAAGCATGATTTGTAATAAACAAATTGATTTAACTATAATTAGTGTTCGATTTAAAAGTTCAATTGAAATTTCATAGTAATTATATAATCAACTAAGTGTATTCGTCCTGAATAGAGTGCCAAATTGACTAATTTGATGTGAACTGCTTCATATTAAATAATGATTAATAATGAATAATTTGATTTAACTATTTTTAGTTTTTAATATAGAAGTTTAATTATAATCTCAATGAACGACATATTAATTACATAATCAACTAAGTGTATAACTTATTACAACAGATTATAACCTGTTGCAACAAACGTCTATATTTGTTTGATAATTTTCAACAAATGAGTCATTCGTTGTAGCAGGTTAGTAATCTTTTGCAACATATGTCTATAGTTGTTTGATATTTTCCAATAAATGAGTCATTTGTTGCAATATGTTAGTCATCTATTGCAATTCATGACTATACCTGTTTGATAATTTCCAACAGATAAGTGATATGTTGCAATAAGTTAGTAATCTGTTTAACTAATTTGATGTTAAATGATTCATATTATCATGATTAGTAAGAAACAAATTGATTTAACTATAATTAGCTTTAGTTTATAAGTTCAATTACAATCTTAATGAACTACATAGTAATTACATGATTAATTAAATATATTTGTCCTAATAGAGTGATAAAATGACTAATTTAATGTGAAATAATTTATATTAAATCATGATTAGTAATAAACAAACTGATTTTAACTATAATTATCTTTCAATTTGTAATTTCAATTACAATCTTAATGAATTACATAGTAATTACATAATCAACTAAGTGTTTTCGTCATAAATAGAGTGATCAATTGACTAATTTTTGATAAGTACTTCATATTAAACCATGATTAGTAATAAACAAATAGATTTAACAATAATTTGCTTTCAGTTTATTAGTTCAATTACAATCTCAATGAATTACATAATAATTACATGATCAACTAAGTTTATTCGTCCTAAATAGAGTGCTTAAATGGATAATTTGATGTAAAATACTTCATATTAAATCATGATTAGTAATAAGCAAATTGATTTAACTATAATTAACTTTCAATTTATATGTTCAATTACAATCTCAATAAATTACATAGTAATTACATTATCAACTAAGTGTATAACTTATTGCAACATATTATAATCTGTTGCAACTAATATCTCTATCTATTTGATAATTTAAAATAGATGGGTCATATGTTGCAAGAGGTTATTCATCTATTGCAACAAATGTCCATACCTGTTTGATAATTTTTAACAGATGAGTTATTTATTACCATATGTTAGTCACCTGTTACAATAGATGCCAATATTTATTTGATAATTTTCAATAGGTGAGTCATCTATTGCTATAGATGAGTCATTTATTGTAATAAATACCTATATATGTGATATTTTTCAATAGATGGGTCATCTATTCCAACGATTAGTCATTTGTTGCAGTAGTTGTCTATATCTGTTTAATTATTTTCAGCACAAGAGTCATCTGTTACAAGAAATAATGAATCTATTAAAATTGATGTCTACATCTGTTTGATTATTTTCAACAGATGAGTCATCTTTTATTTTACAACATATGTCTATATCTATTTGATTTTTTTCAAAAATGAGTCATCTGTTACAATAGGTAGGTTATTTGTTGTTATAGATGTTTGTATCTGTTTGACTATTTCCAATAAACGAGTCATTTGTTCCAACAAATAATGCATATGTTGCAATATTTGAACTTAGTAATTCATTTTTAGCAATAATCTTAAATTTTCTAAATCTAAGGATAACATAAAATTTATGACAAAATTGTTGGACATCAATTAAAATAAATTTATAACAAAATATAAATCTAAGTCATCATAAATTATATAAAATAGTTCAACAAAAATAGGAAATATAAAAGTTGTTATATTGTCAGAACCCATAATTGCATAAAAATAAAAGTCATCACAAATTACAAATTATTAGACTAGGTATCTAAACCATTGCATACCACACCATAACCCTTACAATAAAACACCATGGGTTTGGGACCCTTAGAAATTTTTTTGGATTTTTGGGTTCTGTACAAATACGAGTAGTGGGTACCAGTCGTATAATAGGGAACGAGCGGTATGCCTTGGTCGTATGTTGATCAGTATTGGTTGATGGGTTGGATTGGTTTCTAGAATGGGTATTACTTTGTTTAGTACGAGTCGTATGGTTGGATATGGGTCATTTGGTTTGGATTTTTTCTTCACTTGATTTGAGACTTAGTAAAATAACTTGGATCTAAGTACGAGTGGCTCATCATGAACCGTAATCAGGGTATGAGTTATACTATGGACTCGTTTAGTGAAAAGTGTTCAAACCTCTCATGATTCTATTCTGTCAGGGGTACGAGTCAAGGGTACTAGTCATATGCTTTGGTATGACTTGGTTTGGGTAAATCATATGTTGAACACTATTGGGTCCAAGGAGGAGTCCTAGGGTACGAGTGGTGGGTACCACTTATATTGGAGGGTACGACCGGTATGTATAGTTATACCCTATGATGAGATTTTTATGCAGTTTAAGTGAGGGCAATTTGAACATTTCCCTACTTAACCTATTAAGGCCCCATGACTTCTAAACCATTTGGGAGATTATTTTCCCTATTATTCTATTCATTATCACTTAGAAAGCTCTCTTAAATACTCTACATTCTCTCTAAGGCTTTTTTTGAAAAGAAAGGCTAGGGTTTCACTAAGATGATCAATTTGGGGCTTGATTGTGTGATTTCTCTCCACCATCTTCTCAATTTAAGGCAAGATACTTCTCCCTCATTGTTATTTTCAACTAAAGCCGTGATTTATACAATGTTTTCATGGCATGATTATTGTATGATTTGGGGGTTTTCATATATATGTTGGGGTTTTGGTATTAAATGTGTGGTTATCATTTTCTATATTTTAATTATGCTTTACATGCTCTAATAGTAGTTGGGATAATTGGTTACATGGAAATGGTTAATTGGTAATTGGAATTGGCTTTGTAAATACTATCCCCCCAATATGTTTGATAAAATGCCTATGATAATGTTTTTACTATATTATTAGACTTTTTATGGAACTATTGCATAGTATGGTTTGGTAATGGAACCCTAAATGACATAAATGGTTTGATATGGTTAAATTGAATGGTTTGGTGGTCATGGTTATGGTTAACTAAACTTCCTAGTGGAGTATAATGGAATCCCCCAAGCAAACTTAATAATGGAACAACTTGTGGGATACATAGGATTCTCCCAAGCAAGCTTAATAATGGAACAACTTGTGGGGTACATGGGATTAACCTAAGCATAATTAACAATTGAACAATTGTCAGGTACATAGGAATCCTTTAAGTTAACTTAATAATGTAATCTATGGGTACATGGGAATACCTTTACATAAAAAGGTTAG
Source organism: Capsicum baccatum var. pendulum (assembly GCA_030864225.1). Taxonomy (NCBI): domain Eukaryota; kingdom Viridiplantae; phylum Streptophyta; class Magnoliopsida; order Solanales; family Solanaceae; genus Capsicum; species Capsicum baccatum. The sequence continues at coordinate 112,069,327 of CM061555.1, read as the reverse complement.
CTAAGGACATTGCTTGCAAACTATAGTCACTATGACGATACCACTACTTATAGCCTTGGTTAATAATAATGGAATAATTGGTTTAGTTGGTTGGAAATTATTTTAATTAGGCAACAATGGCAGGGTGTGATAGCTAATCGTGAAGGTGCGAGTCCAATGGACAGACACTGGAAACTTATGTTTGACGACATGAGGGGCAGGTCATAGCCATCACATATATGATACTAGGAGGTACATGTGAAGCCTCTAAGTACAATGTACATATATACCATAGGAGCAAAGGTTTCTTAGGAATCCCCTACTCTTATGGTATTTCCAGTTCATGCGGCTACAATATCGAGGCCCATTCAGGGGGTTACACTGGACTTATATAGCCCGTTGATAGTTCTAGGACGGTTAACTTACACATTCTAGATTAATGGTTTTAAAGTCATGATAAACCCGATTCTCTTTTCTGGCATAATTATATATATGTATGGTTATATGGATATGGTTGGTTTACTTGGTTTTACTGGATGACATTATTTTATCCTTATCCTGAGTAATTGCTAGTGTTTACCCGCTAACCCATCCTCGGGTGGCTGTATCCCTACACGATATAGGAATCAACTATTTTACCTTTCTTTCTTAGTGATCAAATTTAAAGAATAGCTTAGTTGGATTGAAATGGTGAGCTTCCATATTTCAAAAGGTTCTATTTCATGTTCATGATGCTTTTACACCCTTTGGATCATTTATGGATATTGGTTTTGGTTATGGTTGGGGGCATATCCCAACCGAATATTAGTTTTATGTTGGTTAGAGGCTTTTGTAGAACTACTATGGGTTGGTGTAGGCGGGATCAATATTGGTTTTCGTCTTAGTATTGACATTGATATTGGGGCTAATACCTTTGGACTAAATTTCTCACTTTTCCATCCTTTTATATTATGTTATGGAACTTGGTTTAGTTATTGTTTTTGTATTGGTTTATGGTTTGGCTTGGCAATTGGTTATTGGTATGGGTTTGGGATAGTTGGGATCATTTGGGTCAGTCTTGGTTATAGAACTATCTTAGAGTCTAGATTTATGCAATTATATGCTATCTTGTTATACATTTAGAATTCATCTAACTCAGGGTATATATTGGATAGTTGGGTTGGATATCGGGAGTAGTCTCCGGTCCTGGTTGGACTTGAGATGCCTATTACAATAAGTCCCCTGGTCAGGTCATGTCAAGTTGGTATCAGACCTTTAGGTTCATGGTCAATTGGGAGTCCACAAAGTTGTGTTGAGTAGAGTCTCTTTTAGGGGCGTGTAGCGCACCACACTCATAAAAGAGAGGCTACAAGGCATTTAAAAATGTTTCACTTTCTTGGTATTCTATTTTCAAAATACAAGGTCTAAGGTTTATTCTAATCCCGGCTTGTTTGCTTTTCAGATTATGCCTTAATGTCTGAGATGCAAGGTAAATCTTCTGTCCCAACTGGGGATAATGTTGAAGAGACACTTACTACTCAAAGGATCCATACTCGGTCTAGGGGCCTAGACTCTACTATTTTTGGAGTTCCACCAGTTACTACTAGTCCTACTTAGGATGAGGTGGCTAATGCAGAATTTGTCCAATCGATTCATGTTATTGCTCAGCTGGTTACTGCTTATGTTGAGCAGGATGCATCTGGTGTTTCATCTGCTGAGGCCACTAGGGTTGGATAGTTTATGAAGATAAATCCTCCTACTTTTACTAGTGTGAAGGTAGAAGAGGAACCTTAGGGTTAATTAGATGTGATGGAGAAAATGTTCAGGGTAATGCAGACTATGAATGTGGAAAAGGTGAATTTTGCTGCTTATCAACTTAAGGATGTGACGTACCAATGGTACGAGGAGTGGTATAGGGTGAGAGGTGATTTTGAGGAGTCAACTTTATGGGAGACTTTCTCTAATGCTTTTCTGGACCGCTTCGTTCCTCAGGAGTTGATGGAAGCAAAGTCGGAGGAGTTTGTTAATTTAAGTCAAGGGAAAATGTCTGTTAAGGAATATTCCTTAAAGTTTCATCAATTTTTCAAGGTATACACTGGATATGGTGTCTGATATGCAACCAAAGATGAGAAAGTTCACTTGTGGACTATCTTGGGAGTTGATCTTAGAAATCAAGCTGGCATTGCTGATCAAGGGTATGGATATTTCTAGGTCGATTATTCATATACAACAGATGGGGAAAGAAAAGATAAAACATGATGAGTTTAGGGAAAAAAAGGGTAAGAAGTTTAGGTTATCTAAATAAGGTGGTGGGCAATAGCTAGGTAGTCGGGATGGTGGTAAGTGGCCAAAGAAGAAGTGGGGGAGTTCTGGTTCCTTTTCTATAACTATTGCTCCTTAACCAAAATAGTCAGGTGATAGGCGTCATTAGGGTAGAGATAATTTTCAGGCATAGGATGTCCAATCTCAGGTGAGTAGGGCTCAATTGGCTTTTTCATGCCCTCCTTGTCGATTTTGTGGTCATCTTCATCGGGGATTTTGTGATGAAGAGAGGGAAAAGTATTTTAAATATGGTCATCCAGGCCATATGTTTAGAAACTTTCCAGTTGGTAAGGGTGCTTCAGGAGCAAGTTAGGCTCCGATTGCTTCATCTTCTGCTTCTGTACCAAAGGGTGCTGCTTCTGCATCTGTTTCTACTTCTGGTACCGGCACAGGTCGAAATAGGTTATATGCTCTTGTTACTTGATAGGAATATGAGGCATCACCTGATGTCGTTACTGGTACGTTATAGCTCTTTTCTTGTGATGTGTATTGTTTGCTTGATGTAGGGTCCACTCTCTCTTACGTGACTCTATTTATGGCTGTGTGTTTTGGTCTTTAACCTGAGGTTATTTTAGATCCTTTTTCTATTTCTACCCTAGTAGGTGACTCTGTGATTGCTAAAGAAGTCTATAGAAGGTGTGTGGTATCTGTTGGCAGGTAGACTTTAGTAGATTTGTTTGACTTAACAGGGTTCACATTATTCTGGGGATGGATTGGTTACACTCTTGTTATGCATCCTTATATTGTCAGACCCGTAAGGTTGTCTTTAGGTTCCTTGGTGAACCAGTTGTTGAGAAGGACGGTGGTTTCCTAGCTTCCAGAGGGAGGTTTATTTCATATCTTAAAGTTTAGAGATTAATCTAAAGGGTGTCTCTATTATCTGGTTTGAGTTAAAGATTGAAACTCAGAAGGTTTTTCTTTCTATTTGGTTCTAGTGGTAAATGAGTTTCCTCAGGTCTTTTTGGATGATCTTCCTAGTGTTCCTCCGGATAAGGAGATTGAGTTTGGTATCAATTTGGTTTTGAACACTCGTACGATATTTATTCCTCCTCATAGAATGTCTTCGGCTGAGTTGAGGGAACTCAAGAAGCACCTTAAGGATCTTTTGGTTAAGGGTTTCGTCTATTCTAGTGTATCCCCTAGGGGTGCACCGGTTAAATTCATGCGCAAGAAGGATGGTTCCTTTTGGAGGTGCATTGACTATAGGCAGTTGAATAAGGTAACTAGTAAGAAAAAGTATCCTCTTTTGAGAATAGATGACTTAATTAATCAGTTGCAAGGTGCCAAGTTCTTTTCTAAGATAGATCTTCTGTCTGGGGATTATCAGCTTAAGATTAGGAAAGAAGATATCCCTAAGAAGACTTTTCATACTCGGTATAGGTACTTTGAGTTCCTAGTGATGTCATTCAGTTTGACTAATAGCCCGACGATATTTATAGATTTGATGAATAGAGTTTTCAGGCAATTTTTGGATCTTTTTATCATTGTGTTCATTGATGACATCTTGGTGTTTTCTAAGAGTGAGATGGATTATGCTATCACCTCCTTGTGTTGTTGCCGACCTTGAAAGAGCAACAGTTGTATGCCAAGTTCTCCAAGAGTAAGTTCTGGTTGAATGCTGTAGCTTTTCTTGGTCATATTATTTCTAGTGAGAGGATCATAGTGGATCTGCAAAAGGTGCTCTTACTTAAAAGGTGGCTTTGATCTATGACTCCAACTAGTATTCTTAGCTTCTTGGGTTTGGTTGGGTATTATAGGCAGTTCGTGGAAGGTTTCTTGACGAGAGCCACCCCATTGACTAAGTTGACTCAGAAGAAGGTAAAGTTTTCTTGGTTAGATGTGTGTGAGGGGTGTTTGGAGAAGCTGAAGGATAAGCTAACTTCATAACTGGTTTTGACATTGCTTGAAGGTAATGATGGCTTTGTGGTTTAATATGATGCATCCCGGGTGGGACTTGGTTGTATTTTAATGCAACATGGGAAGGTGATAGCCTATGCTTCCAGGCAGTTGAAGGTGTATAAGAAGAATTATCCTACTTATGATGTAGACCTTTTAGCGGTGGTTTTTGCTCTACAACTTTGGCAGTATTATTTATATAGTGTGCACATGGACATCTTTTCTGATCATAAGGGTCTACAATAAGTGTTCACTCAAAAGGAGCTAAATCTTAGGTAGAGGAGATAGTTGGAGCTTCTCAAGGACTATGATATGAGTTTTCACTACCACCCAGGTAAAGCTAATGTGATTGCTGATACTCTTAGCAGGTTGTCTATGGGGAGTTTAGCTCACGTGGATAAGGAGAAATGGGAATTTATGAAGTATATTCACCAGCTAGATAATCTTAGAGTTCGTCTCTTAGACTCCAATGATGGTGGTGTGATGGTACAGGGAGTGATTCGGTCATCTCTTGGTGCAGAGATCAAGGAGAAACAAATGCTAGATCCCATCTTGATAAAAATCAAGAGTGATGTTAGTGGGTAAAGGGTGATGGTGTTTGAAATCAGTGGTGATGGTACCTTGAGGTACCAAGGGAGGTTATGTATTCCTAATGTCGATGGTTTGCGGTAAAGGATCTTGGCTGAGATGCATGAATTTTGCTATGTTGTTCATCCTGATTTGACAAAAATGTATCATGATCTCAAGGAGATATATTGGTGGAATGGTATGTAAAGGTATGTGGCTGATTTTGTAGCCAAATACTTGGTGTGCCAATAAGTCAAAGTTGAGCACATGAGGTCTAGTGGGTTGTATCTCTAAATGGAATTGTCAGAATGAAAATGGGAGGTAATCAATATGGTTTTTTTAACGGTCTTTCTCGGTCTCGGAACTAATTTTATTTGATTTGGGTCATCGTGTATAGGATGACAAAGTTTGTTCACTTCTTGCTGGTGCAGACTAACCTTTTGGCTTAGGACTATGCATGGTTGCATCTTCAGTAGATTGTAAAGCTGCATGGGGTACCTATTTTGATTATCTCTAATCATGTTACATAGTTTTCATCTTACCTCTGGTGGTGTTTTCACAAGGGGATGGGTACTAATGTCATTCTGAATACTGCTTTTCATCCGCATGTGGATGGGCGAGCAGAGAGGGCTATTCAGACATTGGAGGATATGCTTCGTGCATATGTGATTGATTATGGTGGCAATTGGGTTGAACATCTACCTTTGGTAGAGTTTGCTTAAAATATTAGTTACCATTCTAGTATTGGAATGGCCCGTTTTGAGAAACTATATGGTAGGAGGTGTAGATCCCTTATTGGGTGGTTTGAGATCGGTATAGCGGATAGTTTGTTCCAGATTTAGTTTATTAGGCTATGTAAAAAGTGAAGGTGATTCGGGATAGGCTTAAGGCTACCCAAAGTTGCCAAAAGTCTTATACGAATGTAAGACGTAGAGACTTAGAGTTTGAGGTTGGGGATAGAGTATTCCTAAAGGTATCTCCCATGAAGGAAGTGATGCGAGGTAAAAGGGAGAAGCTTAGTCCCCGGTATGTTGGTCCTTATGTAATTTTGTGGAGGGTTGGTAATGTGGCATATAAATTGGAGTTGCCTTCTAGTTTGAGCTTCATTCATCTGGTATTTCATATCTCTATGTTGAGGAAGTGTCTCGGTGATACTTCTTCGATAGTTCCTTTGAAGGGATTAGATATCTCGGATTCTCTATCTTACAAAGAGGTCCTGGTTGAGATATTGGATCTGCAGGTTTTTCTATTACAAACCAAGGATGTGGCCTCGGTTAAGGTTCTATGGTGGAACCACAAGGTGGAAGAGGCTACATGGGAAACGGACATGAATTCCAAATATCCGCATTTATTTTTTGCTTGGATATTCATGCGGAAGGTATGCGTTCATGATCATATCTTTATTTTCTAACTTAGTTAAGGGTTAAGATAGATCCTTGCATCTTTATTTTCTAGCTTGATTAAAGGTTGGATTGATACTTTTTGGTAATGCAAAAGAATCATTATTATGTTTGACCTACCCTTTTCGTTATTTAGGGATGAATGATCCTAGTGGAGAAGACTGAAACACCTTGGGTTTGGGACCCTTAGAAAATTTTCTGGATTTTTGGGTTCTGGACAACATATGACTTGTGGGTACTAGTCGTATAATGGGGTATGCGTGGTATGCCTTGGTCATATGTTGACCAGTGTTGGTTTATGGGTTGGATTAGTTCTTGGAATGAGTATGACTTGGGCTGGTACGAGTCGTATGGTTGGATATGGGTCGTTTGGTTTGGGTTTTTCCTTTACTTGATCTGAGACTTATTAAAATAACTTGGATCTAATTAGAGTGGCTCACCATGAGCCTTAAGCCAGGGTACGAGTCGTACCATGGACTTGTATAGTGGACAGTGTTCAAACCTCTTGTGATTCTATTCTGCTAGGGGTACGGGCCTGATGTTGGGTGTATTTATGCACTCTAGTATTGCTATTCTAGACTATGTAGCCTTGTTTTGAGGATAATTTGTGTGATTTATGTGTGATGATGATATAAACACGCACATATGTGTTCAAAGATGTGATTACATTGTGTAAAGGTGTTTTCAAACAAGTTTGTGCTTAATTGGGAAACTTATAGTTCAATCGAGGAAACTAGTGTTATTAGCTTGACCTAGTTTCTTGTCTAGTCTATCTCAATGGGTTCTAGTGTGTTAAATGAGTTCCAAAATGGTTTACTTGTATGTTTATAAGTGGAACAACTTGTTTACAATGTGTGTTGGTCAATTGAATCCAACCAAGAGTCAAAACAATAAGTTAATGTTCATCATGCGCAAGCTTAGTCTTAGCTCATGTTTTGAGTTCGTCGTTCTTAATATTGTGTTGAGTTGATCTCTAATACTTGGTGTATTATGATGTAAGATGTTTTGCAAATTGATTATGGTGGTATATAGATGTATACAAGGATGAAAAATGAGTGGAAACATCACACAACATCTTGGAGTAGACCAACGAATGTACAAGACACAACATGACGAGAAGAGGATGCCTGGGAGCTCACCGCGATTAGAGGTGTTTTGCGGTGCCAATAGCGATAAGCATGGTGGATCATCACGGCAAAGGAGAAATCAGCAATTGTAAATTTCAAGTAGCTCAATGCGATTATGGTGCATCACAGGCTTATAGCAATGAGAACTCTAGCGCGACGCGATGAAGTTTGAAAGTGGTAAATTTGTGCCCAGCTATAAAAGGATAACGTGAAATCCAATTACTACACAACTTATGATTAATTTACTATAAATAAAACATATTAAAGCACGATTTGAACATCTTTAGATCTTTAGACGGCTTGGACAATAGAGGAGGCTGCTACAACTTTATTTTTAGGTTTTTATTCTTTAATTTAGCTTCTTTAAAGTTTTAATCTTTCATACAATTATTGGGATGATGGTTATGACTATTAGTGGCTAAAAACTCCCTTTCTGGGATTAAAGCCAAGAACATGACGACTACTGTTTTGAATTAATTTTATTTAATTTGCTTATCAGATTTGGTTGCATGTTTATTCTTGTTTTAATTACTTTGAGGATTCATCACCCTTAGAATACATATATTGTCAACATTGTGATCTCAGGAGAAGGAATAGAGAGATAGAACATGGGGATGAAAAAAGTAGAGTTTGTATTCTTTTATAAAATAAGGAATTTAAATTAGCGTCTTGGACAGGGATGTACCTAGAAGACTTACTTGATTCATATGTAGGAGGATAATTTAAAGAACTTAATTGGATTATTACATCCTCGCTCAACGATATAGTTGTAATGTCCAAATTAGGTAAATAGTTAGAGGTCGAGAGACCATGATCATTCAATTAACCCCTACGAATCAACAACCAAGATAAGAAAGTTTGCAGATGAAGTTTAATAACGTAGTATGATTGTTCGAAGTCCTTTAATCCTGGGCTTTCTCCTATTGATTGTCTCAAGACTTTTATTCTATGCAATGCTTCCTTTACTTTAGTTTACAAATATTCAAAACTTTTGTTTAGTTATGCTTGCACTAGATTGATCTACATTGTGAACTGAAATTAAATAGTTGTTAGAACAAGTCACCGTGGGATTGCTATTCGACTTTCTTGAAGGTCACTATATTACTTGGTGGACCACATACACTTGCGTGTGCACTGTCAAGTTTTTGGCACCGTTGTCAGGGACTTGTAATTTGGCAACTATTTTATTTTTAGTTTTACTCTTTGGATTACTTTGGTGTTCTACTCTTGGTCTTGGTTTTGTATTTGCCGGAAACAAGTTTTCAAAGTAGTAAGCTGGCAAGGGCTCAAAAATTAGTTTAACCAAACCTCAAACCTGAGCAATTATTCTATCAACGAAGGAGAGAAACAATTCTTCTCCCCCATTTTCCACAAATCAAGAAAGGTCAAGATAATCCTGCTATCATAGCTGATGAACAAGTAGCCTGCAGGATAGTTAGAGAGGTGGTAATCCCACTTCTAACAAATTTAACCTCCTTATTTCAGAAGCCAGCAGCTGGAGGCAATTTTGATCTTAAACAAAATATGGTACAACTTTTGATTAGCAGTGGACATTTCACATGAAGATCCACAGGTTCACTTGCAAAATTTTTTGGAAATCAGTGACACATTCATCTTCATGGGTGTGGATGCAGATTATGTTAGGATGACGTTATTCCCCTTTTTACTATTGAGGGAAGCAAAAAAGTTGTTGAATACTGAGCTGGCAAATTCAATCATATCATGGGATGACATGGCACTGAAATTCCTTATCTATTTCTTTCCGTCTAGCAAGACTGTGAGACTTCGTAGTGAGATTGTGTGCTTCAAATAAAAGCCAGAAGAGAATCTATACCATACTTGGGAGAGCTTCAAGGCACTTATTTAGGACTGCCCATATCATCAACAATCCAATGAGGTACTGGCTCATACTTTCGTAGAGGCACTTGACCACAATTAAAATTTTTTGTTAGATGCAGCTGTAGGTAGTCAAGCTCTTAAGATGACTTATGATGAGCTATACACTTTATTGAACCACATAGCTCAAGGGAATCCAGAGTGGCATTCAAATTCTAGAAGTACCATCAAAAGAATTGTAGGTGTATTAGAGGTTGACCAATTTACTACCATATCTGCTCAAATATCTGCCTTGCAAAATCAAATAATAGTTTGAAGTTGGGAGTTGCACAACCTGCAACAATAATTATTGCAATCCAAAAAGCTATAGGTTGGTGTGAAGTTTGTGGTAACAGTGGCCAATCAGCAGTTATGTGTGCTACAAATCCAGAATCATTGATGTATGTGGGCAATGCTCAAAAGCAGAATTATGGGAACGCCTACAACATGAAGTGGAAGACTTAGCCACTAAATCAGCAATGGAACACACGACTATACCAATTTCAGCAACCACAAGCTCAACCAAATCAGTCAACTAGCAACTTGGAGGATATAATGAAATAAATTCTAGCTAATCAAATATTGTTGACTGTAGATGGAAAAAACCAGGAAACGGCCAGGAGAACCTTACAGTTGCAGTTGTGGTAGTTATAACGAGCATTAAATACCAGGCATCAAGATGGTTTTCCATGTGATATAGAAAGTCTAAAACAAGTAATAGCAATCACTTTGAGAAGTGTTAAGGAGCCGAATGAAGAACCTCCAAAGGCAACCAAGGAGGTAGATACAAAGTTGATTCCCCCATAGATATCTAAAAAAGTTACTGAAAATTCAAGAAAGTCTGAATACTCAAAAACGAAAATTGCTGCAAAAGTAGAAAAACAGATGCTACAATTCCCTTTCCTACATAATCACAAAAAAGAAACGGAGGATGCATGTTTTAAGAAGTTCTTTGACACGTTTAGAGAGCTTTACATTAACCTTTCTCTTTTAGGTATTTTGCAGGGTATGCCTAAGTACGCCAAGTACTTCGAAGGATATGGTTGCTAATAAGGTAAAGCTGCAGAAAGTTGAAATGGTAGCACTCACTGAAGAGTGTAGCACTGTAATGACACAAAAAATACCCAAAAAGCTTAAGGATCCAGGGAAGTTCACTCTTCCCATTCAAATTTGAAACAATGAGGTAGTTCAAGCAGTTAATGATTTAAGGGAAAATATTAACTTGATGCCCCTATATTTGTTCAACATATTGGGCTTGGGAAAGCCAAGACCGAGATCGTACTGCTGCAGTTGGCAGACGAAAGTATAGCCCACCCCAAAGGAGTGATAGAAGATGTTCTCATAAATATTGGTAAATTTATTATTCCTGCTGACTTTATTGTTTTAAATTTTTGGGCAAACGAATAGATAACAATCATCTTGGTGCATCCATTATTAGCAAAGGGAGGAGCGTTGATTGATGTAATAGATGGTACAATCATAATGAGGTTGGAGGATGAAGAAGCGGTCTTTAAAGTATTTAAACCACTAAACACACTATCCTATTATAAAGATTTGTGTATGATTACTGTTATTGAAGGGGATAAGTATGGGGTGGTTAGTCCGCCAAAGACCTCTTCGGACACCCTCATTGAGTAACCAAAGCCTTTACCACCTAAGTCTTACATGATACATATTGATGAGCCTGAAAAGGATATAGTTGAAAAAGATGTTGACCTTGAGAGTTCACACTTAAGAGGCCAAAAATAAATTAGAAGATGGCCTCCAAGTGTGAGAAAAAGGATAAAGGAACTTGGTTAAGCCGTAGTTGGGTCGTGCCGCGATACTAAATAAGGCGCTGCATGGGAGGCAACCCAAGTTAAGTAGGTATGTTTTTTTTTTTTTAGTTTTTAGTTTTTATTTCATGTAGTTTTTTGTTTTTGTTGAATCATAGGTTGATGGAAAGTTTGAGTACCAAAAACCTGAGCTAACAAGTATGGTGAAGACTAAGTGTGGGGTCTCCGAACCTCTTTGATGTATAAAGATGCTATTAGCTAGGCCTAGAGGCCCCAAGGAGCATTTCTATCTCTACTTTTAAGTATACTTTGGGGACAAAGTAGAGTTTTAAGTGTGGGGTGGGGAAATTCTCATTTTTAGGGTAAATTTAAAAATTTTGTGTTAGGAAATAAGTAGGATTTTCTTATTGGTGCTATATGTGATTGTATGATGCAGGTGTTTATATTGTAAAAGAATATTGATTGAGTGAATTACTACTTTTAATACTCCTAGGCTCATGATTATGAGTCTTGTACTTGTTGGCTTAAAATTGAATTCATGCTATTGTTTGGTTGAGTCTATAATGATCCTCTATGAGTTGAGCATGTGCCATGTGTGATGTGAGGTGTTTGTATATTCTTTGTTACATGTGATGTCTAGAACTTACCTGATGTGTATGCAAAGCAAAATAAAGGTGTGGGTTTAGGAGATGATATAGTCATTTCTTTGATAGCCTTGTTTTATTTTATACCTTCTTTTTTACCTACCCTTGTACATAATCCTAGTAAGCCCCTTTGAGCCTTTGGCTTTTTCTTTCGCAGCCTAATAAGTAGCATAATCTCTGCTTTGATAGACCTTAATTTGATCCAAAGCTCTTAAGCGCTTAAATGTAAATTTAGTGAGTTAAGGAGTGTGAAATTAAAGAAGGAAAAGATGAAATAGAAGCCCCAAAGTGATAGTTATCAGTGTTCAAAAGAATTGTTATGTGCTGTGGTGAGGAGTTGAGAAAATTAAAGGATTAAAATTTGTTCAAATTGAATGAGTTGTGAATATAATCCTCCCACCATAGTGTATGTAAATGATCTTAATAAGTTGGGGTAAAAACAAAAGAATGGGGTAGACAAAAATGGTGTGATTTGGTTGTTAGAGTTAAATTGAATGTATAAAGTGATGTGTAAAAGAGCTTAGGAAAGATAGTCACTATTAAGACAAAATAGAACCTACCCGTCCCTTAGCTTACATTACAACCTTTAAAGACGTATTTGATCCTAATTTACATCATTCAGATATTAGTGGAGAGCTACACTAAGAGCAAGCCTATGGTTCATTATGTGTAACTTGTAATTTTTTTTTGAGAATAAGCGTAACTTTATTCTTGTACCCATTATGTTATAGATTGTATGTATATGAGTGATTATGGGTACTCGTTTGATGAATATGGATTTTCCAACTTGTTGAGTAAATTTTTGAGGCTAGGATGTTTTGGAGTAGTTTTCATGAGCTTTCAATTGTGTATATAACATGCTTAGTGTAGAAACTTGCATTCTATGTAGTCATTATAGTACAAACTTGAGTGTCTTGCATGTAGTAGAAGTGTAGAGTTTCCTCATCTTATGATGCTTTGAGTTAAGAGTTGTTTGAGGACGAACAAGTCTTTAAGTGTGGGTGGTGACGTTGGGAGTATTTATGCACTCTAGTGTTTCTATTCTAGCCTATTTAGCCTTATTTTGATGATAATTTGTGTGATTTGTGTGTGATGATGATATAAACAAGCATATATGTGTTCAAGGATGTGATTACAATATGTAAAGGTGTTTTCAAACAAGTTTGCACATAAATAGGAAACTTAGAGTTCAATCGAGGAAACTAGTATTACTATCTTGAGTTAGGTACTTGTCTAGTCTATCTCAAAGGGTTCTAGTGTGTTAAATGAGTTACAAATGATTTAATTGTATGTTTATAAGTGTAAAAACTTGTTTATGATGTGTGCTGGTCAACTGAATCCAACCAAGAGTCAAAATAATAAGTTAATGTTCAACATGAGCAAGCTTAGTCTTAACTTGTGTTTTGAGTTCGTCGTTCTTGATATTGTGTTGAGTTGATCTCTAATAATTGGTTTATTATGATGTAGGATATTTTTCAAATGGATTACGGTGGTATATGGATGTATAAAAGGCTGGAAAATGAGTGGAAACACACACAAAATCTTAGAGTTGACCAACGAAAGCACAAGACACAACAGGACAAGAAGAGGACACCTAGGAGCTTAGTGCGATTAGAGGTGTTTCGTGGTGAAAATAGTAATGGGAATGGTGGTGCGTCGTGGTAAAAAAGCAGTCAACAATTGTCAATTTCTAGTAGTTCAACATGATTATGGTGCGTCGCGGGCTTATAGAGATGAGCACTCTAGCGCGGCGCGATGAAGTTCAAAAGCGCTAAATCTGTGCCTAGCTATATAAGGATAGCGTGAACTCCTATTCCCACATATCTTATAATTAGTTTAATATAAATAAAACATATTAAAACATATATTGGACATCTTTAGATCTTTGGACGGCTTGGACAATAAAGGAGGCTGCTATAACTTTATTTTAGGTTTTTATTCTTTAATTTAGCTTCTTTATGGTTTTAATCTTTCATACAATTATTGGGATGATGATTATGAATATTAGTGTCTAAAAAATTCCTTTCCGGGGGTTAAAGCCAAGAACATGACTATTATTGTTTTGAATTAATTTCATTTAATTTGCTTATAATATTTGGTTGCTTGTTTATTCTTGTTTTAATTATTTTGAGGATTGATCACCCTTAGAATATATATTGTCAACCTTGTGATCTCGGGAGAGGGAATAGGGAGATAGAATGTGGGGATGAACAAAGTAGTGTTTGTGTTCTTTTATAAAATAAGGAATTCAAATTAGCGTCTAGGACAGGGATGTACTTGGATAGCTTAAAGAACTTAATTAGATTATTACATCCCGCTCAATAATGTAGTTGTAATGTCCAAATTAGGTAACTGGTTAAAGGTCGGGATACCATGATCATGCACTTAACCTTACGAATCAACAACCAAGATAAGTAAGTTAGCGGATGAAGTTCAATAACGTAGTATGATTGTTCAAAGTGCTTTAACCCTGGACTTTCTCCTATTGATTGTCTCAAGACTTTTATTTTACGCATTGCTTCCTTTACTTTAGTTTACAAATATTCAAAAATCTTTTTTGGTTACGCTTGCACTAGATTGATCTAAATTGTGAACTAAAATGAAATAGTTGTTAGAACAAGTCCCCATGGGATTAATATTCGGCTTTCTTAAAGGCCACTATATTACTTGGTGGACCACTTACACTTGCGTGTACTCTTGGGCGCTTTCAGGGTCAAGGGTACTAGTTGTATGCTAGGGTACAACTTGGTTTGGTGACATCGTATGTTGGATAGTATTGGGTCCAAGGAGGAGGCGTGGGGTATGAGTGGTGGGTACCACTGATATTGGACGGTATGACCGATATGGTATAGTCTTACCCTATGATGGTATTTTTATGCAGTTTAAGTGAGGGTAATTGTAACGACCCGGGATTATCCCCTAGTCATCAAACGGTGCTTAGGACCACAAGTAATTTCTAGCTAACCCTTGCTGCTGGCATAACTCATGAGCAAATGAAATAAATACATAAGTCTGAAAGAATAATGCAAAAGATAAATCTTTTTTGAATATGATCAATACAAAACTATATTGAAATGATTACAACTTTGATTATAGAAAACAAGACTTGAATCAAATATATCAACTTCTACTGACCGTCTATGGAGACTCTACTAGTATTGACTATAGGTAGTTGGGACATGACCCCCCGACTATCCTAAATCAATACGACTGACTAAAGAAATTAAAATGCTACTCGAACTATGACAGACTGGAATCCTTGAATCAAAAGGTCTCATCACCTACTGACTGGAAGCTCCAACTGTCTGATATGATGGTGTACTACAGCTGGTACCTATATTATTAAATAATGTAGCACATCGACGTATATGTGAATCAGTACTTTTGAAATGTACTAAGCATGTGGGGGTGAATATATAAGTAAAAATTGTAACTAATTTTGCATATGACTTGTAAAGAATGCATGCTAAGCGTAAATGACTCACAATGGCTTGAATAACTGCAAACTGAAAATCATGAATCATGAATAATAAAGCATACTATATAAATCTTGTGAGCCATAACACTTAGTTCTAAAAGCTGTACTTTTACTCTTTCTATTAGTGGAATAAGTAGGATTGAAGTCAAGTCTATTTTCAAATCATGCAGGCTAAGTGTAAAAGGACTCACCTTTATAATCTGTAAACTGAAAGATGAAAATCTCATAGCAAATGTCTTATGTAAAACAATATCTGAGTAAAATTGTGTGCCTTTACACTTAATGTCTTAAAGCTATTATGTTATTTTGTTTTAGGACTTAAGGAGGCTCTTCCAACCGACATAAACCATGTCGGCTATAATGGAGTCCAACATCTTGTTCCCCTAAGAGGAAAACCTCACGTTGGGGTGAGGTGTCATACTCTTGCCGAGGAGTATAACTTTATCTTAAGTGATCACAATCTGTATCTGCATCCATATAAATGGGAATAATCAAAATCTGTACCTAAGTTGGCTCGTAGTTCTTGGGCATATGAACTAAGACACATATCTAACTCGGTGCTAAATACTACTCCCTTTACTTATGTGCTCATTCTGAAGGAAATTCACTTTAAAACTAGCACAAGGGTTTATAATGGAAACCAGTTATGCAACTATCTATTTAAACTATATTCAAAACTAATCTATATGGATTCCTTATCTTAGCTGAGGATCAAAAGATCAAATCTTGTTTAAAATCTGAATATATGCTTGTCAAAGAATGATCAAACATCATCTTTCTTGAAATATCAAGGGATAAACTTTGGGCTTATAACCCACGCTTGAAAATCAAGTCAAATCATTACAAAATTCATTCTCAAAAGAAATAATCTTGAAATACTTTAATAATTCTAGTCAAGACAATGAAATTCAATTCTCAAAATATATAAAATCATGTCACACGCATGAATGTGTAAAAATAGCTATACAATTCAAAACTTAAGTAAAAATAGCTATACAATTCAACACTTAAATCAATTGTAACTTCATAAACTTCAATAATGATATTTGGGTATGAACCCTAGACTGAAATTCACGTAAATTCAACTTTAAAAGCTAGTTTTGGGCACAAGGACGAAACGAGTATCCTTTTTTATAACCCCACATACCTTAATGAACTTGATTTGATGGAGAAAGATTGACCTTGAAAGCCTTCGGGATGATCTTGAAAGCTTTTCTTGAAATTCTTGGACTAGGGAACCTAATTTCTTGATTATCTTAAAGAGAAGATGGAATGAATGAACTTGGTGAGGAATGATTAGGGTTTTTTCTTGAGAAGAGGGGAAGGGTTTTGGATTGTGAATTGATTGATTTGGGGATTTGGGAGTGTAAATAATGCATTTAAAAACCGCTTATAATGATTATGAGTGATTGGGGATGGTTATGGGATGCAAAAAGACTTTGTTACCCTCGAAATACCTCAAAATGGAATTTCTACACTGCTTGGCCATAGGGTTTGCGGCACAAACTCCATGGAAAATATTAAGGTTTGCAACGTAACACCCATGTAAAACCTTACGGGTTATGACACACAACCTATGGCAAACCTTAAGGTTTGCGGCACATAAGCTATGGTAAACCCTTTCTAATGAACGATTGCGATGGTAAGGCGATGCGTAGCCATCGCCTAAGCTCTAGTTTGCGATGCCAAGTTAGTTTTGAGGTCCTTAAATACTACCAACACCTCCCAAAATGTTAATAAAGGATATAAAATCACTACGGGGGTCCTAAAGATCATTTTAGAAGCATCAAAAGAGTGTTACGATTATGGGGTGTCACAATCGTACAACCAGGACAGTTCCTCATTCAAAAGCTCATAACTTCTTACTTCAAAATTAGATTTATGAATGGTCAGAGGCGTTGGCAAAAAGACTATAATAGCTTTAATTTTATATATAGTAGGACATATTAATCTTTACATACTGGGAGAAATAGTCGCTGGAAGTTGACCTATGAAAAATAGTCAACTATAAATCAATCGATAGGAAAGTTCTCAACTTACTTTTGAGGTAGGAGATTCTTATGGTGTATATTCATCTTCAAGGAAGTTTTCACTCTAAGTAAAACAGAAGTCACACTTATTTATATCTATACACCACCTTATTTGGGTCCATATACATCGAAAAGATGATTCAACTTTAGCCCAAAAGTGTGGGTGTTACAGCAATCCATATATTTCCCCACTTAACCTATTAAGGCCCCACAACTTCCAAATCACTTGGGATGTTATTTGCCCTATTATTCTATTCATTATAACTTAGAAATTTCTCTTATACACTCTACAATTCTCTCTAAGGCTTTTGGGTAAAGAAAGGCTAGGGTTTCACTAAGGTAATCAATTTGGGGCTTGATTAGGTGATTTCTCTCCATCATCTTCTCAATTTAAGGTAAGCTACTTCTTACTCATTGTTAGTTCCAACTAAAGGCATGATTTATACATTATTTCCATGGCATGATTATTGTATGATTTTGGGGTTTTCAAATATATGTTGGGGTTTCGGTATTAAATGCTTAGTTATGGTTTTTCGATATTTTAATTTTTTTTACATGCTCTAATAGTGGTTGGGATAATTGGTTGCTTGGGAATTGTTAATTGGTAATTGGAATTGGCTTTGGAAGTACTATGCCCTAACATGTTTGATAAATTGCTTATGATAATGTTTTTACTATATTATGAGACTTTTTATGGAACTATTGCATGGTATGGTTTGGTAATGGAACACTAAATGTCATAAATGGTTTAAATGGTTTGGAATGGTCAAATGGAATGGTATGGTAGTTATGGTTATGGTTAATTAAAATTTCTTGTGGGGTACAATGGAATCCCCTAAGCAAACTTAATAATGGAACAACTTGTGGGGTATATGGGATTCCCCGAATCAAGCTTAATAACGGAACAAGTTGTGAGGTACATGAGATTCTCCCAAGAAAACATAATAATGGAACACTTGAAAGGTACATGGGAATCCTCCAAGTTAACTTGATAATGTAATCTATGGGTACATGGGAATCCCTTTACATAAAACGGTTTGCTAAGGACATTGCTGGCAAGATATAGTCGGTTTGATGATACCACTACTTGTAGCATTGGTTAATAATAATGGAATAATGGTTTGGTTAGTTGGAAATGGTTTTAATTGGGCAATATTTACGGAGTGTGATTGCTAATTGTGAAGGTGCGAGTCTAATGGATGGACATTGGAAACTCATGTTTGCCGACACGAAGGGTTGGTCATAGCGACCACATATATGATACCTGGAGGTACAGGGGAATCCTCTAAGTACATTGTACATATTTACCATGGAGAGTGAAGGGTACTCAGGAATCCCCTACTCTTATGGTATCTCCGGTTCATGCGGCTACGCGCATCGGGGCCAGTTTAGGGGGATACACTAGACCCATATAGCCCGTGGGTAGTTCCTAAGTACTTGCTAGCATTCACCCGCTAACCCGTCCTTAGGTGGCTGTATCCCAACTACACTTGAAAGGTACATTAACATGCCACACCAATTATCTTTACTTGGGTAATTCATAACCTTCTTGGTTCAATTTTACAAATTCTCACATTTCTCATAATTAAAAACCAATTTCATAATATGGGATTAGGGTCATAACCACTTCAAAAGTCATAAGTTTGGGACAATCCCTAGCATTCACCATTACCATGCATCAAATGAACTTTAAAACCATTATTTAAACTGAACCCAGGCAGGGACAAACATGAAACATCACATAAACAATAGTTATACAAAAACCCTCAACCCATGTTTTTAAAATCAACATAAATATCTCATGAACAGTACTTGAAAACATATGCTTTTAACAAATTAACAATGAGAGAAGAGTAACATGCTTGAAATACACAAGATTACGGAGAGAATTCAACCCTTGAAGATCTACTTGACCTACTTCTTGGAAACCCTAAGTATGGCTTCTTGAGATTATTTAAGAGACATTTTGAACGTGCTTTAGTGAGTTAACATGCTACTACGGTCTCAATAGGTTTTTAGGTCGTGGGTTAAAATTGGGGTAGAGGGGAAATGTCCAAAGTGCCCTTAATGAAAAGATGGAAAATTGTCAGACATGACTACGGGCCACTATACGACTTGTAAAGACACACTACGAATCATCACAAGGAGTTGTAGTTAGGACAGAACCACCAGGGCCTCATATTGGTCTGGCTACAATTCATATCACCAACTCATAACCACACTCGATGAATCGTAACCACTTCTTGTACTCAATACAATATCAAATTTGGGATGACATACTGGACACCCTACAATTGGGACAAAATGACTCATTATAAGTCTTTAAGACTCATGGCCTCAAGTCGTAATGAAGACAGTGTCTTGGGCTAAACTTTTGGGACACCTTACAACTTGGTCCTTATGTCCGGTAAGAAGTCTTGGCAACTAGTTAAGAGATACTCATACTCAGAGAAGAATAATAAGCCACTTGTTTAGATAAAGTCACGATCGAGTCCCTACGACCCTTCATGACTTCCTATGACTCATTAGGGGAGTCGTAGTTAGGACAGTGAGGTTAAAATTCTAGAAATTTTCCAGGGATCAAAAACCCTGGGAGTTACATACTCCTCACCCCTTAGGATTATTCGTCCTGAAATGATAGGACAAGGCATTTATTAGCACGATTTGACTCCACATACCACTACTCTTATCTTTAACAAAGATAGAAAATAAAGATGTTAAGGAATACATATACATAAAGCCCGATTATCCAAAATAGGGAACAAGAATGGATACTTGGACTTTATGTCCTCCTTGGATTCCCAAGTAGCTTCCTCAACCTTTTGGTTCCTCCAAAGAACCTTTACCAAAGCCACATACTTAGTCCATAACTGATGGACTTGCCAATCCAAAATCTTAATTGGGACCTCCTCGTAGGACAAGGAATCCAAAATACCTACCTTATCTATAGGAACAACCATCGAAGGATCACCCACATATTTTCTCAACATCAAAACACGAAACACCATATGAATGAAGCTCAAACTAAAAGGCAACTCTAATTTGTAAGTGACATTACCAACCTTCTTCGAAACTATGTATGGACCGACATAACAAAGACTGAGATTCCACTTCTTACCAAACTGCATCACTTCCTTCATGAGGGACACCTTTAAAAATACCCAATCACCAACATTGAACTCCGACTCTCTTTACCTCACATTCGCATAGGAATTTTGGCGACTTTGAGCGGCCTTAAGTCTATACTGAAGCACCTTCACCTTTTCCATTGCTTGGTAAACCAGATCAAGGCCAAAGAACTTATTATCACCAACCTCAAATCACCCAATGAGAGATCTACACCTCCTACTATATAAGGCCTCGAATGGAGCCATACCAATGCTAGAGTGATAATTGTTGTGGTAGACAAATTATATAAGAGGATAGTGGTCAACCCAACTACCACCAAAATAAAAAACATAAGCCCAAAGCATATCTTCCAAGTTCTATATTATATTTTTTGCCTGCCCATCCCTCTGCTGGTAGAAAGTGGTACTAAGGGTCACTTTTGTCCCTAAGCCTTGCTGGAATGACCTCAAAAAGTGAGATGAGAATTGGATACCCCGACCAGATATGATGGAGACTGGAGTACCATACAACTTTACAATCTCCTCAATGAATATCTTGTCATAATCCTCAAAAGAGAAATTAGTCCTCACTTGCAAGAAGTGAGCAGACTTAGTCCCACAATGACCCAAATCAAATCAAATTGCTGGTGAGACCACAGAAGACAGGTAAGAAAATCCATATTAGTTACCTCCAATTTCCACACCAATTGTTCAATCTCTTGAGTTAACTAACTGGGCCTCAAGTGCTCTACCTTCACTTGATGACACACCATGCATTTAGCCATAAAATTAGCCACATCCTTCTTCATATTATTCCTCTAATAAATTTCCTTTAGATCATGATACATTTTCGTTAAACCAGGATGGATTGTATAATGCGACTCATGAGCTTCAGTTAAAATTCTTCCTCGTAACCCATTAATATTGGGAACACATAATATACCTAGGTACCTCAAGATACCATCACCACCAATTTAAAAAATCATCACCTTCTGCCTACTCACATCATTCTTGATTTGTATCAGAATCAGACACAACACTTTCTTTTTCTTTACTTCAGCACCAAGAGATGACCTTTCTACCTCTTGAACAATCACACCACTATCCTCAGAATCTAAGAGACCAACTCCGAGATTAGCCAAAGGGTGAGTATCCTTTACCAAATCCCACTTCTCCTCATCCACATGAGATAATATTCCCATGGACAACCTGCTAAGATCATCAACAACCACATTAGCTTTACCTTGATAATAGTGAATACTCATAGTCATAAAGTAACTCAAGCCATCTCTTTTGCTTGAGATTCAATTCTTTATGGGTAAACACGTATTGCAGGTTCTTATGATCAGAGTAATTATCAATATGGACCCCATAAAAATAATGCCCCTACATTTTTAATGCAAACACCACAGCTAACAATTCCAAATCATGGGTTGGATAAATCTTCTTATGAACTTTCAACTGTCTAGAAGCATAAACAATTACCTTGCCATGCTGTATCAACATAAAACCCATCCTTACCCGTGATGTATTATAAGAAACAACAAAACCCTCAGTGCCTTCAGGCAGAGTCAAGACCAAACCCGAAGTCAACTTATTCTTCAGCTTCTCAAAACTACCTTCGCAAAAATCAGACCATAAGAATTTCTTCTTCTTTTTATTGTGAGTCAACTTAGTAAATGAGAAAGCAATAAAAAAAATCTCCACAAACCTTCTATAATAACCAACTAAACCTAAAAAGTTATGAATGTCGGTTGGAGTCATGGTTGTAGGCCACTTCATAACCACCACAATCTTCTATGGATCCAGCATGACCCTTTACTAGAAATAACATGACCTAGATAAGTCATAATATTCAACCAGAACTCACACTTAGAAAACTATGCATTCAAACACTGCTTCTTTAGGGTTTGTAACACAAATGAACGTGATCCACCTTGCTCTTAGAATACACCAAAATATCATCAATAAAGATAATCACAAAAAAATTAAAAAACTAACAGAAAAATTGATTCATAAGGTCCATAAATGCTATCAGGGAATTAGTCAAACCAAAGGACATCACCAAGAACTCAAAATAACTATATCGAGTTTGGAAGGCAATCTTAGGGATATTCGCCTCCCTAATCTTTAACTGATGGTAACCCGACCGAAGATCAATCTTTGAAAAGAACTTAGCTCTCTGAATTTGATAAAAAAGATCATCAATCCTTGGAAGTGGATAATTATTCTTTGCGATTACTTTATTCAACTGGCGATAATCAATACACATCCAAAGGGAACCATTTTTCTTATGCACAAAGAGCACATGAGCGCCCTATAGAGACACACTAGGGTGGATAATACCCTTTCAAGAAGATCCTTTAACTGCTTCTTGTGTCATCTAAACTTAGCCGGAGCCATTCTATAAGGAGGGAAAGAAATAGGATGAGAGTCTAGAAGAAGATCAATCCCAAAATCAATTTCCCTATCGGGAGGAACATCGGGAAGATCATCAATAAATACCTTGGTAAACTTATAGACCATGGGGTTAGTCTGCAAGAAAGAACCTACGAATCTAGAATCCTTAACATGTCCTAAGCGGTAGAGGCATCCTTTTGAAATAAATTTCCGGGTACTAAGATATGTGATGAACCTTCCCTTAGTCACTAGGGAATTACCTTCCCACTCGATTATTAGCTCATTAGGGAAATAGAAACTGACCCTATGGGCCCGACAATGAAGAGATGTATAGCACGAATACAAATAATCTATTCCCAAAGTCACATCAAAGTCTAATATGCCCAACCCTATCAGATACACCAAGGTCTTCCTACCATGGACCAACATCACACAACCCCTATAGACTCTTCTAGCCACAATAGAGTCACCTACTAGTGTGGATACAAAAAAGGGGTCTGAAATATATTCAGGATTAAAACCAAAAGGGATTGCCACGTAAGAGGTCACATAAAAGAGAGCATACCCGGGATCAAGTAGACAATATACATTATTAAAAAGAGTTTAAGCATACTAGTAACAACATTGGGGGATGCCTCAAAATTGTGGCAAGTGGAAAAAGCATACAGACTGTTCTGACAAGTTTTGGAGCCAGAAGCAATAGTAGCACTTTTTGGTACGGGAGCTGATGAAGTATCAACATAAATGTTATTTTCCCAAAAGCAACCTTAGAAGGACAATACCTTTGTATATGACCAATCTAAGCACATTTACATCACTTTTTCCTCCCTTCTTCAAAAACACCAAGGTGCACCTAACCACAAAATCTACAAGAAGGATAGGATGGAGAGGACCGAGCCCCACTAACCTGTGACTAGGCTCCTGGTGCTCTAAACTACTATTATAATGAGGACGAAGATTACCTAACAACTTTGAATAAGGTGCACCAACTGTAAAGTAGGAACCAGAATTTTCCCACTTTTTCTTAGACTACTTTCCACCATCTCTACCACTCTACTGCCGACCTCCACCTGATTTGAATAGTAAAACTTCTTATTCTGCCTTTCACTCATTTGTGCTTGCTTCATCATTTATTTTTCCACTTGTTTCATATACAAAACAAGTCCACATATGTCTATATCCTTTTTCAACAAGGCAGCCTTACTCTCCAAGATCAACTCATGGGACAAACCCAAAGCAGACTTCCTTATTCTAGCCGTCATGCTAGACACTAATTCAGGAGCATAATGCGATAGCTAATGAAAGTTCAAGGCATACTTATTTATTGACTTTCTTTCTTATTTCAAGTTCATAAACTCCTCAGCCTTTACCTCTGTTAACTCTTGTGGAAAGAAGGAATCAAAAAAAACACTAGCGAAGTCATCCCATAAGGCGGACTCAGCATTGTCGCCCCTAGATTGTTCCCAATCTTTATACCATTGGTATGCCACATCCTTCAACTATTAAGTTGCAAACTCTATACCTTCCACATCAGAAGCATGCATCATATGGAATGTTTTTTCTATATCATCAATGAAATTTTGAGAATCTTCCTCAACCTTCGAACCAATAAATAGAAGGACTCAAACTCATGAACTGGCAAACTCTAGTGGCCTCAGATGATGGAGAAACAGAAGCAACAATCTCAGTCTGACAGGCCACCAACTAGGTAAGAAAATAAATTGACTGGCAAAACTCATCATTAGACACACCAGCCTGGGGTGTTTGAGAAAAAATAGGGAAAATCGGTAGAGCTCCCTCAGGGCAATTAAAAGAAGCAACCCTACAACGGGTCTGAACTCCTGGAGTTGGATGAGCTCCGCTCATATTATCCTTGGATGAGATAGAAGGGTTTGTATGAGCATCAGATCTTCTGGGAGACATGATTTGAAAAAAAAATATACATGAATTAGAGGAGATTTAAGATCTTAGAATCTATAGCTTGAAAAGAGAACAACAAGAAGTGGAAACATTCCTAAATGCCTCGTAGCCTATCTCTTATAAGTATGGTGTGCTACACACTCATAAATGATCTCTACTTGACACGTCTTTATTGAACACCCAATGATACCAAACCTAGCCTATGATACCATTTTTTTCATGACCCAAACCAGGTCCTGTCCATGATGGGTATCTCAATTCCTATGTGTACCGAACAACACCCCTATGTACCTAACCAAACTACACAATATCCCCAATATCGGATCAATTTTGAACATATAATAAGATAAGTTTAAAAAATAAAGGGTATTTCTATAATCGATAACCATTGATCAGGTAAAATAATTGAACAACATTGCCCAAGTCCACAGTAATACAAACAAAGCCTTCTAAATAAAGAACCAAAACTAGTCTTGGTCGGGACATGTCCCTGACTCTGACAAATGACTATGAGAATTAAAATTATAATGCTAATGATAATGAAAGTATCTATCAACTTAAATCTAAGAACAAAAGTTGGAGAAATTCCTAAGCCTTTCGGGGGATGGAAGCTCACTATTTTAACATCATACAATGAACCGAGCCGACTGACCTAACTCTGCGCAGAAAAAGAAAAAGTAGCTTCTGTGTCTATAGAGTATAGGGATATAGCATCCAGAGACGGTTAGTGAGGTGAATACTAGAATGTAAATTAGGTATAAGGATAACATAATGCCATTGGAATAGAACCTTAACTTAAGTGATCACTAAAATTCATCCATATTGAAAAAAAAAACTTAACCTACGGTGGCTCATAGTTTCTAGGAATTCAAGATACATTCATCCACATTCCCTTCTTGGTGCTAAATACTATACCAAAATACTTATATGCTCATACTTTAAGAAATCCACCTTAAAATAGCATAAGGGTTTGTAGAATGGAAACCAGTTATGATTCCTTTTACTTTAAATCATAATTAAGATAAACAATTGTGGATTTCATATCTTATCTTAGGATCAAAAGATCAAGCTTTGCTTTAAATCATGTTATAAAACTTATCAATGGAGCTTAAGAGCATAATCTTCTTATAAACTCAGTACTTGTACTTAGGACATAGAATTTCTTAGGACATAGAATTTATGCTTTATTTCATAGAAATTCATAACAAAACTTCATGCTCAATAATCACCTTGAAATTTTTCAACAATCCCAGTTAAGATAATAAAGTTTAAATTATAATATGAATCTTGTAAG
Source organism: Capsicum baccatum var. pendulum (assembly GCA_030864225.1). Lineage (NCBI taxonomy): Eukaryota > Viridiplantae > Streptophyta > Magnoliopsida > Solanales > Solanaceae > Capsicum > Capsicum baccatum. The sequence continues at coordinate 112,043,534 of CM061555.1, read as the reverse complement.
TCAAACATGAATATATGTAAACCTTGATGTACTTAATGCTTTCAATCACATGGTAGTATCATACTTCAAGAACATGGCTATTTGAGTATGAACCCTAATTTAAAATAAGTACAAGAACAATAACACACCTAGTATATTCCCACCTAGTGGGGTCTGGGGAGGGTAGAATGTACGCAATCCATACCACTACCTCTAAATAAGTAAATTAAATACACTATACACTTTGGGAACAAGCATGAAAGAACAACCATGTTCATAAATCCCACATACCTGAAATTTCTTGACTTGTGAAGAGAGTTTGAACCTTGGGACTCAAAAGATAAATTTGGGGAGAGAAACCCTAATATTGATATTCTTAAAGCTAGGAGAAGGAAAGTATTGATATTTGATTGAGAAATAGAGGAAAATAACACCTTTTTAGGGTTTATAGGTTGTGGGTTGGGAGTTATTACAGGGAAAAGACCAAAAAGTCCTTTAACTAAACATTACATAAATTGACCACCAGTCTTCATGACTCAACCATACGACTCGTATGGTTAGCGTATGACTTGGCCTATGAACTCGTAAGTTTTTGTAGAATCAAGGATGGTATACGTTGGGCAACATACGAATGGTAGTATACGACTCGTTACTTGTATATATGACTTGGAAACAACCAATCTTATCTTGGACAGAAACTTAGGGAACCTATTCTGCTAAACTCATGACATCACTTCATACGACTCGTACCATAATCATATGACTTCTAGGGTTAAATCATATCTATAATAGACTTTATCTAATCCACACTACCCTAGGTACAATTTACCATACATGACTCATATGAAGTATGTATGACTCGAGGGAGTGAGTCGTATGATTCACACTAGCTTCCCAACATAAGGTATTACAATATACCCCCTTGGAAACATTCATCCTCAAATGTGATTCATCTAGGGTTGGGATTTTGAAAAGAATCAAAACCTCTATACTGAATTTACAACCAATATTACCGCTACCACAAGAATTCACTTGCTCACAACATAAAATACAATATAGGAGCAGTTAGACGAGCTTAACGAGATTGAATTTGTTGGATAGAACATATTACCTTAGGTAAGAACTGAATTGAAGGAAAAAAGTTGAGGATAATTGGTCATCATGTCTGCTTTATCTTCCCAAGTTTTCCCTTCAACTAATTAGTTTCTGCAAAGAACTTTTACTAATGCTACTTCCTTATTCCTTAGCCTTCGGACCAATCTATAAAGTATCTCTACAGGAATCTTTTCATGTGTCAAGTTTTATTTAAACCTAATACTTTCTAGGTGAACTACTAAGGATGAATTTCCAATACACTTCTTAAACATTAAAACATGGAACACTGGGTGAACTGCAGCTAACTCTGATAGAAGATTCAATTTATAAGCAACCTCTCCTACACATTTTACTATCTTATATAGACCAAAAAATTGGGGACTCTAATTTTCCTTTTTTTGAATCTCATAATTCCCTTTATAAACTTGAGCTCTTTTCTTCTTACATCAACATATGATTTTTTACGGTTTTGAGCAGTTTTTAATATCTCACGAATCAGCTAAACCTTTTCTATAACTTCAAGAATAGATTCAGGACCTAACAAAGCTGCTTCACTGACCTCAAACCATCTAATAGGTGACCTACACCTACGTCCATATAATGCTTCAAATGGATCCATTTGAATGCTAGCATGATAAGTGAATTCAATCAAAGGTAGATGGTCATTTCAACTTCTTTTAAAGTCTAAAACACCCCCCTCAATGTGAATTCTAATGTATGAATTATGTGTTTAGCCTAACCATCGTTCTGCGGATGAAATGCAATACTAAGCTTAACTTTTTTACCAAGGTCCTTCTGAATAGACTGCCAAAACTATAAAGTAAACTACGTGCCTTTGTCAGAAATGATGGACACGGGTATCTTATGAAGCCTCACTAACTCGTGGATATCTATTTTAGTGTAATCCTCTACGGTATATGAAGTCTTGACAGGTAGAAAATGGGCTGATTTAGTCATTTGATCTACTATGAACCAAATTAAATCATACTGACATCTTGTACGAGGCAACCCTGTAATGAAATCCATATTCACTAACTTCCACTTCCAAATATGGATACTGTTCTCTTGCAATGTACCACGTGTTCTTTGGTGTTCAACTTTGACTTGCAGACAATTGGGACACTTGGCTATAAATTCGGCTATGTCCCTCTTAATTCTATTCTACCAATAAATTTCTAGTAAGTTATGGTATATTTTAGTAGAACCCAAATGGATGAAATACCTCAAACCAAGATCCGAGGCTGGTATCTTTTCCATCAACCTATCTATATTCGGAACACAAAGTCTACCTTGATAGCGAAGTACACCATCTCCTCCTTTGGAGAAAACCTCGACCTTCTACTGCTGGACTGCTTTTATTATTTGGTTAAGTATGTGATCATTTCACTGTTTCACCTTCACTTCCCCTACCAAAGATGATTCTCAACTACTTTGAACTACTACTTCCCCATCATTAGTGTCGAGCAAACATACTCCCAAACTAGACAACCTATGTACTTCTTTAGATAACTCCCATTCTTTTTTTTTTCACATGAGATACACTACCTATAGGCAACCTACTTAGTGCGTCTGCCATTATGTTATCCTTACTCGGATGATAGAGAACATCCATGTCATAATTTTTCAACAACTCCAACCACCTTTTCTGATCAAGATTCATCTCTCTTTAAGAAAATATATACTGAAGACTCTTATGGTCAGTGAAAATGTCAATGTTCATACCATAAAGGTAGTGCCTTAAAATTTTTAAGGATAAAACCACAACAACTAACTCCAAGTCATGAGTTGGGTAATACTTTTCATGATCCTTAAGTTTCCTAGAGGCATAAGCTATCACTTTCCTATTCTGCATTTGAACACAACCTAACCCAACTCTATAGGCATCATAATATGCCATAAATCTGTCTAACCCTTGTGGCAATGCTAACACAAGTGCTGGATATTAATCTATCTTTAAATTTTGGAAACTCTTCTCACACTTATTTTACCATATAAACTTTACCTTCTTTTGGGTCAACTTAGTCAATGGTGTATCTATAGAGGAGAACCCTTCAATGAATCTTCTATAATATCATGTCAAACCCAAAAATCTCCTAATATCAAATAGAGTGATGGGTCTAGGCCAGTGCCTCATCACATTAGTCTTTTAAGGATCTACATGATTACCAACCCCTGGAATGATATGTCCCAAGAAGGTTACAAATTCCAACCAACATTCACATTTACCAAACTTTTCATACAATTGATAGTCCTTGGGATTTATGATAAGTCATTAATTTGAAAACTTACTTACATTTTTTAAGCCTAAATTATCATGATTTTTCATTGATTTGTTGTTACTTTTATTACTTAATACTCATTTGTGTAGGTAAAAGTGAAATAAAAATATGAGCAAGGACACTTGATAAAAATGAGCTAAGGAGAAGTTGAAAGAGAATAAATGTGAGCAAAAAGAACAAAAGCTGAAATTACAGGCCCAGGAGTAGACCCTCAGTTAACGTGATCGCGACCTAAGGGTCATGATCGCACTAAGTCAATAAGTCAAGCAGAGTTCGATCGCTCTATGACTACCGCGATTGCGATGTCATGATCATGGTCCAAAGATGCCAACGTGGTACTGCAAAAAAGTTTGAAGGGTATTTTTGTAATATTTGGCAAATGTGAAATTGGGGCTTAAATAGGGGGTTTTGGTTCATTTTGCACACCATCTTTTTTCTTACATTTTATCTTATCCTTAGTTTAGGATTTATTACTTGGAGCTTGGAGCTTGAATTTGTACTAATTTGAGGCAAGAATTAATTAGAGAAACTCCAAAGTGAAGAATTGGCAAATCCCATTGAGGATTCATTGGAATTTAAAGTGTGGTTTGCATTCTCTTTATTTTTCATGAATCATATTGATGGAGATTTTGGTATATTTTTATTTATTATCTTTATGAGTTGCTAGTTCTTGCTCTTGGGATTATGTTAGAATAGGGTGCATTTATGCATGGCTTGTGATTTATTTGTGTATGATAATGTGTCGGTGGTAGGTTCTACTATTGCTTGAGAAAATTGATTGGGATTTGTGGGTGAAAGCCCTAAATACCCAAAATGGGTTTATGGGTGAAAATCTCAAGCTCTTGAAATCCTAAACCATCCTTGAAAGAGGGGTTTGGGTGAACTTTAGGAACTCTCATCATCCTTTAAAGAGGGATGTGGGAACCAAAGTAATAATAGAAAATTATTAGGTTTAGTTTTCTAATTTTCACCATCTTAGATATAAGGGTAAATATGAGGTTGACTATCCCTTGGGTACTATCCTAGAAATAGGGGTGACTAATTAAGGTATTGGTTGTCTTTAATTGAGACATTCGTTAGGTACTCGAAAGAGTCAATGACAGACATCTTTGAGGTCTTCTTTAAAAAATAGCCTCATGGACTTTAAACCTAGCCTACCACATTATCAATGATTAGAATTTGTACCGAATTATCATGTTCCCATGCATAACTTTCCCCTAGGAAAGCATAGTCCAAAGATACATTTTAATTGATTATACTTTAATTATTCTTAGTGTTAAATTAGTTGTTTAGAAGCCCAAAATTAATCATATCTTTGAAAATATTTCAAATCCCCTTATTTTTACATCATTGTATCCTAAGTTTGAATTTAGTAAGTATTTTCATTTTAAACTTACCCATTTGCCACTCACATTATTCCTCGTGGATTCGACCCCGACTCTTGTAGTGTTATTATATTGATAATGACTTCGTTTCACTTAAATTGACGTGTAAGTTGTGCATTATCAAAAATAGCGCCATTGTCGGCGAACAATTTGGCGTATTGAGTAAGTGTGGAATTTTAGCCTATTTGCTTGAATTCAAACCTATAAATATTTGTTTGTGATTTTTTTATTTCTTGTTTTAGGTAAATTTTTATTTTAGTTTACTAATAATTATGGCATCTTGGAATGAACGTGAGTTTGGTGGTTGGAAATCTTATCTTGTGATCCGTTTCTGTATTACGATGGACCCTACTTTTAGAAAGATTGTAGATATGCTCTCCAGAGAGAGATGTGTGCACCATCTCGATCCTATCGGGAGTATGATTGTTCTTTATGTGGTGGTCAAGATAGACATTGGAGTGATTACCCAAATGTCCCTACCCTCGTTATGCTAACCCGATTGCTAGTTCTTCTTATGAGTTTGATCAATTTTATGATGAAGAAAAGGAAGCAAAGGAAGAACGAAGCATAAGAAATAATAGGATTGTAGAAATTCTTTAACTTATCTTGGACCGGGTAAAAACAATGGGGGATAACATATAACTCATATATCAAGACATGGGGGCATGTAAAGAGAAAATTGAAAGGATCAAAGAAGTGGGTATGGAGGCAAATTTCTCAAATACCATGGGTATTCTCACTCTTCCAAATGAGCTCAATGTTGATAAATCCTCGGTATTTATAAACCAACCAAACCAAACATGAGAGATGACGTTAAGATTAAGAAAATAGTACTAGAGTCGACAAAAAAGCCAAGCAAATCCTTTGTGAAGGCTCTAGTCCATTTTGGGGAAAGAATGTCAAAACTGATGCAACTTTGGAATTAGGGAGAAGACCTCACTCGAACCAAGTTTTAACACTATGCTTGGTGGATGTGATGAAAGTCTAACCACCCATGCAAATGATGAATTTTTGTAATGAGTAGGAAAATTCCTGCATTTTGGAGTTTGTCATTCCAAAAGGGCAAAATGAATCCTCTCACCCAAAGGCTAATAAATACAAAATTTGATATGTAAAAAGTGAAATTTTGATGCTCTTACCAATGCCCAATGAGCCTATTAGAAAGTTGGATGTGAAGTTGGCTAAAAGGTTTTAACCTTCAAAGTGGAGAGATAGAAAATATTTCATTGTGTCCCCACCTTTGCCCAAAATTCCTCAAAGATGTATTGATCTAATGCTAGGCCGCCGTTTCAAGTCTTACAAATGGAGACATAAATTTCATAGGAAAAAGATGTCGTGCCCCTACTTTAACTAAGGTGGTTCTTGGGAGGCAACCCAAGGAATTTTTCTTGATGTTTCCAAATGTTTTTAATTCATTTTAGCTTGTTTTTGGGTGTTTGTAGGTGATATCACATGTTGGAATGGGTTACTCAAGAATGAAACCCTGGATTGCATTATTGGACTTTCTTTTAATCACTTTCCTCTCTTTAGTAAGCTTACAAGGTATTATCTTTAAAATACGAATGATGATCACATTTCATGATTTTTTTGGTTTGAATTTAATTCATTTGATCTTAATTTGGTAGAATATGGTTGTTGGGATGAAGATTTATTAATGTGTGCCTTGTCTCAAATGATAAATTGTAAAATTCTTTCTTTCATACACTAGTGTACACCATGTGTTTGATGAAACACCTACTTGAGGTTTGTTTACTTAATTGAGTGGTGGATGATTTAATTGGATTAGTATGATTACAAGTGGTGTGTTTGGTGATGAATTGGTGCATTGGGATAGTTCATATGTGTTGTTATTTTACCTATTCAAGCTCTTACTTTACATGCAGACGACATATTTATTAAAATGTCAATAGAGAGAAATATCTTATATGCTTGTAAAGGTTAATGCAAATTTCCTGGGGCATTGTGTGGTTATTTTTGGAGTATAGCTTAGAGTCTAATTTATCTTAAAAGTGGTAGAACCGGTGGTTTTTTGTTGAAATTGTGGATGAATGTTGTGTCCATGGTGTGATCAATTACCGTTCTTATCATAGCATCTCTAGGGGAAGTCTAAGTAACCCAAGGGACATGGATGCTTTCCTTGCCCTATGATAGATTGGGTGATGCCATTCTTAAGGTTAAAGGGTAGTTTGTGTTTCCATTGGTGCCATGAGTGCCTTATGAACTAAATGGACGATATGTGGAGTTGTGAAGAAAGAATCCCATGAAGTGCAATGAAAATGCTGTCTTGCATTCACACAAGGTTTTCTTTAATTGTTTAGGAAGAGACAGAAACTTAAAAATTCTTTCAAAACGTCATTGGTAAGAAATGAAATGATAGTTTTCTTTTTGAGAAAAAAGAGATATCAAGGATATTTTTGAGTTTTCTTTTGAGTTAGACCATTAAATTCAATTTTTTGCTCTCTTTACAAGGATGAATCATGACTTGGAGTAACTTATTAAGCTCCAATTGCTCAAATTGGTTGGGAGATTAACTTTTTGTTCTATGAGTATGATACCATGTGTGGTGAGATGTTTGAATAATTTTAGCACATATGTGTAGTCTAGAACTTACCCCGAGTGTGTTCAAAGCAAAATACTAGACAAGATTGGTTTGGAGAATGGCCCAAGGCCATTTTGACCCATTATATAGCCAAATTCCCACCTTAAAATTTTTCCCTAGTTAACCCCTGTGAGCCTTTTTACCCATTTTTTTCTTTGTGTAGTGATAACCTTGAGAAAACACCTAAGCCCTTTTTAAAATCTTTATTTTTGCACTTAACCTCCTTTGATGCATTGAATGATTCAAAGTAATGGCATGTAGGCAAAAGCCTAAGTTTGGGGGGAAGGGTTTTAATCTAATGTGCTAAAATGCGCCAAGAAAGGTGCATGTAAGGTGGTCAAATCATTTGCTTAAGGGGTAAGAGACATACTTGATGGTCAAATCATGTAAGGTGGTCAAATCATATGCTTAAAGTTAGAAAGTCTCTTGAAAAATCCAAATAAATGAAGAAAGAAAATGGTGGCTTTAACTTGTTTTGTAAATGCTAAAAATAAAAAATAAAAAAAGAGGAATATGGGAAATGATTTGAATGAGGATAAGGTGGATAGTTTGAAACTATTGGGGTAGAAGGGGCCGAGAAATTTCATTGAAGGAGGTATTTAAGTCACTTGATCCATAGATATTCTTTTCCGCACTTTAAACCTTCATCTTGACCTGCAAGACCTTGGTGATTCCAACTAGGTAAGTCTACATTAATGGCGAAAAAGACAAAGGAAAAGCCTATGGTTCTACTCATTGTACTTGAATTTCTTTGTTAGAGTGAGTGTGAATTCTTTCATTATTTAAGATCCTTTAGAAATTTCAATGTCCTTTTTGTGTGTAGAGATAACTCTTGCTTGTGAGCGGCATCGATACTTTGGAGTAAAGGGTGAAATCTTACTCTCGATTTTGGGTAAATGGGTGAAGTAAGTTGCATTGTGAAGATGGAGAAATTTTTTTAAGATTTTGTGTTTCCTCTTAAGATGCTTTATTGATTTGGAAGATTCATTTGATACAAACATACATCATTGCTTCATAATATGTGCTTATCAAAATTTTTTGGTTCACTTATTGCCATGACATGTTTGTAAAGTTTTTGTAGAGCTTTGTTAGCTTAGTCCTTTAGTATAGCTTTATTTTGGGTGAAATTGAGTTAAATACCCTATCTTGTTGAATTGTTCCTGGTTGCTTGAAGACAAACAATAGTTTAAGTTTGGGGGTATTGATAAGTCACCAATTTGAAAACTTACTAGCATTTTAAGCCTAAATTATCATTCTTTTTCATTAATTTGTTCTTAGTTTCATACTTAATTCTCATTTGTGTAGGTAAAAGTGAAATGAAAAGATGAGAAAGAAAACTTGATAAACATGAGCTAAGGAGAATTTTAAAGAGAAAAAATATGAGCAAAAGAACAAAAGCTAAAATTGCAGCCCAGGAGTCGACCCTCAGTTACCGCGATTGTGGTCTAATGGTTGCAATCGTAATCAGTAAACCAATCAAACAAAGGAAAATCATGATATGACTACCGTGATCGCGGTGTCTTGATCGCGGTAGCGCGAAAAAGTTTCAAGGGTATTTTCGTAATATTTGGCAAATGTGGAATTGGAGCTTAAATAGGGTTTTTAGTTCATTTTTCACACCTTCTTTTATCCTACATATTATCCTCTCCTTAGTATAGGGTTTATCACTTAGATATTATAGCTTGAATTTATACTAATTTGAGGCAAGAATTAATTAGAGAAACTCCAAAGTGAAGGATTAGCAAATCCCATTGAGGATTCATTGGAATTTAGAGTGTGGTTTGCATTCTCTTTATTTTTCATGAATCAAATTAATGGAGATTTTGGTATATTTTTGTTTATTATCTTTATGAGTTTCTAGTTCTTTCTCTTGGGATTATGTTAGAATAGGGTGCATTTATGTGTGGGCTGTGATTCATTTGTGTATGCTAATGGGTCGGTGTTGGGTTCTACTAGTGCTCGAGTAAATTGATTGAGATTTGTGGGTAAAATCCCTAAATACCCAAAATAGGTTTATCGGTGAAAATCCCAAGTTCTTGAAAGCATAAACCATCTTTGAAAGAGGGGTTTGGGTGAACTTTAGGAACTCTCATCATCCTTTAAAGAAGGATGTGGGAACCAAGGCTATAATAGATAATTATTGGATTTAGTTTGTTAATTTTCACCATCTTAGACATAAGGGTGATATGAGGTTGACTATTCCTTGGGGTACCATCCTAGAAATAAGGGTGCCTAATTGAGGTATTGGTTGGCTTTAATTGACACACTCGTTAGGTACTTGAAAGAGTCAATGAGTGATATCTTTGAGCTCTTCTTGAAAAACTTTCCTTAAGGACTTTAAACCTAGCCTACCACATCATCAACGGTTAGAATTTTCATCGAATTATCATGTTCCCATGCATAACTTGACCTTAAGAAAAGCATAGTCCCAAGATCCATTTTAATTGATTATACTCTAATTATTTTTAGTCTTGAATTAGTCGTTTAGAAGCCCAAAATTGATAATATCTTTGAAAACGTTTACCCGCCCCCCACAATTTTACATCTTTGTATCTTAAGTTTTAATTTAGTAAGTACTTCCATTTTGAACTTACCCATTTGCCACTCACATTATTCCTCGTGGATTCGACCCCAAATCTTGTTAGGTTATTATGTTGATAACAACTGCCTTGCACTTAAATTGACGTGTAAGTTGAGTATTATTAGTCTGCAACACTATTCTTAAATGGTTTGTGTGTTCTTCCTCTCTCCTGGAATATATCAGTATGTCATCTTTAAAACAATGACAAACATGTCCAAGTATTGATTGAAGACCCTATTCATCAAATCCATGAAAGTTGTAGGAGCATTTATCAGTCCTCATGACATAAACACAAACTCAAAATGGCCATACCTCGTTTGGAAAGCTGTTTTGGGAATGTCTTGCTCCCTAACTTTCAATTAATGGTATCCCAACCTAAGGTCAATCTTGGAGAACCACTGGGCACCTTGAAGATAATCAAACAAATCATCGATTCTAGGAATAGGATACTTGTTCTTGATGGTAACCTTGTTTAGATATCTATAGTCTATAAACATTCTGAGAGTACCATCTTTCTTGTGAACGAAAAGGACTGGAGCACCCAACGGAGAAACACTGGGTCTGATGCAACCTTTATCTAAGATGTCAGTAAGTTTCTCCTTTAACTCTTCGAGTTTGGCTGGAGCCATATGATAAGGGATAGAGATGGGTTGAGTATTAGGTAGAAGATCAATACCGAATTCTATTTCTCTATTCGGAGGTATCCCTGGAAGATCTTTAGGGAAGACCTCAGAAAAATCATTAACTACACAAATTAATTAAACTGCTGGGGCTTCAGACTTAGTATCTTTGACTTGAACTAAATGATAGATACACCCTTTTGATTTAGCTTTCTAGCCTTAGGATAAGAGATGAAACGATCTCTGGGAGACAAGGAACTACCCTCCAACTCAAAAATCACCTCATTAGGAAACTGAAACTTGAACCACGGGTGCGATAATATATTGATATGTAGCATGAAACGAGCCAATCCATGCCCAGAATGATAATGAAATATACCATCTCTAACTCTATTAGGTTCACTAGTGTGATCTTATAGAGGATGGTGATAAGATACTTCCTATAGACTCGTCTAGCCCATTGTGGTAGAAACTGAGAAGGGCTTTGAGAGATTTTCAGGACCTACCCTAAAATTTACAGCAAGCAATGGAGTTACATAAGAGAGATTTGATCCCGAGTCTAACAGCATATATACATCAAGGTGAAAGGCACGGGAAATACCAGTGACAACATTTGGTGAACTCTCCTTCTCCTGGCAGGATTGTAAAGCATAGAATCAATTCTGTGGTGCTGACCGCCACCGGTACTGGATGATGTGCCCTATGGAGCGACTGGGCGACCTGTCTGAGCTGGTATAATTAGTAACCTAAGTCTGAAGAAGAACAACCCTACTTCCCTACTTCGAATATGGACACTCCTTAATTTTGTGACCCATCTTGCCATAACCATACCAACCCCTTTTACCCATCAAACACTCGCTAGGATGGGTCTTGCCATACTTTGCACATGTCGGGTAATAGGCCTCCCGACCACACTATTCTGAGACCTGGAATTCAAAGTCCTGCCCCACAATTCCTGCCTGGTTTTAGGTGTAGGGGAACTGAATAAAGATGGCGTAGGCACTAATAAATGATCCTGAAACCGCGAACGACTCCCCCTCCAAACCTTGGCTAATTATACTCAAACTGTCCAGTCCTAGTCCTTTTGTTTCTCTTCTCTCTTTCCTTCAAATTTTCTACCTCAATCTATTGAGAATGATTCATCAACCAAGAAATATCTATATCCCCAATCAGGATGCCAGTCCTACACTCTTTGACCACCAAATCGAACACCCTAGCAACAAACCTACTCATATGAGATCCAGAGTCAGATAACAACGGAAGCATACTAAGGCAACTGATTGAACTTAAAGGCAGTATTTCTTTACTATATAGAGCCCAGCCTCAAGTTTATGAACTCCTCCACCTTATTCTCCCTCATCTCACGCAAAAAGAACTGATCTAAAAAAGAACCCCAAAACACCTGACAACTCATAAGAGATGCATTCTCGCCCCCACCTTTCTTCCACATTACAACCCAATCATAAGCAACATCTTACAACCTATAGGATGGAAATTCTACACTCTCTTCTTCAGTTATATGCATAATCTGAGTAATCTTTCTCACCTTATCAATAAAGAGTTGAGGATCCTCATCCACCTTTGTCCCATAGAACTCAGGTGGATTCATCCTCATAGAGTCTCGAATCCTGGCTGCAGCTAAATTACCATTTTGTTTAAGTGGGACTGCAGCCTATTAGTTTCCCTGAGCATTGGCATTCACAGTTTAGGCTAATGCTTGAAAGGCAACCCAAAATTCAGTGTGAGATATATTCTCATTCAAAAGGTCAGCGTGCAGTGATGGTTGATCACCATTTCTATGTGTGTCGGCTCTGCGAGGAGGAATATTCTGTCACGTAAAAGCATGAGATAGGGCTGATAGAGACAACTGTAAGCACAATAGATCATGAAGGAAATAATGATTCCTAACTTGTTCTGTAGGTTCTTACTCATAAATATGGAGTGCTTCACATTTATGATCAAGACTCTACATAACACGGCTTGTTTGACTCCGTATGACTCTTTAAATCTTAGGCTCTGATACCAAGTTTGTAACGCTCAGGAAGTACCCCTAGATGTCATACATTGTTTAAGACTAAAAATAACCCTAAGCTAACCCATGATATCTATTTATCTTGGGAACTCACACGAGGAGTGACTAACACATATAGAAACTTAAGATAAATGATTTTGTATCTTAATAAAAGTGTTTAACTTGGAAATCTCTACACAAATTCTTTGAACTGGAAACATAATCTGTCTGACAAGCCTCTACTAATGTCTAAAGAGCCATTGGGACAGACCCCAGTTGACCTGAACATAGATGAATTTCAAATAACTAAAATAATATCATCAACGAGCATAAGACTGATAAACTGGGTCCTTGGACTATAAGGACTCACCAAAAGTTAGGATGTAGGAGATGATGCCCGTAGTCAATCGTGCTGCTAGAAATGAGCACCCAAACCTACATTATAAGACAATGTAGCACATAGACATATATGTAGGTTAGTACCTCTAGAATGTATTGAGTATGCGGGGGTGAATGCATAAGTAAAATGATAACAAAATATGGATATAAGCTTTCAAATAATGCATGCTAAGTGTTAATGACTCACCTTGAATCTGAATAAGAAAAAAGTCTACAAGATCATAAACATAAAAGATGAAGCATAAGAATAAACTTTGTGAGACATAACACTTTGTTTCTAAAAGCTTTACTTTTCATTCTTTCTTATGGGGGATTCTTCTAACCGACATAAACCATGTGAGCTACCATGAATTCCAACATCTTATGCACGTTGGAGAGAGTTGTTCTATGTTTACCATCGGAATAGATCCTTAACTTAAGTGATCACTAAACTTCATCCATATTGGGAAAAAGGTTAATCTACAGTAGCTCGTAGTTTCTAGGAATTAAGGATACGCTCTTCTGCATGCCCTTCTCGATGCTAAATACTACCCCAAGAATACTTATATGCTCATACATTAAGAAATCCACCTTAAAATAGTATAAGGATTTATAGAATGGAAACCAATTTCGCTTCTCTTTACTTTAAATCACAATTAAGATAAACAATTATGGATTTCATATATTATCTTAGGATCAAAATATCAAGCTCTGCTTTAAATGATGTTATAAAACTTATCAATGGAGCTTAAGAGCATAATCTTCTTGTAAACTGTACTTGTGCTTAGGCCTTAGAATTCATGCTTTATTTTATAAAAATTCATAGCAAAACTTCATGCTCAATAATAACCTTGAAATCTTTCAACAATCCCAGTCAAGATAGTAAAGTTTAAATCATAATATGAATCTTATAAGTCAAACATTAATATATGTAAACCATGATGCACTTAAAGCTTTCAATCACATGGTAGTATCATACATCAAGAATATGGCTATTTAGGTATGGATCCTAACTCAAAATAATTAAATTAAATCTCAAAACCATGCACTTTAGGCACAAGGATGAAAAACTAACCTTGTTCATAAACCCCACATACCTGAAATTTCTTGACTTGTGAAGAGAGTTTGAACCTTGGGACTTGAAAAATAAATTTGGGGAGAGAAACCCTAATCTTGATGTTCTTGAAGATGGGAGAAGGAAAGTGTTGTTATTTGATTAAGGAATAGGGGATAATAATGCCTTTTTGGGGTATATAGGTCATGGGTTGGGAGTTATAAGAGAGAAAAAGACCAAAAAGCCCGTTAACTATACATTGTAGAAATTGACTTTTAGTCTTCACGACCCAACCATACGACTCGTATGGTTAGAGTACAACTAGGCCCATCAACTTGTAAGCTTGGCAGAATCAAGGATGGTATACACTGGTCAACATGCGAGTGGTAACAGACTTCTCATTACTTGTCTATACAACTTGGAAACAACCAATCATATCTTGGATAGAAACTTAGGGAACCTATTCTGCTAGACTCATGTCTTCACTTCATACGACTTGTCCCATGGTCATACTACTTCTATGGTCAACTCGTATCTACAATAGACTTCATATACTCTATACTGCCTTAGGTATGATTTACCATATGCAACTCATATGGAATGTGTATGACTCAAGGGAGTGAGTCGTATGATGCACAGTAGCTTCCAAACATAGGGTATTACACTTTTGAAAGTGTTTTAGTAAGTTAACATGCTAATGGGGTCCCCAATAGGGTTTTAGGTCATGGGTTACAATTAGGGTAGAGGGTAAATGTCCAAAGTTCCCTTAATAAAAAGTGTGAAAATTGTCGCAAGTGACTACAGGTCACTATAGACTTGTAAAGATACATTACAACTCATCAATAAGAGTTGTAGTCAAGATAGAACCACCAGGGCCCCATACTGGTGTGGCTAAGATTCACACCACCAACTTGTAACCACACTTGATGACTCGTAACCACTTCTCATACTCAAGAAAACAAAAAATTTGGGATGACACACTTGACACCCTACGATTGTGACATAACGACTCATCATGAGTCTTTACGACTCGTGGCCTCAAGTAATAATAAAGACAGTGTCTTGGGCCAAACTTTTGAGATACCTTATGACTTGGTCCTCACGACCCATAAGAAGTCTTGACGTCTAGTTGAGAGCCACATGCACTCAAAGATGAATACTAGCCACTTATTTTGATTAAGTCATGACCGAGTCGCTACGACTCGTCATGACTCCCTACAACTCATCAGGAGAGTCGTAGTAAGGACAATCAGGATAAAATTCTGAAATTTTTTCAAGGACCAAAAAGTTGAGGCATTACATCCACCCAAAATTTTTAACCATCCATGAATGGCAACATAAACCATATGCTAAGAGAGTAGAGTACAATCAAATACACCATTGATACCATATTAGGCTTTTTCATTATACAAGACAGTTAATTTCATGTATACAAGGCCAACAACATAACATAAGACCCCACATGGTCACACATAACAGGTAATGTCCCAACAACCACCAAGTACATCAGTATGTAGGCCCCACACGAGCACAAAACGATAATTATAGCTATTTCATTATTAGCTCCCACATCCTTAACAAGATTTTGTATCATCATTCACTACCCAACCCAGTCTAAAGAAAGTTAAGCCATAACCTACCTCGAATGTCGAAAATTGGTCCACAAGACTTCACTCTAAAGACTTACTCCTCCAAAATAAACTTCGAATCAAATAAAACATGTAAATATAGAATCTATGCATCAAATGAAAGACAACAATACCTATATTGTCTACTTTCAAGTCGGGATTAAAACGGATCCCCAAAATAAATTTTCAAAAAACAAGTGCAAAATAATAATTTTATCTTTGAAACATGTTCCACATATTTTTAGGAGTCTATAGCTGAAAACCCAAGTGAAAATGAGTTTAAAATGAGGTTCAAATTGAATAAAAACCATGTTTAAGCTTTACCTGCAAAATCCCCAAAAATCCTTTTTAAAATTAAGAATCTGAAGTTGCTCTGAAGATGAAATTGAGAGAAAACTTATAATTATAATATTCAAAACTTACCTAACTGGAAATGGACTAAAAATAGGGTTTGAATCGATGAAATACAAGTTTTTGGTCTTCCGGGCCAAAATCAACAATTCCCTACTTTAATCCTTGTTAAAACAAGAATTAGATGATAAAATTTGAGTAAAGTAGGTGAAATAGGTGTTTAGAAGGTTACCCAAGCTTAAAAATGGAAGAAATTACTCAAAATTGTGAAATCCTAAGTTCCAAGTCTCAAAAATAGAGAAAAAAGGCGAAACATTAGTACGTATAGGGTCCAAGTCTCCGCGGACCCCTCAGGATTCATTCGAAATCCCATGAACGCAAATGAAATATGCTACCCTATCAAATTCAATGCTCTAGACTCAATGTTAATCTCAGTTTTTCAAAAAATCATCAGTTTTATAAAGTTGACCCCTGAAATCCATTTTCACTACTTTCCAAATCGAGGGTCGAAATGAGATTTAAAATCCATAAAACCACACAAACCATGTTACAAATCTAAAATTGATGTTCGAAATCTGCTGGCGTAGTTCGTTTTTTGATCCAATGCATAAATGAATAAATGTTGACCAAAGTCAACTAT
Source organism: Capsicum baccatum var. pendulum (assembly GCA_030864225.1). Taxonomy (NCBI): domain Eukaryota; kingdom Viridiplantae; phylum Streptophyta; class Magnoliopsida; order Solanales; family Solanaceae; genus Capsicum; species Capsicum baccatum. The sequence continues at coordinate 112,026,934 of CM061555.1, read as the reverse complement.
AAGGCTCTCAAAGCCACCAAAAACCACAATTTCACATAAATCATATCCAAATGTATCAAGAACAATGCCAATAATACCCACGATCCAAAAGTACCACAAAGCAACCACAAGGAGGGTAAAATGGTCAAATCACACAAAAATGAATATTTCATAAAAATCACCAAAAAATCAGGTTGTTACATCATCCACTACTAAAAATCTAGCTCTACCTCAAAAATCGATGCTTTCACTGGACCTTAACCATTAGAATAACTCTTGAACACAATCATCTAACATCTCTAGCCAAGATGTAGATAGGCTCCTCAACAAAAGACAATCTCTCATCTAACTGGATCGACTCCCAATGAATAGCATAAGACTCATCCAAAATATAATGGGAAAGCATGAAAACATGAAAAACAGGATGAACAACGGATAATCAAGGAGAAAGGACAAGTCATAATTCACATCACCAACTATTTGAAGAATCTCAAATAGGCCAATGTACCTGGGGCTAAGCTTTTCTCTCTTTTAGTACGTCATCACAACCTTTTTGGGCAAAACTCAAAGGAAAACTCCATCACAAACTTCAAATCTCAAGGCATAAAGTCTACGATTTGCGTAGCACTTCTGCCTACTCTAAGATTCTTGAATGCTATCTTTAATAATCCAAACTCTATCCAAGGACTCATGAAGCAAGTCTATAACTAAAGGTATAATATCAAAAACCTCATACCAACAAATAGGAGAATGACATCGCGTACCATACAAAACCTCAAAAGGAGCCATATCAATACTAGAATGATAGCTATTATTATACGCTAACTCCGTCAAGGCTAAATGTTGCCCCACTAACCACCAAAATTCATTACACAAGCGCGGAGCATATTCTCTAAATTTGAATAGTCCGCTCTTACTGACCATCAGTCTGGGGTGAAATATTGTACTAAGATCAAACCCTGTACCCAACTCATCCTAAAAATTCTACCAAATATGAGATGTGAACACCGAAACTCAATCTTAGATAATAGACATTGGTACACTATAAAGATACACAATCTCATAAATATAGACATAGGACAACCTCTTAGCACTAAAAGAGGCCTGAACTTGAATGAACTAAGCGGATTTGGTCATTCAATCCATGATAACCCACACACTATCAGAACTATAAGAAGTAAGAGAAAATCTTGTCATGAAGTCCGTAGTAGTATTTTCCCATTTTCACTCAAGAATCAGTAATCTCTGAAGCAAACCACCAGCCACAAATGTTCGGCTTTAGCCTTGCGAAAACATAAGCAACGAGCTACAAAATCCTCTACATATCTCCTCATACCAACCCAATAGTAATGTTTTCTCAAATTATAATACATCTTAGTAATGCTCGGATGTACGCAATACTTAGAACAATGAGCCTTCTCCAAAATCAATCTAATCCAATCACCTACTCTCGGTACACAAACTTGACCTCTAATCCTTAAAACACCATTTGAATAAAGTAAGGCTTCCTTAGCCTCACCACTCAGCACCTTATCCTAAATTAACCTTAATCCTACATCATCAAACTAATGAGCTCGAATCTGCTCCATAAAAGAAGACCCAGCCTCTACAAATGCCAAAATACATCTAAGTGTCAAAACATTAAGCCTAACTATCTAGTTAGCTAAGGACTGAACCCTTAAGGCCAATGACCTCTCTTAAGTCAAAAGATGCACCAAGCTACCAATGCTTGTTAATTTATGGCTCAAGGCATCATTAATCACATTAGCCTTGCCCGAATGATAGAGAATAGTCAAGTCATAATCCTTAAGCAACTCAAGGCAACAACACTGCCTCACATTAAGATCTCGCTAGGTAAAGACATACTAAAGGCTATGATGATTGGAGAAAATCTCACCATGGATTTCATACATGTAGTACCTCCACAACTTCACAGAAAAATAGCAGCGCACAACTCCAAATCATGGGTAAGGTAATTCTTCTCATGGGGCTTCAATTAATGAAAAACATATGCAATCACCTTACCCTCCTACGTCAACACTGTATCTAACCCAACACCTAAAACATCATAAAAGACAGTAAAACCCACACACTCTTTAGAAAAAGTCAAGATAGGAGCTGAAGTTAACACATGCTTAAGCTTTTGAAAGCTCGCCTTACAAGCATCGGACCACTAAAAAGAAATCTTTTTCAGAGTTAACTTATCAAAGAGGTTGTAATAGAAGAGAAACCCTCAACAAAATATCAATATTAACCTGCCAAGCCAATAAAATTCTGAATCTATATTGGGCAAAGTAGGCCTATCCCAATCATGAACCGCTGCAATCTTGTCTGGATTAACCATAATACCATTCTTAGTCACCATATGACCCAAAAAAGAGACAAACTCCAACCAAAACTCACACTAGGAGAACTTCTCATACAACTTCTCATCCCTTCATATCTGAATAACATTCTGTAAATGCTCCTCATGATGGACATCACTCTTGGAATAAATAAAGATATCATCTATAAATGCAATCACAAAAGTGTCGAGATACGATCGAAATACCGAATTTATCAAGTCCATAAAAATGGGTGGAGCATGGGTATTAGTCAATCCGAAGGACATGACTAAGAATTCATAATGACTGTATCGAGTCTAAAAAGCTATCTTCAAAATACCCAAAGCTCTAATCCTTAATTGGTGATACCTAAAACGCAAATCAATCTTTCAAAATACCAAAATAGCCTGAAGTTGGTAAAAAAATCATCAATACGAGGAAGAGGATATTTAGTCTTAATGATCGCCTTATTCAATTGCTTGGGCCATGATATAAGGAGGAACAGTGAAGGGCTTGGTGCCTGGCTCAACATTAATGGCAAAATCAATATCATGATTTGGAGGCATACCATGAAAATCTTTAAGGAACACATCCATGAACTCATAGACAACACAAATAGAATCTAGAGGAGGTAAGGAAACACTAGTATCATGAATATAAGACAAATAGGACAAATATTCCCTTTCAACCAAGCGATGATCCTGAACATAGTCTATAACACTCTTGGGACCCGAATGAAGAGAACACTTCCAAGCTATTCTTTGCACACCCGGTAGAGCTAAAGTCATAATCTTAGCATAATAATCAAGGATAACATGGTAAGTGTCATCACCCAAAATAAGGCCTAGCCATGACATGCATCTCAAGTCCATCGAGGATCGGAGACCACTCCCTTCGGTTTGTAAACAAGAACATAATAAAATAAAATAATGAAATTCCAAACATAAAATCAGATAGATGAATATGACTTAGACTCAAAGAAGTCTAAGAGTTCATAAACCAATTCCCATATCCACAGTTCTATCCAACAAAGCCTCTAACAAAACTAAAGATAGACTGGTCTGGACATTCCCTAAGCATAGCCAAAAACAAGTTCAAAGAAAGAGTCATAACATAAGAGAACCTAAAGCAATAAATGAGGTCTTCCAAAATAAGGAATCTCACCACTTTAATTTGACTCAAAAATTGCCCCATGATAACCTAATCACTAGGATAGAAGAGTGGAAGTATGGTCATTTGTTACATCGTGTAGGGATACGGTGTATGAAAATGGTTAGCAGTTGGACTGCTAACATATAACTCAGGGATAAAAGATAAAGTAATGACATGAACCATAATATAGAAACCATTAAAATCAGTGCACAACATCATTTGCAATATATATATATATAATACTAGGAAAGGGAACAGGGCTTAACATGAATTTTGAAAATCTTAACCTAGATTGTGTAGAATAACCATCATAATCAAGGCACCCACGGGCTATATGGGATCAGCTCTCCCCTAGATAGAAGGTTCCCAGTGCGTGTAGCCATATGAACTAGAGGATAATCATACGTGCATATGCCTTATGAGGGACTCAAACTCCCAGGATATATCAAGGTGACTTAAGCATCAAATCATGTGATATGGGGGACTTGAATCTCCCAATCATATAAATAGGGGGATTCAAACCTCCCAGTCATTTTCACCCCTGTGACGGAACCACAGTTTCCAGTATTGATCCTCAGGACCTCCACTTTTATGGCTCGGCCACACAACCCTCCTTTTCTCAGGACCTCCACTTTTATGGCTCAGCCACACAACCCTCCTTTAAGTCCAATTAAAACTATTTAGCACACATTCCCATTAATTAAACCAATTCATTTATTAATGTATCTCATTGGTATTATTATACCAATCCCACCTGTAATTTATTACCATGCCATAACCAGTAACTATATCACAGGGGAATTTACGCCCTCTGAGGTTTAATTATTTAATCATACAAGGAAAATAAAATTCCAAAATTTCAATAAAACCAATTCATGGTTCATTAGCCTTTTATGTCATGCAATAGTATTAAGTGCACAAGTTTAGTCATGTGATAAAACTATATGCAATCTCAATTTCACTATATGGGTTGGGGGAACACAATTTCCAAAACCTTATGTTAAAACAGATAATTAACTTATGGAAAACCATAACCCCTTAGTTTATTCTTTATGCCCCTGTACCCCACAAGTTCAAAAACCATAAGTAAAACATGAATGATCATATGTAAATGTAATACCCCGAGAACTCTAACCAATAGTGCCACCATGACTCAAGATCATGAGAAATAAATTATAGTACTTTGGTTGTTTTATGATCAAGGGTGAAATGTATTAAGGCCTCAAAGATGTCCTAGAGATTAGGTGAATCAAAACATCCTGTACCGATTGAATTCTTGGGAAGGATTTTGGCATAGTCAACTTCAAATAAGAATATCTCTTGTTACACTAATAAATTTTGATCTCATGACACCCACCAATAGATATATAATTGAATTAAATTTCCAACGGTACTAATTTCACACAAATCCAGTATTGGAACAAAAGGTTATGCATATTTTACTCCAGCGTGTTAGCCTGGAAACTGGGTTATGATATTTTGTGACGACTTGTCATAAGTCTGATGACTTGCCAAAAAATGTCATCACCCTTAAGCAGAAAGTCATAAATTCCACCCATTTGTGATGACATTTTGTGACGACTTGTCACAAGTCTGACAACTTGTCACAAATATCGTCAGTTATTTTTTCAAAAATTAAAGGACATTTTTGCAAAGGTATTGTGGTCTTTTTGCATCTTTTGGAGGCCCCTATATATATGATAATCCCCATCCAACCCCTAATTTCTTTATTTTCTCTTCTAATTCTCTTAAGAAAATATATCTAGGGTTTCGTTCAAGAACATTAATCTTTCAAAAATCATCGATAAATCTTCAAGATTTCTTCAAGAACAAAGTTCCTTATAGTGTGGGCTTTGAGAATTATTTATTAAAAGTGTGGATAGAGTCTCAAGCACTATCATGTCATTCTTGTGCCCAAAGCTTTGATTTCTACTATGAATTTATATGATTTTGCAAGTGGGTTTATACCCAAACTACTTCATCATGAAACTATGAGAATGTAAATTGTTCAAGCTTTGTTATACATTATTATTTTACTATTCCCAAGTTATGACTTCAGTTTTCATATTATGAATTTCATATTTCTACCATGAGTTGATATTTCAAGTGCTTTTAAGATATGTGTCAATCTCTAAGCTTCCTTATGACAAATTTGATTATTGAGTATATTGATTCATGAGATTGAGTTGTTACAATGAGTCTTGATATTTCCTTAAAGTTATTGATGTTACCATGATTTAATGAATTGATATAATTTGATATTGAGAAAGATTGATTTGATTTGAGTCAAATTAGGAATCCACGAATTGATTATGATTTGATAAATGAGAAAGAGATTTGATTTGATCTTCATAATAGACCCTTATGATGTTTATGGTGGATTTCTTAATGAGTTCTGAGCTTGTGTCTGGGATTATTATTTAGCATCGAGTGAGAAATGTGGTATTTCCTCCAAAACTACGTGCCACTGTAGGATTGGTATTGATAGTTGTGGTCCAGACACCAAGTATGAGATTGTGATTGCTAAATTGAGGTTGTACTCCCTGGCAAGAGTCCGATGATCCCGCCAATATGGGGTTCTCTCCTTAGGATGGTAAAATGTTTGACTCCATGTAGCTCACATAGTTTATGTCGGTTATAAGATTCTCCCATGTCCATAAAAGTTGAGTTTCTTGAATTACCGAGTTACTCCGAGTCTTGAGATGAAGAGTTGAGTTGTTTATGAAGATTTATGAGGTTTTTATCATATGATTTATTTACTATGAGATCAGGAAAAGTATGTTTCAATCTAACTCAAGCCAAGTGATCCATCATTGTACATATGCATATTTTTATGAAATTGATGATGATATTTACATTATTGCAAGCACCCCCACATACTCAGTACATTCCAAATTGCTGACCCACATATTTTTCCTATGGGCTATATTTTCTCGTAATGTAGGTTCAGGTACTCAGCCGCAGCCACGTTAGTGATATTTGGGTGCCTCACTATGTTTCCTCAGTGGTGAGTCCTCATGGTTCGAGGACCGTGTCTATATTTTTGCGATATTGTTTAGTTGTTATGGCTTTCATTACTGTGGAGTCAGTTGGGGGTTTGTCCCAAAGGCTCCCTGATTTTGATGTATAAAGGATTTGTTAGACTAGAGGGATGGTATGTACAAGAATTCAATATATATTTTGCTTGTACAGTTTAGTATTCTCCAATATCTCTCTTGAACCCGATGTCATACATCTCTTTATTATGCATGACTATTGTTGAATTAAGTTCCTTGAGGTAGTTTCTGGCTCTGAGGGTTAGCTTGGGGCTACGTGTAGCCCTAAGCACCGTGTGACGTATCGAGATGGAAATTTTGGGGTGTTACAACGTTTTGTATCAGAGCCTAAGGTTTAAGGAGTCCTAGGTCCTAGGGAGTCTGTCAAACCATCTTACGTTGAGTCTTGATCATCGGTGTGTAGCGCGCTGCATCTATGAGCAAGAGGCTATGGGATGTTTTAGGAGAAGTCTTTTTTTTCTTTCTCAAGTTTACCGTGCCTACAACTGTCTCTTTATCTACAATTAACTTGTGATCTCTTATAAAAGAAAATATGTCCTCGTTGAGCTCGTAGAAATAATGATCAAACGCAACCCGTTGATCCCTTAAACGAGCATGTGTCTCATGCAGAATTCTCGACAGCTTTTCAGGCGCTAGCCTAGGCAGTTATCGCTAATGCTTAAGGTAATACCCATGCTGCTATTTCGCCTCCACAAGAGAATAATTCTACTGCAGCTCAAGTTCGTGACTTTATGTGGATGAATCCGCCTGAGTTCTATGGGTTGAAGGTAGGTGAAGACCCACAGATGTACTTGGATGAAGTGAGAAATATCACCCAGATTATATACGTGACTGAGGAGGAGAGTGTTGAATTGACTGCCTATCGAATAAAAGATGTTGCATACGATTAGGTAGAGATATGAAGAAAGAGTAGAGGGAAGGATGCCACTCCCATGACTTGACAGTTATTCCAGGATACGTTCTTAGACAGATTCTTTCCTCTTGAGATGAGGTAAGCAAAGATAGAGGAATTCATGAATTTGAGACAAGGCTCCATGACTGTTAAGAAGTATTTTCTTAGATTCAATTAGTTAACCAAATATGCTCCTAATATGATGGCTGATTCCAGGACCACCATGAGCAAGTTCGTGACCGGCGTGTCGAGTTACGTTGTGAAAGAGTATAGATCTGCTATGCTAAATAGGGAGATGGACCTTTCTCGGTTGATGATACATGCCTAACAGATTGAAGCTGATAAGGTAAAAAAGAGGGAGAGAGTAAGAGAGAATAAAAGAGCTAGATTAGAGAAGCAGGGATTCAGTCAGTCCAGATTCCATGGAGGGAACCGTCCTTAGTTCTAGAGACATCCATTTATGCCCGCGCCTTCCTCAGTTAGTGCTCCCGCACCTAGAAGCAAGCAGGAGCAGGGGAACAGGCCTATCCCATCCAGGTCTCAAGAAAGTGTAAGTAACAAACCTCGTCCTTCTTTATGTTCCAAGTATGGTAGGGATCATTTTGGTGAGTGTTTGGTTGATTAGAGGGGTTTCTTTGGTTGTAGTAAGTTGGGCCACCGACTTAGAGATTTTTCGTATACTAGACAGAGAAGTCGAGATGCTCATCCCCAGAGTCAGGCTACCAGAACCCCCGCTCCCATAGTCTGCCCAATTCCTCCTTAGGGTGCCTCTTTTAGTACTACTAGCGGTTCGTGCTAGAATCACTTCTATCCTATACCACCTCTCCAGGAGCAGGAGGACTCTCCAGATGTTTTCACTGGTATGCTCTATGTCTTTCATTTCTATATGCATGTATTGATGAACCTCAGTTCGAGTTTCTCTTATGTGACACCTATGGTTGCTGTAAATTTTGAGATAGAACCTGAATGGATTCCTGAGCCTATTCTAGTTTCTACCCCAGCAGCAAAATCTTTTATTGCTAAGCGAGTGTATAAGAAGTGTCCTGTCACTATCTTTCATCGGGTCATATGTACTAATTTGACTGAGCTAGATATGGTTGATTTTGACGTTATTCTAGGTATAGATTGGCTTCACTCATGCTATGCATCTATAGATTGTCGTAACCGAGTGGTTAAGTTTCAGTTTCCTGACGAGCCCATTTTTGAGTGGTCCGAGAGTTTTGTAACTTTGAAGAGCCATTTTATATTCTACCTCAAAGCTAGGAAGTTGATTTCTAAGGGTTACATCTATCACCTAGTTCAAGTTAGAGACCTCAAGTTTGAGACTCCGACTATTCAGTTAGTTAGCATTGTTAATGAGTTTCCTAATTTTTCTCGAAAGATCTCCCAAAGGTCCCACCTGATAGAGAAATAAATTTGGGGTTGGTCTCTTTCCCGGTACTCAGCCTATTTCTATTCCTCCATACCGTATGGCTCCCATAGAACTTAATGATTTGAAGAAGCAACTCAAAGATCTCTTAGACAAAGGCTTTATCAGACCCAGTGTTAAGGCTTTATCAGACCCAGTGTTTCCCCATGAGGTGCACCTATTCTATTCGTGCATAAAAAATATGGTACATTGTGTATATGTATTGACTACCGTCAACTCAACAAGATAACTATCAAGAACAAGTACCCTCTGCCTAGAATCGATGATTTATTTGATCAACTACAGGGTGCAAGTTATTTCTCAAAGATATACCTTAGATCCAGCTATCATCAACTTAAAGTGAGAGAGTGTGATATTCTAAAGACAACCTTTCAAACTCATTATGGTCACTTTGAGTTTCTTGTCATGTCCTTTGGGTTAACCAATGCTCCAGCAGCCTTCATGAACCTCATAAATTGAGTGTTTAAGCAATATCTTGATATGTTTGTCATTGTATTCATAGACGATATTCTTGTGTATTCCCAAATAGAAGATGATCATGTCGACCATCTTAGAATTGTCTTGAAAACTCTTAGAGATCATCAATTATTCGCTAAATCGTACAGTTTAGTATTCTCCAGTATCTCTCTTGAACCCGATGTGATATATCTATTTATTATGCATGACTATTGTTGAATTGAGTTCCTTGAGGTAGTGTCTGGATCCGAGGGTTATCTTGGGGCTACATGTAGCCCTAAGCACCGTGTGACATCTTGGGATGGAAATTTCGGGGCGTTACAGTAAACTATGGGAAACATTGTTCAAAATCAAACATTCAAAACCCTCGGCCCTTGTTCCAAAACCAACGTCAAAACCATATGAATAATAACTCAATGTTATTCCATACAGAAATTAGAAGTATAGGGAAAGAGGTACATTCCTTAGACATACAAAAGTTGAAAAAAAATTGGATCCTGAAAACCAACAAATGAATATACATTGAAATCCTTAGGCTCCCTTGGGGTTTTGAGTTTTAAGGTGGAATTGGGGATTTTAGTTTTTTAAAACTAAAAAAAGATATTCCATATAATTATTAAGGGTCGTACTTATGTGAAAAGACCTCAATACCCCTTATCCCAAATAAAAAAACAACAGTGCATGAATTTTTACAGAGGTCCGTGGCATGGACCTTATCGCGGAGGCTAACCTCCATGCCATAAACCCTAATGCAGAGATGATCCTTCATGTTCAGGACCCTAACGCAGAGACTATTCTCCGTGACATGGGGATATCATGGAGGCCTACTGCCTTTGGGGTCCAAAACCACCCCAAACCCCATCCGAAAATTACAAAACTCTTTTGGGACATTCCTTTAATATACCTAAACACAATTTGAGTAAAAAATCAATGTTTTGAGTATGAGAGGGCTAAAAATAAAATGCTCAAAATTTTGAGGGTGTTACATTATCTTCCCTTAGGATTATTCATCCCAAATGATGATCTAGGATACTTTTCGTATGAGAATAGCAATATTACACCATAATTTGATTATAAACCCTAATAATAACCACTACTAGAAAACGTTCAATTACTTGGGTATCTTACCTAGGAAAAAATATTGCAAGAAATATATGCGAATTTATTTGTGAATATTTTAAATTCCTCAACATTAGAATATGTTACTTGCGAACTATATATTTCCAATAAATTCGACAAGTAAATTTTGTTCCATATTGCATAAATTTCATCCTTGCGACATTATCTGGAGAAATATATTGGCGACTAATTTATCTCTAGGTAAATTCGATGGTATATATATATATATATATATATATATATATATATATATATATATATATTTAATCCATAGAAAAATCTCTAGGTAATTTTAACGACCTGAGACTACCCCCTTATCGTCACACGGTGCTTGAAACCATAAGTGATCCCAAGCTAACCCATGAACTGGCATACTATTAAGTAATTGAATTATAACATAATAAATAGCTGTTCTATTCTGTGGAAATATACTCATACTAAAAATCTAAAATAGATAGAATACTGATAAAGCTTTATAATCTGATAAATCTGATGAATGAAACTGAAATTACATGACTAACTCTGACTGACATCTATGAAACCTCTACTATATTGACTATAGATAGTTGGGACATGCCTCCAACTACCACTAATCAATACACATGGAAACTAAATAAACTGTACGTGAACTAAAACTATCTGGAGTTCCCGAAGTAGGAGAACTCATCACCTGCTAGCTGGAATATGCAACTGTCTGATCATGATACATAGGCTATAACTAGTACCTACTTACGACACAATGTAGCACATATATGTATATGTGGATCGGTACTTCTGGAATATACTGAGTTTGCAGGGGTGAATGCAATAAGTAAAACTGATTGAATACGTAATCGTAAAACATGCATGCTAAGTGAAGTAGACACACCAATAGGCTGGAATAAACTGAAAACTAAAATATCTTAAAGCATGAGTGAAAAATATTCTTTGATAAGATGGTGAATCTCTACACTTAGTTTCTATAAAACTTTACTTTACTGACATAAGTATAACTGAAGCTAGGATATAATGAAACATAGATACTGTATGAATACTGGGTCTGAAACTATGTGATGGAGACTGACATAGATTAAGCATCTAAATATACAATCACACTGAGCATGAATGCATAAACATACTAACTTATCTGATTAACTGAATGACTGATAGCTGAATACTGGGCATGTAAGACTGAACTGTACTTAGTCTGAATAATTGGACTAAAACTGTAGAGTATTATGCACACGAGGAAGGGACTGACTGAGTAACATGAGATAACTGAGCATGAATTTATGAAAATTGTATTATCTGAGAATGTAAGACCAAGTGTATAACATGATTCTAAAATAGTCTGTAAACTGAGGTACTAAAATACTGATAACTGAATAACTGATAATTGTATGCTATGGTTAATCAAACCTGGAACTAAACTGATAACTAGAATGAGATTGTGACTGAGATTGTAACTAAGATGGTAACTGAGACTGTAATTAAGACTGTAACTAAGACTGTAACTGAGACTATAACTGAGACTGTAACTGAGACTATAACTGAGACTGAATACTGATTTCTAATAACTGAGTAACTGATAGCTACAATTATTGATAATTGAGTTACTAATAACTAGGTTACTATTTCTAATAGTCCTGATTCTGTAAAACTAAATTGAGTCTGTACTGAGTTGGGTGACTGTTTCTGACAGTCTTGATACTGTAGAATTGAACTGAGTTCCATACTGAGTCTGAAGCTGAAACTGTAATTATGGGAGTGTTAATCTAGCTGATATGCCCGAATCTGAGCAAATCAGGGTCCAAACTGTAACCCCATTTGGAAGGATGTTAGTACTATGCCATGGGTACTAACACTAGCTTTGTGGATCCACTAAAATGTCATCCCATAGGACTAAGGGTCATTCTCTATTGGCAGTTCCCTGATAAGAACGGTATTACCCTCAACTTGCAGGCAAACACCTTACCAACCCTCAACTGGAAGGTTGATATCTCAACCAACGCTGGCTACATAGTTCCGAAATGCAAGGACTGCTACTAAGGATTATACTCTCAACTGGCAGGTGAGACCCTATCCCTGGGTTCGCTCGGTGCTAAATCCTTCTCCTAACTGAATAACACTGGAATACTAACTGGTGCATGCACTAATAACTGATAAGATGAAGTCATGGTGTTTTGAAGATAATAGTGCATACAGATTTTGAGGTAATTATTAATGATTAAATTGTTACTGGGACTGAAACTGGACTGTACTAGGCTTGAATAAACCTACACTGATTCTGTTGACTGATCAAACTGGACAAAGTTCACTGAGTTTTGTTAACTGATTGGGTACAATTATTTGTGACATTACTGAGACTATTTTGTAGCTACTATAATTCTAGGTAAACAGCTAGATTTCGACTATTGAATACCCCCAGGACTTGATAGCATTGAAAGTAAAACATAGTATGATCATAATAGCATAACAATGCTTTCATTTAGACATTTTGTCAAAAACGTAAGTGTCATGAACTTGTACATGAATAGGACCACATGATAACATGTCATGATCATGAACTTGAACATAGGAATATCTTAAACATGGAAGCATTGCATGATTACATAACTAAGATCATGTATTGGGGAATTCACACGTAATTCGCTTGAAATAGGACATGGGCGTTTTATCAAAACTTGTAAAGTTCATAGCTTGAACGTAAGAATGTCTTAAACATGAAGGAACAATAGAGTTACATGGCAAAGTTTATAGCTTGGGGATTTATCTTGAAATTGACTTAACATGATATGGGAATTTCATCAGACATGTGGAAGGAATGAATTTAAAACATGAGAATATTGCTAAACATCATGAATTTAGGATATATCATGGTATTTACTTGAATAATGCATGGGAAACTCAAATTCATAGCATGGGGAATTCAAAATCTTTCATGGAATCATACATGGGCTGAGTTGAATTAAAACACCATGAAAACATGAGATTCAATCTTTCTTGAACATACAAAATACCATAATAATGGTAAATTCATTCTTTATTTAAGTAGAAAGGGTTTTTGGGCTCCATGGGTGAAAGAGGACCCATGGATGAACTCCCACATACCTTAAAACTTTAATCTTGAAGGAGAAACACAATCTTGAATGCATCTTTGAATTATGAAACTTGAGTTCTTGCTTTTCTTGAAGAAAAAAATGATGAAGTTCTTGGTGTTCTTAAGGAAGCCAGGGTTTTTCTTTGAGAGAAAAGATGAATAATTGAGTGTATATTTCTTTTGAGGGCTAAAATTAAGTGTTATGGGTGGATTTGGGTGAGGTGAATGACCAAAGTACCCATAGACCCTTTAGAAGCTGAATTAGCATGTGAAACAGTTTTGTAACGCGCTGGCTGACGCGTCGCGGCACTATCGCATTGGTTTACGACCTCACACGAAAAATACCATAACTTTTCGCTCGGGTATTGGATTTAGGCAAAATTGGTATCGTTGGAAAGCTAATTCAATTAGCTACAATTTTGTGGGTCTTGAGATACAAAATTATATGTATATAAAAAGTTTTATACATTTAAAGTAGACCCTTGTAGAATCAAATACAAAACTTTGGACGAATCAAAGGCTCTAAGCTCAATTTTGTTCTAAATTGATTCTTATGAACATTTTTCACGTCAAAAGCAAATAACACATGAGGATAAATATCATGAAACTCATATTTGCATGAGAATCATTTAGATCATAGCTTATACACATAGGAACGACGGTTCAACGACTAGCTCAAAAATGCGGGGTATTACATTATCTCCCCTTTAAGAACATTCGTTCTCAAATGAGACTGGTTAAACTAAGAGTACTGTAGGAAGGTAACTGAGATCATATTCTGAACATGAATGTCTTGGAAGATGATTGCATAACTGATTCTAAAACATGATACATGAGCTAAACTAATTTCTTGAATACGCGCAGTGACATGAATTCATCTGAGAGGTCTGAACTAAGGACATACACAATATAAATGAATTTCACTGATTATTAGAGGTGTAGCATAAGAACCTAGGATTGAACACACTGTAAGGCATGGGTACATGAGTCATTAGCTGCATGACCTAAGTTTGGAGTTCATCATGTCATGGAATATGATTCGTACTACTGAGTAAACTGAAACTCCTCATATTAGAAGCTGGATGCATGCATGATTTTCTATTAATTGCATGAATATGATCTGTGATGATGGAGCTGACATGTTAGGCATGAGTAGAATCGATATGTTACATGCGAACTACATATATTCTATAAATTCAGCATGTAAATTTGGCGCCATATTGCACAAATTTCATCGTTGCGACATTATTTGGGGAAATATATTGGCGATATTTAATCTAGATAAATTCACAAGTATATATATATATATATATTTAATCCATAAAAAAATACCCAGGTAATTTATCCTAGAGAAATTTTGATGAAAATTTCTATGGCGGATTTTATTTCCTGAGAAATTTGTTGGGGATTATTTATTGGGAATTTAGTTGGAGGTTTACCGACGAAAATTATTACTTGGAAAATATTAGGGGATTTAGTCCATTTTCACTTACCCAATATATTAAAAATAATTATTCAAATTTATTTGCCTAGTCTAAAAAAATTAAGAAATTTAACATTTTGTGTCTTTTTTTATCTTTTCTATTTAACATAAGATATCAAATTGTTAACGCTTAGATAACTTATAATAATTAATTAGGGATAATTTAGGAAAATAAAAAAATACTTCTGAAGCTCATACGAGCTGATTAACCATCTGAATATGATATCAAAGATGTATTTGAGCTAATTATCAATCTTAGCTTGACTCGTTATTGAGATCGAAAAATTAATGGTCATCAGTGATAGATAAGTAATTCAAGATTAACTAACACCTATTCCCAAATACACATAAAATAATCTTGCATTTAATCTCCAAACTATTAGAATAAGTCAAACAATTCCCTAGAGATACGTTACTTCTATTAATAAGTGTGAAGAAGTAGACAACACTTGGTCGACATGCCTGCTTCTTCACCTGCTTCACCTATTTCGTGATTTTACTAAATTACCCCCTAATTAATTATTATAAGTCAGGTACATATAAGAAATTAATAATATTTAATAAGAAAATATAAAATAGACATTTATAATATATCTGCTTCAGCTGCTGTTGACATCTAATTTTGACCTCCCGATGCTCTCTTAGGCTGCTATTGTATCAAAATTATTTAATTTTAAATATTAATATTTTTACACATTATTCCCGTATTGTATAAATAATGACGTGTCACATTAATGATTTAAATATTTACAAATAATTTTTATTACTTCTTATTATCATTTTTTACAATTTAGTAATTCAAATAGAATATTTTACATAATTTTCTTAATTAAATCATCTTTCATAAATATGCACACACAAAATTTTCAAACACATTGTCTAGTTTTTATTAATATTATAATTATTATTATTATTATTAAATTTTGTATCTAACTTATTTTAAATTACTAACGATAATTTTGTAAAATATTTTTGTATGTAATCTTAATTCTACATGCGTTGTCTATTTTTAATAGCGACACCTTATTATATTTATTAAATAGCAGCCTAACTTAAAATAATTTTCCTAATTTTTTTAAATTATTGCCATCTTGTACTCTATTAATGTCAATTTTAACAAAATTGACACTAATTCCATTTTCTGACCCTTTTTAAAATAATTTTAATTTCAGTCGTTAATAAAAAATGATCCAACAACTGAGAGACGCTCATCCTTAATTTCCTTTACACCAAAGAAACCCTAATCTCTCATTCTCAACAAAGAACAGTTGCATCTCTCTACTCTTTCTCTATCTTGTCTCCCTCCCTCTCTCTAGGCATACTCTCTTTTAACAAAGCAGCAACCGTCGGATGTGATTACCGGCCGACCGAAAACCTTTGCACCAATAGTGTCTCTTCACTTTTACCAACACCCTCTTCATCGAACCATCCCAATGCCTCGACCGATGAGCTGCCAACCATCACCGCCTCATTCTCTTTTTTTATTTCTGGTCCATCTCTTTCACAAAACTACGATCTCCACACCACCACCAACAACCTGTCATCGGTGGACAACAACTACTACACCACTCTTCTACCTCCGTCTACCATCTAAAAAGAGAAATCGACAGCTCATACCCTTTTTTCGGTAGAACACCAGCCAACGAAACTGACTAACTGCTATTCCCCTCCTACCGCCGGTGAAACAACCTTCCTCCTCGACACCATCAGTGACTGTGTCACATCAGCCATGTATCCGGAGAAAATCAACGCCACCTTTTCAGCAACAGCCATCCCGCCGGTGAGGATCAGTCCCACCATTACCATCATCGCGACCACCAACCAGTTCCTCCCTTCATTTACTGGCGAAATGATGGTGAAAGAGAAACAATATCATCTACTTCGCGACCCTTGACCTCGACTGAAGTTCACCAAAAAATTATTTGAAGGGTATGGCATATTCACGTTTGTTTCCCTGCTTTTCATTTTACCTAAATTGTCTTCTACCCTTTTACTTTCTTGAATAGATTCTTGAATTCAAAATTAATAATATTTGATGTTGAATTTTAATTCAATTAGTGCAATGACATGTTTGTTTATGCATCTGTAGCAACATGTGTTAAAGTGCCCAACTTCTATTATTTAAATGGTCTGAGTTTGGGGTGCTAATTTTCTGGCTGATTTATGACTGATTTATGACGAATACCGCAGGTGAAATTCAATTCTTGATCATCATTCTGAATTGATTCTTGATTATCCTTCTGAATCATTTTTTTCGTATCCCTTTTCTTCACTTATATACTTGTGGTGTATACCTTGGAACTCCACACATCTTCGACAAAATTATTACTTCTTTGTACAAAATAAATATATTTGGTTATATGAATAAATTTCTGCTTGGAGAATTTACTATTAAACAAATCTTCTTGTATAATCCATTGCAGTGTACCTTGTAAAATCTATTTGACTGGGTACACAGTTTTAAAAAATAAGAAAAGAGTTTTCTTCACATTAAGTGTTAAATATGTGGAACCACTTGAACCCTTTCTCTTATTCTCTTATTCTTCTAATTTCATCCTCTTTTATCTTAATAGAACAAATCATAACCAATAGTCACAATAATCTAGAAAATCAACTCTGAGTTTATGATGCTTTATATACTAATATATACATATTTATATTTATATTTGTTGATTGTTATGATTTTATTTGATAATATAATGTCATATAATTTATGATAATAATGTATTTTTAGCACTTTTTATGGCCTGAATTAACATATTCTTATGCAGAATGAGTATAAAAGAAAGAAACAAGAAATATTAGCTGCTCAAGAGGATAAGAAAGGAATTAGACTTGTTGATGAGCCATGTATACAAGAAATCATCTTCAAACGATGAATGCTCATCTCAAGAAGACAACCAAGCTTATAAGGATGAAAGTGATGGTGACTCTGACGACGTGAATGATAGTAATTTTAATCCTGATAACGTGGATGGAATTGATTCTGACCCTGATGGTTGGTAGTTTAATTGAGGATTCAAGTTTGAAATATTTTGTTTTGGACCAATTAAGAATCATACATTATTGATGTGGATGTTATGAATTATGATTTTTTGTTAGTTGTAATGGTTTATATTTAACTTGTATGGAATGATGTTTTTGAGAATTATTGGAGGTTTTGAATTGATTTTTGACTTGTTGTGAAATGTTTGTAGTAATTATGTGTGAATTATTACTTGGAAATTTCCATGGCGATGTACATGCTAAATATTCATGAAACTTTTTTTGAGAAAATTTGTTCTTGCGGATTTACTTGGGGAATTTCATATGATTTTTCTTGTGAAATAATTTCATAAATATTCACACGAAATTTTCTTTTATTAATTAGGAATTTTCACCTTCAAACTTTCCTTCGAAATTACTTGGAAATCTTCGTGGGGAATAATTTGTGAATTTTTTCATGAAAATCCATAGGTAAAATTCCCTTTTTATGAAATTTTACCAAATAATTCATGAAAATTTTTGATAGATAATCGCAAATAAATCCGCAAATAACTTACCTACGAATTTATTTCCGCAACTAAATTGGCTAGGGATTTTTTAAATTTGCAGATAATAATTACCTACGAAGGTTTTTCCTTTGGATTATAATTGGAAAGAAAATCCCCAGATAATCAAATTACTTGAAGATTTTACCGTATTATCCTTATGAAAACTCCTAGGTAATCAACACTTTTCTTGTAGTGAAGAAGATGAAATTCATACCTTAAGCTCCTTCGTCCGACACATGGAACAAGAATGGGTACTTAGACTTCATATCTTTCTCCGCTTCCTAAGTGGCGTCTTCCACCTTATGGTTCCTCCAAAGGACCGTTACTAAAGCTACATCTTTGGTCCTCAATCTATGAACTTGTCTATCCAAGATCTCCATCGGAACCTCCTCGTAAGACAGTGAATCCGAAATACCAACACTTTCAATAGGCACCACCAAGGAAGGATCACCCATGCATTTCTTCAACATAGACACATGAAACACAGGATGAATAAAACCCAAACGTGCAGGTGATTCTAGCTCATAGCAACATTTCCAACTCTCTTCAAGATCAAATAGGGGCCAACAAAACAGGGCATCAGCTTCCCCTACTTTCCAAATAACATCACTCCCTTCATGGGAGGAACCTTCAAGAACACCCAATCACCTACATCAAACTTTAACTCTCTTCACCTTACGTCCGTGTAGGACTTCTGTCGACTTTGGGTAGTCTTAAGCCTATCCCGAATCACCTTGACCTTCTCCATAGCTTGGTGAACCAATTTGGGACCATACAACCTATTCTCACCAACCTCAAACCACCCAATAGGAGATCTACACCTCCTACCATATAATGCCTCAAGCAGGGGCTTACCAATGCTAGAGTGATAGCTATTATTGTACACAAACTCTACGAGAGACAAATGGTCAACCCAGCTACCCCCAATGTCAATCACATAAGCTCAAAGCATATCTTCCAAGGTATAAATGGTCCCTTTGACTTATCTATCCATTTGCGGGTGGAAAGAGGTACAAAGGGTCTTGGACCCCAAAACCTCGCTGGAACAATCGCTAAAAATGAAATGAGAACTGAGTACTATGATCTGAAATAATGGAAAATAGAGAACCATGCAACTTCACAATATCCTGAATAAATAACCTTGCATAGTCCTCAGTAGAATAATTAGCCCTTACTGGTAAGAAATGGGCAGACTTAGTCTCCTTATCCATGATGAACTAAATAGAATCAAACTGGCTCCAAGACCGCGGAAGACCAGTAACAAAATCCGTATTGATCACTTCCTACTTCCACATAGGCAACCCAATTTCTTAAGACAACCTACCAGGCCTCAAGTCCTCCACCTTCGCTTGTTCACAGACCATGCACCTACTCACATCCCTCTTTATGTTATTCCACCGATAAATATCTTTGAGGTCATGACACATCTTCATCGAACTAGGATGAATCGAATAATGCGGATCATGAACTTCAACAAAAATTCTACCTCGTAACCCATCCACATTGGGAACACACAACCTCCCTCGATACCTTAAGATACATCACCACCAATTTTAAAAGCCATCAACTTCTACTTACCCATATCATCCTTGATTTGCATCAATATAGGATCCAACACCTGCTTCTCTTTTACCTCAATGCCAAGAGATGACTTCACCACCTCATGTACAAAAATACCACCATCCTCAGAATCTAAGAGACAAACTCCATAATTATGCAAACGCTGAATATCCCTCACTGTGTGTCGCTTCTCTTCATCCACATGAGGAAAAATCCCCATTGATAAAATGCTGAGAGCACCAACAACAATGTTAGCCTTACCTTGGTGATAGTGTAGACTCATGTCATAGTCCTTGAGCAACTCAAGCCATCTCCTTTTCTTGAGATTCAACTTCTTCTAGGTGAATACATATTGTAGGCTCTTATGATTTGAATAAATGTCAACATGGACCCCATATGGATAATGTCGCCAAATCTTCAATATGAATACTACAACTAACAACTCCAAATCAAGAGTTGGATAATTCCTCTCATGAACTTTCAACTGTCTAGAAGCATATGCTACTACTTTGCCATGTTGCATTAACACACAACCAAGTCCCACACAGGACGCATCACAATAAATCATAAAGCCGTCAGTACCCTCGAAAAGGGTCAAAACCAGAGCAGATGTTAATTTATCTTTCAGCTTCTCAAAACTCCCCTCGTAAGTATCAGACCGTATAAACTTCACCTTCTTTTGAGTCAACTTAGTCAAAGGTGTGGAAATCTATGAGAAGCTCTCCACAAACCTTCTATAATAACTATCTAAACCCAATAAGCTCCAAATATCGATTGGAGTTGCGGGTATAGGCCACTTCTTAACCACCACAACTTTCTGTGGATCTACAATGATCCCTTCACTAGAAATGACATGACCCAGAAAGTAACAACATTCATCCAAAATTTACACTTCAAAAACTTAGCATACAATCACTGATCTTTTAGGTTTAGCAACATAATATGGAGGTGATTTGTATGATTTCACCTCACTCTTCGAATATACAAAAATATCATCTATAAACACAATAACAAACAAGTCCAAAAACTAATGGAATACCCCATTCATTAGGTCCATAAATAGCTCCGGGGCATTGGTCAACCAAAAAGACATGACCAAAAACTAAAAATATCCATATTAGGTACAAAAAGAAGTCTTCGAGATATCCTTCCCCCTAATCTTTAAATGATGTAAACCCGGCCGAAGATCAATCTTAGAGAAATACTTATCACCCTAGAGTTGGTCAAATAGGTCATCAATCCTAGGAAGAGGGTACTTATTCTTCACCCTCGCCCTTATTCAACTAACTATAATCAATACACATCCACTGAGAACCATCCTTCTTATGCGCGAAAAGAACGGGATCACCCTATGGAGACAACACTAGGCTGGATAAAACTCTTGTCAAGAATATCGTTTAACTAATCTTTAAGTTCATCTAACTCAACTGAAGCCATTCTATAAGAAGGGATAGAGATATGATGAGTGTTTGAAAGAAGATCGATCACAAACTCAATTTTCCAATTAGGAGAGACGCTTGAAATATTATCAGGGAAAACCTCAAGAAACTCACTAACCACGAGAACGGATTGCAAAGAAGGATCCTCTTAGTTAAAATCTTTAACCTAGACTAAATGATAAACACATCTCTTGGAAATCAATTTACAGCCTCTAAGATACGATATGGACCTCCCCATAGGTATTAGAGAACTCTCTTCCCATTCAAAAACTGGGTAATTAGGAAATCCAAAAATAACCTTACGGGTCCGACAATCTAAGGAGGCATAGCATGAAAGAAACCAATTCATCCCCAAGATAACATCAAAATATAGCACGTCTAATTCAATCAAATCCACCAAATTTTCCCTTCCACCAACAGACACCACACAAACCCTATAGACCCTTCTAGAAACAACCAATTCACCCATGAGGTAGAAATAGAAAAGGGTTAGAAATATACTCAGGACTAAAATCAAAATGCACGACCAGAAATGGGGTCACATAGAAAAGGGTAGACCCAAGAAAAGTAAATGTACACATTAAGAAAGAAGTGTTTTAACATACCAATGATGACATCCAGAAATGACTCGAATTCCTAACAGGTAGTAAGAGCATATAAACGATTCCGATAAGGTTCATTTCTAAAAGTGGCATCCTTTGGTACAAAAGCTGAAGAAGTAGCAATAGGGACTTTATTAGCTCCAGAAGAAAATCTAAAAGGGCAATCTCACTGCATATATGACCAATCTAACAACAACTAAAACACCTATTCCTTCCCTTCTCGCATTGACCATGGTGCAACTGACTAAAGAATCTGTAAGAAGGATAGGATGGAGCTGACTAGGCCCTTTAGCTTGATACTGGGCACCATGTGCCCTATAACTATCACCACTCTAAAAATGACGATCTCTGAATGGCTTCAAATAAGGTGCACTAGCTGTTAAATATGATCCTGAGTTGCCCCACTTCTTCTTAGACTATTTCCTACAATCTCTACCACTCTACTGTTGACCTCTACCCTGATCCAAATATCAAAAATTTTTACTCTGCCGCTTCCTTGCCACTACTTGCTTCTTATTTTCCTCTCTAACTTATTACATATAAACACCACTCAAGAGATATCTAGATCCTTGTTTAATAAGGCAAGCTTACTCTTCAAAATCAATTCTTGAGACAAACTGGAAGTGAAATTCCTCATTCCATCCCTCATGCCAGACATTAGCTTAGGAGCATATTGCAACAACTGGTAGAATTCTAAGGCATATTCTTTCTCCACCATCTTTCCTTGATTCAAATTCAAAAACTCCTTAGCTTTTGCCTCCCTCAACTCCTGAGGCAAGACGCGATCCAGAAAGGCACTAGAAAACTCATCCCGTAAGACCACCTTCGCCTCATCATCCCTAGAATGATCCCACTCTTCATATCACTGGTACGCTATATCCTTCAACTGATAAGCAGCAAATTCCATACCCTCTATATCAGTAACATGCATAACTTAGAAGATCTTCTCTATCTCATCTATAAAAGCTTGACGATCCTCCTTAACTTTAGTACCTGTGAAAGTTGGAAGGCTCAACCTTATAAACTAACCAACTCTAGTGGCCTCAGATAAACTCTCAATATTACCAATAGAACTTGTTTGATGTGACTGAGATGTCACCAATTGAGTCAACAGATGAATGGATTGGCAAAACTCAGTATTATTAATATCTCTTTGAGGCAACTGAGTATAAGTTCCACCAGTTGAAGAAGGATCAGTGGATATAGGTGGAACTCTACGGGGTCAATCAAAAGCAGTGACCCTTAACCGAGTTTGCACCCCATAAGTTGGATGGGATCCAACGACATTGTCCTCAAACGGTTGAGTTTCCATGACCTTCAAATCATCGAGGAAACATGATCTGAAAGGTGAATAAATGGGACTTAGAGAAAACCAAGACCTGAGACTCTATAGCGCAAAAATAAGGCAATAAGAAAGAGAAGCATTCCTAAATGTCTCGTAGCCTCTCCCTTATAAGTGTGGCGTGCTACACACCCATTAAAGAGACTCTACTTGACATGGCACTGTGGACACTTAATTGACCATCAACCTAGGCTCTAATACCAACTTTGTCATGACCCAAACCTAGGCATAGCCATGACGGGCATCTCAAGTCCATCGCAGACCAGAGACCACCCCTTTGCCAAGCCAACTGGAACATAATATAATATAACAGTGAATTTCCAAACATAAAATAAGATAGATGAATATTAATCAGAGTCAAAGAAGTCTAAGAGTTCACCAACCAATTCTTATGTCCACAGTACTGTTCAACAAAGACTCTAAAAAAATTAAAGATTGACTGGCTGGAATATTCCCCCGACCATAGCTAAAAATAAGTCCAAAGAAAGAGTCATAACATATGAGAACTCAAAGCAATAAATGGTGTCTTCCAAAGGATAAGAGCTCAATACTTTAATGTGACTCATGAGATGTCCCATGATCACCTAATCACTAGGCAAAGAGAGTAGAAGTATGGCCAATTCCTACATCGTGTGGGGATACGGTGTCTAAAGATGCTTAGCGATTGGAGAGATAGCACGTAACTCAGGGATAAAGAATAAATTAATGCCATGAAACATAATACAGAACCCATTAAAACTAGTGCACAACATCATATGCTCTACATACATACATACATATATATCAAATGTCGGGAAAGAGAGCATGGCTTAGCGTGAATTATAAAGATCTTAATCGGGATTGTATATCATAATCGTCATAATAAGGGAACCCATAGGCTACATGGGCCCAACTCTCTCCTATATAGAAGGTCCTCAGTGCGTATAGTTGCACGAACCAGAGGATAATCATATGTACATATGCCTTACAGGGGACTCGAACCTCCCATCATATATCAAGGTGACTTAAGCACTGAATCATGTGATATGTGGGACTCAAACCTCCGAATCATATAAAGAGGGGACTCAAACTACTCGATCATTTATACCCCCGCGGTGGAATCCATGATTTTCAATATTGTCCCTCAGGACCTCCATTTTCATGGCTCGATCACACAACCCTACTTTAAGCCTAATTAAAATTATTTAGAACATATTCCCATTAATTGAACCAATTAATTCATTAAAGCATCCCATTGGTATCATCATACCACCCCACTTGTAAGTTCATTATCATGCCATAACTATTAACTATCTCACAGGAATTTGTGACCCCTTATGTTCAATTATTTAGTCATACGAGGAAAATATAATTCCCAAAGTTCAATAAATTTCATTAGCCTTTTATGCCATGTAATAGTATTAAGTGCAAAAGTTCAGTCATATAATAAAACCACCATCTTCAATATCAATTTCACCATTTGGGATGAGGGAACACAATTTCCAAAACCATATGTTAAACCAAATCATTAACTTGGGGAAAACCATGACCCCTAGTTTATTCTCCATACCCATGTACACCATAAGTTGAAAAATCATAAGTAAAGCATGAGCGATCATATGTAATCCATGGGAAACATTGTTCAAAATCAAATATTCAAAATCCTCAACCCTTGTTCCAAAACCCACATCAAAACCACATGAATAATAAATAGATATCATGCTATAAAGAAATTACAAATATAGGGAAAGAGGTACACACATTAGACACATAAGAATTGAAAAGAAATTTGGTGCTCGAGACCCAAAAGATGAATGTACGTTGAAATCCTTAGGCTCCCTTGGGGTTTTAAGTTTTTAAGTGGAATTATGGATCTTAATCTCTTAAAATTGAAAGAAACACTCCATATCATGGTTAAGGGTCATACATAGGTGAAAAGACCCTAATACCCTTCATCCTAAATAAATAAAACAGCATTGCATAAAGTTTTACATAGGTCCATGGAGCGAACCTTATCACAGAGGGTAACCTCCATGCCATAGACCCTAACACATAGATTATCCTCTATGTCACGGACCCTAATGCAGAGTCTATCCTCTATGACACGGGAATTTTGTAGAGGCTTACTGCCTCTGGGGTCCAAAACCACCTCGAACCCCATCCAAAAATTCCAAAAATCTTTTGGGACATCCTTTTAACATACCTATACATAATTTGAATCAAAGATTGATGTTTTGAATATGAGAGGGCCAAAAATAAAAGTCTCAAAATTTTGAGGGTGTTACAGTAAGGCTCTAACCAATCTATACCCAAAATAACATCAAAATCAACCATATCTAAGACAAGCAAATCTACCAAAGTTTTACGTCTAATAAAAGTCACAACACAAGATCGCTACACCTGATCCACCACTAAAGAATCTCCAATTGGGGTAGATACTAAAATAGGCATGGAAAGAGGCTCACAAACAGAATCAATGTCTGAAGTAAAATATGCAAACACATAGGAAAGTCAATCCTAAATCTAATAACATAGATGCAGATATGAAAAAACTAGGAAGATTCCACAGGCATCGAAAAGGAATATTAAACCTCACTAATTTTTAACGCTTGAACCATGATATGAAATAAGTCGATAAAGTCTAAATCCAATTTCTAAAATAAAAAAGCGGTAAATGCGCAATATGTGACCCACCTGACAACCTTATTCTGCATAGTATCTCGTTAGACAACTATTATGTTTAGGCAAAAGTCTCTGATAAAAAAAAGAAGGCATCTTTTAAGATAGAGTCTTGACGGTTACGGTGGCAAGTGGGGAAGAGATCAATCCGCTTTTAGCGGCTAAGAGAAATCATTCTCTTCTTGTGATAACAACATCGAAAGCCTCTGCCTCTAGTATGGAGGATATAGCATGGCACTGCCTAAGTAGCCTCACAACCAATACTGCCGGCACTACTACCTCTACCTCACGCACCTCTAGTACAACCTCTACCTCTCACATCTGAAATAGGAGTAGCTCTGAACATATGATGGGGATAGTCCTTAGCCAAATGTCCAGTTTCATCACACACATAGGAAACTCTATGGCCCAACTTAATAGGAGGAGGTATGGCTAGACCAAAATATCCACCCCGAACTTCTAAAACAGAAGATCCACTACCTGAGCTCTGCAAGGCTGCTTGTGCTGGTCCACCATGATATCTATTAAAACCTCTAAAATCCCTACCTCAAGAAGTGTGACCTCTAAACTCTCCTAAACAATGCACCTTCTTGGTACCTTCCTGAGATGCTTAAACAACACCATCAGTCATCTTATTATGGTCCAATATACTCTGAAATGATGCTTTAAACACTACCATCTGAGATGTAGCTAACTGAAGAGAAACATCCAACCCCTTTATGAACTTTTGAATCTTCTCTGATTTGGTGGCAATGCTAGCATAGGAATACCTATACAAGGTATGAAAGTATTCCTCATACTCTACAATTGTCATGGATCCTTGACCCAGGTGATCAAACTCATATCTCATCCGATCCCCCAGACTGTAAGGCACGAATATCTCTAAAAAGGACTTAGCAAATTGATCCCAAAATATCTTAAGAGAATCAATAGGTCTGCACCCAACAAGTGACCTCTACTAATATCTAGAGATATCCCTCATCCGATAAGTAGTATACACAATACCTTTTGACTCAATTGAACCCAGGTTGTGCAAGTTCTTAGGAAAGTCAATCAAAAATTCATAGGAATCATCGGCCATGACACCACTGAACCTAGAAGGACCTAAATAAGTGAATATCTTTAAACCTCTTCTGATCCTCATAAGACCTAATTGTACTTGCAATAAGAAGAAACATGGTGAATCTAGAAAGCTGAGATTCCACCTAGGGAGGTAACATAGAAAAAACTAAAATCTTGATCTTAGAATACCATACTCAAATACAGGTGCTAAAGGAGGAATAATACTTGGAGTCTGTGGAGTATAGAAAGCAGAAAAAGATACCACTGGAGGATCCATACTCAGGGCTAGAGGAGCACCATAAGTAGATTCTAGCATAGACGGACGTACAATACTTAGAGTTGGATAAACACCAAACGAACTTAAAGGAGTTCCCTATAAATGGGTCAACAAGCAAATCAATAACCCCTCCAAGAATGATAGAAGAACTTGGTGGAACCAAAGTAGGACCCACATCTCAAATATGCTCAACAAGAGACTCAAGAGATAGTACCCTATCACTACTCTTAGACGGAGCATATCCACGTTCCCATCCATTACCTCAAGCCCATCCATGACTCATAACTCGCCTTCTAGAATGGGCTCTCTTCTCGAATGAAGTCTTCGCATGTCTAAACTTATGAGATCTAGGTATCACCATTGGTGTAGAAAAGAGTAAAATATGACTTCAAATACAAGGTATGAAGGAAATTCGCATATAAGGAAAAAATAAGGGAAATTTCCTAAAGATATCTTATATCCTCTTAAAGATAGATACAAACGTCTATGCACCGATTCGCGAGACTCTATTAGACACCTCATTTTTACACTATTGATACTAATGAACCTGGTGGTCTGATAAAAATTTATCACGACACAAAAATTAAGGGTTATGATGGCACTCATCGCGGAAAGCCTTGACAAGTAAAACTATCACATAAACCGCTATAAAAGGGAAAACAATAGGAATAACCCAAACTAAAGCTTCTAGAGTGAAACCAAACCACAAAATATAATAGAAGCAGAAGAACTTAACCAAATGATAATATGACATAATCACAAAACTTGGTATCATAATTTAAGAAATGACTAGTACAACTCAAGAACAAAAATATGTAGATATACAAAATAGGGACAACTTTGGCTCTGAATGCAAAATAAAGACATATTCTAAATAAAGAAAGGCTGTATTAGACTCTAGGAGCAAGAATCCAACCGCTAGCTCGAATAGCTTCAAAGTATTGCTCGAAGTCAACCACCGTAAAGCACACTCAAACTTGGATTTGCACCGAAAGGGTGCAGTAGGGGTGCGTATTGTCCACTTGTACTCAGTAGGTATCATAGGCTAACTGAGCAAAGTAGAAAATAAAGTATAAAAAATACACACTAAGGGAATGTCACCTACAATTAGAAAATGTCCCAAACAGTAGCCCATAGTATCTCCACTAATAGTTCTATAATATTCACACACACCATAGTAATATGAGAGAGAAATACAAGTATACATATATCACTTACAAATACGAAGGAAGAAATACACAAAGATAGGTATCACATCAAGGAAAGATAATACATCATAGAAAAATACAAAGTAAATACAAATGCAATAGAGATGATGATGATATTTGAGGTTGTCGCACAACCTGCATATACACCTAGGGAGATAAATATTCCTAACGTAGGACCCATGAGGGGTTCGTCTACCAGTATACAATCAATATCAAATACCATTAACTCCTCTCCGACGCATCCATCATAGAGAGTTTCAAAGATGTTACATTTTCTATCAGGAAAAGCCAGTATTTCTAGTATTTCTATAGTGATACCAATGTTTTATGAATGTGTATGATATGAGGATGTAATATTCAAAACTAACCAAAATGAGTATGCAAATATTCAACCAATATACCAATCAAGTGAACCAATAATCCACTCAACATTTCCAACCTTCCAAGAATGTCAGCATAACCATATACCAAGAGAGTATAGTACATCAAATACACCATTGACACTAAATTAGGATTTTTCATTATATAAGACATAATTAATTTCACGTATACAAAGGCAACAACATCACATAAGAGCCCATATGGTCACACATAACAAGTAATTACCCAACAAGCACCAAGTACATCAGTATATAGGCCCTCACACGAGCACAACACAATAGTTATAGCCATTTTCATGATTAGTTCCCACACCCTTAACATGATTTTGTATCACCATTCACTACCCAGCCCAGTCCGAAGAAAGTTAAGCCATAACCTACCTCAAATGCCAAAAATTGACTTGCAATCTTTCACTCAAAAACCTTACTCCTCTCGAATAAACTCGAAATCTACTAAAACTTTGAAATATTGAATCTATGCATCAAAGGAAAGGTAATGATACCCATATTACCTAATTTCAAGTCGGGGTCAAAACGAACCGCGACAATGGATTTTCAAAAAAGAAGGAAAAAATCATAATTTTATCTTTAAAATATATTTCCATATTTTTAGGAGCCTATATCTAAAAACCCAACAAAAAATGAGGTCCAAATTGATGAAAAACCATGTTTAAGCCCTATCGACAAAATCCCCAAAAATTCTTTTTGAAATTAAGAATTTGAAGTTATTTTAAAGATGAAATTGGAAAAAAGCTGATAATTATAAGATAGAAACTTACCCAAGTAAAAATGAGTTTAAAACAGGATTTGAATCGAATAAATACAAGTCTTAGGACTTCCGATCGAAAATTCCCAATTTTCCACTTTAATCCACGTTAAAACAAGAATTAGATGTTAAATTGGAGTAAAGTAGTTGAAATGGTGTTTAGAAGCTTACCCTCGCTTAGAAATGGAATAAATTGCTCTAACTTCTGAAACCCTAAGTTTTAAGTCTCAAAATAGGGGAAAATGCAAAACATGGGTGTATATAGGGTCCAAGTCTCTGCGGACCCCTCGAGATTCATCCAGAATCCCGTGAACGTAAATAAAATATGCTACCCTATCAAATTCGATGCTTCGAACTCAATGGCGATATAAGATTTTTGAAAAATCATTGTTTTTAGAAATTGACCCTAAAATTCAATTTCACAACTTTCATAAATATGGGTCAAAATGAGATTTAAAATCCATAAAACCACATCAACCATGCTACCAACCTAAAATCAATGTTTCGAATCTACTGGCACAATCTCTTTTGCCATCCGACACACAGATTAATAAATGTTGATTGAAGTCAACTATAAGACTCTCAAAGCCACCAAAAACCATAATTTCACATAAATCACATTAAAATGCATCGAAAACCATGCCAATTATTTCCATACTCCAAAAATAATACAAAGCAACCACAAAGAGGGATAAAATAGTAAAATCATATAAAAATGAATATTTCACAAAAATTATCAAAAAATCAGGCTGTACAAGATGAGTGATTTGTTGGAACAAATCAAAACAATCTTGACAGTCATATGTTGGAATAACTATTATGATTTCATCCAACAGATGACCCATCTGTTGCAATAAATGAGTTATTTGTTGGAATAATTGTTATGTCTTTTCAAACAAATGAGTCATTTATTATAATGAGTGAGTCATTTATTGAAAAAATCAAATCAATAGTAAAATTTATCAATATTAACAATATTTTTACCACATACATACATACATATATAAACAAGAACACCAAAAATAATATCATTATTTATCAATGCACCAATATCAATATTTACCAATACACCAACACCAACAATACCAACATTCACCAATACATCAACACCAACAACAACATAAATAAATCAATACCACCAACACCAAGACCATCACACACCAACATTTGCTAATACATCAAGATCTACAATATCAACATTTACCAATATCTATAAAAACAACAATACAATACAAACAAAACCAACAACATCAATATATATTGATACACCAACACCAACACCAACACCAACACCAACACCAACACCAGGAGCATTTACTAACACTTACAAATACAAAAACATTAACTCACACCCAACACCACCAATAACAAAAACTCTAAAAAATACAATAAACACCAATAAATCAAACACTTAAACCAACTAAACCAATAATTGTTTGATTTAGTCACAATAGCTGTCTCCAAAAGAATTAAAATTCAGGTTTCACTATTTTTACAATAATGTTCGAGAACACAAACTACAACAACAACAAAAAATCCCATTTCACTTAGAAAATATACCCTATTTACATCTAGAACCATATTAAAAGAAGAAATACCATAAATTAGATTTTTTTTGAGTTTTTATTTAATTTTTAAGCATCATGTACTAAAATTGTTAACACATACTAAAATGAAGGTAAATCGAGTTCTCTTTTCTTCATAACTAAAAAACCCTAAGTTTTTTGAAAACCCAAATAAAGAGAAGCCTTCACTAGTGAAGAGAGAGAAATTGACAGTTAAAAGTTAAAAAGAAATGATGAAGAACTCAAAACTATTATTGCCTAAGGTTAAAATTCACTAGAGATTAAAGATTGCATTGATTTGTTGTCGATGATTTGCAGTAGATATTGGGTGGTTTCTTTTGAGAGAAAGAGAGAGAGAGAATTGAGATATTTAAGTAGAGAGAGAGGGGTGTTGTGATTTTTGAAAAACTAATTTTATTAAAAATATAGTTGTGGCTTGATTTGTATTTTTAAAAAGATTGATAAGTTTTAAAATTTTTAATTGATTCCTCATTAACTTAATTATTTTTAAGTGGCTTTGACCCTTAAGATTGGTCAAGCGTCACCAATATTTAAAACCAAACTTTGATGACACTTTTTTTTAATTTTTTGTAGCAACATAATGGAGGTTTTCACTCCATATAGATTGATTCAAATCTAATAGTATTACTTATGTCACAACCCAAAAACACGGGTCATGATGGCCCTTATTATTCCTACGCCTTGAAAAGTAAGTCAATCACCTAAACTAATACGAAAGAGAAAACAACACCAAAATCCCTAGGTAGGACTTCTAGAATAAAGTCAAACCATACTTATGATAACACCCAAACTATGCCTCCTTAGAAATATAAAGCGATCGTTATCAAAATATAGTAACCTAACTAGGTTGGGGTAAATCCCATAGGGAATACATTAGATATCTTGCTTGAATTTATTGAAATCACTAGGCAGTGTAGAAAAGTTAAAAGGGGGGATTTGTAGTAACTAGCAAGAAATAATAAGAATTGGACGCTTTTAGTTGTAAACAATCTAAGAAGAGCACTAGGCTTGTGTTCCCCTTGGCTTTTAACTTCGTAGAATTATCGTGCATTGTTGAACTATTCCAATACCTTGCATGCAAAATCTGATAAATTATGTTCCATCAACTATCTTTGGGACTCATTGATTTATTATAGTCGGGATCTTAATGTTGTCCACTGCTAAGAAAATCAATAAGAATTAAGAAAACCTAATACATTCAAGAATCTTTATTTAGAAAATTTTAGTACTTCCTCTACTTTTCTGATCTGCTAGGGTTCCCATAATCCTCGATAAGGGAATTAGTTGCTCTCCTA
Organism: Capsicum baccatum var. pendulum; assembly: GCA_030864225.1. Taxonomy (NCBI): domain Eukaryota; kingdom Viridiplantae; phylum Streptophyta; class Magnoliopsida; order Solanales; family Solanaceae; genus Capsicum; species Capsicum baccatum. Next base: position 111,994,257 of record CM061555.1, on the reverse strand, counting down.
TATCTTGTTTGATAATGATCAGCTAACAACAAGGAATAGGTACCTGGGTCTTCATGAATTCAGTACAACTATCACATGTCTGTGCAGTTTTCTCAGTTAGTGTAACAAACTACACAACTGAGTTGTTTACTTATCAAGGCACCTAGCCAAACCAATATATAACCCTAATCATTATCCTACTATAAATAAAAAAGAATGATTCTCAATTTAATAGTTTTTGCAATTTGAGTATTTAAAGAAGAAATAGGTGAAAGCTCAATATTTGTCAAGTTCCATGTTTTTGTGTGCTGAAAGAGTAATTATTCTTGAGTCAAGTCTTGGTCTGTAATTGAATTACTTATCTTATAAGAGTAATGCTTTTCTTGTGTCTTTTACGTGCATAGGTAGAGTTACCTGAGTTGATATTGGTTAGAGTTAATCAATACTGAGAGGAGGTCTTGGAAGAGTTATCAAGGTGAGTTTATAATAGAGTTACTACAAATTAGTGGATCTTAGAGATAAGCTCTGATGGAGTCGGTAATCATGAGCTTGATTATAGTGAATTATTGAGTGCTAATGAAGGCAAGTCATGGTTTTTACTCTCTTGATATAGGAGGTTTCCACGTTAACCCATTCTGTTCTTACTTTCCTGCAAAGTTTTATTTCCTTACTATTTTACTACTTTATTGCTTGTGTCTGACTATAAGGGGCCTGGTCCCTTATAAGTTGGTGCAACTCCCCACTCCACACATGATTAATTAATTGGTATTAAAGAAAGGACATTCTAAAAGGTTCATACCTAGAGTGAGCTATTGATCATAGTTTCTCCACCTAATCTAGAAGAAGGGCAATCTACCACTAGACCACCCCAATTTAATGGGAAGTGCTATGGGTGGTACAAAACCAGGATGCGTGACTTTATTATGTCTTAGGATAGTGAGCTGATAGATGTAATGCTTGGTGGTCCTCATGTTCCTGTTAGAGAGGTGATAACGCTCAATCTACAACTCTCGTGGGAGTGTAAAACGGTCGTTAGCAAATATAGAACCCAACTGGGTTGGGTATCGATCCCACAGGGAATAGCTTGGTCAACAAGTAAGCAACGATTACTAGACTTTTAGTGCAAGTCTCGTAAGAAGGGGGGATTGTAAAGTGTAACCAAAAGTATTAATGTAAAAACTGAAAATAGCAACGTAAAAAGAAAGAATGTTTAGTAGGTTGTAAACAATGAGAATTGAGGAGTTGGGGTTATGTCCACCTTCTCAGTTATACGTCTCTATTGGCTATGAGTGTGTAGAATTCAGACATGTATGTGCTTATAGAGAATTGTATTCGATGGTAAATCCAGGCGTCTTTCGACCTATTCGAGGATTATTTCACTTTAACTCTTTTGATCTTAAAGCGTGTCTAACGGTACGAATTCTCTAAGAGGTTAATCCAGTTACGGCACTAACTGTTTAATAGGGGATGGGACCCTACTACCTTGACACTATCTCTTTTCCAGACAAATAACCTTTCTTTCGAACAAGTTAAGTGTTATACTGGTGTATTCTTGCGTTTGCAACCGCAAAGAATTTAGATTAAGATGAAGAGAATAATGATATAAGCAGCATACGTGTCACGAACTCACAAACTCATAGTAATAGATAGTATCTCATTCGGTTTCCATAACCCCAACAGAGAAGTTTAGTTCCCATGAATGCAAAGGAGATCACGATTGACATTGTTATTATACCACAATAATGATTAATTTCGTGTAGCACAAGAGTGGTAGGTGTTTAGGCGTGAATTCCTAGGCAAAGTAACGATTCTCTTATTGCGGAAATTAAGAATAGATGAATAGAAGAAGAAAAATAGAATTAATGGAAAGATTAGAACTGTTGGAAGAGTAGAAAAGATTAATAGTTGAAGAATGTATATTTGAATGATGAATTAAAAATCTCTATCATGATAGGGTATTTATAATACCCATATCCTAATCCTACTAAGCTAATGAAATATCTAACCAAATCCTACTAAGCTAATGAAATACTTAACCTAATTGTACTAGGTTAATGTATCATTATCCAAATCCAATTAAACTAATGAAATACATAACCCAATTGTACTAGGTTAATGTATCATTATCCTAATCCAAATAATTTACTGCAAGTCCCCAAAGTCTTCAGAAATGATGTTTTAGCCCGGGACAGATTTTCCCTGCATCACTTATGGTCCTTAGGCGTCCAAGCTTGGATTTTCTCCTTTCGTGAAGCTTTCTTTGGCGTCACATTATCCATGAAATGCTGAATTTTGCATTATTTATACCTGAAACTTTGCTAATCATGTTCGTTAGCTCACTTACAGGAAAAAGGACTAAAAGTGCATGAAATATATAATTTGTTCTCAAAACTAGGCTAAAATATGGGCAAAATATATTGATATAGGCGCGTAATATCGCCTATCATCAACACCCCACACTTGAAGCTTTGTTCGTCCTCGAACAAAATATCATGTCCCTCTCAACATTACTTTAGGTTTCACAGCAACAACACAAAATATTCGTCAAGACAGGCACAACAATTATCAACAAAGAGTAGTTTTTCGATCATTAGTAGAAACAGGTTAACCTCTAGTATAGACTCGTGATGGTGGTCAACTCATATTCAAAAGTTAAGGCACAAGGAATCATATACAACTACCCAAAACTCATCAACCATGTGTGTATCACAATATATTACCCATAATCACTCACAAGTATAGCATATTTTTCAAACATGGGTATCAAAATATCCTTGCTCTCGCTCTCACAAAGAATTCATATGCAGCAACTGATGACCATATGCTTGCCCTTAGTGTAATACACCACTAAATGTCAGAATGCTAAGCTTAGGATCATGTAGGTCTTTTGATGGTTTTAATGTAGGCTAAGGGACGGGTAGGACTATTTTGGCCAGAAATAGTGACTATGTTCCTAAGCGCTTTAATACATCACATTATATTATTAACATTTTTCTTTCAACCTTTCTTCTTTCTTTTATTCTACCACCCTTGTTCTCCTCTTTTGTTTTTCAATTTTAAGCATAACTCACTTTTCAACTTTCTTTTCCTTTTTTCTTTTCATAACATACCTCTTATGATAGCACTTTCTTTTTCATAACGCATTCAAGCACCAATGCAATTTAAAGCATCATACTCACCCAATTTCCTCTTATTTTGTCACATGACTTTATACGTTAAAGCACTTAGGAATTTGGATCAAATTACGGTCTTGAAAAAAATGGATTAGGCTTTCATATGAGGTTTGTCAAAGAAGTAGGCTAAAGGCTCAAAAGGGTTTAACTAGGATGATGTCCACGGGTAGGTAAAATGAAGGTAAACATGTATAGGTTGCAAAATAAATGCCTAAGTCATCTCCTTAAACTTACACTCCTTATTTTCGCTTTGCATACATACCAGGCAAGTTCTAGCATCAGCTACAAACACAGAATATACTATTAATCTCACACACACAAGGCACATGGTCGACTTTATTGGAAGTAGTATAGACTCTCGACCCAACAAGTGAAGGAATTGAACCACACAATATCACATAGTGAGTCACAATTAGAGCCTAAACATCTCAATAGTCATGATGTTAGCACAAACTCTTGTTATAATCTCATGCTGCCTATTAGAATAATTTCATGCGAAGCTAAGTAAAAAAAATTACTACTAAAAAAACTTAACTTAAACTAAAAAACACACACAAAAATGAAACAAATAAAACAAAGTAAACAAAGTGAACAAACAAAGTGAACAAACATAGATGCGGTAGAGAAGTATAGCATGCAATACCGCCACCCCACACTTAAACGGGATACTGCCCTCAGTGGAAAGTAAATACGAAGAACCTGGTCAGTCGGACTCTTCCTCAATGTCGGGGGTCATACCCCTTTCATCGGAATCATCATAAGAGTCGTCGTCAGAGTTCTCCTCCACGTCGGAATCTGGCAAGCGTCGATCATCATCGGTCGGCACATCATCGTCTAAAGGTTCCTCAAAGTATGTGCCTACTCCACACATCTCCCGTGCATGCATATTCATTGGATAGTCATGGTCCAGGTGTTGGTGCTCTGCAGCAGTTGGAACACGACCTCCACTCATCATTGTGAACCGTGTCATTCCATAAAGATGACGGAAGAAACTCTCATCTCGAGCATGTCTCTCCGCAGTAGTAAGGTTGACACCATGTGTTGTTTCAGCATCTTTGACCTTTGTGAGGTCAAACTTCTTCGGGTTATATGGGAGTTTGTGATCAGCTGGTTCCTCTTCGATATCCTCCTTCCGCAAAATTGCTGTCAACAGATTACCAAAAGTGAAGTGGCACCTCTTGTGTAGTCTGGCCTTCCGCATTGTAGAGCGAATGATTTCTCCAATGTTGATAGGGACATTCATCATCAATGCATAGACCAAACACACTCTATCTCTTGTTATTTTGGTGTATTGAGTCCCAGGAATAAGGCATGAGTTGATGATGCGCAACCAGATTCTTGCTTCCCTATTCAAAGGAGCATAGGGAAAGGTGTTGTGTCGTTCGGTGTCTTGGTGTCTGCTCCACCTTGCCATGGATCGACTTCCACAAAGTGTGTGTCGAATTTCTCTATAAGGAGGTCTGCTGTACAGATCTTTGAATGGTGCTGGATCGACCGAAGGTAAGCCAAGAAAGGAGTTGATCAAATCTGCGTTGAGCTGTAAAACTTGGCCCCGAATCTTGACTTCGCTGCCTGTGGTTTTCGGCGACCAGTTGGTGTAAAATTCTCTTGTCAAATCAAGATTACATTCTCCCATGTCGCGGAAGATGAAATCCAGATTCAATGCCATGATTTTTGCCAACATACGCAGTTCCTTCTTCGCTAGGCTGTCCTTGTTGATCAAGTCGACATGAACATATTTGCTTTCCTTGTTGTTCCTATACCATTCTTTGGCTTCCTCCTCAAGAACCCATTTTATTCCAAACATTCGGTGGGGTAATTGCATTGAGGATGATTCTCCTTGGTCCTTGCAACCTCTCTTCTTGCCCTTTTGGAATGTGGTAGCCTTATCTTGTCTCGCTTTAGGTGCCATTGTTCCTGAGATTTAAACGATATTTCATGTTAGCATCAACTCAATGGAAACAATCTATAAACAAGCCATCAGGGTACCACCCCACACTTAGGTTCGTTGATACAAATCAATGAAGTGAAAGTGGTCGATTACTTAGAATTCGTCGACATACGTTTAAGGAGCTATATTCCGACAAGAAAATCAGTGATGTATCACTTCTTGCAACCTTTGCAATACGTTCATGGTAGGTAAATCAAGACTACTACATAGGGGTTTCATCATGGTATAGATTCTATCAACAATTACAACTTCCTATGTCGGTAGGCAACTATAAGTCTTATCCTGATTAACAGGATAGCCTAACATGTAGGTATACAAGTGACAAGACTATGCAATGTTCATAACCATAGCAATTCCGCAAAGAGTATGACACTGTAATTAAAACCAAATTCAAGTCGAAAACAAGTTAAGATTATCCTAACGTACATGTTCACTCACATGGTTGTGCATCAACTATTCAAACACTTTAACATCACCAATATTTCTTCAAGATGTAGCAATTCATGATAGACATAGCAACGTAGTACTTACAAGAAATAGATGAAGAATAAAAGAGTACTTACGTGATTGAAGCCTTTGGAGATATTTCTTGTGAATTGAAAGAGCAAAAAGAGAAATTTCGAGATGATTTGGAGTGGATGTGCGGCGCCTTTAGGTCAAGTTTCAATGTGTTTATGTTTCAAGACTAAGTCCCCTTTATATAGGAAAAGAATGGGTCGGGTTTTGACCCATTTAAAATCAGTTTTGGAGACAAAAAGGGACCATAGGCGGCGCCTTTAGCTTTGCCTATGCATGGTATAGGCGGCGCCTAATGCAAAGCATAAGCTAGCATAGGCGGTGCCTAGTGTAATGCATAAAGGGACCATAGGCGGTGCCTAGTGCATGGCATATGAGATTCTGAGACCAAATGCTTTTGCATAGGCGGCGCCTATGCTATAGCATACTTGAGCATGGGCGGCGCCTATGTCTTTGCACACTAGATTTCGAGACCTTAGGCTATAGTATAGGCGTTGCCTTGTTCGTGGCCTAGTTTTACCTAGTCCCAGCCTTGCTCGATGCCTATTTTGTCATGAGCAATGCTCAATCCATAGCCTTATGCATCTTTATTCCAAACTTACCACCTTTACCATACACTACGTCCAAATCGTTATTTGAAACCAATCTCCTCGTTGAATACCTCTTGCACCTATATTTGCTCAAAACCAATGAAAACAATTAGTACGATGGGTTGCCTCCCACCAAGCGCCTTGGTTTTGGTCGTGGCACGACTCTTATTTTTGGATTTTCATTTATCAAATGCAAAACACATGCTAAAGAAATGAAAAACGATAAACGATGGGTTGCCTCCCATCTAGCGCCTTATTTATTGTCGTGGCTCGACCTAGTTACCTCGAGTACTTAGACTTCGTCGAGGTAAGTGATGGACATATAATTCATCGAGTCAAGAGGACCGATATAAGGTTTAACACATTGACCATTCACCTTAAAGACAACACTATTATTGTCTTCCAATTCAACTACTCTAGAAGAGTAGACATGGATAACTTTGTATGGACCAGACCACTTAGACTTTAACTTACCTGGGAACAGCTTCAATCTAGAGTTGAAGAGAAGCACCATATCATCCTTTTGAAAGTTTCGTCGAACAATCCGCTGATCATGATACTTCTTCATCCGCTCCTTGTATAGGTCTGACCTTTCATATGCATGAAGACAGAACTCATCTAATTCGTTCAGCTGCTCCAACCTCAGATTCATCGCATCATCCCAATTCAAATTCAGTTGCTTCAATGCCCACAATGCCTTATGTTCGAGCTCGATGGGTAAGTGACAAGCCTTCCCATAAACTATTTGATAAGGAGACATGCCAATGGGTGTTTTGAATGCAGTCCTATACGCCCATAGTGCATCATCTAGCTTCCGAGACCAATCCTTCCTATTAGCATTGACCGTCTTCGCAAGGATTTGCTTGATCTCCCAATTGGAAACCTCTACTGGTCCACTAGTTTGTGGGTGATAAGGCGTGGCTACCTTATGTTGCTTGACACCATACTTAGCCAACACGAATTTGAATAGCTTATTGAAAAAGTGAGATCCTCCATCACTTATGATAGTACATGGTACTCCAAAGCGAGAGAAGATATTCTTCTTTAAGAACGCTACAACACGCTTTCCTTCGTTGTCAGCCAACACTACAACTTCAACCCATTTTGAGACGTAATCTCCAGCAACTAAGATGTACTTCATTCCAAATGAATTCACGAATGGACCCATGAAATCAATACCCCATACATCAAAGAGTTCTACCTCAAGAATTTTGGACATGGTCATCTCATGGTGTTTCGAAATAGCACCTTGACGCTGGCATTGGTCGCACCTTCTAACAAAGTCATAGGCATCTCTAAATATCGAAAGCCAATAGTAACCACTTTGCAATACTTTTCTTTCCGTCCGATTGCCTGCATGATGTCCTCCAACTTGGGAAGTGTGGCATGCTTCCAAAATATTAGGCACCTCTACATGGGATATACATCGTCGAATAATACCATCCGCACATCGTCGAAACAAATATGGCTCATCCCAATAGTAGTGTTGTACGTCATGCATAAACTTCCTCCTTTGGTGGTAAGATAAATTGGCAGGTATCACATTACTCACCACGAAATTTGCAAAGTCGGCATACCATGGTAATTTTTCCATTGTTGTTGCTAATATCTCCTCGTCAGGGAATGCATTATCAATCTGAATTTCAGGTTGCGCCACATGCTCATTCTCGAGTCTAGATAGGTGGTCGGCCACTTGGTTCTCGCAACCTCTTCTATCTTTGACCTCGAAATCGAACTCTTGCAGCAGCAATACCCATCGAATTAATCTTGGTTTTTCATCCTTCTTTGTCATTAGATACCTAAGAGCTGCATGGTCTGTGTGAACGATCATCTTAGTACCCAATAGATAGGCACGAAACTTCTCAAACGCATACACAACCGCTAGGAGCTCTTGTTCTATCACAGTGTAGTTCCTTTGGGCTTCATTTAGGACCTTACTCGCATAGTAGATAGGATGAAATAATTTCTCCTTTCTTTGACCAAGCACAGCTCCAACGGCTATACCACTAGCATCACACATGACTTCGAACGGGAGAGACCAATCTGGTGCTACCATGATAAGGGCTTCAATGAGTTTTCCTTTGAGGCATTCGAATTACTTTAAGCAATCTTCATTAAAGTCAAACTTCGCATCTTTCTCCAAGAGTTTGCACAATGGACTAGCAATTTTGGAGAAGTCTTTGATGAACCGATGATAGAAACCTGCATGGCCGAGAAAACTACGAACTCCCTTCACCGAAATTGGAGGCGGTAGCTTCTCAATAACCTCTATTTTTGCTCGATCAACATCAATCCCTCTTTCGGAGATCTTGTGCCCATGAACGATACCTTCTTTTACCATGAAGTGGAACTTCTCCCAATTCAGCACTAGGTTGAATTCTACACATCTTTGCAATGCCATGCTTAGGTTTGCCAAGCACGCTTTAAAAGACTCACCAACAACTGAGAAATCGTCCATGAATACCTCCAAAGTGTCTTCAACCATATCAGATAAAATAGATATCATACAACGTTGAAAGGTGGCAGGTGCGTTACATAACCCGAATGGCATACGTTTGAAGGTAAACGTACCATATGGGCATGTAAACGTTGTCTTCTCTTGGTCCTCGGGGGTAATACAAATCTGATTGTAGCCTGAATAACCGTCTAAGAAATAAAACCATCCTTTCCCCGCTAATTGATCTAGCATTTGGTCCATGAATGGCATTGGGAAGTGATCTTTGAGTGTCCAAGAATTCATCTTTCGGTAGTCCATGCATACTCTCCATCCAGTGACGGGTCTGAGTGGAATAAGCTCATTCTTCGCATTCGTGACCACAGTCATGCCTCCTTTATTGGGAACACATTGTACCGGGCTTACCCATGTACTATCAGAGATCGGAAACACAACCCCCGTGTCTAACCACTTGAAAATTTCTTTCTTCACCACTTCTTGCATATGTGGGTTTAGACGTCTTTGATGCTCAATGTTGGGTGTGCAATTCTCTTCAAGCTGAATTTTATGTGTACAAATCCTAGGTGGAATACCAATAATATTCGCAATGGTCCATCCAATGGCTCTAATATACTTTCGTAGAATAGCAATGAGAGCTGCAACTTGTTGCTCACCCAAATCTGCTGCAACAATGACTGGAAGTGTGTTTTCGCTTCCTAGGAATGCATACTTTACATGCCTTGGCAGCTCCTTCAATTCTAATTTGGGTGGCTCTTCAATAGATGACTTAGCTGGTGGTGTGGGTCGATTCTTGAGATCAAGGTCCAGCTTCTTGGAAGCATAGAGATATGTCCCTAATCCTGATAGAGCACCAATAATTTCTTCACAATTTTCAGCATCCTCATTCTCTCCATTCATGAGCACAACCGCCAAAGGGTCATCAATAATTTGCTCTTCTTCAAGTAATTCTTTCTTATCATCAAAGAAAACATCAGCCACTGAAAATACACTCAGATCTTTGGGTTGCTTCATTGATTTGAAAATATCAAAGCGAACTACCTCGTTATTTATTCGGAATGAAAGCTCATTAGCTCTCAAATCAATAAGCACACTTCCTGTAGCAAGGAAAGGGCGCCCCAAGATTATGGGAACTTCTGAGTCTGCCTCACAATCCAAAATAACAAAGTCTGCCGGAAAGATGAATGAAGAAACCTTTACCAATACATCACATAGAATACCAACAGGTCGTTTTACCGACCTATCCTCCATGACAAGCCTCATATTGGTTGGAGTAGGATCACCCAACCCCAACTTCTTGTAGATTGATAATGACATCAAATTGATGCTGGCTCCTAAGTCACATAATGCTTTGGCAAAATTCAAAGATCCAACGGTGCAAGGAATAGTGAAAGCTCCGGGGCTGGCTTTCTTCTGAACTATTGATCGGGTAGAGATTGCACTACAATGATGCACATCTTCTTTCAACTCATAGCTTGCTGCCCGCTTCTTTGTCAAAAGATCCTTCATAAATTTCGCATACCCAGGCATTTGTTCAAGTGCCTCCACCAATGGAACATTAATGGTCAGCTGCTTTAACATAGTCATGAATTTGCTGAACTTCGTGTCATCCGCCACCTTCTTTAATCTTTGGGGAAAAGGTGGTAGTGGGTATGGAATTGTTCTCTCCACGGATTTCTTCTCCTCTTGCTTCCGTTTTTCCACTTTTTCAGGCTGCACGTCGCTGGGTGTGACGTCCTTAATGTCTTCCGTGGACTCCTCTCCTATTGTGTTGTCATCCAAGTCCGCAGCTTTGTCAACCACTTTCTTGCCTTTTGCTGAAGTTTCCAGCACCTTACCACTTCTGGTAGTGATGGCCATGCATGACCCATAATTCCTTGGGTTTTGCACAGTATCGCTAGGTAGAGTGCCGGCCTTTCTTTGATTGAGTGCTGCTGAAAGTTGGCTCAATTGCTGCTCTATTTGCTTGATTGAAGTGGAATGTGAATCAACTAATTATTTCATGGAGGACAAATCATTAGTTACCTCCGTTACTCCCGCGCTTGTTGCTTCCACTCCTTTCAATAATTTAGCCATCATGTCTTCCATACTTCCAAAATTAAATGTGGTGGTGTCACGTCTACCAGGGGGAACGTACAAACCGCTCTTTTCGTTCTTGTTCTTCCAACTACCTTGGTCCTTATTTCCAAATTTATCATAATAGTTCCGACCTTGGTTTCCTTGGGTATTCCCACGGAAACCCCCCTGATTGTTCAAGTAGTTGGCCTCTTCTTCCGAATCAGATTCGTCTCTTCCTTTTGACGCAATAGCTTTCACTTTTTTGGTCTTCTGTGATAGTAAATGCTTTGTAAGAAGATCCATTTGTGTTTTCATATGCGCCATATCTTGATCACGTTCTTCTTCTCTTCTTCTTTGGTCTGCAGTCATGCCAATAGATAAAGTGGGGCTTACTACCTCAGAATCCCTGGTATGCCAAGCTCTACTTTGCTTCGTCATACGATCTAGCATATTGCTTGCTTGACCAAAGGTGGGGTCCATGAAAGATCCTCCAGCTGCATTATCCACCACTGGTTTAGTTATTGATTTCAAGGCTCTATATAATATCTCCATTAGGTGAACATTAGTCATATGATGGTTTGGGCATCTCGCTAGCTTTGTCTTGAACCTCTCCCATGTTTCATGAAGAGCTTCAGTGGAAAACTGACGAAAGTTGCTGATTTCATCTCGCAATGGTACTCTTTTGGATGGCGGAAAGAATCTTTCTAGGAAAGCGTCTGTCAATTGCCTCCAATTTGTAATAGAATCAGGAGTCAACCCATTTAACCATAGAGTTGCCTCCCCAGACAGAGACAATGGGAATAGACGTAATCGAATTGCATTCTGCCCGACACTAGGATTGTCAAACGACTTGCATGTAGAAATAAAGTTGATGAGATGCATATTCGAATCATCACCTGCTAGTCCACCAAATAATCCCTTGAGTTGCAATAACTGAATCATGGTGCTTGTGATGTTGAACTTGGCTCCGGGCGCTAATGGTGGAGGAATAATGGCTCCTGTGGCTCCGGCTCCATCAAGATCATCATCATCGTCGTCAAAAGCTGGTTGCATGGGTTGGTGATCATACCTAAACCGAGCTTGACGACCTCTTCTGTTGGCAGGTGTTATGATTTCAGCATCACGCCTTGGGTTTAGTAACTCGTCATCACCTAAATCCTCATCGTCAGGATTTGTTGCTCGCCCAGGGTTATCAATGTTTTGTTGGTGTACTTGGGCGGCGGCAAGAGCAGCTAATCTCGCCTATTCCTGTTGAGCATCCATCCTTTCGATTTCTACTTGTGCTTCCATTCTGCCAATACGTTGTGGTTCAGGATTGATAGGTAATAACGGTTGACCAGAACTTCGAGTATGGGGCATGCACTAAATAAAAACCCACAGTAAACAAAAACAAAAACTAAAAGTAAAAGTACGAGAATCTTTGACCAAAGGGTCTAGTAATTATCACAAACTTAATTGACACTCGTATTCCCCGGCAACGGCGCCAATTTTTGATAACGCTCAATCTACAGATCTCGTGGGAGTGTAAAGCGGTCATTAGCAAATATAGAACCCAACTGGGTTGGGTATCGATCCCACAGGGAATAGCTTGGTCAACAAGTAAGTAACGATTACTAGACTTTTAGTGCAAGTCTCGTAAGAAGGGGGGATTGTAAAGTGTAACCAAAAGTATTAATGTAAAAACTGAAAATAGCAACGTAAAAAGAAAGAATGTTTAGTAGGTTGTAAACAATGAGAATTGAGGAGTTGGGGTTATGTCCACCTTCTGAGTTATACGTCTCTATTGGCTATGAGTGTGTAGAATTCAGACATGTATGTGCTTATAGAGAATTGTATTCGATGGTAAATCCAGGCGTCTTTCGACCTATTCGAGGATTATTTCACTTTAACTCTTTCGATCTTAAAGCGTGTCTAACGGTACGAATTCTCCAAGAGGTTAATCCAGTTACGACACTAACTGTTTAATAGGGGATGGGACCCTACTACCTTGACACTATCTCTTTTCCAGACAAATAACCTTTCTTTCGAACAAGTTAAGTGTTATACTGGCGTATTCTTGCGTTTGCAACCGCAAAGAATTTAAATTAAGATGAAGAGAATAATGATATAAGCAGCATACGTGTCACGAACTCACAAACTCATAGTAATAGATAGTATCTCATTCGGTTTCCATAACCCCAACAGAGAAGTTTAGTTACCCATGAATGCGAAGGAGATCACGATTGACATTGTTATTATACCACAATAATGATTAATTTCGTGTATCACAAGAGTGGTAGGTGTTTAGGCGTGAATTCCTAGGCAAAGTAACGATTCTCTTATTGCGGAAATTAAGAATAGATGAATAGAAGAAGAAAAATAGAATTAATGGAAAGATTAGAACTGTTGGAAGAGTAGAAAAGATTAATAGTTGAAGAATGTATATTTGAATGATGAATTAAAAATCTCTATCATGATAGGGTATTTATAATACCCATATCCTAATCCTACTAAGCTAATGAAATATCTAACCAAATCCTACTAAGCTAATGAAATACTTAACCCAATTGTACTAGGTTAATGTATCATTATCCAAATCCAATTAAACTAATGAAATACATAACCCAATTGTACTAGGTTAATGTATCATTATCCTAATCCAAATAATTTACTGCAAGTCCCCAAAGTCTTCAGAAATGATGTTTTAGCCCGGGACAGATTTTCCCTGCATCACTTATGGTCCTTAGGCGTCCAAGCTTGGCTTTTCTCCTTTCGTGAAGCTTTCTTTGGCGTCACGTTATCCATGAAATGCTGAATTTTGCATTATTTATACCTGAAACTTTGCTAATCATGTTCGTTAGCTCACTTACAGGAAAAAGGACTAAAAGTGCATGAAATATATAATTTGTTCTCAAAACTAGGCTAAAATATGGGAAAAATATATTGATATAGGCGCGTAATATCGCCTATCATCAAGAGGTCAAAGAAGGAGACATAACAAGAATGGTTGTCAAAACCAGGAGAGAATTTAATGATGAAGGTCGCAAGAAAGTTGAAAAAAATTACAAGGCTAAGAAATTGCTTGTGTGTGGTATAGAATCAGATGATATAATAGGATATAATCTTGTGAAAATGCTAAGGAAATATGGGATTACCTGAAGATAGCTTATGAAGGAACAACTAATGTGAAGGATAAAAGTTGATATGTTGACTACTCAGTATGAAACTTGTTTCTATAAGGAAGGAGAGGCAATTCAAGAGATGCAAATAGGATTCACTTCTATCACAAATGAGCTACACTACATAGGAAAAATGATACCTTTGTATAAGCAAATGAGAAAAATTCTAGGTGTTCTTTCTAAGTCCTGATAAAGCAAAGTGAATGCAAGAAACCTGAAGACTCTCACTATGGATGAACTTATTGGTAATCTGAGGGCCATGAACTTAAGAAGAAGTAAGGGCAAGAAATAAAGGAACCAAAAAGAGAAAATTATCTGGCGTTGAAGGCTTGAAAGTCTGATTCATGTGAGGAAGACACTAATGTTTCCTATTTGGCAAAAAGGATCATTGGAGTAATGGAGAAAAGTAGCTAGTTTCAAAGAAGAGGAAGTAGCAGCAAAAAGGGAGGTACTGCTGAAGTCTGTCACAATTATGAAAGTCCTGAGCATTTCATTAAGGATTGTCCACTACACAAAATGGACTATAAAGAATACCAAAAGTCTAGAGATAACAAAGGAAATAGATGGACCAGGTCTCTGAGAAGTCAAGAAGAAAAATTGTATCTGATTATGCAGTGAAACAAGCTTTGGATGTTTGGGGAGATTCCCCCAGTGAATTTGATGAAGCTGAAAAGCCTGAAGATTAGTCAATACTGGCTGTGGATGAGTGTGAATTTAATAATGATGCCTTATTTGATCTTATGGAAAATGCTGGAGATGAAGAAAAAAATGAGGTAACTCTTTCTGATATTAAGGAAAACTTAGACAACTACTCTGCTAGAAAGATAAAGAAACTTGTAAATGTATTGATTGATTCTGTGTATGAACTGATTGATGAGAAAAATTCTCTAAAAGAGAGTAGAAAATAAAGAGCTTGAACTAATTGCGTTAACTCTCTAGATATATGAAATAGAAGAACTATTCACAAATTTGAAATCTAAAATTTGAGTTTAATGAATCAACTGGAGAAAGTAAAAAATTCAGATGGTAAAGGGAAAAAACAAGCCTCAAGGCTTTAAGTTGAGCTTGAAGAAAACCGAGGAACCTCAAAAACACCTCATGAATGCACCCCATAAGAATAAAGAATTACAAATGGACCTGGTCAGTATAAGAGAAAAACTTAACAAATCACTAAAATGGACCACATCATTACAAATCTTTTCTAATTTAACTGGTCAGGGTATTAATAGTGGAAAAGGCCTTGGATATCAGTATAAAACCCAATCACTTGGGTCTCAAGGGAAAGCTATTCATGGTTTTAGAAAAAAGGTCCACAAACTTCTATGTACTCATTGTGAAAGAGATGGGCTTATGAAGGAAAACTATCAAAGTTGTCTTATAGCTAGAATGAACAGTTCTACATATATCCAGTAGGAGAATTCATATCCTAAGGGTTCCAAATCTTTGAAAAATATAAAGAACTTACTACCTATATGGGCCAAGAAAGATTTGATCACACCCTTATCTTCCTTCTAGGAACTCTGACTCAAGTGGGTTCCCCAATCTAACAAATGACTATGTTTGTAGGTGGGAGAAAGGATTGGAGTTAGAAATGGTTCATGGATAGTAGATTCTCAAAGCATATGACTAGAAAGACTGACTATTTTCTCTCTCTAGATACTTTAGTGTGGAGGTGTCTCATTTACAAATAGTAAAAAAAAGGTTATATCCATGGTGTGGGAAATATTGGAAAATCACCCGATTTAGCAATAGAAGATATGTACTATGTGAATGGCCTCAAGTACAGTCTTTTAAGTGTTTCTCAAATCTGTTATAAAGGGTCGAAAGTTTGATCATGGAAAATTGAGGAAAATAAATTTACATACTATATCAGCGCTGAACGCTAAAGCGGTCAAGTACCGCTTTAGCAGTACCTGCATGTGTACCAGTTTACTAAAACGTACAAGGCTTCGCTAAAGTGCCCTTGCCCAATTGGGTTGAATATCTAAAGTGGCCAAAATGGCACTTTGGCAGCTGCACCAACTGAACTTGAAAATTTTCAAGTCTCCACCACCCCTTAGGATTCATCCAAAACCCCAAAAATGCAAACAAACTATGCTACCCTATCAAATTCAATGCTCTAGACTCAATGGAGACATCAAATATTTGAAATGAGGTTGTTTTCACAAAATTGACCGTCGAGACCCAATTTTATAATTTCCCAAATTGACGGCCGAAATAAGATGCAAAAGCCATATAATTGCACCAACTATGCTATAGCCCAAAATGACATTTTGGATTCGCTGGCGCAGTCTGTTTTGCCATCTGAGGCACAAAATAATAAATGTTGATCAAAGTCAACTATAATGCCTTTTTAACCTCAATATCTCACACAAAATGCACTAAAATGTATTTGAAATGGTGCAAACATCCCCACACTCCTGAAGCATCACGTAGCAATCACGGAGAGGGGTAAAATAGTCAAATTATATAAAAATAAAAATTTCATGGAATTAAGCCCTTACAAATTATTGGTACATAAGAAATGTACTGAGGAATCTTAGAAAGTCAATTGTTTGGCTACCCAAATTCCCACCTTGTTGGTGAGTAGGGGTGTCAAAATAAACCTAAATTGAGTTGACTTACCCAACCTGCCCAAATATTTAATGGGTTGGGCTTAAGATAATTTACTCTTGGGAAAACTCTTCCAATTAAGTCCCAACCCATTTTTAAATTGGGTTCAAATGAGGCCAATTCAATACCCACTTCAACCCGTTTAGTAGAAAAATGATTTCCTTAATGAATGTAGGGAAAACAAGTGACAATGTGTCCTCCCATTCTCAAAATTACCCACCTCACCTCACCCCAACCCCATCACACCGCCACCATGCCTCCGTTAAATAAATTACTTTTATTTATTAAAGAGCTTTTTATATAAAAAAAAAATTTCCCCACCCTACCTCATCCCTATCCCCCTTTCCTACCCAGCCCCTACCCCTACCCCTATCCTAATATTTTTTTTAAAAAAATATAAAAAATTTTCTTACTCTACGGTCAAAACCCTACCCCCTTCCCCACACCCCTACCCTTCTCAAGAAAATATTTTTAAAAAATAGTTTTTAAAAATAAATAAATAAATTTCTTTTTTTAAAAAGTAAATCTTTCCCCAACCCTCATCTCCCCCTACCCGCTACACCCCTCCCTATAATGACATCCCCCTTCCCTAAAAAAAAAAAATTCGATAAAAAACTCCTACATCAACCCCCAGCCCTTCCCTATACCCTCTATCCCATAACCACACCCCACACCCCCACTGCTCCCAAATTTTCCTTTTTAAAAAAATTAAATTTTTAAACCACACGGCTCCCATATTATCTCAACCGCCATCTTAAACCCCACCCCTCCTATCCTTGACCCCCTACCTGACACCCCTTCTAAAAAAATTGAATTTTTATTTTTTAAAAAAATATTCTTACCCCACTCCTACCACTACCCCCACCCCTACCCATTCACCCAACTTCCCAACACCATCCAAATTTATTTTCTTGAGTTGAATTTACAATGGATAAATATAAATATGTTAATATTTTGGAAAAATATCATAAACATACACCTTAACTTACCATATCTACACAAATTCTCATCCTTACAAAGTAATTACCAAAATTTAAACTAATTATGTATCTTTGCTGGATGTATCGAGAGTTAATTATATATCTTGACATACCCAAAATCAATATATATATGTATATATATATATATCGGGAGCTAATTATGTATCTTTACCAAGAAAAAAATGTATCTATTTTGGATTTAATATGTATCTTGACAGACCTTAAATAATAAAAAATGTATAAGGAGATAATTATGTATCTTTACAAAGAAAATAATGTATTTTCATTGGATGCATCAGAAGCTGATTATGTATTTCGACAGACCAAAAGTTGAAATTTTCAAAATGAAAAGATTGTCTATAATTAAGATTCAAACTATTAGGATTTATGTTGTTTGCACTAATATATTTCAGACTAAGGGGATCAAGACCCAACCCGACTTTTAGCCAATATCAACCCAACCTATTTCAACCCAAGTAAATTTGGGTGGGTCATAACTCAACCTAATATCCGATTCAACTCATTTAATATCTTCATTCTCAACCTAACTCGCCCATTTGACACCTCTATTGGTAAGATTTCAATTCCCTATTTGGTAATCCCCTTCCCCAACCACAATTAAAAAAAAGAAAAAAAGAACCAATTATGAGTAGATGTGGGAGAGAGGGTTTCCTATGTTGTTCTAGAAATGTACTATTTGTAATGGGCTCGGTCCTCTCTCATCTTGGGTTGCTTATCCGGTGGATCAATTGGATAATCATGCTTAATGGTTTGGCTTATTAGCTATTGATTTTTAAATATCCTAATTCTCTAGCCAACTTATAAGATAACATTTAGTTTGATATAAGATTAGCAATCAACGAACAATTATCGGATAGTGTAACAAATAAATCTAATAGACTGTTAAATATCAAACGATTATTAGTAAGTCCTCCATTTCTTCCCTGAATAGGTTGTTTGTATACTATGATTGATCTATTTATCAATCTTTTAGGCTTGTTGAGTTTTCTTCATATAGTTTTTCAATAGGTTAAAACATAGAATCAAATGAGAATTTTCTTCTAGACCTAAAACGTATGTAGAAAGATTTTAATTACTGGATGGATAGAAAAATTGAAATATTAATATGATTTGAGTTTTTACTATTTTAGATCAAACTTTGGGAAAGACACATTCAGGTTGTTTCATTTTTGTTGCGGTCCTTCGTTTTATCAAGTATAATTAAGTTTTGGTTTAAGAATCAATTTCAGGGTTCATGTATGTTTTAGGGAGACTGAATGTACTTTATGGTTAGATGTTACAAGAAGTGACTTGTTATATTCTAAGCTAATAAGTGAATAGAATAATAAATGGCGTTTTAGTTTTGAATTTACAAAAATTACTTCATATATCTAGGGGTAAAAATATTAATATGACAATTCTTAATGGGATAATGATTTATCTGATAAGAAAATTGAGTAATCTGACCCCGCACAAATAAACAATTAATTATAATATTTTAATCGATTAATCAACTGTTAATTTGATAGCTCGTTTCGAATATGTTAATAAACTAATTTTGCGATTGGGTTGTTGGTTTTTGTTTGATTTTGAGGAGCCCTCATCACCTTTTCCATTAAACCTTATTCTCAACAATTGCAATTAGGGGTGTGCATCGATTAATTTGGTTTAGTTTTATATATGATTGGTTTGGTTATCTATTTTGAATTTGTAAACAAGCTAAACGGATAACCAAACGAATAAGATATTCGTTATCGGATTTCGGTTAATCAATTTTTGATCCTTATCTATTCGATTTTTTATTTAACCGATAAGAAAATACTCCCTAATTTTTTCTTACTTTGTCTTATTTTCATTTGTTCTACACTATATTTCTGAATAAAGTCTGCATAAATTATAACCACTAAGACAACAACTGTAAAATGCAAAAACCAACAAGATATACAGTTAAATTTAAAACAACTATTCTATAATTATGAATAAAAATATAATTTTAATATAATCTTATTAGATTATCGATTTAACCATTAACTAAACTCTTAAAAACGGAAATTGAACCAATAGACAAATAGAAAAATTCAAAAAACTATTTAAAAATTATTTATCTAATAACCAATCTATAAGACAATAGCATTTTGATCAGTTCGATTTATTGATTGAACTGGATTTTGCACACCCCTAATTGGTTTGACTTGTTCAAAATTTTCTATTATTTCTCCTAATTGCTTTGACTTGTTCAAAATATTCTATTATTTCTCAACCAAGCATACAATTGAAACCACCCGATTCAACTCCTATGAACCTATATAAGAGACCAATCCAACTTACCCCTTAAATAGCAACGCCAACTATAGTGTCAATGATAACGACTCTATCCTAACGACAAGAATAGATTCTACCTTCCTTGAAAATGTTCTATTTTTATCAAGTTCTTTGGAAAGAGAATGGTATTAAATCCAAATTGAAAAACCTTTGGAAGTTGTCGGAATAATTATTGTAAATCAATTTAGTATTTGACTATTCTATAATCAAATTTCTTAAGGAAGTAAAAGGGTGGTCTGGTGTACTAAGGATCTCGCTATACGTAGGGTCCAGGGAGACAAACCACAAAGATCTATTGTACCCAACCTCACCTTGCATTTCTGCAAGGAACTATTTCCACGACTTGAACATGTGACCTCCTAGTATATAATGACAACTTTACCAGTTACTCTAAGGCTCTCCTCAAATTTGTTAATGGTGAAAGTTTGTTGATATCACTTCACAATGGTCCCTCATTTATCAATGGTTTCTTTCTGCCAATTAAGAAATGGCACATTAATTTTTAACTTCTGAGGTAAAAATTATCTACTCTGTGATTTGCGATCATCTACTGGAACTTTACACTTAGTTCTATGATACTTTTATTTGGAGTTGCTGTGTTGTCTTTTCAAAATCAATACTTGTACATCTACAACTCTGAGGAGTTGCTACATGGAGTTTTGATGATGAGTAGCTAAACTGTATGGGACTAGGTCCCTAGACATGCATAGTACTGACAGCTGGCATATGGTATCTACACAGTTTTATCCTCTTGTGTAACAAATTTTTAGGTGCTATTTTGTACCAACTTGGATAGCTAGTCCAATGATATTCCATCCCTAATCATTATCCAGCTATAAAAAGGAAATAGACACCTCTTCAACAATAGTATTTTTCACATTCTAAAGAGAGAAAAGGGAGGCAGCAAAACTCTATTTAATTACTCCTCAAGTCCTTTTCTTTATGTGAGATTATATTGAATTTGTCTTGAGTGAGTACTAAATTGTAACTGAACTACTCATGTTATAAAAGTAGTATTTTCTCTTTGAGAGAGCTGCTTAGGTAAAGTTACCTAAGCTTGTTGCTGATTAGAGTTAGACAACAGTGAGAGTCCTTGGTAGAGTTACTAAAATGAGTTTTTAGTAGAGTTACTACAAGTGAAAGGAGCCTAGAGGTAGGCTGAAATCTTATTATAATTAGGATATTGATTATAGTGGATTTGGAGGTGCTTGTGAAGGCAAGTTGTCGTTTTTCCCATTTTGGGTTTGCACGTTAAAAACTTGTGTTTTTACTTTTCCTGTATTGCCTTTAATTTTTAGCACCTCATAGTTGCTCTACCATTCTATCACTTGAGATTGATACTGAGGGACCTAGTCCCTCGCTGTGTGGTACAACCCTCATTGGTTTAACAATTAGTATCAGAGCAAGTTCACTCTAAAAGGTTCATACCTAGAGTGATCTGGTTCTTATAGCAGCTATAATCAATACATGGATGAGAAGAAAGGAAGTGAAAAATAAAAGATTCCTAACCTTGAAGTCTTTAAAGTCCAATTTAGGTAATGAAATCACTGATGTTACCCTTTTGGAAACAAAAATTGTTAAAGCTATAAAAAAGAGTGGTCACCATAATAACCAAAATTCAAAAAATTTAAGGAGGAAAATAGCAGGTGAGTATGCAGTAAAGCAAGCTCTGGTAGAATGGGAAAACTTTACCAATCATCTAGATGAAGATGGAAAGGAAATTGAGGTAACACACCTTGTATTAAAAAAAACCTAGATAACCATTCTGCTAAGAAAATAAAATAGCTTGTTAGTGTTTTAATACACTCTGTGGGTGAACTAACCATTGAAATAAATATCCTAGAGGAGAAATTAGAGAATTAAGATCATGAATTGATTTCTTTAACCCCTCAAATTTCTAAAACTGAAAAGTTATTCTAAAAAAATATTTGAAAATCAGAGTTTGACGAGTAATCTGAAGAAAATAAATGAAGAAGACAAAAAAGGGAAGAAAAAAGCTTTAAGGATTCAAGTTGATCTTGAGAAAATATTGAGGGATTCCCAAAGACACATTATATCTATGCTTCATAAGAATGAATAATTAGAAAGGTACCTGGTCCATAAAAGAGAAGAGCTTAACAAGTCCTTTGACTGGATAGTTTCTTCCCAAATTCTCTCTAGTTTAACTAGTCATGGTGTTAATGATGACAAAGTACTAGTCTACCAAGGAAAATTCTTACCTGCTAGGGGACAGAAAACACTGTCAATGGTGCTATAAAAAGGTTTTGAAATCTAAGGACAATAATTATGGAAAAGATGGTCACTCTAAAAGGATCTGTCAAAGCTGGAAAAGTGAAGGAATGATAAAATTTATATATGCATGGGAAGAGAATACACAACCAAATAGATTCAAGTACTTGAATAAGAAAAAAAGTATTCTATGCCTAAATGAGTCAAGAAAGTTTTGGTCACACCATTGTCTTCTTACTGGGAACTCAAACTCAAGTGGGTTCCAAAATCAAACAAGTAATCATGGTTCTTGATTGGAGAAAGAGTACTAAAGTCAGAAATGTTCATTAAAAGTGAGTTCTCAAGGTTTAATCTTTGAAGATCTAACTATGTTCTCTCTCTAAAGGCGCTTCAAGGTGGCACTGTCATATCTTAAAATTGTTAATTTCAAGGGACCTAATACTTTGAAGGATTTTCTTAAGAAAAAAAGTTTCAGCAAGAGGCCAGATCACAGATTGCTTAATCTAACTTAACCTGACATATAAATAAATGTAACTCCAAGAATTGGCTATGATAAGGAGACAGGTATCCTTGGTCGAATAATTACCTGATAATCTAACATTGCTTCATACCCTTCCAGGTATATACTCATGAGAACATCTCAGAAGGAGAACAGTTGAAGCCATCACATATACAAAATTTAGTTAAAAGGGGGAGGATACCAGGTCCCATTATTTAGGTTAGGATCTTTAAAAGAATCACAAAATAATCATAAAATGTTGTCTGAAAAGGACATGTACATTTTATTCTATAAAAGTATCAAATTTTTGTACAAAATAAGGTATCACACTTTTTAGGTCTAGAAATGTCAAATCAAGCGGAACTTCTAATGACATTAGTCCGGTCTAAAAATTGGAAATCAGACCTTCTTGTCTTTTATTCTAAAAATTGTTAGAATCATCCTTCCAAATCTACTACTCTTCTCTGAACCAATCTAGTCCCTTACTCTCTTTCTCTCCACAAAATAAAAAATGGATGACATTACTACTTCTTAAAACCCAACAAAATACCTTGAGGTAAATATAACCTCAGAGAGTCAACCTGGACATTCCCATGTTAAACATACTGATTCTTCTGAAAATAAAACTATAGAAAGCATCTCCTCTAGTTCCCAAAAGCAAATTGAGTCAGTTATTCTTACTGAATCTCTCTTAGAATGTTCAGAACCCAAAATCAAGTCGATTTCCATTAATCTCTCCTTGTCCCTAGAAGTCTATGCTCCGCCAATCTTGATAGATAATCTAAATCAAGAATTTGGGTCACTAATATACCAAGAAAATTCTAAACCTAGGACTCTCTTTTCTCCAGGGAATTCAAAGCCATTTGAAACCTTCCAATTTTCTTGGTCATTTGAAAAAGATAATTTTTCAAAAACACTTCAATCATCTAGTTTTCTTACACCCTCAAATTAAAATCTTATCTTCACCAAGTAATTTGGTGAAGAAATTCTAATAAAAAGGGTTGATATTTCTTCAAATGAGAATTGGGTAGCTGAAAATCTACTTTTGCTTGCACATGACACCAAAGAAAGCTTAGTTGATGGAATGGAACAAGAAGTAGGTAATAATGATGAAGTAAATAGAGGATAAAACATATTTCCACCTACAAAAGAAGAAAATGAGGAAGGTGAGGATGAAGTACCTCTGAGATGGACTATGAAAAAATTAAAGGGGCGTAGAGGAAAGGATAAAATGACAAGCTCTGAAGAGAAAGTAATCAAAACCTATTCTACAAGAGTTTTAAAAAGTAAAATTATGGAAGAATCCATGAAGGCCAACAAAGCTTACACCATGAAAATAAGATAATTGAAGAGATTTTTTGCGGTGGAGAAGGAAGAAAATATAGAAGTTGTGGAGGTTGAAAAAGATAAGGACATTAAGTTTGTGGCTGCTACAAATATTGATGGAAGAAAATTGGAAGTTGAGGATGGTGAGAGGACCAAGTCCTCTAAGTTAAAAATTAGTAGCTCTACTGGAGTAAGATAGAAACATATAGCTGTTAAAAAAAGAATAGACTCTGAGGGACCTGGTCTCTAGAAGAGAAAGACTGGTGAAAAAGAAGAACTAAGTAGTGCACCCAAATGGAAGGAAAGAAGTGAGAAAAGGAACGATATATTCAAATAAAAAAGGATTGGAAATTCAACAACACAGAAAGTTCTGTCAAGAAGTGTGTTTGATCCAAAAATTTATGAAAAAGCATGGGATGCTAGAACTTGTAAATATGTGAGGCATCAGTATTGGTTTCACCTGCTGGAAGAACTAATTCCTATTGTATTTGAAGGTGAGGAGAGAGAATTCTACTACTCCATGGAATTCTCAGATAATGGATTAAGTTTGATTGATCGAGTGCAAGAAAAGGTTCTTAAGTTGGATGAAAAAATTCTAGGAAGGATCTTGGATGTACCTGTTGTAGGGGTAAGAAATATTGTAAATCAACGGCCAACCACTAAATTCATAATTGAGGCATTAAAGGTAGGGGGGACCTCAACAGCTGTAGTAAAAAAAAGTTCCTAAAAAGTGATTATCAGTTGGTATTTGAGTTCATCAATAAGGTCCTGTTGCCAAGGTCTGAAAAAAATAATTGCCTCCAATGTTGACTTGTTGTTGATTGATCCCTAAGCCAGTTTGAATCGATAAGCCTTCCAACTATAATGATAGAGCATATGCATAAGGTAATTCATAAAAAAGAAAGCAAACATGGAATGCCATATGGATATCTCTTGAACATGGTATTTGAACATTATGGTGTGTGTGGAACTAAGGGAATACTTGGGACAGCAAAATAGACTATCAGCCTAATAGAACTTGTGGAGAATGAATGCATAGAAGGAAAAACTGGATTTGTGTCTCAAGTGTGTGTGTTTCTAGTTGTTCAAGAAAGGTTGGGAAATGAAATAAAGAAATTAAGGATCAAACTAGCTGCAAAAAATACTGAAATAGTGCACTTGAAGTAGCAAAATTAGAAGTTGTCCTCTGAAGGACCAGGTCCCACAAATGAGCTTGTAGCAAAAAATGCAACACTTCTGGCAAAGTAGCAGAACTGACTGTTAAAGTTCAAGAACTGAATGCTGAAGTAAAATCTCTCACCAAATAGTTCTTGGATGCTTACAATGCTGAAAATACAAGAATGGAGATATTGCTTAAGTCCCTTTCCCAAAACCCCCCTCCACTTAAGTCTCATTATTCCTGTCCCCAGACCTATTCAATATCAGTTTTCTATTTTGCCCCTTGTGTTAGCTCTTAAACATAGTATGTTTTATGAATTATTTTAAGTATGATTGCACTTGTACCCAAACTTTGTTTATGAATGAATTTCTGCCTGTGTGATTCATTTGTTTCTTTATTTTAAGTTGTTCTTCATGACAGTGTTGTCCAGTGGCCATGAGTAAATTAGCTTGCACTTATTTTTACTCTTGGTTTACTGTTCATCCTTTTCAATGATGCCAAAAGGTGGAATACTGACTTCATATATAAGGACAGGGGAAAGAAATACAAATGCACAAATAGAAAGTGTATAATTAATGGGGGAAGTTTTTGCTGCAAATGAAAACAAGGGACCATGACCTTGTGTTGCATGATAGAGGAAGCATGATGATAAGGGAAATGTTTATCCTCAGGTGGTAATCATTCTGATTAAATTTGATGAATGTGCACTGATACTCAAATTGTATGGTTTGGTTTGTCATCATCAGAAAAAGAGAAAATTGTTATATGGAGTTTTGATGATGAGCAGCTAAACTACAAGGGACCAGGTCCTTGGACGTACAAAGTACTGTATAGCTGGCACACAATATCTGCACAGTTTTGTCCTCTTGTGTAACATACTTGTAGGTGATATTTTGTATCGACTTAGACAGCTAGTCTAATGATATGCCATTCCTAATTATCACCCAGCTATAAAAGGAAAGAAATGCCTCTTCAACAATTGGTTTTTGCACATTCTAAAGAAATAAAAGAGAGGCAGCAAAACTCCATTTCATTACTCTTCAAGTCCCCTCTTTATGTGAGCTTAAATTGAATTTATTCCTGAGTGACTGCTGAATTGTAACCGAACTACTCATGTTATAAGAGTGTTGTTTTCTTTTTGCGAGAGCTACTTAGGTAAAGTTACCTAAGCTTGTTTCTAATTAGAGCTAGTCAGCAGTGAGAGTCCTTGGTAGAGTTACCAAGATGAGCTTGTAGTAGAGTTACTACTAGCGAAAGGATCCTAGAGGTAGGCTGGAATTTTATTTTAATCAGGAGGTTGATTATAGTGGATTTGGAGGTGCTTGTGAGGTCAAGCCGTGGTTTTTCCAATTTTGGGTTTCTACGTTAAAAACTTGTGTTTTTTCTTTTCCTGCATTGCCTTTAATTTTCAACACCTCATAGTTACTCTACTGTTCTATCACCTAAGATTAACACTGAGGGACCTGGTCCCTCACTGTGTGGTGCAACCCCAAGGTTTTAACAAGAGTAGATATGCTCATGTCTATAATGAGGTCCCAACTAAAACTCATGTTAAAATCCACATCAATATCGGAAAACATACCAAAATCTTATTTATGAAGGAGCAGATATTTTATGCAAATCATGCGGAAGATTAGGGCATGTTCAACTCAATTGTGCCTATATAAGAGCTGCAACATCACCAACCTAGATTGAGCAGGAATACATGTTGGTTCTAAAACAATCATGGGGTAGGAAAAGGGGTTATAATGACTCTCAATGAATTTAAATGGCTTCCAATAAGCTTTTTAATAATTTTATTGAGCATCTGGGGGCTTTAAATAGTCACTTTACAGTAGAAAAATCAACTTTATTTTAAATTAGAGATGCATATAATGTCTCAAAAACTCAAACAACATGACTTCAATTCTAAATTCAAATTTATCCTAAATTGGATAACTTATTTTTTTTTAAAAAAACTGCAGTGGCTAAAAGTTAATTCAACATTCTTCCTTTGCTTTATTTACTCTAATTTAAAATTTGTTCCTCCTCAAAATTTTCTTTGGCTATTTGTGCTAAATTTATTATTCTTTTTCTTTGAACTTGTACTTTTGATTGTTTCTTTTTCTTCTTTTGATTCTTTGCTGAAAAGCCACCATCAACAATCTTGTCTTGTTCAAAAGCACTTTCAAAGACTTTGAAAAATGTTGTAAGGATTTTTATTCCATCAAAACATCACATAAATCATTTATAAAATATGATTTATTTTCACTAAAAAAATCTGATAGTTTTTGTCGGTGAAATTTTTTGAGCATTAAAAGAGAGACCGCTGCTTGACATCGATATTTATTGAAACAAACTCTATGTTTGAAAATAAGAAAGGTTTGAAAAATGGACGTGATGGGTTAAAATTGTAGCCTTTACGGGTTAAAATGATAGCCTTTATGGTTAAAAATAGATATTAGTTCTTTTGAAGATCCCACAAGATCAATGAAGCTCTTGATACTGCTGTTGGTTTTTAGAAAATGATGGGCATCAAAAAGGGTTAAAATGACCCTCAATGGATTGAAATGACTTTCAATAAACTTTCAAGAATTTTATTGAGCATTGGGAGGCTGCAAATAACCACCTTATATTAGAAAAAATCAGCATTACTTAAAATTCAAACTAACCTAAAATGTCTCAACAACTCGAACAATCTAACTTATATTAAAAACTCAAATTCATCCTAAATTAAATAACTTATTTACTAAAATAATATTTTAGTAACTAAAAGCTAATTTCAACAATACAACATCCTAGCTCAGCGGATCAAGGGATCCCAATCTCTACCAATAGATCACCACAAAGATGATGCTTGGCAAACCGTTGACTGTTGTTTGCCCAAGATGCAGAAACCTAAACATCTACGGGGAAAATGTTACTCCTTGTGTAAAAATGGTGAAGAAAATGGTATAAATGTTAAACTATTTCATGCCACCATCGGTAAGTATCTCGAATCAAAAACTTTTACTTACAAAGAAGGAAATAACTGCAAATTATCTTTTAACTCTATATTGCACACTTAGCATAACTTAGCTACTAGCGACAATGATAAAGTTGACTAGATTAAATAGGTATCAGATAATATGAGGCAAGTGAATGATGGTGGAATTACTAATACTTACATGTTCTAGTTTGTGATGATAGTCATGTTCTAACTATTTTTGTAGTTAACTCTCCTTTTGACAACGCATAACAAAAACATATAGCCACTCCCTCACTAATTACCAAATTTGTTTGAAGTAAATATGGAAAATCAAATTTTCAACCAAATAAACCTCATTGATCTTTCTATACAAACTACACACAATTCTACCACCTCAGTAAATTCAGTGATTTCTAATGATAAGGAGAATTCTTTTTTCCTATGAGTTTCAATTTTGAATTTAAACTTGGAAAATCTTCTAATGCTTGTAAGAGTAAAAAAATTTCGACAACTTGTCAGAACACTCTCATGAAGACCTCAACTAGATGACCAAAAGATCAAAATTGAAAACTTTCAAAATCATTATGTACTACATGATGACTTTGGTTTTACTAACCTATCCCCAATCACCTACGGAGGGACAATCTTGGGGTATGTTGTAAGAAATTGAGAATTGTATTGTAAATTTTTCTGATTGGTTTCATTGTGTGAAATATTCTATATTTATACATGTCTATAAAAATAATAAAATAAAAATGAATATAAATCCTAAATAATTTTTTGTAATTCTAATTTCCTAAATATGTAACTAATTGTACATAAAAGATTCCTATCCTATTGTCATATCCAAAAACTTAGGCCTATTGTAAGCCAAAATCATAACCCAAAATGGTGAGTAACATGTAACAGGGGGACGAGATAAGAAGGGTACAATAATAATATAAGGTGATTATAAGGAAATTGTACACGCGTGGCATAACAAAAAAGGGGGAAGGGACAAAATGCATAAAATGAATTCCCCCAAGACCTGGTAAGGTCGATACAAGAGTCACTATAAACAAGAGTACTAATCAATTGCCAAAATATAAAAAGTAGACTCTAGATATAAAACATAAAACTAACACAAAAATAAAAGGAGATGGATCAACTCTGGACGCTGAATGCTCAACCAAATCTCCGATCAGCAGCTCCGCTCGAGGTCAGCATCAATGGAGTGACTTATACTAAGATCTGCATTGGGAAAAAAGATACAAAACTATAGTTTGATTACCAAAATATAGGGTACTCAGTACGCATCATAGGAAGATTGATCTCAATTAAAGTAGAAGTATAAAAAACGTGCAAATCTATACCAAAAGAGAAATAAAAGAGGAGTCGAGATGGAAATAACGAGATATGATAAGAAGATACGTGAATGGAATGTAAATAACTCAAATGCATAAATAAATGTCTAGCTATAACCTACTAAACCCCCATAATCCCAGAAGGTACACACAATATAACAAAATCCAATCGAGGCCCCATAAATCTGTCGGCTGCAAACAAGGATTAATAACAACATGAACTATGTACAAAATAACAAATAAGAAAATTACCCCAAGTTTGAAATAAGCATACCATATATTCTTCCTCTAACCACAACTAATAAACATACCTAATCCGAATAAAATTTCCAAATGAATGTCAAACTTGAACTAGAACTATCAAATTATAAGTGGTAAAACCAAGTGTCAAACTCGAACTAAAAATAACAAATAATAACATGTACAGACAAATGCTAGACTCAAATTAGAACTAATAGATAATATTAAGTAATACCTGATGTTAGACTCAAATCAAAACTGATAAATATGTAATACATAGTAATAAGCCAAAGTTTGATCTAACCCGAGTCTATTTAGTCCTTTTTCTAATTTTTAGAAGGCTAACTTGATTAAAGGATTACAAGGTTCTATTTATTGAGTCAAAAGCTATGGTTTAAGGCCAAAAATTTTAAAATTCAAGGATACCAAGGCTAATGATTATAATATAGTGATTAAGACAACCCAATCCTATTTACCAATCTCTTGAACAATCCTACAATCATTTAGGTCAAAAAAGGTGTTATCCAAAATCAACCTGCTATAAAAAAGGTGATAAGGTCAACTACAAGCCCTGGATAATCCAACCTAAGGCAAGCACCTACCCTAACCTAAGCTAAGGCTTTAAAATTGGATCCCAAGGCCTTCGGTATGCTACATCAAGTCCTAAAGAAGAAGTAACTACTAGATTATTGGAATTCAAGGTTGATATGTATCCGAAAGCCCCATATCAACTAAAATAATAAGAAATACACTAAATGAATATCCAAACAATAATAATCTACCAACAATTAGCACAATACCTATTACGATAAATAAACTAAGGGATATCATAGCACTTGTTGCGTTAAGCCTTGACAAGTAAGCCTATTTCCCAAAATGATATAAAATAAGAAAAAGACACCAAATCCCAAGGTAAGGCCTATAAAAAAATCCGAACTAAACAATTACATTAATAGCAGAAAATACATAACAACAATACCATAAATCACCCAAAAATTCAGTGTCAGAATATAGAACCAATTAAGTATATCTCAAAGTCAAAATATAAAACTGATAGTCCAAAAGGAATATAATATGTCTTTGAATATGAAAACAAGACATAAAACTAAATAAAAGGAGGTAGCAGGTTAACTCTAAAAGCATATACCAACCGCTACCTTGAAAACACTCCAAACACCACCCAAATTAGCTACGTGTAGTGCACTCATACCTGGATCTGAACTAAAAGGGTGCTGCAGGGATGAGTACGATCCACTGGTTCTCAGAAGGTATCATAGGCCGATTGAGCAAAGTAGAAAATAAAGTATATAAAATACACATTATAGGCCAGTAACAAAAATCCCAAATTTACTTGAATAAAGCATGGGAAATTCAAATTCATACCATGAGGAATTTAAAATCTTGCATGAAATCATACATGGGCAGAATTGAATTAAAAATACCATGAAAACATAAAATTTAATCTTTCTTGAACATACAAAATACCATAGTAATGGAAATTCATTCTTTAATTAAAAGAAAAGGATTTTTGGGCTCTATGGGTGAAAGAGGACCCATAGATAAACTCCCACATACATTAAAACATTAATATTGATAGAGAAACACAATCATGAAAGAATTCTTGAATTAGAAAACTTGAGTTGTTTCTTTTCTTGAAGAAAAATTGATGAAATTCTTGGTATTCTTGAGGAGGCTAGGGTTTTTCTTTGAGAGAAAATGAATAATTTAGTGTATTTTGCTTTTGGGGGATGAAATTAAGTGTTATAGGAGGATTTGAGTGAGGGGAAGTTACCAAAGTTCCCCTAGACCCTTTAAAAACTGAATTAGCATGTGAAATAGTTCTGTAACGCACAGACCAACGCATCGCGTTGCTATCGCATCGTCTTACTGCCTCACATGGAAAATACCATAACTTTTTGCTCGGGTATCAGATTTTGGAGAAATTAGTATCATTGGAAAGATAATTCAATTATCTATAATTTGGTTGGTCTTGATCTGTGAAATTCTATGTATATAAAAATTTATACATGTTTAAATTATAACCTTATATAATTGAATTCCAAACTTTGGACGAATCAAAGGCTCTAAGCTCAACTTTGTTCCAAGTAATTCTTATGAGAATTTATTAACTCAAAAGCAAATAAAACATGATGATAAAGATTATTAAACTCATATTTGCATGGGAATCAATTAGATCATAGCTTATACATGTATAAACGAAGGTTCAAAGACTAGCCCAAAAATATGAGGTATTACATGTATAAATTCCCTAATAAGCCCATTTTTAAATGGGAGGAAAGTTCCCTAGTGCCTAAGTAAAGGTTCATATCATATCTTATAGCCTAAAAGTTAATGTACAAAGTTTGTCTCTATCATTTGGTCCGAGTTAAAGATTTTAACTCGGAGGGTCTTTTACATTTTGTTCCTGTGGTAAATGAGTTTCTTGAAGTTTAACCTAATGACCTTCCTGATGTTCCTCCGAATAGGGAGATTGATTTTGGTAGTGACCTTGTTTTAGACACTCATCCTATTTTCATTCCCTTATATAGAATGGCTCTGACTAAGTTAAAGGAGCTTAAGGAGAAATTAAAGGTTTATTTAGACAATCCTTCATATTTGTATTATTTATTGGCAATTAAAAAAGGTGATGGTAAAGAATAAGTATCCCTTTTAATAATTAATGATCTGTTTGATCAGCTTTAGGGTGCCAAATTCTTCTCAAAGATCGATCTTTGGTTCGGGTATCATTAGTTAAAGATTAGGAAGGTAAATATTCCTAAGACACTTTTTCAAATCTAGTATGGGAATTTTGAGTATTTGGTCATGTCATTTGGCTTAACTAATACCCCTGTAGCATTTAAGGATTTGATGAATAGGGTCTTTTGCTAGTTTCTAGATTTACTCATACTTGTATTTAATGATGACATCTTAGTGTACTCTAAGAGTGGGGAGGATCATTTCATTCGTCTCTGCCTTGTGTTACAGACCTTGAAAGATCAGCCATTTTATGCTAAGTTCTCAAAATATAAGTTTGGGTTGAATGTCGTAACTTATCTGGGTCATATCGTATCTAGTGGGGGATTATGGTAGATCATCAAAAAGTTATTATGGTTAAAAAGTGGCTTACACACATGACTCAAACTGATATTCAAAGATTCTTAGGTTTACCTGGTTACTATAGAAGGTTTATGGAAAAATTTTCTTCTGTTAATGCTCCATTGAACAAGTTGACTCATAAAAAGGTAAAGTTCTTGTGGTTAATGCTTGTGAGGGTACCTTTAAGAATCTAAAAGATAAGTTGACTTCAGCTCTGGTCTTGTCTCTACCTAAGGGTACTAAGGGTTTTGTTATCTATTGTGATGTATCTCGAGTAGGTTTGGGTTGTGTGTTGATGCAGCATGGCAAGGTGGTTTCTTATGCCTCTAGACAGTTGAAGGTTTATGAGAAGAATTATCTAGCTCATGACTTAGAATTGTTAGTTGTGGTGTTCGCATTGAAAATTTGGTGTCACTATCTATATGGGGTCTATATTGATATATTTTTTTTATCATAAGAACCTGCAGTACGTGCTCACTTATAAAGAGCTTAATCTTAGGAAAAGAAAGTAGCTTGAGTTATTGAAAAATATGAGTCTTCACTATCACCCAGGTAAGGCTAATATAGTTGTTGATTCTCTTCGCATGTTGTCCATTGGTAGCTTTTCGCATGTAGATAAGGATACACACTAATTGGTGAGGTATTTTCACCGATTGGCTAACCTTGGAATTCATCTCTTAGAATCCTAGGATGGTGGTATGTTTTTGCAATGGTTGGTACAATTATCTCTAGGTTTGGAAATAAAGTAGAAGCATGTAGTAGATTCGCTATTGATAAAGATCGAGAATGATGTAGGTAAGAAGAAGGTGATGGATTTCAAGATTGGTGGTGATGGTATCTTGAGGTATCAAGGGTGGCTGTATGTTCCCAACATAGATGGATTGCAAGGCAAAGTTTTAACTGAGGCCCATGAATTATAGTATACTATTCATCCCAGTTCAACAAAGATGTATCATGACCTTAAGGATATGTATTGGTGGAATAACATGAAATGGGATGTAGCCAACTTTGTGGCTAAGTGATTGGTATGTCAGCAAATGAATGTGGAGAACATAAGGCCCGGTGGGCTACTTTAAGAAATTAAATTACTGGTGTTGGAATGGGAGGTAATTAATATAGATTCCATTATCGGCCTTCCACGGATGATAAATCAATGTGACTTCATTTGGGTCATCGTGGATAGGATGACTAAGTCCACTCACTTTTTTCTAGTGAGGACTACTTATTCTATCCAGGACTATGCAAAGTTGTTCCTTTAAGAAGTTTTAAAGTTGCATGGTGCACCTATCTTGATAATTTTGGATCATGGTACTCAATTCTTATCATATTTTGAGCTTTCTTTTCAATATGGTTTGGGGACAAAAATGAGTCTTATTATGGCTTTTCACCCGCAGCTAGATGGGTAAGCTGAGAGAATAATTCAAACTTTGTAAGATATGTTGCTATCCTGTGTGATTGACTTTAATGGAAGTTAGTTTGACCACTAGACTCTCATTGAATTTTCTTCTAATAATATTTAACATTCTTGCATTGCTATTATTTCGTTAGAGGTATTTTATGGTAGGAGGTGTAGATCTCCTATTGTATGGTTCAAGGTTCGTGAAGCAGAGATGGTTAGCCGAACGTTGGCTCAACAAGCTATGGAGAAGGTAAAAGTAATTCAGGATAGGCTTAAGACCATCCAAAGTTTCCAAAAGTCCTAGCGGACGTGAGGTAAAGGGACTTGAAGTTTGAGATTAGAGATTGGTGTTCTTAAAGGTGTGTCCTATGAAGAGAGTAATGTAGTTTGGGAAGAAAGAAAAGCTTAATCCCTGATATGTTGGTCCATACTTAGTTTTAAAAAGGGTTGGTAGTGTTGCGTCTATGTTTGAATTTCCCTATAACATGAGTTCCATTCATCCGATATTCTATTTATCCATGTTGTGGAAGTGCATGGGTGATCTTTTATTGATATTTTGGATTCTTTGTCGTATGAAAAAGTCCCAGTAAGGATCTTGGATTGGAAAGTTGGTCGGTTGTGAAATAATACGCGGCTATGGTAAAGGTTCTATGGCAGAACCAAAAGTTTAAGGAAGCTACTTGGGAGGCCAAGGAGGACATTAATTCCAAATATCTGTTCCTAATCACGATTAGAGAAATTCATTTTTGAGGTATGTGTTGTTATTAATATCTTTGTTTCCTATTTTTGTTAAATAAAAAAAGGTGGTTAACTTGGCATCTTTGTTTTCTAACTTGGTTAAAGGTAAGAGCAGAGGCATGTGGAGTCCAATCATGCCTGTTTTTCCTTGTCCCATTATTTGAGGATGAATGATCCTAAGGGGGAGAGTGCGATGCCCTAAACTTTAGGCTTTGAAAATTTCTTGAGTTTTAAACTCTCTATTCATCATATGACTCACACCATATGTCATATGGTATGGTGGCAGGTCTAGGTACCCTATTCGTATGTTGGTCAGTGTGTTGTTGGACAATTTATGTCCTCGCTAAGAGAGACTCCATACGAGTCATATGGTTATGTGATGAGAGGGTTAGGGTCCATTCATATATTAACTATTGTCTAGCCCTTGATGTTATGCCTTAGATATGACTAGATCTTACCGGTCGTATGGTCTAGTGATAAGCTGGGCAAGGGAGTCATAAGTTGGATAGAATTTGGTGTCCAACCATCTGTTCATGTGATGACTTGATGATACCAATTATATGTAGTGGTGACGAGTTAGAGGGTTGTACCCACCTGTGGGTTTCTACAGCTTTTAAGCTAAGGATAATTCGGGCATTTCCACCCCAAGCCTTAAGACCCCACGTCTTATAAAACAAATTGGGAATTCATTCTAAACTTAACAAGATTAAATCTCTCTCATAACCCTCTCAAACATTCTCAAGAAAGATTGGGCTAGGGTTTATTCAAGATGCTCATCTAGAGGCTTAAAGATCAAATTCTCTCTGTGAATCTTCATAACTCAGGCATGTGACTCTTTCTTTATTGTTAGCTCACTAAAAGCATATATTTAGTGCTTTGTTCATGAATCATTAATGGTACTTTTGAAAGACAAGGTTGAGGGTTTGGTTGTATATCATTGAACATTGACTTCTCATGATTTAAATTATGTTTATGCATATTTTAATAATGGTTTTCTAGATGTGGGTGCTTGGAAAATTTCATTTAGGCTAATGGGTCATGGTTAACCCTATCTTGATAGTTTTGGCTTGAATAATGGATTGATAATGGTATACCCTGAACTTGTTTGTGAAATTTCCAATAAGAATGATTTTGTCACATGTTGAATTATGTTTTGAACTATGGCATTAGCCTAATAATATAGATGGTTGGTAAATGGTTTTATGAGAGACTTGTTGGCCATAAATTGGTTTGAATTACTAAATGGGTTCGACTCTCTAAATGTTGAATTGAATTAATGTCTTTGTTTAGATAATGGAATTGAGTCCCAAGTTGATTAATAATGGTTATGGCATTTTGTATGCTTTCAAGTGGGGTTGGTATGATGATACCAATGGGATGCTTTTGGTAAGTAATTGTAATGATAGTTGTTCATGTGTATTCAATATCTTAATTGGGCTTAAAAACGGAATGTGTAGTCGGGCTGTGAAAGTAGAGTCTGAAGGACTAATAGTGAAAACTGTTCTAGCCAGTGCGGGTTGTATATATTGGTGCTTAAGGCACCTTGACTATGCCAGGAGGTTCGAGTCCCCCATAAAGGCATATATGAATAAAGATATCTTTGGTTCGTGCGGCTAAGGCACTGGGGCCCTTTTAGCTAGGGGATAGATTGGACCATATAGCCCGTAGGTATCTTGTTATATGACAGTTATATTACACATCCCAGGTTAATATTTTATTTGAAAGTTTAGGCTAAGCGTTGATTCTTTTCATGAAACATTTATATATGTACAAACGTGATAGCATATGGTTATTTGATACGGTTTTGAATGATGGCATTATTTTATTTCTCTATCCCTGAGTTAGATGCTAGCGCTTCAACTGCTAATCATCTTCAGATAATGTATCCCCACGCGATGTAGGTGCTGAAACTTTTTCTATTTTCTTTGCATAGTGATCAGGTATTCAAGTTGGTTCGTGGGTTCACATCAAAGTGGTGAGGTTCCATACATCAGAAGACTTTATTTCAAGGTCTTTATTACTTATGTGTTAGACCTTATTTTGACTTTTTCATCTATCATAGGGGGAATGTCCCGACATTTTATTAATTTTGGTTTTATAAAGGCTTTGTTGGATTACTATAGACTTGGGTATGTCATTTTTGTGGATTGGTTCAGTGGCGGATGGTTGTCCGGTTACTGGTGATTGGGTTAGACATTTCATCAATTTATATCTATCTTAGTTTACACTATCCTGTTATATATTCAAAATTCATCCAACACTTGAGGTTGTTGTGTTGACTAGATTAAGTGAAGGGGTGATCTCTAATACATGCAAAAATTAAGATACCCATCATAGCTAAGCCCTGGTTTGGGCCATAGCAGTTTACTTAATTAGAAATATGTGATAAATATTTTAATAGAGATAAAAAGAAGGTTGTGTAGTTGGGACATGAAAGTGGCAGTCCCGAGGGGCCAACACTGGAAACCACATTTGCTGGCGTAGAGGTATAAATAGCCTAGGGATCGAGTCCCTTTCCTTATGATCGGGGAGGTTTTAGTCCATCTTATTATATGATTGGGAAGTTTGAGTCCCCCATATCACATTACATGATTGGGTGCTTAAGTCACCTTAGTATATGCTTGGGAGGTTTGACTCCCCCATCCATTTATATAAGATTATTCTCTGGTTTGGGATCTAGTGCATGTAGCTGCATAAATTGGAGAATAATCTTATATATGTATATGGGGGCCTTGAACCTTCCAATTATATACTAAGATAACTTATACACCTGATCATGTAATGTGATATGGGGGACTCGAACCTCCCAATCTTATAACTAGGGGGACTAGAACCTCCCTGGTTATTAGCAAGGGGACATGATCCCCATGCCATTTAGAACCCCATACTGATAAATGTAGTTCTTAGTGTTAGTCCCTCGGGATTGCCACTTTCATGGCCTAGCTACACAA
The DNA here is from genome assembly GCA_030864225.1 of Capsicum baccatum var. pendulum. Classification (NCBI taxonomy): domain Eukaryota; kingdom Viridiplantae; phylum Streptophyta; class Magnoliopsida; order Solanales; family Solanaceae; genus Capsicum; species Capsicum baccatum. The sequence continues at coordinate 111,956,538 of CM061555.1, read as the reverse complement.
CCCTCTACTAATCCCAATTAAAATATTTAACACCCAATCCGAGCTATGACTAATCTTAATCCAGTGGCCAAGGTTGCTTCAGGGGCAAATAATGTTCGTATTACCTCTTTTTCAACTTCAGTACCTAGGGATGCACAATCTAGTTCTGACACTGGTGGACACCATCTCTATGCTCTCACTACCCGCTAAGAGTCTGAGGCATCACCTGATGTCGTGACTAGTATGTTGAAACTCTTTTCTCATGATGTGTACTGTTTACTTGATTCAGAGTCTACTTTCTCTTATGCGACCGCATTTGTGACTGTGCATTTTGGTTTTGGTCCTGAGTGTGTTTCAAACCTTTTTTCTATTTTTATGCTAATGGATAATTCTGTGGTGGCTAATAGAGTCCATAGGGGTTTTATGGTAGTGGTGGGTGGTCGAGAGACTTTGGTGGATCTGTTTGAATTAGATATGGTTGATTTTGATGTCATATTGGGGATGGATTGGTTGGACTCGTGTTATACTTGTCTAGACTGTTGAATCCATAAGGTGTGTTTAAATTCCGTAATGAGCTAATTAATTAGTAGGAGGGTGGTTCCCTGGCTCTTATGGGGTTGTTCATTGTGTATCTTAGAGACCGGAGATTAATCTCCAAGGGGTATCTCTATAATCTGGTCTGGGTTAAAATTTTTAACTCGAAGGGTCTTTTTTTGCATGGTAAATGAATTTCCTAAGGTCTTCCCTGATGACCTTCCCAGTGTTCCTTCTAATAAGGAGATTAAGTTTAGTATTAATCTTGTTCCAGACACTCGACCTATTTCTATTCCTACGTATACAATGGCTCCAGCTGAGTTGAAGGAGATTAAGGAGAAACTAAAGGATCTTTTAGACAAGGGTTTTATCCATCCTTGTGTGTCCCCATGGGGTACACTTATGTTATTTGTGCGCAAGAAGGATAATTCCCTTCGGATGTGTATTGATTACCGATAGTTGAATAGGCAATAATAAAGAATAAGTACCCTATTTCATTGATAATGATTTGTTTGATGAATTACAGGGTGCAAAGTGTTTCTCTAAGATAGATCTTCGATCCAAATATCATTAGTTAAATATTAGGGAGTAGGATATCCCTAAGACTTATTAGTGTACCTAGTATGTACATTTTGAGTTTTTGGTTATGTCTTTTGGGTTAACTAATGCCCCAACGAAATTCATGGATTTGATGAATAGGGTCTTCCGTCAGTTTTTAGATTTATTTGTCATTGTATACAGTGATGATATTCTGTTGTACTCTAAGAGTGAGGTGGATAATGATAATCACCTTTGAGTTAATTTATAGACCGTGAAGGAGCATCAGTTGTATGCTAAATTTTCAAAATGTGAATTCTGGTTAAATAATATTACTTTCTGGGTCATATCATTTCTAGTGAAAGGATCATAATAGATCTGCAAAAAGTTGAAGTGGTGAAGAAATGGCCTAGACCTACGACTCTAACCGATATTTGAAGCTTCTTGGGTTTAGCTGGCTACTACAGAAGGTTTATGGAAATTTTTCCTTCTTTAGCTACCTCATTGACTAAGTTAACTCAGAAGAAGGTGAAGTTCTTATGGTTTGATGATTGTGAGGGTAGTTTTGAGAAGCTAAGGATAAGCTAACTTCGGCTCCAGTTTTGACCTTGCCTAAAAGAACTGATAGGTTTGTGGTCAACTGCACTGCGTCCCATGTAGGGCTTGGTTGCCTTTTGATACAACATGGCAAGGTAATTTCTTATGCCTCTAGATAGTTGAAGGTGCATGAAAGAAATTATCCAAGTCATGATTTGGAATTGTTAGCTGTGGTTTTCACATTAAAAATTTGGTGTCACTATTTGTATGGAGTGCATGTGGATATCTTTTTTTATCATAAGATCCTGTAGTATGTGTTTACTTAGAAAGAACTCAATCTCAGGCAAAGTAGTTGGCTTGAGCTTCTCAAGGATTATGACATGAGTCTTTACTACCACCCAAGTATAGAAAATATGGTTGCTGATGCTTTTAGCAGGTTGTCCATGGGGAGTCTAGCTTATATGGATGAGAAGAAGAGTGAGTTGGTAAAGGATATTCACCACCTAGCTACCATTGGAGTTTGACTCTTGGACTTTGAGGATAGGGGCATGTTTGTGCAAGAGGTGTCACAGTAGTTTCTTTGTGATGAAATCAAGAAGAAGTAGGTGTTAGATCCTATCTTGATGAGGATCAAAGGTAATGTATATGGGCAAAAGGTAATGGCCTTCGAGATTTGTAGTGGTAGTACCTTGCAGTACAAAGGTAGGCTATGTGTTCTCGATGTTAATGGTTTATGAAAGAGGATTTTGGCTAAGGCGCATGAGTCGCACTATATCGGTCACCCTGGTTCAATAAAAATTCCTCATGAACATAAGGAGATGTATTGGTGGAACAATATGAAGCAGGACGTGGCTAGTTTTGGGGCTAATTACATGGTGTGATAACAAGTCAAAGGTGACAACACGAGGCCCGAAAGATTGTGTCAAAAACTTGAGTTGTCTGTGTGGAAGTGGGAAGTGTTCAATATAGATTTTGTTACCAGTCTTCCTCGGTCTCAAAATTAGTTTGGTTCATTTGGGTCATCGTGGATAGGATGAAAAAGTTTGCTCACTTTTGGCCAGTGAGGACTAATTCCTCGGCTGAGGATTATGCAAGGTTGTATCTCCATGAGATTGTGAAGTTGCATGGGGTTCCTATTCTATCATCTCAGATCACGATACATAATTTTCATCTCAATTTTGATGATCGTTTCATAAAGGTTTAGGGACCAAGGTGAGTCTCAGTACTTCTTTTCACCCGTAGTTGGATGAACAAGCAGAAAGGACTATTCAGACATTGGGTGATTTGCTTCGGTCTTACGTGATTGACTGTGGTGGTAGTTGGTTTGAGCATTTATCTCTTATAAAGTTTGCATATAATAATAGCTACCACTCTAGCATTGGGATGGCTCTATTTGAGGCATTTTATGGTAGGAGATGTAGGTCTCTGATTGGGTGGTTCGAGGTTGGTGAGGCATATATGTTTGGCCCAGATTTGGTTCACCAAGCCATGGAGAAGATGAAGGTGATTCGGGATAGACGTAAGGCTGCCCAAAGTCATGAAAAGTTCTATATAGATGTAAGGCAATAGGAGTTAGAGTATGAAGTTGGGGATTGGTGTTCTTGAAGGTTTCTCCTATAAAGGAAGTGATGCAGTTTCGGAAGAAGAGGAAACTCAATCATCGGTATGGTGGTCTGTACTTGGTTTTGAGAAGGGTTGGCAATATTGTGTATGAGTTGGAGTTGCCTTCTAGTTTGAGCTCCATTCAGTCGATGTTCCATATTTCTATGTTGAGAAAGTGTATGGGTGACTGTCACAAATTATGCCTATGAAGGATATTGGTATTTTGGATTCCCTATCTTATGAGGAGATCCCAGTTGAGATCTTGAATTGGCAGGTTTGTCAGTTGTAGACTAAGGATGTAGCTTTGGTAAAGGTTCGATGGAGGAACCATAAGGTGGAAGAGGCTACATGGGAAGCTGAAGAGGACATGAAGTCCAAATATTGATTCCTATTTTCCACTCCAAAAATTCGTGCAATAGGAATGTGTTCTTCTTAACATCTTGGCTTTATAACATAGTTAAAGATAAGAGTAGAGGTATGCAGAATCAAAATCATACTTGCACTACTTTGTTTCGTTATTCGAAGATGAATGATCTATGTGGGGGAGAATTGAAACATCCTGGGCTTTGGCCCTTGGAAATTTCTTGAGCTTTGAGCTAACTGTCCTTGTAATAACTCACCATACGAGTCATTTGATATGGGTACGGTCCAGGTAACCTAACTTATAAGGTGTCCAGTTAGTGATGACTAGGTTTCTATTATGTTTACGACTTGGTGGGTAGGGGTCGTAAGGTTTGGTGATGGGTTATTGGGTAGATCTTTCTCTTAATCTAAAACTTAGTAATGTGACTTGGATCTGAGTATCAATGGCTCACTAAGAGTCGTGAGGATATGGTATGAGTGGTATAATCTAATTGTATGTTGTCCAGTGTCCAACCCTTTGTATTCTGTCTTGGGTCCGACTGGACCATACGAGCTGTATGGTCTGGTCACGGGTTGGGGTAATGGAGTCATATGGTGGATAGTATATAGGTGTCCAACCTTTTATTCTAGTTGCTGCTGGATGGTACCAGTCGTATGATGTGGTGATGATTTAGAGGGTCAACTCGTACCCACCTGCGGGATTTTTACAGTTTCAGTTGGGGGTATTCTGGATATTTCCCCTTATAACTCCTTTTGACACCATGGCATAAAATACCTTTAGGGACTTCATTATTCTCAATCAAACACTCTTAAAAATCTCTTAAAATCTCTCTCAAGCTCTTAGTTCAAGAAAATCCTAGGGTTTCTACAAGGCAATCAATTAGGGGCTTTCAAGGGTTAATCTCTCCATCTTCCTTGGTGTCTAAGGAATGTTACTCCTCCCTCATTTTTAGTTCAACTAAATTTATGTTTTAATGAATGTTTTCATAGTATCATTCTGGTATTGTTTTGGTTTTGAAATAAATGTTGGGGGGTTTTGGTTGTTTATGGTTGGATAATATTTTCCTATGTTTTACTTATGGTTTTTCATATTATAGTTAAGGTTTGAACATCTGGTTGCATGGGAATGGTCAATTGATACTTGGTTTTGGAAACTATATGCCCTCAACATGTTAGTTAAAATGCCAAATGAAAATGATTTTGTCACATAGTTTGACTATACTTGAAACCATTGCATCTCATAATATGGTAATGGAACTTAAATTTGTTTGGTTGGTTTTAAATGGACTGGAAAGGCCTTGGTGGCAATGGTATTGGTTCAACTAGAAACTTTGGAGTCAGATTGGTTTAATGGCTTTGGTATGGCATAAATGGATAGTTTGTGAGCTCTAATTATGGTGTGACGATACCAATGGTTAATTCCTAATTAAAACGACTCCTTGGTAAATGGTTGGTTATCTGTGAATGATTTTAATAGGGTCGGGTTAGAAAATTTGTGGAAGGTGGAGGTACCAGGGGGATTAAAACTGGAATCTCATGTTTGCCAGTGTGAGGTTTGGTCTTGGGGATCGTGTAAATGATGTCACACATATATTCTTGGAGATGTACTTGTCATCTCAAGTTTTTCTCCAGCTCATGTGGTTAACATGCACTGACCCTTTCAGCAGGGGCAGCTGAACCCATAGAGCCCATGGTTGGACTTAGGACGGCGAAGCTACACCACCCAGTTTAAAGGTTTTAAATGCATGCTAAACCTGGATTCCCTTTCCCGGCATGGTATGAATATATATATATATATGTGTGTGTGTGTGTGTGTGCATGTATATATATATGTATATGTATATATATGTATATATATATGTGTATATATATATATGTATATGTAGATATATGATTATATATATATATGTATATGTAGATATATATGATTATATATATATATGTATATGTATATGTATATATATATATGTATATATATGTATATATGTATGTATGTGATTGCATGTGGTTATTTACTTTGTTTTTGAATAATGGAATTTTTTATTCTTTTTCATGAGTACATGCTAGCGTTCCGTCCACTAACCATCTTCGAGTATTGGGAGTCCAAAAAGCCATGTCGAGTAGAGTTTCTTTTAAGGGTGTGTAGCACGCCACACTCATAAGGGAGATGCTACAAGGCATTTAGGAATGTTTCACTTTTTTGTGTTCTATTTTCAAGATGTTGAGTCTAAGGTCCTAAAATTTTCTCTAATTCCCGTTTGTTCGCTTTTCCTAGCATGTATCCTCGAAGATCTAAACCTCATGAAAATTCCTCTATCTTACTTGAGGACGATGTTGATAGGGCCCATTCTACTTATGGGGTCCAGACCCGGTCTAGGGGTGGAATTCCTAGTTGCCCTCCTAGAGTTCCATCAGTTCCCTCCAGTCCTTCTTGAGCTCCCCAGGCTGATGTGACGAATGCTCAGTTTCATCAGTCAATTAACATGTTGACTCAGTTGGTAGCTTATTAAGCTGAGCATAGTAATTTTGTTACTCCATCTTCTGAGGCTACAAGGGTTTGCGAATTCATGATGTTGAACTCTCCTGTGTTCACTAGTGTTAAGGTAGAGGAGGATCCTCAAAAAATATCTTACATGTTATGCATGAAACGAATATAGAGGGCGTGGAGTTTGTTGCCTACCAGCTGAAAGATGTGGCGTACTAGTGGTACGAAGAATGGGATCAGTGAAGGAGTAAAGATACTGAGTCAGCTCTATGGGAGGATTTCTCTAATGCTTTCCTAGAATACTTCCTTTTTTAAGAGCTTAGGGAAGCAAAGACGGAAGAGTTCGTTAATCTAAGGCAAGGTAAGATGTCAGTCAAAGAGTATGCCTTGAAGTTTCTCCAGTTATCTCGGTATGCTCTGGAGTTTGTTTCTAGCATAATGGCTAGAATGAGAAATTTCACTTCTGGGTTGTCTTGAGACTTGATTCTAGAGAGAAAGGATGCTTTGTTGAACAAAGACATGGATATCTCCAGGTTGCTTATGTAAATGCAATAGGTACTGGAAGAGAACAAGAAGAATACTGAGATAGGGGAGAGGCAGAGCAAGAATTTTAGATTTTTTTAGCAGGGGGTGGCCAACAGTAGAGTGTCAAGAATGGTGGGAAGTGGCCTGAGAAAAAGTGGGTCAATTTTGGGACTTACTCGATAACTAGTGCTTCCTACACAATGTTTTCGGGTGATAGGCGTTTCCAAGGTAGAGAATACTTCAGGGAACAGGGTGCCCAATCTCTAGTTGGTGTGGCCCAATTAGCTCCATCGTATCTTTCTTGTAGGTTTTGTGGAAGATTGTATCAGGGTTATTGTGAAGAACAAAGGGATAAGTGCTTTATCTCTGGTTAGTCAGGGCACATGATTAAGAACTGTTAAGTGGAAAAAGTTGCTTCAGGGGAAAACAAGGTTCCTGTTACCTCCTCATCAGCTCCGGTGCCAAGGGGTGCACCATATAGTTTCGGCACTAGTCGAAATCATCTCTATGCTCTCACTACCCGCCAGGAGTCCGAGGAATCACCTGATGTTATGACTAGTATGTTAAAAGTCTTTTCCCTTCATGTGTGCTATTTACTTGATCCATGGTTCTCTTTTATGTCACCCCATTTGAGGATGTGCATTTTGATTTCGGCCCCAGGTGTATTTTAGACCCTTTTTCTATTTCTACCCCAGTGGGTGATTCATTGGTGGCTAGCAGAGTCTATAGGGGTTGTGTGGTATCAGTGGGTGGTAGGGATACTCTGGTGGATCTGTTTGAATCAGATATTGTTGATTTCAATGTCATATTAGGGATGGATTGGTTGCACTCGTGCTATGCTTCTCTAGGTTATCAAACCCGTAAGGTTATCTTTAAATTCCCAAATGACCCAATTATTAAGTGAAAGGGTGGTTCCCTAGCTCCTAAGGGGAAGTTCATATCGTATCTTAGAGCTCGGAGATTAATCTCTTAAGGGTATCTCTATAATTTGGTCAAGGTTAAAGATTCTAACTCGGAGGGTCCTTCTTTGTATTCCATTCTGGTGCTAAATGAATTTCCTGAGGTCTTCCCTGTTGACCTTCCTGGTGTTCCTCCTGATAAGAAAATTGAGTTTGGGAGTGATCTTGTTCCAGACACTTGTCCTATTATTATTCCTCCGTATAAAATGGCTCCAACTGAGTTGAAGAAGCTTGAGGAGCAATCACAGGATCTTTTAGACAAGGGTTTAATCCATCCTAGTGTGTCCCCATGGGTCGCACCTTAGTTATTCGTGCATAATAAGGATGGTTCCCTTCAATGTGTATTGATTACCGGTAGTTAGTGACTGTAAAGAACAAGTACCCTCTTCCAAGGATAGATGATTTGTTTGATCAATTGCTGGGTGCTACGTTTTTCTCAACTTAGGTAGAAATCACGAAAAATAATATAAAAGTTCACATCATACACCACTAAGAATCTAGTTCATCCTAGAACTAAAGCCAAGGAAATGCTTGAATCAGCAAAAAGTTGGGAATAACTACCACGCATATCAGACTCGACCTCCCAAGTAGCCTCATCTACAGGTCGATGTCTCCACTGTACCTTAACAACTGAAACATTTCTAGAATGTAACCGCCGAGCATCTTTGGATAGAATAGAGTCCGGTACATTAACAAAAGATAAACTCTTATCTAACTTGACTCAATCCCAACAAATGATATGGGACTCATTCAAAATGTAACGTCGAAGCCTGGAAACATGAAATACTTGATGAATAGTTGATAAATCTGGGGGAAATTCCAAATTATAAGCCATATCACCAATAGTCTGAGGAATATAAAAAGGTCAAATATACTTGGGGATAATTTTTCCCCTCTTCCCAAATCTCATCACGCCCTTCATGGGCGACACACGAAGGAAGACTCGATCACCAACACTAAATCTCAAGGAAAGAAGTCTATGATCCACCTAGAACTTTTGCATACTTTGAGCCGCTCAAAGTCTAAGCTGAATGACCCAAACTCTATCTAAAGACTCACGAAGAAAGTTTATACCTCGAGGTCTAATCTTAGAAATATTAAACCAACCAATTGGAGAGCAACAACGCCTACCATACAAAGCCTCAAAAGGAGCCATCTCAATGCTAGAATGGTAGCTATTATCATACACAAACTCTGCCAAAGCTAGATATTGCTCCCACTAAGCTCCAAAGTCCCGGACACAATCACATAATATATCATCAAAAACCTTAATAGTCTGCTCCGACAGAACGTCGGTCTAGGATGAAAAGTTGTACTATGATCAACCCGGGTACCCATCTCCTCCTAAAAATTCTTCCAAAACTGACATATGAACACTGAACCTCTATCTGAGATGATGAACCATGGCACACCATAAGGATGAACTATCTTCCAAATATAGATACGGGCTAACCTTTTAGCATTGAAAACAACCTAAACTAGAGTAAAATAGGCATATTTGGTCAATCGATCCACAATGACCCAAACACTATCAAAACCATAAGAAGTATAAGAAAATCCAGTCACAAAGACCATATCGATCCATTCCCATTTCCACTTGGGAATGGGTAAACTCTAAAGCAAACCATGAGGCCTCAAAGTGCTCAACCTTCACTTGCTGGCAACATAGGCAATGAGCTATAAAATCCACTACATCTTTTCTCATACTATCCCACCAGTAGTGCTGTCTCAAATCATGATACATCTTATGGAATACTTAAAACATTGAGTCTCCTCCAAAATCAATCTAATCCATCACCCATTCTTGGTACAAAAACATGGCCTCCATTTCTCAAAATATCAACAACAACAAACCCAGTGTATTCCCACCTAGTGGGGGTCTGGGGGGCATTTCTCAAAATATCATCAGGATTAATTGAGGCTTCCTTAGACTCTCTACCAAATACCTTATCCTGAAGCACTCTCAACCTAACATCATCAAACTGATGTACTCAAATCTTCTCCATCAAGGACGACTTAGCCTCCACAAATAACAAAACATATCCAAGTGTCAAAATATCAAGCCTAACTATCTGGTTAGCAAAAGAATTAACCTTTAAGTTCAAAGGCCACTCCTGGGTCTAAAGATACTCCAAGCTACCCATGCTAGTCAATTTTTAGCCCATGGCATCCACAACCAAATTAGCCTTGTCCGAATGATAGAGAATAATAAGATCATAATCCTTAAAAAACTCAAGCCAATGACTTTGCCTCATATTAAGATCTCGCTAAGTAAATAAATACTAGAGGCTACTATAATCCGAGAAAATGTTAAAATGGACTCCATACAAGTAGTGCCTCCACAACTTCAAAGAAAATACAATCGCGCACAACTTCAAATCATGGGTAAGGTAATTCCTATCATGGGACTTCAACTAATAAGAAGCATACATAATCACCTTATCCTTCTACATCAACACAGTACTTAACCCAACACTTGATGTATCACAAAAGGAGGTAAAACCCTATCCCTCCTTGGGGAAAATAGGAGATGATGTCAATAAATCCTTGAGATTTTGAAAGCTCGCCTCACAAGTATTTGGCCACTAAAACCAAATCTTCTTCTGAGTCAACTTGGTCTAAAAAGCTATAATAGATGGAAACCCTCAATAAAGCACTGATAGTAACCTACCTACCTAATAAAAATCTAAATCTCAGTAGGAGAAGTAGGTCTATCCTAATCACAAAGTGCATCCTTAGTCACCATGTGAAACAAAAAAGAGACAAACTCCAACCAAAACTTACACTTGTAGAACGTAGCATACAACATGTCCTTCCTCAATCTATGAAGCACATCCACAAAGGCTCCTTATGATCAGCTTTACTCTTGGAATAAACCAAGATATCATTTATAAATACAATAACAAAGGAGTTAAGATACGATCAAAATACCCAATTTATCAACTCCATGAATACAGCTGGGGTATTAGTAAACCCAAAGAACATGGCCAAAAACTCATAATAAGCGTACCAATTCCAAAAACCTATCTTTGGAATATTCAAAGATCTAATCCTCAATTAGTGATACCTGAATCTCAAATCAATCTTTAAAGACACTGAACCACCCTAAAGTTGATTGAACAAATCATCAATATGAGGAAAAGGGTACTTATTCTTAACTTTCACCTTGTTCAAATATCTATAATTAATACATATACACATAGACCCATTATTTTTCTTCACAAAAAAGAAAGGTTCACCCTAAGGTAATACACTAGGTTGGATAAATCCCTTATCCAACAACTCTTGCGATTGATTCTTTAATTTCTTAAATTTTGTTGGGGCCGTCCTATAAGGAGGAATATAAATGGGCTTGGTGTCCGACTCAACATCAACAATAAAGTCAATATCATGATTCGAAGGCATGCTAAGCAAATTCGTATGAAAAATATCTATGAACTAATGAACAACGCGAAGAGAATCAATATAGGGAAGGGAAACAATGCTAGTACCATAAATATGGTCTAAATAAGATAAACATCCCCTCTCAACCAAGCGATGAGCCTAAAGAAAAGATATAACCCTTTTAGGACCTGAATGAAGCACATCCTTCCAAGTTAACCTTGGCACACTCAACAAACCTAAGGTCATGATCATAGAATAATAGTCTAGGACAACATGATAAGTAGGTAAACAATCCATATCCAAGATGACATAAGAATCTACCATATCAGGATAATCAGATCTACTCAATTCTCACACCCAGCAAAGGTCAGAACATAAGATCGGTACACCTGATCCACGACTAAGGAGTCTCCTATGGGACTAGATATATGGATAGCATGGCAAGAAGCTTACTAGTAGAATCACAACTCAAAAAAATATGCAAACACATACGAAAATATTGACCCCAGATCAAATAACACATACAAAATATACAGATACTCACCACTTTGGCTTGTGTTTATGAAGAGAGTTTTTATAAAAGTGTCTCATTTTTTCTAAAAATTTTTGGTATTTATCAATGGTAATAACATCTCATGAATGTATATATATGTAATGAGGATGTAATGTTCATATATATATATATATATATATATATATATATATATATATATATATATATATATATATATATATATATATATATATATATATATATATATATATATATATATATATATAAGCCCAAAAATCAACTCAATACATCAAAAATTCATGATGATCAACTCTAATTAGGAAACATTGGAATAAATATACATGTAAGACATCACAAATAACACACACACACAATGCGGCATTAGTCTTGATCGCATGCTGCCTATATCGCGGTGAAGGTGTTGTGTCCAGTTCTTGATTTATAATTAAATACATGTGTCATGATATTTATCCTAGTATGTGAAGTGCTTATGAGGTGAAAAATATTCATAGGAATTACTTAGAACAAAGTTGAGCTAAGAGACTTTGATTCGGCAAAATTTTTGTATTCGATTCTACAAGAGTCAACTTTAAATATGGATAACTTTTTACATATATGGAATTTTTCATCTAAATACCCACCAAATTGTATATAGTTTAATTAGCTTTCCAATGATACCAATTTCGCCGTAATCTGATACCCGAGTGGAAAGTTACGATCATTTTTGTCCGAACCAGTAAGCTACTGCAATAAGACCGCATTGCGGTGTCGTAGTTGTATCTAGTTTTGTTGATTTAAATAATTGAGGGGTAATTGGGTCTTTTCCCTCCTCAACACAATCATCCATAACACGATTTGGGGCATCTTTTAGGTCATTATTGGCCCTTCTTCTCCAATTTTCCTCTTAAGAAAACCCTCTCCTTTTCCCAACAACAAATTCAATTCCTTTTTCCCTAAGGAATCAAGAATTCAAGTTCTTGAGGTTTAAGAACCTTCAAGAAAGCATCAATATTGGTGTTTCTCTTTAAGGTTAATGGTTTAAGTTATGTGGGGTATTCATTCATAGGTCCCTTTCACCCATGGAGCCCCAAAACCATTTTATTTCAATTAAAAAGTGAATTTTCTATCATTATAATACTTTATATGTTCAAGAAAGATTGAATTTCATGTTTTCATGGTGATTTTAATTCAATTCATCCCTTTATTATCCCAAGCAAGAGTTTGAATTCCTCATGCTATGAATTTAAGTTTCCCATGCTTTATTTAAGTGAATTCTATGATAGATCCTAAACTCATGATTTTTAGCAACATTCTCATGTTTTCCCATGTTTGATGAAATGCCTATGTCTTGAGTTGACCCATGATTTAGTTTAATATTTTGCGCTTAAATGTCATATTTTAATGAATATTCAGTGCTAGTGGGTTATGAACACCCGATACCTTTGTGTTTTTACATGATTTCTATTTTTATATAATGAGTTAGTCAGAACATGATTTTTAACATCATATGCAGAACACCATGATATTGTTGAGCAATATCAGTTTAAATGTTAATAATTACCTCAGAATCCATATGTAATTTTATTTTAAGAATACCATGACCTGAGTTTATCAGTTATCATTTATCAATGCATGCACTAGTTAGTATTTTAGTGTCTTTTAGTTGGGGGTAGGATTTAGCACTGAGCAAGCCCAGGGATGGGGGCTCACCTGCCAGTAGAGAGTGTGACATTTAGTAACAGTCCCTGAGTTCCAGAACTACATAGCCAACAAAGATTTGAGATGTCTTCCTGCCAGTTAAGGGTTGAAACATATCTCATGAGAGCACCTACAGTAGAGGGTGACACTTTAGTCTTTTGGGACATCTGTTTAGTGATCACTACAGTTTTACTTTTATTCCAATAGTAAGGATTGAACAACCCTCCTCAACATGGATCAGACGTTGGACTCCATGATAGCTCACATGGTTTATGTTGGTTACATAATAGCCCCCATAGTCTCAGTATAATATTTAGTGTATTTTCAGTATATGTTTTCGTAACCAAATGTACAGATTCATAATTATTCAATAAGCAGATTTTAGTCTTTTAGTTTATAGATTATTGTAAAAATATGCTTATGATTGGTGTTGCATTCATAGATATTAAAGTTTTCATGCATTCATGCTCATTTATCTTATGTTCTTCAGTTATTCCTTATCTCATGTGCATAGTACCCTATAGTTTCAATCTAGATATTCAGACTTATAGTTTTGTTTAACATAATTAGTATTTATATATCCACTGCTCAGCAAATCGATGTTAGTTATCCCTTACTAAAATTTTAGTTGTTCGATCACACAGACATCTGTCATTAAGTTAGTCAGCTTCAATCACATAGTTTGAGACTAGTATTCATATATGATCCTTAGTAAAACTTTTATAGTATATTCAGCTTTATGAGAGAATTGCTTAGAGCATTTTTGTTTCTACTACCTCCTAGCTTACAGAATTGTTTTTAACTAATGATTTATAAATTTTTTATGATTTATAGTTTTCACGTATAGATATGTTTCAAATGTATACTTTAGCAAATAACTTATATCCTTAATTTGATAACATGTTTGAAATATTTCCATGATTTAGTGCATGTCTCCATATACTCAGTACATTCCAACGTATAGATCACACACATGCATTTGTGTCTAAACCCATAATAATATAGGTACCATATGTATCTCTCATACTAAGGTCAAGAGTTACAACTTTCAGCCAGCAGGTAATGAGTTCTCCTATTTCGAGAACACCAGATAGTTATAGATCATGTACTTTGTTTTTTATTTTTCATATGTATTGATTAGTGGTAGTTAAAGTCATGTCCCATCTATCTATAACCAGCATAATAGAGGCTTCATAGATATCTGTCAGAGTCATTCATCTAATTTTAGTTTCTTTCTTTAGTTTTATCATGGTGTAAATTGTATCAGCATTAACTTTATTTAGACTTTTCATGATTATGCTTCCACTCAGTAGATTAAGTTTTGTAATATATTCTAAATTAGTTGCTTAAGTATCATGCTAGTTCATGGCTTAGCATTGGATCACTTGTTGTTCCAAGCAGCGTCTTAGAAATAGAGGGTAGTCTCGGATCATGAAAAATTGGTATCAGAGCATACAGTTCAAGTATCCTAGGGTGTTATGAATTCATGTCTAGTAAAGTCTTGCGGAACACTACAGAGACTTCTATACTTTTCTTTGAGAGGCTACAGGGCATTTATGAGATTTTTCCCTTCTTTTATGTCATAGATCATGAAGTTGAAATTTTATCTAAGGAACTTACACAGATTCTTACGTTAATCCATTAGTTCCATCTCTATCTTATTCTTAAGGTAACAAAAAAAGCCATCTTAAATCCTTATAGATAGATTTTTCTCAGAAAGTCCCCATAGATAAGTTATGGAATTGCATACAGGTTCAAAAATATCCCATCAGTGCCCTTATGTTCTAAACTTTGAAAGTGTTTATTTTTGTTCATGAAAAATCTTGAATTGAGCCGAAGTCAGATATGCTTTTAGATCTCTTCTTAGAATTCTATGATAGTATGTAACCTAGAGTTAGAAGCATAAATCTAAAAGTTTATCAGCAGTAAAGTGGGATATTATTTATCTGGAGTTTGCATATTATGCATTTAGGGAGCTAGTTGTATGAAGGGTGAATAGTAGGCCTGAAATAGTGTATGCAAGAACTTAAGTTTGTTGATTCAAAATTATATGTTGTTGATGTTGGGTAAATTGGTGAAATGGTAATTCTCATGGCCCAGATGTGATGTTCGTAGTCTATAAAGGAATTTTGTATGGTTCATTGAAGGTTTGGAGATATCCATGTTAAGTGTTATAGTCTAAGTTTGAATCTTTTAATATTGAGCTAATAGAAAGAATAGTTAAATCTCTAGATGGTGTGAACTCAAGGTAAGGTGATACCCATGAAGATTCTAAGTGATTAAGTGTCCAAGCTATTATATGATTACTATTGGGGGCATATCTAGTTAAGAGTTGTATCCCAAAAGGAAATACTAACAATAAGTTTTATACTTTCAGGTGTAGTCTTTCAGGTTGAATTTATTATTTATGTGTATTGTTATATCTCAGACTCTAGAGTAAAGTGATTATAGTTTAGTCTATAGATTTTAAAGGGGTCCACAGACTTAGAATAGCAGCTTAAAACTAAGGGGGGGGGGGGGGAATGATAGAACAAGTAACCAAGTCAGGCTCCCAAATTCTAGTAGTGATATCAGTATGTTGTAGAACATCAGCAGAGGAGGAAGATGCCCCACCCATTCTTATCTATGTGCAAATTTTTGTACATCTGTCACCACGATATATAATTATGCCTTACATTTCAATTCCATGATCATAACTTATATTTATGAACTTTCCATGGAATCATGTACGTTTCCAATTCCTAGTATGAGGAATTCCAATTAACTCAGTAGTACAAATCATGTTCTAAGAATTTATGAACTCCAAACTCAGGTCATGCAACTCATAACTCATGTACTCATTCTTTACAGTATGCTCAGTTCCCATAACTCATGATGCACTCTTAATGACTAGTGAAATTTAGATTATGTCATGTGTCCTCAGTTTTGACCTATTTAATGAATTCATGCTTTTATGGGCATTTGTTTAGAAGTTCACATGTGGTTATGAAGATAGGCTTAAATATCATGTTGGTGTATAAGTGGATGAATTCATTACATGTTAGTGAATTCTTAGTAAGAGGTTGAATATAGTTGTTCAAGTGGTGCTAAGAATTATTCATGAGATGAAAGTTGTGAAAACTCATAGGGTATTGAATTCATGGTTTAAACTAGTGTTATGGTGTGATGTGTTATACCTTGTGATTTTGAGTTAGGCTTGATCATGGTGAGAAAATTTAGTTCAGGTCAGACTTAAGTAAGGGAGTTATCAATGCCCATGTAAGAATTATAAGTGGAATCAAATGAGCCTAGTATTTAAGAGAAAAGTATAGTTGAGGAAGTTCTTGAGTAGTGTGGCTAAGCTTAAAAGTTAGCTGTTGCATTGACTAAGTCCTTGTGATTCTATCCTTTCTTATGTTTTAAAGGCCTGTGTTCTATCTTATAGAGTGAAAGCCATATTATGATTCCGTACTCAAATAACCAAGTCAGATCATGCCTAAGATCCTTTGCTTCCTAATATTATTAGAACTTCTTAGAAAGAGTGTTGAAGTAATTCTCCAGATGAGTGTAAGATTTTTGTATGATTCAGTCTGTATAACTAGTAATTTAGTTTAGCAGTTAGATAGACAAGTTCCTATGATTTTCCATTTTTCCATCTAGTCTTACTATCTATAGTTTCATGAATATGGTTATTCCATGAGGTAAAATATTCACATCCATGCAAATTACGAATTCAGCTCAGTTCAAGCATCATGCATCAGTTTTATATTCTTGATATTCAGTTATGACTCAGTTCATAGTTGTCCAGTGCTTCATCTAAGTCTTTCCTTAATATTTCAGCTAAGTTAGTATCATTCGGGGGACGAATGATCCGAAGAGGGAGATATTATAATACCCTAATTTTTTTATGTCCTAAACCTCTTAACTTATCTTCACAAAACCATATCCATCCTGAGGTAATGGTTACACATAAGTTGATTCTCTCATTTCTATCTTAGTCTTACAACTATTCTCATGTCATTGCATGTATTAATAAAATTAGTTTAGTTCATGTATCATGCTTAGACTCAGTTTTGCACTCATGTTCCAATTCATGCATGTTTAGTATATAGTCTCAGTTACCTTAGTACAATACTCTAAGTCTAACCAATCTCATTCGAGGTCGAATGTTCCCAAAGGGGAGATATTGTAATACCCCATACTAACTTTATCTTGATTCAACTCTTAGTTGCATGCTTAATGTTCTTAAGTCTTGAAATTTTAACAAAGTGTTAGGGACTTAGCCATTTTCAAGACCCCTTAACTTCGAAGATTTTTATTTTGGTCTTCCCAACCTTGAGATGTTAGTTTGTGAGTTAACTTATGTTCAGGGATGTAAAAAGTGTGTCTCGGAGGAGTATTCGATTTTTCATACAAGGTTGGGCATTTTAGGGTCACGAACCTAGTTGGTCAGCACGATAGACCCGTGACGTAACATTAGTCCCATCACATGTTGACCATATCATGGTAAAGAAGTTGTGTCCAGTTCTTGATCTATAATTGAATACATATGTCATAGTCCTTATCCTAGTGTTTGACGTGCTTATGAGCTGAAAAATATTCATAGAAATCACTTAGAACAAAGTTGAACTAAGAGCCTTAGATTCGGCAAAATTTTGGTATTCGATTCTACAAAGGTCAACTTTTAACGTGTATAACCTTTTACATATATGTAATTATTTATCTCAAGACCCATCAAATTGTATATAATTGGATTATTTGTCCAACAATACCAATTTCACCTTAATCTAATACCTGAGCAGAATGTTCTGATTATTTTCGTCTGAACCAGTGACCTACTACGATAAGATAATCATGTTATGGTGACGTAGTTACATCCAGTTTTGTTGATTTAAATAATTTAGGGGAAATTAGGTCTTTTCCTCCCCAACCCAATCGTTCATAACATGATTTGGGGCATCTTTTAGGTCATTATTGGCCCTTCTTTTCCAATTTTCCTCTCAAGAAAACCCTCTCCTTACTCCAAGAACAAATTCAATTCCTTTTCCCCAAGGAATCAAGAATTCAAGATTCCCAAGTTTAAGAACCTTTAAAAAAGCATTAAGATTGGTGTTTCTCTTTCAAGTTAAAGGTTTAAGGTATATAGGGTATTCATTCATGCATCCCTTTCACCCATGGAGCCCAAAACCTCTTTTCATTCAATTAAAGAGTAAATTTTCTATCATTATGATATTTTATATGTTCAAGAAAGATTGAATTTTATGTTTTTATGGTGATTTTAATTCAATTCAGACCATGTATGATCCCATTCAAGATTTTGAATTCCTCATGCTATAAATTTAAGTTTCCCATGCTTTGTTCAAGTGAATTCCATGATAGATCCTAAACTCATGATTTTTAGCAACATTCTCATATTTTAACTTCATGTTTTCCCCATCTTTGATGAAATACCTATGTCTTAAGCTGAACCATGATTCAACACTATAGTTTGAGTTTAAATGTTATATTTTAATGACCATTCAGTGCTGGTGGTTATGAACACTTGGTACCTATGTGTTTTTACATGATTTTTATTTCCAAGTAATGAGTTAGCCAGACCATGATTTTTGATATCATATTCAAAATACAATGATCATGTTTAGTAGTATCAGTTTAAATATTAATAATTACCTCAAAATCCATATACAATTTTATTCTTAGAATACCATGACCTGAGCTTATCATTTATCATTTATCAGTGCATGCACCAGTTAGTATTTTAGGGTCATTTAGTTGGGGGTAGGATTTAGCACCGAGTGAACCCAGGAATAGGGGCTCACCTTCCAGTAGAGAGTATGACCTTTAGTAGCAGTCCCTGAGTTCTAGAACTATATAGCAACCATAAGTTTGAGATGTCTTCCTTTCAGTTGAGGGTTGACACATATCTCATGAGAGCACCTTCAAGTAGAGGGTGACACTTTAGTCTTTTGGGAAATCAGTTTAGAGATCACTATAGTTTGGGTTCTATTCTGAAGGCAAGGATAGAACAACCCTCCTTAACTTGGGTCAGACGTTGGACTCCATGATAACTCACATGTTTTGTGTTGGTTACATGATAGCTCCCATAGTCTCAGTACAGTATTTAGTGTATTTTTAGTTCAGGATTGCTTAACCATGTGTACAGAGTCTCAGTTATTTAGTTAGCAGGTTTCAGTCTTTTAGTTCACAGATTATTTAAAAATATGCTTATGCTTGGTCTTACATTCTCAGATATTATAGTTTTCATACATTTATGCTCAGTTATCTAATGTTGTTCAGCTAGTCCTTATATTATATGCACAGTACCCCACAGTTTTAGTCCAGTTACTCAGACTAAGT
This sequence comes from Capsicum baccatum var. pendulum, assembly GCA_030864225.1. Lineage (NCBI taxonomy): Eukaryota > Viridiplantae > Streptophyta > Magnoliopsida > Solanales > Solanaceae > Capsicum > Capsicum baccatum. The sequence goes on along the minus strand of CM061555.1, from coordinate 111,937,085 downwards.
ATAGTTTAATTTTACATGATCAATATTCATATATCCGCTATTCAGCATACCAATATTTGTTATCCCTTACTAAAATTTTAGTTGTTCGGTCACACAGACATCAATCATTTAATTAATCAGATCTACTTAGTACATGTTATGTTGGTTTTGAATGTTTATTCATTCATGCTTTGTATATTTGTATATTCAGATCCTTTAGTTAAGTCAGGTACTACTACATAGTTTCAGACCTAGTATTCATACGTCAGCCTTAGTACAACTTTTACAGCATATTTAGCCTTACAAGAGAATTGCGTACAGTATTTATGTTTCTACTGCCTCCTAGCTACAGAATTATTTTCATCTCATGATTTATATATTTTCTATTATTTACAGTTTTCATGTATAGTCATGTTTAAAATGTATATTTCAGCGAATAACTTATATCCTTAGTTTTATAGCGTGTTTAAAATACTTCCATGAATTAGTGCATGTCTCCATATACTCAGTACATTCCAATGCATTTGTGGCTACATCCTTTATAATGTAGATACCATATGTAGATCTCACACCAGGGTCAAATAGTTACAGCTTTCAGCCAGCAGGTGATGAGTTTTCTGATTTTAAGAACTCCAGATAGTTGTGCATTATGTACTTTGTTTTTTATTTTTCATATGTATTGATTAGTGGTAGTTTGAGGCATGTCCTAACTATCTATAGTCAGCATAGTAGAGGCTTCATATATGCCAACCAGAGTCATTCATGTAATTTGAGTTTCTTTCTTAATTTTTATCATGATGTAAATTGTATTAGCATTAACTTTATTCAGACTTTTCATGATTATGATTTCACTCAGCAAATTAATTTTTGTAATATATTCTAAAATAGTTTCTCAAGTATAATGCCTGTTTATGGATTAGCTTGAGATCACTTGTGGTTCAAATCACCCTGTTATGACTAAGGGGTAGTCTCAGGTCATGAAAAATTTGGCATCGGAGCACAGAGTTCAAGTGTCCTAGGGTGTCTATGAAGTCATGTCTAGTAGGTCTTGCGAAACAGTACGGAGACGTCTATACTTTTCTTAGACAGGCTATAGTGCACTTAAGATATGTTTCCCTTGCTTCATGTATCAGATCATTTAGTAGATATTTTCTCTAAGGAACTTATACAAATTCTTATGTTAATCCATTTGTGCCATCTCTGCTTTATTCTTAAGTCTATAGAAATAGCCAGCTTAAATCCTTACAAATAGATTTTCTTAAACAGTCCCTACTGATAAGTTATAGGATTTCATATAGGCTCAAAAGTATCCCATCTGTCCTCTTATGTTCTAAACTTTGAAAATGTTCATTTTTTCATGAAAAATCATACATTGAGCCAAAGTCAAATATGCTTTTAGATCCCTTCTTAAAATCCTATGATAGCATGTGACCTAGAGTTAGAAGCATGAACCTAGATGTTTAGAAGCAATAAAATGGGTTGTTATTTATCTGGATTTAGCAGATTATGTATTCATGGAGCTAGTTGTATGAAGGTTAAATCGGTAGGCTTGAAATAGAGTATACAAGAATTTAAGTTTGTTGATTTAAAATTATATGTTGTTGATGCTGGGTATGTTGGTCTAATAGTAATTCCCATGGTTTATATGTGATTTTATTAGGCTATAAAAGCAGTTAGAATGGTTCATTGAAGGTTTAGGGATATCCATGTTAAGTGTTAGAATCTAAGTTTGAATCTTTGAAGATTGATCTAATAGAAAGAAGAGTTGAAGTTATAGATGGTGTGAACTCAAGGTATGGTGATAATCATGAAAATTCTAAGTTAGTAAGTGTCTAATCTATTATATGATGACTATTGGGGGCATAGCAAGTTAAGAGCTGTATGCCAGAACGAAATACTAACAATGGGTTTTACACTTTTAGGTGTAGTCTTTCAGGTTGAGTTTATTATTTATGTGTATTGGTATATCTCGGACTCTAGATTAAAGTAATTGCAGTTCAATATAGGGGTTTTAAAGGGGTTCATAGACTGAAAATAATGGCTTAAAACTAAGGGGGAGATAATAGAACAAGTAACCAAGACAGGCTCTCAGATTCTAGTAGTGATCCTAGTATGTTGTATAACATTAATAGGGGAGGAAGATGCCCGACCCATTCTTATCTCATTGCAAATATTTTGTACTTCAGTCCTCATGATATAAACTTATGTTTTACATGTAAGATCCATGATCATAACTCATATTCATGCACTTTCCATGGAATCATGTACATTTCTAGTTCCTAGTATGAGAGGTTCCAGTTCACTCAGCAGTACGAATCATGTTCCAAGAATTTATGAACTCAAAACGCAAGTCATGTAGCTCACGACTTATGTACTCATGCTTTACAGTATGCTCAGTTCCCATAACTTATGCAGCTCTCTTAATCACTAGTGAAATTTAGATTATGTCATGTATGTCCTTAGTTTTTATCTCTATAATAAATTCAGGCTAGTATAGGTGTATGTTTAGAAGTTCATATGTGGTTATAAGGATAGGTTTGAATTTCATGTAGGTGTATAAGTGGATGAACTCATTTTGCACTAGTAAATTCCTAGTAAGAGGTTGATTGTAGTTGTAGAAGTGGTACTAAGAATTAATCATGAGATGAAAGTTGTGAAAACACATGGGGTATTGAGTTCATGGTTCAAGCTAGTGTTATGGAGTGATGTGTTGTACCTTGTGATTTTGAGTTAGGCTTGTTCATGGTGAGAAAATTTAGTTAAGTTCAGACTTAAGTAATGGAGTTATCAAAGCCCATGTAAGAATTATAAGGGGAATCAAATGATCCTAGTATTTGAGAGAAAATCATAGTTTAAGGAGTGCTTGAGAAGTATGGCTAAGCTTAAAAGTTAGCAGTTGCATTGACTAAGTCCTAGTGATTCTATCCTAGCTAATGTTTTATAAGCCTATGTTCCATGTTACAATGTGATAGCCTTATTAAGATTCCTTACTCAGATATACTACTCAAATCATGGCATAGATGCGTTTCTCCCTAATGTTATAGAACTTCTGAGAAAGAGTGTTGGAGAAATACTCCAGTTCAGTGAATGATTTTGGTATAGTTCAGTCTGTATAACCAACAATTCAGTTTAGCTGTTAGATAGATAAGCTCCTATGATTTTCCATTTTCCATCTAGTCTTACTATCCGTAGTTTCATGAATATACTCATTACATGAGGTAAAATATTCATGTCCATGCAAATTACAAATTCAGCTTATTTCATGCATCATTCATTAGTTTTAGATTTCAGATATTCAAATATGACTCAGTTCGTAAGTGTCTCGTGCATCATCTAAGTCTTTTCTTAATATTTCAGCCAAGTCAGTATCATTCGGGGGATGAATGATCCGAAGGGGGAGATATTATCATACCCCATGTTTTTATGTCCTAAACCTCTTAACTTATCTTCACAAAGGCATATCCACCCTGTGGTAATGGTTACTCATAAGTTGATTCTCTTATTTCTATCTTAGCCTTATAACCATTCTCTTGTCATTACATGTATTAACAAAGTTAGTTTAGTTCATGTATCATGCTCAGACTCAGTTTTGCACTCATATTCCAAGTCATGCATGTTCAATATATGGTCTCAGTTACCTTTGTATAGTACCCTCAGTCTAACCAATCTCATTCGAGGTTGAATGATCCCAAGGAGGAGATATTATAATACCCCGTACTAACCTTAGCTTGATTCATCTCTTAGTTGCATGCTTAAGGGGCTTAAGGCTTGAAATTTTCACAAATTATTGGGGTCTTATCATTAAGACCCCTAAACTTTGAGGATTTTCATTTTTGTCTTATCGATCCCAAGATGTTAGTTTTTGAGTTAATTCATGTTCAGGGATGTAAGAAGTGTATCTTGGAGGAGTTTCAGATTTTTTGGACAAGGTTTGGGGCATGTTTGGGTAATGGAATCAGTGGGTCTCCATAATAGGGCCACGATGCGCCATTTGTCCCTATCGTATGCTGAACGTATTGCGGTGAAGGTGTTGTATCCATTTCTTGATTTATAATTGAATACATGTGTCATGATCTTTATCCATGTATGTAAAGTGCTTATGAGGTAAAAAATGTTCATAGGAATCACTTAGAACAAAGTTGAGCTAAAAGCCTTTGATTCGGCCAAATTTTGGTTTTTGATTCTACAAGGGTCAACTTTGAACATGTATAACTAATTACATATATAGAATTCTTCAGCTCAAGACCCACAAATTGTATATAATTGGATTATATTTCTAGAAATACTAATTTTTCCTTAATTTGATACTCGAGCGGAAAGTTATGATCATTTTTGTCTGAACCACTAAGCTACCGCGATAAGACCATGTCATGGTGATGTAGTTGTGTCTAGTTTTGTTGGTTTAAATAATTGAGGGGTAATTGGGTCTTTTCCCCTTAACCCAATTGTTCATAAGATGATTTGGGGCATCTTTTAGGTCATTATTGGCCCTTCTTTATTTTTTCTCTCAAGAAAATCCTCTCCTATCCTTAAGAACAAATTAAATTCCTTTTTTCCTAAGGAATCGAGAATTCAAGTTCCCCAACTTCAAGAACCTTTAAGAAAGCATCAAGATTGGTGTTTCCCTTTCAAGTTAAAGATTTAAGGTATGTGGAGTATTCATTCATGGTCCCTTTCACCCATGGAACCCAAAAACCCTTTTGTTTCAATTAAAGAGTGAATTTTCTATCATTATAATATTTTATATGTTCAAGAAAGATTGAATTACATGTTTTCATGGTAATTTTAATTCAATTCAGCCCATGTATCGTCCCATGCAAGATTTTGAATTCATGATGCTATGAATTTAAGTTTCCCATGCTTTATTTCTGTAAATTCCATGATAGATCCTAAAATCAAGATTTTTAGCAAGATTCTCATGCTCTAAATTCATGTTTTCCCCATGTTTGATGAAATGCCTATGTCTTGAGCTGAACTATGATTCAATACTACAGTTTGAGTTTAAATCTCATGCTTTAATGATCATGCAGTGTTGGTGGGTTATGAACACCCAATACCTATGTGTTTTTACATGATTTTTGTTTTCAAGTAATGTGTTAGCCAGATCGTGATTTTTAATATCATATTCAGAACACCATGATCATGTTGACCAATATCAGTTTATATGTTAATAATACCTTAGAATACGTATGCACTATTATTTTATATCAGTTATCAGTGCATGCACCAGTTAGTATTTTAGAGTCTTTCTATTGGGAGTAGGATTTAGTACCGAGCAAACCCAGGGATGGTGTCTCACCTGCCAGTAGAGGGTGTAACCTTTAGTAGCAATCCCTGAGTTCCAGAACTACGTAGCCAGCGTAGGTTTGAGATGTTTTCCTTCCAGTTGTGGGTTGACACATATCTCATGAGAGCACCTACCAGTAGAGGGTGACTTTTTAGTCTATCAGGACATCAGTTTAGTGATCACTACAGTTCAGGTTCTATTTAGATGGCATGGATAGAACAACCCTCCTCAACGTAGGTTGAATGTTAGACTTCATGATAGCTCAGATAGTTTATGTCGATTACATGATAGCTCCCATACTCTCAGTATAGTATTCAGTGTATGTTTTATTCAGGTTTGCCTGGCCAAGGGTACAGATTATCAGTTATTCAGTTATCATATTTTAGTATTTCAGTTTATAGATTATTTAAAAAATATTCTTATGCTTGGTCTTGCATTCTCATATACTACAGTTTTCATGCATTCATTCTCAGTTATCTTATGTTGTTCATTTAGTCCGTATGCCATGTGCACAGTACCCCACAATTTCAGTCTAGTTATTCAGACTAAATATAGTTTAGTTTTATATGATCAGTATTCATATATCCGCTACTCTACATACCGATGTTAGTTATCCCTTACTAAAATTTTAGTTGTTCAATCACATAGACATCAGTCATTCATTTAATCAGATCTACTTAGTACACATTATATTGGTTTCGTATGTTTATTCTTTCATACTCAATTTAGTTATATATTTAGATTCTTGAGTTAAGCAGCTTCCACCATATAGTTTAAGACCCAGTATTCATACATCATCCTTAATACAACTTTTACAACATATTCAGCCTTACAAAAGAATTCCTTACAGTATTTATGTTTCTACCGCCTCCTAGCTTTCAGAATTGTTTTTATCTCATGATTTATAAATTTTTTATGATTTAAAGTTTTCACGTATTGTTATTTTTCAAATGTATATTTCAGGAAATAACTTATATCCTCAGTTTTCCAGCATATTTGAAATATTTCCATGATTTAGTGCATGTTTCCATATACTTAGTACATTCCACTATATGTGTTTGTAGCTACATCCTTCATAATGTAGGTACCATATGTAGCTCTCACACCAGGGTCAGACAGTTGGAGCTTTCATCCAATAAGTGATGAGTTCACCTATTTCGAGAACTCAACACAATTGTAGATCATGTACTTTGTTTTTAACTTTCCATAAGTATTGATTCGTGGTAGTTGGAGGCATCTCCCAGCTATCTATAGTCAGTATAGTAAAGGCTTCCTAGATGTCAGTCATAGTCATTCATGTAATTTGAGTTTCTTTCTTCAGTTTTATCATGATGTAAATTGTATCAGCGCTAACTTTATTTAGACTTTTCATGATTAGGATTATGCTCAGCAGATTGAGTTTTGTAATATATTCTAAATCAGTTGCTCAAGTATCATGCTAGATCATGGGTTATCTTGGGATTACTAAGAGGTAGTCTCGGGTCATGACAAACTGGGAGCAGAGTACAGAGTTCAACAGTCCTAAGGTGTCGATGAAGTTATTCCTGTCGAGTCTTATGAAATGGTACGGAGACACCTGTACTTTTCTTCGAGAGGCTACAGGGCATTTAAGAAATTTTTCCCTTCTTTCATTTCTCAGATCATGCCATAGAAGTTTTCTCTAAGGAACTTGTACAGATTCTTATGTTAATCCATTTGTGCAATCTATGCCTTATTCTTAAGGCAAACGAAATAGCTAGCTTAAATCCTTACAAATAGATTTTTCTTTGATAGTCCCCACGTATAAGTTATGGGATTTCATATAGGCTTAAAATTATCCTATCTATGCCCTCATGTTCTAAACTTTGAAAGTGTTTATTTTTGTTCATGAAAAATCATGCATTGAGCCAAAGTCAGATGTTCTTTTAAATCCCTTTTCAAAATCCTATGATAGCATGTGACCTAGAGTTAGAAGCATGAACCTAGAAGTTTATCCGTATTAAAACGGGATATTGTTTATCTGGATTTAGCAGATTATGTATTCTTGCAGGTGGTTGTACAAAAGGGGAATCAATAGGCTTGAAATAGTGTATGCAAGAATTTAAGTTTGTTGATTCAAAATTATACGTTGTTGGTGTGGGGTATGTTGTTGTAAAGGTAATTCTCATGGTTTAGATGTAATATTGGTAGGCTATGAAGGAAGTTAGTATGGTTCATTGAAGGTTTGGAGATATCCATGTTAAGAGTTAGAATCTAATTTTGAATCTTTGAAGATTGAGCTAATAGAAGGTAGAAATAAAGCTCTAAATAGTGTGAACTCATGGTATGGTTATACTCTTAAAGATTCTAAGTTAGTAAGTGGTCAAGCTATTAAATGATGACTATTGGGGGCATTGCAAGTTAAGAGTTGTATCCTAGAAGGAAATACTAGCAACAAGTTTTACACTTTCAGGTTGACTTTATTATTTATGTGTATTGTTATATCTCGAACTCTAGAGAAAAGTGATTACAATTCAGTTTAGAGATTTTAAAGTGGTCCAAAGACTTAGAATGATGGCTTAAAACTAAGGGGGGATGATAGAACAAGTAATTAAGCCAGGCTCTCAGATTCTTATAGTGATGCCAGTATGTTGTAGAACATCAGCAGCGGAGAAATATGCCCGACCCATTCTTATATCTGTTCAAATTTTTGTACTTCAGTCCTCACGATATATACTTATGCCTTACATGTCAGCTCCATGATCATAATTCATATTCATGCACTTTCCTAGAATCATGTATGCTTCCAGTTCCTAGTATGAGAAATTCCAATTCACCAGCAGTATGAATTATGTTCCAGGAATTTTTGAACTCCAAACTTAGGTCATACAACTCATAACTCATGTACTTATGCTTCACAGTATGCTGAGTTCCCATAACTCATGGTACACTCTTAATGACTAGTGAAATTCAGATTATGTCATGTGTGTCCTCAGTTTTGATCTCTTTAATGAATTCATGCTTTTATGGGCATTTGTTTAGAAGTTCATATATGGTTATGAAGATAGGCTTGAATATCATGTTGGTGTATAAGTGGATAAATGCATTGCGCCTTAGTGAATTCCTAGTAAGAGGTTAAATGTAGTTGTTGAAGTGGTACTAAAAATTATTCATGTGATCAAAGTTATGAAAATACATGGGGTATTGAATTCGTAGTTCAAATTAGTGTTATGGTGTTATGTGTTGTACCTTTTGATTTTGAGTTAGGCTTGATCATGGTGAGAAAATTTAGTTTAGTTTAGTCTTAAGTAATGGGTTATCAATGTCCAAGTAAGAATTTTAAGTGGAATCAAATGAGCCTAGTATTTGAGAGAAAAGAATAGTTGAGGGAATGCTTGAGAAGTGCGGTTAAGCTTAAAAGTTAGCAGTTGTATTGACTAAGTCATAGTGATTCTATCCTAGCTTATGTTCTATAGGCCTATGTTCCATGTACAGAGTGATAGCCATACTAAGATTCCTTACTCAGATTACTACTCAGATCATGCCTAAGATCCTTTACTCCGTAATGTTATTAAAACTTCTTAGAAATAGTGTTGAAGAAATACTCTAACTGAGTGTAAGATTTTGGTAGTCAGATAGACAAGTTCCTATGATTTTTTATTTTTCCATCAAGTCTTACTATCCAGAGTTTCATGAACATTGTCATTCCATGAGGTAAAATATTCACATCTATGCAAATTATGAATTCAGCTCAGTTTATGCATCATCCATCAGTTTTAGATTCTAGATATTTAGTTATGACTTAGTTCATGAGTGTCTCATGCATCATCTTAGTCTTTCCTTACTATTTTAGCCAAGTGAGTATCATTCAGGGGACGAATGATCCCAAGGGGGAGATATTATAATACCCTGAGTTTTTATGTCCTAAACCTCTCAACTTTTCTTCACGAAACCATATCCACCCTGAGGTAATGGTTATTCATAAGATGACTCTCTCCTTTCCATATGAGCCTTATAATCATTCTCATGTCGTTGCATGTATTCAAAAAATAAGTTTAGTTCATGTATCATGATCAGAATCAGTTATGCACTCATGTTCTATGTCATGCCTGTTAAATGTATGATCTCATTACCTTAGTACAGTGCTCTAGTTCTAACCAATCTCATTTAAGGATGAACATTCCCAAGAGAGAGATATTATAATGCTCCATACTATTCTTAGCTCGGTTTAGCTTTTAGTTTCATGATTAAATAATTTAAGGCTTGAAACTTTCAATAAGTGTTAGGGGCTTATCTATTTTCAAGACCCCTAAACTTTGAGGATTTTTATTTTGGTCTTACTGACCTCGAGATATTAGTTTTTGAGTTAATTCATGTTTAGGAATGTAAGAAGTGTGTCTCAGAGGATATTAGGATTTTTTGGATAAGGTTTGGGCCATGTTTGAGTTGCGAAATAAGTGGGTCACCGCGATAGGCCCGTGATGTGGCATTAGTCCTAATCGCATGCTGACCGCGTTGCAGTGAAGGTGTTGTGTCCCGTTCTTGTTTTATAATTGAATAAAAATGTCATGATCTTTATACTAGTGTGTGAAGTTCTTATGATGTGAAAAATGTGCACAAAAATCACTTAGAACAAAGTTGAGGTAAGAGCCTTTGATTCGGCTAAATTTTGGTATTCGATACTATAAGGGTCAAATTTGAACGTGTATAACTTCTTACATATGTGGGATTTTTCAGCTCAATAACAACCAAATTGTAGATAAGTGAATTAGATTTCCAATGATACCAATTTCTCCTCAATCCAATACCCGAGCAAAAAGTTATGATCATTTTCGTCAAAACTAGTAAGCTACAACGATAAGACCGCATCGTGGTGACGTAGTTGTATCCAGTTTTGTTGATTTAAATAATTGAGGGAAAATTTAGTCTTTTCCCCCTTAACCCAATTGTCCATAACACAATTTTGGGCAACTTTTAAGTCATTATTGTCCCTTCTTCTCCAATTTTTCTCGTAAGGAAACCCTCTCCTTTCACCAAGAACAAATTCAATTCCTTTTTTACCAAGGAATCAATAATTTATGTCTCCTAAGTTCAAGAACCTTCAAGAAAGCATCAATATTGGTGTTTCTCTTTCAAGTTAAAGGTTTAAGGTATATAGGGTATTCATTCATGGGTCCCCTTTCATCCAAGGAGCCCAAAAACCCTTTTTTTTCAATTAAAGAGTGAATTTTCCATCATTATGATATTCTATATGTTCAAGAAAGATTGAATTTCAAGTTTTCATGGTGATTTTAATTCAATTCAGCCCATGTATGATCCCATGCAAGATTTTGAATTCGTCATGCTACGAATTTAAGTTTCTCATGCTTTATTCTGGTGAATTCCATGATAGATCCTAAACTCATGATTTTTAGCAACATTCTCATGTTTTAAATTATTTTTTCCCTATGTTTGATGACATTCCTATGTCTTGAGTTGAACCATGATTCAATACTACAATTTGAGTTTAAATATCATGTTTTAATGATCATTCACTGTTGGTGGCTTATGAAAACCCGATACCAATGTGTTTTTACATGATTTCTGTTTTCAAGTAATGAGTTAGTCCAACCATGATTTTTTATATCATATTCAGAACACCATGCTTATGTTGAGCCGTATCAGTATATAAGTTAAGAATTACCTCAGAATCTGTATGCACTGTTATTTTCAAAATACCATGACCTGAGCTTATCATTTTCAGTTATCAGTGCATACATCAGTTAGTATTTTAGTGTCTTTTAGTTGGAAGTAGGATTTTGCACCGAGCAAACCCAGGGATGGGGACTCACCTGCTAGTAGAGGGTGTGACCTTTAGTAGTAGTCCCTAAATTCTAGAACAATGTAGCCAGCGTAGGTTTAGATGTCATCCTGCCAGTTGTGGGTTGACACATATATCATGAGAGCAACTGCTAGCAGAGGGTGACTCTTCAATCCTTTGGGACATCAGTTTAGTGATCACTATAGTTCAAGTTCTATTCCAATAGAAAGGATAGAACAACCCTCCTCAATATGGCTCAAATGTTGGATTTCATGATAGCTCACATGATTTATGTTTGTTACATGATAGCTCCCACAATCTCACTACAGTATTCAGTGTATTTTCAGTTCAAGTTTGCCTGACCAAGTGAATAGATACCTAGTTATTCAATTAGCAGATTTCACTCTTTAAGTTTACAAATTATTCCAAAAATATGCTTATTCTGGGTCTTGAATTCTAGGATATTACAGTTTTCATGCATTCATGCTCAGTTATCTTATGTTGTTCAGTTAGTCCTTATCTCATATGCACAATACCCCACAGTTTTAGTTTAGTTATTCAAACTAAGGATAGTTTAATTTTACATGATCAGTATTCATATATCCACTACTCGGCATATTGATGTTAGTTATCCCTTACTACAATTTCAGTTATTCGATCACATAAACATCAGTCATTCAGTTAATCAGATCTACTTAGTATATGTTATGTTGGTTTTGTATGTTTATTCGTTCATGCTCAGTATATTTGTATATTCAAATCGTTGAGTTTAGTTAGCTTCCACCACATAGTTTCAAACCCAGTATTCATACGTCATCCTTAGTACAATTTTTACAGCATATTCAGCCTTACAAGAAAATGGATAACAACATTTATGTTTCTACTACCTCCTAGCTTACAGAATTGTTTTCAGCTCATGATTTATAAATTTTCTATAATTTACAATTTTCATGTATAGTCATGTTTCAAATGTGTATTTCAGCAAATAACATATATTTTCTGTTTTACAGCATATTTGAAATATTTCCACGATTTAGTGCATGTCTCCATATACTTAGTACATTCCAACGTACTGACCACATATATGTGTTTGTGGCTTATCCTTCACAATGTAGGTACCATATGTAGCTCTCATACCAGGGTCAGACAGTTACAGCTTTCACCCAGCAGGTGATTAGTTCTCCTATTTCAAAAACTCTATAAAGTTGTGGATTATGTACTTTGTTTTTTATTTTCCATATGTATTGATTAGTGGTAGTTGGAGGCATGTCACGGCTATCTATAGTTTGTATATTAGAGGCTTCATAGATGTCAGTCAGAGTCAGTCATGTAATTTGAGCTTCTTTCTTTAGTTTTATCATGATGTAAACTGTATTTGCATTAACTTTATTTAGACTTTTCATGATTATGCTTCCGCTCAGCAGATTAAGTTTTGTAATATATTCTAAATCATTTTCTCAAGTATCATGCTGGTTCATGCGTTAGCTTAGGATCACTTGCGGTTCCATGCACCGTGTTACGACTTTGGGGTAGTCTCGGTTCATGACATTATCATCTAATTGGCTTAATTTGAAAGAAGTTAAGCCATAACCTACCTCAAAATAATGAAATCCCATCCTAAAGTGATTCAACATGAAGTTTTCCCCTTAGAAAGGCCCTATAAGCAACTATAACATTCAAATATAGCATCTATGTGTTAAAACAAAGCTAATGATACTCATTTTGCCTATATTTGGATCGGGTTCAAAAGGGTTTGAAAATGAGCTTAAAAATAAAATGGATCAAATTGAAATTTTAATTTAGAAACACCTTCTGCAAGGTTATAGGAATCTACTGGTGAAACCCATGCAATATGGGTTTAAAATGAGATCCAAATCAAAGAAAATCCCTTTTTAAGCTTTACTAATAAAACCCCCAAATTTTCATTTTAAAATCTTAATTAAAAGGGTGTGTTTGATGATTTAATCAATGTAAAGTAATGGAGTAAAGTTTGGAGCTTACCCAAGCACAATGGTAAACAAATCCTCAAAAATTGCCCAAACCTAAAGTTTAAGGTACAAAAATGGAGGAAAAATATGAAAATGATTATATACACCAACACAGCTTTGGTCGCTTGGGCGGTCATTTCTTAAAAGACGAGCGATTGATGAAATAGTTTAGCCTATTTGGATAGGCCTGCTATAGCGGCACCCATTAAAGCAATCACTAAACTGCTTTAGCGATAGGCGACTACTCAAATATAACCGTTAATGTAGTGCTTTGCCGCTAAAGCATCTGCATCACCAATTTTACTAAGTTGTAAATTTATTCGTTGATCCCTCGGGGTTTATTTGAAATTTTGTGAATGGAAACAAACTATTATACTATGCTATTTTTGTTGATCCATACTTAAAGGCGACATCAGATTTTTGAAGAAATATTTTTTTCACTAAATGAACCCTTTTGACCCCATTTTTATATTTTCCCAATAAAAGGTCTAAATGAGATATAAAGGTCCAAAACCCCAAGCCAACCATGCTACTAATCCAAATTTGACATTTCAAATCTATTGTCATAGTCTAAATTACCATATGGAACTCGAATTATCAAATGTTGATCAAAGTCAACTATGGAACTTTTAAAGCCTCTAAACATCACAAACTCATTCAAATCACTCCCGGTCACAGGGAAAATAGTCAAAATACATAAAAATCATGTTTTTACAAATCAGGTTATTACACTCATCTACCTTGGTTAACGTCAATCTAGGGGAATAAAATAATGAATAAAAAATATCTATGAAATTTTCCCACTCCACAAGAGTTGTATCATCACCATGATTTGACTCACATTGATCACACCAAAGTTTATCATTATCTTTTAGTTTATATAAGGTAAGCTCAACCTCCTTTATTTTGCTAAAATCCATCATTAGATGAGTTTTTTAGATCTCATCAATGAAATTTTGAGGGTTCTCATCAATATTAAATCCCATGAACACTAGTGGATTCATTTTGAGGAATTAACAAATTTTGGAGGTGCTAGAGCAATCATAAGAGCTATAACTAGCAGAGACAACACCCTAAAAGTAAGACTGAGTTGCTACCAGTGTTGTGAGCATCTAAATGGCTCCCTTGATGTCAACATCAATATTAGCATTGTGGGGAACCTAAAGAACAGATATTGTAGAAAATCTTACTAAGACAGAAGGCATAAATGGCTCTCTAAATTGTTATATTTTTTGAAGGCATAATATGAAATATGCATAATGCATGACGTAGAATAATTTCATAAAGTTTTAGCTCTCACATGAGAAAAAGTATGAAAGAGGGGTGGCACTTCCTAACATATTATAGATTTCTTATTGTAAGTGTTGAGTATTTCATCCCTATAAGAAGGACTCTACTAGATATGGATTCAAAGAAACTCTAAGACTCCTAAACCTAATGCTCTGATATCGAGTTTGTCACAACTCGAGTCTACACTCTGGATCTGGCCAACACCCGAAATAACTATTGGCCTAGCCCTTGGCCTAGCACACTAAAACTAATAAGTATAATATATATGAAAGCTCCAAATTTTAAATTATAAACTAAGCTTTAGATAAAACAAGATAAACTATCATGCTCTAAAACTAAAGTCAATTGAAAAACAACATTATCCACTAATATCCTACTAAGTATCTAATTAAGCCTCTAAAATATCTCAACTAAATAATTGGAATAAATCCACCTCAGACTACCTTTATTTGAGAAAACAAATAATTAAGTTGATAAGATAAACTAGATATGACCAAGACCTCTAAATGAAAGGAGGAATTACCACAAAAGGAGAGTGGCATATCCAATAGAGCCTTTGGCTACAATATTGAGTATGTGAATTTGTATCATTAAATGATATAGCACCAAGTAGTGTTAATTCATAAAATACATGGTATGTAATAAGGCTAAATTGAAATGATATAGTATATAACATAGAGAATGTAAGAATGAGAATGATCTAGATCAATATCATAGAACAATAGCTGAGAAATAAGATATATTATAATGAATTTTTGAATCATGAACTAGAATTAAATATTTAAGAAGTTGTCTATCATAACCCAAATAGGTCATGATTAAAATTCGCCCTAACCTATGGTAGGAGAACCATATTGCACTCACCTTTACTTACTTAAGTGTCTTATCAACATTTCTTATAGTATTAGCTTGTGTGGTTTTCAACAAGTTCTAAATAAAATGTCTCCTACAATAACTATTAATCCTTCAAAATGTTATAATCCATAAAACAAAATAGTGTGTGAAAACCTCTATCTAGTAAAATTCCATGGGACCTAAAGTCATAGTACAAGAACATCTAAAATAAAAATAACTAAGTCCGAAATAGAAAAAATATCCCAAAATATAACTAAATAGAAATTATCTTAGTCTCGAAGACAAGGGACATCAATATCATAAGAGGATAAGAAGGTTTTTCGAACATGTTGCTCACCCTTAAATCAAGTTTGGATCCTTATTTAGAGCTGAGGTCTAATTTCAATCATAGAAAGATGTGTTGTTATAATGTCCCGAGTCTGTACCCCAGATGCTACATGGTGCTCATAATCTCGAAGGACTACAAGCTAACCCATGAATGGTACCTACTGTAATCACTAAATAATAATATTGTATAATGTGGAAATTAGGTGGAAATTTCCATAAGGTTCAAAACTGAATCATATACTAATACGTAAATACTGAATACTGAATATCTGACAGTCATATCTGAAAATTAAATAACTATCTGAAAAGCCTCTAACTGAAATGTCTAGAAATAGAGTTGATGGGACAAGTACCCAACTAACTCCGAAAACTGATGATATACTAAAAATGCTGAAATAACAACTCTATTCTCGAACTATGAGGACTTTCACTAAATCTGCTACTGATAATCTGGCCTGCTAGGTACGGTCAGGAACCCGTGCATCTTAACCTATGATATAAGACATAATTGTGCAAAAGAAAGGTATGTATTAGTACTTTGAATATATTGGTATACTAAGTGAGGTAGGCTAATATGCATGGGTTCATATGCATGAACAATAACTGACCGAGGAACATGAATATAACTGACTGAGAATATATGCATGTTTGACACTGCTATAAATATTGATTATGCAATGATATGCTAATAAGTATGCATGCTGTAACTAAGATTTCTGTTAACACTAGGTACTGAATTCTGATAACTGAATGACTGATATCTGAGTTTATTAATACTAAATTATAATATAATGAGTGACTATTTCTGACAGTCCTAATTCTGTAGAATTGAACTAAGTTCTATACTGAGCTGGGTGACTGTATCTGACAATCTTGATTCTAAAACTAAATTAAAGTTTATACTATGTCTGAAACTAAGATTATTGAAGATAATTATCTAACCGACATGCCCTTTCTCTAAACTGATTTGGGTCTAACCGGCAATCCCAGTTGGAAGGGTGTTAGTACCGTGACATGGGTAAAGACAAGTGCTGAGTCACCATTATCTAGTAGGTTCTCTAAACGAGAATGGTGGTACCCTCAACTGGCAGGTAGAATACCTCATCAACCCTCAATTAGAAGGTTGATGTCTCAACCTACGTAGTTTTTAAATACAAGGACTGCTTCTAAGGATCATACCCTCTACTGGCAGGTGAGTCCCCATTCTTGGGTTCACTGGGTGCTGAATCCTACTCCCAATTGAATAGACACTAAAATGATTTCAAAACTATTCTAGGCTAGATTGAACTGTTACTGATCATGTTAACTGACAAAACTGGACTGAGTTTATTGAGTACTATAACTGATTGCGTGTTCTAAGTTCTATTTGCCGACTGGATATACTGAGTTCTGTTCTGACTGAATAATACTGTATGTGACATCACTAAGACTATTTTGAAGCTACTATAATTCTAGGTAAATATCTAGATTTCCATGTATTAGATACCCCCAAGACTCGATAGCATTAAAAGTAAAGCATAGCATGAGCTTAAAAAGTATTACAATGTTCATAACTCATTCATAGAGACATTTTATCAAACATTTGTAAGATATAAGCTTTCACATATGCTGACATGTCATGATTTCCTCATTTAATCCACATGAGCAATTTATCAAACACTTAGGGAACATAATTTATGCACATAACACTAATCAACATTTAGGAATCATGATTTCCAATCCTAACTCATAAATTCAAGGGTTTTAACATGAATTCACATAATACTACACACATGTCAAATAAATTTACATGAATCTTATAATAAATCATGAATTAGAAACTCAATTAACATCATAATCATGAATACATTCAAGACCAACATAGAATTCATGAATTCATAACTTGAAATTTTAAAAAAGGTTCTTGAACTCTAAGGGTGGAAGGAAACCCTTGGATGAACACCTAGCACACCTTGGTGCTTGAATTCCTGAAGATTGATAGTGAATTCCTTAAGTCTTGATCTTGACTTTGATAGGTTAGGGTTTGTTTTTGAGAGAAAGTGAGTGCATTTTACTTATTGAGGGATGAATCTCGTGTTTTTAGGGCTGATTAAGGGTGGAAAAATGACCCAAATACCCCTATGGATGTGGGCTTTTAATGACTGAAAGCGTGCCCAGTGATGCGCAGACCGACCCACCACGTCGATGGTATCAATACGATGGCCAATGTCCCACCTCAAGTTTGCATTGGTTCATTGGAATTGCACTGAAAGATGAGGAAAAATTATCTATTGACACAATGGGAGACGCGGTGCATTAACCCACTATTTTGGTCACTTAAACATGGTTCAAACGAGGCCTAAAAAATCCAAAACTCACCCGAAATGACCTACTGACATTTCTGATCATGAATCAACCTAAAAATCAATATTTTAAGGTCATAAGGGTAGTGAAATAGGATCACCAATTACGAAGGCTAAAATACTTCTAATTATAAATACTTAGCTGAAATTTCTAAGTCTGGGACCTCTTTTCAAGCTTTAACAGACTTAGTTAAGCTTAGAATTTTGCAGGGTCTTACAATCTCTCCCCCTTGGGAACATTCATCCTTGAATGAGACTAACTAAGCTGAGAATACTAATAGACTAAATTCATATACTGAACATGCACAACTGAAGCATGATTACATAACTGAAATTATTGATATACTGAGATTTTATTCTTAACATGCATAACTGAAATATGACTGAGTTCTGAAAACATGACACATGGTTGAGTTGTTTTATGTAGGTATGTCTGATATAAAAATGCTATGCAATTAAACCGATACAGAGTTGTAAAGGTAATCTGAGCATGGAACCGAATAAATTCAAGAAAAACTATAACCTTGAGCTGAGTCTAAGTTTGCAGAGAAGAGGTGAGGATACTTAGTCCACGTATCTGTTTCTGCATCCCAAGTTCCCTCAATGGACTAATTCTACCAAAGAACTTTAACTAACGGAACTTCTTTGTTCCTTAGTCTGGGAACCTAATAATCGAGGATTTCTACTGGGATCTCTTTATAAGAGAGACTATTCTGAATATCTAAACCCTCTATAGGGACTACAACTGCTGGTCTCCTATGCACTTATTTAGAAAGGAGACATGAAACACTGGATGTACTGAAGCTAAGTCTGAAGGAAACTAAAGCTCGTAAGCTACCTTTTCAAAAGGGTTGAGAATTTATCGAGGACTGACATATTGGGGACTGAGCTTCCCCTTCTTGCCAAACCTCTTTAGCCTTTTAATAGGAGAGATTTTCAAATACACATAGTTATCAATCACAAACTCGAGATCTTTTATTCGCACATCTGCATACGATTATTGTTGGCTCTGAGCTATCTTAAGCCTTTCCTTGATCAACTGAACCTTTTCTAAGGTGTCAAATACCAAGTTAGGCCCTACCACTATGGCCTCAACAACTTTAAACTAACCAATGGGAGATCTATATCTCCTCCCATAAAGCGCCTCAAATGGAGACATCTGAATTCTGGAATAATAGTTATTAGTATATGCGAACTCAATCAAAGGAAAGTGGTCATCCCAACTACCCTTAAAGTCAATGACATATGCTCTTAACATATCTTCTAAAGTTTGAATGGTCCTCTCTGCTTGACCATATGTCTGAGGATGGAAGGTTGTACTAAGGTGAACTTGGGTACCAAGACCATTTTGGAAGGATTTTCAAAAGTGGGAGGTGAACTACGTACCTCTATCTAAGATGATGGACAATGAAACTCCATGCAATCTGACTAACTCTCTAACGAAGATCTTGGCATAATCCATGGCTGAATAAGAGGTTTGAACTAGTAGGAAATGAGCTGATTTGATCATCCTATCTATAATGACTCAAATTGAATCATACTGATGACAAGTACGGGGCAAACCTATCATAAAGACCATGTTCACTTCCTCTTACTTCCACGTGGGAATATTGAACTCTTGCATGGAACCACTAGGTTTCTGATGCTCAATCTTAACCTGCTGATATGTAGAGGACTTAGCCACAAACTCTGCAATGTCTCTCTTCACACCACTCCACCAATACACCTCCCATAAATCATAGTACATCTTAGTGTCCCATAGATGAATAGAGTAATGCGTACTATGCACTTATGAGAAAATACATTGCCTCAAGTCATCTATACCTAGCACACATAACCGACCCTGGCAACGCAACACACCATCTCCCCCTTGGCAGAGAGCCTCTCCTTTTTGATCTCTAACTGACCCTTTTAACTTGACTAAACTAGGATCTCATTCCTATTTTTCATTCACTTCAGAAACCAAAGATAATTTTGAACTATTATGCACCCACACACTTCCCTCTGGTGAATCGACTAAGAGGACACCTAGTCGAGCAAGCTGATGAACTTCCTAAACTAACTTATTCTTATTATACTCCATCTGAGAAACACTACCCATAGATATCCTACTGAGAGCATCAGCCACTACATTGGCCTTGCCCGAGTGATACAGGACACTCATGTTATAGTCTTTCAACAATTCTAACCACCTCTTCTGATGTAGTTTTAGATCATTTTGAGAAAACACATATTGCAGCTTCTTGCGGTCTGTGAACACATCTATATGTACCCTTTATAAATTATGCCTCCAAATCTTTAAGGCAAATACCACAGTTGCTAACTTGATATCATGACTGGGTTAATTCTTTTTATGAGGCTGAAGTTGTCTATAGGAATAGGTCATGACCTCACCTCTTTGCATAAAAAAAACCCTAAACCAACTCTAGAAGCATCACAATATACCGCAAACCTATCTGAAATATTTGGTAGAGTCAAAACTGGGGCTATAGTGAGTCAAGTCTTTAACTCCTGAAAACTATTCTCACAAGAATCTGACCACTGGAATTTGACTTTCTTCTGAGTCAATCTTGACATGGGGAATGCAATGGATGAAAATTCTTCAACAAATCATTGGTAATAGCAAGCTAAACTGAAGAAAATCTTGACATTTAATGGAGAGATGGTTCTGTGCTAGTTTCTCACTACTTTAGTATTTTAAGGATCCACTCTAATATCATCACCAAAAACTATATGGCTAAGAAAAGCTACTGATCTTAGCCAGAATTCACACTTACTAAATTTGGCGAACAACTGATGGGCTTTGAGGGTTTATAACACTATTCTGAGATGGTCTGCATGTTCATGTTCACTGTAGGAGTAGACAAGAATATCATTAATGAAGACTATGATGAACATGTCCAAATACTGCTTGAACACGCAGTTTCTCAAGTCTATGAAGGCTTTTGGAGCATTGGTAAGCCCAAATGATATGACTAAGAATTCAAAGTGGCCATATCAAGTTCTAAAAACTATTTTTGGAATATCATATTCTCTGACCCTGAGCTGATGATTGCCTGATCTGAGGTATATCTTAGAGAAGTAACTGGCACCCTAAAGTTGGTCAAACAAGTCATCGATTCTGGGAAGTGGATACTTGTTCTTGACTGTGACTTTATTTAACTTACGGTAGTCTATACACATCCTGAGAGAACATCTTTCTTACACACGAATAGAACTGGTGCATCCTACAGGAAAATACTGGGTCTGATGATTCCTTTATTCAGGAGATCCTTTAACTATTCTTTTAACTCTTTGAGTTCTGCTGGAACAATTCTATATGGCAGAATATAGATGGCTGGGTATTTAGAAGAAGTTTGATTCCAAAGTCAATTTTCCTTTTGGGAGAAACCCCGGGAAGATCTTCGGGAAACATATCAGGAAATTCACATGTTACTGATACTGAATCAAGATTAGGGGTCTCTAAACTAAATTCTTAAACTCGACCGAGATGATACACACATCCCTTAGATATCATTATTCTTTCCCTAAGGTAAAAAATAAGTTGACCCTTGAGTGCTCAAGTACTACCCTTCCATTCAAGGACAGGTTCATTTGAAAACTGAAAATGGACAATTCGATTTCAGCAGTCAACTAAAGCATAGCAGGAATGAAGCCAATCCATGCCAAGAATGACATTAAAATCTGTCATCTCTAATTCTACTAAGCCTGTTGAAGTGACTTTCTGAGATACCATAACCATATAGTTCCTGTATACCCGTTGGGCTATGAAAGATTTACCCACTGGGGTAGAGACTGAGAAAGGCTCTGTTAGGATTTCGGGACTGGCTCTGAAGTTAACAGCTATATAAGAAGTTACAAAGGACAAAGAAACTCCTAGGTCTAGCAAAGCATAAACATGTAAATGATAGACTTGTAATGTACCCGTGACCACATCAGGAGAACTTTCCTGATCTTGTCAGGACTGAAGTGCATAAAGCCTGTTTGGGCTTTACTCACTGGTGGCACTGAAAGCGGCACCCTAGTGATTTGGGTGACCAGACTGAGCTGAAGGATAATTATGTTGACTCTGTGAACCCACCTGAGGACACTCTCTGACCTTGTGTCCTAGCTTGCCATATTTGAAACATATATCACTACTAGCCCTGCAGACACCCTGGTGGTTTTTGCCACACTTCTGGCAAAGGGGATTCATTTAGGCACTGCTAACACTACCCTAAGGTTTAGGGCCAGGTACCCTATCTTTATTGTCATCTTTGAATTTTGGTACTGGAGCACTGGATGAAGATGGATTTGGAATGGAATATTTCAGGTGGAACTAAGAATGATTTCCACCCTCTAACTTAGGCTGAGCAAAGTTGAAGCTACCTGTTCTAGCTTTCTTGTTCTCCCTTTCTTTCTCTCTATTCTTAGTTTCTTCTTTCTGTTGAGAATGGACCATGAGCCTAGATATGTCCATCTTTTTACTCAATATTGCAATCCTACACTCCTTGACCACACTATTAGACATGCCAGACATGGACTTACTCATCTTAGATCTTCTATCTACTACCACTTGAGGAGCGTATCTAGCTAGCTGGGTAAACTTAAGAGAATATTATTTCACTGTCAGATTGCCCTACTTCAGATTAATAAACTTCAACACCTTCGCTTTTCTTAACACCAGTGGGAATAATATGTCCAAAAAAGCAGTGGAAAACTCCTTCCATTCTATGAGCCCTTCATCTATGACCCTCTCTCCTTCTACTACTCAAACCATGAGTGAGCCATATCCTGCAACTGATATGCGACGAACTCAGCACTCTGACTATCTATCACCCGCATAATATCTATAACTTTCTACACTTGATCAAGAAATTCTTATGGGTCCTTATCTGACTAAGACCTAATAAAAGCTGGAGGTTTCATTTGGGTGAAGTCCCAAATTCTAGCTGCAGCAGTATTGGCCACTAGGTCAGCCTAAATAGCAGCTGGCCATTCATTTTGACCTGTTAAAAAATTAGGTAGGGTAGTGAAATCAGCTTTGAATTTAGTATGGGAGACATGCTCATCCAGGGGATCTACCTGAATGGGCTGAGGTGCTGGCTGATTTCATGTTCTTCTTTTGTTTTTATTTTTGGGAGGAATGTTCTTTAAAGGAAAGTAAGAAAAGGATTAGACTGAGACTGTAACTTGAGCTCATGCGCACTCGCATGATATGAATATTGAAAGAAGGAAAACTCTTCCTAAAATGCCTTGTAGCCTTTTGTACAGGCGCGCTACACACCCATGCACTAGACTCTACTAGATGCAACTTTGAGACTTTCTAGGACTTTGTTGAACCTTAGGCTTTGGTACCAAGTTTGTAATTCCCTGAGTCTGTACCCCAGATGCTACACGGTGCTTATAATCTTGAATGACCACAAGCTAACTCATGACTGGTACCTGCTATAATCACTAAATAATAATATTCTATAATGGATAAATTAGGTAGAAATTGACATAAAGTTCAGAATTGAATCATATACCGATACGTAAATACTGAATACTAACTATTTGACAATCATATCTAAAAACTGAATAACTATCTGAAATAGTCTAGTCTTAAAAGCCTCTAACTGAAATGTCTAAAAATGGAGTTGTTGGGCAAGTCCCCAACTAACTCAGACTACTAATGATATACTGAAAATGCTGAAATAATAACTCTATCCTCAAACTATGGGGACTCACCACTAAATTTGCTGCTGATAATCTAGCCTTCTAGGTACGCTCAGGATCCCGTGCGTCTGAGACAATAATATAAGACATCATAGCACCAAAAAAAGGTATGCATCAGTACTTTAAATGTACTGATATGCTAAGTGAGGTAGGCTGATATGCATGGGATCATATGCATGAATAATAACTGACCGAGTAGCATAAATATAACTGACTGAGAATAAATATATGTCTGAAACTACTTTAAATACTGATTATGCAATGATATGCTCATAACTACGCATGTTGTAACTGAGATTACTGTTAATACTGGGTACTAAATTTTGATAACTGAAGGATTGATATATAAGTTTACTGATACTGAATTACTATATACTGAGGGACTATTTCTGACAGTCCTTATTCTGTAGAATTAAACTAAGTTCTATGCTAAGTTGGGTGACTATATCTGAAAGTCCTAATTCTAAAACTTAATTGAGGTTTATACTGAGTCTGAAATTGAAACAGTGGGAGATAATCATCTAACTGATATGCCCCTTCTCTAACTGATTTGGGGTCCAACCTATAACCCCAGTTGGAAGGGTGTCAGTACCGTGCCACTGGTAAAGACTAGTGCTGAGTCACCTCATCTGCAGGTGCTCTAAATAAAAATGGTGGTACCGTTAATTGGCAGGTAGAAAACCTCATCAACCCTCAACTGGCAGGTTGATGTCTCAATCTACACTATCTATTTAGTTCTGCAATGCAAGGACTGGTTCTGATGATCACACCCTCTATTGGTAGGTGAGTCCCCACCCTTGGGTTCACTCGGTGATGAATCCTACTCCCAACTGAATTGACACTGAACTAATTTTTAAACTATTCTATGCTAGATTGAACTATTACTGGTCATGTTAACTGACTGAACTGGACTGAGTTCACTGAGTACTGTAACTAATTGTGTGTTTTGAGTTCTATTTGCTTACTAGATATACTGAGTTATGTACTGATTGAATACCAATATATGTGACATCACTGAGACTATTTTGAAGCTACTGTAATTCTAGGTAAACAACTGGATTGTCGGGTTATAGATACCCCTAGTACTCGATACCATGAAAAATAAAGCATAACATGATCTTGAAAAGCATTACAATGTTCATAACTCATTCATAAAGACATTTTATAAATTACTTGTAAGATATAAGCTTGCAT
The DNA here is from genome assembly GCA_030864225.1 of Capsicum baccatum var. pendulum. Lineage (NCBI taxonomy): Eukaryota > Viridiplantae > Streptophyta > Magnoliopsida > Solanales > Solanaceae > Capsicum > Capsicum baccatum. The sequence continues at coordinate 111,912,368 of CM061555.1, read as the reverse complement.
ATATGCTAGCATGTCATGATTTCCCCATTTAATCCACATGAGCAATTTATCAAACACTTAGGGAATATAATCTATGCACATAATACTAATCAACATATAGGCATTATGATTTCCAATCCCAACACACAAATTCAAGGGATTTAACATGAATTCACATAATACTACACACATTTCAAAAAATTAACATGAATCTTTTAATAAATCATGAATTAGAAACCCAATTAACATCATAATCATGAATATATTCAATCCCAACATAGAATTTCATGAATTCAGTAAACTAAAAGTGTTAAAAGGGGTTTTTGAACTCCAAGGGTGGAAGGAAACCCTTGGATAAACACCTAACATACCTTGGTGCTTGAATTCCGAAAGATTGATGGTGCATTCCTTGAATTTTGATCTTGACTTTAGTAGGTTAGGGTTTGTTCTTGAGAGAATTTGAGAGAAAGTAAGTGTATTTTTCTTATTGAGGGTTGAATATCTTATTTTTTGGGCCGATTAAGGGTGGGAAAATGAACCAAATACTCCTCTGGACGCAGACTTCTAATGACTGAAAGTGTGCCCAGTGATACGCAGACCAATGCACTACGTCGATGTCATCAACGTGATGAACAACATGCCACATCGAGTATGTATTGGTTCACTGGAATTGGACTAAAAGTTGGGGGAAAATTATCTATCGATGCGATGGGCGACGCGATGCATCAAGATTGCATTGACCCACTATTTTGGTCACCTGAACATGGTTCAAATGAGGCCTGAAAAATCCAAAACTCACCTTAAGTGACCTACTAACATTCCTGATTATGAATCAACCTAAAAATTATTTTTTAATGTCATAAGGGTCATGAAATAGGATCTCCAACTTACGAAGGCTAAAATACTTCTAAGTATAAGCACTTAGCTGAGATTTCTAAGTTTGGGACCTCTTTTCATGCTTTAGCAGACTGATTTAAGCTTAGAATTTTGTGGGGTCTTACAGTTGCACTCAATAAAAAAAATAGTACAGGTAGCATCAGTACATCAGCAAGTACTAATAAGCATCATAGGTCGAGTAACTCAATAATGTATAAGTAAGCAAGTCAAAAAAGTATAAAATTTATCATAACTAAACTCATAACCAATGGTATAAATCAGAAAACTCATCATGGATCACCATATGATTAAAATTCACAAGTTCACTTTCACAAGCATTCACATTTAATTATTTTTATTAACCATTCATCATCACATATGTCCATTAAAATAGCAATCAATGCATTGAATGGGTCCATGTATGAAAGTTGTGTGCATCATCTCTTATCCTTTTTATCCTCATTATCAACATTATAATGTATTCATCAAATCACAAGTTATACTAGACAACATTTAGAGATGTTTCAATCACATACAAGTACAAAGCCAAGAAAGTCTAAGTGCTAAAAAATATCTTACCTTAACTCATTTGCTCAAAGACACCTTTATGCCATACTTTTGCCCTTTTATTCTCATTCAAGTCGTTCTTGATCTATACAACAATAATAATACACCACCATTTCAATAATTCATTCTCTTTTAATTGTTAGAGATCAAAACCCATTGATTTTAGCCACTAATTTACCCCATTTCATTGCCTTAGAGTTTTCTTATCATTGAAACCTTATGAATATCACTTGAAGTAGAATAAAAAACTATAATTATAGTCTCATTACTATTTTATAAAACCCTAGGATCATTACATAAAGAAATTATAAGCAATTTTAATATTTTTCGTCAATTTTAATAAACTAGGATTAAACCCCGAAACCCATCATTAATCTATTTTCTAGTGATTTTCTAAGGTTAAAGAAAATGAATTCAAGGCTCAAACATAATTAATTACTTTCAAAGATGAACAACTCCAAAATACCTTTGAAAATCACCTTTCCTGGAGCTCTATAGCATTTTTCGAAAAAATAGGAATGAAAATATTTTTTGGGTATTCACATTGAAAATTTTACTATGTGTTATCAATGCAGTGGATAATTACTGTTATAGTGGTTTGTGCCCTATTACACGAAGGTTGTCACTCTGGTTCAAGGTAAAATTACAATGATTACTCTTTCCACCATAGTGGTTTCAGAGAGAAACTATAATACCCCATATCTTTTCCTAGCTTGGAATTGTCTCAAAAATGTTAGAAACTTGCTTTGAAATATTAATCCATTTTTGTACATGTAAAATTTTTAATATTTTCACTTTTTATCATTGAAAAATTGAATTAGCTTTTCAATGATACCAATTTCATCCAAATCTGGTATCGGAGTAAAAAGTTAAGGACGATTTACTTAAAGCTGTCAGAATCACCCAGGTGCGACGGCTAGGCTGACGGACCGTCGCCTTGACCATCACAGCTAAGGCAGTGAGTCAACCTTCTGGATAAGGTGCGACAGACAGGTTGACAGAACGTCGAACTTGCGATGGACCATCATGCAAGCGGTCACTACTTAGGCAATGAGTCCCTATCCTGGTCCACCTACGATGTTCGAAATAATGGACCGTCGATCTAGCGATGGACCGTCACATGATCCATCGTAGGTTTTATTTAGCAAATTTTTAAGTTGTTTTAAAGGGGGGTTTTGGTCTTTTACCACCCACTTATATACATTGTAATATCCGACCAAGGCTCCAAAATTAATTATTCTTCCTCAATATTAAAAACTAGGGTTTTATCCCTAAGAGCAATCCTTAAGAAACAAAATTCAAATATACTTCAAGAAACTAAGAGATTAAAATCCTTCAAGTTCAATAACTTCAAGAAACTCACTACCTAGGTATGCATAGTGTTCATTCATGGACTCCTTTCGTCTATGAAGTCCAAGAATCTCTTTTCAAAGTTCAAGTATATGGATTTATTTATGAATTTTATGTTGGATTTGCTTTTGTTCATGGTGATAATGACCAATTGAATTCTAGTCTATGTTGGGTGATCAATTTTATGTGGAATTGATTAGTATAGGTGTAAATTCATGTGAACCTATGATTAAACCCATGGATGATGAAATTTGAGTTGAATCATGATTTTTATTTGCTGTATAATGTTGTCCACATCTACTATAATTACCATGTGTTAGATTAAATGCCTATGTAAAGGAAAAGTGCCAAACTAGTATGATATTATGCAATCCTCATGTATGTATAAGTTTAAGCATATCACATGTTTGATGAAATGCCTTAATAAATGAATTATGGATTGTGATATTGGTCATGTATTAAAGAAAGTCATACTTTGTTAGTTTATTTCCATCGAGTCCAGGGGGTACTTGTACACGACAATTTAGTTATATGCCTAGAGCCTATTTCATGTTCTCAAGATACTCTCAGTCAAGCCATGTTTAGTAGAATTTAGTCAGCCTCATGACTTAGGAAAACTCAGTAACTTTAGTAAATCTCAGTCAGTTATTAGACCTCAGTAATATTCCGTCAGTCAACGGAACTCAGTTAACTCAGTTTCGTCAGTTCAGTTAATCATGTTCAGTGTCTATTCAGATGGGAGTACAAATTAGCACCAACTGAAACCAAGGATAGGAACTCACCTGTTATATGAGGGTATGATTCTTAAAAGCAACCCTTGTATTCAAGAACTATGTAGCCAACATAGGTTGAGACACATAGCCTGCTATATAAGGGTAGATGAGGTGGATTAACCTATTATATGAGAGTTTCCATCATTCTCACTAGAGTTACCTATTATATGAGGGTTAGTCACAAATTGTCCTTACTAGTGGCGCGGTATTGACTCCCTTCTAATTGGGTTTATAGATTTGGCCCCAACTCAGCCATAATAGCATATTAGGGGCATATCGGTTAGATAAATATTTCCCACAATTTCAGCTATAGAAATCAGGAATGTCAGATAGAGTCATTCAGTATCAGTAATAGAACTCAGATAACTCTACAAAATTTAGGACTATTAGATACAGTTAACTCAGAATAGTATGGAACTCAGTTAGTTCCATCATATTTAGGACTGTCAGATATAGTCACTCAAATTACCAGTTATATCAGTCATTAGAACTCAGTTATTAGTCATGTTAGTTATCTATAAATTCATGATATCACGATCTTAGTTATAGTTAATATGAATTCATACATGCATTCTCACATTCATATTGCTCAGTTAGTCAGTATTGTTCATGCATATGAACCCCATGCATTCAGCCTACCTCACATGCATACCAGTATATTCAAAGTACTAACGTATTTGCGCTATGGTGTCTTATATCATAGGTTCAGAGACACAAGCTCCAGAGCATCAGTAGATTCCAGTTTCAGCAGTCAAAGTTAGTAGTGAGTCCTCATCTTTCAAGGACATAATCATTACTTGATTACCTTATTTATTTATTTTTTAGTTGGAGTTAGTTGGGAACATGTCCCATCAACTCCTTATTCAGACAGTTCAATCATAATTTAGAGGCTTTTCAGACTATAGTATGTTCAGATAGTTTATTTCAATTGTTTTGGGTATTTCATACCCCACCCAGATGTCATATTTTTATTAGATATTATATTTCAGCGTTGAAACTTACGGATTTTCAGTTCAAGTTTCTGTATTATATAGTATATTATGCAGTATACAGGTACAAATATAAGTCATGGGTTAGCTTGTGGTCCTTCAGGGTCATGAGCACCGTGTAGCATTCTGGGTACCAAATTTGGGGCAATACAAACTTAGTATTAGAGCCTAAGGTTCAATAGTATCCTAGGAAGTCTGAAATCCGCATATAGTAGAGTCTTGTACATGGGTGTGTTGCATACCACATTTATGTGCATGAGGCTATAAGATGTTTTAGGAATAGTTTCCCTTCTTTCAGTATTCATGTCATGCCAGTGAGCTTAATCTCAAGTCAATCTCTCAGTCTAATCCATTTCTCCCTTTTCTTCTACAGAGCATGCCTCTAAAAAGAAGAAACGAGAATCAGTCAGCCCCTCAGCTCGAAGTACCTTTGAGAAAAACTGTCTCTTATGCAGAGTTCAGAGCGGTATTCACTACTCTTACTCAGTCAGTTACTGCTCAGAATGAATGACCAACTGTCATTCCGGCTAACCCAGTGGCCAATTCAGCTGTAGCCAGGATTCAACACTTCACTCGAATGAATCCTCCATCCTTTATCGGGTCTAAGTCAGATGAGGACCCTCAGGAATTCATCGATCATGTTCAGAAGGTTACTGACATTATGGGGGTGTCAGCTATTGAGAGTGCTGAGATAGCTACATATCAGTTGTAGGATGTTTCTCCCATATGGTACAAGTAATGGAAGTGAGAAAGGCTAGATAATGTAGGGCCTATTGAGTGGGAGGAGTTTGTCACTGCATTCTTAGAAAGGTTATTTCCCCTAAAGCTGAGAAAACTTAAGGTGTTAGAATTCATCAACTTTAGCAAAGGCAACATGATGGTGAAAGAGTATTCTCTTAAGTTTACTCAATATCCAGATATGCTCCTCAAGTGGTTGAAGAGAGCAGGGATAAGATAAGTAAGTTTGTTTCTAGAATGAATGATAGTGTGGTCAAAGAGTGTAGGTCGGTGATATTAAATAGTGACATAACTCTAGCCAGGCTTATGACTCATTCTCAATAGATAGAGGAGCAAAAGATTAATTCGAGGGAGAAGCAGAATAAAAGAGCAATGACAGGTAGTTTAAACTTTGCTCAGCCCAAATAAGAAGAAGGAAACCATTCTCAATTTCATCCTAAGTCATCAGTTCCAGCTCCTTCTTTAGCTAGTTCTCCAGCTCTTTAGTTTAGGGATGGTAAAAAAGATAGAGCGTCAGGCTCTAAGTCTCAGGGAAGTGTTAGAAGTGCCTGCAACTATCTTCTTTGCCATACTTGTGACAAGAACCATCAGGGTATATGTAGAGCTAGTAGTGGTATTTTTTTGGGGTGTGGCAAGCCGGGCCACAGAGTTAGAGATTATCCTCAGCCAGGTCCTCATGGTCTACAGAACCATTCCACAACTCAGTCTGGTCGCCCAAATCAACAGGGTGCCACTACCAGTGCTATTAGTGGGCAACGCATAAATAGACTCTATGGTCTCCAGTCCCGGCAAGATAAGGAAAATTCTACTGATGTGGTTAATGGTACGTAGTAGATTTTCATGTGCTTTTTTATGCTTTTCTAGATCCAGGAGCTTTTTTGTCTTTTGTTACTCCATATATATAAAGGTGATTTCAAAATTAGTCCCGAAATTCTAGCAGAGTCCTTTTCGTTCTCTACCCCAGTAGGTAAAACCATCATAGCCCAATGGGTATACAGGAACTACCTAATTATGATATTTCAGAAAATTACTTCAGCAGACTTAGTCGAATTAGAGATGACAGATTTTGATATCATTCTTGACATGGATTGGCTTCATTCCTGCTATGCCATAGTCTACTGTAGAAATAGGATAGTCCAGTTCTAGTTTTTGAATGAACCTTTCCTAGAGTGGAGGGGTAGCACTTCAGCTTTTAGAGGTTAGCTTATTTCCTACTTTTGGGCACAGAAAAAGATATCTAAAGGATGTGTCTATCATCTTGTTTGAGTTAAGGACACTAGTTCTGAAACTCCCAGTCTTGAATCAGTACTAGTAGTTAATAAATATTTAGATGTCTTTACCGATAATCTTTCAGGAATTTCTCTCAAAAGAAAAATAGACTCCGTCATTAATCTTCTTCCAGATACTCAGCCTATATTTATTACGACATACAGAATGACACCAGTAAAACTTAAAGAATTAAAAGAGCAGTTGATGGATCTCTTAGATAAGGGATTCATCAGGCCGAGCGTGTCCCCGTGGGGTTTATTCGTGTGAAAGAAAGACTGTTCTCTCAGAATCTGTATTGATTACTATCAGCTAAATAAATTTATGGTGAAGAACAAGTATTCTCTTCCCAAAATTGATGACTTATTTGACCAACTTAAGGGTGCCAGTTATTTTTCTAAGATAGACCTTAGATCTGGATATCATCTTATAGTTAGAGAATGTAACATTCCAAAAATAGCTTTTCACACTCAGTATGGTTAATTCGAGTTCCTAGTTATGTCCTTTGGTCTTACCAATGCCCCATCAGCTTTGATGGACCTGATGAACCGTGTGTTTAAGAAGTACTTGGATATGTTAGTCATAGTCTTCATAGATGATATTCTGGTCTATTCTCGCAGTGAGCATGATCATGCTGACCATCTCAGAATCATACTTCAGACTCTCAGAGATTATCAGTTGTTCACCAAATTTAGTAATTGTAAATTTTGGCTAATATTCGTAGAATTCCTTGGCCTTATTGTTTCAATTGATGGCATTAGTGTAGATCCTCAAGAGACCGAAGTGGTAAGAAACTAGCCCAGACCTATCTCTCCATCAGATATCAGGAGTTTCTTGGGTTTAGCTGGCTATTACAGGAAGTTTGTTGAGGGATTTTCTTCTATTGCATTCTCTATGTCCTGAATAACTCAGAATAAAGTTAAGTTTCAGTGGTCAGATCCTTGCGAGAAGAGTTTTTAGGAGTTGAAGACTCGACTCACCTCAGATCCAGTCCTAGCTCTTCCAGATGGTTTAGATGATTTCGCAGTGTATTATGATGCATCCAGAGTAGGTTTGGGTTATTTCCTCATGCAGGATGGTAAGGTCAAATCCTACACCTCTAGACAGCTTAAACCCTATGAGAAGAATTATTCTAGTCATGATCTTGAGTTAGCAGTCGTAGTTTTTTCCTTAAATATTTGGAGACATTATCTATACAGTTTTCATGTAGATGTGTTCACAAATCATAAGAGCCTTCAGTATGTATTTTCTTAGAAAGATCTCAATCTTCATTAGAGAAGGTGGTTAGAGCTCTTGAAAGATTATGACATGAGCGTCCTTTATCATCCGGGCAAGGCCAACGTAGTGGCCGATGCTCTCGGTAGACTATCCATGGGTAGTGTTGCTCATGTTGAGGATAGTAAACAAAAGATATCTCAAGAAGTCTATCAGTTTGCCAGACTAGGCATTCACTTAGTCGATTCAAAAGAGGTTGATGTATGGGTCCAGAGTAGTTTAGAATCATCTCTAGTTTTCGAGGTGAAAGAGAAAAAAGACAGATATCCCAGCCTTGTCAAATTAAAAAAGCCAGTCAAGAATCAGAAAGTAGAGGTTTTTTCCCAAGGGGGAGATGGTGTTTTGCGTTATTAGGGTCATCTATGTGTTCTAGGTGTAGACGACTTAAGGCAGTAAATTCTTGCAGTAGTGCATGGTGCGCACTACTCTATTCATCAAGGGGCCACAAAGATGTACTGTGATTTGCAGGAAATCTATTAGTGGAGTGGGATGAAGAGAGATATTATAGAGTTTGTGGCTAAGTGCTCTATATGTCAACAGGTTAAGATAGAGCATTAGAATCCTAGTGGATCCATGAAGGAGTTCAGTATTCCTACTTGGAAGTGGGAAGTTATAACATAGACTTCATGACGGGTTTGCCTCCTACCCGTCATCAGCATGATTCGGTTTGGGTCATTGTAGATAGGATGACCAAATTAGCTTATTTTCTTCCAGTCCATACCTCTTATTCAGTTGAGGATTACGCCAAACTCTACATCAAAGAGTTGCTTAGATTTCACGGTGTTTCATTATCTATTATATCAGATAGAGGTACCAAGTTCACTTTTCATTTTTGGAAAGCATTCCAAAAGGGTCTTGGTACCCAAGTTCATCTCAGTATAGCCTTTCATCCTTAGGTAGATGGTCAAGAATAAAGGACCATTCAGACTTTAGAAGATATTCTAAGGGTGTGTGCAATTAATTTCAAGGGTAGTTTGGATGATCACTTGCCTTTGATTGAGTTTATATACAACAACAGCTATCATTCCAATATTCAGATGGATCTATTGGAAGATCTCTATGGTAGGAGATGTAGATCTCTAGTTGGTTGGTTTGAAGTTAGTGAGGCCACTGTTATAGGTCCTGACTTAGTATTCGATGCCTTAGAAGAAGACCAGTTGATCAGAGAAAGGCACCGGGCTGACCAGAGCCGATAGAAGTCATATGCAGATATTCATAAAAAGGATCTCGAGTTTGATATTAGTGATTATGTCTATATAGAGACCTCTCCCATGTAGGGAATAAAGAGATTCAGCAATAAGGGAAAGTTCTGTCCCCGATTTGTCGGTCCCTTTAAAATTCTCAGTCATTTAGGCAAGGTAGCTTATGAGCTCGAATTGCCTTCAGATCTAGCATCATTTCATCTAGTCTTCCATGTCTCTTTTCTCAAGAAGTGCATAGGTGACCCAGAATTTGTAGTCCCTATTCAGAGCATAGATGTTATAAAGAGATTCCAGTCAAAATTCTTGACTACCGAACTCGTAGACTGAGGAACAAAGAAATCCCTCTAGTCAAAGTTCTTTGGAAAAATTAGTCCATTGAGGGAGCTACTTGGGAAGCAGAAGCAGACATGCGTACTAAGTATCCTCACCTATTCTCCGCCAACTCAGATCAAGCTCAAGTTAATAGTTCGCGTTAAGCTTTTTAGTTTCATGTCCAGATTTCAGTTACAAGCTTAGTATTAAGTTCATATTCATAATTTTATAATAAACTTGGTATTAAATACCATTGCATATTCATTCATGTACTCATATGTCTGTTCAGTTATATAATCACGCATCAAATATGCATTCTCATTGTAAGAACTATAGTTCATCAGAACACTCTGTCATGCATTCATGAATCAGTTACACAAGCATCAGATATGCATGTTCAGTATAATATTTTTAGTTAACAGTTATGTCAGTCATGATATCATGTTCCAATTGTTCATGTTCAGTATATACGTCATTTTATATTCTCCCTTCTCTCTGATTCTCATTCTAGGATGAATGTTCTCAAGTGGGAGATATTGTAATACCCTGTACTTTTTCCTAGCTTGGAATTGTCTTAAGAATATTAGAAACTTGCTTTGAAATATGAATCTATATTTGTACACGTGGAATTTTTAAGATTTTCACTTTTTATCATGTGGGAAATTGAATTATCTTTCAAACAATACCAATTCCATCCAAATACAGTATCAGAGTAAAAAGTTATGGACGATTTACTCAAAGCTGTTAGTATTACCCAGGTGCGATGGCCAGGTTGACGGACCGTTGCCTTAACCGTCGCAGCCAAGGCAGTGAGGCAACCTTCTGGATAAGGTGCGGAAAACAGGATGACTGATCGTTGAACTTGCGACAGACCATCTCCCAAGCCGCCACTACTTTGGAACGAGTCTCTATCCTGGTCCACCTATGATGGTCGAAATGATGGATCATCAATCCAGTGTTGGACCATCGCACGAGCCATCACAGTTTTAGTTCAACTAATTTTCAAGCCGTTTTAAAGGGGATTTTTGATATTTTACCACCCGTTTATATACCTAGTAATATCCGACCAAGGCTCCAAAATTCATTATTCTTCCACATGATTAAAAAGTAGGGTTTTCTCCCTAAGAGCAATCCTTAAGCGACAAAATCCAAATCTTTTTCAAGAAACTAAGAGATTCAAATTCTACAAGTTTAAGAACTTCAAAAAAATTCACTACCTAGGTATGCATAGTGTTCATTAATAGACTCTTTTCACTCATGTAGCCCAAGAATCTCTTTTCAAAGTTCAAGTGTATGGATTTCTTTATGAATTTCATGTTGGGTTTTCTTTTGTTCATGTTGATAATGACCAATTGAATTCTAGTCCATGTTGGGTGATTAATTTTATGTGGAACTGATTAGTATAGGTGTAGATTCATGTGAGCCTATGATTAAACCCTTGGATGATGAAATTAGAGTTCAATCATGATGTTTATTTGTTGTATAATCTTGTCTATATATACTATGATTACGATGTGTTTGATTAAATGCCTAAGTGAAGAAAAAGTGCACAACTAGTATGATATTATGCAATTCTTATGTATGTACAAGTTTATGCATATCACATGTTTGATGAAATGCCTTAATAAATGAATTATAGATTGTGATATTGGTCATGTATTCAAGAAAGTCATGCTTTGTCAGTTTCTTTCCACCGAGTCCTGTGGGTACTTATACCCGATAATTTAGCTATATGCCTAGAGCCTATGTCATGTTCTCAAGATATTCTTAGTCAAGCCATGTTCAGTAGAATTCAGTCAATCTCATGACTTAGGAAAACTCAGTAACTTCAGTAAATCTCAGTCAGTTATCAGACCTTAGTAATATTCCGTCAGTCAGCGGAACTCAGTTAACTCAGTCCCGTTAGTTTAGTTAATCATTTTCAGTGACTATTCTGATGGGAGTAGAAATTAGCACCGAGTGAGCCCAAGTATGGGAACTCGCCTGTTATATGAGGGTGTGATTCTTAGAAGCAATCCTTGCATTCCAAAACTATATAGCTAGCATAGGTTGAGACATCATAGCCTTCTATATGAGGGTACATAAGGTGGCTTAACCTGTTATATGAGGTTTCCCACCGTTCTCACTAGAGTTACCTATTATATAAGAGTTATTTACATATTGTCTTTACCAGTGGCGCGACATTGACACCCTTCCAATTGGGGTTACATATTGGACCCCAAATCAGCCATAATGGCGTATTAGGGGCATGTTGGTTAGATAACTACTTCCCACAATTTCAGCTATAGAAATTAGGACTGTCAGCTACAGTCATTCAGTCTCAGTAATAGAACTCAGATAGTTCTACAGAATTTAGGACTGTCAGACATAGTCAACTCAGAATAGTATGGAACTCAACTAGTTCTATCAGATTAAGGACTACCAGATACAGTCACTCATGTTACCATTTATATTAATCATTGGAACTCAGTTATCAGTCATGTTAGTTATCAGTAAATTCATGCTATCACGATCTTAGTTATAGTTACTATGAATTCATGCATGCATTCTCACGTTCATATTAGTCAGTTAGACAGTATTGTTCATGCATATGAACCTTATGCATTCATCCTACCTCACATGCATACCAAAACATTGAAAGTACTGATGCATTTATGCTATGGTGTCTTATACCATAGGTTTAGAGACACGAACTCCAGAGCATCGGTAGATTCCAGTGTCAGTAGTCAGATTTAACAGTGAGTCCTCATCTTTTGAGGACATGATCATTACTTTATTACCTCATTAATTTATTTATTAGTTGAAGTTAGTTGGGAAGTTGTCCCATCAACTCCTTATTCAGACAGTTCAATCATGATTTAGAGGCTTTTCAGACTACAGTATGTTCAGACAGTTTATTTCAGTTGTTTTGGGTATTTATACCCCACCCAAATATTATATTTTTATCATATATTATATTTTAGTGTTTAAACTTATGGCCTTTTAGTTCATGTTTCCGCATTATACGGTATATTAAGCAGTATACAGGTATAAATATCATTCATGGGTTAGCTTATGGTCCTTTGGGGTCATAAGTACCGTGTAGCATTCTGGGTACCAGATTCAGGGCGTTATAGAAACTTGGGACCCCTCTTCAATTTTTCTCAGTTTACAACACACACCACAAATTTCAACATAACAAACTAATCCCTCCATGATAAATGCTAGAACCAGGGTTCTATAACTCAATTTCAGGTGTCGAAAGTTGCTACAACATTTTATACTTATTAGTTATCTATTTTTCACATCCAATACCTCCACTAAAAGCCACATTAATATCAGATTTTGTCAATTTTTACACCCATAAAACAAGTCAATCCTAGACTAGCCCAAAATTTCTCCAAGGGAAGTCTAGGTGAAATTTCCACTTCCTATTTCAGCGTAATGACATTTTGGATTGTTACATTAGATACCAATTCACCACTCATTCATCCCAAACTGACATCTAGGACAAAATCATTATAACTAGAATATAATTTACCTAAATCAATGAATAGGTTCGGATACCGCTCACCTATATCTACGTCTATCTCTTATGTAGCTTCCCCGATAGTGTGATTACATCACTAAACCTTTAGACAAGGAATAACTCGCATGCTCAACTTTTTTACATCTCTATCTATGATAGCAATCAGTTCTTATTCATAGGGAAATTCCTTATCAAATATTTTCAGATCCCAATGAATAATAGAGCCATCATCTCCATGATACTTCTTTAACATTAACACTGGAATATGGGGTGAACTTTGAATATAATAGGGGATAATTCAAGCCTATAGGATACCGACCCCACTTCTTTCAATACCTCAAAGGATCCTATGTACCTTGGGATCAACTTGCCCTTTTGTATAATTGCATTACACCTTTCATGGGTGAATCCTTCAAGAGTGCCTTCTCCCCCTTCTCAAATTTCATATATCTTACCTCTTTGTCTATGTATACTTTTTTCCAGTTTTGAGCCACTACGAGTTTCTCCTATACGAATATCACCTTCTCCATAGAGTCTTTAAGCATGTTAGTGCCTAAAGTCCTCACCTTAAATGCATCAAACCACCCTATTGGGGATCTACGTGGTCTACCATATAAGGCCTCAAAGGGAGCCATGTTAAAACTACAATAGTAGTTGTTATTATAGGAAAATTCATACAATGGTAAGTATTGGTCCCACTAACTCTCAAAATCCATAACACAATCCTAAAGCATGTCTTCAAGAACTTGGATAATCCATTCTAATTGGTCATTGACCTGTGGATAAAAAGTCATTTTGAAGTCATATCTAGAACCAGCTTTTATTGAAACCTTTCCCAAAAATTTAAAGTTAAGTGAGTACCTTGGTGTGGCACAATGTACATTGATACCCCATGTAACCTCATATTTTTTTCACATACATAATGGCCAACTTTTTTATGTTATGGTACACTCTTACTGGAATAAAGTGAGCCGACTTAGTCAACCTATCAATAATAACCCAAATAGATTCACATTTCTCAAGTTTTTTGGAAGACCAACCACAAAAACCATTATTATCCATTCCCACTTCTATTATAGAGTAGGTATTCCTTGAAAGGTGCCACTAGGCTTCAGATGTTCGCACTTGACTTGCTGGCATTTTTGAAACTTAGCCACAAAATCCATAATATCAAGCTTAATCCTTTGCCACCAATATTTTAGTCTCAAGTCTCTATACATCTCATTGGTACCCTGATGTATGGAGTACTTAGAATTTTGGGTCTTTGACTAAATTATTACAATCAATTTATCTACTCGAGGTACACACAATCGACCTCTAATTCTCAAGGCCCCGCCATCTTATAGCCTCCTTCATCTCTATTTGTTACACTTTTTCTCTGAGGTTTTTTAGTTTGTATCATCAAATCGTCTACTCATTATCTAATAAAATAATGTGGACTTAGACTCCACATTTTCCAACATATTTCCTTTGCTAAATTCCTACAATATCAAAAAATTGCTAGCCAAAGATTGTACCTCTCACGCCAATAGGTGCCTGGACACCTCCAAGGATGATAAATTCCTCACACTCATTCATTTCTGTCTTAGTGCATCCGCCACCACATTAGTTTTACGTGGGTGATATAGGATTAAGATGTCATAGTTTTTAATCAATTCCATCCATCTCCTATGTCTCAAGTTCAATTCCTTTTAGGTGAACACGTATTGTAAGTTATAATTATATATGACCACCTCACACAAAACCCTATAGAGATAGTGCCTCTATATTTTTAAACTGAACACCACATCTGCCAATTTTAAGCTACGCTTGGGGTAGTTCATATCATAGGGCTTTAGTTGTCTCACAGAAAAATCAACATATTCTGATCCTACTCAACAACACCTAAACTCAAACAGGAGGCATAAAAAAATACAATAAAATCCTCACTCTCAACAGGCAGGGTTAGCACTAGAGACAAAGTCAACATAGTTTTAAGCTTTTCAAAGCTCTCCTAGAACCTGCCATCCCATTTAAATGGTATTTTATTTTGATTCAAGCGGTCATGTGCAAAGCAATGGCAATAAACCACTTAATAAACAGGCAAAAGTAATTGGCCAATCCCACAAACTACATATTTCTATCATGTTTATTGGTCTGGCCCAATTTTTTAATAGCCTCTACCTTTTGTTGTTCTACTATAACCCTTTTTTTAGAAACCATCTGCCCCATGAAGAACACCTAAAAATACTGAAATTTGCATTAAGAGTACTTAGAATATAATTGCTCCTCCTTCAATAATATCAACATAGTACACATATGAGTTGATTCTCTTCCTCACTTTTAGAATAAACAAGTATATCATAGATAAGCACAATAATGAATGGCTCCAAGAGGACTAAAATAATCCACTCATCAAGCTCATGAAAGCAGTTGGGGAATTCGTTAAGCCAAAAGACATAAACAGAAACTCATGGGGCTTGAAAAAAGTTTGAAAAGCACTATTCGGGATGTCCTCCACCTTGATTTTTAGATGATGACGACCTAACCTCAAATAAATCTTAGAGAACACTGCAGCTCATTGTAATTTTTTGGTGAAATCATCTATTCTAGATAATGGATATTTTTTACAAATGTTTACATCATTCAACTAACCGTAGTCTATTCACATCCTCACATTAGCATATTTTTTTTTCACAAACAACATTGGTGCACCCCAAGGAGAGACACTTAGGTAAATAAAGCCTTTTTCTAATAACTCTTGAAATTAGAATTTCAACTCTCTCAACTCTACAGGTGTCATATGATATGAAGGGATAGAAATATGTCTAGTCCTCGACTCTAGATTTATACAAAAATCAACTTCCTGATCTGGAAGCATACCTACAATATTATTTGGAAACACTTCTAGGAATTCACTGGAACTAACATTATAGGAGGTTATATAAATTTATCTTCCTTGACATTCATAGTCTAAATCCCAACGCATAGCAAATTTCACAAATACATAAGAAAAGGTGGAACCGGGATCAAATAATATAGAAGTCATAAGATCACAGACAAGAATAATACCTTTTATCACCGCATCAGAATCTTCCATCTCCAGATGAGTCAAAACTTTATAAACTTGTGCCTTATCACCAGCCTAACCACCACCTTATGGACGACCCTTATCATTTCCTCCACTGCCTCAACTTATCGAAACTAGAGCAGTAGATACTAGTTACTGAGTCAATTTACCTGCACACAAGAAGTTAGGGCAATTCCTTTTGATGTGTCCCAAATCCCCATACTCGAAGAATTTGGTTCCTAAAGTAGGCCTATGAATTAAAGAGGATAAAGGCATATAACTGTAAGACTTGGAAAGACGGATAACTGAACCTTGATGCGCCCCCCACAGACACTGGCATCGATAAATGGTAGGGTTTATAAACCATGCTCCTTTGAGAAACTATCACTGTATTTATCGAAGGTTCGAGCATTCTTCTCTTCTACCTTTACCTCATCTTGTTTCTTAAGTACTTCAATCTTCTTGGAAAATTTAACAAAATCTTGGAAAGACCTACAAGTTACTGCCATACATAAGGTAGCCAATTAAATCCCTGAATTCATGAAATACCTAATATTTTCCTTCTCTGAGGTAATTAACTGTAGTGTATAGCAGGACAATGCATGAAACTTAGCCTCATAGGCTGCCACAGACATATAGCTCTAATCTTAGAAACTCATTCTTTTTCTGGTCATGATAAGTGTAAGAAACACATTTCTCAAGAAATACACTATAAAATTAAGCCTAGGTAAGTGGAGGAAAGTTATCCCTATACTTTACAAATTACCTCCACCACTGCTGAGCTTTATTCTGTAGCTGAAAGGAAATAAACTCTACCTTACACTTTTCAACAATACCCATTTTATATAGACATTTATGATAATCTATTAAGAACTCAAAAGCATCCCCAGAATTTGTACCTATGAATACAAAGGGATTCATCTTCATGAACTAATAAAATATCCCATAGTCATTATTAGTCATTACTGGTCCAAGTACCTATTGGGGATACACCCCTATTTCAGAGACGGTATCTATCCTTGGTGCTATTGTAGCAGCATGTTGTAATATTGGGTATGAAGCAGCTAGAATTACTGAAGTGTAGGCAGTGCCAGCCAAGCTACCCAAGATTGTTGGATCAACTCTGCAGACAAAGTCATCTAAGCTGCACCATTTGGTACTGACACCATATCTCTGGAGCTAGTATCTCTTCTTTCTCAACTACCTTCTTTTTATCTTGAGCATAGTCAGGAGCATCCTGTGGTACATAAGAAGACTGTTGTCTCTGTCTTTCTAGCCTTGCAACTTCATTTGGTCAGCTCTTAATAGGCATTACTCTCTATCCTTCCCTTTTTGCTCTGCCTCTAACTCAAAGCCTGCATTATACTACGGTCCTAACAGCCGATGAGGGTGCTGTTGTAGGTGGTGTTGTAGATGTTATTGCTGCTGCACTTATGGAATGAGTATTCGCTATTTGTGAATAAGAGTGAAAGGATTAGATACAAATTTATATCATCAAATACTAATTGGAATAAACTAATAGCACGAAAGGAAAAAAAAAAGGGGAATTCTTTTCCTAAATCCCTATAGCCACTCAAAGACAAGTATAGATGTCTCCATGCCATTCTGTGGGACTCTAGTATACCTATTCTTTTACAATAAGATCTACCAAGTCAGTGCTCTGATACCATCTATTTCATGAACCAACCTATCATTATTGGCTCCTGCCCTAACCTATGACAGGAGAACCATACTACACTCACCTTTACTTACTTAAGTGTCATATCCACATTCGTTATAGCATTAACTTATGTTTTTTCAATAGGTTCTAAATTAAATGTCTTATTCAATAACAACTAATCATTAAAAATTTCATAATCTATAAAATAAAATAGAGTGCAGAAGCCTCTATCTAATTCAATTCCCCGAGACCTGAAGTCACCGTACAAGAACATCTAAAATAAAAATAACTGAGTCTAAAAATATAAAAAAAAAATACCAAAATATAACCAAATAGAAATTATCTTAGTCCAAAAGACAAGGGACGTCAACATTATAAGAATATCAAAAGGTTGTTTGGACATGGTGCTCACTTTCAAATAAAGTCTGGATTACTATTTAGAGCCAAGGTTATGTGTCAACTACTAGAAAATATTTTGCACTCAACAAAAATAAGAGTACAGGTATCATTAGTACATCAACAAGTACTGGTAAGCATCATAGGTTGATTAAATCAACAATACAAAAGTAAGAAAGTCAAACAAGTATAAAAGCGATCATAGAAAAACTCAAAACCTATGATATCAATTAGGCAACTCATCATGGATCACCATATAATTATATTTGACAAGTTCACTTGCATAGGCATTCATGAATAATTATTTTCATCAACCATTCATCATCATATTTCATTAAAATAGCACTCAATGCAAATGAATGAGTGCATGTATACAAGATGCACGCATTATCTCTTACCCTTCTCATCCCCATCATCAATATCATAATATATTGGTGTGGTACCTAACTCATTATCATATCATATCATATTATATAGGATTATTAATCCTCATTATATCAACACCTCATCACAATACAATAAAAATGCAATGTAGTCATCAAATCACAAGTCGTACTAGAAAGCAATTGTAGATGTTTAAATCACAAATAATCACAAAGCCAAGAAAGTCTAAGTGTTACACAAAACCATAGCCTACCTCAATCCCTTTACTCAAAGTCACCTTTAATCCACTCTTTTACCCTTTCCTTCTAGTTCAATTCATTCTTGATCTATACAAAAACAAGAATACACCACCATTTTAAAAATTTATTCTTGTTTAATCGTCAGATATCATAATCCATTAATTTTAGCCACTAATTTATCCTATTTTATCATCTTAGTGTTTTATTACCATTTAAACCTCATGAAATTTACTTGAAATAGTGCAAACAATCATAATTATTCTAATAGTATTTTCTAACACCCTGGAATCATCACATACTGAAATGATAAGCAATCTCACCATTTTTCATCAATTTTTAAAAACTAAGGTTAAACCCTAAAACCCATCATTACTATATTTTCTAGTGATTTTATAAGGTTAAATAAAGTGAATTCAAGTCTAAAATGTAATTACTTACCTCCAAATATGAATAATTCAAAAAATTCATTAAAAATTACCTTTTCAAGAGCCTTATAACATTTTTTGAAAAATAGACAATGAAAATAATTTTTGAATTTTAAAACTAATTTTTTTAATGTGCATTACTACTATAGCGGATAATTACCACTACAGCAGTACTGGTACCACTGTATGCTACAACGGTTAAAGTTCCATTGCAACGGTTTGCGTCATTTCACACGGAGTTTGCCATTACGGTACCGGTACCATCGCAACGATATTATTGCAGTGATTACCTTTTTCACTATAGAGGTCCAAGGTAGAAACTCAAGACCCCTTATCAATTTTTCTTATTTTACAACACACACCATGAATTTCGACATCGCAAACCAACTCCTCCATGATAAATGCTATAAATGGGTTCTATAACTCTGTTTTAGTGTTGAAAGTTGCTATGAATTTCTATACTCGTTAACTATCACATCCAATCTCACCAATACAACCCATATAAATACCATATTTTGTTCAATTATTACACCTTCAAAATTAAGCCAATCCTAGACTAGTCCTGAATTTCTCAAAATTTTGTTAAGGAAACTCTAGGTGAAATTTCCACTTATATTTCAATGTAACGATATTTTGGGTAATTAGATCATCATAGTTAAGATATATGCAAATTTCATAAACAATACATCATTAAAAAATACAAAATTTTCTATTTAAGGAGTTTTTTACTACCAACATATACCACATGAGTTTGTGATGTCCCTCTAACATGATTGGAAGAGATTTCATATACCCTTTGAGATATAGAACCTATCTATACTATGGATCCATACTTAGTCTCTTGGGTTAAAA
Source organism: Capsicum baccatum var. pendulum (assembly GCA_030864225.1). Classification (NCBI taxonomy): domain Eukaryota; kingdom Viridiplantae; phylum Streptophyta; class Magnoliopsida; order Solanales; family Solanaceae; genus Capsicum; species Capsicum baccatum. The sequence goes on along the minus strand of CM061555.1, from coordinate 111,892,528 downwards.
GAGTAGTTGTCTGAACTTGCAGAGCGATCCTGCTCTATGTTGACATACGTAGGTTTTGGGTCATGTGTTTTCTAAACTCATAACCTCTCTGTGCTAAAATTTCCTCCATAACCACATATATGCTCACACTATGCTGAAAACATGTTGGTGTGCTTTTGCTGAAAAATCATACGAAAACATTACTGAGTGATCCATGTGCTCAAAATCATATGAAACTATTGTTTGTTAAGTTTGGCGCTCTAATTCTTTAAGAATCATGCTAATTGAGTTTTCAATATAAGAAATATTCTTCTTATCAAAACGCATCAACACACAATATGAAATCTACAAATATTTTCAAAGTAACTTTCAAAATAACAACTAGTTTCATAAGTAAACATGAGATAATGCCTATAGAATATGAGAGACTTTAAATAAATTATACTAGACTCCATGAACATGAATGAGATATTAAAAATAATATATATGCTCAAACTCTGAGATATATACTAAATTTCATGGAGAACACAAGTATTATCATGAAGAGGCAGATAAAACTAGATCCTAGAATTATAATTAAATCCTAGCTTTAATTCAAGATTTAAACTAAGATTGAAACATATTTGTGGGAAGGATAGGGTCACACACTGAAAGTTAGTCTTGCATACCTTGAACATTCTAAAACTAGAAGGAGAGTCTATATTTTCCATCATGGGACTTAGGAAAAAGTTCTCCAAAAGAATCCTAATATTTTATTATCAAGAATCTTGTTAGAAATCCCAAATTTCGGGGAGAATTCACGAAAATAACTTAAAGGTTGATAAAGAAGGCTTACTCAACCTTAGAAGTGTGGGACAGAGTTTTGGGAACTGATATGGTGAAAGCGTAAAATTGAGAAAGAAATGTGTCATGTGTGTTTTAAAAGTCCTAAATTTCTCGACGTATGGTTCATTACATGGACCATGAACTTGTCCGTTGAATTAGGATAAAATTTCTAAATATCAAGAACGTTTTTATGGTTTGTTCCATGGGTCGTGGAACAGGTTCATACACTATGAACTTGGTCATCAAAACTTGGCAAGTGAAATTCTTTTGGTTATTCTGGATGATTTGATTCATGAACCATGCACTGATTTTATGTTCCACACAAGCAACCACGAATCCCTTGGGCCTATTCTGAGCTAATCTAAGCACCACATAAACACTTTTTTGAAATCCAAGAAATTACATGACCAACACTCTGCCTCATAAAACATAATTGGTCTAACTACTTTATAAAACTTACCTTTATGAAGTGAGCCTCCACTGCATCCACCCGTTCTAATATAATGTGTAACTTCATCTTCATTTTTTATAATTATTGAGGACAAGCACACATTAGGTCGTATGTGCTATTTTGAGTTGTCACTATATTGTATGGCTTCAAGACATAATATTGGTATTGTTGATGGTTGTAAATATTTATATTAGCTGAATTTTTTCTTCTTTGGTTAGAAGGATTATTCGAATGCTCTTAGTATAGGAAAATCTATCAATTTTGTTTTATATTTAGTACTTGACTAAGATTAATGACGGTTCACTAGACATGAATAGTTGATACATAAGGGTTAATCATGACCCTTGAATTTGAGTTGTGACACTAGGAGGCCTTTTTGGCCCCTTTGAACTATTGGACAATAGTTAAATTGTCAAAATAGTTTTTCAATACTTGACGAAATCAAAAGCCAAAAACAAATAAAAGGAAGAAAACAACATCTCTTAGTATGGGAATAAAAAAAGTAGAAAAAACTTACCAAGAAACTAAAGTCTTGAATAGAGTAAAAAATAAACTTAAACTAGAGAGTTAAATTTGTCGACCAGAGAAGGCTACTTATAGCTATGGACTCTAAACGTCTCTTTGGAAATGCCGTCTCTACTTTTTTTATTATAAGATTAGAAACCCTAAAGAATAAAATGCCACTAACAAAGTTCATTTACTTAATTGCCTCTTTTTCTCCACCGCAATCAACAATTTCATTTCTCTCTTTTCTCATTTGCCCAAATCTCGATTTGATAACTTTGTTTTCTAGGTTTCATTTTTATCTTGAATAGTTTTCTAAGGTTTTAATAATGGTATGCAGCCAAAAGAACTCCGTCAAACAATCTATGGGTGGGTAATCTAGCCCCCGATGTTACTGTTGTCAATCTAATTACTCTGTTCAAGAAGTATGGTTCGATTGACAGTGTAACATCATATTTCTCTGGATTCGGATATTTATATTTTAGAAACATCAACGAATCAATGGAGTCTAAATAAGCCCTTCAAGGAACCTTCTTTAATGGATTGCCTCTTATGATCGAATTTAAAAATTCAATTTATGTTTTATTTTTTTGTTTCTTTGTTATTTGATTCGGATGGTTTTTTTTCTTCATCAATTATTTGTTGAGTTGTTTTAGTAAAATTATCAACATTGTTCTTACCAATCATCTAGAAGAAGACCTTACCTTTCTCAAACAAAATAAATAAATAAAAAATCAATCAACTGAGACCGACGGTAAAATAAGTAGATGTGTAGAAAATAATAAATTGATATAGCTGAAACAAGAAGAAAAGAATCATATTTTTTCATCTTTTACTTAGTTAAAAATGAAAGAATAACCGATACAGAAATGTGTCGGCTCGGATCGAATGTGATCTCACAAGAGAAGCAATGTATCAAAAATATTTATTGTTTTCATAATTTTGAAAAGAGAAAATACATTATTTCACCCCTGAACTTGTCCTCATAACTTACTTTAAACCCTTAACTTCACGGACAATTATATACCCCCTTAACAACTTTAAATTAAATTAAATTTCACCTTAAGATTGTAATACCAATCTCACTACAGAAGGCGTATCATACACGTTGCCACATCAGCGCCACATCATTGTTATGTTAAAAATTAATTAAATTTTGATTTTTTTCCTTTACCTCTCTCTTTTCCATAAGGGTACCCTCCATCTTCATTAATGTTTTCTCCATTGATTAACTTCATTTTTTGTTAATTAAAGAAATAAAATTCAACATTAAAAAATTCTAATCTTCATAAAATACAACCCCTTTTATTTTCATTGTTGAGTTTGATTTCTTTAATTTATTTGGGCAAAAAGAAACAATTAAAAAAATTCAAAAATGAAACTAGAAGGAGACGGAATGGAGGGTGTTTAAAGAAGAAGAAGAAGAAGAAGACAGTGGCGGTGGGGGTGTCGTGAGGTGTGGCTTGTATTTGAAGGAGAAGTAATGAAATTTCATAGAAGAAGATGGGTTGGTGGATGGATTTGACGGAGAAGATTGAGGTTTTTAAAGATGAAGAAGAAGGTGGGGGTAGGAAGTTTGAAGAATATGAAAGAGGGTGGGGTAGGGGGTAATTTCAATTTTTTTTTATAATAATATAATCATTTTATTAATGGTAGAATTAATTTTAAAAAAAAATTATGCACTTTCAATTTAAAAAAATAAATAAAAAATTATGCCATGTCAGCTTTAGGAGTGAAATTTATTCATTCAAAAGTTGTAAGATGTAAAATTGCCCATGAAATTAAGGATCTGAAGTAAGTTATGCGTATAAATTTAGAGATGAAATGGTGTATTTTTTATTTTGAAAATGATTCCTTTACAATATTTGTGCGCCTGGTATTCAGCTCCTTCCTAAGCATTGGCTTGTCTATTTGTTGAATAAGAAACATAATCAAATACCAAGTGTGATGGATATATTAAAATTTTTAATTGAACAAAATCAGCTCATAGACAAGTCAAATTAGTTTTTCGAGATTGTAGATAAGTGGTCGCACAAATTAACTTGTGTAGCTACTTTTATGTTCTATTAGATTTTACTAGAGATCGTCATTTACATATAAGGTATTTGGAATTTGAAAATAACAGAGGAAATATATCTCAAAATGGTCATTTTCTTAATATATTAAATGGATAGCAGTAAGGTTTGTGGTGTCTTTTTACCCTTTTCTAGCATCATTTGTGGAATTTTACTGGATATGTTGTTGTTGTATTAAATGGTCATATGGGACCGCTTCATACACGCAAAAACACCATGAGCATGATATGAAAGAATATAAGCACACTTGGATGCCTTAGTGGTTGCTTGGCCTTATAACTTTTGAGTTATAAGTCAAAGTCATAACTCATAAGTTAAAGAATTTTAACTTATGACTTTTGACTTATTTTTGTCTGTTTAACTTAAAATAAGGGCTTATAATTTTTATTTTTTTACCCAAACACTTTAAAAATATTTAAAAGACTATTTTGTCGTAGAAGCACTTAAAATAAATCAATCTAAATAGGCCCTTAATACATCTTTTTGAAGAAAGAAACGTGAATGCTATTAACCAGATGCCTCTTTTGATTCCATCGTATGCTAAAAAGATAATTTTATTGAGTTGGGGGTCTATCGATAATAGTCTCTCTATCCACTAGGGTAGGCATAAGGTCTGCATACATCTTACTCTCCTCGGAATCCACTTTTCTCTGTTTTATATGTATTCTTAGTAGGCCTTTGGCCATATGACTTGAAACTCCAATTTCAAGTATTGATTTTAATGTTTGTTTGTGAAATATGCACAAAATTTCTGTTTCAATCTCAAACTCTCCAAAACGTAGGTTTAAAATTCCAAAATTATGATTTCAAGTCTTTTTAAAAATAAAAGTTGACCCATAAGTTATATTTTGCAAAAAGATCCATAATTTTAAATTTGTAATTTAAAAGAAAAAAAAAAGACATGTTCGGCATGAAGAGAGTTATGTAAGGATTGTATTAAAGAATAGCTTGTAACTACTATTGTTGACTTATGATGGAACTTTATAAAATTATGTGTATTTAAAAATTTGTAATAACATGTAATAGCACTATTTATTTATAAAGGGACATAAAGATATATGATTCATTAATTCAGTGTCATAGGATATTCAATATCTTGTTGTTCATTTGTTAGGATTGTATAACAGTTGAAAACGTTCGATAGCTTTTACAAATTGTCTATTTTCATGTTTATGAGAAAAATATTTATTAAAGAATTCAAATAGCGTGTTCAAATAATATTTTAACTTCAAATCAACCCAATTTCATGTATGGAGTGAATGTTTTAGGCCTTATATGTATTTTATTTAAAAGAGAGAGACCGACAGAGACAGAGAGAGAGAGTTGCAGAAAAATGAGTTGCTCCGAAGCTTGAATTTCCTCCTTATATTGACCTAATGTATGAGAACTGGTTAATTACATGCAATCATGTCAACTGTCTAATTACCCCAGATTGATTGTCTATTACTTCAATCAATAGTTCTTTTGTTTGAAAAAAAGATGTAAAAGACTCTTATAGCCGGAATCAAATAGTTTGGGTTGTAGTGTAGTTGATTGATTGATTCTTGTTAGCACAAATTTTGGGTTGACCCTGTGAACTTCTCGTTGATTTGTGAATATTTATGTTATCTTAAATATTTTTGGAGCAAGGACCAGAGTTTAAGGAAATTAGGGGTGGACAATATCACAATAGGAGTATTGGTCGTCCTAGCCCTCGACCTAAGTCTCAAGATTTTGCCAGGAACAAATATAATCCTATGAATGCTTGATACCAAGTGGTATCTACAAGAGAACAAACAGTCCACACGTACAAAATATCAAATGATAACAATAAACACACAAACGTGAAAGATAAAGAGATAGACGACTTAACACAAACAGAACTTGTAATGTAGCAACTAAAGAGTGTATCAAACTCTAAAACCTCTACAAAACAAGTTAAAAAGCACCATGTTCTTACTCAAACACAATAGGAACTCGGTTCACTCAAGGACTCACGTTTCTAGCCGATACACACAACAGAATAAGAAACCATTTCTTGTGATGTCAAACTGGTGGTCTACTCTCTCTTCAGAGGATGGTGTTTCAATGTTACAATATTGATTTTCAAAATAAGCTAACTAACAAAATAAGACTAAGTGGTTCCTACTTATAGTCTATTACAAAAGAGATGAGAAATGACATATTTACCCTTAATGACGGGGGTGGGTTTGGAGTGTATAAATGGGGTTGCCTTGTAGTGCTTTTAAGACACTCAAGGCATGTCTTCACACTTTAATACATACACTCCCTTGAAAAAACTTAAGACATACTCAAACACATCCATCTTCCTGAATATGCCTTGAATACATTGTAGTTCCCGAGCTTAGCTCCTAGGGAATGGTCTTGAGCTCTTGATATCCGTTTGTCACTCTTTTGCAAAGGCCTTCACGCTCTTCCCTCTTATTGGATATGGTTAGAGTATGGCTTCTTTGTCTTGTACTCTCTTTGCACTTATATCACTTGTAGTCCTTGTACTTTTTACGCTTGTATCATTCTCTCCATCTTGAAAGGAATTTTTCCTAAAATTTACACCTTGCAAAACCAAAGAGAGGGAAAACAAGTATACAATCCTCATGGTATGAGGGTTAGCGTTAATGTCACAAATTATATAATCATGCCAAGGGGGTACACATTTGGAATACATCCAACAATCCTTTGTTATGATCATGAAATACTTACTAGAAGAATCACAAAGGACTTGGCTAAGATAGACATCAAGGGAAGAGGAGTGCAACTCGAGACCATCACATATATCAATAATCCAAGGTTTTTCAAATTTGAAATAAAACCACGAGTACTTTATGTGTGACATGAAAAGTTTACCATAAATAGCACAAAGGAAGTGGTTTTGGAAAATACCAAGAGATAAGGAAACTACAATGGGCTTGATGGCCTTACTATACCCAAAAGGTAAAACTATCTTTGGCTTAGGAACTATAAGAGACATTTGTTTCATTACTTCTACAAAGGACCTCATCAAATATGGTGCCACTATTTATTCTAAGGTCCACCTTACCCACATATCATTATAATTCAAATAAAGAAACCAGACACCAAACTTACTACCACTACACACTACAAATTCAAAATTTACATGGTTATCATTACAGGTAAAGAGGTAGTATAGAAAGGAATCAAGTATGAAGACATCTTGCTGAGGAGGTACACTTTTGAAATATAAACAACAATCCTTTATTTTTTCCATGAAACACGTAGTTTGAACTTTACAAAGGATAGGGATAAGATAATCATCAAGGAAAGATAAGCATAAGTCGAAGCAACCCCTTTTCCAATCCACTAGTGTTCCGGGATCAAAGGGATGGTGTAACCAAGGGTATAATCCGAGATTAGCCAATCCTTTTACTAGGTAATGATACAAGACTAAAGATTTGTGACCTAGAAGTCTTCTATTAAGACAAATCACACCTTTATTCACAAGTTTTCTAAGCATACGATTACCTTGATAAAACTAGTAGCACTGTTTTCATCACACATGCTCAAAGGGATATGTATAATATCATGGTCAATATTACAAGAATGAACACTAACTTGAGGCTTTTGAATCACATCACTCACATGATCAAGTGGTGAACTATCCTTAAGAGCAAATTGACCAACATATGCAACAAGAGAACTACCAAGGAAAGATTCATGTTTTTCTACACTATGTAAACCTGAAGCTACTTCACATTGGCTACTACTAGCCTTATCACAATATTTCAAGCCTAAGTAAGTGTAGAGTGTAGCAATGATACCTCGGTGTATGCCACGACAGCCCACTTGTTGGGAGCTCTCAGCCAAGGGTGTCACTATCTACTTTCCCATGTTATTGTATCGAACCATTTTTTTATCCTTCTTTGATAGAATATGAAATTGAACCTGTATATAATCAGGATCAATTCTAGGAAAAGTGCTAGTATATAGGTTAGTGAGTATCAAAGATCCTTTGTGGGAAAATCCCACAAGCACATTTTTCTTTCCCTTTCCTACGTCACTACCCGCGGTTTCCCTTTCCCTTACCCTCTTTTCTTCACATTCTTCTTGTATCTCACCGCTAATTTTCTCTCCATCTTGAGTCTTGGCCTCATTCTCCTTTGATCCTAGTTTTCCCTTTTTTTCTACTTGGATGGGGTATTTCTGGGTTAGTGTAGCTTGGGAAGGAGATATTGGATTTAGTAGAGTGTAGGGTCTTTGAATGGGAGGATATTCTAGGGATGGATTTCGGGTTCCAAGTCCTCCTTGTGGAACTTTATGGAGTGAGGAACAACTAGGTCCATCTTATTCTCATCTTTGAGAGTAAAGATTAACTTAGTTTGTAGAATTTGGTGGATACAATCTTTGGTGCAAGGTCTCGAGGGTAATAGTAGGTGAGGCACTTTGAGGGGTATGAGGTCGATAACTCCTTTGGCTTTCTACCCTCTCCAACCTCACATGCATTGAGGCCACATCTTAACCCAACTTCTCAACATTTGCCTTCATCCTAGCCACGTCTCGAGATAAAGTTTCAAGACTAGCTAAGAGGACATTCATAACACTATTGTCCATGGTTGGAGCATTGGAATTTTTGGGTTCCATTTTCAATTGTACCTACAAAAAAAGCAAACGTTTGTTCAAAATACGCTCACACATTCTTCATACTTTACTTCCTCACTTAGTTCTTCAAGTTTTATAAGCTGGCTATCAAATTGTGAGAACTTGGGAATGAATTTACTCTTGAGTTGGAGTGGATTTCGATTTTAAGACTCAAAGAAGTTTTGTACGCACTTGAACTAAAAACGACTATGAATTATAAACGAGCAAAGCATCACAAGTAATGCTTAACATGAAAGAAGTACTCAAAAACTAGTTCACAACTTAGTATGTTGTTACTATTTATCAACTAGTATAAGAGTCAATAAAAATGAAACTAATAGAGACAAGGAAAGAAACTAGGAATGCCCTATGACTTGAGTTTTGTTGTTGGTGTGGACCACATTTCTTTTTATTTTTGGCCGTTTGAATTTCTTTTTTTTTTGCCATTTGAATTTATTGTTGAACTGGCGTATGATGTTTTTTTTCAAAACTTAAAGGGTTCAATCTTGTTTGCTGGTGAGGATTTTCGATTTTGAAATGAGGAAAAAAAGACTTTGGATTCTCTTTCCAAATGTCAAAAGTTGTACATCATCTTTCACCAACTTGCACTAAAATTGCAAGATACCTTTTTGCCTAGTCTTTGTCCCTTTCCCCTTTTTGCCTTTCTGGACAGATGTTTTGACTCTATTTTGGTAAGCAAGATTTTTGGTGAGTCTTTGTTTATTTTCCACTTTAGTATTGTCTTGAAAGTAGTCCTAAGGCAAACATAAGACTTTGCCTCTCTCTTCCCTTTTTCAAATCAAACAAGCCTTTTATTGAACATTCATCTCAAGAACAATATAAACAACAACAGGAACAATCATGAACAACAACAATATTTAATCCGCCCAAGCCTTCAACAACAATAAAAAAAATATCAAATCTTGGACCTTAGACTAAAGTGTGCTAGGGGAACAACAAGGTAACACACGAAACTACTAAAACAAGCAAAATAACACCTAAAACTAGGCACAAATTCGGCCAAACAATAACAACACTTCGGCCAAGACACCAAACCCGTAGAATAACTTCTTTTTGTGAGATTTTAGACCTTGGAAACCTCTTCTAATGTTAGGAAACAAAGATCTACCACTAGAACACACAAAAATCACAAGAAAACTAGGCTTCAAATTTTGGCCTAAACTCAAAAACGTGGACAAATTACTACTTTTTTAATAATTTTTCAACACTTTTTTTTATTTTTGAGTGAACAAACCCAAGATTAATTTTGTAGGAATGAAATCAATGATGGATCTGATACCAAATAATACCAAGCGGTATCAACAAGAGCACAAAATAGTCCACAAACGTACAAGACATCAAATGAGAACAACAAACACACAAACTTGAAAGATAAGGAGATAGATAACTTGACATAAAGAGAACTTGTAATGTAGCAACTAAAGAGTGTATCAAATTTTTAGAACTCTACAAAATACGTTAACAAGAACCAAGTTCTTACACAAACACAATAGGAACTCGGTCCACTCAAGCACTCACGTTTCTAGCCAATACACACAACAAAAGAAGAAACCATTTCTTGTGATATCAAAGTAGTGGTCTACTCTATCATAAGAAGATAGTTTTTTAGTGTTACAATATTGATTTTCAAAATAAGCTAACTAAGCAAATAAGACTAGGGGGTTCCTACTTATAGTCTATTACAAAAGAGATAGGAAATGACACCTTTACCCTTAATGAAAGATGTGGGTTTGGAGTGTATAAATGGATCTGCCTTGTAGTACTTTTAAGACACTCAAGGAATGTCTTCACACTTTAATACATACACTCCCTTGGATAAACTTAAGACATGCTCAAACACATCCATCTTCTTGAATATGCCTTGAAGACGTTGTAGTTCCCAAGCTTGGCTCCTAGGTAATAGTCTTGAGCTCTTGATATCCGTTTTCCACTCTTTTGCAAATGCTTCACACTCTTCCCTCTTGTTGGATATGGTTCGAGTATGGCTTATTTTGCTTGTACCCTCTTTGCACTCGTATCACTTGTAATCCTTGTGCTCTTTACGCTTGTATCACATATAGTCAAGGGGATCAACTTGATCCAACACATTTATTTACAAAGTATATATATAGAAATAGATCTTCATGAAAAATTTTTTAGAATATATTTTTGAATCCATCAAATTTAAATCTTGTATCCAACAGCTAATGTATAACCACTATATGCCAAGTATACGTGTAGAAGCAAAAATAATTAATTAAACTAATGTTAAAAATATCTCAATATAAATATAATAAATATTACTTGTCATTATATACATTATTATTCTTGATGTTTTCCTCTTTTTTCTAAAATAATAATAATATCCTTGTGCACACATTTATTTGCAAAATAACTATTTAATACACTATTAGAAATGAAGATAAAAATAGGCAAAGAAAGTTAAAACATAAATCAAATAAAGAGGAGAAAAAGCAAAGAGAGAAGCAAAGAGAAACAAAAAGGGAAGGAAAGGAAAAGCGATAAAAGAGAGATGCAAGTGGGAGGGTTCGATCTCTTGTCCAAGAAGAAAAAGCCACTTTACACTTGGCCTACAACCTACAACACCCAACGCAACTTTGTGTCAGTGGGTGCTCACATTGTTATTGACAATTTTTTTTTATCAATTTTCTATAATAATTCACAGGTTCTGTGTCAAAAGTAATGAGTGCTCAAGCACCCACCAAGGACTACATGGGTACGCCCCTGATCCTGATGATAGTGAAGTCTTGATCATACTTTGGGAAAGTAAGAGAAATCTGCTAAACTTCTTTTTTACGAATGCTTTTACAATAAAAAAAACTAAAAAATCACTGCATATTTGAAATTGAGTTGATTTGGATTTGAAAAAAATTGTTTGGACATGTAATCTTATGAATTTTTTTAATTTTAAATTTTTCTCCTAAACATGAAAAATATCGAGTTTACATGTAATATCTAAATATTCACTGCATATTTGAATTAGGCTTGATTTGAAGTGTTAAAAAATTATTTGGATGTGTAATTTGATGAATTTTTTAACTTATATTTTTCTCTTAAGCATGAAACCCCGCAATTTGTATAAGCTATCAAAACATATATAACTCTTATACAATCTTAACAAATAAATAAAATATAATTAGTAAATAAGGTATCAGAATATCCTAAGACACCAAATTAATAAATCATATATCTTTGAGTTCCTTTATAAACAAATAGTTGCAATTATATGTTAATGCAAAAGTTCAAATATGTAAAATTTTACAAAGATCCATTAGTTCAATAAATCAACAATATTAGTAACTAGCTATTCTTTAATACAATACTCAAGCATGGTACATACAATCTCTTCACGTTGAATATTTATGTTTTTATTTTTACAAAATTTTAAATTATGAATCTTTTTTGCAAAATATGAATTTATGTGTCAAATTTTATATTTAAAAAGATTTCAAATTAGATTTTGGAATAAACCTACTTTTTGGAGATTCTATTTTAAAATATTTTCATCCAACTCTATTAAGATCAAGTGGATGTCTTTTATTACTTTGTTTAAAAACTTCTTTTTGGAGAATTTGAGGTTTGAAATTGAAATTTTGTATAGATTTCACTAACAAACATTGAGTATTGGGGTTTCAAATACTATGGCCAAACACCAATTAAAAATATATACATATTGCAGAGAAAAGAGGAGTCTAAAGAGAGTGAGGTGTATGCAAGCCTTACCTCTATCTCCGTGGGATATTGAGGCTATTTTTGATAGATCCTCAACTCAAAAAATATTTTTTTAGCATACGATGGAAGAAAAAGTGGCATTAGATTAATAACACTCTAGCTTTTTTGTTAAAAATATGTATTAAGGCATCCAACTGAGCTTATATTTTTGCAAATCATGCTCATGGTAGCCTTGCTTGTTTAAAGCAATCTCGTGTGGAAACTCAATATTTTATGAAAATAACCTCTTTGATATATCTCATTTGTATTATTTTCAGATCTCAAATAGCTTAGATGTAAAAGAAGATCTCATGAAGAAACTAATATAACACAAAACTAACTACACAATTCAGGAAAAAAGAAAAGAACACTATGCAGGTATTATAACGAGGGTGAAAGATAAACTTCAAGCTTGAAAAGAAAACATATTGTCTTTTGGAGGTAAGGAGGTTTCAACATGTCACGACCCGAGCTGAGACTCTGGCTGTGATGAGCATCCCGAATCATGAAGGTTGGAGCGTCCTTCACTTTCTGGACATCATACACATGTTCACATACTATAAAAGGCAATGCGGAAATACATATCGATACGAAATCATGGTCAAATAATATAATTCAAAGGAACAATTTAAAATGGAATTCCATAACTTCTAACATCATCTAACAATAATCTGCGAAATCTTTAATACATAAGAACCAATATCTTGTCTAAAACTGGGAAAAGACTCCCAGTAGAAACTAAACAGAAGGAAACAACAAAATTTGAAACTCAGGTCTTTCAGAATAGAGAAGGCTTACAAATTGTAACTTCTGATGCACTCAAGCCTATTGCTGGATAGGACCTCAGGACTGTACCTCAGATCCTGAGATAAAGGGGGTCAATATATATGTACTAGTACGTATAGCAATCCAAATTAATTTAATTTTACATATAACATAAGTGAGAGCATTTCATAAAATGTTACGCATGAAATAATTTAATATACAAGTGCAATTTCAATGATCTTAAAACAATTCTGTAGATGCAATTTATTTCTTTATTTTACTTCTGAGCTAGGTGGTAGATGTAATACCCCGTACTTCTACCTATCTTGAAATCATCTCAAGAATGTTAGAAAATTTACCTTGGAAGATAAATCCATTTCTGTACACATGGAATATTTAAGATTTTCACTTTTTATCATGTGGAAAATTAAATTAGCTTTCCAACAATACTAATTTCATCCAAATGCAGTATCGGAGTAAAATATTATGGACATTTTACTCAGACCTGTCAGAATCACAAAGGTGCGACGGCCAGGTTGATGGACCGTCGATCTAGCGAAGGACCTTCGATCTAGCGACGGACCATCGCCTAGACTATCACAGCCAAGGCAGTGAGTCAACCTTCTGTATAAGGTGCGACAGATAGGTTGACGAACCATAGACTTTGCGACGGACTATCGCCCAAGACATCACTATAATAAAGTCAGTCATGTTTTGGTCCACGTATGATGGTCAAAATGACTGACCATCGAGCCAGTGACGGACCATCGCATGAGCCATCACAGGTCGCATTCAATGAATTTTAAGTCATTTTTAAAGGGTATTTTATCTTTTTCACCTGTTTTAATCGCTAATTATATCAGACCAAGGCTCATAAGTTCATTATTCATTCACAACATCAAATTAGGGTTTCCTCTCAAAAATCAATCCCCAAGAACAAAAAACCCTAGGTGTTTAATTTCAAGTCAAGGATTCAAGTTTTTCTCCATCAATATTTAAGAAATCACAACTCAGGTATTTCATGTGTTGATTCATGGGTCCCTTTCACCCATGAACCTCAAGAATCTTTTTTCAAAATCCAAGATTTGTGTAATTATAAATGTTCATGATTTAAATTGGATTGAAATTTATGTTCATGATGTTGTTGGGTTTTGATTCATGTTTGAAATTACAAATTCCAACGATTGACCCTAGGAGATAATGATTTACATAATAATCATGATGAACCCTTAAATTTACACGTTGATGGATGTATCCGTGATTATTAGATGTGTTGACAATTTTATAACTAAAGCATGCTTCACATGTATTTGATTAAATTCCTATGTTAAGGAAAGGGGCCATTCTAGTATGATAATATGAAATTTCCATTCATGTAAAAGTTCATTCATGTTAAGTATTTGATGAAATGTCTTATTCAATGAATTATGGATATATGTGTAACCCTTGTGGTGCTTTAGAACTTCTACCTCATGAAATATCTAACTTATTGTATTATGGATTGTGATGTTGGTCATGTATTCAAGAAAGTCATGCTTTGTCATTTTCCTTCTATCGAGACCTGGGGGTACTTGTACCCAAAAAATTAGCTATGTGCCTAGAATCAGTGTCGTGTTTTCAAGATACTCTCCATCAAGCCATGTTCACAAAAATTTAGTCAGTCATGTGACTCAGGAAAACTCAGAAATCTCAAAAACCTTAGAAATTCAGTAATCTCAGTAGTATTCCATTAGTCAATGGAACTCAGTTAACTCAGTTCAGTCAATTTAGTTAATAATGTTCAGTGTCTATTTAGATGGGAGTATAAATTAGCACCAAGTGAATCCAAAGATGGGAACCCACCTATTAAATGAGGGTGTGATTCTTAGAAGCAATTCTTGCATTCCAGAACTATGTAGACAGCGTAGGTTGAGACATCATAGTATGTTATATGAGGAAAGATAAGGTGTCTTAACCTATTATACAAGGGTTCCCACCGTTCTTACTTGAGTTACTTGTTATATGAGGGTTACTCACAGATTGTCCTTACTAGTGGCACGGTATTGACACTCTTCCAATTGGGGCTACAGATTGGACCCCAACTCAGCCATAATGGCATATAGGGGCATGTCAGTTAGATAAATACTTCCTATAGTTTCATTTATAAAATTAGGAATGTCAGATACAGTCATTCAGTCTTAGTAATAAAACTTAGATAGTTCTACAGAATTCAGGACTGTCAGACACAGTCAACTTAGAACAATACAAAAATCAGCTAGTTCCATTAGATTCAAGACTGCCAGCTATAGTTACTCATGTTATCAGTTATATCATCCATCAGAACTCAGTTATAAGTCATGTTTGTTATCAGTAAATTCATGTTATCACGATCTCAGATATAGTTACTATGTATTCATATATGTATTCTCACGTTCATATTAGTCAGTTAGCTAGTATTATTCATGCATATGAACCCCATGCATTTAGCCTACCTTACATGTATACCAATACATTCAAAGTACTGACGCACTTGTCCTATGGTATCTTATACCATAGGTTCAGAAGCATGAGCTCCAGAGCATCTGTAACATTCCAGTCAGTCTTAGCAATGAGTACTTATTTTTTTAGGACATGATTATTTCTTTATTATCTCATTAATAAGTTTATTATTTGGAGTTAGTTAGGGACATGTCCCATCAACTCCTCATTCAGACAGTTCAGTCAATTAAAGGCTTTCCAAACTATAATGTTCAAACTATCTTGTTATTTTAGTTTTGTTTTGGGTATTTCATACCCCATTCAGATGTTATATCTTTATAAGATATGTTACATTTATGAACCTTATGGCCTTTTAGTTCATGTTTCTCCAATCATATAGTATATTATGTAGTATACATGTATAGATATCAATCATGGGTTATCTTGTGGTCCTTTAGGGTCATGAGCACCGTGTAGCATTTTGGGTACCAGATTTAGGGCGTTACTAACTTGGTATTAGATCCTAAGGTTCAATAGTGTCCTAGGATATCTGAAAGCCGCATCTAGTAGAGTCTTGTACATGGGTGTGTTGTGCGACATATTTATGTACAAGAGTCTATAAGATGTTTTAGGAATAGTTTTCATTCTTTCAATATTAATATCATGCCAGTGAGCATAATCTTAAGTCAATCTCTCAATCTAATCCGTTTCTCCCTTTGTTCTATTGAATATGCCTCCTAAAAGAAGAAACGAGAATCAACCAGCCCCTCATCCTGAAGATCCTTTGTGCAAACATGTTTCTCATGTAGAGTTCAAAGATGTATTCACTACTCTTGCTCCTTCAATTGATGCTAAGAATGAAAGACCAGGTATTGCTCCAACCAACCTAGTGACCAATTCAGCTGCAGCTAGGATTTAGGACTTCATCCGAATGAATCCTTCATCCTTTCTCGAGTCAAATACAAATGAGGACCCTCAGGAATTTCTTGATCAATTTTGAAAGGTTACAAATATCATGGGGGTTACTTCTAGTAAGAGTGCAGAGCTAGATGCATATAAGTTGCATGATGTATCTCACACTTGGTTTAACTAGTAAAAGTCAGAGAGGGATGTAGATACAGGGCCTATTGAGTGCGAGGAGTTTGCTACTATATTCTTAGATAGATTCTTTTCCCAAGTGAGAGAAGCTAAGGTGTTATAATTTATCAACCTCAAGCAAGGCAACATGACGGTGAAATATTATTCTCTTAAGTTTACTCAATTAGCCAGATATGCTACTCATGTGGTTGCAGATAGTAAGGCTAAGATGAGTAAGTTTTTCTCTGAGGTAAATGATAGTGTGGTCAATGAGTGCAGGTCCGCGATGTTGAATAGTGACATGAACATATCCAGGCTTATGACCCCTGCTCAGCAGATAGATGAGCAAAAGATTAAGATGAGGGAGAAGCAGAACAAGACAGAAAAGACAGGTAGTTTCAACTTTTCTCCCTAAATTAGAGGAAGAAACTATTCTCAGTTTCATCCTAAGTCAGCAGTTCTATCTCCTTCTTCAGTTAGTGCTCCAACTCCTAAGTTCAGGGATGGTAATAGAGATAGAGCGACGAGCTCTAAGTCTTAGGGCAGTGTTAGCAG
The DNA here is from genome assembly GCA_030864225.1 of Capsicum baccatum var. pendulum. Lineage (NCBI taxonomy): Eukaryota > Viridiplantae > Streptophyta > Magnoliopsida > Solanales > Solanaceae > Capsicum > Capsicum baccatum. The sequence goes on along the minus strand of CM061555.1, from coordinate 111,875,515 downwards.
TGACCATACCTATCGTCTTTACCAGACTTGTGGCAAGCACTATCAGGGTATTTGTAGAGCTGGTAGTAGTATTTATTTTAGATATGGCAAGCCAGGCCACAGAGTCAAAGACTATCCTCAGCCAGGTCCTCAGAGTCAGCAGAACTATTCCCATCTCAGTTCGGTCATCCAAACTAGTAGGGTGCCACCTCCAACTCTACTAGTGGGCAACAAACAAATTGAATTTATGCTCTCCAGTCTCGGCAAGATCAGGAAAATTCTCTTGATATGGTTACTGGTATGATACAAATCTTTCATGTGTATGTTTATGCTTTGCTAGATCTAGGATCTTCTTTGTCTTTTGTTACTCCCTATTTAGCAGTTGATTTTAGAATCAGTCCCAAAATTTTAGCAGAGCCCTTTTCAATCTCTACCCCAGTGGGTAAAACCATCATTGCCCGATGGGTATACAGGAACTATCCGATTATGGTATCTTAGAAAGTCACTTCAGCAGACTTAGTTGAATTAATGATGACTGATTTTGATGTCATTCTTGGTATGGATTAGCTTCATTCCTTCTATGGCATAGTCAACTGTAGAAAAAGAATATTCCAGTTCCAGTTTCTAAATAAACTCATCCTAGAGTGGAAGGGTAGTGTATTTGCTTTCAGAGGTTAGTTTGTTTCCTACCTTATGGCATGGAAAATGATATCTAAAGGAACTGTCTATCATCTTGTTTAAGTTAAGGACACTAGTGCCAAAACTCCCAGTCTTGAATTAGTCCCAGTCATGAATGAATATTCAGATGTCTTTCCCAAATATCTTCTAGGAATTTCTCCTGAAAGGGAAATAGACTTCGGTATTCATCTTCTGTAAGATACTAAACCCATATCTATTCTGCCATACAGAATAGCACCAGAAGAACTTAAAGAACTGAAAGAGCAGTTGAAGGATCTCTTAGATAAGGGATTCATTAGGCCCAGTATGTCCTCGTGGGGCGCACCAGTCTTATTTATGCGCAAGAAAGATGGTTCTATCAGAATATGCATTGATTACCGTCAGATCAATAAATTCACGGTTAAGAACAAGTATCCACTTCCCAGAATTGATGATTTTTTTGACCAACTTCAAGGTGCCAGCTATTTCTCTAAGATAGACCTCAGATCAGGCTATCATCAGCTCAAAGTTAGAGAATGTGATATTCCAAAAACAACCTTCTATACTCAGTATGGTCACTTTGAATTCTTAGTTATGTCCTTTGGTCTTACTAATGCCCCAGCAGCTTTCATGGACTTGATAAATCGGGTGTTCAAGCAGTACTTAAACATGTTTATCATAGTTTTCATAGATGACATTCTATTCTATTCCCGCAGTGAGCGTGATCATGCAGACCTTCTCAAAATTGTACTTTAGACTCTTAGAGATCATCAGATGGTCGCCAAATTCATTAAGTACAAATTTTGGCTAAGGTCAGTAGCATTCCTTGGTCATATCATTTTCGGTGATGGCATTAGGGTTGATCCTAAAAAGATTAAAATGATAAGAAACTGGTCCAGAACTGTCTCTCCATCAGATATCAGGAGTTTCTTGGGTTTGGATGGCTATTACAGACGATTTTTTAAGGGATTTTCTTCTATCGCATCCTCTATATCCAGATTGACTCAGAAGATAGTCAAGTTTCAGTGGTCAGATCCTTACGAGAAGAGTTTTTAGGAATTAAAGACTCGACTCACCTAAACTCCAGTCTTAGCTCTTCAAGATGGTCAGATAGGTATGTAGTGTATTGTGATACATCTAGAGTAGATTTGGGTTGTTTCCTTATACAACTTGGTAAGGTCATAAACTACGTCTCTAGGTAGCTTAAACCCCATGAGAAGAATTATCCTACTTATGATCTTCAGTTAGCTGCCATAGTTTTTTCTTTGAAGATTTAGAGGCATTATCTATATGGAGTTCATGTAGATGTGTTCACAGATCATAAGAGGCTTCAGTATATATTTTCTCAGAAAGATCTCACTTTTGTCAGAGAAGGTGGTTAGAGCTCTTGAAAGATTATGACATGAGTGTCCTTTATCATTCGGGCAAGGACAACATCATAGCCGACGCTCTCAGTAGACTGTCTATGGGTAGTGTTACTCATGTTGAGGATAGTAAGAAGAAGTTGGCTTAGGAAATTCATCATCTTGCTAGAATAGGCATTCATTTAGTTGATTTAGAGGAGGGTGACATATGGGTTCAGAGTAGCTCAAAATCATCTCTAGTTTTTCGAGGTGAAAGAAAAACAAGATAGACATCCCAGCCTTGTTTGGAAAAATCAATCCGTTGAGGGAGCTACTTGGGTAGCAAAAATAGACATGCATACCAAGTATCCTCACCTCTTTTACGCCAACTCAGATCAAGCTCAAGGTAACAGTTCTCCTTAAGATTTTTGATTTCATGTTCAGATTTCAGTTACAAGCTTCGTATTCGGCTTAGGTTCAGAATTCCATTATAAACTTGGTATTAAGTACCATTGCATAGTCAGTCATGCATTCATGTATCAGTTCAGTTATATAATCATTAATTAGACATACATTCTCATTGTGAGAACCTTGGTTCATCAGAACACTCAGTCATGCAGTCATGAATCAGTTGTACATGCATCAAATATGCATGATCAGTATGATATATTCAGTTATTAGTCATGTCGGTCATGAGATCATGTTCCAATTGTTCAGGTTTAGTATGTATGTTAGTTTATATTCTCCCCTCTCACTTAGTCTTATTCGAGGATGAGTGTTCTTAAGGGGGAGATATTGTAATACCCCATACTTTTACCTAGCTTAAAATCATCCCAAGAATGTTAGAAAACTTATAATGAAAGATAAATCCATTTGTGTACCCATGGAAATTTTTAATTTTTTTACTTTATTGAATTAGCTTTCCAACGATACCAATTTCGTTCAAATCCGAAATCGAAATAAAAAGTTATGGATGTTTTACTCAGAGCTATCAGAATTGCCCAGGTGTGACGGCCAGGTTGATGGACTGTTAATCTAGCAATGGACCATCGCGTCCAAGGCAGTGAGTCAACCTTCTGGATAAGGTGAGACAGACAGGTTGACGGACCATCAAACTTGCGTTGGACCTTCACCCAAGCCATCGCTATAAGGTAGTAAGTCTTTTTTTGGTTCAGGAACGACGATTGAAATGATGAGCCGTCGAGCCAGCAATGGACTATCGTGCAAGCCATTGCAGGTCCTGTTCAGAGAATTTTAAGTTGTTTTTAAAGGGTATTTGGGTCTTTTTCCATCCATTTTAACCCCTAATTATATCAGACCAATGCTCATAAGTTCATTATTCATTCACAAAATCAAATTAGGATTTCCTCTCAAAGATCAATACCCAAGAATGAGAAACCCTAGATGTTTAATTTCAAGTCAAGAATTCAATTTTTCCTTCATCAATCTTCAAAAAATCATAACTCAGGTATGTCATGTGTTGATTCATGGGTCCCTTTCACCGATGAAGCTCAAAAATCTCTTTTCAAAATCAATGATTTGTGTAATTATGAATGTTCATGATTTAAATTGATTTGAAATTTATGTTCATGATGTTTTTGTGTTTTGATTCATGTTTGAAATTACATATTCCAATTATTTACCCTAGGAGGTGATGATTTGCATAATAATCATGATAAATCCTTAAATTTACACATTGATGGATATATCTATGATTATTAGATATGTTGATTATTGTATAACCAAAGCATGCATCCCATGTGTTTGATTAAATTCCTATGTGAAGGAAAAGTGTCATTCTAGCATGATAATATGAAATCCCCATTCATGTACAAGTTCATACATGTTAAGTGTTTAATGAAATTTCTTAGTCAATTAATTATGAATATATGTGCAACCCTTGTGGTGCTTTAGAACTTCTACTTCATGAAGTATCAAACTTATTGTATTATGGGTTGTGATGTTGGTCATGTATTCAAGAAAATCATGCTTTGTCAGTTTCCTTCTATTGAGTCCTGGGGGTACTTGTACCCAAAAAATTTAGCTGTGTGCCTAGAATCAGTATCGTGTTTTCAAGATACTCTTATTCAAGCCATGTTCATTGAAATTCAGTCAGGCATATGACTCACAAAGACTCAGTAAAACTCAGTAATCTCAGAAATCTCAAAAATTCAGTAATCTCAGTAGTATTCTGTTAGTCAACGAAACTCAGTTAACTCAGTCCAGTCAGTTCAATTAATCATGTTCAGTGTCTATTCAGATAGGAGCAGAAATTAACAATGAGAGAACCTAAGGATACGAATTCACCTGTTATATGAGGGTGTGATTCTTAGAAGCAATCTTTGTGTTCCAGAACTATGTGGCCAGCGTAGGTTGGGACATCATAGCCTGTTATATAAGGGCAGATGAGGTGTCTTAACCTATTATATGAGGGTTCCTACCATTCTCACTCGAGTAAGCTGTTATATAAGGGTTACTCAAAGAATATCCTTACCAGTGGCACGGTATTGACACCCTTCCAATTGGGATGACAGATTGCACCCCAACTCAGCCATAATAGTGTATTAAAGGCATGTCAATTAGGTATCTACTTCCCACAGTTTCAGTTGCAGAATCAGGATTGTCAGATATAGCCATTCATTCTCAGTAATAGAACTCAGATAGTTCTACAGAATTTAGGAAATGTCAGATACAGTCAACTCAGAATAGTATGGACCTCAGCTAGTTCCATCAGATTTAGGACTTCCAGATACAGTCACTCATGTTATCAGTTATATCAGCCATCAGAACTCAGTTATCAGTCATGTCAGTTATCAGTAAAATTATGTTATTACGATCTCAATTATAGTTCCTATGTATTCATAGATGTACTCTCACATTTATATTAGTCAGTTAGCTAGTATTGATCATGAATATGAACCTCATGCATTTAGCCTACCTCACATACATACCAGTACATTCAAAGTACTGACGCATTTGCGCTATGGTGTTTTATACCAAAGGTTCAGAAGCGCAAGCTCTAGAACATCAGTAGCATTCCAGTCTTCGGAGTCAGAGTTAGTAGTGAGTCCTCATATTTCGAGGAAATAATCATTTCCTTATTATCTCATTAATCCGTTTATTAGTTCGAGTTACTTGGGGACATGCCCCATCAACTCCTCATTCAGACAGTTCAGTCAGTTAGAGGCTTTCCACACTATCATTTTCAGACTATCATGTTATTTAAGTTTTTTTGGGTATTTTATACCCCATTTAGATGTTATATCTTTATCATTTATGTTACAGTCTTGAACCTTATGGCCTTTCAATTTATGTTTCCACAATCATACAATATATTATACAATATACTGGTACAGAAATCAGTCATAGTTTAGCTTGTGGTCTTTCGGGGTCATGAGCATCATGTAGCATTCTGGGTACTAGATTCGAGGCGTTACAGTAGACCCTAAAATTCTACAATCCCATGGGCTATATGGAATCCATCCTTGACTCGGTGGACAAGCCTCAAACCCAAGTTTCCTGCAAGATTTGGAGTTTCTAATTCTAATATGCCACAGGGCACTAGGCCATCGTATAATCCTTCTTTGGGGACATCGTAACTCGTACCGGCAAAAAAAGATTTCAGTCAATGAGTTTTATGGCTCATGCCTTCTTCGGGTAACCACCTAACTCTCTTTAAGCCCCTTTTTTATTCTTTCTAAACATGCGTCATTCTAAACTGCAAAATCTAAAAATCTAAAGGAAATTCCATATTCTATTTTGTTTTATTATCATGGCATTATCTGCTCTGGTATCGTCATACCAAGACTTGCAAGTCGTGTTTCTAAGCCATATAACAATTTGCATTAGTTCCTTCAATCTAATAGATTCAGTTGACCACAAAAAATATTTAACAATGCAAGAGAGTTCTTATTTCAAAACATGTTTCAAACTATGAAGAGATTTTCTCTTTTCAACATTTCAACAAATGTGTGGTGGTCAAGTATTTTGTAACAAACCATGCAATTCCTTCATTTCATATCTTCAATATTTATCAATATGTAAAACCCTCTCTCTTCAATTCATAATCAAAACCAGGTCTTAATGAAAGTAAAGATATTTGTACATGCTTCTCAATATTAAATTGAATAATTCATAACATATGAACACAAGGGGATTTATAACAATAGAGGGATTATAAATATTCATGCTCTCAATTCAAGTTCCAAATATCAAACCATATTCATAAATATATATATATATATATATATATGAACAATAATCAATTTTAAGGGGGAAGGCCTCAAGACCAAAACTTTATTATCAAGAAAGATTCAAAATGCATAGTTGTAGTTGAAATTTCAATACCTTTTTTTAAATTCATGATTTCTCAATGAATAAATGTTATTGAAACAATTTCATCATGACACTTTAGTTTAGTAAACCCCCACGTACCTTAGATTACAAGATTCAAAAAGTAGAACTCGAATCTTGATTTTTTCCTTAGAAATCTTGGACTTAAGGAGTGATTTTCTTGATTTCCTATTCATGGAGGAAATCCTAGTTTGATATTATTTTTATGAGTGAAAAGAGGATTTTGATGTTGTATCACTGATAATGATTGAATAATCACATTTATAATATGATTTAATTCGTGTCAGAAGTTTCTGGGGAGGAAAAGTACCAAAATACCCTGTTAAAAATGCACTTTTTCCGCAATTTGGCCTCAACTGACGATTTGGATGATGGATCATCAGTTTGGTGATAGACCATCCCTCCAACCATTATTTATTGGCCATAAAATGATCTTACTTCTTAAGGATTGACGGGAAACTTGATGGGCCATCACTGACTTGACGGTCCATCAGTCTGGTCGTCGCACCTCGGCAGACTAACACCTTTCAGATAAATGGGCAAAACTTTTTAACTCCAATATTGGATTAAGGAAAAATCAATGGAATTAGAAAGAGGACTCAAAGACCTTTCATTTGTTATATTGTAGACCCCATAATTCATTATATACAAAAAGTCATGGTTGATGGAAGTTGACTCACCTTTAGACGCTCACTAAAACTCAATCAATAGGAAAGATTTCAACTCGTCTTTGAGTTAAGGGACCTCTATGATATCAATTCATGATAAACTAGATTCCAATACTACATAATTGATTAACACACTAAATTTCCATAGGATTTTTTGGCTTTTAGAATTATTACGTGCAGAAATGACGGTTTACATTCTAGCCCAAAGTGCAGGTTGTTACCCCCCCCCCCTTGGGATCATTCGTCCTCGAATGATGACTCGTGAAACAACAAGCATGATTTCAAGAACTACATGGAAGAAAAAGAGTAGCATAGGATATATAGCTTGTAAATCATTATCCATGGCTTCGAAAAGAGTCGGATACCTCTCACTCATATCATCTTCTGACTCCCAAGTAGCTTTTTTGAATATTTTATTCCTCCACGTCACCTTAACCAAAGCTATTTCCTTGATTCTCAACTTCCAAACTTGACAGTCCAAAATGGCAATGGTTTCCTATTCATACGACAATGATTCTTTCATATTGATCTCCTCTACAGGAAACACTAGGGAATGATCTCCAATGCACTTCTTCAACAAGGACACATGGAATACTGGCTGAACGGAAGCCAGGCTTGGTGGGCAAATCTAACTCATAGGCAACCCCACAGGTCCTCTTCAAAATCTGAAACGGTCTTATATAACGAGGACTAAGCTTCCCTTTCCTTCCAAAATGCATGACCCCCTTCATAGGGGAGACTTTGAAAAACACCCAATCACTGACCTCAAATTCCAACTCCCTTCTCCTAACATCAGCATAGGATTTATAATGACTCTGAGCTATCTTAAGTCACTCTCTAATGATATTTACCTTCTCTATTCTTGATGAACAAGATCGGGACTAAACAATCAGGTTTCACCTACTTCATACCACCCAATTGGTGATCTATATCTCCTCTCATAAAGTGTTTCAAAAGGATCCATCTGAATACTGGCATGGTAACTATTATTGTAAGTGAACTTTATCAATGGCAAATGATCTACCCAACTACCTTTGAAGTCAATTACACAGGCTCTCAACATGTCTTCAAGTGTCTTAATGGTGCGTTCAGCTTGCCTATCAGTCTAGGGGTGGAAGGCACTACTCAGGCTCACTTGGGTACCTAAACCCCTCTGAAAAGACCACCAAAGCTACGAAGATAATTGCGTACCTCAATCGGATACAATGGATATGGGTGCCCCATATAATCTAACTATTTACTTAATGTAAATCTTGGCATAATTATCTCCCGAATAGTTAGTCCTCACAGGAAGAAAGTGAGCTGACTTGGTCATCTGATCTACAATCACCCAAATGGAATCATATTGGTTTTGGGACCTTGAAAGCCCCATGATGAAATTCATATTGATTATCTCCCATTTCCACATAGGCAAGGATATCTCCTGGGATGTACCACCTGGTCTCAAATGTTCCACTTTGACTTGATGACAATTCAAACACTTCGAAACAAAATCAACAACATCACATTTCATATTGTTCCACCAATAAATTGTCTTAAGATCATGATACATTTTTGTAGAGCCTAGGTGAACAATATACCTCGAAGTGTGAGCCTCATCAAGAATTCATTCCTACAATTTATCCATATTTGGCACACATAGCCTACCCTGATACCTTAAAATCCTATCACCATTGATTTCAAAAGCCATCACCTTCTGTTGACCAACATCTTTCTTAATCTGCATCAAGACTGGGTCTTCGACCTATTTTTCCTTAACTTCAATAGATAGGGAAAATTTAACTATCTCATGAGCAATTACTCCTCCTTCTTCAAAATCTAAAAGTCGAACCCCTAGATTTGTAAATTAGTGAATATCTTTCACCATCTTCCTTTTCCTTCCTCAACATGAGCAAAACAAGTGAAGTAGTCAACTTTTCTTTTAATTTCTCAAAACTATTCTCATAGGAGTCAGACCACACAAATTTTACCATTTTCCGTGTCAACCTGGTAAGTGGAGCAGCTATGGAAGAAAATGTTCTACGAACCTTCTATAATACCCTGCCAAGCCCAAGAAGCTCCAAATATCAGTTGGATTCATGGGTCTGGGCCATTTTCTCACTGCCTCAACCTTTTGGGGGTCAACCATAATTCTCTCGTTAGAAATAATGTGACCAAGAAAAGCAATAGCACTAAGCCAGAATTCACACTTGGAAAATTTTTCTTACAACTTATGATCTTTGAGGGTCTAAAGGATGGTTCATAGGTAACTGGCATGATCTTCCTCATTCTTGGAGTAAACTAAGATGTAGATGAAAACTATGATGAATAGTTCTAAAATCTAATGAAATACCTTATTCATTGGGTCTATGAAAGTTGCAGGGGCGCTAGTCAATCCGAAGGACATGACTAAGAATTCATAATGGCTATATCGGGTTCGGAAAGTTGTCTTAGGAATATCAGCCTCCCTAAGCTTCAATTGATGATATACCAAATGAAGGTCTATCTTTGAGAAACATTTAGCACCTTTGAGTTGATCAAATAAATCATCGATTTTACAAAGAGGGTATTTGTTTTTAATTGTGACCTTATTTAGCTAACAATAATCTATACACATATAGAGGGAGCTATCTTTTTTATGTACGAAAAGTACAGGTGCACCCCAAAGAGAAATACTAGGACGGATAAAGCCTTTATTTAGAAGATCTTTCAGCTATTCTTTTAACTCTTTCAATTCATAAGGAGCCATTCTGTATGGTATCTAAAAACAAGTCAATGCCAAAATCTCTCTCTCTATCAGGGATTAAACCTGGGAAATCATCGAGAAATACTTCTGGGAATTCATCAACTATAGGAACAGACTGGAGAGAAGGACTTTTAGTATTAGAATCTTTTACCTGAATTATATGATACAAACAACCCTTAGAAATAAGCCTATAGGATCTGAGATAAGATATGAATTTCCCCTCAGGTGCTAAAGAATACCCCTCCCACTCTATCACTGGTTCATTCATAAAAGAGAAAGCAATTTTTTGGGTTCTGCAATCTAGGGTAGTGTAGCACGAGTGGAGCCAATCCATTTCCAAAATAGCATCAAAGTCAATCATATCAAGATCTATAAGGTCTTCCACAGTATAATGATTACAAATAGACACCACATAATTTTTATATACCCTCCTAGCCATAATTGAGTCACCAACAGGGGTGGAAATAGAGAAAGGTTCTAAAATAACTTCAGGCTCAAACACAAAAATAGCTGCCACATATGGGGTCACATAAGACAAGGTAGACCCGGGATCAAGTAACACATACACATCACGGGGGGGAATTTGTAACGTACTCATGACTACGTCTATTGAAGCCTCTACGTCCTAGCGATTAGATAAAGCATACAACCGATTATGACCGTCCTCAATAACTGAAGTTGTAACCTTGGGAAGTGGTGGTGGCACTTAAGAATTATATTAGGACTTGGCATAACCTAAGTTACCTTTGGTGGAAGGACAATCTCTCTGAAAATGGCCTGACTGACCATAAGTTTAACACACCAACCTCTCTAGCTGACACCTCATTGGTGATGTTTATCACAGTTCTCATATTATGTAAAAGGCCAATATGACTGAGCCACACTGCCCTAGGACTGAATACCCCATATTTTCCAACTATTGTTAGAATGAGGGTTAAAGAACAGCTGATCAACTGGGGATATGGGCGCTGGGGCACTGGATGAAGTTTGAGCATGACTCCAAAACTTCTTCTTAGACCACATGTTTCCCCAATTATAACCACCTTGTTGTTGACTGTTATTCTGGTCCCCAGATCTGGCCCTCTTAGCATGCCTACCTGTCTTTGTCTCTTGCTTCAGCAACCCTCTTCTTCTGCTCCTCAACCTGTTGTATATGAACGGATAATCTGGAGAAATTCATATCTCTATTCACTATTTCCCCTTTTTATTCCAACACCAAATCATTTGAAAGACCAGATGCAAACTTCATCATGCAGTCTCTCATGGAACCTACCAATTCTGGGGTATAGCGAGATAACTGATTGAACTTCAATGTGTACTCTTTGACACTCATTTTCCCTCATTTCAATTACATAAATTCTTCCACCTTCGAATCTCTTAATTCCTAAGGAAATAATCGATCCAGAAAGGCTTCCACAAAATCACCCCATACCACAGGCACAACATCACTACCTTTTGAATCCTCCCACTTATTATACCATTAATTTGCCACATCCTTCAGCTGATAGGTTGCCAACTACACACCTTCAACCTCATTCATATGTATAACTCTAAAAATCTTCTCTAATTCATCAATGAACCCGTAGGGGTCTTTCTCAACCTTCGTGCCAGTGAACATAAGTGGGTTCAGTCTCATGAATTGACCAATCTGAGTAATCTTTGATGAATCTAACACAGAACCCATATTTTCAGACCGAAGGGTATGAGAGTCTACCAGTCGTGCAATTATATGGATGGACTAGCTGAACTCAACATTTGAAACCTCCCTTTGATGAGGCTGGGGATAGTTAACATTGGTCCATGGATCTTGAGGTGGGCTGGTTAGAAATGTAGAAACTCTCAGAGTAAGAACAAACTTTAGGGTACGAGCTCTGTTACAGGTACGCTTCCCATGGGTAGGGAGGACCTCCTTAACTTAGGCATTCTGTTCGTTGGATCAACGGGGAGGCATGTTAACTTTCTAAAATACAAGAAATCACTGATTAGAAAACATACATACTCTATTGTATGAACTAAATCATGAAATAAGAGAAACATTCCTAGGTGCCTTGTAGCCTCCCATTTATAAGTGTGGCACACTACATACCCATAAATAGGAATCTATCCGATGTGATTTCACAGACACCTTGGGACCATGAATCGTGCTCTGATACCAAGTTTGTCATGACCCAAGCCGAGACCCTGGTCGCAATGAGCATCCCGATCCAATAAGGCCTAAATGCCCTTTACTTTTTGGACATCATACACATGTTCACATACTATAAAAGACAATGCAAAAATAAAAATCAATATGGAATCATGGTCAAATAATATAATTCAAAATGGAATTCCATAACTTCTAGCAACATCTAACAACAGTTTGCAAAATCTCTAATACATAGGAACCAATATCTTGTCTAAAACTGGGACAAGGCCCCCAGTAGACCATACACAGAAGAAAACAATAAAATCTAAAAATCAGGCCTTCCAGAATAGAAAAGGCTCACTAACTGCAACTTCTGACACACTCAAGCCTATTGTTGGATGGAACCCTGGGACTGTGCCTCAGATCCTGAGATAAAAGGGGTCTATACATATGTACTGGTACGTAGAGCAATCCAAACTAATGTACTTTTACATATAACATAAGTGAGAGCATTTCATAAAACGTTACACATGAAATAATTTAAAATGCATAGGAAATTTCAATGATCTTAAAATAATTCTATCGATGAAATTTATTTCTTTGTTTTACTTTTGAGCTAGGTGGCAGACCCTACAATTCTATAATCCCACAGGGTATGTGAAATCGTCTTGTGACTCGGTGGCCAAGTCCTCAACCCAAGTTTGTCGTAAAAGTTGGAGTTTCTAATTCAAATACACAATATAAAACTAGGATAATGTATAATCCCTCTTTGGGGACATCATAACCCATATCGATAAAACACAATTTCAAAGAATGAGTTTTATAGCTCATCCCTTCTTCGGATAACCACCTAACTCTCTTTAATCTCTTTTTTAATTCTTTCTAAACTTCCATTATTCTAAACTACAAAATCTAAAAATCTAAAGGAAATTTCGTATTTTGTTCTGTTCTATTATCATGGTATTATCTGCTCTGGTATCGTCATACCAAGACTTGCAACTCATATGTCTAAGCCATCTAAAAATATGCATTAGTTTCTTCGATCCAATCAATTTAGTTGACCACCAAAAATATTTAACAATCCAAGAGAGTTCTTATTTCAAAACATGTTTCAAACATTAAAGAGATACTCTTTTTTCAATATTTCAACAAACATGTGGTGGTCAAGTATTTTGTAACAAACTATGCAATTCCTTCATTTCATATCTTCAATATTTATGAACATATAAAACCCCCTCTCTTTAATTCACAATCAAAACCAAGTCTTAATGATAGTAAAGACGTTTGTACATGTTTCTCAATATGAAATTGAATAATTCATAATATATGAACACAAAGGGATTTATAACAAGAGAGGGATTATAAATATTTATTCTCTCAAGGGGGGAGGCCTCAAGACCAAAACTTTATTATCAAGAAAGATTCAAAATGCATAGTTGTAGAGGAAATTTCAATCCCCTTTTGTAAATTCATGATTTCTCAACGTTTAAATGTTATTGAAACAATTTTATCATACCCATGTAGTTTAGAAAAATCCCACATACCTTATATTACAAGGTTCAAATAGTAGAACTTGAATCTTGATTTGTTCCTTGGAAATCTTGGACTTAAGGAGTGATTTTCTTGATTTCTTGTTCTTGGAGAAAACCCTAGTTTGATCTTATTTGAGAGTGGAAAGAGGATTTTGATGTTTTATAACATATAATTATTGAATAATAACATTTATAATATGATTTTATTCGTGTGAGAAGTTTCTGGGGGGGAAAGTACCAAAATACCATGTTCAAAATGCATTTTTTGCGTGATTCGGCCTCAAATGACGGTTTGGTTGTCAGACCGTCAGTCTGTTGATGGACCATCACTCCAACCATCATTTCTTGGCAATAAACTGAGATTAATTCGTAAGGCTTGATGGAACACTTGACAAGCCTTCACTGGCTTGACGGTCCGTCAGTCTGGCCGTCGCACCTCGGCAGACTGACACCTCTCAGAAAAATAGGCATAATATTTTACCGCAATATTAGATTAAGGAAAAAATGGTTGAGTTAGAAAGAGGACTCAAATACCTTTTATTTTATTTATAATAGGACCCATAATTCATTATATAAAAAGATTTATGGTCTATGGAAGTTGACCCAAGTTTAGACGCTCACTAAAACTCAATCAATAGGAAAGTTTTCAACTCGTCTTTTAGTTAAGGGACCTATATGATCTCAATTCATGCTCAAATAGATTAACACACTAAATAATTGATTAACACACTAAATTTGCATAGGATTTTTGGCTTTTGGAACTATTACACCCAAGAATGACGGTTTACATTCTAATTCAAAATACGGGTTGTTATAATCTAGTGTCTTACAAAGCATTCCTACTGATATTTTATTTACTATAGTTCCTCCAAAATGTGTCATGAGTAAACTTCATAGCATCTTTTCCACTTTTTTTTTGAAGTGAAAAAATCTCAAGTAAAAGCAAATATTGGACTACTTGGGATAAGATTTGTCTACTAAAACAAAAAGGTGGTTTGGGGCTTAGATCCATATTTAATGTGTCTCAAGATATGTTTGTCAAGCTTTAATGGGGTTTATAACTCAAATTTCTTTGTGCACAAATTTCACGTAGAACAAGTACTGCAATAAACAAATTCCAATCATGTTTTAATAGAGAGGTGGTTCTCAAGTTTAGAAGCATGTGCTAGACTACAGAGAAGTTATAGAACAACATTTGTGGTAGAAACCTAAGGGAGTTTCTTTTAGTGTTTGATATGATAATTGGACCATGTTAGGTCCTTTATATCTTTATCAAATAGAGGTACATGATTTCCATCCACTGGCAGTCATACATATTCTGCTGAAGGAAGAGCATTGGGATTATAATACCATAAAGGACTATTTTCCTAATAAAACTATTGACCACATTAGATAGAATATGGATCATATTGGTAAATCTAGATAGGGGGATAATCCTTGGTGGATTAAATCTAGTTTTCAGAAATTTTTAGTCAAGAGTGCTTGGGAGATACTCATAAATAGGGATGCACCTATAAATTTCTTTAAGAAGATATAGGTAAATTGTGTGACTTTGAAGATTTTTTTTGGGGGTGGAGGTTCTGGATTTATAGAGTTCCTATTGCTGCAATTATGGCTAACTAGAAAAATAACATTTCTCATTTATGTTTATGTTTTACAATGCCTATTATAGAGTCCATAGAGTATTTATTTTTAATAGGAGATTCGGCTTCTAGTTTTTGGAGTTAAAATTCTAAGGAATTTGGCATCATTGGTCCTTGATTTTAGGTGAGACATGCTAAGAAGAAGTGGTGGGAAACACAAGGTTATGCTAGGTTGAAAGTAATTTTTAAGCAATTTTCAACATTATCCTTTGATTTTTATGGAAAAGGAGGAATACAGTTTTACGTGGAGGGACATACACTAGTGGTAGATTCTTTGGTACATGAATTCTACTTATTGCAACTTATTAGGATAAAGTTTGACTATACAACACTCCTTAACACTTGGCCATAGATGGTAGAAATTCATCATAACTGCAAGCCAAGTTATCACTACAAAATGATCAAATATTACGATCCAAGCCATGGATTATTCAGAACCTACTTATAGTATCCTAGATAGAAGAACTCTTACTATCTAATCATTTATTTCATGCAAAAGTTAAAATAATTCTTAATTCAAACATCTTTTAACTCAGTTGATTCATACATTAGTAGTTTAATACATTTGTTTCAAAAAAATAATGCGGACAGTAATCAAAAGTGAATTTTCAAAAACTAGCCTAAGCCATTTTATTATTAGTTCTACCCATCCAACGATATACCCGAAGGCCTAAAACATGAAATCTCCCAACATTACTATTAAATATTAAATGCATCTAACACAAGTCTATTAAACTTTAAACACCATAGGTACCTTTTTGACAAAGTCAACATGCTTCTATTGAGAGATGTAAGTTGTCCCGCACGCATTAAGCATATCCCTACATTGGATTCTTACAAGGTATGCTTCAAAATCATCCTCATAAAACTTGGTCTTTGAAATCTCATATCTATGGAGGTGGGTTTACACATAGTATTTTTGATGGAAAAAATGATCTAAGGGGTTAAATAAATGAGACTTTTAAAAATTACCTTGGACTGACTACTGTTGGGTTACCGTTGCAATAGTTGATTTATTGTTGCGACTGTACTACTACAGTGATAAGCGACAATCTTACCCAATTCAATTTTAATTTTTTAGCCAATTAATTTTGGGCTTCATTTTTTCCCATAAATTACATTCTCTCATGTCCATTAGGAGCATTTTATTAGTTGTATAAAAAATTCGAGATATTTTCACACGTAACGATGTTTTGGGTCATTATATTAAATAGAATTTTCCACTTCAGGATTGGATGAAATGTAATACAAATGGAGCATCTAGAGGTAATCTAGTTCCAATACCAGCTACTTATTATGTGAGAATAATGAAAAAAATCTCATTAGGGCTAAAGAGTTAAATTTTGGAGACACTACAAATTTGGTGCATGAAGCTATTACTATTAGGGAAGGCCTTCAACATTATTTGGATAATCATTTCCTGAATACCATCACTGAAGAAAATGCTTTGGTTATGGTCGATATTTTTAATGGAGTTAGGTAAGCCCCTTGGAGTGTGTCAATGGAGGTCAACTCCATTAATAGAATCAAGAAGGTCATATCCGTAAAAGTACAACACTCTTTAAGGGATGAAAATACTCTTGCTGATTTTCTTGGTAACATGGTTTTTCATTAAATTCATTTCAAGAAGTACCAATCACAACTAGGGGAATTATCAATTTAGACAATCACAACACACCATATTTGAGGATCAAACAAACAACTCCAATAGCTACATCTAGTTAATAGATTCAAATTGCAGTTCAATTTTAAAGATTATATTTTCACGAGTTTCAAGCAAGAAAAAACATGTGATATACTATGATATAGAATTCACTCTAGTTCTAAAGTAATTTTGGTTATTTAACAATACCACACACCTAGTGAGATCTTACAGGTGTCCATTTGATACTAAACTAGGACGAAGAGAAATCAAGTAATGCATCATTTTCTACAAGCCTTTTTAACTAATCAGTTATATACATAAAAAATAGTAACAAATAAACTATCATTGCAAGGATATATAATTTAAATAAGGGTATTAATCCCCTTGCTAGAGTCAACCCATGGAACGATAGATTTTAGAAGTTGAGAGTTATTAATTATGTTGCCAAAGTTACCTGATTGCTCTGTTCACGCTATTGGTTTTAAAATATCATCAAATAGAATAATTTATTCTCTCTTAGTGCTCAGAGAAATTTTAATTTATTATTTGTCGATAATCTATCTTAGTTGCAGAAGTAGGGGATCATCAAATATTGATGGGTTAAAACTCTGATCCAACTCTTTGGGGGGTCATCGCCGATGAGATTTTGAGTTGTCTCACTTTACAGAACAAACTTTTTATCTTTCCTCTTTCCACTTTTAAACCTAGTTTTCTATTTTATTTTGTTTATTTCTTTTATTATTTTTTATTTTTATTTATTTTCTTTTTCTTTGGGATTAGCCCTATTGGTTAGGTCATGTTTGTATAAAATTTTGTTAATAAATCTGACCCAAAGGGTCGTTTATATTTTAAAAAATAACTACACAATCAATGAACCCTATAATTTTGGCAACTAGTTATCTACATTCTTGAGTAAAGCAAATTTATCTTGTTTATTGCATTGATGTTGTTCAATGCAAAAAGTTTAAATATACCAATCACACTTGGTATTTGATTATGTTTCTTGTTCAACTAATAGTCAGCCAATTATTGGAAAGTAATTGAATACCAAACACAAAGATCTTGAAAAGGAACTGATTTTCAGAATTATGAAAAAAAACAATAATTATTTGTTATACATTGCTTGTCTCTTTGTTCATCATACTTGATCCAAATCGGCACATTTCTCCATTCATTTTTCTTTCTTTTACTAACAAGTAACAAAGGAAAAAATCATGATTCTTTTCTTCCAAATTATTTTCATCTATAATTTTTTTTCTATTTTCTATACATCTACTTATTTTACACTGATTTCATTTGACTGATTTTCTATTTTAAGTGTGTAGAGTTTTTCTACAATATTGGGAAGCATGACATTGAAAATCTTACCAAAAAAATACAACAAATAATTGATGAATAAAAATAAAAATCCATTCAAATGAACAACTAAGAAACATAATAACAAAACAACAAATCAACTTTGATAAAAAAAAAAAAGGTGCAGAATAAATTATAAGCTTGAAAAGTTAAAGTTTAATTTTTGGGGTTAAAGTTTTCTTAATTAGCTCTATCTATAACATATTTCTATTTATATTCTTTTTTCATTATTCCTTCTAAATAGATTACTAAAGATCTTCATAGAATTTTTGTTAAATTTTGTGGAACTTTAAAGAGGAAGGGCGAAGTAAGGACTGGGTTGCTTGGTATGATATGTGTTTGCCTAAGAAGGAAGGTGGATAAGGTTTTAGATTTCTATTTGATGTTTCTAAGGACGTATTTGCTAAACTTTGGTGAAATTTTAGAACAAAGAAGTCAATGTAACTAATTTTATTTGGAATAAGAATTGTAAGAGACATAGACCCCAATTTTTGAAATTAAAAAAAAGGGGTTCAAAATTTGAAAGTTCATGCTAGAGGGCGAAGATTGTGTTGATTATGAAATTTGGTGGAAATCAAAATCCAGGCCGTCTAGTATCTATTTTGATAATTGGACTCAATTGGATACTTTATATTATTACTTGCTTTCTACAAAAGATAACAAATTTTCTTTTGAAGATGTGAAATAGTTGAAGCTTGTAGGTTAATGGAATATAACTCTGATGCAACAACTATTTCCTAAAAAGGTATGCCGGTATATTTCCAAGGAAGTAGGATTTTTGAAATACATTGAAGAGTGGGATAAACCTTGATAGATTGTAATGCATTAGGTAGTTTCTTCATTAGAAGTACTTAAAATTATGTAAGACAACAAGGGGACAAACAGGAGATTTTAAAAAAAAATTGTATAAAAGAAATGCCTTTTAAAATTTTCTTTATGATATGACAAATATGTAAGAAGAGGATTCCTATAGGTAATGTGACTATGCAGTTCAGAGGTTCAGAAGAGGGTCTTTGTTGTTGCTGTGATTTATCATTTTACGAGTCATTTGAATATCTATTTATTTCTTGTCATGTATATGCTATATTATGAATTTATTTTTCAATCATTTCAAATATTCAAGTTCCGTTCTTACAATTGAATGACACTATATACAAGTGGTGGAGGACTAAAAGTGTTGCAAAACTCCAACCTTTTTATAAGGTTGTTTCTATTTTAATACTTTCCAGATATGAAAGAGGAAGCATTCTATTGTGCATGAAGGAAAGATATTTGTATATAGTATGATATTGCAAATAAATAGGAACATATATAGTCTAATTTATACCAGATATCCTTAGGTGTTAAATATCTATAATAATTGGCCTATGCTAGTTAGATTTTTAAAGAATTGCATACTATGATGTTTGAAATAAATAGGAATATATATAATCTATATTGTACCAGAAATGCCTGGATTTTAAATATCCTTAGTAATTGGCCTATGCTAGTAAGATTATTTGAAGAGTATACTACTATTCTACAAAACTACTTTGTGTAATGAAATGTTCTTAAGAAAGGGTAATATAAATATAACTCAGATGGTACATCTAAAGGTAATTCTAGACCATGTTTAGAGGCCTTTTGTATAAGAATTGGGGAAGGTGACTTTGTTTATGTGGAGGTAAAGAGGTTAGAAGAAGAATCAACACTGGTGGTAAAAGCATTATCTTTGAGGAAAGGTCTAGAATACTGTATAGATAACCAATTATTCTCATTGATTTTCGAGACTTACTCCCTTACACTTCAAAAATATTAAATGGGATTAGGGAAATTCCATCTGAATTGTTATAGAAAGCTAAGGGATAAGAAATTTAAGGGTTGGAATACCACATGTCAGAGTTATAATGCATATTAGGAAATAACAGCAAAAGAAAAAACTATTCTAATTTGGACAAAATACAAATACCAAACATCAAATTCAAGAAGTGTCAGAATAGCGGATTCAACATCAATAGGAATCAAAAGTAAATCAGAATAAAATGGAGTTACAATGGGGTTACATGGAGAGTAGATTAAACAAACACACAAAAGATTCTTGATAAAATGTTCTGTGATTTACCTCATTTAATGTTTCTTTTGATCTGTTTGAATGATGAAACTGAGGCTTATTAAATCTCTAGCACTAGTATCAACCTTTAATCGACTTAATCTACTAAGATATGAGTAACATCAGCGTAATTTTTCAATATACCAAGATGTATTTAGGTGGATAGAAATATTATACTTACAATTATGGGAGTTGAATTCATCTATATGATTAATTTGAAGAAGTTTTCATGGGATTGATTTCATGGCACTGATGAGAATTTTGAGATCTAAGCAAAATTGATCCATACTCAATACTTAAATATCGAGATCAGGGACTATGGCAAAAGAACTGGTTGTTTCTACTCAGATTTGGTTGCTACTTTAATTTTGTTGTCAAGTTCATTGACATAGTACATATCGGTAGAGAAGATAAAGGGGCAATATTTTCTATTTTAGAAGGACATTTTTAGATTTTGCTCTATTGGGATCTAAGCTAGTTGGTCTTCACATTTCCTTTTCTCTTTTTATAGGGACTTGTTTTCTTTATTTGGAATTTAGGATCTGACCTACTTATTTGGGTCTTTTTATGTAAAGATTTTTCTCATTTTTATTAAGGCCAATTATGCCATTTTTGCATTAAAAATGAGCTTTACGAATTTAATTCTAAGAGGAATCTCATGAAAGAATGATGCTTGAAAGACATATTTAGCCTTCATAGAGTCGTTGATGTTTCTAAAATTGAGAAAGTCAAACCTATGAGAGGAATATGAGGTTAGACAGTCAATCAAACCATAGTTCTAGAAAATAGATGTTAGATCAAAATCAGTAACATCAAGGTCTATCTACTCATATATAGATTGTTCAATGGTGTTCTTCATCCTATGCCATTATTAAAAGCCTAAAAAACTATTCAGGACGTATATGAAACCTAGAAAACAAAGCTATTAAATCAATATTTGGACAAATAAAACAAGAGAGAAGAGATATTGTTGATTGCGGCAGAGAAGAAGAGGGAATTAATGAAGTAAAACTTTGTGAGTAACTTTTTCTTCTTTTGGGTTTCTTATCTTATAGGAGAAAGAGTAGAGCAGACGACTCACAAAATCAAATTATATGAATTCAAAGTTTTAAGTGGTCACCTTTGTTTTAGTTATATCCATAAATGAAGAAATTTAAATCTCTATTTTATGTTTATTTTATTTTTTGTTCATGACATTAGTTTCTTGGTATGTTGTCTCTTTATTTTGTTTCCATAACAGGAGATATTGTTCTTTTTATTTATCAAGTATCAAGCAACTATTTTGATAATTTAATTGTTAACCAACAATTAACAAGGGGCAAAATGGACTTTAAATGTCATGACTCAAATTCAAGGGTCATGATTGACTCTTACAGAGCAACTATTCATTTCTAGTGAACCGATATTCATCTTAGTGATTTACCAAATATCCACAAAAAATTAGACATAATTTTTTAATAACAAAATCATCCTAATAATCTTTATGACCAACTAAGAAACAATTTAACCAATAAAAAATCTACAACTATTAACAAGAACAAGATAATGTATTGAAGCCATATAATACGGTTACAACCCAAAATAACATATATGACCTAGTATGTGTCGTATCCAGAGTCTACACTCTAGGTGTGGTCAACAATCGAAACCTCTGTTGGGTCAAGTGAACCCTTATCTTGGCATGTTATTAGAATCGTATATTTAAAAGTAAGTTGAAACATATAACATGATGAAATTATTTAAATCAAAACAAGAACTTTATGGGTGTCATTAACCATATATACATACACCCATACTATAAGTTTTGAAGTGACTGAAATTCATATTATGGAGACTTTGATAAAAATCAAATCATCTAAACGCATATGGATGAGTCTTATCCTCTAATTTATCCAATAAAAATACTGGTGATAAACCAGGCACCAAGACCATCGCTATTCCTCCTTGTATAATGGCCCAGCCTAGTTGATGGAATTGATGAATCAACTACAGGAATTATTGAATAAAAGATTTATCCGACCTAGTATATCTTTTTGTGGTGCGCCTATTTTGTTTGTGAAGAAAAAAATATGTCTATGCGCATGTGTATTGATTATCGGCAGTTGAACAAGGTGACAGTTAAGACCAAGTATCCTCTTCCTTATATTGATGATTTGTTAGACCAACTTTAGGGTGCTTCAGTATTTTCAAAGATTGATTTATGATTCGGGTATCAACAATTGAGGATTGGAGATTTGGATATTCCAAAGATAGCTTTTGGACTCGATACAATCATTATGAGTTCTTAGTCATGTCCTTTGGGTTGACCAATGCCCAAGCCACATTTAGGGAGTTGATGAATTGAGTATTTTGATCGTATCTCGACTATTTTATTATTATATTTATAGATAATATCTTGTTTTATTCCAAGAGTGAGGTCGATCATAAGGATCATTTGAAAAATATGCTTTAGATATTGAGAGATGAGAAGTTATATGAGAAGTTCTCCAAGTGTGAGTTTTGCTTGGAGTCTGTCTCTTTTTTAGGTCATGTGGTGACTAAGGATGGTATCATGGCCTTAAAGGTTCAATCCTTTACTAACCAAATAGTTAGGCTTGATATTTTAACACCTAGACATATTTTAGCATTCGTAAAGGCTAGGTCTTCTTTTATGGAGTAAATTTGAGCTTATTAGTTTGATGGTGTGGGATTAAGGTTAATTTGGGATAAGGTATTGAGTGGTGAGGCTAAGGAAACCTCACATGATTTATATGGTGTTTTGAGTATTAGATGTTGAGTTTGTGAATCGAGAGTAGGTGATTGGATTATATTGATTTTGGAGGAGGCTCATTGTTCCAAGTATTTCGTTCATTCGAGTATGACTAAGATGTATCGTAATTTGAGGTAACATTACTGGTGGGGTGGTATGAGGAGAGATATTGCAGATTATGTAGCTTGTTACCTATGTTGCCAGCAGGTAAAGGCTCAGCATTTTAGGTCAGGTGGTTTGCTTCAAAGATTAACAATTCTTGAGTGAAAATGAGAATGGATCGCTATGCACTTTGTGACTAGATTTTCTCGTACTTCTAATTTTTCTGATAGTGTGTGGGTCACATGGATCGATTGACCAAATCTACTTACTTCATTCAAGTTCAGGTCTCTTTCAGTAGAGAGACATTAGCCCATATCTATATTTTTGAGATTGTGCATCTTCATGTATGACAGTCTCTATTATCTCAAATCGAGGTTCAGTGTTCACATCTCACTCCTGGTAGACCTTTCAGGATGAGTTGGGTACTCGGGTTGATCTTAGTACAACATTTCACCCCTAGACTGATGGTCAGTTAGAGCTGACTATTTAGGTTTTGGAGAATAAGCTTCATGCCTATGTAATGGATTTTGGTGGTCAATGGGAGCAATATTTAGCCTTGGTGGATTTTGCGTATAATAATAGCTATCATTCCAATAATAATATGGCTTATTTTGAGGCTTTGTATGGTAAGGGATGTCGCTCTCCAATTGGTTTGTTTGAGGTTTCTAAGCTTAGACCTCGAGGTACAGACTTACTTCATGAGTCCTTGAATAGAATTCAGATTATTTAGGATAAGCTTTAAGAATCTCAAAGCGGGAAAAATTGTTACGCAGACTGTAGACTTCGTGCCTTAAGATTTGGAGTTGGTGATTGAGTTTTCCTTCGAGTGTAGCCCAAGAATAGTGTAATGAGGTTCAGGAAGAGGGGAAAGCTTAGCCCCAGGTATATTGGCCTATTTGATATTCTTAGAACTGTTAGTGATGTGGCTTATGAGTTGACCTTGCTCCCTAATTTATCCATTGTTCATCCATTTTTTCATATTTTCATGCTTCGCCGTTACATTCTGGATGAGTCTGATGTTATTCATTGGAAGTCGATTCAGTTAGATGTGAGATTGTCTTTTGTAGAGAAGCCTGTCTCCATCTTGACTCGAGATGTTAGATGATTACGTTCAAGAGTTATTCCAGCGGTTAAGGTCCAATGGAAGCGCCGACCTATAGATGAGGCTATTTTAGAGGTCGAGTCTGATATGTGTGGTTCCTACCCCATCTCTTTATTGGTTCAGGTATTTCTCTTTCTTTTAGTTTGAGGATAAACTAGGATTTAGTGGTGGATGATGTAATGATCTGATTTTTTGGTGATTTTTGTGAAATATTCATTTTTGTGTGATTTAACCATTTTATCCATGCTCGTGGTTGCTTTGTGGTACTTCTGGATTTTGTGGATGATTGGCATAGTTTCCGATACATTTTGACATAATTTATGGGAAATTATGGTTTTAGGTGCATTTGAGAGCATTATAGTTGACTTCGGTCAATATTTATACATCTTTGCATTGGATGGCTAAAGGAATTGGGCCAATAGATTCAGAATGTCAATTTTAGATTGGTAACATGGCTAGTGTGGTTTTATGCCATTTAAATCTCATTTCAATCCTCAATTCGAAAAGTTGTGAAATTGGATTTCGAGGGTCAACTTTGGGAAAATGATATGTTTTTTAAAATATGATATTGCCATTGATTCCGGAGCATTGCATTTGATAGGAGAGCATATTTCATTTGCGTTCAAGGGATTTTGGATGAATCTCGAGGGGTCCCGCGGAGACTTGGACCATATATATACCCATGTTTCGCCTTTTTTCTCCATTTTTGAGACTTGGAGCTTAGGATTTCATATTTTTGAGTAATTTCTTCGATTTCTAATCTTGAGTAAGCTTCTAAACACGTATTTCACCTACTTTACTCTTCTAAACACCTATTTCACCTACTTTACTCCAATTTTATCATCTAATTCTTGTTTTAACGCGGATTAAATTGGGAAATTGGTGATTTTGGATTGAAAGACCTAAAACTTTTATTTCTTCAATACACCTATTTCACCTACTTTACTCCAATTTTATCATCTAATTCTTGTTTTAATGCGGATTAAATTGGGAAATTGGTGATTTTGGATTGAAAGACCTAAAACTTTTATTTCTTCGATTCAAACCCTGTTTACAACCCATTTTCACTTGGGTAAGTTTCGAATATTATAATTATCAGTTTTCTCTCAATTTGATCTTCAAAACAACTTCAGGTTCTTGATTTCAAAAAGGATTTTTAGGGATTTTGCACATAAAACTTAAACATGGTTTTTATTCAATTTGAACTTCATTTTAAAATTTTTTTTTTTTGAGTTTTCAGTTGTAGACTCCTAAAAATATGAGAAATATGTTTCAAATATAAAATTATGATTTTGCCCTAATTTTTTGAAAATTTGTTTCGGGGGTTTGTTTTGACCCTGGCTTGAAAATAGGCAACATGGGTCGTTCGGCTTTCTTTTGATGCACGGATTCTATATTTTCATATTTTAGTTGATTTCAAGTCCATTTGGGAGGATTAAGGTGTAACGCCCCAGAAATGGTTCTGAGACATCACACGGTGATTTGGACCACAGGTGATCCCAAGCTAACCCTTCTACTGGCATAACTCATAAGCAACTGAATAAAATACATAAATCTGAATAAAATAAGTGGAAGATAACTCTTTTCTGAATCTGATCAATACCAAAATAAATTAAAATAATTATAACTCTTCTTTTACAAACTAAATTGAAATTGAATACCTTAACTCTACTAATTGTCTATGAAGCGTCTACTAGTATTGACTTTAGGTAGCTGGGATATGACCCCCAGCTATCCCAAATCAATACGACTGAATAAATAAAAAATAAAATACTACCCAAACTATATGACTGACTCGATCTCTTGAATTAAAACACCTCATCACCTACTGACTTGAAGCTGCAAATCGTCTGAATATAGTATGAGTGCTACTGAACTGATACCTACATTATGAGACAATGTAGAACACAGATATATATGTGGATCAGTACTTTGAGGATGTACTGAGTATATGGGGATGAAATTCATAAGTAAAACATCGTCTCATCATCATAAATTGTTGAACAATGCATGCTAAATGTAAATGACTCACGTAAGCTGGAATATCTGAAATACTAAAAATAATAGTCATGAGAAGAAAGCCAAGCTTTATAAATCTAGTGAGTCATAACATTTAGTTCTAAAAGTTGTACTTTTATTCTCTCTTTAAATCATACTGTCTAAGTGTAAAGGACTCACTCAAAAATCTGAAATCTGAAAATTGAAAACTATAACTATTATATTTTAGTAAAGCATAATCTGAGTAAAATATGCGAGCCTTTACACTTAGTCTTATAAAAGTTTTTCTATCATTCTTTTCTTCCTAAACTTAGGAACTTTGGGACTTAGGGAGTTTCTTCTAACCGACATAAACCATGTAAGCTGACATGGAGTCCAACGTCTTGCCCACGTTGGGGAGAGTTGTTCTATTCTTGCCATCAGAATAGAACCTTAACTTAAGTGATCACTATCTTAGCCCACTATGGGCAAATCAGAAACCTACGGTGGCACATAGTGCTGGGACATGAAACCTTGGAATCATACCCAACTCGGTGCTAAATACTACTCCCATACTTATTGCTCAAAACTTTTAGAAAATCCACCTTAAAATAGCACAAGGGTTCATAATTAAAACCAATCATGCTTCTCTTTATTTTAAATAATAAACCGTATGAATAATGTGGATTCATATCTTAGCTTAGGATCAAAATATCAATCTTTTCTTTTGAAAGCACTAATCAGAACTTGACAATAGGACTTGATGTCATAATCTTCTTATAAAATCATCAATAATACTTAGAACTCAAAGTATAAAGCTTTAATGCATCAATAATCAGATTTAAACTTCACGCCCGATAATCATCTTAAAAGCTTTCAATAATCTCAGTCAAGATAATGGTATATAAGTCATAATACAAATATTAAAATTTAAAACATGAACATATGTAAATTTCTTGCAATTGGAGCCTTAAATATCATAATAATTTCATAAACTAAAATAATAAGGATTTGGGTATCAACCCTAACTTAAATTTCATGGGAAATCATAGAATATTTAGTAAAATTAAAATTAAAATTAAGTTTTGGGAACAAGGATGAAAGGTTTACCCTAGTTCAAAATGCCACATACCTTAGATGATGAACTATATGAAGAAGCTTGGTTTTGAGGTTCTATTTGTGCCCTTGAAGGTTGATTCTTGGAGCTTTTGACTTGGGAATCTTGAAATTTGAATTAGTTTGGAAGAAGAATGGTGAACTTTTGGGGATTCTTGAAGTTGGATATTAAAGACTAGGGTTTTTACTTGAGAGAAATTGATGAAGAATTAGCATATTTTGCTCAATAATGCCTTTAATCATTTGTTTTCACAATTTGGGGAAGTAGGCAAAAGATCAAACTACCCTTGAGATTTAAAATCTGTAACTGGGATGCCATTTAAGGCTTCACCACGATGTAGTAAGTGCATCATCGCGATACCTACCACAACGTTGTGGAATCGAAGTGACTTACTGGATATTGACAATTGCTATTTTAAGGTTCACCGCGATGCGGTGCAATCGCAGTGACATACTGGAATTCGATAAATATCGATTTGGCCTCTACTGTGATGCGGTGGCCTTCTTATTGCTATTCTCACCACGACATGGTGGAATCACAATGAGCTACTAAAATTTGACGAATGTAGATTTGGCCTCCATCGCAATGCGGTGACTGCCCAGTTGGCACACTGCTTACTAAAAATGCCCTAACTTCTTCACCGAGTGTCGATTTTAGGTGAATTTGGTATCGATGGAGATCTTATTAAATTTTTCATAAAATAAAAAGTCAAAATTTTGAAAATACTGCATGAAAAATAAATGGTATTCATCTTTGAAGCAATTCTTAACATTCTAGGGATGAATTTAAGCTAGGAAAAGTATTAAGTATTACATAAGTCTTTAGAGTGAAGGCTTGCAGACCAATTATTTACATTAGAGATAGGTTATGACTTAACTTTCTTCAGACTAGGCTGGAGTAGTGAATGTTTATATAAAATCATGTTAAGGGTGTGGGAGCTAATCATGAAAATAGTTATATGATTATGTTGTGCCCGTGTGGGGGCCTATATATTGATGTACTTGGTGGTTGTTGGGACATTACTTGTTATGTCTGACCGTATGGGGTGTTATGTGATATTGTTGGCCTTGTATACATGAAATTAACTGTCTTTTATAATGAAAAAGCCTTATGTGGTATCAATGGTGTATTTGATTGTACTTTACTCTCTTGGTATATCGTTTATGTTGGCATTTATGGATGGTTGGAAATATAGGGTGGATTATTGGCTCACTTGGTTGGTATATTGGTTGAATATGGAAATACTCATTCTGGTTGGTTATGAGAATTACATCTTCAAATCATACACATTCATGAAACATAGGTGACGTGCCCTTAGTGTGTATTTTGTATGCTTTATTTTCTACTTTGCTCAGTCGACCTATGATATCTACTGAGTACAAGTGGACTGTACTCACCCCTACTATACCTTTTCGATGTAGATTCAGATTTGAGTGCACTTCATGGTGGTTGACTTCAGACAATACTTTGGAGCTATTCGAGGTAGAAGTTGGATTCCTGCTCCTGGAGTCTATTACTACCTTTGTTTATTTAGACTATGTCTTTATTTTTCATTCAGGGACAGTGGTGTTCCTATTTTAGGTATCATATATATTTTGATTTCAAGTTGTACTAGTCAGCTCTTACAATGTGACACCAGGTTTTAGGATTATGATATGATATCATTTAGTTATATTCTTCGGCTCCTATTATATTGTGTGGTTTGGTTTCACTCTAGATGCCTTACTTTGGGTTATTGCTATTATTTTCCCTTTTGTATCAATTTTTGTGATAGTGTAACGCCCCGAGTCTGCACCCTGGACGTCACACAGTGCTTACAATCCTGAAGGACCACAAGATAACCCATGACTGGTACCTGTTGTAAGCACTAAATAATAATACTGAAATAATGTGGAAGTTAGGTTGAAATGCCATAAGGTTCATAATATGAATACTAAAATAAATACTAAATACTGATAGTAATATTGAAAAACTAAATAACTATCCGAAATAGTCTAGTCTGAAAAGCCTCTAACAGAACTGTCTGAATGTGGAGTTGATGGGACAAGTCCCCAACTAACTCTGACTACTGAACTAGCTAGAATATTGATATAAAAAACTCTGTCATCAAAATATGATGACTCACTACTGTATCTTTTGCTGATAACCTGAGCTTCTAGGTATGGTCAGGAGCCTGTGCATCTGAATCTATGATATGAGATATAATAGCACAAAAGAAAGAGTATGCGTCAGTACTTTAAATGTACTTGTATGCTAAGTGAGGTAGGCTGATATACATGGGTTCATATGGATGAACAATAACTAACTAAATGATATGTATATAACTAAATGAGAGTACATAGGTAACTAAAACTATTGTACATACTGATTATACAAGACTGCATATACATATATACTGTAATAGAGATGATACTAAAACTGAATACTGAGTTTTGATAACTGAGTAACTGATATCTGAGTTTACTGATAATTATATTACTGATACCTAGGTGACTATTTTTTACAATCCTGATTCTGTAGAACTGAACTGAGTTCTATACTGAGTCTGAAACTGAAACTATAACTGTGGGAGTGTTTATCAAACCGAAAAAACTCAATTACAAACTGAGTTGGGTTCCAACCTATGACCCCAGTTGGAATGGTGTTAGCACCTTTCCAAGGGATACTAACAATGCTGGGTCAACCCTAATTTGACCGAAAGACTCATAAATCATATATACGGTTGGGTCAACCCTAGTCTGGCAAGAGGACGTCTTACCCTATGCTGGCTATGTAATTTTGTAATACAGGGACTGCTACTAAAGGTCAAACCCTCTGATGGAAGAAATGCTTCCATCCCTGGGTTCGCTCAGTGTTGAATCCTACTCCCAACTGAATAGAAACTGATCACTAGATTGTACTAATCTTGACTGAACTAACACTGATTATGTTGACTAACTAAACTGTACTGAGTTTACTAATTTCTGTTACTGACTGAGTACTACTATTCTTGACCCTTTTTACTGGGTCTATTCTATTTCTACTGCAACTAAGTAAACATCTAGAATTTGGGTAATAAATATCCCCAAGACTCGATAGCATAAAGGTAAAACATAGTACTTCTTGAAAGCATAGCAATACTCAATTGTTCACAATTCATTCACTGAGGCAATTTGCCAAACACCTGAAGGCCATGAACTTATACATGAATGAGAGCACAATTCAATTCATATGTACATTCTATCAAATACTTGGGGAGCATGATTGTTATACATAATAATGAACAACACATAAGCATCATGACTATAACTTAAACTTTCAATTTCAATGATTGTAACATGGGAATTACATCAATCAACATACATGCTATCTTAGGTTCATGAAACTCATAAAAAATTACTGAATTGAAACCCATACAACAACACAAACATGAATACAACCCAAATTTTCATATGTAAATTCATGTATCAATAAACTCGTAGTTTTAAAATAGGTTCTTGAACTCTAAGGGTGGGAGGAAACACAAGGATGAACACCTAACATACCTTGATTATTAGTTTTGTAAAGATTGTGGTGAATTCTTGAGACTTGATTCTTGAGCTTGATGAAACTAGGATTTGTTCTAAAGATAATTGAGTGAATAATGAATGCAATTTTCATTATTTGGTGTTTAATTTTGTGTTTTAGCTTATTTGGGTGAGGGAAAAAGACTAAACTTCCCCTAGGCCTCTTTTCCCATGTAAATGACCTTTGAGATGTAACTCCCAAAAATGGGGAATGGACCTCGCGTTGCAACTCCCAGAAATAGGGAATAGACCTTGCATCGCGACTCCTCGAAATAGGTACTGGATCTTGCATCACGAGCTTATCGCGAGATCTTACTATTTTGGACATCCAAACTTACCCTTACGCTAGTCCAAAAATTTTGAAACTCACCCGATACAACCTATTAACATCCCTGATCATGAATGAACTGTTAAATCGACAATCAAAGGCTGGAATAAAAAATAAAGTCATTGAAATATCGATCCCAAAAAGTAACTAAGTGTTAATACATAGCGGAATTTTCTAAGTCTGGGACCTATTTTCATGCTATATAGGACTGAATTTGACTAGGACCTTTATGGGGTCTTACAATATCTCTCTCTTGGGAGCATTCATCCTCGAATGAGGTTGACTAAGCTAAGAACACTGCTAGACGGAGCTTACGTACTGAATATGCACAACTGAAGCATGATTACATGACTGAAACTACTAATAAACTTAGTTTTCATACTAAACGTGCATAACTGAAGCATGACTGAATTATGAATATACGACACATGGCTGAGCTATTTCATGAAGGTAATCTGATATGAGGATGTTATACAGCTGAACTGATACCAAGTTTGTAAAGGTAATCTGAATATAGAACTGAGTAAATATATGGGAGACTGTTAACTTAAGCTGAGTCTGAGTTTGTAGAGAAGAGGTGAGGCTACTTGGTCCGCATACCTACTTCTGCCTCCCACGTAGCTCCCTCAATGGACTGATTCCACCAAAGAACTTTGACCAAAGGAACTTCTTTGTTCCTCAGTCTACGAACCTGATGATCAAGGATTTCGACTGAAACTTCCTCGTAAGAGAGACCGTTCTGAACATCTATACCCTCTATAGGGACTACAACTGTTGGGTCACTAATGCATTTGTTTAGCAAGAAGACATGAAACACTGGGTGTAATAAAGCTAAGTCTAAAGGCAACTCAAGCTCGTAAGCTACCTTTCCAAAATGGCTGAGAATTCTGTAAGGACAACATATCGGGGATTGATTTTCCCCTTCTTGCCAAATATCTTCACTCCCTTCATGGGAGAGATTTTTTAAATACATAAAATCGCCAATATTAAATTCGAGATCCTTTCTCCTAATATCAGCATATGATTTCTGTTGGCTCTGAGTTGTCTTGAGCCTTTCCCTAATCAACTGAACATTCTCTAAGGCATCAAATACTAGGTCAGGCGCTAATACTGTGGCCTCACCTACTTCAAACCAACAAATAAGAGATCTACATCTCCTTCCATAAATTTCCTCAAACGGATCCATCTGGATACTGGAATGATAACTGTTATTATACGCAAACTCAATCAAAGGAAAGTGGTCATCCCAACTACCTTTAAAATTGATGGCACACACTCTCAACATATCTTCTAAAGTCTGAATGGTCCTCTCTGCTTGACCATCTGTCTGAGGTTGAAAGATCGTACTAAGGTGAACTTGGGTACCAAGACCCTTTTAGAAGGCTTTCCAAAAGTGAGAGGTGAACTGTGTACCTCTATCTAAAATAATGGACAAAGAGAAACCGTGCAATCTAACCAACTACCTAATATAGAGCTTCGAATAATCCTCGGCTGAGGAAGAGGTATGAACTGGCAAGAAATGGGCTGATTTGGTTATCCTGTCCATAATGACTCAAATCGCATCATGCTGATGAAGAGTTCTAGGCAAACCCGTCACAAAGTCTATGTTCACTTCCTCCCACTTCCAAATGGGAATACTGAACTCCTGCATAGACTCATTAGGCTTTTGAAGCTCGTCTTAACCTTTTGATATGTTGAGCACTTAGCTACAAACTCTGCAATGTCCCTCTTCATCCCACTTCACCAATAGACTTCCCACAAATCGCAGTACATCTTAGTGGCCCCTAGGTCAATCGAGTAATGTGCACCATGAACTTCTGCAAGAATCCACTGCCTCATGCCATCCACACCCGGCACACATAGTCTACCCTGGCAACGCAACACACCATCTCTCTCTTGGGAGAAAACCTCTACTTTTTTATCTCTGACTAACTCTTTCTGCTTAACTATATTGGGATTTCTGTCCTGTTTTTCTTTTACTTTGGAAACGAAAGATGGTTCAAAACTATTCTACACCCAAACTCTACCCTCAGCATAATTAACCAAACAAACACCCAACCTGGCAAGCTGATGAACTTCTTGAACTAACTTCTTATTACCATCCTCAACGTGAGCAACACTACCCATGGACAATCTACAGAGAGCATCATCCACTTCATTGTCCTTGCTCGAATAATACAGAACACTCATGTCATAGTCTTTCAACAACTCTAACCACCTTCTTTGATGTAAGTTCAAGTTTTTATGAGAGAATACATACTATAAACTTTTATGGTCTGTGAACACATCAACATGTACTCTATACAAATAGTGCCTCCAAATCTATAAGGTAAACACTACAACTGCTAACTCAAGATCATGGGTGGGATAATTTTTTTCATAGGGTTTTAGCTGTCTAGAGGCATAGGCCACAACTTTACCCTTCTGCATCCAAACACACCCCAAACCAACTCTGGGAGCATCACAATACACAACAAATCCTTCTAAACCATCTACCAAAGTCAGAATAGGGTTGTAGTGAGCCGAGTCTTCAAATCCTGAAAACTCTTCTCACAAGAATCTGACCACTAGAATTTTGACTTTATTCTAAGTCAATCATGACATGGGGATAAAATAGAAAAAAATCCTTCAACAAACAATCAGTAATAGCCAGTCAAACCCAAGAAATTCCTGATATATAATGAAAAGATAGGTCTAGGCCAGTTTCTCACTACTTCAATATTTTAAGAATCCACTCTAATGCCATCACCGAAAATTATATGACCAAGAAAAGCCACTGACCTTCACCAAAATTTTCATTTACTGAATTTGGTGAACAACTGATGGGCTCTGATAGTCTATACTACTATTTTCAGATGGTCTACATTATCACTTTCGTTGCGGGAGTAGACAAGAATGTCATCAGTAAAGACTATGATGAATATGTCTAAATCCTTCTTGAACACGCAGTTCATCAAGTCTATTAAAGTTGTTGGCGCATTGGTTAGACCAAATGACATGACTAGGAATTTGAAGTGACCATATCAAGTTCTAAAAGATATTTTTGGAATGTCACATTCTCTGACTCTAAGCTGATGATAGCGTGATCTAAGGTCTATCTTAGAAAAGTAACTGGCACCTTGAAATTGGTCAAACAAGTCAATAATTCTAGGAAGAGGATACTTGTTCTTAACTGTAACTTTGTTCAACTGAGGGTAGTCTATACACATTCTAAGAGAACCATCTTTCTTTTGCATGAATTGAACAGGAGTACCCCACGGAGAAATACTGGGCCTGATGAATCCCTTTTCTAGGAGATCCTGCAACTTCTCCTTTAACTCTTTAAGTTTTGTTGGAGATATTCTGTATGGTGGAATAGAGTGTGATGAGTATCTGGAAGAAGGTTTATTCGAAAGTCAATTTCACTCTTGGAAGGAGCTTAGGGAAGATTTTCTGGAAGTACATATGGAAATTCACATACTACTGAAACTAACTCAAGATTAGGAGTCTCAAAACTAGAGTATTTAACTCGAATAAGATGATAGCTACACCCCCTAGATATCATTTTTCTCTCTATAAAGTATGAAACAAGTTGACCCCTAAGTGCTGAATTATTAACCCTCCATTCTAGGACTGGTTAATTCAGAAATTGAAAATGGACAACTCTATTTCTACAATCAATTAAAGCATAGCATGAATGAAGCCAATCTATGCTAAGAATGACATCAAAATCAGTGTTCTCTAACTCTATTAGGTCTGCTGAAGTAGCATTCTGAGATATCACAATCGGACAGTTCCTATATACTCGTTGGGCTATGATAGACTTACCTACTGGAGAAGAGACTGATAAGGTCTTTGCTAGGATTTTGGGACTGACTCTGAAGTCAGCAACTATATATAGAGTTACAAAAAACAAAGAGGCTCCTGGATCTAGCAAAGTATAAACATGTAAATGATAAACTTGTAACGTACCAAAAACCACATTAGGGGAAATTTCCTGATCCTATCGGGGCTGAAGTGCATAAAGTCTATTTGGGCGTTACCTACTGGTGGCACTGGAAGCGGCACCTACTAATATGGGCGAGCTGGCTAAGCTGGGGGACGATTATGCTAACTCTTCAAACCCACCTGAAGACACTCTCTGACTGTATGGCCTGGCTTGCCACATCCAAAACATACATTATTGACAAATCTGCAAACACCCTAATGGTTTCTGCTATACTTTTTGTAATGAGGATTTGTTTAGGTATTGCTAACACTACTCTAAGATTTAGAGCTTGGCGCCCTATTCTTATTACCATTTCTGAATTTCGGAACTGAAGCATTGGCTAAGGATGGAGATAGAACTGGATATTTTATTTAGAACTGAGAACGATTACCACTCTCTGACTTAGGCTGAGTAAAGTTAAAGCTACCTATTCTAGTCTTCTTGCTCTCCCTCTCTTTCTCCTTAGTCTTCTGCTCCTCTATCTGTTGACCATGGACCATCAACTTAGCTAATTCCATCTCCTTAATTAGCATTGCAGTCCTACACACTTTGACCACACTATCGAATACCCTAGACACAAACTTACTTATCCTAGATCTGCTATCAGCTACCACATGAGGAGCATATCTGGCTAACTGAGTAAACTTGAGAGAATACCCCTTCACTTACATGTTTCTCTGCTTTAAGTTAATGAATTCTAACACCTTAGATTCCCTCAACTCCAATGGAAAGAACCGATCTAGAAAGGTAGTAGATAATTTCTCCCATTCTATAGGCCCTGCATCTGCTGCCCTATCTACCTTTCTCTACTTAAACCATGTGTAAGCCACATTCTACAACTGATATAAAGTTAACTCAGAACTCTCACTAGCAATTACCCTATAATATTTGTGACCTACTGCACTATATCAAGGAATTTTTGTGGGTCCTCTTAAGACTTAGACCCTGTAATGATGGAGGATCTATTCAGGTGAAGTCCCAAATTCTAGCTGCAGCAGTATTGGCTACTAGGTTGGACTGAACAGTAGTTGTACATTCATTTTGGGTTGCTACAGATTGGGCTAGAATGGTAAAAGCTGCTCTGAACGGGCGGAGGTATTGGTTGGTTTCCAATTTTTCTTTCATTAGTCATTTTGAGAGACATATTCTGTAAATGGAAGAGAAACTTAAATTAGAAAGAGAGTTTAACTTTAACACGCTTACTCATATGACATAAATACTGAAAGAAGGGAAAATTTTCCTAAAATGCCTCATAACCTCTTGTCCATGAGTGTAGCGTGCTATAAACCCATGTACCAGACTCTACTTGATGTGACTTTCAGACTCCCTAGGTCTCTTTAGAACCTTAGGCTCTGATACCAAATTTGTAATACCCCGAGTCTGCACCCTGGATTTCACATGATGCTTATAATCCCTAAGGACCACAAGCTAACCCATGACTGGTATCTGTTGTGAGCACTAAATAATAATACTGAAATAATGCAAAAGTTAGGCTGAAATTCCATAAGGTTCATAATCTGAATACTAAAATAAATACTAAATACTAATAGTAATACTGAAAAATTAAATATCTGTCTGAAATAGTCTAGTATGAAAAGCCTTTAATAGAACTATCTAAATATGGAGTTGATGGTACAAGTGTTGAATTTGATAGCACAAGTGCCCAACTAACTCCGACAACTGAACTAGCTAGAATACTGATATAAATAACTGTATCCTTGAAAGATGAGAACTCACCACTATATCTACTGCTGATAACCTGAGCTGCTAGGTACAGTCAGGAGCTCGTGTGTCTAAACCTATGATATGAGATATCATAGCATAAAAGGATGAGTATGCTTCAGGACTTAGAATGTACTAGGCTAATATACATAGGTTCGTATACATGAACAATAACTGACTAAATGATATATATATATATATATAACTGAATGAGAGTACATAGGTAACTAAAAATTATTATACATACTGATTATGCAAGACTGTGCGTATACATATATATTGTAACTGAGATCATATTGAAACTGAATACTGAGTTCTGATAATTAAGTAACTAATATCTGAGTTTACTAATAACTGTATAACTGATAACTAGGTGACTGTTTCTAATAGTCCTAATTCTGTAGAACTGAATTAAGTTCTATACTGAATTTAAAACTAAAATTGTAACTATGGGAGTGTTCTTCTAACCAACATACCCTAATTATAAACTGAGTTGGGGTCCAACCTGTGACCCCAATTGGAAGGGTGTTAGAACCTTGCCAAGGGATACTAACAATGTTGGGTCAACCCTAATCTGCAGGAAGACTCATGAATTATATATATGGTTGTGTCAACCCTAGTCTAGCAGAGGGACGCCTTACCCTATGCTGGCTACGTAGTTTGTAATACAAGGACTGCTACTAAGGGTTAAACCCTCTGCTAGAAGGAATGCCCCCATCTCTGGGTTTGCTCTGTGCTAAATCCTAATTTTAACTTAATAGACACTGATCATTAGATTGTACTAAGCTTGACTGAACTGACATGGATCATGTTGACTAACTGAACTGGGCTGAGTTCACTAATTTCTGTTACTGATTGAGTACTACTATTCTCGACTCTTTTTACTGGGTTTATTATATTTGTACTGTGACTAAGTAAATAGCTAGAATTTGAGTAATAAATACCTCCAGGACTCTATAGCATAAAGGTAAAACATAGTACTTCTTGAAAGCATAGCAATAGTCAATTGTTCACAATTCATTCACAGAGGCAATTTTCCAAAAACATGAAGGCCATGAACTTATGCATGAATGAAAACACATACTAACATGTCATGATTACATTATTCAATTAACATGGACGATCTATCAAACACTTGGGGAGCATAATTGTTATACATAATAATGAACAACACATAAGCATCATGACTACAACTTAAACTTTCAATTTCAAGGATTGTAACATGGGAATTACATTAATCAATATACATGCTATCTTAGGATCATGAAACCCATAACAAAATCTTGAATTGAAACCCATACAACAACACAAACATGAATACAACCCAAATTTTCATATGTAAATTCATGTATCAATAAACTCATAGTTTTAAAAAGGGTTCTTGAACTCCAAGGGTGGAAAGAAATCCAAGGATGAACACCTAACATACTTTGATTATTAATTTCGTGTAGATTGTGGTGAATTCTTGAGACTTAATTCTTGAGCTTGATGAAACTAGGGCTTGTTCTTGTGAGGATTGAGTGCATAATGAATGAAATTTTCTTTATTTGGTTATTAATTTCGTCTTTTAGCTAATATGGGTAAGGAAAAAAGAACTAAACTACCCCTAGGCCTCTTTTCTCGTATAAATAGCCCTCGAGGTGTGACTCCCAGAAATAGGGAATGGACCTCACATCGCGACTCATAGAAACAGGGATTGGATCTCACATCGCGAGCTTATCTCGATACCTTACTATTTTGGACATCCAAACTCACCCATACGGTAGTCCAAAATTTTTGAAACTCACCCGATATGACCTATTAATATCCTTGATCATGAATCAACTAAAAAATCGACAATCCAAGGATGATAAAATAGAAATAAAGTCATTTAAATATCAAGAACAAAAAGAAACTAAGTGTCAACACTTAGCTAAATTTTTCTAAGTCTGGGACCTCTTTTCATGCTATATAGGACTGAATTAGACTAGGACTTTTACGGGGTCTTATAGATAGGCTTATTTTTCAAAGCTTTTCACGGTGAGTGTCATCATGACCCTTAGTTTTTGAGTCATGATATATTTGTTGCAATAGATAGGTCATCTATTGAAAGAAATTAAAACGGTACTGGATATAATAGTTTGATTTCATCCAACAGATTACCCTTCTGCTACAACAAATGAGTTATCTATTGGAAGAAATAAAAATAGTTTCAATACTATTTTTATTTCTTCCAACAGATGACCTATATGTTGTTACAAATGAATGATTAGTTGGAAAAAATAAAAATAGTTTCAATACTATTTTAATTTCTTTTAATAGATGGGTAATCTATTGTAATAGATGGTTGATCTATTGGATAAAATCAAAATAGTATACACTACTATTTTTGTTAGAGTTGTTACCCGAGTTTTGTTGATCCAGCCTAAAAAGTTTCGCGGTGCAACCCATATTTGTGCTTTTCAATGGGGTCTGTGGTGGTAGCGTAGGGATCAGGATGATAGGCTCATGGACCTTTATATTTTTAGGCCTAGGACTTATTTGTATGCATATATTATATAAGTGTATTTAGTAGGTTGTTTTGTGTATCCAAAAAATACTCATTCTCCACATTGTACTCCTCTTTTTTCATTATAGTGAAACATTCTCTACCTCTGCCCGTGGTTTTACTGCAAGGGTTTCCACCAAAATATGTATGTTTTCTTATTTTATTTTACTTGGGGTTTTCTTATTCTATCCAAATCATAACAAATGGGTATCAAAGCTTGTTTGATTATTTTTTAGAGGATGGCAACTATGAAGTATGATATTTCGTTATTGGATCGCAACACCAGATTTTTGTTATGGTAGGTTATGCTATGGGTTGTGCTCACATAGATGGATTTGGACGATGCTTTATTAGGGTTTGAAAAAATGCCCTCATCATGGACGGATGCAGAAAAACAACATAAGGATCAGAAGGCTCTATCGCAGATCCACCTTTAATTATCTAATTAGATTCTATAGGATGTTTTGAAGGAGACCACAACCACTGTGTTGTGGTTAAAACTGGAATCGGTGTGTATGACGAAGAGCCTAACAAGTAAGTTGAATCTCAAGAAATGACTTTATTCCCATCGCATGTCTGAGAATGCGTCCTTGGAGGATCACCTATCTGTATTTAAGGAAATTTTCTTTGATTTAGAGACTTTGGAGGTTAAGTATGATGAGGAAGACCTAGGTTTAATTTTATTGTGTTCACTACCTGTATCATACACGACCTTTGGGGATATGATTTTGTATAGTCGTGGTAACTTGACAATTGATAAAGTCTATGATTCATTGTTCTGTGCGGAGAAGATAAGTATCTTGTGAATGGGTTTGGAGACTCAAGGAAATAGTCTCATTATTCGAGGAGGAATGACTCATGAGGGGAATTCTGGGGGTGATGATAGGAATAGGTCAAAATCTTGAAATAGAAACAAAACCTGTAATTGCTACAAGAAGAAGGGTCATATCAAATCCAAGTGTTGGAAGCTACAGAATAGACAAAAAAGAAAAGCTCTAAAACTGAAGGAAAATCAACCAGAGAAGTTCGGTGAATATAGTTGTATGGAAGATAGTGGCAGTGATAGAGAACTCTGGGTAATTTCTGATGGTAACTCCAAACTTTATGAGGATTGGATTCTTGATTCATCTAGCACGTTTTATATGTATCGTAATCAAGATTGGTTTACAACATATGAAATAGTCTTTAAAGGTGCTGTGTTGATAGGAAATAACATACCTTGTAAGATAGCTGGTATTGGAACAATCAGGATTAAGATATTTGATGGGGTTCTGAGGACACTTGGTGATATGCGGTATGTCCCAAACCTGAAAGAAAATTTATTTTCTTGGGTACCCTTGATTTGAATGGTTATAGGTACACTGGTGAAAGTGGAGTCCTGAAGGTTACTAAAGATGCTCTTGTTGTGATGAAGGGATAGAGAAAGTCTACATATTTATATGTCCTAAAATGCTCTACTTTTATAGGTGATGCAACTATTTCTACCTTCTCTCTATTAGAAAGTGACATTGCTAAACTTTGGCATATACGTCGGGGGCATATGAGTGAAAACAGGATGGCTGATCTAAGCGGAAGAGGACTTCTTGATGGGAAGAGTATTAACAAATTGAATCTCAGTGAGAACTGTATTTTTGGGAAGAAAAAGAGAGTCAGAGTCACTAAAGGCACCCACTCAACTAAGGGCATACTTGATTACATTTATTCTGATCTCTAGGGTCCTGCTAGAGTACCTGCTAGAGTACCTTCTAGAGGAGGTGCTAATTACTTGTTAACTATTACTGATGACTATTCCAGAAAAGTTTGGGTGTTCTTTTTGAAGCAAAAGATTGATGTGTTGCCTACTTTTAAGGAGTAGAAGACTATGATTGAAAAGCAGACAGGTAAGTAGGTAAAACGTCGTCAGACCGATAATAGTTTAGAGTTCTTTTCTAATGAATTTGATACTCTGTGCAAGTCAGAAGGAATTGTAAGGCACTTGATAGTTTGTCATACTCTGCAGCAAAATGGTGTAGCTAAACAAATAAATAGGACTATAATGGAGAAGGTGTATTGTATGCTCTCTAATTCTGGTTTACCCAAGTCTTTTTAGGCTAAATCTACTTCCACAGCTTGTCTTTTTATTAACCATTCTCCCCTATTTGCGATTGATATAAAGACTTCATAAAAGGTATGGTCTGGTACTCCTACTAGTTATTTTGATTTAAGGATATTTGGACGTCCTGTGTATGCTCATGTTGATAATTAAAAGTTGGAACCTAGATCTATCAAGTGCTTATTTATGGGTTATAAGCCTGGTGTTAAAGGTCATAAGCTTTGGTGTTTAGAAAACAAAACGGTTATAATTAGCAGGGATGTTGTGCTTGATAAAACTGCCATATTTTGGGCTCCCTCGAAATCTAGTGCATCGCCCCCAGATGAGCTTAGTGACATGAATCAGCAAAAGTCAAGCACCCATGTTGAATTGCAGATTGGAGAAGAGTCTACACCAGTGCCTACTTCTCAGTCTATCCAAGAGATAAAGAGTGATACTATCTCTTCTTCACCACCAGTGGCACCATAATATTTTATTACTAAAGATAGGCCTAGAAGAGATACTAGACCTCCTCAAAAGTATGCTGAAGCTAATTTGGTTTCTTATGCATTAAGTGTAGAAGAAGGTATTGATTTTGGTGAAGAACCTTCTTCTTACTCAGAGGCAGTTAGTTGTGATAATTTTGGCCGATGGATGATTACTATGTAGGAGAAGATAGAATCACTTCATAAAAATAGCACATAGGATCTGGTGAGATTCCATAAGTTGTCCATTGTAAGTGGGTATTCAAAAAGAAAGAAGGAACATCGAGAGTTGAAGATGCTGGGTACAAAGAAAAACTAGTTGCTAAAGGTTACAATCAGGTTCTAGGTATTGACTTCATATATGTGTTTTCTCCAGTTGTAAAGCATAGTTCTATTTGAGCATTGCTTGGTATTGTGTCTATGTATAATCTCGAGCTTGAGCAGCTGGATGTCAAAACTGCATTCTTACATGGAGAACTTGAGGAGGACATCTATATGCAACAACCAGAAGGATTTGTAGTCTTAGGAAAGAAGGACTATGTATGCTTGTTGAAAAAGTCTCTTTATGGCTTAAAGCAGTCACCCAGGCAGTGGTATAAGATGTTTGACTCTTTTATGACCTCTCATATATTTTAGAGAAGCAGCTATGATAGTTGTGTCTACTTCAAGGAGGTAAGTGATGGTTTATACATGTAAGTTTTCTTGTATGTTGATGATATGTTGATTGCAGTAGAGGATATAAGAGAGATAATAAAAGTCAAATCCCAGCCCAGTAACGAGTTTGATATGAAGGATCTAGAAGCATCAAAGAAGACTCTTGGCATGGAGACTCTGAGGGATGGAAAGAATTATATGTTATACTTGAATCAGAAAAGGTATATTGAGAAAGTGCTTCACAGGTTCAATATGAAAAATGCCAAACCTATAAGTACTCTATTGGCAGCTCACTTCAAACTCTCGATTATTTTATCTCCAAAAACAGATGATGAGTGTGACTATATGTCTCGAGTTCCATACTATAGTGTTGTCGGGTCTCTTATGTATGCGATGGTGTGTTCTCAGCCAAATTTATCTTATGTCATCAGTGCATTTAGTGGATACATGGAAAATCCTAGAAAATAACATTAGAAAGCAGGTCAGTGGATTTTCAGATACTTACATAGATCTGCTGGTGTTTGTTTACAATTTGGGAAAAATAGAGATGGAGTAATCGGGTATATTGATTCTGATTTTGCAGGAGATCATGATAAAAAGAGATCCCTTACATGCTATGTTTTCACCATTAGTGGTTGTGTTATTAGTTGGAAAGCTACCTTATAGACTACGATTGCTTTGTCAACTACTGAGGCAGAGTATATGGCTATTACAGAGGCTTTCAAGGAAGCTATTTGGTTGAAGAGTCTACTTGGTGAACTTAGCAAAAACTTACAGATTACTACGATCTTTTGTGACAGTCAGAGTGTTATCTTTCTTATGAAAGATTAGATATTTCACGAAAGGACAAAGCACATCAATGTTCGGTATCATTTTGTGCGTGAAATTATTCCTCGTGGTGATATTTTGGTAAGCAAGATTAGTACCCATCAAAATCCTACTGATATGATGACCAAGACACTACCAAGTGCCAAGTTTGAGAATTGCTTGGACTTGATATTAGTTGTTAAGATATGCCCTTAGGGGCTTTTGTGGAAGAGGTGGAGAGTTTGTCTTTAAATAAATTTGAGTTCTAAATTAGAATTTATGTCAAGGTAGAGATTGTTAGAGTTGTGACCCAAATTTTATTGATTCGGCACAAAAAGTTTTGCAGTGCGACCCATGTTTGTGATTTTCAATGAGGTCTATGGTGGTAGCGTAGGGATTGGGACGATAAGCCCATGGACCTTTATGTTTTGGGGCCTAGGACTTATTTGTATGCATATATTATATAAGTGCATTTAGTGGGTTGTTTTGTATCCAGAAAATACTCATTCTCCATATTTTACTCCTCTCTTTTCATTATAGTGAAACATCCTCTGCCTCTGCCCATGATTTTTTTGCAAGGGTTTCCATATAAATCTGTGTTATTCTTATTTTCTTTTACTTGTGGTTTGCTTACTCTGCCCGAATTATAACAGTTTTAATTTCTTCCAACAAACAACCTATCTATTTGAAGAAATCAAATAGTACTGAAACTATTTTTATTTCTTCCAACAGATAACTCATCATTTGCAACAGATGACTCATCTATTGGAACTATTATTTTATTGTGTTGTACTTATTAGATTTATGGTTATCCTCTTTCAAATAATGCATAATCAATTATAATCTTTTTTTTTCTCGTATTTGTAGATATAATGACTCCCAAAAGAAAATAAAGTGAATCAACTTCAAATAAAGGAAAAAGCAAAGTAGTTAGATACATTCTCCACTAGATGAGCTCGATATACAAGCTATAGAAGTAGAAGTCTCTTCTCAATTAGCTCTAGATATAGTAAAAGAGAAAAAAAAGGTGGATGAGGATGAAGTAGACAGAAGTGAAAAATCTAGAAATTTAAATAAAGATAAACAAAGAAAATAGAAAAGTGAGGGAGATGAAAAAAGATGAAAAGGAAAGTGATGAAAATAAAAAGGAAGTATATGTAGATAAAGAAGGGGGTGGAGAAGATGATAAAGTAGAAAAAGATGATACAACTGATGAGGGAGAAGGAGATGAAGGAGAAGAAGAGGAAGATAAAAGTGATGAAAATGAACATGAGGAAGAGGAAAACTTCACAAGAGATATTGAATTTAGATAAAAAAAAAAGTGAAGATGATCTAAATTCTAATATCGATCCTAATAGCCCTTCCACCGAAGAGTTTGTCAAAAACTTTTGTATTGATAAGTTTACTGTGAGAATACAGTGTGATAGTACCACAGATTTAACTAGTGATTGTATGGTAAAGACAACCATG
This sequence comes from Capsicum baccatum var. pendulum, assembly GCA_030864225.1. Taxonomy (NCBI): domain Eukaryota; kingdom Viridiplantae; phylum Streptophyta; class Magnoliopsida; order Solanales; family Solanaceae; genus Capsicum; species Capsicum baccatum. The sequence goes on along the minus strand of CM061555.1, from coordinate 111,830,777 downwards.
GGAAAATCTTTTGACACCTTTAAAAAAATATTTTGAGAACAAAAATTGTATGCTTATTTCAGAAAAAACTGCTTTAGGCAATATCTTGATTTGTCGGAGGATAATAACATTTTTTTTCAAATAATCATGGTGTATGATCTTCTGAAACTTAGGTTTATGTATGAGAATAAAGATAAAATGGATGAGGTGTAAATAAATTATTGTGGCATGCCACTTTGTTTTGGTTGGAAGGAGTTTGTCATAGTTACTAGACTAAAATATTATTCTCCTTCTCAAGCTATACATATTTTAACATAAAAAAACACCCTGTACACCAAAACCAACAAATAAAGGAGCTAAAACTGTCAAAAAAAACCCAAAAGGCAAGTCAAGTGATGGTGACGACTTGGTGTCCCTTGTTGGTCCAAGCTTCAAAAACGCAAATTTGATTGAAGAGTTGAAAGGTAAGTCTTTCAAATAAGCACAAGCTGTCATTATGCTTGATTTGGTTTGTACATAATATTCTTTGGGAGAGAGACGTTAACAACAACCACTTGATTTAATAAAGCTCTCCAAAGATCTGGAGGCATTTAACAACTATCCTTGGGGTCATGAAAGCTTTAAATAACTGTCAAATATTTCTCAACTCTGGTAACGCCAAAGACAGTCAACTTAAATGGCTTTCCATGGGATTTTATGATAAATATTTTTTTTTAAGTTTTATTTATTTTTTATTGAATAATATTTTTTATTTTTTGGCATAATTTTTATAGGCTTAGGCATTTGAAGTCACTCCTCATCTTAGACAACAAATGAACGACTACCAAGAGGAAGTTTTATGTCCAAGAATTTTGCGATGATTGTTGGTAAAAAATGATTAAAAAGGTAAAATTTCTTAATCTTTTCAACCCCCTCCCTCGAGGAAGCAGTAATTCTAATTTTAATCAAGTTTTTATTTTAAGTAATGATTTAACCACCATTCTAATATATGTACTAATTCATTTTAGATTGTGCATCTGTGGCATGTCATGACTAATCGGGAGTTGAAGATATCATTTATTGTTACTTTATGATCTGTGCAAACTTTATCAGACCCTCAAGTAATTGATAAAATAAAACAAAAAGCACTTGGGGAGAGTAAGCTTATTCTTGGTGATGTTGTTGTTGATGGTGGTTCTATTAATGTCATTGATGGTACTACTGGTGGTGTTGGTGGTGCTTATTGTACTGTTATTGGTGATGGTGGTGGTGATGATATTACAGTTGGTGGAGGTAGTGTTGATGGTGTTGTTGTTGGAGTTGGTGGTATTGATAAGCTGATTGATGCTCCTCTTGCTATTTTTGAAACAAAAAATGAACAATATTATGATCATATTGATTTTGCTTATTTTGGTGGTGATTTAAGTATGCATACAACAAATTTCTCACAGAGAATGGGTAGACAATCATTCGGAGGTGTTGCCTCTTCTAGCTTATGTTCTGCATGCAAATGTCAAGAGTGCAAGGAAAAATATAATGGAGTGATTAATGCTCTTAATGCATTGACAACTATTGTAAAGGTATTGACATCTAAGAGAGGTGTCATTCAAACAAAGAAGGTTTTAAATCAATTCACTCCATTATAGGTTAAGAGGACAAAAAATAATTTTTAAGGTATTATCAAATATCAAACAAAGAAAAATTACAATTCCGCTTTCTTGCACTATTGAGCAATATACCAAGGACACAGAATATCTGCATGAGAAAAAAAAAAGATGAATATTTAAAAAATTTTGAGTGCCCAAAAGAAGGCTAAGCTAAACAAAGTGATGAAATCAAAAAGGCTCCAAAAGTCTACTCCATGCTTAAATTTTGTGCAAAAGATTTCAAAAACATGACTAGTATGGATGTTTGGTGGGTGGACAGTGTAATTTTTCTAACCTTCAATTTATATAAATTTTTAGGACTTTGAAACTTGTAAATATTTCTCATCTATTGCAATAGATTGCATATCTGTTGCAACAAATGGGATATCTATTACAACAAATTAATCATCTATTATATAACTTGCAGTAGCTAGGGCATTTGTTAACAAGTATAGATATAAGTGCGACAAATGTCCCATCTTTTGCAACAAATGGGTCATCGTTGCAATAGATGGGTCATTTGTTGCAACAAATTACCCATTTGTTGTAAAACTTGCAGTAGCTGGGGTAATCTGTTAGCAAGTACAGAGATAAGTTCAACATATGTCTAATTTGTTTCAATATATTACATATTTGTTACAACAAATGGTTCATCTATTGCAATAGATTATCGGTCTGTTGCATATTCATTACTTTTATTATACATATTTATGTAAATTCTTTTTTTGTTTTAGTATGTTGATGAAATCCTTTATCTAATGCGTGGGTACATGTCAAATACTCTAAGTATGACGATATAAAAGATAGAATCATGGATCTAAACTTCTACAGTAACTTCCTGCAGAGATACAATGAGTTGATCGAGGAAGCAAGAAGCAGAGGTAGAAATCCACTTGATCAATTACTTGCTGAATTCAAATGGGATGATAATGGGCTCAATTACTGTTGAGGTAAGAGATCCTACCCAGGTGTCTTATCTTTGATAGGTGCTCAAAGAATTTTGGTTGTAATAAACCTTGATAAAATACACTTTGTGACTCTTGAGATAATCATCGAGGAAGGAGTCATGAATGTTAATGATGAAAATATTAAAGTCTTTGAAGAAGAGGTTTTCTTGTGTCTAATAGAATGTTTATTGGAGTTTTTTCCGAAATTTTTTAGCAAAGTGACATGCTTGATCACTTGCCAGAAAAATTGCTCAATGAAAAATGGGATTTTAATGGGAGAATATCAAATCTTGTCAAAAATTAAACTAGTAATGCATGCACATCATATTCACTTGCCTTCATAGAGCATTTGATAACCGGACCAATTTGACAACTCTGGACACTTTAATGTGTGACAATTCTGTTAAAATAATATAAGTTTTATTGGTTGTTGGTGTGGTATACAAAGGTTTAGATCCTAAGTCAAATAATTTATAATTTGTGATGACTTTTATTTTTATGCAATTATGGATTCTGACAACATAGCAATTTTTATATTTCATGTTTTTGTTAAATTATGATGACTTGGATTTATTTTTTGTCATGAATTTATTTTAATTGACGTCCAACAATTTTTTCATAAATTTTATTTTATCCTTAGATTTAAAATATGTTACATTATTGCTAAAAATGAATTACTAAGTTCAAATATTGTAACATATGCATTATTTGTTGGGACAAATAACTCATTTATTAAAAATAATCAAACAGATACAAATATCTGTCACAAGAAATGACCTACCTATTGTAACAGATTACTCATCTTTGAAAATAATCAATCAGATATAAGCATTTATTGCAATGCAATAGATGACTCATCTGTTAGAAATAATCAAACAAATGTAGACATTTATTACAATAGATGCATTATTTATTGCAACAGATAACTCACGTGTTGAAAATAGTTAAACATCTATAGACAACTATTGACACAAATGACTAACCTATAGGAATAGATGACCCATATGTTAAAAATTATCAAACAGATATAGGCATCTGTTACAACAGATAACTCACCTGTTGAAAATTATCAAATAAATATAGGTATCTGTTACAATAGATGACTAACCTATTGCAATAAATGAATCATATATTGGAAATTATCAAACAGATATAGACACATGTTTCAATAGATGAATAACTTGTTGCAACATATGACCCATCTGTTTGAAATTATCAAACAGATATAGACATCTGTTGCAACAGATTATAATATGTTGCAATAAGTTATACACTTAGTTGATAATGTAATTACTATGTAATTTATTAAGATTTTAATTGAACATAAAACTTGAAAGTTAATTATAGTTAAATCAATTTGCTTATTACTAATCATGATTTAATATGAAGTATTTTACATCAAATTAGTCATTTGATCACTCTATTTAGGAAGAATAAACTTAGTTAATCATGTAATTACTATGTAATTCATTGGGGTTGTAGTTGAACTTATAAACTGAAAGAAAATTATAGTTAAATCTATTTGTTTATTACTAATCATGGTTTAATATGAAGTACTTCTCAAAAATTAGTCAATTGATCACTCTATTTATGAAAAAACCACTTAGTTGATCATGTAATTATTATGTAATTTATTGAGATTGTAATTGAACTTAAAAATTGAAAGCTAATTATAGTTAAAATAAATTTGTTTATTACTAATTATGATTTAATATAAATCATTTCACATTAAATTAGTCAATTTATCACTCTATTAGGACTAATACACTTAGTTGATCATGTAATTACTATGTAATTCATTAAGATTGTAATTGAACTTATAAACTGAAGCTAATTATAGTTAAATCAATTTATTTATTAGTAATCATAGTAATATGAATCATTTCACATCAAATTAGTCAAACAGATAGAGACATATGTTGCAACAGATTACTAACTTGTTGCAACATATCACTCATCTGTTGAAAATTATCAAATAGATATAGGCATGAGTTGCAACAGTTAACTAACATATTGCAATAAATGACTCATTTGTTGGAAAATATCAAACAAATATAGACATATGTTGCAACAAATTACTAACTTGTTGCAACAAATGACTCTTATGTTGAAAATTATCAAACAAATTTAGAAATTTAAATGTTTGTTGCAACAGGTTATAATCTGTTATAATATGTTATAAACTTAGTTGATCATGTAATTACTATGTAATTCATTGAGATTGTATTTGAACTTATAAATTGAAAACTAAATATAGTTAAATCAATTTGTTTATTACTAATTATGGTCTAGTATGAAGCTTTTCACATCAAATTAGTCAATTGAGCAATCTATTTTAAACGAATGCACTTAGTTGATCATGTAATTACTATGCAAGTCATTGTAATTGTAATTAAACTTATAAATTAAAAGCTAATTATAGTTAAATTAATTTATGTATTACTAATCATGATTTAATATGTAGCATTTTACATCAAATTAGTTAGTTGATTACTTTGTTTAGGATGAATACACTTAATTGATTATGTAATTACTTTGTAATTCATTGAGATTGTAATTGAACTTATAAATTTAAAACTAATAATAGTTAAATCAATTTATTTTTTTACTAATCATTATTTAATATGAAATATTTCACATCAAATTGGTCAATTCATCAATCTATTTAGGACGAATACACTTAGTTGATCATGTAATTACTATGTAATTCATTGTGATTGTAATTAAACTTATAAATTGAAAGCTAATTATAGATAAATTTCACTACTTATTAATAATCACGGTTTAATTTGAAACATTTCATATCAAATTAGTCAAACATATATAGATATCTATTGTAATTAATGAATGACCTACTGCAACAACAGACTCATCTATTAGAAATTATCAAACAGATATAGACATCTACTGCAGTAGATGAATCTTTTGTTGGAAGGAATCTAAAAATGTGGTTTGATTTCTCATATAGATGGGTTATCTATTGGAAGAAATATAAATAGGTCTTGCTAGTGGTTTGATTTCTTCCAACAGATTTGATTTCTTCCAACAGATGACTCCTCTGTTGCAACAAATAGGTCTCTATTGGAAGCAATCTAAACAGGACTTACTAGTGGTTTGATTTCTTCCAACATATGACTCATCTGTTTCAACAAATAGGTCATCTGTTGGAAGAAATCTAAACAGGTCTTATTCCAATAGATGATCCATATGTTGCAACAGATGGGTCATTTGTTGAAGAAATCCAAACAGATCTTGCTAGTAGTTTGATTTCTTCTAGCGGATGACTCATCTGTTGTAATAGATAAGTCATCTACTGAAAATATTTTTGCAATGTATTGTATTTATTAAATTTTTTGTTACCTTTTTTCAATGATGCACAAATTAATTGTAAAAATAACATACATTACTAATTAAAAATAGTTAAAATTATCAAGTTTATAACTAAATGAACAACAAGACTATTTACTATTACAATAATTATGGAGCATTTTGATCTAGACGTGTAGTTTTTTTTAGGCGAACCATCTTACATATGGAGTATTTATTTTTTTCTTAGTGAAAATGATTCCCTAACTCCACGATTCCTCTCCATTCTCCTTTTTCTCGGTTTGCTTGGGTCAACATAGGAAGGATGTATTTCACTCCCCATAATCTCCACAAGAACAATCCAAGAATCTTCAGAAGGCATCGAATTAATATCATCACAATATGCAATTACACTCTTTGTTCTATTTTATGCGTTGTCATTTTCTTTTTGATCCATCCTAAAAGGAATGTCATCCTTCCTTATTTGACAACTATTTAATGGCATCATCCCCATATCATTATTGGATCCCACTTAATAAGAAAAGATACTAAAACGTAAATATAAATTGACTTTAAGAGGGGAAATTTTGTAAACTCTAAAAATTCATCATTTATTTCTTAAACTCGTGTCGGTGAAATGACGACACATAAAATGGGACGGAGGGATTATATATTTTTTTCATCGAATAATATGGAAATGAGTACTCATAAATCTAGTTTTCAAATTATGCACCATATTGGGCTCGAAGCGCTGCCATAGCATGTGGACAAGGTATTTTGTTGAAGTTAAAAACTCTACATGTACAAGTTTTTCCTTGAAGATCGACCATGGCAACATCACCATGACCGATGATACTGAACTTGTATGTAATTGGCTATTTGATAGGCCAATAGCTTATTCCTCAAATTAATATACTTTGATATTTTTTTTTCATGGCAACATTATCATAACAATCAACACCAATTATTATTGAATCCTCTATTAATGGTACCTAAAGAAATTTGTTTAAAATATTAATAATGATAGTATAGTAAAGTTGAGTGGCTATGTACAAAAATAAAATTACATGCACTTTTGTTGTTCCAACAAATAAGCATCTATGGCAACAGATGACTTATCTACTGCAACAGGTGACCTATCCATTAAGTGCATGTTTAGAACTAGTAATTCAATCTAATAGGTAAGTCATTTGCTGCAATAGATGACTCCTATGTTGCAACAGATAATGTGGCGACGAATGACTTACCTATTGGATTGAGCTGATGTATCATGAATCGAACAAGTAGGTCATCTACTTCAACAACTAAGTCATCTTTCGTAATGGATGACTTATCTATTGCAATAGATGAGTTACCTGTTGGAAATACTTTACCAGTACTGGAAACAAACAAACAACTATTGTATTCATATACAACATGTTGGATACGCTACTGAAAATTATTGAAAAAGCAGCAGATATACTCAAATGAGAAATTGAACAAAAAATCATTATTCTTACTTATCAAAATCACCTATAAGTAATGCCCACTGATACATATAAAATATGATCCAAAAATTTGGTCTAATAACAGTAGTAGGAGCAGCAACAACACTAACAACATAACGACAAGCAGCAGCACCAATAGAAGAGGTGATAGTGATGATGATGAAAAAGAAAAAGAAACAGCAACAACAACAATGGAAGAAAAAAAAAAGCAAAGAGAGAAAAAAGGGATAAGAAACGTCGTTTTTCCCTCTTCTTTTTTAGTTTTAGGATTTTATATAGATTGGCTAAAGTGTAAGTCTTAAAACTGAAAGTATGAAAATTATTTCCTTAATCCTTAATCTAAAAATAGTCACTCACACTCAATAATTAAGACTTGAGTTACCTCCTCTCAATTTTAATTTTTTTTTGGTCATCGTTAATTCAAAGCCATTTGTAGGGGGGTGCGGTCATCTTAGATTTTGTTTTAATAAATTATTCTTTTTGTGGGATGTATTCATTAAATTATTTAGTTTATTATTTTATCCTGTAGTAACTGTTGTGTTACAAATTTCTGCATAATAAGTTATTCTTTCTGTACTGTAGTGTATATCTAATTCTAAATTTTCTATGTCATTTATTATCTTGTTTTGTTCTTCTCGTAGTGAGTTTTTTATATTATATAAACTGTTACATGTACTTTTTTCTAAATTTTCTAAGGTTTTTTCTATCCAAATTAACTTTTCTTTTAGATCTTCCATTATTTTTCTAATATGGTTTCTATAATTAATTTCGTTATTTAGATTATCTTGGTTTTCTCTAGTTTTTCTAATATATTCTAACATCCACAATCTTGATCTGAATAATATCCTTCTGGGTATATGTCTTCGTATATCTGTTCTAAGGCATTTATCATTTCTATTTCGTAGTTTATTACTTCTTCTAATATCATTTTCTTAATATCTATTATTTCTATATCTTTAAGTATATATAAGATTAAAACTCTAAGGTAGTCTAAATGAGCTATTTTCTAAAATTGATATTTTATAGTTATTTGTTTTAGACTTAGTAGTTTTTGCATATTTATATTAAGAGATTTTATATATTTTTTATTTTCCATGTATCTTACTATATTTATTTTTATCTGTTTTTCTATTAACTGTATATTTCGCATATCTTTAAAATTTCTACGTGATCCTAACATAATAAATATTTATAAGAGTAGTTAGGTATGTGTGGTATATAACTTATTCTATCCGTATAATTTTCTCCATATGCTTTTTCTAATATAATTTTTCTTATATCTGCAACATCTATATCTCTAAGTACATACAAAATAAGTATCTTGAATTTATCTACCATGACATCAAATATATTATCATTCATTATCATAAAATTGCTTTTTTCAAAATATTCCCTTCAACCATGTACATCATAAAATATAGTCATCTCAGATTACTATATACTAGATTATTCTTAAATAACATGTTCTTCGGTCACTATTAGCATGGTAATTCAGATACTTTTTCCCTTAAACAGCGCCTCGACTTTGGTTACTCCCCGCCACGGCTTCTTGCCTCATTGGTTTCACCTTTAGGATGGCATAGTCCTTAGGGATTTTTCTCCGTTTCCACTTTGCTAATAAACTTCTTAACATATTATTTTTCAAATAATTCTACTATAAACTAACTAATATGAATTTATTTTATCATATCATGATTGTTGGGAATTATGAATTTAGCTATTCATGATCATAAATAGATATACCTGTTCCGGTAGCTTTGATATTTCTGAGGTTTGTTGCTCCATAGCTTTTTCCATTGCAGTGTATATATTTAATTAACTGGGCTAAATATTTTTGAACGGAATGGAGAGAGGTTTTTTGGCTAATGTAAGAAGGCTTGCCCTCTGCAATGCCTTCCTTCTCTTATTTATAGAATGAAAGTATACAAAAATTTTTACATCCGTCTAAAAACTATTCAATAAAATACTAAAAAACTAAAAAGACTTAAAAGTCTTTTCTCCTACCTACCTATAAGACTTTCAAACTTTACATTAACTTCTCATTAAATGCTACTAACTAATGGCAACTTTACGTAAACAACTTTGTACAAATAAGTCTTCCATCTATTTTTTCATATCTGTTGTATCTCCATTATTGCTCTGGTCTTATCTTTCTAGCTGTCGTCTTTATCTTCTTTTATTCTAGCTGCACTGCTGGGACGTCATTATCTCCTCCATTACATTTTGAACATTTGTGGTCTGGGTATTTGTGTCCAATAGTCTTGCAATATCTGGTCAATAATTCTTCTGAAATAAATTTTTCTTTGATAGCTCTGGCGATAGGTTCTGTTTCTGGTTTAAGCAACGTGATAATCCATTGCCTAATAGTTTCCATATCTGTTTCTCGTAACTCTTTTGAATTTGAATATATTAATACATGATTTCTTGAATAGTAGCTCCATATAGGATTTTGGTTGCAATATGTATTTGCTAGCTCTTGTAAAATTGTAGATAGTCCGATAATTCTTTTGTTCGCATAAAATTTTGGTATCTCGATTCTAGGTATCTCCGGCTGTGAACCAATATCTTGTGGTATAATCATATCTCGTGTCATTCCTATCTTTACAACTTGTATAGGTTTTTTAACTTCATCAAATAATATCTCTGCTGGTGCCGTGTAAATTTTTATAAAAAATAAAGTACCTTTGGTTATTCTTTTAAAAGTGGTAAATGTTACGTATATTTCTGGTATAGTGGATATCTCAGTTCCGTCCGTGGTATATACGGTACTAAGTAATCCATATTCGTAGCAAGTTTTAACTAAGCTTGGTTTGGTTTTAGGTAAGGCAATTAGCTTATTGTATCCGGTCAATTTCTTGGTTATATAGTTTGTATCTGGTTCTTGAATATCTGTAGCTTTGGGGTTGCTATTTAAGAAAGTTTGTACGTTGTAGATATTTTCTATATATGTACGGGCTGTGTAGTTATATGTCTTTTTGTCTTGGTTTAGGCTATCTCGGTATGTGGTAACTTGTGGGGGTATAAACATGGGGTCTTTTGATGTATTTGGTGTATATGATTTGTCAAATAGCTTATTTAGGTTCATATTTTTTCTAACTCCTTTGCTTGTACCTGCAGAAGTAGATTGATAAACGTTGTTGGTTTTATGGAGTATCCCAACGTCTCCGTCTAGCTCTGGAATTTTATTGTCTTCCGATCGACATAGCTCTGCGCATTGCTGAGTTAGCTGATTCATAGCTATAGACTTCAGTTTATCTTCATTAGTCTTTAGCTTTAGCGTTTCTATCTCAGTAACCATCTTTACTAACTCAGTACCCATACTGTCCACTTTCAATGAAAGCGTAGTCAGGGCGTTGAGTATCTTTTCATGTATTTTTTCTTCTATCATTTCAGTTTGTGTAGCTTTGTCTTGATATGTAATCTGCAATAACATTTTTGTTAGTACTGATTACTTCTATTATAAATGTAAAATTTAATATGTTTAAAACTAGTCTCCGAATCCCTTTTGTTGTAACTGAATTTTGTATTTTCTTGGTTAGCCACCAGCGTACCTGTGTATTATCTGTTCGCACAATAAATTTGTTATATACAATATATGGCTCAAATGCTAACAAACATTTATATAATGAACATAATTCTATTCTATTTATTTTCCATTTTATTTCTGTCTCGTTGAACATACCTGAGTAGTATCTACAATGGTGTTCTATTTTTTCTGCTTCATATCTATATTTAAGTACTCCTCCGTAACTATATTCACTGGCATTTGCTTCTACTATGTATATAAATTTTTTATTTTCATTCGGAAATTGTAATTTTGGTAATTCCTTGCAAAGTAATTTTATTTTTTGAACTTGTTTTTTATCTTCTTCATCATAGTTATATTCTATATCTTTTTTTTAATTTTTTCTGTAGTGGTTTTAGGTTTTCTGCTAATTTTGGAATATATTCTCTTACTTGGTTTACTAATCCTAAAAATGATTGTAATTTCTTTTTTGTATCTAATTCTTCTTTCGAATTTATTATTTTTTGTACTATATGTTGTTGCATTTTTACTCCACTTTTATCTATTTGTATTCCTAAAAATTCTATCTGATTTTTCATAATTTCGGCTTTATTTTCACTTAGACTTATTCCTGATTTTTCTATTATATCCGTAAATTGTTCTAATAACTTTATATGTTCTTCTTTAGTTTTTGTATATAATAATATATCATCTATGTATACTATGCAATTAGTTAATTGTTTAAAATAATTATCCATAAAATGTTGATATCTACCTGGTGCATTTTTATATCCAAATGGTAATACATTCCACTCATAAAATCTTTGTGGTACCGTAAATGCGGTTAATTCTTTAGACTCTTCTTCTAACTTTAGATGGTAAAATCCTGATTTTACAATCAAATTTGCTAAAATAATTATATCCTTGGATTTGTCTTATTTTTAATATCTTATTTGGTATCGGATAATTATATGTTATAGTTTTTGCATTTAAATTTCTATAATCAATAATCATCCTACTTTTTCCTCTTTTTTGTTCACTATGTTTATTTACTATAAATGCTGGACTATTATGTTTACTATTACTTTTTTGTATATATTGTTTTTCTAATAATTCATCTATACGCATTTTAAATTCTTTTAACTCGTCAAAATTATATGTTAATGGTTTTTGGGTTATTATACTATTTTTGTCTATTAATTCAATTTTTATGGTAGTTTTATGTTTTTCCCATCCTTTTAACGGATCTTCACTATATAATTGTTCTAATTTTTTCTTAACTATTTCTATCTTATTTATTGAAAATATAGTTATTTCCGTTTTATTTATCGAAAATACTACTAATTCTATTGTATCTTCAGTGTTTTTTATATTTTCTAACTTTTGTGTAATTTTTTCACTTCCTTTTATCCAATCAGTTTTCTTTCTTATTTTATTATTAACTCTTTTTGCTCTTACTTTTTGTTTACATGGTGTTGTGAACCACCAATCGTTTCTAGTTATTATATGTGGGTATAGTTTATCTAAAAATGACATTCCTAAAAGTATATCTTTTGACGTTAGTTCATCATTATAAATTTCTTCTATTGTCAATATCTTATCCCATATTTGTGCTTTTACATTCCTAGCTTTATAGGTAATTAAGCTTCCTTCATTATTAAATCCTTTAACTATTATTGGTATTTTTAATTTGTCCTATTTACTTTCTGGTAAGCAATTATATCTACATAAATTAGCTTCTGCTCCTGTATCTATCATAGGCGTATAATATCTACTGTAATATCCTTCCACTACTATCTTCATTAATACATATATTTTCATTTTATGTTAAGGCTCTTTTTAAGAATAATCTTTCTCTATTATATGTTATGGCTAATTGTGTATGTTCTATATTGTATGGTTTTACTTGTTCTAACCATTTTATTCCTAATATTATATCTGCTTTTTGCATTTCTTCTTTTACTTTAAATTTTATTTTTATTTTTCTAATTCCTCCTATTATTATTTCTTTTTATGCTATATCTTTACTATTTATTAAACTTCTCGGTAGATCTGGGCATATATCATTATCAGTTTTTATTTCTTCATTTTTTACTAAACATTTTGCTATATAATTTTCTTCTTGTCCTGTGTTTAATAGTATTAAATATTCTTTTTCATTTATTTTTCCTGTTATGTAATATTGATTTAGATTACTTATTGAATTTGTTTCATAACTCGTTCTTTTTGATGAGGTTGATGATTCTGATTTTTCATTAGCTATTCTTTTTGTTGTACTTATTCTATCATTTACTATTTCTAAATTTTCTTCTATATCTATGTCTCTATAGCTATAATCATTATAATCTATTGTTTTTACAATTTGTTCAAATGGGCTCTCTATTTGTATTTTGTTAATTTTATTTTTCCCTGTTATTTTATGTTTTGTTATTAATACATTTAAATTTTTACATCTTGCTGTAAATATTTTACTTCCTGGGGTTAATTCTATACCTGATATCTTCCAATATAATACTAGTAATTTATCTATATTTCTATCTGTTACTGCTACTGAATAATTTGCACTTATTATAAATTTAAATTTTTGGTATATTAAGTTTCCTTTTACGGCAGTTATTATACTTTTTTCTATAGGTTTTATAATTCTATCATCTGCTAAATATAATTCTATCGGTGTATCTATTCCTTCTCTAAAACATGCTTTTATTAATATTTCTGTACCTCCGAGGTGTACGTATTTTATTGGATCTCCTTTACTTTTTATATCATTTATTTCTTTATTAATTATTCTTTTTGTTACAAGTGGTATACTAGCTTTTCCTTTTGCATATCTACAGTCTATTACATGTTCTTTTTGACATACTACATAATATTCATCTTTTTTCCTACTAAAAATATTTTTTATTGTTGGCATTTTAAATATTTTTTCTACACTTAAATCTAACTCTTTTTCTTTTATTTCATCAAATATATTACTGTCAAATATTATTTTTTGTTCTGTTCCTTCGTCATTTAAATATTCTTCCTTTGTTATTATTTTTATATCTTCTTCAGTCATTCGATTCATCTATTTCACTATCTGTTTCAGTATCTGTTTCGTTTTCTGAAATTTCATATATACTATCTTCACTTTCTAATTCATAATCTATATAATCTATTTGCATATATTCTGTATTTTCTATTTTTATTTTGGATATTTGTTTATTTTTTGGATTTTTGGGTAATTTACAATCTCTAGCTAAATGTCCTAACTTTCTACAATTATAACATGTACATTCTTTTATAGATTTTTTCTTTCTATATGGTCTTTTATTTTTATAATTTTTTACATAATATCTTTTTCTTGGTTTCTTATATTTATATTTTGATTTTTTATATTTCTTATGTCTTTTTCTTTTCTTATAATATCTTTCTTCGCATCCAAATTGGGGTGCTATTTTATTTTTGCAACATGCTAAATTTCTTATTAATGTTTTTTCCATTTTTAATTCTTCTCTATATTTTTCACATAAGTTTCTATACCATTGTTGTACAAGTTTTATTCTAGCTCCTAACGTATCTACTACTTTTGCTTCTTCCCAACTTTTTATTATTTTTGAACTAAATGGTTCGGGTAATTTATTAAAATATAATTTTCTTATTTCTTTACTCTCTTTTATACTATATGCTCCTTTATAATAATATTGTTTAAATGCGCAAGTATATTCATCTATATAACACATATTACATATTGTTAATTTTATCATTAAATTCCTATTTGTATCTTTTTCTTCATCTTGTTCTTCTTCTAATGTTGTCATACTACCAAATTCATCTTTTATAGCTGTTTCATATTTTTTTCAATAATTCTATAGGTGTTAATTTAGTTGTTGTTGATGATGTTCCTTCCATAGGTTTATTAGTTCTTAATACTTTTTTACTATTTTCAGTTAAATTTGTAAACCATAATTTTACTGATCCTATTAGTGTTTTTTCTATATATTCTGGTGCATCTGTTATGTTTATATTATTATCTAATAATTGTTTTGTCATATATCCTATCCATAATTGTATTGTTTTTTCTGTATCTATTACACAGTCTAGATCTAAAAAGTTATAATTTTTATTAACTATCTGTTTTGGTGTCCATTTGTCATATTCATTATATCTTTTAAATTTATTTTTATAATATATAGGTTTTCTTATTTCTGTTGTTTTGGGTATTAGATTTTCATCTTCTTTTTTATCAAGAGTATTTATTTCTGTATTGGTATTTTCGTCATTAATTATTTCTTGTTTTTCGTTAATTTCTAAATCTTTTATATTTGTTAATATTTCCGTATATGTTTCACTATCTTCTGAATCATAATTATCTGTCTCTTCTACCTCTATATTATTTATTTCTAATTTTTCTTTAAATTGATTTATCTCGTTTATTAATTTTTGTTCTTTATCTTTTTCTTCTTTTTCTTTTTGTCTTTGTTCGTATAAATCTTTTAACATTTGTAGTTCTTTTTCTAATTCAGCAATTCTACTATTTTTAGTTTCTTCTATTTTTCGTATTTCTTCTGTAGTTTGTTGTTTAATTTTTTTTATTTCCTTTTTTCTATCTATTTCTTCATTTTCTTTTTCTATTCTTATCATTGCTGTTAGTTTATCTTCTAATTTTAATTCTTCTTTTTCTAACATTAAATATAAATGTTCTCCTATTTTCTTGTATCTTCTTCCTAGATTCGAAAATACTATTTTTATTTTTGATCCTTCGTGATTTTCGTATATTTTTTCATCTATTATAAATTCTTCTTTATTCATTTTATTGTGAATAGTTCATGTTGATATATATATTCTAAACTATCTATTTGGGACTCTAATTTTGATATTTCATCTTTTTGTATATTTATTGAATTTTTACTAACTCCGACAAATATATTATAATGTAGTCTTTCTTTTCTGATTTTTAATTCTTTACGTTTTTCAGAGATAAATTGTTTTAATTCTTTGTATTTTTGCTCTCTATTCATTTTAATTATATTTATAATATCTTGGTGGATATCTAAATCTAATTTTATCATAATTAGGTGGTATGTGTCTCATTCTTCTAGATTTTAAATGAATTATTAATTTTGCATTTTATAGCCTTGACCTCAAAAGAGAAATAACGAGAAAATGATAAATTATTTATTTTAGCTAATTGCATATAAACTGATAGTAGTTAACTAAAACACTGTATTAGTATATGCAATTGATAATCTTACTTTAAGGTATTCTTATCCACAGACAATTTGACCGCTTCAATCATTCTTTTTTAATCTTAAATATGTAAAACATAATTGTCATATTCAAGAAATTATGTCCAGAACACACCACTAAAGCTGCTAGGCATGCCAGCTTGTGTCTGAGAAACATGAGTTTCGCAGGGCACTGAAGCGGGAAACACCGGAGCACGTGGACCATCATGTCCTAAGACATCTGTGCCACGAGCTATCTCAGCATCGTGATGTCTTCCAAGCTAAAGCTGCTGATCAACATACCTCCAAGGCTCTAGCACAACAGCAGCATCCGATGCAGACATACCAATAGAAGCTCCTGCAGATCCTTCCACACTACTTGATGGCAGCATATTTCTTAGGGTTGCAACAAGTTCAGGGGTTAAAAGAGCCCTTGCTTGGGCTATCTGATTATCGTTAATCATTGAAACCCTTTCAACGGATGGCATTGCACCATATGCAGCTTGATAGGATGTTATCTACGGTGCTTTGACATACTGAGGTTGATTAGTCTCGGGTGGCAAGGAAGTGCCACTAGGTGTATGGTGTGCATACTTTAAAATCACACCATAAATACGTGTCAGACTATCAACTTTCAGAACCTTCTTAAGGAAGTCAGAAGGTGGAACCAAGAACAAGGTGGTTCCATCAGCAAATTCTGCAACCAAAGCACGATTATTTGAAGTAAGGTACTTCAGAAACTCCGTATATGAGGCAAAATCCTCTTCAGTATGTGGCGAGTGTTTCCTACTACTTATGGGTGCCGTATTTACTTTATGAAATCCTATTCTGTGCGTTACTTTATATTTGTGTGGTGTCTCGTGTCTTGAGCCGGGGGTCTATCGGAAACAGCCTTTCTACTTCTTCAGAGGTAAAGGTATGGACTGCGTACATCTTACCCCCGACCCCACTAGGTGGGAATACACTGAGTTTGTTGTTGTTGTTGTTGTATGTATGTATGTATGTACACACACTACTGACATCAACAAGATAAGAAATCTGTTAAATCATAGAGGCAATTCAAAAAACTGGTACCTCCTTCAAGAAGCAACAAGGAAAGGACAAACTGTACTTACATCTTACGTTCTATACTTTCTCCTTTTGGAATACGAGCCTGGCACACAGGTACTCCACGCGTGGCGATAAAGCCTTTCCATAAAATCTCATCACTGTTATTTTCTTGACAGACTGCAGCAGGAGCTGAAGGAACATTTCTACCAGGAATGGGATGATACTCCAAGAAATCTCTGTCAAATTCAAGACTATTGCTTGAATATTCAATTGTGATTCTGCGATCATTGAAAAGCTTGCCCTGCAGATTCTCTTTAGCACACTGGGCTTCCTCCACACTTATAAACAGAACCAATGAAAAATTCCAATCATAAAATGTTTTTATTTTATAAATCTCACCAAACAGAATCATAGTATTCTATAGCATATTTTCATCAACATAGACAGAGGATGGATAACTTATACACAAAACTTTACTTGCTTGTCCATCTACTCTTTGTCCCATTGGCAACTGAAATGGGTGCACAAAAGAAGAATAGACTGAACATTAGGACTAACAAACATGCTTACTTTATTCAAACAGTAGGACAGATGACAATCCAGAGGAAAAAATAGCGCAAAACAACTTTTAAGAAAAAAACAATTGGACATCTTTCAAAGACAAAGGAGCCTTACATGTTGCCTTGTGAAGCCAACATCATATGTTGGATCAGAATAGCTCCTGACGAAATCTTGAGGGCCAGGATGACCAATGCTCCTATTGGATACTGTCCATCCCTAATTTCCTTAAACTCTTGTCCTTGCTCCTGAAAGATTTAAGACAACATACATATTCACAAATCAACGAGAAGATTACAGGGTCAACCGAAAGTTGTGTTAGCAAGAAACGATCAATCAATCTACTACGCTTAAACCCAATCCAGTTGGTTCCGGCTATATGAGTCTTTTACATCCTCTTTTTCAAACAAATGAACACATGTTTGAAGTACTAGACAGTCAATGTTAAGCTAATTAGATAGTTGACATGATTTTATGTTTTTACCAGTTCTAATGCATTAAGGTCAATATAAGGAGGTATTTGCTAGAATAAAACTGTATAAAATATTATAGGCATGGTATATTCATTGCATTGATAAGTGAAAATTTCATTTATACCGACCTGTATTGTACTTTCTTGAATTAAAGATCGGTACTTTTCGAGAAAACACATTCGTTTGTAGAAGGTTCATCCATTTACTAAACTTTTAACAGGTAATAAATGTTTGCCAAAATAAAACTGTATAAAGTATTATAGGCAATTTGAGATTTTGTATGTCCATATGCCTAAGCAACTCTTTTACTCCCTCCGCCCCATTTTATATATCGTTATTTTTTTATCCTTCTAAAAAATAATTTAGGATTTCTAAATTTAGTACATATAGTTCATATTAGTGAAAAGAGTATATATGCACCTTTTGTTTGCCATTGAGAGTACATATGTTCCACATTATTAAAGAGAGGTATATTTTTTCTAAATTTCAAAGTTGAAAGGTATATTTGCTCCCTTTCTCTTATGAAAAAACACTCATCAATCCTCAAGGATATTCACATGTTATATACTATATACTAATAGGGTATCATAACGGTGGAGAACGTAGGATTTCCGTTTAGGGGTTCGAAAAAAAAGTAAGCATGTTTATAGTGTTGGCAAATTAGAGGATCGTATTTTGTATGAACTTATCGGATCATATGTGAGCAAGCTAAAATTCAATATTTTTTAATTTATTAAAAAGTTTATTAAATATATAATAATATTTGTTTTGAAATCAATTTATTGATGTAATTACTATTGTATATTAATTTAATATTTTGTAGAAATTCATAAATTAGTAGGTGATGTCAATATGGGGTGGTAGATATACAACTTTCTTGAAGCAAAAATGAAGAAAAATAAATTCATCTACCATGTTTCAATCTCAGATCTTATGGGGAAATTTGACTCCCCTTAACTGTTGCACTACTCATTGCTATTGTATTGAGGGTGTTCAATATTTATTATATATACATAAACTATAAATTCAACCTTATATACACAATACAATTTTTTGAGAGAGGGGGGTTCAGGTGAATTCCCTCGACTCTATGTGGGTCCGTCTCTATATCATAGAGGACTGGCCGTTCATTCCTTCAAGATATGCATATATATACCTATACATATCATATTTCGAAAGAATATCATAAGGGACATGTTCATTTTGATATTTTAAGTTACATTTCTTTTAGCAAGTAACATATGAAAATAGTCATATTTTAGATATATGGTTTGTTTGCGTTTGGAATATTTTTAAAGAATATGTTTCTATTAACTTAGACTTCAATAAATGAAAAGGGCTAAAACTATTCCTAAACTACTTGAAATGAAGCAAAAATATTTCTATTTATTTTTTGACTCAAATATATCCCTCCATTTATTTTTTAACTCATAAATATCCCTCTCTAATAGAATGCCACCAGGTTGCTCACGTGGATACAAAAGATCACATGACAAGTCCACCTTAATGGCCTTATTTAATATCCATCAGTCCATTTTGGTCTGCAAAAATCCAACTCATTCAAATTAAAGGGTAAAATAGATCCACCCTTTAATTGACATAAACTCTTCCAAACCAAATCTACTGACTGCGACTAGAAGAATTGGGTTTTAAAGAATGGTTCTTTTATTCTGATTTTGTTGGGAGTTTTGGGTGTTGGTGGAATTTTCATTTTATTTCTTAGTATTTTAATGTAATTTGCCTATTATTTCCTGTGGATGGTTTGTCTAATTACTTCTTTATGCTAACTATCTGTTCTTGCTTTTTACCTTAGTGAAAAGTCAGGTGAACAACCTAGTTGTGAGAAAATCTTGTCACAACAAGGATAATGGAATTTTTCTGCTAATTGATTCTTTACATTCTTGGTGAAAAACTAAAATTGTAGAATTTTAGATTTTGTACGACTGCTTTATTCATCTCATAAAAGAGGTATATATATATATATACCTCTTTACATAATAGTCCTAATGTCAACACTCTCCCTCAAGGCGGTGTACAAATGTTTATCATGCCCAATTTGCCAATCATATCATGAAAGACCTTCCCTGATACAATCTTAGTGAGTACATCTGTTAGATGAATTTCAAACTTGACAAATGCAAAACTCAGAATCTTTTGATCTAGTTTCTCCTTAATGAAGTGTCGATAAATTTCAGCATGCTTAGTGCGATCATGTTGAATAAGGTTACGGCCTTATTATTATAGTACAAGTTCATAGTTCCTATGTATTCAACTTCAAGATCCTTCAGAGGGTATTTAATATATAATAACTCACAGAGGCTATTGGTCTTCCCTCAAAATTCTACTTCTGTAGCAGACCTCGGACAACCTTTTGTTTCTTCTTCTCCACATGACAAGATTGTCTTAGACAAAAGTGAGATACCAAGTTATTGATGTTTTTTTCAACTAATCTCTTACCCAGTATGAATCTATATAGCCTTCGATGATAGTTTTCTCGTTCTCCGAGAAAAAAAGCCCTTTTCCTAGAGCTCTTTTCAAGTATCGAAAAATTCTATAGACAACTTTCATATAATCTTCTGTTGGGTTCTGTATGAACTAAATTACATCATATATAATGTCTGGCCTTGTATGAGTCAAATAGATTAACTTCCCTACTAGATGTTGATATCTGCCTACATCTCTTATTTTCTGTGCCTAAGAGTTCTCGAGTCTGTAGATTGTCTCCATAGGTGTTTCAATTGTCTTGCACACTAGCATTCATGTCTCCATCAACAAGTCCAGTGCATATTTTCTTAGAGAATGAAAAATTTCCTATCTCAACCTTGATACTTTAATACCTAGGGAATATCATAACTGTCCTAGGTCTTTCATTTCAAATGTTTGATGGCAAAAACTTTTGAATTTGATCTATTTCATCAGAATCATTTCTTGTAAGGACCATATATCAACATACACAATTAATGTTGTTACATTCCCTTTGTTGTGTTTTATAAAGAGAGTGTGATAATAGTTACTCTATTTATAACACACTTATCTTAGTGCAGATATAAGACGTCCTAATCATGCCCTTGATGATTGTTTTAACCGGTATAATGCATCTCTTAATCTGCATATCTTATTTCTATAAGTGTGATCTTGCATAGTTTCGGGTGGTAGCTTCATATAAAATTCTTTCTCTAAGTCACCATTTAAGAATGCATTTTTTACGTTAAATTAGTGCAACGGCCAATCTCTATTTGTTGAACCTGATATGAGATACGAATAGTATTGAGTTTAGTCACAGGTGCAAATATTTCTTGATAGTCCACTCCGTACTTTTGTATGTCCTTTTAATACCAACCTCGCCTTATAATTATAACATTTCCATCTACTTTAAGCTTTACAGTATTATAACACCCCGAGTCTGTACCCCGGATGCTACACGGTGCTTGTAATCTCGAGAGACCATAAGCTAACCTATGACTAGTACCTACAGTAATAACTGAATAATTATACTATAATTATGCAAAAATTAGGTAAAAATCTGCCATAAGGTTCAAATCTAAAATAAATACTGAGTATGGTACATCAATACCAAAAATGAACATCTGTCTATAAATACTCTAGTCCGATAAGCCTCAACTGCCTGAATAAGGGATTGATGGGACAAGCCCCCAAATAACCTTGACTACTGAAAACTGATAAACTGAGATACTAAATTAATAATCATATTCTTGAACTATGAGGACTCACAACTAGTCTACTGCTGATAGATCGGGATGCTACGTATGATTGAGAACCCGCGCGTCTGAACCTATGATAAAAGACATCATAGCGCAAAAGAAAGGTATGTGTCAGTACTTTAAATGTACTGGTATGCTAAGTGAGGTAGGATAATATGCGTGGGTTTATATTCATGAACAATAACTAATTGAATAATATGAACATAACTGAATGAGAGTACATACATGAATACATAAACTATAACTGAGGTCATGATAACACTGGATACTGAGTTCTGAATTACTGACTTACTAATATTTGAGTTTACTGATACTATATTACTGTTAAATGAGTGACTCTGTCTGAGAGTCCTGATTCTGTGGAACTATTCTGAGTTCCATACTAAACTGAGTGACTGTGTTTGACAATCCTGATTTTTGTAGAACTGAAATGAGTTCTATTCTTGTAATGCCCCGAGTCTGTACCCCAAATGCTATACGGTTCTCATAATCCCGATGGGCCACAAGCTAACCCATGACTAGTACCTGCTGTAATAACTGAATAATAATACGGTAAATATGCAGAAAGTAGGCAGAAAACTGGTCATAAGGTTCAATACTATAAATAATACTGGATATGGTATTACAATACCAAAAATGAACATCAATATTGAAAACTAAATGACTGTCTGAAGATACTCTAGTCTAAAAAGCCTCCAAACTATTTAAACTGTGGAGTTGATGGACAAGTCCCCCACTAACTCCGACTACTGAAATGCTAAAATAAATAATCATGTCTTCGAACTATGAGAACTCACTATTAACTCCGTGTGCTGAGAATCTAAACTGCTAAGGATGCTTGGGGACTCATGCGTTTGAACCTATGATATAAGACATCATAGCACAAAATAAAAGTATGTGTCAGTACTTTGAATATACTTATATGCTAAGTGAGGTAGGCTGAAATGCATGGGTTCATATGTATGAATAATACTGACTGAATGACATGAGTATAACTGGATGAGAGTACATGCATGAATACGTAACTATAACTGAGATTATGATAATACTGAATACTGAGTCAGAATACTAATTAACTGAAATCTGAGAATACTGATACTAAATTATTGATAATTGAATGACTGTATATGATAGTCCTGAACCTGTGGAACTATACTGAATTTTGTACTGAGCTGAGTGACTATGTCTAACAGTCCTGAATCTACAAATGTAAACTGAGTTCTATACTGAGATTGTATCTGAAACTGAGATTGTAGGAAGTAATCATCCAACCGACATGCCCCTTTCTGAACTAATAGGGGTCCAACCTGTAACTCTAGTTAGAAGGGTTTCAGTATCGTGCCATAGGTAAGGATAAGCTGTGAGTTAACCCTCTCTAACAAGAAGCTCTTTTGTTAACCCTCACTGGTAGGAAAACTCAAATAAAATATATCAACCCTAGTTTTGCAGAAAGACATCTCAACCTACGCTGGCTATACAGTTTTGGAGTGAAAGGATTGCTTTTGAGGACCACACCCTCTACTGGCAGGTGAGCCCCCATCCTTGGGTTCACTCGGTGATGAATCCTACTCCCAACTGAATGGACACTGAACTAATTTCCTAGATCATACTAGGTTTGACTGAACTATTACTGATCATATTGTTTAACTAAACTGAACTGAACTGAGCTGGACTGATTCTAAGTTCATTGAGTTTTCCTAAGTTCTGTAACTGACTGAGTTCTTTTGATCGAGACATGATTGATTCTACTCTGTGACTGACCATGGATCTAGACAAGCAGCTAAATTATCGGGTATTAAATACCCCAGTACTCGATAGCATAAATTTAAAAGACATGCATAATCTTAAGACAAGGTAACTAACTACTTAGTCATTATTCATTCATTTGGGTATTCAAGCAAACACTTGCATGACATGAACGTGCATACATGCTAACATGATATAATTTTACTATTCCACTCACATGGACAATTCATCAAACACTTGTGGCGCATAATATATGCACATAATACTAAAACAACATATAGTCATCGTGATTCAATTCTAATTACACAATTCCAAGTGTTTCAATATGAAATCAGATGATAAAGCACATATATCAATTAACTCTACATGAATCTTCTAATAAATCATGAAATAAAAACCAATTTAGTAATAATCATGAATATACTTTAATTCAAATCATGGAAATCATGAAATCACTCTACATGAGCTTTAAAAGAGTTTCTTGGACTCCAAGGGTTGAAGAGACCCTTGGATGAACACTTTACATACCTTAGTTGTTAAATCCTTGAATATTAATGGCGGAATCTCGAACCTTGAATTAAAACTTAAGCTCCTAGGGTTTTGTTCTTGAGCAATTTGTGAAAGAATGAATATAATTTGCTAAAAGAGGGCTAAATTTTGTGTTATAGGGGCTGAAGGACGTGGGAAAAAGACTTAATTAACCCCGAGGATGCGGCTTTAATAATTGTAAACTGAATCATCGATGCGCAGAACGACGTACCGTATCATTAGCATCCACACGATAGCCAACGCGCTGCATCGAGTGCACGTTGGTTCACTGGAATTTGATGTTGGGAGCTAGGGAAAATATTTATCAATGTGATATTCGACGCAATGCATCAAGATCGCATTGACTCACTATTTTAGGATTTCAAAGGTGTTTCAAACGAGGTCCAAAAAATCCAAAACTTGTCCGGGAACACCTATTGATATTCCTGATCCTGAATTAACTCAAATATAAACATTTAAAGGATGTAAAGGTTACAAAATAAGATTGCCAACTTTCGAAGGCTAAAATAACACTAAGTCTGAATACTTAGCTAGAATCTTCTAAGTCTGGGACCCCTTAACAAGCTTAAAGGATTGAATTAAGCTAGAAATTTTGCGGGGTCTTATATTATCTCCCCCTTGGGAACATTCTTCCTCAAATGAGACTAATTAAACTGAGAGAATGGATTTAGACACTAAGCATGCATAACTAAAGCATGATTTCATGACTAAGATTATTGATATACTGAATTATCATACTGAACATGCATATCTGATGTATGTGGATATAGCTGAACATGCTCATGAATACATGACTGGGATTACCGATAAGCAGAGTTTCTCATACTGAATATGCATATTGGATACATGAATACATGACTGAACTAACTCATGAACATATGACTAATTAGGTAATAGTAACTGATACCAAGTTTGTAATGGAAAATCTGAGCATCGAATTGAGTAAGTTCAAGGAAAAACTATTACTTTAAATAAAAAAAATGAACGAGAACATGAGAACAGGATTGAGACTGGAACGTGATACATGAACTGAATATCGTGAACTAAACTGAGCCCCTTAAATACATGGCTTAGGGATGAGATTGAAACTTGAGGGTCAACTTAAGAGTATCCACTACTCCAACCAAATTCGTCACGTAAAGAAAAAAATAGGAGGTTTAGGACATGAAAGCCCGGTGATTATAGTGCATCTCCCCCTTGGGACACTATGTCCCTCAAAGAATGCTGACTTAACTGAGATGCTGAGGAAAAGTTGAGGCGATGCACTGGGCACCTCCGAACTGAGCAGTGACTGAATATCTAGGATCTGAAACTGTGACATGATACATGAAATGAACTGAGCACACAACTACTCATGTTCTCCGTCTTGGAATGGTTACATTCATGAGACTTCAGATAATGCGACTAAATGGAAAGATGGAAAACCAAACCATACGTCCTTGTCTGCCTGATTGCTAAGCTGAATTATTGGATTTATCGACAAACTCATTCTGAAGAATCATACTTGACTAGAGAATTTCCTTAACACTCTTTCAACTACACTCTCTACCTCATTACGACACTTTACTTGATACTATTGAAAGTATTCCCATGGGCGTTGAGCACGAATGCATAAATATACTAACTTATCTAATTAACTAAATGACTAATAGTTGAACACTTGGAATGTAAGACTGAATAGTACTTGTCCTAAATAACTATACTAAAACTGTAGAGTATTTGTAATACCCTGAACTTTATTTAAGTCAAATCTAGTCTCTAGAAGATTTAGTGATGACTTCCTATATAATTATGTTTAAAACAGATATAATTTCCCCAATTTTAACTTTTTATCATGTGGGAAATTGAATTAGCTTTCTAATAATACCAATTTCATCCAAATACAGTATCGGAGTAAAAAGTTATGGATGTTTTACAGAGAACTGTCAGAACTGCCCAGAAGCGATGGTCAGGATGATGGACCATTGAGCTAGAAACAGACCATCATCCAATCTATCGCAACTAAGGTAGTGAATCCATTTTCTGTCCAAGTTCGACAGTCAGGACCAACAAGCCATCGAGCTAGTGACAGACCATCGCCCAAACTATCACAGACGAGGCAGGAAGTTCAGGTTTTTGCCAAGTACGATGGGATAGACTGACGGACCGTCGAGCCAGCGACGGACTGTCACCACTTCCAATCAGCGAATTTAAGCCATTTTTTTAAAAGAGTATTTGGGTTTTTTCCACCCATTTTAACCCCTAATTATACCAAACCAGAGCTTATAACTTCATTATTCATCCACAACACCAAATTAAGGTTTCTCTCCTAGATCAATCCCCAAGAACAAGAAACCCTAGGTGTCTAATCCCAAGGCAAGAATTTAAGTTTTCCTCCACCAATATTTAAGAAATCATCTATACAGGTATGTCAAGTATTGATTCATGGGTTTCTTTCACCCATGAAGCTCAAGAAACCCTATTTGAAATATAAACTTTTGATTCCATGGTATGAATGGAAATATATCCATGTATATATTATTGTTTGATTTCCAAGTTGAAGTCTTTAATGATTATCATGAAAATATGTTAGTATGTGTTTGAAATTCTAGCATTGGAAGTGTAAAATGTTGCCATGCAGTATTATTTCAATATTCATTCCTAAGCCTAAAGATATGCATACAAGGTGTTTGATAAAATACCTAAGACAATAGGAATTATGCCTTATGACTTATTTGTGACCAAAATTGATGAATCCATGTTTCTCTCTTATGTTTGATATGACTCCCACGTATTGTTACGCTTTGTAATGGATTGACGTAATGCTCATGAGATTAGGATTATGAAATTATGATATGTTTACATGCTATCCTATTCATGTGTAAGCTTATAGCATGTGAATACTTTATGAAAATACCCAATGATTGTACTATGAATTATTGACTATGGTTATGTGTCAAGAAGTACCACGTCTTATCAGTTTCATGCTATCGAGTCCTAGGGGTACTTATACCCGATAATTTAATTGTGTGCATAGGGCCAGTATCAGTTTTATGATACTATAAATTATCCCATGATCAGTAGTATTCATAGTCAGTTTTAGAACTAAGTAGAATTCAGTCAGTCACATGACTCAGGAAAACTCAGTAATGTCGATAATCTCAATCAGTTATCAGATCTCAGTAATATTCCGTCAGTCAATTAAACTCAATGAACGTAGTCCAGTTTAGTTTAGTTAATCATGTTCAGTATCTATTCAGATAGGATTAG
Source organism: Capsicum baccatum var. pendulum (assembly GCA_030864225.1). Lineage (NCBI taxonomy): Eukaryota > Viridiplantae > Streptophyta > Magnoliopsida > Solanales > Solanaceae > Capsicum > Capsicum baccatum. The sequence goes on along the minus strand of CM061555.1, from coordinate 111,803,374 downwards.
GATACAACACCAAGTGAGCCCAAGGATGGGAACTCACCTGTCATTAGAGGGAGTGTTCTTAGAAGCAATCCTTGCGCTCTAGAACTACGTAGCCAACATAGGTTAAGACATCAAACCTGCTAGTTGAGGATAGATGAGGTGACTTAACCTGTTATATAAGGGTCCCACTATTCTCCTTAGAGTACCTGTTAGATGAGGAAATACTCACAGCTTGTCTTTACCAGTGGTGCGGTATTGACACCCTTCTAATTAGGGTTACAGAATAGACCCCAACTTAATTATATTATCTTATTTAGGGAATATCGGTTAGATGACTACTTCCCACAGTTACAGTTTTATTCTCAGTCTTAATAATAGAACTCAGATAGTTCTACAGAATTCAGGATTGTCAGATACAGTTACTCAGCTCAGTACAGAACTCAACTAGTTCCATCAAAAATAGGACTATCAGACACAATCATTCAGATAATAGTATATCTGTTATATGAAACTTATGTTATCAGTATTCATATTCAGTGATGTCATGATCTCAGTCACAGTTCACGTATTCATGCATGTATTCTCACGTTCATGTTATTCAGTCAGTTAGTATTGTTCATACATATAAACCCCTTGCATTCAGCCTACCTCACTTCCATACTAGTATATTCAATCGTACTGACATATTTGTGCTATGGTGTTTTATACCATAGGTTCAGAAGCACGAGCTCCAGAGCATCCTTAGTAGATTAGACGTTCAGCAACCAGACTAGTAGTGAGTCCTTATAATCAAGGATAGCATAATTATCTTATTACTTTATTATTTTAACAGTCTAGAGTTAGCTGGGGACATATCCCATCAACTCCGTAGTTTTTAGACAGTTTAGAGGCTTTCAGACTAGCTTGTTTAGACAGTTATTTTAGTTTTGATATGGTGATACCATATTATTTAGAGGTTATGTTTTATCAGATGTTTGAACCTTATGGCCTTTCAGTCTTTTATTTTGCATTTATACAGTATGTTATGTAGTGCTCAGTTACAGATATCAGTCATGGGTTAGCTTGTAGTCTTTCAGGGTCATGATCACTGTATGACATTTTGGGTACTAGATTTGAGGTGCTACAGTATTATGCATATAAGGAAGGGACTGACTGAGTAACATGAGATAACTGAGCATGAATTCATGAAAACTATATTATCTGAGAATGGAAAACCAAGCATATAACATGATTCTAAAATAGTCTGTAAACTGAGGTACTGAAATACTGATAATTGAATAACTGATAACTGTATACTGATAATTGAATAACTGAAAACTGTACACTATGGTCAAGAAAACCTGAAACTGAACTAAGTTATTAATTTTATTGTTAGATTGGGATTGGGACTGAGATTGTAGCTAAGACGGTAACTGAGACTGTAATTAAAACTGTAACTGGGACTCATACTGGAACTGAATACTGAGTTCTGATAACTGAGTGACTGATATTTTAGATTTTAACTGAAGTACTACATTTTGGTAGCTAATTAATTGATAACTGATAGCCATGGTTCTATAGAACTATTTGAGTTCTTTACTGTATCTAAGACTAAATACTGGTTATTGAGTACTGAATGCTGAATTGACACTGTAACTGAGGCTCGGGCGATTGAATATCAACACCATGGGTTCAACAAGAGATCTAAACTAAGGATATACATTAAATAATCTAAATTTGGCTAATCATTAGGCGTGGAGCATAGGTTATATGAACTGAGCATACTGTAAATCATGACAAGGGCACATGAGTCATGAGTTGCATGACCTGTGTTTGGAGTTTCCTAGTTCAAGGAACATGATTCATACTACTGAGTGAACTGGAACTCCTCATACTAAGAACTAGAAATGCACATAATTTTATGAAAAGTGGGTGAATATAAGTTGTGTTCATGGATCTGAAATGTAAAGCATGCATAGAGATCATGATGACTGAAGTACAAAACTTTGAATTGAGGTAAATACGAGTTGGGCATCCTTCCCACCCATTACTTTTCTAACAATAATAATATTACTACTGAAATCTGGAAACTTGACTAACTGAGATATCATAATCGGATAGTTCCTGTATATCCGCCGGGCTATGATAGACTGACCTACTGGGGTGGAGGCTGACAAAGGTTTTGTTAATATTTGGTCTGACTTTAAAGTTAACTTCTATGGAAAGAGTTACAAAAGACATAGAAGCTCCTAGATCTGATGAGACATAAATATGTAAATGGGAGGTCTATAATGTACCAGCGACCGTATCAGGGAAACTTTCCCGATCTTGCCTAGGTTGAAGTGCATAAAGCCTATTTGGACGTTTCCCACTAGCGGCACTGGAAGTGGCACCCTGCTGATTCGTCTGACCGGACTAAGCTGAAGGACAGCTGTGCTGACTTTGTAGACCAACCTTAGGAAAGTCTCGAACTCTATCACCTGCCTCGCCATATCTAAAACACACATCACTACCAGCTTTACATATACCCTTATTATTCTTACTATATTCTTTGCAAAGTGGATTAGTACGAACACCACTTGTACTACTTTGGGTTTTGGAGCCTGCCGCCCCATCATGGCTGTTATTCCTAAACTTTGGTACTGGTGTACTAGCTGAAGATGGAACTAGAGTTGAAAACTTCTGACTAAACTGAGAACGGTTACCACTCTTTAACCTTGGCGGGGCAAAACTAAAGCTACCCATTTTGAATCTCTTATTTTCACTCTCCTTCTTCATAAGTTTTTGTTCCTCAATCTGTTGAGCATGGACCATAAGCCTAGGTATGTCTACGTCCTTAATTAATATCATATTCCTACACTCCTTAACCACTCTACCCGATACCCCAAACACAAACTTGCTTATTTTGGATTTATTATCTGCTACTACATGGGGAGCATACCTGGATAACTGAGCTTGAAGGAATACTCTTTCACATTCATACTGCCTTGCCTGAGATTGATGAACTCTAACACCTTGGCTTCTTTTAGCTCTAAGGGAAAGAATCTATCTAAGAATGTTGTAGCAAACTCTTCCAATTCTATAGGCTTTGTATCTACACCACTATCTATTTTACACTGCTTATACCAAGTATGGTCTACTTCTTGTAGCTGATAGGCGGCTAACTCAGCACTCTCACTGGAAGTCACTCTCATGATATCTGTGACTTTTTGAACCTGATCGAGGAACTCTTGTAGATCCTCTTTAGACTTAGAACCTGAGACACTGGACTGATTTCTAAACTGTTCTAGGCTAGACTGAACTGTGACTAATCATATTAAATGACAGGACTGAACTGAGTTCACTGGATTCTGAACTAATTACTAATTGAGTTCTAAACTGATTACTGAACCACTGATCGTGATATGACTGATACTATTCTGTAACTGACACTGGCTCTTGATATTCAACTAAATTGTTGGGTATAAAATACCCCCAAGACTCAGTAGCATGAAAAGTAAATCACTGTATGACTTTAGTAGCATAATGGTACTAGCTTACTAATAATACATTCACTTAGACATTTTTGTCAAACACTTGTTATACATGAGCTTGTGCATGATTGAATTCACACAATAACATATTATGCTTGGACTAGTCTAATCACATAAGCATTTTGACAAACACTTGGGGAGCATGGGTATTTCAGATATCAATAAATATGTAGTAATATCATGGATTCTATATGCAACTTGAAAGTCAAGAGTTTGACACATAGTTCATAAAATTCAATTCACAATTAACTAGTTTGCATGAAACTTGGGACAAATATTAGAATTAGTTTACCATTAACATCACAATCATTAATACATTTAAGATACAATATAAAATCCATGGAATCAATTAACTTGTATTTAAATAGAGTTTCATGAACTCCAAGGGTGGAAGGAAACCCTTGGATGAACACTTCACATACCTTGGTATTCAAATTAGCGAAGAATGATGGAGTGTTCTTGAAGGCTGAATCTTGAATTGGAGATCCTAGGGTTTGCTTCTTGAGAAATTTTAAGAAGGATGAATGGATTTTGTATCTAAAAGGGCATAATCTCATGTTTTGGGGGATGACATAAGGTGGGAAAAGCCTAGTTACCCGTGAGGATGCATCTTTTTAATGACTGAAAACTAATTTAGCGACACGCAGACTAACACGGTGACATGATGGCCAACACTCTGTGTTGAGTCCACGTCGGTTCACTGTAATTTGCACTGGAAGTTGGAGAAAAATTGTCACTCCTCAAATCCTATTAGGGCAGACTGACACCTGTAACCGAGGAGGCCCAGGAGAATCGGATCATAACCTTATACTTCCCATGCATACCTCTATGACAACCCAAAATTCGGACAACATCATGTCGTATATAAAAGGAAATAATCATCTGTATAAGCTCGAGCACACATATATATGTATATACAATACTTGGCTGTTGGATCCATCACATCTATTAACAAAATACCACCTTGACTGTACATTAGGTCTACAAAGCCTCTAGACAATACACAGAGTTTACCTAAGGTCGGGACAGTCCCCACCATATAACTAACTTATATACAATACCAAAAGTGACTGGATATGACACGAAAATCCCCAAAGCAAACTGGAACTCACCAAAAGCAGCTGAATATCCTGGCTCCTACTTATGCGGTGTATGAGCTGAGGTACCTGTGCCTGCAACATGAAATGCAGGTCCCCCGTGGGGGACGTCAGTACGAAATATGTACTGAGTTTGTAAAGCTGTAGATAATCACATATGATTAGGAGCTCAATAGAAATCAGAAACAAGTGAATAAATCGTAATAGGAGTGGACCACACTTACTAGAACTAGTGGCAACCTGTACATTGTATATTCAATCACTTTACCTTCGTTCTTATCATCTTTGTAATCATTACTGTACTATACTGTAACCATTAGGCTTCCCCCAGTACATATCAACTGGGATCGACCCATGATAGGCTTATTCCCCTGGGATACCACCCGATAAGAGAGAACTTCCATCACTTAGTTCAATTAATCTTTGAGATTGTTATTTCGGTCGCCACCGAATTTTGATACTTTTAAACAATGATACATCAATAAGAGACATATAAATAGACCATCAATACAATAACAATGAAGTAAGAACTCATTGTTACATCAATAAAGTGTTTTGAAGTCATCAATGCCATAATAATGAAATAGGAACTTATTGGTATATCAATGAAACGTTTTGGAGTCATAATAGCACATGGATCTTTTTTGAGTAACTGGATACCTTCTGACATTCATTAGTGCAATAAACATGTAAGATTTGGAAGACAAGTAAGTATTGGAATGTCTTGACATCTTGTAGGGTGAAAACAAGTTCATTGGTAACATAGGACATCATATAAAACCATTATGGATCACATGTTACTGAATAACTTTGGAAACTTTCTTAATAGAACAATTGTTCACTTTTATGCCAAAGTTATGGTATAGAGTATGCTTTACATACCTGACTGACAACCTTCAATACTATTCCCAAATAGACTTCCCGTCTTTTCGGATTACTTATCTACAATGAACATATATAGCAATCTAGTATTAGCAGCCAAACGTCACAATTCAATTGTTTGATTTCACCAAACTAGTGGTTAAGTAGTAAGCCTTAATTACACCATAAAGGGTGTCACTTTAACCCTCTTATACTCCAATTACATTTACATGCTATGCATATTCATACAACATACACCAATATCAAGTTTGGATTCATTTATCCTTCCAACCAATCCATTAAACTAAATTGAGCCATAGACATAAATAATCATCAATTCAATAGTATATCACCATATCCACCTTCCATAACTCAATAACCATATAAACCTTCTATAAATCAATTACCATATCCACCTTCCATAATTCAATACGACCAAACCATGCAAAATAGTCCATAACCTTATTTCCATCATCTTTCAATAACAACCAATACATATAATCCTCTATCACACATATACATATGGAAAAGAACAAAGGCAAACAATATTCACACCTTAGAATTTACCTGTTGATTATACAATCCTGTTTGCACAAATAATAGGTGTCATTCTAAGCTCTCGAGATGACAAACACAGTTATCGAATTACTTTGGAATTTCTACGGTAGAATCAAAAGTAATTTAAAGGTCAAATTTGGCTAGGGTTTGTTCTTCCTCAATGATTGATGATGAAAATGAGTATTTGAAATCATATACATGTATATATACACATATTCCCGTCCATAATATAATAGGAAATGACCAAAATTCCTTTAAAATTTAAATAATGTCAAATTTGTCCTTTGGTGGACTGTTTTGATTAGCTAAAGTAGATAGACCATCACTCTTTGCTCCGATATCGGATTTAGGTGAAATTGATATCATTAGAAGGATAATTCAAAGGGCTTTCATTTAATATAAAGTAGGCCACCCAGTTCGTCCTGTACAAGGAGTTATGGTCGTTTGAAGTTGACCCTAAAAATCTGTTTTGATAGGCTGAAGTAAAATGAGTATAACTCCTTACTCAGACGTTGGATTTGAATGAAAATAATTGCATTGGAAAGAATACTCAAAGATATTTATTTTCATAGGTTGCAACTCTCTCAGTTCATTATATTAATGGAGTTATGATCGTTCAAAGTTGACCCAAAAATTTGGCTGGCCTCAGTAGTTTGTGTGCAGGAAATTTTCCTGCACATTTACTATTCCCAAATATCCCGGCCACTGTTTTATGATTTCGAACATGCTTGATTATATCCTAAACCTATCCATTTTTGGAAATCTTTATATCATTGGAAAGCTTATTCAATAACCTTATCATGGAATCATTGACGGGCAAATTCCGGTATAAATAAAATTAAAAAAATTAATTTCATATAAATAAGACCAATACACGTACTTGAATACGCCAATACAAGTACTTGAATACGGGGTGTTATAAAAATATTCATCGACGTGATGGGCAATGCGAAGCATTGAGATTGCATCGATCCACTGGTTTGAGCTTTCGAAGGTGTTTCAAACGAGGTTTGGAAAATCCAAAACTTATTCGGAAAGACCCACTGACATTTATAATCATAATTCAACCTATAAATCATTATTTTAAGGTCATGAGGGTCATAAATTAGAGTCTCCAACCTACGAAGGCTAAAATAACACTAAGTCTGAATACTTGTCTAAAATTTTCTAAGTCTGGGACCCCTTAACAAGCTTTAAAGGACTTAGTTAAGTTTAGGACTTTGCGGGGTCTTACAATATCTCCCCCTTGGAAATATTCATCCTCAAATAAGTCTAGCTGAGCTGAGAATACTGATAGACTGCATTTAGATACAGGACATGCAAAACTATAACATGATTTTACCCTGAGACTACTGATATGCTGAAATTTAATACTGAACAGCATATCTGATGCCTGAGTACATGGCTGAAAATAATTCATGAAAGCATGACTAGAATTGATGATAAGCTGAGTTTCTCATGCTGAACTTGCATATTTGAAGCATGAATACATAACTGAAAAATGCAATGGTAACTGATACCAAGTCTTTAAAGGAAAATCTAAGCATGGAACTGACTAAGTTCAAGGGAAAACTGTTACCTTGGGCTGAATCTGAGTTTGCGGTGAAGAGGTAAGGATACTTGGTCCATATATCTACTTTTACTTCCCAAGTATCTCCCTTAACGGAATGGTTCCACCCAAGAAATTTGATTAGAGGGACCTCTTTGTTCCTCAGTCTGCAAATCTGATAATAAAGGATTTGGACTGGAATCTCCTCATAAGAGAGGCTGTTCTGAACATCTATACTCCCTACAGGGACTACAACTTCTAGGTAACCTATACATTTCCTTAGCAAGGAGACATGGAACACTAGATGGAATTAAGCTAATTCTGAAGGCAACTCAAGCTCATAAGCTACCTTTTAAAAATGACTAAGAATTCAGTAAGGACCGATATATCGGGGACTGAGTTTCCCCTTTTTGCCAAACCTCTTCACTCCTTTTATAGAAGAGATATCAAATACACATAGTCACAATATCAAACTTAAAATCTTTTCTGCGCACATCTACGTATGATTTTTGTCAGCTCTGAGCTGTCTTAAGCCTTACCCTGATCAGATAAACCTTCTTTAAGGTGTCAAACACCAAGTCAGGCCCTACCACTGCAGCCTCTCCCACTTTAAACCAACTAATAGGAGACCTACATATCCTTGCATAGATCACCTCAAATAGAGCCATCTAAATACTGGAATGATAGTTGTTGTTATATGCGAACTCAATCAAAGGTAAGTGGTCATCCTAACTAACTTTAAAGTCTCTCTCACACACTCACAGTATATCCTCTAAAGTCTGAATGGTCTTTTCTGCTTGAACATTTCTCTGAGGGTGAAAAGTTATACTGAGGTGGACTTGGGTACCAAGACCCTTTTAAAATGCTTTCCAGAAATAAGAGGTGAACTGCATACCTCTATCTGAGATAATAGATAGCATAACTTTGTGTAATCTGACCAACTCCCTGTCATAAAGCTTGGCATAGTCCTCAGCTGAATAATAGGTATGAATTGGCAGGAAATAAACTAATTTGGTCATCCTGTCTATAATGACCCAGACTGAATCGTGCTGACAATGAGTACGAGGCAAACCCATCGAAAAATTTATGTTCACCCCATACTACTTCTAAATGGGGATACTGAACTCCTGCATAGCCCCACTAGTCTTCTGATGCTCGATCTTAACCAGTTGACATGTTGAGCACTTACCTACAAACTCTGCAATGTCTTTCTTTATCCTACTCTATTAATAGATCTCTCACAAATCATGATATCTCTTAGTGTCCCATGGATTAATAGAGTAATGCGCACCATGTTCTTATACAAGAATTCCCTGTCTTAGGTCATCTACACCTGGCACACATAGCCGATCCGGACAATGCAGAACATTATATCCCCCCTTTGGAGAAAACCTCTACTTTTTGATCTTTGACTGAATTTTTTAACTTAGCTAGACTGGATCCCTATCCTATTTTTCCTTCACCTCAGAAACCAGAGATAATTCTAAACTACTATGCACCCATACACTACCTTCTGCTGAATCAACTAAGTGAATACCTAGTCGGGAAAACTGATGAACTTCCTAAGCTAACTTCTTCCTACCATCCTCCACATGAGCAATACTACCCATAGACATCCTACTAAGAGCATCAATCACTATATTGGCCTTGCTCAGATGATAGAGAACACTTCTGTCATAGTCTTTCAATAACTCCAACCACCTTCTCTAATAGAGGTTTAGGTCTTTTTGAGAGAATACATACTGCAGGCTCTTATGGTTAGTGAACACACAACGTGCACTCCATACAAATAGTGCCTCCAAATATTTAAGGCAAATACTACTGCTGCTAACTCAAGGTCATGAGTTGGATAGTTCTTTTCATGGGGATTAAGCTTTCTAGAGTCATAGGCTATAACATTACCTCTTTGCATGAAGACACAACCCAAACCTACTCAGGATGTATCATAATACACAACAAAGTCGTCCGAACTATCTGGCAAGGTAAGAACTAGGGCTGAGGTGAGTCGAGTCTTCAACTCCTGAAAATTTTTCTCACAAGAATCTGACCACTGAAATTTGACCTTATTTTGAGTCAATCTAGACATAGGGGATGTAATCGATGAAAATCCATCAACTAACCATCGTTAATAGCCATCAAAACCCATAAAACTCTAGATATATAATGGAGAGATAGGTCTGGGCTAGTTTCTTACTACTTTGGTCTTTTGGGGATCAACTTTAATGCCATCACCAGAAATGATATGGTCGAGGAAGGCTACTGACCTTAGCCAAAATTCACACTTACTAAATTTGGCGAATAACTGATGGTTTCTAAGAGTCTATAATACTATTCTTAGATGGTCCACATGATCTTGCTCACTACGAGAGTAGACAAGGATGTTATCTATGAAGACTCTGATGAACATGTCCAAGTACTGCTTAAACACATGGTTCATCAAGTCTGTGAAAGCTGTTAGGGAATTAGTAAGACCAAATGACATGACTAATAATTTGAAGTGAACATATCGAGTTCTGAAATCTATTTTCAAAATATCATATTTCCTGACTCTGAGCCGATGATAGCCTGATCTGAGGTCTATCTTAGAGAAGTAACTGGCACCCTGAAGTTGGCCAAATAAGTCATCGATTATGGGAAGTGGATACTTGTTCTTGATAATGACTTTATTTAACTAATGGTAGTCTATACACATTCTGAGAGAATTATCTTTCTTAGCATGAATAGTATTGGTGCACCCCATAAGGATATACTAGGTCAGATGAATCCCTTATCTAGGAGATCTTTTAACTGTTCTTTTAATTTTTTGAGTTTTGCTGGAGCCATTCTGTATGGGGGAATAGATATGGCCTAAGTATCCAAAAGAAGGTCTATTCTGAAGTTAATTTTCCTTTTAGGAGGAACTATGGAAAGATTTTTGGGAAATACTTTTGGGAATTCACATGCTACTGACACTGACTCAAGAGTAAGGGTTTTTGATCTAGAGTCCTGGACTCTAACTATATGGTAGACACATCACTTAGATATCATTTTCCTTGCCATAAGGTAGGAAACAAGTTGTCCCCTAAGTGCTGAGGTACTACCCCTTCACTCTAATGGGGTTATTCAGAAACTAAAATTGGTCAATTTTGTTTCTACAGTCGACTGAGGCATAATAGGAATGAGGCCAATCCATATCGAGAATGACACTAAAATTAGTCATCTCTAATTCAACTAAGTCTGCTAAAGTGACTTTCCGAGATACCATAATCGAATAGTTCATGTATACCCATCGGGATATGATGGATTTACCTACTTGGGTAGACATTGAGAAAGGCTCTGTTAGGATTTTAGGACTTACTCCAAAGTTGATAGCTATATATGGAGTTACAAATGATAAAGAAGCTCTTGGATCTAGCAAAACATAAACATGTAAATGATAATATTGTAATGTACCAATGACCACATCAGGAGAACTTTCCTGATACTATTGGGACTGAAGGGCATAGAGTCTATTTGGGCATTGCCCACTAGTAGCACTTGAAGCGGCACCCTGCTGATTCAGGCAATCAGACTGAGCTGAGGGATGGTTATACTGACCCTGGGAACCTGATTAGGGATAATCTCTGACTCTATGACTTGGCTTTCCACACCTAAAATATATATCATTGCTAGCCCTGCAGATACCCTGGGGCTTAGGGCCTAGCGCCCTATCTCTGTTGTCATCTCTGAATTTTGAAACTGAATCACTACCTGATGATAGAGCTAGAACTAAGGATTTTGGGTGGAACTGAGAATGATTCCCACTCTTTGACTTAGGCTGAGTGGAATTAAAACTGCCTGTTCTTGCTCTCTTATTCTCCCTCTCATTCTCCCTATTCTTAGCCTCCTCTATCTGCTGAGAATGGACCATAAGCCAAGATATTTCTATCTCCTTAATCAACATTACGGTCCTATACTGCTTGACCACACTATTAGACATGCCAGACACAAACTTACTCATATTAGATCTACTATCTGCTACCACATAAGAATCATATCTAGATAATTGAGTAAACTTGAGAGAATACTATTTCACTATCATATTTCCCTGCTTCAGGTTAATAAATTCTAGAACCTTCGCTTCTCTTAACTCCAATGAGAAGAACCTATCCAGAAAAGTAGTGGCAAACTCCTCCCACTCTATGGGCCCTACATCTGCGACCCTTTTTTCTTTCCATTATTTAAACTATGAGTGAGCCACATCCTTCAACTGATATATAGCTAATTTGGCACTCTTACTTGCCTTCACCCCCATAATATCTGTAACATTCTGCTCCTGATCAAGAAACTCTTGTCCTCATCTAACTTTAACCTAGTAAAAGATGGAGAGTTTATTAGAGTGAAGTCCTGAATCTTGGCTGCAGTAGTATGTGTCGATACTTTGAATATACTAGTATGCTAAGTGAGGTAGGATAATATGTATAGGTTCATAAGCATGAACAATAACTGACTTAATAACATAAACATAACTTAATGAGAGTACATGCATGAATACGTAAACTACAATTGAGGTCAAGATAATATTGGATACTGAGTTCTGAATTATTGGCTTACTGATATCTGAGTATACTGATCTATATTACTGTTAACTAAGTGACTGTGTCTGACAATCCTGATTCTGTGGAACTATTCTGAGTTCTATACTGAACTGAGTACTGTGTTTGACAGTCCTGATTTCTGTAGAACTGAACTAAGTTCTATTCTAAAGACTAAAATTGATACTGTGGGAAGTAATCATCTAACCAATATGGCCCTCTCTAAATAGATTAGGGTCTAACCTATAACCTTAGTTGAAAGGGTGTCAGTACCATGCCACAGGTGAATACAAGCTGAGTCACACTGATCTAGCAGGTGCTCTGGATAAGAACGGTGGTACTATTAATTGGCAGGTTAAAATACCTCATCACCCCTCAATTGGTAGGTTGATGTCTCAACCTACACTGCTACGTAGTTTTGGAATGCAAGGACTACTTCTAAAGATCACACCCTCTTCTGGCGGGTGATTCCCCATCCTTGGATTCACTCGGTACTGAATCCTACTCCTGACTGAATAGATACTGGATTTATTTCTAAACTACTCTAGGTTGGACTGAACTGTGACTAATCATGTTAAATGACTGGACTGAACTAAGCTCATTAGATTGTGAACTGATTACTAACTGAGTTCTAAACTGATTACTGAACCACTAATTGTGATATGAATGATTTTATTTTGTAACTAACACTGGCTTTATATATACAACTAAATTATCGAGTATTAAATACCCCCAAGACTTGATATCATGAAAAGTAAATCATTGCATGATTTTAGTAGCATAATGGTACTATCTTGCTAATAATATATTCACTTAGACATTTTTTTTCAAACACTTGTTATACAAGTTCTTGTTCATGATTGAATTCACACAATAACATGTTACGCTTGGACTTGTCTAATCACATAAGCATTTTGATAAACACTTGGGGAGCATGGGTATTTCACATATCAATAAACATGTAGTAATATTATGGATTCTGCATTCAACTTGCAAGTCAAGAGTTCGACACGTAGTTCATAAAATTCAACATTTAATTAACTAGTTTGCATGAAACTTGGGATAAATCATGGAATTAGATCACCATTAATATCATAATCATTAATACATTTAAGATCCAACATGAAATCCATGAAATCAATTAACTTGTATTTAAAAAGAGTTTCTTGAACTCCAAGGGTGGAAGAAAACCCTTGGATGAACACTGCACATACCTTGGTATTCAAATTTGCAAAGAATGATGGAGTGTTCTTAAAGGTTGAATCTTGAATTAGAGATCCTAGTTTTGCTTCTTGAGAAATTTTGAGAAAGATGAATTGATTTTTTCTCTAAAGGGGCTTAATCTCGTGTTATGGGGGCTGACATAAGGTGGAAAAAGACCCAATTACCCCAAAGGACGTGACTTTTTAATGATTGAAAATTAATTTAGCGAGGAACAAACCGACGCACTGCATCATTGTCATCGATGCGATGGCCAACGCATCGCGTCGAGTCCATATCGATTCACTGGAATTTGTACTGGGAGCTGGAGAAAATATTCATCGACGCGATGGGCGATGAGGCGTGTCGATATCGCATCGATCCACTGGTTTGAGCTTTTAAAGGTGTTTCAAATAAGGTCCAAAAAATCCAAAACTTGTACGGAAACACCCACTGATATTCTTGATCATGATTCAACCTAAAAATTTAGTTTAAGGTCACGAGGGTCGTGAAATCGAGTCGCCCACCTATGAAGGCTAAAATAACACTAAGTCTGAATAATTGGCTAAAATTTTCTAAGTCTGGGACCCCTTAACAAGATCTAAAGAACTGAGTTAAGCTTAGGATTTTGAAGGGTCTTACAAGTATACACCCATTTACACCCAACGATCTTCTTTCCTTCAGGTAGTGAGACTAGTTTTAAAGTTTGATTTTTATGCAAGGCCTCTATTTCTTTTTTCATTGCCTTCTTCCTTTACGATTCTTCTAATGCTTCCTGCACACCACTAGGAATACATACTTTAGATAATTTATTAAAATTTTGAGCATATGATGTGGATAATATTCTGGTCGAGGTATAATTACTAATAGGATATTTTGAGTTGGCATTAAGATCAGGTTCATATTTCTTCATACAATTTTATTTTTTCTTAGTGGATAACGGGAAGGAGAAGGATAACAGTCATAAGATAGGGATACATGTGGCCTACAATCATGTAGAATATTCTAAGAGGACTCATTTCCTAATGGAGTAGTTGTTGTACTTTCTGGAATAATTTTTTTATTATTCTTCATTTGTGGCTTCATGAATATTTTTCTTCTTCCATGGTTCCTTCATTGTCTTCATCCTATTCCAAGATACCAGTACATATATTTAATCTTTTCCCATGAGCTTTTACTCTTAGGAACTCTGTCTCTCCCCCTAAAGCTCCATTCATTCTAGTATTTTTCTATGTCATTCTCCCTAGAAGAGATGAGGGTGTTATTGTGCCTTCATAATAAGATTCTAACTCACAAAAAGATACATCAAGAGTAACATATAATTTCTTATTTTGTAGATCATATATTTTTTCCTAGGTCATAACACTTATATCCTTTTTAAAATTATAAATAGTCAACAAACACACACTGTCTTGCATACAGATCCAATTTTTCTTGTTGATCTTTGAGAATGTGAGCGTAAATCGTGCAACCAAATACCCTTGGCTCTAAGTTCAACAGATGTGGAAGAGAACAAAGAGAATGGAGCTTTTGTTGCGGAGTCTTAAAATTAATAACTCGAGTGAAAACTCGATAAATAATATAAGCCACCAACTTAATAGTTCTTCCCAATAAATAATTGGCATACTCAAGTAAAAGAGAGATATACGAACAATCTTAATAATTTTTCTATTCTTTCTTTCTACCAGGCCGTTTTGTTGTGGTGTGTATGTTCAAGATGTTTGATAACATACACCTCATTTTCAAAAGTATTCATCATTGGTAGATTGCATAAATTCTATAGCATTGTCAGATGGCTAACCATGAATCTGTCATTAATATTTAGTGTGTACCATGTTATAAAAAACTTTGAACGCAATATAGACATCACTTTTCTTCCGAAGTAATGTTATTCATATCATTCTAATACATTAAAATATAAAAGTAATAAAATAACGAGCTTGAGAAAGAGACAACTTTTGTAGGGACCCAAATATCATAATTTATAACAGCAAAAGGCTCAGAACATCTATTCAAACTTGATAAATATGAAACATGATTATTTTTTTATAGTTCATAAATATCACAATAAAAAACCAATCGATATAAACCTAAAAAGAAATCTGATTTGAGTTTCTGAAGATAACCAAATGGATATTTCTGATCCTTCTACATGCCATAACCATAAATGATCTCGTGCCTTCTCAACCCCATGTGTGCGGAATGCTTGACTGAATTTGTTCTCTCCACCTTTAGTCAATTTTAGAAAGTAAATATTTTCTCACTTAACATCATAACCAAGAGTCTACCAAGTTAGAATGTCATGAAAAATACAGGTTACAATACAATTGAGAGAGGAGGTAACTTGGCTAACAGATAGAAGATGATGGTTAAGAATAGGTACAACAAAAATGATGTCAAGTTTTAAGGTACCTGTTATCACAACTGGTCCTTTTCCTATAACAACAGAAGTACCTCTATTAGTGCTAGAAATAAAGGGTAGATAAGTTGGTTTTAATGATTGTAAATTTTTTGATCTTTGGTCACGTGATTAGATGCTTCACTATCAATAACCTAAGTACTAGTCGTAGAAGTTAGAATAATATTAACATTGTTATTACGGATAATACTTGACCGTGTCTTATTAACGTAAGGTTCTATTTTACCATCATTGTTTGTCTAACTAATTCGTGATGGATTTGTGGTTGCATCTCTGTTTGAAATGAATAGGCATAGTTTCTTCAATAAATCCCACTAATTCAGATAGCCAATGATCTCATATCACTGTTGTTTTGAGTGTCCTGATTCACCACAATGGCTACAAGTAAGATTATTAGGCTTACTGGATAACTAATTAGTTTAATCTTTAATAGGACTTCTATGATGGAAAACTATGTAGAACTCACATGAATCAGCTGAGCATTTCCCATAATCTGCCTTTGTTGAGCTTCTCTTCTAATATAAGTATATGTACTTTCAAGATCAAGATTCGCGTCCATTTTTAAAATCTCACTATGAACTTGATCAAATTCTGCATCAAGTGCATTGAGAAATGTATAAACTCGTAACCTTTGCATAATAGAGTGTACCTAAAGAATACTCTATACCGATTCATCCTGTGTATTTGTTCGGTGATTAGTTTCCTAAAAAATTTCAACCAATTCATCATAGTATACGGACAGGGGCCTTCCATTCTACATAATGGTGAAGGATTTCTGATTTACTTCAAATGGTTAAGTTTTATCTGAAACATCATATAATATTTTGGCAACAACTTCCTAAATTTCCTTAGCCATAGAAAGCCTGAGAAATTGCTCCATTAGGAAAGGACTCATCGAGTCATCAACCATATCTTCACTTTATGATTCTCATTATCCATATTGTATAACTCGAGTCAGTTTATTTGGGTTTCTTTACTTCACCAGAAAGGTTTTCAACTTTATTTTGAGTGTTGATACGCAACATCATCAATTGAGACCACAATGAGAAATTTATTTCGTCAAGAATAACTCTCGTTGAAAAAAAAGAGTTGTCTTGTTGAACTATAGTAAAGTTTGTTATGGTTGAGTTTGGGTTTGTAGTGTTTCCAGAAGTAGGGATAGAATCTCCTATCTTAGAAAAACTAGAAAAAAATGACAAATTACTAGGTTGGTTTTGATATCATGTAGAATTTTTTATTTTGTACAACTATTTATTCATCTCATAAAATAGGTATATATAGATACAAGTAGTACTTTTTCAACAAGTAAATTAGAGGAGAATTAGAACAAATACTTGACCCCTACTCCAAATATTACATGTTTACATAGTGGTTCTAATATTAAGAAGAACGATCAAGACTTATTAGGGAAGCCAAAATTATAACCCTTGAGAATATAAATTGTGGGACTCTCATTCACAAAAGTTGGAGAGTATTACTACATTCGCATGCAAATATAAAAAAAAATATTTGCATTTAGTAAATTTATTTGGAAGAGTTTATGTCAATTAAAATGTGGATCTATTTTTATCTTTTAATTTGAATGGGTTGGATTTTTGAAGGCCAAAATGGGTTGATGATTAATTAGGCTAATGGGTATTAAATTGGGTGATTTCCATGGTAGATGTTGATGTGGACTAGCCATGGTTTTTTTTTAGCCATGGGGCAGTCTAGTGGCATTTTGTTAGAGAAGGATATTTGTGATTCAAAAAATAAATGGAATTTTTTTTAGCAAAATAATAAATGAAAGGTATTTTGTCTCCATTTTAAATAGTTTAAGGATAGTTTTGGCCTTTTTTCGTTTAATAAATAGGCAACTGACTTTATTTATGTGTGATACAAATATTGTATATATTGAGTATCATATAATGATCGGGTATCCTAAAGACACACTTATTTCTTTAAAAAACAATTTTTTGTATATCCAACTTTTAAATATACATAATTTTACAATGACCATTGTTCCAATAATTCATCAATTACAACAATTAATTATTCTTAATACAATCCTCACATATCGTACAACCAATCTCTTCACGTTGAGCATTTGTCCTTTTTTCCCACAAAATTTAAAATTATGAATCTTGTTTAGCAAAATATAAATCTAAAGGTTATATATATATATATATATATATATATATATATATATATATATATATATATATACACATATATTTGAAATTATAATTTGGAATTTGAAATCCTACTTTGGGGAGAATTCAAAGTCATGTTTGAAATTTAAGTGCGAATTTTGTGTTGATTTCATTAATAAAGTTGATTTCAAATCACAAATTCATATTGGGGTCCCAAATCATATAGATAAAGGCCTAAGAGTGTTTGAAATTTTTTATTTGAAATTAGGTTGATTCGAAGTTAAAATTTTATTTGGACATGCAATTTGAATTTCTTAAATTGTATTTATTTTTTCATAAATATGAATGATTTTTAAAAACTATCAAACTAGTTTGCATACTTCAGTAAACCTACAGAACCATGTTAAAAACCTAATTTTCCTTTTTTTTTCTTGGATAACATAAGTTAAACATTACAAAAGTAGGACATATGACAATCCTACACAACATAAAACTTAAACTATTGCAATGAGAAAAAATTGGATATCTTAGAAAGAAAAAGAAGATTTACATGTTTCTTTATGAAGCCAGCATACATATGATCTGAGTAGATCTTGAAAAAATCTTGAGGCATAAGCCGAGGGTCAGGATGACCATTGCTTCTATTGAGCTTCTGTCGACTCCTCATTTTTCGAACCTCCAATCCTTTCTCCTGGAAGAATTAAGGTCACATCATGTTAATGAAGACATACAACATAAATATGTCCACAATTCAATGAGAAGATTCCAGGGTGAACCAAAGGTTGTGCAAGAAATAATTAATTAATCAACTATGCTTCAACCCAAACTAGTTGATTTTGGTTATGCGATTCTTTTTCATTTTTTTCCAATCAAATGACTCAAGTTAAGAGAGACATTGAAGTACTAGACGATCAATGTGAGATAGTTAACAAGACTGTCTATAATTAATTAGTTCTAACGTTCTACCAACAAAGAAAATTAGTTCTAATGTATGATGTAGTTATATGGAGGAAAAGTCAAGCTTTCAAATAACTTATTTGAATATTTCATTTTTTCACATGTAATAATATGATAAATCATGAAAATAACCCTCAATCCTGATCAGTGGCGGATTCAGAATTTTAAAGTAATGGGTGCTCGCTGTACTATAGCAAATGACATATTGTAACATATAGTCAAGGGGTTCAACTTAATCCAACACATTCATTTACAAAGTATAGATATATAAATAGAAGTTCATGAAAATTCTTTTAGAAGATATTTTGGAATCCATCAAATTTAAATCTTGTATCCAACGGCTAATGCATAACCACTATATATGCCAAGTATACGTGTAGAAGCAGAAGCAATTACTTAAACTAATGTTAAAAGTATCTCAATATAAATATAATAAATATTACTTGTCATTCTATACACAATTATTCTTGATGTTTTTCTATTTTTTTCTAAAATAATAATAGTATCCTTGTGCACACATTTATTTTCAAAGTAACCATTCAATACACTATTAGGAATGAAGCTAAAAATAGGAAAAGAAAGTTAAAGCAGAAATCAAACAAAGAGGAGTAAATGAAAATCGAGAATCAAAGAGAAAAAAAAAGGAAAACAAAATTGTTAAATGGGTGATGCAAGTGGGAGTGTTCGATCTCTTGTCCAAGAAAATCAAAACCACTTTACACCTGTCCTACAAGCCACAACACCCAACACAACTTTGTGTGAGTGGGTGCTCACTTTGTTATTGATCATTTTTTATCAACTTTCTATACAAACTCACAGGTTCTATGTTGGAAGTAATGGGTACTCGAGCACCCACCGAGTCCTACGTAGTTGCGCCCCTGATCTTTTTGATAGTGAAGTCTTCATCATACTTTGATAAAGTAAGAGGAATCTGCAAAACTTCTTCTTTAGGAATGCTTTTACAAAAAAATACTTAAAAATTCACTACATATTTAAATTTGGGTTGATTTGGAGATGAAAAAAATTGTTTGGATATTTAATCTAATGAATCTTTTAAACCTAGTTTTCTATTTCATTTTGTTTATTCCTTCATTATTTTTTATTTTTGTTTATTTTCTTTTTCTTTAGGATTAGTACTATTGATTGGTCCATGTTTGCATAAAATTTTGTTAATAAATGACCCAAATGGTTCTTTATTTTTTAAAAAAAATAACTACACATTCAATGAACTCTTTAATTTGTCCAACTAGCTATCTACATTCTTGAGTAAAGATAATTTTCCTTGTTTATTGAGTTGATTTTCTTCAATAAAAAAATTTAAATATACCAATCACATTTTGTATCTGATTATGTTTCTTCTTCAATTAATAGTCCACCAATGGTTGAAAAATAATTGAATACCAGACACATAGATCTTCAAAAGGAATAGATTTTCAGAATTGTGGAAATAATAATTATGTAATACTCTGCACTTTTTTCTAACTTAAATTCGTTCCTAGAATGTTAAAAAATAGCTTTCAAAATAAAAAATATTTATTTCTTGTTGAATTTTCTATATTTAGAACTCCCATTGTTTGAAAAATTGAATAAGCTTTCCATCGATACCAAATTCGCCCAATTTTGACACTCGATGAAGGAGTTACAACATTTTTAAGTTGACAGTGTGCCATCTGAGCACTTGCGGCATCACGGAGGTAGGTAAAATGATGATTGTCGTATTCCAGTGGCCCTTCGTGATATCCCTGTATTGCGAAAAAGCCCAAATTCCCAATTGTCCCATTCCAGTAGACCAATTGGATGTTGGCGCATCGTGTCAGCGGCCAAAATGGAAAAACTATAGGGCACCGCGATAGCTCCGCATCGCAGAGAAAATCCAGTTCCCACTCATCATTTTCTAGTGAGCCACCGCAATTTTGGCATGTAGCGGTGGCTAGACAAATTGGAAAAATATTACGTTTTTCAGTTCCGCTTAGAAGTCTAAAGGGGTATTTTGGTAAATACCCAAGGCCCTAATCCGTCCAAAACACAAGATTAATTATATACAAAGCACTTTGAGCTCATTATTCATCATTCTCTTCAAAAGAAAAATCCTAGAGCTGTAAAACCTCTTCTCCAAGAAATCAAAATCCTTCATAGATTCTCCAAGGAAGCTCTAAGCACTTTGCCACACTTCATCCTTTTCCACCAGTAATATTTCCTTAATTCTCTATACTTGTTTTTGGAACCTAAATGTATAGAGTAATTGAAATTATGAACCTCAACAAGAATGGTGGAATTCAAGTTACCGACCCTTGGTACACATAACTGACCCTTAATTCTTAAGACCCTTTTTTTTTTATCTAAAATGGCCTTATTCGCCTTCCCTTATAACATTTTTCCCTAATATTGTTCAATTCTATATCCTCAATTTATAATGTCTTAATTTGATCATAAAAAGTGTACCAAACCTTTATATGTTCCAATACCTAGTCTTTGCTAGTATTCTTCAATCTTAACAAATAGTTAGCCAGACACCTATAGCACCTCGCATTTTTAGGCTAGATTTTAAACTGTCATTCCTACGTGTATAAATTCAAATCCCAAGATTTGTATGTGAATACATGTGTCATGATCTTTATACTAGTGTTAAAAATGCTTTTGAAGTGAAAATGTTCATAGAAAACACTTAGAGCAAAGTTGAGCTAGGAGCCTTTAATTCAACCAAATTTTTGTACTCGATTCAGTAAGGGTCAACTTTGAACATGTATAAATTTTTATTTCTGTGGAATTTTTCAAATCAACACCCAAAAAATGATAGATAATTTAATTAGATTTCCAATGATACCAATTTTTCCTTAATCCGATACTCGAGCAAAAAATTATGACCATTGAGAAAAGGTAAGTCTCCATGATAAGCCTGCGGCGTGTCGGTATCTCTCTTGGAATAAGGTCCGCAATGCGTTGGTATCTCCCCGGTAATAAGGGACATGACACGGAGGTTATTCCCCCACTATTTAAACTTCCTAAGGGCTGAGGGGTAATTTAGTCCTTTCCCCTCAACCCCAATCGTCCAAAACATGATTTATAACACTAAAAAAGGCATTATTTACCCATCATACTAAAAAAACCTCACATAAAAACCCTCCCCTTTCCAAACAATAATTATCCAAGCTTTTTCTCTCAAGAATACAAGGATACAAGATATAATTTCAAGATTTCTTCAAGAATCCATTTAATTAAGGTATGTGGGGTATTCATCAATGGGTTCCTTTCTCCCATTGAGCCCAAAAACCATCTTTTGGTTAAAGCATGAATTTATACATGTTCAAGATAAATTTAACCCATGCTTTTATTTGTAATTTGAATTGAAGCCATTTTCATGTGTTCTCATGTAAATTAAGCTACTTCATGTTCTAAACTTCCAAGAATCCATGTTATACTCAATCGATTTTATGCTAACTATCAAATTCATGTAGTAATCCATTTGAATATTTTTTTTTCTCATGTTTAACTCATCCCCATGTTAAAGTTCATGTATTTCACTCAATTATTGAAATGTCTTATATTTTGGGTCTTTGAACTATGATTTTATATCACTGTTTTAAATGTTGTTATCGTATTTTTGTGATCATTCAGTGCAGGAGGGTTATGAACACCCGATACCTATGTGTTTTCTTACATGTTTTCATTTTCAAGTTACAAGTTAGTCAGACCATGTTTTAATCACTAAATTCTGACTCCCATGTTTATTTTGAGCACTTATTAGTACAGTACCATGTCATGTTAGACCCTTAATAATACCAGTATTATTCAGCTAGGAGTAGGATTTACCACTTACCAAACCTAGGGATGGGGGCTCACTTGCTAGTTAGGATAGGGTCTTTAGTAGCAGTCTCTAAGTTCCAAAACTACGTTACCAGCATAAGATTATGAGGTGTCACCCACCAATTTAGGACAGACACTCTCTTAGGGGTTACCCGCCAGTTTAGGACTGACTCCCTAGTCCTTCAAGACCTCAGATTAGTGGATCCACACAGCCAGTGTTAGTACCCATGTCATGGTACTGACACCCTTCTAACTGGGGTTATAGGTTGCACCCCTATTAGCTCATATTGGGGTATGTCGTTATATAATACCTCTCACAAATTCAATCATTACTCCATCTATACACGTTCAGGTTTGCTTGACCAAGTAATTAAATTTTCAGATATTCGGATATCAATTATTTAGTTATTCAGATTATTTCAGTACATGCTTTACTTGGTCATACATTCTAAGTTTTATATGTTCATGTTTCCATTCTCAGTATCCATATACTATCCTCAGTTCAATTTTATAGTATGTTCGGCCTTACAAAAGAATTACATACAGTAATCATATTTTTACTACTTTCTAGCTTCGGTTCTTCTTATTCAACAAAAGTAAAGATTTTAAGAAACTAATTGTAGTGATTCACTTGATTATGAAATTATGTTTGTTACTCATGTTTTAAGATACTTTAGCTTTCAATAGATTTCACTCTCTTGGTGAGTTTACTTGCACTTAGCATGTATGTTTTATGATTATGTACCTAATTTTACTTGTTGTATTCACCCCCACTTACTCGGTACATTTCAAAGTACTGATCCACATATATGTCTATATGCTACATTATCTTATAATATAGGTACTAGTTGTAGCCCACGCATCATAATCAGATAATTTACAGCTTCCAGCCAGCAAGTGATGAGTTCTCCTATTTTGGGGACTCCAGTCAGTTATAGTTCATGTACTTTATTTTTATTATTCATATGTATTGATCAGTGGTAGTTGGAGGCATGTCCCAACTATCTATGGTCAGTATAGTAGGGGCTTTATAGATGGCCGGTCTGTTATTCATGTAATTCAAGTTTCTTTCTTTAGTTTTTATCACGATGTAAAATTTATTAGTATTATACTTATTCAGATTTCCTTATGATCATGTTTCTGCTCAGTAAATTTAACTTTTGTACAATTTAAAATTAGTTGAGCAAGCAGTATGCTAGTTGACGGGTTAGCTTAGAATAATTAGTGGTTCCTAGCACCGTGTTATGACTAGGGGTAGTATTTGGTCGTAACAAAACTTGGTATCAAAGCCCAGAGTTTTAGTTTCCTAGGGTGTCTATGAAGTCATGTCTAGTAAAGTCTGGCAGAATAATATGGAGATGTTTGTAATTTTCTTCTAGAGGCTACAGGGCAGTTAAGAAATATTTTTCTTCTTTCGTGTCTCAGATCGTGTTGTAGAAAGGTTCTCTAAGAAACTTATACAGATTCTCATCATGCTCTATTCATGTCAACTCTATCTTATTTTTAAAGAAACAGAAACAGTGAAGCTTAAACTCCTATAGATAAATCTTTCTCAGACAGAAACCACAGACGGTTATGGGATTGCATATTTGGTCAAAAAGTATCCCATCAGTGCATTTTATGTTCCAAAGAATGAAAAATTTCATTCATGTTCATGAAAAATTGTTCACTAAGCCAAAGTTAGATGTTCTTTCAGATCCCTTCTCAGAATCCTATGACAGCATATGATCTAGAGTTAGAAGCATGAACCCAAAAGTTTTAACAGTAGTAAAGTAGGGATTGTATTATCAGAATTTAGTAGATTTTGTATCCATAGGGCTAGTTGTATGGATGCGGATCGATAGGCTTGAAACAGTGTATGCAAAAATTTAAGTTTGTTGATTTGAAGTTAAGTTTGATGATGTGGGTATGATCTAGTAGTGTACCTACGGTGATATAGGATTGTAGTATTTCTATGTTTTTGAAGTGTGTGTGCTTAGATAGTACCCTTGAGTTGTTAAGTGCGAATGAGGCTAGTAGTATAGTATATGATGTCCTTACCAACTATGTTATGGGTTATGGTTATTGATGTCGAATGTTCAGGTATAATGGTAATTCTCATGGTTTAGAGGAAAATAAAAGTTTAGTGATGTGATATTAGTAGTCTATGAAGGTAGTTAGTATGGTTCATTAAAGGTTTGGGGATATCCATGTTAAGTAGTAGAATCTATATTTGAATCTTGGATGATTTATCTAATGAAAGGAAGAGTTGAAATTCTAGATGGTGTGAACTCATGGTATGGTGATACTCTTGAAAATTCGAAGTTAGTTAGTGTTTAAGCTATTATATGATAATTTTTAGGGCTATAGAAAGCTAAGATTTGTATATTAGAAAGAAGTACTAGCAGTGGCCTTACACTTTTAGGTTTCA
The DNA here is from genome assembly GCA_030864225.1 of Capsicum baccatum var. pendulum. Classification (NCBI taxonomy): domain Eukaryota; kingdom Viridiplantae; phylum Streptophyta; class Magnoliopsida; order Solanales; family Solanaceae; genus Capsicum; species Capsicum baccatum. Next base: position 111,778,343 of record CM061555.1, on the reverse strand, counting down.
GGGTGAGTTTATTATTAATGTATATTGTCATATCTCAGGCTCTAGATTCGAGTGGTTGTGGTCCAGTTTAGAGATTGTTAAAGGGTTCTGCAGACTTAGAATGATAGCTTTAAGCCAAGAGGGAGATAAGAGAGAAAGAATTTAAGTCAAGCTCTCAAATACTAGTTATAATACTAGTATGTTATAGAATAGCAATAAGGGAGGATGATGTCCAAACCATTCTTATCTCAGTGCAAAGTTTTGTACTTCAATCATCACGATATCTACTCATGCCTTATATGTTTGCTCCATGATCATAGATAATATTCATGCGCTTTCCATAGAATCATGTACGCTTCCAGTTCCTAGTATGAGGAGTTCCACTTTACTCAGCAGTACGAATCATATTTCATGAATTTATGAACTCCAAACTCAGGTCATGCTGCTCATGAATCATGTACCAATGCTTTACAGTATGTTCAATTCCAAGTGCTCATGGTACACTCCTAATAATCAGTGAAAATTTTAGATTGTGTTATGTTTGTCCTTGATTTAGATCTCTTTAATGATTCTATGCCATGGATACTTTATTCCTCGGGCTCAGTTAAGAGTCAAAATTATGTATAGTATTCTTTTATGCTTTAGGTACTCATGTTCTAACCTTTTAGTAACCTCTCCTTAATGTTAAGATAGTGGTGCTGAATAATTGATGATCAATTGTTTAGATGGACGAGAGTAAATATTTTTTGTTGAGGAAAGATTGTTGTAAGCTTGTTTTATATAAGGATGTAAGTGTGAAGTAAGATTAAGTCCAAGCTTTTGGTATATATCATGGATAGTTGAAATATATTGTGTGTGTCTTCTTGGGGATTGTGTATAGAAGTTGTTATTGACAAGACGTGTTAGAGAATATGGTAAAATTCCAAAGTGGGTTGTTTGACCAAAAGTTTATATGTGAATATAATGATAGGCTTGAATGTTATGTTGGTATATAAGTGGATGGGTGCATTGTAGGCTAGTGAATTTATAGTAAGAGGTTGAATTCAGTTATTGAAGTGGTAAAAGGAATTATCCTTGAGATTAAAGATATGAAACACGCATAGAGTACTGAAATTCATGGCTTATACAAGTATTATGATGTTACGCGTTGTACTTTGTGATTTCAAGTTAGGCTTGAACATGGCAAGATTATGTAGTTCAACTCAAAATTTGGCTAGAGTAGTTATATGTACCCATGTAAGGATTATAAGTTCAATTAAATGAGCATAATATTCAAGAGGACAAGTATAGTTGACGGAGTATTTGAGAAGTATAGCTAAGCTTGAAAGTTAGCTGTTGCATTGACTAAGGCCTAGTAAGTTTTATAGTCTTATGTTCCATGTTATAGAGTTATAGCCAAGTTGCATTCCTTATAAAGATATCTAATTCATATCATGCCCAAAATTCTTTGCTTCCTAATGCTATTAGATCTTCTTAGAAAGAGTGTTGAAGAAATACTCCAGTTCAGTATAAGCTTTCAATATAATTCAGTTCGTATGGCTAGTAATTCAGTTTTGCAATCGGACAGACAAGTTCCTATAGTTTTCCGTCTTTCCATCTGGTCTTACTATCTGAAGTTTCATGAATATGGCTATTCCATGAGGTAATTTGTTTGCATACATGCAAGTTGCAAATTCAGTTCAGTCCAAGCATCATGTTTCAGATTCAACTATTTAGTCATGACTCAGTACATAGGTGTTTAGTGCATGATCTCATTTTTCTAATTATTCTATCTTAGACATTGTGATACCCATTGTACGACCTTTGTCTCGTTATCTCACAATTCATGCTTACATAATGTGCCTGGCGATACCATAAAGCCCTTTTCTTTTAATTCCTATATGTGTTTTGTTGGGAACAATTTCTAATGAGAAGTTATGTACTTTATTCCCTCCTTAGTAACTGTTGGAATTTTATTGCATAATTTATCACTTAGAAGTTCTATATGTTAGTTCATATAATGAACATTTCAAGTGAGTTTTAAACTCTCATCATGAATCAGTTCTTTATAGTAAATATAGTCAACTTAGAAATAAGCTTCATGATGAAAGTTATAATGTTCAGCTCAGCTATATCTTTCATTACCAGACATTTCATATGTACATTATTCCATACTTATAATACTTCAAAAAGTTCCTATCCATCATTCGAGGACGAATGATTCCAAGGGGGAGATAATGTAACACCCCGTATTTTCGGGCTAGACTTTGAACCATCGTTCCTAGATGTATAAAATCAAGTCCCATGATTTGTATGTGAATAAATGTGTCATGATCTTTATCTTAGTGTTAAGAATGCTTTTGAAGTGAAATTTTTTCATAGGAAACACTTAGAGCAAAGTTGAGCTAAGAGCCTTTGATTTGGCCAAATTTTTGTATTCGATTCTACAAGGGTCAACTTTGAATGTGTATAAATTTTTATATATGTTAAATTTATAATCTCAAGACACACCAAATGAAAGATAATTTAATTATATTTCCAACGATACCAATTTTTCCTTAATCCGATACCCGAGCAAAAGGTTATGATATTTTTTGTTATAAATAGTAAACCTCCACGATAAGCCCGCAGCACACCAGTATCTCCCCCAGAATAAGGTCCATGACACGTTGGTCTTTGCTCGGGAATAAGGGATGCAATGCGATGTTATTACCCCACAGTTTCAGCTTCCTAAGGGCCAAGGGGTAATTTTATCCTTTCTCTTCAACCCCAATCATCCAAAACACGATTTATAACACCAAAAGGGCAATATTTGCCCATCATCCTCAAAATAACTCACGTAAAAACCCTTCCCTTTCCCAAAAACAATAATACAAGATTTTTCTCTTAACAACACAAGGATTAAAGCTACAATTTTAAGATTTCTTCAAGAATCCGTTCAGTTAAGGTATGTCAGGTATTCATCAATGGGTTCCTTTCACCCATTGAGCCTAAAAACCCTCTTTTGGTTAAAGTATGAATTTATACATGCTTAAGATGAATTTAACCCATGCTTTTATTTGTAATTTAAATTCAATCCATGTCCATATGTGTTCCTATGTAAATCAAGCTACTTCATATTCTAAACTTTCAAGAATTCATGTTATACTCAATCGATTTCATGCTAACTATCAAATCCATGTAGTAATCCATGTGAATATGTTGTTTTCTCAAGTTTAACTCATCCCAATGTTCAAGTTCATGTATTTCACTCAATTTTTAAAATGCCTTATGTTTTGGATCTTTGAACTATGATTTTATATCCGTGTTTTAAACGTTGTTATTGTATTTTTGTAAACATTCAGTGCTGGAGGGTTATGAACACCTGATACCTACATGTTTTTTTTATATTTTTTCATTTTCAAGTTACAAGTTAGTCAAACCATATTTTTATCACTAAATTTTAACTACCAATTTCAGGTTGAGCAATTATCAGTACAGTACCATGTCAGGTTAGACCCATAATAATACTAGTGTCATTCAGTTAGGAGTAGGATTTACCACTGGGCAAACCTAGGGATGGGGTCTCACCCACTAGTTAGGACTACGTCCTTAGTAGCAGTCCCTAAGTTCCATAACTACATAGATAGTGTAGGATTAGGAGGTATCACCTGCCAGTTTAAGACTGACACTTTATTAGGGGTCACCTACCAGTTTAGGACTGACTCCCCAGTCATTTGGGACATCAGATTAGTGGATCCACACAGTTAGTGTTAGTACCCAAGGCACGGTACTGACACCCTTCCAACTGGGGTTACAGGTTGGACCCCAATAGATTAGATTGAGGTATATCAGTTATATGATACCTCCCACTATTTAAATTAGTACTCAGTCTATACACATTCAGGTTTGCTTGACCAAGTAATCAGATATTCAGATATTAGTTATTCTATTATTCAGATTATTTTAGTACATGATTTACTTGGTCATGCATTTTATGTTTTAAATGTTCAGGTTTCTATGCTCAGTATCCATACATGATCCTCAGTTCAGTTTTACAGCATGTTCAACCTTATATGAGAATTACATACAATATTCATGTTTTTACCGCTTCCTAGCTTCGGTTCAACTTATTCTACAAAAGTAAAGATTTTAAGAAACTAGGTGTAGTGATTCACTATCTTATCAGATTATATTTGTTATTGATGTTTTAAGATACTTCATATTTCAATTGATTTCCGTCTCTTGGCGAGTGTACTTGCACTTATCATGTATGTTTTAAGATTATGTACCTAATTAATTTTACTTGTTGCATTCGCCCCACTTACTTAGTACATTCCAAAGTACTGATCCATATATATATATATGTGATACATTGTCTCATAATGTAGGCACCAGTTGTATCCCACACATCATAATCAGACAGTTTACAGCTTCCAGCTAGTAGGTGATGAGTTCTCCTATTTCTGGGACTCCAGTGACTTGCAATTCATATACTTTATTCTAATTATACACATGTACTGATTAGTGGTAGTTGGAGGCATATTCTAGCTATCTATAGTCAGTATAGTAGAGGCTTCACAGATGGTCAGTCAGAGTCATTTATGTAATTCAAGTTTCTTTATTCAGTTTTTATAATGATGTAAGCTTTATTAGTATTATACTTATTCATATTTTCTTATGATCATGTTTTCGCTCTGCAAATTTAGTTTTTCTACTATTTAAAATTAGTTTCTCAAGCAATATGCCAGTTCATGGGTTAACTTAGGACCACTTGTAGTTCCTAACACCGTGTTATGACAAGGGGCAGTCTTAGGCCGTGACAACACCATATTGCTCTCGCCAATGGGCACCTGGACGCCTCTAGAAATACTAGGCTCCCCATTTTCATGGTTTGCTAGCTTAGTGCATCTGCCATTATATTAGCATTACCCGTGAGATACAAGATTGAGATATCATAATGTTTAATCAACTCCATCCATATCCTTTACTTAGATTCAGATCCTTCTGAGTGAATATGTCTTGCAAGCTGTGGTTGTCGGTTAATACCTCATACTTCACCCCATAGAGATAGTGCTTTCATAATTTTCAACACGAACACAACGATATCTAGCTCCAAGTAATGTGTGGGGTAATTTTTCTCATAAGGCTTCATTTTTCTTTAAGCATAAGCAATTACATTATGTTCCTTCATTAACACAACTTCTAAACCCAAATGTAAGGCATCACAAAATAACTAAAATCCTTACCCTCGACAGATAGGGTCAATACCGAAGCCTAAGTCAACATAATTTTGAGATTTTGAAAGATATCATTACACTTGTCATCCCACTAAAAAGGAAATTCTTTCTAAGTCAAATGGGTCAGGTGCAGACCAATGGCAGTAAACCATTTAACAAATTGGTGATAGTACTGGCCAACCCCACAAAATAATATATTTTTTTCACCTTCATCATTCTAGACCAATTTTTAATAGCCTCAACTTTTTTGAGTCCACTACGACCCTTTTTTAGAAATCATGTACCCCAAGAAAGACACCCAAGAAAGACAAAATTTCCACTTAGAGTACTTAACATACAATTGCTTATTCTTTAATAATTTCAACACAATGTACAATTGAGCTTCATGCTTTTTCCTTATTTTTGGAATAACTAAGTGTAACACCTCGAGAGTACACCTTGAGCGTCACATGGTGCCTACAATCCTGAGGGACCACAAGCTAACGCATGAGCCGATACCTACCATGAGAACTGAATAACATAATCATATATACGAAAGAATAATTGATATTTCATAAGGTATTAATAACTGAAACAAATATGGAATTATGATTCTGAAGAAATAACTATCTGAGTCTGAATAAATACTGAAATCTGAGATTAATTGAATAACTAACTATCATGTCAACTGAAGTCTGAATACTAAATAACTAACTGTATTATTGGAAAGCCTCTAAACTGAATAACTGTGAATTGATAAGACAAGCCCCAACTAACTACTAGACTGAAAGAAGAAATAAAATAATGCATCCTCAAAATATGAGGACTCACCACTGCTACTGCTAAGAGTCTTAGATGTCTAAACGCGATCCAAGAACTACGCATCAGAACCTATGATATAATACATCATAGCGCAAATGAAAGATATACAATCAGTACTTTGAATATACTAGTATGCTAAATGAGGTAGGCTGATATGCATGGTTTCATGAACAAGAATAGTAACTGTTTGAATATACATGTAAAACATAGAATAGTGAATAAAAATCATGAAATCTATAGATATTGAAAATATGTGGAATTTGTAAATACTGTGTATGCATGAAAGTCTGTAAATACTGAAGGTACGTGAAATCTGTAGATACTGGGGATGCATGACCAAGCATATAACATAAACTGAATAAAAGTCTGCAAAATTGAAATATTGAAATAACTTATATCTATATACCTTGGTTAAATAACACTGAGACTGAACTACTGATTTGATTATCGGACTGAGACAGTAAGAGTTATCATCTAACCGACATCTCCAATCTAATCTAATTGGGATCCAACTTGTAACCCCAGTTGAAACGGTGTCAATACCATGACATGGGTACTAATGCTGGCTATGTGGATCAACTATACTGATGTACTGTCCCTAAAGACTAAAGGTGTCTAGCCTGAACTGATGGGTAACCTCTGCGAGATAGTCAAGCCTACACTAACGGGTGACTTCTCATAGCTGGCTATGTAGTTCTGGAGTTTAGGAACTGCTACTAGTGACTCTGCCTATCTGACAGGGAAGCTGTCATCTCTACACTCACTAAGTGCTAAATCCTACTCCTAACTGAAAGACACTGTAATACTAGACTGTTTTGAGTTTATCTAACTATTTTGATAATGTTCATAATATAATCAAAAGTTATTATGAAGATACTGAGATGAGACTAAATAAGAAGCTATGGTTTTCGGGTATTCAATATCCCTAGGACTCAAAATCAATAATAGTAACATGATACATCTTAGAGGACATAGCATGGAGGCTTTTATTAAACATGTATTCTTATAGGCATTTTATCGAACACTTGTAGTTCATAGTTTTGTCAAATCATAGAAATGTTAGAGAACTTGTAGTAATAGCATGAATTCAACATGAATAGTACTAAATCATGATTAATTCAATGAATGATAACATTAAAACATAGATAATTGAATAACGACAATAATTTCATCCATACATGGTGTAAAATCATAGTTCATGGAGATTCATGGGTGAAATCATAATTTAAAATCAAAATAACTAGAAAGGATCACAATTTTGTAATTTAAATCGGATACTTGGACACCATGGGTGAAAGGAACCCATGGATGAACATTTAACATACCTGGGTTAATGAATTTGAGAGAATTAAATGTGAGTTCTTGAGATTTGACCTTGAATTTGAGAGCTAGAGTTTTTGTGTTCTTGAAAAGAATGAATCCCCTTTGAATAATTTGAGAACAATGGGTATATGATGCCCTATTAGGCTTTAATTTCATATTTAGGATGAGTTTAGGGCTTAGAAAAATGACCAAACAGCCCCTTGGAAATTAAAAATGGGGAACTGGAAAACTGAAAATGGCAATTTGAGGCCTTGGCGCGACGTGCTAGGATCGTGGAGCCTCACTGAAAATTGACGACTGGGACCTGGAAGCTTGACAGGGTAGAGCTATCATGGTTCCTCACTGGAAATTGACAATTGTCATTTAGACTGGCTCCACGATGCGCTAGTGACCAATATGACGGTATTTACTGACTGAAACTTAAAATTGCCATAACTTCTTACCCGGTTATCAGATTTGGGTGAATTTTACATCGTTGGAAAGCTAATTGAATTTCCTATGCGATAGAAGGCACTAAACTGAAAAATAATAGGTATTTTGAAAATTGTATAAATAAATGATCATGTATTGGGACTTAAATTATGCTAGAGAAATACGGTGTATTACACTAAGTATATCATCAATAAACATAATAATGAATGAATCCAAAAATTTACTTAAACATTGCATTCATCAGGATCATAAAAATAGATGGGAAATTGGTCAAGCCGAAAACATAACAAAAACTCAGAGCATCCTTAATGAGTTGTGAAAGTAATCTTTGCAACTTCCTCTACTATAATTTTCAGCTGATGATAACCCGATCTTAAATCAATCTTAGAGAATATTGTAGCACCTTGTAACTGGTTAAACAAATTATCTATTCTAGAAAAGGGATATTTTTTTATGATTGGTCACCTTATTCAACTAATAGTAGTCAATTTACATCCTCATACCATCATTTTTATTTTTCACAAACAACACTGGTGCACTTCAAGGAGAGACACTTGGGTGAATAAAGACATTTTCTAACAAATCTTGCAACTGGGAGTTCAACTCTCTTAACTCGACAGGCGTCGTATGATATGGAGGAATAAAAATAGGTCTAGTCCCCATCTCTGAGTCTATTTAGACGACAACTTCCTAATTTGGAGATATACCTAAAAGATCATCTGGAAATATTTCTAAAAAGTCGCACACTAACAAAACAAACTCTATAGGAGGGGATACACATTTATCCTCCCAAATATGGGATAAAAATGGCCGACCCCCTCTTACTAGTTTCTAGTCATAAATTATAAACACTACCATCACAGGACTAGGCTTAAAGGTACCCTCCCACTATAACTTCTCCTCCTCGAGCATTGATATAATAACAATATTACCAAAATACCCAATAACAACATAATAAGGGAACAACCAAATCATCTCCAAGATAACATCAAATTCCTTCGTGTCTAAAATAACTAACTCTTCTAGGGTCTTAAACCCCATGAACTTAAAAGGACACATATGATATACGTAATCAACATATACAAGCATCTCAAATGGTGTAGATACATACATAAGAGTGTCAAGATATTCACAGTCCAAGGCTCAACCTAAACCAAATTTCACAAATACAGAAGAAAATGTGGAATTTTGATCAAACAATATAGAAGCCCTACTATCATAGATAAGAATAGTACTTGTGATCACCTTATTAAAAGCTTCCACCTAAAGACGAGATGGAACAATAAAAATACGAGGCTTATCTCCATCTTAATCACCACCTCTACCACTCTATGCTCTATTTTACCTACTGTCCTCCTACTTGATTGGCTTGGTTTCCACCCCCTAGCTTTGCCACAACGCCTACCTTACATATGACCCCTACTATTTATTCAACCACCTCAAACCTTGAAAACTAGATTTTTAGAAATTACTTGCCATTTTAATTGGCTTATTGACAAGAAATTAGGGCAATTTCTTTTTACATATCCCATATCTCCATATTCAAAGTACATGGGCCCCAAAGTAGGCCTTTGAATTGAAGAAGAGGGCGTGTAGTTATTGGTTTGGAAAGTCTAATAACTACCCCTAGATAGGCCCTTTATTGATATTGGCATAACAGAATGGTAGGGATTAGAAGAACAACAACTCTTTCATAAAGTACTATTAAATTGGCTGGAGGTCCGAGCCTTTTTATTTTTTTTCTTTCACCTTTTCCTGTTTTCCGAGTAATTCATCCTTCTTGGAAAATTCAACAACATCCTAAAAATACTTACCAAACACGACTACGAATAAGGTAGCCAACTAAATCCCTAAGTTCAGACCTTTCACAAAATATTCAATCCACTCCTTTTATGAGGTAATCAATTGCAGGATATAATAAGATAGAGTATGAAAATTGGCCACATAATCCACCATAGACATGTTACCCTACTCCACCTCAGAAAATTATCTTTTTTCTAGTCACAATAAGTGTGGGGAACATATTTCTCAATGAAAACATTTTGAAACTAAGCCTAAGTCAATGGAGGTAAATCAGCTCTGCACTCCACAAATAACCTCCCCCATTAATTGACTTTGTTCTACAGCTAAAAATAAACAAACTCCATACACATACCTTCTAACAATACCCATATTATGTAGACATTAGTTACAATATATTAGAAACTCGAATGCATACTAATACTCTGTACGTTGGAATATCAAAGGGTTTCATCTACTTGAAGTTGAAAAATATCCTATGCCCATCATCATTTATTATCGATCCAAGTAACTATTAGGGATACACCCCATTTAAAGCATACATCCATCTTTGCAAAGAAGTTGTGTATTTCAAGGCTATGGATAGGATGGTTAGAATAAATAAAGTGTAACTAGTTCTGACAAAGCTACCCAAAAATCCTAATACCTGTTGAATCATCTCAATAGACAAGGGCACCTTAGCTTCACTATGTGGTGTTGTCATTATATTTTCTGAAGGTATCATATCTTCTACTTCAACCACTTTCTCTTCGTAAGCATGGTTTAGTGAAATAAGTATCCTCTTCCTAGGATTGATGATCTTTGGGATATCACAAGTTTAAAATTAGGGAGGTTGATATTCCCAAGACTGCTTTCTAAACCCAGTATGTTCACTATGAGTTTTTGGTAATGTCATTTAGATTGACTAATGATCGACTACATTCATGGATCTTATGAATTGAGTTTTCATACATTTTTTGGATTTGTTTGTTATTGTCTTCATTGATGATATTTTGATGTATTCTAAGAGTAAGAAGGATCATTCCAATCACGTCCAAATTGTATTGCAGACTCTCCAGTATCATAAGTAATATGCTAAATTTTCTAAGTATGAGTATTAGTTGTATGCTGTAACTTTTCTTGGGCATATTATTTCTAGTAAAGGGATCAATCTGGATCCATTAAAACTTGAAGAGGTTAAAAGATGGCGTACACCTATAACTCCAATCGACATTTGGAGCTTCTTGAATTTGGCTGGGTATTATAGGAGGTTTGTGGAGAGATTTTCTTTCAGTTCTTCTCCATTAAAGAAATTAACTCAAAAAGGGTTAAGTTTTTTATGTTTTGATTCTTGTCAGGGTAGTTTTACAAAGTTGAAGGATAATTTGACTTCTGTACTAATTTTGACCCTACCTGAGTGTACTGATGGTTTTGTTGTATTTTGTGATACGTCCCGTATAGGACTGGGTTATGTTTTGATGCTACATGGTAAGGTGGTGTCCTATTCTTCTAGTTATCTTAAGTTTCATGAGATTAACTATCTAACTCATGAATTAAAGTTTGTGGTTTTGGTTTTTTCTTTGAAGATTTGGTGCCATTATTTGTATGGGGTACATGTGGAAATCTATTTGGATCATATGAGTTTTTAGTGTGTGTTTACTCAGAAAGAGTTAAACCTCAGGTAGATAAGGTGCCTTAAATTGCTCAAGGATTGCAACATAAGTCTTTACTACCATCCAGGTAAAGCTAATATGGTTGTTAATGCTCTTAGCAAGTTATTTATGGGGATTTTTCCCATGTTGATGAGGATAAAAGAGAATTGGTAAAGGATATTCACATGTTGGTGAACTTTGGAGTTCATCTTTTGGACTCTGAGTATGGAGGGGTGATTATTCAGAAATTGATCAAATAATGTCTTGGTTCTGAGGTAAAGGAGAAACAGACTTAGGATCCCATTCTTATGCAGATTAATGGTGATATGGGCTAGCAAAATGTTATGGATTTTGAGATTAGGGGAGATGGTATTCTAAGATACCAAGGTAGGTTGTATGTTCATGATACTAAGGGGTTGTGGGAAAGGATTTTGACTGATACTGATAAGGTTTTATATACAGTTCATCCAGGTTTGACAAAGATGTATCATGACTTAAAGGAAACCTATTGGTGGAGCAATATAAAGAGTGATGTGACAAATTTTACTGCTAAGTATATGATTTTTTAGAAAGTTAAGGTTGAGCACTTAAGTCCTAGTGGTATATCTCAAGAGACAGAGTTGCCCATGTGGTAGTAGGAGGTGATCAATATGGGTTTAATTACGGGTATTTTGCGGTCTCGCAATCAGTATAATTTGATTTGGGTCATTGTGGATAGGATGACTGAGTTCGCTCACTTTTTGACTATAAGAACTAAATACTCTAGAGATGATTATGTAAAGTTGTTTATTTAGTGTCCATTATTTTAGACTGAGGTATGCAGTTTTCTTTACACTTTTGGGATTTGTTTTAGATAAGTTTGTGTACACAGGTAAACCTTAGTACTACTTTTCACCCGCAAAGGAACGGGCAGGTGAAGCATACTATTCATACTTTGGAGGATATGCTAAGGTCCTGTGTGATTGATTATAAGGGAAGTTGGATTGATCATTTGCCTCTTATTGAGTTTGCTACAACAATAGTTATCATTTGAGCATTCAGATGGCTCTATTTTAGGCTCTTTAGGGTAGGAGGTGTAGGTCTCCTATTGGATGGTTTGAGGTTAGTAAGACTAGGCTATTTTGTCCTAACTTTATTTAATAAGCCATGAATAAGTTGAAGGTAATTAGAGAAAGACATAAGACCACTCAAAGTCTCCAAAAGTCTTATGTGGATATGAGGCGAAGAGAGTGGGAGTTTGAGGTTAGCAATTGGGTATTCTTAAAGGTGTCTCCTATAAAAGGAGTCATGAAGTTTAGGAAGAAGGGAAAGCTCACTCCCTGTCATGTTGGGTCATATTAAACTTTGAAGAGAGTTGGGAATATTGCTTATGAGTATGATTTGCGTATAATTTTGGATTCTATTCATCCTGTGTTTCATGAGTCTAGGCTAAAAAAAGTGTGTAGGTGGTCATTTCTTGATAGTTCCTATTGAGGATGTTGGAGTTACGGATTTCTTGTCTTATAAGAAAATCCTAGTGAAGATATTGGATAGGCAAGTTCATAGATTGAGGACCAAGGATGTAGCTTTAGTGAAGGTTCTTTAGAGAAGCCAAAAGGTAAAAGTTGTTATATGGGAAACTGAGGATGTTATGAAGGCCAAGAACCCATTCTTATTTCCCTTGTTAGACGAAAGTGCTTAAGGTATGAGTTTCATTTTCCTCTTGTCATTTTCCAAGTTTGTTAATTTATTCTGGTGTATTTTTGTTGTTCTCATGCTAAAAGAGCATTAACTCATCATTTGGAGATAAACGATCCTTAGGGTGCAATAATGTAAGACCCTTAAAATTTCCATCATTTTATTTTTTACCTTCCCCCTTACGTAATATTGATTTGTCACTTGAATTATGTTTAGGGATGTTAAAAGAGTGTTCAAAAAAAGTTTTGGAATTTTTAGAAGAGGTTCAGGGTTATTTTGGGACCTTGAGGCAGTAAGGGTCCATGATTTTTCTGTGTCATGGAAGTTACCCTCCACGATATTGGCATGGAAGAAGGATAACCTCTGTGATATTGGTGTGCCAGGACAAGGTGTAATTTTTATCCAATTTTGTTTTTTCACTTAAGGGTGAGGGGCTTTTGGTATTTTCATCATTTTCATGATATTTAAACATAAAATAGTCCCATTCCCATCAGTTTTCAAAGATGAAATCCCCCTATTTCACTCTCACACACAAAACCTAAGAACATTCAAGGGTTTCACTTTGAATTCATTATCCGAGCTCCAAACTTCAAATTGACTACAAATTTTTGTGTGCTTCGGACATGTATCTCTTCCCTAAATTAGTTTTATACAAAAGCATGTGTTTAATTATTGTCCATGTTGTTTAATTATTGGATGTTGAATATGGGATGAGGAATTTGGAATGGCTGTCACATGAATTGAATTTCCATGGTTTTGAACTGGTTGTTTATGTTTTATTCTCAAGATTTTGGACTAAATAAATGCATGGGTGTGGGAATTGGGATGGGGAACATAGGTTTCCCCAAGTTTTATGGCTTAATGGTTTGAAATTGGCTTTAACCACAACCCAACTTGTGAAATTGGTTTGAAAGATGGATATACACATAATCTACTTCACTTTTGAAACCTTGCATTGTATAAAAGGTTAATGGAACATAAATTAGTTTTGAACGGCCTTGGTGTCTATGGGATGGTTTTCACTTGGAAACGTTAGAGTCAATTTGGCTGATTGGTTTTTGTGTGGCATAATGGAATTGGCTTGAAAACTTAACTTTATTTGGTATGACGATACCGATGATAAATGCCTAATGAAAAGACTTCTTAGTTAATAGATGGGAATGTGTGTAAAAAATCTTATTTGTGCTTAAATAGGGTTGTGTAGCTCGCCGTGGAAGGTTGATGTCTTGGGGGGACCGATACTGAAAACCACATTTGTCATCATGGAGATCTATATGACTGTGTTAATGGTTCACTCTATATATATGTACACACACATCTCTCTCTCTCTCTCTCTCTCTATATATATATATATATAAAACAACATTTGCCATCGTGGGGATCTATATAACTGTGTTAATAGTTCACACTATATATATGTACACACACACACATACACACACACATATATATATATATTGGAATGGTTGGAGCCTCGATAGCTTTGGCCCTTCCTCAAATTTCTCCAGTTCGTGTGGCAAACACGCACTGGGACCTTTCAGCAAGGGGAGATGAACACATATAGCCTGTGGGTGCCCTTAGGACAGATAGAGCTACATGATCTAAGATGACGGTTTTAAATCTCTTGGTTAAACCTTGAATCCCTATCCCAGCATCTTATATATAAATATATACACAATATGTGCATGTGGTTTAAAGTGGTTTTGGACATGACATTATTTTATCCCTATCCTGATTTATATTCCAATACTTATCCCACTTATTATCCTAGTACACTACATTGTTTCGTAATGTTGGGTCCGAAGATACTTCTTTTAACCTTATGCAACATTAAGTGGATTAGCACATTAGGTAAGTATTTATGAAGTGGTGAGCTTCCATCCATTGGAAGGCCTTATCATTTCATATTCTTTTATTTTTACTCAGTACTTTTCGATTCTTTTGGTAATAATCAGGGCATGTCCCAATCTGTTTAGTATTCTGCTTTTAGAGGCAATTGTGGACAGATGTGGGTTGGCTGGTTATTACTTTGACTCTTAATTTCATTTGACTTATCTATTCACCACTTTATTTCTATCTTGAGTGGCTTACACATTGTTATTGTTATTATTTTGTGCTCATGAGGTTAGGCGTTTAGGGTGGTCTCCAGTTCATAGTGGGCTTGAGATACCCATCACAACCATACCCTTGTTTGGGTCATGACAATAGACTACTTCAACTCTTTTGCTTAAAGTTATCTTTAAGTCATGTTTTTTCCTTTCACCTTTAGGTCACACTTTTTGCCTTTCATTCTCGTTCAGCTCATTCCTGATCTATATAACCGCCAAATATGCACACATTTTAATAATTCATTCTATTTTAGCATTTTTGAATTAAAAATCACTAATTTTAATCATAATTTATCCTATTTTATCATGTTAGGGTTACCTTAGAATATTAACTTCATGAACACTACTCAAATTTGCTTATTTAGTCATAATTATAGTCACATTAGTATTTTTGAACACCCTAAGACCATTGTATACCAAATTCATGTGCAATTCCCTCATTTTCATTAATTTTCACAAACTAGGGTTTAACCCCAATCCCATCATTAATCCATTTTATAGTGATTTTCTAAGGTTGGGCCAAGTCAATTCAAGTCTAGAACATAATTACTTACCTGCAAAGATAAACAACCCCAAATTTCCTCTAGTAATAGACTATTACCAGTGCCCTATCACATTTTTCAAAAAATGGAGAATTAAAATATTTTTTTATTTTTAAAAACTGATATTTTATTACACGTTATTACTACATCAGAAAATTACCACTGCTCCGGTTCACACCAATTTTATTAGAGGCTGCTGTTGTAGTTTCTTTGAGCGTTGTCGCAGTACTACTGCAGTGGTTACTTCTTATGTTGAAGTGGTCCAATGCAGAAACTCGAGACCCCTTCTCAATTTTCCCTATTTTACAATACACACTATGAATCTAGATAACATGAACCAGCCCCTTCATGATAAATACTATATCTAGAGTTTTGTAGCTCCATTTCATATGCTGAAAGTTTCTATGGATTCCTATGCGAGTTGGCTATCCAACCATTATATCAAACACCGCTATTAATAATCATATAAATACCATATTTTATCAACTACCCACTCAATTATAAATCAAAACTTGACTAGTCCAAAATTCCACAAATTTTAGCTAAAGGGAATTAAGGTGCAACTTTAACCTCCTAATTCCGTGTAACTACGTTTTGGGTTGTTATAAGGAGATACAACAAATAAAAGGAGGATAAAAATAAAGTACCAATAAAAAGTGAATACAAATTGGAAGGTAGTTCTAGCTAAATGTAATCCTACAAGATGGAGGTTCAAGACAGACAAAGAATCAAATAAGTTACTTATTGAGACAAATGAGAATAACAATCAAAAACAACAAGGGATAAACACTGATAATCCTTTTGATCTATTGTAGAATGTGAAAAAACTAGGGATATGCAGGCTAATAGGGAGGAGGTTCAGCAGGAGCAAAGCATAGAGAAGAACAATACACAACATAAAGATACAAAAAAGAATGATGAGCATAAAAAAGAGAACATAAGTAGGCAAATACGACAGATGAATAAAAAGACAGGGATAATAACTGCTACAAATATTCTGAATAATAGTAGCCAAGCTACTCCACAAAAGCACATTGAGAATATCAATAATAACATATATAAGTCATTAATCATATCCAGAAGCCATATCAATAATCACATATATAAGTCATTAACCATATCCAGTAGTGATATCATTAATCACATATATAAATCATTAATCATATCCAAAAGCCATATCAATAATCAGATATACAAGTCATTAATCATTTCTGGAAGCCATATCAATAATCACATATATAAGTCATTAATCATATCCAAAATTCATATCAATAATCACATAAATAAGTCATTAATCATATCCAGAATCCATATCAATAATCAAATGTATAAGTCATTAATCATATTCGGAAGCCATATCCAACTAATATACTCATTAAATACATTCAACCTCCTCAAGTCTATGACCAAATATTAAGAAAGGTATATCATGTGTACATAAGTCTACAAAGCTAACACAAACCTTGGCCTAAGGTGGGTCAGAGGGGCCTACTCTAATCCAAAATCAATATTAGGCAACATCTACCTCAGACTAGGCTAAGGTATCTAAGTTCATATATAGATGTTGAATAAGCCATAAATAGACCTAAAATAGTAATCCTTCCCCAGACATAAACAATCAATTCAACCCATATAAAATAATAGCAACTACGGCAACTTCCCTTAACTTAGAAAACTAAGACCAATTTCAACTTAACGTGAGTGACTAAGGCAATTTCACCTAGCTTAAACAACTAAGGTTTTTCCATTCTAGACCCAAACCACGAAGCCAACTTCATCTCAGACACGAATAAGTACACTAACTACTCTAAGTTACTACTTCATGGCAGCCTAAATGGTCCAACTACACCAAATATCCTCATTCATACTTCCAACACCTAAATACCACCCCATATCTAGTACAATATCATCATAATACTATGAGATAGCTCAATCGTACCACTCCTAGCCTATCGTGACATTAAAGAAAAGCCCAACAAATCTGCTAAATCACTGATTTTCCTTTTTGAGAAGCTTATATATGGTGAAATGCTATTAAAATCACAATCTACTCATCAAAACAAGAATAATGATACCCATATTGCACTATTTTGCTTCCGGTCCAAAATTATGAAAATATCCCATTATTTACGAAATCACATATTAAAAAAAAATACAACATCCCTCTATGCTGAAGGAATATTTATCCTAAAAAATGAGTGAATTCCAAGCTATAATGGTGCTAAAATCAAGTTACCAAGCTTTTAGAGATTTTACAAAATGTATGGAGAAATCAACCATAAAAATAAGGAAATCTTACCGCAAATTCAATGGAGAATTGCATAAATTTATGAAACTAAAGCTCCACAATCACCCACAATTGATTCTCCCAAGAACTCCCTCTTTTTTAGGATTTTAGATTCTAAAGAATGGATGAAGATGATGAAAAATCAGGCTAAGTGGGTATTTATACCATTTCCAGGTGCTCGGGTATCGCTTAAGTGAACTTCAAGTCTCTTAAGCGATGATTGAGCTCTAGAATGCCAATATTTTAAGTGATATCTGGATGCTTGAGTCAATGTCGCATACGCGATAGTGCCCACGCTTTCAAGCCATTCACTTAAGTGACTAAATGATTCACTTAAGAGATACTTCCTGGGGTTTTCCAGATTGCTTAGGCAATCAAAGGCATCACTTAAGCGATGCACAAGCTCCAGTTGAGACTGGGAGAAATTCCAAGCCTCCGCCATCCACTTGGGATTCATTCGGAATTCTGTAAAGCAAATGAACTATACTACCCTATCAAATTTGATATTTTAGCCTTAATGGCATGATAAAATTTCCATCCAAGGTTATTTCAATGAAAAGTGGGTCCCACACCCACCTACCATTTTTTTAACTTTTGACCAATAGCTCAAAATGAGTTTTGGATCCTCAGGACCCACATTAAGGGTCTATCTAGCCTAAAATCATCATTTTTAAGTTGTTGGAACAATTCGAATTGGCACACGAGGTCATTTAACTGAAGTTTTTAACTAGTAGCCAACTCAAACCAACATAAGCTTCTAAATAGGGAATTTACTCTAAAAATCAAGTGAACTGCTCGGTAATCATACTATCAGTTCCAGCAAGTCATAAATGACTTGGGGCAACTATAGGAAAGCTCTAAATGATGAAAATTAAAAAAAATAGAAAATAACCTAAAAGGTCATTATATCCTTGGAGTTGGTGATGGACATTATTATTAAATAGAAAGATCAATTCAGCCAATTATAAATATGGATAAAAGTGCTTTCCTTGTATATCATAAAACTGCTCCTGCTCATATCAGAATGGTAGAAGAGTGCACTAGTTTCAACAAAGGTAAATTTTCTCTTATTTATCTAGGATATCCTATTGGTCATGCAATAAATAAGAAAGTGGATTTTATTGAGTTAATAAAGAAAGTGCATAATAAATTACAAACCTGGATGAGGAAAATTCTTTCATTTGGTGGTAAGTCTATTCTGAAAGTGGTAAGAGGAAATTTCTTTAATTTGGTGGTAAGTCTATTCTGAAAGTGGTAAGAGAAGGGTTGAATTACTCTTTTTTATTAGATAGTCGACTTACTTTGACAGATAGCGGACTCCTGAAGCAGTAATATGAAGTGAAATAAGTAAAGCGCCAAAATAGGAATGACACCAGATATTTTATATTGGTTGGGACCTCTAATAGGGCATACTTTGGTACCCTTGTTTTAAAGGAATTCTACTTGCTCTTTTTTTGTAAATCAAAAGTTACAAGATTTGAGTTAAGCTTTTTGGCATTAACTCACACTCTTTTCTTTTATATCTTTGAAACAAAAGATTTACAAACTATATGTTACTTTTCTCTATTTTAGAGTACACATTAAACTACAACACTGCTTAATGAAAGTAGAGCAGAGAGCTAGAGAAGGTTCAGATGGTGTATATCTCTTCCATCGTCTCCCACCTTTTAAATATAAATATTAGGCTACCACTAGCCGTTTGGAAGATAAATGTAAAAAGAAACCCAAATTATTTTCTACTTGAAAATAGTATAAAAGATATCCTATTTCAAAGAATAGATAGAAACTATAAAAAGAAAACCTAAACAAAACTAAATTATAGGAGAGACACTACCAAGGAACTCCTTGGTAAAAGGAGAGATATTTTCTTTCATTTGGTGAAAGATGCAACAATTAATATTGAGGAGTGAAATATTATTCTATCTTTTAAGGGCATCTACTTGATACTTCTTCCTTTTTTATCTTTGATCAAGAATCCATTGACTAATTCTTTTTCTAAAGTCTTAGAAGAAATCATTCATTAAAATCAAATTATCAATCTCCCAATTTTTTATGGATGACAATAAAAAACTAATGTATTTAACTTTCCTTTCAAGCTCACCTTGAGTGGTAGACTAGATGAGTGAGAATTAGCTCCCCCTAAATTGGCGTATCATCCAGTCAACCTATCCTGCATAATACTAAGATAAACATTGTCTTTATCCCCCTTTGACATCATTCAAAAAGAAAGAATAACATTCTAAGGCAAAACAAGACTAGTATTGGACAAAAAAGAATAAAGTATTCATGAGATTAGGCCCACATACAAACCAAAACAAAAATAAAACAATTTAAGGAGCAATTAGGGAGCAGTAGGAGGAGAATATTGTTCAAAATGATGAAATAAATAATCCATAGTTTGAGAACTATAATTCTTTAAGTTCATGAATTAATTAACAATGGTAGTGGAGAGAGAATTAATTATAGCCTAGATTTTATAGTAGTTTTTGGCTCCTCCTTAATAACCTGATCCAATTTAATTGAAAACGTGCAACGTCAGCTCCATTTTCCATACTAGCATCTTTGATCTTGTCCAGTTTAAAGTAAGTAGCAAACAAAAGGTCCTTTAAGCTTTCAAGTATTGAATTAATTCTGATCAATCAAAGATCGACATCCAAGAAGGAAAACCAAAAGGAGGAGAGGATCAAAACTTTGGAGTGGATGGGGTGCTAACAGAGTAGTTATTAGACTTATGAACCTAAGCATCATCAACTAGAACATAATCCATACTGTAAATATTTTAAGCCTTATAGCATTGCTTTACAAAAACAAAAAGGACAACACCAAGAGATAGATCACATGCTTCCAAAATACAAGTAATAACAAGCCCATAAGGCTAGAAGAATCAAAAGAGGCTTCAATCATATAGTTAAGGATAAAATAATACATATTAATTTTACACTGAGAGGCAATACAAAATGTGAGAAAGGTGTCGCATTGAGATAAAGTGGAGAGAGACCAAGCCCTGGGAATTAAGGTAATAGCCATAGTATAAGCAATCGCATAATTTTCAAAAGAAAAATTCTTAGGACCAAGAGTAGAAGGAAGGGGATCGGTGTTTTCCAGAGCAATAAAGCATTTTGCTTTCTCAAAGGAGACATCAAATTCTGAGGGTTAAGGATTTTTAGAGGAAGTAGTAAAACCTAAATAGTTTATGTCATAGATAGAAATAAATATAACACTATCAAGAAAAATTATTTTCTCCATAATAAGGGCTTCTAGTTCACCACGTATAAAGGATCGAAGATTACCATAAAGAGACAATTAAGAGGACTATAGGCATGCTTAGGAGTAGAGGCAAAGATATTTTACCAACCTTGAAATTAAAAAAAAAATTCAATAGGATAATTTAAAGATTATAAAAGATCAAGATCGACAATTTTACCATAAACAAGAGAGAGTTCCTTCATTGAGTGAAAGAGAGTTTTGTTCAAAGGTCTCTAGAAGTTAGTTTTGATACTCAAGAAACTATCAGTATCAAACTCAAATTTCTTTATAGAATAATTAGATTCATCAAGAACATTGAAATGTTTACCTATTAGGGAACAAGAGGAATCAGAGGACGTTTGAGGAAGTTATGATCCAATAAGTAAGAGTTAAGAGGAACAGGGGAACAAACTTTCCTTTGCCCATTGTACAAGCACTTGTTGTGTTGCTTGAAGAGGAACTTTTTGAACCCTTATCCATTTAAAGAGGAAGAGTGAGAGAGTATTAAGAGAGATTAAAGAAATGAGGGAAAATATATAGGTAATAAAGAATTTGAAACAAAAAGAAAAGAAAGGGAAGAGATTCCTAGGAAGATAGAGAGGTGTCATAATTACCATACACAGAACCCTGCGTCAGGTAGAGAAAATAGAAGAAATTGAATGACAAGTAGATCAATCAAATCATCATCGATTAAAGACACTTTTATACATAAACTTTCTTAATAGATATGGAAGTAAATATTTTTCAGAAAGCTTTTGCAATAATATCAAGATTTCTAAGAGAACAAAAACATTCTTCCAATAAAGATTTGGTGAAAATATCAACTAATTAAAAATCAGTGCTAATAAAGGATAATTTAATATCATGTTTTAAAATATGGTATTTAATAAAACTATGTTTTATATCAATATGTTTAGTCATATAATGATGCACAGGATTTTTAGAGAGATGGATAGCACTAGAATTATAATAGAGAGTCTTCAAAGGTTTAAAAGACAAATCATAGTCACTAAGTTGATGGGACGTCCAATGAACTTGAGGACAACATAATCAAATAGAAATATATTCGAATTCAGTAGTAGAGATAGAAACATATTTTTATTTCTTGTTATTCCATGAGATAAGGGATTTTCCCGTGAACTAATAAACTCCCACTTATGCTTTTTCTATCAATTTTATCACTTGCATAATCTGCATCTAAAAAACTTTTTAGTTTAATATCATTAGATTTAGGATACCACAAACTGTAAGAACTTATGCTAATAAGATATCTTATAATCTATTTGACTGTAGAAAAATGAGATTTCTTTGGAGTTGACTTGAATCTCACACATTTACAAACATTAAAAAAGATATCTAATTGACTGGTAGTGAGATATATAAGAGAACCAATCACACCATGATAATTTATTTTATCAACAAATTTACCTTTATTATTTATCTCTAGGGCATATGTGGAGCTCATGGGTGTGCCAGAGTATTTAGCATTATCCATGCCAAATTTGTGAATGAGATCATTAGTTTAATTACCTTGGCATATGAAGGTTCCTTTAGTAGATTGATAAATTTGTAATCCCAAAAACAAGGGCAATTCTCCCATCATACTCATTTCAAATTCACTTTACATAAGCTTAGAAAATTTCTTGCATAAGACAACATTAAAACTTCCAAAAAATAATTTGATCAATATATATTTGATTAATAAGATTCCCAGAGAAGGTTCTATTTATAAACATGGTGGTATTGATTTCTCTACCAGAAAAATCATAATTAATTTAGGAAATTGATTAGTCTATCATACCAAGCACAATGTGCTTATTTTAAACCATTAGACAGCTTTTGAGAGTTTAAAAATTGATAGGGAATTTAGGATTTTGAAATCCTGGGGGTTGTTTTACAAAAACATGTTCATCAATGAGACCATTTAAAAAAGTACTTTTGACAACCATTTGAAAAAGTTTAAAATCTTTGTAATAAGCATAAGAAAGTAAGATACGAATAGATTCTAACCTTACCATTGGTGCAAAAATTTCACTATAGTCTACTTTCTCTTATTGTGAGTAGCCAAGAGTAACTAGATGATATCTGTTCCATACTGCCTTACCTGATTCATTCATATTGTTTTTGAAGACCCATTTTGGTCAAATGATTGAGGCGTTCTCTGATTTTGGAACTAGAGTCCACAATTATTTTTATCAAAGTTCCTAAGTTCTTCTTCTATTTGTTTGACTCAACTTTCACCATCCAATGCTTCATTGACTTTCTTGGGTTCAAGGTGGGAAATAAGAGTGACGTTTGTGCTTCTTTTGTTAGAGGCTCTCATTTTCATTCCTTACTTGGTATCTCCAATAACGAATTTCTATAGATAATCAGGTTCACTTCTCCATTCATTTGGAATGGTTTAGAGTCATAACTTTTTAATACATAAGTACACTTATTAAAAACTCTATAGGATCTACTAGAGTTACAGTAATCCATAAATATTCCTACATCACAAAGAGGATCAAACTTACCAATATTATCCTAACCATTATTATGAACAACGCATTTGAATTCAAATGAGTGAAAATACCTAATATTGGGTTTCCTAATATTTTAGAGTTCATATGGAGCTTTCTTTAGAACAGTTCTAATAAGGCACCTGTTCAAAATATGATAAGTAATACTTACAGCTTTTTCCTAGAATTTGTGAGGTAAAGAGTATGCACATAGTATGACTCGTCCCATATCTTGAAAAGTTATATTCTTGTATTCAAACACTCTATTTGTTGAGAAGATCAGGGAGTAGAGAAGCTGTGAGTATAACCTTGATTCTTACAAAAGGTTTCAAAATCTTTGATCTCAAATTCTCCTCCATGATCACTTCTAGTAATAGAGATATAGTAGCCTTTGTTTCTTTAAACCTTTTCACAGAGAATTTCAAAATTCTTTGAAGTTCATCTTTGTTAAAAAGAAACATAGCCTAAGTAAATTGAGAATAATCATCAATAATTACAAATACATACTTTTTACTACCAATACTAGTAGTTCTAGCAGGACCAAACAAATCCATATGAAATAGTTGCAATTGTTTAGTAATGAAAATAATGTCTTTTATAGGAAAAGAATTTTTATTTTTTTTACCAAATTGACAAGCATCATTGTCAGTCTTTTTACAATCAAACTTTGGAAGACCCGTAAAAAGCTCACGTTTGGCTAGCTTTTCAAATAATCTCATGCTTATAAGGCCAAGCTTTTTATGCCAAACCCGAGGATCTTTCAAATATGAAAGCCAAATAGATATGTCCTTTTGTACTTTTGATGGGGTCTGAGACATCTATATTCATATGTATATTTCCAGGAAGAATTTTCTTGCCATGCCTTCCATTTATACACCCATCAATTTTACTTTCAAACCAGCATCACATAACCAAATAAAGATTTGTGATATCACATGATTAATTAAAAGAGATAGTACCAATATCAATTACTTTGCCTTTTGAGTTGGTAAAACTTATGCCACCTCAATAAAAATCAACTATTGTTTTAAAAGGGCTTTCATTTCCTGTTATTTAATTTGAACATCCAATATCAAGATACCATTTATCTATAGACTTTGAGTGGTATTCTTGAAAAACAAATATATCACTTATTTCTTAGAACCCAAGTATTCTTAGATCCTTTTGGGTTAGTATTTGGATAAGTAAACTCAGTTTTGGATCTCCAAATCCATTTGTCGGGATTTATAGAAAGAAATCTGCAATTATAATATTTATGACCTGGTTTACCATAGTGATAACAAGAAGAATGAGAGTACGTTTTAGTGTTTGAGCAGGTATGATATGTATTATGACTTTGACTGGTTCCTTTGGTCGACTTACTGGAGTTAGCTAACCATTGAAATTCTTCATAGCTATAATATCTATTATGATAAGTTCTATGATTGTGATGACTTTCTTTGGTTGACTTACTAGAGTTAGTTGATCATTCAGATCCTTCACCGCTATAATATCTATTACTATACGTAGAACTACCACTATCAAATTTTTTGTCAACTGACTTAGAAGAGCTAGTCAACTGATCAGAACAATAGACTAGAAGATTTTCCAAAACCATTGATTTTAAATTTTGATTCATTAATTTATTCTTATAGAAAATCCTTTTCAATTTCACAAACTTTAAGTTTAATTTCTCAGATTCTTCTTTTCATTTATAAAGCTTTTTTTCCATCTCAAGGTTTATTAAATCAACTATGGAATGATCCAACAAGTTCTGTGGATTAAAGCATTCGTTGTAGATATTTGTTCTTACCTAACTAGATTCTATGGTAGACATGAAACAACAATCTCCAGTGTTATCATTTTCATTGTCAGAGTGTTCTTCATTACACCAATAGCTGAAAGCCTTTTGATTTTGTTTGGAGTATCTTCTTCAAGTTTTTGGACAATCATAAGTAGTATGACCATATTCACCACAACTATAACACTTACCTCCATTCCTATTTTGTTCAATATCTTGCTTTTCTTTTAAGTAATTTGGTTTTCCCCTTCTTTGGTTTTTGGAACTTTTGTAATTGTCAATCACTGTCCTGGTGATGAGGATGAGTTCATCTTCATCTAAGGCATCATCTTCTTCATCACTTGTAGCTTTAAAAACCATGGTATTTTTCTTTTTATCTTTCAATTAATCCTTTTTATTCAGATGAGCTTTTTCAAAGGAAATGAGATCTCCTTTTACTTCAACATAAATCATTTTGTGAGACACTAGGTTAGGAAACTTCTGAGAATCTTAGTGATTAATCTGATACTAGATAAGTCTTTCTTACAGCTTTTACTTCACCAATAATCTTGCCAAATCTAGAAAATGTTTCTTCAATGGATTCTCCATCTTTCATCTTAAAGAGTTCATATTAATAAACTAGAAGATGAACAAGATTTCGCTTGACCTTTTCAGTTCCTTCAAAGGTTACTTCTATTTTATCCCACATTTCCTAGGAAGTTTCACAGCAAGGGATCTTTTCATATTCATCAGCATTGAAGCACTGTATAACATATTTTTTTCCTTTTAGTTTATTCGAATGATGCCAATTTATTTATTAGTGTAGTCGTCTAAAGTTGGAGGGTTGTCAATAGATGCTTGACATCATCTGGTGTTTTTCCATCTTTGGTGACACGAACAAGTGGAAGATCACTGAACTTGATCTTCCAATAGGAGAAATCTTTTAGATTAAAGTAAATAGGTCTAGTTTGAGATGTTCTTTATGAGAATAGATATCAAAAAATTATTTAGGCCACAATTTTTCTAAATTTGCTATTAAGCAAAGGGATGTGAGTCTAGGCTCTGATACTAATTGAAAGTGGTAAGGGGGTGAATTTCGCTTTTTTGATTATATAGTCGGCTTACTTTGATAGACAGTTGACTACTAAAGTTATAATAAAGTCCAATAATAATGTCATGACCCAATTTATCAGGTCATAATAGTGCCTACTATAATCTACCAGAAGGAAAACCAACATATAGTTTGAAACTACTAGTAACAAACTACCAAGAGGAACGGAGAAAAATGCGAAATAACAATAGTAAAAGAGGTAAAATACACAAGACAATCTCAAAGTCTGGTGGAATCAGTACAAGAGTTTCTAATATAATATAATTACAAAGTGAAGTACAAATGAGTCTACCGATACAACTCACATCTGAATACAACATAGAGACTAGTCTAGTACATAAGAGGGAGGAAACTAATACTCCAAATTCTAGGAGCTCACCCTTCATCTTTGAAACATAGATGATCAATGCGGCGCATACAACATCGACGATAACACGTACTATGATTTGTAGGTTACAGAAGTGTAGTATGAGTACAAAAAACATGGTACTCAGTAGGAAATTGCCGACTGAGCCCCAAATATAATGCAAATATATATACATATATATAACATATAAATAGAAGTAGAAACTACACCCAAATATCCAACAAACACATAGTAAAGCTAGAGAGATAATAAGGATAAACTATCCTACTCATATCCAAGAACTAACATAGTAAGGTTAAGGAAGTATTAAGGATGAACTATCCTATTCCATTCATACTCAGAAACCTCAACACTACACCATATATCACCAAAAAAAATATGATTAAAGGGTGAAAGGAGGATATCTAATAGTATACAAGGCCAAGGAATGAATATACAATATTAATAAATAAAGGAAGGAAGGAATATATGGTAATACCACAGCTACATATAGATAGGTATACATATACATATGGAAAATGGTCATAATACCATAGCTACATATAGATAGATATACATATATATGTAAATAAGGTCAACTCAAGGTACAACCTAAATCATCAAACTAGCATTTTAACGCCTCATAATCATAGCAGGAATTAGTGCTAGAATCTCAGGGTTTTTGATAATGCCCGAACTACCCCTTCTTAAAATGATAAAGTGATCGCTATAAAAATATAGCAACCAAAATAGGTTGGAGTCGATCCCACAGGAAATATGTTAGATATCTTTCTTAAACTTGTTGAAATAATCAGGCAGTGCGGAAAGGTAAAATGGGGGATTTGTTGTAACAAGCCAAAAGTAACAAGAATTTGATGCTTTTGATTCTAAATAATCTAAAGACAAACACTAGGCTTGTGTTCCACTTGGCTTCTAACTCTGTAGATTTATCGTGCACTATCGAACTATTTCGATACCTTACTTGCAAAATATGACAAGTTATGTATCAACTACTGTCTCGTGGACTCTTTGGCAAATCTCAGTCTTTACCTTTTGAGTCTCAAAGTAACAATTTACTAACCCTGGACCTGGATTCCTAATTAACTATTACCTTTTGGGTCTCAATTTAATTAGATGAGAAGGCGGGAATTATTAGATTGGGGGGGTCTCAAATTACTGTTGTGATGTCTTTTCCTAATCTCTATGTCTCTTTTGAAGAAAGTAGTGAATACAAGTAGGTTCTTAACATAGGTCTTATGCTAAGAATTTAATTAAACTGAAGGCAATTACAATACATGCAAGAATCTTTATCTAGAACAACTTGGCACATCCTCTACTTTATTAATTCACTAGGGTTCCCACAACCCTACTAAGGGATTTAGGCGCTCATAGTTGCAAGATAATTCATGGAATTCACAGCAAAAATACAAAATCAATCTCACAATTATGAAAGAAAAAATCTGAAAGTCTTAAAATGAATAACAAACCAAGAGCAATAAGAGTATACAGTAGCCCTCATGTGCCTATATTTGAATCTCAAGCATATCCCCACTAAACAAGGCCTAAAGGGTATTTATAAGGTACAAGAAACCCTAGAAATCAAATCCTAAATAAAATAGGAAAACATGACTAAATGTACATAATTAGAACTAAAAAGATCAAAGAAGTAGGTTAAGGTTACATGAAAACCCTAAGAAATAATTTTGAAATGATTCAGAAAAATTGAGGTTGGTGGCCACTAACTTAGTCCACCTATGAACCATATGTACTACATACGGACTGTATGTGATCCTAAGTATATGCAAGACCCCTGCTCAGCACCTGCAACTCTCTGGACTTAGACCTCTGGCACTTACTTTGGTCACCTATAGACGGTATGTACTACATATGAACCATAGGTTCCCTTAGTAAGTGACAGAGTCTTCTTTTTCTTGCTTATGAGCCTCTCGACTTCAATTTCTGACACCTACTTAGGCCTTATTTAAGTAAATGGCACCTACTCCTAGTAAGTGCTTAGGTAAGTGGCTTAAAACTTCAACTTTTTATCTTTTTCTTCCATTTAGCATCAAAAACCTATTTTTTCTTCCGTTTACCATTAAATACCTAGTTTTTCTTCCATTTATCATCCAAAACTTAATTTCCTGCTAAATCACTCCAAAAACACATCAAATACAACAAAATAGCCTTAAGTACATACATATTCTCCAATTTTAAGCATCGTAAGTGCTATAACTTCATAGCATATCAAGACCCTTAATTTAAAATGTTGCATATCCTCAGGCAACAAAAACACAACACAATATATGATGAAGCTTAACCAAGAGAAACCTAAGATACCTATGACAGCTAATTATCAAATTTAGATCAAAACACATTACCATCTCCTATATAAATAATTCAATAAACCAGTTTTATGTAAACATAAAACACAACAGTGTGATACAAAGGAATCAAGGTATGGCAATTATATTAGCAATAGATAAACATGAATAGATACAAGTTACACTACCCAAACAAGTAAGTAGCTAACAATACAACCCTTATGCCCTTACAATGAAGAAGTGCTACTCACTCATATGGAATAATGCATGTTAATACGGGAATAGTCAAGATATACTCACACTCAAAAGATAAGTTCTAACAATGTGGATCAGACACCATAGACTTGACCTTTCTTTCTTTACCTTGGTTTTCAGACAGTCAACTTAGAATCACCGTAGGACTTTATTTGGCTTGTAATGTAGGCTAGGGGGCTGGTATAGTATATGTGGATATATCAAGTGACTAAAACTCCTTGGCACTACATGTAATTTGGGGTCCACAATGTAATCAATTTCTTTTTATTCCATCCTTATTTCTCCCTTTTATTCCTTAATGCACATTCAGGTTGGGTGTGGTTTCTTTTATTCATTCTTTTTCTTTTTCTTTTTTTTTTTATATTTTTCTTTTCTTTTTCTTTTTATTTTGCTGTCACACCCAGCCTTACTAACTTTTCTCTTATTTTACCATTCTTCATACACATTTTATATCACGCACCCCTAAGATAGCCAACCTCAACTTAGGCAATTAGCCTAAGTTGAGGTACATAATGTCCAAGAAGGATTAGGTCCAAAATAGGTTCATTGTAACACAAATGGGGAGGTGGAAGGTAAAAACAAAAAAATAAGATACACAGGCTCAATATTGGGATCAAGGGATACTATTTCATATTCGAAAAGGCATTCAGGCTAAAAGTGGACTAACATAAAAAATGACCTATGATCCTTTCCCGACCAACTATCCTATAACCTAGGCAAGACTAACCGGGCAAGTTATGGATTCAACACGAAAAGAAAACTAAGTAACATCTCACACACAACTAGAACAGGGTTACATCATAAGCTATTACCTATTCGGTTCATACACAAGTTAGCTATGATTATCATATCCCTAATTTTAACGATATAATAAGATTCATAAAGGTCGCACATATATATGCATCACAACATCAACAACTGCCTTATATAATTATTTTCTCCTAGTTAAATGACATAATATGAAAGAAAACACAATATGCCTAAATATGTTATCTCTACTAGGAACTGGACTCAAGGGAAAAGAGATACTGCAATAAAAAATCCAAGAGTGCATCAAGACCCAAAAGTAGCCCCACCCTTAACTTAAAATCATGCATTGACCCAATGCATTAAACCGCTACAAAATAAGAGAGTTAGGAACATACCTATGGCACAATAGGTATGGAGATCTTACATCAATCATGAACATAAATACAATAACAAAATACCTTGGGTTGCCTCTCAAGTAGTGCCTAATTTAATGTCAGGGCATGACGGGGCTTGATTGGTTACTCAAAACTTCACCAACGAGCCCATGGGTGCCTTGTTACTCAGACTTCATCATGGTAGCTTAAGAGTTAGCCTTCAATTTTTTTCTTTCCACTTTGAACTTATTAATTTCACCCCTAATTATTTTTTAGATTTCCTATTATGCGCATGGGGCAGAGGTATATTCCTGATATAGAAGAAAGAAGACGCAAGTTTAGGTAGAAAGAACAGCCAGTGTCAGAGAGATTACTTCTATTGAATTAAAAAAAAGTAACCAACAAATAGATGTGGCATGTCGTACTTCTTGTCCCTTACGTGAGGAATGTAATTCTTTGATTCTGGCTCAGCAAATTAAAGAATGTTGACATATGCTTCCTCCTCCTTGCACTCTTCTTCAGGTTTGAATGGCTTGATTAAGATTTGACTATCTAAATATAATATGAAAAAATGCTTTGAATAAGGTCCAATACACCTCAGCTTGGGAATTGTTGTCTTATTTACATCCCCACATACCTCTAGTATGATCAATTTTAGACTCCTCAAATTTTAGCTTCTCAAGTTGGCTTCTCAGATATTTTTCTATCTCACACCACCCATAACTAAGTTGTTAGGTGTTACACGCAACAACTTTTTCATCCAACTCAACTTGTAAGTGGTAAATATCCAAGCCAAACCTATCAAGATTTTGAATAAGCTCATAATTTTTATAGACAAGGTGTGTCAATGTATCCAATAAGCTATCCTTGTGTTCACACACTATATCTACCAAATTCCTACAATAACGCACCATATTAAAATGATAAGGATCAATAATCAAGAAGTCTTCATCACTTCATACTTTCTCTGGCCAAGTTTTCATATTAAGAAGAGTATGCATACATTAGTGTATGACAGAAGAAGAAAAGAAAAGAAAAACCCAAAAAGTTCAACAACTCCAATCAGTCAATCTACAACCGAATTCACCCGCAACGATGACAAAATTTGATAATGCCCAAACCACCACTCCTTAGAAGGATAAAGTGGTTATTGTCAAAATATAGTAACCCAACTAGGTTGGGATCGATCCCACAGGGAATATGTTAGATATCTTTCTTGAACTTTTTGAAATCACTAGGCAGTGCAGAAAATTAAAAAGGGGATATTTATAGTAACTAGCAAGAAGTAACAAGAATTTGATGTTGTTGATTGTAAACAATCTAAGATGAACACTAGGCTTGCGTTCCCCCGGGCTTCTAACTCTAAAGATTTATCATGTACTGTCGAAATATTCAAATACTTTGCATGCAAAATCTGACAAGTTATATATCATCAACTGCCTTATGGACTCATTGGCAAACCTTACTTTTTACCTTTTGAGTCTCAAAGAATCTCTTTACTAACCCTGGCCTTGGATTCCAAATTAACTATTTACCTTTTGGGTCTCAAGTTAAATAGATGAGAAGGTGGTAATTATTAGATAGAAGGGGGTCTCAAATTACTGTTGTAATTTGTTTTCCTAATCTCTACCTCTCTTTTAAAGTAAGTAGTGAATACAGGTGGGTTCTTAATGTAGGCCTTTTGATAAGAAATCAATTAAACTAAATATAATCAAAATACATGTAAGAATCTTTATCTAGAATGACATGGCACTTCCTCATCTTTATTAATCCGCCAAGGATTCCACAACTCTAGCTAAGGGAATTAGCCGCTCATAATTGCAAGATAATTCATGGAATTCACAAACAAAGTTACAGAATCAATCACACGATAATGAAATAAGAAATCCCAAAGTCTTAAATCGAATAACAAACCAAGAACAATAAGACTATATAGTAGACCCTAATATCTAGCATATCCCCACTAACCAAGGCCTAAAACGTATCTATAGATTACAAGAAACCCCAGAAATCAAATCATAAATAAAATAGGAAAACATGAATAAATGTACATAATAAGAACTAAAAATAATATGAGTTGGTTTAGGTTACATGGAAAACCTAGGAAATGATTTTGAAATAATCCAGAAAAATTGAGGTCGGTGTCCACTTACTTAGGACACCTATGAGCCCTATATACTGTATTTGGATTATGTGTGGTCCTAAGTATGTGCCATATCTCCTGCTCAGCTCCTGTAACTCTCTGTACTTGGACCTCTATCACTTACTTTGGTCACCTATAGACCGTTTGTACCACATATGGACTGTAGGTTCCCTTAGTAAGTGATAGGGTCTTCTTTTTATGCTTCTGAGCCTCTGGACTTCAAGTTCTGACACCTACTTAGGAACCCACTTAATTAAGTGGAACCTACTCCCAGTAAGTTCCCAGGTAAGTGGCCCAAAACTTCAACTTTTCATCTTTTTCTTTTGTTTAGCATCCAAAATCTAGTTATTCTTCTGCTTACAATCCAAAACCTAGTTTTTCATCTGTTTGGCATCCAAAACCTAATTTACGGTAAAAATCACTCCAAAAACACATCAAATCCAATAAAATAGCCTTAAATTCATGCATATTCTTCATGTTTAAGCATCATAAGTGCTATTAATTCATAGAAAATCAGTTTCTCATGTACATGTCTAATAATGAGATAATTACTATAATGAAGCAATCGTAAAGAACGTAATCAGGGCATCCAAGTCTAAAACCATAAAGCCTAATCAATGGATAATAATGCATAATAAAATAACCATATGATAAAAGAACCAGAATCATACCTTAATTCTCAATATCGGATCATTAACTAATTTGTCAAAAACTAACCATAACAATGATCATAATAATAATAACAGTAACAATGACAATGCGCGTTACTGGCTAATCCAAACAAATAATACCTAACAGAAACTTTTATAAATCCCCACTGCCATAGGCTCAAAAATGTTCAATCAATATACAATATACCACAAGCCTTACTCATCACCTATATCTATGCAACCCCCATAAGGATAATAGATATAGATGCATACTGGTGATGGGCAATACGCATGCAAGAATGAATGCCAAATGTAATCCATAATACCATAAATGATCCAAATACCATAACATATCAAAATACCATAATTGATCCAAATACCATAAAGCAACCCAGTGTATACACCTCTTCTATCCCGACGGCTTGCAAAGGCAGGACCTATGGTGACCTCTCTTTTCCAGCATAATTTTTCACGGACAAAGGAGGCCATAGGGGATTCGAGAGTACCCATATACACCTACCCAATCCCGATCCAGGATTCCCATCATCATCACCAACATTATCAACATCATTATCCTTCTCCATATAGAACAGGAGATATGTATGTATGTATGTATATATATATATATATAATAAATGCACAGACTTAAGTCATAGCTAAAAGAGGGTGTAAATCTATAAATCCATAGAAAGGGCCGGTAGTCTCTCATGATCAAAGTAGATAGTTGTAACAAAATCATGGTCCAAAATCTATCTCAGTCAAGTCTTTAAAACATCATTTTCAATCTCAATACTCATAGATTATTTATTAAGATGGCACGATTCCCGTCATAAAAAAATCTTGTCTTAAGGGTGAAAGTGGGATTTAATCCTTTTTTCAGGAAAAATAATATAAAAATCATATTTTCGTCGAAATCATACCATTTACCATTTTATTGATCATGAATGTACCAAATTTATGCAAGCCATCACCGGTATTCAAATAGTGCAATCATAAGATTAACATGTCTACATACTACGACCACATCCTTTACAAGGATAAACCATTTACAAAAATCCAAACCATATCATAACACATCTTGGGTCCAATAATGTTTCCAAAATAATTACAACATCATAATGACAGCCTTAGGCCTAACCATACCTATTAGCCATATCATACCTATGAAGCATATCATATCTAAAGGGCATATCATATTTATGAGGTCTATCATATCTAAATGTCATATCATATCTCTAAGACATAATATTATCATTATCACATCTATGACTATATCATTAATCATATCGAGAGGCCATATCATTAATCAAATCTGAAAGCAATATCATGGCTACAAGCCATTAATCATAATCTAGAAAACCATCACCATTCAACAAGTCATGAAGTAGCCTTGTACTAAAGGCTCATTAGTCTAAACTATGTCTAATATGCCTAAATTAGTCCACAAGGGCTAACACAAGTCTTGACCTAAGGTGGGCCAGAGAACCCACTTCTAATCCTTGAAATCCATATTTAGGCAATTTCTACACCAGACTAGACTAGGGTATCTAAATTGAATTCTAGATGGTACATAAGTCATAATAAGCCCTAAAATAGGAATTCCACTTAGAACACGAGAAATTAAGTCAACTCTACCTAAATTATGGTTTCAAGATAGCTAAATAGTCCAAATAAGGCTAATCATACTAATCACGCTTCCGACACCTATACCGAATCTCAAATCTAGTATAATATTATAATCATTCTACAAATTAGCTCAATCTATGAAAGAAAGCAATAGGATACTAGAAGTATAATAAGTATTTCACCTTATACATTAAATCACTTATCTAATCTCCAAACTTCAATAACCAAAACTAAGTCACGGTGTTCTAACCATAATCAATCTTGACATTTTTATTTACGTGCAATATATAAAACATATCATCTTGTGAAGAAGAGTAGACAGAAGCCTGCCTCAATGTTGAATTGCAATCCATGAATCATCCACAAAATGTTAAATTTTACTCCATGATCTAGAAATACCGCCATGCTATAAGAATTATAATCTTCACATCATTAGGAGTCAAATTCATATTTCCATATTATGGGTCGGGTCAAATTTTGAGTTAAGAATAGGCCCGCAAGGCCCATAAATGAAATCTAAAATTGAACCCATCACGAGGTCTCTCGAAGAATAAGAAATGTATTCTTGAAAATTGAGCACAAATGGAACACAAATCGGATCTCAAATCAACACTTAAAATTTTAGGAACTCAAAGCCCTAATTTCTATAAATTTACCATGAATTTGGATGGAAATAAAAAGAAAAATTAATGAGAAATAAGCAACAAGGATTAGGCTAGCTTACCTTAGATTATTTGGATGATTCCCCACTCTTTTACAATTTATGAGCTCTCTACTTGGTGTAAAAATAGTGGACATAATGTTGGAAACTTGGTGGGGGAGGGGGAAGGGTTAAATATAGGGTCAAGAGTTACTATCGTGACTCAGATATCGCAATCTTGATCTGGCAAACATAAATCACATGTCGTGATCACATTTTACCCTTTGCAATTGCGATC
Organism: Capsicum baccatum var. pendulum; assembly: GCA_030864225.1. Taxonomy (NCBI): domain Eukaryota; kingdom Viridiplantae; phylum Streptophyta; class Magnoliopsida; order Solanales; family Solanaceae; genus Capsicum; species Capsicum baccatum. The sequence continues at coordinate 111,742,548 of CM061555.1, read as the reverse complement.
TGTCAAAGGGAATAAATTGTATATCGTGATCACGATTTACCCTTTACGGTCGTGGTCACACCAATGACCTACAACACCAAATTTTGCTAAGTCAAAAATAGACTTTGATAGGGTGTTCGAGTTTTGTTCGGAACCCCGTGCGTGCAAATAAAATATGCTACCATAACAAATTTGATGTTCCAAACATAATAGAACCCTCAAAACTTTCATCCGAGATTGTTTTGACTAAATATGGTGCCCACACCTATAGTTTCATTTTTCACATAATCTTCCCAATTGCCCAAAATGAGTCTGGAAGCCTCAATACCTGTACCAATGGTCCTACTAGCCTAAAATCAATATACTGGAACTGATGATGCCTTTGGAATTTCAATTCGAGGTCATCTACTAGGAGTTTTGATCCGAGATCAAATTCTAAACAATGAAAGCTCCAAAATAGGGAAATGAACCTAAAATCCAAATGAACTATCCAATCACCAAACCGATAGTATCGGCAAGTCATAAATGACCTTTAGCTACTGTGGAAAGGCTCAAAATTCTAAAAATATATGCAAATCAAGGAAATAACCAGGAGGTTCATTACAAATATAGTTTTAAAAAAAATAACACCAGATATTTTATACTAGTTGGGACCTCTAATAGGTCTTACTCTAGCCATCTTGGGTTGTAAGGGAATCTACTAGCTTTTCTTTTGTAAATCAAAAGTTATAAGATTTGAGTTAAGCTTTTTAGCATTAACTTACACTCTTTTTACTTTATTTCTTTGATACAAAAGCCTCACCAAATATATGTTTCTTTTCTGTCTTTTTAAGTACATAGTAAACGACAAGAGAATACAATGCTTAATAAAAGTAGAGAAGCGAGCTAGATAAGGTTGAGACATTGTATATATAATACACCACAAAATTTTAAGCTTAACTTAGTCCGTTAAATCTTGAAAAGATGTCCCAAACTTACAAATTTCAGCTAAGTGTCTATACTTAGAAGTATTTTAGCCTTCGTAAGTTGGAGATCCTATTTCACAACTCTTATAACCTTAAAGTATCGATTTTTAGGTTTATTCATGATCAGGAATGTCAGTAGGTCACTTAGGGTGAGTTTTAGATTTTTCTGACCTCATTTAAACTATGTTCAGGTGACCAAAACAGTGGGTCGATGCGATATCGATGCATCACATCACCCATCGCATCGATAGTTAATTTTCCCTCAGATTTTAGTGCAATTCCAGTGAACCAACCTGAACTCGGCGCGTTGTGTTGATGCCATCGATGTGGTGCATCAGTTGCACGTCACTAGGCACACTTTTAGTCATTAAAAGCCCGAGTCCAGAGGGATAGTTGGGTTATTTTCTCACCCTTAATCATCCCCTAAAACACAAAATTCATCCCTCAATAAGAAAAATACACTCACTTTCTCTCAAATTCTCTCAAGAACAAACCCTAACCCATCAAATTCAAGATCAAGATTCAAGAAATTCACCATCAATCTTCAGGAATTAAAGCACCAAGGTATGTTAGGTGTTCATCCACGTGTTTCCTTCCACCTTTGGTGTTCAAGAACCTCTTTTAAAACTACAAGTTTATTGAATTCATGAATTTTATGTTGGGCTTGAATGTATTCATGATTATGATGTTAATTGGGTTTCTAATTCATGATTTATTACAAGATTCATGTAAATTTATTTGACATGTGTGTAGTATTATTTGAATTCATATTAAAGACTTTGAATTTGTAAGTTGGGAATGGAAATCATGATGACTACATGTTGATTATTATTATGTGCATAGATTATGTTTCCCAAGTGTTTGATAAATTGCTCATGAGGATTAAATAGAGGAATCATGACATGCTAGCATATGTACAAGCTTATACCTTACAAGTGTTTGATAAAATATCTCTATGAATGAGTTATGAACATTATAATGCTTTTCAACATTATGATATGCCTTACAATTTATGCTATAAAGTCCTGAGGGTATTTAATACACGATAATCTAGTTGTTTACCTAGATTTATAGTAGTTTCAGAATAGTCTCAGTAATGTTGCATACAATAGTACTCAGATAGTTACCGAACTCAGTGTATTCAATCAGTTAACAGAACTTAGTATACTCAGTCAGTTAATGAAACTCAGTGAACTCAGTTTAGTTCAGATAGGCAACACGATCAGTAACAATTCAGTCAAGCCTACACAGACTAGAAATTAGTTCAGTGTCTATTCAGTTAGCAGTAGGATTCAGAACCAAGTGAACCCAGGGATGAGGGAATTCCTATCTGTACACAGTTTGACCCTTAGTAGCAATCCCTGCATTACAAAACTACGTAGCCATCATAGGTTGAGATGTCTTCCTACCAGTCTAGGGTTGATACATCTCGTATGAGTTTTTTCTGCCAGTGAGGGTTGACAAAAAACTTCCTATCAGAGAGGATTAACTCATAGCCATTATTAGTATCCTTTGACAAGGTGCTAACACCCTTCCAACTAGGGTCACAGGTTCCACCCCAACTCAGTCATACTCGGGGTATGTCGGTTAGACGAACATTCTCATAGTTTAAATTTTAGACTCAGTATAAATCTCAGTTCAGTTTTAGAATCAGGATTGTCAGATGCAGTCACCCAGCTCAGTATAGAACTCAGTTTAGTTCTACAAAATCAGGACTATCATAAACAGTCACTCAGTATACATTAACTCAATATCATTAAACTCAAATATTAGTCATCCCATTATCAGAATTCAATACCAATGTTTATAGAAATCTTAGTTACAGCATGCGTAGTTATGAGCATATCATTTCATAATCAGTATTTACAGTAGTGTAAGATAAACATATATTCTCAGTCAGTTATATTTATGTTACTCAGTCAGTTATTGTTCATGTATATGAACCCATGCATATCATCCTACCTCATGTAGCATACCAGTAAATTCAAGGTACTGGCGCATACCTTTCTTTTGCACTATGATGTCTTATATCATAGGTTCAGATACACGGGATCCTGACTGTACCTAGAAACCAGGATTATCAGGAGCAGATTTAGTGGTGATTCCTTATAGTTTGAGGACAGAGTTATTATTTCAATATTTTTTAGTATATCATCAATAGTCGGAGTTAGTTAGGGACTTGTCTCATCAACTCCATTTTTAGACATTTTAGTTAGAGGCTTTTCAGATGATTATTTCAAACAGTTATTCAATTTTGAGATATGATTGTCAGATGTTCAGTATTCAGTATTTATGTATCAGTATATGATTCAGTTTTGAACCTTATTTCAATTTTCACCTAATTTCTGCATTTTATAGCAATATTATTCAGTGATTGTAGCAGGTACCATTCATGGGTTAGCTAGTGGTCCTTCAGGATTATGAGCATCGTGTAGCATCTGGGTTACAAACTCGGGGCATTACAAATTTAGTATTAGAGTCTAAGGTTCAGCAGAGTTCTGGGAAGTTTGAAAGCCACGTCTAGTAGAGTCTTATACATGGGTGTGTAGCGTGCCACATTTATGAACAAGAGGCTATGAGGCATTTTAGGAAAAGTTTCCCTTCTTTAAGTGTTCATATCATGCGAGTGAACATAAGCTCAAGTTATAGTTTCAATCTAATCCTCTTCTTACTTCCGTTTATAGAACATGCCTCCTAAAAATAACAACGGAATAAGAATAGGAAAATAGCCAACACCTCAACCCGTTCAGGAAGATCCCCTGGATGAGCATGTCTCTCATGCTGAATTCAGAGTCACTTTCACTACCCTAGCCAATTCTATTACATCTCAGAATAAATGGCCAGCTATTTTTCAGGCCAACCTAGTGGCCAATACTGCTACATCCAAAATTCGGGACTTCACTCGAATGAACCCTCCAGCTTTTACCAGGTCTAAGTCAGATGAGAACCCACAGGAATTCCTTAATCAGGTACAGAAAGTCATAGATATTATAAGGGTGGCAGCTAGTGAGAATGCTGACTTGGACATATATAAGTTGTAAGATGTGGCTAACTCATATTTTAAGCAGTAGAAGGCAGAGAGGTCCGCTGATGCAAGGCCCATAGAATAGGAGGAGTTTGCCACTGCTTTTCTGAATAGGTTCTTCCCACTGGGGTTGAGAGAAGAGAAGGTGTTGGAGTTTATTAATCTGAATTAGGGCAATATAAAAGTGAAAGCGTATTCTCTCAAGTTTACTCAATTAACCAGATATACCCCTATTATGGTAACAGATAGCAGATCTAAAATGAATAAGTTTATGTATGGCGTGGTCAAGGAATGTAGGACCATATATTGATTAAAGATATGAACATATCCATGCTCATATTTCATGCTCAGCAGATAGAGGAGGCTAACAATATGGAGAAAGAGAGGGAGAACAAGAGAGCTAGAACAGGTTGCTTCAACTTCACTTAGCCTAAGTCAGAGGGTAGAAATTGTTCTCAGTTCCACTCGAAATATTCTATTACATCTTTGTCCTCAGCCAGTGCTCCAGTGTTGAAATTTAGAGATGGAAACTAAGATAGGGAACCAGGACCTAAACCCCAGGGTAGTGTTAGTAGTGCCCGAATGAATCCCTTTTACCAAAAGTATGGTAGAAACCACCAGGGTGTCTGTAGGGATGGCACTGATGTATGTTTTGAATATGGCAAGCCAAGCCACAGAGTTATAAAATGTCCTCAGATAGATTCTCATAGTCAGTATAATCATCCTTCAGTATGTGTAGGATTTATGTAGATGTGTTCACAGACCATAAGAGCCTGCAGTATGTGTTCTCTCAGAAAGATCTGAACCTATATCAGAGAAGGTGTTGAAAGACTATGACATGAGCATCTTGTATCACCCTGGCAAGGCCAATGTAATGGTTGATGCTTTCAGTAGGATAACTATGGGTAGTGTTTCTCATGTTGAGGATAATAAGAAGAAGTTAGCTCAAGAAGTTCATCAGCTTGCCCTACTAGGTGTCCACATAGTCGATTCAGCAGAAAAAAGTGTGTGGGTGTAGAATAGTTCAGAATCATCTCTGGTTTCTGAAGTAAAGGAAAAGTAGGACAGACATCCCAGTTTACTCTAGTTGAAAGAGTCTGTCAAAGATCAGAAAGTAAAGGTTTTCTCCCAAGGGTAAGATAGTGTGTTTTGTTGCCAGGGTCGCCTATGTGTGCCATATGTAGATGACTTGAGGCAATAAATTCTTACAGAAGCACATGGTGTGCGTTACTCTATTCATCCAGGGGCCACTAAGATGTACCGTAATTTGTGGGAGATCTATTGGTGGAGTGGGATAAAGAGAGACATTGCAGAGTTTATGGCTAAGTTCTCAACGTATCAGCAGGTTCTGATCAAGTATAAAAAGCTTAGTGGATCTATACAAGAGTTCAGTATTCCCACGTGGAAGTGAAAGGAGGTGAATATGGATTTTGTGATAGGTTTGCCTCATACTCGTCGCCAGCATAATTTAATTTGGGTTATTATAGATAGGATGACCAAATCATCTCACTTCTTACCAGTTCATACCTCTTAGTTAGCCGAGGATTATGCCAAACTCTATTCTAAAGAGTTGGTCAGGTTACACCGAGTCCCAATATCCTTTATCTCAGATAGAGGTACCTAAGTTCACCTCAGTACAGCCTTTCACTCTTAGATAGATGGTGAAGCAGAAAGGACTATTCAGACCTTGAAAGATATGTTAAGGGTTGTGCCATTAACTTTAAGGGTTGTTGGGATGACCACTTACCTTTGATTGAATACCAATATAATAATAGTTATCATTACAAAATTTAGATGGATCTATTTGAGGCACTTTATGGGAAGAGATGTAGATCTCTTATTGGTTGGTTTAGAGTGGGTGAGGCCACATTGGTAGGTCCTGACTTGGTATTTGATACCTTAGAAAAAGCTTAGTTGATCAGGGAAAGGCTTAAGATAGCTCAGAGCCAACATAAATCGTATGCAGATGTGCAAAAAAGGATATTGAGTTTGATATTAGCGACTATGTGTATTTTAAAATCTCTTCTATGAGAGGGCTGAAGAGGTCTGGCAAAAAGGAAAGCTAAGTCCCCGATATGTCGACCCTTATCGAATTCTCAGCTATTTTGGAAAGGTAGCTTATGAGTTACCTTCAGACTTAGTTTTAGTACATCCAGTGTTTCATGTCTCCTTTCTAAAGAAGTGCATAAGAGACACAGCAGTTGTAGTCCCTTTAAAAGGTTTAGATGTTCAGAACAGTCTCTCTTATGAAGAGATCCCAGTAGAAATCCTCAATCATCAGGTTCACCAACTGAGGAACAAAGAAGTTCCGCTAGTCAAAGCTCTTTGGCAGAATCAATCTATTGAGGGAGCTACTTGGGAAGCAGAAGCAGATATGAGGACAAAGTATCCTCACCTCTTCTTTACAAACTTAGACTCAGATCAAGGTAACAATCTTCCTTAGATTTTCTTAGTTCCATGTTCAGTTATAGTTATAAATTTGGTATTCATTACCGTTGCATATCATCTTCATAATAGTCATGCATTCATGAATCGGTTTAACCATGTACTCATGCATTAGATATGAATGTTCAGTTTGAAAACTCAGCTTATCAATAGATTCAATCAGGTGTTCCATGCATCAGATATGCATGTTTAGTGTGTAAGCTTAGTCTATCAGTGTTTCTCAGCTTAGTCAGTCTCATTCAAGGACGAATATTCCTAAGGGGGAGATATTGTAAGACCCCATACAATTCTAAGCTTAACTCAGTCCGTTAAAGCTTGAAAAGAGGTCCCAAACTTAGAAATTTCAGCTAAGTTTTTATACTTAGAAGTATTTTAGCCTTCGTAACTTGGTGATCCTATTTCACGATCCTTAAGACCTTAAAGTATCAATTTTTAGGTTTATTCATGATCAGGAATGTCAGTAGGTCATTTTGGATGAGTTTTGAATTTTTCAGACCTCGTTTGAACCATGTTCAAGTGACCAAAATAGTAGGTCGATGCGATCTCAATATATCACGTCGACAGTTAATTTTCCCCAAGCTTTCAGTAAAATTACAATGAACCAACGTGAACTCTACATGGCTTTTTGTTCATCGCATTGATGCCATTGATGTGGTGTGTCGGTCTATGCATCACTAGGCACACTTTCAGTCATTAAAAGCCCGCGTCCAGAGGGATATTTGGGTCATTTTTTCACCCTTAATCAGCCCCTAAAATAGCAAATCCAGCCCTCAATAAGCAAAATACACTCACTTTCTCTCAAATTCTCTTATGAACAAACCCTAACCCATCAAATCCAAGTTCAAGATTCAAGAAATTCACCATCAATCTTTAGGAATTCAAGCACCAAGGTATGTTAGGTGTTCATCCAAGGGTTTCCTTCCTCCCTTATAGTTCAAGAACCTCTTTTAAAACTCAAAGTTTATTGAATTCATGAATTCCATGTTGGGCTTGAATTTATTCATAATTATGATGTTAATTGGGTTTCTAATTCATGATTTACTACAAGATTCATGTAAATTTATTTGACATGTGTGTAGTGTTACGTTAATTCATGTTAAAGCCCTTGAATTTGTAAGTTAGAATTGGAAATCATGATGCCTACATGTTGATTAGTATTATGTCCATAGATTATGTTTCCCAAGTGTTTGATAAATTGCTCATGATGATTAAGTGGGGAAATCATGACATGCTAGCATATGTACAAGCTTATACCTTACAAGTGTTTGATAAAATGTCTCTATGAATGAGTTATGAACATTATAATACTTTTCAAGATCATGCTATGCCTTATAATTTATGCTATCGAATCCTGGGGGTATTTAATACCCGACAATCTAGTTGTTTACCTAGATTTACAATAGTTTCAGAATAGTCTCAGTAATGTCACATCTAGTAGTACTTAGATAGTTACCGAACTTAGCATATTCAGTCAGTTAACAAAACTCAATATATTCAGTCATTTAATGGAACTCAGTGAACTCAGTTTAGTTCAGATAGACAGCATGATCAGTAATATTTCAACTAAGCTAGTACAGACTAAAAATCAGTTTAGTGTCTATTCAGTTGGGAGTAGGATTCAGCACCGAGTAAACCTAGGGATGGGGCATTCCTGTCAGTAAAGGGCTTGACCCTTAGTAGTAATCCCTGCATTACATAACTACGTAGCTAGCGTAGGTTGAGATATTTTCCTTCTATTCTAGGGTTGATACATATCATACGATTTTACCTGCCAGCGAGAGTTGATGTAAGAGTTTTCTGTCAGAGATGGTTAACTCATAGACATTGTTAGTATCCCTTGGAAAGGTGCTAACACCCTTCCAATTGGGGTCACAGGTTGGACCCTAACTCAATCATACTTGAGGTATGTCAGTTAGGTGAACACTCCCACAATTTTAGTTTTAGAATCAGTATATACCTCTATTTAGTTTCAGAATTAGGACTATCAGATACAGTCACCCTGCTCAATATAGAACTCAGTTCAGGTCTACAGAATTAGGACTGTCAAAAACAGTCACTCAGTATATAGTAATTCAGCATTAGTAAATTCAGATATCAATCATTCAGTTATCAGAATTCAGAACCCAGTGTTAATAGAAATCTCAGTTACAGCATGTATAGTTATGAGCATATCATTGCATAATCAGTATTTACAATAGTGTCAGATATACATATATTCTCAGTCAGTTATATTTATGTTACTCAGTCAGTTATTGTTCATGCATATGAACCCATGCATATCAGCCTACCTCACTTAGCATACCAGTACATTCAAATTACTGATGCATACCTTTCTTTTGTGTTATGATGTCTTACATCATAAGGTTCAAACACATGCTCTTGACCGTACCTAGCAGCCCAGATTATCAGTAGTAGATTTAGTGGTGAGTCCTCATGGTTCGAGGAAAGAGTTGTTATTTTAGCATTTTTTAGTATATCATCAGTCATCGAAGTTAGTTAGGGACTTGTCCCATCAACTCCATTTTCAGATATTTTAGTTAGAGGATTTTCAGACTAGATTATTTTAGATGATTATTCAATTTTCTGATATGATTGTCAAATGTTCAATATTCAGTATTTATGTATCAGTCTATGATTCAGGTTTGAACCTTCTGGCAATTACCACCTAATTTCTGCATTATACAGTATTATTATTCAGTGATTGCATTAGACACCATCATGGATTATCTTGTGATCCTTTGAGATTATGAGTATCGTGTAACTCCGGGATACAGACTCGGGGTGTTAAGTATATCTCATTGTTAGTCTTCCACCCTTTAAATAGTAGTGATTGGACTACTACTAGCCATTTGGAAAATAATATAGAAGACAATCCAAAATATTTTCTCCTTGAAAATATGATAAGAGATATCTTGTTTCCAATAATAAATAGAAGCTATAAAAATAAAACCTAAGCTAAACTAAATTCTAGGAGATACACGGCCAAAGGACTCCATTGTACAAGGAGAGATATTTTACTTCCTTTGGTGAAAGATCCAACAATTAATATTAAGGTGTGAAATATTATTCTTTCTTGTGAGGGAAGCCATATACTTCTTCATTTTTTATCTTTGACTAAGAATCCTTTGATTATTTCTTTTCCTAAAGTCCTACAAGAAAATCATTCATTAAAATCAAACATTATAATAATCTATTTGATAGTGTGTGGAGAAGCATTCCCACTAACTTGTTGTCTACTATTAATCCTCCCAAATGTGTTTTACATGACTTACATAGAATTTTGAAATATTTCTATAGAATTTTAAAGAGAATGGGAGAAACAAACATTGGATTGGTTGGTCTGCCATTTCCCAACCTAAAGAAGAGGGAGGATTGGGATTTAGATCCTTCTTGGATGTTGGCAAAGCTTTTTGCTAAGTTATGGTGGATATTTAGAACTCAAAAATCCTTGTGGTCTAACTATATATTGAACAAGTAATGTAAGAGAATGGGTTCTTTGACTTGGAAACATATGTTGGAGGCTAGAGATATGTTTGATCGTAATATCTGGTGGGAACCAAAATATAGACATTCTAGTGTATGGTATGATAAGTAGACCCAACTAGGTATGCTATACTATTTTTTGCATGTGAAATTTGAGATGGATTATCATCAGGAAGATGTGAGTCAATGATTTGCTATCGATAATTGGAATGTTAAGCTTCTACAATATTGTTTTACTAAGAAAGTGTACAATCACATTTTGAACAATGTAAATTGCAGGGAGGAACCAAAAAGATGGGATAGACGTCGGTGGATGTTAAATAATTCTAGGAAATTTTCTTTTGGATCTGCTTCAGAGTGTATAAGGGACAAAGGTTAAGTTCATAATTTCAACAAAATATATATAAAAGGTGTTCCCTTTATGGTTTCTTTTTTCCTATGGAGAATATAGAAAAAAATAATACCTATTGGGAAAGTACTTGTAAGAAACAAAATGACTGACAATGTTACTTGTTCTTATTGTGTTGGGGGGGCATTTGTTTATGACTTTTATTATTTCTAACAACATTTAGAATAAATTTGTTGTAACTGCAGGGGTCATTGGTCCTTTTATTCAAGTGAAGAGTAGTATTTTCAAATTGTGGAAAGCTAATTGTTCACCAAAATTGAAGCCTTGTTTAGAGTTTTACCTTTATATATGCTATGGCAAATTTGAAAGAGGATAAATGCTAGCAAACATGAAGGATGCAACAAGGTAGTATGCGAATGGAGATTAATTGGAATTTAATTATTATGGCTAGGTGCATCTGCCATTGTTATCTAATATTCCTTTCTATTAACCTGAATTGGTAAATTCTTACAAGATTATACCCTTAGGATTGGCAGTTAAGTTGTACACTTGAAGTTACCTAGCTTGGGTTTCTTTAGATATAATGATGGTGGTGCATCAAAGGTTAATCCTAGACTTTGTTAAGGAGATTTCTATATAAGAAGTGATACTGGGAATTTAATTTATGTAGTGGTGACAAGGCTTGTAAATAATTCAAATTTAATGGTTGAAGTTATTGCAATGAATATGTGAGTAGAATATTATGTTGAACATAATCATCTTCCTTTAATATTAGAAACTGACTCATTAGTTGTTACGAATATGATTGGTGGAATTTGGGAAGTCTCTTGGAATCTGGTAGTAATGATTACTAAAATTAAAGAACATATTAAGGAGGTGGAGGTAGTAGTGGTTCATATGCACAGAGAAGGCAACAAATTGGTGGATGTTTTACCTAACCAAGTATTTTTTGATGGATTAGATAAAATTACTTATTTATTATAACAAGAGATATCAAGGGAGTCTAAAACTATCCTAAACATGGATGAGAATCAGGTACCAAATCCTACAATCAAAAAGTTCTGAAATGGAACTTTGGATAATAGGGTAAGGTAAAATTAGTAGTCAAAACATATTGTCAAGAAGATGAAATCAACATTTTTGGAAGTAGTATTAAAGGTACTGATAACGCTCAATCTACAGCTCTCGTAAGAGTGTAAAGCGGTCGTAGTCAAATATAGAACCCAACTAGGTTGGGTATCGATCCCACAGGGAATAGCTTGGTCAACAAGTAATCAAAGATTACTAGACTTTTAGTGCAAGTCTCGTAAAAAGGGGGGATTGTAATGTGTAACCAAAATATTAAAGTAAAACTGAAAATAGCAAAGTAAAAAGAAAGAATGTTTAGTAGGTTGTAAAACAATGAGAATTTAGAAGTTGCGGTTACGTCCACCTTCTGAGTTGTACGTCTCTATTGACTATGAGTTGTGCGGAATTCAGACATGCATGTTCTTATAGAGAATTGTATTCGATGGTAAATCCAAGCGTCTTTCGACCTCAACAAGGACTATTTCACTTTAACTCTTTCGAGCTTAAAGCGTATCTAACGGTACGAATTCTCTAAGAGGTTAATCCAGTTACGGCACTAACTTTTTAATAGGGGATGGGACCCTATTACCTTGACATTATCTCTTTTCCAGACATATAACTTTTCTTTCGAATAAGTTAATGCTATACTGTCGTTATTCTATGCGTCTGCAGCCACAAGAATTTGCATTAAGATGAAGAGAATAATGATATAAGCAACATACGTGTCATGAATTCACAAACTCATAGCAATATATAGTATCTCATAAGGCTTCCATAACCCCAACAGAGAAGTTTAGCTACTCATGAGTGCAATGGAAATCACAATAGATCTTGCGTGTAGTATTGTTTGGTAGAGCTTGTGGCGTGATTTCCTTTTAGAATAGCGTTTCTCGTGTTGTGGAAATTAAGAATTGAATAGATGAAAAATAATGTCAACAATGAATTAATAATGAAAATTGTTTTGATGGATGGATGGATGGGAATTGATGAAATGGATGGATGAATGGGTGAATTGTGTGGGATGAATTAAAATCTCTAGCAAAATAGGGTATTTATAATACCCATATCCTATTCCTACTTAGCTAATGAAATACTTAACCCAATCCTACTAGGTTAAAGTATCATTATCCTAATCCTAATAAGTTACTGCTAGTCCCCAAAGTCTTCAAAATTGTTGTTTTAGCCCGGGACAGATTTTCCATGCGCCACTTTTGGTCCTTGGCGTCCAAGACTCCCTTTTCTCCTTTCGTGAAGCTTTGTTTGGCATCAAGTTATCCATAAAATGCTGAATTCTGCATCATTTATACCTAAAACTTTGCTAATCATGTTCGTTAGCTCACTTACAGGAAAAAGGACATTATATATTTTGTCCTCAAAACATTGCTAAAATATGGGTAAAATATAGCACTATAGGCGTGTAAATTCGCCTATCATCAACACCCCACACTTGAAGCTTTGTTCGTACTCGAACAAAATATCATGTCCCTCTAAACATCAACTTAGGGTTTCACAGCAACAACACAAAATATTCGTCAAGACAAGCACAACAATTATCGACAAAGAGTAGTTTTTCGATCATTAGTAGAAACAATTTAACCTCCAACATAGACTCGTGATGGTGGTCAACTCATATTCAAAAGTTAAGTCATAAAGAAGCATACACCACTGCCCAAAACTCATCAACCATGTGTTTCTCACAATATATTACCCATAATCATTCACAAGTATAGCATATTTTTCAAACATGGGTATAAAAGTATCCTTGCTCTCGCTCTCACAAAGAATTCATATGCAGCAACTGATGACCATAGGCTTGTCCTTAGTGTAATGCTCCACTAAATGTCAGAACACTAAGCTTAGGATCAAATAGGTCTTTTGATGGTTGTAATGTAGGCTAAGGGACGGGTAGGACTATTTTGGCCAGAAATAGTGACTATGTTCCTAAGCGCTTTAATACTTCACATTATGCCATTAACACTTTTCTTTCAAACAACCTTTCTATGTTCTTTTATTCTACCACCCTTTTTCTCCTCTTTTGTTTTTCAATTTTGAACATAACTAACTTTTTAGTTTTCCTTTCCTTTTTCTTTTCATAACATACCTCTTATGATCGCACTTCTTTTTCATAACAAATTCAAGCAACAATGCATTCTAAAGCATCATACTTACCCAACTTCCTCTTATTTTGTCACATGACTTTACACTTTAAAGCACTTAGGAATTTGGATCAAATTATGGTCTTGAAAAAAAAATGGACTAGGCTTACATATGAGGCTGTCAAAGAAAATAGGCTAAAGGCTCAAAAGGGGTTAACTAGGATGATGTCCATGGGTAGGTTAGAATGAGGGTAAACAATTACAGGTTGCCAAAGAAATGCCTAAATCATCTCCTAAACTTGCACTCTTTATTTTCGTTTTACATACATACCAGGCAAGTTTTAGCATCAGCCACAAGCACAGAATATACTATTATCTCACACACACAAGGCACATGGTCGACTTTATTGGGAGTAGTATAGACTCTTGTCCCAATAGTTGAAGGAATTGAACCACACAATATCACATAGTGAGTCATAATTAGAGCCTAAACGTCTCAATAGTCATTATTTTAGCACGTACTCTTGTTATAATCTCATGCTGCCTATTAGAATAATTTCATGCAAAGCTAAGTTAAAAAAAATTCTAAACGAAAAAAAAACTTTGCTAAAAAAAATGAAAAACGAAAAAAAAACTAGCTAAGCAAACAAACATAAATGCAAATGCGGATAAAGGAGTATAGCATGCAAATACCACCACCGCACACTTAAACGGGACACACTGCCCTCAGTGGAATATAAATAAGAAGAACCTGGTTAGTCGGACTCATCCTCTATGTCTGGGGTCATACCCCATTCATCGGAATCATCATCAGAGTTGTCATCCTCAGAAGTTCCTCATAAGTACCCCACTTGTTTCCAAGAGTGCGTCGAGGTATTTGCATCACGGAGGATTCACCTTGCTATTTTCTTCCTCTTTTCTGGCCTCTTTGTGAAGTGGTAGCTTTTCTTGTCTTTTGGTGCCATTGTACCTGAGATCTCAATAGAGTCATGTTAGCTTCATCTCGGAAGATTCAATCAACAAACAGACAATAGTGGCACCACCCCACACTTAATTTGTTGACACAAACTAATTAAGTGAATGATATCGATTACTCAAACTTCATCGACATACATTTAGGTGATATATTCCAAAAATATAATCAGTGCAGTCATACTTCTTGTAATCTTGGCAATACTTTCATGTTTGATATATCAAGACTACTACATAGAGATTGAATCAAGGTATAGCATCTAGAAATAATCACAACCTCACATGTTGGTTGTCAACCATAATTCTTATCTCGATGAACAAGTCATTCCAACATGTAAGTATGCAAGTGACAAGTAAGGCTTTGCCTAGTTGAGCAGAATGCCATAGCATAGGCCATGCCTAGTTGAGCAGAATGCTTTTGCATAGGCGGCGCCTATGCTATGGCATTGTGTGAGCATAGGCGGCGCCTTTTGCAAAGCATTTGGTGACCATAGGCGGCGCCTATTGCAAAGCCTATAGTGACCATAGGCGGTGCCTTTAGCATGGCATATGAAATTCAGAGACAAAAGGCTTTAGCATAGGTGGCGCCTATGCTATGGTATACTTGAGCATAGGCGGCGCCTATGCTATGGCACACTAGATTCCGAGACCTTAGGCCATAGTATAGGCCTTGCCTTGTTCGTGGCCTAGTTTTACCTAGGCCTAGCCTTGTTCGATGCCTATATTTTCATGAGCAATGCTCAATCCATAGCCTTTTGCTTCTTCATTCCTAACTTACTACCTTTAACATGTAATACGTCCAAATCGAAATTTGAAACCAATCTCCTCGTTTTACACCTCTTGCGCCTACATTTACTCAAAAACAACAAAAATGATTAGAACGATGGGTTGCCTCCCATCAAGCGCCTTAGTTTTGGTCGTGGCTCGACTACAAAAACAAACTAAAAAAAACAAAACGATTAAAAACCATGGGTTGCCTCCCATGTCGCGCTTGATTTATGTTGCGGCACGACATAGTTACCTCGATTACTTAGACTTCATCGAGATAGATGGGGCATCGTTTTCTGAATGGATTCAGACGATATTGATACTTACTTGTAGGCATGCAATATTCTTCGATATGACTCTTGTGCATACATACCTCAGGAGAGATACCAATTATATCATCAATCTTCCTACCCATAGCTCTCGTGTACCTCATCAGAGCAGAGATGAGAGTCTCAACATGCTGTTCACTTAAATCATCCGCAACACTCTCCGGAAGTCTATTTCCATATCCCAAGAACGTATACCTTAGGTAATTGGGGAGCTCTTTCGATTCTAGCATTGGTGGCTCTACAATGGAAGTCTTCGCTGTTTGTGAAGGCTGATTTGTAAGATCAAGGTCCAACTTCTTAAGAGCATGAGAATATGACCCTATTTCTTTTAGAGAACACATAGTTTCTTTATAATCTCCATCGTCCTCATGCTCAACATTCAGCAGCGCAGCAGATAATGGCTCAACAGTAAGCTGTTTCTCTACAGATATTTCTTTCGTATCCTCATAATGAACATCAGCTACAGAGAACACATTCATATTGCTGGGATGCTTCATTGCTTTGCATATATCAAAGCGGACTACTTCATCATTCAACCGAAATAAAATCTCATTAGCTCTCATGTCAATAAGCACACTTCCTGTTGCAAGGAAAGGACGTCCCAAGATTATGGGAACTTCAGAATCCACCTATCAATCCAAAATAACAAAGTCTGCAGGAAAGATGAATGAAGAAACCTTCACCAACACATCATTCAAGATACCCACAGGTCATTTTACCGACCTGTCAGCCATCACGAGCCTCATATTGGTTGGTGTCAGATCGCCTAACACCAACTTCCTGGAGACGGATAGTGGCATCAAATTGATGCTAGCACCCAGATCGCACAATGCCTTGGCAAAGTTGAAAGAGCCAACAGTGCAAGGAATAGTGAAGGCACCAGGGTCGGCCTTTTTCTGAACTAGCGATCTTGTAGCGATTGCACTGCAATGGTGAACATTATCTGCCGGCTCATAGCTTACCGCCCGCTTCTTTGTTAAAAGGTCCTTCATGAATTTTGCGTACCCAGGCATTTGATCTAGTGACTCTACCAACGGAACATTAATGGTCAGTTGCTTTAACATCGTTATGAATTTGCTGAACTTTGTATCATCTGCAATCTTCTTCAATCTTTGAGGAAAAGGTGATGGTGGATATGGAATTGTTTTCTCCACGTATTTCTTCTCCTCTTGCTTTCGAATTTTGGTCTTTTCAGGCTGCAAACCACTAGGGGTGACGTCATGGACGTCTTGGTCATTGTCTATAGCGTCCTCATCTTCTTTATTTTTGGCCACTTGCTTGCTTTAGGATGAATTTTCCAGCACCTTACCACTCCTGGTAGTAATAGTCATGCATGATCCATCGTTCCTTGGATTTTGCACAGTGTTTCTAGGTAAAGTGCCAGCCTTTCTTTGATTGAATGTCGCAGATAATTGACTCAATTTTTGCTCCAGCTGTTTTATTGAAGTGGAATGCGAGTCAACCAATTGCTTCATTGAGGACAAGTCATTCTTCACCTCATTCACTCCCGTATTAGTTGCCTCTACTCCTTTCAATAGTTTAGCCATTATATCTTCCATTGACATATTTTCAGAACCAGATGCAGCGGTGTCACGTCTTCCAGGAGGAACATACAAACCACTCCTGTCAGTCTTATCCTTCCAACTACCTTGATCATGGTCCTTATATCCTGAATTATTATAATAGTTCCGACCTTGGTTTCCTTGGGCATTGCCTCGGAAACCCCCCTGATTGTTCAAGTAGTTGGCTTCTTCCTCGGAATCGGATTTCTCTCTTCCTTTTGATGCAACAGCTTTAACTTTTTCGGTCTTCCCTGATAATAGATATTTTGTAAGAAGATCCATCTGCATTTTCATGTGAGCCATGTCTTGGTCACGATCCTCTTTTCTTTGCCTCTGCTCTGCAGTCATGCCAAAAGATACAGTAGAGCTTGCTACCTCAGAATCCCAGGTATACCAAGCTCTACTTTGCTTTGTCATACGATCTAGCATATTGCTTGCCTGCACAAAGGTGAGGTCCATAAATGATCCACCTGCTGCATTATCTACCACTGGCTTAGTCACTGAATTCAAAGATCAGTATAATATCTCCATCAAGTGGACATTGGTCATATGGTGATTTCGGCACCGCATAAGCTTCGTCTTGAACCTCTCCCATGTTTCGTGGAGGGCTTCAGTTGGAAGCTGCCAAAAATTTGTGATCTCATCTCTCAACTGTGCTCTTTTGGATGGTGGAAAGAATCTTTCTGGGAAAGCGTCTTTCAATTGCCTCCAATTAATAATAGAATCAGGAGTCAGCCCATTCAACCATAGAGTTGCCTCCCCAGACAGAGACAATGGAAATAAGCGCAGTCGAATTGCATTCTATCCAACGCCAGGATTGTCGAATGACTTGCATGTAGAAATAAAGTTGACTAGATGCATATTCGGATCATCACCCACAAATCCACCTAATAATCCCTTAAGCTGCAATAGTTGAATCATTGTGCTAGTGATATTGAACTTTGCTCCAGGTGCCAAGGGTGGCAGAATAATGGCTCATGTGGCACCAGCTTCATCCAAATCGTCATCATCGTCATCAAAAGGAATCTGCACAGCTCGGCGATCAGGCCCCAATCGCGCTTGATGATATCTCCTCTGCATGGGTGCCGTCATCTCAGCAGTACGCTGTGGGTTTAGTAGTTCCTCATCGCCCAGGTCCTCATCATCAGGATTTGTTGCACGGCCTGGGTTATCAATATTCGGTTGATGCACTTGAGCAGTTATCCTTTCAATTTCACGTTGTGCATCCATTGATGCACTGAACAAACCTAAATAAAACAAAAACAACAACTAAAAGTAAAAGTACGAGAATCTTTGACAAAAGGGTCTAGTAATTATCACAAACTTAGTTGACAACCGTATTCCCCGGCAACGGCGCCAATTTTTGATAACGCTCAATCTACAGCTCTCGTAAGAGTGTAAAGCGATCGTAGTCAAATATAGAACCCAACTGGGTTGGGTATCGATCCCACAGGGAATAGCTTGGTCAACAAGTAATCAAAGATTACTAGACTTTTAGTGCAAGTCTCGTAAAAAGGGGGGATTGTAATGTGTAACCAAAATATTAAAGTAAAACTGAAAATAGCAAAGTAAAAAGAAAGAATGTTTAGTAGGTTGTAAAACAATGAGAATTTAGAAGTTGGGGCTATGTCCACCTTCTGAGTTGTACGTCTCTATTGACTATGAGCTGTACGGAATTCAGACATGCATGTTCTTATAGAGAATTGTATTCGATGGTAAATCCAAGCATCTTTCGACCTCAACAAGGACTATTTCACTTTAACTCTTTCGAGCTTAAAGCGTATCTAACGGTACAAATTCTCCAAGAGGTTAATCCAGTTACGGCACTAACTTCTATTACCTTGACATTATCTCTTTTCCAGACATATAACTTTTATTTCAAACAAGTTAATGCTATACTGGCGTTATTCTATGCGTTTGCAGCCACAAGAATTTGCATTAAGATTAAGAGAATAATGATATAAGCAACACACGTGTCATGAATTCACAAACTCATAGCAATAGATAGTATCTCATAAGGCTTCCATAACCCCAACAGAGAAGTTTAGCTACTCATGAGTGCAACGGAAATCACAATAGACATTATAATCACACCAAAATAAAGATCTTGCGTGTAGTATTGTTTGGTAGTGCTTGTGGCGTGATTTACTTTTAGAATAGCGTTTCTCTTGTTGTGGAAATTAAGAATCGAATAGATGAAAAATAATGTCAACAATGAATTAATAAAGAAAATTGTTTTGATGGATGGATGGATGGAAATTGATGGAATGGGTGGATGAATGGGTGAATTGTGTGGGATGAATTAAAATCTCTAGCAAAATAGGGTATTTATAATACTCATATCCTATTCCTACTAAGCTAATAAAATACTTAACCCAATCCTACTAGGTTAAAGTATCATTATCCTAATCCCAATAAGTTACTGCTAGTCCCCAAAGTCTTCAGAATTGTTGTTATAGCCCGGGATAGATTTTTCATGCGCCACTTTTGGTCCTTGGCGTCCAAGACTCCCTTTTCTCCTTTTGTGAAGCTTTCTTTGGCGTCAAGTTATCCATAAAATGCTGAATTCTGCATCATTTATACCTGAAACTTTTCTAATCATGTTCGTTAGCTCACTTACAGGAAAAAGGACTAAAAGTGCATGAATTATATATTTTGTCCTCAAAACATTGCTAAAATATGGGTAAAATATAGCACTATAGGCGTGTAAATTTGCCTATCATCAGGTACAACACAAATAGTACATGATTGATCTAGAAGATGTAACATGGAAATACACATGCAATACTACAAAAGAGACAAAAATGTTAAATATGTACAGGAATTATGTATACTAGTTTTCAACAGTACAAATTCAAGCATAATCAATTAAAAGAGGATATTGATTCTTAGTTCATACCCAATAAAACTGGAGGTGGATCTATCATTCTGTCATTATTAGATAGTGGTATTCGCTCCAAACTAAGCTCAATATGTCAAGAAGACAACAAGATGGTGAAACTAACAGTTAAAATTTGGTACCACTAAAGATATTAGAAGGTGAGATGTACTTATATTGATTTGAGCTCAGATGTATAGATAATGAAGTCGAAGAACTATTATATTGAGATGATTTCACGGCATTTATGAGACACTGTGAATTCCTATTGTGAAATCATCTATAACTTAGTTATTTCACCTGAATTTAGTGGGATCATAGAGATTGAGATGATTTATGCCTACACTATACTTGAGCTTACTTGAATCTACCATGGAAGTTAAGATTGAAGTAGTGGAGTAGATAAGAGATAGCCAACCCAACTTTCCTTTATGAGTCTACATTTTTCGTGATTTTTTGTTTTTAGATATTTCTTTTTGGCTCTTAGGATTTTCTTGAGTTGGGCTGCTCTGGGCCTTGGCTTAATTTTTGTGCGTATCTTTGTTATTAATTAAAAGTCCTTTTGAGGCCTACTTTAACTTCAAAAAGTCTCAGTAAACAAATAAAGATGGGATAATATATGAGGGAGTCCAGAATATGCCCAAACATTGGAGCTCATGCCACGATCCAATTTACGATTCATGATGGCCCCTATATTATCCCACCAGTAGATAAGCCTAAGCATAGTCCAGAGCTAAATGTAATGGGCTAACTTGGTGGAAATGGCCTAAAAGCCTTGAATTAACAATTACAAACTTTAATAGAAATAATACGGTCATAATGGTCTAACAGATAGATAAAAAATTAGCAATCATCCCAAGACTCGGTAATGTCGGTACAAGAGCTACTACAAATGAACTATGAGTACTGAATAGTCAAGTACAATCCGTCTCAAAAATGAAAGACTAGAAATAAATTAATACAAGAAAAGAGGATAACTTCAACTTTGACAACTCACCCAATTTCCCTGCATGAACGTCGAATTAGCAGTGACAACTAGTACTCGATTTCTGCACTAGAAAGGACAAATAAATAACCCAACGCAGCATCGGCCCCCATAAGCTACTAAATGTGGAAAAATAAATAAACCAACACAAGACGCTATAAGTTTAGAGGGTACAATCAAGGAAACTAAGCAATCAAATAGCTGTAAAATACCAAATTATCATGCCATAAAAAAAAATCAGTCAAACCGTATCATCTCATACGTAATTCTCAATGTAAGACTTGAACTGAAAATCAATAGTATCATCATCATTATCCTTATTTGTCAGGTTTGAACCAGAACTCATATTATCAAGATCATTATCAATTGACGGACTCGAACCAAAACTGATGTTTAGAAATTGTATCAACGCATCATATCACTAATCCATATCGATAAACTAACCCAATTGACTATACCAATAATAATCTAATAAGTCATGCCAACAACCATGCCCATAGTCCATGTCATTAGTCATAACTAGGGGTGTACAAACCGAACCATTAAGTCAAACCGAACCGATGAATCAAACCAAACCGAGGAAAAAAACTGACTTATGGCTTGGTTTGATTGGTTTGGTATTGGCTAAAAACAACGATCATTCTTGGTTTAGTTTGGTATTAGCAAAAATAAAATCAAACCGAACCGACATAATACATATATAATTTTAATTTTTTATACGTAAAAAAATACTACTTATAATCTACTTTCTAAGTACTTTTATTATGTTTTTATATTCAGAAAATAGATATATATTCTTGGGCCTTTAATTATAGTATTTTTCCATTAATAACAAATTAATACAAAACCCAATAATAATATAAAATACCTAAAACTCTTTAATTGCTTCACTTTTTACATTTTACTTTTCAAGTTTTTAGAGGGTTCTCATTGTTTCCTCATTTTACTTTCATCTTAGTTTTCTCATTCATCAAGTTGTGATTTAGGTTTGTTTCTCTTTTTTCTCCTTTTTTATGGAATTATGTTATAATTAATTATTTTATGCAGTTAAGTTTTCAATAAGTTGTCTCCAATTCTTCGTTCTTTTGTATGCTCACATTTTATGTGAAGAAAACTTTCAGACAAGCTACTATGACTAGTGACTTTGAAATTGAACTACTTGGGTATCCACATAATATTATTTCGAGAGATAGTAGTTTAGACGTCTTAGTAATTTACCAACTTAATTTTTATTGGAACTACTCTATGACCATTATTTATTTATTTTTAGTAAGAACATTTAATTTTCTTTCAATCACATTATAATTGTAAAAAAACCGAGAAAACTAAAAAAAACCAAAAGAACCCGACTAAAATCAAAATTAAAAAACCAATTCTAAATTGGTTTAATTTGGTTTATAGATTTAGAAAATCGACATTATTGGTTTGGTTATATTTTAATAAAAAATCGAACTAACCCGACCTATGTACACCCCTAGTCATAACCATGGGTTATTTCAATATTCGTATCTATAAGCCACCAATTATATCTATAAGCCATTAATAATATCTATAAGCAATATCATATATATAAGTCATTAATCATGTCTATAAGTTGTATCATATATATAAGCCATATAATATCTATAAGCATAACATATCTATAAGCCATATCATATCTGTAAGCCATTAATCATATTCGAAAGTCATATCAATAATCACATATTTAAGTCATTAATCATATCTGAAAGTCATATCAACAATCACATATATAAGTCATTAATCACACCCGGAAGTCATATCAATAATCACATATATAAGTCATTAATTATATCCGAAAGCCATATCAAGAATCACATATATAAGTCAGTAATCATATCTGAAAGCCATATCAATAATCACATATATAATTCATTAATCATATCCGAAAGTCATATCAATAATCAAAAAGATAAGTCATTAATGATATACAAAAGCCATATCGATAATTAGATATATATAAGTCATTAATCATATCTGGAAATGATTTCAATAATCACATATATAAGTCATTAACTATATCTGAAAGTCATATCAATAATCACATATATAAGTAATTAACCATATTCGGAAGCTATTTAAATAATCACATATAGAAGTCATTAATCATATTAGAAAGCCATATCACTAATCACATATATAAGTCATTAATCATATCTGAAAGTCATATTAATAATCACATATATAAGTCATTAATCATATTCGAAAGCCATATCTAACTTACTCATTAAATACATTCAGCCTCCTCAAGTATCAAACCAAACATTAAGAAGGGTATATCATGTATACATAAGTCTATCAAGCTAACACAAATCTTGGCCTAAGGTGGGCCGGAAGGGCCCACTCTAATTCTTAAAATTCATTTTAGGCAATATCTACCCCGGACTAGGCTAAGGTATCTAAGTTCATATCTAAATGTTGAATAATCCATAAATAGCCCTAAGATAGTAATCCTTCCCCGAACATGAACAATCAAGTCAACCAACTTAAAATAATAGCAACTAACACAACTTCCTTAACTTAGGCAACTAAGACCAATTCCACCCTAATGTGAGTAAATAAGGCAATTTTACCTAGCTTAAGCAACAAAATCTTTCCCATTATAAACCCAACCCATGAAGCCAAATTCACCTATGACATGAATAACTACACTAATTACTCTAAGTTTATGGTTTTAAGGTAGCCTAAATGGTCAAACTACACCAAATATTCTTATTCATACTTTGAACACCTTAATCTTACCCCATATATAGCATAATATCATAATCATACTATGAGATAGCTCAATCTAAGAAAAAGGTAAACCTAGCCTACCTGGGTGTCGAAGAAGAGTCCGAAAAATCCACTAATCGCTGATTTCCATTTTTAAGATGCTTTTGCAATGTGCCCGGCTATCAAAATCATAATTTACTCATCAAAATAAGAACAATGGTACTCATATTGCACTATATTCTTTGGGTCCAAAATTATGTAAAAATCTCATGTGGGGTCCATTTACAAAGTCACATATTCGAAACCAACACAACATCACTCTATGCTCAAGGAATATTTACGATAAAAAATGGCTGAATTCCAAGCTATAATGGTATTAAAATCAAATCACCAAGATTTTAGGCATTTTAGGAAAAGTATGGATAAATCAACCATGAAAATAATGAAATCTTACCGCAAATTAGATGGAAACTATGTAAAGTAATGATACGAAAACTCCACAATCAAACATAATTGATTCTCCCAAGAACTCGTACTTCTTAGGGTTTTAGATTCTAGAGAATGGATGAAGATAGTGAAAATGGGACTAAGTAGGTATTAATACCATTCCCAGGTAATCGGGTATCACTTAAGCAAACTTTGGGTCACTTAAGCGATACTTGAGCTTTGACACGCTAGTCGCTTATGCAATTAACAGATCACTTATGTGATATTTGGCTACTCGAGCCAATGTTGCGTGCATGAAAAAAGTATCTCTCATGCAATAGTGCCCACACTATTAAGCCATTCACTTTAGCGACTAAATAAATCACTTAAGCAATATTACTGGGGTTCACCAGATTGCTTAGGTAATCACATCGCCTAAGTGATGCACCAGTACCAGCTGAGACTTAGGGAAATTTCAAGTCACCGTAACCCTTCGAGATTCATCCAGAATCCCGTATACACCAATGGACTATGCTACCCTATCAAATTTAACATTTTGGAGTCAATGGCATAGTCAAAATTTCCATCTGAGGTTATTTCGATAAAAAATAGATCCCACACCCACTTGTCATTTTTCTTAACTTCCAATTAATAGCCCAGAATAAATCTGGGAGCCTCAGGACCCAAACCAAGGGTCCACCTAACCTAAAATTGATGTTTTGGAGCGACAAGAACTATAAAAATTAGCATATAAGGTTGTTTGACTAAAATTTTCACCCGGTAGCCATTGAATCAACAAAGTCTTTAAAATAGGGAATTAGCCAAACGAACTACACGATAATTGAACTGTAAGTTCCAGCAAGTCATAAATGTCTTTAGCAGCTAAAGTAAAGCTATAAATAATGAAAATATAGAAAATAACCTAAATCATTACAGCTCACTGGTATTCTAAATTAGTCTTTAACAAGATAAATTAGCCACTGCATATTGCAGTCATACTGGGATTTGCACCAAAAGGGCAAATAAATAGGAGTAAGTACGGTCTACGTATGCTCAATAGGTGGTATAGGATGACTAAGCAATATAGAAAACAAAATATACAAAACATTAAGAACACACTTCCACCTGTATTTAGAAATAATCCCAAATAGTAGCTCATGTTGTATCTCCTAATAATTCTACAAGTATAATATTTATAAACAAACAAATACATATGAATATATAAGAGGAGTTAAACACGTAACACAAATATGAAAATAAAATTGTAAATGATGCAATAAAATTTAATACAATGGGATAATGGTAGGTTGATAATAATATAAATTATCTCATGGTGGCCATCACATGACACCGCATACACCTTCCAAGCTAAAGCTTCTAGTATAGGATCCATGGAAGGGAGGGGAGTTCACCACACATATGCTTTTACAATATCAATCAACCTTGCCAGAAAAGACCCCAATCAAAGGTTTCACAAAATCTCTCAATCAATCGTATCGACAAAAAACTCGACCAAGGGTTTTACTAACTATTTTAGATTTTCTCAAAATTAGTTTTCCTCAGTGGTATCAATCTCATGAATATGAATGAATAGAATAAGGATGTATACTCATATCCAAATCAGTATAGAGATATAATCAATTCAATAATGGTGAAAATAAGCTCTCAAAATCAACTTAATATGTTAATACTTCATAATATAAGCCATCATATGAAACCACTGGATAAATAGTCAACACATAAATAATATCAATCCAAACATATCTCTGGGCATCACTATAATGATAGAGGCATATAATGTTTATAAGGCCTATAATATCAATCTAAGCTTCCCACTCAGCATCACGATAATGATACGGCAAATAAATGAACAAGTAAGGCATATATTATCATGTCATGTCCCCACATAGGCATCACAACAAATATAAGATGTCAAGTCAACAATAAAATACATATAAGACCCCATCAAGTAAATGATACTAATAAGAATCCCAAAACATGATCGCTTAACTAAATCCACAACTCATAGCATACTTACATGAATGGTTAACTACCTAGCCTAGTCTGAAAAAGTTAAGTTATAACCTACCTCAAAAAGCCAAAAAAACAAGTCTAGACCCTTCATTGTGGAGCCTTTCCTCCATGAATGTTCTCATAATGGACTGAACCTATCAAAAACATAATCTCATCTTAAAAGGAGTCCAATAATAACCATATCATCTATATTTATTTTGGATCCAAAAATAGTTCAAAATCGACACAAAATTAAAAAAAAAAGGTAACCCTAGAATTTTATTATGAATTATATTCCCCATATTAGAAGAAGACTAATCTAAAATTCCAACTGAAAATGAATTAAATTAAACTTTAAATCGAAGAAAAACTAATTTTACAGTTTACTAGGTAAAATCCTAAAAATCTAAGTTTGAAATCATAATTTTAAAGCTATTTTAAAGATAAAATCCATAGAGAAATGGTAATAACATGGATTTGGAACTTACCCAAACGAATTTGATAAAAATCTCCTTTGGAATCGCCACTACCTATGGTATCAATTGTGAAAATGGTGAAAATCACAAAAATAGGAGAAATATACTATTCTGATGAGCAGTACCTCAAAAACACGGACAATCTTCGTATTTGTAAGGGTCAACATTAACCAAAATTTAAATTATTCTTTGTATTTATTGTCAACCTTCCATGTTTGTGAAGGCTATTTACACATACCCTTCATATTTATGAATGTTTGATTGTGATCGCAATGAAGATGACCCAACCATATCCTCAGGTTTACACTTTTCAAACACAGTTCTGATCTTGGGTGTATTTATATGCCTAAGCACCATAACTTACTCATATTTTAGCTAAGTTTTGAGAACAAAAGTTCCTAGTTTCTTATGTTTTACTCTACTTTGATGTAATTGAGCTAACCTATGTGATTAGCATGATTTCAGGTGTTAATGATGTAGATAAAGGCATGATGAGACTGCAGATTGCGGATGACAAATCACACAAGAGGAAAAGTTTCTTGTAGGATCAAATGTGACGTTTAGAAACTATGTTTAAGACTAATATGTTAGTTATAATTAGTTTGGGGACCTATAAGGAAATTATTAGAGAAGAGATTATTAAAAGACTTGATGCTGAATTTGTATTTGATTATTGATTATTCTGTGTTAGTTATTGAAGAGGATAAAGGCGGCTTAGCTTAAGAGTGAGACAAAAATATTTTTTTCTCTTGTTTTCACTATTTTCACACCAAGATCATCTTCTAGTTTTTGGTATGATGAATATTTCTACGATGATTTTTCATTTTGTCCATGAGTACCTAAGCTCATTGGTTAGGGTTATGAAAACCTTTTAGCATACATTTATTTCTACGGGTTTTTGAATTCATTATGCATTGATTTACTTATATCATACTTTCTTCATTATACTTGAATTCTCGTGGTTGCAAAAATAGAGAATGTGCCACTGAAACTTAACTTGTTCGACAGAAAGATTAATGTTTGGAAAAGAAAGTAGTGATAAGAAAATAGGGTCTCCAACCTCTATTTCACACGTTAGTGCCTTAACAGGATTAATAATTTGGAGAATTTGTATAATTGAGTAAAAACTTTTGAGTCGAGAGAACTAAAGTGAATTAATCCTTGATGGTTCAGAAACACTTAGATTGAGAATTAGAATACGTTTCTCTATAAGTGCATGCATGTATGAATTTTTAACACCCATAGTTAGAAGATATTAAAAACTACAAGGTGGAAAAAACCCTAGCTTTACACATATTGCTTCACTTTTACACTAAAATTATTGTTTCATGCTTAAATAAAAAAAACTCTATTCTGGAACCTTTGATCTACAGTCTAATAACAACCACAATACTTAGTGA
This sequence comes from Capsicum baccatum var. pendulum, assembly GCA_030864225.1. Taxonomy (NCBI): domain Eukaryota; kingdom Viridiplantae; phylum Streptophyta; class Magnoliopsida; order Solanales; family Solanaceae; genus Capsicum; species Capsicum baccatum. Next base: position 111,714,599 of record CM061555.1, on the reverse strand, counting down.
ACATAGTATTCCCTGTGGGATTTGACACCCAACCCAGTTGGGTTCTATATTTGACAGCGACCGTTTACACTCTTATAAAAGAGTTGTATTTTGGGCGTATCAAAATTTGGCACCGTTGCTGGGGAATACGGTTGTCAATTAATTTTGTGATTATTAATCGACCCTTTGGTCAAAGTGTCCTAAAGCTTTACTCTTATTTGTTGTTTTTGTTTGTGTAGGTTGATAATTGTGTATACATAATACATAGAGATTAGGTGAACCATTATTACCAATTCATCTAGAGCCTCAATTGATCGATAGAATCGCTGATCCACAAGAGGCAGAAAGATTAGCCACCTTGGCTAATGCTCAAGTAAATCAGCAAAATGCTGATAACCTAAGTAGAGTGCCAAATCCTGATGATGAGGACCTGGGAGATAATGACTTATTAGATCCTGTAAACCTAAGGCATGCTGGGAATGTAGCTGTACCTGTGAATTGCAATATACATCAAAATCGCCCTTTCAGGGGATGATAGGACCACCATCCTGTTAAGTATGATCTCAATAACGATGACGATAGAATAGATGGAGTAGGAGCGACTAGAGCTATTATTCCTCCACCTCTAGCACCTGAAGAAAAATTCAATATCACCAGTACGATGATCCAATTCCTGCATCTAAAGGGGTTATTCGACGGTTTGCCTGGAGATGATCCTAACATGTATTTGGTGAATTTTGTCACCGTTTTTAAATCTTTTGATAATCCTAGAGTAGGTCAGAATGTTATTCGCTTGAGGTTATTTCCATTATCTCTGTTTAGGGAGGCAACATTATGGCTTAACGAACTGATACCCAATTCTATAACCAACTGGAGGCAGTTGAAGGAGGCTTTTTTAGAAAGGATCTTTCCGCCCTCCAGAAGGGTACAGTTGAGGGATGAGATCAGTAATTTTATACAGCTCCCAACCTAAGCTCTTCACAAAACTTGGGAGAGGTTTAAAAAGAAGTTGATGTAGTGCCCAAACCATAATATGACGGATATTTATCTAATGGAGACTCTTTATTAAGCTTTGAACTCTATTACAAAACTAGTTGTTGATAATGCTGCAGGGGGATCATTTATGGATCTCACTTTTCAAGAGGCCTCAGAGATGCTTGATCGGATGACCAAATAAAGCAGAGCTTGGCATACCAGGGATTCTGTGGTAGCAAGATCTACTATTTCTATTGGTATGAATACAGAACAATGTAAGAAAGAGGAAGAACATGATCAAGATATGGCAAATTTAAAGACGCAAATAGACTTATTGACCAAGAATTTATTATAATAAAGGACTGAAAAAGTGAAGGCTTTTGCTTCCCACGGTAAAGATGATTCTGATTTAGAAGAAGATGCAAATTATTTAAATAACCAGGGGGTTTTTGAGGCAATAGCCAAGGAAATCAAGGTCAAACTTATTATAACAAGGCTAGAATAAAAAGCGGGATCAAGGAAATTGGAAGAGCAAAAATGATAGAAGTGGGTTGTATGTACTCCCAGAAGTAGAGATAATACTGTAACTAGCTCTAAAAAGATATCCATGGAGGACATGATGGAGAAACTGTTAAAGGAAGTTGAGTCTACCAACTTCGGGGTGACTACCATGAAGACTGATTTGTCCTTTATGAGTCAGTTAGTAAACTCGCATTCCACGTCAATCAAACAGTTAGAACAGTAAATGATCCAACTCTCTGCAGTATTAAATTAGAGAAAGAGTGAAATTCTACCAATTGATACTATTCATAACCCTCAAAATAATGGTTCATGCATGGCTATTACCATACGGAGTGGTAAGGTTTTATCAAGCCCTTCTTTGAGCAAAGTTGTGAATAATGAGGTAATTGAAGAAGCTGTTGAGCTTGAAGAAGGAAATCCAGTAGTATCTAAGAAACTGGATAGCATTGGTATCTTTTCTAATCATCAGTAAGTTGATGAGTTAGTATAAGGGAAAGAGAAGAAAAAAGCAGCGGTGGTGAATACTCTCCCAAAACCACCACCTCTATTTTCTTAGAGATTGAAAAAGAAGGTTGATGGCATGAATTTTAGTGAGTTCATGTAAATATTGAAGTAGTTGACCGTAAATATGCCCATGGTAGAGGCACTAGTGAGTTCATGGAAATATTGAAGTAGTTGACCGTAAATGTGCCCATGGTAGAGGCACTTGAGCAAATGCCAGGATATGCTAAATTTATGAAGGATTTGGTAACGAAGAAAAGAGCAGTAATCTACGAACTGGTTGATAATCTCCATCATTATAGTGCTATCTGCACAAGATCCTTGGTGGAGAAGAAAGCTGATCCGGGAGCATTTACTATCCTACGCACTATTAGACCTCTTGATTTTGCAAAAGCCTTATGTGATCTGGGAGCAAGCATTAATCTGATGCTACTAACTATTTATAAAAAGTTGGGTTTGGAAGACCCCATACCCACCAACATGTGACTTGTGATGGCGGATAGATTGCTATTTTGTATAATGTGCTGCTGAAGGTGGTTAGCTTTATATTTCTGGATGATTTTGTCATTTTGATTATGAGGTGAACTTTGAGGTACCCATAATCTTGGGTAGACCTTTTCTCGCAACTGGAAGTGTATTAATTAATCTGCGAGCTAATGAGCTCTTATTTAAGATGAATGATGAAGTGGTGCGATTTGATGTATACCAATAAATGAAGCAGCATAAAGAAGTGAATGTGTTCTTAATTTTTGGTGTATATTATAAGGATGAGTAGGAGGTGCCAATAGAGGAGAAATTTATTGTAGAGCCTCTAGATACAGTGTTGATGAATTTTAATCGTGAAGGCATTGATGAGTATGAAGAGACTATTTGTGCTTTGATAGGAATGGGTTCATACTCTTATGCTCCTAATAATCTAGATCTTGATCTTGCTAATCGACCAACACCACCGGCTAAACCATCCGTTGAAGAGCCACCGGTGTTGGAATTGAAAGAACTGTCAGGGCATCTGAGGTACGTGTTTCTTAGAAATGGAAACACACTACTCGTGATTATTTCAGCTGATTTGGGTGAGCATCAGGTGGAAGCACTTATTTTGTTGCTCCAAAGGTACAAAAGAGCAATAGGATAGACTATTGCTGATATTATTAGCATTCCCCCTGGTATCTATACTCATAAGATACAACTTGAGAAAGATTGTACGCCAACTATCGAGCATCAATGCTGACTTAACCCACCAATAAAAGAGGTGGTTAAAAAGTAAATTATTAAGTGGTTTGACGCAGGAGTGGTTTTTTCTATTTTCGATAGTACATGGGTAAGCCCAGTTCAATATGTGCCCAAGAAGGGGGGCATGACGACTGTCGGAAATAAAAATAATGAGTTGATTCATCTCAGGCCGGTGACTGGGTGGAGGATTTGCATATACTATCACAAACTAAACTCATGGACCTTAAAGGACCACTTCCCTATGTCTTTCATGGATCAAATGCTTGATCAGTTGGCAGGAAGAGGATGGTATTGCTTCTTGGATGGCTATTCAGTCTACAACCAGATCTGTATTGCTCATGAAGATTAGGAGAATATGAAATTTACATACCCGTATGGTACCTTTGCATTCAGGAGGATGAGATTTATGTTTTGTAATGTACCAAACACCTTTCAAAGGTGTATAATGTCTATTTTCTCAGATATAGTGGAGGACACCCTGGAGGTTTTCATGGATGATTTTTCTGTGGTTGGAGATTGGTTTGAGCTATGTTTGGAGAACTCGAGTATAGCTCAACAACGGTGCGTGGAATCTAATTTGGTGCTCAATTGGGAAAATGTCACTTCATGGTGAAGGAAGGCATTGTTCTTGGGCACAAAATTTTAGAAAAGGGGATAGATGTTGATAGATCCAAGGTTGAAGTTATAGAGAAACTACCACCTCCCATCTCAGTGACGGGCGTGCTTAGTTTCCTTGGGCATGCTGGTTTTCACCGGAGATTTATAAAAAACTTCTCAAAGGTTTCAAATCCACTTTATATACTTTTAAAGAAGGAAGCGAAGTTCTCCTTTGATACTGATTGCTTTAAGGCAATTGAATTCCTTAAAAAGAAGCTGGTTGAGGACCCTATAATTGTTGCACCATACTGGTCAAAACCATTTGAGATCATGTGTGATACTAGTGGTGTTTCCCTTGGGGCTGTGTTGGGACAAAAGAAGGATAAATTATTTCATCCAGTCTATTATGCCAGCAAATCGCTGAATGGATCTCAAAATAAATACGTTGTTACCAAACAGGAGCTTCTGGCTGTAGTCTAGGCTTTCGAAAAATTCTGATCTTACCTGCTCGGAACCAAGGTGGTGTTCCACACTAACCACGCATCCTTGAGGTATTTGATGGATAAGAGAGATGCTAAACCAAGGTTGATTAGATGGGTGTTACTTCTCCAAGAATTTAACTTTGGAGTCAAAGATAGGAAGGGTTGCGAAAACCAAGTTATGGATCATTTGTCTAGGATGGAAGGTAAGAAAGTAGTTAGTGATGAGATAGAGATAAATGATGCATTTACTGATAAAGAGATTTTGTCTGTTGCTACGGATAAAATGCCTTGGTACGCGGATATTTCAAACTATGTTGTGAGTGAAGTCATTCCGAAAAATCTTTCTTTCCATCAAAGAAAGAAATTCCTTCATGATGTGACACGCTACTTCTGGGATGAGCCGTATATTTTTTTGGTGATACGCTGACAATATTATGAGGAGATGTGTGCTAGAGGTGGATGTATTGTGTATATTAGAAGCATTTCATGCTTCCCCAGTTGGAGGTTACCATACAAGTGACCGAACTGCTAGAAAGGTGTTGCAGAGTGGCTACTATTGGCCAATATTATTCAAGGATGCTCACGAGTTTGTGCTAAAGTATGACCAATGTCAGAGGCAGGGGTCGATCTCCAAGAGGCATGAGATGTCTTTAACTAAGATGCTAGAAGTAGAATTGTTTAACGTCTGGGGTATCAATTTCATGGGCCCTTTTTTAAACTCGTAGGGGATGAAGTTCATTCTAGTTGTTTTCGATTATGTATCAAAATGGGTCAAAGTCATTTCTTTGTCAAATAACGAAGGAAAGAGAGTTGTTGTGTTTATCATAAAGAATATCTTCTCTCGCTTTGGAGTACCACATACTATTATAAGTGACGGAGGAGATCATTTTTGCAACAAAGTGTTTCGAGCAACTTTGGAGAAATATATGGTGAAACAACATAGAGTGTTGACCCCATACCACCCATAAACTAGTGGGAAAGTAAGGGTCTTGAATTGGGATATTAAGGATATCTTAGCTAAAATGGTGAATGCTAGTAGGCAAGATTGGTCTCGAAAGCTCGATGAGGCTTTATGGGCGTATCGGACTACTTTTAAGACACCAATTGTCATGTCGTCATATCATCCAATCTATGGCAAAGCATGTCATTTACTGATCGAGCTGGAGCACAAAGCTTTAGGGGTACTCAAAAGATTAAATCTGGATTGGAAGGAGGCAGCGGAGCTAAGACTGGGGAAATTGAATGAAATAGATGAATTCTGTCTTGGGGATTATGAAAGAGCAGATTTATACAAGGAGAATATGAAAAAGTATCATGATCGAAGTATTTAAAAATAAGACTTCTAAAAAGGCAACTTGGTGCTTCTGTTCAACTCCAGGCTCAAGTTATTTCCACATAAACTTAAGTACAAGTGGTCAGGACCATTTAAAGTTAGTCAAGTCTACTCATCTGGAGTATTCGAACTTGAAAATGAAGACATCAGCATCTTTAAGTTCAACGAGTAATAAGTCAAACTTTATATCGATCTAAAAGACTCAATAAAATGTATTGTTACTATCTATCTTGATGAAGTTTGAGTAATTGAGATAACCGAGTCGTGCCGCAATAATAAATCAGGTGCTACATGGGAGATAACCCATGATTTTTCTTTGATTTTTACACGTAACATAAAAATACAAAAACAAGAGTCGAGCCATGACCAAAACTAAGGCGCTAGGTGAGAGGCAACCCACCCTTCTAATCATTTTATTTGATTTTTTATTAAGTATAGGTGATCGAAGCACTAAAGATGTGGTAGGTTTGATACTCGGGTTGAAAGTGTGCCATGCCAAAAGTGGTAAGTTAGGAGTGTCAGAATCATCATAGGTAAGTTGGAGTGGTAAAAATGTAAGACTCGATTCATGATTCGTGTTAGAGTTATGACTCGAGTTTGGCCTTAAATGGATAATGGGGTGCATAACATCCAAGTTTACATAAACCATGGTAAAGGCGTCAGCTAACATGTCGCCTAAGTACTGTGCGTCACATAGGCAAAAATGGGTGGTATGATGTGCGCGCACACCTTGATGTAGGCGATTACATATGCGCTACACACCTCAAAGTGTGCGATAACGTGTGTGCCGCTCAATCCTTTGTACATGCTCACTTCCTCAACTTTGTGATTCCTTATGCATCACACACTTCAACTTGTTAGATAACATGTGCACCACATATTTTCACTTGTGCGATCACATGTGTGCCGTACGCTATAAAGCATAGGCTCATTGTCTCAATTGTACGATGCCGAATGCGACACATACTTAATCATGTGTGATAGGTTGTGCGCCGCACACCCTTCCATTTTCAACATAAATACGACTTTTCTTTGGGTCAACCCGACCCGAATTTCCTCCTTTAAATAGCTATAACACCCTAAATTATCCAATTCACTCTTATTATGCCCTAAAGTCGTGACAAACAATTTCCATCTCAACATCCTCTGACTTTAAAGCTTCTTCTTTGCTTAAAATCTCAAGAATTCTTTCTTTGTTTCTTCAATCCTCCATCTTTAAGGTAAGTTTTTCTTTCTTAATTCTTAGATGTTGTGACTTTATTATAATAGTTAATTGATTTCTCGATGATTATAGATTAAACTCTTGCCATAGCTTTGAAAAGTGGTTTTGAAACTCTTAGGAAAGATAAACACCATTAGGGTAGAAACCATCATTGTTGTGAATTTTAATTTGATCTATGCATCTGTTGGTGGTGGTTTTCTATGAATCATGGTGTAGTGTGGGTATTGAGGTGTTGAATTCACCTTTTTTTGTTGAGCATGATGTTGATGAAAGTATAGGAATGTGTAGACATTTTTGTACTGTGATATGTTGAAATTGTAAAGAATAATTTTGTTCAACAATGGCTTTATTGAAACAAAAGTTGTGAAATTGGTGGTGTGAAAAAATTATTTTGGTGAAACAATTATGTTGTGCCACGTGAAAAGTTAAATTGCATTTTTTTGTGGACTGTAAGGGGTTCATAGAATGAAATGGTGATTTGAAAAAGAAAAAGAAAAGCCACCTTGTGAGCTGAAAGTGTGTTAAGAATGTGTGCATAATGTCCAAACCTTTGATCAAAGTGTATGTCGGCAAAGTCTGAGTACCCAAAAACACAACTTAATTGGGCTATGCTAACAAACTAAGTGTGGGGTGGTGATTTTAATATCCTCTTCTTAATTATAGTGAGTTTTGTTAAGTGTGGCTGACATGACTTTATGATGCACTCAGGTGATATGGCTCCCAAAGGAAACCAGGGCAAATATAAAGCATCCGCATCTTAGAAAGGACAAAAATGAGCAAGAAAGGAGAAATTTGCTTCTCCCTTTCTTCAAGTGCCGCGGCGTACTTTTGGTATTAAATGGGTCTTAAAGGATAATGGTAAGGAGTGGTACAATAATAATAAAGTAAATAGATATGTGCAACTAGAGTTGATTCAAAAGGAAATTTTGGCGAGGCACTGCCCTCGTATTATGGCTAGGATCACAGAAATGATACTTGACTTCATCTTCCAAGATATGGGTGAGTGCAATCTAGATTGGACTTGGGAGTTTTATCCTAACTGGTCCCCAAATACTAGCGGGAACGGAGTGAAAATTCGAGGGTAAATCCTACATCTGACAGCCAACTTTTTCAACTCTTTCTTAGGCACTCCAAACGTGGATCACTCTAGGTTAAAGGAATTGTACAGCAGACCTCCCTATAGAGCTATCAGGCATACTTTGTACAGTTCAAGGTTTATGGCTTGATGGTTCCATCACAAGGATAATGGCCACCACAACACATTCCCATATGATTGTCTAAATAGAGAAGCTCGCATCTGGCTAAGGATAGTCAACGCTAGCTTGATTCAGGGAAAGCAGTTCACCAAGGTCTCTCGTGATTGGATATGTTTAGTCTATGCTTTAATGATTGATGTTCGTGTCAACATTAGTGCAGTGATACGCACTTCTATGCGCAAATCAAGAATGAAAAAAAGGACACCATTCAGCTTTGGAAGCTTGCTAACCACTATTTAAAAAAAAACATTGAAGTAGAGTCAGAGGATCATAAGTTGCCTCAGAACCCAAAGAGAGTGGATGTCACAAAGGTGAAGGATCCAGAGACCAGCCAAGGCATAATTCTTACCACTGTTGAATGTTACTCATGAGATGAGAGCTTCTTCCGCCATTTTTATAGCATGACAAAGCTAATGATAATGAGTGAAGGCCGTGTGCCTACTGATGCAGAGCTACAATAGCTGGATTATGACTACCCACTTAATGACCATGCTAAAGCTATATGTGGAGCGGGGACTGCTTTTGAGGAACCATTGGATGATGATGTACCAACGGATAAGGATCACCGACTATTTGATTCTAACATGGAGGATGAATATAGTAAAGAGGACTCTGATGATGATTCTGATGCAGGTGGCATGACCCCTGATGTGGAAGAAGAGTCCTAATAGCCAGTTTATGTCTTTGCACTGGGGGCAGTATTTTGTTTAAAGTATGGGTGGCTAGAATTGTTTCTATATTTCTTATTGTTTTGTCTTCTCTTTAGTATATTTTATTTTGCCATTTTGAATTTGTTAGTTTAATGCATTTGTTTTGTTTTTGTGTATATGTTAGTTTTCTTTTTTTTAGTCATAGTTAGGTGTTTTTCTCGATGATGGATGTATGACGAACATCTTAAGAGAAAATCAGTCATGTGTAGGACCTAACAAGTGAATGTAATTTGTTCTAGTGGGCCACACCACAATATAAGCATGTGATGAATTTTTACTGTTAAGACTCCTATGTTCTAGTTTATGACTCGTGTGGTGATTGTATAACTATTTGGTTAAAAGTCTATAATGATCCTTTTTTAAGTTAAGTATGTGTCATGTGTGTGTGAAGGTATTCGCATATTCCTTGTTGTAATTGATACTAGAACTTGCATGGTGTGTGTGCAAAATGAAATAAAGAATATAAGTTTAGGAGATGAGTTAGGCACTTCTTTGATAGCCATTTTTCATACCCTCTTTTGAACCACCTTTGTGCATAATCTTAGCTAGCCCCATTGAGCCTTTAGCTTGTTCTTTGGTAACCTCGTGTGTAGCCTAATCCATTCTTGATTAACCTTAACTTGATCCAAATCTCTTAAGCGCTTTAGTAAACATTTTGTTTTAGTAAGGAGTTGTAAATGAAGGAGAAAAAGGTGAAAATAAAACCCCAAAGCAATAGTTTTTTGTGTGAATCTGATATGATTAGTTGGGAGTGAGATATATATAAAAAATAAGAAAAATAAAAATAGGGAAAAGGCATAAAAAGTTATTCAAAATGATATGATGTGAACATGGTAAATACTTTTGCCATAAGTTATGTAAGTGATCCTTGAAATGGGGTGAAAAAAAGCTGATGTGTGAAGTTGGTAGATTTGAAAATTGGTTGTTAGAGATCAGGATTCATTATCTAATGTAGTGTATTAAAGAGCTTAGGAAAGATAGTCACTATTGCTGGCCAGAATAGTTCCTACCCATCCTTTAGCCTACGTTATAACCCGTAAAGACCTATATGATCCCAATCTTAACATTCTGATATTATTAGAGCACTAAACTAAGGGCAAGCATATGGTTATCATTTGTAATTTGAAAATTCTTTGTGAGACTGAGCGCCTTGATTCTTCTAACCCATTGTGCTAGAAATCGAATTATTATGTGTGATAATGGGTAACTCTTTTGTTGTAAGGGAACATATTTCATGAAAAGTTGGGTAATTTATATGACTTCTTTGCTAAATAGTATGCATGAATTTTCAAACTCGATGAGTTTATTATTAAGGATAGGTAGTCTTCAGTAATGGTTAATGAATCTACTGCTTGTTTCATATTTGTTGTATGGGCCTATTTGAGCATCTTGTGTTTCCTTTGTGGGTTTTAAATCTTGTGTATGTGCAACTGGATAATTGGTTTGAGGAATAACAAATCTTTAAGTGTGGAGTGGTGATCTTGGGTGTATTTATATGCCTAAGCACCATAAGTTACCCATATTTTAGTTAAGTTTTGAGAACAAAAGTACCTAGTTTCTTATGTTTTACTCTACTTTGATGTAATTGAGCTAACCTATGTGATTAGCATAATTTCAGGTGTTAATAAGATAGATAAAGACATGATGAGACTGTGGATTGCGGATGATAAATCACACAAGAGGAAAAGTTGCTTGTTGGATCAAATGTGACGTCTAGAAACTATGTTCAAAACAAATATATCAGTTATAATTAGTTTGGGGACCTACAAGGAAATTATGAGAGAAGAGATTATTAAAAGACTTGATGCTGAATTTTTATTTGATTATTGATTATTCTGTCTTAGTTATTGAAGAAGAGAAGGGCGACTTAGCTTGGGAGTGAGAGAAAAATGTTTTTTACTCTTGTTTTCACTATTCACACACTAAGATCATCTTCTAGTTTTTGGTATAATGAATATTTCTACGATGATTTTTCTTTTTTCCCAAGAGTACCTAAGCTCATTGGTTAGGGTTATGGAAACCTTGTAGCATATCATTTATTTCTACTAGTTTTGGAATTCATTATGCATTGATTTACTTATATCATACTTTCTTCATTATACTTGAATTCTCGTGGTTTCAAAAATAGAGAATGTGCCATTGAAACTTAAATTGTTTGACAGAAAGGTTAATGTTTGGAAAAGAAAGTAGTGACAAGAAAATAGGGTTTCCAACCACTATTTCACACGTTAATGCCTTAACAGGATTAATAATTTGCAGAATTTGTATAATTGAGTAAACACTTTTGAGTCAAGAGAACTAAAGTGAATTAATCCTTGATGGTTGAGAAACACTTGGATTGAGAATTAGAATACGTTTCTCTATAAGTGCATGCATGTATGAATTTTTAACACCCATAGTTAGAAGTTATTATAAACTACAAGGTAGACATAACCCTAGCTTGTTCTTCTCTATATTCAACTATTATTACACATATTGCTTCACTGTTACACAGAAATTATTGTTTCATACTTAAATTAAAAAAAAACTTTTATTATGGAACCTTTGATCAACAGTCTATTAACAGCCACAATACTTAGTGAATACAGTATTCCCTTTGGGATTCGACACCCAACCCAGTTGGGTTCTATATTTGATAGCGACTGCTTACACTCTTGTAAAAGAGTTGTAATTTGGGCGTATCAAGTCCCACCATTGCATTCACGATGAATAATCTTTTCCTTCTCTATGTTTGCAAAGAATGAGTTTGTTGGCACCAAATAGCTGAAAACCAATATTTGTACAAGGTTCAAATTAAATGGGCTCTCGAGATTCATTTGGGAACCCACAGAAATAATCCAATTAAGCTGCTAGGTTACTTTCAACATATGAGACTCAATAGAATCACTGGATTTTTAAAAAGAGATTGTTTATAATGATTTAGCCCTTGGGACCCCTTTTAAGATTGATTTACTAATTTTTGTCTGGATACTCAAAACCAAATGTAAAGGCTTGCACCAAAGATAACTATGCTAGTAACCCCAAATTGACATTGTTTCTAATGAATATCACCAAATCATCATTCATTTAGGATCATAAAATATTGACTGAAGTTAGACTAACCATATTTATGGCCACTAAGGACCTCAAACTCACTCATATCTTTCCCAATTGCATTAGTGATTGTGCCAACCAACCCCATAACTCACAGGTATCATATTCAACTACGAAAAGGGTAAAATGATCAAAACATAGCAAAAGCTAAAATTCAAAACTACAGTTGTTATATTATCTACCATTAAACCACAAGTTCATCCTCAAACTGAAAAGTAAATAAAGTAATTGATGCACCAAAAAGCTGGGGTATTTACGCCTCATATCAGACTTAACCTCCCGTGTAGCCTACTCAATCAGTCAATGTTCTATTGTACTTTATTGAATCAATATGCTTAGACCATAACTTCATTATTAGCCTATCTAGGATGACAATAATCTCCTTCTCAAATGAAAAGTCACTGTATAATACAATAAAATCCAATTGGATCATATGTGAATCATCCAAAAAATATTTCTTAATTATGAAAATATGAGATATCAGATGGACGGCTGATAGGTATGAGGCAAAGCTAGCCTATACGCCATATTTCCATAAATAATAAACCTCGGACTAAGCCTCCCTTTCTTTCAAAACAACATCACATCCATTATGGGTGAAACCTTTAAAAAACATCCTCCAACCATGAATGAAACATCGTAGACTCGATGGTCAACATAACTCTTATACCTACTCTAGCAGCCACTAGCCTTTATTGGATTAGTCTCACTTGATCCATTGAATCTTTCAACAAATCTATACCCCATAAGACCTATAGTCCATGGACTAATATTTTTACCTATAGGTCATGTCTAGTGTAAAATCATAAGACATATAGCATGTGTGTATATGGCATTAGTGAGTTTGACAGTTCCTTGAGTGAATTGGGTTATGTCAACGTTGATACACTTGGTTCTTGAGTGAATTGGGTTATGTCGATGTTGATACATTGGATTCTTGAGTGAACTAGTTGATACTATTGTTTTTATTGGATCCATGAATGATCTATATTATTGACCTACTTGAATTGTGTAAATACTTATTGAAGTCTATCAAAAAGATTAATTGTGGCAAGATTGAGTTTATTTTTTTTTGTCATCGCATTGACTTAGTTAATTGCATATATTGTCTTATACTTGTGTGAATTGTTGGTATTATTGAGAAAGGATAAGTGTAAGTATAAATTCTATGTTTTACATGGTTGTAATTATATACGAAGTGTTAGTTATGTGTTCATACTTATTATTTTGAGTTGGTCAATGATCCTACCACAGTACATAGTGGTTTTGTACTAACACTACCTGTGATCTTTTCTTGTTGAGTGCAGAGCATATTCCATAGCTTGACTGAACCTCAATTGTAGTAAGTAATCGTTCGGACACAAGGATGAGTGACATCTTTCGAGCAGCCATTAGTCATCGCAATAATAGTTTTTGTCCACTTATTTCGTACATAGACATTTTTATTATTTTGGTTCTTCTAATTGTACCCATAGTTTGGCATTGTTAGATATTTTGGTACAATGACTTTCAGTGTTTGAGATTATCTTACATATTTTGTATTTTTTGCACGTGTTATTTATTAAAACTAAATGAGATAACTGATTGATCAATGAAACTACTATTTTACTTTTCAAATTTGTTAAATGTTAGTGTTGGACAATTGGGGTTAAATGATTCTTTCACCGAGGCATTGTGTTGGTGTCACTCACAATGGAGTTGGGTCGTGACACTAACATACTCTAACTTCCTTATTATAATTGTGGCACATTTCATGCTCATAAAATGGACTTTACTTGACGTGACTTCAAAGACACCCTGGAATTCTTAAACCTAATGCTTGGATACCAAGTTTTCCATGCCACGAGTTTATATCCTGGACATGAACGACATTCAATATCACTGTTGGTCAAATTGAATCCTTATCCTAGCATGTTACTACAACTAAATATTGAAAAGTAAGTGGAAGCACTAGAAACATAAAACATCATAAAATCTTTTAATGCAAAACAAGAGCTTTATGGCCTAAGCCAAGGTTCTTGTTCTTAATCCTTATTTATAATTAGGATCTCTTTATACTTTAAATAATACTAAAATCTAATCATTTCATCAAATAAATAAAATATATTATACCCTAAGTGATTAGTAAACTTCATCCATTCCATCAAAGAACAATAACATATTTATACCTTAAGTGATTACTAAACCCCATCCATTCTATCAAAATCAACTAAACATTATTCAAACTATTAAATAAATGCTCACTATAAATTTACTCAAGATCCATAATTCATATATCCACAATTTATCATCAACATATTAACATGTAGAGAGAACAATCAAGAGGTCTATTTTTATTACTTCAACTCATTATTTGACTGTGTGTAACACCCTGTATTTTTGCCTCTGAAATTTATGAGTTTTGAGCTCACTACCCAGGCTACCACTGGCACCTCATGAGTTATAATGTGTGGTAATGAGTCGTAGGGAGGTACTCATGACCAAACTAGTAGAGTAGCCAATGTTTTTGTCCTGAGTTCGATTAGGACCCTGCAAACTGTAAGGTTAGGTCACGAGTCGTAGGGTGTGACTAATGACCAAAATGGTAAAGGCTACCCATAGATGCTTACAAGATTACGAGTCTATGCAGTGACTCATACCCAATCATCATAAGTTGTGACATAACACGTAACGACTGGCAACCAATTTCCTATACTTTTAATTGAGGGAAATTTGGTTAATTCCCTCTTTCCCCAATCATAACCCGCGGCCATAAAACATCTAAAGAGGGTTATTTTTTTCACTTAGATAATCATAAACTACTCTAAACTCTCTCTAATTCTCCAAGTAAGAAAAACTAGGGTTTTCAAGGGATTGAGCATCTAAGGGTTAATTTTTGTGGTTTCTTCTCCAAATTCTTGATATTCTCGGGCATGTACCTCTTCCATAAAACTCATTTTGATAAAATAATGTATTTTAGATTATTATCCATGTGATTTAATTGTTGATTTGGAAATTGGATTGAGGGATTTTGGGTACTATTGATTGAATTACGTTTCCCAAGGCTTTTCCAAATCATTTATGTTTTGAATTGATGGATTCTAAACTAATTAGGTGTATGGTTATGGTAAATGGAGATAGAGGGTCGTCGATTCCCCCAAACTGATTTGATAAACTTATAGAGATCATGGATTCCCTCAACTTTATTGATTTTTGTAATTCAATTGGTAATGAACTCAACCCAACATTATGAAATTGGATTTAAAACATGGATATATGAATATTAAAACCAAATTAAAGTTATTGCATTGTATAAAAGTCTAATTGGTCACAAACGACTTTGAAAGGCCTTTATGGCCGTGATTTGATTTTAAATTAAAGCTTGGGGGTCATGGATTCCCCCAAGTTAATGAATAATTAGACCATAGGGTTCATGTATTCCCTTAATTTAATCAATAATTGGACCATAGGGATCACAGATACCCCTAAGTTAGAGGTCTATGAAAATGGCATAATGATATTAGCTTGCAAGTGTAATTGGTATGACGCTACCAACGATATGTGCCTTAATAAACGGTCTTTGGTTTAATAAATGAGAATGTGTAAATATTTTAATTAGGCTTAAAGGTGTTTGTGTAGGTGGACATGGAGGTGGAGGTCCCGAGGGACCAATACTGGAAACTTGTGTTTGCTGGTGTGGGTGTAATACCTTATATTTCCATTACTCAGTTCAAGTCTCAGTACTCGAGTATATCTATATAATTTTTTCAAAATACTAAGAATTTTCTAGTTTAAGACTTGCCATTGTGTAGGAAATTCAGTCAGTTTTCTAACGATAAAAATTCGCCCAAATTCGATACCCGGGTGAATAGTTATAGAAGTTTTTGTAAAGCAGTGTGCCAAAGTAGGCATTACCGTGTCGCGAAGTAAGGAAAAATGACAATTGTCAATTTCCAGTGTGCCATCACGATAAACCTGTATCGCGCCAAAGTTCCAAATCCCACTTGTCAATTTCCAATAAGGCAACGTAATTCTATTGCGTCGCGTCAATGCCCAGTTTCCCAATTGTCACTTTCCACTGTGACTCCGTGATACCAATGCATCACGCCAAAGGTCAATTTCATGCTTGTCCTTTTTGAACAGTTCCAGTCAGTTTTCTAGTGGCTCAACGCAATGCCACCACGTCGTGGTGGAGCCAAAATTAGGATTCTTCAGTAATGAAAATTAAATCTTTACCAGGGGTAATTGGGTATTTTTCCATGACCCAAATTAGTCTTAAACACGAAATTAGCCCCTAAATAAACTAATTAGTCTTTATTCACTCAATTTCTCTCAAGACTAAATCATTCTTTCTCAAATTAACAAAACCCTAGCTTCAAGAATCAAGAACAAATCTTAAGAAATCCTCCAAGAACCCTCAAGAACTAATCTTCTCAGGTATGTTAGGTGTTCATTCATGGGTTCCTTTCACCCATGAATTCCAAGAACCCTATTTTAAAATACAAGTTTACATATTTGTAATTTTAATGCTTGAACTAGATTGTATTTCATGATTTTGATGTTGTTTTGGTTTCAATCCATGATTAATTACAAGTTTTTATGAAATTTAGATAGTATATGTGTTGAATTTTGTGATTTTCATGCTAATCCCTTCAATTGTAAGCTGGGTGTTGTATTCATGATGCTTATTTGTTGACTATTATTATCTGAAACAAGCATGCTCCCCCAAGTGTTTGATAGAATTTCCATTAAATTTGATAAGGTATTTACCTTCCAGTTTAGGGTAATACCATTCTCATCAGGGAACCTGCCAGTAGAGGGTGGCCCCTAGTCCTTTGAGATGAGTGGATCCATACAGCTAGTGTCTGTACCCGTGGCACAGTATTGATACCCTTCTAACTAGGGTTACAGGTTAGACCCCAATTAATTCAGAGAAGGGCATGTCGGTTAAATAATTTACCTACCAGAGTTTCAGTTTCAGTCTCGGTATAGAACTCAGTTAAGTTCTACAGAAGCAGGACTGTCAAAAATAGTCACCTAGTTATGAGTAATTCAATTATCAGAAATCTCAGATATTGGTTACTCAATTATCATCACTCAGTACTCAGCTTCAGTATATATGTACATGCACAGTATTGCATACTCAATATTTACAATAGTTTCAGTTATCGATGTACTCGTATTCACTTATTCCATATCATTCAATCAGTTATTATTCATGCATATGAACCATTGCATTCATCCTTACCTCATCTAGCATACCATTACATTTCATGTATTGACGCATACTCTTTCTTTGCGCTATGACGTCTCATATCATAGGTTTAGATGTTCAGCTTCTTAACCACGCTTAGACAGATTCAGTTAGCAGTTGCAGATGTAGTAGTGAGTCCTCATCTATCGAGGATATTATTTTATGGTAGTATTTCAATAGATTTAGTATTTTATTAGTCAGATTTAGTTGGGGGATTTTCCTATCAACTCCAAATTCACACAATTTAGTAGAGGCTTTTCAGACTAGACTAGTTTCGACAGTGTTCAGTTTTCAGATGTTATTATCAGTTGCTATATTTATCAGTATTCAGATTATGAACCATATGGAACTTCAACCTAACTTTTGTATTATTTAAGTATTATTATTATTATTACTCAGTGCTCATAACAGGTAACAGTCACGGGTTAGCTTGTGTTCCTTCGGGGTTGTAAGCACCGTGTGGCATCCAAAGTGCAGACTCGGGGCATTACAAACTTGGTATCAGAGCCTAACATTCAACAGAGCCTTAGGGAGTCTGAAATCCATGTCAAGTAGATTCTTATGCATGTGTGTGAAGTGCACCATACTTATGGGAAAGAGGCTACGAGGCATTATAGGAAAAGTTTCCCTCCTCTCAGTATTCATATTGTGCGAATGAGCAAAAGCTCAAGTTAAGCTCTCAGTCTAATTCATTTATTCCTTTTATTTATAGAGCACGCCTTTCATAAATACCAACAGAAGAAGAACAAGAAACCAGCCAGCACCTCAGCCTATTCAGGCAGATCCCCTGGATGAGCATGTCTCCCATACAGAATTCAGAGTTGCATTTACCACCCAAGCCCATTCTGTAGTAGCTCAGAATTAATGGACAACTATTTTTCAGGCAAACCCAGTGGTAAATACTGCTGCTGCCAGGATTTAAGATTTCACCCAAATGAATCCTCCCCTATTTTAAGAATCTAAGTCTAAAGAGGATCCATAAGAGTTCCTCGATTAGGTGAAAAAAGTCACAGATATTATGGGAGTGACTTCTAGTGAGAGTGATAAATTATTTTCCTATTAGTTGCAAGATGTATCTCATACGTGGTTTAAGCAGCGGAAGGTAGACAAGAGCACAGATGCAGAGCCCATAGAGTGGGAAGAGTTTGCTTCTGCTTTCCTAGATAGATTCTTTCCCTTAGAGTTGTGAGAAGCCAAGGTGTTAGAGTTCATCAATCTCATGCAAGGAATCATGAGTGTTAAAAAGCACTCCCTTAAGTTTACTCAGTTATCCAGGTATGCTCCCCATGTGGTAGAAAATAATAGGTCCAGAATGAGCAAGTTTGTGTCTGGGGTATCAGAGAGTATGGTTAAGGAGCGTAGAACTGCGATTTTAATTAAGGAGATGGATATATCTAGGCTAATGGTCCATGCTCAGCAGATAGAAGAGGCTAAGAATAAGGAGAGAGAAAGAGGGAAAACAAGAAAGCCAGAATAGGTAGTTTTAATTTCCCTTAGCCTAAGTCAGAGAGCGGTACTCATTCCTAGTTTCACCTAAGATCTTCTATTCCAGATCTATCCTCAGTCAGCTCTCCAGTACCTAAGTTTAGAAATGGTAGAAAAGATAGGATGCTAGGCTCTAAATCTCAAGGTAGTGTCAGCAATGCTCGAACAAATCCTTTTTGTCAGAGATATGGCAGAAACCATCAGGGTATCTGTAGAGCTGGTAGTGATATTTGTTTTAGGTGTGGAAAGCTAGGTATAGGAACAGAGATTGTCCTCAGTCAAGTTCGTAGGGTCAATACAATCGTCCTTCAGCTTAGTTCGGTCACTCGAATCAGCAAGGTGCCACTTCCAGTGCCACTAATGGGCAACACCCAAATAGGCTTTATGTGCTTCAGCCTAGACAAGATCAATAAAGTTATCCTGGTGTGGTCACTAGTACGTTACAGATCTTCTATTTACATAATTATGCATTATTAGATCCAGGAGCTTCTCTGTCTTTTGTATCTCCTTACATAGTAGTCAACTTTAAGGTCAGACTAGAAGTTTTATTAAAACCCATCTCAGTATATACCCTAGTGGGTCAGTCTATTATAGCCCAATAGGTATACAGGAACTATCCGATTTTAATATCTCAGAAAGCCACTTTAGCAGAATTAGTATAATTGGAGAAGATGGATTTCGATGTCATTCTCGGCACGGATTAGCTTCATTCATGCTATGCCTCAATTGATTATAGAAATGAAATTGTCTATTTTCAATTTCCAAATTAACCAGTGCTTGAATGGAGGGGTAGTACTACAGTGCTTAAGGGTCAGTTGATTTCATACCTTAGAGCGAGGAAAATGATATCCAAGGGATGTGTCTATCATGTTGTGCGAGTCAAAGACTCTAGTTCAGAGACTCTTAGTCTTGAGTTAGTTCTAGTAGTAAATTAATTCTCAGATCTGTTTCTTGAATATTTTCCTAGAGTTCCTCACGAAAGGGATATTAACTTTAGAATAGACCTTCTTCTAGATACTCTGCCCATATCTATTCCGCCATATACAATGGCTCCAGCTGAACTCAAAGAGTTAAAAAATAGTTAAAGGGCCTTTTAGACAAGGGGTTCATCAGACCCAGTATTTCCCCATGGGGTGCACCAGTCTTACTCATGCGTCAAAAAGACGGTTCACTCAGAATGTGTATAGACTACCATCAGTTGAACAAAGTCACAGTCAAGAACAAATACCCACTTCCTAAAATTGATGACTTGTTCGACCAACTTTAGGGTGCCTGTTACTTCCCTAAGATAAACCTCAGATCCAGCTATCATCAGCTAAGAGTCAGAGAATGTGACATTTTGAAAATAGATTTCCAAACCCGGTATGGTCACTTCGAATTTCTAGTCATTTCCTTTGGCCTCACAAATGCCCAGCAGTTTTCATGGACTTAATAAATCGCGTGCTCAAGCAGTACTTATACATGTTCATTATGTTTTTCATCAATGACATTCTTGTCTATTCCTGTAGCAAGAATGATCACCCAGATCACCTCAGAATTGTACTTCAGACTCTCAGAGCCCATCAGCTGTTTGCCAAATTCAGTAAGTGCAAATTTTGGCTAAGGTCAGTAGCATTCCTTGGTTATATTATTTATGGTGATAGCATTAGAGAAGATCCTCAAAAGACCAAAGTGGTGAGAAACTAGCCTTGAACCATTTCTCCATTAGATATCAGGAGTTTCTTGGGTTTAGCTGACTATTACCATTAATTTGTTGAAGGATTTTTGTCTATCGCATCCACTATATCCAGATTGAATCAGAAGAAAGTTAAGTTTTAATGGTCAGATTCTTATGAGAAAAGTTTTCAGGAGTTAAAGACTCGACTCACTACAGCCCTAGTTTTGACTCTACTAGATGATTCAGATGGGTTTTTTGTGTATTGTGATGTATCCAGAGTAAGCTTGGGTTGTGTCTTCATGCAGAGAGGTAAGATCATAGCCTATGACTTTAGACAGCTAAATCCCCATTAGAAGAATTACCCTACCCATGATCTTAAGTTAGCAGTTGTTATGTTTGCCTTAAATCTTTAGAGGCACTATTTGTATGGGGTGTATGTTAATGTGTTCACAGATCACAAAATCTTGTAGTATGTGTTCTCTTGAAAAGATTTGAATTTATGTCAAAGAAGGTGGTTAGAGTTGTTGCAATATTATGACATAAGTGTTCTGTATCATCCAAGCAAGGCCAATGTAGTAGCAGATGCTCTCATTACGTTGTCTATGGGTAGTGTTGCTCATGTTGAGAATGCTAAGAAGAAGTTAGTTCAAAAAGTTCATTAGCTTTCCCGATTAGGTGTCTGCTTAGTCAATTCAGTGGAGGGTAGTGTGTGGGTGCAGAATAGTTTGGAATCATCCCTGGTTTCCAAAGGAAAGGAAAAGCAAGACAGAGATCCCAGTCTAGTTAAGTTGAAAGAGTCAATCATAGATAAAAAAAGTAGGGGTTTTCTCCCAAGGGGGAGATGGTGTGTTGCATTTCCAGGGTCGGCTTTATGTACCAGGTGTAGATGACTTGAGGCAACGAATTCTTGTAGAAGAACATGGTGTGCCTTACTCTATTCATCCAGGTGCCACTAAGATGTACTATAATTTGCGGGACATCTATTAGTAGAGTAGGATAAAGAGAGATATTATAGAGTTTGTAGCTAAGTGCTCTGCATTTCAGCATGTTAAGATTGAGCACTAGAAACCTAGTGGGTCTATGTAGGAGTTTAGTATTCCTACATGGAAATGGGAAGAAGTGAAAATAGACTTTGTGATAGGTTTGCCTCGTAATCGTCATCAGCATGATTTAATTTAGGTTATTGTAGATAGGATAACCAAATCCTCTCATTTCTTGCTAGTCCATACTTTCTATTCAACCGAGGACTATGCCAAACTCTATATCAGGGACTTTTTCAGGTTACACGGAGTCCCAGTATCCATTATTTCAGATAGAGGTACCTAGTTTACCTCTTATTTTTGGAAGGCATTTCAAAAGGGTCTTGGTACCCAAGTTCACCTCAGTACAGCTTTTCACCCTCAGATATATGGTCAAGCAGAAAGGACCATTCAGAATCTAGAAGATATGTTACGAGCAAGCATTGTTGATTTTAAAGCTAGTGGGGATGACCACTTGTCTTTGATTGAATTCACATATAATAACAGCTATCATTCTAGTATTTAGATGGATTCGTTTGAGACTCTTTATGGTAGGAGATGTAGATATCCAATTGGTTGGTTTGACGTAGGTGAGGCCATAGTACTGGGTCCTAATTTAGTGTTTGACGCCCTAGAGAAGGTTCAGTTTATCATAGAAAGGCTTAGGGTAGCACAGAGCCGACAGAAATTGTATGTAGATGTAAAGAGAAAAGATCTCGAGTTTGACATTGGTGATTTTGTGTTCTTGAAAATCTCTCCCATGAAGGGAGTGAATAGGTTCGACAAAAAGGGGAAACGCAGTCCCCGATATGCCGGTCCTTATAGAATTCTCGGCTATTTTGGAAAGGTAGCATACGAGCTCATGTTTCCTTCTGATCTAGCTTTAGTAAACCCAATATTCTATGTCTCCTTGCTAAAGAAATGCATTGGTGACCCAAAAGTCATAGTTCTCTTAAAGGGCATTGATATTCAGAATGATCTTTCTTTCAAAGAGGTTCCAGTCCAAATCTTCAATCATCAGATTCACAGATTAAGGAACAAAGAATTTCCCTTGGTCAAAGTTCTTTGGCGGAATCAGTTCGTTGAAGGAGATACTTGGGAAGCAGAAGTAGATATGCGGACCAAGTATCCTCACCTCCTCTTTGCAAACTCAAATTTAGCTTGAGGTAATAGTCTTCCTTATATTTACTCAGTTCCATATTCATATACAGTTACAAACATGGTCTTTATTACTATTGCATATCATCTTCATAACAGTCATGCATTCATGAATCAGTTCAGCCATGTACTCATGCATCAGATATGCATATTCAGTATAAAAAATCAGCTTATCAATATTTCAGTCATGTACTCCATTATTCAGTTGTGTTTGTTCAGAGGATAAACCCAGTCTATCAGTATTCCTCAGCTTAATCAGTCTCATTCGAGGATGAATGTTCCCAAGGGGGAAATATTGTAATACACTGTATTTTCCTTACTTAGTTTAACTCTTAGCACTCGAGTATCTCTATATAAATTTTTCAGAATACTTAGAATTTTCCATTTTAAGACCTGCCATTTCATAGGAAATTTAGTCAGTTTTCCAACGATATAAAATTCACCCAAATACGATACCCGGATGAAGAGTTATAGCAGTTTTTGTAAAGCAGTGTGCCAAAGTAGGCATTACAGCATCACAGAGCCAGGCAAAATGGAAATTGCCAATTTCCAGTGTGCTGTCGCAATAAGTTCACGTCGTGCCAAAGTTCCAGTTCTTACTTGTCAATTTCCAATGAGGTAACACGATTCCATCGCATCGCGCCAATGCCCAGTTTCTTAATTATCACTTTCTAGTGTGACTCTGTGATACCACTGCGTTGTGCCAAGGGTCAATTTCGCACTAGTCCTTTTTGAACAATTCCAGCCAGGTTTCCATTGGCTCACCATGATGCCACTACATCGCAGTGGAGGCCAAAATTGGGATTCTTCAGTGACGAAAATTAAATCTTTCCCAAGGGTAATTGGGTATCTTTCCATGACCCAAATCAGTCTTAAACATGAAATTAACCCCTAAATAATCTAATTAGTCTTTATTCACTCAATTTTTCTCAAGGCTAAATCATTCTATCTCAAATTAACAAACCCCTAGCTTCAAGAATCAAGAACAATTCTGAAGAAATCATCTAAGAACCTTTAACAACTCCCCTAGAACGCACTCTGCTAACTATCCCCGAATGTTGTATCCTTATGCGATACATGGATCTACTTGCTCCTACGAAACGACTTCTTCCGAATGGCATAATTGTCCGACACTACCTTCCTCGATCTTCTTTCTTTGATTTGAAGCAAGCATTTTTGGAAAGTCACAATTCTATTCAGTTTGGTTTCGGAAAACTTGCTGGTCGCGGATTAGTGCGAACTATTTAGTTAGGAAAGCCAGAAGTCATGATGATCGAAAACACTTTTGTTTCCTTGGGCAGTGGTAGGTGGTTTTTGAATTATCCATCAATCATCTTTGAAATTTTTAGCTTCCAGTCTCCGAAAGGCCCTCATTTTACGGTGTTGTATTTACTTATGTCTTAGACTATTTTTGTGGGATTTTGGTTATGGTCAGGGCTATGTCCCTACTTAGTTTGATATTTGGTTTCTTAGAGGCTTTTATGGACAAAGTGTGGGTAAATTGTGTTATGAATTCATTGATCCCTCTTGGCATTTGATTTATCTATCAGTTCTATCTTGTTTTATGTTTGGAATACATTTCTATCTTTCTATATGTTCAAAACTCATCTACTTCTAGTTGAATTATGTTTTGGTTTTCTAGGATAATAAGGATGGTCTCCGATCTTTGGCGGACTTGAGATACCTATCATGACTAGGCCCTAGTTTGATTCATAAAAAATTTGGTATCAGAGCCTAAGTTCATGGTCATTGGGTATCCACAAATTCATTTCAAGTAAAGTCTCTTTTATGGGTGTGTAGTGCTCCACACTTATAAGGGAGAGGATATGAGGCATTTAGGAACATTTTTCTTTTTCGAAATCTACTTTCAGCCATAGAATAAAAGGTCTTTGAAACTCCTATAATTTCTGTTTGTTCATATTTTAGATCATGCCTCCTTGAAGATTTGAAGGTAGTGGAACCTTCTCTATCCCACTTAAGGACAATGTGGATGGAACTCGCTCCACTTATGAAGTTTAGACCCAGTCTAGGGTCCCTGCTCCTTACTGTACTGCCCCTCTTGGAGTTTCACCGGTCCTTACCAGTCTTCTTTGAACTTCTAGGAATAATGATGTTCCGTAACATCCTGAGACTACACCCTAGGCGTCACACGGTGCTTACAATCCTGAAAGACCACAAGCTAACCCATGACTGGTACCTACTATGAGAACTAAATATAATACTGGAATATATATATATGTAGAAGAAATATGAAAATGTAATAAGGTTCTCAAAATACTAAAATAATAACTGAGTATAACATCTGAAAACTGAATAACTGGCTATGCTAGTTTGAAAGCCTCTAACTGTCTAAATATGGAGTTGATAGGAAAAAACGTCAACTAACTTTGACTGAAATAACTACTGAACTGTTGGAATACTGAAATAGATAAACTCTGTCCTAAAAATATGAGGACTCACCACTATATCTGTTGCTGATAACCTGAGCTGCTAAGTACGGTCAGGAACCTGAGCGTCCGAACCTATGATATACGACATCATAGAGTAAAAGAGAGTATGCATCAGTACGTGGAATGTATTGGTATGCTAAGTGAGGTAAGGCAGGAATACATGGGTTCATATGCAAGAGATGATAACTGACTGAATGAACATCATGAAGTAATTGGATGAGAGTCATACAAAACTATAACTACTAAACATAGTAAATATGCAGTATTGTGCATATAGGTATACATCGTTTATCTGAGATTATATTAAATCTAAGTACTAAATTCTGATGGTTGAGTAACTGATAACTGATAGCCATGGTTTTATAGCACTGACTGAGTTCTTTACTGAATACTGAGACCAAAACTGTAACTGTGGGAGTGTTCATCTAACCAACATACCCCGGTATAGACTGATTTAGAGTCCAACCTATGACCCTGGGTGTTAGCACCTTGCCACCAGATACTAACAATGTTGGGTCGACTCTAATCTGGCAGGAAGACTCATGAAATATATATATGATTGCGTCAACCCTAGTCTAGCAGGAGGATGACTTACTCTACGTTGTCTACATAGTTCTGTAATGCAGGGACTGCTACTAACGGTCAAATGCTATTCTGGCAGAAATTCCCCCCATCCCTGGGTTCGCTCAATGCTTAATCCTACTCCCAACTAAATCGACACTGAACTGATCACTAGACTGTACTAGGCTTGACTGAACTGATACTGATCATGTTGACAGACTGAACTGGACTGAGTTCACTAAGATCTATTAACTAACTAAGTAATATGGTTCTTGACCTTTACTGGGACGATTCTATAACTACTACAACTAAGTAAACATCAAGATTTTGGATAATAAATACCCCCAGGACTCTATAGCATCAATAATAAAACATAGCAAATTTTGAAAGCATAGCAATAGTTAATTGTTCACAATTCATTTACTGAGACATTTTGTCAAAAACTGGGAGGTCATGAACTTGTACATGAATGAGAACACATGATAACATGTCACGATTATACTATTCAATTCACATATTCATTCTATCAAACACTTGGGGAGCACAATTAATGCACAATATAATGAACCACATAAGCATCATGACTACAACTTAAACTTGCGAATCTCAAGGATTTTAACATGGGAATTATATCAAACAACATACATGCTATCTTATGTTCATAAAAATTATAATTAAATCTTGAATTGAAACCTATACATTAACACAAACATGAAAACAACCCAATTTGTGCATGTAAAACGTGAATCTGAAAACTTGTAGTTTTTACAATGGGTTCTAAAACTCTAAGGGTGGAAGGAAATCCAAGGATTAACACCTAACGTACCTTGATTGTTGATTTCTTGAAGGTTGTTGGGGATTTCTTGGGATTTGGACTTGAACTTGATGAAACTAGGGCTTTGTTCTTGAGAGTATTTGCGATATAATGAGTGAATTTTGCCCTTTAGAAGGTTTAATTTCGTGTTATGGCTAAGTATTATAATGGAAAAATGACCCAGTTACCCCCACAAATCCGTAACTTAATACACAAAATTTTCCCAGTGA
The DNA here is from genome assembly GCA_030864225.1 of Capsicum baccatum var. pendulum. Taxonomy (NCBI): domain Eukaryota; kingdom Viridiplantae; phylum Streptophyta; class Magnoliopsida; order Solanales; family Solanaceae; genus Capsicum; species Capsicum baccatum. Next base: position 111,688,092 of record CM061555.1, on the reverse strand, counting down.
TGCGATAGGCGATGCGCCACGTCGATGGGGTCGATGCAATCACCAATGCATCGTGTCGATGGTGCCGATACAATAACCAATGTTCCTGATTGGCTTGCTATTTTGGTCATCAAAATGTGATTCAAACAATGTCCGAAAATTCTAAAACTCACCCAAGATAACCTATTGACATCCCTGATCATGAATCAATTTAAAAAGCGACAATCTAAGGTCGGAAAGATCATAAATAAGATCATCTAATTACGAAGGACAAAAATGCTTCTAAGTCTTAACACTAGGCTAAAATTTTTCTAAGTTTGGGACCTCTTTTGGCATGCTATAAAGGACTGAAATGACTAGGACTTTTTGGGGTCTTACAATATTCCCCCTTCAGATCATTCATCCCCAAATGAGACTGAATGAATAGAGAGGATCTGAGGAACTGTACTTACACTGAAATGCATAATTGAAGCATAACTGAATTCTGGAGACATGACACATAACTGAACTGTTTCATGAATGCATAAATGATATGAGAATGTTATGCAGCTGTAACTAGGCATGGAATAGAGTAAATTTAAGGAATTTTGTTACCTTAGGCTGAGCCTGATTTTGCGAAGAAGAGGTGAGGATAATTAGTTTGTATGTCTGTCTTTGCTTCCTAAGTAGCTTCCTCAACGGACTGATTCCGCCAAAGAACTTTGACCAAAGGAACTTCTTTGTTCCTTAGTCTGTGAATCTGATGATTAAGGATTTCGATTGGGACCTCTTCATAAGAGAGACTATTCTGAACATCTACATTCTCTATAGGGATTACAACTGCTAGGTCACCTATGCACTTCTTTAGCAAGGAGACATGAAACACTGGGTGCACTGATGATAAGTCTGCAGGTAACTCAATCTCATAAGCTACCTTACCGAAATAACTCAAAATCCTATAATGACCAACATATCGGGGACTAAGCTTTCCCTTCTTACCAAATCTCTTCACCCCCTTCATGGGAGTGACTTTCAAATATATATAATCACCAATCTTAAATTCAAGATCTTTCCTTCTCACCTTTGCATAAGTTTATGTTGTCTCTAGGCTGCCTTAAGCCTCTCCCTGATCAACTATACTTTCTCAAAGGCATCAAACACCAAGTCAGGCCCCACTACCACAGCATCACCTATCTCAAACCAACCAATGGGAGATCTACATCTTCTCCTATAAAGAGCCTAAAATGGAGCCATCTAGATACTAAAATGATAGTTGTTATTATATGCAAACTCAGTCAAAAGTAAGTGGTCATCCCAAATGCCCTTAAATTCAATGACACACACTCTCAACATATCTTTTATATTTTGAATGGTCCTTTCTGCCTAACCATTTGTCTGAGGGTTAAACTTTGTACTGAGGATAACTTGGTTACCAAGACCCTTCTGGAAAGCTTTCCAAAAGTGAGAGGTGAACTGTGTACCTCTATTTGAAATAATGGACAATGAGACACCATACAACCTAACCAACTCTCTGATATATATCTTGGCATAATCTTCGGCTGAGTCAGAGGTATGGACTGGCAAAAAATAAGTGGATTTGGTCATCTTATCTACAATGCCCCAAATCGAATCATGTTAATGGAGAGTACGAGGTAAACCCATCACGAAATCTATGTTCACTTACTCTCACTTCTAAGTGGGAATACTGAATTCCTGCGTAGACCTACTAGCCTTCTGATATTCAATCTTAACTTACTGATAAGTAGGGCCTTTAGCCACAAACTCTGCAATGTCTCTCTTCATCCCACTATACTAATAAACTTTCTGCAAGTTGCAGTACATATAAGTGGCCCCTGGATGAATGGATTAACGCGCACCATATCTTCGAAGAATTGACTGCCTCAAGTCATCTACACATGGCACACAAAGCCTACCCTGGCAACGCAACGCACTATCTCTCCCTTGGGAGAAAACCTCTACTTTATGATCTCTGATTGACTCTTTTAGCTTAACTAAACTCAGATCTCTCTCCTACTTTTCTTTCACCTTAGAAACTAAAGAAAACCCTAAACTATTCTGCACCCAAACACTTTCTTCAGTTAAATCAACCAAACGGACACCTAGCTTGGCAAGATGATGAACTTCCTGAACTAACTTCTTCTTACCATCCTAAACGTGAGAAATACTACCCATAGACAATCTACCGAGGGCTTCTGCCACTATATTAGCCTTGCCCAGATGATACAAAACACTCATTTCATAATCTTTCAACAACTCTAACCACCTTCTCTAATGTAAGTTTAGGTCTTTCTGCGAAAATACATACTGCGGGCTTTTGTGATCTGTGAATACATCAACATATACCCCACATAAATAGTGCCTCTAAATATTTAAGGCAAACACAACAGTTGCTAACTCAAGATCATGGGTGGGATAATTCTTTTCATGGGGCTTAATCTGTCTAGAGGAATAGGCCATAACCTTACCCCTCTGAATCAAAACACACCCCAAGCTAACTCTGGAAGCATCACAATATACAAAAAATTCATCTGAACCGTTACGAAAGTCAAAACTTGGGTTGTAGGGAGTCGAGTCTTCAACTCCTGAAAACTCTTCTCATAAGAGTCTGACCTCTAAAAATTGACTTTATTCTGACTCAATATGTATATTGGGAATGCAATACGAAAATCCTTCAACAAACCACCAATAATAGCCAACCAAACCCAAGAAACTCCTGATATTCGATGGAGAGATGGGCATGGGCAAGTTTCTTACTACTTCAGTCTTTTGAGGATCAACTCTAATTCCATCACCAAAAACTATATGAAAAAAAAATGCTACTGACCTTAGCCAAAACGTGTACTCACTGAATTTGGTGAACAACTAATGGGCTCTAAGAGTCTGTAACACTATTCTGAGATGGTCTGCATGGTTATTTTCATTGCAAGAGTAGACAAGAATGTCATCGATGAAGATTGTGACAAACATGTCCAAGTACTGCAAGTATTGGTAAGACCAAATGACTTGACTAGAAACTCGAAGTGACCATATCGAGTTCTAAAAGCTATTTTTAGAATGTCACATTCTTTGACTCTGAGCTGGTGTATCCGAATCTGAGGTCTATCTTAGAAAAGTAACTGGCACCCTAAAGTTGGTCAAACAAGTCATAAATTCTAGAAAGTGGATACTTATTCTTGACTGTGACTTTGTTCAACTGACAATAAACTATACACATTCTAAGGGAATCGTCTTTCTTTCGCACGAGTTGAACTGGTGCACCCCAAGAAGATACATTGGGCCTGATAAACCTTTTGTCTAAGAGGTCCTTAAATTGTTCTTTCAACTTTTTGAGTTCAGCTGGAGCCATTCTATATTGTGGAATAGAGATAGGCTGAGTATCAAGAAGAAGGTCTATCCCGAAGTCAACTTCCCTTTCGACAGGAACTTCGAGGAGATCTTCGGGAAACACATCTAGAAATTCACTTACTACTGGAATTAAATCAAGATTTGGGGGCTTAAAACTAGAGTCTTTGACTCATACAAGATTATAGACACACCCCTTGGATATTATTTTTCTCTCTCTAAGTCATAAAACTAGTTGACACTTAAGTGTTGTAGTACTACCCCTCCATTCTAGGACAGGTTCATTCGGGAACTGAAAATAGACAAATCTATTTCTATAATAAGTTGAGGTATATCATGAATGGAGCCAATCCATGACTAAAATGACGTCAAAATCTATCTTCTCTAACTCTACTAAGTCTGCTGAAGTAAATTTCTGAGGCACCATAACCGGACAGTTCATGTATACCTACTGGGATATGATAGACTTACCTACTAGGATAGAGACTGGGAAATGCTCTATTAGAATTTTAGGACTGACTCCAAAGTTGATAGTTATATAAGAAGTTAGAAAGGACAAAGAAGCTCCTGGATCAATCAAAGCATAAATAAGTAAATGGTAAACTTGTAATATACCAGTGACCAAATTAGGAGAACTTTCCTAATCTTGTTGGGACTGGAGTGCATAGAGCCTGTTTAGGCATTGCCCACTGGTGGCACAAGAAGTGACACCCTGCTAAGATGGGCGGTCGGATTAAACTGGGGGACGATTATGTTGACTCTATAAACCCATCTGAGGACACTCATTAATTCTATGACATGGTTTGCCAAACTCAAAACATACATTGTTTCTCACCCTGTAGATACCCTGATAATTTCTGCCATATTTCTGGCAAAGAAGATTTGTTCAAGCACTGCTAACACTACCCTGATTTTTAGAGCCTGGGGCCCTATCCTTATTAGCATTTCTAAATATAGGCACCAGATCAATGGCTGAGGACAGAGCTGGGACTGAAGATTTTGGGTAAAATTAAGGACGATTACCATCCTTTGACATAGGTTAAGTGAATTTGAAGCTATCTATTCTTGCCTTCTTATTTTCCCTCTCTTTTTCCTTAGTCTTCTATTCCTCAATCTATTAAGCATGGACCATCAACCTAGCCAAGGCCATCTCCTTAATCAGCATTGTGGTCCTACACTCCTTGACCACATTGTCAGACACACCAAACGTAAACTTGATCACACTCATGTTTCCCTTCTTCAGATTGATGAACTCTAACACCTTAGCTTTCCTCAACTCCGATAGGAAGAACCTATTTAGAAAGGTAGTAGCAAACTCCTCCCATTTTATAGGCCCTACATTTGCACCCCTATCCACCTTTCACTTATCAAACCATGTATGATCCATATCCTACAACATATAGGTAGTTAACTCAGCACTCTCACTAATAGTTACCCCCATAATGTCTGCTACCTTCTACACTATGTCAAGGAATTCCTATGGATCCTCTTCAGACTTACCCTAAAAATAAAGGAGGGTTCATTCGGGTGAAGTCCTAAATTTTAGCCGGAAAGTAACTGGGTGTTTATTCTGGGCTTTTACAGAATGAGCTAGAGTAGTAAAAACTTCTCTGAATTTTGGGTGAGAAATGTGCTCATTCAGGGGATCTTCCTGAACGAGCAGAGGTACTGGATGGTTTCTAGTTCTTCTTTCGTTGGTCTTTCTGGAATGCATGTTTTGTATATAGAAGGAGAAGTTGAATTAGATAGAGAGTTTTAATTTGAGCTTATGCTCACTCATATGATATGAACACTGAAAGAAGGGAACAGTTTTTCTAAAAATGTGTCATTGCCTCTTGTCCATAAATGTGGCGTGCTACACACCTATGCACAAGACTCTACTTGACATGACTTTCAGACTTCCTAGGACTATTTAGAAAATAAGGCTCTAATACCAAGTTTGTAATTCCCCAAGACTACACCCTGGGCGTCACACGGTGCTTACAATCCCGAAGGACCATAAGCTAACCTATGATTGGTACCTGTTTTAAGCATTGAATATAATACTAGAATATATATGCAAAAAAAATCTAAATATACAATAAGGTTCTCAAAGTAATAAAATAATAACTGATAACAACATCTGAAAACTGAATAACTAACCATGCCAGTCAGAAAGCCTCTAACTGTTTGAATATGTAGTTGATGAGACAAACCCCCAACTAACTTCAACTGCAATTACTACTGAACAGCTGGAATACTAAAATAGGTAAAATTTGTCCACAAAATATGAGGACTCACCACTATATCTAATGTTGATAACCTGAGCTGCTAAGTACGGTCAGGAACCTGAGCATCTAAACCTATGATATGAGACATCATAGCACAAAAGAGAATATGCATCAGTACGTGAAACGTACTGGTATGCTAAGTGAGGTAAGGCCGAGATATGTGGGTTCATATGGATGACATGATAACTGAATGAATGAACATCATGAAGTAACTGTATGAGAGTGCATACAAAACTGTAACTACTAAACATACTGAACATGCAATACTGCGCATATAGGTATACATCATGTATCTAAGATTATACTGAATCTGAGTACTGAATTCTTATGGTTGAGTAAATAATAACTGATAGCCATGGTTCTATAAAACTGACTGGATTCTTTACTAAATATTGAGATTGAAACTTTAACTATGAGAGTGTTCATATAATCGACATACCCCGGTATAGACTAATTTTGGGTCCAACCTGTGACCCCAGTTAGAAGGGTGTTAGCACTTTACCATGAGATACTAACAATATTAGGTTCAACCTAATATAGTAGGAAGACTTTTGAAATATATATATATATATATATATATATAATTGTGTCAATCTTAGTCAGCCAGGAGGACGACTTACCCTGCGCGAGCTATGTAGTTCTGTAATACAGGGACTGCTACCAATGGTCAAACCCTCTGTTGGTAGGAATGACCCCATCCCTGGGTTTGCTCAGTGCTGAATCCTATTCCTAATTGAATCAACACAGAACTGATCACTAGACTATACTAGGCTTGACTGAACTGACACTGATCGTGTTGGCTGACTGAACTGGACTAAGTTCATTGAATTTTGTTAACTGACTGTGTAAGATGGTTCTTTACCTTTATAGGGATGACTCTATAACTACTACAACTAAGTAAACAGATAGATTTCTGGTAATAAATACCCCTAGGACTCGATAGCATCAATAATAAAACATAGCAAATCTTGAAAGCATAGCAATAGTCAATTGTTCACAATTCATTCACGGAGATATTTTGTCAAACACTTAGAGGTCATGAACTTGTACATGAATGAGAACACATGATAACATGTCATGATTACACTAATCAATTCATATAGACATTCTGTCAAAAACTTGGGGAGCATATTAATGCACATGATAATGAACCACATAAGCATCATGACTACAACTTAAACTTGCAAATCTAAAGGGTTTTAACATAGGAATTACATCAAACAACATACATTCTATCTTATGTTCATCAAACTTATAGTTAAATCTAGAATAGAAACCTATACAATAACACAAACATGAATACAACCTAATTTGCGCATGTAAATCATGAATCTGAAAACTTGTAGTTTTTAAAAAGGGTTCTCAAACTCCAAGTTTGGAAGGAAACCCAAGGATGAACACCTAACATACCTTTATTGTTGATTTTGTGAAGATTGTTACGGATTTCTTGGGACTTGGACTTGAACTTGATAAAACTAGGGCTTTGTTCTTGAGAGTATTTGTGCAATAATGAGTGAATTTTACCCTTTTAGAGGTTTAATTCCATGTTATGCCTGATTATTATAAGGGGGAAATGATCTAATTACCCCTACAAACCTATTACTTAATACACAAAATTTGCCCAGTGATTCAATAGGTGATGCACCGCGTTGATGGGGTCAACACAATCACCAATGAATCGCATCAATGGTGTCGATGCGATAGCTAATATGCTGTGTCGAGATCGTGTTGGCTTGTTATTTTGGTCATCTAAACGTGACAAAAACAATGTCAAAAAATACTAAAACTCACCCAAGATGACCTATTGACATCCCTGATCATGAATCAATTTAAAAATCAACAATCTAAGGTCAGAAAGATCGTAAATAAGATCATTCAATTACAAAGGCTAAAAATTCTTCTAATTCTTAACACTTTGTTGAAATTTTTCTAAGTCTAAGACCTCTTTTGGCATTCTATAAAGGACTGAAATGACCAGGACTTTACGGGGTCTTATATGTTCATGCCCCACCACCTCAAGGAGATATTTCTAATATTGAGTTTGTCGATCTATTTATTTGCTGACTCAGTTAGTAACTTCTCATTCTCATCAGCCTAATCATGTTGTTTCTATTCCCCCATCTTCTAAGGCCACTAGAGTCTGCTTATTTTTTAGGTTAAGTCCTCTGACCTTTATAGGCTCTAAGGTTGAGAAAGATCCTCGAGGGTTTGTTGATGATATAAAGAAGATATTTTAGGTGATGCATGCTACTGATATGAAGGGTATGGAGTTCACCGCATACCAATTAAAGTATGTGGTATATCAGTAGTATGAGAAGTGAGAGCAGTCGAAGGGTGATGATTCTAAGATGGCTATAGGGGAGGAGATTTTTGGTGATTTTTATGATTATTTCTTTCTTTGGGAGTTGAGAAATCTAACGCTGAGGAGTTTGCGAATCTAAGGCATGGGAGTATGAGTGCGAAGGAGTATACTTTGAAATTTCACTAGTTGTAGCTTTATGCCTTAGAAATTATATCTAGTATGAGGGTGAGAATAAGTAAGTTTGCTTCAGGTTTCTTTTAGGACTTGGTACTAAAGTGTAAGGACACAATATTAAATAATGACATGGACATCTCTAGGCTTATAGTGTATATGCAGCAGGTTGAATATAAAAAGAAGAAACAAGTAAAAATAGGAGAGAGGTAGAATAAAAAGTTCAGATATTTAGATCAAGGAGGAGGCCAGCAGAACAGTGGTAGAGAATAGTGGGTTTAAGGCACAAGGTGCCCAGTCTTAGGCTAATGGAGCTCAATCGGCCTTATCTTATCCACCTTGTAATTTTTATGGACAGATTCATCATATTTAGTATGATAATGAAGGAATAGATGCTATAATTATGGTTAGTCGTGGCCTTTGCAGTGATACTATCCAACTAAGGTTGCTTCTGGAGCTAATGAGGTTCTAGTTTTGACTTCATCAGCTCCTACACCAAAGGGTACAACTTCTTGTTCTAGTATAGGTCAAAACTGTCTTTTTTCTCTTACCACCCATTAGGAATCTGAGGCATCTCCTGATCTTATTACTGGTATGCTAAATCTTTTATCTCGTGATGTATATAATCTACTTGACCTGACGTCCACCCTTTATTATGTGACCCCTTATGTGTCTGTGCATTTTGGTTTTAATTCTGAGTGTATTTTTATCCCTTCTCTATGTCTACCCCAGTGGGTGATTCTATTATGGCTAAAAAGTTATAATACCCCACAAGATTCTAGATGAGTTTCCAACTATTCATCCCATGTTTAAAGGTCCCCAAGTTATTATTTCACACTAAGTGCTAGTGACATTGCCACTTTAACACCCTAAGATTTTGAATAGTTTATTTTTGGCCTTTAGCATTCAAAATATTGATTTATGAGTTGGAATATGACTAGGGGTGTTAGAGGGGTTATTCGGGAGAGTTTTAGAATTTTTAGAAGAGGTTTGAGGTATTTTTGGACCACAGAGTCAATAAGACTCTACGATTTCAATGTGTCATGGAGGATAGTCTCTGCAATATGCAGTATGTTATGGAGGATAGTCTTTGCAATATACAGCGTGTCACGAAGGATAACCTCTATGATAGTCACTATGCCACATTGTAGTGTTAATCCTGCAGCCTTCATTAAAGGGGTGAGGGGAATTTTGGTCCTTTACCTCTCCCCAACACACCTAAATCATGACTTAAAACCCAATAAGGGCACTATTGGCCTCATTCATCATTAGATAATGACATTTAACCTCCTCCCATTCTAAAGAACATAAAAATAAAAAGCTTTTTCCAAGGATTCGCCCTTCCAACGCCTCAATTTAGAGTTTTCCCCAAGAAGACAAGGAATTTAGGTATGTGGAATATTTATCATTGGGTTTCTTCCACCCATTGAGTTCCAAAAATCCCTTAATTTTCCAGTGTAAACCCTTTTCCACTTTTTATGAAATTTCAATGTCAAGTTTGAATTTATTCAACTTTCTCTTACTAAGTTTTGAAGACAAACAATGACAATGTGTTATTGACTCTGACCCGTGTGAATTATGTTCTTAAATGCTTTATAAACTTAGTCGCCCATATCACGTTTAGTTGACATTGTGTTGATTATAAATTTATGAATTTAACCATGTGAGCATGTTGTCCTAATAAGTTTAACATTTTTCGATACTCATAATTATGTATTTCATTAGTTTAGTGAGCTATACTATGTTTTGGGTATATGAATAATGAATATACTTAATAGTGTTATGATGATGTTATTGTACTTAATGTATTACTCAGTGTTGGTGGGTTATAAACATTCGATACCTAGGAAAATCATGTCTATTAGTGTTCTCAGGTTACAAATCATTCAGATTTGCCTTGTATCATTAAATTTTAGAATAACATTAAAATTAGCACTCAATAATACTAGACCATGTTTTATGATTATATTCAGATTATCATGTTGAGAATTTGTCAGTTTAAACCATGCTAAACTTCTTATTAGTATCATGTTAAATAAATAAGGATACCAGTGTTATTTAGTTGGGAGTAATACTTAGCAACGAGCGAACTCAAGGATGGCGGCTCCCCGTCTATTTAGGCAGAGTCATTAGTAGCAGACCCTAAGTTACAGAATAGCATAGCCAACATAGGTTATGAGAGGTGACCTATCAGTTTAGGCTTGACTTTCTCTCACGGGTGATCCGTTAGTTTATGCTTGACTTTCTCTTAGGGGTCACCCATCATTTTAGGCTTGATATCCTGGTCCTTTGGGACAGCGGATTAGTGGATCCACATAGCCAGTGTCAGTACCCATGGAAAGATATTTACACCCTTTCAATTGGGGTTACAAGTTAGACCCTTTGGCTTAGATAGGGGCATGTCAATTAAATGTTAGCTCCCATAGTTTTAGTTTAGTATTTAGACCCATCATCTCATATTTGTACAACCAACTGTTCAGTTATTCAATTTTACAGATTATTTCAATACATGTTTTATTTGGTCCTGCATTCTTTTTACATGTTCATGCATTCATGTTTAGTGCTTAGGTGTAATTCAGTTAGTTCCATCTAACATACCATTATATTCCAAGTACTAACTGTATACTTACTTTTGCTCTATATTCATTTCACAATATAGGTTCAGACGATCGGTTCCCCAATCGCCCTTAGTCAGTTCAGCGCCACTCAGCAGCAGTTGTGGTGAGTCCTCATCTATCAAGGACAAGTTATTTGTAGTTATTATCCATACTTTCTTTATTTCATTTAGTCTAAGTTAGTTAGGGGTTTGTCTCATCAACTCCTCATGTTTTAGAGTCTTTCAAATAGTCAGACTTGTTTTCAGTTGTATTAGCAGTGCAGACATGTTGAGTATTGTTTAAGTATTACATCTTAATATAAATTCTCATCAGTTTAGCTTTTGCATATTATGTTTTATTATTACTTTATTCAGTACACACAGCAGATACTAGATCATGGGTTAACTTGGGGTCACTTATGGCCTTAAGAACCATGTTATGACTAGGGGTAGTCTTGAGTTATGACAAAGTTGGTATTAGAGCCTAATTTTTTAAAGTGTACTAGGGTGTCTAAAATTTGCATTGAGTAGAGTCTTGTGCATAGGTGTGAAGTGCACCACACTTATGGGAGAGAGGCTACAAGACATTTTAGGAAAGTTTCCCTTCTTTCAGTTTTCATGTCATAAAAAGGAGTGTAAGCTAAATTAAATTCATTTTTCTAACTCATCCTTCATCAATTTATAAGAAATGCCTCCTAAAAGAAATAATGGAAGAAGAAATAGGGATCAGCCCGCACCACCACCTGTTTAGGAAGACCCTCTGAACGAACATATTTCCCATGCTGAATTCAGGACCACGTTCACTATTTTAGCATAGGCTATGGCTGCTCAGAATAACTAGTAGGTTTTTACCCCAGTCAATCCAATAGTGAGCACGGCAGCGCTAGGATCCGAGACTTCACTCGAATGAATCCTCTATTATATTTTTGGATCCAAGTCGAAGGATCTGCAAGAGTTTCTAGATGGTGTGATTTGTTATTGGGATAGGTTATGTGTTCCGAGTGTGGATGATTTGAGATAGTAAATATTTCCAGAAGCGCATGGTGCGCGATATTCTATTCACCCAAGAGCCACTAAGATATATCATGATTTGCAGGAAATCTATTGGTGGAATGGTATGAAGAAAGATGTTACGAAATTTGTAGCTAGGTGTTTGAATTGTCAGCAGATTAAGGTTTTGCACTAAGGACCTAGTGGTATGCCTTAGGAGTTTAGTATCCTCACCTGGAAATGGGAGGTGGTGAACATGGATTTTGTTACTGGGTTACCTCGTACGCGTTGTCAACATGATTCTATTTGGGTCATTATAGATAGAATGACCAAGTCAACCCATTTATTGGATTCATACTTCATATTCAGATGAGGATTATGATAGATGCTATCTCATGGAGTTAGTAAAGTTGCATGGGGTTTAATTGACCATTATTTTATATAGAGGTACCCAGTTTACCTCTCACTTTTAGAAGGATTTTTAGAAGGGTCCTGGTACCTAAGTCCATCTCAATACAGCTTTTCATCCTCAGACAGATGGCTAGGTAGAGCAAAATATTCAGACCTTAGAGGATATGTTGATAGCTTGTGTTATCAACTACAAGGGTAATTAGTATAACCACTTACCTTTGATTGAGTTTGCCAACAACAACAGTTATCACTCTAATATTCAGATGGTTTCATTTGAGGCTCTCTATTAAAAGAGGTGTAGATCTCTTATTAGTTGGTTTGAAGTAGGTAATGCTACTTTTGTAGGGCTAGATTAGTGTATGAGGCTATGGACAAAGTTTAGTTGATTCGAGAAAGGATGAAGATAGCCTATAGACAACAGAAATCCTATGTTAATGTGAGGAGAAGAGATTTTGAACATAATATTGTTGACTTATCACCCATGAAAAGGGTGAAGAAGTTTGGTAATAATGGGAAGATCAGTCCCCGCTATATTGGACCATATAGGATTTTGAGTTATTTTTGGAAGGTAGCTTATGAATTGGAATTGCCTGCAGAATTAGAATGAGTGCATCCGGTGTTTCATGTATCTTTGCTAAAGAAATGCATTGGTGAGCTAGCTTTTGTCATTACTTTAGAGAGTGTTGGCATAAAAGATAGCCTTTCCTACCAAGAAGTCCCAGTTGAAGTCCTTAACCGTCAGATCCATAGGTTGAGGAATAAAGAAGTAACCTTGGCTAAAGTCCTATGGAGAAGTCAGACCATCGAGAGAGCTACTTGGGAAATAAAAGCAGATATTCCAGCCAACCCCTACCTTTTCTCTACGAATTCAGATTCAGTGTGAGGTAATGGTTTTCCTTAAGTGATTCTCTCATTTTCTATCTCAACTATATATCCATCCTCATGGCATAGAATGTATTCATGAACTCAATTCAGTCCACACATCATATTTCAGATTCAGTTATTTAGTCATGAATCATCTCAAAAGTAGTCGATACATGATTTCAGTCTTCCTAGTACATCATCTCAAATATTTTCATTCAGGGACAAATGATCTCAATGGGGAGATATTATAATACCCCGCAAGATTCTATAGGAGTTTTCAGCTATTCGTCCCATGTTTAAAGGTCTCAAAGCTATTATTTTACATAAAGTGCAAGCGACATGGCCACTTTAACACCCCAAGACTTCAAATATTTTATTTTTTGCCTTTTTATATTTCAAACATCAATTTATGAGTTGGAATATGAATAGGGGTGTTAAAAGAGTAATTCTAGAGAGTTTTGGAATTTTTGGAAGAGGTCACGGAAGTAGTAAGCCTCCAAAATTTCAGCATATCATGAAGGATAGTCTCTGCGATATGCAGCATGTCATGGAGGATAGCCTACACAATATGCAGCATGTCATGGAGGCTAGCATCGGTGATAGACACTATGCCACACTACAGTGTAAATCCTGCAGCCTTCATTAAAGGGGTGAGAGGGATTTTGGTCCTTTTCTCTCCCCAACACACCCAAATCACGACTTAAAACCCAATAGTGGCATTATTTGCCCATTCATCATTAGTTAATGACGTTCAACCTCCTACCATTCTTAAGAACATAAAAATCAAAAGATTCTTCCAAGGATTCACCTTTCCAAGGCCTTAATTTCAAGTTTTCCCCAAAAAGACAAGGAATTTGGGTATGTGGAATATTCATTAATGGGTTCCTTCATCCCATTGAGTCCTAAAAAACCCTTAATTTTCAAGTGTAAACCCTTTTTCTTCTTTTGATGAAATTTCAATGTCAAGTATGAATTTATTCAACTTTCTCTTAATAAGTTCTGAAGATAAACCATGACAATGTGTTTACCCATGTGAATTATGTTCTTAAATGCTTTATACACTCAGACACCCATATCATGTTCAGTTGGCACCATGTTAATTAGAAATTTATGAATTTAACTATGTGAGCATGTTGTCCTTATAAGTTTAATATTTTCCCATACTCCTAATCATTTATTTCATTAGTTTAGTGAGTTAAACTATGTTTTGGGTCTACAAATCATGAATATCCATACAGTATTATAATGTTGTTATTGTACTTAATGTATTATTCAGTGTTAGTGCATTATGAACACCTGATACCAAGAAAATCATGACTATCAGTGTTATCAGGTTACAAGTCATTCAGATTTTGCTTGTATCATTAAATTTCAGAATAACATCAAAATGAATACTCATCAGTACTAGATCATGTTTTATGAGTATATTCAAATCATCATGTTGAGAATTTATCAATTTGAACCATGATAAACTTCTAATCTATACCAGATCATGTTAAATGAATAAGGATACAAGTGTTATTTAGTTGGGAGTAATACTTAGTACCGAGAAAACTCAGGGATGGCGGTTCCCCGTCAGTTTAGGAAGAGTCATTAGTAACAATCCCTAAGTTACAGAACAACATAGCCGGCGTAGGTCATGAGGGGTCACCCGTCAATCTAGGTTTGAGTTCCTCTCAAGGGTTACCCATCAATTTAGGCTTGATACCTTGGTCCTTCAAGACATCAAATTAGTGGATCCACACAGCCAGTGTCAGTACCCGTGGAAAGTTATTGACACCCAGGTTATAAGTTGGACCCCGATTAGCTTAGATTGAGGCATGTTTGTTAAATATTAGCTCCCGCAGTTTCAATTCAGTATTCAGAGCACATTAGCTCAGGTTTTGATGGAACCCTTAGAGGCTGCACCACAAGTGAGAAACCAGGTCCCTCAGAGTCATTTTCAAGCATTAGAAACTTAAAGCAATTACGAGGTGCTGGAAAAACAAAGGCAATGTAGGAAATAACAACATAGGATTTTTACGTGGAAACCCAACATGGGAAAAATCACGGCTTTCCCTCACAAGCAACAACATAGTCTACTATAACCAACCTCTTGATTACATACTTGACTGTGAACCTAACTCTAGGTTCTTCCTACTTGCAATACCTCTATTGTAAGTACACCTTGACACCTCTGCCAAGTTTTCCTTCAAAACTTGTTAACTCTAACTATCTACAAGCTTAGGTAACTCTACCTAAGCAACTGTCTTAAAATAAACCAATGAGTAGTTCGATTACAAATCATTACTCACTCAAGAACTATTTCAATTTAAGCACACATAAAGATAAGAACTTGAGCAGTATTAAAATGGCGTTTTGCTGCTTCTCTTTTCACTTTTTAGAATGTGCAAAAATCAATAATTAAAGAGAAATCTCTTTCCTTTTATAGTTGGGTGATGATTATGGCTTGAAAGATCATTAGACCAGCTATCTAAGTCAGTACAAAATAGCACCTGCAAGTTTGTTACAGAAGATAACAAAATTGTGCAGAAGGCTTGTGCCAGCTGTACTATATCTTGTACGTCCAGGGACCTGGTCCCTCTTGGTTTAGCTGCTCATCATCAAAACTATATATAGCAATCTCCCTCTTTTTGATGATGACAAACCAAACAATACAATTTTAGAATTAGTGCACATTCATCACATTTAATCACAGTGATTACCACCTGAAGATGAATGTTCCCCCTATCATCATGCTTCTTCTTTCATCATGCAACACAGGGACCCGGTCCCTAGTTGTTATTTTTAGCAAGACCTCAAATTTCTTCCCCCTATCATCATGCACATTAATCATTTAGTGCATTATCATACTTTTCACTGTCAACATGATTCCTAGTTCTATAGTTTAGCACATGAGTTCAGTCCCCCTATCAACATGATTCCCAGTTCTGCAGTTTAGAACATCAGTTCAGCATATACACTCCTGGTCCTTAAATATAAAGTTAGTATTCCCCCTTTTAGCATTATTGAAAAGGATTATCAGTAAACAATATTTAAATATAGGTGCAAGTTAATTAACTTATAGCCACTAGGGCAACACTAACATGAAAACAGCTTAAAAGTAAAGGGAACAACTGAAGCACACAACCAAAATTCATTCTTTCATAACCAGTGATTACTACTAGTACAATCATGCCATAAAAATGCAAAATAATAATCTTCAAAAGCCAAATACAGGATTAAGATATAAACTGACACTGGATAGGCCTGGGGACAAGGATAAAAGGATTTAGGTAGAGGGGGATTTTTAGGACAAGGACTTGAGCAACATCTCCACTGTTGAATTTCCATAGTTGTGAGCATCTAACAACTTCTTGGTGATATCATTCACTTCAGCATTCAGTTCTTGAACTTTACCACTCATTTCAGCCACTTTACCCTAAAGTTTCACATTTTAAGTTGCAAGTTCATTAGAAGCACCTGATCCTTCAAATGATCACTTTTGAATCTTTGACCTCAGATGCACTATCTCAGCATATTTGTCACATAAAATAATTCTTAACTCCTCTATTTTCATTCCTGACCTTTCTTGAATAGCTAACAATTCAAATGCTTGAGACATAGAACTAGCTTTGTTTACAATATATTCATTCTGTACAAGAGTTGGTAGTCTAATTATTTTTTTGGTTATTCTAAGTGTTTCTTTAGTTCCACTCACATTAAAATGTTCAAAGACCTTCTTCAGCAAGTACCCATAGGGCATTCCATGTCTCCCATTTTTCTCAAGAATTACTTTTTTCATTTGGTCAATTATAAGAGCTGGAAGACTGATCAATTTAAAACTGCTTAGGCATTCTATCAAAAATAGATCAGAACTAGATACAATTGTAGTTTTTCATAATCTCGGCAATAGGACTTTGTTAATGAATTCAAATGCAAGCTAAAACTCATATTTCAGGAACTTCATTTTCACATTTACTCTAGATATTCCTCTTATTTTGGAGGCATTAATCATAAACTCAATTGTGGTCTATTGCTTTATAGCAGAATTGACTCCAATAGCCTATACATCCAAGATTTTTCCCAGAACTTATACATCCAAAAAGATAGACATTCCTTGCACCTGTACAGACAAGCTTAGCTCATCTTCTAAGAATTCTATGGCATAATAAAATTCTCTTACCTCATTCTTAAAAATCATGGGGTTTGATTCTTCAAACAAGTGTAACTAGCCTTAATACCTGACATATTCAACCAATTCATTCATTCCAGATTTCTCATAAATTTTGGAATCAAACATTTTTCCTGCCAGCACCTTTTGTGTTATCAGGTTCCCAATCCTTCCTTCTCTAGATATGTCATTCTTTTCTTTATTTTGGGCTCACTAATTTTTTCTCCTTTATCATCAGTTGTTCTTTTCATGGGATCTGGTCCCTCAGATTTCTCCCTTTTCTTGACAGATATAAGTTTCTGCCTTATTCCATTGAAGCTACCAGACTTTGATATGGAGGACCTGATCCTCTCAATTGTAAGATCATTATATTTTCACTTTTTGAAGGAAATAATACACCCTGGATTCAATTTCTCTCCTATATCAATCTCCCCACCTTTAGTGTTTTATTTTTCCTTTCTCTATTTCTCCTGAGTTTCTTCACAGACTATCTTACAGATACTTTGTCCTCAATCCCTTCATTCTCCTTATTTGGAGGTAACAACCTATCTTTTCTCCAACTCACTTTATTAATATCAAAAACTTCCTATTCTACTCCATCAACTAAGTTTTCTATGTTGTCACCAGTAACCAATAGCAGGTTCTCAGTTACCCAATTATCACTGGAGGAAAGATAAACTCTTTTAACTATAATTTTTTTATAAAACAGCTGATCAAAAATGTTGTTTGAGTCTAAGTGTGTAGGAGAATTTGGTGCTTGCTTTTTTTCAAAAATTTAGCTTTTTTGAATTTTTCAAATGACACAGAAAATTATGAGTTTTTTGGTGGAAAAGTTTCTTGTTCTGTAGATGTCCTAGACCTTTGGTTTAAGAAGTCTGTTATAATTCGGTGAGCATTAACTTCAATGGTTAAGGATGGCTTAGGTCTTGGAATTTTTACAAAGTGTTGGGAAGTAATAACATCATCTATTTGATTTGAGAGGAACGATGATACAATTTAGCTTAGGAATGATTTTGTATTAAGAAGATGAATAGGACTAATTAAGGTACAATTAACGAGAAGGTTTGATTTAGCACTTTTAAAAATGACCACTGTCATTAAAGATAGTTCTTTTTAAACTGACATGTCTAAATCTAATAAGTGTGACTCTTCATTTTACAAGGGATTTCACAACGTAGAGAAAAGAAAGATATATAGTTTTTTCAGATGACATTTTGTGATTACTTAGGCATCTTGTATGTACTAACCTTAAAGATAGCTCTAGGTCCCTTTTAGTTTGAATAAACTTTGTATTTGTGCAGCTTCAGTTGTTCTTCTTCTAAGCTGTCCCCATGGGTGTATACCTGCAATGGTATGGAGCTGAGTTAGAATAATCATGCACATACATTATTATAGATACCTGTCTCCTGATCATAACCAAGTTTTGAGGAGATACGGATTCATATGTTGTTTATTTTGGTAAAGCTTCTTTTGAGATAAATTTCCTAGGGACCAGGTCCTTGAGAATCGAGACTTATCTACATATTTCATCCTATTGCTTGTCCTTTTAAGCATCACCGGGGATCAATAACTTTCATGGCTAATCAGGAACTACATGGACTCCTTTCATCAGCTCATAGAATTCCTTTTTGGTTCATTCTCCAAAGCATTTTCAGTTATCAAATTTGAAGGTCATTTTAGGGCTTACTTTTGATCACAATCTTCTCATACATCAAGGACTAAGTACTTGAGATAAAATTTTCACACTTTCACCTGAAGTATCTTTCAGAGAGAGAACACAGCCAAACCTTCCATCATTGAACTTTGAATCCTTTCAGTCACTAAGATATTTCTGAATGCAATCCTTTCTCAAGAAGTCCATCTCCTCTATAGTGAATATTCATGAGATTATACTCTTTGCTTCCAACATAATGAGCAATTCTCTTGAATGCTTCAACTCTATTTTTGTGACAGCCTTTAATCTTACCACCAACCATCCCTTCTTGTTGCTTTAATAATTTTTGTTGCCAAAAAGTATAATATTAGGTATTCCTCATTTGGATCAATTTATAGAGCTTTCATGGTCAAGAATCTATCTCTTATTGCTTCTTTTATTTCCACCCCTAGTTTAGTAAAAGCGACCATTATGATCAGAACACTCTAGGTGTAAACCTTTTAGAGTAAACTTGGTTCTGATACCAATTAATGGAACCCTTAGGGGTTGCGAGTCAATCTTAAACATTATAAAAGTAAATCAATTATGAGTTGTTGGGAAAAAAACACAATGCAGGAAAGAATAAAATAGGAGTTTTATGTGGAAACCCAACATGGGAAAAACCACATCTTTCCTATACAAGAACTAAAGTAGTTCACTATAACAACCTCTTAATAATAGACTCGACTAGGAACCTAAATCTAGGTTCTTCCTACTTGAAATACCTCTATTGCAAGTACACCTTGACACCTCTACCAAGTTTTCCTTCAAAACTGGTTAACTCTAACCAGCTATAAGCTTAGGTAACTGCACCTAAGTAACTCTCTCAAAATAAAGCACTACTCTTATAAGATGAGTAGTTTGATTACAAATCATTGCTCGCTCAAGAACTATTTAAGTTTGAGCATAAATAAAGCTAAGAACTTGAGCAGTATTGAAATAGAGTTTTGTTGCTTCTCTTTTCACTCTTTAGAATATGCAAAAACCAATTATTAAAGAGGCATCTCTTTCCTTTTATAGATTGGTGATGATTAGGGATTGAAATATCATGGGACCAAATCTCTAAGTCAGTACAAAATATCCCAAAATAGCACCTGCAAGTTTGTTACACAAGATGACAAAACTATGCAGAAGGTGCGTGCCAGTTGTACTATATCTTGCACGTCCAGGGGCCTGGTCCCTCATAAATTAGATGCTCATCATTAAAACTACATATAGTAGGTTTGCATGACCAAGTGTTCGGATTATCAGTTATTTAGTTATTCAGTTTTACAAATTATTTTAGTATATGTTTTACTTAGTCCTATATTCGTTTTATATGTTCATGCATTCACATTCAGTACTTATATGAAATTCAGTTAGTTCTATCTCACATACCAGTACATTCCAAGTACTGACTGCATTCTCTTTTGTGCTATATTGATTTTATAATATAGGTTCAGATACAGTTCCTCGATCAGCCTTAGTCAGTTCAATATCACTCAGCAGCAGTTGTGGTGAGTCCTCATCCATCGAGGATAAGTTATTTGCGGTTATTATTAATACTTTCTTTATTTCAGTCAGCCAAAGTTAGTTGGGGGTTTGTCCCATCAACTTCTCATATTTTAGAGGCTTTTAGATAGTCAAACTTATTTTTAGTTGTATTAACAGTGCAAACATGTTGAGTATTATTTTAGTATAACATATTAATAAAACTTCTCATCAGTTTAGCTTCCACATATGATGTTTTATTATTATGTCATTCAGTGCACACAGCAGATACCAGATCATGGATTAGCTTGGGATCACTTGTAGCCTTAAGCACTGTATTATGACTAGGGTGTAGTCTCAGGTTGTAACAAAATTTAATAGGGGTTGTGTGGTATCTATATTTCATATATAAATAGTGGTAGATCTGATAGAGTTAGATATGGTGGAATTTAATATTATATTGGGAATAGATTAACTTCATTCGTGCTATGCTTTCTTGGATTGTAGGACTCAGAAGGTTAGTTTTCAATTCTCAAATGAATCATATATAGAGTTGGAAAGGAATTCTCTAGTACATAAGGGAAGATTTACTTTTTATCTTAGAGCACGAAAGTTGATTTTCAGGGGATGTCTATACCATCTAGTTTGGGTTAAGGATTCTAGTTTTGAAAGTCTGCCTTTGTAGTCTATCCCTGTGGTTGATGAATTTTCTGAAGTATTTCCTGAGGATTTTCCTGGTATTCCTCCCAATAGGGAAATACACTTTGGGATTGATCTTTTACTAGATACCCATCTTATATCTATCCCTTCATATAAAATGGCTCTAACTTAATTTAAAAAACAAAAGAAGCAATTAAAGGATCTTCTTGAGAAGGTTTTTTTCCCTCCTAGCATTTCTCTATGGGGGGCTTCTATCTTTTTTGTGAATAAGAAATATAGGTCCCTTTGGATGTGCATTGATTATCGACAGCTGAATAATGTAACTATGAAGAATAAGTACCCTCTCCTAGGGATTGATGACCTTTTTTACCAGCTTTAGGGGGCTAGATATTTCTCTAAGATTTAGATTTTTTGGGTTATCATCAGTTGAATATTAGGGAGGTAGATATCCCTAATACTACTTTTGCACCCAATATGGTCATTATGAGTTTCTGGTTATGTCCTTTGGAGTGACTAATGCTCTAACTGTGTTTATGGATCTCATGAAATGAGTATTCAGGCAGTTTTTAGATTCATTCATGATAGTGTTTGTTGATGATATCTTGGTATATTTTAAGAGTGAGGAGGATCATGCCAATCACCTCTAAGTAGAGTTTCAGACACTTAAGGATCAGTGATTATATGCCAAGTTTTTAAAGTGTGGCTTCTGGTTGAATATTGTTACCTTTCTGGGTCATGTTGTTTCCAGTGAGGAGATCATGGTAGATCCACAGAAAGTTGAGGCAGTTAAAAAGTGGCCTAGACTCACGACTCTAACCGACATTAGGAGTTTCTTGGGTTTAGCTGGGTATTATAGAAAGTTTGTAGAGAGTTTCTCTTCTATTGCTGCTCTGTTGACTAAGTTAACTTAGAAAAAGGTACACTTTCTGTGGTCTGATGCTTGTGTGGGTAGCTTTGAGATATTGAAATATAAGTTAACTTATGCGCTAGTTTTGACCTTTCTCGAGGATATTGATGGTTTTGTTGTTTATTATGATGTGTCTCGGGTGGGACTAGGTTGTGTCCTGATACAACATGGTAAGGTGGTGGCATATGTTTCTAGATAGCTTAAGGTTCATGAAAGGAATTATTTGACTCATGATCTAAAGTTAGCGATGGTGGTGTTTTTATTTCACTACATGTAAGGGTGTTCATGGGTTTGGTTAAAAACCAAACTGAATCATAAACTGACCCAAACCAATTAAAAAAATCGACGTTTGGTTTGGTTTAGTTAGGTTTGGTTTTAAATTTTAAAAAACTGATGCTATTTGGTTTGGTTATGGTTTTACTTAAAAAACTGTGAAAATAACCAAACCGAATAGAGAAATTTTATATATATATATATATATATATATATATATATATATATATATATATTTTATAATTGAGGGATGGCCTTGGCTCAGCGGTAAGCTTGCTTATCGTGGTGTGCCAGGGTCGGGAGTTCGAAACGCCCCTCCAGCGAAGCTGGGGTGAGGGCGCGTAGGTCAGGCCCGGAGTGGTCCCCCCCTCCCCGACACCTATGGAGTAGGTATGAACCGGGTCGTCCCTTTTTTTATATATATATTTTATAATTATTTATATATAATTTATAAATAAAATATAAATATTTTATTAAATTTAATCTAAAACTAAATTTTAATTTATGTCTAGCCCAACCAATACTTTAGCCCAATTGCCCAAAGCCCCAAACTCAAGCCCAACTCTACCTACTATTACTAATAAGTTAACTCTACGGTCCCTACCTCACATTTTCTACTTCATCTTTCATAATATGAGTTACCATGGTCCCTGGTTCAACTGCTAGTTTTATGTCTCCTTCTTTATTCAATCATTTCCCTATATGATTAGCTCACCTAGCTAGTCTTTAAAGTAAACAGATAACTCAAATTTTCCCAACTCTATCTCTTCTTGCAGTACACTGCAATAGAATACAAAGCTATATTTTACAATGTACATGTATGTGTTTGTATGTTGTTGGATAATCTTAGTGCCTACAATACAAAGTTGGTTCTTTTCATCTCAATATAGATTTTGTTTAATGTGTTTGTTCTAATTTTTAAGAGTTTATAGTGTCATTTGTCCATCACTATACAAATATTTCATGAGAAATTGTTCAATATGATACTCTTTTCTATGGGTTAAAAAAAGGAGTTTATTCTAGATATGGTTAGAGTAGGCTAGTCAATAACCAAAAAAATGAAAAAACGAACCAAACTGACAAGAACCAAACTGATGGTTATTTTTTTCATGATTTGGGTTGGTTTTAGAAATTCAAAAACTGAATAAATTGGTTTTGATTATGGTTTTAACCACTAACCAATCCAAACCATCCCATGAACACCTCTAACTACATGTATGAAGTACATGTTGATATCTATTCAGATAATAAGAGCTTGCAGTATATGTTCTGTCAGAAGGAATTGAATCTCGGGAAAAGGCGATGACTTAAATTTCTCAAGAACTATAGTATTTATTATCACCCAAGTAAAGCTAATATGGTTGTTGATGCTCTTAGCAGGTTGTCCATGTGGATCTTATGTCATGTGGATGAAAAGAAAAGAGGGTTGGTGAAGGATAATCATTGGTTGGATAACCTGGAAGTTCGTCTTTTGGATTCGAATAATGGAGGTATGATTGTTCAAAAGGTGTTGAAATCATCTCTTAGTGTAGAGATAAAGGAGAAGCAGGTTTTGGATCCTATTTTGATGCAGATTAAAGCTAATGTAGGCTAGAAAACGGTTATGGCTTTTGAGATTGGGGGTGATGGTATCTTGAGGTACCAAGGTAGGTTGTGTGTTTTGAATATTGATGGGCTGTGAGAGAGAATTTTGACTGAGGCTTATGAATCAAGGTATACAGTTTATCCTGATTTGATAAAGATGAACCATGACTTGAAAGAGATTTATTGGTGAACAACACGAAGAGAGATGTGGCTAACTTCATGTCTAAATGTATTATATGTCATCAAGTGAAGGTTGAGCACTTGAGGTCGGGTGAAGTGTCTCAAGATATGGAGTTTCCTATGTGGAAATGGGAGATAATCAACATAGATTTTATTATTGGCCTTCCACGATCTCAGAATCAGCATGATTTGATTTGGGTCATCATGGATAAGATGACTAAGTTTGCTCACTTTTTACCTGTGAGGACTACTTACTCTGGAGAGGATTGTTCTAAGTTATTTATTCAAGAGATCGTCAAGTCGCATGGTGCTCTAGTTTTCATTATTTTGGATCAAGGTATGCATGTTTTTTCTCAGTTTTGGCATTCGTTGAAGAAATCCTTGGGCATACGGGTGAACCTTAGCACCGCATTCCACCCTCAGACAGATGGACAAGTGAAAAGGACTATTTAGACTTTAGAATATATTGTAAGGGTTTGTGTGGTTAATTTTGGAGGTAATTGGGTGGATCATTTGCCTCTCATTAAGTTTGCGTATAATAACAATTATCACTCTAGTATTGGGATAGCTCCTTTTAAGGATCTTTATTGTAGGAGGTGTAGATTTTCTATGGGGTAGCTTGAGGTAGGTGAGACTAGATTGTTCGGTGTGAACTTGGTTCACCAAGATATGGAGAAGGTGAAGGTTATCACGGATAGGCTTAAAACTTCACAGAGTCACCAAAAGTCCTACACGGATGTAAGGTGAAGGGATTTGAAGTTCGAGGTTGGCAATTGGGTGTTCTTGAAGGTATCCCCTATGAAAGAAGTGATAGGATTTGAGAAGAAGGGTAAGCTTAGTCCCCGTTACATAGGTCCATACTTAATTTTGAGGAGAGTGGCCAATGTTTCATGTGAATTGGATTTGTCTTCGAGTTTGGGTTCTATTCACCTAATTTTCCATGTGTCAATTCTAAAGAAGTGCGTGGGTGATGCTTCTTTGGTTAGTCCTATTGAGAGCATTGGTATTTTGGATTCCTTATCTTATGAGGAAGTTCCTATTGAGATTTTGGCTAGGCAAGTCAGTTATAGTCATTTGAGGACTAAAGATGTATTTTTCGGTGAAGGTCCTTATAAGGAACCATAAGGTAGAAGAAGCTACTTGGGTAGCTGAAGAGAACATGAAGTCCAAATATCCGTTCTTGTTCCCCAGGTTGGATAATCATGCTTAAGGTATGTTTTTTCCTACTTTCTTTATTTTCAAACTTTATTAAATAGCTTTGCAATTGACTTCTTGTCTTACAATTATGCTAATGGATACATTGATTCATTATTCGAGGATGAATGATCCTGGGGGGAGAATGTTACACCCCAGATTTTTGCCTCTGAAATTAAGTTTTGAGCTCGCTGCCCAGGCTATAACTAGCACATCATGAGTCGTAAGGTGCGGTCACAAGTTGTAGTGAGGGACTCATGACCAAACCAATGAAGTAGCCAATGTTTCTATCCCGAGTACGACTAGGACCCTGTAAACCGTAAGGTTAGGTCATGGGTCATAGGGTGTGACTAATGACCAAACCAATTAATGCTACCTTGAGATGCTTCCAAGACTATGAGTCTATGCAACTGTAATGCCCCGAGTTTATACCCCGGATGTTATATGGTGCTAGTGACCCCAAAGGACCACCAGCTAACCCATGGCTGGTACCTGTTGGGAGCACTAAATACTAATAACACTGCAATACTAATATTACTGAAATAAATTCGGAAGGTAGGCTGAAATCTCCATAAGGTTCATAACTGAAAACAAATATTGAATTCTAAAAATTCCATACTAAAATATTTGTCTGAAATACTCTAGTCTGAAAGCCTCTAACTGTCTAAATTATGGAGTTCATGGGACAAGCCCCTAAGAACTCCATCTACTGAAAACTGTACTAAAATACTAAAATAATATTCTATCCTCAAACTATGAGGACTCACTACTAAGTTTGTTGTTGATAGGCTAGGTTGCTAAGTATGATTAGGAGCTCGTGCATCTAAACCTATGATATAAGACATCATAGCACAAAAGAAAACTATGCGTTAGTACTTTGAATATACTGGTATGCTAAGTGAGGTAGGCTGGTATGCACGGGTTCATATGCATGAACAATAACTGACTGAGTAACATAAACATAACTAAATGAGAGAACATACATGAATACATAAGTTGTAACTGAGATCATGTTAACACTGGTTACTGAGCTCTGAATACTAATTAACTAATTTCAGAATTTACTGATATTGTAATACTATTAACTGAGTGACTATTTCAGACAGTCTTGATTGATAACTGGGTGACTGTTTCTGACAGTCCTGATTTTTTAGAACTGAACTGAGTTATATACTGAGTTGGGTGACTATATTTTACAGTCCTGATTCTATAGAACTGAACTGAGTTCTATGCTGAGATTGGAACTGAAACTGAAACTGTGGGAGGTAATCATCTAACTGACATGCCCTTCTCTGAATGGATTGGGGTCTAACCTGTAACCCCAGTTGGAAGGTTGTCAGTATGGGTAAATACAAGCTGTGAGTTAACCCTCTCTGACAGGAAGCTCTTTCGTCAACCTTCGTTGGTAGGAAAACTCGTATAAGATGTATCAACCCTAGACTAGCAGAAAGATATCTCAACCTATGCTAACTACGTAGTTCTATAACGCAGGGATTGCTACTAAGGATCAAAACCTATACTGGTAGGAATGACCCCATCCCTGGGTTCGCTCGGTGCTAAATCCTACTCCCAACTGAATAGACACTGAACTGATTTCTAGTCCATACTGGGCTTGACTGAACTATTACGGATCATACTATCGAACTGAACTGAACTAAACTAATATTACTGGGTTTCACTAACTGACAGAGTACTACTGAATTTGGTTAACTGACTAAGTTCACTGAATTCTAAACTGAATACTGAACTAAGACTAATTACTGAGTACTACTATTCGTAACACCACTGAGACTGTTCTGTAACTACTGTAGCTCTAGGTAAACAGCTAAAATTTTGGTTATTGAATACCCCCAGGACTCGATAGCATGAAAAGTAAAGCATAGAGTAAACTTGAAAAGCATAACAATGTGCACTTGTTCATATCTCATCCATAGGGACATTTTATCAAACACTTGTAAGGCATAAATTTATACATATACTAGCATGTCATGATTTTTCCCCATTTAATTCACATGAGCATTTTAACAAACACTTGGGGAGCACAACTATGCACATGATACTAAAACAACATGTAGGCATCATAACATAAATTCCCAAATTCACAAATTCAATGGCTTTAACAAGAATTCATATGATACTATACACATGATAATCAATTCCACATGAATCTTTTAATAAACCATGGATTATAAACCCAATTAACATTATAATCATGAATACACTTAAATACAATCATGGAAATCGTGAAATCAATCTACTTGAAGTTTAAAAGAGTTTCTTGGACTCCAAGGGTAGAAGGAACCCTTGGATGAACACTTCACATACCTGAGTACTTGAATTTATGAAGGTTGATGGTGAGTTCTTGAATCTTGAACCTTGAATTAGAATCCCTAGGGTTTTGTTCTTGAGTAATTTTGAGAACAGTGAATGGATTTTTCCTTTAAAGTGGCTAAATCTCATGTTTTGGGGTCTGATAGATGTGGGAAAATAACCTAAATACCCCTGAGGACGAGGCTTTTTAATATCTAAAAATTAGCCTAGCGATGCGCAGACTGACGCGCCACGCCGAGTCTATGTCGGTTCACTAGAAATTGCACTGGGAGCTAGGGGGAAATATTCATCAATGCGGAGCATCGAGATTGCGTCAATACACTAGTTTGGACTCCCAAACGTCCTTCAAACGATGTTCGAAAAAATCTTAAACTCGTCCGAGAACACCAATTGACATTCATAATCATGAAGCAACTTAAAGATAGACATTTAATGGTCGTAAGGGTCGCAAAATAAGATTGCCAAATATGAAGGCTAAAATAACTCTAAGTATGAATACTCAGCTAAAATTTTCTAAGTCTGGGATCCTTACCAAGATTTAAAGGGCGGAATTAAGCTTAGTATTTTGCGGGATCTTATAGCAATGACTCATTCCCGATCACCACGATTCGTAACGTGACCCAAAACGACTGGCGACCAATTTCCTACACTTTTAATTGAGGACACTTTGGTCAATTCCTTTTTCCCCAATCATAAACCGCGATCATAAAACATCTAAAGAGGGTTATTTAATCACTTAGAGAATCATAAACTACTCTTAAACTCTCTCTAATTCTCTAAGCAATAACAACTGGGGTTTTCAAGGGATTAAGCATCAAGGGTCAATTTTTGTGTTTTCTTCTCCAAATTTTTTATATTCTCAGGCATGCACCTCTTCGTAAAACTTGTTTTGTTAAAATCATATGTTAAGGATTATTATCCATGTGATTTAATTGTTGATTTGGAAATTGGGTTGAGGATTTTTGGGTACTTTTGATTGATTTTTTTTCCTAGGCTTTTGTGAATCATTTATGTTTTGAATTGATGGCTTTTGAACCAATTGAGTGTAGAAAATAGGAGACCATGGATTCCCCCAAATTGATTTGATAATCTTATAGGGGTCTTGGATTCCCCCAACTTTATGATTTTGGTAATTGAATTGGTAATGACCTCAACCCATCCTTATGAAATTGGAGTTAAAACATGGATATATGCACATTGAAACCAAATTGAAGTTATTGCATTGCATAAAAGTCTAATAGGTTACAAACGGCTTTGAAAGGCCTTTATGGCAATGACTTGATTTTAAATTGAACCTCAGGGGTCGTGGATTCCCCCAAGTTAATGAATAATTGGTCCATAGGGGTCGTGGAGTTTCCCAAGTTAATGGATAGTTAGACCATGGGGGTCGTGGATTCCCCCAAGTTGGTGGTCAATAAAATAGCATAATGATATTAGCTTACAAGCGTAATTGGTATGACGATACCAATGGTATGTACCTTAATGGATAGCCCTTGTTTTAATGAAGTAAAATGTGTACATATTTTAATTGGGCTTAAATGGGGTTGTGTAGCTGACCATGAAGGTGGAGGTCCTTAGGGACCAATACTGGAAACCCACATTTGTTGGCGTTGGGGTTAGTCTTAATGGTTGTATGCTTGTGTCACACCTTATATATATTTATCATGGATTGGTAAAGGTTTGTGTATTCCCCGTCCTTCCTTGATACCTCTGGTTAGTGCAGCTAACACACACCGGGGGCCTTCCGACATGGGAGCCGAACCCATATAGCCCCTGGGTGCCTTTTATGACGGTTGAAGCTACACAGTCCAGGTTAATATTTTAAATCTCATGCTAAACCTTGACCCCTATTTCAAAAAATTTTATATATATATAATTGTGTGCATATAATTTTGGAATAATTTTTGGACAGATTGATCATGGCATTATTTTATCCCTTCCCTGAGTTACATGCTAGCGTTCACCCTGCTTACCGTTCCCGAATATTGTATCCCCACGCGATGCAGGGTATGAAGACATTTCTTTTTCCTTGCACAGTGGTAGGTAATTTCTGGAATATCCGTGAGCAGCTTTGAAGTGGTGAGCTTCCATTCTCCAGAAGGTCCTCATTTCATGGTCTTATCTTTACTTATGTCTTAGTCTATTTCGGTGGGTTTATGGCTATGGCCGGAAGCATGTCCCAACTTAGGTTGATTTTTAGTTTCTTAGAGTTTTTTGTGGACAAAGTATGGGTGGATTGTGTTATGAATTCATAGATCCCTCTTGGCTTTTGATTTATCTATCTTGTTATATATGTAAAACTCAGTTCTATCTTATTATATGTTTGAAATTCAGTTTTATCTTGTTATATGTTTGAAATTCAGTTCTATCTTGTTATATTTTCATAACTCATCCACTGCTAGTTGAATTGTGTTCTGGTTGGATAGTATAATAGGGGTGGTATCCAATCCTTAGCGGACTTGAGATACCCATCACGACTAGGCCCTAGTTCGGGTCGTGACACTGTGGTACCGGTGGAGATGCTCATCATGTCATCTAGTCAGGACCTCCTAACCATTAGTGATACATAAAATACAAGAAATAAGCACATAACATAAAAATACCTCGGAAAAGAGTCAAGATAGATCCCAACTGCCTTAAAAAGGACCTGCAAAGTCAAACTACAGTCCAAAGAATCAACCGAAAGCTCTACCCCCTCGAATCACCACCAAACATGTTCAATCTAGTCAAATATGTCATATATTTGTAAATACAACGCCAATGATACCCATGTGACATACTTTGGTTTGCAGTCCAAAATCACCTCAAAAATCAACTCTAAAAATAAAAGGATAAAATTAAAATTTTAATAAAGAATCAAGTCATCCATAGTTTAAGGTTTCTAAATTTAAAATTCTAATAAAAATTGAGTTGAAATTGGGTTAAAATCATCAGAATACAAATATTTTACTTTAATGGTATAGTCTCAAATCGCCATTACCAAACACGGTATAAAATGAGAAATTTTGAAAAACAATTGTCAAAATTAGTTTATCCATAATACAAGGACCTTAAATCTCAAAAATCAATGAAACTCATCCCAAATCGACCTTCAAATCAAGAACTTTCGACTTCATAACTTTGGGGTCCCAAATATCAGCTATATCAATTAAAATTATGTAAAACAAAGTGGGTAATCATGAAATTGAGTAAACTGATTATAGAAACACATACCCAGAATTTGTACAAAAAAACATATCAAATATTGTCTCAAAGAGTTTTCTATCTCTCAAAATGTCAAAAATACGAAATCCTCGAAGTTTCCTTTAAATAAAATTGTTAGAACCTTCAGTAGCGGTCCTTTCCAGTCATGACAAAGGGCTCATGATCATGAAGGCCATTCGTGATGACTCATCGAGGTAGCAATCGTGACCTCTATTGCATCAGCAATAGCTCTCCGCCCTAAAATGACCATATCTCCCTCATAAAAAGATAAAAACTTTCTATTCTTTTGGCGTTGGTTCTGAAATATCGATCTGATGTACGCCCAAAATAGCTGATTAACTACAGATGATACTACAAAAACTAAATAACATAAAACTCCAAACTCCAAACAAGTACCCAAAACTAAGCTGAGACCTCTGAAACACAACCTAATTTGCTACTAAGCTAAATTTGACATTACAAACTCAACGAAATCATCAGATTTATTGAAAGAGATTGTTATCTTTTACCCAAAAACTATTTTAATCAAATAAAACTCACATTTTGATCAAATACTTAAAAACTACAAAAAAAATCTCAGAACTCGAATCAACTGCATTACTAATTAAAATGGATGCACTAGATCTAATGGTTTATTTGCTTTCAAAAATCAGTAACTTCTCAATAGTACCACTCATTGATCTATGAGGTGAATGAATATGCATGCTCAGTGATATAATGAATCCAAATAAAAAAGATATTTATAAAATCTCAAAATATCAATCAACTCATGAGCAGAGCTACAAACCTTAATGTCAAACCAAAACTCCAACATCACATCACTATCACAGTATAAGTCATAATTCGGACATGGCAATAATCATCTATTTTAATTTTCATTACAAGACACTAATTTACCCAAATCATAGCATGCTTTACACGATAAGTCTCCGCCCAAGCAAAGTCTGAAAAAAATTGTCATAACTTACCTGGAAGCCGAACGAACGCGTCATGAACCACCACCAAAATGACTTTACTTCCAAAAAAATCTCACTTCAACTCGAATCTAAAAAAAAAAAAAAATAGGTTCCACACATTAATACGAGTCCATTGATACCCATATTGTTGTACTTCTATTTTGGCCTAAAAAGTCAATCTCTAGCCCCCAAGGAAAAACTTAAAATTTTATTAGAAAATTAATTTACCCACATAACTTAAGGAGTTCAACTATGAAATTTCATTAAAAACAAAGTTAAATCTATCTTGGAATCATCAACATATCGTTTCTTAACTTTAGTAGGATAACCAAAAAAATTTAGAGTGAAACCCAATATTTAACGATGAAATCATGAAATAATTTTTTTAAAATATTAAAGTATTATTTTAGAAACTTACACAACAAAAAAAATCCCAAAATTCACCTTTTGAATCTCTCAAAATTGAAATGCAAAGCTTCCAAAATTGAGTTATGATGTTTTTAGACCGAACATTTAAAAAAAAAAGATTCTTGTAAGTAAATGTTTTTATTAAAAGAGAACAAATATTTTTCTTCCCATATCGAAAAAAATTTAATGTTTGTTATGAATTACAACTTTTACTTTAGATTGCCTAATTCAATCAAAACTTTTACAAATATAGCCAACTTTTATTCTTCTGATTTAAAATAAATAAATAAATAAATAAATAAATAAATAAATAAATATTCTCCCTCCTCCTAAAAAAAGAGTAGAGAACTTTCACTTAATTACGACTTTTTACTTATGCTTTCTTGGTCCCTTCTTTATTATTCAAAGTGGTGATATTAGTTTTAGGAGTGACAAATAAGCAGGGTGGGCAAACTTTAAGAGAGTTAAAATGAGCTGACTAAATAAATAGGTGGATCAATGATCTGTCTAAAAGTCACTTGAATTGAAATAAACAACCCGCTCAATTCTGATTAACTTTTAAATTTTATTTATTTTCTAATAACTTTTTAAGTTACTTAAGAATATATTTTTCTTATACTATATTTGTATATAGCATATCAAATAAATATTAGATAATTTTTCAGGATCAATTTGAATTGTATATCAACTTATCTTTTAAGTGGATTGAATCAAACATCAAAATGAACTGAGTTAAAAAAAATAAGTGGTTCATTGACTTGTCAAAATCTAAGAGGGTTAAATGGGTCATGATTGTATGAGTTAATTTTTCGACCCCTAATAATTATTTCTTTTACTAGCCAATTCAATTTTAACAAAAATGTATGTATAAAGCACCAATCGTTGCTTATCAGTTGTCACACGTCTATTCTTAAATATTTCTTTTTAAATTTTATATTTTTAGTACTTGATGAAGTTTGTACATTTTAATATTAATCATACGCATCATTGCATGTATAATATGGTACACCCGTTAGTGGCCATGCACGAACAAATTCATTCTTCCACTTTAACTCTCATTTAGAGAGTATTATTATTGAGAGTAAATTCTCTTTTTTGCACTAACCGTAATATCCACTTTAAGACAGAATGTGGGAGTTTTCTTTTCTTGTCTTATGGTGTATTACTGCACCTTTTTCATTGCTGACTTTGGAGCATTACACCTTCAACTTAACGACATTATATGCCAAATAATGGCGTTACTCACACGTTGTGCATGGCTATTTCTTTTCAGCCTCAACTCCGATTCATTTTTGTCTTTAAACACCATAGTTAGTGGTGGTAGAATGTGCACATAAGTTTCTTATAACTCTTGTAACTTCTACCTTTATTCTCTTCATTATTTCTTGTAACTCTCGTAACTTTTGTAACCTCTATTCTATTTATCTTCCCATTTATTTCTTTTATTCACTGCATGGAAGATTTCTTCACCTATAAATAGAGGTGGTCTTGTATATTTTTCCAAGTATAAGATATAATAGAGAGTACAAAAATTAGTAAAATAGAAAGTTTATTAGTTGAAGGGAGGTGTTCTTTTTGTGGAGCTTTGAACTCAACTCTTGTCCAGAGTTGTTGAGCCGTTCATTATGAGAAAGTTGTTGTATCCTGGAGGGGATAAGTCAAAAAAATTATTGTTGAACCGGTGAACTCATTTGTTGCAGTGGGCTTGAATCTCCTTAAAGAGAGCGAGATATCCGCACCTAAGCCAAGAAAAAGATAGTTTTATTTTCTTCATTTGTAATTTTATTGTAATTTCACCAACAATTTTAAGGAGATTCAATGGAAACAACTGAAAAAATCACTAATGTCAAGATGGGAGATCTTAACAAGCCATTTCGGTTCAATGGTACTCATTTCAAGAGGTGGAAATATAAAGTACTTTTCTACTTGAGTTTTCTCAACGTTTCGTATATGTTAATTGAGAAGATTCTAAACAAAGTAGATAAACCTTTCGTGAATGATGAAGAACTTATTTTTCTCGAAGAGAAAGTTAAAAAATATGATGGTGACTCCTACAAGTATCGGTATTTTCTTCTTAATTATCTATCTGATAACTTTTATGATTATTATGATAGAACTTACACTAGTGCAAAGAAAAATTGGAAAGCATTGCAGAGAAAGTATAACATTAAGGAGGCAGGAGAAAAAAAATAAGCAGCTAGCAGATTTTTTCATTTCCAAATAGGGGCAACAAATCAGTGGTTGACCAAGTTCGGGACTTCATAATGATTGTTGGAGAGCATGTCCGAGGAAGCCAAAATTGGAGATAACCTTATTGTTTGTGGCATAATAGATAAACTTCCTCCTTCATGGAAGAAATTTCAAAAAATATGTGCCACAAGCAAAAGGAAACTTCTCTTGATACTTTGATAATGAGAATCCACATGGAAGAAGAGGCAAGGGGCCAAGATGCAATTTTGCAAATAGAAGAAAACAACATCACACCAAAGGTAAATTTAACTACTTCAAATAATAATGTCCCTGAAACTAACAAAAATACTACTTTGAAGCCTAAAAATAAAAAAAATTAAGAAAATGATGGTAGACATCCCAAGAACAATAATGGTGAAAATAACCAAGCGAAAAATAAACATGTTCAAGAAAAGGGACCGTATTTTGTCTATGAAAATAGTGGGCATATTGCTCGATTTTGTAAATTTTGAAAATGTGAGCCTACACCTCAGGCAAATGTTACCAAATAACCATTTGTGCGGTGATAATAGACAAAAATATAATGGAGAATGTTGATGGATGGTGGGCTGACTCTGGTGCAAACTATCATGTCTATTATGACAAAGACTGGTTTAAAAAATATACTCCTTTTGAGGATCCCAAAACCATCATGCTTGAAGATTCTCACACAATTCAAGTGCTTGGAATGGGAGATGACGAGTTGAGTTTTACTTCTGAAAGGGTATTAATTTTAAAAGATGTACTTTATATTCCTTCCATGAGAAAAAAAATTAATGTCTAGTTTTCTTCTTAATAAAGCTGACTTCAAATAAATTATTGAATCTGATCAATATATAACTGTGAAAAATAATATTTTTGTGGGAAAGGAATATGCTTGTGATAGTATGTTCAAGCTGAATGTTGAAATGAAAAAAATATCTACTTTTGTTTATATGCTCTCTTCTACTAACGTCTGACATGCTCGTTTGTGTCATATAAATAATCGTTATGTGAGAATCATGAGTAGTTTAGGATTAATTCCAATGATCAAAAAGAATTTTGAAAAATGTGAGGCTTGTCGTAAAGCCAAAATCACAAAAAGGCCTAATTTTCAAGTTGAAATAAAAACTAATTTATTAGAATTAGTTCATACTGATATTTGTGAATTTGGAAAAAATTTAATTCGTGGAGAAAATAGATATTTTATTACTTTTATTGATGATATTTCTAAGTTTACATATGTTTACTTAATAAAAAAATAAAAGTGATGGTTTTGAGAATTTTAAAACTTTTCTCCATGAAGTTGAAAATTAGTTTGGTAGGAAAATAAAAAGAAGTGATAGGGGCCGCGAATATGAGTTACATGAGTTCAATTTTTTTTTATATCATTGGGTTTAATTCATGAAACTACTCCTCCTTATTTCTTGCATCTAACGGTGTAGAGGAAAGGAATAGAACTTTGATTGAGTTGACTAATTCCATGTTAATTGAGTCTAGTGCACCTTTAAATTTTGAGGGTGAAGCTCTTTTGGTAGCTTGTTATGTGTTGAATCGTGTGCCTCATAAAAAGATCAAGTTAACATTTGAGTTGTGGAAAGGTCATAAGCTAAATTTGAGATATCTAAGAGTTTGGTGTTATTTTGCCAATGTAAGCTTAATGGATCGTAAAATCTCTAAGTTGGGTAAAAACGTTACTACTTGTGCTTTAATTGGTTATGTTTCAAATAGTACACTAGAGATGTCAAAATGAACCCAAATTGAGCTGACCCGTCCAACCCGTCCAATATTTAATGGGTTGGGTTCAACATAATTTACTATTGGATAAAACTCAACCCATTTTTATATTGGGTTCAAACGAACTCAATTCAATCTCTACTTCAACCCGTTTGATAGAAAAATAATTTTCTTAATAAAATTAGGAAAAACAAGCGATAATGTGCCCTCCCACTCTCAAAATAACCCACCTCACCTCATTTCAACTTCACCCCAACCCCACTACACCCCCAGCTTACCCCACCCCCACCCCTCCTCCATTAAATATATTACTTTTATTTCTTAAAAATATTTTTATAAATATTTTTTGCCCTTACCTCAAATCATCCCCATCCCCATCCCTCTCCCTACCCCAAACCCCCACCTCCATCCCAAAAAAATAATTCTGTTAATTTAAAAAAAAAAAAAAAAAAAAAAAAAAAAATCTTTTCTCACCTCGTGATCAAAATACTACCCTCCCCCCTCCCCTTTCACTGCATTCCCTACCCCTCCCCAAAAAGGGTTTTTTTAAGAAATATTTTTTAGAAATAAATAAATAAATATTTTTATAAAATAAAATCTTACCCCAACCCTATTTCCCCTACTCCCTTCACCCCCCATACGACAATACCCCATCCCCCAAAAAATATAATTTTTTAAAAAAGTTAAATTTCTTTTTTTTTATAAAAAATATTATCTCAACTCCCATCCCTTTCCTACCCCCCCCCCCACACACACATATCCCACACCGCACACGGCCCTACGCCGCTCTTAATTTAAAAAAAAATATTTATTTTGTAAAAAAAATATTTAAAAAAAAAAAATCTTACCCCACCCCCTAACCCCCAACCCCACCTCTATGGAATACCCATTTACCAAAAAGTTATTTAAAAAAAAAAAAATCTCAACCCCATCATACCCCCTACCCCACACCCCTCCCAACAAATGAATTTTTATTTTTGAAAAAATTAAGTTAAAAAAAATCTTATCCCACCCTCACCCCTACTCTCTACCCACCCACTCAACTTTCCAACTCTATCCAAATTTATTTTCTTGAGTTGAGTTTATAAGAGGTAAATATCAATATGTAATATTTTTTAGACTAAGCAGGTTAAATTGGGCGGCTCAAGACCCAATTCGATTTTTACTCATTTCAACTCAAAGTAAATTTAGGCGGATCATGACCCAACCCGATATCCAATTCAACCCATTTAATATTTTCAATCTCAACCCAACCCACCCATTTGACACCCTAAGTACAGCCTATAGATTTTTTAATCTTGAAGATAGTATTAAAATAGAATTTGGTGATGCTATTTTTCATGAAAATAAATTCTTTTTTGATTCTAAAAATAGTGGGGATCAAAGGATTTAAGAAAATATTTTCTCACTACCTAGCTATTCTGCTTCTACTTTGAAAAATAAGGAGAATGGTGACTTTGAGTTAAGAAGAAGTAAACGAGCTAGATTAGAAAAAGATTTTGGTCCTAATTATTATGTTTTAACGTTGGAGATGACCATATCACTTTAAAAGAAGCTTTGCCTTTACATGATACTAGAAGGCCTAGAATTTTTTTACTTTTTCTCCGATAACTAAACTTACATCCATTAGACTTTTAGTTGCTATTGCAGCAATTTTTTATTTACAAATTCATCAAATGGATGTAAAAATTACTTTTTAAAATGGAGATCTAAATAAAGAGATTTACATGAAACAACCCGACTGTTTTGTTGAAGTTGGCCAAGAAAGCAAAGTGTGTAAACTTACTAAATTCTTGTATGGGTTGAAAAAGGCACCAAAGCAATGGCATGAAAAATTTGATTCGTGCATAATTGATAATGGGTTTGAAACAAATGAGTATGTGCCAATATAATAAGTTTTGAAATAATTCGCATATTATTATTTTCCTATATGTTGATGATTTATTGATTTTTGGATCTAATATGAATGTTATTGGAGAAACTAAAAATATTCTTAGAAGTCATTTTGAAATGAAAGATCTTGGTGATGCAAACTTTATTCTAGGAAGAAAAATTACTAGAACATGTGATAAAATTTTCCTTGACCAGACACATTATGTTGAGAAAATTTTTTTAAAAAATATAATTTCCTTGATTGCAAGCATGTTGTAACTCCATTTGATTCTAGTGTTCACTTATTTCCTATTGAAAGTGACAATGATTTTATAAATCAAAAGAAATATGCTAGCATAATTGAAAGTTTAAGATATGTGACTTATTGCACTAGGCTTGATATTGCATATGCAGAAGGCGTACTTAGCAAGTTTACTAGAAAGCCAGGTAATGAACCTTGGCATGGTATAACAAGAGTAATGAGATATTTAATTGGAATGAAAACTTGTGGTTTGTTCTATAAAAATATTCTGTTCTACTTGAAGGTTTTTGTGATGCGGATTAAAATACTTTATCTGGTAATTTCTTATCTACTACTGGTTATATTTTTACTTTAAGTGGTGGTGCTATTTGTTGGAAGTCTAAAAGGCAAATAATTATTGTTAACTCTACTATGGAGGCTGAACTAATTGTTTTAGCCTCAGCTAGTGAGGAAGCGAATTGGTTGAGAGATTTGTTATTACAAATATCTTATTTTGAAAAATCAATTCCTCCTATTTTAATTCATTGTGATAGCACCGCTGCAATTAATAGAATTCAAAAACATTATTACAACGGTAAATTTAGGCCTATAAGAAGAAAGCACAGTAATGTGAGATTATATTTGACAAATGGTACCATTAATACTGATTATGTCAAATCTTGTGATAATCTTGCAGATCCATTGACTAAGGCCTTAGCAAGAAAAAATGTCTGGAGCACATCGAGGGGGATGGGATTGAAGCATATTAAATCTTAAGTCATATGTGAGGAAACCCAACTTAGGGACTGGAGATCTTATAATCATGTTCAATAGAAAAAATAAATCACGTGATATTTTTTGTGAAAAATGCACTATTTTTTATCCCTTCCTATACTATGAGTGCATTTATCTATAATAATTGTTAGGTTGAGTTTAAAAGAAACTCTTAATGAAAATATGTAACTCATATGAGTGGGGTGCTAAAATTATAGGAATACTCTCGACGAATTTCACCTATATGAGTATGGAGGTAGGCTGCTTCTATGAGAACTAGGCTCATTCTCAAAGATACTTATGAAATCGGAATAGCACAAGGCCGTAATATGTTAGATATAAAGCTCATGACTGTTATGTATAAGCGGTAACTTTTTATTTTCCTTAAGCAATCATAGTTCAAATCTGAGATCACTACGACTCTGGGGTAAAAATTATTGTTTTACTAAGTGAAGGTTCACTGCAGAGCACACCTTCATTATACATGGTAGTCTTTCTTCAGCTAGACTCTCTTGTTAATGTTAAATTGAGTGGGGGATTGATGAAGTTTGTATAATTTAATATTAATTATATGCATCATTGCATGTATAATACGGTACGCCCGTTAGTGGCCATGCATGAACAAATTCATTCTTCCACTTTAACTCTCATTTAGAGAGTATTATTATGAAGAGTAAATTCTTTATTTTTGCACTAACCGTAATAGCCACTTTAAGACAAAGAATGTGGGAGTTTTTGTCTTCTTGCCTTTATGTTGTATTACTGCACCTTTTTCATTGTCGATTGTGGAGCATTACACCTTTAACTTAATGAAATTATATAATGACATTATATGCCAAATAATGGCGTTACACACATGTTGTGCATGGCCATTTCTTTTTGCATCAACTCCTATTCGTTTGTGTCTTTAAACGCCATAGTTAATGGTGGTACAATGTGCACATAAGTTTCTTATAACTCTTGTAACTTCTACCTTTATTCTCTTCATTATTTCTTGTAACTCTTGTTAGCTCTATTCTATTTATTTTCCCATTTATTTCTTCTTATTCATTGAATGAAAGATTTCTTCACCTATAAATAAAAGTGGTTTTTGCATATTTTTCCAAGTACAAGATAATATAGAGTTCACAAAAGTTAATAAAAAAAAGAGTTTATTAGTTGAAGGGAGGTGTTCTTTTTGTGGAGTTTTGAGCTCAACTCTTGTTCAGAGTTGTTGAGTTGTTATTTGTGAGAAAGTTATTGTATCCTGAAGGGTACAAGTCAAGAAGATTATTGTTGGATCGGTGAAAACATTTATTGCAGTGAGCCTGAATCTCCTTAAAGAGAATGAGATATCTGCGCCTCAGCCAAGAAGAAGATAGTTTTATTTTCTTCATTTGTAATTTTCAGTTATAATTTTATTGTAATTTCACCATTAGTACTTAATTCTTTTTCTCTTTGTTTAATCTTTCTACTTTTTTGGACTTTCATTGGAGCATAGTCCTTGCCCGAGCACCTTTCATTGTCGCCTCAACCTATCTCATCTCTTTCTTCCAAAAAAAAATGGTGCAACCAGATTATCAAAAAACTACCAGTGACGGCCTTAGAGATGGCAATAGAGTGGGCCTGCATGAGTTCATCCTTCCTCTGCTAAACTTTTCATGCCTTACCCCGTTTATTGTCTGCCCTGTTCAGATTCAATCCAGTTTTGTCCCTTTAACAATACTAGTTTAGGTGTACGCGTCTTGCACGTGTACCTCAATTTAACGAGTTCAATTTTATAAAATATTCAACAGAAAAGGGCCTAAAATTCCCTTCACCTAGTGTAAATGGTGCAAAAATATTGTTCATCCACCTATTGGGCGTGAAATGCCCTTTCAGTCTACCTATTGGAATAAAATTGTCCTTCCATTTAACCGATCAACTTGATTAATGAAGTGTCTTTTTTTTACTGGTCAAATAATTATTATTTATTAATAAAAATAATTAATTTATTAAATAAAATCCCAAACCATCTAAGTCCTAATAACCCGACCCATTACTACCCGATCCAATCAGTTAGGCCTAATAACCCGACCCACCACTACCCGCCCCAATCCATTGATCAATTCATCATCGGGCATCTACAATTCGTTGATCTGTAAAATTTCATGGTCGAGGGCCATCCAGTGGTGTTGAGTCATCTTCAACAGATGATGCTGCACATAGCCATAAACCTATTCTGGAAGAATACATCACTGTGCACCCAGTGCCTAAAATCCTCCCAAATAGTGTACAATGTCTTTCACTATGATCATTAAATAGTTAATATTTTTTTCCGCATTCTCATATCAACCCACTAGCTCCACGTCCTTTGGAAGTTTTATTGCTAATTATGTATTGGCACTAGCAGCAGCAAAAATAGAGCCAAACAAGATGCAATTACAGAAAGAACGGTCTCTAAATTGCTACCTTGAATTCAATATAGGCAGTCCATTTTGCATGTAGGCTAATTATGTCAGTTGTCAAGAAATGTTGTTCATTCCATGTTGTCTATCTCCATAGTTAGAGATAAAGAGATATCCATATGTATTTAGCTCAGTGTTGTGCATGTAATGGTAATTTTTCAAGTCAAGTGCAGTGTACTCGAAGTTCGCAGCTTCTAGGTAAATATGTGACGCCCGACGATGAATTGATCAACGGATTGGGGCGGATAGAAGTGGGTTGGGTTATTAGGCCTAATAGATTGAGTCAGGTAGTAGTGAGTCGGGTTATTAAGACTTAGATGGGTTGGGATTTTATTTAATAAATTAATTATTTTAATTAATAAATAATAATTATTTGACCAATTAAAAAAAGACACCTCATTAATCAAGTTGATCCATTAAATGGAAGGGCAATTTTGCTCCAACAGGTAGACTGAAAGGGCATTTCAGGCCCAATAGGTGGATGGAGGATATTTTTGCACCATTTACAATAGGTGAAGGGCATTTTAGGCCCTTTTTTGAATATTCAAATATAAAAAGCATGACGGTCTTTCTAAATGTTTATTGAATTTTTTGTTTGTTAGCATCTTCACATTAGGGTTGCTTTCAGCTATTATCCAATTCTAAGAAAAAGTAGAAATTAGTCAACCAAAAAATATGTGTATTAATTTATACACAAGAAAGTGTACAAAGAAAAGTAGTCTCTTTAGTTCTCCCTCAGCCATTCCCCTTCACCTCTTCGCTCATTCTTTAATCCTCTCAATCTCTTCTTTCAATTTCTCCAATTTTATATCAATATAATTATTATTTTGTTTGGATTCTTTAGGCTTGTCATCTTCTTTCGAAACTTCCTCAACTAATCTGTTCAGCCCAATCAATTTCTCAACTTCATTAGCTAATGTATAATTTTCAGTATATTGAGAAAATTTCTCAAAAGATATTTTTGTCAACTAACATTTATATTCAGGATTTTATAATAGTAGGTAGATAGATTAAACTCAATTTACAACGAATAATGTACTTGATTCACTTTCAAACTTAATTAGTAAGCCCAAATTTAAAAGAGTCGGCTATAATTCTAACTTTATATGTTTATCATTCAAACAAAAGCTATGCATATCAGGATTCAACACTTATTGTAAATTTATATTTAGAACTCAACCAATAAATTTAATTAAAGATTCAACTATAATAACAATGAAATAGTTAAATTAAAGGTGTCAAACGGGCCGGGCTGACCCGGCCCGGCCCGGCCCGACCCGGCCCGTATCTATAAACCGGACCGGTTTGACCCGGCCCGGAAAGCCCTAGGGCTTTAGGGTACCGGGTCCCGGTCCGGTTTTTTAAAAAAATTGGGCCCGGTTAACCCGGCCCGGACCAACCCGGTCCAGGCCCGCCGGTTAACCGGCCCGGCCCGGCCCGGTAACCGAAAAAAATAAAAAAAATAAAAAAAAAAAAAAAATTCTGTTGGGCCAAACTAGCCGTTGGCCCAACGGTAATATTACCGTTTTTGGGTCCAAACGGCTAGTTTGGGCCCATTTCATTAAAAAAAAAAAAAAAAAAATATAAAATATTTTTTAATCCTCAAAATAAATCTATAAATACCCTACTACTTCAAATCATTTCTCACACAATTTTCCAATCTCTCAAATCTCATTCTCTCTCAAATCTCAATTCTCAATTCTCAAATATTCAATATATTTAATTTCTTAAAGTGTTCACTTTAATTTTTTATTTTTTCGTTTACAAAGTAAGAGCGGAAGTTTCTAAAGTCGCAATCTTCGGATACTTCCCAAATTTGGTATTGTCGTTCCATCTCTTACGTTTAATTTTTATTTATTGTATTAATTGTTTAATATTTAATTTTGTTATATTTGTGTATTTTGAATATTTTTAGTTTAATTTAATTTATATTATGGATAAATTAAAAAACCTCGCTGCTAAAGGTGTTAAAAATTTTTGTCCCGGAAGCGGTAGTGGTAGTAAAAAGCGAATTATTAGCGGTAGAGGTAGTTCAAGTAATAGATATACCCGTGTGCCTTCGCCTCCGGTACCGCTTGGTACACCTTTTGAGGAAGAAATAGGTGTAGGTGCTCACGATATGGATTATGTAGAATTTCAAGAAAATTACGGTATAGAAGAAGAAAATGAAGTAGATGCAGTTAATGTAGACGAAGATGATGAAAATATTGCTGAAACACCCGCAGTAGGACATGCTAACGTTAGATCTGAATCAGTTAATCTCCCTTCCCGTCCTCCCAGTGCCCCAAAACCCCGTAAAAGAACTAGTATTGCATGGCAATTTTTTGAACGTATATCAGATAGTGAGGTGCAGTGCAATATTTGTCAACAAATATATAAGCATAGAAGTGGCAGTAAGCAAGGGGGTACGGGTACGTTAATGAGACATATAGCTGAAGATCACAAAAGAGAGTTAAATATTGCAAAAGGTGGTGGGGATGTTGGTGGGTCAACGCAAACTAGAATGGACCCAACAACCGGTCAAGTAGCGAAAAAGTATAATAAATTGAGGGACCGGGAAGAAATAGCTAAAATGGTAGCTGTGGGTTGTTTGCCTTTTACTTTTCCTTCTTCTGATGCTTTTATCCGTTATATACAAGCAATTTATAATCCTATGTTTAATGGTATTCCTAGAACTACTTGTCGGTCTGATATTTTTAAACTCCATTCACAATATTGTTT
Source organism: Capsicum baccatum var. pendulum (assembly GCA_030864225.1). NCBI lineage: Eukaryota > Viridiplantae > Streptophyta > Magnoliopsida > Solanales > Solanaceae > Capsicum > Capsicum baccatum. Next base: position 111,644,175 of record CM061555.1, on the reverse strand, counting down.
TTATTTATCAACATTCTTAAAAAATATTCAATGTAGATTGTCCCTAACTTCTGATCTTGGTCGTGCTGTTAATAAAAATGATTATTTAACTGTTACTTGTCATTGGATGGATAGTAATTTCATAATGCAAAAACGTATTCTTGCTTTTTTATATGATGAAGATCGCAAGCATACTGGACAATTTATTTCTGATTCTATTATTAAAATTGCCGGATATTATGGTATAGAAAATAAAATTTTATGTATTGCTTTTGATAATGCTTCTAACAACAAGAATGCTATAACAAAAATAAAATCTACGTTATCTCCACCCTTTCCTGAAATTTTCCATATTAAGTGTGCATGTCATATCTATAATTTAATTGTAAAAGATGGTCTTGACTTTTTTGAGGTTTATATTGAAAAAATTCGTCTTGCCGTAGGTTTCATTCAAGGAAATAATCGTAGAGCGAGAATTAAAGAATTTAAAGTTAAATGTCAAGAAAATGGACTTACACCGATTTTAATGCCTGAGGAAATTGATATTAGATGGAATTCTACGTATGAATTTTTAAAAACTTGTTATAAATATAGAATTCCTATTACACTAACTTTTAACCAACACTGTGGTTCTTTTGCTGATTCTGCTGATTGCATGTTACATAATTCTGATTGGGTTATAATTAATGATCTTGTTAAATTTTTAGAAAAATTTTATGTAGCTACGGTTGAATTTTCCGGTGCATACTATCCTACTGTTTGTAATATTTTGGCATATATAGCCGATATTTCTGGTTTGCTCCAACAATATAAAAATAAAGAAGGTTATAAAGAAGCTGTTGGCGCTATGTTTACGAAATTTTAAAAATATTTCTTCCCGATTCCCCCTATTTACATGATTGGTGCTATTTTAAATCCTTGCATGAAATTTAATCATATGTGTCACTTTAGTACGCTTATTTATACTAACTTAGAAATAAATACTAACCGTGAGTCTGAACAAGAGCAGCCTGATTTGTGGACGGCTACGGCTGATGCAAAAGATTATATAGACAAATTATATAATCACTATGCTGATTTATTTGATTCAGCCGTACCTACAAATATCAGTCCAACTGTCGCTCCTCATCCTCCCGAGGAGCCATCATCTTCTAAAAGGTCGGCACATAGTGGTTTTCCTGATTCGTTTTATGATTTATCTTGTTGGAACAGTGTGGATGACAGAGCTTACACATCAACTTATCGGGAGGAGCTGAAATATTATCTGCGGACGCCACCAGAGGATCGCAGACGACGGATCAACTCGCTGGATTGGTGGAGAAATAATGAATCACAATATCCTGTACTTTCAAGATTAGCCAGAGTTATCTTGAATGTTCCAATGTCAACCGTTGCATTAGAGAGCGCCTTCAGTCAGGGACGACAGCAGCTTGGAGACAACCGACACTCATTGGGAAGCAACGCAATGAATGTTTTAGTTTGCCTTAGAGACTGGATTAGAGCAGAAAGAAGAAACCAAGGAATGGAACCAGAGCCAAGCGACGACCTCAAACTTGAAGAAATAATGACTTCACGGGAGAACTCAACAGAATCAAGTCCAATGCATGGGTTTGCCCCCGTTGACTTCGACTATCCTATGCAAATTCCAATTAATATTAACATGCATGAGTTGGAAAAAATGATGCATAATTTATAGATTTTTCATTCATGTAAATTATAAATTTTGGATCATTTTGCAATCAATAAAATTCCACAAATTCATTCACTCCTTAGTTGTTGTTTTTTATTTTTTTTTTTATTTATCAATTTAAAGTTTTAATATCTTCTATAGAAGTGTATATTTAATGTATACATTATATATATCTTCTATAGAAGTGTATATTTAATGTATACATGTGTATATATCTTTTATAGAAGTGTATATTTAATGTATACACGTGTATATATCTTCTACAGAAGTGTATATTTAATGTATACATTATATATATCTTCTATAGAAGTGTATACTTAATGTATACATTTGTATATATCTTCTACAGAAGTGTATATTTAATGTATACACGTGTATATATCTTCTACAGAAGTGTATATTTAATGTATACATGTGTATATGTTTTATAAATTAGTATATAAGTATATCTATAAATATTGTAATGTATATATAATGTAGTATATTTTATAAGTAGTAGTGTATATACATTGAATGGTGCATAAACACGTGTATATATCTTCTATAGAAGTATATATTTAACGTATACATGTGTATATGTTTTATAAATTAGTATATAAGTATATCTATACATATTGTAATGTATATATAATGTAGTATATTTTATAAGTAGTAGTATATATACATTGAATGGTGCGTATACATGTGTATATATCTTCTATAGAAGTGTATATTTAACCTATACATGTGTATATGTTTTATAAATTAGTATATAAGTAGATCTATACATATTGTAATGTATATATAATGTAGTATATTTTATAAGTAGTAGTATATATACATTGAATAGTGTGTATACACGTGTATATATCTTCTATGGAAGTGTATATTTAACCTATACATGTGTATATGTTTTATAAATTAGTATATAAGTATATCTATACATATTGTAATGTATATATAATGTAGTATATTTTATAAGTAGTAGTATATATACATTGAATGGTGCGTATACATGTGTATATATCTTCTATGGAAGTGTATATTTAACCTATACATGTGTATATGTTTTATAAATTAGTATATAAGTATATCTATACATATTGTAATGTATATATAATGTAGTATATTTTATAGGTAGTAGTATATATACATTGAATGGTGCGTATACACGTGTATATATCTTCTATAGAAGTGTATATTTAATGTATACATTGTATATATCTTCTATAGAAGTGTATATTTAATGTATAGATTGTGTATATAGCGTATATATAGTGTATATTTGACCGGTTTTTATCCGGTTTTGACCGGTTTTGACCGGGTTTGACCGGGTTTTAGCGGGTTTGACCGGATTGGGTTAAGTGGGCCGGTTCCGGGTGGGTTTTATTTTTTTTACTGTGCGGCCCGGCCCGGCCCGGCCCGGTTAAGGCCAAAACCGGCCCGTAACCGGCCCGGAACCCGGTAAGAGAGAGGGGGCCGGTTCCGGGTTGACCCGGCCCGGCCCGTTAGACAGCCTTAAGTTAAATAACATAACCAAAATAAAGTCACGGTTAAACAAAGGAAAGGAAAAAAAGAGAAAGAGATAAACCTTTAATATTTTTTATCATTTCATTCGGTGGTGACATGCTTATTTCTTTTAATTTTTGATCAAAAATTTTTTAGTGAAAGAAAAACATGAGAAATTATTAAAAGAGGAGAATCCATTGTCTGTTGATTGGGATGTGTTTAGGTGACGTGAGGTGAGGGGGTACATTGGGATAGTTTGGTTGGTTTTGGTTTGTGATTAGGATTTTTGGCTTGTATAGGTGTAGGTTCTAGGATTGTGTAGTGGTTGTATACTAGGAACGTGAGGGAGTAATTATGTAGGCACTATAGTGAGAAGATTTGAGAGAATTTCAGGTTAATTAGGATTAGTTTAGGGTGTAAGGCGGTGGAGGGTTTGAGACGTGGGTAGGATTAGGATTAGTTGAAGTTAAGATTTATTTAAGATACTAGTTTAGGATACGCGCACTGTGCATGTACCTCATTTTAATGAATTTAATTTTATAAAATCACTTTGATACTATAAAATAAAATATGTCCCAACAATTGTTTTTTGCCATTATAGTAGATTTTTGTCTTCAAATTTAATATTATTTAAATGATATAGCTTGTACTTTGAAAAGAATATTAAAAATAATGGCGATATCTGTTTAATGAAAATTGAAACAAATGCAAATAATTAAATTTTAAAAATAAATTCAGATAGAGTTAGAATGACTAACCAATTTATTGTGATGGAATTTAACATTCAAGAAATCTAATCAAAATTGTAAATAAGTCGATATAAACAAAAATCACATTAAAATTCTTAATCAACAATTATATATCGAGAATACATGATAATTTGTTATTTTAAACTTCAAAAACACACTAAAATTACAAAAAAAAACTTTTCATTAGCAAATTTCTATAAAAATACATGATAATTTATTTTTATAAACATAAAAAATATACTAAAATCTTAGAAAACTTACCTCAAATCACGAGTTAATTTATCTCTTCAATCATGATTAGTCTCAATATTAAAAAAACCTTCTTAATTAATAATTATCCATCAATAATATAAGAAAGTTTATTATTGTAAACTTCAAAAACGTGTTAAAATCTTAGAAAACCCATCTCAAATCACAAAAGAAATCATTGCTCTAATCATAGACACATCAAGATTGTAAATATTAAAAACACACTAAAACCTTAGAAAACTTACTTCAAATTACAAATAAACTTTTCTCTACAATCATAAGATATCTCAAATTTCACAAAAAAAAAAAAAAAAGTTTCTCAATTAGCAATTTGTTATCAAGAATACGTGATGATTTGTTTATGTAAATTTCAAAAATATACTAATACTAAAATTCTTTAAAAATCTTAACGCAAATCACAAGTAAATTTATCGTCTTCATAGATACTATCAAGATTTCAATTAGTAAGAAAATTTTATATAATAATCTAACAAAGAGAGACAACTATCATTAATTAATTAGTTAAAGGAATCCTTATTTTACAGTGATTCAAACCTAAACAATCTAAAATTAATAGATGTCTAGGTTTTATAAAAAGGAGATCTTTCGAAAATAGCTACATTTTACTGGAAAACTCACCTTTTATATCTATATTTTACATAATTACCATTTATAGCCGTTGTATTCAATTTGCGCCCTCTGTATTCGATTTTATCAATAGTATGTATTCATATAAAATATAAATACAGTATCATTTAGTTTCTGTATTCGATTTACAGCCAATGTATTTACTTTTACTTAGTGGTCTGTATTCATAAAAACGTAAATACACTATATATTTAGTCTTCCCAAAAACACTATCATTTTTTTCTTTTTATTTTTTTGTTTTTCGTATTTTCCTCATTTTTTCTTCGTCTTTTTTCTAATTTTTTCTATTTTTATTTTTTTTGTTTTTTTATATATTTTTTTCTCTCTTCTATCTCTCTTTCTTTTTTTTTTTAGTTTTCTTTTTCGTACTTATTTTCTTTATTATTTTTTTGTTCTATTTTATATTTTTTGTATTTTAAAAAAATATAACTACTCGAGGACAAGTCATTGATGATAACGTAAATATCATAATTGTTTATCTATTTGTAGTCACACCGTCATTTATATTTTTGTATTCATTGATACAACTATATTTGTATTTGTGTTTTAAAGTTCGCGCTTATATTTGTATTTTGTAGTTCGCATTTATATTTGTATTTTATAGTACGCACTTGTATTTGTATTTGTTAGTTCGAACCATCATTTATATTTTATATAATTCGCACTTGTATTTTAAAGAACTGTTTTGTATTTGTATTTTATAATTGACTGTATATTATATTGGATTATATTTGTATTATGATTTTATTGTGTTTGTATATTTAGATTATATTTGTATTTATATTCTATTTTCGTCGATGTCTTTTTATTTTTAAAGAATTATTTTGTATTTGTATTTGTAAGTTGATTGCCTATTGTATTTAGCCGTGATTATGTACAATTTATCATTTGTATTTGTATACAAAAAGTAAATGCATTAATTATATTTTCTTGATTCTAAAATATATAAATATGCAGTTTATAATTTGATACAAATATACCGTTTTGTATTTGTATATCAAAATTATTATTCGTATTTGTAAATAAATAAATATCCCTTGATACAAATACAATTACAAACAAATGAAACCAATGATTTTGAAAATACAAATACATATTGTATTTTTATAAAAATTTGAATTGTATTTATTTATATCAATAAATACAACTCGTATAGATAAATACAAACAAATATTCATAAAAAGAAAATCAATAGTTCCTTTTCAATAATTAAAAAATATAAATGATAGTTCACACTTGTATCTACATGTTATAGTTCGCATTTGTATTTGTATTTTATAGTTTTCACTTGTATTTATATGTTATAATTCGTCTTTATATTTATATTTTATAATTCGCACTTATTTTTATGTTTGCTAGTTCGCACAAATGAAAATAAGGAGAAAAAGAAAAAGAAAAATGAAAAAAAAGGAGAAAAAATATGAGAAAAATGAGAAAAATACAAAAAAAGGAGAGTAATAGAAAATAGAGAAAAAAACAAAAGAAAAAAAATAGAAGGAGAAAAAAATAAAAAGGAAAAGAATAAAAAGAAAAAAAAAAGACAAAATAAAAAAAAGACAACAAAAAATAAAAAACTGAAAAAAGAAAGAAGAAAGAGAAAACTAAAAAAAAAAGGAAAAGAAAATAAAGAAAAAAACTGAAAAAAGAAAAAAAGAATAATAGAAAATAGAGAAAAAAGCAAAAAAATAAAAAAAAGAGAGAAAAAAATAAAAAAAATACAAAAAAAAACAAAAAAGAAAACAAAAAATTGAAAAAAAGAAAAGAAAGAGAAAACAAAAAAAAAGGAAAAGAAAAAAAAAAAGAAGGAAAAAACTTTGAAAAGGGAAAACAAAGTAATAGAAAATAGAGTGAAAAAAAATACATGAGAGGCTATGAATTGTAATTATGAAAAATTAATTGGCAAGAAGATGCTATGAATTATAATTAATTAAAATTACGCTAAATAAAATAATTAGGAGTCAATATTGGCCAAGTTATGTAATTATTCCTTATAAAAAACATGACTTTTAAATTTTAAGGAAACTTTTCCTTAAAAAGAAAGAACTTTTTTAAGCAAAAAAAAAAAATTACTTTAGGACAGCTATGGTTTTATTTTGGGATAGACAAGAATTTTTTTTCCTCAAAAATCTTAACAAACGTGTTTTCTAGTTTTTTTCCTTCAAAAATTAAAAATAAGGTGTTTTCTTTTTTTGAAACTTTAGGGTAGTTGTTGCTTTTTTTGTTTTATAAGGAAAAGTTTTCAAAAGATATTTTTTTTACGTATAGGACTTCTTAATTTTAAATATTATAATATAACAATATAATAATTGAAGAAAAACTGTAAAAAGACTATTTTATCTAAAACATAAATTTTTAATGAAGGGAAAAAAGTTCAAATCGCATTTCTAAGTGTCTTCAAACTTTTAATATATTATAGATAATTTTTAATTGATTTAAAATTTCTAAATTTTAGGTATATAATTTAAATAAGGAAAGGTTTAAGAACTAAATTTTAATGAATTTTTAAGTTTTAAATTTTTTAAAAAATAGTAAAAAGATATTTTTGTATATTGCAGAGTTTTTTAATGAAGGACAAAAATTTCAAATCACTTTTCTAAGGATCCTCGCACTTTTAAAATATTATAGATTATAGATATAAATTATAGATATATATAGATTATAGATTATAGATTATAGATTATAGATTATAGATATAGATATAGATTTAATCCCTCCCTATATAGCCTCTAAATATATATTTTTTATTTTCATTATAAAAAATTAGTACTTTTTTCAATTCAATTGTTTTGACATTAGCATCAAATTTTTTCTATTTTAGTACTTTCTAATTTATTAAGTTACTAATCATCTTCTATAGTTCAAGTTGATAAATTGGAAGTCCAATCAGAAATAGGCCGGTACTTTTTTCAATTCAATTGTTTTAACATTAGAATCAATTTTTTTCTATTTTAGTTCTTTCCAATTTATTATGTTACTAATCATCTTCTATAGTTTAAGTTGATAAATTGGAAGTTCAATCAGAAATAGGCCGAAATACTGGCTTTTCTAATATATGATGAGAAAAAAAATTGCTTAAAAAATTCTCATTGTAAAATTGGTTCAAAAAAAGTCATTTGGCTTGACTTTACCTACAAGCATGGCATATCGAAATATTTCTTCCAATAACGATAATTTCCTTACAACTGTTGTCTGCTACAGTTTTCTGTATTTTAAAAAAGGTAAAGTAATTGGCTTTGTAAGTTTACTTACGAATAAATTGTTTGGTTTGGATAGTTTCCTAATTAGTACTAGTATAATCTGTTTTTATTTGGGGTTGGTGAAATCTGCTTCACTATTCTAGCAGCCAAGGCATTGTGATGTTTTAAACAACATCTCAGCCAGATAATTCTTCATTTAACCACTATCAACATAAGTGCCATACTAATATCATACATCTTGGCTTTTTCTATTGATTCTTTGTGGCTTAATTAGTTAGTACAATTAGCTAGATAGAGATGTGGGTATGTAATATATACCCAAAAGTTTAATTAAAATATCTAATTCTTAATTAGAGATAATACATCGAAACATTCCTGAATTTGTGGCCAAAATTTACTTTAGACCCTAAACCAATCGGGCAATTATTTACCCCTTAACAACTTTAAAGTGAATTAATTTCCCCCTCTATGACTGATGTGGCAAAAAAAAAAAACGAGTGAATTTTTTTTTTTTAATCAAAAGGGCCTACTTTATTATTATTATTATTATTATTATTATTATTATTATTATTATTATTATTATTATTATTATTATTATTATTATTATTATTATTATTATTATTATAAAGTAACCATCTTCTTCATCTTTTCCAAATCCCCTCCCCTGTTTCCATCACCCCCACCCCACCCCACAACACCGTTTCTTTCTCTATTTTTTTCGTAACCCGCCACCCCCACCCACCCCATTTCTTCTTATGAGGCGAAGCCATGAGAAATTTCGTAAAAGGTGAAATTGAATGTTTTGAGAAGTTTTTTGAACTGGAATTTTTTTATTTTTGAGTTAAAAATTTATGGAATTTATGGTACTTGATAGAAAATTTGTGTCAAAATTATCTCAAAGTTGACAACTTTGTTGTTTTAGTAATTCTATTTTGCCTTTTGACAAGGGTGGTTGAACCCAAAATTCGATTATGAAAAATGGAGCAGAAGGCTGGTTGAATCCAAAATTCTGGAATTCTATCTTGATTAAAACATACAGAATTTATAAATTCTTACTAATGTTGACTGTTAAAAATGTTGAGGGAGTTAGAATGAAAGGTTGAAATAATATTTTAGTGGAGGAAAAACATTAAATTGATGTCTTTATGGTTGTTCTCTTGATGGTGTTAATGAAAAAAAAAATGAAGAGGAAGGCTTTTTTGTGACAGGGGATGGGGTTCGAAGGGAAGAAAGAGAGGGGGCGGGGAGTGGAGGTGGGGGGAATGGTCTGAAAAGAAGAAAAAAATGGTTGTGGGGGGTTGAAGAGCGGGGCGGGGGCGGCGGGGGGATCTAACTGAAGAAGAAGGAGGGGGGTGAAGAAGAATGGGAATTTTTTTTTACTATATATATATATATATATGTGTGTGGCATCATTTTTAAAATAAATATTTACGTGGCAGTGACGTGGACGCGTGCGTAGTGCACCTCCCTTTATGAGAGTGGTAATATATTTTAAGGGAGGTATTTGATTCACTTAAAAGTTGGTAAGAGGGTATGTAATTTCCCGACTAGTTAAGGGTCTAAAGTAAGTTTTGACTACAAGTTCAGGGATATTTTGATGTATTATCTCTTCTTAATTAACACATAAATCTCACTATCTCAAGTCTACAGAAATAGATTTTGACTCAGAAATAAATAGCTAAAATTCCTTGATGTTCTTTTGTACCAGCGAAATATGGGTGACGAGGGAGAGGGAAGAAGTATGAAAAAATAATGCATAAAAATAAATGGGTGATATTGGGATATTAAAAAAAGAGTTTTTATAATATATTAGCACCATCACTCCTTCAAAAAAGATTTTACAACTCCTGCAAACCAACATAGGATTCTCAGGAAATACATTTCCATCATGTTAACGTGGCTAGCCCAGTCACTAGTTAAATTTAAAGAGGGCAAAATTCAGAAATAGCATATTTATCCCCTTAATTATGAGTTTCATAACAACAGTTTCATAATTACATAATATAGCAAGTTGTATTTTGTATTTTTGCAAACTGTTGCTACAAAAATATAAATACATATGATTTTCACTGCCCTTATGATCAATATGTATTTTGTATTTTTGCAAACTGTTGCTACAAAAATATAAATACATATGCTACAAAATGTAATTTGATAAAAGTGTTGTTATTTTTTGTAATTTAATATTTAAATATGCTACTTTATGTATTTTTTTCATTTATATATATAAGAGTACTAGTTTGGAATACGCCCGTGCAAGGCACGACTTTTCTATATTAAATCAAATATAATAAGGTAAATAACATAAATCTCACTAGTTTGCTTTTAAATTACCTTCTCTCCCGATTTTCTTATTTAATTTTTCTCTCTCACGAATTTTAATTATTCATATATTTTAAGAAATACAAGGTAAGGTTGCGTATGATACACCCTTGTGGTGGGGCCTTCCCCGAAAACCGCGCATAGCGGTAGCTTTAATGCACCGGGATGCCCTTTATAACTGGACGTCGGTATACATTACTACTTATGTATCTGAACTAACTGATTTAACTATAATTAAGAAAATAAAATGTCTGTTTTAAATACATAACGCAATTTACGTTATATTTATGAAATTGTGATTAATGGATCCCTTAAAATCAGTAACAACTTTTCAATTTTAAAATTTGAAACACCAAATCAATTTCAACGATCAAAATTAGAGATTGAGGAATCTCGGGTTGATTTCAACAAGTGCATCTAAATTGCATTTCTTGTAATAATATACATTGCAAAATCAATATTAGTGTAATATGCAACAACACTCAAACAAATTTTTTCAAAACTTGAAAACATAAAACAATGCTTAATATTTATGTCTAATATTCTTTCATATACATAACAATGTTATATATATGGGCTGAAATAAACATAGCTCAGCTTGTCTAATAGAGCCATATACGTTACTGTGTTATGTATAACATTGTAAATACATAACATATAAATAACTCTGTAATATATATATTCTGAAAATACAACAATCCAACAGTGTCTATTTGAACATATATACATAACATAATTATGTACATAAGTTGATATACATAACTGTGCTATGTATAACACTGTTAATGCATAACTGTAATATCCCGAAAAATCCAAACCAATATTAGCGCCATGTTTCAAGCTCATGCATAGTACATCATGGTTTTTTAATAGTTTTATGAGAAAGTTAGATGTATATTAAATTTTCAAATAACTCCCATCTATCAGACGAATCAAACATTCCTTACCGATTGAATTCTTGGGGAGGATATTGCTATAGTCAAATTCAAATGATCATATCTCTCGTTATAGTATGAATTATTGAGCTCATGACCTACTAACAGATAGATAATTGAATTATATTTCCAACGATACTAATTTTACCCAAATCTAATGTCATAGCAAAAAGTTATATCCATTTTACTCCGGCATGTCCGCCTAGCAAATGAGTAACGATATGAGTTGAAGACTTATCACAAGTCTGACGGATGATCAACCCATGTCATCAGGCTCAGATAGAAACCCAAAAATTCCAGCTCCCAGGTGATGACCTGGGCTGACGAGCTATCACAGATCTGATGGCTTATCAGCCTTAGTCGTCAGCTGATAATTTCAGCAACTAGGAAGTGATTTTGTAGGGGTATTTTGGTCTTTTTTCCTCACTCTAAACACGGTATTAAAGCCCTGAGAAGGATATTATCCCATTATTTTCTCATTCTCCTCAAGAACAAGAACATTCTCTCCCAAAGGGGTTAAACCCTAGTCAAGAAAAATCAAGAACAAGCCTAAGAATTTCTTCAAGAACCTTCAAGAAACATTAGATCTCTTTCAAGATCAAGTTTTAAGGTATGCGTAGTGTTCATCCATGGAGCTCAAGAATCAAGTTTTAAATAATAAATTGTGAATTATCTTGTTGTGGAATGATTATGTTCGTGTTGATGGTTGTTATTTGGGTTTCAAGATGTTATATTAATGTATTTCATTAAGTATATGAGCATGTTAAATTGAAATCCATGAGTTTGGGTGACTTGAGATTGTTAAATTGATAAGTATACCTATGCTCAAAGTTATGCATGTAAGGTATTTGATAAAATGCCTAGAATGATAAAATCCATGTTTTCATGACTCAATAGTACCTAAAGGACAAGTCCATGCTACCCTTTATGATTCAACATGAATTTCATGCTATTGTTGTGTCGTTGTTGCTATGATGTGAAATGTTCATGATATTGGAGTTATGCAAGTATGTACATGTTGTATGCATTCCCTACCATGTATAAGACGTTGAGGACTATGTGTAGTATGGAATCCCTTACTTATGGTATTTTGAATTATGAATATTGGTCATGTGTTCAAGAAGAACAAAGTCATGTTTTGTCAGTTTCCTTCCATCGAGTCCTGGGGGTACTTGTACTCGACAATTTAGTTATGTGCCTAGAGCCATATTATGTTTCACGAAACTCTCAGTCAAGCCATGATCTAGAGAACTCAGTCAACCATGTGACTCAGGAAATCTCAAAAATCTCAGTAGTTCAGTAATCTTAGTGATTTCAGTATTCTAAGTAAAATCTTAGTAACTACAGTACTCTCAGTCAGTCCTCAGACATTAGTACATTTTGTCAGTTAACGAAACTCAGTAAACTCAGTTTAGCTCTGCTAAACAATACCATTAGTATCAGTTCAACTAATTAGTTCAGTTTAGCTAATCAGTTTAGTTCAGTTAATTAATTCAGCTCAATTAATCAGTTTAGTGTCTTTCAGATGGAAGTAGGATTTAGCACCGAGCGAGTTTAGGGATAGGGACTCACCCGCTAGATAGGACTGAGATCCCTAGAAGCAATCCCGAAGTTCCAGAACTACATAGCCAGTGTAGGTATGAGATGTCACCCGTTAGATAGGACTGACATACTTAGGAATCACCCGTTAGTACATTTAAATGTATAGGACTGATCCCAGGGGTCACCCGCCAGATTAGGACTGACTTCACAACAGTTGTCTTTACCAGTGGCGCGGTACTGACACCCTTCCAACTGGGATTACAGGTTGGACCCCAGACTAGCTAGAAAGGGGCATATCGGTTAGATGAATACTTCCCACAGTTTCAGTTACAGATTCAGGACTGTTAGATACAGTCAACTCTGCTCAGTAGTACAGATTCAGAAATATCAAATACAGTCAACTTATCTCAGTAGTACAGATTTAGGACTGTCAGATACAATCAACTCAGCTCAGTAGTACAGATTCAGGACAGTCAGATACAGTCAACTCAGCTCAGTAGTACAGATTCAGGACTGTGAGAAACAGTCAACTCAGCTCAGTAGTACAGATTCAAGACTGTCAAATACAGTCAACTCAGCTCAGTAGTACAGATTTAGTACTGTCAGATACAATCAATCCTTATCATTATCAGTAGACCTCGGGATCATCCATTAGATAGGACTGATCTCAACTATGGTCAATTAGTATCAGTAACATCAAATTCAGAGATCACCCGCTAGGTAGGACTAATCTCAGACTAAGTCAAGTTATCTTTATTATCAGTATACTTAGACATCACCCGCTAGATAGGACTGATCTCAGATTCAGTTACTCCATATAGAATGGAACTCAGTTAGTTTTATCAGAATCTAGACTGTCAGATACAGTTGCTCAGTAATAGTATCAGTTATCATAACTCAATTATCATGTTTTCACGAACTCAGTCATTCAGTATCTCAGTATTAGTAAACTTTGTTGTTAAAATTCAGACTCAGTAGTCAGTATCACCACGAGTTCAGTTACAGTTACTTATGCATGTATGTATTCTCACGTTCATATAAGTCAGCATTATTCATACATATAAATCCCTTTGAATTTATCCTACCTCACTTGTATACTCAGTATATTCAGTCGTACTAACGCATTTGCACTATGGTGTTTTACTTTACGCCATAGGTTCAGAAGCACGAGGTCCAGACCGTCAATAGCATTTCAGATTCCAACAGCAGTAGATTAGCAGTGAGTCCTCATCATGTGAGGATGATGTGATTTTCTATTATTATTTACTATTTTAGTTCAGTATTAGTAGATGGAGTTAGTTGGAGACATGTTCCTTCAACTCCTTATTCAGTTCAGTTAGAGGCTTTCAGACTAGATGTCAGATTAGATATTCAAACTTCATTATTTTTAGTATGTATGTTTCATTTTGTTATTATGATGCCATATTTTTCAAACGTTGATTTTTTAGATTATGTTCAGTATTGAACCTTATGGCCTTTCAGTTCATATTTCCACATTTATATACATATATTATGTAGTATACAGGTACAGATATCAGTCATGGGTTAGCTTGTGGTCCTTCGGGTTCATGAGCACCGTGTAACGTTCCAATTCTAAAAAATTGAGGCATTACAATGACATATACATCTCTATAATGTATATGTGTGCTGAAATAAATAATCCATATGTGTTTGTTTCACCACATACACACAAAAAATTTAAAGTATATGGGCTCATATACATAATAATATTATTTATATGGGATGAAGTAAAGTAAATCTCGAACGATTATCTCCAAACATATACATAGCTACAATATGTATCATGGTTAAAATAATAATATTGATGCTTTGTAGTTATATATGTTTTGTATATATATATATATATATATATATATATATATATATATATATATATATATATATATACAAAAATTAAGCAAAATAAACAGAATCAGATACCAAACACTCCACCTTGGGAAGGCAGGATCTTGATTCTTTTTTCTTTCTTAAAGATTCACCAACGACCTTTTTTGAACTTCTACCATGAACTTTCCTCAACTTCTTCATCTTAAAGGGGTCGTCGCAGTGTTTTCTTCAAGATAGATTTTTTTAAAATCTTATCTTTATCAAAATTGATGATTGATACAACGAAGAAGGACGGGAAAAAGACGAAATTGATAAAAGTATAGGGTGTAAAGAATGAAGATCTTTAGTAATATTAGAAACTCTAGTTATCTTTCAAGGATTTTGGTCTACACGTATAAAAATTGGTGTTAATAATCTTGTGTTTTCTAGTATAATTGGAAGGAAAGGACTACCCTACTGCAAACGAATGGTAAGAGGAAAGAGAAAGTAGGTCATAGAGATATATTAGAAAATAAATACCAATTCAAAATGATATATTAGGTGGTTTGTTACTTAATAACCCTCTCTCTGAAATTTCTTGATTGTAGGCACTTTGTAAGACAAAAAAGTTATAAATGGGGAGGTAGAGTTATGTGTATGAATTATAGAGAGAAAAATAGTAAAAATAAGATATTTGTAATTAGTTTTGAGATTTAGGACATCACGTAATAATATAAAGTTGTAGTTTTAAGTAATTTTCCTATCAAATAATGAAATATATTTTTTAAAAAGTAAGATGTTAATTCCATTGTTAGTAATATGTGTAGATGAAAATAATATTTTTTCCGTTCTAATTTATGTGATACCTTTCAAATTTATGATTTAATCATGTTTTTATTTCATTATAATTTTTATATATTTTTTAAATATTTTAAATTATCAATTATTGTGACTTATCATATTTTTATATTGTCAATTATGTAGATGTTATTTCAAAATTTAATATCTAAATTTTAAATGAAAATTAAATTATTTGACTTTCGAAATTCAAATTACCTTCAAATTAAAATTAAATTATTTGACTCTCAAAATTTAGTTGTATCACATAAATTTACACAAAGAAACTAATATAAAATAGTAAAGAGTGAAATTGAGAAATAAGGGCTGCACGTGTACGACAATATGGGGTTGCAGGTGCAGGTAGAAGCTCATGAAATGACAAAAATACCCCTTAATTAGCAAATAAATTTCGAGAATGCACACACGTTGACCATTTGTGTGTGCGCGCTTCTCCCCCTTCTCTCTTATTACTAAGTAATAAAATACTCTCTCCATTCTAAATTTTTCAATTTGATTTTTTATTTACTTGTCTTTTTTCATTAATCAATAAGACATAAAAAACTTTTACCATGTTTTTCTCTTTGCATTAATTATTTTTTTTTTAAATTAAAATGTAAACATCATTTATTAAAGATATTATGATAAACTAGTCATGTTATTAATTATTTTTCTTAATCAATGTATCATCTCAATTTAGAACGAGTAATTTGGGACGAAGAGAGTAAAATATAACAAAACATAAAGTAGATTTTATTTTTTCTATTTTTTCTGATTGTTTAATCTTTTTTTCGTTCTTTTGAATAATTGTAATGATCCATTATAATTAGATAACTAATTTAATACGCATTAACTATATCCATCGTATACAAGCTAAATATTTTTATATACTTACAACAAAAAACTTTGTATGCAAGGTAAATGTTTTAATGTACTTGCAACATCCATTATAAGGTAAAGCTTAACAAAATAAATTATTGGACCAAAACACTTAAAAACTTAAAAATTATTTGTGGTTGATCACGAACATCAGACCAACATTTGTGGTTGAACAAGTTTCCCACTACCCCTCAGATTAAGAAAATCAATATTTTTTTGAAACTGCAATAGACTATTAAACAATTCCTTCTAGAGCAAATATAGGAGTTTGACTATGTCCCAATCTCGTAAAAAAACAGTCAAGAACATGCGCTAGCAAACCAACAATTAAGTAAAAATTGCTTCAATTTTAAGAGAAGTTACATTAAACAACTACGGCTAAGCTTAGACCCGATCTACCATCTCTGTCCTGCCCTGTTTAATTTCCGAAGATAGAAGTTTTTTAACCAGTCTCACCCCATTTAGCCTTTGACCTGCCTCGATTGTCATCCCTAACTACAAAGCACCAAAGAACTGGTTAAGGGAATTTATAAATTTATTATATATCAGGAGAAACAAAATTCTAGAAAAAGGAAGAGGGAGAATTGCAAATATTGGATTTACCTCTATGATATTGACATAGAAAGTATATAAAATCAATTAATTTAGAAGAAAGGGCAACTACAAGAAGTCAATTGAATTCCAATTTTCTGATTACTGTTGTCAACGTCAGTGTTTTCCTGAAACTACACGCTGCAAAAGAATACAAAATGTTACGTATCGTCGCAAAAGCAAATTTTACACCAATCAAATTTTAATCCTTTTATCTCATTAATATATGCTTTACAATCCTGGTCCTGGCTTCTTTTTTATCTTCAAATTTAAAATTTTAGCTTTTGGACCCACAAGTCAACCCTAGCAGAGCTACAGGCGCACAATTTGACGTCATTAGTAACGGCCTAACTCATTGCCGTTACATTGTTTTTTCGTGTGCCGTAAATATGGTAGGAGTCTCCAATGATTGTCCCACTCCGTCTTCATTCGAGTAGTAAATTAGTTTGACTAGTAGAGAAAATAAGAAAACCTTTTTGAATTAAGCGTTTGGCCTCAGATTTAATTTAATTTTTTTTTTATTTAAAATTTATGAAGTTGAAGTTAAAAGATGAGTAAATATTTTGCATAAAGAGGAGAGAGTACTTAACATGTTAAAAACATTAATCAAAATATAATTCAACTTCATGTCCGACCCAAAAATTTTATAATCATACAATGTTTAAAATAAAGTGAAGAATTACTCCGGGACAACATAAATAGTTCTCATGGTCACACGGCTATAATATTATTTTAAAAAAGAAAGATATGAGTAACGTACCAATATCCTCTTTGAACCTTGTTATTAAACAAACTGAGTAATATGTTGAAATTAGAGTCACCAAATATAGAAAGCACGAAAACAAAAAGAGAGATTCTTTTTAAAATAAATTAAAAAGAAAAATAAGATACGTGAATTGATGCTTTTTGTCGCTGATAAAAAATGAACCTAATCTTCTACATCCTTACTCCGTCGACAAAAACCAAATGATGAGCGGTGAATTTGATAATTAAACTCGATTGATGCGAATATTTTGCCTATTTATAGTTTCGGGATTTGGAAACTAGTAAGATTCATCATTTTTAAACCCAATGACGTAAAGACGCTAGACGGGTAAAGCCCCTAAATCATAAGATAACGCCTCTCCAGATCATACTAGTGCGCAATGAACCCATGCGAAAGGTTTAGTTATGTGAGAGATTCCGATGATACTGAACTATACATACATATCCTCCAATTAAAATTCTAAATTGTCTAAATAACAATGGTTTCAAAGGCTGATTCGAATTTTGGAACATGGGCGGAATGATTGTATTTGCAACAGTAGACTGGAGCTCCATAACTTCTGCCTAACGAACATGGGAAAGAAGCAATGAGAGATCTCACCTATTTGACTGATGATCCAACAAACCATAATGGTATGTTGTTACCAGCAACCAGTTCTGCAGGAACAACAGTTAACGTGCTAATATAATAGCAGGAAAGTTTGGACGAATGACATTTTATATTTCAAGGGAATTCTGGTACTTAAACTTTAGGTTCTCATCTTTTTAAGGTAACAAAGTACTCATATTACCATTTGTCCACATCTTTTTGCTGTTTGGCTTTACGCTGAGATGAAGTTAAAATTAGTATGTGTCGACTCCATTTTGCCTATCCCAAACTTATTTTACATGGGTTACTGAAGCAAAGCTACGTTGTAGTCATCCTCGCCCATGGAAAAGCCAAACATCCTACAAAGGGACCTGAATCTGGAGAACAGAAAATTACTTGAGAATCTGCCTAGTTTCTCTAGCCTATCCCGCTTTAATAATGATTTCATTTGCCGCACTCCCATCACATTGTCGAAGTGGTGCATCAACAATAGTTTTTGAATACAGTGTGGTTTTCTTTTGGGGAAGTAAGCACAAAAGCTACTAATTTGAGAGACCATTAAGCGATTCGAATCTGATCCGTTATCGACTTGGAAGATAACATTTTTATGTCCCTTGGCAGGTTTCAAACTAACTGCAGAGCCAATCAGCTTTATCAATTTATTCATGGAGTCGTACAAAATGCATCCCATTTAGTTTATAGCAATGTTTTAAGGTAGGTAAACAGAACTTTAACTTGCTGTTGTCTAGATAGAGAGATTCCTATTTACTGAACATGTATATCTGTATTTGGATAGTTCTCTTGCGTAGAGTTTTGGACATTTGTAATGAGTTTGTATCTCATATATCTTAGTATATTCCTAAAATATATATTGAAGAGCAAGCATATTTAATAATGCAGGAATATATGCTCTAGGATTCAGTAGATTTATAGTTCCACAACATCAATTTACAACTCAAGTTAGCAATGGTAAGCATTTGTTATTTGAATTATACTCACAGCAAATATAAATAAACTACAGTCAAAATACTGAAGCACATCCAAAGAAAGCAAGCTACTATATCATATGAGTATAAACCAGCAATCCTAACTAAAGCATATGAAAAAAATGATACCAAAGTAAAAGTAGAAACAAATATATGGTGAAGAAGTATTTGAATATGAGAATTGGGATAATCACACAGGCAAAAACAAAGAATGCTCACACTAAACCAATAAGACTGGCAGCATGTAACACAAAACACTATGTTAGTTTGGAGTGCATAAAGGCGAAGCTCTAAAAATGATATTCTTTTAAAAGTGGCAAACACAATCAATGGATACTCGTTTTGCTTTTCAGTCCAACAGTCAATAGATAAAAATGTTCATGTTGAGAAAAAGAGACTGGCTCACAAAAAGAAGTATGTAGCAGGAATGGAGTGGATCAATACTGAGGTTCACCTGATCTACAGAGCATGAAGGCTTAGAGATACAGAAAGTCCAGAATACAACTGCTGCTACACCACTAAACCTCACAACCTAAAACTTCTGGTGCAAACCATACATGGTAGCTACATGGACCCCCATCAATTTTCACCACTGAAAAACCAATTGAATATGGAGTCTTGTTGTAATGTCAATAAATCATTTTGACTAATTACTCCTATTAATATATAGCTATATGGACAAAGAAAGTTGACTCCCGGACAATTTCTCACAAGACTACAGAAAAAATGTCCAATAATAACCACTTTCACAAGCAAATTTTTCACAATATTTCTGCAACCACTAAAGCTTTTATTGCAAAACTTCTCATTGATGGCAAACTTTACACCCAAACCATCATCAAGAGTCTATTTACACTTATCATCTCCAGGCCTACAGATACTGAAGATCTACACTTCCAAAAAGAATTACTAGCTAGAATGTTGGTCCTCTCTCTTCTTCTTGGATGGATAGTAGCAGTTTTTTTTTTCAGAAAAAAAAAGTGGATAAAAGAGATGGATTTGACAACGAAACCACATAACTAGTTAGAAAGAAGGGAGAGCACATTAAGCACAAAAATAGCTCGAAAGGGAAAATCTTAAAAACCAATCCATAAGTAGAGTTGAACAGTTACCTAGCTCAAGGAGATCCTCTCAATGATTGTCTGACCCTTGCCCATTTTGACTACTTGGCTTCTGGTTGTGTATCTTAGAGAGGAGATTAGCTGCGAATAACAGTGTTGCCTGGTAGCGTTCATTCTTTTCAGCCTCTGATTCTGATCCCTCCTGTGCTGACCCACCATAAAGCGCAGATTGCAACTGCTGCATTTGAGTTGCAAGCCCCGTCCCAGAGGCAACAGGCATGCCCTCCTGTGACTGGGAAACATTAGCACCATGAGTCTGGTTAGGCAATGATGCAGGATTTGTTTGTTGTTGAGGAACATATGAACCATAATGTCCTAAGACATCTGTGCCATGAGCTATCCCAGAACCACTTGCAACATCTTGATGGCTTCCAAGCTGAAGATGCGGATCAACATGGGGTTGGGCTGAGAGCTGTGCACCTTGAGAAATGATGGTCGAGGTCAACGCCTGAGGAGGACCGCTTTGTGCTTGCAGGTTGAGGTTATGCTCTTGCATTTGGCTAAAACTAGTGGCCCCTTGAGAAAAATGGTTAGACACATTCAAGGCTTGTGGATGAGCTTGGAGCTGTGATAAAACCTGTGTTTGGCTGTTAAATTGGCTGCCAAACTGAGCCATCTGATCGGCAGCTTGACCAGGCTGTTGTTCATATCTCCAAGACTGTTGCTGCACTTTACCAGGTGCAACAGCGACATCCAATGCAGGCATGCCAGCAGAAGCTCCTGCAGGCATGGTTGTTCCTTCCACAGTTGGTAACTGGTTAGCTGGTAGCATCTTTGCCAGGGTTGCAATAAGTTCAGGTGATAAAGAAACACCTGCTTGGGTGGGTATGGCAGTATTGCTTTGGTGTACAGGATTTGAGGGGTATGCTGCCGTATTACTTGGCTGCACAGTATTTGTGGGGTATGCAGCAGTTAGAGAAACATATTCTTTTGAAGGCAGCTTCACACCTTCTCGGGGAACTTGATTATAGTCCATCTGTGAAATCCTTCCCACGGATGGCATTGCATCATACACAGCCTGAGAGGATGTTATCCGTGATGCATCAACATACTGACGTTGATTGGAATCTGGTGGCAAGGATGTATCACTAGGTATATGATGTGCTAACTTTAAAACCACCCCATAAAGACGTTTTGGACCAACAACCTTCAGAACCTTTGTAAGGAAGTCAGAAGGTGGCACCAAGAACAAGGTGGTTCCATCAGCAAATTTTGCAACCCCAGCACGATCTTTGGAACCCAGGTACCTCAGGAACTCTGTATATGAAGCAAAATCCTTTTCACTATCAGGCAAGAAGTAAACAATTTGGAACCCGACAGCATCTGCATAGTGTTTAGTTAACATGTCCAATCCTGTTCTGGCTGAACAATTGATTACGTCAGGGCTGCAGAAAGGAATATGTCAGCAATTGACTGTAGCTTATTATTTATATTTGTGGCAGCATTTGAGTTGCACATTAATTGAAAGTAATAAAGAAAAAAACAATAAGAGTAATATACATTAGTTCCAAATTAGCTGAACCAAGACCCATAAATCTAAAATTTAAGAACGCAAATAATGGAACTTCAAGTAGCCAAAGAAAGATCAAACATATGCCTGTGCTAACACCTTTTCTTGACAAAATTTAGAAATGCATTTCATAATAAATTTTGTGAAGAATTCCCAACCCCGACCCACCACCCGGGCCCCAGAAGGTTAGAAAAATTGTAGAGACCACCAGTTGAAAAAAAGAAAAGAACTGGAAAGATGATAACTGACTGACATCAACAAGCTGAGAAATCTGTTAAATTATAGAGGCAATTGAAAAAACTGATATCTCCTTCAAGAAGCAGCAGCAAGGGAAATACAAACTATACTTACATCGCACATTCTATAGTTTCCCCAATAGGGACACAGCGCGCGTGGCACACAGATGTTCCACCCTTGGCGATAACGCCACGCCATATATAGTCATTGCCAGCTTGGAGCTGCTGTCCAGGAGAAATTCTTATATCCAGAGGACTAACACTGTTATTTGCTTGACTGACTGTAACAGGACCTGAAGGAACATTGTTAGCAAATGGACCCAAACCATATTGTTCATCCACCACAGGAACTCGATCGCATGTTCTTTTATGAGGATAGGAACTATCATATGAGCCATCAATCCTCGATCTTTTAGTTTCCCTTTGAAGTTGGCTAGATTGATCATATACATCCCAGCCAGCTATGGCAGATCTGCTAGGTGGTTTCTGCTCAGCTGAAGGAGAAGAAAGCACCCCTGGTGTTGGAGATGCCTGCTTCCAGTTCGGACCCCCCATCACATTATGGGGACTTGTATCTCGCAATTTACTGGGCACTGGCAAATCAGTAAATTCTGGGACTGAAATACCATCAAACCTGCCTTGCATACCAGAAGGCCTAGTTGGGATGTCAGGACCAGGAATACCATAAGGTGGCAAACGTGCAGGTACACTAGAGGCCAACATAGGGCGATTATGGCCAAACATGCCCATTTGTGCTGGTTGGAATGGATTTTCATTGGGATAAGGGTCAGTTGTTGAGCCTATACTTGAAGGGTGATACTCCAAGAAATCTCTGCCGGTTGCAGGACCACTGCTTGAATATTCAATTGTGATTCTCGGATCATTGAAAAGCTTTCCCTGCAAGCCCTCTTTAGCACGCTGGGCTTCCTCCACACTTCTAAACTCAACCAACGAGAAATTCCTATCATAAAATGTTTTTATTCCATTAATCTCACCAAACAAAATCATGGCGTTGTGTAGCATGTCTTCATCAACATGGACAGAGGGAGGATAACTTATACACAATACTTTACTAGGTTGTCCATCTACTCTTTGTCCCACTGGCAACTGCAAAAGAAGAAGATAGAATGAACATTAGGACTAACAAACATGCATATTTCATTTGAACTGTACAACCATGTTAACAACCTAAATTTCCTTCCCTTTTTTGGAAATGAACATTAGGACTAACAAACATGCATATTTCATTCGAACTGTAGATCCATGTTAACAACCTAAATTTCCTTCCCTTTTTTGGATATGGTAAGGTAATTTTATCAATAAAGGTACCAAACAGTACAAATCGGGGACAGATGACAATCCTATGCAACAAAAGACTCAAACATATCCAGAGTTTCTAGACTCAAACAACTTCTAAGAGAACATTTGGAAATCTTTCAAAGACAACGGAGCATTACATGTTGCCTTCTGAAACCAGCCTGCATAGGATCAGAGTAGTTCCTTACAAAATCTTGAGGCATATGCCGAGTGTCAGGATGGCCAATGCTCCTATTGGGATACAGTCCGTCCCTCATTTCCCTGAACTCCGGTCCTTGCTCCTGAAAGATTTAAGACAGTATCATATTCATGGAGACAAGACACGCAACATAAATATCCACAATTCAACAAGAACATTACAGTGTGAACAGAAAAGTTGTGCTAGCAAGAAACGTTCATTTAATCAAGTACGCTTTAATCCAAACTATTTGGTTCCGGCAATATGAGTCTTTTACATCCTTTTTTTTCAACTTATAAATCCTTTTGAATCTATTCAAGAACGCATTCTATGTAGTCAAGCCCCATAGAACTCGGTATTCATAAACTTCATCATAATCAGATTATTCTAAGCTGGTAGACAAACTACCATGATCCTCCTCTTTTATTCAGACTCTGAACCTACTATGATTTGCTAAGCTTACATGCACAGAGTTTAACAAACCTTGGCTTCACCAAACACTAATATACTTTCCTCTTCAAGTCAGACTCTGATTCTTACGACTTACAGATTACATTCTATATGCCTTATGCCGGCAAGATGACTGCCCCGCAAAAGAAATTCTGTATAGACACCAAAGCTAAAACCAATATTCTTAAGGTTGGCATGCATCTACTTCCATATCATAACACATTTCCTCTACAAAATGTAGCACTCCAGAGAATGAATCAAATCTCTATAGTAAGAGTAAACCTTGCTGTAGAGAAAACAACTTACTCTTCTTGTAGGTTGTGACCTGAGATAATCCACACGAATCTGTTCACCACCGAATTTTTTCCCATTCATGTTCTTCAGCGCTTCTGATGCGTCTTCCAATCTAGCAAAATCAATGTATGCGGTGTTGCGATCCCTGATGAACTTATATTCTTGAATTTTACCAAATCCCTTGAATTGATCTTCCAATTCTTCTTTTGACACAGACTTGCTAATCCCAGCTACCCACAAACTTTTGCATGGCTTTGCCTGTAAACCAGACGGCATAACTGTTGTTAGACTAACTGCCTGACACTGTACAATAGACAATAACCACAGCAGAACAAGTAACAGACAAGGAACCTAACGTATGCAAGAAGAATCATGCCCGGCAAATAAATCAGCACTTTGACTACTATTACAGTCATACTGTATTCAGTCATCAAGTGATAAGAGTTAAGTTACCCATAGTGGTTAAGGAACTATAATTACATACAACACACAACAACGATTCAACCATCAGGCATAGTGTTATAGAAATTCCACAAGCACACAAAACAACATAGTGCACATTTTACCATCAGTAAAGGAGAGAAAGGCATCAAGTACAAGGGAGCTTTCACACCAATTTCCAAGTTAATTAAGCATTCACATAGTAGTTTGAAACTTTCATTAAGGGTCCCTTTCATTAATTAGCATATCCCAAACCAATTCCATGCTACATATACTGGCCAAAATCACAATCCCAACAAACAAATGAACTCAAGTTTATATGTATGGACGTGCCCTTTATCTATTACAAGTAAATATTGTTGCATCACATCTATCTATCTCTCTCTATATATATATATATACATACACCAACCAATTAAATTAATAAGCAGATCACTTAAGGATGCCAAAGGGACCAGCTACCTCTGAAGTGGCATGCTTTTAGTATATCTGGACATTAGAAAATACACGAACATTCACACCACATTAGTTTAACAAGAAAAAGATTTAGCCTCCTCCGATAGATAAACATATCATTATTTGAAAAGAGAGAGAGAGAGAGAGAGAGAGAGAGAGAGAGAGAGAGAGAGAGAGAGCGCTCTCTAGTCACAGGAAGTGCATTAAATCCAAAAAGGTTGTAGTTTCCTGACTATTGTCAGGAATAAGAAGTTGAATTTTTGGTGCTAGGATGTTCATTTTTCCTATCTTCTTAGAAAGTATCAGCTCTTGGTAATAGTTCATGACCTCCTTCATACCCCCCTTTAAATAGTTCCAATTAGAATTTAAAAACTGGATCACCAAACACCCTCTACATCCAAACTTCATACCCATTTTAAGTCCCATAAGTATATGCAGGGCGTCGCCGTATATGCATATATTTTCTTTTATCCCAAACATGTTGATAACTGAATAGAGTATCTTAACTTTGCTTCAGCCATGTCTATTATTATACGAAGGACTGGTTCTCTTTTATTTCGAAGCAAGGATCTCCAATTAGGTTATAAAACAGGGTCATTTCCAGAAAATATAATTAAGTCTTAATCATACTTTGGGAACTGTAAGGGATCTCCAGAACTTCATTTCCAGGAATTCTTACCCAATAATTATTTTTCATGGAAGTTTACAAATAACGCCTAGACATCAACTGCACATTGTTCTCTCTTTGATTCTTTTTTTTTTTTTTGAGTGGGTTACGGGGGCATGACATTTTTATTGCATTATTTAGTGAAAATTGTCTGAAGTGTACGGAACTTTCGGACATGTAGGTATTTCTTATGGTGTTTGTCAATTTACAGAACTTTTAACAAGTAACCAATATTCGCTAGAAGAAAACTGTATAAAAATTATATGCAATTCCGTTGCCCATATGCCTAAACAACTGTTCAACTAAAATTAGCATTCATTGTACACAACTACACCTCCCAACGTTGATTAAAATTTTGAACATTTGAGGAAGGACTTGGACTTAAGTCCCCATCAGTTGGAAAGGAGATAAAAATCTATAACATGCAGTGAAAGTGGGTGAAACTCACATCGCAATGGTTATTGCTTTTGGTGGGTAGGAGCAAACAGGGATTAATTGGATGGCATCCAGCTTTAAACAACAACAGTGCCTATTTTTATTTGCAGAACGTGCTCGTGTTCTTGGATATTTGTAGCGCTCGGTACCGTTCAAGAAAAATGCTCTTCTAGAATTGATTTATTCTTTTTGGTTAACCATTGCCAAAACAATATTCGATGTAAGCCTAAAATCCGCACAAAGATTGGAAATTTGAGCACGTTTTGAAGTCTAAATTTCAACGTGCTTAAGCTTTGAAAATCTGAAAAAGGGGCAACTTAATATTTGAAGAAGACCTTTTTGTACTATTTTTCATATCTCAGATCTCAATTAACACCTTTAACCAGTGCAGCCACTTCTTCAAATCACAAGAAAAGTTAATTGCCTTGTCCATTGAGTCGATTGTGTTCAATTAACAAGTACAATATACCAATCACATTCGTATCTGATTATTATTCCTCTTCAACAAATAGATCTGCCAATCGGTTGGAAAGGAATTAATACCAGACGCATAGATCTTGCAAAGGAATCGAGACGCATAGATCTTGCAAAGGAATCGAATTCCAGACGCATAAAAATTGCAAGATTTTAATGTAAAAACTTATGGAAACGATAATTATACATTGGTTCACTTTGTTCATTGCATTCGATCCAAATCGCGGCACAATTCTCCATCTGTTTATTCTTTTATTTACTATCTAAAAAAGAAATTAATTTTATCTCTTTTTTTCTATTTTCTACAAATCTACTAATTATCTCGCAGATCTCGTTTGCTTGGTATTTTTATATTTTGCTTTGATTTTGATAAGATTATCTTTTTATTTTTTTCAGGTATTTTGCTTTGATTTTGAGTACATAAAAAACAGAGTGTTGACAATTTACTAACAATAATCAACAAATAATTGATGAAGAAACAACAGAAATCCATATTTTTTCTTTCCAACTAATTTCATCTATATTTTTTTTCTATTTTATATATTATCTAGCAGATTTCGTTTGTCTGGTTTTTTAATGCTTTCTTTCGATTTTGAGTGTGCTGAAAAAGGCAAGTTCTTCCTCTAGATGATTGGATTGGAAAACACACCAATTGACAATTTCACTAACAGTAATCAACAAACAATTAACGAATAAAGAAGAACAACAACAAAAATCGATCCGAATCAAACAACGAAGAAACAGAAAAACAAAAACACAAACCGGCTTAGCGTATTCGATCCTAAGTGCATTGCCATGAAAGAAGGATCCTTGTAGTGCATCTTTAGCCTCCTTAGAATCATTGATGTTTTTGAAATACAGAAAACCGAATCCGCGAGAGGAATATGAGGTTACGCTATCAAGCGGGCCGTACTTCTGGAACAAAGAAGTTAGATCGGCATCGGTAACGTCAGGGGCTAAATTACCAACCCATAGATTGTTCGACGGCGTTTCTCCTGGCGGCGCCATAATTCAAACCCTAGAAAATTACTAATCAAACACGAAAAGCGAAACCAAGAAAAAGAACTATTAAATCGAGGAGATAAATTGATGATTGCGAATTTGTAAATGGGCGTTTAGTTCTACAATTACGAGAAGGAGAAAATGAGGCGACGAATGGAAAGAGGATTGGAAGAATTGGAGAGGTGGATGTAAATCCAAAAGTTATAGGTGTGGTCACATGAGCTTCGGATGACACAACCCTAATGTATTCCTAATGGGTCCTCACATCATACCACTATCTCAAATAAAAGATTTCAATAGATCCCAACTATCACTAATAATATAATAAATATAAAAAATAAATAAATATAAATTAATATAGTACATAAAATAAACTAATAGTATAATAAACACAAAAGATAAGTACATAATAAATTAGTATGGGATGCAAAAAAGTCAAGATCGTTAACCTTAAAATTACAGCCTCAACACTACAAACTAGAAATTCCAAATCCAAAGAAGCACTCCCCTATTACTACCGCCGCGCTCCCACCCCCTAAGCCCTAATCCGCGTCCTTTACACCTTCCTATTAAGGGTCATGTCCTCTGTACGGTGTAATTGCTACATATCATGCCTAATCATCTTCCTCTAATATTCCTTCGGTCTACCTCTAGCCCGCCTAAAACCGTCTCAAATTACCCATTCTAAATTGAGATGACACATTAATTAAAAAAAATAATTAATAATATGGCTAGTTTACCATAGTGTCCCTATTAAATGATGTTTATATTTTAATTTGAAGAAAAAATAATTAATGCAAAAGATAAAACATGAAAAAAAATTATCTCTTCTTGATTAATGAAAAAAGAATATGAAAAATGGGAAATTAAATTAAAAAATTTAGGACGGAGGGAGTAATAATCTATCTACATTTGCATCTAAATTATAGGGTAGAATAAAAATATTTCAAAAATTATAAAATCCTAAAATAATTGATAAGTAAAGAATATATGGTAAGATATTAAAAAAAAAGTCATTTAATTATTTTTTTTATTTATTATATGACGGAAAAAGTCAAAAATATCCTTCAAGTATTGAAATTGATTCAAAAATATCATTTGTTAACCTATTGGGCCAGAAATATCCTTCAATTATTGAAAGGAAAATTGTAGAAAGTAACAATACTAAGACTATAATTACAATAAATAACAACACTTTTACAAACTTACATTTTATAACAAAATTATCATTTTTTTGTTCATTAACTACACAGGTGCGTGTTTCACTCCACATACTTTACCTTTTCTTATTTTCATTCCATTATTTCACGTTCCTCCAATGTAACTGTATCTTCTACTTTTTTTTTTTCTTATTTTCCTCAAATTGTTGATAAATATTGTGCTCCATCAAATAAGATAAATTGATATTTACAGTGATTAAATGTTATCTCTTTCATATAATTTATAAATTTTATATATTTTATATTTTTTTCTTCAACCGTTGTTCTTTCTTCTTTTTTTTGGCTGGGGGGAGGGGAGGGAGAGGGGGTGTTTGTGAATTTTTTTTGTTGAAAGAGTGTAGAGGTCTGTTATAATGGCAGAACACACATATTATAGAAGTTCAAATAGAGGTATACCACCTCTCAATTTAGTTTCTAATAATTCACCATCATTTAGTCTTGATTTAATACAAGATGAAGATCTTAAACTGATTTCTACGCCTATTCAGTCGAAGAGAGAAGTGAGCATAGAAGAGGAGATTGAAGCATTGTAACGATCCAAAGAAGATTGCGAAAATTATGAAGTGAAAATGATTGAGAAAACCTTCATCTTCAAAATTCAAAAAATGCAAAAATATGTGGAAAAAAAAAAGTCAAGCGAAATAGGAGAGTCAAGTAAAATTATAAGTCCGGTTGAACAAAATTCATTTGAATATGAATCTAAAGAAGAAAAAGTGAAAGAGATATTTGTATTTTTATAGATTATGGGTCATCTGCAGGTATATGTATTTTTTAATATACATATGATTATGCTTATATTTGTTTTTCAGTTGGTAACATATATATTTGTAGTATTTTTTAATTATTTAAGATATGTAGTATGTATTTTGTGTTGTACAGTTATATGTATATATATGGAGTTGTATTTTTTTTACTGTTAAGATATGAAATTGTATTTGTTACTGTTAAGATATTTATTTGGTGCTGTTAAGATATGTAATTGTTTTTATTACTGTTAAGATATGTATTTATTACTGTTAAGACATTAGGATAGGAGTTGCACTTGTCACTGTAAAGATATGTATTTGATATGCATTTGTATTTGTTTGTTCAATATTACTATGATATGTATTTTGTAAACAAATATGAGTTTATTATGTATTCTAGAACAGAAATGTATTCTGAAAATACATATGCAGTGATATATATATTTTTTGTAATGTAATATATATGATGTTATAAGAAATATATGCATACTATGTATTTTATATTATTTTTTTGTGAGTAGTACATGTAATATAGATTTCAACAATTTTTTTGATATTTAGGTGTCGCGTGATCAAATATTCATGGCAAGAGTACTTTTAAAATTTGCACTACATATAGAATGTCACGCGGTCAATGATATTGAAGAGCATATCAACGCAATGTTATTAAAGGAACAGTACAAGATTTTTTGTCATCAGTGTATATTTGGTGTCTGCATGAAGAAGAAGAAGAAGAAGAAGAAGAAGAAGAAGAAGAAGAAGAAGAAGAAGAAGAAGAAGAAGAAGAACTATGTAGTTCAAATGCAATTACATAGATGTATTATGTCACTTTAGACTAAAGAAAGTTTTACAAGTGTAATAGTCATCACAGTTCTACATTTCAGTCTGAGAGAGTTTGTCGGTATTACTAATTTGAATTGTATTGCAAACAAGAATAAATTTATTTTTGATGGGGAGATACCAAACAGAATAATTGAGCATTATTTTGATGGTGCAAAATCTATACAGAAACGAGACTTAATTTTTTGTTATGTCGGGCAAAATATGGGGAAAAAATAATGAAGATGCGTTGAAGTTTTTTATTCTGTATTTTATACACACATTTTTATTATCGGTTGTTGATACTGTAGTTATTCCACTCCTTCATTTCAATTTGGTTGAGAGTAGTAGCTATAAGGATTATCATTGGAAAACTATTTCTTTTGAGAAATTAGCTAAGTTTAAACAAAAAGTTGAAAGCAAAAGAAAAGTTTTATTTGCTCCATGAAATGTCACTTGCCATTCAAGTGTGGTTGTACGAGTGTTGTTCTAATGTTCCTCGAAATGTTGCTTCCAAGGTGAACGATCAAATTCCATGAATTTTGAATGGAAAGACAAATGCACATTATCCATGCGTTGAATCTCTCATGAAAAGTATGTTTAATGAGGAAAATGGTAAAGTTAATTTTTTTTAAAAAAAAATTCTATGTGTGACTTTGTGTAATTGATTAGTTTATAAATACATATATATATTTTGTATATGTTCATATACAAAGACATATCATCACTGCATATGTATTTTTTTAAAAATAAACCTGTTCATACTATTTTTTATATATGTTTATACTGTTATTTTATTTTAACATTTAAATTAGTTTTCAGTTTTTGAAATACATATTTTATGTATTGTAGGTTGTTTTTAAAAATATTTAGCCAACAAGAAAGAAACTTTCATCCTTTCAAATACCCAAGAATGTTTAGTTGCAACTGGGGCTCATAAAGAACCTATAGTTGATTCAGATGATGATTTTTAGGAATCCCCACAATCACAAAAGTATTCAAGCACTAAACAAAAACAAAAGAGTGATTCATCAACTTCACCTGTAAAAAAAAAATTAAAGCATCAACAACCTAAAGTTGTAGACGAGCATACACCAAAAAGAATCCCTCCACCTCGCACTACAAAGTTACCTATTGTGCAGACACCAATTTTTAAACTGATTCAAACTTAAGTTACCTTAGCTTCACATAGGAAAGACACCAAGCAGACAACAAGTAAAAAGTCCATTCCGGTCCAATCAGCTGTTTCGTCTTCAATCAATTTTGATTATGAAGATCTTGTTTTCAAGAAAGTTTTTGAAATATTTTGTAATGAGGTAAATTTTGATAAATACATGTGTATTTTTTTCTTTTCTAATTATTTTTATTTGAAAACAGGTTCGTCAAGAGTTAAAAGTCATTCGTAACTTAGTATCAATAGAGTTTGATCTGATTATATATGCAATTAAAGAAAATAAGGTACAATGTTTCCCATTTAAAACAATAATTATTAAATATAGATGCAGTGTTGATATATATTTTTTGTATTTGAATATATACATATACAATATCAATATGTAGTGTCAATATGTATTTTATATGACAATATGTATATTCATATATACATATGCAATGTCTGTATGTTTTCACATGTCTATAAGTATATTCGTATATATATACCCAGTGTCAATATGTAGTGTTAATATGTATTTCACATGACAATAAGTATATTCATATATACATATGCATATAATATTATGATATGAATTTTTATTTTACATGAAAAGCAACAAGGTCAAGATAAAGAATTTGACACACCGCATATAGATGATGCTGAAGTAAAGACATCACCCCAATAATCCACTCCTCCTCTGGTGTATGATTTTGATAAGCATATTGAAGGCATATCAATAAATTTTTGTGTACATGCATATGCAGTTTACTTTGTATATACACTTGTAATTTATCTTGCTCTGATAAGAGTTATACATGCGCTAACTGTTTATCCTTCAAAACAGATTTATGAAGAGTTCAAAGATAATCACAGTCCCATTTTGATGGATGTGTCTAATAAGAAAATTGATGGCGTTTCGATAAATTTTTATTTTTTTACATTTGTATTGTATATAAATATAGTTGAATATTATTTTATTCATTTGTTTGTTTGTGTTTGAAAGAACAATACTGATATCGAAGTTGATCAATCAAAATATGCATCTGATTCACAATACTTTCTTATACCCGATGAGCTGCTTAGAAGTATTAATCTAAATTACATACATCCTAATTTAGGTGTTCGAGACAAGTCTCCGGTATGTCGAATACATGTATGTTGTAGTTTATGTCATATACAAATATTGCAACATTATAAATTTTTTCATCATATGTTATAGACCACAAAATAGGTTGCAGATGTGCGTGCAACTACAACAGGACATGATGTGAATAAAACATACTCGAATAAGTATGATAAGACATCAATGGACAGTCATGCAACAATCACTAAAGAAAGAAAGGGTAAATCAGATATACCAAATTCTCAATTCACAATTTTCGATAAGTTTCTACTAGTCTCAATACTTATGTGAATCCTGAAAGAAGCATTATTGTACATCTTTCAGCAAATGTTGAAGAACAAACCCCTATTCCTGTTGCAAGTAATAGACGGCCATCTAGATTCAAAGAATCACCATACACAATGAAATTTGGTTCAATAGCTGATAGGTACTCTAACTATTATTTTTATATGTAAATCTGTTTCCTTTATGTATTTAAAATGCAATCTTTGTTTTGTATACTGTCTAATGCGAACTGTTTTTGTATTTATATTTTTAAGACTTTAGATCGTATTTGTATTTTATACAATATATTATTCTTTACATTTGTTCAATTATTTTTTTATATTTGTATGTCGTAATAATAAAGGTAACTCATCAACGAAACAAAAAATATTTATTCAGAAGCATCATTTTGTATCTCATCCAATTCATGATTTATAGGACACTAATGTCACCAATAAGTTTTTAAAGTGGCTTTCAGGGGACCTTTTCAAATATCATGCAAAGAGATATGTAGGTTCATCTAAATTGTGTTATTTTTTTATTTTTTTACATTCATGACAAAACAATGTATTAAATGAATATATAGAAACAACAAAGAGGAAAACTATAGAAGGAACAAGTCAAGCATACCAATTATGCATTTTGAAGTTTTATCAGTTGAAGACAAGAATTGATTGTACATTATGGATAGTGCTGATCAATTATGGACAAACTCTGTAAGTATCTTTCAATTCTATTTTGTTCCTTACCTTATAATATATTAATTTTTTTTACTTAATTTCAAACATATCTATATAATATACAGTCTATATATGTATTTTGTATATACATATATTCATATGCAATCATATGTATATGAGTATATACATATGCAGTATTGCATATAATTATATGTAAATGAGTATATACATATACAGTGTTATATATGTATTTTCTTTATATGTGTTATATATGTATATGAGTATATACATATTTAGTGTTATATTTGCAGTGTTTCATAAGTTTATGTTACATTTACACATGTATTTTTCTAATACAACAAATTGATGTTTGCTTTTACAACTTGCGAAAAAAGTTCAAGTACGATCCCCATAGCACATATAAGTACATCACAGTAGATTTCAACTTCATGAACATAGTCAGCAGTGTGTTAGCTGTTTATGTGTTGGATTATTCAATCATTAATGCCGATGGAAAGGAGTACCATCTGAATGAATACATAAATGGATTCCGTATGCATGCTACAGTGCTATGAGGGGCGGAGCTACAGTGTAAGACGAAGGTTCGGACGAATTCAATAACTTTTACCTAGATCCGCTATTTGTACTGAAAAATCAGCATTATATATATAACTTTTAGCATTTGAATCCATAGCAAATAACCAGAAGATGGTTCATTGGCTAATATGCAGGCTCTAAATGCTTGCGACTCAGGCAGTGTAGGTTCAAACTCTACTTTTAACATTCTTTTAATTTCTTTATTTTTTTTGCTTCAAGTAAGTTTTTCCCTTTCTCAAGTATATAGATCTTTTTGAAAAATATAAAACATATATTTGAAAAAATTAAAAAAGCAATACCTTCTACTAAAACAAAAAAATATAAAGCTTAAAACTGCAAAAAGTAAAAGAGCAAAATTTTCTACTAAAAAATATAATTATGTAGATATTTTAGATTTTTTCTTTTTTAAAAAACATAAACACTTATATATTGTTTACGTTGTTCATGCCTTTTTAAATATATTAAATGTCGCTACTTGTTAGCTAATTTAACGTTGTTATATTTTAGCTTGAGACTGAACCCACAAGTCTTAAATTCTGACTCCGCTTTTGAGTGTCATGACATATAGTCAATCATTTTTTTTTAATTCCTGTCAACGTAAAGGACAAACATCATTGAATTCTTGTTGTTTTATCTTTCACAGATAGGTGCATATACATATATAATTCATTATCATCAGCTGGTCATGATACTGCTGTGCTTGTCAAAATTGAAAAGTTAGTCAAAGTTATACCTATATGTCTTGTGGCCTGTAATTTCTATGAAAAGAAGGGTATTGTTATTGACAATCATTCAAATTACAAAGATAAAGATAAGTTGGATCTATTTGATATTTGTTATGCAGAGAATTTGCCTTAACAACCATGTGAAAGCTTGTAAGTACTGAATATACATATAACAGGTATATAATTGTATATTTATTTTATAACGGATACTAATTTATTACTAAATGTATTTGGAGGAATTGTGAATTGTATATGGTGACATATGTTGAGTGCCTTACTTATGGTGAATGTGTTCCTTATGTTGACTTCGACCCAAACCTTCTTCGCACAAGATATGTTTCATTTTTGTGGCATTATGATTTGAAAAAATAAGAAGATAAGGCACAAAGTGATGATGAAGCACCAATGTGGCCTGCTAGAAAAATCGAGATAACAGAAGACACTGAAGTGCTAAATTTTTTTTTTTAATATTTTGTATTTGACAACATTAACTGTAGATTGACAGATACGTAGTTAAATAATTCTAAAGTTCACATATTACTTTCAGGTAGCATGTCGAAAGTTTTTTAGAACTTGTCAGTTATAATTTAATTATTGATGTTGAATCAAATTAATTTGAATGTTTCAATTGTTTTATGTTTAACATCCCATTTATTATAACTGAATTTAAAAAAATATTATTTAAAAGACTTAAATTCAGTTGGACATTACAGGTCTGCATATGTATTTTAACTGTATTTTTCAGTTTCTACATATGTATGTTTCTGTTCTGCATATGTATTTACAGGTTTGTATATGTATTCATAGATTTTTATATGTATTTTTCATATTTTTAGCTTTGTATATGTATTTTATGCAGAACTATACATATATCTTTCATAGCACAAATAAAAATATATTTTTTGAAATACATATATATTTACATAGAATTATTAGCAAATACATATATGTAAAAGCACATGTATTAGTTATTTGTAGTGTAATTATATCTTTTTTTTTATTATTACACATTTACCCAAATATGTATTGTTATTTACGTACAATACTTCAACAATGATCTTATTTTTAGTACTTTTTCACATTCATACAATACATATAAAATCATTTATATTCATTTATTCATTATGAACTTAAAAAACTTGCAAGTTCAGTATCATAATTGCAACAACTTTATGACTTAAAAAATTCAAATACATGAAACATAATAGTCAATGAAAAATTAGTCTCATGTTATGCAAATGAGTTTAACTGTATGACACATCATTGTCAATCAAAATTTTGAGAATTTCTTTTTGATTGAATATATCAACAAACGCATCATTTACTATATTTCCTACATGAACGCCTATCGTAATCCTTAAATTCACATGCACTACAAGAATTGATTTTTTTTGAACATATACCGTCCTGATTTTCTACGTTCTTTCTTTGAAGCTCTGCTAGGAGGCTGCTTGTATTTTGGGGGCAGAACTATCTCATTCAATATGTTATGTGGAATTATGCAGTCATTTTTGTGTGATAAAGAATAAATTAAAACATCATATGTTCTTAATACTATTTTTAGCTTGTATAGATCAGAGCAATATGGTCCCTTCATAAAATTCTTGCTATTCAGGACTGCACAAACATATACTGTAAATAGTAAAATGCTTCTCTTTATCATGTACTGTATAGACATACTCTGTGGCTGGTACAATCAGAAATTTTTTAAAGAAAATTAGTTAAAAAAACTCAAATTCAGTTGGACATTTGTATTTTTTAATACTGCATATGTATTTGTCAGTTCTGCATATATATATTTACAGATTTGCATATGTATTTACAGGTCTTTATATGTATTTTTCCAGCTCTTTTAAATTTGTATATGTATTTTATGTAGAGCTAAACATATATCTTTCATAACACTAATGAAAATACATTTTTTATCAAAATCAAATACATATATACATATAAGTAATAATATACAGTAATTACAAATGTATATAAAATACGTAAATATATTTTGTCATACCGTCATACGTGTATACTCTGCTTCGTTCTATTGGAGTATTTCTTGAATTTTTTCAATAAGTTCTGTAAATGTATATGAAGCCTCCTTTTTATTTTCGCAGTATCATCTACCAAAAAACAATCTAACTTCCTCTAGAAAATCATATATAGGTAATTCTCTAGCCGATACAAGTACAATATTTATTGACTCAACAATGTTTGATGTCAAAGTTCATCCCCTATGAAATGTTGCATAGGTCCTAGCCTACTTTTTGTAATCCGCTAATTTCAAATAAGTCTCCACTCTAATATCTACTGCTCTACCTTTTTTATTAACTTGTGAAATTCAGATTTTGAATATGATTTTGTCATTGTATAAAAGATCCCAGATAATGCATTATGTGACTTTCTATATTTTTTTTACGTTTTTCAATAGATGTCATATACATGCATAATACGGTATATCTTTGTACATATTACCAATAGCCTTTATGATGCTTTCATTTTGATCAGAATCAACACAGATGTACGTTTTTTCATCGTATGCTTCTTTCAAATTCTCAAAGAACCAAGTTCAAGATGTATCATTTTCTTAATCAAGGACACCATACGCCAAAGGAAATTTATGCCCTGCATATGAAAATACATTTTTGCTCACAGGATGACCATATATATATATATATATTTATAGAGTAAAACATATTTAAGGACATGACAGCTGAATACATATACATACTGCGTATGTATTTTATATATACATATAGCTGAAAATATATAACACAGAAATGTAATTTTTATTTAACTTACCGGCTCCACCCATGGTACAAACAACTATAAATATACCATTGTACATTTCATTTAGATGACTAGCATCAACAACTATGACAGGTCTATAATGCTCGAACCCTTTAATAAATGCATGGAGAGCAACGAATACATATAAGAACTCATTATCATTATTTTTTTTCATTCTTATATCAGGATAACTAATGTTTAAGACATATAAGTATGCGGGTAGTTTGCCGTATGATGCTGATGATATTTTTCTCAAGTCTTCTAGTGCCTTTTTCTTTGTCCGTCAATACATAATGTATGTCAAATCCATTCTCAAGTCTTTCTTCATGTTATTTTTTATTTCAGTTGTACTATATTTTTGTTTGTGGCTTTTAAGTTTTGATTTGACCATACTATCGATCAACTAGCTTATAGCATGCAACTTAGGATAAAATTTGTCCTTGACTGGACATGTATGTTCTGGATCAAATTCTCTAACTCTGAACATTTCAAATTGCATGATATTAGAGGTATGGAATAAAAAATCACAATTACGAGATTTACACAACAAGGTATAACTGCATACAAAAAATTAAATATGGTCAAATACAATTAACCAAACTGAACAAGATAAACTCAATGCATGATATACTTACCAGGACTTATTTTATCTTTTAAATCGTGATTGAAACTTCTCCCTAATTATATAATCTTTCATGACCGACTTTAAAATATATTTTGAGATATAAATCTGATCCACCTCAATAAGTTTATGATGTGGATCTGAGATAGTCACTTTAGTCGTATCCATCTCAAATACAATTAAAGATTCCTCAGTAGCAGAAACTATTAGTGCGCTATCAGTAGATGTATTTACCCCTTTCAGTATACCATAGTGCGCTATCAGTATACCATAGATTTCTACTTCAACATTATATAATGATGACCTTACAAATGTGCTGAAAGTATCCTTATCAAAACACCCACATACAAAGGCAAACTACTCATATCCTTTATTTTTATTTTTTTTTGCAAAATATAGACATTCAAATCCATGTCATTATGTATAGGTATCTGACCTGCACTATTTGTTAATTGATATTCTAGTTGGATTCATTTGCAGGTTAGATCTACATTAATATGAGACGCCAATAGTGAATATAGTTGGTTATATGAGGCGTTTGTGCTAAACAATATAGCATCAGTGATTTAATCTTCATAATTTTGTTCATATGTTTCATCTACCAGAGTGTTTAACAAGAACAGGTATACTTTCCATGGCCTACTCCAGAACATAAAAAGATATTAAAAAAATAATAAATACTTAATATTCATTCCGTCAAAGGTGTAAAATAAGTCATGATATACAAATGCAAAAATAAAATACAATTACATTTATTAAATATACAAATGCAACTACAACATACAATTAAACTTATAAAATATAAATGTCAAAATAAAATACAGTTACATTTGTTAAATATACAAATGCAATTACAACACAATATACTATTACAAATGTGACTACAACATACAACATATAATTACAAACGCAATTACAACATACAACATACAATTAAACTCATTAAATATAAATGCTAAAATAAAATACAAATGCAACTATAATTCAGATAAACACATTTATATTCATTTTCTTGGACTGTATTTATATATTCTG
Source organism: Capsicum baccatum var. pendulum (assembly GCA_030864225.1). Lineage (NCBI taxonomy): Eukaryota > Viridiplantae > Streptophyta > Magnoliopsida > Solanales > Solanaceae > Capsicum > Capsicum baccatum. The sequence goes on along the minus strand of CM061555.1, from coordinate 111,604,553 downwards.
GTTCAAATAAAATCACAAGTTATCACTACTTTCATGACAAAAATAATTACACTGTTCTAAATATATAAATATAATTTGAAAAAAATTACATAACTAGTAAACACATATCGATCAAAATCACATTTTTGATCAAATACGAATTAAGATTGAATAATGTTCAAATTAAACGAATAATAGATTTAGATTAATTTTTTAAAATAGACATAGAGAAGAAAAACTTCTACGTGGAAAAAAACTATTTCACACAAGACAACCGACTATTCTAAATTTGTTTAAATTTCATACACAAACATAAATTTTTGATTCAATACCTATAATCGCAATATTTTTTGTGAAAATGACATGTTCATTAATTAATTCACACAAAATTTATTGAAAGTCAAATACAAACTTAGTTTTTTTCAATACTCGTACTCACAGTTTTTTTTAAAAAAAATTTAGACGCTCATCAACTTTAGATTCTTCAATATATTTTTAAATTGATTTGAGTTGTTGATCAGGAAAATCGCCTTTTGAATTGTGAATAATGTAGTTGTAAAATAATGACAAAGGTTTAAAAGAGTCATTTAAGAAAAATGAATCTTCGGAATTAAATATGTGGCATAAACTAAGGAACTATTTACTCCTTATTTAACTCAACTGATTTGAGTTAAAAAAGAAACTGTTATTTCATTTGTATATGTATTTAAATGGCAAATATTACCTAAAATACAAAATATAACATGCTATTTTTTCGTAATTACGAAACAGTTATTATGAAAGTTCTAATTACGAGTATAAGTATGCTACTTATGAAATTTTTTCATATTGACATTGGTTAAAAAATACCCCCCATCCATCTTTATGGTTCAAATATACTCGTGCAACTAACAATTGTTTTAATCATAATTAAAAATTTAGAAAAAATCAAAAATACCCTTCAAGTATTGAAATTGGTTAAAGAACACCCCTACATCCACCTTTATGGTCAAAAATACTCTTGCAACTAATGATTTTTTAAAATCATAACTAGAAATTTTATTAAATACATGACAACTTCTATTTGTTGAAACTAAATTAATTAAAATGTTAAATTTAATCCAGAGTCAACTCAAACTACTCGACCCAAACCATACAAAATTTGCCCCAGCTAAACTATCCGGTAATATGAGTAGTTTTTGCTATCAAATGCAAAAATTTTATTGACTTAGAATCTGCCAGCCGGATGTAATATTGTGGAGAATTCTATTCCCTAATTATAATGTTAATTTGGTATTTCTTTGTGATGTATGTTTCTCTGAGTTAGCTATCAAAACTAATTGAGGTGTCTTCGTTATTCCACGTCTTAGACAATACTATCTTGTTACTTCCTCCATTTCATTTTATAAGACACATTTAGTTTGTATAAGAAAAATACTATATTTTTTCCTAAATAGTTGTCACTATTTTTGTTTATAGAAATCAAATTGTCTTGCCACCACCGGTAAATGTATTTTTCGTGTGAGACCACTTCATGCCACACACTTCACACCATTCACCGATCAAAATTATGATTAATTTTGTAAGGGTATACAACACAACAATAGTGTTAGTGTATGAAATTTTAGCTCCTAATATACTATATGTTATATTCCATATAATTATTCAATTCAACTAATTTGATTGCAAATTGATTTGATGTGATCTAGTCTAGATTAATATAAATGATACACATTAATTGAAAATATGCTTTCTATGTTAGCATTTTTACGATAGGTCCAAGTCTTTTATGAGCATTGTCGTGTTTCTATCAAATTGACATGATATAGTTTACATAGAATAATATGATTTAGTGGAAAATTGATATACTACTTGTAATTAATGTATTATTGATATTGATTTGGATCAGGTAGTTTAGTTGAGTCCGGATTGGGCTTAACATTTTAATTAATTTAGTTTCGATCAATAGAAAATTGTCACGCATTTAATAAAGATTTTAATTATAATTTTAAAAAATCGTTAGTTGCAAGGGTATTTTTAAGCCATAAAGGTGGATGAGGGGTATTTTTGAATCAATTTTAATACTTGAAGGGTATTTTTGGCCCAATATATTAACGGAGGATAATTTTTGAACCAATCTCAATACTTGAATGATATTTCTGGCCTTTTTCCGATTATATAAATAAATTATTAGTGACATTTTTATAATTTCATAAAGAAACTCACGTGAAAATTGAAATTGGATCAACCATAACATGTTATATATAAATGGAAAGTTCATAATGAACTTATGCAACAGAATATCTGCAGTTCAATATAGGACTTAAGTCTTTCAACCAAAAAAATTTCAATGATAATATTTAAAATTTTGAAATTAATCAAAATTTTGATTATTAAATTTCTTTATTGAATTAGGTAGGAAATTCTAATAATTATGAACATTAAATCATTAAAATTTATCTTATATAAATTATTTTTCCTATTTAAACTATATAACATAATTATACAACCTGTTTAACGCCAATTTCCTCTTAAATTGATTCACATATTTCTCAATTCTCATGACCAATTAAGAGATTTCATAAGGTAAAATTAGAATATGGATAGAGACGGAGAAGATATTGATTCAAGAAGAAGCTATTGTATTCAAATCTCATGATGAACTTTGAATATCATACCATAGCAAAAATAGCCAAATTTGGAGAGGATCAATGAAGAAACTTTGAATGATCTTGAGCTTTTCATAGAGATGAGTCGAATTTTATACCTAATTTAATAATTTTTTTAGCTAATCAGTACATATCATAATATCTTTGTGAAAGATTAGGTACGACAATGTAGTTTTAATTTTAGTTATCTTTTTATTTGTTTTGATTTACAATTAGATTTAGATGTGTATGATTTAAAATCAAGAATCAATTGATTTTGATGCGTGATTGATGCTCTATTATGTGATTAATACTGGTGGTAGATTAATTGAGTTTTGAGAAATTTCTATACTAAGATTAGATTTTTTTTTTCTAATTTCTCGATTATCGTATTGTTTTGTTTGAATTTCTATTTTATTACTATCTATTATTTTTTTTATTAATAAAGGTTATAGGTAAATGTTCGATCAAGTTTTTGTGAAAATTTTGTGTCGAGGTTAAGATTTTTTTTATTGGGTAAGCATGATTAGTAATATTACATATTAAAACAGTATAGGGAGGTGCCAAGAGGTACTATTAAGAGTACCTAAAGGTTATGTTTAATTATACTATTCTAAAATCTCAATTATTGTATTGTTTTGTTGTACTTTTTGTTCTATTTTTATCTGTTATTTTTTTTTATTCAATACAGATTGTTGATAAATTGTTGGTCGAATTTTAATTTTTTTTTGTGTAAAAATCAAATATTTACTATTATGTTTTGAAAGTTATGTTGCATATATTATATTTAGAAAGATAATAAATAAACTACTTATAAAAGATTATAAATCTGCTTTTATTAGATATTAATTTGTAAATCTATATCTAATAAAACTTTGTTATATATTATAAGAAATGTGTGTAAATAAAATATACACTAAACTAGTTAGTATTAGTTTCTTTGTTAGTTGTTTGTTGATTTCTACTTTTTTGATTTCTATAATTAAGGTTAAAGGTATCCATAGCTAGGTTAAAAAACAAACTGAACTGCTAATCAAATTAAATCAATAAAATAAAAATTCAACATTTATTTTGGTTTGATTTTAAATTTAAAAATTGATACTTATTGGTTTTGTTTTGATTTTGCTCTTAAAAAATCGACAATAACTAAATCGAATCTATAATTCTTTTTTTTATATATATATGTATATATATATGTGTGTGTGTATGTGTATGTTTCTGTTATTTTTATATTATTCATAAATAAAATATAAATATTTTGTTACATTTTAAACTTTAATCATGAACTTAACTTTAGTCGTAGTACTTCCAATCATATGTTCATCTAGTTGACAGTACCTTATGAGATTCTAAATGATTTTCACATTGTGAATGAAAAATGATACTAATTGTGAAACTAATATCTTGTTGTGTGTAGGAATCTATAGTTGAATTTCATTAGACTATATATAATCACTAGTTTTAAACTTTCATTAGACTATATATAATCACTAGTTTTAAACTTTCTTGTTGGTCCTATTGAACAAGAAATTTATTTGTTCATCTTTGGGTGGTTTATTATATTATTTTCTTATATGCAGTTTTAAAATATCTTATTTTTAAAAGTGTTCCTACAGTGTGCTGTCAATTAAGTCGTTGTTTGTGGCTTTTTCTAAGAATAACAGTGAAGGGATGAGGTGAGAAGGGAAGCTTTTCCGATAGAGTTGTTAACTTATTTTCAAGGTTGAGGCACAATACTCGGTTGAAATATCATATGTCGGAATGAATTTTTTTTTAAATTCAACTTTTTATCATTAGCCAGTTATAAATCAAAAAATTGGACCAAAATCGACAAATATCTTTTTGTTTGATTTGAGTTGGTTTTAGAAATTAAAAAATTGACCAAGTTGGTTTGTTTTAATTTTGACGAAAAATGGACCCAAATCACTCTGTGAACACCCCTAATTAAAGTATGTTTAGATTGACTTGTTTTTAAGTTAAAATAACTTTCAAGTATTTTTGTAATATTTGAATAAATAAAAACTGTTTATAAGTACTTGATTTTAAGTCAAAAGTCATAACTTAACGTCAATTTGAATAGGCTCCAAGATATGTTGTTTTCTTCTTCTTTTGTTTGTCTTTTTCTTTCTCTCGAAAAGTCTCAAAAATTATCTCTAGAGTAAAGGCGTAAGCTCTAGTTTGGATGAGTTTATAATTTTTTTTTTTTTAATCTTTTTTGCTTAAATATAAGTGTTTAAAAGTACCTTTTTATTTAAAAAAATTGCATTGTATGGGCATTGAATAAAATTATTATACATTTTTGGTCCAAGTTCTTATTTTTACATAAGACGACCAAATATTTAGATGAAATAATCCCGAAATAACTTAATAGTTTGCTAACTCAGTGGCTCCTCCATGGTCATTTTGATGTTCCTACCTAACCTATTTTTACTCGAGATGACACAACATTTCTTTTTCTTCTTTTTTATTTGTGGTGATTTTCATGTTGAAATGGTGATGTAGTGATGATTGGAAGATGTTCTCTAGTATAAATATATATACTCAATGTTTATATGTAACGACTTGAAAATTTAATGAAATATGTGTTTCTGTGTAATTTAACTGTTTTACCCCTTCCTATAGTTGCATTGTAGTATTTTTGGGATGTGGAGGTGATTGATACGATTCTCGATGTATTTTGGTTGGTGGCTTCAAGAGCCTTATTATGAAATTCTGTGATTATTTTTTAATCCGTACAACGGATTGCTAAACATACTGCGCCAGCCGATCTAGAATATCGATTTTAGGGTGGTAACATGTTTGATTTGGTTTTATGGCTTTTAAATCTCATTTTGATCTTCAGTTTGGAAAATTATGATTTTGGATTTCGAGACTGTACTCTGTGAAAATGATATCTTTTTGAAAATTTGACTTTGCCAATGCGTCCATAACGTCGAATTTAATAGAATTACATAGTTCATTTGCGTACATCGAATTTCAAATGAATCTCGAGGCCTTAGCGGAAGTTTGAAATTTTTTTCAAGTTTCAGCTTTTATCTGATGCCGGAGAAAATAGTGCGATCGCAATATCTACTCCTGAGGTCAGATAGTGTGATTGCACACCTGGGAGTATGATAACACTACCTGAATACTTGATATGGTTATAAATAGACCCTTTAGGTCATGATTTTGTCCATTTTTCACCTTGCATCTTGAGAGATAAACCTTAAAATAGTGTGAGACCTTAAAAGTGAAGCTCGTGGGTGCTTGAAAAGCTAGATTAACGTCTATTTCGTGATTCTATTACAGATTTAAGGTAAGATTTTATCCTTTTCTTACTCTAATTCTTGATTTATTGTTCAACCCTCTCCCCCCCCCAAAATAAATAAATAAATAAATCGTATTACTTGATTTATCCCCAAATTTCATTTCTTTTCACTTAAATAATGTTTCTAATCCTATAATGACTTGTTTTCCTCAATTTAATCTTCAAAACAACTTCGATGCTTGGATTTAAAAAAAATTCATAGATTTTACCCGGTAAAGGTTAAAAATAATTTTTCTTCGATTTGAACCTCATTTTTTACTCGATTCGACTTGAGTTTTCAACTAAGGTTCCTAAAGGTATGAGAAATACATTTTTGAAGTAAAGTTTTGATTTTTCCCTTCCTTTTTGAAAATCCATTTCGGGGGTCTGTTGTGACCCCAAACTAAAAGTAGACAATATTGGTGTCGTTGGCTTTGTTTTGAAACGTAGATTTTATATTTTTCTTAGTTTTAGTTGATTTTGGAATTTTTTGTGAGAAGTAAGGTTATGGGTTCAAAGTGTAGCAGATCGATTTTGACATTCGAGGTAGGTTATGACTTAACTCTTCAGACTGGGCTGGGTAGTTAATTTGTATATCAAAATGCATGGGAAGGGTGAGAACTAATCATGAAATATGACTATATATATGTTGCGCTAGTGTGGGGCCCTAAATATGATGTAATTGTCTAATCTGTGACATCATGTGATAAGTGTGACCATGCGGGGTCTTATGTGATGTTGATAGCCTGGAATACTTGTGAATAATTGTATTGTGTTGTTAGAAATGCCTATGGTGGTGCCTTTTGAATATTGTGATATATTCATAATTGTATTGTGTTGTTAGGAATACCTATGGTGGTGCCTTTGGTGTATTATGATATATTCATACTTTGTGGGCATATGAATTATGTCAAAAATTTATGGATAGTGAAAATAGTGAGTGGATATTGGCTCATGTGGTTGTAAAATTGTAACATTGTGGTTGGTTGTGGAAATACATCATATTGATTTGTTGTGAAAATACATCATATGGATTGGTTGTGGAAATACTCATTTTGAATGATTGTGAACCTTGTACTATCATTCTCATGTCATCATATGCATCATTTCACTTGTTTGTTTTATTGCTCTATATTTACTTGTTTGTCATATATATGTACTTGATTTGTGTCTTATGTTATATATGTGGTTTGGAAACACTGGAAATACTAAATATTGGTATTGGATAATGTGTATTATAGACCTTCTACGAAGGATTATGCAAGAGAAGACTCAATGACTGTGTGTCAACCTCAAGGATGTGTGCCAACATCAAAGTTGTGTTCCAACCCCAAGGTTGTGTGACAACCTAGAGACTGTGTATCAACCTCGTGCATCATCATCATCATCATTATCATCACATCATCATCATCATCAACATCACCATCTTATACACTGCATTTGCTTTATTATGTTGATGTTGTGATTGAATTTACTTATTGACTTGTTATATGTCTAATTGCTCTATATCCTGTTACTTATGCTTGACCATCCTGTATTTACATGTTGTTCTCTAGTTATACTTACATGTGATATAATATATAATTTCTGTATTGTTGTTGTATTTTTGATATATATATATATTAGAACTATTAGTGCAAATAGTGTGGGCTACCATTGTGGGATATTTTCTAATTGCAGGGGGCATGCCCATAGTGTGTATTTTGTGTACCTTATTTTCTACTTTTCTCGATCGGCCTATGATACTTACTTAATTCAAGTGGATCTTCCTCACTCTTATTGTATCCTTTCGGTGAAGATTCAGGTTTCGGTGTGCCCCATATTGCTTGACTCAGGAAATAATTGGAGATCTTAAGGTAGTTGATGGTTTTCAGGCATTTGGATGTATTTTGCTACCTTTTTCTATAGACTATGTCTTTATTTTCATTTCATAGATAGAGTTTCTCTTGTATTTGGATATCTAATGTATTTCATTTAGATTTGAGTAGTACTAGATACATTCTTATACCGTTGACACCTGGTTTTGGGAGTTATGACTGCATTGTTATGTTTCTTTCCGCTTTATTATACTTGTATGGTTCGACTTCATTCTAGAAGCCTTACCTTGGGTTTTTTTCTATCTTTTTACCCTTTGAGCATCGGTTTGTATGATAGGCTTACTTGTCAAGGTTCACGACGACGAGAGCCATCTTAAATATAGATAGGAAAACAACATAAATCCAGATGTTTGCTAGGTAATTACCTTATCTCCCAAATATATTATTTAGTTTTTCTCTCTACCGGAATATAAATGTTCATATACATTCCTCCATATTATTATATTTATAACCTATCTATATGAGTAAAATATTTTAATGATAAACTGTTTTAATAATATCTAAGGAAATAAATCAATCTAATAATTATCCAAGATTGTACCTTGTCAATGTGTAATTAATAAATTCATTAATTATGTAATTTTTTCAAAAAATATACTCCTAAAAGGAAATTTATCACATAAGTCACCTATAAATTTTAGAGCCAAAAAAAAAACACACCCTAATGAAATAAAGGGACATAAACAAAATTTTAAAACGGAAAAAAGGACCCGTATAAAGAAAACATGACAATGATAATGTATAAAAACATAATCTTATACATAACATGCGTATGTATAATGTAAATATGGCGAAACATATTCTTATAAACATGGTGAAACATATTTACATAAGATGTAAACATGATGAAACATGTTCTTATACATAACATGCTTATGTATAACGCAAACAACATGAGAATTCTTCAAGCCATATACATTACCACTTACAAACCTTATACATAACCCTTGCATGTATAAATAGCAGAATGGGATAACCATATACATTGCGTATCAATGTATATGGAGCAGAAATTACAACACATCTCCCAAAAAAGGTGTGTCTTTACCATTATACATAAGATAACATAGCTATATATAACAATGTATAAATGGTGTATAAAATTGAGAAAAAAAATATAGATTAAAAAGCAAATCACAAAACCTTTGAAAGCCGAGGTCGTCTTAATTTTGAGAATTAAGCACATGCAACAAAGATTCTATAGATTTTTAAAGAAGATGATGAAAAAAAATAAAGAAACCACGAGATATCCTAAAATTGAAAAAAAAACTCCAAAATAAATTGAAGAAAAAATATAAATAAAGCTCGGACCGAAATGTCATTACAATGCCGAGATTTTGAGAACTACACACATGCAATAATGGAAATTGAAATTTTTTGATTTGGTAAAGTTGAAAAAAATTAAGAAATTAAACAAACCTCAAAAGTAACTGAAGAAGATGATGACATTGAGCAATTTGATCAGTTAATGTTTGAATTTTGAAATCTTGAAACCATTAGATAATGATTGCTTGATTTTAGACATATATTAAGGAGCGTTAGTCCATCTAAAAAGCATGTTTTGATATGTATGAGGATTTTAGAGAGAGAAAGTATAAAAGATGGGATATTTTTAATTAGTTTGGGATATTTGTAATTAGTTTTGTTATATGGGATATTATGTGATAACTATAACTTACGATGTATATTTATGTAAATCTTACACACACACACACATACATATACATATACATATACATATACATATACATATACATATACATATACATAAACATATACATATACATAAACATATACATATACATATACATATACATATACATATACATATACATATACATATACATATACATATACATATACATATACATATACATATACATATACACATACATATACATATACATACACATATTTAAGATGTATAACAATGTAAAAGTGTGTATAAACACCTCTTATACACAGTTATATAGTTTTATAGATGTTTATACATTGTGTATCATAACTCAGTAAGTGCATAATGTTGTATAAGTTCTATTGTGGAAAATGGTTATCCAAGTGTAATGCGAAAATATGGGCTATGTTGATATAATATTTTATTAGATTGTATATATTTTTTAGAAATTTCTTTTTATTTTATTCAAGTACTATAAAAGTTTTTAAAAGCTACTTAGTTTTAAAGAACTTAAAATAAATCAATCCAAATCAGCTCTAAGTGACTTAATTTTTGTCCACTACTAAACTGGCTCATCTCGATAATGATATTGGCCCGATCTGGAAACATAAGGAGGAGGTAGAGGTTAGATTGGGATGGTCTAATCAATTGGGCTTGGTAGATTATTGCACTAAGGATTGATACCATACCCTTAAGGGACGGACCAATTCCAGCCCACCGGAGACTAGAAAATGACAAAATTTCATAAATAACTAACGAATAGTTGAAATACGGTTACTCAATCAATTCGTTCTTTAACTTGTTTTAATACATCTAATATATAAAGTAAATGTAAAAAATAACTACAAGTGACTATCCAAAACCTAGCCTAAATTGGTACAAGAGCACTAGACAAGGAGTAGGAACATTGATGACACAACTTCCATGTAGAACAGAAATAGTAAGAGTTATTGCTGAGTGATCAACATCATTACTATATAAACTCCAACTGACTTGCACCATGAATATACCACTGAGTGGAGGTATAGTAAGTGTAGCATCAGTACAATCACATGTACTGATAAACATCATCGACCGACATGGTTACAAACAAATAACATCAATAATAAATACAGAGAGATCATAACATCAAGTAAAGTTCCGCTTGTAAACCCCTAATTATGGAATCCCTAACACCTCACTTTAGCTTCTCTATGATCTACCTGTTATTAAACATTGTTATATATCTTTGTTCTTTGACTAACCATTCCATCATATACATCTTCTTCCCCTACTAACTCGTTCTTATATACATACAATTCTTAATCTACATCCGCCCCCAAATTCTCTCGATACTCACTATCTCAGACATCACTTTGCCACACCACTATGAAATTAAAATTCTAGCAAATCATATTCTACAATAACCGGTTCTATCAAGGAATCATATATTCTTACCTCTAATCCGGTCTGCACCAGGGACTTAATGCGCATCTATAAATTGCCTTCCATCACTTACCACAGTAGAAATATGTATAAAAATAAATATATAAAATAGAGTTACATTCGAACACATGGAGAAATATATGTATGCATGATGTGCACATTATCTCTCCTTATCCCTTCTTAACGACCTCATCACCATCATCAACATCATATCATATCGGCATGGTACCCTAGCCATATCATAACATAACATATCATATCATATCCGCAACGACTTGGTACCTAACTATAATATATCATATTTATAGTAGCGTGGTACGTAATCCATCATCTCAACACGTCAACACAGTGCAAATGATAGGCAATAAAGTCAATAAATCACAACTCATAGATATCAAATTCACAAACAATCACAAAGCCAAAAAGCCTAAGTGCTATAATAAAATCATAACTCTTTAACCAAAGACCTTAATATATACATATGTATTCATAGCCATCATATATCGTACACCCCTACGAGGCTGCCATAATCCAAATTCATGCAATCATGACTTTCTCTCTGTCCATATTCCAACTTCAAATTATCACATTATCCTCTATACTTCCATAATTACTTATAATTGGAAAACCTGTTCTTTACTTTACAACATTTACTAATTTTTGTCCACTTGTCAGTCATGAGATCTATTATTCTAATTACTAATCTCGGCTTATCATGACTCAATATTAGGCCTTTCAGTAGGTTAGTTCATGAATTTTCCTAATTCAATAAGAGACGTGTTTGGCCTTCTACCCTTTAACTACTTCCCTTAATGTAATTCAGACATTTATGACATTATGTTTTGATTGAGTTATGCTAATTTCTTCCTACCTTTCCTCATTGTATCGTCTAACTTTTTACTAACCCCAAAGGCCCTAGAAAATATTAAGCAATTTACATTGCTCCACCATTCTATCCGTCCTTCATCACAACTAAATATTAATATAATATATAGTAATACAACTTATTCAAGCCTAAAAAGATATTTAAATGTATCTATCCATCCAACTTCGTGCCTTAAGGCCTAATGTATGATACTCCCGACATTACTATTAAAGTTAGATGCATCTAGCCTAAGTCTAGTTGCTACAAATTAAACCATGGCTTACCTCTTAGGAAAACATATATAGAGAGGAACGAGCTTTCCTGTGCATGCTAAGTGTATTCCCATATTGGGTTTACTCCTTATGTGCCTCAAAACTGCTCTCATGAATCCTGGCCTTTGGAATCTTATAGTTGGAGAGATAAGATTTTTCTGAGTGATTTTGAAAAAATGGGCCGACCTTTGGAAATAAAGTGAAAGAGGGAATTCAAAAATTCCTTAGCTATATTACTACTATTTACCACTGTAGAGGGTCCTTTTACCACTATAACAGTTACTTGGCCGCTGTAGCAGCTATCGACAGTCCAGCCTAACCTCTTTTTGGGCTTTTTGGATCAATTATTTTGGGCCTTATTTTCCTTCTTGATTTAATTATTTTTGGATCCATTTTAAGCCTATTATTTATGATAAATTATTTTTGGTTCATTTATTTTCACATGTAGCAATGGCTTGAGTCATTATATTAGATATCAATTTACCCACCCTTCATCCCCTAATAGTCCTAAGGGTGAGATATGGACATTTGTGAGAGCGCTCGATGAATTTTAATTATAATTATCCCTTAGGGAATTATTTAACGTATGCTAGCTTATTACACATTCTGCTTCCCAATGCGTGACAACGAAAGTACTGCCTAATCTAGGCTTGACGGTTATTCCTACATTTTTCTCGAGTTGATGTACACAATTAATTTGTGGGATAACTTTCTACTATGATTACTCAATATGGTATGACACTACAACACATGAAAACTCTGGACAAAATTGGTGTTGGAAATATTTTACCATTGTAGTAGTACCGCTATAGTGTTAGCCAACCACAACATCGGTTTGTGTTAGTTAAGTATGGGAAAAATTTCATTTCTCCCATTTTCGCTCCATTCTCTCTAAAATCTCTCAACCCCCTCTGTGAAATACCTCTCAAATAATGATTTCAAGGTATTTTCTTATCTCTTCTAGTTACTCTATGCATTTCTCGCTGTAGATTATAGAAATTTCATTGCAAAATAGGGATTTTCGATTAGTATCTTGGTGCAACTTTGAACTTAATTTTGATGTCATGCGAAGTTATCTTACATTTTCAATGCACCTACAACAGTCAGGAGGTACGTTTAACTTAGTTCCTCGTAGATTTTGTGTAGGAGAGGGGTAAAATATGAATGGTCATCTTCACTAACTATTTTCTTTGATTTGGATTTGATTTCGAGTGTTCTACACCCCCATTTTAGTGTAAAAAAGGTTCATATACTCTTTCCTAAGACCGATCTACTTAATTTTCAAGTTATAGATAAAAAAAATAAAAATCTACCATGGGAGAAGAGGTTGACGGGTTGAAGATGAATCATTACAAGAGTAAGTTTGGTCGCAGCGATACCACTACAGTGGTTAATTAACTACTATTACGGTACTGGGCAGTAACTCCTTAGTTTTTACATTTTTTAAAATTATTGAATTCTCCTTCTCTCCCTTGGTATTTTGATATGGTGATAAACTAGTTTTTTGTGGTATTTATAGGATCATCATGGCCCAACAACCTACCATAGGTTTTCAAATAGTGCTAATTGCGCCTAGTTTGAGGAGGGATGGCACAATAGGAGCTTTCTTCATGAGAGAGGCTTCATGATTAATGGCATGGAGGACGAGTTACCTAATTTTAGTGACCAATCAGAAGTGTTTGGGTGGGATATACTGACCAAGCTAATCCCCAAGTGCACCTAGACTAGTTTTATAAATTTGATGTCATATTTCCCATGGTAGAATGGTCTATATATCTCTCTACCATCCATATCTGGGGAGTAATAGTTGTATGGATGCTACTACTATCAATGATATCTTGGGGGTTCCCAACCCCTCTAATTCAACCTTTAAGAAAAAGATTAAGGAGTCAAAGTTGAGGTGGACGGCTAGGCATATGGCGCCAGAAGGTAAAGCTAATGCGGTAAAGTGGTCTAATTAGAGGGGGACCAAGACTGCATACTTCTCGACCAAGGCTAGGATTTGGTTGCAGCTGATGTCATGGATGATTTATTATTCGACAAATATTTTAGATGTGGTGTTCCATCGAGCTATAGTGGTGGCGTGTGCTATGGCAAGATCTAGGTAAATGTGTGGGCACAAATCATGGACGAGTGACAATACTTCTATACGAGAGAGAGGTCGCCAAGGGACATTTCTTAACTTTCTCAATTACAGAGGTTTGCAAGGTGGTGGATGTTTCCTAGGAAAACCATGATATCTTGGAAAAATATGACACGCCATATAACCTCATATGAGAGAGAAGTACCTGATGTGGAGGCAAGAATAAGATGAAGATAGAAGAAGAGGGTAAGAGCAGCAGAGCTAGTGGGAATGGAGATGATTCCCATTCTCAGACACTTGATCCTCCGAGTGAGTAGGTGACGAGGTTACATGTATAAGACTCAAATATACCAGCTTGGGTTAGCTCCTTTGATCTCTACTACCCAAATGAAATCGATTCGAGCCTATACTGAGCTTCGAAGAGAGCTAGATGAGGAGAAGAAGAAATACCAATCTTAAAAACACCACTCCTAGGACCATGGTAAGGATATAAAAGGTCATGCGAGTTATCTTCGCATGCACTTTTATAGACAAGAAATATCCCAAATCTGACTATGGAAGATGTCAAGGAGTTCTCCTTCTCAGCGACATAGATGATGAAGGCTTAGATGTTGCAAGCTTTGGAGATGATACCACCAGCTAGAAGTTTCTCCCTCCCTTTTTAGCTTAAGTACTTTTGGGTATCGGTTTTCCCTGTTTGGGGAATGTAACAAGCAATTGATCTTTTTTTTTCTTGCTTTTGGGTATCGGTTTTCCCTGTTTGGGGAATGTAACAAACAATTACTCTTTTTATTTTTCTTGCTTTTTAAGGCGTTTTTCCTTCCCACCCCTTAATAATATTTAGCTTTACTTATAATGAATACAGGATTTGGTTTTTGACTTTTATCATTTCAAAACTAGAGCTTCTTTGTAAAAATCACAAAAATACAGGAATGCCTGATAGGAAACTGCCTAAAGTCGCTGTAGCTGTTAATCTTACCACTGTAACAGTGGCCTATAGTAGCTCCACTTTTCATTTCTTTGCCTAGTCCCAGGCTTTTCTTCTGCATAAAACTCCTTTTATGCTTGTTCTAGTAACGTTATAACCTCTTGTTTATGTGTAATATAAATCAAATCCACATTTTCTATTGCTTCTAAACTACTACTAATTTAATTTTCATTTGTCAAACTAATGGTGCTACACCTTTGCCGATCTTTTTATTTTCTCAATTCGCAATCCTCAAAAGTATTCCACCAACAGTCAGACATCTGGATGGTTTGTACTGAATCATTAGAAGTCACGCAGTACTCCAAATCACGAAGAGATGATCCATAGCTCAAGTATCAAAAATGAAGACACTCTCGAGACCACACATCGGTCAGCTTGGATACACATCATACAACCGCACACATACTATCAACTACTCATATTCAGCATCTCAAGCAAATTATCATACATTAACAATAGCAGACAAACATACGATATATTGCAAAGCCTTATTGCATAACACAATTACCTACTGCCATTTCTAGCAAGTCATAACAATAAACTCCTATATTTCTTATTGTCCTCTATTCATTGAACGTTTAGGTTTGACCTATCCATGTTAATATATACCATGTGAGACTAACTAGTCCCGATTCTATTGTTGAGATACCAATTGGAATCTGCTAGATAACAATTGGACTTATCTCGAGAAGACAACACCGAGATAGCACGAAAGAAGTTAAGAAAGTGAAACTGATTCCTAGATGCTTTGTAGCCTCCTACAGATTTTATGTGGATGTTAGCACACCAATTCAGAGGGCTCTACTCAATATTTTCTATTGTTTTGGGAGAGAAATAATATTGGCTCTCATACCATCTTTGTAATGATCCAACCCACCAGATCGCACCGGGCACCTACCTATACTTACTCCAACTAGAAAAACACTTAATAAACCACCATTCAATGAATGGGGAAATTACTACAATATTTACTTAGTCAATTTATGTCTGTCATAAGAATAACTAATCAATAATTTGAAATATGATTACTCAGTCAATTTGTCCTCTAACTTATTTTAATATATTTGATAGGTAAAGTAAATGCAGAAAATAACTATAAGTGATTCCACAGAACCTAGCCTAAACTAGTACAAGTCACTAGACAAAGAAGAGGGACATCCACGATGCAACATCCATGCAAAATAGAAATAGTAGGAGTTGTTATTGAGTGACCGGCGTTGCTGCTATAGAAATTTCAACTAACCTGCACCATGGTTATACTCCCAAGTGGAGGTATAGTAAGTGTAGCATTAGTACAACCAGACATACTGATAAGCATCAGTAGTCGGTTATGTTTAGAAACAAATAACATTAATAATAAATACCAAGAGATCATGACATCAAGTAAGGTTTTGGCTCTAAACCCCTAATTATAGAATGCCTAATACCCTATTTTAATATCTTTGTGACCTACCGATCATTTAATATTTTCATATATCTTTGTACTTTGACTAACCATTCTAACCTATACCTTTTCTTCCCATACTGACTCGTTCTTATGGTACCCATAATTCTTAATCTACATCCGCCCCCCAAATCCTCTCAATACTAACTATCTTAGACATAACTATGCCATACCATTATGAGATCAAAGCTCTACTAAATCATATTCTACAATAACCAATTCTCCCAAGGAACCATAGATTCTCATCTCCAACTCGGTCCGCACAAGGGACCTAATATATATCCATAAATCATATTCTACTACTTACTATAATAGAAACATATATAAGAACACATATAAAATTGAGTTACATTCAGACACATGGATAAATGTATGTATCCAAGATGTGTAATAGCCCCATCACCGTAATCAACATCGTATCATATCGGTGTGGTACCCGGCCTATATCACAATAAATTATATTTGTACGGGCATGCTAGCTGACCACAACATATCATATTCATACCAACATGGTACCTGATCCATTATCTCGACACTCAACGTAATGCAAATGATATGCAATGCAGTCAATAAGTTATGTCATGCTAAAAGGCAATCATAGATGTCAAGTTCATAAACAAGCATAAAGATAAGAAAGCCTAAGTGCTACAACCAAGTGGAAGATGGGGTGAACCCTAAACATACTAAGCAGTAAGGCAAGTCTGTATGATGCTGCCCCCACTTTCTTTAACATCTCAAAGTGTCCAATGTACCTTGGGCTCAACTTTCTCTTCTTGCCAAATCGCATTACATCCTTCATGGGCGATACCTTATATCACGAGTAATCATGCTACAGGTACTCAAACTTCTCTTGATTCATGGATCAAAATTCAATCACGATGATTTTCTCATAAGAATGTCGTCACTCAATATATCATAGGGAAAGGCTCATATAAAATCATCATAATATAGGGAAATATAAATAAAAAAAATAAAAAAATAAAATATGCAACTAATTCATGAAATGTGGGCACCATCAGAGTGCCCGAATATTAAAACACAAAATAAAAATAAGAATAATCCAAATCAACATCAAGACATCCAAATATATCTCAATAATACATACCAAATGAATGAATCTGAAGACAGGCACCCCCAACTAAAAAGCTTGTAGTGACCTCATTGCATAATCAATAAAGCATAAAGAGAGAAAATGGTGCTCCCTGTAACTGCATCAAGAGCTGTTGTTGCCCTCAGACTCTGCATTATTTCTAGCATCATTAGAACTAGACCACTCAGCTGGGGCCTCATTATCATTGTCAACTCTGGGAAAAAAAGTCAGTTTCAGGACCTTTCAAAGGCGCTTCACCCCTTTCCACATCTTGGTGAAAAACTTCTCCCTCTTCTTCATCTTCTTATGTAAGTCCCTGATCTCCCCCGGAGACTCTTCCAAAGATGAATATGCCTTCTCAAACCTGGAAATTATGGCTCCCTGCGTTCTCTGATCCTCCAAGTACCTCACATAATCAGGATGAGCTACATAGAAATGCCGGGTGGTGGAAGGCTCTCCCAGTCCCTAAGGCAACCCTGCTATAAGCTCCTTTGTCACCCCAAAAACAACTATGATCTCATCAAAAGGGCCATATGTGGATGGACTGTAAGACTCTATCTCCTTACATGTCGACTTGCCAAAGTTGATCTTCTTCTTCTTGCTCTTGCCCGGTGCAACCTCATCCTAAATCTTAAGAGGATAAAAAAAGGTCTTTGGGTGTACCCAAGTATATCCGAGATACTCCACAACCCCTACTCTCTTACACAACTCAATAATTAAAGAAAGGAATAAGATATGCATACCATCGTGGATCTTGAAAAACTTTATGTCTGAGATCACAAGCTGACCAATATTTAAAAAAATATTGTCTAATATGCAAAACTTATTCCATCATTTCCAGGGAAACAAAAGTCAAGTGAAGTTAAGAGCCGAGTCTGCTTTCCACCTTTGTTATCGGGCATCCACTGCCAGTCACTCTTAAATCTACCTGGTATGGACTGCTAAACCAATTCCTCTTGTCTTGATTAAAAAAATCCTCTCAGAAGCCTATGTATATTAGTCAAAGATGTGACTTTCACAGGGCCAATTGCTCTTTTTTTGGCGTCAAATGGAAAGTTAGATCATAGGGCTTACCCTTCCGTCGTTAATGTTTATCAAATAATGCCTTGAAGGCCTATGAAATATGAGTTAAGATACTGGTCATTTATCTACCATAGACAAATGAAACTATGTTATTACTATTTACTTCTAACGTGTAAGGGCTTCAAATACAGAAACTTATGATAATGCGGAAGTATTATGAAAGCTTAACACACAGAGGGAAAAATAGAGTGGCACCTCGAGAAAATTTTAAAGCAAGTACAACCTTGGTCTATAAAGAAATTACGGTACAAAGAAAAACAAAAGGAGTAGAATATTTAGATATACATATTATTTGTATGTTTTTGCTGCTAAGGTAAAAATTTGGAAGTATTATTATAGTATATATGTTATAAGTGTATAAGTTGTCGGGGCCCTTGGACCTTTTTTTTTTAAATATAATAATAATATATATATAAAGTGGAAGTAAAGGAAAGTTTTCATTTCTTTCAATAAGAAAATTTCCCAGACGTGATGGAACTATATGTCCTTTGATATTTCTCTTCGCACAACTGATATTTTTGCTCTTGACAAGAAAATTGGAAGGATCGTTAAGTTAAGAAAGGTATTCCTTCAAGAGGAGACATCCCATGGTTCTTAATTGCTAGAAACTATTAGTTTTATCAAGAATTCTCAAGAACTCAAATTGGGAATTAATCTCAAAAGGGTAATTTCTTCACCTCATATTTGAATTTAATCATAGAATATGTTGGGGTGTAGTATAATTTGTTAATTATCATTTAATTTGAATTTTTTCACTACTTATTGAGATGGGTTTGCAACTAAGTGTAACGCCTCGAAATATCATCCCGAGACGCTACACGGTGCCCAAGGCTACAGTAGCCTCAAGCTAACCCTTTAAGCCTAAACACTACCCTTGGGTTCCAACACAACAACATACATGCTAAGCTAAGGATATATATAAGTACATATCATATAACATCGCACATGGCACGGAATATCATTAGACTGTACATATATGAAATGTCTATATACAAACCAACCCAACAATACACTAGTATGACATAGCCTCTATACAGCAAAATCAACGAGCCATTGGGACAAACCCCCAACTGACTCAACAGACCAAAAGGATCACAAAACAATAGCACCAAAACTAGCAACTTGGTCCTCGAACCATGTGGACTCACCATTTAAGGAACGTAGATGCGGCACTCGGATATCACTGTTGCGGCTGTGGATGAGCACCTGAACCTACATTATGGTAAGAATGTAGCTTATAGAGAAATATGTGGGTTAGCACAAGATACGTACTGAGTATGTGGGTGCGCATGCAAAATATAAATAATATCATAAATTTTGCAAAAACGTACATACAGACCATAATGACACACTTGGCTTGAGTGACATTGAATCATGCAACTCATAACATCTTAGATAGAAAATATTAGAGAAAAACCTCATAAATCATTATAGATCATCATAGGCAACTTGACTTACCACATCAAAACTCGGAGTGAGTCGGTATTTCAATAAACATGACTCTTATGGACAGGTGAGTTTCCTATAAACATGGAATACCAATGTTTGAAACCCCCGTTGGCAGGAGCGTCATACTCTTTGCCAGGGAGTACGACCTTACAACTGCAATAATCACAATCGGGCTCTCTAGCCAATAATGTCATCATCAAACAACCCTACGATGGCACATAGGTTTGGGGAAATACCAAATTTACCTCTCGGTGCTAAGTACTACTCCCCGACAAGCTCAGAACGCGTTAGAAAATCCACCACAACATCACAAGGGTCTATCATAAAGACCGAATCAAATCTCTTTCTCATTTATCAAATCATATCAATTTGTGGATTCCTAACTCAACACATTTTAGCTCAAAATATTTTAATCTTTCTCAACATCAACAAGGGATCAATGCATTGAACCATAATCGACTCGACATTTGGACAAGGATATGAAGACTCAATACATAATGATTTCAACAATTTAACTCATCAAAATCATCTAGAAAATACCAAGACTCATTGCAATTTCAATATCAATATTTCTCAATTTGCCATCCAACTCTCATTTAAAGGTACTTGAGACATCAACCCATAGTAGGGATATAGAATTTCCAATATCAATTATAAATTCATAATAAGGAAATAGTGGAATGATAGTATAAATGAAGGCTTAACAAATTAAATCATCATACTCTCATAATCAAATACTTTTTGGACATAATTCCATCTCAACATCATACACATATCGAATTACATAATCCCATAGCTCATGGACAATAATATAAGATATAAAACCATATTTCCAATTTATGGTAAAACATGTAAAATTTCATGTCAATGTAATTCAACAAAAATACCGGGCACAAGATCGAAAGGATAATCTTGTTCAAAGTCCCACATACCTAAAATGAAAGATGATTATGAACTTTCGACTCCGAAACTTTATTCAATAAATAAAGGGTGCTTCTCACAGCCCTTAACATGATCCACTCGAATCCCAAATCAATTTGAAATTTCTACGGTTCAATCAAGAGACATAGAAGGATGAAATTTGGAGTAGTAGGGTTGGGGTTCGAGCCTTAGGAATTTTTGGATAAAAATGAGCTATTGAATGCTCTTAATGGACTTAAATCCATGGTTACCCGGATGGATTTGAGTGGGAATAACCAAAATACCCTTAAAAATCAAATAATATCAAATCTGTCCTTTGGTGGACTGTTTTGATAGGTTGAAGTAGATCATCCATAACTTTTTGCTCCGATGGCCAAATTGGATGAAACCAATTTCATTGGAAAGAGGACTTTCAGAGCTTTCTGTTGATATATAGTAGCTCACCCAGATAATTATGTACAAGGAGTTATGATCATTTGAAGTTGAACCTAAAATTCGCCTGGCCTCAGTATTTTTTTCCTGCACATTTGCTGTTCACCACTATTCATGGTTAGATCGGAATGATCATAACTCACGCTCGAGTGTCCGTTTTGGATGATCCATATATTGTTGGAAAGCTTATTTGATGCTCTACGCGATGATTCGTTGCATATCTAGAAATTCCACACAAAAAAATTATTAATCACGATAAAGAACAAAATTCAACACATTTTCGTCCGAGATCTTAACGGAAAATTTTTCTGGGGCATCACATCATCTCCCCCTTGGAAACATTTGTCCTCGAATGTTGATAGGTTGGTCAAGAATACTATGAAAATGAGTATATAGAGAAAAATCATCTTGCCCAAGCATATACTCCATTCTAGATTTTTTTGGATATCGTAGAAAACACATAAGCCAAGATAAACATAGAAATTAGGATTAAATCAAAAGAGAACGATACCTTTGACATTCTCAGGATTCGTAGTAAAGAGGTGGGGATATTTGGCGCGCATATTCGCTTCGGTTTCCCAAGTAGCACTCTCCGCGGATTGATTTCACCAAAGCACTTTAACCAAAGAAACTTCCTTGTTTCTTAGCCTACGAACTTGAAAGTCAAAAACCTCAACCGGAATCTCTTCATGTGAAAGACTATCTTGAATACCCGAGCTTTCGGAAGGATCAATCACAATAGAATCACCAATAGACTTCTTAAGCATAGAAACATGGAAAACTGGATGGACGTTAGATAACTCCGCGGGCAATTCAACCTTATACGCTACCTTCCCAATGCGATCCACAATCTTATAGGGACCAATGTAACGGGGACGTAGTTTCTCTTTCTTCCGTAATCTCTTCACCCCTTTCATGGGTGAAACTTTCAATTATACTAAATCACCAACATCAAATTCAAGGTCTTTCCTCCTTACATCTGCGTATGATTTTTGACAACTTTGGGCGGTTTTCAACCTTTCCCGAATTAACTTAACCTTCTCCATGGCCTCGAATACCGCATCCGATCCAGTCGCGGCAACCTCATCAACTTCAAACCAACCAATGGGTGATCTACACCTTCTACCATAAAAAGCTTCAAACGGGGCCATTCCAATATCAACATGAAAACTTTTATTGTAAGCAAACTCGATTAATGCTAAGTGCTCATCCCAACTACCTTTAAAATCAAGCACACAAACCCTCAACATATCTTCTAAAGTCTGAATGGTCCACTCGGCCTGACCATCTATTTGCGGATGGAAAGTAGAACTTAAATGAATTTGGGTACCGAGACCCTTCTAGAAAGATCTCCAAAACTGAGAGGTAAACTGAGTACCTCTGTCAGAAATAATAGCCAAAGGGATTCCATGAAGTCTGATGAGTTCCCGAATATATATTCTAGAATAATCTTCAGCTGTATAAGGTGGATGCACAGGCAAGAAATGAGCTAATTTCGTCAGCCGATCTACGACAACCCACATCGAATCATGATGGCGACAAGAAGGAGGCAAACCAACTATGAAGTCCATATTCACTACTTCCCACTTCCAAGTAGGAATGCTAAACTCTTGCATCACGCCACTGGGCCTTTGATGCTCTATTTTAACCTGTTGACATGTGGAACACTTCGCCACAAATTCTTCTATGTTCCCCTTCATGCCGTTCCACTAATAGATTTCCCGCAAATCATGGTATATCTTGGTAGCACCAAAATGGATAGAGTATCGCGTACCATGCGCTTCCACCATAATCCTCTGCTTCAAGTTATCAACATCAGGAACACGTAATCTTTCTCGGAGTCTCAAAATACCATCTCCCCCTTGGGAGAAAACCTCCACCTTTTGGTCTTTAACTGAATCTTTTAACCTGACCAAGGTAGGATCCCTGTCTTGCTTCTCCTTCACTTCCAAAACTAAAGAGGATTCGGAACCGCTTTGTACTCCTATACTACCCTCAGCATCACCAAACAACCTAACCCCTAAACTAGCCAAACGATGTACCTCACAGGCCAACTCCTTCTCACCAATCTCCACATATGCTATGCTACCTATGGACTTCCGACTAAGGGAATCTGCTACTACATTGGCCTTCCCCGAATGATATAGCACGCTCATATCATAATCTTTCAACAGTTCTAACCATCGTATCTGCCTAAGATTCAACTTCTTTTGGGTGAATACATACTGCAAGAACTTATGTCCATGAAGACGTCGACATGGACACCATACAAATAATGTCTCTAGATTTTCAAAGCAAAAACCGCGGCAGCTCATTCAAGGTCATAGGTAGGATAATTCTTCTCGTGAGGTTTTATCTGCCTGGAAGTATAAGTTGTAACCTTGCCCTTTTTCATCAATACACAACCCAAACCGACTCTGAAAGCATCAGAATACACCACAAAACCATCAATACCATCAGCAAAGTCAACACAGGGTCTGAAGTGAGTCGAGTCTTCAACTCCTGAAAACTCTTCTCGCAAGATTCGGACCACAGGAACTTCACTTTCTTCTGGGTCATAGGAGACGCAATAGATGAAAACCCTTCAACAAAACAATGATAATAACCAGCTAGACCCAAGAAACTTCAGATATTAAATGGAGAAATAGGTCTAGGCCAACTCTTTATAGCCTCTATCTTTTGAGGATCAACTCTAATACCTTCGAAAGAAACAACATGACCTAAGAAGGCTACAGTGTTCAGCCAGAACTCACACTTACTGAACTTAGCATACAACCGATGAGTTTGAAGAGTTTCCAACGTTATTCAGAGATGATCCGCATGATCACCCTCACTTCGAGAGTAAATAAGAATATCATCAAGGAACATTATTACAAATAAATCCAGATATGGCCGAAATACACGGTTCATAAGATCCATGAAAGCCGCTGGAGCATTAGTTAACCCGAAAGACATCACTAGAAATTCAAAATGTCCGTAATGGGTTTGGAAGGCTATCTTGGAGATATCACATTCCCTAACCTTAAGTTGGTGATAACCGGATCTGAGGTCTATCTTCGAAAAGTAGCTCGCACCTTGCAATTGATCAAATAAATTATCAATTCGAGGAAGCGGATATTTATTCTTGATAGTAACCCTATTAAGCTACTGGTAATCAATACACATCCGCAAAAAACTATCTTTCTTACGCACAAACAGGACAGGTGCACCCCACGGGGACACACTAGGTCTGATAAAACTTTTATCTAAAAGATCTTTCAATTGATCCTTTAACTCTTTAAGTTTCACAGGAGCCATGCGATATGGAGGAATAAAAATAGGCTGAGTATCGGGAAAAAGGTCAATCCTGAACTCTATCTCTCTATCAAGAGGTACTCCAGGGAGATCTTCCAAAAATATATCAAGAAACTCATTAATAACATTAATTGACTGAATGGTCGGCGTTTCAGACTTAGTGTCTTTAACTCGAACCAAATGATGGATGTAACACTTGGAAATTAACTTCCTAGCTTTGATATAGGATATGAAATGACCCTTAGGAATCACAGAACTCCCAAACCATTCGAGGATAGGTTTATCAGGAAACTGAAACTTGACCACACGGGCACAACAATCAATAGACACATAGCATGAGTAAAGCCAATCCATACCCAAAATGATATCAAAGTCAACCATATCTAGATCAATCAAATCAGCATACATAACCCGATGAAAGACAGTAATTGGACATTTATTATACACCCGCTTAGCAATGACAGACTCTCCTACTAGAGTAGAAACCAAAATAGGCTCAGAAATTAGTTTAGGATCCATTTTAAAATTTACAGCAACCATAGGTGTCACATAAGAAAAACTCGAACCGGGGTCCATCAACACATAGACATCAAAATAGAAAACACGGAGCATACCAGTGACAACATCGGGAGAGTCCTCCTGTTCCCGATGAGGTGGTATAGAATAGAAATGATTCTGGTGTTGACCACTAGCAGTACTAGATGAAGCACCCTGAGGAGGAACTGGATGGGCTGTGGGAGGTAGGGCACTAGTAGCCTGACTCTGCGGGACAGGCATCACGACTCTGCTGTCTGGCATACCGACAATCTCTAAGTATGTGGCCCAACTTACCACAATCAAAACAGCCCCGCTGCCCCATGTAAAACTCCCTAAAATGGTCTTTACCACACTTATAACACGAAGGAGGATGAGGCCAGTTGCTTACACTATCCTGAGACCTAGAAGGTACCGACCTATTCCTGAGCTCCTACCTGCCCCCGATATACGAGAGCACTAGCTGAGAAAGGCACAGGTATAAATGGACGTCTCTGAAACTGATGGCTACTCCCTCCGGAGAATCTAGTCTGACCAGACCCCTGTTGCTCTGATCTGACTCTCTTAATCCCTCTTACTCTTTCTCTTTCTTTTATCTTGTCTGACTCAATCTGTTGGGCGTGAATCATTAACCTAGGAATATCAATCTCTATGTTGATCATATCAGATTTACATTCTTTCACTATATAAGTCGACACCCCAGTTAGAAACTTGCTCATACTAGTCCTTGAGCCAGCCATCGTATTGGGAGCGTACTTCGATAGCTGATTAAACTTAAGACAATACTCTTTAACCGACATGGAGCCTTGTATCAAATTCATAAACTTCTCTATCTTAGCTTCCCGTAACTCAAGAGGAAAGAATCTATCCAAAAAAGCATCTTGGAACAATTGCCAAGTCACCGGAGCAGCATCTTTCTCTCTACCGTTATTCCACATCTACACCCAGTCATAGGCAACATCCTTCAACCGATAAGAATCCAGCTCCACACTTTCTTCCTCAGTCACATGCATAATCTGTGTAATTTTCTTAATTTCATCAACATACATCTGTGGGTCCTCACCTGCTCTCGACCCATGAAACTCTGGCAGATTCATCCGCATAAAGTCATAAATTCGTGCTACTGTCGAATTATTTTCCTGTGGAGGTAGAGTGTTGGCCTAAGTATTAGCGGTAACTGCCTGGGCTAGCGTCTAAAAAGCTACCCAAAATTCGGCATGGGATACCTTCTTATGTAGCAGATCAACGGGTTGAGGTTGGTTGTTATTTCCGTGAGCTCGATATGGAGGCATTTTCTGTCATAAGAACACATGAATTAACAACAGAAGGAAATAGTTGTAAGGATAATAGACTCTTGTAAAAAGAAAGAAACCACTTTTCCAAGAACGCCCTACAACCTCTTGATCATAGGTGTGGTGCACTATACACCGATGCTCAAGACTCTACGTAACGCGGCATGTCAGACTCCCTAGGACTCTTCACAACCTTAGGCTCTAATACCAAGTTTGTAACACCTCAAAATATCATCCCGAGATGCCACACGGTACCCAAGGCTACACGTAGCCTCAAGCTAACCCTTTAAGCCAAAACACAACCCTTGGGTTCCAACACAACAACATACACGCTATGCTAAGGATATATATATAAGTATATATCATATCACATCGTACATGGCACGGAATATCATTATACTATACATATATGGAATGTCTATACACAAACTAACCCAATAATACACTAGTCTGACATAGCCTCTATACAGCAAAATCAATGAGCCATTGGTACAAACCCCCAACTGACTCAACAGACCAAAGGGATCACAAAACAACAGCACCAAAACTAGCAACTTGGTCCTCGAACCATGTGGACTCACCATTGAAGGAATATAGATACAACACTCGGATATCACTGTCGCGGTTGCGGCTGAGTACCTGAACCTATATCATGGTAAGAATATAGCCCATAGAGAAATATGTGGGTCAACACAAGATACGTACTAAGTATGTAGGGGCGTATGCAAAATATAAATAATATCATAATTTTTGCAAAAACGTACATATGAACCATAATGACACACCTGGCTTAAGTGACATTGAATCATGCAACTCATAACATCTTAGATAGGAAATATTAGAGAAAAACCTCATAAATCATTATAGATCATCATAGGAAAGTTGACTTACCACATCAAAACTCAGAGTGACTCGGTATTTCAATAAACATGACTCTTATGGACAGAGGAGTTTCCTATAACTGACAACCCTAAGTGAGCTACGTGGAATACCAATGTTTGAAACCCCCATTGGCGGGAGCGTCATACTCTTTGCCATGGCGTACGACCTTAAAACTGCAATAATCAAAATCGATCTCTCTGGCCAATAATATCATCATCAAACAACCTACGGTGGTAAATAGGTTTGGGGAAATACCAAATTTACCTCTCGGTGCTAAGTACTACTCCCCGACAAGCTCAGAACGCGTTAGAAAATCCACCACAACATCACAAGGGTCTATCATAAAGACCAAATCAAATCTCTTTCTCATTTATCAAATCATATCAATTTGTGGATTCCTAACTCAACATATTTTAGCTCAAAACATTTTAATTTTCCGCAACATCAATAAGGTATCAATGCATTGAACCATAATCGACTCGACATTTAGAAAAGGATATGAAGACTCAATACATAATATTTTTAATAATTTAACTCATCAAAACCATCCGGAAAATACAAAGACTCATTGCAACTTTAATGTCAATATTTCTCAATTTGCCATCCAACTCTTATTTAAAGGTACTTGAGACATCAACCCATAGTAGGGATATAGAATTTCCAATATCAATTATAAATTCATAATAAGGAAATAGTGGAATGATAGTATAAATGAAGGCTTAACAAATTAAATCATCATACTCTCATAATCAAATACTTTTTGGACATAATTCCATCTCAACATCATACACATATCGGATGACATAATCCCATTGATCATGGACAATAATATAAGATATAAAACCATATTTCCAATTCATGGTAAAACATGTAAAATCTCATGTCAATGTAATTCAACAAAAATACCGGCACAAGATCGAAAGGATAATCTTGTTCAAAGTCCCACATACCTAAAAATGAAAGATGAATATGAACTTCCGACTCCAGAACTTTATCCATGAAAATAAAGGGCGCTTCTCAAAGCCCTTAACATGATCAACTCGAATACTAAATCAATTTGAAATTTCTACGATTCAATCAAGAGAGATAAAAAGATGAAATTTAGAGTAGTAGGGTTGGGGTTTGAGCCTTAGGAAATTTTGGATAAAAATGAGCTATTGGATGATATTAATGGACTTAAATCCATGGTTTACCCAGATGGATTGAAGTTAAAATAACCAAAATACCCTTAAAAATCAAATATTGTCAAATCTGTCCTTTGGTGGACTGTTTTGATAGGCTGAAGTAGATCGACCATAACGTTTTACTCTGATGGCCAAATTGGATAAAACTAATTTCATTAGAAAGAGGACTTTCAGATATTTCTGTTGATATATCGTAGCTCAGCCAGATCATTATGTAAAAGAAGTTATGATCGTTTGATGTTGACCCTAAAATTCGCCTGGCCTCAGTATTTTTTTCTGCACATTTACTGTTCACCACTATTCATGGTTAGATCAAAATGATCCTAACTGATCACTCGAGTGTCCATTTTGGATGATCCACATATCGTTGGAAAGCTTATTCGATTCTCTACGTGATTATGGGTTGCATATCTAGAAATTCCATACAGAAATATTATTAATCACGATAAAGAACAGAATTCAACTCATTTTCATTCGAGATCTTAGCGGAAAATTTTTCCGGGGCATCACACTAAGATTCTCAAAAGAGATGGAATTTTGGTAAAGTGAAGTTTTAGGAATTTCTATCGATTAGGTAGTTTTACCCTTGAAGTGTATAAGTAAGAAAAGTTAGAATCTATTTCAGTCTTGTTAAGGAATTTGATTAATTTCAAACATAAGTGAAGATTATTGGAATAAGTTACTAAATACTCCTACGGATTACTTATGGACATAAATGTTATTCTTGTAGCTAGTGAATTACGTATTCGATAGCAGGAACTAGTGGTTGGAAGGATAAAGGCTTCAATATCGCGGTTTGTATTACTTGAGGCTCAAATTACTGTCGTAGCTAATAAAGTATAAAGGTATGTAAAGCTAAACTGTCCCCCGTTGCTATGGCACCACCCTATATCACATACTTCTTTCTGTCGATAATAATATAACTCTTGAAATACAAAAGTAAAACTTTTATATTTCCTTACATACCATTCCCTCACTCTACCATCAAGATTATGAGTATCTATCTGTCATGCCCTAAAATGATAATGACGGACAAGAACCGTGTTCACTTACTCGACAAGCACTTTATGATGTACACAAGGTTATGGGATAATAATGAGTAGGATATTCAATATGAGTTGCATTTATACATGAGAGAGTTACATTTACTGAACTATACAATACCACATGATATCCATGAAGCCTCTAGTCAGTTTAACACACTATACTATAAGTGATTAGCTGGCATCAGGTCCGTCATTCCCAACTAGAGACCTGTACATATAATCAAAATACCAAGAATAGACTGGCTCCAGAGAGAGTTGTAGCTCACCGAAATATCAGTTGAAAATGGCAATAGAGCCTTACGTGAACATCTACTATCCTGAGGATTTGAGCCTGCATTAGTAAAACATGGTGGGCCCGAGACATCAGTTCATAAATAATATGTACTGGCGTGAAAGCAGACAGAATAACAACTGGACAAATACAGAAGCTCATATGAGTCAAATGGTAAAGTGAAAAACGTATGAGCCAACAAAAACACATATACGATATGAACTGATAACTTATGCACCGACCTTATTAGCATCATATATAATATTTAGAAAAAACTTTAATCATAATATCGGCCCTATACTTAGCCTAGGTGATGTACTTATCCTAGAAGTCGTACAAATAATCATATGATGGCCTTCCGAAGGCAATTTGAGGCAAGTATAAAACATATGTTGCCCACATACTCATTGCTATGATTCTATATGTGTAACTGTAATTGTAGTCTGTATCCAGGTATGCCCCACCCAGGGGATCACTATGAGGGTCTTTCCGCAGGCCATATATGCCATATGTTGGCTCGAGTTAGGGGAAACCAATACATGACATTCCAACTGACTTCAAATACAAATGATGCCACAAAGGCGGGTACGCCTAATGGTTGGGCTCGCTATAGTAGTCTGGTCTCGATCCTGTGCACAGAATCACGTTGAGCGATATGCCAAGCCAAACCTATGTACCCTCCCATCATTAATATTTATCAAATAATGCCTTGAAGGCGTATGAGTTACGATACTGGTCATTTAGCTACCATAGACAAGTAAAACTATGTTATTCCTATTTACTCCTAACGTGTAAGGGCTTCAAATACCAAAACTTATGATAATGCAGAAGTATCATGAAAGCTTAAGACAAATAGGGAAAGATAGATACTCATAAGATTGATGGTAGAGTGAGGGAATGATATGTAAGGAAATATTAAGATTCTACTTTCATATTTTGAGAGTTATATTAATATTGACAGAAAGAAGTACGTGACGTAGGGTGGTGCCTTAGCGAAGGGGGAGGGTTTAGATTTACATACCTTAATACTTTATTAGCTATGATTGTAATTCGAGCCTCAAGTAATTCAACCCGTGATATTACAGACTTTATCCTTCAAACCACTAGTTCCTGCTATCCAATACGCAATTCACTAGCTACAAGAATAACATATATGTCCATAAGTAATCCGTAGGAGTATTTAGTAAATTATTCCAATAATCTTCACTTAAGTTCAAAATAATCGAATTCCTTACCTAGAATGAAATAGATTCTAACTTTTCTAACTTATACACTTCAAGGGTAAAACTACCCAATCGATAGAAATTCCTAAAACTTCACTTACCAAAATTCCATGTCTTTTGAGAATCTTAGTTGCAAACCCATCTCAAGAAGTAGTGCAAAAATTCAAATTAAACTAAAATTAACAACTTGTACTACACCTCAACATATTCTACGATTAAATTCAAATATGAGGTGAAGAAATTACCTTTTTGAGATTAATTTCCAATTTGAGTTCTTGAGAATTCTTGATAAAACTAATAGTTTCTAGCAATTAAGAACTATGGGATGTATCCTCTTGAAGGAATACTTTTCTTACCTTAACGATCCTTCCAATTTTCTTGTCAAGAGAAAAAATATCAGCTACATGAAGAGAAATAGCAAACGACCTACAGTTCCTTCACGTTCTGGGAAAGTTTCTTATTGAATGGAATGAAAACTTTCCTTCACTTCCACTTTATATACATATAATATTATATTTTTTAAAAAATAAAAATGTCCAAGGGCCCCACAACTTATACACTTATAACATATATAATGTAACAATACTTCCAAGTCTTTACCTTAGCAGCAACAATCTACAATGAACATGTATATATAAATATTCTACTCTATTTGTTTTCCTTTATACCAAAATTTATTTATAGACCAAGGTTGTACCTAATTTAAAATTTTCTCGAGGTTCCACAATAAGAAACCATCCAGGATCTCATATATAGGACAACAGTTATATGGGTGCATGAAGAAACCTATCTACAAATGGTGTTCAACCAAATTCAGGCCTTAGCTATGAAATTATTAATCGATATACCTCTCTTCATAGCCGCCAGTAAACCTCCTTGTTACGATACAACTTCTCCACTATTCAACTCTCTGGTTCACAATATTTTGCCTCAAATTGAGCTATGTTGACATTCGAGAGCCCATATAGGTCATCTATCTGTGCAGCTCTAAAGTTTACCTCTTTCCCCTTAGATCTTGATGATTGGTTTGAGAGAGATATCATACTAAGTTTAGTGTAGAATTCCCTTACCTATTTCTTGTTTGCTTGATAATAGTCCAGCGAAAAACACCTCCACCCAGTGATGTGAGTCTGTCATGGAATGCAGGGAGCTTTTTCGGCACCATTTCCTAACATATCCCCTCTCCAGAAGAAACTTTGTTTTTGGGAGAACATAGTAGTATTAGTTATGGCATTCAGGGGCCATGAAATAGACTTGGTCATAATCTCCTATGATGTAAACTAGGATAACCTGAGAACAACACAACAACACTCATCATTAACATTTTCATGCAAAAACTATGCTATGTTATCTAATTAAGCTCATGGGATGGTTACTTGGTTGTTTTTAGGTAGGAATTAGTGGTGCAGGATTATTGGTCCAGTCTAGAAATTAGTCTCAAATATGGAAATCACAGGTCACTAGCTACAATCGCGAATCCGATGACCACGATTGTGGTATTTGAGGCAAGAATTAGACAAATTTTCAAAAAATCAAATATCCAAATTCAAGGCCAAATCATGTTCCTAAGTAGGAATTATCAATAAGAACATTAAACAAGGTTCCTAGGTACTCGATCATGCCTTTAGAATGTGAAAACACTAGCTATGATTTTATTTGGGCATTCGGTCAAGAACTCAGTGTGCACACTCTATTTATCTCATTTTGGAATGTAATTTAGGTACTCAAGGCTTCTCTAATCGTGTTCACACCATTCACAACAATGAACCACCACACAAGCACAATTAAGCAATGATTTAGCAATGAAAATCACAATTCTAGGCTATCCCTAATATGTGCATTCTAAGGCCTACCTAAAAGCAATTAAAGAGGGAATTCATAACACGTACTGGATTAAGGATGCAAGATGAATGCTATAATGCATTTGGGATGCTCAAAACATAGCCAAAATCAGTTGCAATTTGAGAGAAAATTGAAAAAAGTATGGGGGAAAATGGAAAATGTTCAGTTTTGTAAATTGACTTGACCGCGATCATGGTCATACGACTACCACAATTTTGGTGACACATGTATCACGATCGCGATATCTGAGGCCAAATTTGGTCCTTTGTTTTACCCTGTTCAGACAATTACTTAAATGCACCACACTTCCCCTATCTCACACTCATTCAAAACATTCCATAGTACCACAAATGCATAGATTAATCAACAACAAAATTTAAATCTACTCTACTAAATTAAAAACAAAGGATACAAGCCTCTTTTGTGGCGTTTGTGGGTTGTCTCCCACATAGCGCCTTGTTTATCGTCGTAGCAGGATGTTCTTCATATTTTCAAGTTGGATCCTCAAGGGACCCATCATTCACCTCCTCATCCACAAAATCAATAACCTACACCACTTGAAGATCCATAGGTTGTTTTTCTATTTTGCACACCCGAAAAGACACTTCATCATTATGAACTCGGAAATTCTTTTCTCCTAACTCCAAATCAATGATAGATATTCGGTTGCAAGGAAAGGTCAGCCAGGTATAATGGGTATATCTTGGTCAATTTCACAATCATGAACCATGAAATTCACCGAAAGGATTCAACGGTCCACCTTCACCAAAACATCAAACAAAACTCCAACCGGTCTCTTGATAGACCGGTTTGCCATTAAAAGCCTTATTGTTGGGGGTGTAGGAGTGACAAAACCAGATTTTTGATATATTGAATAAGGAATGACATTGATGCTTGCACAAAGGTCACATAAAGTTTTTTCGAACTTGTGTGTCCCTATGGTGCATGGAATTGTAAAGGCACCAGGATCCTCTTTCTTTATCGCTATTGCACTAGTCATGATAGCACTACACCACGAGTCACTTCAATGGTGTCACCCTCAATAAGCCTCTTTTTGACAATAAGTTTTTTTATAAGCTTAGCGTACCCCGGGATCTCTTGAATTGCCTCTAGCAACGAGATATTAATTGGTAGATTACTAAGATTAGCAAGGAACGTTTTGAATTTAGCATCGTCCTCCTTCTTCTTGAGCCTTTGAGGGAACGGAGGAGGAACCTTCATGGTAGAAATCGAATCACTTTGCGGTTTATTATTATCAAATACCTTCGGATCACCCTCCTCATCATCTACTTCTTCACTTAGCATCGATTATTTTTCATTCCCTTCTTGAGACTTTGGATCCTCCTCATTCGAATCATTCATAAGCTTTCATATTTATTTGTTCAACATTTGGATCTTTTTCAACTTCTACCCCAAGATCACCAAGGGCTTTTCCACTCCTAGTAACAATAGCCAATACTTGAGCATTATTTTTTGAATTCACAATAGTGTTACTAGGAAGGCCTCTTTTTTGTCTAGCATCAGGTTGAGTGGAGATTTGACCGATTTGATTCTCCTATTTCTTGATTGAGGCAGAATGTGAGACAACCATTTGGTTTATTTTCAAAATGATGCTTTTTAATTCTCAAACCATCTTGTCCTTTCCCTCTACTTTCATCAAGATTCTTGCCAACTATCCTCAGTCTTGAATTTATAGGGATCAACTACATTTACTTCTTTGCCTTTAGCTCAGTCATGGGGAGGTACATATTGATCATATTCCATTTATTTGTCTCTCTAATCATGATCTCTATCCCTATTATGCCAATCCTACTTTCTTTCACTATCTGTCCAACCTTGGTTCCCACCTTGCCTTTGATAGGCCGGGTGAGAACCCACCGGATAGTTAGCCAAATACCAAATTTCTTCATTAAGCCTTTTGTCTTTTTCTTTATCATAGCCCTTAGATGCCACAACATTCACCGTTTTTGTTGGTGCTTCCATCACATATTTTGTCAGAACTCCAATTATTTTATTATTTTTTCCATGTTCTCCTCCCCCTGTTCATCTCTTTTCCTTTGATCCTTATCAACATAGGTAGTAGGAGATTCTTTAGCTTCCTCGATGTCTCGGGTATGCCATCCTCAATTTTTCTTGGTGACTTACTCAAGCAAGTTTGTATCCATATTACAATACAACTTCACAAGTAAAACTCTGGCCGCATTATCCACCACAGTTTTTTTTAGTTGATCCAAAGCCCGGTAGAAGATTTGGAGTAGCATATTTTTTGGGACCTCGTGATTGGGACATTGCATGAGCTTCCCATTAACTATATCCCATACCTCATATAGAGGTTCTTCATTCAATTGATAAAAATTAGTGATTTCATCACGCAATTGTAACATCTTGGATGTTGGGAAGTAACGGTTTTAGAATTCAATGGTAAGTTCATCCCATGATGTGATTTACATGGACAAAAGAGATCTAATCCACATTACCACATCACCCATTAGAAAAAATGGAAAGAGGCATAACCGCATGGACTCTGATGATATGTGAGCGATATCCAATGGGGCAGAAACTTTCACAAAATTCTTCAAATACAAGTTTGGGTCCTCATGAGCTTGACCCCCCTAAAGACCCTTCATTTGAAGCATAAGCTACATAATACTCATTACATGGAATATCTCGATCCTTTGATTAGGTTGGATTCAAATAGCACTCATACGTCCCTTATCACATTGTTTCTCAGCATCATCAAGAGGAACATCAAAAGTCCCAACATTACTTGCATGGTCACTCATGGTGTCGTGGACACTAGTAAAATCACATATAAAGAAACAAAAACAAAAAACAAAGTAAATCAAAATCACCACGGGTATATCCAAAGCTACAATCAACACCGCACAAGTGAAAACTAAGTCTCACTCCCTGACAATGACACCATTTTGATCACGCTCCCTATACCATAGTTTTGATATAGGACGATCAGTGTTAATAAATCTCAACTCATGTTGAGGTTGAATCCTCGATCAGTGAGTCTATTCTTCAAACCCCATAGGTGTTGATTGTTTCTAAGTGTATGCCTGTAGTGTAAACAAAGTAAAATACATAAATTAAAATAGGGGGAATGGTTTGGAATGTTCTTTTATCAAAATCAAATAAAACTACCAACTCAATGAGAAGATTGTGGTTAAGATTTCAATATAGGACAAGTCTTGGGATTATGTCTTCCTAGGGGAAAATAATGCATGGGTTCATGATAATTGAGTGCAAATTCTAGTCATCAACTATGTTTGTAGGCTAGGTTAGGAGTTTTTGAGGCTAATCTTTCAACCAAACCTCTAGATTATCACCCATGGATCGTTTTGGATACCTCATGGATGTGGAAAGCAAAATCACCTAATACCTCAATTGGGCATCCCTATTTCTAGGAAGATGCCCAAGGTCTGGCTAATTTTCAACTCACCCTTATTTCTAAGATGATGAAAAGAGCATAAGCTAAATCTAACTATTGTTCACTAATTCCTTGTCACCCATATCCCTCTTTCAAGGATGATATAGGATCAAAAAGTTCACTCACATCCCTCTTTCAAGGATGATGTGAGCTTTTGAGAATTTGGAGTTTTCACCCACAAATCAATTTTTGGAATTTAGGGGTTTCACCCACAAATCCATTTTGGGAATTTGGGGTTTTCACCTATAAATACCAACTAAATTAGTCAACCATTAGTGAAACCCACAAGTATTAACCAAGAATCTACACCAATAAATCTCAACCCACACATACTTGTTCCTTAATTCAACATAATCCCAAGAAAAATTGTTTAGCTACTCATGAAGTTGGGAAGAAGAAATATAACAAATTGATTGTTCAACGCTTCCATTGAAATTGTAATCAAGAGAAATCCAATATCCAACTTCAATTACAACCAAAACTAATTGAGAAATTAACACACTAAGTTTCCCCAATTTGGTAGGTTTTACAAAGTCTCTAATTTCAATTTTCAAAGTTGATGAATGCCAAATAAGAAAGGGTTTTAGACTTTTAAAGGATTTGGGTTGGCTACATAAAATTATAGAACTGCCCCTGGGTATAAAATCGTGATCGAAGAAGCTTTCTCGCGATTGCGACCACCGGGACCATCATAAGATCATTATGATCACTGGTATTTAACCTCGCTCAACTGACTTCGATCACGGACCTTAGACCATGGTTGCGGTAATTGAGACCATTTATTGCTTAGGGTCTTTTAAATTTTGCACTTCTCTTCTCTTGTTGATCCTTTTTATGCTCAATTTTACTTCTCTTCTTCTCATTACCTGTGTATCTACAAAATGTGTAAATTAGTGCAATCAACTAACAAAGTTGTCTCTATCATACCTTTAAATCATAGTAGTGTGCACAAATTTGGATGTAAATGAGTTGCATACACTCATTAATAACCCAAACCTGGGCCTGGCCATGATGGGTATTTCAAGTCTACCGAGGATCGAAGACCCACCCTTTTTGCCTAGTTAAACCCAATATAATACACTAGATAGTGGATGAATTTGAACATAAATCAAGATAAAGTAAATAGTAACTCAAAGTCTTAGAATATAACAACTAATACCCAGGCTACAAGAATGCACAAAGCCTCTAAACCAAAAACAACCTGTGTCAGGGCATGCCCCCGACCCTAACAATGACAATGACAATGTAAATGTGAAGCCTTCAATTCTAATTTATGGAATGTAAGGTATTCTGGAGAATGGAAGATCACCACTTCACCACAAATGACCAACTTCGAGATCACCTATCACTGCGCAGGAAAAGTAGAAGTGCCTTCTAACCCTTCATCACATGGGGATACAGTGTTTGGAGACGTTTAGTGGGGTGAGCACTAGCATGTAACTCAGGATAAGGATAAAGTAATATCAGTCAAAAGTTCAATTTCAAATTCACTCTACATGTTCATATACATGCATACATATATATAATAGTTCTGGGATAGGGAACAAGGTTTAACATGATAGTAAAACATTATCCTGGACTATGTAGCTTAACCATTATAAACAGACACTCACAACTATATTAGTTCATTTTTCCTACTGAAAGGGCCCAGTGTGTATTAGCCACAAAAATCGAAGGTATTAAAGAAGACCAAGATACAAAATGTATCAAAAGTGTGAACCATGCACACAATTATCTAGACCAACCCTCACATAGGAAAACATGAGTTTCTTGTATAAGTCATTCAAGACTTACACCTTCACAACTTAGCTACATAACCCATTAAGCCCAATTAAAATAATTTTCACATAACCCATTCATTACCTAAGGAATCATACATTAAGGCATACCATAGTATCGTTATACCATTTTTCTTGCAATCTCATAATTATGCCATTCAATTCCATTCACTTGGGAGAATGCCTCAACCCCTTTTGTTTATTAAAACAAGTTGTAGGAATGCCTCGACCTCCTTTGGTTTATGAAATCAAAACATAGCCAACAAGGCCTTTATGCAATGCAATAGTATAGGTGTGTAAGTTAAACTAAGTGACAATTTTACAATTCAAAGCCATTTACACAAGTGGGTTGAGGGAATACAATAGTTCAAAACCAATTTCCAAGTTCAAAATATCAATGTAGGGGATTACCTCGACCCCCATTCAAATTCCCATACCCATGCACCCTATTGCTAAAAAACATTCAATTCAAAGCATGAATAACTCATGAAAACTATGGGAAAACCGTTCAAGGATCAACCATTCCAAACACTCAACCTATGTCAAAACCCACATTCAAATCCACAATTAAACCATTTAAAACACATGCTTTTCACAAAATAATATTTGGGGAAGAGAAACATGCGTGAAAGGACCACAATTTTGGAGAAAATTTGCCCTTGGAAGCACTAGACAATCAACTTTGCGAAAAACCCTAATGCTCTTGCTCGAGAGCATTTATGAGAAAAGAGAAGTTATTCTGGTGTGTTATGGATATGAATGGGGTCTCAATAAGGTTTTAAAATCATAGGTCATATTTGGGGAAAATTGGAAATGTCCAAAGTACCCTAATGAATTAGTAAAAAATTATCACCCAGTAGTTATGAACAACCTTAATACCCTAGGGTCACCTTACAACTTGTGTCATTCAGTCGTAGTGTGGAAAACATCCATGGGAACCCATACTAGTCTGGCTACGAGTCATACCATATGACTCGTACTCAAACATTATGACTAGTTTGGTTAAATAGTAGGCAAGACACAATATTCGGGCATCACATTGGTTTGTCTATGAATGGGACAGTACGACTCGTAGAGACTTTATGAATTGTTAGGAGCCAATTGTAATCATAATCATAAAAAAAATTTAGACAATCCTCACTAGTCAGGATACGAGTAGGGTCCTATGACCCGTAATGACACCCTACGACTTGTAGGGAGAGTCGTAATCTGGGCAGTAAGCCCATAGGTCAAGAAATTTTAAAGGACCAAAATCTGGGGTGTTTCACCTTCAAAAGTACCTTCTTCTATTTCTCAAATTTTATATCTCTAACCTTTTTATCTGTGTATTCTATCTACTGGCTTTGGGTCGCTATGAGTTTTTTCTTAATTAAAATCACTTTTCCCATAGAGTGCTTGAGCATGTCAATGATCCAAGGCCTTACATCTAATGCATCAAACCACCCAATTAAGGACCTACATTATCTACTATATATGACCTAAAAAGAAGCTATTTAAATACTAGAGCGATAGATATTGTTGTCAAAAAATTCACACAATGGTAAATATTGGTCTCACTGACCTTCAAAATCTATAACACAAGCCTAAAACATGTCTTCAAACACTTGGATTGTCCATTCCAATTGACCGTTAATTTATGGGTGAAAATCCATGCTCAGGTCTAATAGTTCCCAACTATAACGCCCCGAGCATAAACTCTGGATGCCACTTGGTACTTACAACCCCGAAGGACCACAAGATAACCCCTACTGGAACCTGCGTGAACTGAATAAAATAATAAAGAACATTCACAGAATTTAAGTGGAAATGCCATAGGGTTTTAATAACTAAAAATCAATACTGAATCATACTTTTAAAATGTCTGAAACATACTATCAATATTGATAAAACAACTAATAATAACGACTGATTATTGACTATCTGTCTATGCTAATCTGAAAGCCTCTAAATTGTCTAACTGTGGAGTTGATGCGATAAGACCCCAACTAACTCCGACTGACTAAATAAATGAACAACTCGCATAGCTAAATATGAAATAACTCATCCTTAAAGGATTAGGACTCACCCTTGCTACTGCTGATGCACTGGAAGGTCTAAGTACGGTTAGGATCTTGAGTGTCCAAACTATGATAGAAGACATCATAGCGTAAAAAATGAATATGCGATCAATACTTCGAATGTACTGGTACATTAGATGAGGTTAGGCTAAAATGCATGGGTTCATATGTACAAAGTGATAACTGACTGAATGTATATCATGAGATACTGAGTAAGAATGCATGAAAACTGGGAAATACTGAGAATGCATGACTAAGCATAGAATAAATTCTGAAATGATCTGTAAACTGAAATACTAAAATATGTGTAAACAATAATCAAAATTTAACTTCAACAATAAATTATGTGTAAAAATAATATAAAATTAAAATTCATGAGAATTCATGGTTAAAATTCATGATAATATGTAAAAATCATATCTTTAAACTTGAAATTGGGTTTTTGGACTCCATGGGTAAAAAGGGCCCATGGATAAACATCTAACATACCTCTAAGGATTAAATCCTAAATAATACCACAATCTTGAATGTTCGTGGCTTGGAAGACACCAATTCTTGATCTTTCTTGGATGGAAAAAAGGTATAGCTTGATGAACAATAAGAGAGTTTAGGATTTCATATTGAATAAACTTAGGGAATATGGGCAAATTATGCCTTTTCAGCAGTTTAATCTCGTATTTTCACAATTTAGGGCGGTGGAAAAATACTAGACTACGCTTTTATAATTTAAATTCGCAACTGGAACCCAAATTTGACCGTCACCGAAATGCGCCAAGGCTGTTACCGCTATAGCCACTGCGCCGTGCCATAATCACGGTGACTTGCTATTTTGAAAATCCAAACGTGGTCCAAACCTTGTCCGAAAAATCCAAAACTTACCTGAGACATTCTAATTACACCCCTGAACATGAATCAACTCAAAAACTTACATCTCGGTGTCAAAAAGGTCACTTTAAAAATCCTCGAAGTTAAGAGGCCTAAAATAAAACTAAGTCTCCAACACTTAACTAAATTTTTAGGTTCTAAGCCTCTTGTACATGTGCTATGGGCTGAATTGAGCTAATACAATTATGGAGTATTACACCAACCCTGACTAAAACCTTTCTAAAAAATTTAAAGTGAACTAAGCACCCTGTCTAACACAATTAACATCAATACCCCATGTAGCCTTACAATTTTCTCTTCATAAATCTTAACTAAATTTTTTACATTATAATCAACTCTTACTAGAACAAAATAAGCCAACTTAGTCAACTGGTCAACAATGACGCAAATGGAGTCACATTTCCTCAAGGTTTTAGAAGACCAACTATAAAATCCATTGATATAGTTTCTCACTTTTATTTCAAAATGAGGATTATTTGATAAGAGACATTAGCCTTTTGATATTCGTATTTGATATGTTGGTATTTTTGGCATTTAAGCATGAAATCTATAATGTCTCTCTTCATCCTTTACTGCTAATAGTGTGGCCTCAAGTCACTATACATCTTGTTAGCACCCGAATGCATAGAGTACTTAGAGATTTGAGCCTCTACCAGAATGGTTGGAATCAAATTACCTATCCAGGTTACACATAATTGACCTCAAATTCTCAAAGCTCCCTCGTCATAAAAAATGACCTCTTTTGCCTTCCATTGTAACACTTTTTTCTCTAAGGTTTCTCAATTTATTATCCTCAAACTACCTATTTTTTATCTGATCATAGAATATGGATATAGCCTCCATATGTGATAGTACCTTTCCTTTGATAGTCTCCTATAATATCAAAAAACTATTAGCCAAAGACTATTCTTCTTACGCCAATTGGCACCTGGATGCCTCCAACAATGCTAACTCGCTATGCTTACTTATTTTTGGGTTAGTGCATCCTACAATGCATTGGCTTTACCTAGGTGATATAGGATTGAGATATCATAGTCTTTAATCAACTCCATTTATCTCTTTTATCTTAGATTCAAATCCTTCTGAGTCAACATGAGTTGTAGGCTACAATGATAAGTGAACACTTCACAATTCACCTCTAAGAGGTAGTGTCTGTAAATTATTAAGAAAAATACCATGGCTGCCAATTCCAAATATTGCATGGGGTATTTTTTATCATAGGGCTTTAGTTTTCTTAAAGCATACGCAATTACATTTTGATTCTACATCAAAACAACACCTAACCCAAATATAAGTCATCACAATATAGAATAAAATCCTTACCTTTAACAGGTAAGATTAGTTTTAAAGCCAAAGTCAACAAAGTTTTAAGCTTTTTGGAGCCCTCCTCATACTTGTTATCCCACTTAAATGGAACTTCTTTTTGAGTCATGTGGGTCGTGTGTGATGTAATTGCGACAAAACCCTTAAGAAATCGATGGTAGTAATTGGCCAACCCATAAAACTATGTATTTCTATCATGTTCATCAGTTTAGGCAATTCTTAATAGCCTCAACTTTCCACGGGTCCACCATGGTTCCTTGGTTACCATGAGTCCTAAGAAGGAGATCAAATAAAGCACACAATTGTTTCTTTTTCAACAACTTTAATACAGTATGTAAATGACCTTTATGCTTTTCTTAACTTTTATAATAACCATGTATGTCACCTATGAATACAATAATGAATAAATCAAAAAAACCTAAGCACACCATTTATTAAGCTCACAAAAGTATCTGGAGCGTTGGTCAAACTAAAAGACATAATTAGAAACTTATACTACCCATAATAAGTTTAAAAAGCAATTTTTGGGATGTCATCTGCCCTAATTTTTAGCAGATCATAACCTGACCTCAAATAAATCTTAGAAAACACTGTATCTCCTTATAACTGGTGAAACAACCTATCTATTCTAGTCAAGAGATATGTGTTATTAGTGGTCACCTTATTCAACTGGTGGTAATCTATGCACATTCTCATACTACCATCTTTATTCTTCATAAATAATACCGATGCACCCTAAAGAGAGACACTTTATAAAGACCTTTTCTAACAACTCTTATAATTGTGACTTTAACTCTCTTAATCTTACAAGTGCCATACAATATAGAGAGATAAAAATAGGTCTAGTACCACTCTAAGTCTATACATAAGTCAACTTCCTGATCTTGAGGTATACCCAGAAGGTCATTTAGAAACACTTATAGAAAGGAATTCACATACTATTGGAACTGATGTTATATGAGGGACTACAAATTTATCTTTCAAAATATGGGATAAAAATGCCCTACACCCCTTCCTTACTAATTTCTGGGACACGAATTATGGACACAACCCTATAGGAATAGGCTTAAAAGTACCTTTCTACTCTAATTTCTATATCACAAGTCGCTACAGTGATAGTTTTGGCATAACAATCAAGAATAGCATGATAAGAAGACAACTAACTTATTGTTAAAATAACATCAAATTCCTTCATGTATAGATGAATAAGTCTGCCAAGGTATTAAACCCCATGATCATCATAAAACAGGCATGATCTGCCTGATCAACATACACATATACCCTAATAAATGTGGACACATTCATAAGAGATCAAGACATTCATAATCCAAGTCCTAACCCATAAAAAATTTCACAAAAATATAAGAAAAGATGGAACCAGGATCAAATAATACAGAAGCCATATAATTATAGACAAGAATAGTACCTGTGATCACTGCATCAGAAGCTTCTACCTCAAGATAAGACAAAACTACACAAAGATGTGCCTTATCACCGAAACACCTAGACTTTGAACCATATTAAAACTTATCCATTAGGTGTCTCTGGGGTAGGTACAACTAGAGACTTGAGTCGTACTTAATAGATATGAGTCGTATCCTTTCTCACTTCCCTTATCGTACCCCTGAGCAGCCTAGAAAAGGTAGTATTCTGTCTTCTATATGAGTGAACCCTCATCAATTGTATACTAAGGGTATGGGTCATACCTAGGTAATTCATATGGAGTGCGGTCTTGGATTGGAGTGGAATGGTTTTGTTATGAGTAAAACATACAACTATGGGGTAGTTGTACCCCTTGGATATGGCTCAAGGGTGCATGGTCATGCCCTTAACAATCTGTGTCACCTAGGAGAGGTCTACGGTACAAGTCAAGGTACCACTCGTACCCTTGGATATGATCAATTAAGTGAGTCGTATGGTGAGTCGTACCCCTAGACAGTTTCATTTTCTAATTTTTAACTAAGGGCCTTATGGTTATTTCCTATGCCTAAAACCCTAAACCCTCTCACTATATAAGTGTGTGTATCCTCCTAAACATACATTTAGAGGGATCAAACACCCTAAGAACTCTCTCAAGCTCTTATTTAAAGGATTGGA
Source organism: Capsicum baccatum var. pendulum (assembly GCA_030864225.1). Taxonomy (NCBI): domain Eukaryota; kingdom Viridiplantae; phylum Streptophyta; class Magnoliopsida; order Solanales; family Solanaceae; genus Capsicum; species Capsicum baccatum. Next base: position 111,559,913 of record CM061555.1, on the reverse strand, counting down.
GGCTAGGGTTTTAAGGGTGGCCTTATAGTGGCTAGAAAAAGTCAAGATTCTTGGTGATTTAAGTTGTTTAAGGCATGTATTCTTTTCCTTATTAAATAACTCTAAATCCATGTATTTTACAATTGGATTAGTAAGTGTACATGGTGATTTTGAAATCAAATGGAAAGGGTTTTGTTGCTTAATGATGAATACTGATGACTCTTATATAACTTAGGTTATAAATATTATTGATGATGATTTGCATATATGGTTGGTTGTTGTATGTGGTTTAACATGAGGGTATTGATTAACCCTAGTCTTGATGATATCAACCATGAACATAGCCTTGTTAAAGGTAACACCCAAGGTATTTATGATAATGTCTAAGTGAATTGTTTAGTAAATAGTTGATGGTATATTGAACTAGGGCAATGTATCAATAGTTATGATTGATTGATAAATTATATTTTGAAGGTATTATGAGCTATGTATTGTAAAAGTGATAACTTTTTTGGTTGACGGACAATAAGAGGCTAAACCCCCTAGACATAAAGAATGACATGAATGGTATGTGGAACTAAATGTATACCAAGCATATGGTATAATATTGCTATGAAATATGCATAGTTGTATGGGTATTGATGACCATAAATTGAATTATATGATGAAATGAGTTAATGCATTGACATATTGAAATATTTGAGTAATGAAGGGTCCCATGAGGACCATGTGGTCATGTATAGTGTTGAATTAGCTGAATTAGCCATAGTCCTTTAACGTGAAATGGATTGTATCAATGATAATATATGAACTAATTGTTAATAATTCAATTGTTAACTAATAATGGTAATGGAATGACTAGTGGTTCAAGTCCCTAGTCCAATGAAATGACTAGTGGTTTAATTCTCTAGTCCAATGAAATAACTAGTAGTTCGAGTCCCTAGTTCGATGAAATGGCTTGTGGTTCAAGTCCCTCACCTAAAGAGATCTCTTGAGGTTAGAATTTCTTACCTAATAAAATTACTAGTGGGTTAATTCCATAATTTGATGAGATAACTAGTGGTTCAAGTCCTTAGTTTGATGAAAGGGCTTGTGGTTCGAGTCCCTTGCCAAATCGGATGACTAGTGGTTCAAGTCCCTAGCCTGAATGGATTGTGTTTTAAGTCCCTTGAATAATGAGATTGTTGGGGTCTATGTACCTCACTTAATTATAAATGTTTGAATCTATAAGTGTGGGAGGTCAGAGTCATCCATGTCGTGACATGGGAATATTATATTGAGAATGCATGCTAAGTCTTGTTCCCTTTGTGGCATAATATAAACCTGTTGTTATATCCATGTGTATGAGTATATATTTGAGAATGTTGATGAGTTTTGATCTCATAAGTAGTATATGAAATACCTATAAGTAAGGATAAGTGTGTGAATGTGATTGAATATGATATATTATCTTATTGTTGAATATTTATGTTCTTTTATCCTTATCATTGAGTTATATGCTAGCGTTCCAACCGCTAACCATATCTAGACACTATGTCCCTACGTAATATAGGGGACGGAGCATCTTCTTCTTTGCTTGCACAGTGAGTAGACGATCAAAGTAGTTCATGCATTGATTTTGGAGTGGTGAGCTTCCTTTGTTTGAAAAACATTCATCCTTGGTATCCTATCTTTAGACTTAGCCTATTTTATCTTGTTTTGGCTATTGTCGGGGGCTTGTCCCAATATATACATTTCTAAACTTTAGTTTGTATAGAGGTATTATGGATGACTGTGGACTTGGGGATATTGGTTAGTTGATAAATCTAATGAAACGAGTTTCTAAGTTATGACTTACATTATGTTTTCCGCTATCTTATTAAAGGGTTAAGATTCATCTGACCAATGGGATGTATATTGATATTAGGTTGGTTTATTGAAGTGACCTCCGATTCATGTAAGCTTGAGGTTCCCTGTAATACCCCATATTAGATTTAGCCTAGTTCAGCCTATAGTGCATGCATAATAGGCTTAGAACCTACAAATTTAGCTAAGTGTTGGGCACTTAATTTTATTTTGGCCTCTTAACTTCGATGATTTACAAAGTGACCTTCCCAATGCCGAGACATAGGTTTTTGATTTAATTCATATTCAGGGGTGTAAGTAGCATATTTTGGGAAAGTTTTAAAATTTTTAGATGAGGGTCGAGGCATATTTGGATTTCAATTCCAAAAACTCACTGTGATTGCACTGCGTCGCGGTGGGCATAGCGATGAAGAGGTCATCTCATCATGGTGGAGCTTAATTCCGTATCCCAGTTATGAATTTAAATTGCAAAAGGGCAGTTTTGTCATTTCCCATTGCCCCAATCCATATTAACATAAGATTTGACATCAGTTAAGGCATATTATGTCCAAAATCCCCAATTTTACTCTCAAATGAATCCTAAACCCTTCCCTAGTTCATCAAATTAAACTCCTTTCTTTTCAAGAAAAATCAAGAAAACAAATTCCGAAATTCAAGAATCTCTAAGAAAGCTTAAGGAATTGTATTTCATTCCAAGGATTTAAGCTTTTAAGGTATGTTAGATGTTCATTCATGGGTCCTTTTCACCCATGGAGTCCAAGAACCCATTTTCAAGATTAAAGTTATGATTTTGAATTGTTATTATGAGTATCTTCATGAAGATACTATGAACTTGGATTTCAAATTATGTTTATCATGTGGTTTTGTTGGAATTAGCCTTGACACATTTGAATGGTGATAATTCGCTTGTTAAATCTTAATCCATGATTGTAGTATTGAAATTTGCTTTTATTACATGTTTAAACTATTCCTATGCTTAAGACCATGAATTCCAAGAGTTTGATGAAATTCCTAAATGATTGCATTTGAACAATGACTACTTATTATGATTTTCAAAGCTTTAGTATGTCCTATTATTATTGTTATCGAGTTTTGGGGGTTATGAATACCCAAAATTTATCTGTTTACCTAGTTTTCAGTATCTATAGAATGATTTTAGTCATACTATGAGCAATGTCATTTAGTTAGTTAATACGGTCAGTTGTAGGTTTAGTTAATCTTGGCACTATCTAGTGATCAGTGTTAGTGCAGTTGGGAGTAGGATTCAACATTGAGCAAACCCAGGGATAAGGGAATTCCTACCAGATTAGGGCGTGACCCATACTGGCAATCCTTGAGTTACAAAATTATGTAGCCAGCGTAGGTTGAAATATTTTCCTGCTAATTTAGGGTTAACTCAAATCTCATAAATACTTCTGCTAGATTAGGGTGACTCTTTAGTCCTTTGGGACACCAGTTTAGTGGATCCACACAACTATTATCAGTACCCATGACATGATACAGACACCTTTCTAATTGGGGTTACAGGTTGGACCTCGATTAGTTCAGATTTGAGTATGTCAGATAATGATACCTCCCAAGTCTCATCCAATATTCATTATGATTTAGTTCAATTTTGCATTGACCATAGCATGCAGTTATCAAGTTCCAGTATTTTAGTTTACAAACTATTTCAGAATCATGTTATATGTTTGGTCATGCATTCTCAGATATTACAACATTCATGCATTCATATAAGAAATTTAGTTACCTCATGTTATTCATTCAATCAATTATTGCTCATGCACATAACCTATGCATATTATCCTAACCTCATCTATCATACCGTTATATTCAAAGTACTGATCTTATACTCATTTCTTGTGCTATTATATCTTTATCATAGGTTCAGACGCTTAAGTTCCTGACCGCACTTAGACATTCCATCATATCAGCAACAACAACAACAGTAGTGAGTCCTCATATATTAAGGACTATTTTGGTCTATTTTAGTATTCAGTTCAGTAGTTAGTTGGAGTTAGTTAGGGACTTGTCCCATAAACTCTTCAGTCAATTAGACCTTTCAAATACTTTCAGATAGTTAGTCAGTCTATCAGTTGTTATTAATAGTCTTTTTAATATTGTTTTCAGATATTTTCAGAACTATGAGTTAGATCGCATATTTCTGCATTTAAAATCTTATGATGTTCTTAAGTTAAATTCCTTACATATTCCTTTATTATCTATCTTTATTCAGTGTTTACAACAGGTACTAGCTCATAGGTTAGCTTGTGGTCTCTCGGGACTGTAAGCACCATTGTCATGACTAGGGGGAAGCCTTGGGTCGTGACAAAACTTGGTTAGAGCTTATGGTTTTACAATGTCCTAGGTATTCTGAAAGCCACATTGAGTAGAGTCTTGTGCATGGGTCTGAAGCCCACCACACTTATGGATGAGAGGCTACATGATGTTTTAGGAAATGTTTTCCTTCTTTCAGTATTTATGTCATGCGAATATACATGAGATCTATGTAAACTCTCTTTCTAATTCAATCTTCCTTCCATTTACAGAACATGCCTCCCAGAAAGACTAACAAAAGAAGAAATGAAAATTAGCCCGCCCCTCTGCCCGTTTAGGAAGATCCCCTGAATTAACATGTCTCTTATGTCAAGTTCATAGTTGCATTCACCACTTTTGCGCACTATATAGTAGCTCAAAATAATCAGCCTGCTGCTGTCCTAACCATTCCAGTGGTTAATATCATCGCTGCTAGGATTTGACACTTCACCTGAATGAATCTTCCTTTGTTTTTAGGATCCAAGTCTGATGAGGATTCTCAGGAGTTCCTTGATATGGTGAAGAAAGTGACAGATATCATGGGTGTCACATCTAATGAGAGTGCAGAGTTGGCTGCTTACCAGTTGAGGATATTTCTCACACCTGGTTTAAGCAGTGGAAGGGGGATGGAAGCGCAGATGTAGGGCCTATTGAATGGGAAGAGTTTGATACCGCCTTTTTAGATAGACTCTTTCCCTTAGAGTTAAGGGAAGTTAAGGTGCTGGAGTTTATTAATTTGAAGAAGGGTAGTATGAGTGTGAAGGAGTACTCTCTTAAGTTTATTCAACTGTCAAGGTATGCTTCTCATATGGTGGCTGATAACAGGTCTAGGATGAGCAAGTTTGTGTCTAGTGTATATGATAGTGTGGTCAAGGAGTGCAGGACCGCAATATTGATTAAGGATAAGGGCTTGTCTAGGCTTATGGTCCATGCTCAGTAGATTGAGGAGAAGAAGGTTAAGGAGAAAGAAAGAGAGAATAAAAGGGTTAGAATAGGTAGTTTCAACTTTGCTCAACCAAGGTCAGCGAGTGGTAATCGTCCTCTATTCCACTAGAAATCTTCAGCTAGTGCACCTGTACCAAAGTTTAGAAATGATAATTGGGATAGAACGCCAGGATCTAATCCCAGGGTAGCGTAAATAGTGGTTGTACTAATCCCCTTTGCCAAAAATATAGTGGAAACCATCTAGGTGTTTGTAGGGCTGGCAGTGATGTATGTTTTGGGTATGTTAATTCAGGACACCGAATCAGGAAATGTACTAAGGTTGGTCTGCGAAGTCAGCACAGTCATCCTTTAGCTCCAGTCGGTCGCCCGAATCAGCAGGGTGCTGCATCTAGTGCAACCAGTGGTCAGTGCCCAAATAGATTGTATGCATTCCACTCTCGATAGGATCAGAAAAGTTCTCCTAATATGGTTACAGGTACATTACAGGTATTCCATTTACATGTTTATGCTTTGTTAGATCCCATAGCTTCTCTTTCTTTTGTAGCCCCCTATATAGTTGTCAACTTCGAAGTCAATCCTAAAACCTTAACAAATCCTTTCTCAGTATATACCCCAGTGGGTAAGTCTATCATAGCCTAACGGGTATATAGAAATTTCCTAGTTATAGTATCCTAGAAAGTCACTTTAATAGACCTTGTAGAGTTAGAGATAATGGTTTTTAACATCATTCTCGACATGGATATGCTCCAATCATGCTATGATTCAGTTGATTATAGAAACGAAGTTGTTCATTTTTAGTTTCCTAATGAACCAATCCTTGAAGGGAGGGGTAGTATCTCAACCCTTAAGGGTCAGCTTATTTCGTAACTTAGAGCAAGAAAAATGATATCCAAGGGGTGTATTTACCATTTTGTTTAAGTCAAAGACTCTAGTTCAGAAACTTCCAGTCTTGAGTCAGTCTCATTAGTAAGGAAATTTCCAGATGTGTTGCTTAAAGATCTTCCCAGTATTCCTTCCAAATGGGAAATTGACTTCGGAATAGGCCTTCTTCTAGATTCCTAGCCTATCTCTATTCCACCCTATAGAATGGCTCCAGCTGAGCTTAGAGAGTTGAAAGAACAGTTGAAAAACCTCTTAGATGAGGGATTCATCAGGCCCATCATTTCCTTATGGGGCACTCCTTTACTTTTCATGTGAAAGAAAGATTGTTCTCTTAGAACGTGTTTTGATTACCGCCAGTTGAACAAAGTCACAGTCAATAATAAGTATCCACTCCCCAAAATTGATGACTTGTTCGACCAACTTCAGGGTGACAATTATTTCTCTAAGATAGACCTTAGATCCAACAAACTTCAAAACTCGGTATGGATATTTTAAGTTTCTAGTTATGTCCTTTTGCCTAACAAATGCCCCAGCAACTTTCATGGACTTGATGAACAGAGTGTTCAAGCAGTACTTGGATATGTTTATCATAGTCTTTATTGATGATATTCTTGTCTATTCACGTGATAAAAATGATCATGCAGACCACCTCAAAATCGTATTACAAACTCTTAGAGCCCATTAGTTGTTCACAAAGTTTAGTAAGTGTGAATTTTAATTAAGATCTATAGCTTTCCTTGTCCATATTATTTCTGGTGATGGCATTAGAGTTGATCCTCAAAAGATAGAAGTAGTGAGAAGTTGGCCTAGAACTATTTCTCCTTTAGATATCAGGAGTTTCTTTGGTTTGGCTAGCTATTATCGATGGTTTGTTGAAGGGTTTTCATCTATTGCATCCCTCATGTCTAGATTAACTTAGAATAAAGTCAAGTTTAAGTGGTCAAATTCTTGTGAAAAGAGTTTTTAGGAGTTGAAGACTCGAGTCACCTCGACCCCAGTGTTGCCAGATGGTTTAGATAGGTTTGTTGTTTACTGTGATTCTTCTAGAGTTGGTTTGGATTATGTTTTGATGATGAGAGGTAAGGTCATAGCCTACTTCTCCAAACAGCTTAAACCCCATGAAAAGAATTATCCTACCCTTGATCTTGAGTTTACAGCTGTTGTTTTTGACTTAAAAATTTTGAGGCACTCTCTTTATGGGATGTATGTTGATGTATTCACGGATCACAAAAACTTGCTGTACGTGTTTCACAGAAAAATTTCAATCTTTATTAGAAGAGGTAGTTAGAGTTATTGAAACATTATGATGTGAGTGTATTGTATTATTTGGGAAAGACCAATATAGTGGTAGACGCCCTCAGTAGATTATATATGGGTAGTGTTACTCACGTAGAAGGTAAGAAGAAGAATTTAGTTAGGAAAGTTCATCAGCTTGCTAGATTAGGTGTGCGGTTGGGGGATTCAGCTGAGGGTAATGTATGGGTTTAGAATAGTTTGGAACCTTCCTTGGTTGCCGAAGTGAAACAAAAGTAAGATCAGGATTCCAGTCTAGTTAAGTTGAAGGAGTCAGTCAGAGATCAGAAAGTAGAGGTATTCTCCCAAGAAAGAGATGGTGTGTTGTGGTGTCAGGGTAGGCTATGTGTGCCGCGTGTTAATGGGTTGAGACAGTAAATCCTTGCAGAAGTGCATGGTGTGTGTTACTCTATTTACCCAGGGGTCACTAAGATGTACCATGATTTGCGGGAAATCTATTGGTGGAGTGGAATGAAAAGGGATATTGCAAAAATCGTAACTAAGTGCGTAAGTTGTCAGTAGTTTAAGGTTGAACACCAAAAGCCTAGTGGTATTTTGAAGGAGTTCAGCATTCCCACTTGGAAGTGGAAAAAGGTGAATATGGAATTTATGATAGTGTTTCCATATTTGCGTTGTCAGCATGACTTGATTTGGTTTATTGTCGATAGAATGACCAAATTATTCCATTTCTTATTAGTTCATACTTCCTATACAATCGAGGATACGTCAAGCTCTATATTAGAGAGTTGGTTAGGTTACATAGTGTCCTATTGTCTATCATTTCAGATAGAGGTACTCAGTTTACCTCTGACTTTTGAAAAGCTTTTCAGAAGGGTCTTGGTATCCAAGTTCGTCTTAGTACAACCTTTCCCCCTCAGATAGATGGTCAGTCAGAAAGGACCATTCAGACCCTAGAGGACATGTTGAGAGCATGTGTTATCGACTTTAAGGATAGTTGGGATGATCACTTGTCATTGATTGAGTTTTCCTATAATAAGAGTTATCACTCAGTATTCAGATGGCTCCATTTGAAGATCTCTGTGGGAGGAGATATATATATCTTATTGGTTGGTTTAAGGTAGGTGAGACTATATTGATAGGGCCATATTCAGTGTTTGATGCCTTGGAGAAAGTTCAGTTGATCAGGGAGAGGCTTCAGATAGCCCAAAGCCGACAAAAATCATATGTAAATATGAGGAGAAGATATCTTGAATTTGAGGTTGGAGATTTGGTATATTTAAAGATCTCTCCCATGAAAGGAGTAAAGAGATTTGGCAAAAAGGGGAAGCTTAGTCCCTGCTATATAGGCCCTTACAAGATCTTGAGTCATTTTTGAAAGGTAGCTTACGAGCTTGAGTTGCCTGCAGATTTGGAATCAGTGCATCCAGTGTTCCATGTATCCCTGTTGAAGAAGTGTATTGGAGACCCTGTTGTTGTAGTGACCTTAGAAAGCATAGATGTTCAAAACAACCTTTCTTACGAAGAGATCCCAGTTGAGATCCTTGTTCATCAGATTTGAAGACTGAGGAACAAAAAAGTTCCCTTGGTCAAAGTTCTTTGGCAGAACCAGTTCATTGAGGGAGCCACTTGGGAGGCATAAGTAGATATGTGAACTAAGTACCCTCATCTTTTCTCCGCAAACCTAGACTTAGCTTAAGGTAATATCAGTTCTATCTATATCATCTTCATGTCATTTCATGCATTCATGAATTAGTTTAGTCATTTAATTATGTTTAAGCTATGCATGTTCAGCAAGTAATCTCTGTCCCTCAGTATTTTCAGCTTAATCAGTCTCATTCGAGGAGGAATGTTCCTAAGGGGGAGATATTGTAATACCTCATATTAGACTTAGCCTTATTCAGCTCAAGTGCATGCATGAAAGGCTTAGAACCTAAGAATTTAGCTAAGTGTTGGGGACTTAGTTTTATTTTGGCCTCTTAACTTCGATAATTTACAAAGTCCCCTTTCCGACCCCGAGACATAGATTTTTGAGTTAATTAATATTCTGCGATGTAAGTAGCATATTTTGGAAAAGTTTTAGATTTTTTGGATGAGGGTTGAGGCACGTATGGATTTCAATCCCAAAAACTCACTGCGATTGCACCATGTCATAGTGGGCATAGCGATGAAGAGGTCATTACATATTGGTGGAGCTCAATTCCACATTCCTGTTATGAATTTAAATTACAGAAGGGCAGTCTTGTCTTTTCCCATTGCCCCAATCTGTATTAACACAGGATTTTGCTTTAGTTAAGGCATATTATGTCCAAAATCCCCAATTTTACTCTTAAATAAAATCTAAGCCCTTACCTAGTTCATTAAATTAAAATCCCTTCCTTTTAAGAAAAATGAAGAAAACAAGTTCCCAAATTCAAGAATCTCTAAGAAAGCTTAAGGAATTGTGTTTCTTTTCATGGATTTAAGCTTTTAAGGTATGTTAGATGTTCATTCATTGGTCCTTTTCACCATGGAGTCCAAGAACCCATTTTCAAGATTAAAGTTATGCTTTTGAATTGTTATTGTGAGTTATCTTTATGAAGCTACTATGAACTTGGATTTCAAATTATATTTATCATGTGGTTTTGTTGGAATTAGCCTTGACACATTTGAATGGTACTTATTCACTTTTTAAATCTTAATCCATGATTTTAGTATTACAATTATGCTATTATTACATGTTTAAACTATTCCCATGTTTAAGCCCATGAATTCCAAGTGTTTGATGAAATGCCTAAATGATTGCGTTTGAACATGAATACTTGTTATAGATTTTGAAGATTTAGTATGTCCTATTGTTATTGTTATCGAGTTTTGGGGATTATGAATACCCAAAATTTAGTTGTTTGCCTAGTTTTCAGTATCTACAGAATGATTTCAGTCATACTATGCAAAATGTCATTCAGTCAGTTAATATGGTCAGTTGTCAGTTCAATTAAGCTTAGTCCCATCTTGTGATCAGTGTTAGTTCAGTTGGGAGTAGGATTCAGCACTGAGCACAGGTATAGGGGCACTCCTTCCATATTAGGGTATGACCCTTAGTATCAATCCTTGAGTTACAGAACTGTGTAGCCAACTTAGGTTGAGATGTTTTCCTGCTAGTTTAGGGTTGACTCAAATCTCATGAATACTCCTGCTAGATTAGGGTGACTCTTTAGTCCTTCAGGACACCAGTTTAGTGGATCCACACAACCATTGTCAATACCCATGGCATGGTACTGACACCCTTCTAACTGGGGTTATAGGTTGGACTTTGATTAGTTCATATTGGGGCATGTCATTTAAATGATACCTTCCACAGTCTCAGTGTAATATTCAGTATGATTCAGTTCAGGTTTTCATTGCGCATAACATACAGTTATTCAGTTACCAGGTTTCAGTATTTTAATTTACAAACTATTTTAGAATCATCTTATATATTTGGTCATGCATTCTCAGATATTACAGCATTCACACATTCATATTAGAAATTAAATTACCTTATGCTATTTATTCAGTCAATTATTACTCGTGCACATAACCCATGCATATTAGCTTAACCTCATCTAGCATAACGGTACATTCAAAGTACTGATCACATTCTCATTTCTTGCATTATGATGTCTTATATCATAGGTTCAGATGCTTATAATCCCAACCATAAATAGACATTCCAATGCATCAACAACGGCAATGGTGAGTCCTTATATATTGAGGACTGTTTCGGTCTATTTTAGTATTTCAGTTCTGTAGTCAGTCGGAGTTAGTTGGGGACTTGTCCTTTCAACTCCTTAGTCAGTTAGAGGCTTTCGCATACTTTGAGATAGTTAGTCAATTTATTAGTTGTTATTGACAGTCTTTTCAATATTGTTTTTAGACATTTTCATAACTATGAGTTAGATCGCATATTTTTGCATTTAAAAACTTATGACATTCTTTAGTTAAATTCTGTGCATGTTCCTTTATTATCAGTTTTTATTCAATATTCACAACAGGTACCAGATCATGGGTTAGCTTGTCTTCTCTCAGGACCATAAGCACTATTGTCACGACTAGGGGTAGCCTCGGGTCGTGACATGCCCATACGAAATGGCCTGGTTTTGGAGTGTGTCAATCACCACCCTAACCACCACCTCTATCACCCTAAGATCTATTTTTACTAATTTGTTCTCCTCCTCAGCTGGTCTAGTTGTCACCCCTTTCTTAGAGATCATGCCCACCTTGTACATGATACCTACCATTTTCTCTACCACCATAACTTGTCGAAACTAGAATAGTAGAAGATGCTTTCTGAGTCAACAAACCTATAGAAAAGAAGTTAGGATGAATAATTTTTGATGTTTCCTAAAATCCTACCCTCAAAGAATTTAGATCCTAAAGTAGGACTCTAAACATAAGAGAATGAAGATGAATAGCTGTTGGTTTGAGAAGGTTGTAGCTAACCCTAGACGGGTCATCTACAAATACTGGCATAGCTGAATAGTTGGGCTTAGAGGAACTATGCCTCTTTGATAAGGTACCACTGAATTGGCTCATTGTCTGAGCCTTCTTCTCTTCTGCTTTTACCTCTCCCTATTTCTAAAGTGCTTTCGCTTTCTTTGCAAATTCAATAACATCCTGAAAGAACTTACCAAACATAACGATAAATAAATTGACCAAGTGAATCCCCAAATTTAGGCCTTTTAAAGTACCTGATATGATACTTTTCTGAGGTAATCAACTATAGTACATAGCTGTATAAGACATGAAACTTGGCCTTACAGATGGACATGGAGTGTGGTCGGACCATTCAGAATCATTGGAATTTAGCTAGTGCTAATCAAGCTACCCAAGAACCCCAGTACTTGTCTAATCACCTCTAAAGACAAGGGGACGAGTTGCACCATTCGGTGATGCCACCATATTCTCTAGATCTATCATATCTTCTTCCTCAACTACCTTTTCTTTATCTTGAGCATTGTCTAGAGCATCATATGATGTGTAAAGGGACAATGATATCTATCTTGCTAGTCTCCCAACTGCTTGTGCTCCACCTCTAACTGGAGATGATCTTCTTCCTCCCCATCTTGATCTGCTACTAACTCGATCCCTATACCACATTACAACCCCAACAGCTAATATTGGTGCTGCTATAGGTGCTACTCTTGGTGTTACTATTGATGCTTTTGTGGAATGAGTATTCTATATTTGGAAACTAGAGTAAAAGCATTAGATATCAATTTGAATTGCCAGATACCAATTAGAATCAACTTATAGCAAGACAGAAGGAAATGAAAAACTTCATTTCCAAAGTGCTACAGACTTCTAAAGAAAAGTACAAACATCTCTATGCCATTCCGCAGAACTCTACTAGACCCGTTATTGTACAATATCCACCCTAACCTTTGGTGGGAGAACCATACTAGTTTCACCCTTACTCACATAAATGTTATTCTCACATACATGTTATATAAATTCACATTTATTAAACAAGTGCCAAAAAGAAGTTTATTATAATTTAAATCACCCATCTAACCAACATCAATATTGAAATCAATAGTGTCCAAAAACCTCAACTTATAAATGCCCAGACCAAAAATCACCATACAAGAATATCTAGGAAGTAAATAAGTCTAAAAATAACTAGAATGTCAAAAACATAAGTAAAATAATTATCTTAATCCCGAAACAAAGGACATCAACATCATAAGAAGATCTAAAGGTTTCCCAGTGTGATCACCCACACAATTAGGTCTGAATAGCTAACTAAAGTTGAGGTTGTGTGTCAACTGTTGATAGATGTTCTACACTTTTTACCACCCGAACTACGGCCTAACCATGATGGATATCTCAAGTCCACCATGGAACAGAGACCACCTGTCTGTACCTAGCTAAAACACCATACAGTACCTAATAAAGGATGAATTTTGAACTTATAATAGGATAGCATAATATAAGCTTAAAGATTTTAAGATATGTCTATAACCGATAGCTGATAACCAACCAAAAACAACCAAGCAACATCACCCAAGTCCACAGTAATCAACAAGACTTCTAACAAAATTGAAATCAATAAAGTGTCTGGACATGTCCCCGACCTTAACAATTGCAATGACAATGTTAATGGTAATGTGAACTCTCAATTCTAATCTATGAATGTAAACTGATGAAATAAACATGTCTTCCCAAGAATGGAAGCTCACCACTTCACCACTAATGATCGACAAATCAAGCCGATCTGCGTAACACTGTGCAGGAAAAGTAGAATTATCTCCAATGCCTACATCACATGGGATACAATATATATGGAGTCGGTTAGTGGGTTGAGCACTAACATCTAACTCAGAGATAGGGGATAAAATAAGCCAAGTCAAATCTAATTCAAAACTATGTGAACATCATCATATAATACATAAATAATATGTCGAGAAAGGGATAAAGGTTTAGCATGCACTTTAAAACTTTAGAGTGGATTGTATAGCTCAACCATCATAACATAGAAAGACACACAAGGTATATATGGGTCCAACTCTTCTCTGGCTAAAAGGGACCCAATGTGTGTAGCTGTATGAATTAGAGGATGTACTCAAACCTCCCAGTCATTAAGTTTGATATGGGGGAATTTAACCTCTCAATCATATAATAAAGGGGGCTCTAACGACCTGATCATTTAGACCCTTACGTCGGCAGTTGCTGTTTCTAGTATTGGTCCCTCGGGACCTCCACTTTTACAGCTCAGCTATACAACCATTATTAAATCCCAATTAAAACATTTTTCATACATTACCAATTCATTGGACCATAATACACATTTAGGAATTCACTGTTGGTATCGTCATACCAACTACACTTGAAAGGTAGCATCAACATACCATTACAATTCCATTAACTTAGGAAAATGGCTCATTTTGTTCATTAAATCAAATTACATATTTCCATAACTTCTTATAGCATGCGATTGTTACAAAAAAAGTATAATACAATTTTACTCATACTCAAAACCACTTTCACAAAATTTGGGTCTGGGCTATTACCAATTCGATTGTCAATATTCACAAAATTTGGGAAAATCACAATCCCCTAGTTTATTCACCAAGTCCATGCATCAAATTGATTTCAAACAACCATTCAAAACATAACCACTACATATGTAAACATGAAACACCACATAAACAATAATTATTTGAAACCCTCAACCAATGTTGAAATCCCGCATTCAAAACCATCCAATTAAACCATTCAAATACATACTTTTCATAAAATGAGAATAATGGAAGAGAAATATGCCTGAAACACCAAGTTTTTTGGAGAGAAATCAACCCTTGAGGCCTTGGATGACCAACTTTTTGATAAACCTAAGTATCTTGCTTGAGGTAATTTCAAAGGGTTTGAGATAGTGTTTTAATTGGGAATCATGTATTAATGAAGTCCCAAAGAGGTTTTTAAGTCGTGGGGTCTAAGTGGGGAAGAGGGAAATTACCAGGATATCCTTAATTGAAAAACTGGACACTGACACCCAGTCGCTACGGGTGACCTCGCGACTCATAGTCCCTCCTAAGACTCATTTAGTCCATTCGTAGTCTGGACAGTGTCTAAGGCTGCCCCACACTGGTCTAGTTTTGAGTCGAACCATACAACTCATATCTAATCGTTACAACTCGTAACATACTAATCATAGTTAGAATATGAACCTAGGTTAGTACACTAGGTTCCCTAACTGGAACAATACGAGTCGTTATGAGTATACGACTCGTTGGGAGCCATTCGTACTCAAAACTAAAAACTTATCCACACACACTAGCCATGCTATGATTAGGTTCCTTATGAATCATAACGATACCCTATGACTCACAGGGTGAGTCATAATGAGGACAATGAGGATAAAATTTCAAAAATTTTCAAAGGCCAAAAATCTACAGTGTTACAACACTCAACAAAAAGAAAAGCATATATAACATTAGTGCATTAACAAGTACTAGTAAGCATCATAGGTCGACTAACTCAACAATGTACAAGTAAGTAATCCAAACTAAACACATTATGTATCATCATATAATTACAACTCATAAGTTTACTTTCACAGGCCTTAACTTAGTCATTTTCATAACCAACTCATTATCATGTATAATCATCATAAGGCACCTAATGCATATGTATGAGTGCATGTACACAAGATGTGTGAATTATCTCTTACCTTTCTTAACCTCATCATCAACCTCACATTGTACCATCATAATACTTGACTCATTATCATAATATATCATATTGTACTGACATGGTACCACTTATTATCATAACTTATCATATTCATATTGGCATGGTACCTGATCCATCCTCTCAATATATCAACATAGTGCAAATAAAATGTAATGCAGTCATTAAATCATAAGTTATGCTAGAAGGTAATCATAGATGTCAAGTTCACAACTACCACAAATCCAAGAAGTCTAACAGCTACAATAAAACCATAGACAACCTTAGTTTCTTTACTTAAAGTCACTTTTATGTCATATTTTTGCATTTGAGATCTTGTGCTATAACAACAAGAATATATACTCATTTCAATAATTCATTCCCTTTTAACTATTAGGGATTAAAAATCACAGATTTTAGCCATAAACCCATGCTATTTCATCATCTTAGGTTTTCTATCCTATAAACCTTATGGATTTTACTTGAATTAACATAAACAACCATAATTCTTGTCCCATTAGTTCTTTCCAACAGGTTTGGATCATTACACATCAAATTTATGCACATTCCCTTTGCATTTATCACTTTCCATCAACTAGGGTTAAACCTTAATTTCCACTATTAATCTTCTAATGATTTTTGTAAGATTAAGAAAAGTAAATTTGAAACATCCTAGGTGTAAACCGGTAAAAAATTTTGTCTTAGCCTCACTGTCCTAGTAAAGACTCAACTTACGAGCCATAAAGACTCATAACAAGTAGTAACATCTAAATCATAGGGTGACAAGTACATCCTCCCAAGTTTTTGATGTGATAATGACTAGGAACTTACGAGTCATAAGGTACCATGATGATTCGTTAGGTGGTAGTCATATGGTGATCAAAGTATGATTCAATTGTTACTGTCTTGAGTATGAGAAGAAGATATGAGCCGTAAGGACTAGTTATGAGTCGTATGCTATAACTCATATCTAGACCAGTATGGAGCCTTGGTAGTTTTATTTTGACTACGACTCTTGGAGGTGAGTCATAAAGAGTCTTGGCGAGTCGTTGGGAGACTCGTAATGACTGACGATATTTTTTAGTCTTGTAATTAAGGGAATCTTATTACTTTCCCCTTTTCCCCATTAGACCCCATGTCTTAAAACACTCCTTGGGACTTTATTATCATTCTATTTTCAATCAAACACTCCTAAATTCTCTCTCAAATTCTCCATTCAAGTCAAGGCTAGAGTTTTAAAAGAAGTGGTCATCTAGGGTCCTAAGGATGCTATATCCTCTAAATTTCTTGGTATTTGAGGCATGTATTTCTTCCCCTATACTTGTATTTTATTAATATCATGAATTGATTAATGTTTATATGGTTTTGATGTTGGGTTTTGAACTATGGGTTAAGGTTTTTGGTTATAATCTATTTAAATGCTTTTCCATGATTATTATGGAATTTTTTTACTTAAATTGATGGTTGGTAAATTCATTGGGGTGCATGGGAATGGAGGATTGAATAGGGTTACAAGGGAATCACCACCTTGGTAAACTATCACAATAGGGGTATAAAGGAATCCCCAAATAATTGGTTTGGTATGGAAATTTTTAATAACCTTAACCCACTTGTACAATTAATCTTGGAATATACATCATCACTTGGTTTGGTCTATTTTTGGAAATTAATGCATGGAATAACTGGTTAAGTAAATAATAATGAGGATTAGTAAAATCTTGTGGGGTACATAGGAGTCCCTTAAGTGATTTTAATAACGGAGTCTGCGGGGAACACGAGAATCTCCTAAGTGTTGGCTTATGATATTACTTGCAAGCCATAGTTAATATGATGATACCACTTAATAATGCCTTATTAATTGACCCTTGTAATTGATGGATGGGTTATGTGTTAAATTTTTTAATTGGGCATTAATGGGGTTGTTTTATCTAGCCGTGAAGGTGTGAGTCCAAAGGAATGATACTAGAAACTCATATTTGCTGACACGAGGGTTGGTCTTGATGATTGTGTGCGTGAGAGGTACAAGGGAATCCCCAAGTGGATATGTGTACATATGTATCATGGAGGGAGAAAGGTATAAGGAAATCCCTTGTCATCTATGATATCTTTGGTTCATGCAGATAACACACACGGGCCCGTCTAGGGGGTGACACTAGACCCATATAGCCCATGGGTGGATTTTATGATGGTCATGCTACAAAATCTAGGCTAAGGTTTTAAAGTTCATGCTTAGACCAGTTCTTCCTCCCAATATCTTACATATATATGTTATATATATATATATATACGTATATAGATGGAGGTGTACTTGTTCATTGGTTTGACTTAGCTTTAATTTGATGGCATTATTTTATCTTTATCCTTGAGTTAAATGCTAACGTTTCCCCAGCTAATCATCTTCTAATGTTGTACCCCCACTCTATGTAGGATTCGGCCATACTTCTACTTCTCCTGCACAGTGATTAATATTTGGGATCAGTTTATGAGTAGACATTGAAGTGGTGAACTTCCATACATGGGAAGTCTACACTTCATGTTTTGGTCTCTTATGTCTCAGACTTGTTTAAACTTATTTTTGACTATGGTCGGGGGCATGCCCCAATACTTTATTGATATTCAGCTTTGGTAGAGGCTTTGTTGGATTACTATGGACTTGGGTGGTAATGTTGGTTGGTTGATTTGGTTGTCGGTTGTTGGTTATAGACATACCCTACATACTTTGAGATTATCTTATTCTATCTTATTATATGTTCAGATTCAGTCTCAATTAATGTGAATGTTCTATTTAGCTAGGCATAAGGGGGTGGTCTCCAGTCCTCTATGGACTTGAGATACCCATCACGGCCAGTTCCTGGTTTGGGTCGTGACAAAATTTAAGTCTAAAATGTAAATACTTACCTCTAAAAATGAAAAACTTTAAAAACCTCTAAAAATTGTCTTCCCCAGAGCTCTATTGCATTTTTCAAAGAAGTGACAAATGAAATGTTCTCTAATTTATAAAACTATAATTTTACTGCGGCTTACCGTAATAGCAGTATCGAGCAACGATTAAAGTTCCACAACAATAGTTTGTCCTCTTTTTATGAAGGCCATTGTTGTGGTCCTTATTAACTCCACAGTGGTTACTTTGTCTACTATAGAGGTTCTAGGCAGAACCTCAAGACCTCTCTTTAGTTTTACTCACTTTACTACACATACCATGGATCAAAACATCGCTAACCAACCCCTTCTGATATAGGCTACAATCAAACTTCTATAATTCTTTTTAGGCGATAAAATTTATGATATGCCATGAATTTATGACAATTGAGATGCTTAAATGTAGAATATTTGTAAGTACAAAGGTATGTTCATGTGAACATGATGGATTTTTGGGTGTTTGCAGGTCAAACAAGCCATATAGAGTGGAGTGCTAGAATTTAGATTAAAATGGATCCCAGATGACCATTTCCATAATCATGGGACCTAAACCCACTCGTACTGGAGCCTCGTATGATGAATCATAGAAGTGATACTCAGGATTAGATTTGACAAAGAGATCCTAACCATACCATGATCATACAATCATACAATTTAGTCATGAAGGAAGGCTTAGAAATAATGTTTTAAGAACTAACTGTGAAAATCATCAGATAAAAGGTCCCTATAATCGTTCTTAAGAGTGAGAATAATACCTTGAGGTCATGGGACTAAAGGGCAGAAGTAAAGGTTGTAGAAGTTTAAGATGAAGATAATCAGACGACAGTATTATATGGTCATATAATAGATCCATACTAATAGTCGTACCATTGAAAATTTGAAGATGATAAAGTCCTTGATGAAATCACGAGCACTTAAGGATGATCATGGTATCTAACCATGATCTTACATTCTACTCGTACTAGATGACCAACCCAGATTTTCTATTTATATTAGGATAGGTTTTATTTTGTCTATAAATATTTCTATGGGGTTTTGGTAAGAGTTCACACTTTTTCATATTTTATAATGTTATATTGTGAGATTTTAAGGCATATTCATGGGATTTCCTGAACATCGATTTTAGGATATTAATTCAAGTTGATATTTTGGAGTATTTTTAATTATTATTGTAAGTTCATAATTATATCTTCATCCATGAATTCTTCTTGTGTGTTGTAATTATGAGCATCTAAATAGCATAACTAGGGTTGTGGGAACCATGATGCATTAACAATGTAGTGTTCAAAGTACTAAGTGATTCCTGAAAGGTAGCTAGGCATGTACTGTTGTTTCTTTAGTTTTGGTTGCTTTGCTTGCGAGTACATGTGTTGGAACTCATCCTATCTCTACTCTGGACTTTAGAAAGGGTAATCAAATAGGAATAGTGAATCAATAACAAAACTTGGAGTTATCTTAATTTAATTATCCTTGAGCAAGTAAATGGGATAGACTATATTGGTATCATAGATAGTGGTTAGTTAAGCAAAACTCATGACACATGAACCGTTGTGGTTGGGGATAGTCATCAACAAGGGGTGTAATATATTTGGTCAAATGATACATAACCTATTGATTTTTCTTTCCAAACACAACCAGACATCGCTAATGTACGGAGAACCTATAGAGTTGTGAAGTTATTGAGGACCACAGTCCTAGTGCCTTTTGCATATTGATTACAAATCCAACAATCAATAATTGTTACTAGTGCTCTTTTGTTTCACAAAACCCCACTCTTTTACTAATTTTCCAATTACTCAAAAAAATATGCGATAAAAATTTAACCTATTCCCTGTGGGATATACCCCAAACTTATTAGGTTAGATATTGGATCACTATTGCTTTATGATTTTGGGAGGTGTAATTTGGGCAACATAAAATTTTTGTGCCATTGTTGGGGAATATGATTACAGAATTGATCTTAGTTTGTTTGTTATGATTATTGGTTTTTGTTTCAAACCTTATTTTTCTATTATTTCTAGGGTACACACTATTGTATTCTCAATACTCAGAGTCAAGGCAATCCCCTATTCCACTTGACACGGAGCTTGAGAGAACTCTGAGACATAATTAAAGGATGATTAATAAAGCAGTTCATGATCAAGGAGCCCTACTCGAGGGGATTTATGATGACCTAGAAATTTTAAATCTTCCACTATAACAACATGATGGTCAGAATATTGCAGAATAAGTCACTGCTTGATAAATGGTTAAGGACAATTCTAGGGGTCTGTAGAAAGGAAAGAAAGGGATATACAAGCTAATACAAGTTGTCTAGCTATGGATGATAATAGAGACAAATAGAAATAGGGGACAATAGCCTCTCCAATAATTTTTTCCTATTTATAATGATCCAGAGAAAGACTTGGGTTATGTAAAGCCAATTGAAATAGGTGGAATCATTATACCAGAATTGCTTTAAGGGACTAAGTTTGTCATAGCACGTGCAATGATCCAATTGCTAAAGTTAATAGGGGTATTTGCTGGCCATCTTTCTGGTAATGCACATATGCATATTATGATTTTTATAGGGATTGCACTTCATATAATCTACTTGGGGTGAGTCAAGAGGCTATTCGACTTAGGCTATTTCCATTCTCTCTGATAGGAGAAGATACTCTATGGTTGGATAAATTTCCTTGTGGATCTATTGCTACTTGGTATGAGTTGAGGATATATTTTTAGGCTAATTTTCCTGCCCTCCAAAATATTGCAATGGATGATTAGATATAAAACTTCTGATAGTTGCATTCAGAGGCAAAATACAAGACTTAGTTGAGATTTAAGAAGAAGTTATAGAGTGGTCCAAGCCAAGAATAATTGGTCAAAACTTGCTAGAGATCTTCTACAGAGCCTTGAATGCTAACACAAATATTGTAGCAAACACTATCACTGGTGTGGCATTCATGAATCTATTATGATGGAAGCATGCTTTCAAAATCATAGATTAAATCATGAAAACCAACCAAGGGTGGTACACTCGGATGGAAAATAGACCAATTAATACTTATGTAATTAGAGCCTTTGTAGGATAGAGAATGCTAGATAGATAGTAGCTCAAGAGGTAGCATATTTGAGGACTAAGATTGGGATCCTTTCTAAGCAATTTGTATCAATTAGAGTGGAAAAGGTCAATTTGGTAGGCACATGAGGTAACTCATCTAGTTATGGAGATTCAAATTTTATGGATGAGGCTAAATATTTTGACAGATAGGTGAATGATTTTTGAGCCGAGGTTCTACGTTCAAATTAAGGCAATTGAAACTCTAGAAAAGGGAATCAAGGTTAGAACTACTATGGCGACAACTACAATAGTTCTGGGTATAGAGATAGGAGTAGGGACAAAAATAGTAGTTGGAAAGGGAAAGGTGATTACAAAGACAAGAGTGGCCTTTATGTTTTACCAAGGACTATGATGCTAAGTTAGGAAAATAAAAGATGGAAGCTTTGCTTATTATGTTAAGGGGTTGGAGTGCCAAGAATATTACCTTAAAGAGATTAGTACAGATATTTTAGGAATAAGTCTCATGTGATCGTCATTAAATAACTTGAGAAACAATTTGGGTAGATATTTTCTGTATTGAATCAACATCAATCGAGCATACATTTGAGCAAAACCATCCAAAATTCTAAGAATGATGGCCATTGCCTAGCCATTACTACTAAGAGTGGATATCACCACCCAAACTCATCCTGGCCATGATAGGCATCTTAAGCCCACCATGGGCGGATGACCACCCCCTTATCCTTACCTCAAGATCACAATAAAAATGAATAACAAAAGCCAACCCAAAATGATAATAGAGTCAGATAAGTCAAATGAACATCTAAGAGTCAAAACAAATAACCATAACATACCAATACTGTCCATAAATCCTTTAAACCAAGAATACCGATTAAGTCATGACATACCCTTAACTATAATAAAAGAAATCCACAAAAGCTAAAATAATAAAGAACATCTAATGAAATAATAGGGCCTTTCAAAAAATAGAGACTCACCACTTCACAGCTAATCCATAAGAGTATCGAACAACCGAACCCTGTATAGCAGTAATAAAAAAGTCCTCCGAACCTATAACATGAAATGATGCAACATTTGGGGATGGTCACTGGGGTAAACACTGGCATGTAACTCAAAAGAAATTAAAAAATAGTGCATTTATCAAAAACTAGTCTAAACCACATGCACAACATTAGAATATACATATATAAGATGCTAGGATACGGAAAATGATCCATTAACAAGATAATTTAAACCATTAGCCTGAAATATGTTGCTCGCTCTGTCCTAAAGGCACTAAAGGGCTATATGGGACTGGCTTCCCCTGCTGAAAGGGCCCTAGTGTGTGTACTAAGAAAAGGATAAAGACTCTAAGGCAATAGCCATCCAAAATATTATATGTATCAAGACACAAGGTCATATAGACCCCCAACATCGGCAAACATTATTTCTATATGGGTCCTCCATATAAGACCCCACAAAATACTAAGCTTGATTCAGTCCTATAAAAGCTAGTAAGGGGCCCAGACATAGAAAAATTTAGCTAAGTGTTCATAATCAAAGTTATTTTAGCCTTCGCAAATTGGCAATCTTTTTTCACGACCCTCATGACGATAAAGTAATGATTTTTAGGTTGAATCATGATCAAGAATGTTAGTAGGTGTTCTCGAACAAGTTTCAGATTTTTCAGACTTTATTTGAAACATATTTGAAAGCTCAAACTAGTGGATCAACGCAATCTCAACGCACCGCATCGCCCATCGCGTTGATGAGTATTTTTCACCAGCTCTTAGTGCAAATTCCAGTGAACCGACATGGCGTATTGGCTATCACGTTGAGACCAGCGAGTTTGCATGTCTGTCTATGCATCGCTAATTCTATTTTTAGTAATTAAAAGCTGCATTCCTCAGAGGTATTTGGGTTTTTTACCTATGGTTATCAGCCCTAAAACATGAAATTAAGCCCCTGTAGAGGCAAAATTCATTCTCTATTCAGAAATTACTCAAGAACAAAAACCCTAGAAGATCAAATTTCAAACTCAAGGGTTAATATTTCACCATCTTTCTTCAAGAATTTAGTAACTAAGGTATGTGAAGTGTTCATCAAAGAATCCCTTCCACCCTTGGAGTTCAAGAAACTACTTTTAAAACTTCAAGTGTATTGACTTCATGAATTTTATGTTGGGTTTGATTATATTAATGATTAAAATAATTAATTAGGTTTCTAATGCATGTTTGTAACAAGTTTGATGTAGAGTTATTTGATATATGTATAGAATCATGTGAATTCATTCTAAACCCTTGAAATTGTAAATGGGTATTTAAATTATGATGCCTATGTGTCTTTCAGTGTCATATGCATGGAATATATTGTCCACGTGTTTGATAAATTTCTCATAAGAACAAAGAAAAAGGGAAAACAATCATGTCATGTTAGCTTATGTGCAAGTTATATCATGCAAGTGTTTGATGAAATATCTCTATGAATGAGTTATGATCAGGTGCATATGGTTATTCCTTTCCTGTTTATGCTATGATTTACTTTTCATGCTATCAATTCCTGGGGGTATTTAATACTCGACAATTTAGGTGTTTACCTAGAGCCAGTGTCATTTACAAAATAATCTCAGTCATGTCATAATAAGTAGTACTCTCAATCAGTTACAGAACTTAAGAAAAACTTAGTAGACTCAGTATCAGTCCAGTACAGTTTAGTATTCTGTTTAGACCTTAGGAAATTCAGTCAGTTAATAAAATTTAGTAGCATCCATCAGTCAACGAAACTCAGTGAACTCAGTTTAGTTCAGTTAGATAGTATAATCAATAATATTTCAGTCAAGCCTAGTATGAACTAGGAATCAGTTCAGTGTCTATTTAGTTAGGAGTAGGATCCAGCACTGAGCGAACCCAGGGATGAGGGCATTCCTGCCAACAGAGGGTTTGACCCTTAGTAGCGATCCCTGCATTATAAAACTATGTAGCTAGTGTAGATTGAAATATCTTCCTGCCAGACTAGGATAGGGATCCCAGCCTAGTTAAGTTTAAAGAATCAATTAGAGATCAGAAGATAGAGGTTTTCTCCCAAGGAGGAAATGATGTATTGCATTATCAGGGTAGGCTATGTGTGCCAGGTATAGATGACCTGAGATAGAGGATTCTTACAGATGTACATGGTGTGTGTTACTCTATTCATCTAGGGGAAACTAAGATGTACCGTGATTTGTGGGAGATCTATTGGTGGAGTGGGATGAAGAGAGACATTGCAGAGTTTATAGCTAAGTGCTCGACATTTCAGCAGGTTAAGATTGAGCACCAAAAACTTAGTGGGTCTATGCAAGAGTTTAGTAGTCCCACTTAGAAGTGGAAAGAAGTGAACATGGAATTTATGATGGGTTTGCCTTGTACTCATCGTCAGCACGATTTAGTTTGGGTCATTGTAGATAGTATGACCAAATTAGCTCATTTTCTACCATTCCATACCTCGTATTCAGCTAAGGTCTATGCCAAACTTTACGTTAGAGAGTTGGTCAGATTGCACAGAGTTCTATTATCTATAATATCTGATATAGGTACATAGTTCACCTCATATTTATGAAAGGCATTCCAAAAGGGTCTTGGTACCCAAGTCTACCTTAGTATAACTTTTCACCCTCAGACAAATGGTAAAGTAGAAAGGACCATTTAGACTTTAAATAATGTACTGAGAGTGTGTGCGATAGACTTTAAAGGTAGTTAGGATGACCACTTACTTTTGATTGAGTTCACATATAACAACAACTATCATTCTAGTATTTAGATAGCTCCATTTGAGGTACTGAATGGAAGGAGATATAGATCTCTCATTGGTTGGTTTGAAGTAGGTAAGGCCATAGTGGTAGGGCCTGACTTGGTGTTTATCACCTTAGAGAAGATTCAGTTAATCAAGAAAAGGCTTAGGTTAGCTCAGAGCTGATAGAAATCATCACAGATATGCGTAAAAAGGATCTCGAGTTCAAGATTGGTGATTATATGTATTTGAAAATCTGTCTTATGAAAGGAGTGAAGAGGTTTGGAAAGATGGGGAAGCTCAGTCCCTGATATGCCAGTCCTTATCGAATTGTCAACCATTTTAGAAAGGTAGCTTACGAGCTTGAGTTGCCTTCAGACTTAGCTTCAGTCCATCCAGTGTTCCATGTCTACTTGCTAAATAAATGCATAGGTGACCCAGCAGTTATAGTCCTTGTAGGGAGTATAGACGTTCAGAACAACCTCTCTTATGAAGAGATCTTAGTCAAAATCCTTAATTATCAGGTTTGCAGATTAAGGAACAAAGAGGTCCCTCTAGTCAGAGTTCTTTGGCAGAATCAGTCCGTTGAGGGATCTGCTTGGGAAGTAGAAGCAGATATGCAGACCAAGTATTCTCACCCCTTCTCTGCAAACTCATACTCAGCCCAAATTAATAGTTTTTCCTTGAACTTACTCAGTTCCATGCTCATAATTTCTTTATAAACTTGGTATCAGTTACCATTGAATATCCAGTCATAAATTCATGAGTCTATTCAGTCAGATATTTATGCATCAAATATGCATATTCAGTATAAGAGACTTAACTTATTAGCAATCCCAACCATGTACTCATGTATCAGATATGCATGTTGAGTATAAAATTTTAGCATATTAGTAGTGTCAGTTATGAAATCATGTTGTAGTTGTGCATATCCAGTGTCTAAATTTAGTCTATCAGTATTCCCAGCTTAGTCAGTCTCTTTCGATGATGAATGTTCCCAAGGTAGAGATATTATAAGACCTCGCAAAATTCTAAGCTTGATTCAGTCCTGTAAAAGCTAGTAAGGGGTCCTGGACTTACAAAAATTTAGCTAAGTATTCATACTCAGAGTTATTTTAGCCTTCGTAAGTTGGCGATACTTTTTCACGACCCTCATGACCTTAAAGTAATGATTGTTAGGTTGAATCATGATCAGGAATGTCAGTGGTAGTTCTTGGACAAGTTTTAGATTTTTTGGACTTCATTTTAAATACATTTAAAAGCTCAAACCAGTGGATTCACGCGATCTCGATGTACCGCATTGCCCATCGTATCGATGAGTATTTTTCTGCAGCTCCCAGTGCAAATTCCAGTGAACCGACACGGACTTGACGTGGTGCATTGGCTATCGTGTCAATGGAAATAACGCGGTGCATCAGTCTATGAATCGTAAATTTAATTTTCAGTAATTAAATGCCGCATTCCTCAGGGGTATTTGCGTCTTTTACCAATAGTTATCATCCCTAAAACATGAAATTAAGGCCCTCTAGAGGCAAAATTCATTCTCTATTTAGAAATTACTCAAGAAAAAAACCCTAGGAGATCAAATTTAAAACTCAAGTTTTAAGATTTCACCATCTTTCTTCAAGAATTTAGCAACCAAGGTGCATCAAGTGTTCATCCAAGGGTCTTTTCTACCCTTGAAGTTCAAGAAACTACTTTTAAAACTCTAAGTGTATTGACTTCATGTATTTCATGTTGGGTTTGATTATATTAATGATTAAAAGATTAATTGGGTTTCTAATCCATGTTTGTTATAAGTTTCATGCAGAGTTATTTGATATATGTATAGAATCATGTGAATCCATGCTAAACCCTTAAAGTTGTAAATGGGTATTTGAATTATGATGCCTATGTGTTGTTCAGTGGCATGTGCATGGATTATGCTCTCCAAGTTTTTGATAAATTGCTCATGAGAACAAAGAAAAAAAGGAAAGCAATCATGTCATGTTAGCTTATGTGCAAGTTATATCATGAAAGTGTTTAATGAAATGTCTCTATGAATGAGTTATGATCAGGTGCATATTGTTATGCCCTTCAAGTTTATTCTATGATTTTTTTTATGCTATTGAGTCCTGGGGGTATTTAATACCCAAAAATTAGCTATTTACCTAGAGACAGTGTCAGTTACAGAATAATCTCAGTCATGTCACGATTTGTAGTACTCTTAGTCAGTTACAAAACTCAAGAAAACCTCAGTAGACTTAGTATAAGTCCGGTCTAGTTTAGTATTTAGTTTAGACCTCAGTAAATTCAGTTAGTTAATAGAATTCAGTAGTATTCTATAAGTTAACGGAACTCAGTTCAGTTCAGTTAGATAGAATAATCAGTAACACTTCAATCAAGCCTTGTATGAACTAGGAATCAGTTCAATGTCTATTCAATCAGGAGTAGGATTTAGCACTGAACGAACCTAGGGATGAAGGCATTCTTTCCAATTGAGGGTTTGACCTTTAGTAGAAATCCATGTATTACAGAACTATGTAGCTAGCGTAGGTTGAGATATCTTCCTGCCAGACTAGGGTTGATACATCTCATATAAGGGTTTTTGCCAGTAAGGGTGGATGAAAGAGCTTTCTATCAGAGAGGGTTAACTCACAGTTGTCTTTACCCACGGCATGGTTCTGACACCCTTCCAACCTGGGTTACAGGTTGGATCCCACTCTATTAAAAAAAGGGCATGTTGGTTAGAAGATTACCTCCCATAGTCTCAGTTTTAATCTTCAGAATAGAACTTAGTTCAGTTCTACAAAAATCAGGACTATCAAACACAGCCACTCAGTTCAGTACAGAACTCAGAATAGTTCCACAGAATCAAGACTTTCAGATTCAGTCACCCAATTAATAGTAATATAGTAGCAGTAAAATCAAATATCAGTAAATCAAAAATTCAAAACTCTGTATCAAGTCTTTTCACGACCTCAGTTACAATTTATGTATTCATGCATGTAATTTTATTCAGTTATACTCATGTTATTTAGTCAGTATTGTTTATGCATATAAACCCATGCATCTCAGCCTACCTCACTTAGCATAACAGTACATTCAAAGTACTGATGCATACCTTTTGTATCGCCCTAAAAGTTTCCAACCTAAGATTTGTCCCAAAAAGTATCAAGCATAGGATTATAGAGTGAATTATACTCAAATCCATATGGAATTCTTTAAATTTTAACTTTTCATTACGTAGGTTACTGAATAAGCTTTCCATTGATATATGATTCGTCCAAAATGGACACCCAACGAGCAAGTTATGGCTATTTTATGTGTTAGTTGTAAAACATCATCATTCAGGTGTTTAGCACATTGCAGAGGATCCCAATTTCGCATTCATTAATTTTCACCGAGACTTCGTGATTGTGGCACATCGCAGAGTGAGACAATTTCCCAATTGGCAATTTCCAGTGAGCCACCGCAATCGTGGCGCGTTGTGGTGGCCCATAAAATTAGGCACCAGTTATATTTTTACTCCATCTCATTAAGGGTAAAAATGGTACTTCTCCAACCCCTTATCATCTTTAACACGGGTTTAATCCTAAGAACACCAAAGTATGTTTATTTTCATCAAACTCTCAAGAAACTCCATTAGGATTTCAGACTAAAAATCCTCATAGTTCAAGATTTAACCATGGGTTTTAGAAGATAATTTTAGATTTGGAATCCTCATATCGTAGGCTCCAAGAATCATCCATTTACTTTTTGAAATAGAGGTGCGTGGGGTTGTCCCAAATTTTATGGGCATGATTTTTGAAAAGAATTTACACAAGACCTTACTATCTATATGTATACATATGTTTTTCCAAGTGGAGTTTTGTTTTAATATCAATAACTTGTTTCGTGATATGGTTTTGAAAGAAATATTGAAATATCATAGGGTTGTTGGGTTGCATATATTTCAATTGTTGAATTGTGAACATATGATCTAAATTTCGAAAAGGTACGATGCATATGAATTGTGAATTCTTTATATCCCCATGATAATGTTACACCCCTTCTATACTTGTGTTAAACCATCAAGAGTATGACTTTTTGCAATTGACATGATTTTACTCATAAATGATAAAGTTTCTTGAAACTATTACATGTTGAGAACCATGGTGCATGTGTCCGATGTGTGTGAAATTTTAATATATGTGCATGTTGTAAATGGCATGAAAAGTTAGAGAATTGATGTGGTACTGTGACTTGCAAGTCAATGGTATGATGATACCATATAAATGTATGCCATGATAGAGTTAGAGTTTGATTTAAAAGTGTTAGATGGTTACCCGAAAAAAGTGCGAGTTGAAAGGCTCTATGCTAGAAACCGTGATTTGTTGACATGGGATTATTATACCAAGCTTTGTGATCTTGTGTAGCTTGATTCATGTCGTCCCAAATTGGGACTATAGTTAGGTACCCTGGATTGTGATCTTGTGCACTACCATGACATGTTGACTTGTTTAGGGATTTTGGCACCCTGCTGTGTGATCTTGCGTGTCCCCCTTATAGATACTCCAATCCTTGCGACAAACATGGATTGAGTGATTGGCCACCGAGTCAAGGGTGGATTCCATATAGCCCATGGAATTACAGATTGAAGGGTGTACCATCTAGCTAAAAAGTAAGACAAAGAGTGAGTCATGGTTTCAAAGAAATGTTTTTTAAAGTCTTTAAAAAGCCCATGTGATTTCTTATTATATGATATGTTTATGAATTGTTTTGAATTTCTCTCATATATGTTGATTATAAATGACTATTTTGGATTATCTCTATGTACCAGTACATCTGTATTGACCCCCCTCCCCCTCCAACCTCTCAGGTTCTGAGGCACAGTTTAGGGGTCAAGATAAGCAGTAGATAATTCAGACAGCAGAAAAGATTTTGCAGTGGTGAGCCTTCTATATTCCGGAAGGCCTAATGTCTTACAAATATTCATCATTCTACAGTTTTGGTCTACTGGGGGCCTTGTCCCAGACTTCAGATAGTATTGTTTTGAAATTTAGTAGAGAATTCACAGACTAAGTCAGAAGTTATTTACATGTTGTTAGAGTTTTCCTTCATTGTTAAACTAATTTTAGAGTATGACCATATTTCCGTATTTGATTTATGATTCCGTATTTTCCTTTTATTATATGAATATTGTGCACGATTACCAGATAGAGTGGGACATCCGGGACTTCATAAGTCGAATGTCCGTCATAGACAGGCCTTAGTTTTGGTAATTACAGACTTGGTGTTAGAGCACAGTTCATGGTCCCAGGGTGTCTGTGAAATCGCATCGGGTAGAGTCTTGTTTATTGGGTGTAGCGAGGCACACTTATAAGCAGGAAGCTACTAGGTGTTTAGGAAAGTGTTTCCCCTCTTTGTGATTTAGTTTGTGCTGTAGAGTCTGAATTAAAACTGTCCCCTAATCAGTGATCCATTGTATTTTAGAAAACAGTCATGCCTCCTCGTTGTTCCAGCAACCAGGATACTCAGGATAATGAAGTCCGCCCCACTCATGGCATGCGGACCCATAATAAAGCCCACACCCCAAAACTTGTTCCTACTCCGGGAGTACATCCAGTCCTGATTAGTCCTCCTCGAGCTTCGAGGACAAATGTTAACGGTCCCCAGTCTTCCCAGAGGGATATATCGAATGTAGAATTCAGGTTGTCCATTCACATGCTTGCACAGCTTGGCCGTACAGACTCAGAGTTCAGAAGATACTCGGTCTGCATCTGTCACTTTCGAGGCCACTAGCATGGGCTAGTTCATGAGAATAAATCCACCTAAATATTTTGGCACTAAAGTAGAAGAGGAACCCTTGGAGTTCATAGATGAAGTGGAGAAGATTTTTAGAGTTATGCATGTGGATCAGGTGGAAGGGGTTGAGTTAATAGTGTACCAACTTAAGGATATAGCGAACCAATGGTACAATGACTGGGAGGATACAAAAGAAGAGAGTGCTTAGCCCACAGTTTGGGATGAGGTTGTGGGAGCTTTTATTGACCGATTCTTTCCTCTAGAGTTGATTGAAGCCAAAGCAGAGGAATTCATGAATCTTAAACAAGGGAAGATGAGTGTCCATGACTACACTCTAAATTTTAATCAACTGGCTCATTATACCCCAAAAATAATAGTAAATATGAGGGCCCAGATGAGGAAATTTGCATCCGACCTTTTCAATGATCTAGAACTTGAATGTCAAGGGGTGTGCTAAATAGGGAGGAGGACTTTGTTAGAATGTCAGTCCATATGCAACAGGTAGAAGAGAAGAAAAAAATGTCTGAATCTAGAGAGAAAGACAGGTAGACAAAAAGAGCCAGAATAGCGGATCAAAACCACAGTCAGCCACAGAGCGGTAACTTGGGTAATAAATGGTAAAAGTAGAAGTTTTAGGGCAAAGTGCAGTCTGAAGCTAGCGCCCCAGCGTCCAGACCCCCAGTTAATAGGTGATCTTAGAGTTTTCAGACTAGCCAGGGACCCAGAGATCAGGATACTCAGTCGCAGGGCAGTGTGGGGAATCTCGCCAGATCTTTTCCCCGTTGTAACACCTACGGGAAAAATCATCCTGGAAAGTG
The DNA here is from genome assembly GCA_030864225.1 of Capsicum baccatum var. pendulum. NCBI lineage: Eukaryota > Viridiplantae > Streptophyta > Magnoliopsida > Solanales > Solanaceae > Capsicum > Capsicum baccatum. The sequence continues at coordinate 111,528,194 of CM061555.1, read as the reverse complement.
TTACTTCGAGAGGAGAACTTGTTATTCTTCAGGTCAGGTGGGACACCTTCAGAGAGATTGCCTTAATACAGGAGGTAATATTGGGGGAGCCAAGTCACAGGCAAATTCTTCTGCACCAGTACCTTAGAAGAAAGCCACTTTGGCTGCCGGAAGTGGCCACAATTGGCTATATGCTTTGACCAACTTCCAGGAGGCAGTGGCCTCTCCAAATGTGGTCACTGGTATATTACTAAACTTTTCCCGTGATGTATATCTGTTGCTTGATCCTGGGTCTACCTTATCTTATGTGACCCCATATGTGGCTGTTGGTTTTAGGTTTGAGCCCGAAGTCATTATTGATCCTTTCTCTATTTCCACTTTGGTGGGTGATTGTGTTGTGGCTAGGAGGATATATAAAAATTTTGTAGTGTCTATTCTTAGTCGAGATACTATGGCAGATCTCATAGAGCTTGATATGGTTGATTTGATGCTATCCTAGGGATGGACTGGCTCCATTCATGTTATGCTACACTAGACTATAGATCCCAGAAGGTTAACTTTTCTTTTCCAAATGATCCAGCAATAGAGTGGGAAGGTCACTCTTTAGCACATAGGGGGCACTTTATATCTTATCTCAGGGCCCGTAAACTCATTTACAAAGGTTTCTTGTATCATCTTATTTGGGTTAAAGATTCTAGCATCGAAAGTCTTCCTCTTCAGTCTGTTCCTGTAGTGAATGTATTCCCAAAAGTTTTTCCAGATGATCTCCCAGGAATTCCACCTAATAGGGAGATAAATTTTGGCATTGATGTATTGCCAGATAGCCATCCTATTTCTATTTTGCCATGTAGAATGGCTCCTTCAGAGTTAAAAGAGTTAAAAGAACAACTAGTAGATCTCCTAGATGAAGGTTTTATCAGACCTAGTATTTCTCCTTGGGGTGCACCTGTACTCTTCATGCGGAAGAAAGATAGTTCCCTATTTATGTGCATAGATTACCGCCAGTTGAATAAGGTCACAGTGAAAAATAAATATCCTTTTCCTAGAATTGATGACCTTTTTGATCAGCTTCAGGGTGCTAAGTTTTTTTTCTAAAATAAACCTTCGTTCGGGCTATTACCAGTTGAAATTTAGGGAGTCAGACATTCCTAAAATAGCTTTCTGAACCAGATATAGTCATTATAAATTCTTGGTCATGTCCTTTGGGTTGACTAATGCTCCTGCAGCTTTTATGGACCTAACGAACAGGGTTTTCTGTCATTTTCTAGACTTATTTGTTATAGTTTTTATCGATGACATCTTGATCTACTCCAAAAGTGAGGAGGACTATGCCAATCACTTCCGAATTATTCTTCAGACTCTCAAATATCATAAGTTGTATGCGAAATTCTCCAAGTGTGAATTCTAGCTGAATGCTATTGCTTTCTTAGGGCATATTATGTCTAGTGAGGGGATTCGGGTTGATCCCCAAAAGGTTGAGGCAGTGAGGAAATGGCCCAGACCTATGACTCCAACCGATATTCAAAGCTTCTTGGGTTGGGTGGGTTATTACAAAAGATTCGTAGAGATTTTTCTTCCATAGCTGCACCACTTATTAAGTTGACTCAGAAAAAGGTGAAGTTTTTGTGGTCTGACTCTTATGAGAGTAGTTTTGAGAAGCTAAAAGACAAGTTAACTACTGCTCCTATTTTGACTCTTCCGGAGGGTACATAAGGTTTTGTTGTATAATATGATGCATCCCGAGTGGGATTTGGGTGTGTTCTTATGCAGCACGATAAGGTAGTGGATTATGCATCTAGGCAATTGAAGGTACATGAGCGGAACCACCCTACTCATGACTTAGAACTAGGGGCTGTGGTTTTTGAACTTAAGATCTGGTGACACTATTTGTATAGGGTGCATGTTTATATATTTACTGACCATAAGAGTTTATAGTATATTTTTTCACAGAAAGATTTGAATCTCAGGCAGAGATAATGGTTGGAACTTTTAAAGGACTATGACATAAGCCTACGCTATCATCCGGGTAAGTCAAATATGGTAGCCGACGCCCTCAGCAGATTGTCTATGGGTAGCCTCTCCCATGTTGAAGAAGGGAAGGGAGAAATGGTGAAGGATGTTCATCGACTTACAAATCTTGGAGTGAGACTCTTATATTCCAAAGATGGAGGGGTGGTGGTGCATGAGATAGCTAAATCATCCCTTTGTATAGAAGTTAAAGAAAAACATGTCGGAGATCACATCTTGATGCAGATAAAAAGTGATGTGGGTCATCAGAAGGTGATATCATTTGAGATTGGTGGTGATGGAATTTTGAGATATCAGGGTAGGTTGTACGTGCCAAATATAGATGGTCTGAGGCAGAGAATCCTTGACGAAGCTTACACTTTGAGGTATGTTGTTCAACCAGGCTCTACTAAGATGTACCATGATCTGAAATCTATGTATTGGTGGAATAATATGAAGCGTGATGCGGCTGACTTTGTTCCCAACTGTTTGAATTGCCACCAAGTTAAAGTAGAGCATTTGAGGCCAGGCGGTTCTTCCAAAGAGAGTGCTTTACCCTTGTGGAAGTGGGAGATGATTAATATGGACTTCATTACAGGGCTTTCGAGGTCCCGAAACCAGTATGATTCCATTTGGGTAATTATAGATAGGCTGACCAAGTCGGCCTACTTTTTACCTGTCAGGACTAACTACTCGGGAGAGGATTATGCCAAGCTATTCATTGCCAAAATAGTTTATTTGCAATGGGCACCTGTGTCTATTATATCCAACCGAGGTACATAGTTTTCTTCTCAGTTTTAGAGATCTTTTCAGAGAGGCTTAGGTACTTAAGTGAACCTAAGCATTGCTTTCTACCCTCAGACTGATGGAAAGTCTGAGCGCACTATTCAGACCCTTGAGGACATGTTGAGGGTCTGTGTGATTGATTTTAAAGAAAGTTGGGTAGAGTACTTGACCATAATAGAGTTCGCGTATAATAACAGTTTCTATTCCAATATTAAGATGGCACCATTTGAGGCATTTCAGGGAATAAGATATAGGTCCCCAATAGGGTGGTATGAAGTAGGTAAGACGCAGATATTTGGGTTTGATCTTGTTCATCAAGTAATGGAGGATGTGAAAGTCATTGGAGAATGACTTAAGACAACCCAAAGTCATCAGAAGTCCTACGCCGATGTTTGGAGAAGAGGTTTAGAGTTTGAGGTTGGAGATTGGGTATTTCTCAAGGTTTTTCCCATTAAGAGAGTCATGCGGTTTGAGAAGAAAGGTTAGCTGAGTCCTCGTTATATAGGACCATATTAGATTTTGAGAAGGGTAGGTGCAGTCGTGCATGAGTTAAATTGCCATCCAGTTTGGGTTTCGTTCATCCAGTATTTCATATATCTATGTTGAAGAAGTGTATTAGAGACCATTCTTTAGTGTTGCCTGTCGAAGAAATCAAAGTGACAGACTCCTTATCCTATGAAGAAAAGATTATAGATATTTTAGATCGCCAAGTTAGAAAATTGAGAAACAAAGAGATCGCCTCAGTTAAAGTGTTGTGGAGAAACCAGAAAATTAAAGAAGTAACTTGGGAATCCGAAGTTGACATGAGAGCTAGGTACCCAAACCTTTTTAACCCAGTGGATGATGAAATGGAAGGTACAATCCTTGCCTTATTCTTTCTATGCCTTAGTATGCTTGAAGTTATGCTTGTCTGTGTTTCGCGTCAACATTCGGGGATGAATGTTCCCAAGGAAGGGATATTGTAATGCCCCAAAAGTTTCCAAGCTAAAATTTGTCCCTAAAAGTGTCAAGCATAGGATACTATAGTGAATTATACTCAACTCCCTGTGGAATTATTTAAATTTTAACTTTTTATTACATAGGTGACTGAATAAGCTGTCCGTTGATATAAGATTCGTCCAAAATGGACACCCGACGAGGTAGTTATGGCTATTTTATGTGGTAGTCATAAAACATCATCATTCAGGTGTTTAGCGCATTGCAGAGGATCCCAATTTTGCATTCATCAATTTCCAGTAAGACTCCGCAATTGTGGTGCATCGCGGAGTGAGACAATTTCTCAATCGGGAATTTCCAGTAAGCCACCGCGACTGTGGCGCATTGCAGTGGCCCATAAAATTGGGCACCGGTAATATTTTAACTCTGTCTCATTAAGGGTAAAAATGGTACTTGTCCAACCCATTATCATCTCTAACACGGGGTTTAATCCCAAGAACACCAAAGTAAGTTTATTTTTATCAAAATCTCTCAAGAAACTCCATTAGGGTTTCAGACTAAAAATCCTTATAGCTCAAGATATAACCGTGGGTTTTAGAAGATAATTGGAGATTTGGAATCCTCGCATCATAGGCTCCAAGAATCATCCATTTTCTTTCTGAAATAGAAGTACGTGGGGTTGTCCAAAATTTCATGGGCATGATTTTTGATAAGAATTTACACAAGACCTTACTATCTATACGTATACATATGTTTTTACAAGTGAGATTTTGTTTTAATATCAATAACATGTTTTGTGATATGGTTTTGAAAGAAATATTAAAATATCATGGGGTTGTTGGCTTGCATATATTTCAATTGTTGAATTGTGAACATGTGATTTAAATTTCATAAAGGTGCGATATAGATGAATTGTGAATTATTTAAATCCCCCATGATAATGTTTTATACCCCACACTATACTTGTGTTAAACCATCGAGAGCATGAGTTTTTGCAATTGACATGATATTACTCATAAATGATAAAGTTTCTTGCAACTATTATATGTTGAGAACCATGGTGTATGTGTTTGATGTGTGGGAAATTTTTATATATGTGCATGTTGTAAATGGTATGAAAAGTTGGAGAATTGATGTGGTACTATAACTTGAAAGTCAATGGTATGACGATACCATATAAATATATTCCATGACAGCGTTAGAGTTTGATTTAAGAGAGTTATATGGTTACCCAAAAAAAGTACGAGTTGAAAGACTTTATGCTAGAAACCATGATTTGTCGACACGGGATTATGGTATCATGCTTTGTGATCTTGTGTAGCTTGATTCATGTCTTCCCAAATTGGGACTATGGTTAGGTGCCCTTCTTTGTGATCTTGTTCACTACCATGACATGTTGACTTCATTAGGGATTTTGGCACCCTGCTGTATGATCTTGCGTGTCCCCCTTATAGGTACTCCAATCCTTGAGAAAAACTTGGATTGACGGCCTGGCCGCCGAATCAAGGGCGGATTCCATATAGCCCATGGAATTACAGATTGCTCTCATATATGTTGATTATAAATGACTATTTTGGATTAGCTCTACGTACCAGTACATCTGTATTGACCCTCCTCCCCCTCCAACCTCTCAGGTTCTGAGGCACAGCCTAGGGGTCAAGATAAGCCATGGATAATTCAGACAACAGAAGAGATTGTGCAGTGGTGGGCATTCTATATTCCGGAAGGTCTAATGTCTTACAAATATTCATCATTCTACAGTTTTGGTCTACTGGGGGCCTTATCATAGACTTCAGATAGTATTGTTTTGAGATTTAGTAGAGATTTCGTAGACTGAGTCAGATGTTATTAAGATGTTGTTGGAGTTTTCCTTCATTGTTAAACTAATTTCAGAGTATGACCATGTTTTCGTATTTGATTTATGATTTCGTATTTTCCTTTTGTTATATGAATATTGTACATGATTATCAGATAGAGTGGGATATCGGGGCCTTCATAGGTTGGATGTCCATCACGGCCAAGCCCTAGTTCGGGTTGTGACACCTTTCTTTTGCACTATGATGTCTTATATCTTAGGTTCAGATGCACGGGCTCCCGATCATACTTAGCAGCCCGATCCATCAGCAATAGACTAGTTGTGAGTCCTCATAGTTCAAGGACATGATTATTACTTTAGTATCTCAGTTTATCCATTTCAGTAGTTGGGGTTAGTTGGGGGTTTGTCCCATCAATCCCTTATTCAGACTATAGAGGCTTATCAGACTAAAGTATTTCAAACAGATGTATCAGTATTCAGTTTTCAGTACTCCGTATTTATTTATATTTTTGAACCTTATGGCCTATTTTTGCTTAATTTCCGCATAATACGGTATTATTATTCAGTGATTGTAGCAGGTACCAATTTAGCTTATGATTCCTCAGGATTATGAGCATTTTATAACATTCGGGGTACATAATTGGGGCATTACACCTCAGGACTACCTTCATGGTGAGATACGCAATTTCTTTTAAGTCCAAATTAAAATAGGTTACACATAAATCCAACCATTAACCATGGAGTCTTTATTAAGGCATTTTCTAAGATTGTATCATCATACCAATATGATTAAAAACTAATTCAATTATGCCAAACTAGTTTATTTAACCATTAGACTCCCAAGTTCCATTTAAAATCCAAAACCATGGCCACCAAGGGCATTCAAAAACCATTGTTAGCCATTTATCCTTTAATGCAATGAAGTGTTTCAAAACACAAGTTAAGCTATGTGAATATTCATATTGAAATCCAAGATTTTCAAGTAGGTTGAAGTTAAAGTCATTACCTAGACAAAAATTCATCAATTTTTGTAAAACCCATGTCACCCATTTTGACCATTATAACAATGCTCCAATTCAGTCCCCAAATAGTCAATTAAAGCATTAATAATCAATTTAAAATATGGTACAAGTAATTCAAGTAATAACAACTAAAATCCCTTAACCCAATTTCAAACCCAGTAATTTAAATCACATAAATATCCAATAAATTTATTCCATAATATTAATTTCAAGTTTTGAAAAGAGACACATGTCAGAAACATATAAGAATTCAAAGAGAAATTGAAGTTTAGAGCCTAAACAGTGAATTCCTTGTGAAACCCTTGAAATTTCTTGGGTTGGAAGTTAAAGAGGAAAAAATGATGTTTGATCTTGATATTTGAAGGAAAAAAGGTTTATTTGGAGTTTAAAAGTCGTTCAAGGGGTAAGGGACCAAAAAACCTATCACCCCAAGTGAAAAAAAATGGACAAAAAATATATAACATCGTAGCATACCGCCATTACGGAGGTTAGCCTCCATGCGACACTCCTATTATGGAGCTTAAGTGGAGTGGCACACCATTATCGTGGAGGCTCACTACCTTGGAGTCCCAAAATGGGCCCAAACCCCTTTCAAAAGTTCTAACACTTTACCAAAACACCCTTTTAACACCCCTAATTATAATTTGAGTCAATAATTAAAATAACACACACGAGAGGGTAAAAAATAAAATGATCAAAGTTTTGTGAGGTCTTATAGTGGCAAAACTTCTATTGATCCACCTATGTCTATGGATAATGACAAGAGGGATGAACCACTGAATATTGATGATGTAAATGCGAATGAAACATAGAATTTAGTGGTAGATGAGGATGAATCTTGAAAATCTCTGGTCATTGAAAAAGTAGATAAGTCTGACTTAGGAAAATGAAAGGACGTCACACCATTATTGAAGCTCATTCCATGACTTCTTCCTCCTTTTCTAGAAAGATTGAAAAAAAATCAAAGAAAGAAAATATCAAAAGCTTTTATCGATGTTGAAGACATTGTTAGTGAACATCACTCTTATAGAGGATTTATGGCAAATGCTAGACTATCTAAAATTTATGAAGGAATTGGTGACAAAGGGTAGGACTATGAATTTTGAGCTCGTGGATAATATGAATAATTGTAGTACAACACCCTCTAGATCTTTGGTTAAGAACCCAAACATGTTTATGATCCCTTGCACTATTGGGTGTTTCAACTTCGTGAAGGCATTATGTAATTTGGGTTCTAGCATTAACTTGATATTGCTAGCAGTTTAAAAATAATTTGAGGTCGGGACCACCCAAACTGACTTCAATGAGACTTCTCATAGCTAATTATACTGTAAAGAAGTTATTAGGAATTTTGTGTGATAGCTCGGTACGGATCATATCCTTAATCTTTCCAGCTAATTTTGTCATCCTTGACTGTGGGTTTACTTTTGAGGTTTCCAGTATATTGGGAATACCTTTTCTCATGATTGAACACACATTGGTAGATGTAGAAACTAGATAGATGAAGTTTTGGTCAAACAATGAGTTGGTTAGTTTTAATGTATTCTAGTCCATGAAGCAGTCAAAAGAATTGCATGCTATCTCTCTGATATCTACAATAAATGAGGCTGAGTTGGTAATTTCTATTAAAAAGAGATGGTGTTGAGGCACTTGCGGCAGTAATAATAATTTTGATAGTGATGGTATCAACGAGTATGATGAGATGGTGTGCATACTTATTGATAGGGGTTTTAACACTTTTACACCAAAAAGATGGATCTAGATTTGAAGAATAAAGTGACCACTCTATCCAAACCGTCTATTTAAGAGCCTTTTATTTTCAAGCTCAAGGCTCTTCCTCCTCATCTACGTTATGTATTTTTAGAGGCCAACAATACTTTGTTCGCTAACATTATAATTGATTTGTTAGAGTTGCAAGTTAAGACCTTAGTTTCAGTTTTACAAAGGTTAAAACATGCCATTGAATCATTTATTACTGATATTATTAGAATTCCACCTTGAATTTGTACAATCATAGATTGAATCCACCCATTAAGAGGTTTAGAAGAAAGAGATCATTAAGTGATTGGATGCAGGCATAGTTTATCTAATTACTGCCAGCAAGTGGGTGAGGCTAGTCTAGTGTGTATCAAAGAAGGGTGAAATCACTATGATTTCAAATAAAAAATAAGTTTATTCCTATAAGGGCAATCACTAAATAGAGAGTTTACATAGACTACCGGAAGATGAATTCATGGACTGAGAAGGATAATTTTCCTATGCCTTTTATGGATGAGATATTGGACTGTCTTGCTAGAAGACGATGGTATCATTTTCTTAATAGTTATTCGGGGTACAAGCAGATTTCTATCACCCCCAAAGACCAAGAAAAGCCTACTTTTAGTTGTCCTTTAGGATATTTGCATTTCAAAGAATGTTGGTTTGTCTATTCAACGCTCCCATACATTTTTAGCATTGTATGATGTTCATATTTTATGATATGGTAGAGGACACTCCTGAGGTGTTCATGGATGACTTCTTGATTGTTGGTGATTCATTTGATGATTGCTTGACATATCTTGCCAATGTTATGAGGAGATTTACTTTGTGTTGAATTGGGAGAAATGTCACTTCATGGTTAGAAGAAGTGATTGAAAAATTGACTCCACCAATTTTTGTGAAGGGAATTCATGGATTTTTGAGGCATGTAGACTTTTATCAAATTTCCAATAAGGACTTATCTAAAATCACGAATCCATTGTGCATGTTTTTGGAGAAGAAAGTAAAGTTTATGTTTGATGAGGTGTGTATAATGGCATTCAAGTGTATGAAAGAGAAGTTTATTTCAACCCCCGCTATTGTGTCTCCCAATTAGACCTTTCCATTTGAGGTTATGTACGATGTTAGTGGATGATAGGTGAGGTCCTAGGCTAAAGGAGAGAGATATTACATCCCATCTAATATTCTAGCAATACACTTAATCCTACCCAAGAAAATTACACTTTGACTAAACAAGAGTTGCTTGTTGTTGTGTTTGCACTTGAGAAATTTTGGTCTTATTTACTTATCACAAAAGTAATTATTCATACTGAACATACAACTCTTAAATACCTCATGACGAATAAAGATACAATACTGAGGATAATTATATAGGTACTTCTGTTGCAGGAATTCGACTTTAGAGTCAAGGATCAATAGGGACTGAGATTTAAGTGGCCAACCATTTATGATGTCTTAGGGAGAAGGTAATACTAAAACTAAGGGACGATCTTGAGATTATGATATATTTCCATATGAGTAAGTGTTGTTAGCATCACAAGACTTAATTCCCTAGTTTGCAGATTTTGCCAATTATTTGACAAGTAATCTAGTTTTAAAAGATATGTCATTTCAACAACAAAAAAGGTTCATACATGAGGTGAAAAAATTCATTTGGGTTGATCCAAACTATTTTTAGGTTTGTGTGGATAGTGTGATTTGGCGATATGTTCCTTAGGTTGAGATGATTAGCATATTAAAGGCATGTCACTTGTCATTAGTTGGGGGTCACCATAAAGGTATTGGATTACGAATAAGATTTTGTAATGTGGATATTACTGTCCCACAATTCACAAAGATGCCCATAAGTCTTGCGACCAATGTCAAAGTCAAGGGAACATATAGCGAAGATATGAACTTCCAATGACTACTATCCTGAGCTCAAGTTGTTTTATGTTTGAGATATTGACTTTATGGGCCCATTTGTGAACTCGCATGGAGTGAAGTATATATTAGTGGCTGTCAACTATGTTTTGAAGTAGGTAGAGGCAGTTTTACTTCTAAACAACAAAGGTAAAAGAATCATAACTTTATTGAAAAAGAATATATTCTCCAAATTTGGGACACCTAGGGTTATCATTAGTGATGGAGTATTTGATTTTTTCAATCGTCTATTTAAGGCCTTGGTTGAGAATTACGGTGTTAAACAGAAGGAGGAAACACCTTACCTATTATGACCCTCTAGGTTATTTTCTGTATTTCCTTGCATTTTTTTATTAGAGGTTTCCTATAGCTACCCAAAGTCATTTATGACTTGCTGGAGCTGACAATTCGTTATCAAATAGTTCATTTGGTTTTTGGAGCCAATTCCCTATTTTAAAGTCTTCGCTGATGGATATTGGGTAAAATCATTAGTTTAGAAACCTTGCATTCTAGTTTTGACAGTTTCATCAGATCTAGAACATTAATTTTAGGATAGCGGGACCCGTGGTTTGGCTCTCGAGACTCCCAAACTCATTTTGGGTTATTGGTCGAAAGTCAATAGGAATGTTACATATCCTATATGGTTATCTTAGAATGGTATTTTGGAGGTGAAAATTTTTGGCTCAATTTTGGCAATTTATTATTCTAAGATCGATTCAATTTCAGGATTTTGAATGATATCAGTTCCAGTTCATGTCTCGTATTTATTATATTAGTTCCATTTCAAGTCTGGCATGTGATATACTAGTCTTGGTTTGAGTATGATATTATTGGATTACTTATTACGATTGTGTTTACGATATGGAAGGATCCACAGGTTCTATTCTGTAATATGGATAAATTAGCATAATTATGGTTATTACATATCCTTAATTTCACTCTCCAGGATTATGGGGGCCCGTATTGGGTTATCTACTTTATTTGCATCTACTAACTTATGAGGGCCAGTTATGTAGATATATCTATGTTTTTATCCAATATTATTATGCCAGTTATTTACTTTTAGTAGTTGGAGCGTTATTCCAAGTTTTCCTTATATCTCTAACTTAGCTTATTTATCTCATATTTTATTATGTTTATAGTATGATTTATCTTATTCGGCCAATGATGCTTAATGAGTACCTATGGATTTGATACTTATACTATACTTCTATATCTTTTTGGTGCAAATTCGAGTACTAGTTGCTGTTGTTGATGCCATAATTATGCTGGCCAGAGTTGATCATTTCTCCATCTTTTATTTTTGCTTAGTCTTTCTATTTTCAAGACTGATGTATAGTTGGCTAATATTGTACTCGTATTCTTTTGGATTAGTGGCTTTTGTACTGACTATATTAGGTTATAGGACGTTATTACTCATCTTTATTTATTCACTATTATGATATTATATCCTTATGTGTATAACTTGTATTTTCTTTACTTATATATTTTCGGCATTTGTACCATTTTCCACCATCTATCCCATTACTTATAGCTCTGGGATATGGTTTAACTTAGCTACTAGTGGGGTAAAGTAGGTGATATCATGACTCATGAAATTGGGTTGTGACAAATATGTATTAGAGCGCTAGGTTTATCAGTATTGTTGGTACAAAAATAATTATCTAGTGGAGTCTCATAGATCAGAATGATGACATTCATTTCTTATCTTTGGAAAGAAATAGGACATTCTTAGGAGATCTTCACTACCTTCACTTATTTTGTGCTAAGAGTCTGCGTTGGTTTCAAAGATTTATTTGCTTTTACTCTTTCATATATAACAAGGACACGTATTACTTTTACATGAGATAAAGACCCTGAGTTCATTACTAGGGATCCTACCAGAGTATGTGGATAACCTAGAGGTTGAGGACAATTGATAGATATAGCCCTAACCAGAGACCAGGATAGATAGCCTTCACCAAACCCTATTCTTTCTCCTTCACTAGAGATTCCTCTACCTAGCTAGTGGTGGGCTAGGGTCCAACCCAGGCTTCATTGAGGTTTATATCTTTGTAACTACTGACGGATGCACTGGTTCAACTCTTAGGATTAGTTAGGGGTACACTATCTAATAGTACTCTATCTGTGGATTAGAGTAGTACCGAGGCGGGGGTGCAACTTATAGATAAGGATTCAAGATGTGAGGTTACTCCAGCATCTGAATTTGCTCACCCTGTAGTTTCCCAGCCAACTATATCTATTGATGGGCAGAAAAGGTTGGGTAAATTCTTGAGATTGACTCTGCCTAGGTTTTTAGGGGGACCGAGCAAGGATGCTTATGAGTTATTAGTTATTTGTGAGGATAGGATCTATAATTTGGGCCCAATTAATCTTTGTGGTGTTGATTACACCATCTTTCAGTTGGATTTGGTAGCTTGACATTGGTGGAGAGGTTATCTTGATTCTAGGCTAGTTGGATCTTCTCCGCTGATATGGACTCAATTCTCTAAGATTTTCTTGGAGAAGTATATACCTCTTAGACTTAGGAATCATCTGACAGATTAGTCCTTGAGAATAAAGCAAGTCTTCATGACTGTTATGAAGTATGAGGCTCGATTTCATGAGTTGGATAGGCATGTTACATTTTTCTTTTCGATCGATTATGAGAGAGTATGGTATGCGAGTTTTTCTATACTAGGTTATGTAGAGTTTGGTTGCTGCTGGCTAGTTTATTTTTGAGGTTTCTAATCATGCTCAGATTATGGAAAAGATGCATTACGAGGCCCAAAAGGGTATTAATAAGAGGCCATAATATCAGGGTAGTCTTAATGGAAGCCACTGTATCTCACAACTTAGAGGCAATATTTATCAGTTTAGGTACCCTCTATGCTATCTTATAAATAGCTAGGACAACCTAATAGTCCTGTTTATTTTGCACTTTAGATTATCGATAAGGGTTGATCTAGCTATAATGATCACCCTATCTAGAGTATTTGTTAGCCTCTGAGAAATCATCTTCTATGTATTTTAGCTGTGGTGGTTGTTTTAGGTTAGATGGATATTTTAGGTTTAGTATAGCACTTGGGGCATGTTATGATTGTGCGGCCTTTGGCCATTTCTCTAGAGAGTGTCCCAGGTGTTGAATGATTGTTCATGCAACATAGAGTATTCCACCAGTTAAGGAAGTGCTGCCTCTAGATAGAGGTGGTATGAAGGATCATTAGGGTAGTCCTTAGGGTGCTGATAGAGTTCTTCAAGAAGGTAGGATAGGAGATCGAGCAGGCGCCCAGCCAAATGGAGGGAGAGGTTGTATGTCATACTTGGTAGAGCCAAGGTAGAGGCTTCGAATACTGTTATTATAGGTATAATTATAATATTCCATCAACTATCTTTTTCTTTTTTAATTTGAGATCCACTTATTCGTTGTATCTTCTTATTATGCACCAAAGTTAGAGCTATCTTGGGATTCTCTGTTTGTACAATTATCTATGGTGGATTTTTTAATAGCAGATTAGGTTTATAAATCATGTGTGGTGACTTTTTTAGAGTTTGATACCTAGAATAATCTTATTGTGTAGATATGGTGATTTTGATTTATTTTTGGACATGGACTGGTTATCCCTCTATCATGCAATCTGATTGCTTTGCCAAAACCATTACTTTAGCCATTCTCGGCATACCCCTAGTTATGTGGCAGGGATCTATTAGCCTTAAGTAGATCGGGATTATTTCTTATATTCAGGATAGGAGACTTATATCAAGCAGTTGCAAGTCTTATCTCACATATGTTTGTGTTTTTTGTATAAAGAGTTCCTCATTTGACTCTATTCCTATAGTCTGTGAGTTTCCTAATGTATTTCTTACCAATCTACTTGGTCTTTCTGCTAAGCTTGATATCGAGTTTATCATTAATCTTGAGTCGTTCACCTGACCTATTTCTATGGTACCTTACTTTATGGCTCCTACCGAGCTTAAGGAACTAAATTCTAAGGTTTAGGATCTTTCGAGTAAGGGTTTTTATAAGATTAAGTGTGTCACCTTGGGGTTCTCCTATCTTGTTTTTCAAGAAGAAGGATGGTTCCTAGGGTATATGTATCGACTACAGGCAACTTAATAAGGTGACATTAAAGAATAGGTATTCTATGACTCATATTAATGATTTATTTGACCATCTTCAGGGAACAACTATGTTCTCTAAGATTGACTTAAGAAAGAATTACCATCAGTTGAGGATTTAGGTTAAGGACATCTCAAAGACAACCTTTAGAACTTGTTATAGTTATTATGAGTTCTTGGTAATGTCTTTTGGGTTGGTTAATTCCCCAACAACATTTATGAATCTCATGAATCACATGTTTAGGCCTTATTTGGATTCCTTCATAATTGTGTTCATTAATGACATCTTTGTGTATTCGAGGAGTAGGGGGAGCATGTTCAATATTTGATGATTGTGCTCTAGACTTTAAGAGATCATATTTTTTGTCAAATTCTCAAAGTGTGAGTTTTGGATCAAGTGGTGTCTAAGTATGGGATTATGGTTGACCCAACAAAAAATGAGGCTATTTGTGATTGGGCTAGGCCGACATCTCCGTCTGAGGTTCGTAGCTTAATTGGCTTGGCTGGACACTACAGGCTGTTTGTTGAGGGTTCTGCTGTTATTGTTGTATCAATGACCAAATTGATCTAGAAGGAGGTACCTTTCCAATGGTTTGAAGAGTATGAGTTGTGCTTTTAGAAGCTTAAATGTTTCCTCACCTTAACTCCTATATTGACTCTTTTTATTAAAGGTGAATGATTCATCATATATTATGATGATTTTGGTATTGGTTTGGGTTGTGTATTGATGCAGCAAGATTGAGTTATTTCTTATGAATTGAGGCATTTGAAGGTGCTTGAGTGCAACTGTCCCACTCATGATTTGGAGTTAGCGACGGTAGTTTTCACCCATAAAATTTAGAGGCATCATTTATATGGCATTTATTGTGATATCTACATGAATCATCATAGTATTTAGCATCTTCTAACCCAGAGAGAGCTTAATTTTAGGTTGGTAGAAAGATGGAGTTATTGAAAGACTATGACATCTCTATTCTATATCATTCGAGAAAGAGGGATGTGGTAGTGCATGCCTTGAGCCAAAAAGTGGTGAATATTGGTAGTTTGGCTGATATCTTAGTTTCTCAAAGGTCGTTAGTGTGGGATATCCACTCCTTAGACAACTTAATGGTATGATTTAATATTTTTGACCCTAGGAAGATTCTTGCTAGGTTGAAGTGAGGTCTACCTTACTTGAGCATATTTAGAGTTATCAGTTTAAGGATATGATGCTTTGTATCATTCGTGTTCAACTGTTGAGTAATGAGTCCAGGAGGGATACCATAGATTCTGAGGGTATTCTGAGGTATGATGCCCGTATTTGTGTTTCTAGGTCTAGGGACTTAATTTAGTTGATATTGTGTGAGGATCACAACTCTAGATATTCTATTCACCCTAGTGCAACTAAAATGTATAGAAATTTGAGGCAACATTATTGGTGGAGTGGAATGAAGAGAGATGTGTCTAATTTCATAGCTCATTACCTATGATGTCAGCTGGTGAAGTCCGAGCATCATTGCTTAGTGGCCTGATTCATCTGTTGCCCATTCCCGAGTAGAAGAGGGAGCAGATCACCATGGACTTTGTTAGTAGATTGCCTTACACCTCTCATGGTTTTGCTGGTATTTGAGTTATTGTAGATTGGTGTAATAAGTCAATATATTTAATTCCTATTCAAATGTCGTTCAATGCTGAGAGGTTAGCCCATATCTATGTTGTGAGATAGTTGGTCTGTATGGAGTTCCTATATCCATTATTTCAAAATGAGGCTCAATATTTACTTCTAACTTTGGGATAACTTTTTAGGAGGATTTAGGTATTAGGTGGATCTTAGTACAACTTTTCTTTATAACACTGACGGTCAGTTGGAGTGGACTACTTAGGTTCTTGAGGATGTGCTTCAAACTTGTGTTATGGATTTTGGAGGTCAGTGGGAGAAACACTTAGCATTGGTAGAGTTCGCATATAATAATAGCTATCAATCGAGTACTGAGATGGAACCATTTGAGTCCCTATATGGTAGGTGTTCTCGATCTTCTACAGGTTGGTTCTAGGTCTCCGAGGTTAGTCCCTGAGGTATTGACTTGCTTCTAGATTCACTGGACAGAGTTAGGGTAATTCAGGATAGACTAAAGGCAGCTCAGAGTAGGTAGAAGGCTTATGTAGACCGTAGGCTTCGTGCCTTGATATTTGGATATAGAGACTTAGTATTCCCTTGAGTATCTCCCATAGAGGGTGTGATGAGGTTCAGAAGGAAAGGCAAGCTCAACATCAAATATATTGGACCTTTTGAGATCCTTTACATAGTTGGAAAGGTGGCTTACAAGTTTGCCTTGCTCTTAGATTTTGCTAGTGTTCATCTAGTTTTCTATGTTTCTACATTATGATGGTTTTATTCTCGATGGGTCTCTAATACTTCGGTGGGACTCATTCAGTTGGATGTGAGATTGACATTTATGGAGGAGTTAGTGTTCATATTACCTAGGGATGTCGAGTGGTTGCGCTCAAATGAGGTTTATATACTTTATATTTAGTGGAGACACCACCTAGTAGAGAAGGCTACTTGTAAGATCAAGAGCAAGATATGGGACCAATATCTTCACATGTTTGAGCCTTCAGGTATATCCTAACCCTTTACTTTTGCGGATGAAAGCTCTTTTAGCAGTGGATATTGTAATGGCCTTTCAGTTCATTTTCTATATTTCCCTGCATTTTCACCAATTAGAGATTTCTTATAACTTCTCCAAGTCATTTATGAATGGTTGGAGCTGACAATTCAGTTACCGGATAGTTCATTTGGTTTTTAGAGCCAATTCCTTATTTTGAAGTCTTCGCTGGTAAGAATTGACTATCAGGTCAAAACTTTAGTTTAACAAACTTGTATGCTACTTCTAATAGTTCCATCAACTCTAGATTGTCAATTTTAGGTTAGGGGATCCTTGTTTTGGGTTCAAAGGATCTTGGACTAATTTCAGGCTATGGGACAAAAGTTGATGAAAATTGCCCTCTGGTGTGGGGCCCACTTTTCATAGAAACGACTTCAGATGGAAATTTTGACTGATCCATTGAGTCCAAAACTTTGAATTTTATAGGTTAGCATAGTTTATTTGCATTTAAGGAATTCCAAATAAATCCCCAAGGGTTGGTGGAAACTTGGAATTTTTCCAAGTTGCAACTGCTGCACTTAGCTAGTGCATCCACTAAAGCAGACATTTGGCCACTTTAATGGCTAGCCAGTTGCTTTAACGACCTTAGCTTGCCCAGTTGGTCCATTTTAGTGGTGGTTTGTGCACAAAAGCGAATGCCAATTTAGCGGTATGTAGTCTCAGCAGGTATCACTTTAGCAGTACTTGGCCACTTTAGATGTGATTGCTTTAGCGGCACCTGAGAAGACATTAAATGCCTCGATTTGTCTGATTTTCTCCCATTTTCTCACAAGTCTCAAAGGATAAAAACCCTAGAGAGTGTGAGAAATTGGGATCCTAATTGTTGAAAGATCGTGGGGTGTTTGTGAACTCGGATTACTCGTTTCCTCGTCCTATACCTTGTAATCCTTTGGTTTATTTTTGGTTTAATTTTATCTTAGGTGAACTTATGCACCTAAGTGTTGTTAATGACTACATATTTGTAGTTTTTAAGGTGTGTTCAAAACAAGTTTGGAAGCAAAACGTTCAAATAGAGTTTAAACAAGAAGACTAGTATTCTTAGCTTGAGCTATGTGTTGTTCTAGTTGTTCTTGTTGGATTTTATTGTGTTGTGAGCTCTAATTAGTGGGTTTTTATGCTATAGGAAGATTGTGGAGATGATGAACTTGATAAATAGATGATATACAAGCTGGAATTGAAGAGGAAAAGCTACCACGAAGCAAGGAACCAAATGCCAAACGTGGGGTAAATGATATCAAATGATAGAAATTTTTTGCTAAGGGGCATGCCACGCTGCCTATCCACCACTATAAGGGTGTTCCACACCCTTAGTATTAAACAAAAATGTTATTTCCAGTGATCCTCGACATTTTCAACATGCCAGACTTCCTAGGCACTGAGATAGGGGCGTGGCACGCTAGTGTGCAAATAGTGGCCAATGTTCTCCAACTATAACTCTTTTGTAAACACCTTGGACAACCTTCGAGCATTTTAATAAAATTAAGGTGGCTTCTCTTAGGGTTTTTATTTCTTTACGTTTGTTTGCTTTTGGATTATTGCATGAATTCTATCATTATTACTCTTTGTATGTCCATGAGTGGCTAAACACACTAATCCGGGGTTAAGGCCAAGAACATAAGTACTTAAGATTGTTAATTGACTTGGTTTATGTTTATTATCATCATTGGTTGTTCATGTATCTTTGTTTCAGCTATTCTATGGATTCACGAATCTTAGGATAAAGGCATAATTCTATTGTGTGCTTAGAAGGAGGAACGATAGAATAGAACGTGGGATATATGGGATGGGATGATAATCATTCAATGAATTGGAGATATAATTTGCATTTAGGATAGGAATATAACTAATTCTACCAAATTGGTTTTTAGATGGGAAAAAATACAAATGTGTTAGCTTAGTTCTTGGATCCCTGCTCAACGATGTAGTTGTAAGGATGAGTTAGATAGTTGATTAGAGGTTCGAAAGACTATAATAATGTTATCAACCTTGTGAATCAACACATATGGTAGGATTGTTCCTAGTGCCTTAACCCTGGTTTTGCCCCATTATAATTCAATAACTTTTACATTACCGCATTGTTTATTTTATGTTTAGATTTCAATTCACAAACTTTATTTGTTACGTTTACACTTGTTTAATCTTTGCAGTGAGACTAGAATAGGATAGTTGCTTAAGACAAGTCCCTATGGGATTATTAATTGACTTCTAAAGGCCATTTTACTACTTGGTGGACCACGTACTTGCGTGAACTCTTGGGCGCAACAAGTTTTTGACCCCATTGTCGGGGACTTGTATATTGGCAATTGTCTTAGCTTTATTTTTTCTTTTTGATTCCTTAAGTGCTAATTACTTGATCTTATATTCTGAGTTTGTAGGTTTACATTGAAAATCAAGTAAGCTGGTAAGGGAAAAGGAGTTGTTGATTCACATCCCAAACTTTAATGATTCTTGGACCAGTTGAGGAAAGAAACAATACTTCTCTATCGGATACCTCAAATTCAATAAGAGGAAGATAATTCTGCCACCATGGATGAATATACACTATCCTACAGGACAATTTACAAATTGGCCATCCCACTCACAACTAATGTTACCTCCGCTATTCGTAGATCGACTGCTGGAGGTAGATTTGAGCTGAAGCAAAATATGGAGCAACTTTTGCACAACAGCGGGTAGTTTATCGATTTGTCACATAAGTATCCATAGGTTCACTTGCATAATTTTTTGGAGATAATTGACACATTCATCCCCACTGGATTCTCTACTGATTATGTGAGGCTCACTTTATTCCCCTTCTAACTTTTGGGGAAAGCAAAGAAGCGGCTGAGCGCTGAACCGATAACTTCTATCAGTGCATGGGATGACTTATCCCAAAAATTCCTTATCTATTTCTTTCTTTTTGGCACAACTGCAAAGCTACATAGTGAAATCTTATGTTTCAAGTAGAAGCTAGATGAAAATCTATATCATGCTTGGGAGAGGTTCAAATCTCTTCTCAGGGACTATCCATATCACAACAGTCTAATGAGGTAATGGCTCACACTTTTGTAGAAGTTCTTGATAAAAAATAGAAAGATCTTATATGATTTAGCTGCAGGTGGTCAAGCACTAGAGAATGCATATGATGAGCTCTATACCTTGTTGAACCGAATTAAACAAGATAATCCAGATTACCATGGTGACATTTTCAAAGGTGCAGTAAAAAAGCCTACAGGGATGATTGAATTTGATAGTGTCACAGCCTTAGCTGCCAATTGCCTACTCTTCAAAATCAGATGATGACACAATTTAGCAAATTAGGTGTGAATATATCTTAGGCTTAGGTGAATATAGTACAACAGACTCTATCTTGGTGTGAAATTTTTAGGAACAATGGTTACTCTATAGACTTGTGTAGAGAAAATCTAGAGTGTGTGAATTTTGTAGGCAATTCATAAAAGGAAACTTATGGGAATGCCTACAACCACAAGTGGTAGATCCAACTGAACTAGTCATGGATTAATAATCAGATTTCGCAATTTCAGCAGTTGCACAACACATAAGCCAATAATATTAAGGAAGCTTTGAAGAAGATCACAGACAATCAAGAGAAAATGACTACTTAAATTAAAAAGCAACAACTTACACAAAAGAATTTAGAGACGTAGTTGGGGCAGTTGGCTCAGGCACAGAATACCAGGCCCCAAGGTGCATTGCCAAGAGACACAGAAAATACAAAACAGGTAATAGAAATCACCTTGAGGAGTGGTAGATATATTATTTATTATCCTTTTAAGAAAAATAAGGAGGTCCAAGCAGAGCTAGTCCCACTGTAGGAATAGAAGAATTGGTGAGCTTCCCAACCGTTTTACTTCTCCTGCATAACATTCAGATATTCGGGGGTCAACTTTGGATTGAACTGGTGAGCTTGCATCTATTCGTAAGGCTCCATTTCATGGATGTTATTTAATACTCTAGATTATTTAGGGAGATTGGTTTTGGCTATGGTTGGGGGCATATGCCAATCAGATATTTGTATTCTTTTGGTTAGAGGCTTTTGTGGAAGTCTTCGAAACATGAGGACTCATAATTGTTGCTATTGTTGATGATAGTTTAGAGTTTGTTGGGCGCTAATCCCAAATAGGTCCTCGAAACATGAGGACTCACAATTGTTGTTATTGCTGACTAGCTGGACTGTCTAATCACGGTCGGTAAACTGAGCATCCGTACCTATGATATTAAACATCACAGTTCAAAGAAAATGTATGTGATCAGTACTTTGAATGTAATTGTATATGAGATGAGGTTAGGATAGGACACATGGGCTTATGTGCATGAAGTAAAGACTGACTGAATAGCATGAGATAACTGAATGTAAATGCATGAAAAGCTATAAAATCTAAGAATGCATGACCAAGCATATAACATGTTCAAAAATAGTCTGTAAACTGAAATTCCGAAATCTAATGATTGAATAACTGATAGACTATATGCTATGGTCAAGTAAAACTAAACTGAAAATATATTGAATATTGTATTGAGACTTTGGAAGGTATCATCTAACGAACATTCCCCAATCTGAGCTAATCGAGGTCTAACCCGTAACCCCAGTTAGAAGGTGTCAGTACCGTGCCACGAGTACTAACGCTGGCTGTGTGGATCCACTAATCTGGTGTATTGAAGTAATAGGTGTCAAACCTAAACTGACGGGTGACCCCTGGAAGGAAGTCAAGCCTAAACTAATGGGTGACTCCTCATAGGAAGTCAAGCCTATACTGATGGGTGACTCCTCATATTCTATGCTGGCTACGTAGTTTTAGAATAGTGGGACTACTACTAATGACTCTTCCTAACTGACAGGAAAACCATCATATCTACACTCGCTCGGTGCTAAATCCTACTCCCAACTGAACTAACACTGATTACTAAACTGTTCTAAGTTTTACTGTCTATGATAACTAATTGAACTGATAATGCTTATGATATATCTGAAATCATTCTGAATGTACTAAGATCATATCTGAAATCATTTTGAATGTACTATGACTATGTAATAGCTAAGTGTGGGTGTTCATAACCCTCCAACAATGAATGAAATTATCAATAAGGACATATATAGCTTTACAAAACCATAATAAGGGATCATTGTTCAATACCCAATCATTTAGACATTTCATCGAACACTCGAAATCATAAGCTTAAACATGGGAATGATTGAAATATGTAGGAATAACATAATCATAATACTTAAAACCTGGGACTTTACATGGAATTTTCACCATTCAAACGTGTAAGGGCTACTTTCAATGAACAATACTTGTAAACATCATGTATAATCGGAACTCATAAAAGCTTCATGAAGATAACCCATTGTAAACATGTAAATTTATGATTTAAAACACAAAAAATATATTCTTGGACTCTATGGGTGAATAGAGCCCATGGATGAACATCACACATACCTTAACCCTTGAGCTTAAAAGGAAAAACACAATCTTGAAAGCTTTCTTGAAATTTATTAGATTGAGAAACTTGAATCCTTGATTTTCTTAAAGAGAAAAAGATGAATTTGATGGACTAAGGAAATAGTTAGGGTTTATTTTAGAGAGAAATTGAACATATAATGTCCTAAAGGACGATTTAAGTCATGTTTTTATGTACTGGGATGAGGGGAAAAGATGCAACTGCCCCTCAGGAATTTAAATTTGCAACTGGAACGCTGATTAACTGCATACCGCAATATGACAAGGGCCTCATCACTATAAGCTTCACAATGCAATGCAATCGTGTTGAACTACTGGAATCAAAATCTAAACATGACCCAATCCTCGTCCAAAAATTTTGAAACTTCCCCATGACATGCCCCTTACACCCATGAACAT
Organism: Capsicum baccatum var. pendulum; assembly: GCA_030864225.1. Lineage (NCBI taxonomy): Eukaryota > Viridiplantae > Streptophyta > Magnoliopsida > Solanales > Solanaceae > Capsicum > Capsicum baccatum. Next base: position 111,505,384 of record CM061555.1, on the reverse strand, counting down.
GAGTTAACTAAAAAACTTATATCTCGGGGTCGGGAAGGCTGGTTTAAAAATCCTCGAAGTTAAGAGTCCAAAACTAAGACAAAGTCCCCAATACTTAGAGAAATTTCCAGGTTCTAAGACTCTTATACAAGCACTATGAGCTTAACTGAGCTAAGAAAAGTATGGGGTATTACAATATCTTCCCCTTAGAAACATTCGTCTTCTAATAAGACTGATTAAGTCGAGAATACTGAAGAACTGAGATGACATACTGAACATACATAACTGATGACATGATTACATGACTGAGCCTAGAATATGATACCTGACTAAACTAAATTCGTGAAAGCATGAAAGACATGAGAATGATTATATAGCTGGAACTGAGAATGGAAAAGAGTCAATTTAAGAAAAATCATTACCTTAATCTTATCTAAAATTATGGAGAAAAGATGAGGATACTTGGTACACATATCCTCTTATACTTCCCAAGTGGCTCCCTCAATGTACTGATTATGCTAAAGAACTTTGACCAAGGGAACTTCTTTGTTCCTCAGTCTACAAATCTGACGATCTAGGATTTTAACTGGGATTTCTTCATAAGAAAGGGTATCTTGAACATCTATGCTTTCTAGAAAAACTACAATAGCTGGCCCACCAATACATTTCTTAAAAAAAGACTCATGGAACACTAGATGCACTGATGCCAAATCTGCAGGCAACTCAGGTTCATAAGTTATCTTTACAAAATGGCTCAAGATTCTGTAAGGGCTAACATATAGTGGACTAAGCTTCCTGTACTTGCCAAACCTCTTCACTCCCTTCATGGGAGAGATTTTCAAATACACCAAATCCCAAACTACAAACTAAAGATATCTCCTATGCACATCTACATAGAATTTCTAACGGCTTTGGGATGTCTTGAGCCTCTCCCTAATTAACTGAACTTTCTTCATTGCATCAAACAGTAAATTAGACCCTATCAAAGTAGTCTTACCTACCTCAAACCAACCAATAGGAGATACAAATCTCCTTTCATAATGAGTCTCAAATGGAGCCATTTGAATACTGGAGTGATAACTATTATTGTAGGCAAACTCGATCATGGGTAAGTGGTCATCCCAACTTCCATTGAAATCAAGAAAACACTCTCTCAACATATCCTCTAGGGTATGAATGGTCCTCTCTGCCCAACGACCTATCTGAGGATGAAAAGCTATACTGAGGTAAACTTGGGTACCAAGACCCTTCTAAAAAGCTTTCCAAAAGTGAGAGGTAAACTGAGTACCTCTATCTGAAATGATAGAAATCGGGACTCAATACAACTTGACCAACTCTCTAATATAGAGATTGTCATAATCCTCGACATTATAGGAAGTATGAAATGGCGAGAAATGGGTTGATTCGGTCATTCTATCTACAATAACCCATATTGAGTCATGTTGGCGATGCGAATGTGGAAACCCTTTCACAAAATCCATGTTCCCCTCTTCCCAATTCCAAGTGGGAATGCTAAACTTCTGAATTGTGCCACTAGGCCTCTGGTGCTCAACTTTAACCTTCTGAAAATTAGGACACTTAGCTACAAACTCCATAATATCCCTCTTCATACAGCTTTACCAATAGATTTCCCACAAATCATAGTGCATCTTAGTAGCTCCTGGGTGAATAGAGTAACACCCACCGTGCACTTCTACAAGGATTCACTATCTCAAACCATCTACACACGGCATACACAGTCTACCCTAACATCACAACACACCATCTCCCCCTTGGGAGAAAACCTCTACTTTCTGATCTCTAATTGATTCCTTTAACTTAACTAAATTGGAATCCCTATCTTGATTTTCCCTTACTTCAGCAACTAATGATGATTCCAAACTTGTATGAACCCAAATACTACCTTCAACTGAATCCACCAAACGAATGCCTAATATAGCAAACTGATGAACCTCCTAAACTAACTTCTTCTTATCATTCTCAACATGAGCAACACTACACATAGACAATCTACGAAGGGCGTCTGCTACTACATTGGCCTTGCCTAGATGATACAACACACTTATATCATAATCGTTCAATAATTCTACCACCTTCTCTGATGAAGATTTAAATCTTTCTAAGAGAACACATACCACAAACTTTTGTGATCAGTGAACACATTAACATAAACCCATAAACATAATGCCTCTAAATTTTCAAGGCAAATAAAATAGCTGCTAACTCAAGATCGTAGGTAGGGTAATTTTTTTCATAGGGTTTAAGATATCTAGAGGTATAAACTATGACCTTGCTTCTCTGCATTAACACACAACAAAGGCCAACTCTAAAAGTATCACAATAAATAATAAACCTATTTGAACCATCTAGCAAGGTAAAAACTGGGGCTGAGGTGAGTCGAGTCTTCAACTCTTGAAAATACTTTTCATAAGAATCTGACCATTAAAACTTGACTTTCTTCTGAGTCAATCGATACATAGGGGATGAAATAAACAAAAACCCTTCACAAACCGCCTGTAATATCCATCCAAACCCAAAAAACTCCTGATATCTGATGGAGAGATGGGTTTGGGCCTGTGTATCACTTCTTTGGCCTTTTGAGGGTCAACTCTAATGACATTACCAGAAATAATATGGCTAAGAAAAGATACTAATCTTATCCAAAACTCGCACTTACTAAATTTGGTGAATAACTGATGGGCCATAAGAGTCTATAATTTAATTCTGAGATGGTCTGCATGATCATTTTCAGTACGGGAGTAAACAAGAATATCATCAATGAAGACTATGATGAACATGCCCAAGCACTATTTGAACACTCTTTTCATCAAGTCCATGAAAGCTGTTGGAGCATTCATGAGTCCAAAAGACATAACTATAAATTTAAAGTGACCATACCGAGTTCTACAAGCTATTTAGCTAGATTTAAGGCCACTCTTATAGAAATAACTGGCGCCCTAAAGTTTGTCAAAAAACTCATTAATCCTGGAGAGTGGATACTTATTCTTGATTGTGACTTTATTCAAATGACAGTAATCGATACATATTCTAGGAGAACCATCTTTCTTACACACCAAAAAGACTGAAGCTCCCTACGGGGAAACACTAGGCCTGATGAATCCCTTATCTAAGAGATCTTTCAATTGTTCTTTTAACTTTTTTATCTGAGATAGAGCCATTCTGTAGGGCAGAATAAAGATAGGCTGGGTATATGAAAGAAGATCTATTCCGAAGTCAATTTTCTTTTTGGGAGGGAATATGGGAAGATCTTCAGGAAACACATTTGTAAAGTCCCTTACTACTAAAACTAAACCGAGTCTTGGATTCTCAGCACTAGTCTTTGACTCAAACAAGATGGTAAACACAACCCTTAGAAATCATTTTTCTTGCCTTAAGATATGAAACAATCTGACCCCTAAGCACTGAAGTGCTACCCCTCCATTTAATGACTAGTTCATTGGGAAACTAGAATTGAACAACTCTTTTTCTTTAGTCAATTGAAGAATAAAATGAGTAGATCCAATCCATGCTGAGAATGACATCAAAATCAGTCATCTCTAACTCCACAAGATCAACTGAGGTGACTTTCTAATATATTATGATCGGATAGTTCCTGTATATGTACCAGGCTATAATGGAGATACCTACCAGAGTAGACACTGAGAAAGGTTCTGCTAAAGATTCAAGACTGACACAAAAATTTATAGCTATATAGGGGGTTACAAATGAAAGTGAGGCTCCAGGTTCTAATAAAACATAAATATGAAGATGAAAGACCAATAACATATGCGTAACCACATCAGGAGAGCTTTCCCGATCATGAAAGGACTGAAGAACATACAATCTATTCTAACACTAGCCACTGGTGGCATTGGAAGTGGCACCCTACTAAGTTAAGCGACCTGTTGGACCTGATGACAGATTAGACTGGCCCTACTAGAAAAATTATCTTCCCCTATAAGCAATTACTCGACACTCCCGAATCCTGTGGCCTAGCTTACCATACCCAAAACATACATCCCTACCATCTAGACACTCTTCCTGATGATTCCTACCATATTTTTGGCAAAGTGGGTTAGTGCGACCACTATTTACACTGCCCTAGGACTTAAAGCCTGGCGCCCTATCCTGATTATCATTTCTGAACTTTCGCACTAAAGCACTAGCTGAAGATGGATCTGGGGCTAAGAAATTTTGATAGAACTAAGGATGATCACCACCCTCTAGCCTCTACTGAGAAAAATTAAAGATACCTATTCTAGCCCTTTTATTCTCCCCTCTCTCTCCTTAGGTTTCTATTTCTCAATCTATTAAGCATAGAGTATAAGCCTAGATATGCTCACCTCCTTAATAAATATGGTAGTCCTATACTCCTTGACCACACTATCAAATATACCAGACATGAACTTACTCATTCTAGACCTATTATAAGCCACCACCGAAAGAGTATACCTCGCTAACTGAGTAAACTTACAAAAATAATCCTTCACACTCATACTACCCTAATTCAGATTAATAAAATCCAACAACTTAGCATTATTCAAGTCCAAAGGGAAAAATCTGTCTAAAAAGGTTGCGGAAAACTCGTCCCACTCTATAGGCCCTGCATCTGTTCCCCTATTTTTGTTTCACTGCTTATACAGGTGTGAGATATATCATATAATTGTAAGTATACAAGTTTGTACTCTCACTAGAAATGACACCCATGATACAAATAACCTTCTGAACCATATCAAGAAATTTTTGTGGATCCTTATCAAACTTAGATCCTAAAAACAAATGAGGGTTCATTCGGGTAAAGTGCCAAATCCTAGCAGCAACTGTATTAGCCACTCGATTGGCTAGGATAGTAGCCTACCATTTGTTCTAAGCTTCTACTAAGTGATCTAAGGTAGTGAAGGTAGCTCTGAATTCAGTGTGAGAGGCATGCTTATCCAGGGGATCTTCCTTAATAGGTAGATGCGAGAATTGATTCCCGTTCCTTCTTTCTTTATTCTTTTTGGGAGGTATTTTTTGTAAGCGGAAGGAAGAATGAATTAGAAAGAGAATTTAAATATAGCTCATGCTCTTTCATATGACATGAACACTAAAAGAAGGGAAATTTTTTCCTAAAACATTTTGTAGCCTCTTTTCCATAAGTGTGGCATGCTTCACACCCATGTATAAGACTCTAATCAATGCATCTTTTAGACTTTCTAGGACACTGTAAAACCTTAGCGTCTAATACCAAGTTTTTTCACGGCCCGAGGCTACCCCTTAGTCATAAAAATGATGCTTATGGTCACAAGCTAACCCCTGAGCTAGTACCTTCCATGAGCATTGAATAAAATAACAGAGTACACGTGCAAAAATGAACTACTAACACCATAAGGTTATAAATACTAAAATAATACAACTAAATTCACAAGTCTAAAACATATGTGAAATTACTGAAAATCTGACTAAAAAGACTAACAAACCATCTGACTATCTGAAAGCCTCTAAACTAATTAAAAAGAGAGTTAATGAGATAGGCCCCAACTAACTCCAAACTATCTAAGTGAAATGAAATACAAAAAGACTGAAATTACATAAAAGGTCCACAAAATATGATGACTCACCACTATTGCTGTTGCTGACTAGCTGGACTGTCTAAGCACAGTCGAGAAATTAAGCATCCGAACCTGTGATATTAAACATCGTATTGCAAAAAAAACATATGCGATTATTACTTTGAATGTACTGGTATATGAGAAAAAGTTAGGCTGGGATGGGATGCATGCATCTATGTGCATGAAGTAAATAGTAATTGAATAGCATGAGAAAACTGAATGTAAATTCATGAAAAGTTGAAAAATCTGAGAAGGCATGACCAAGCATATAACATGTTCTAAAATAGTCTGTAAATTGAAATACTGAAATCTAAAAAATAAATAACTGATAGACTGTATGCTATGGTCAAGTAAAACTGAACTAAAAATATACTGAATACTATACTGAGACTATAGGAGGTATCATCTAATCGATATGCCCCAATCTAAGCTAATTGAGGTCCAACTTGTACCCCAAATTGGAAGGGTGTTAGTACCATGCAACGAGTACTAATGCTTGCTGTGTGGATCCACTAATTTGGTGTACCGAAGGACCAGGGTGTCAAGCCTAAACCAACAAGTGACCCCTGGGAGGAAGTCAAGCCTAAACTGACAGGTGACTCCTAGAGGAAGTCAAGGCTATACTTATTGGTGAATCCTTATATCCTACATTGGCTATGTAGTTCTAGAATACACGGATTACTACTAACGATTCTGCCTAACTAATGGGAAAGTCATCATCTGATAATGCTCAATCTACAGCTCTCGTGGGAGTGTAAAGCGGTCGTAGTCAAATATAAAATCCAACTGGGTTGGGTATCGATCCCTCAGGGAATAGCTCGGTCAACAAGTAAGCAACGATTACTAGACTTTTAGTGCAAGTCTCGTAAAAAGGGGGGATTGTAATGTGTAACCAAAATATTAAAGTAAAAACTGAAAATAGCAAAGTAAAAAGAAAGAATGTTTAGTAGGTTGTAAAACAATGAGAATTGAAGAGTTGGGGTTATGTCCACCTTCTGAGTTTACGTCTCTATTAGCTATGAGTTATGCGGAATTCAGACATGCATGTGCTTATAGAGAATTGCATTCGATGGTAAATCCAGGCGTCTTTCTACCTATTCGAGGATTATTTCACTTTAACTCTTTCGAGCTTAAAGCATATCTAACGGTATAAATTCTCCAAGAGGTTAATCCAGTTACGACACTTAACTTTTTAATAGGGGATGGGACCCTACTACCTTGACATTATCTTTTTTCCAGACATATAACTTTTTTTTCGAACAAGTTAATTCTATACTGGCGTATTCTTGCGTTTGCAACCACAAAGAATTTAGATTAAGATGAAGAGAATAATGATATAAGCAGCATACGTGTCACAAACTCACAAACTCATAGCAATAGATAGTATCTCATACGACTTCCATAACCCCAACAGAGAGGTTTAGTTACCCATGAGTGCGAAGGAAATCACCATAGACATTGTTATTATACCACAATAAATATTTTGTGTAGTAGTAGTGTGGTAGGCGTTAGGCATGAACTTCCCTAGCAAGTAACGTTTCTCTTGTTGCGGAAAAATAGATGAATAGAAGAAGAATAAAAAGTAGAATTAATGGAAAGATTTGAAGAGTTGTAAGGTAAGATTTGAGTTAAAACTAGAATGAATGAAAATCTCTAGCAAAATAGGGTATTTATAATACCCATATCCTATTCCTACTAAGCTAATGAAATACTTAATCAAATCCTACTAAGCTAATGAAATACTTAACCAAATCCTACTAAGCTAATGAAATACTTAACCCAATTGTACTAGGTTAATGTATCATTATCCTAATCCTAATAAATTACTGCTAGTCTCCAAAGTCTTCAGAATTGCTGTTTTAGCCTGGGACAGATTTTCCATGCGCCACTTTTGGTCCTTGGCGTCCAAGACTCCCTTTTCTCCTTTCGTGAAGCTTTCTTTGGCGTTAAGTTATCCATAAAATGCTGAATTCTGCATCGTTTATACCTGAAACTTTGCTAATCATGTTCGTTAGCTCACTTACAGGAAAAAGGACTAAAAGTGCGTGAAATATATAATTTGTTCTCAAAACATTGCTAAAATATGGGTAAAATATAGCACTATAGGCGTGTAAATTCGCCTATCATCAACACCCCACACTTGAAGCTTTGTTCGTCCTCGAACAAACTATCATGTCCATCTAAACATTAACTTAGGGTTTCACAGTAACAACACAAAATATTCGTCAAGACAAGCATAACAATCATTAACAAAGAGTAGTTTTCTGCTCATTAGTAGGAACAATTCAACCTCCAACATAGACTCGTGATGATGGTTAATTCACATTCAACGGTTAAGGTACAAAGAATCATACACGACTACCCAAAACTCATCAACCATGTGTGTCTCACAATATATTACCCATAATCACTCACAAGTATAACATCTTTTTCAAACATGGGTATTAAAGTATCCTTGCTCTCGCTCTCACAAAGAATTCATACGCTGCAACTGATGACCATAGGCTTGCCCTTAGTGTAATGCTCCACTAAATGTCAGAATGCTAAGCTTAGGATCAAATAGGTCTTTTGATGGTTGTAATGTAGGCTAAGGGACAGGTAGGACTATTTTGGCCAGAAATAGTGACTATGTTCCTAAGCTCTTTAATACATCACATTGTATCATTAACACTTTTCTTTCAAACAACCTTTCTACCTTCTTTTATTCTACCACCCTTTTTCTCCTCTTTTGTTTTTCAATTTTAAGCAACTTTTCAGCTTTCCTTTCCTTTTTCTTTTCATAACATACCTCTTATGATAGCAATTCTTTTTCATAACAAATTCAAGCACCATTACATTCTAAAGCATCATACTTACCCAACTTTCTCTTATTTTGTCACATGACTTTACACTTCAAAGCACTTAGGAATTTGGATCAAATTATGGTCTTGAAAAAAATAGATTAGGCTTACATATGAGGTTGTCAAAGAACATAGGTTAAAGGCTCAAAAGGGTTTAACTAGGATGATGTCCATGGGTAGGTTAGAATGAGGGTAAACAATTACAGGTTGCCAAAGAAATGCCTAAATCATCTCCTAAACTTACACTCTTTATTTTCTCTTTACATACATACCAGGCAAGTTCTAGCATCAGCCACAAACATAGAGTATACAATATCCTTACACACACAAGGCACATGGTCAACTTTATTGGGAGTAGTATAGACTCTTGACCCAACAACTGAAGGAATTATACCACACAATATCACGTAGTGAGTCATAATTAGAGCCTAAAAGTCTCAATAGTCATGATTTTAGCACAAACTCTTGTTATAATCTCATGCTGCCTATTAGAATAATTTCATGCGAAGCTAAGTAAAAAAAAATTAACTACAAAAAAAAATGAAAAACAAAAAAACAACAACAAACAATCATAAATAAATGCAAATGCGGATAAAGGAGTATAGCATGCAAATACCACCACCCCACACTTAAACGGGACACTGCCCTCAGTGGAAAATAAATATGAAGAACCTGGTCAGTCGGACTCCTCCTCTATGTCGGGGGTCATACCCCCTTCGTCGGAATCATCATAGGAGTCGTCGTCATCAGAATTCTCCTCCACGTTGGAGTCTGGCATTCATCGCTCATCATCGGTCGGCACATCGTCATCAAGAGGTTCCTCAAAGTATGTACCTACTCCACACATCTACCTTGCATGCACATTCATTGGATAGTCATGATCCAACTGTTGGAGCTCTGCAGCAGTTGGAACACGTCCACCACTCATCATTGTGAATCGAGTCATGCCATAAAGATGGCGAAAGAAACTCTCATCCTGAGCATGTCTCTCTGCCGTAGTAAGGTTGACGCCATGTGTGGTTTCAGCATCTTTGACCTTTGTGAGGTCAACCTTCTTTGGATTGTGTGGGAGTTTATGATCAGCCGGTTCCTCTTCGATGTCTTCCTTCCTCAAGATTGCAGTCAACAAGTTGCCAAAACTGAAATGAGACTGCTTATGTAGCCTGGCTTTCCGCATAGTGGATCGAATAATTGCCCCAAAGTTGATAGGGACATTCGTCATCAGCGCGTATACTAAGCATACTCTATATCTTGTTATCTTGGTGTACTGGGTCCCTGGTATGAGGAAAGAGTTGACAATACGCAACCATATCCTTGCTTCCCTATTCAAAGGAGCATATCGGAAGGTGTTGTGTCGTCCGGTGTCTTTTTGTCTGCTCCACCTTGCCATGGATCTACTTCCACAAAGTGTGTGTCGAATTGCTCTATATGGAGGTCTACTGTACAACTCTTTGAATGGTGATGGATCGACTGAAGGCAAGCCAAGAAAGGAGTTGAAGAAATCCGCATGGAGTTGTAAAACTTGGCCCCGAATCTTGACCTCGCTGCCTGTGGTTTTCGGCGACCAGTTGGCATAAAATTCTCTTGTCAAATCGAGATTACATTCTCCCATGTCTCAGAAGATGAAATCAAGATGTAATGCCATGATCTTGGCCAACATGCACGACTCCTTCTTCGCTAGGCTTTCCTTATTTATCAAGTCCACATGAACATATTTTCTTTCCTTGTTGTTCCTATACCATTCCTTCGCTTTCTCCTCAAGAACCCATTTTATTCCAAACATGCAGCATGGTAATTGCATTGAGGATGATTCTCCTTGCTCTTTGCAGCCTCTTTTCTTGCCTTTTTGGGAAGTGGTAGCCTTATCTTTGCCTTGTCTTGCTTTGGGAGCCATTGTACCTGAGACTTAGAACAATGTTCATGTTAGCATCATCTCAATGGATACAATCTATACACAAGCAATAGGGGTACCACCCCACACTTAGATTGTTGATACAAATTAGTGAAGTAAAAGTGGTCGATTACTTAGACTTCATCGACATACGTTTTAGGTGCTAAATTCCAACAATCAAATCAGAGATGTCACCCTTCTTGTAATCTTTGCAATACTTTGATAATGGATATAGCAAAACTACTACATAGGGATTACATGAAGGTATAGCATCTAACAATAATCACAACCTCCTATGTTGGCAGGCCACTATAAGTCCCATTCCGATGAACAAGTCATTCCAACATGTAAGTATTCAAGTCACAAGATTATGCAATGTTAATGAATATGGCAATTCCGTAAGTAGTATAACAATGCATCAAAATCAAATTCAAGTTGGAAACAAGTTAAGATTATCCCAACGTATATGTTCACTCACTTGGTTGTGTATCAACAATTCAAACACATTCTTATCACCAGTATTTCTTCAAGATTTAGCAATTCATAATAGGCATGATAATGTAGTACTTAGGAAAAATAAATGAAGGACAAAGAAGTACTTACTTGATTAATGTCTTTGGTTGATGTTCTTGTGAAGAATTAGAGCAAAAGGAAATTTTTTTTTGAGATGATTTGGAGAGTATGTGCGGCGCCTAGTTAGGTTTTTCAATGTGTTTGTGTTTCAAGACTAAGTCTCCTATTTATAGAAAAAGGTTGGGTCGGGTTTTGACCCATTTAAAATCGGTTTTGGAGACAAAAAGTGACCATAGGCGGTGCCTTTAGCTTTGCCTATGCTTGGCATAGGCGGCGCCTTTTGCTTTGCCTTTGGTGAGCATAGGCGGCGCCTAGTGCAAAGCCTTTAGTGACCATAGGCGGTGCCTTGAGCATGGGCGGCGCCTATGCTATGGCACACTAGATTCCGAGACCTTAGGCCATAGTATAGGCCTTGCCTTGTTCGTGGCCTAGTTTTACCTAGTCCTAGCCTTGTTCGATGCCTATATTTTCATGAGCAATGCTCAACCCATAGCCTTTTGCATCTTTATTCCTAACTTACCACCTTTACCATGCAATCCGTCCAAATAGAAATTTTAAATCGATCTCCTCGTTGTATACCTCTTGCACCTACATTTGCTCAAAACCAATGAAAACGATTAGTACGATGGGTTGCCTCCCACCAAGCGCCTTAGTTTTGGTCGTGGCATGACTCTTCTTTTTGGATTTTTATTAATCAAAAGCAAAACACATACTAGAACAAAAAAAATGAAAAACGATAAATGATGGGTTGCCTCCCATCTAGCACCTTATTTATTGTCGCGGCACAACATAGTTACCTCGAGTACTTAGACTTCGTCGAGATAAGTGATGGCCATATAATTTATCGAATCAAGAGGACCGATATAGGGTTTAACTCATTGGCCATTCACTTTGAAGATAACACCATCGGTGTCTACCAACTCAACTACTCCAGACGAGTAGACTTGGATAACTTTGTATGGACCAGACCACTTGGACTTTAACTTACCTGGGAATATATTCAATCTGGAGTTGAAGAGAAACACCATATCATCCTTTTAAAAGTTTCGTCGAACAATCCGCTGATCATGATACTTCTTCATCCGCTCCTTGTATAGGTCCGATCTCTCATAAGCATGTAGACGGAATTCATCCATCTCGTTCAGTTGCTCCAATCTCAGATTCATTGCATCATCCCAATTCAGATTCAATCGCTTTAATGCCCACAATGCCTTATGCTCAAGTTCAATGGGTAAGTGACAAGCCTTCCCATAAACTAGTTGATAAGGGGACATGCCAATTGGTGTTTTGAATGCAGTCCTATAGGCCCATAGTGCATCGTCCAGCTTCCGAGACCAATCTGTCCTATTAGCATTTACCGTTTTAGCAAGGATTTGCTTGATCTCTTGGTTGGAAACCTCTACCTGGCCGCTATTTTGTGGGTGATAAGGCGTGGCTACCTTATGTTGCTTGACACCATATTTTGCCAACACGGATTTGAATAGCTTATTGCAAAAGTGAGATCCTCCATCGCTTATAATAGTACGTGGCACTCCAAAGCGAGAGAAGATATTTCTCTTTACGAATGCTACAACTCGCTTTCCCTCATTGTCGGCCAACGCTACAGCTTCAACCCATTTTGAGACATAATCTACAACAACTAGGATGTACTTCATTCTAAATGAATTTACGAATGGACCAATGAAATCAATACCCCATACGTCAAAGAGCTCTACTTCAAGGATTTTTGACATGGGCATCTCATGGTGTTTCAAAATAGCACCTTGTCTTTGGCATTGGTCGCATCTTCTAACAAAGTCGTAGGCATCTCTGAATATCGAAGGCCAATAATATCCACTTTGCAATACCTTTCTTGCTGTCCGATTACCTGTGTGATGTCCACCAACTTGGGAAGTGTGGCATGCTTCCAATATATTAGGCACCTCTACATGGGATATACATCTTCGAATAACACCGTCCGTACATCGTTGAAACAAATATGGCTCATCCCAATAGTAGTGCTGTACATCATGCATAAACTTCCTCTTTTGATGGTAAGATAAGTTTGCAGGTATCACATTACTCACCACAAAATTTGCAAAATCAGTATACCATGGTAATCCTTCCATTATTGTCGCTAAGATCTCCTCGTCAGGGAATGCATCATCAATCTCGATTTCAGGCTGCGCCACATGATCGTTCTCGAGTCTAGATAGATGATCAACCACTTGGTTCTCACAACCTCTTCTATCTTTAACCTCGAAATCAAATTCTTGCAGCAGAAAAACCCATCGAATTAGTCTTGGTTTTGCATCCTTCTTTGTCATTAGATACCTTAGAGCTGCATGGTCTGTATGAACGATCACTTTGGTACCCAACAAATAAGCTCGGAACTTCTCAACTGCTAGGAGCTCTTGTTCTGTGACAGTGTAGTTCTTTTGGGCTTCGTTTAGGACCTTACTCACATAGTAGATAGGATAAAATAGCTTCTCCTTTCTTTGTCCAAGTAGAGCACCAATGGCTACCCCACTAGCATCACACATGACTTCGAACGGGAGAGACCAATCTGGTGCTACCATGATAAGGGCTTCAATTAGTTTTTCTTTGAGGCATTCAAATGCCTTCAAACAATCTTTATTGAAGTCAAACTTTGCATCTTTCTCCAAGAGTTTGCACAATGGACTAGCAATTTTGGAGAAGTCTTTGATAAACCGTCTATAGAAACCTGCGTGACCGAGTAAACTACGAACACCTTTCACAGAGATTGGGGGTGGCAGCTTCTCAATAACTTCAATTTTCGCACGATCCACCTCAATTCCTCTTTCAGAGATTTTATGCCCAAGAACGATACCTTCTTTTACCATAAAGTGGCACTTCTCCCAATTCAGCACTAGGTTGAATTCTACACATCTGTCCAATGCCATGCTTAGGTTTGCCAAGCACGCTTCAAAAGACTCACCAACAACTGAAAAATCGTCCATAAATACCTCCAAAGTGTCTTCAACTATATCTGAAAAAATGGACATCATACATCGCTGAAAGGTGGCTGGTGCGTTACATAGCCCGAATGGCATACGTTTGAAGGCAAACGTACCATATGGGCATGTGAACGTTGTCTTCTCTTGGTCTTCGGGAGCAATACAAATTTGATTATAGCCGGAATAACCATCTAAGAAACAAAACCATCCTTTCCCCGCTAATCAATCTAGCATTTGGTTCATAAATGGCATTGGAAAGTGATATTTGAGTGTCCATGAATGTAGCTTTCGGTAGTCCATGCATACCCTCCATCCGGTGACGGGTCTAAGTGGAATAAGCTCATTCTTTTCATTCGAGACCACCGTCATGCCTCCTTTCTTGGGAACACATTATACCGGGCTTACCCATGTACTATCAGAGATTGGATACACAACTCCTGCGTCTAACCACTTAATTATTTCTTTCTTCACCACTTCTTGCATAGGTGGGTTTAGACGCCTTTGATGATCAATGGTGGGTGTGCAATTCTCTTCAAGCTGAATCTTGTGTGTACAAATCCCAGTTGGAATACCAATAATATCCGCAATGGTCCATCCAATGACTCTTATATACTTCCGTAGAATAGCAATGAGAGCTGCAACTTGTTGCTCACCCAAATCTTCCGCCACAATGACTGGAAGTGTATTTCCGCTTCCTAAAAATGCGTACTTTAAATGACTTGGCAGCTCCTTCAATTCTAACATGGGTGGCTCTTCAATAGATGGCTTAGCTGGTGGTGTGGGTCGATTTTTGAGATCAAGGTCCAGCTTCTTGGGAGTATGGCGATATGTACCTAATCCTGATAGAGCACAAATAGCTTCTTCACAATTTTCAGCATCCTTACTCTCACCATTCATAAGCAAAGTCACCAATGGGTCATCAATCAGCTGCTCCTCTTCAAGTAACTCTTTCTCATCATCAAAGTAAACATCAGCCACTAAGAATACATTCAGCTCTTTGGGTTGCTTCATTGATTTGCAAACATCAAAGCGAACTACCTCGTCATTTATTCGGAATGAAAGCTCATTAGCTCTCAAATCAATAAGCACACTTCCCGTAGCAAGGAAAGGGCACCCCAAGATTATGGGAACTTCTGAATCTGCCTCACAATCCAAAATAACAAAGTCTACTGGAAAGATGAATGAAGAAACCTTTACCAATACATCACATAGAATACCAACAGGTCGTTTTACCGACCTGTCCGCCATTACGAGCCTCATATTGGTTGGAGTAGGATCACCCAACCCCAACTTCTTATAGATAGATAGTGGCATTAAATTGATGCTGGCTCCTAAATCACATAATGCCTTGGCAAAATTTAGAGATCCAACGATGCAAGGAATAGTGAAAGCACCGGGGTCAGCCTTCTTCTGAACTATTGATCGGGTTGCGATTGCGCTGCAGTGATGAACATCATCTTTCAACTCATAAATTGCTGCCCGCTTCTTTGTCAAAA
The DNA here is from genome assembly GCA_030864225.1 of Capsicum baccatum var. pendulum. Lineage (NCBI taxonomy): Eukaryota > Viridiplantae > Streptophyta > Magnoliopsida > Solanales > Solanaceae > Capsicum > Capsicum baccatum. The sequence goes on along the minus strand of CM061555.1, from coordinate 111,490,057 downwards.
GATCCTTCATAAATTTCGCATACCCAGGCATTTGTTCAAGTGCCTCCACCAATGGAACATTAATGGTTAGCTGCTTTAACATAGTCATGAATTTGCTGAACTTCGTGTCATCCGCCACCTTCTTCAATCTTTGAGGGAAAGGTGGTGGTGGGTATGGAATTGTTCCCTCCATGGCTTTCTTCTCCTCTTGCTTCTATTTTTCAGCTTTTTCAGGTTGCAAATCATTGGGGTTGACGTCATGGACGTCGTGGCCTTGTTCTGCGGGTGCTTCTCCTTTCGCTTACCATCAATATCCGCTGCTTCGTAAACCACTTGCTTACTTTTTGCTGAAGTTTCCAGCACCTTACCACTTCGGGTAGTAATATCCATGCATGACCCATCATTCCTTGGGTTTTGCACAGTATCGCTAGGTAAAGTTCCAGCCTTTCTTTGATTGAGTGCTGCTGAAAGTTGGCTCAATTGCTGCTCTATTTGCTTGATTGAAGTGGAATAAGAATCAACTATTTGTTTCATAGAGGATAAATCATTAACTACCTCCGTTACTCCCGCGCTTGTTGCTTCCACTACTTTCAATATTTTAGCCAGCATGTCTTCCATACTTCCAGAATTAGATGTGGTGGCGTCACGTCTTCCAGGGGGAACGTATAAACCACTCTTTTCATTCTTGTTCTTCCAACTACCTTGGTCCTTGTTTCCAGATTTATCATAATAGTTCCGACCTTGGTTTCCTTGGGTATTCCCTCAAAAACCCCCCTGATTGTTCAAGTAGTTGGCCTCTTCTTCCGAATCAGATTCGTCTCTTCCTTTTGACACAACAACTTTAACTTTTTCGGTCTTCCCTGATAATAAATGCTTTGTAAGAAGATCCACTTGTGTTTTCATGTGCGCCATATCTTGATCACGTTCTTCTTCTCTTCTTCTTTGGTCTGCAGTCATGCCAATAGATAAAGTGGGGCTTACTACCTCAGAATCCCTGGTATGCCAAGCTCTACTTTGCTTTGTCATACGATCTAGCATATTTCTTGCTTGACCAAAGGTAAGGTCCATAAAAGATCCTCCAGCCGCATTATCCACCACTGGTTTAGTTATTGAATTCAAGGCTCTGTATAATATCTCCATTAGGTGAACATTAGTCATGTGATGGTTTGGGCATCTCGCTAGCTTTGTCTTAAACCTCTCCCATGTCTCATGAAGGGCTTCAGTTAGAAGCTGACGAAAGTTGCTGATTTCATCTCTCAATTGTGCTCTTTTGGATGACGGAAAGAATCTTTCTAGGAAAGCATCTCTCAATTGACTCCAATTTGTAATAGAATCAGGAGTCAGCCCATTCAACCATAGAGTTGCCTCCCCAGACAGAGACAATGGAAATAGACGCAATCGAATTGCATTCTGACCAACACCAGGATTGTCAAACGACATGCATGTAGAAATAGAGTTGATGAGATGCATATTTGGATCATCGCCTGCTAGTCCACCAAATAATACCTTGAGTTGCAATAACTGAATCATGGTGCTTGTGATGTTGAACTTGGCTCCGGGCTCTAATAGTGGAGGAATAATGGCTCCTGTGGCTCCGGATCCATCAAGATCATCATCATCGTCGTCAAAAGCTGGTTGCATGGGTTGGCGATCATACCTAAACCGATCTTGACGACCTCTTCTGTTGGCAGGTGTTGCGATTTCAGCATCATGCCTTGGGTTTAGTAACTCGTCATCACCTAAATCCTCATCGTCAGGATTTGTTGCTCGCCCAGGTTTATCAATGTTTTGTTGGTGTACTTGGGTGGCGGCAAGAGCAGCTAATCACGCCTGCTCCTGTTGAGCAGCCATTCTTTCGATTTCCGTAGGTGCCTCCATTCTGCCAATACGTTGTGGTTCAGGATTGATAGGTAATAACGGTTGACCAGAACTTCGAGTATGGGGCATGCACTGAATAAAAACCTGCAGTAAACAAAAACAAAAACTAAAAGTAAAAGTACGAGAATCTTTGACCAAAGGGTCTAGTAATTATCACAAACTTAATTGACACTCGTATTCCCCAGCAACGACGCCAATTTTTGATAACGCTCAATCTACAGCTCTCGTGGGAGTGTAAAGCGGTCGTAGTCAAATATAGAACCCAACTGGGTTGGGTATCGATCCCTCAGGGAATAGCTCGGTCAACATGTAAGCAACGATTTCTAGACTTTTAGTGCAAGTCTCGTAAAAAGGGGGGATTGTAATGTGTAACCAAAATATTAAAGTAAAAACTGAAAATAGCAAAGTAGAAAGAAAGAATGTTTAGTAGGTTGTAAAATATTGAGAATTGAAGAGTTGGGGTTATGTCCATCTTCTGAGTTTACGTCTCTATTAGCTATGAGTTATGCGGAATTAAGACATGCATGTGCTTATAGAGAATTGTATTTGATGGTAAATCCAGGCATCTTTCGACCTATTCGAGGATTATTTCACTTTAACTCTTTTGAGCTTAAAGCGTATCTAACGGTACAAATTCTCCAAGAGGTTAATCCAGTTACGACACTAACTTTTTAATAGGGGATGGGACCCTACTACCTTGACATTATCTTTTTTCCAGACATATAACTTTTCTTTCGAATAAGTTAATGCTATACTGGCGTATTCTTGCGTTTGCAACCACAAAGAATTTAGATTAAGATGAAGAGAATAATGATATAAGCAGCATACGTGTCACAAACTCACAAACTCATAGCACTAGATAGTATCTCATACGACTTCCATAACCCCAACAGAGAGGTTTAGTTACCCATGAGTGCGAAGGAAATCACCGTAGACATTGTATTATACCACAATAAAGATTTCGTGTAGTAGTAGTGTGGTAGGCGTTAGGCATGAACTTCCCTAGCAAGTAACGTTTCTCTTGTTGCGGAAAAATAGATGAACAGAAGAAGAATAAAAAGTACAATTAATGGAAAGATTGGAAGAGTTGTAAGGTAAGATGAGAGTTAAAACTAGAATGAATGAAAATCTCTAGCAAAATAGGGTATTTATAATACCCATAGCCTATTCCTACTAAGCTAATGAAATACTTAGCCAAATCCTACTAAGCTAATGAAATACTTAACCCAATTGTACTAGGTTAATGTATCATTATCCTAATCCTAATAAATTACTGCTAGTCCCCAAAGTCTTCAGAATTGTTGTTTTAGCCTGGGACAGATTTTTCATGTGCCACATTTGGTCCTTGGCGTCCACGACTCCCTTTTCTCCTTTCGTGAAGCTTTCTTTGGCGTTAAGTTATCCATAAAATGCTGAATTCTGCATCGTTTATACCTGAAACTTTGCTAATCATGTTCGTTAGCTCACTTACAGGAAAAAGGACTAAAAGTGCGTGAAATATATAATTTGTTCTCAAAACATTGCTAAAATATGGGTAAAATACAGCACTATAGGCGTGTAAATTCGCCTATCATCATCATCCCTACACTTTTTCGATGCTAAATCCTACTCCCAATTGAACTGACACTGATTACCGAACTTCTTTAACTTTAACTGTCTATGATAACTGAATGAACTAATAATGCTCATGATATATGTGAAATCATTTTGAATGTACTAAGATCATATCTAAAATCATTATGAATGTACTGAGACTATGTAACAGCTAAGTATCGGGTATTCATAACCTTCCAACACTGAATAGAATTATCAATAAGGACATAAATAGGTTTAAAAAACCATAATAAGTGATCATTTTTCAATACCCAATCACTTAGGCATTTCATCAAAAACTTGAAATTCATGAGCTTAAACATGGAAATGATTGAAATATGTGGGAATAGTATAATCATAATACTTAAAACTATAAATTTGGGACTTAACATGGAATTTTCACCATTCAAACATGTAAGGGATACTTTTAAAGAACAACACTTGTAAACATCATGTATAATTGAAACCCATAAAAGATTCATGAAGATAACCCATTGTAAACATCTAAATTCAAGATATAAAACACAAAAAATAGATTCTTGGACTCCATGGGTGAAAAAGCCCATGGATGAACATCAAATATACCTTAACCCTTAATCTTAAATAGAAAAACACAATCTTGAAAGCTTTCTTGAAAGTTCTTGGATTGTGAAACTTGAATCATTTATTTTCTTGAAGAGAAAAGGATAAATTTGATGAACTAAGGAAATAGTTAGGGTTTATCTTAGAGAGAAATTGGCTAAATTGAACATATAACCTAAAAAATGATTTAAGTAGTGTTTTTACGAACTAGGATAAAGGGAAAAGATGCAACTGCCCCCCAGGAATTTAAATTCACAATTGGAACACTGATTAATAGTATTCCATAATGTGGAAAAGGCCTCATCGCTATAAGCTGTGTGACATGATGCAATCACATTGAGTTGTTAGAATCAAAATCCAAACACTATCCAATCCCTGACCAAAAAATTTAAAACATCCTTGAGATATGCCTTTTACACCCCTGAACATGAATTAACTCAAAAACTTATGTCTAGGGGTCGGGAATGCTGATTTGAAAATCCTCAAAGTTAAGAGGCCAAAAATAAGATGAAGTCCCCAACACTTGGTGAAAGTTTTAGGTTCTAAGCCTCTTATGCAAGCACTATGAGCTGAACTGAGCTAATAAAAGTATGGGGTATTACAGGTGTCTGGTATAGTCTTTTTTAAGGGTGTATAGAATGACACACTCCTAAGAGAGAGGCTACAGGTCATTTAGCATTGTTTCACTTTTTTGGTATTCTATTTTCAAGCTTGGAGTCTAAGTCCTGGAATTCTTCCCTAATCCTTGGTTGTTCACTTTTTAGATCATGCCTCAATGATCTAAAACATAAATAAATTCGTTTGTCCTATCTTGGGATGATGTTGATGGGGTACATCCTACACCTAGATTTTATACTTGTTCTCAAGGTCCTATCCTTAATTATTTGGGAGTTCCTCAAATTACTACTAGTCCTCATCAGGGTGAGGTGTCTAATGTAAATTTTGCCAATCTATTCATACTATTTCTCAATTGGTTGCTTCTCAGGCTGAGAGGGATACATCTGGTGGGTTGTTTGCTGAGGCCATAAGGGTTGGCTAATTTATGAAGGTGATTTCTCCTGCTTTTACTGGTGTGAAAGTGGAGGAGGATCCTCAGGGTTTCTTGGATGAAATGGAGAAGATATTCAGGGTAATGCAGGCTACTAATATGGAAGGTGTAAACTTTGTACCTTATTAGCTCAAGGATATTATGTACCAATAATACGAGGAGTGGGACAGAGATGAGGTGATGTGGAGGAGTTGTCCTTGTGGGATTATTTTTCTAATGATTTTATAGAATGTTTCTTTCATCAAAATCTTAGAGAGGTGAATCTGAAAGAGTTTGTAAATCTCAAGCAAGGTAAGATATTTGTCAAGGAATATGCCTTGAAGTTTTATCAACTGTCAATGTATGTGCCTGATTTGGTGGATGACATGAGTGCGGGGATGATAAAGTTTGCTTCAAGTCTATCTCAAGATTTGATCCTTGGAATAAAGACTACTTTACTGATCAAGGATATGAATTTTAAGGTTAGTTATCCATATGAAGTAGGTGGAGGATGAAAAGATAAAACATGCAGAGTTTGGGGAAAGGATGGGTAAGAGGAGTAGGTTCTCTGAAAAGAGTGGTGCTCGGTATCAAGATGGTCGATATGGAGTTAAATGGGCAAAAAAGAAGTGGGGGAGTTCTGGTTCTTTCTCTACTTCTAGCTCTCCTTACCCGAGGAGTTCGAGTGATAAGCATCTGCAAGGTGGTGATAATTTTAGGGCATGGGGTGACCTATCTCAGGTTAGTGGGTGTCAGTCAGTTTTTTTATGCCCTCCTTGCCGGTTCTGTATTCGTCTTCATTCAGGGCTATTGTGATGAAAGCAGGGACAAGTGTTTTAAATCTGGGTATCTAGGCCATATGCTTAAGAATTTGGGAGTGGTCATAGCTTCGGTTGCTTTATCTATTACTCCTGTGCCTAGTGGTGCAGTTTTGGGGTCTTCTTCTCTTTTGGTACCTACACAGGATGGAATAGGTTGTATTCTCTTGAATCTCGACATGAATCTGAGGCATCATCTTTTGTGATTATTGGTAAATTACAACTCTTTTCTCATGAGGTGTATTGTCTACTTGATTTGGGGTCTACTCATTCCTATGTGACCCCATATGTGGCTGAATGTTTTAGTTTTGATCCTGAAGTTATTTTTGATCCTTTTTTGTTTCTACCCTAGTAGGTGACTCTATTATTGCTAAGAAAGTTTATAGGGGGTGAGAGGTTATCTGTTGGTGGTAGAAATACTTTGATGGATTTGATCAAACTAGATATGATAGACTTTGATGTCATTCTGGGTATGAATTGGGTACACTTTTGTTATGTGTCCTTGGATTTTCAGACCCGTAAGGTTGTCTTTAGGTTCCTGGTGAACCGATTATAGAGTGGGAGGGTGGTTCTCTAACTCCTAGGGGGAGGTTTATTTCTTATCTTAGAGTTCAGAGGTTAATCTCCAAAGGTTGTCTTTATCACTTGGTTCGAGTTAAAGATTCTAATTCAGAGGGTCCTTTTTTTTTCTATTTCGGTAGTAAATAAGTTTCCTGAGGTTTTTATGGATGATCTTCCTGGTGTTATTCTGGATAGGGAAATACAGTTTGGTATTGATTTGGTCCCAGACACTTGTCCAATATCTATTCCTCCTTATAAAATGGCTCCGACAGAATTGAGGGAACTCAAGGAGCAACTTAAAGATCTTCTATATAAAGTTCTTATTCATCGTAGTGTATCTCTATAGGGTGCACCGGTGTTGTTCGTACACAAGAAGGATGGTTCCCTTCAGATGTGCATTGACAATCGACAGTTGAATAAGGTAATGATCTAGAACAAGTATCCTCTTCCAAGGATAGATGACTTATTTCATCAGTTGCAAGGTGCCAAGTTCTTCATAAAGATAGATCTCCAGTCTGGGTAACATTAGCATAAAATTAGGGAGGAGGATATCACTAAAATAACTTTTCATACTCGGTATATGAACTTTGAATTCTTGGTGATGTCATTTGGTTTGACTAATTCCCCGATAGCATTTATGGACTTGATGAATAGGGTTTTCAGGCAGTTCTTTGACCACTTTGTCATTGTGTTTATTGATTATATTCTAGTTTATTTAAAGAGAGATGGATCATGCTAATCACCTCCGTATGGTATTGGAGACCATGAAGGACCAATAGTTGTATTCTAAGTTCTCTAAGTGTGAGTTTTGGTTGAACGATGTGACTTTTCTTGGTCATATTATTTCTAGCGAGGGGATCATGGTGGATCCACAAAAGGTGGTTGTAGTTAAAAGGTGGACTAGACCCACGAATCCAACCAACATTTGGATCTTCTTGGGTTTGGCTGGGTATTATCGACAGTTTATGGAAAGATTTTTAACGATTGCTGCTCATTTGACTAAGTTGACTCAGAAACAAGCAAAGTTTTCTTGATAGGATGCTTATGAAGCGAGTTTCGATAAGTTGAAAGATAATCTAACTTTGTCTTTGGTTTTGACATTGCTTGAGGGCAGTGAAAGGGTTTTTGCTTTATTATGATGCATCTTGGGTGGGACTTAGTTGTGTCTAGATGAAGCATAGGAAGGTGATTACCTATGATTCTAGGCAGTTGAAGGTGCATGAGAGGAGTTATCCAACTTATGATTTGAAGCTGTTTGTGGTGTTTTTTTCTTTGAAAATTTGGCAGCATTATTTGTATGGAGTGCACATAGACATCTTTTTTTATCATAAGAGTCTACAGTATGTGTTCACTCAGAAGGTGCTAAATCTTAGGCAGAGGAGATAGTTGGAGATTCTTAAGGACTATGACATGAGTCTTCTCTATCACCCAGGTAAAGCTAACGTGGTTGTTGATTCTCTTAGCAGGTTATCCATGGAGAGTTTGGCTCATGTGGAGGAAGAAAAACGGGAATTGGTGAATGATATTCACTGCTTGGCTAATCTTAGAGTTTGTCTTTTAGACTCCGAGAATGGTGGTGTGATGGTACAGGAAGTGTTTCAGTCGTCTCTTGGTGCAGATATTAAGGAGAAGCAAGTGCTAAATCCTATATTGATGATTAAATCAAAAGTAATATGGGTATGCAAAAGGTAATAGTGTTCGAGATCTTTGGTGATGGCAGTTTAAGGTACCAAAGGAGGTTGTGTGTTCCTGATGTCGACGGTTTGCAGCAAAGGATTTTGGATGAGGTGAATTAATCGCGCTATGTTGTACATCTGAGCTCGGCTAAGATTTATTATGACCTCAAGAAAATGTATTGGTGGAATGCTATGAAAAGGGATGTGGCTGATTTTGTGGCTAAATACGTGGTGTGCCAACAAGTTAAAGTTGAGCACATGAGACCTAGTGGGTTGTATCAAGAAACTGATTAGCCCGAGTGGAAATGGGAGGTTATCAATATGGATTTCATTATGATCTTCCTCGGTCGCAGAACCAATTTGATTCGATTTGGGTCATCGTGGATAGGATTACAAAGTCTGATCACTTCTTACCAGTGAGGACTAACTTTTTGATAGAGGATTATGCGAAGTTATATCTTCGGGAGATTGTGAAGCTTTATGGGGTACCTGTTTCGATTATCTCTGATCGAGGTACACAATTTTCATCTCATTTATGGCGGTCTTTTCAGAAAGGATTGGGTACTAAGATGAGTTTGAGTACTGTGTTTCACCTCAGACGGATGGGCAAGTGGAAAGAACTATTCAGGCATTGGAGGATATTCTTTGGGCATGTGTGATTGATTATAGTGGCAGTTAGTGAAGCGACCCGACCTGGGGCCTTGTCGTAATGGGCGTTCCAAGTCCGTGCCTTGAGTTGGCTGAATTTTCAGCATGTAAAAAGATAATGTCATAGCTCACCTGAATACTCTAGGATAAGATCACGACCGTGACCGACCCAACCGAGTCAAACCATCCCACACCAACAATCCAACCATACCAAACCAATACCTAATCAAGGGCCATAAACTAGTCCACAACCAAGAAGATTCCGAAATATAATATAATTAATCCCAAAATGAAATATGATGGAATAGTGAGAAATTATGTCCAATGATGTTAGCCCTCCAGCTTATTCCAATGCCAAGGCTGACACCAGTACCGATACCACCCATTCCAGCCTATACAAGTATAATAAAGCATCTAACCAAAAGAGAAATAAAATTCGCTTGGGACATGCCCCCAACCATAGCAAAAACCAATATCTAAAAATAAAACCAAAATGTCTACAAGTGTCCATAATATGAAATGGAGCTTTCCAAAAGGATGGAAGCTCACAACTTCAGTCTAAATCCTGATCCCGAGTTAATCACTATGTAGGAGGAGTAGAACGGCTGGTTCCTTCATAGCGTGGTATACACTGCCAGTAGATGGGTTAGTGGGTGAACCTAGCATGATCTCAAGATAATGATAAAATAATGCATTTATCAAATCAAGTTAAATCACCCATATGCACACACACACACACACACACACATATATATAAAACCATGTTGGGAAAAGAGATTGTGTTTAGCATGCCTTAATAATGTTTACCTGTGATGTGTAGCTTTGCCGTCCTAAACCACCCAGGGGCTATAAGGGTTCAGCTCCCCCTGCTGAAAAGGCCCCAATGTGTGAAGCCGCACGACCAAGGAAGAAACCCTGAGATGATTAGTACATCCCCCAAAATAATGTGACATCATGCACAAGGTCACCAAGACCAACCTCACATCAGCAAATATGAGTTTCCAATTTTTTTCCCCCCGGGATCTCCACCTTCCATGGCTTTGCTACATATCCTACCATTATTGCCCAATTAAAACCAATTTCCAATAACTAAAACATTATCCATTTATTAACCAAGGCCATTAATATTGGTATCGTCATACCAACCCTCACTTTCAAGTATTATCCATAGCCAACCATTTATAGGTTTAAGGGGACTTTCAAGTGCCCTTCCATTTGCTATATTAAACCATTTGGAGGATTACATGTTCCCCACAAGCATAACCATGTATCCATTTACCTTTCCAAACCATTTAAGTCATGCATAATTCATTTACCAATTTTTAAACAAGCAAGAGTTCCATTAAAAATAGTTAATGCAATGCACATATCTTTATAAGCATTTTGTCAAACACATTGGGGGCATAATATGACCAAAACCAATTCCAATTAACATTAAACCATTCTCATACAATCCAATTATCCAAACCACCATTAATGCACATAAAGTATAATTAAAACAATTGAAAACTATAACCAACCAATTAACATCAAAATCCTTAATTCATATTTGAAAACCAAAATCATGCAATCAATGAAATTATGAAAACATTTATGAAAACCATGGTTCTAGTTTGAATTAACAATGAGGGAAGAGAAAAAGTGTAAAACCAAGATGAGGATGGAAAGAAATCACCAAGACAAGCCCCAAATCAATCCTCTAGTTGAAACCCTAGCTTCCTTTACAAAAAGTTTTTGAGGGAATTATAGAGTGTTTAGAAGAATTTTTAAGTGTTATGAATGGAATAATAAGGTAAATAACCTCCCAAGTAGCTTATACGTCATGGGACCCTTTCCGGAAAAGTGGGTAAATAATCAGAATATCCCCACTTAAGTTATACAAAATCCCATCCTAGGGATACGAATGACCCTCATGAGTCGTACCCTTCAAATATGAGTGGTACCCTTCACCCGCTCCCTAGACTCAACCTTTGGATCAAACAGTGTCCAATATATGACTCATCCAACCAAGTCGTATCTAAAACATAAGATTCATACCCTTCATTCGTACCCCTGGCAGATTAAAACCCAAGAAAGATTTAGACACTGTCCACTATTCAAGTCCTAGGTTATGACTCTTGGTAAGCCACTCATACTCAGATCCAACCTAAGTAACCAAAGGAACTAAATGATCTGTAACCACCAATACGACTTGTACCCCTAAGTCGTAGCCTTTCTAGTAACCAAAATCCATCCTACCAACCAATACTGGTCAGCATACGATTGGACCATACCATCTATACCCTAACATATGGCTCGTACCCATGAGTCGTATTGGTTCCATAGATCAGAGTTCCCAAAATTTTTATATAGTCCAAAAACTAGGTGTTTCATTATCCCCAACTAGGAACATTCGTCCCCGAATGATGAACAAGGTAGGGGTAACCACACGCATGAGTCATTTATATTATCAAATATATTCGTAATCTCTAACAAAGTTTTTAAATAAAGAGGCAAAGATATTAATCTTTCCTTTAACAAACTCTCAAAATAAAGATGTGTTGAAGACACATACCTTCCACACGAATCCCAGGACCAGAAAACAAATGTGGATATTTGGACTTCATGTCCTCTTCTGCTTCCCATGTAGCTTCTTCCACCTTATAGTTTCGCCAAAAAACTTAGCTGAAGGCACATCCTTGGTCCACAACCAATGAACCTTCCTATCCAAGATCTCAACCTGGACTTCTTCATAAGACAAAAAATATGAGATACCCAACCCCTCCAAAGGAATAATGCCAGCTCATAAGCAACATTACCAACTCTCTGCAAAACTTCATAAGGACTAACTTACCGAAGACTGAACTTCCACTTTTTGCCAAATCGCACTACTTCATTCATGGGAGGAAACTTAAGGAAAACCTTATCCCCAGCCTCAAACTCCAAGTATCTATGCCTAACATTCGCATAGGACTTTTAGAGACTTTGGGCAACCTTAAGCCTTTCCCGAATCACCTTCACCTTCTCTATAGCTTGGTAAATTAAGTCGGGACCAAACATATTTGCCTCACTAAGCTCGAACCAACCAATAGGATACCTACACCTCCTACCATATAGTGCCTCAAAAGGGGCCATGCCAATACTAGAATAATATCTATTGTATTAAGAAAACTCCACCAAAGGTAGATGCTCAACCCAATTTCCACCATAATCAATCACACAAGCCTGAAGCATATCTTTTAATTTCTGAATAGTTCTCTCCACTTACCCATCCATCTATGGGTGGAAAACAATACTCAGACTCACCTTAGTCCCCAACCCTTTTTGAAAAGACTGCTAGAAGTGAGATATAAACTATGTTCCATGATCAGAAATAATCAAAACAGGCACCCCATGTAGCTTCACAATCTCTTGAAGATACAACTTCGCATAATCTTCCATTGAGAAAGTAGTCCTCGCTGGTAAAAAGTAGGTAGACTTAGTCATCCTATCCACGATGACATAGATTGAATCATATTGATTCCAAGATTGGGGAATACCAAAAACAAAGTCCATATTGATCATTTCCCATTTCCACTCAGGCAAATCAATTTCTTGATACAACCCTTCTAGCCTCATGTAGTCAACCTTAACCTATTGACACACCATACACTTGGCCACAAAATCAACCATATCCCTCTTCATGCCATTCCACTAATAGATCTCCTTGAGATCATGACACATCTTAGTTGAGCTGGGCTAAACAGCATAGCATGATTCATGCACCTTAGCCAAAATTCTTTATCGTAATCCATCGATATTAGTAATACACAACCTCCCTTGGTACCGTAAAGTACATCACTGTTGATCTCAAATACCACTATAGTTTTCCTACCAACATCACTCTTAATTTTCATCAAGATAGGATTTAGCACCTGTTTCTCTTTAATATTCGCACCAAGAGATAATCGAACAACTTTTTACACCATCACACCATGATGTGTGACCCCATGCTAATACATTTAAAGTGAGCCCATGCTAATACATTTGAAGTTTTTAATTCTAAGTAATTGCAAAGTCTTGAGAAACTTTATTCATTTTTTATTAGTTTACTTTGGTTTTATAGTAAAAGTAGAGAAGACAGAGAACCACAAATAAAGGAAGCAAAAAGTATGAAATCAAGAGCAAATGAAGAGCTAAGTATGGCTGACGACATCCATGACATGTCAGCGTCTTGGTGATAGGCTGTCAAGGATGCCGTCAAACTTAAACAGAAGAGGGGAGTTGCAGGAAGTTTTGTGACGACCTTCATGACACGCCGTCAAGATCCTGATAGGCTGTCACTGTCATTATTAACCTTAGGCAGCAAAAGTCGAATTTACAAAAAAGCTGATGACTTTCGTGATAGGTCGTCAAAATTATGATAGTCCATCACAACTGCCGTCATATATTTTGAAGAACATCTAAAACTTTAATTTTATTTCCTTATTTAGGGTTAACTATTTAAATTCTTTTTTAGGGTCTTACTATTATCCATCAATTAATTGATATATCCTACAACATATGACTTTTTCTTCTCTCTCTCTCTTGAAGAATTTTTTTTTCTTGGTTTTCCTTATGATTTAATTGAAAGAACACTTTTGATTTTCTTCATTATTGTAAGTTAATCCTTTCAGTTATGAATTCAACTTGTGTGCTTATTTCCTTCATCATGAGTAGCTAAACACTCTTAACCTGGGTTATGGAATCTAGGGTTAGGTCATGATATGGTGTTGATTAATTGCTCAAGGTTTAATAGGTGTTAGGATTTCTTGGTAATTCTGATATTCTAACTTATGTCTGTTGGTTGCAAATAATAGGTGTACCTACTTTGGTTTTCTTAAGAAAGAAATCATAAATAGTAGGAAGTGAATTATCGACAGGGACTCAGAAAGGCTTCATTTAATAATCAGCGCTGTAACAAGGTTGATTAACCTGAGGTAAAATCTGGGCAGTGAGTTGTGATTCCCTAAGTCTGAGAGGATTAGGAAATTAGATGCTTGAATAGGTCGAGAGAAATTCAAGCATACTATCGATAAAGATAGCTTGTCATCCTAACAATCGTGAGAACCTTGAGTTATTTGTAGCATCTGTCATATACCATAAACCCTAGTGAACTTAATCTTGGTTATTTCATAAAATATTGATTACAAACATTAATTTCAAAGTGACTAACAATTGTCTGAGAAATTTAAACCCCCATTTCAGGAAATAGTAAACTACCAGTGAATTATTTCATAAACAACTTGAGTTCACACCCTATTCCCTGTAGGATTCGACCCCAACATATTTGGGTTTTATATTGAGAATGATAACTTACACCCATTCAAGAGTGTAGTTTGACCGTTATAAAAAATGGCACCGTTGTCGGGGAATACAGTTGTAAACTGAAAGTTTGTGTATGCTAATTTACTGTTAGTTAAATCTTCTAGATTTATGTTTAGTTGTTATTTTTTTCTATTGTAGGTACTGTGTTGTTTATGCCAAAAACAAGAAGTTCTAGAGAACCGTTATCGCCAATCAATCCAGAACCTCAACTGATAAGGAAAATGGCTAAACAATAGGAGGCGGACAGACTAGGAGCTTTGGCCAGGGCTCAAGTGAACGTACAAAATTTGGGGCAACAAGCACGTCACTAAAACCCTGATGACGAAGACTTGGGTGATGAGGAATTGCTAAATCCTCAAAACCTAAGGCTAGCTGATCAACTTGCTACACCAGTGCAGCAAAATATCAATAGAAACCGTCCAATTCAAGGAAGGTATGGCCAACATCTCGCTCAATACGAAGCTTATGAAGATGATGAAGCAATGGACTAAGCTGGTGCAACAGGTGCTATCATTTCTCCACCATTAGCACCAGGTGCAAAGTTCATCATGATCCAGCTCCTGAATCTAAAGGGGTTGTTTGGAGGCTTACCTGGTGATGACCCGAACATGAATTTGGTGAACTTCATTACTATTTCCAAATCTTTTGACAATCTGGGAGTGAGCCAGAATGTGATCCATTTGAGATTGTTCCCTTTGTCTCTATTTGGAGAGGTAACAATGTGGTTAAATGAGCTAGAGCCTGATTCTATAACAAACTAGAGACAGTTGAAAGAGGTGTTCCTAGAATGGTTCTTTCTACCCTCCAGAAGGGTACAATTGAGGGATGAAATTAGTAACTTTAGACAACTCCCAACTGAAGCATTAAACAAAACCTGGGAGAGATTTAAGAAGAAGCTTGCACAATGTCCAAACTACAACATGACGTGCTTGCACTTAAAGGAGACTTTGTACAGAGCTTTCAACTCTATGAAAAATTCAATTGTAGACAACGCTACAGGTGGTTTGTTCATTGATCTCTCTTTCCTTGATGCTTCTGACATGGTGAATAGAATGACCAAGTAGAGTCGGGCTTAGCACACTAGGGATTCTTTAGTGGCTAGCCCAACTATTGCCGGTGGTGTAACTGCAGAGCAACAAAAAGGAATGAGGAGCGAGACCAGGACATGGCCCACTTAAAGACACAGATGGACTTGCTAACCAAGCACTTGCTGTCAGGTAAGACCTAAATAGTTAAGGCTGTGAAATCTCAGGGTACTATTGCTATAGGTGCCAATGCAGAGGCAAACTATGCGATTAATCAGGGGCTTTTCAAGGCAATAGCTAAGGGAACCAAGGTCAGAACTTCTACGAAGAGCCTGATTATAAAGATAGGGAGCAGGGACACTGGAGAAACAATAATGACAGGAGTGGTTTGTATGTTCCTCCTAAAAGTAGGGATGCTGCAACAACTAGCTCTGGAAAGATGTATATGGAGGACATGATGGAAAAGTTGTTGAAGGGAGTTGAAGCTACCAACTCGGGAGTAACTACTATGAAGAGGGAATTCTCTACCATCAGTCAGTTGGTTAGCTCATACTCTGCTTCTATTAAATAGTTAGAGCAGCAGATGAACCAACTTTCTGCAACACTGAACTAGAGAAAAACTAGTACTTTACCTAGTGATATAGTTCAAAACCCATGAAATGGTGGTTTGTTTATGGTGATTACCACTCGGAGTGGTAAGTTGTTATGTGACCCCTCTGTAGGCAAATATGTGGAAAATAAAGTAAGTATTGATGAACCCAAAGAAAGTAGTCCAGTGGAGTCTGAGAAGCTGGATGCTTTTATTAATATTTCAGAGAAAGAAGATGAGAAGGAGAAAGAAATGGTGTGAAAGACTATCCCTAGACCGCCACCTTCCTTTCCTCAATGATTGAAGAAAAAGGTCGATGAGGCAAAATTTGGCAAGTTCATGGCTATGCTCAAGTAATTGATAATTAATGTAACTTTGGTTGAGGCACTTGAGCAAATGCCAGGTTATGCCAAGTTCATAAAAGACCTCATCACAAATAAGAGGAAGGTTAGCAGTGAGCAGGTGGACAATCTCTACCATTGTAGCAAAGTTTCCACATGATTATTAGTGCAAAAGAAGGACGACCCGGGTGCATTCAATGTTCCATACAAGGTTGGGTCTTTGGATGTTCCAAAGGCATTATGTGATTTGGGTGCCAACGTGAATCTAATGCCACTTTCTGTATGTAAGAAGATGGGTTTGGAAGATCCAACACCTACTAACATGCGACTAGTGATGGGAGATAGGTAATTAAAGTGGCGTTTTGGAATTTTGCATGATGTGTTGGTGAAAGTAGCAGACTTTATTCTTCCTGCTGATTTTGTGGTACTAGATTGTGATATGGACTTCGAGGTCCCATTATCTTGGGAAGGCCACTCTTGGCAACAGGAAGAGTAATAGTTGACATGGAGTTGAATGAGCTCAAGTTTAGGCTCTGCAAAAAGGAGGCAAGATTCAAAATGCATCAACCCATGTCACAAAAAAATGATATGAATGTATTCTCAAACATTTACATCTTCTATGAGGATGAAAAAGGGGTATGAACAGGTTGTCTTGGTGAATTCTGAGTAGTTAAGAAAACCCAGTCATGCCGCGACAATAAATCAGGCGTTAATGGGAGGCAACCCAGAATTTTTATGTTTGAGCAAGTTTTTTTATTTTTTAAATTAGGATTTAGTATAGAGAAGGTGAAAAAATGAAAAGGGTCAGCTGGAAGGTCATGATGACATCTGTGACAAGCTGTCACAACTGTGACAAGCTATCACGAATGTCGTTATCTAGATCAGACTTGAGAAATTCTCTGCCTATTGGTGACGATAATCTTTATGGGATATCACAACCGTGAAAAGCCACCACAAATCGTCATCAGCACAAAGCCTAAAATCTAAAAACTGGGCCTAATTTTAATCAGATCTGACCCGGCCTAAATCGCGTGCATTTTCAAATTTCCACCGCTTTTAACTTTTTTTTCTTTAGTTATTTTTCCCTTAGTTAAAATAGTTTCCATTCTTGGCAAAACACTCTAAGCAAAACAAGTTTAATTTATGTGTGGTTTGCACTTAAGAATCAAGAACATCTTCTTCCTTCACACTTTTTCTTGTGCGTGGCACTAGATTAAAAGCTCCATTAGGTATACTCTACTTCAACACTTCTTTTCTTATGATGTATGGTGAATGAAAGCTAACTCAAGTCCCCAATGTGATTGAACCAATTTCAAACTTGGAAAATGGATAAAATCGCACCTAGGGTTTGCTGTACAAGTCCAAGGGTTCAAAAGATAGCTCATAAATCAAATTCAAGTAAATCTTAAGCAAGAATGGGGACCAAAATTTTAGTTAAAGTCAAAACTGGGTTCTGCTAAGTGTGACGACATCCATGATAGGATATCACCATCGTGATGACTTATCAGGAATGTCATCAAAAGCTGACAAAACAAAAGTTGGTTCTGGATAGAGCTGACGACAATTGTGACGGGCTATCACAATTGTGACGGCCTATCATGAAGGTCATCAGAAAATGTAAAATTTTTTGGGGTTCTATCTGAGGTTGATGACAACTGTGATAAGCTATCATGATCGTGATGGATTATCATGAATTATCGTCACACCTGGGGCCTGAAACATGAATAAGCTTAAATTATTAATGTACCTGCATTTATGATCTTTAGGGTTGACTAACGTTCTTCTAATGTCTATAGGTACTCTAAAATGGCACAAAAAAAAAAGAGTCCCACAGAACCAAAGAAAGCGGCCAAAGATGATGTACATCGTAAGATCCTCAATGAGGAATCTAACTATGAGGAGAAGGAACCCTTGCTCAGAAAGCTAAAGAAAAAGCAGAGTCCAAAGAAAACTCCACCACCTCCACCAATTGAGGTGGAGGACAGTGATGATACTAAGTCAACCACAGCTTCTATGCAAGAGGGGCGTAAAAAGGTGAGTCTAAATAGTCTGAGTCCGAAGGAATAGCTTTAGGTCCCCATCCACTGAGCAACAAAATGATGAAAAGTCTCCACCTCGGAGGACTCTTATAAAATGTAAGAACCCAAAAGTGAGGATCAATGCTAGATGGCAAATCCCTAGAGATAAAGACATCTATATTGCTGGGTTGCAAAGAACTAATAGAAGGAATGCGAAGAGGCCAATCTAAGAAGAAAAGATGATCATCACGAAAGGGTTGAGCAGATACCCTAAAGTGGAGAAAAAATTCAAAGAATACGGCTTAGGAAGGACTACAGAAAGGGGAGGCTTATTTTTCTCCACACTGGTTCAGGAGTTCTATGCAAATTATGAAGCCCAGTTTGAGAATATGTGCAAACCAGGTAAAAAAGTAGCAGATCAGCCTCTTGTAGTGAGAATTTGAGTAAGGGGTGTAAGCATTGATGTTTTGAATAGAGCCATCAATAGATTCTTGCATGTCCCCGAATTCATACCTTAGGCCACCACACCATCATTTTATGCTCGAATAAATGATAAGGACCAACAACTTCCTTGGTTGGCCAACATCATCAATGACGGAGAACCGACTTGGGTGACAAGCCCAAATGAGAGAATCTGTAAGTCCTCATTGACTCAGGAGGCAAAATTTTGGTGAGGCATAGCATGAATTTGGCTAATACCTACTGAGGAAGACGATATTCTAGGCGATGATCGGGCTATTTTGGTAGCAAGTTTGGTGCAGCAGCTTCCCTTGAACTTTGGGGAAATCATTGTGGATGAGATGAAGATTAGGATGTCGAGGATCGACACTACTTATCTTTTTTTGTGTCTTATTACAGAGCTGTACAGAGCTGCTGAGGTGCCAAAGATTGTGGGATTTGATGAAGACGTTTGTGCCCGAAATAATCACAACCATATCCAATTTGATGAGATTCAGCCAGGACTTAGACTTGACAGGGGGCATAGGTAGCAGCGGAACCACTGATTACAGATGTAGGAGCAGCACCTCAGGTCGATGTATAGGATTTTTTAGCATAGGCAGCTTTAGTTCCTGAGACTGAAGCCAATTCCTCAGCTCCTCCAGCAGCAATAGGTTTGGTATTTTAGCCTATTGATATCAGGAAGATTGCTAAGCAAGCAAAGTAGTGTGAGGCCCAGCTACATGCCTTTGACAAATAGTTTGTTGTTGCTATGGAAAAACAAATCAAGGCTGCACTAGAGCCTTTTGTGACATTGCCTGCGTGAGTTACATATTTAAAGTACAGATTCGATGCTCGGGCAAAAGAGATGACAAGTACTGATCTTGATACATTCAGGGGTGCGTTGGATAAGGTTAAGGCTATGGTATGGGTGCTGCAGTAACACCAAATTATGATGCCAATAGGTCCAGCTGTGGAAGAATTGGAGGAAGAAATTCCTATACTTCATCTCACTGCTGACTCCCCAAAGAAAAAAAGAAAAAGGGGGAAAGGAAAGGCAAGAATAAGAGCGAAAAGCCAGATAGTGAAGAAGAAAGAAAAGCGAAGAAGAAGGAAGAAAAGGAAGAGTTGAAAAAGGCAAGATTGAAGTCTATGGCTGATAATAAGAAATAGGAGGCATCCATTCGAGCTAGGGTTGCAGGTGCTTCATCTATCCAGGCTCCAATCACCGCCAAGGCAGATGCTCCTAATGGGGAGAAGACAACAAATGATATAGTAGAAGGGTCGAAGACCTAGGATCTACGTGCTTGACTGTATTCAGGTATACCCTAAACCTTAGAGCATTTTATTTTTGATTATTAAGTTAAAAGTGTAGGGTAAATTGTTGTTGTAACATAATTTGTAGATAATTAGGAATAGTACAAGTGCTTGAGGCAGTTGTCTTATTTGGTGATTTATCAATACTTCTCCAGTGGTCTGATCTATTATGTGCTGTGTGAATTTCATCCATTTTGACCACTGTGTATCTTTTTGTGGAATTAGTATGGCTAATGAATGACCTGTGTTAAACAAATGCAGGAATCGGATAAGTAGTGATATGTAAGATACTTGTGTGGCATGTGTGTGTAAGGTCTTGCTCAGTTCCTATTGTGCTTTGAATCTAGAACTTGCCCGGTTAGTCGTGCCATGGTCATCGGATAGGCGTTAGGAAAGGATCATAGGTTGTTTTTGCATGTTAGCCCATATTAGCCTAAATGACCTTCCCAATATGAATAATATCCCTTGCTCCTCCTTTGAGCCTAAATATCCTATCTTTTTTTTATGCACCTTTTACCTTTCTATTTACATCACAATGAACCTGTCTTGGCCCTGGTCCTCCATGGACACTGTGCACCTTGAATTAGGCAAATAACCTAAGTTGAGGGTGGCTATTATAGGGGTGTGTGATGCAATCTGTGTATGAAGAGAGGTAGAATGAGAAGGATTAGTAAAGAGTTGGAGGCGGTGAAAAAGAAATAAGAAAAGGGAAAACTGTGTGAAAAATGATAAAAAGATAATTAGTTAATTGAAAATACCGCATCCATCTTGAGCACACATGATCAATAAAAGAGGGAAGAAAAGAAGGTTAAGAGTTGAAACCCCTAGGGTCGAATATAGTGTCAAGGAGTCTTAGTCACTTTGAAATATCCATGAATATCATACCAGCCCCTAGCCTACGTTACAAGCTTAAGAAAAGCCCTATAGTGATCCTAACTTTCCTGTTTGAAGACTTGGGCACTGACTATAAGGGAAAGCCTAGGGAATTTGATGCGCAATGTTGGAACTTCATTCTGAGAGTGAGTCTTATGTTTATCTCTATGTGTATGAATTCTGATATGAGTGAAAAAGGGATTTCTTTGTTGTGAGGGAACATTAGGTATGTTGCTAATCACTATCTTGTTCGGATAGTGTGATTTGGGTATGTGCTGGGTTGTTATTGCTGAAATTTTTGCCATATCTTGATCCTTGTGAGTTGCATGGGTGTTTTCAATAATAGACACAGTTGCTCTTACTTTGACTGACCTTGGAGATGGTGCATGTATTCTGAACTGATATGAGTAGTTAGCTACCAAATTGTACTTTGTATACTCTTATTTATGTTATGGTTGCTTGAGGACAAGCAATTGTTTAAGTTGAGGGTGTTGATGTGTGATCCCATGCTAACACATTTGAAGCTTTTAACTCTAAATAATTGCAAAGTCTTGAGCAAATTTAGTCATTTTTTATTAGTTTACTTTGTTTTTGCAGTAAAAGTAGAGAAGAAAGAGTACCACAAATAAAGGAAGCAAAAAGTAAGAAATCGAAAGCAAATGAAGAGCTAAGTGTGGCCGACGACATCCATGACACGTCGTCAACCTGGTGATAGGCTGTCAAGGATGCCGTCAAACTTAAACAGAAGAGGGGAGTTGTAGGAAGTTTTGTGACGGCCTTCATGATACGCCATCAAGATCCTGATAGGCCATCACTATCATCGTCAACCATAGGCAGCAGAAGCTGAATTTGCAGAGAAGCTGACAACGTCTATGACAGGCCGTCAAAATCATGATAGGCCATCACAACCGCCGTCATCTATTCCGAAGAACATCTAAAACTTTAATTTTATTTTCTTGTTTAGGGTTATCTATTTAAATCCTTGTTTTTGGGTTTTTCTATTATCCATCAATTAATTAACATATCCTACAATATACAACTTTTTTCTTCTCTCTCTCTCTCTCTCTCAGACAAATATTTTGGTGCTTTTCCTTGTGATTCAATTGAAAGAACACTTTTGATTTCCTTCATTATTGTAAGTTAATCCTTTCAATAATGAATTCAACTTGTGTGCTTATTTCCTACATCATGAGTAGCTAAACACTCTTAACCTGGGTTATGGAATCTAGGGTTAGGTCATGATAAGGTGTTGATTAATTACTCAAGGTTTAATAGGTGTTAGAATTTCTTGGTAATTCTGATATTCTAACTTATGTCTGTTGGTTGCAAACAATAGGTGTAACTACTTTGGTTTTCTTAAGAAAGAAAGCATAAATAGTAGGAAGTGAATTATCGACAGGGACTCAGAAAGGCTTCATTTAATAATCAGCACTGTAACAAGATTGATTAACCTGAGGTAAAATCTGGGCAGTGAGTTACGATTCCCTAGGTCCGAGAGGATTAAGAAATTAGACACTTGAATAGGTCGAGAGAGATTCAAGCATACTATTGATAGAGATAGCTTGTCATCCTAACCACCGTGAGAACCTTTAGTTATTTGTAGCATCTGTCATATACCATAAACCCTAGTGAACATAATCTTGGTTATTTCATAAAATATTGATTACAAACATTGATTTCAAAGTGACTAACAATTGTCTGAGAAATTTAAACCCCCATTTCAGGAAATAGTAAACTACCAGTGAATTATTTCGTAAACAACTTGAGTTCACACCCTATTCCCTGTGGGATTCGACCCCAACCTAGTTGGGTTTTATATTGACAACGATCGCTTACACCCATTCAAGAGTGTAGTTTGAGAGTTATCACACCACCACTCTTGGAGTCCAAGAGGCGAACTCCAAGATTAGCCAAGCAGTGAATATCCTTCACCAATTCCCTCTTTTTTCTATACATGAGCTAAACTCCTCATAGATAACCTGCTAAGAGCATCAACAACCACATTATCCTTGCTTGGGTGATGGTAAAGACTCATATCATAGTCCTTGAGAAGCTCAAGCCATCTCCTCTGAGTGAGATTAAGCTCTTTCTGAGTGAACACATATTGTATATTTTTATTATCATAAAAGATATCCACGTGAACACCATACAAATAATGTCGCCATCTTTTCAAAGAAAACATAATTTCCAATAGCTCTAAATCATGAGAAGGATAATTCCTCTCATGTACCTTCAACTACCTGGAAGCATAGGCAATCACCTTCTCAGGTTGCATCAACACACAACTAATCCCTAGCCTAGATGAATCACAATAAACCACGAACCCATCATTGCCTTCTGGTAAATTAACAATTAGAGCCGAAGTCAACTTATCCTTTATCTTCTTGAAACTCCCTTCATAACATTCAACCAAGAAAACTTAACCTTCTTTTGAGTTAACTTAGTCAAAGGAGCAACTATCGATGAAAATCTCTCTTCAAACCTCCTATAATACTCGGCTAAACCCAAGAAACTCCGAATGTCAGATGGAGTTGTGGGTCTAGTCCACCTCTTCACCATAACAACCTTTTGTGGATTTACCATGACCCCTTCACTAGAAATAATATGACCCAAGAAAGTTACAACATTCAACAAAAACTCACACTTGAATTTTTCATACAACTATTGTCCTTTTAAGGTCTACAACACCACACAGAGGTGATTAGCATGATTCACCTCTCTTTTTGAATAAACTAGAATGTCATTAATAATCACATTAACAAAGAGATCTAAATACTGATAGGAAACCCTATTCATCAGATCAATAAATGCCACCAGAGCATTAGTCAACCCAAATGACATCACCAAAAATTCAAAGTACCCATACCGAGTACGAAAATCTATCTAAGGGATATCCACCTCCCTAATCCTTAGTTGATAGTACCCATACCAAAGAAATATCTTAGAAAATAACTTGGCACCATGCAACAGGTCAAACTGATTATCTATCCTTAGAAAAGGATACTTGTTCTTGACCGTCACCTTGTTCATTTGCCTATAGTCAATGCACATCCAAAGGGAACCATCCTTCTTGTGCATAAACAACACTGATGCACCCCATGGAGATAAACTAGGATGAATAAACCCCTTATCCAGAAGATCCTTAAGTTCCATCAACTCATCCAGAGCCATTCTATATGGAGGAATAAAAATTGGACAAGTATCCAGACCCAAGTTAATACCAAACTCTATTTCCCTATTTGGAGGAACACTAGGAAGATCATCTAGAGAGACCCCTAGAAACTCACTAACAACTGGAACTAACTGCAAAGGAGGACCTTTCGAGTTATAATCTTTAACCCAGACCAAGTTATAAAGACAACCTTTGGATATTAACCTCTAAGCTCTAAGATAAGAAATAAATCTCCCCCTAGGAGCTAAAGAAACACCATCCCATTCTATTACCGGATCACCAAGGAATCTATAGAGAACCCTATGGGTCCAATAATCCAAGGGCGTATATTAAAAATGTAACCAATCCATCCCCAGAATAACATCAAAATCCACCATATTCAGTTTAAACAAATCCACCAAAGTCTGCCTACAACCAATAGATACCATTCACCTCCATAGACTCTCTTTGTAATAATCGAGTTACCTACCGAGGTAGAAATAGAAAAAGGATTGGAAATAACTTTTGGATCAAAACTAAAGGATACAGCCACATAAGGAGTCACATAAGAGTGAGTGGACCCTGGGTTAAAAAAATAATATACATCACGAGAGAAAAGCTGTAACATATCTGTAACGACATCAGGTGATACCTCAGATTCCTGTCGGGATGCCAAAGTATAAAACCTATTCCAACAAACACTAGAACTAGGAGCAGTAGCAGAAGAAGATTCTACACCACCAGGTGGAGGAGTAGAAGATGAATCCATAGGAATCTTATTCACCCCCATAGAAACTTTATTAACTAAAAAATCCCTGAGTTAATGGCCTGCCTGGAGACAATTGAAGCATTTATTCCTTCCTTCATTGCAATAACCCCAATGAGGACAACTACAGAACCGACAAGGAGGGCATGAAGAAACTGATTGACCTTCACTTGCCTAAGATTAGGCACCCTGTGCCCAGAAATCATCACCACCTTAATGATGCCTGTCGCCCACCTGGTAAGGATCACTAGCAGAAAAGTAGGAACCAGAACTCCCCCACTTCTTTTTCTGCCCTTTGCCAATATCCTGACCACCCTGAGACTTAGCACCTCCCTGGTAAAAAAAACTACTTCTCTTACCCTATCTATCCCCAAACTTTGCTTGTTTTTTTTCATTCTTCACGTACTTCATATAAATTTCAAACCTAGAGATATCCATATCTTTAATCATCAAGGCAGTGTTTCTCTCCAAAATCAAATCCCGATTCAACCCAGAAGCGAACTTCCTCATTCTAGCTCTATGTCAGCAACAAAATTGGGAGCATACCTTAACAACTGATGTAACTTTAAGGCATATTCCTTGATAGACATTCTTCTTTGCTTAAGATTTACAAAATCCACCATATTTTATTCCCTTAGCTCTTGAGGAAAGAAGCGATCCAAAAAAGCACCAAATAAGGCATCCCATAAGGATGAATCCTCCATATCTTATCTATCTCTATTCCACTCTTCATACCACTTATAAGCAATATCTTTGAGCTGATAAGCTCTAATGTTTACCCCTTCCATATTAGTACCATAAATTACCCAAAATATATTTTCCATTTCATCCAAGATGCCCTATGGATCCTCCTCCATCTTCACTCTAGAAAAAGTGAGAGGATTAAGTTTCATAAACTGACCAACCCTTATGGCCTCAATAGATAAAGTAATAGACATATCTCACTCGGCCGGAGCAGCAACTAATTTAGCAATATCATGAATAGACTAATAGAATTTTCCATTAGTCACCTCGACTTGAGGACTAGTAGCAACTGGTGGAACTACAGAACTATTAGAGATAGGACCATGAGATCAAAGATAAATCCCAGAAGTAGGATGCACCTCTCTAGTATTACCCCAGATAGGATAGAAGAATTTTCTTGTATTCTAGATCTATGAGGCATGATTTCAAAGATGAACAAACAAGGATTAGAGAATATTCCAAAACTGAGACTCTAAGCTCAAAAATCAAATACTAAGAAAGTGAAACATTCCTAAATGTCATGTAGTCTCTCCCTTATGAGTGGGGTGCACTACACATCCTTAAAAGAGACTCTACTCGGCATGGCTTTGTGGACTCCCAATTGACCATGAACCTAGGATCTTATATAAACTTGACATACCCGACTAGGGGCCTTATCATAATGGGTATTCTATGTCTGACTAGGACCGGAGACCACCCCCATTACCCAACCCAACCTTTAGATGCCTGCCTAGAGTTGGCTGAATTTCGGGTATATAACAAGATAATATCATATCTAAGCTAAAGACTTTGGGATAAGATGATGACCGTGATCGACCAAACTGAGTCCAACTATCCCATACCGATAATACAACTATACAAAACCAATATCGAATCAAGGGCCATAAACTAGGCCATAACAATGAAGATTCAAAAACATAATATAATTAATCCTAAAATAAAAAATGATGGAATAGTGAGAAATTATGTACGATGATGTCATCCCTCCAGCTTATTCCAAAGCCAACGCTGACACTAGTATCGATCCCACCCATTCTAACCCATAAAAGTACCACAAAGCCTTTAACCAAAAGAATAATAAAATTTGGTTAGGACATGATCCCAACCATAGACAAAACCAATATCTATAAATAAACCAAAATATCTAAAAGTTTCCATAATATGAAATAGAGCCTTTGAAAGGATAAAACTCACCACTATAGTTCAAATGTGATCCCTGAGTCAATCACTATTTAGGAAGAGTAGAACAGTTAGTTCCTGTAGAGCATGGGTATATAACTTTAAGTAGATGGATTAGCGGGTGAACACTAGCATGATCTCAGAATAAGGATAAAATAATGCCAATTATAAAACCAAGTAAAACCATCCATATGCACACATCCATACATATATATATATAACTATAATGGGAAAAGGGACTGGGTTTATCATTCCCTTAAAACCTTTACCTAGGTTTTGTAGCTTTGTCGTCCTAAATCACCCATGAGCTATAAGGGTTCAGGTCTCTCTACTGAAAGGGCCCCAGTGTGTAAAGCTGCATGACCAGGGAAGAAAACTTGGGATGACTAGTACATCTTTTAAAATATAGTGTGATATCATGCACAGGGTCACCAAGACCAACCTCACATTGGCAAATATGAATATCCAATTTTGGTCCCCCCAGGACCTCCACCTTCCACGACTTTGCTACACATCCTACCATTATTGCCCAATTAAAACCAATTTCTAAGTAACCAAACCATTATCCATTTATTAACCAAGTCCATTAATATTGGCATCTTCATACCAACTCTTACTTGCAAGTATTATCCATAGATAACTATTTATAGGTTTAATGAGACTTTTAAGTGCCTTTCCATTAGCCATATTAAACTACTTAGGGGATTCATGTACCCTACAAGAATAACCATTTAGCTATTTACCTTTCTAGTCCATTTAAATCATGTATGATTCCTTTAACTAGTTTTAAAACAAGCAAGAGTTCCATTAAAAATAGTCAATGCAATGAACATATCTTTATAAGCATTTTGTCAAACACATTAGGGGAATAATATGACCAAAACCAATTCCAATTACCATTAAACCATTCCTATTCAATCCAATAATCCAAAACCACTATTTATACACATAAAGCATAATTAAAACCATGGTAAACCATAACCAACCATTTAACATCACAACCCCCAATTCATATTTGAAAACTAAAATCATATAATCAATGAAGTTATGAAAACATTTATGAAAACCATGCTTATAGTTAGAATTAACAATAAGGGAAGAGAACATGCCTTAAAACAATCTGATGATGGTAAGAAATCACCAAGACAAGTCCTACATATATCCTTAAGTTGAAACCCTAGCTTTTTTTGCCCAAAAGCTTTTGAGAGAATTATAGAGTGTTTAGAAGAGTTTATAAGTGTTATTGAATGGAAAAATAGGGTAAATAACCTCCCAAATAGGTTAGAATTTGAGGGAACTTATTAGGATAAGTGGGTATATAACCAGAATGCCCCCACTTAAGTTATACAAAAATCCTGACCTAGGTATATGAGTGACCCTCATAATTCATACCCTTCCAATACGAGTGGTACCCTCCACTCATACCCTAGAATTAACCTTTGGATCAAACACTATCCATTATATGACTCATTCAAATAAGTCATATCCAAAGAATATAATCCATACCCTTTATCCATACCTTTGGCAGATTTAAATCCAAGGAATATTTAGACACTGTCCACCAAACGAGTACTGGGTACGAATTGTACCCAAGATTATGGCTCGTGGTGATCCACTATTACTCAAATCCAACCAAAGTAACCAAGTCTAATATTAAGTTAAGGAACCAAATAATCTATAATAACCAATATGACTTTTACCCCTAAGTCGTATCTATTTCTGTAACCAAAATCCATCCCACCAACCAACAATGATCAACATACAACTTTACCTTACCATCCATACCCTAACATATGGATCATACCTATGAGTCGTATTGGGTTCAGAGATCAGAATTCCAAGAAATTTTCTAAGGTCGAAAATCTAAGGTATTTCAGTTGGGTTGAGCATTTACCTTTGGTAGAGTTTGATTACAACAATAGTTATCATTATAGTATTAGTATGTCATTTTTTTAGGTATTGTATGGTAGGAGGTATAGATCTCTTATTAGTTGGTTCGAGCTTGGTGAGGTAGATATGTTTGGTCTGTATTTGGTCTATCATGCTATAAAAAAGTTATGTGATTCAGGACAGGCTTAAGGCTGCCTAAAGTTTCCAAAATTTCTATGTAGATGTAAGGAATAGAGACTTAGAGTTTGAGGTTGGCTATAAGGTGTTACTAAAGGTATCTCCCATGAAGGGAGTAATGCAATTTAGAAAAAAAGGGAATCTTAGTCCCTGGTTTATTAGTCCTTATATGATTTTGCAAAGGGCTAGTAATATGTCTTATGAATTGGAGTTACCTTCTACCTTAAACTCTATTCATCTGTTATTTCATGTTTTCATGTTAAGGGAGTGAATTGATGAACCTTCTTTAATTTTTCCTTTGGAGAGGTTGGGTATCTCAGACTCTCTATCTTATGAAGAAGTCCCACTTAAAATCTTCGATAGGCAAGTTTGTCAGTTGCAGACCAAGCATGTGGCTTTGGTTAAGGTTCTTTGGAAAAACCATTAGGTGGAAGAACCTACATGGAAAGCATAGAAGGAAATAAAGTTTATGTAACTGCATTTGTTTTCTGCTCCTAGGATTCGTACAGAAGGTATGTATTCTTTAACACATCTTTATTTTCTGAGTTTGTTAAGGAAAATATTAGTATCCTTACATCTTTATTTTCAAACTTTGTTAAAGATTAGGGAATATATTTGGTAATTCAAATGACTTTGCGTGTGGTTACCCCTACCTTATCTATAATTTGGGGTCAAATGTTCCTAATGGTGGAAACTAAAACACCCTAGTTTCTAGACCATAAAAAGTTTCCTCAATTTTTAGTTTCTAGGCAAGGTACGACTTAAGGGAACGAGTCGTACACTTGGGTATGGGTGGTATGGTCTAGTCATATGCTAAACAATATTGGTTGGTGGGATAGCCGTAGTTACTAGAATGAGTATGATTTGTCTAGTGCAAGTCATATAGCTGTGTACAAATTTTTTGGTTACTTCACTTAATCTTAGACTTGGTAACTTAAGTTGGATCTAAGAATGAGTAGCTCACCCTGAGCCATAAGCCAGGGTAAGATTCATACCCAAAACTTATATGATGGTGAGTTGTCAAACCTTCTGGGATTCTATTCTGCTAGGGGTATAGTTTATAGGTAGTAGTTTTACACTTGGATATGACATGTGTTTTGGGGTATCGTACCTTGGACAACATTGGTTCCAAGGGGAAAGACTAGGGTACGATAGGTGGGTACTACTTGTACAGGATGGGTACAACTCATAAGGATTAGTCGTACTCTATGATGGGAATTAAATATAGTTTAAGTAAGGGAAATTTGGACATTTCCCTACCGATCCTAATAAAGTCCCATGACTTATATTCCTATTAGGAGGTTATTTTCACTATTGTTCTATTCTTAAATATTTAGAAAACACTCTTAAATTCTCTCTAGAGTTTTGGGCAAATGAAGCTAGGGTTTCATCTTAAGGAGTAAATTAGAGCTTGTCTTAGTGATTGATCTCCATCATCTTCTTGGTTTAAGGCATTTTATCTTCCCTCATTGTTATTTCCAACTAAAGGTATGGTTTTATACAATGTTTTCTTAGTTTGAATGTTGTATGATTTTGGGTTTTCAAATATGATTTAGGAGTTTTAGTTTTAAATGCTTGGTTATGGTTTTCCCATGTTTCAATTATGATTTTATATGCATTAATGGTGGTTTTGGATAATTGGTTGCATGGGAATGGTTATTTGGTAATGGACTTTGGGTTTGGAAATACTATGCCCCTAATGTGTTTGATAAAATGTCTACAACAATGTTTTCACTATAATATTGGTTTTTTTTAATGGAACTTATGGATGGTTTAAACATGGTAATTAAAGACTAAATAAAATGGATGGTTTAAATAGTTTTAAATGTATTGGAAAGGCCTTGATGACCATGGTTTTGGTTTAATTAGAAATCATGTGAGGTATAGGGAGAAATCCACTAAGGATTGGCTAATGTCAATACTTGCAAGTTATAGTCGATATGACGATACCACTACAAATGGACTTGGTTAGTAATAAATGGAAAATGGTTTGGTTGCTTGGTAGTGGTTTTAATTGGGCTTACAAGAGGTGTGTAGCAAAGTCATAAAAGGTGGAGGTCCTGAGGGGATTGAAACTAGAAACTCATATTTGTCGATGTGAGGTTTTGTTCAAGTGACTGTGTGCATGATGTCATCCTTTATTGTTTGAGGGATGTACTAGTCATCCCAGGATCTTTTCCCTAATCGTGCAGCTTCACGTATTGGGGCCCTTTTAGTAGGGGGATCTAAACCTATATAGCCTATGGGTGATTTAGGATGACAAAGCTACACAACCCCGATAAAGGTTTTAAATGTCATGCTAAACCCGGTTCCCTTTCCCTGCATGGTTATATATATGTATGGTTTGTTTGCATCTGGATGGTTTTACTTGGTTTAATAATTGTCATTATTTTATCTTTATACTGAGTTCATGCTATAGTTCACCCGCTAACCCATCTTTGGGTGGTTGTATCCCCATGCGATGTAGGAATCGACCATTCTACTCCTTCTTTTTAGCATTCGGACATTCAGGGGTCAGCTTTGGATTGAAGTGGTAAGCTTCTATCGATTCAAAATGCCCCATTTCATAGATGTTATTTCATACCCTAGATTATTTAGGAATATTGGTTTTGGATATAGTTGGGAACATTTCCTAACCAAATATTTGTATTCTTTTGGTTAGAGGCTTTGTGGAACAACTATGAGTTGGAATGGGCGAGATCGATATGGGTGTCAGCCTTAGTATTGGCATTGGTATTAGAGCTGACATCATTGGATATAATTTCTCACTGTTCCATCATATTTTATTTTGGGATTTTTTAACTATTAATGAAGCTTATTTGGTTATAGTCGAATTTATGGTTTTGATTTGACTTGGTATGGTTGGATGGTTGGTATGGGATAGTTGGACTCGATTGGGTCAGTCACGGTCATGATCATATCCTAGAGTCTTCATGTTAGCTGTTACACTATCTTGTTATATTCTCAAAATTCAGCCAACTTAGGGCAGACGACTAGAGGTTAAGTTAGGTAGAAAAGGTGGTCTTTGGTCCTGGTCGGACTTAGGATGCCCATTACGACAAGGCCCTGGGTCGATTCACGTCAGCCTTAATCTTGGGTTTTACCTCACTATTGTTCAAAAACTTTTACATTACCTTATTGTTTACTTTTATATTTAGTTTTCAATTCACAAACTTTATTTGTTATGTTAGCACTTGTTTAATCTTTGTAGTGAGACTAGAATTGGATGGTTCCTTAACACAAGTCCCTATGCGATCGATATTTGGATTTTAAAGGCCATTTTACAACTTGGTGGACCACGTACACTTGCGTGTGTGCTTGGGCATGGCATAATTCCCTAATTTATTCATAAATCCAAAGATTATTAGAAGGTTGATTTTAGTATCATTTGAACTCAAAATTACTCATTCTTGAGGGTAAATGTTCCTTGATCATTGAGAGACATGCCAACGGTTTTGAAAGTGTGATTTCGCATGTAGGCCCCATATGAGATTTTGACTTAATTTTGGATCCGAAGCATAAGATACAATATGGGTACCATTGCTCGTGTTGATGAGTAGATTACTGTTTTTATAGCTCAGTATCAAGCGAAGCTTCTCGAAAGGGAAAATCAATGATTTAGCAAACTTCAACAAACATTCTTTGGCGTCCAAGTAGGCTAAGTTTACCTTTCTCCTAGATTGGGCTAAATTATAGTGTATATATATATATATATATGATATTATGCAAGATTTGTAATAGGAATCAGGACTTAGAGTTTTATTTATCGTGAATTGGGTTACTTAACCAAGTAAAGGATCGTAATTAGGTGTAATTAACTTAATTACTCACTCTTTAGGTATAACTACTACCTTAGGTAACATTGAGACTTGCATAGCTTCGTGTAATGATAATTGTCACCTTAGCATAGTTTAGGGTAGTATTCACCTTAGGATACATTATTAGGGTTAGAAGTGGGCCCCACCAATACAACTTAGGCCAAGATCAGTATTAACTGCTGGTAGACTCACTATGCATGTTATGATATACTATTTACATTGTTGTTCCCAATGAGTTCTTAAAAGTTTTGGTTCAAGTCCAGCGAGTTATGATACTAAGACTAGTTCAATTTTGGCATTGTTGATGATACTAGTTCATGTTCAAGTCCGACATTCATGATATTAGTTTTGGTTCAAGTATGGCATATGAGATACTAGTTTTTGTTTGAGTTCGGCATTGTGAGATTACTTATTATGATTATGTTTATGGTATGGAAAGATACACAGGTATTATTGCGAGATATAGATAAATTAGCATAACTGTTGTTATTACTTCTCCTTGATTTCATCCTCCAAGATTATGTGGGACCTCATTGGGTTATCTACTTTAATTTCACCTACTAGCTTATGGGGTCCAGTTGTGTAGATATATCTATTTTTTCTTCCATATTATTATGCCGGTTATTTACTTTCAATATTTGGAGCGTTATTCCAGGTTTTCCCTTTATCTCTGACTTAGCTTATTTATCTCACATTTTATTATGTTTTTATTAAGATTTACCTTAGTCAACCAATGATTCCTACTGAATACTCATGTCTTTAGTACTCATACTACACGTTTGTACCTTTTTGATGTAGATCCGAGTAATTGTTGCCACCGTTGATGCTGCGATTATGCTACTCAGAGTTTGGAGATAGGGTAAGATCTCAGAGCCGGAGCTGACCATAGCTCTATCTTTTTTTGTATAGTCTTTCTATATCTGAGACTGATGTATATTTGACTATGATAGTACTGACATTCTTTTGGGTTAGTGGCTCTTGCACCAACTATACTAGGTCATGGGATGTTGCTACTCATCTTTATTTATCTTCCATTATGATATTATTAACCTTATGTCTACAACTTGTATTTCCTTTACTTGAATATTTATGGTATTTATGCCATTTTCCACCATCAAATTCCCATTGATTATAGCTCCAAGCTATGTTTCGGCTTACCTACTGGTAGGGTAAAGTAGGTGCCATCATGGCTCATGAAGTCATGTCACAACCTGAGGATACCCCCTAATCATGACAATAGTGCTTATGGTCATGAAAGACCATAAGCTAACCAATGAACTAATACCTACTACGAGTACAGAATAATATGGAAATAAAATAAGACACACATGTGCAAAAATAACTGAATAATTCTAAAGGTCTTGAGTCTGAAATGTAACAAACATATTAAAAATCTGACTAAAAAGATTAACAAATCAACTAACTGTCTGAAATGTCTGAAAGCCTCTAACACTAACTGCAAAAGATTGATGGGATAGGCCCCAACTAACTCCAACTAACAAACTGAAAGAAAGTACTAAAGTAAGATGAATTAAGCAACCATGTATGATACAAGCATAAATAGCATAAGGATTACAAGGCCTTCACAAGGAGCCAAGCCAAGGAGTTGCAACGTCTTCAAGCTTTGTTCATACAAATGGAGCTTGTGAGAGTCTAATGCCATCAATCAAAGGAGGGTATTTGCTAAAACATGAAGAAGAGCATTGAATACATACAAGTCATCCTTGAATACACTCGAAAGGCACCTCAACTTAGGGATACTATGGTGTTTTGAGACTCTCTTTTTACACCTCAAAGGAGCACCCTTCATTAAGTGTATTTTAGACATTGTCTTGTAATAGTATAAATAGACCTTTAGCTTCCATTTTTCATTAGACTTTGATGAATTGAAATTGAGTATTATTCTTAGTGTAGTTTCTCTCATATTATATATAGGTCTTGGAAAATACATTAGAATCAAGGTCAATCTTGTATTGGCACTTTGGCAAAGAAAGATGGTGAATAAGGACTTGATCCCTTTGGTCTACCTAAGAGTGTAGTGTTATCATCCATTGGTGTTGTATGTCTTGGTGTTTGATACATGCCTTGGTGCTATTCTTTAGTGTTGGTGTATGTCTCACTAACTATCCTTTTACTTTAATGCATTTTCTCTTCTTTTTGTGTTAATTCCAATTGTTTCTTGTGTGCTCTACTTCATCTCCTTTATTATAGTTGTTATTTTTGTTTCTTTAGGAGTAATTTCATGTTTATTAGTTTATTTTTGTATCATTTTCCTTGATAGATGAGGACTCACCACTACTATTGTTGTTGATAGGCTGAATTGTCTACACGCGGTCAGGAGCATGCGCGTTTGAACCTATGATATTAAAAATCATAGCGCAAGAAAAGAGTATGCGATCAGTACGTTGAATGTACTGGTATGAGAAATGAGGTTAGGATAATATGCATGGGTTTATGTGCATGAATAATAACTGAATGAATGAATAGCATAAGGTAGCTGAATATAAATACATGAAATCTGTGAATGCATGACCAAGCATATAATATGATTCCTAAATGATTGGTAAACTGAAATACTGAAATACTGATAATTGAATAACTGATAACTGTTTTCTATGGTCAAACAAACCTAAAACTGAATTCCATACTGAATACTTAACTGAGACTATGTGAGCTATCATGTAACCAACATGCCATAATTTGAGCTAATTGGGGCCCAACCTGTGACCCCAGTTGGAAGGGTGTTAGTACTGTGCCACGGGTACTAATAATGACTGTGTGGATCCATTAAAGATTCACCCTCAATTGGCAGGTGCTTTTGTGAGATATGTGTCAACCCAAGATTGGCGGGTTAACATCTCAAACCTATGTTGGCTACATAGTTCTGGAACGCAGGGATTGCTACTAAGAGTCACACCTTCTACTAGCAGGTGAGCCCCCATCCCTGGGTTCTCTTGCTGCTAAATCCTACTCCCAACTGAACTGACTCAGATTACTGAACTGATCTAAGTTTAACTGATTATGATAACTGACTGAATGATAATGCTCATATATATCTGAAACCATTCTAAAAATACTAAAAACTATGTAAACAGTTAAGTTTTGTGTATTCATAACCCCAAGCACTAAATAAAAGTATCAATATGGACACATGAAAGCTTTGAAGAACATAATAGGGGATCATAGTTCAAAATTCATCTCTTAGGCATTTCATCTAACTCTTGAAATTCATGGACTTAAGCATGGAATGATTGAAACATATGTGAATAACATAATTATAACTCTAAAACCATAAATTGGGGATTTCACATTGAATTTTCTTCATTCAAACCTGTAAGGGGTACTTTCAATGAAAATCACTTGTAAACATCACGTATAATCAAAATTCATTAAAGCTTTATGAAGATAACTCATTGTAAATAGGTATATTCATGAATTAAAATATAAAGATAGATACTTGGACTCCATGGGTGAAAAAGGCCCATGGATGAACATCAAACATACCTTAATTGATAAATTCAGTAAAGTTCTTGATGATTTATTGAAGCTTGAGCTTGAATTTTGAAGAGGCTAGGGTTTATTCTTGAGAGATGATTGCTTTATTTTGAGAGAATTTTGAATAGAATGATCAATTTTTCCTTTTGGGACCCTAAATCCCATGTTATAGACCAATTGGGTAAAGGAAAAGACCCAATTGCTCTTGGAAAAATGGAAACAAAAACCAAAAAATTAGGGAGCACGATGAAGCACGCGTCGCGGGCTCTGTCGCATTTAACCCTAGGGGTGAAATGTATCTCTCATCGTGGGCTTATCTCAGTGATGCTACTATTTTATAAATCTAAACATACCCTTACACTCGTCCAAAAATTCCAAAACTCACCCGAGATATACTATCAATAACCCCGATCATGAATCAACTTAAAATTTAGTGCTCCGACATTGGTAAGGTTGAAAATAAAATCATCGAAGTTTAGGAGCTTTAGAAATTACTAAGTCCTAACACTTAGTGAAATTTTCTAAGTCTTGGAGCCCTTTAACACGCAATAGTAAGATGAAATGAGTTAGGATCTAATTGAGTCTTACTGAGATCACATACTGAACATGCATGACTATGAACATGATTTCATAACTGAGTCTGAAACATGATGCAGAAACTCAACTGATTTTATGAAAGCATTGACCACTGGGGGCACTGGAAGTGGCGCCCTGCTGAGTCAGGCGACTGGCTGAAAGTTGGGAACGATTGTGCTAACTATGCTAACCCACCTGTAGGTATTCCCTAAATTTATGTCCTAGATTTCCATATCTAAAACACAAACCACTACTAGCCTTACACATACCCTAATGATTTCTACCATATTTCTATCAAAGAGGATTAGTACGACCACTGTTTGGGCTACCCTGGGGCCTAAAAACTAGTGCTCTATGCCGATTGTCGTTCTTGAACTTTGGCACTAGCACACTAGCTGAAGAAGGAGCTGGGTCTGAGAATTTTTAATGGGACTGTGAAAGGCTACCACTCTCAGATCTTGGCTTAAAACTAATTGTTCTGCCCCCTGATTCTTTATTTTTTTCTTCCTATGCTCCCTCCTTACTCCGCTAAGTATGAACCAGAAGCCTAGATAGGACAATAGTCTACTGATTGTTTATAGAAACTACTGAATAAGTTAAGGTAGTGAAAGTAGCTCTAAATTCAGTGTGCGCGACATGATCATTTAGGGGATCTTCCTGAACAGCCGGAGGTGCGGGCTGATTCCCGTTTCTTCTTTTGTTATTCATTTGGGAGGAATGTTTTGTACATGGAAGGAAGGACAAATTATAAAGAGTTTAAATAGAGCTCATGCTTATTCGAACGACACGAATACTGAAAGAAGGTAAACTTTTCCTAAAACATCTTGTAGCCTCTTGTCCATAAGTGTGGCATTCTTTACACCCATGCTATTTAAAACGTATGCCACGACACAACCTAAGATCGTGGTATCTATTTAAAATTATAGGTTGGGTCACTGTGGGTACCAGTCCAAGCTTGTAACTTCTTATCATTAGAACATATCCCATGACCGTCCGTTTAAGATATGATTGTAGTATGTAGTCATATGCTTTGACATGCCTCTTTTACCTTAGAATTTTTCCTACAATCAGAAGGTACAGTCATACTTTCATTGCAAAATCATAGGAACTAATCTTCTGATATATACTATTTCCTCGATATTTTTGGAGAACCCTTCCTACGATCTAAAGGTACAATTATACCTTTATTCCCTAATCATAGAAAGAGTCTTTAAGACATTCACATTACTTGTAAACTATTTTAAAGATGGAACTAATTTTTTCCCCCATAGGTACTATGGATCCTAAATAAAAGAACACATAAGAGAAGGCTCTCCAAGATAAAATTGTTGAGAAGAGGGCCCTACCAAGTTCCTTAGAGAGTGATTCTGACAACTCTAGTGGGACTGGGGTGAAGTACGCTACCAGGCCCTCGATTGAACAACACTCCATGCAAACCATAAGAGTTAAGGCAAAAGAACTTGAGAAGTAAATATCCAAGGCCACTATATCTACGTCCTTGGTAGAAGCTACCACCCCCGTCAACTTTCCCTAGTCTTAAAAGAGAAGAGAATACTTACACCAGATGGGGGTAACTATTAGGATAATACTGAGGAGGTTAGTTCCTCAAAGAAAAAGAGGGCATCTACCCT
This sequence comes from Capsicum baccatum var. pendulum, assembly GCA_030864225.1. Classification (NCBI taxonomy): domain Eukaryota; kingdom Viridiplantae; phylum Streptophyta; class Magnoliopsida; order Solanales; family Solanaceae; genus Capsicum; species Capsicum baccatum. The sequence goes on along the minus strand of CM061555.1, from coordinate 111,451,942 downwards.
AATCTTTTGAGGGTGCTACTGTTGCCCCACTTTAAAGGAGTATGGATCCATAATGTTGGAAACCCTAAACTCTCAGGATATCATTGACTGACCAAGGTAACAAGAAAGGAAACATCCAAGAAAAGCCTCAAATATATCTAGAGTCCCTCTAAAAGGTTCTAAAATTGGTGTGGAGCTTTGAACGATATGAACTGGGGTTGATGATTAGACCTCTCCGAACATATAGACTAGATTAGGTTTGGGAATTTTATACCAATTATGTGGCAATGCTGAAGGATATGACCCAATTGGTAAAAGATAAAGACATTAAGAAGTACCCCTGAATTGACACCATTTGAGTCTAAGACATAGTGGTACACATCTCTATCAGGTCAATCTATAAATACTTATTCAAAAACATATTTGAGTCGATGGGGGAGACCCCAAAATATGATTTCTAGATAAATGATCTAAAGAGGTTAAAAAAGTTGAGTGTGGATGAAAAATTGATTCATTATAGGTTGCTGGTGGGCCACATTGCTAAAACTGGTGAGAATGCTTTGTGGTTCAATGGAGAATTAATTTATAATTACACATTAAAGTTTGTCATCAAGGCTTAGTAGTCGGTGGTGAGGCACTGCATTGCTCCCACATCTAATGAAAATAGTTTAAGGGTGATCAATGTTGGTTTAGTTGCTATATTTATATTAGAAATATGACTGAACATCCCATAAATCATCATATATGGGATATAGATAAAGTTCTTTAGTTATTTCTACAAAGCTTGGGTGTTTTGATGATTGATGTAGTAGACAAATTCATTTAGCCTATGAGTATTATAGATATGGCATTGATAAAGGAATTGACAAACCTGACTGATCAAGCTCGGGGTATGGAGATTCCTGATATAACTAAGGTTGCCCAACTAATGATATTCTAGCATCTAAGGTTGGTCCTACTTCATCTACCTCACAGCTAGTTACTGTACTATTTGGGGTGTACACATATACTTCAATCAGTTATACACTGATACTAACAACTCTGCTGGAGAAAATTTTATGTACACAGGTGCTACATAATGAACAAATTAAAAATTTTAAGGTAGGGTTCAAACCCTACGTGAGCGATGAGATTATGGAAGTGGTACATGTAGTTCAATCTTGGTTTAATAGATTTAAGAGCTGGATGTTGACTAAAGTTAATGTGGTACAAGCTTCTAACATGATCTTAATTATTGCTAACATGACAACACTTAAAGAAGTGGTCCAAATTCTTAGTGAGCAGACCATGCCGATTGCACCTCCTTCATCTATACCTATACCATTAATAACAAATCTTATGGTAGACGTGGATATATAACCCTTAGTCCAATTTCCTCAACGCTAATTCATTTATCCTCAAATCTTAATCCCTTATTTCCCGTGTCACTCTTCCTCAATGGATTAATTTCTCCCTCAATAACAAATAGTCACAACTCATGGACTCATGCTCTTTACCTGGAGTCTCAACATTGTCTAGTCATTGTCAACTCATTATAGTCTTGTCTTCATTATCAATACTCATTTTAGAAAATGTCTATCGATGTCGATCCAAATTAGAATGATGTATCTTCATCTACTTTTTTTTAAAGCTTCAATAGAGAGTTTGATCATATTTTCCTTTTTTGTTTTATGGTTTGATTGGGAGTTACCAATATCTACACTTATGTTTATGCACTTATCGACTTATGCTTATTGTTAAAACAACAGATAGAGCATAACAATTAAAATAATTTTCAAGATAGTTATGCTTATGCACTTATGAAAACTGATGCATAAACTTATGGGTTATTTATGTTTGTGAATTAAAAAAAGGTTTGGTAAAAGCAATTTTTCTTGAAAAAATTATCAATTTCAAAAGCTCAGTCATGAAAAAAGAAGTCCCACTTCTTTAATCTTCAAAATAGAAAAAAACTGAACCAAATTTACAAAACCAAACTGAACCGAATTTATTTTAATTTGGTTTTGGTTCTAATTTTTGCAAACCCAAAAATTGAGAAAATAAATCAATATTTAAAAACTGAATTAAATAAACCAAATATCAACTCCTAGCCACAGCAAGTTCATGAGATGAGCAGAGGATGAAAGGGTCTCATCTTGGACCCTAACTGATTAGAGTATGACGAGCGTCTAGTGTACCCCAGATATGCCACATACCCTAGTGTTTATTTTTTATAATTTTATGCATTGGGGATATTTTATAATTTCTAAGTTAGGGGTGGTGGTGTACCACTATTGAGATTTTTGGTTGTCATATTTATTTTCCCTCAATTGTGGTATCAAAGTTAGAACTGTCATGTTTAGGTGTTTATTTATATTTTTGCATTAGTTCATGTCTAATGTGTAACTTAGAGTAAATTGAGAAAACTTGGTATTGTCAAAAGTAATAAAGAACATGCAAATAGTTTTTGAGCTAGTTAAATGATACCTCTTCAAAATTTTATTTTTGGGTTGTATTGTGTACTTTCTTTAACTGTAATAGATATTTGGATCTCGTCATGGTATTAGTATTATTAGTGTGATAACCTAACCTAACTATGCATGAACAAAATAGTTAGTGACTGAGATAATAGCCCTAAGCTAAGAGTGTGTGATGATGTACTTAATCGGGGTGTGTGTATATGTGTGTGGTCTTGAACTTTTCTAGTTAGTATCACTAAAGTTGTAGGACAGAAGGCTAGGAAAATATCATAGTCCATTTTTGAAATAAGTCCACTAAAATCCTAATAAGCCTGCCTAATGAACAAAATATATGTTTAACCTAATTTTGAGCCTAACTAGAACTTTTCTTTGAGTTACCCTTTTCACCTTCCAAATTTTCACAATGAATATGCTTTATTCCTATTCCCTCCTTAGACATTGATTACCTCAGCTCAAATAAATTTCCTAAGTTGAGGGTGGCCACTTTAAGGGTGCACAGAAAGTTTGGTATGAAGAATGTGTAGCAAAAATAAAAAGGGATGTGGGTGCTGTGTGAAAAGAAAAGAAAAATAAAAAAGAGAAGAAGAAAAAAAAAGAGAAAAAAAGTGAGAGGAGTTGAGAATAAGAAAAAAATAAAATGTGAATAAAATAAAATTACATCCACGGTTCAAAAAAGTGAACAATTGAAAAGGGAAAAGAAATAAAAGAAGGCCGATAACATGGAAATCAGAGCTAGTGTAGTGTCAAGGAGGGTTAGTCACTATACCCATATATATCATTCCTAACTTTGAGCCTACATTACAAGCAAACAAATAGCAATTCTTATCCAACTGTCTGAAAGCTAAGGCATAGAAAATAAGGGCAAGGCTATGGTACTAGATACACATGTAACACCCTATAGTTACCTAGCATAATCAAAGTCCCTGTACATGAGTATTCATATATAAAAATTTTAAAACACTCATTATTTTTAGTGTAGATCATACCATTTGCGTAGGAAATTCAATTACCTTTCCAATGATATAAAATTTACCTAAATTCGATAATCGGGTGAAAAGTTATGGCGATTTGAAATTTTAGTCGTTAAACACCGTCATTTAGGACAGTAGCGCATCGCGAAGCATGAAAAATAGCAATTTTCAGTTTTCAGTGAGGTACCATGTGTTGCAGTAAACTTCCACCGTGTTGCCGTTTTCACAAGTTCTAGTACACCAATGCGATCCCACCGTGTTGCAGTAAACTTCCAGGTCGCATCCAAGAGGTAACGCGATTCCACCGTGTCGGGTTGATGGTCTAATTGCCAGTTGTCCACTTTCCAGTGATACGGCATGATAGTGTCGCGTCGCGCCAAGAGCCCAAATCTGGATTTTTCAATTAATTTCTAGTTTTAAATTTTGAGCTTTTAAATCATTCCAAGGGTATACATATATGCTCAGTATTTCATACTTATTGTTTACAACAATTTCAGTTATCCACGTACTTATATTCAGTTATACTATATCATCCAGTCAGTTATTGTTCATGCATATGAGTCCTTGCATTTAGCCTTACCTCATCTAGCATACCAGTACATTCCATATACTGACGCATACTCTTTATTTGCGCTATGATGTCTCATATCCTAGGTTCGGACACTTAGGTTTCCTGACTGCGCTTAAATAGATCTAGTCAGCAGTCACAGATTTAATAGTGAGTCCTTATCTATCGTGGATATTCTCTTATTTTAGCATTTCAGTAGTTTCAGCGTTGCAGTTGTTGGAGTTAGTTGGGGGCTTATCTCATCGACTCCATATTCAGACAGTTCAGTTAAAGGCGAACTAGACTAGTTTAGATAGTTTTTCAGATATAGGTGTTTTATTAGTTGTTATTTATCATTATTTAAGATTTTGAACCTTGTGGCATTTCATCCTTTTTATCTACATTAATTACAGTATTATTATTCAGTGCTCACAAAATATATCATTCATGGATTAGCTTATGGTTCTTCGGGGTCGTAAGCACCGTGTGATGACTAGGGGGTAGTCTCGGATTATTACAAACTTGATATCAGAGCCTAAGGTTCAATAGAGTCCTAGGGAGTCTAAAAGTCACATCACGTAGAGTCTTGTGCATGGGTGTGTAGCATGCCACACTTATGAACAGGAGGCTATAAGATGTTTTAGGAAAAGTTTCCCTTCTTTTAGTATTCATGTTATGCAATTGATCATGAGCTTAAGTTAAACTCTCAGTCTAATTATTTTCCTTATGCTTCCAGAACATGCCTTCCAGAGAAGCTAATGAAAGAAGTAATGAAAATAAGTTAGCACCTCAGCCCGTTCAGGCAGATCCCCTGGACGAGCATATCTCTCATGCAGAATTTAAAGTTGTTTTCACTATGTTAGCCAAATCAGTAGTTGCTCAGAACAACCTACAGGATGTTGTCCAATTTATTCTTGGGGTTCATACTCGGCAGAGAAAGGGGAGAAGCATAAGAAGAAAGATAGAAAGAATAAAAAGAAGAGAGTCAGAACAAGTGGTTTTAGACCAAGGTCAGACAGTGGTAACCGGTTCTAGTTCCTTTAGAAATTATCATCCTCGAATCCTTTCGTAGCTAGTATTCCAGTGCAAAAGTTTAGAAATGTTAGTCGAGATAGCACGTCAGACTCCAAGTCTCAGGGTAGTATGAAAAGAGGTCGTACCCACCCACTTTGCTAGAAATGTGGCAGAAATCATTAGGGTGTGTAGGGATGGAAGTGGCGTATGTTTCAAGTGTGGAAAGTTAGGCCATAAAATAAGAGATTGTCCCCAGTCAGGTTTATAGGATCAGTACAACCGTCCTTCAGCCCAGTTCGATTGCTCGAATTAGCAGAGTGCCACTTCCAGTGCCACCGGTGGGCAATACCCAAACAGACTTTATGCACTTCAGTCCAGACAAAATTGGGAAAGTTCTCCTGATACGGTCACTTGTATGTTACAAATCTTTTATTTACATATTCATGCCCTATTAGATCCAGGATCTTCTCTGTCTTGTGTAACTCTTTACATAGCAGACAACTTTAAAGTCAGACTAAAAATATTAATAGAACCTTTCTTAGTGCTTACCTCAATGGGAAAATCTATTCCAGCCAAAAAAGTATACAGGAATTGCTCAGTTACAGAATTTTTTAGAAAATCCCTTCAATTAATTTCAGTAATAGAGTTGTTCCATTTTAGTTTCTTGATGCACCAGTCCATTAATGAAGGGGTAGTACCTTAGGTTTAGTTTATTTAAGTTTGAATCTCTAGATTAAACTAGTAGAAAGAGAAGTTGAGAATTCTAAGTTAGTGTTGAGGTTGTTATATGATGATTTTTTGGGCAATAGAAAGCTAAGAATCATGTATCAGAAGGAAGTACTAGAAGTGGACCTTACATTATCAAGAGTAGTCCTTCAGAATGAATTTAGTGTCTATGAGCATTGTCATATCTCAGACTCTAGAGTAAAGTGGTCTCAGCTCGATTTAGAGTTTATTAAGGGGTTCACAGACTTAGAATAACATCTTTAAGATAAGAAGGAGATGGCAGAACAAGTAACCAAGTCATACTTTTAGATTTTAGTAGAAATATCAATATGTGTAGAGAAGCAGTGGGAGAGGTTGATGTCCAACTCATCTTACCTCAGTGAAAAGTTTTGCACTTTATCTATCACGATATCTACTCATGCCTTACATATTAGCTCTATGATCATAGTTCCTATTCATGCACATTATTGAAAATCATGTACATTTACATTTTCTAGTATAAGGATTTCCAGTTTCCTTATTATTACAAATTATGATCCATGAATACAGGAACTCCAAACTAAGGTCATGTCGCTCATGACTCATGTATTCATGACTTACAGTGTGCTCAGTTTCCATGACTTATATGATACTCCTAATGATTAGATAAATTCAGATTTCATCATGTATATCCTCAGTTTAGATCTCTTGATAAAGTATAGGATGTTGATGTTCTATTCCTCAGGCCTCAGTTAAGTGTCAAGTTCAGTATAGTGTCCATTCATGCTTCAGTCCCCTATGTTTTATCCCTTCAGTGAACTCTCCTTATGAAATGATGTAGCGATAAGCAGTTACTTAGAAGAGAGAGAATAAATGCTTCATTTTAAGAAAAGATTGTTGTATGCTAGGTTTACATGAGGCTGTAGTTATGAAGATTGGCTTGAATATCATGTTAGTGTGCAGGTGAATAGGTAGAAAGAGGTTGTATTTAGTTATTCAAGGAAAAATCAGAATTCTTCTTGAGATAGGAAGTTGAGAAAATGCAGAATGTGAGTGTATATTTAGATCCTCAATTTGTGCCAGTCCCCATCATTTAGCTATCAGAACTCATTCACAACCTCAGTCAACATTCAGTTCCAAACTCAGTCCCATTTCAGGTTTGCTTGACCAAAGCGTACAGTTACCAGCTATTCAGTTGTTAGTATCTCACTATTTCAGAATCATGTTATGTGCTTAGTCTTCGCATTCCTAGATAATACCACTCCAACGAATTCGTGCTCAATTACCTCATGCTCCTCAGTCAGTCCTTACCTCATAGGCATAGTACTTTATAGTTTAAGTCTAGTTATTCTGGTTAAATAAAGTTCAATCTTACATGACCAGTATTCAGTTATTAGTCATCCAGTTAATCAAATTGGTTAGTTTGTTTACGCATTCGTGCTCAGTGCCCACGTGAATATTTTCAGTAGTCCTAGGTGAAGAATTGTATTAAGGTAAAGGGTATAGTTGAGAGAGTATTTAAGAAATATATTTCAGCTTGAACATTTATAGTAGCAGTACATAAGGCTTAGTCACTCTTAGGTGAGGTTTCGCAGGCCTCGCCTCATATTATAGAATTTTATCCACGTTGTGAGTTCTTATGTCTCGTTCATGCCATGCCAAGATTTCCTTGCTCCCTAAAGTCAGTAGAACTTTAAAGAAAGAGTGTCAGGATATGCTCCAGCTAAGTATAAGTTTAAGTATGATTTGGTCCGTAAAGCTAGTAATTCAGTTTAGCAGTCAGGATGACAAATTTGGATGGTTTCCCATCTTTTCATCTAGTCGTCCTATCCCAAAATAAAAAAATCCTAGTAGTTATGAATTCAGCCCAGTTCATGTGTCATGTCTCAGTTTCAGATCTCAAATATTCAGTCATGATTTAGGTCATAGGTGCCCTGTCCACCATCTTAGTCTTTCCTCAGTATCCCATCCAAGTCAGCATTCCTCAAGAGACATAATGTCCTAAGGGGAAGATGCACTATAACCCCTGAACTTTCAGGTCCTAAACCTTTCAGCTTATCTTCATGTAACGAATCCAGTTTGGAGTAATGGATACTCATAAGTTGACCCTCTCATTCCAATCTTAGCTGAATGCCATTCTCAAGTTATGACATGTATTAGAGAGCCTAGTCCCATTCATAATAGTCAGTCCATGTATCATGTTTCAAACTTAGTCATGTTCTCATGTTCCCATTCATGCATGTATAATGTAAAAGTCAGTTTTTCAGTACCTCAATCATGTAGTCATGCATCAGATATGCATGTTCAATATGTAAACTCAGTCTATCAGTGTCTCAGCTTAACCAGTTTCATTCGAGGATGAATGATCCTAAGGGAGAGATATTATAACACCTCGTATTTCCCTAGAATAGTCTAAGGCCCTGTGAATGAGTATTCATATATAAAATTTTTGAAACACTCATTATTGTTTAGTGTAGAGCCTACCATTTGTGTAGGAAATTCAATTACCTTTCCAATGATATAAAATTTGCCTAAATCCGATAATCGGGTCAGAAGTTATGGAAATTTTAAGTTTCAATCATTAAACACCGTCATACAGGACAGTAACGCATTGTGGAGAATATCAAAATGGTAATTATCAGTTTCCAGTGAAGTACCACGATATCGGTGCATCGCGCCATAGCTTATTTTCATATTTGTCAGTTTCCAATACACTAACGCGATCCCACCACATTGCGGTGAACTTTCAATTTGCATCCAAGGGGTAATGCGATTCCACCATGTTGAGTTGATGGTCTAATTTCCAGTTGTCCACTTTTCAGTGACACGGTGCGATAGCGCCGCATCGCGCCAAGGGCCCAGATTGGATTTTTAGTTAATTTCTAGTTTTAAATTCTGAGTTTTTAAATCATTCCAGGGATATTTGAGTCTTTTTCCACAGCCTTAGCCAGCCTTTAACACAAAATTCAACCCTAATAAACCTAGTTATGCCTTTATTCATTCAGTTTTTCCCCAAATTAAATCATTTTCTCTCAAGAGGCAAAATCCCTAGTTCAAGAATCAAGGTCAATCCTCAAGAATTTCTCTAAGAACCATCAAGGACTTTTCTTCTCAGGTATTTTAGGTTTTCATCTATGGTTTCCTTTCACCCATAGAGTCCAAGAATCCCTTTTTAAATATACAAGATGTCAAATTTATGATTTTCATGTTTGAATTAGATTGAATTCATGTTCATGATAGTAGTTGGGGTTCAAACCATGATTTAAGTGCAAGTTTCATGAAATTGAATAGCATGTCTGATGAATATGTGATTATCTTGATAAACCCTTGAATTTACAAAGTGATTAATGTGTCTATGATATTAATTGGGTTTTAATCCATGATTATTAAATGATTCATAAAATTAGACTAGTATTTTATGAGGAATTATATGAATTGCATGCTAAACCCATGGAATTGTAAGTTGGGTATTATAGTTTCCATGTTTATATGTTATCTATGATTATGTGAATGAAGTTGTGCTTCCCAAGTGTTTGATAGAATGTCCATGTGAATAAAGTGATGAAATCATAACATGTTAGTATATGAACAAGCTTATGCCCTACAGGTGTTTGATAAAATATCTCTATAGATTATATATGAACATGTATACATTGTTATCCTTTGCAAAATCATGTGATGTTTTAATTTTCATGCTATTGAGTCCTGGGGGTATTTAATACCCAATAATTTAGCTGTTTATTTAGAGTCAATGTAAGTTACAGAATAGTGTTAGTAGCCATGGCATGATATTAGCACCCTTCCAGCTAGGGTTACTGGTTGAACCCCAATCAGTTCAGGGAGGGGCATGTTGGTTAGATGATTACCTCCCACAGTTTGAGTTCTAGCCTTCATTTTAGAATTTAGTCTAGTTTTACAGAATCAAGACTGTCATACATAGCCAATCAGTAATTCAGTTATCAGTAACTTCAGATTATCAGTTACTTAGTAACAAAACTCAGTACTTAGCTTTAGAAAAGCTCAGTTACGGTATACATATATGCTCAGTATTGCATACTTAGTATTTAGAACAGTTTTAATTATCTACGTACTCATATTTAGTTATTCTATATTATTCAGTCAGTTATTGTTCATGCATATGAGCCCTTGCAATCAACCTTACCTCATCTAGCATACAAGTCCATTCCACGTACTGGCGTATACTCTTTCTTTAAGCTATGATGTCTCATTTCATAGGTTCAGATGCTCAAGTTTTCCAACTGCGCTTAGACAGATCTAGTTAGTAGTCGCAGATTTAGTAGTGAGTCCTCATCTATCAAGGATATGCTTTTATTTTAGCATTTCAATAGTTTCAGTCTTATGGTTGTTGGAGTTATTTGGGGGCTTGTTCCATCAACTCCATATTTAGCAAGTTTAGTTAGAGGCTTTTAGAGTAGACTAGTTCAGACAGTATTTCAGATACAGGTGTTTTATCAGATGTTGTTATTTATTATTATTTCAGATTTTGAACCTTATGGCATTTCAGCCTATTTTTTGCATTAATTATAGTATTATTATTCAGTGCATATAGAAGATATCATTCATGGGTTATCTTGTTGTCCTTCGGGGTCGTAAGCACCATGTGACGACTAGGGGGTAGTCTCAGGTCGTTACAACACACAACTAGACATCCTTGTGAATTTGAGAGATTTGATTTCCTCTTGATTTTTGCTTTATATTGCATATACTAAGTGTTGGGATTTATTTTTTGTGAGGGCATATGGGCTGTAATTTATTTTTTTCTTGTTTAGGTTGTGTCATTTGTCCAACATGTTGGGTTGTCTGCTAATAATGTAATGTCATTTCTTAATCCTATTGTGTATAGTATTTAGTTTTTATACACACTACATTTGTTGATTTTGAATGTGATTAGAGGTTGTTGAACTATGTTTTAATAGATGCATGCTTACAATTTGGTTGTTATGAAACTTGACTAGAATAATATTCTCGATTTTCTCTAGGTTAAGCATCTTGTTTAGGTTATTGTTTTGTTTGCTTGAGGATATGGAAAAAATTAAATTTAGGGTGTTGATGTTCTATGAATTTACAAGACACTTAAAATGGTGATATTTGCAAGTAAAAGGGTATGTTTATGTGGATATGATTTATTTTTAGGTGTTTGCAGGTTAAATAGGTCACACGGAGTGGAGTTCTAGAATTTGGACTAAAATGGGCCCCAGATGATCATTGAAATGGTTGTGGGACCTAACCCTCTTGTACTAGGGCCTCGTAGGAGGAATAAAAAAAGTGACATTTATTAGGTGATCAGATGAAGAAATCCTATGACCGTATCATGATCATATGATAGTACCATTTAGTCATAGAAAGGAAGGACTGGAAACAAAGCTGTAGGAATTAAGCATGAAAACTATCAAACTAAAGGTCCCCATGATCATTCTTAGAAGTGACGATCGTACCTTGAGGTCGTGGGACTAATGGGAAGAAGTGAAGGTTGCAAAGTTTAAGTTGGAGATGATCAAACCACATTATTATATGGTTGTATGTTGATACAAGGAATCTATACTGAGATTAGTACCATCGAATACCTAAAGATAATATAGTCCTTAATAAAACCATGAGCACCAAAGGACAATTATTGTATTTAACCATTATTTTACCTCACTCATACGAAATAATTGACCCAGATTTCTTATTTGTATTAGGATAGGTTTTATTTTGTCTCTCAATACTTCTATGGGTTTTTTGTATGATTTAACACTATTTCATATTTTACAACATTATATTGTGAGATTCTAAGACATATTCATAGGATTTCATGAGCATCAATTTTAGGATTTTAGTTCAAGTTGAGATTTTGGAGTTTTATTATTATTATTGCAAGTTCATAATTATGTCTTCATCTATGAATTCTTCTTGTGTGCTTACAATTATGAGTACATAAACACCACAACTAGGGATATGAGAACCATACCGGACTAACGATGTAGTGTTTGAAATACAAAGTGATTCTCAAAGGGTAGCTAGGCGGGTGTTGTTCTTTAGTTTTAGTTACTTTATAATTAGTGCATGTGTTGGAACATGTCCTGTCTTTACTCTAGACTTTAGCAAGAGTAATGGATAGGAATGGTGAATTAACAACAAGACTTGGAGTTATCTTTATTTAATTAGCCTTGATCCGGTACATGGGTAAGACTATATTGAATCATAGATAGGAGTTAGTAATGCAAAACCCATGACACATACACTTTTGTGCTTGGGGATAGTCATCTACAAGGGGCATAATCTAGTCGGTTAGATGATACATAACCTATCAATTATGCATGTCAAACACCATCAATGATCACTAATGTATGGAGAACCTATGGAGTTATGAAGTAATTAGGGAACACTATCCTAGTTCTTTTTGCATGTTTATTACAAATGTAACAACCAACAATTGTTACTATTTCTTTTTTGTTTCACAAAATCTCTCTCTTCTACTAATTTGCCAATTACTCAAACAAATAAATGATAGAAGTTTGAGTTATTCCTTATAGGATTGACCCCAACCTTATTGAATTCTATATTTGATCAACGACTGTTTTATACTTTTCGGGAGGTGTAACTTGGGCGATATCAAGTTGATACAGTCTCTTGTACTCGTTAGCTATCCAATTACTACATCAAACTTAGTTACTACCAATCATATTTATACTAGATTTTTTTTGACTACCACATCTTTAAAAATAATCTTATCCTAGAATAATTCTGAATTTCCCAAAAATCACCCAAGGAGAGTTTTGGTTCAAATTCTACCTTTTATTTTAGCATAATGACAATTTGGGTCATTACATCCACAGTGACTTAACCCTTCTAAATTATCTAACCCAAGAATGAGAATTAAAAGGCAAATCCTTACTATATAATCTCTTTATATCCTCATTAATATCTTCTTTATGCCTTAATAGATCCCAAGCCCTTCTAACACTGAATTAACCCATGATTGTATAGTCCACTATTCCCAATCACTTTGATTTACTATTTTTACTTGACTCGATTTAATTCTGATATGTTCAAAACATACCCAATAATAAAATTCTGCATGATCTCAAAATTCCACCCATCTTCTATAATAAATTCATCTATAACTCTCATAACATGAAAAGTATGAACCTCAAATTTGTACATGAAAAGAGGAACTGGGTTGGTCCAATTTTCATACCAAATGTTAGAGGTTTAGGTTCCCACCAAATTTGGGAGCGTTCTTTCCATTGAACAAGTTATGGTATTTGTTTTTTACAATATTTATTTGAAAAGTAAGTGGACCACACATTACTCTGATTTCTAAAACTCCACCATAATTTAGCATATACAACCTGAGAAATACCAAACATAGATCTGAATCCAAGCCCTCCTTTCTATTTTGGAAGACATTCCTTATTCCATGCAGACTAACATTTGATCCTTCTTGATTTGTTAATGCTCCAGAAAAATTAAGCAAAGAGTATATGAATATCTTTAATAACACAAATAGGAGTTACAATAGAAAATAACATATAAATAGTGGTACTTTGAAGAACACTTGTAATAAGAACATTTTTACCACCATATGATAGAATTTTATCTTTTCAAGCTTAAAGTTTCCTGTTAACTCTATCAATGAGTTGAGCATAGTTGTAATGACCCGAGACTACCCCCTAGTTGTCACACGGTGCTTGGAATCACAAGTGATCCCAAGCCAACCTATGAACTGGCATACTATTAAATAACTGAATTATAACATAATAAATAGATATTCTATTGTGCGGAAATATAATCATACTGAAAATCTAAAATAAACACAATACTGATAAAGTTTTACAAATGGAAAAATTTGAAGAAAGAAACTGAGATTTATATGACTGACTCTGACTGACATCGATGAAGCCTCTATTATACTAACTAAAGATAGATGAGACATGCCTCCAACTACAACTAATCAATACACATAAAAGTAAATAAACTGTAAATGAACTAAAATTGTCTGGAGTTCTCGAAGTAGGAGAACTCATCACCTGTTAGCTGGAATCTGCAACTGTCTGATCATGATGTACCGGCTACAATTGGTACCTACATTATGAAAAAATGTAGCCATATAGACGTATATGTGGATCAGTACTTCTGGAATGTACTGAGTATGCAGGGGTGAATGCAATAAATAAAACTGATTTCATACGTAATCGTAAAACATGCACGCTTAGTGTAAGTAGACTCACCAATAGGCTGGAATAAAATAAAGATTGAAATATCTTGAAGCATAAGTGACAAACATTCTCTAATAAGGTGGTGAATCTCTACACTTAGTTTTTGTAAACTTTACTCTAATGATATAAGTATAACTAAAGCTGGGATATGATAAAATATGGATACTGTATGAATACTAGGTCTGAAACTATGTGATGGAGATTTAGATAAATTGAGGATCTAAATATAAAATCACACTCAGCATGAATGCATAAACATACTAGCTTTTCTGATTAACTGAATGACTGATAGCTGAATACTAGGCATGTAATACTGAATTGTACTTAGTCTGAATAACTAGACTAAAAATGTAGAGTATTATACATATAAGGTAATCACTACTTGAGTAACATGAGATAACTGAGCATGAATTCATGAAAAAAAATTGTATTATTTGAGAATGCAAGACCAAGCGTATAACATAATTCTGAAGTAGTATGTAAACTGAGGTACTGAAAAACTGATAACTGTACGCTATGGTCAAGCAAACCTAAAATTGAATTGAGTTACTAATCTGATTACTCGACTGAGACTGTGACTGATACTGTAACTAAGATGATATCTAAGACTGTAACTAAGATGCTAACTGAGACTGTAACTAAGACTGTAACTGAGACTATAACTAAGGTTGTAACTGAGATTCATACTAGAACTAAATACTACGATTACTAATAACTGGGTTACTGATAATTAGGTGACTATTTTTGACAATCCTGATTATTTACAATCGAATTGAGTTCTATACTGAGCTGGGTGACTGTGTCTGACACTCTTGATTTAGTAGAACTAAACTAAGATCTATACTGAGTCTGAAACTAAAACTAACTTTTTGGGAGGTAATCATCTAACCGAATTGTCCCTCTCTAAATTGATTGCTATGCCATGGGTAAAGACAAGTTAAAGAGTCACCCTCAATCTGGTAGGTGCTCAGAATGAGAATGGTGGTACCCTCAATATGGCAGGTAAAAGACCTCATCAACCCTCAATATGGTAGGTTGATGTCTCAACCTATGCTGGCTACATAGTTCTAGAACTCAAGGACTACTTCTAAGGATCACACCCACCCACCACTGGCAGGTGAGTCCCCATCCTTGGGTTCACTCGGTGGTGAATCCTACTCCTAACTGAATAGACACTGAATGGATTTCTAAACTGTACTAGACTGGACTAAACTATTACTGATTGTGCTAATTGACTAAGCTAGATTGAGTTTACAAAGTTATGATGTCTAACTGAATATACTGAGTTCTGTACTAGCTTAATACTACTAATCGTGACATTATTGAGACTATTCTATAACTATGTAGTTCTAGGTAAACAGCTAGATTTTTGGGTATTGAATACCCCCAGGACTCGATAGCATGGAAAGTAAAGCATAGCATGATCTTGAAAAGAATAGCCATACTCAATTGTTCACAATTCATTCACTGAGACATTTTTATCAAACACTTGGAGGTTATGGACTTGTACATGAATGAGAACACATGGTAACGTGTCATGATTACCCTATTCAATTCACATGGGCATTCTATCAAGCAAGTAGAGATTAATACTTTATTATGGGAAATTCACCAAACACATGGGGATCATGAACTTGGACATGGGAATATCTTAAACAAGGGAGCATAACATGATTACATAACTAAGATCATTAATTGGAGAATTCACATGTAATTCGCTTGAAATAGGACATGGATGTTCCATCAAAACACGTAACGTTCATAGATTGAACGTAAGAATGTCTTAAATATGAGGGAACAATAGAGTTACATAGCAAAGTTCATAGCTTGGGGATTCATCTTGAAATTGACTTAATCATGATATAGGAATTCCATCAAACATGTGGATGGCATGAATTTAAAATATGAAAATATTGCTAAACATCATGAATTTAGGATCTATCATGGAATTTACTTGAAAAAAGCATGGGAAATTCAAATTCATAGCATGTGGAATTTAAAATCTTTCATGGAATCATACATGGGCTGAATTGAATTAAAAACATCATGGAAACATGAAATCCAATCTTTCTTGAACATACAAAATACCATAGTAATGAAAAATTCATTCTTTAATTAAAAGAGAAGAGTTTTTGGGCTCCATGAGTGAAAGTGGATCCATGGATGAACTCCCACATACCTTAAAGCTTTAATATTGAAGGAGAAATACAATCTTGAAAGCCTTCTTGAATTAGGAAACTTGAGTTCTTGTTTTTCTTGAAGAAAAATTGATAAAGTTCTTGGTGTTCTTGAGGAGGCTAGGGTTTTTCTTTGAGAGAAAGGATGAATAATTGAGTGTATATTGCTTTTGGGGGCTGCAATTAAGTGTTATGGGAGAATTTGGGTGAGGGGAAGTGACTAAAGTGCCCATAGACCCTTTACAAACTGAATTAGTGTGTTAAGTAGTTCCATAACACATAGGCCAAAGCGTTGGCTCGCTATCGTGTTGGCTTACTTCCTCACACGGAAAATGACATAACTTTTTGCTTGAGTATCGAATTTTGGCAAAATTGGTACCGTTGGAAATCTAATTCAATTATATAAAATTTGGTGGGTCATGAGATGTAAAATTCTATATATGTAAAAAGTTATACATATTTAAAGTAGACCCTTGTAGAATCAAATACCAAACTTTGGATGAATCAAAGGCTCTAAGCTCAACTTTGTTCTAATTGATTCTTATGAACATTTTTTACCTCAAAAGCAAATCAAACATTAGAATAAAGATCATGAAACTTATATTCACATGGGAATAATTTATATTATAGCTTATACATGTAGGAACGGTGGTTCAAAGACTAGCTCAAAAATGCAGGGTATTACATTCTGTCCCCTTGGGAACATTCGTCCTCGAATGAGACTGGTAGGACTAAGAGTACTGTATGAAGGCAACTGAGATCATATTCTGAACATGACTGACTTGGAACATTATTACATAACTAATTCTTAAACATGATACATAAACTGAATATTATGTATTGAACTGATTTCTTGAATACATGCAATGACATGAGAATGGTTGTAAGGCTAGGATAGAAACAAGAGAGTCAACTGATGAGTAACTATTACTTCAAGCTGGAACCAATTTCGTGAATAAAAATGAAAGGTTTGAGACATGAATACTCGGGGTATTACAATACATCTCCCCCTTGGGATACTTCGTCCCCCGAATGTTACTAACTTGGCTGAAATACTAAGGAAAGACTGAGATGATGCACAAGAAACTTATGGACTAAATCATGACTAAATATCTGGGATCTAAAACTGATACATATGCATAAACTGATCTGAATTCAGAATTTGCATGAACGTGAATTACCTCATGAATAAGAAAGTTGGAAAACCATAGGAACTTGTATATCTAACTGCTAGACTAGATTGTTGGCTATACGGACTGAATTATTCTACAAGCTTATACTCAACTATATATTCCACGTGTACACCAACATGACATTTAAGCCTATCTTTATAACCACACATAAACTTGTAGGCAAACCACCACAAAGAATTTGACCTAATTATTACATAAGGAGAGGTCACTGAAACTTAGAACATGATGACCTAAAGCATGAAAGGATAACTTTGAAACTCAACTGAGACCTGAGAAATAAAGTATTAATGACATGAATTCATCAGAGAGGTATGAACTGAGGACATACATGAAATAATTTGATTTCACTAATTATTTAGAGTGTAGCAAGAGCACTAGAATTGAACATACTATAAAACATGAGTACCTGAGTCATGAGTTGCATGACCTGAGTTTGGAGTTCATGATTTCATGGAACACGATTTATACTACTGAGTGAACTGGAACTTTTCATACCAGAAACTGAAAGCATATATGTTTTTTTCTATAAAGTGCATGAATATGAGCTGTGATGAGGGAGCTGACATATTAGGCATGAGTAGAAATCGTTATGACTGAAAAACTCTACACTGAGATAAGAATAGGTTAAGAATCATCCTCCCTTACTGCTTTTCTACATATATTGGTACTACTACTAGAATCTGAGAGCCTGACTTGGTTACTTGTTCTATCATCAAATACTCACACTCTTTTTGACACATACTTGCCTCACTAAACACATCATCTACTTCTATTTCTTCATAGACTACTAATATCAAATCTCCCAACTCACATCCATACCATTATACTTATTTTCAAATCAATAAACTTAAATTCTTGCATGCACTGTTCAAGCCTACTGATTTAAATTTGGTACAACTATCCCATAAATACATAATCTACTCAATATGGATAATGCTATCCCAACTTTACTACTGCTAAACTTTTGGGTTTATGATTCCTATTCTAGATCATATGCTATCATAGAATTCTGAGAAGGAATTTGAAAGCACATCTAACTTTGGATTAATGCATGATTTTCATGAACATGAATGAAATATTTTAAACTTTAGGACATAAGTGCACTAATGGGATACTTTTTGAGCCAGCATTCAATCCCATAACTGTCTGTAGGGATTGGCTGAGGAAACTCTACCTGTAGGGATTTAAGCTTTACTGTATCTATTGCCTCAAAACTAAGGCAGAGTTAGTATGAATAGAGCAAGATAAGGATCTTCATAAATTTCTTAGATAATACTTCTACTGCATTATCTGAGACTTTAAAGAAGGGAAATATTTCCTAAATGTCTTACAACCTCTTGAAGAAAATTGTATAGACATCTTTGTACCGTTTCGCAAGACTCTACTAGACACAGCTTCATAGACACCCTAGGAAACTTGAACTCTATGCTCTGATACCAAGTTTGTAACGACCCGAGACTACCCCCTAGTCATCACACGGTTCTTGGAACCACAAATGATCTCAAGCCAACCAATGAACTGGTATATTATTAAGAAAATGAATTAAACATAGCAAATAGCTATTCTGCTGTGCAGAAATATAATTATACTGAAAATATGAAATAAATAAAATATTGATAAATCTTTACAAACTAATAAAATTGAAGAAAGAAACTGAGATTTATATGACTGACTCCGACTGACATTTATGAAGCCTCTACTATACTAACTAAAGATAGCTGGGACATGCCTCCAACTACCACTAATCAATACACATGAAAGTAAATGAACTGTACATAAACTAAAACTTTCTAGAGTTCCCAATGTAGGAGAACTCATCACCTACAAGCTAGAATCTGTAACTATCTAATTATGATGTGTGTGCTACAACTGGTACCTATATTACAAAACAATGTATCCATATAGATATATTTATGGATCAGTACTTCTGGAATGTATTGAGTATGTAGGGGTGAATGCAATAAGTAAAACTGATTTCATACGTAATCATATAACATGCATGCTAAGTGTAAGTAAACTCAACAATAGGCTAGAATAAACTGAAAACTAAAATATCTCAAAGCATGAGTGACAAACATTCTCTAATAAGGCGGTGAATCTCTATACTTAGTTTCTGTAAACTTTACTTTAATGATATAAGTATAACTGAAGATGGGATATGATAAAATATGGATACTATATCAATACTGGGTCTGAAACTATGTGACAGAGACTGACATAAATTGAGGATCTGAATATAAAATCACACTGAGCATGAATGCATAAACATAATAACTTATCTGATTAACTAAATGACTGATAACTGAATACTAGGTATGTAAGACTGAATTTTACTTAGTCTGAATAACTGGACTAAAACTATAGAGTATTATACATATAAGGTAAGGACTGACTAAGTAACATAATATAATTAAGCATGAATTCATAAAAAACTGTATTATTTGCGAATACAAGACCAAGCATATAACATGATTCTGAAGTAGTCTGTAAACTGGGGTACTAAAATATTGATAACTAAATAACTGATAACTGTATGCTATGATCAAGAAAACCTAAAATTGAACTGAGTTACTGATCTAATTACACATAGACTATAACTAAGATGGTAGCTGAGACTGTAACTAAGACGGTAACTAAGATAGTAACTAAGACTATAATTGAGACTGTAACTGAGATTATAACTAAGGTTATAACTGAGACTCATACTGGAACTAAAAATTGCAATTACTAATAACTGTGTTATTGATATCTGGGTGACTATTTTTTAGAGTACTTATTCTGTAGAACTGAACTGAGTTCTATACTAAGTTGGGTGATTGTGTCTGACAGTCCTGATTTTGTAGAACTAAACTGAGTTTTATACTGAGTCTAAAACTAAAACTAAAACTGTGGGAGGTAATTATCTAACCGACATGCCCTTTTTTAAATAGATTAGGTTCTAATTTGTAACCCCAGTTAGAAGGGTTTAGTACCGTGCCACGGCTAAAGACAAGCTGAAGAGTCACCCTCAATCTAGCAGGTGCTCTGAATGAGAATGATGGTACCCTCAATATGGCAGGTAAAATACCTCATCAACCCTCAATCTGGTAGGTTGATGTCTCAACCTATGTTGGCTATGTAGTTCTGGAACACAAGGACTTTTTCTAAGGATCACACCCATTATTGGAAGGTGAGTCCCCATCGTTAGGTTCACTCGGTGCTGGATTCTACTCCTAACTATATAGACACTGAACAGATTTCTAAACTATACTAGGATGGACAGAACTATTACTGATTGTGTTAACTGACTAAACAGGACTGAGTTCATTGAGTTCTAATGTCTAACTAAATATACTGAGTTTTGTACTAACTTAAAACTACTGATCGTGATATTACTGAGACTATTCTGTAACTACTATAGCTCTAGGTAAATAGCTAGATTTTTTGGGTATTGAATACCCCCAGGACTCGATAGCATGGAAAGTAAAGCATAGCATGATCTTGAAAAGTATAGCCATACTCAATTGTTCACAATTCATTCACTGAGACATTTCTATCAAATACTTGAAGGTTATGGACTGGTACATGAATGAGAACACATGGTAATGTGTCATGATTACCCTATTCAATTCACATGGGCATTCTATCAAGAACATGGAGATTAATACTTTAATATGGGCAATTCACCAAACACATGGGGATCATGAACTTGGATATGAGAATATCTTAAACATAGGAGCATAGCATGATTACATAACTAAGATCATTAATTGGAGAATTCACATGTAATTCACTTGAAATAGGACATGAGTGTTCCATTAAGACATGTAACGGTCATAGCTTGTACGTAAGAATGTCTTAAACATTAGGAAAGAATAAATTTACATGGCAAAGTTCATAGCTTGGGGATTCATCTTGAAATTAACTTAATCATGATATGGGAATTCCATCAAACATGTGGATGGCATGAATTTGAAACATGGAAATATTGCTAAACATCATGAATTTAGGGTCTATCATGGAATTTACTTGAATAAAGCATGGAAAATTCAAATTCATAGCATGTGGAATTTAAAATCTTCATGGAATCATACATAGGCTGAATTGAATTAAAAACATCATGAAAACATGAAATCAAATCTTTCTTGAACATATAAAATACCATAGTAATGGAAAATTCATTCTTTAATTAAATGAAAAGAGTTTTTGGACTCCATGAGTGAAAGAGGACCCATGGATGAACTCCCACATACCTTAAAGCTTTAATCTTGAAGGAGAAACATAATCTTGAAAGCGTTATTGAATTAGGAAACTTGAGTTCTTGCTTTTTTTGAAAAAAATTAATGAAGTTCTTGGTGTTCTTGAGGAAGATAGGGTTTTTCTTTGAAAGAAAGGATGAATAATCGAGTGTATATTGTTTTTGGGGGCTGAAATTAAGTGTTATGGGCGGATTTGGATGAGGGGAAATGACTAAAGTGCCACTAGGCCCATTATAAACTGAATTATCATGTGAAATAGTTTTGTAACACGCAGGCCGATGCCTCGCGCCGCATCGCTGTCGCGCCAGTTTACTGCCTCACATGGAAAATACCATAACTTTTCGCTCGAGTATCGAAATTTGGTGAAATTGGTATAGTTGAAAAACTAATTCAATTATATACAATTTTGTGGGTCTGGAGCTGTAAAATTCTACGTATATAAAAAATTATACACATTTTAAGTAGACCCTTGTAGAATCAATTACCAAACTTTGAATGAATCAAAGGCTCTAATCTCACCTTTGTTCTAATTGATTCTTACGAACATTTTTTACCTCAAAAGCAAATCAAACATGATAATAAAGATCATGAAACTTATATTCACATAGTAATCATTTATATTATAGCTTATGCATGTACGGCGGTTCAAAGACTAAACCAAAAATGTAGGGTATTACAATAGTGCTCTTTTCTTTTCTTAGGATAAGTAATCAAACATCCTAAGTACCTCATTGGAAAATAACCCTTGTTCATATCTAAAGATTTTCCTACCAGTTTAGAAGAATTCACAGCTGCATTTTGGTGCATATAATAAAAGCTCTTTTGTTTATTTACTCTTTACCTAAGTTGCTTCTTATACTCGTACAAAGTACCCATAATCTTCTCTAAATACTAAAAATTAGAAAAATCAAAGATAATTGTATCATCAACATTAGCTATATGATTCAAATTAGGATTTCGTTTAGGCATCCCATACCCTACAAACTAATCATCATCAAATAAAGAATTAATAGCTCTTGTGATAATCTCCAAAGAGAAAATAAAGAGAGCTGGAGAAAGGGTATCTCCTATTTCACTCCCCTAGATGAGTGGGAAAAACATGGGATTAACCATAAGAAGAATAGAGTAATAATTATTAGAAGTCAACTTCCAAATTATGTCAATAAAAGTATTAGAGAAATCTATTTTTCTTAATTTTTTTCATCAAGAAAAATAGAAGACTCTGTCATATTCTTTATCCATGTAAAGTTTAATTAATATATTAGAAAGATTACCTCTCTTTCTAATGTCAGTAACTAATTCTCGAGAAAGACATTCTCTACAATGCTCCTATCTTTGATAAATCCTAACTAAGTAGACATAAGCTTTGGCAACAAAATTGATAAAATTTTATTGACAAAGTTACTCAAATTAATAGGTTTCAAATCAATGAAAGTTTGAACATTGGCTTTCTTAGGAATGAAGACCAAATTAGTATGAGTAACAAATTTAGGAAGGGATTTACCATCAAAGACATAATGCACCATACTAATAATATCTGGACCTACTATGTATCCATATTCTTGAAAGAATCTACCAGATAAACTAGAAAGACCAAAAGAGTTATCCCCCATTAAGTTTAAAAACAACATTCTCACCTCTACATCACTAGGAATGACCCCAGTATTGCATTGTATTCCTCCTTGATCAATTCAAGGATATGGGAAAGCCATGAAAAATTCATTGCATCTATTTCTAATATAAATTGATTATATAAAAACCCAATTGTTATTTCTGTTATTTATGTTTCTTCCTCCAACAGGTAGCCCTGAATATTCTGATTTCTGCTCACCTTTAATTTTTGTCTTCTACCGTAGACCACCCAGTGAAAGAATCTAGGATTCCTAACTCCATTATAAAACCACTCATACCCTAGTTCTTGTTGTCAATAGCATTTCTCCAAAGCTAAATATTTATTATATTCATCCTTGGCTCTCTACATAATTGGACTATTCTTACTAGAAGGGTTCCTTTCAAACATTTATTCTTTAATCTTTGTTTTCTTATCTAATGATCAACTGCTAGAAATTATCTCCATATGTCTCTCTAATCAAAAAAGTCAAAACTTTCTTAATCTTTCTCTTAAAACAAAAAATGGATTACAGGGGATTTATAAATCCCAATTCATCCTTACTACATCCTTAAAAGACACATTGGAAGTCCAAAACTTAATAAATTTAAAAGGGTTTTTTGAAAAATAAAGTAATGTCTTCACAAGACAAGAATAGATGAGAATTATCAAAATTATATCTAGGAAGATATTCCCCTATAGAATGAGAAAAAAATTATGAAACTCAGAATTAAACCAAATTTATCCAGCCTCTCAAAATTACAATCATCACCATCCTTATTTTATATCAAATAAAAGGGCTCCCCTTAAACTACATTTTTGAAAAATCACATGACTTAATGTATGTCTTGAAGTCATCAATATCACTATCATTCATATGAAGACTCCAAATCTTCTCCTTTCCTTCATGAACAACATTTAAATCTCCTCATATAACTCATGGATTAATCATCCCATTAGACATAGAGAAAAAATCTTCCCACTTCTATCAAAGTTTGCATATATCAAGGTAGCATAGAAAATAGTATATGAGTTCTGATTCTGCAATTTATGGTTAGCTATTGACTTGAGTTGTTTATCATTTTAACATCATGCCCATGGTTTATAAAAACCAAGATATGTCCATTGTTATTATAAAGGGGAGATTGTATTTGTAACCTTGTTAAATACTTGTTGACGTGTTGAAAGGGTTTCAATAAAGCTACAAAGGTTTATGAAACTTATGTAATATTTGCACTTTTTGTAATGCTTTCTATGACTTTACTGACCTTGTATTACTAATTAAATCCTTAAATATGTATTATCTTGTTATGATAGTACCTTCCTCTTAGACTTCACTCTCACATATTGAGATGTTTATCCATTCCCCTATTTTTTTCCTTTTTAGAAGATTTCAATGCTTTAACTACCTTTGAAGGAAGATCTATATCTCTAAATATCTTATCTTCACTCAATTTATTAGAAAGACGTATTTCACCATCCTCTTCTATATGTGAGTCTTTTGTTATAGACATATTATAAGTAAGAACATCATGTACAATCTTATTAGGATATTCAATATAACTTAAAATAGCTAAGGAATTCATCTATTTGCACTACAGTAGGCACTTCTACCATAACCATATGATTCTATACTTTATATGCATCAATAACCTCTATTGAAAGCCTTCAAGTCTTTTTGGCTAGACGTAATATCCTTTATAATATTTTGTACTTTTGCAAATTTTTGTGAACTAACATTAGAATTCTTTTGTTTTATTGAGGAATTAGTTTTAATCATGTCTGATAAAAAACTTCTCTCTTTTCCCCCCAATTTCTTCTTGATAAGCTGTTACTAAGTCAATATTCTTTAATGAGTTTTTTATATGCTCTTTTATTTCTATAGTTTTGCAAAGAGACTCTTAGAGTCATAGTGGAAGTAGACCTTCTCTTTGGAATATGAAGAAGGATTTTGAAATCCATTCACTTGTAGATAAATCATCAAGCATATCTTTCCTTACTGCTGAGTTGGTGTTCTCTGAAATCACATTACTTTTATCAAAAGTTGCTATATTTATGTATTTGTTTGTATTTCTTACTGCTACTGTGTTTTGGATTGAATTATATTGTTGTTGGGCTTAATAACTTATAATTTTCTCCCCTGCTATTTTGTTGATTATGTTTTGTTAGCCCTATCTTATTTCTAGAGTGATTATCCATGATCTTCTCATTAGAATCTTGCTCATTTGTACATTTAGTCTCATTAACTTCCTTTTGAAGGATATTAATGAAATTTCTAGTGCTAACGCCATTCGTAGGAGTTTGGATGCCTCAATAGCTTCATCACTCAAAATTTTATCGGATTCCTTTTCCATTCTACTAAACCTTCTGTTTGTGGGTTTCCATATTCCAATGTTCATTCTCCCCTAATGTTAAATCTTTGATTATCCATGATAGAGTTGTATTCCTTGTCTTCCATATGACCTTTATGATTCTTAGGTTTCTCCCTTAATTCAGGATGTATCAACCTATATCCTACCTTACTATCTCTTTCAAGTTTGCAGGTGTTACAGTGATAAAACACCCTGGATTTTTGACCCTTAGAAAATTTCCTAGATTTTTGGTCTCTGGATAATATACAACTACGAGAAATGACTCGTACACTGGGATATGAGTGGTATAGGTTAGTTGTATGCTAACCAGTGTTGATTGGTAGGTTGGATTGGGTTTCTAGAATATATACGACTTGGCTGGTATGAGTTGTATCGGTGGACACAGGTCATTTGGTTTGGTTTTTTTCTTTACTTAATCTTAGAATTGGTAGACTAAGTTAGATCTGAGTACAAGTGGTTCACCATGAGCCATAAGCTAGGGTATGAGTCATACCATGGACTCGTATGGTGGGATTCTGTTAGGGGTATGGATTATGTGTACCAGTCGTATGCATGGATATGACATGATTTAGGGTGAGTCATACCTTGGATAGTATTGGGTCCAAGAGAGATAGCCTTGGGTATGAGTAGTGGGTACCACTCATATTAAAGGGTACGACTGTAGGATAGTCATATCCCTCTAATGGGATTTTGGTACAGTTTAAGTGAGGTAAATATGGACATTTCCCCACATAACCTAATGAGTCCCCATGACTTTTAACTCACTTGGGAGGTTATTTAACCTATTATTCTATTCTTCAACACTTAAGATAAACACTCTCTAAACCTCTCTAAAGTTCTTGGGCAAAGAAAGATAGGGTTTCATCTTAAGAATTAATTTAGGGTTTGTGTTGGTCATTTCTCTTCATCATCTTCTTGGTTTAAGGCATGTTCCCTTTCCTCATTGTTAGTTCCAACTAAAAGCATGGTTTTATACAATGATTTCATGGCTTGATTATTATATGGTTTTGTGTTTCCAAATATCATTTGGGGGTTTTGGTTATAAATGCTTGGTTATGGTCTTCCCATATTTTAATTGTGTTTTTATATGCTTTAATGGTGGTTTTGGATAATTGGCTGCATAGGAACGAGTATTTGGTAACTGGCTTTGGTTTTGGAAATACTATGCCCCTAATGTGTTTGATAAATTGCCTATGAGAATGTTTTCACTACATTGTTGGAGTTTTAATGTAACTTATGCATGGTTTAAACTTGCTAATGGAATTCTAAATGGCTAAATGGTTCGGAATGATCAAAATGGAATAGTTTTAGGTTTTACAATCATTCTTATGGGGTGCAATAGAATCCCCCAAGTAATTATAGCAATGGAACACTTGTGGGGTACATGGGACTCCCCCAAGTTAATTGGATAATGTGATCTATGGTTATACGAGAATCCCTTGATCTCAAAAATTTTGTATAGGGACAATACTTACAAGTTATAGTCGGTATGACAATACCACTATGTATATCCTCGATTAATAATAATGGTTTGGTTGATTCAGAATGGTTTAAATTGGTAAATAAAGGCTGGGTGTGATACCTAACCGTGAAAGTGGGAGTCCAATGAATGAACACTGGAAACTCATGTTTACTGACATGATGGGTAGGTTATAGTGACCTTATATAAAACTATGAGGTACATGAGAATCCTTTAAGTACACTATACATATATATCATAGAGGGTGAAAGGTATTTGGGAATCCCTTACTCTTATGGTATCTTTGATTCATGCGGCTACATGTATCGAGGCCCGTTCAGGGGGATACACTGGACCCATATAGCTGTGGGTGGTTAAGGATTGTTAAACTACATATACACAGGTTAATGGTTTTAAATGCATGCTAAAATCAATTCGCTTTCTCATCACGGCTATATGACTTAAATGTCATTAGTTTATCCTTATCCTAAGTTCATGCTAGCATTCACCCACTAACTCATCTTTGGGTGGTTGTTTCACTCCTTCTACTTAGCGATCGAACTTTGGGATTAACTATTAGATTAAAGTGGTGAGCTTCTATCTTTATGAAAGGATCTATTTCATGGATGTTATTTTATACTTTGGTTTATTTATGGATATTGATTTTGGCTATGGTTAGGGCCATGTCCCAATCAAATTTTGGTATTTTTTTGTTAGAGTCTTTTGTGGAACTACTATGGGTTGGTATAGGCAGGTTCACTATAAGAGTCAACCTTGGTATTGCATTGATATAGGAGTTGATACCATAGGACTAAATTTATCACTATTCCATTCTCTTTTATTTTGGGATTATATATAATTATTATGGAACTCATATGGTTATGGTTTGGATTATGGTGTGGTTGGTTTTGGGTAGCAGATGGTTGGGTTCACTTGGGTAGTCAGGATATAGACCTATCCTACAGTCTTGGATTATGCAATAATGCTATCTTGTTATATGTTCGAAATTCATCCATCTCAGGGTATGCGTTGGTTGGTTGGTTGGTTGGGTAACGCGGGTGGTCTCCAATCTTGGTTGGACTTGGGATTTCCATTACAACAAGGTCCTGGTTTGGGTTGTGTCAAGTTGGTATCAGAGATTTAGGTTCATGGTTAATTGGGAGTCCACAAAGAGAGAGGCTACAAGGCATTTAGAAATGTTTCACTTTCTTGATATTCTATTTTCAAAGCTTGGAGTTTAAGTCCTGGAATTTCCTCTAATCCTTTTTTGTTTGCTTTTTAGATCATGCCTCGATGATCTAGAACACAAGAAAATCCTTTGGTCCCATCTGGGACGATGTTAATGGGGTACGCCCTACACTTTGAGTTCATACTTGATCTCAAGGTCTTATCCTTGATTATTTTGGAGTTCACCCGATTGCTACTAGTTCAAATTCAAGAGCGGGGTGAATTGAAACTTTCTTTTGTGAGTCAACTACTGACTCCTCACAGTTTACTTGCCTGTAGATCAACACACTTTACGAAAAAATAAACTTAAGAATTTAAGCACGTAAATAATAAAGCATAAAGTAAACAACACAAAGATTTATCCTGGTTCGACACACCAATCCAGTGCCTACATCCAGTCCCCTTGGGTTTCAAGTTTCCTTTAGATCGATGAAGGTTTGGTTTGAGTACAATTGCTCTTCAGATCTTGTGACATAGCTTTAGTTGTTGTTACAAAGATTACTCGATCCTACTCTTTATATAACAATTGTAAACTATCATTACATAGCTTTGTTAGACTAAGAATTAGACACTTCGAATTTTCTCCTTGAAGTTGCATAAAAGTGTCTGTCTTTGGTCTTCTCCTTTTATAGTCTTCGGCTGCTACCCTTCATAAGGAAACCCAAGGGATTTTTTTTTCAATTAAGGATATGAATTGATTCCTTGATTGAGCAATATAGTTGTGTATAATATCCATATATGATTTTTTAATCACATCCATATCAGATATGTTCATGATTTATATTTCCTTTATGATTTTGATGTCTTGACAATGTACGTATGATCATCTTTTCTTGATTAATTTGTTATGCCATGAATCTGGGGATTGCAACTATGATTGTGGGAGTGTTGATCCTTCTTCTATTTCCATGATTCTTGATTGATCTTCTATCATTGGCGAGATATTGTGTCATGATTTTCCATAATATTTGGTACTATGGTGCTCCTTCCATTTGTCTTATCATGATTGATTTTACTTGGATTCTACTTGGATATGGTGGATGTTTTTCCATTCTTGATGTCCTTCTATTCTAAAGTCGGCTTCCTTTATCTTTCCATTATTACTAGCTGCAGAGATACACTTGTGAGTTTGTCACTATTTAAACATAAACTTGGGAGGCCAACAATCTCCCTTTTTTTATAATGACAAAGAGTAAACATTAGTTAACTTCCCGATATGTTAGTTTTCTCCCCCTGACTTGTGTAGGTATTAACTGACATTTGAGCATCTTCTGCTCCTCCTGAATAGTAGGCTACTCGGATATTTCTGTCCTTCTCCCCCTTTTTCATAATAAAAAAGAAATAATAGACAGGCAATGTACAGATAGTGAAATGCACAGATAAGAGGTTTCTAAATATCATGAATACTAATGATACAATCCTATTTCATAGAGAGCAAAATATTTCTTTTAGTAGAGATTTTATAAATATATCTGCTAGTTGATTTTCAAAGTCAACAAAGTTTAGGCAAAAGTAACCATTTTTAACATGATCTCGAATGAAATAATGCTTGATATCAATATGCTTATCCCTAGAGTGATGCACAGTGTACTTAGATAGGCTGATGGCACTAGTGTTATCACACATGATAGGAACAGATTCAAAAGCTAAGTCAAAGTCAACAAGATGATGCATAATCCATAGAATTTGAGTATCACAGCTTCCGATAGCTATGTATTAAGCTTCTATGGTCGAGAGAGCGACAGAAGTCTATTTCTTGCTATGCTAGAGATAAGAGCATTGCCAAGAATTTGACATGTTTTGCTGATGCTCTTTCAGTCACTTTTGTCTCCTACAAAATCAGCATCTAAATATCAAATTAAATCAAAATAAGAAGAGAAGGTATACCATAGACCGAGGTCTTGAGTTCCTATTAGATATTGAATGGCTCATTTGACGATAGTGAGATGAGATTCCTTAGGATCGACTAGAATCTGGCGCATTTACACACACTGAACATAATATCTGACTGACTTGCAGTTAATTAGAATAGAGATCCGATCATCCCATGGTACATTTTTTCATCAACGTCCTTTCTAGCGAAATGTGAATCAATGTTTATGGATGAACTCGTGGGTGTCCCATAAGTCTTTCCCTTCTCTATGCCAAACTTTTCGATGAGTTCTTTCATGTATTTGGCTTGACTGATGAAGGTTCCCTTGGGATTTTGCTTCATTTGTAATCCCAAAAAGAATTTGAGCTCGCCCATATGACTCATTTTGAATTCTCCTTTAATCAAATTAGCAAAATTCACGCACATAGAGAGGTTAGAACTACCAAAAATGATACCGTCAACATAAACTTGCACAATAAGGAGATTTGAGTCAAACTTTTGAATGAACAAAGTCGTCTCAATTTTACCCCTTTGAAAATTGTTATTTAGTAAAAAAATGCTCAGTCTCTCATACCAAGCTTTTGAGGGTTGTTTGAGGTTGTAGAATGCTTTTGATAGATTGAAAACATGATTTGGAAATAAAGGATCTTCAAATCTAGGGGGTTGTTTTACGAAAACTTCCTCATGAATAAAGTCATTTAAGAAAGCACTTTTTACATATATTTGATATAATTTAAAATATTTGAATGTTGCAAAAGCAAGTAAAATTTGTATTGACTCTAACCTAGCCACAGGGGCAAAGGTTTCATCATAATCAATACTTTTCTATTAAGAGTAGCCTTGAGCTATGATCCTGGCCTTATTTTTTATAACTTTACCTTCTTCATTTACCTTATTTATGTAGACCAATCTGGTTTCGATTACTGAGAAGTTTCTTGGTCTTTCAACTAGTGTCCAAACTTGATTTTGTTCAAATTGTTCTAGTTTTTCCTTCATAGCTTCAACCAATGATTCATTATTGAGAGCTTCATCAGTTTTCTTCAGTTTTATTTGAGACACGAGGGTAACAGATGCTTGTCTCCTTAATGATGCTCTAGTTTACACTTCGTCTTTTGGATTTCCAATGATGAGTTCATTTGGATGGATGTCATCCTACTTCAAATCTTTTGGAATGATTTGCCTCCCTGTTTCTGTTGTAGGAGTCGACTCTGTTGAGGGTGTAGTCAACTTGTCTCTAGAGGGTTCTGGAGTTGTGCTGAGATCTTATCTAGTTTGTACATTACTTACTTGTTCTTCATTAATACTTATACACATAGTATGGTGGTTAGATTTATCAAAGACAATGTGCATAGATTCCTCAACAACCAAAGTTTTTTTATTAAAAGCCCTGTAACCATGACAGTGGGAGAGTACCCAAGGAAATTACCTTTGTCACTTCATGGATCAAATTTTCCTAGGGTATTCTTACCATTATTGTGAATAAACATTTACAGCCGAAGAGATGGAAGTATCCGATGTTGGGCTTTTTCCTCTCCAGAGTTCAAAAGGTGTTTTCTTCAAAATAGGTCTGATCAGACACCTGTTGATGATATGACATGTTGTCCTAACTGCTTTTGCCCAAAATTAATCTTGGAGATTGTGCTCTAACAGCATTGTTCTGGAGGTTTCCAATAGGGACCGGTTCTTTCCTTCTACTACACCATTTTGTTGAGGAGATTTCGATGAAGAGAAGTTCTGAGAATATCCATTTTGAGCATAATATTCTTCAAACGCCTTATTTTCAAATTTTCCTCCGTGACCACTGCGAATGTAGGTGATGAGATGGCCGGCTTCTCTATGTATTTTTCTACAAAATATCTCATAATTTGTGAAAGCTTCATATTTATGTGCAAGAAACATAACCCAAGTAAATCGTGAGTAATCATCAACTATGACAAAAACATATTTTTTTTTCCAATACTTGTGGTTTTGGTGGGACCAAACATATCACTATGGATTGTTTGGAAAGGCCTGGTAGTAGAGACAATGTCCTTGGCTTTGAAAGATGTTCTAGTTTGTTTACCCAGTTATCAGGCATCACAGATGTGATGCTTTTCAAACTTGAGTTTTGCAGACCTTTCACTAAATCAAGCCTAGACATTTTCTCAATGATGTGCATGCTAGCATGCCCAAGCTTCTAGTTCCACAACCAAGTATGATTAACTTGCACAGTGAAGCAAGTCAGGGTGGCAAAGTTAGGACATTTTAAAACATAAATGTTATCAACGTGTTCACTAATAAGGGAGATATTTCTTTTTTCGTGTTTAATTGAGAAGCTTTCAGCTTTGGAGAGAGATATTTCATACCCTGGTTTATTTATGAATTTTTGGCTTGGCTATGGTTGGGGGCATGTCCAAACTAGATTTTTTTATTCTTTTGGTTAGAGGCTTTTATGGAACAACTATGTATTGGTATGGGCGGCATTGGTATTGGTGTCAGCCTTGGTATTGGCATTGATATTAGGGTTGATACCGTAGTACTAAATTTTTAACTGTTCTGTCCTCTTTTATTTTGGGATTATATATAATTATTATGGAACTCGTACGGTTATGTTTTGGATTATGGTTTGGTTGGTATTGGTTATCGGTTGGGTAACGGGGGTGGTCTCCAGTCCTAGTTGGACTTGGGATGTCTATTATGACAAAGCCTTAGTTTCGGCCGTGTCAAGTAATTTGGAAACATGTCATACTGAATTTAGTTCTCTCTACCTTAGTGGTATCTGAACTATTATATCACAACCTCAATCTACACCTGAATAGGTAAATCTACTTCCAAATCCACTCACACTTTCACCCTTACACAACTAGGCCTTGTCTTGTTAATAGTTGTTAAATCTAGATGTATCAGCTTACCCACTGTAGATGCTATTGAAAACAAAATTACTTTTCTAAAAAAAATAGGGAGTAGATCAAGGAAAGAAATCTAAGTCATCGCTTGTGTAGCCTCCTTCATTTATTTAAATTTAGAATCATAAATAAGAGGCCTCATTTTTTATGTCAATCCATCCTTCACAATAATATTAAAAACATTTTGGGTCATCATATTCACAAAATCATCCATCAAACTAAATTGCATCAAGATGTGTTCCTTAATCTTACGCTTATTTAGACACCTAAGTGTTGTTGTCTATGTTTTAAGGATAATTTGATGTGATTAATGAAGTACAAAGTGTGTATTTGTATATTTTATTTATGAATTTAACTTTTATAGTGTGTAAAATGTAGTTTAAACAAGTCAAGAGTCAAAAGAATCTAATAGAGTTTAGACGAGAAAACTAGTTAGGCTAGCCCACGCTATGCTTGTTCTAGTGTACTTTGATGAGCTCTATTATATTGTATGGACTAGTAGTTGTTATTATATGTTGTAGGATACCATTTTAGGATCTATGAAAATTTAAATTAATACTTAAAACAAGACATGAGAAGTGGAAAAAAACAAAGAAGAAGAAAACGAGAAGAGAGTGAAGATTGGATGAACACTCACCCTGAAGAGGGGACATTACATCACATCCCCCATAGCATAGGAAGGGACTTGTTACTCACCCCTAACGGTGAGGTAACACTTCCTTGGTCGTGCTATGGGCCTGTGCCACACCCCTATTGACATGCATCCAAACCCCCACCCCACCCCTCCAAATGTCTAAAAGTTGGTTGTTCACTCATTAAGTTGGGGTCAATGTGGTAAATACTTATGTTTATTTTGGGGAAGCTTATTGATGATAATTAATATATAAGGTTTAATTTTCCATATTTACAAGGTATTTTGTAAAAGCACATTGGATAAATGAGAAGCCATCAAATGCTCTACTCAAGGGTTTTCTTCCATTAACTTTTAGTTTCTTGTAGTTTTACTTGTGAGCTATTTAATGGTGATTCTTTGTATGAATATGAGTGGATAAACACCCCATTTATAGGTTTGAGGATACAAAATGATTCTTTATTTATGGTTTATTTGTTGGTGCATATGTTTATCAAGTAATGTGATTAATCATACGTTTTTGTTTTACTATTCTAAAAAGTCATGAACTTTGGAATAAACCAAAGACCCAAAATGAATTGACCATAAGAGTGGAGGGATGAAATAAAGAATGTAGAAAGTGTGGATCATATCTTTAATTTATTTAATGTCTATTGTTAAAGGATTGTTTGTAGTTAGGATAGAGATATACCTAAATGCTCCACGTGGTTACTAAAATAGAAAGATAACCCAAATTAGAGACGCACATCCCTGCTCAATGATGTTGTTGTGAGACTAATTTGGGTAGGTAACTTAGATGGTTACCATCCTTGAGTCATATTATCAACCTCGTAAATCAATAATTATGATAAGAACCAACATCAGCTGGTAACCATAGTTATGCACAAATGTGAAGTAGATGCCTCAACCCTGGAATTCCCCATTTATTATTTTTAATCCAAGGTTCATATTGTTGTTATTTATATTATTTATCTTATTAGAAAATGAAACTCAAACTCTTTTTGATTGCAAATTTCATTTGTTTAACTTAAATATTAATACTAGAATTGAATCATTTGTTAACACCAAGCCTTTGTGGGATTAATATTTGGCTCACAATATTCACTTTACTAATTTTTTGACCATATGATGTGCTATGGTTACATAGAACTTTTGATGCTTAAATCTATAAGTTACTTAGTTACTTTTGTTAGATATGATGTGTTTTGTGTTGTGTTTTGCAGGAAAGCAGGTTTTATAGCTAAAAGGAGAAAGATGAGAAAATTTATGATTTTGGACTACCTACATGGGTACCTATGCCTCTTAGGTACTACCTAGGTGGAGTAGGTGCTAGAGTAAGTGCCATAAAGTTGAAATTCAGAGATTTAGAAGCTGAAGATTTTGGACTGTTACCTAGGCGTGACCACCTATGGGTCGTCGTAGGTAGAACCTACTCCCCATAGGTGTAAAAAAAGTTTAAGTTTAGAGAATTTCTCAAAATTTTTTGGCTCTGGTCATCTACATGGAACGACCTCGCCCCGTAGGTGCCAGCGAGGCCCCAATGGTTGCCCCATAGGTGGTCACTGACTTTAATTTTCCTTTTTTGTTTTGGATTTAGTTTCTAGGTTTTCCTTGTATTCTATAAATGCCTTTTTAAAGTATTTTAGTTATTTTATGCACTCTTATTACATACAAACATATATTTGGTTCTGAGATTCAATTTTGATCTTGGGATTGCTTTGTTCTTCATTTTGTTTGATTATTCAATTCGAGACTTTGGATTTTAGTCATCATTTATTGTGAGATTGGTTTAATGCTTTCAATTATGAATTTCATTGATTGTTTCACAATGATGATCGGCTAATCTCCTTATCTAGGGTTGTGAGAACCTTGGTTAATTAACTAAGTGGGATTATTGTTCAATCCTTCTAGATTATTGTTGATGCATGTATTATGGTTTTATTTGCACTTATTGATTTCTTAATGGTTGCAAATGTTAGGATTATGTCTGTATTCACTACAATCCTGTGAAGAAGGCAAAGTTTGGGAAAAGAAGATCACAACAATGATTGGAGTTAATTGTCGAAATAAGCTAATCTTCTTTATCTACTTTAGATAGTTATCTTCATATAATCAACTTGAGATCGAGAGAAGATAGTTGAAACTCAGTTCCAAGCCAAGGGTTAGTAATGCAACATTCTACAACTGAGAAGAGATAAGTAAAATTTACCAAAGTATGTCGAGAGGCTATTGGTAATACATAACTTGCCAGATTTTACATGCACAACAATTTGATAGTTGGATTGAGCATGATAAACTTACAGAGTTAGAATCCAAGGGGAACACAATCCTAGTGTTTGTTTTTTATTGATTACCACCAAAGCATTCCAAATTTTGTTACTTTTCACATATTACAAAAACAACCCCCCCACCCCATTTACTTTTCAGTACTGCCTATTGATTTTATTAAATTTTAGAATTAATCCCTGTAGTCCCTATGGGTTTGACCCCAACCTGAGTTGGGTTACTATATTTTGTAAGACCACTTTATCTTCAATTATAGGTATATTTTAGGTTTCATCATCATGTCCATTTACGTGTGTGCTTGACGCAAAAAGTGTTTTGAGCCATTGTTGGGAACTTTATAATTAGCTACATTCTAATTTTTAGTCTAACTATTTGGTTTGATAAGTAGAAAACTTGGTCTTAGCCACTAAATTTGTAGGAATATGTTTTAATCTTAAGTAAGATGGCAAGGGAAAGGGATTTGATTGAACCATATCCTAAAACTGAGTAACTCTTGCACTAGTTGAGAAGAGAAGTAATGCTTCTTTATCCAATTCTGCAATTTTTGCAAGACGAAACTATTCCTATAGTAATGGGTAATGAACAGTGCTGAAAATGGCAAAACCATTTGTAGACATGTGACCTCGAGTCTCCAAAAACAAGAAGCATGAGGTTGATTTGATCTTAAGAAGAAAATGGTACAATTGTTGCACCGCAACAAGCAATTCACATGCCTGTCACATGAGGATCCATATATTCATCTTTAAATTTTTTTGGAGATTACTGACATATTTGCTCCCGATAGAGTCTCCATAGATTATGTGAGGCTTAATATTTTCCCATTCTCACTATTAGGAGAAGCAAAGAAATGGTTAAAAGTAAAACCTTCAAATTCAATCGCACTTGGGGAGTTGGTAAAGAAGTTCCTTATTAGATTTTTTTCATCTAGGAAAATGGGAAAGTTGCAAAGTGAGATCTTAAGTTGTAAGCAACAGCCAGACAAAAATATCTATCATGCATAGGAGAGATTCAAGTCTCTTCTTAGAGACTGTCTGGTTCACCAACAGATAAATTAGGTATTATCTCATACTCTTGTTAAACGTCTTGACCATAACACAAAAATTTTGCTGGATTCAATGGTAAGTGGTCAAGATTTAGAAAAAATACATGATGAGTTGTATAACCTTTACAACCATATTTTATAAGTTAATACAGAGTGTCAGGGTGATGTATCTAGAGGTATGATAAAAAATAACTGCATGCATGACCGAGGTAGATAGTATTACAACATTAGCTGCACAATTTGACTTTTTTCAGAATCAAATAATAACTCAATTCAGTTGTTGAGTGTGGCTCAACCTTAGGCCCAAATTAATGCAGTTCAATTGGGTTAGACTTGGTGTGAAATTTGTGATAGTAGTGTTCACTCTATATACCTATGTGGATAAAATTTAGAGTAGGTGAATTTTGTGGGCAATGTAAGAAAGAAAATAAGAATCCTAACTGGTAGGGTCAGCCCAACTACTTATGGGACAATAATCAGGTCGAATCTCGGCAGTTTCAGCAGTAGTAAGGTATGCAAACCAACACACAGTCCCATAATATAGAAGAGACTTTGAAAAATATTTTGGAAAACCAAGAACAAATGGCAGCAGATATAAAAAATGATCAATTGGCCCAAAGTAATTTAGAGACATAGATGGGCCAGTTAGCTCAAGTGCAAAACACAAGACCTCAAGGGGATATTCCTAGTGATACAAAAATTCAAAGAAATTTAGGGAAATAATCTTGAGGAATGGTAGATACCTAGTTAATGTGCTGTTGTGTTCTACCACTCATGCAAGTGTACATGGTAGATCAATCAAAGTGGCCCTTTCGAGATGAATATCGATCCCACGGGGACTTGATGTTTAGCAAGCAATCTAATTCAAGCATTACTAAAGAGATGAACTATGTGTGAGTTGTAAAAAAGAGAAAGTTTGAGTTTGCAAGACTTAAAACATAACAATAAACTATAACGAGAATATAAAGTATTGAAACAATAATGAGGAAGAATCCAGGGTCAAGGCAATTTGAACAATCCTATAAATCTATAAAATATCGTTGGTCAAGTTAAATATATTAGTTGTTGATTCAAAGGGTTAACAACATAATTATGGTCTTTCGAGCCTCTAATCATCTATCTGAATTATCCCCACAACAACATTATTGAGCAAGAATGTGAGAACTAATTCAAGTAAGATCATAAATCAAAGCTCAATATCAAGTAGAGCTTTAAGGGTTGTAATGTAAGATAAGATATGGGTAGGAACTATTCTGGCCAGTAATAGTGACTACCATCCCTAAGTGCTATAATACATCACACTTAACATTGGATTCCTCTCTAACGATCTAACTTTTTTCACCACTTTTATCTTTCACCTATCTTTTGTTTTTCCCTATCTCTTTAAGCTAGTTCACATATATTTAGTAGGAAGTATTTGTTATCACCACACGATTCACAAAAGATTAATTTTTATTTTAATTACATTACTCCCAACCATAACACATAAACTTTTTCAATGCACCAATAGCTACTATTTTGGGGCTTTACTTTCACATCTTCCTTCTTTAATTATACACTCTTTAAAAACTTGATTTTCCAACTAAGCTCTTAGGAGTTTTGGATTAAATTATGATCAATTGAAAAAATGATAATAAGATACACATAAAGCTACCAAGTAATTGGATAAAGGCTCAATAGGGTTAACTAATATCCTGATGAAAAGATAGATAAATTTGGGATAAAAGATGGTTATCAAGGAAATGCTTGTATCATCTCCCAAACTCAACATTCTTTATTTTTCTCTGCATACACACTAGGAAAATTCTAGACATTAATATGCACATGGAATACAACAAAACCTTAACACACACATGACACATGTTTAAATTAAGAAAGATCTATGTAGACTCTCAACCAAGAAATAGCAAGAATTTTCAAAACTAAGCCAACGTCGCATGAGAGTCACATATAAAAGCCTAGGTGTCTCAAAGAAGTCATTCAACTCAGTACGTATGCTTTGACTTTCAAAACTAACTTGTATCATATAATCATATGTAACACCTAGTAAGAGTACCACTATTTATTACTAATAACAAAAATTTTAAAATTACTCCTAAAAATCAAAAAAGATATTAGGTTCAAAAGGCTTTCCTTCAAAAAAGAATTGAAAAAAAATGAAGGGGTGAGGGAAGTGTGCTTCTACTAGATAGATAATGCAAAAAATACTAAAAATTGAAAATATATAAACATAAAATCTTTTTTTAATAATTTTTTAAGTTTAGTCAAAAACAAGAAAATAAATCAAAATAAAAATCCTATAGCGCACTTCGCCCTAAACAAATTGGAAGATTACCCACCCCGTACTTAAAATCATAATTTATACCCAATTTATAAATGTAAAAGTAAGGATAGATATACTCCCTAGGGCCTTTAGGCCTAGCTAGTAGCATCATCTTTATCAAAGAGGTCCGAAGGACCCCATACTCAGTTTTTTCCATGTTCCTTAGCTCAGATCTCCTGTACTCATACTTCTCTTCAACCTATTAACTCAAAAAAAAATTAAAACCAAAGGTGATACTAAATAAAAACACAAAATAATGACAATAACTACCTTAACTTGGGTTGTCTCCCAAGCGGCACCTGATTTATTATCACGGCACGACCAAACTCAAAACTCTTAATTGTCTCTCATCTTTTTCCTCTTTCTCAGAGCTCATATTATTTTGCTTTTCTAACCTTTTGAATTCTTACTACCACGGTATACAACTCTTTATACACGTACCTTCTCAGGCTCCCCTTTAAGTTTCTTAATTTCAGGCTTACTTGTTAATTTGGGCAACTCCATGAGAGAGTCTAAAGAGGTAATTAGAGGTTTACATTCCTTCACCCACTACTCATCCACTCCATGGATATGATCATACATAAATCTTTGTAGTCTGAGGTTGTATTAGGTACTTTGAGGTTGTATTGGGTGCTTTGTGCACTTTAAAGTCCACTTCTTTATCATTCAATCTCATTTTCAGAGTGCCTTTTCCCACTTATATAGTGCTTCTCTAGTAGCAATGAATGGACGTTCAATATGATTAGCACCTTTGCATCAGCATCATAATCAAGAATAATAAATTCAATAGGAATAATGAACTTACCAACCTTAATGCGAGCATCTTGTTTGATTCCTTTGAGGACCACTCTAGTTTTGTCCGCCATTAGGAGCACTATTGAATATTGCCTTAATTTTCCCAAACCTAGAGTGTTACACATGGATAAGGGCATTAGGTTGATGCTTGCCTCTAAATCACTCAAAGCAAGGATCGCATCACTTTCACCAATTTGTATGGGTAGGGTGAAACTCCTATGATCCTTGAGCTTTTTGGGCATCTTTCTCATCACCACAAAACTGCACTCCTCAGTAAATGCTACTTTCTCAATATCACCAAGAATTCTCTTGTTCGTCACCACATCTTTCAACCACTTAGAGTACTTAGGCATTCCCTGCAAAACAACTAACAGTGAAAGGTTAATGTGAAGTTCTTTGAATGTGTCAAAAAAGCTTACTAAAACACGCATCCTCTTTGGGTTTTTTAAACTTTTAAGGAAATAGTGGTGGTGGTCTCTTTGTCTTATTATTTCTCCATTGCTTTTTCTTTTGGTTACTTAGACTTCCCAAAATTTTTAGATTCTTTCTTTTCCACTTGCCTCTCATCTACTTGTTGTGGAACCGACTCTGCGTGCTCCTCCTAATTTTTCTTTGGATTTCTATCAATCAGGTCTATACCAGTCCTCAAGGTGATTTTCATCACTTGCTTTGGATATTTTGTATAACTAGGAAAACCCCATAGAGGTTTTGCGTTTTATTCCTGATCTAATTGGCCTAACTGTGTCTCCAAATTTTGTTGAGCTAGTTGGTGGTTTTTTATTTCTCCATCCATTTGTTCTTGGTTAACCAAGATCTATTTCGATGTCTCCACTATATTACTGGCCTAAATTGTATTCTAATTGCACTGGTGAAATTGTTGAGTTAATTCCTGATTATTGACCTATGAGTAATTGGGTTGACTCTTTCAATTTTGGTTGTAGGCATTGTTGTAATTCTAATTTCACTTTTGTTCATTGCCCATAAAATTCAAAAAGTCTACGTTTGCTCCACATAATTCTATAGAGTGACCACTACCTCTATAAATTTCACACCAAGTCTGACCCTGCTGAATTATATTAACTTGAGCCTCAGGTTGATTCATACCTAACTTGTTAAACTACATCATTATTTTGTTTTGAAAGGCAGCCAACTGTGCAATGAATATTGTGACACTATCCACATCTATCATACCTATAGTCTTCTTCATGAAAGTTCTAGATACATCACCCAACCATTCAAGATTATATTGTACAATTCAATTTAAAAGAGTATATAGCTCGTCATAGTTTTCTCCAATTACCTGGAAATACCTGGAAATACAATTAAATCATGGATTTGGGGGGGTTTTGTTCCTTTATACCACTCTTTATTAATCCCAAATGGTGTGGGTTTGGATTTTAAAAGAGTGGGAAAAGGCTTAAGAATCCTTGGAAATCATGTAGGAAATTCCACTCCCAGTCGTTATGACTCACCCAACGACTCGTTACGACTAGTCATGATTTGTAGTCTGAGTCGTAACCTATAATACTGAGGTCTTGGGTCTTTTTTGTTATAACTACGACTCCCTTCCTAATGACTCATCACGATTGATCATGATTTGTTAGGTAAATTTGTAGTCTAACATAGGGTTTTTGCCTATATACTATTGTGATAACGAGTCCCTCTTAATGACTCATTATCACTGGTGATGAGTCATAGGGTGAGGTCGTTAGCACTGGGATTAAAACTGAGAAACCTTACTTTTATGATGACAACTCCTTGTAAAAACTCATTACGTCTGATAATGGGTCGTCACGTGAGTCATAGCCATTAGTAGTTGACTGATACTTAAGAAAAATTTTGTATAACTTTTTCCATGATCTTGAATTAAGGAAAGACTTATGGAATTGGAAAACTAAAGTAATGACCTATATTTTGAGGGGTCTAGAGCTTGAAAACTTAGGGGTATTACAATATCTCCCCCTTGGGGTTAATCATCCCAGAAAAAGACTGAATAAATCAAAACATGAGCTAGTATCTAGATCTGACACTGATGCATGGACTGAAATGATTGCATGAATGCATGCTATGACATGAGGATATAATGGGATGGATTGGGATAGAAATGAAAGAACTTATAAATTAATTAAGGAAACTATTACCTCAAGTTAATACTAGGTTCAAAGAGAAAAGATAGGGGTACTTTGCTTGCATGTCTGCCTCTGTTTCCTAAGTAACTCCCTCAACTGACTAG
This sequence comes from Capsicum baccatum var. pendulum, assembly GCA_030864225.1. NCBI lineage: Eukaryota > Viridiplantae > Streptophyta > Magnoliopsida > Solanales > Solanaceae > Capsicum > Capsicum baccatum. The sequence goes on along the minus strand of CM061555.1, from coordinate 111,409,702 downwards.
TTCCTCCACAGAACCTTTACTAAGGTAGCTTCTTTGTTTCTCAACCTATGAATCTGATGATCAAGGATCTCAATAGGGAATTCTTCATAGGAGAGGCTATTTTCCATGTTCACCCTTCCTAAAGGAACTACAGAGGTAGGCTCAGCAATGTATTTCTTCAACAAGGTGACATGGAAAATCGGATGCACTGATGCTAAGTCTGCAGGCAAGTCCAACTCATAAGCTACCTTGCCATACCGACTAAAAATCTTATATGGGAAAATATATTGGGGACTAAACTTCCCTTTCTTACCAAATCTTTTCACCCTTTATATGGCCAAAATTTTCAAGTAAATAAAATCTCTAACATCAAACTCAAGCTCCCTCCTCCTCACATTTGCATAATATTTTTGACGACTCTGAGTAATTTTTGATTTCTTTCTAATTAGCTGAACCTTCTCCATCACCTTATGCACTGAATTTGTCCCTATCAATGCAGCCTTACCAACCTGAAACCAACCAATAGAAGACCTACACTTTCTACCATAAAGAGACTCAAAAGGTGCCATCTGAATACTAGAGTGATAGCTTTTATTATAAGAAAACTCGATCAAATGCAAGTGGTAATCCCAACTACCTTTGAAATCAAGCAAACACGCCCTCAATATATCCTCTAAGGTTTGAATGGTCCTCTCTGCTTAACCATTTGTCTGTGGGTGGAAAGTTGTGCTGAGATGAACTTTAATACCAAGACCATTCTGAAAAGCCTTCTAAAAATAGGAGGTAAACTGGGTACCTCTATATAAGATAATGGTCGATGGGACTCTATGCTATTTCAACAACTTCCTTAGATAGATTTTAGTGTAATCCTGTGTTAACTAGCATGAAATGAGATGACTTAGTTATTTGGTCCACAATGACCCAAATCAAATCATGTTGTTGATGAGTACGAGGCAACCCTATGACAAAATCAATATTCACCACTTCCTACTTCCAAATGGGGATACTAAATTCCTGAAGTGTACCACTAGGTCTTTGGTGTTTAATCTTAACCTACAGGAAATTTGAACACTTAGCAACAAATTCTGCAATATCTCTCTTCATGCCATTCCACCAGTATACTTCCCGCAAGTCTTGGTACATCTTAGTGGCTCCTGGATGAGTAGAATATTGAGAACTATAAGTTTCTCCCAATATCTTCTGTCTCAAATCACCCATATTTGAAACACATAATCTTCCATGATAGCAAAGAATTCCATCTCCTCTCGAGAGAAAAACTTGAGCGTTTAATCCCAAACTTCCTTCTTCTACTTACATAAAGTTGGGTTGCTATATTCCTTTTTCTTTAGCTAAGCAACTAAAGAAGATTCCAAACCATTCTGAACCTACACACTACCTTAGGTTAAATCAACCGAGAAAACTCCCAACCTATCTAGCCTATGAACCTCGCAATATAACTCTCTCTTTACATCCTATACATGATCAACACTCCTAATAAATAGTCTGTTAAGGGCGTCGGCCACCATACTGGCCTTACTCGATTGATCCAAGACACAAACATCATAATCTTTCAATAACTCTAACCGCCTTCACTGACAAAGATTAAGATCTTTCTGGGTGAAAATATACTGTAAACTCTTGTGATCAATGAACATATCAACATGGACCCCATAAAGGTAATACATTATGATCAGTGAACACATCAACATATACCCTAGAAAGGTAATGTATCCAAATCTTTAAGGCAAAAACAACCACTGCTAACTCAATATTATAAGTCGGGTAGTTCTTCTCATGGGTTTTGAGTTGTCTAAAGGCATATCCGATAACTTTGTCATGTATTGGATCAAAAGTGAGTAAAGCCTTTATCTCCTAAAAACTCTTCTCGTAAGAATCAGACCATTGAAACTTAACCTTCTTCTTCAACAAACCATCAATAGTAACTAGGTAAACCCCAACAAACCTGATATCTGATAGAGAGGTGGGACAAGGCCAGTTTTTCTGTTTCGGTCTTGTGAGGATCAACCAAAATACCTTCATTGAAAATAATTTGACCAAGAAAAGATACTGAGTTCAACTAGAATTTGCACTTGTTGAACATAGTGAATAACTGATGTTCTTTCAGAGTCTGTAAAACAATCCATAAATGATCCGCATTCCCACCCTCATTATGAGAGTAAACGAGAATGTTATCTACGAAGACTATGATGAATATGTGCAAGGGCTTCTTCACAAACCTATTCATCAAATCCATAAAAGGTAAAGGAGCATTCAATAGTCTAAAAGACATAACTACAAATTCAAAGTGACCATATCGGCTTCTATAGGCTATTTTTGGTATGTCATAATTTCTAACTCTGAGCTGATGATAGCCAGATTTGAGGTCTATCTTAGAAAAGCAATTTTCACCCTGAAGATGGTCGAACAAGTCATTAGTCCTGGGGATAGGATACTTATTCTTAATTGTGACCTTTTTCAACTGATAATAGTCGATGCACGTTATGAGAGAACCATATTTCTTGAACATGAAAAAAACTAAAGCATCCCATAGAGAGACACTAGGTCTGATAAAACCTTATCTCAGAGATCCTTCAATTGTTCTTTCAATTCCTTAAGTTTAGCTAAAAATATTTTGTAAGGTGGAATTAAAATAGGTTGGGTATTTGGAAGGATATCTATTATGAAGTTGATTTCCCACATGGGAGGGACTCCAAGAAGATCTTTGGGAAACACCACTGGAAATTCATTCAGTACTGGAACTGACTCAAAACTTGGGATCTCAAAACTTGAGTCCTTGACTCAGAAGAGATGGTAAATTCACCCTTTAGAAATTATTATCCTCGCCTTAAGGAAAGAGACAAATCAGCCTGTATGCACTGAGGTATTACCCTTCCATTCTAAGAATGGCCATTCAAAAACTAAAATTAAACTATTTTGTTTCTACAGTCGACTGAGGCATAGAAAGAATAGAGCCAATCCATACAAAGAATGACATGAAAATTAGTCATCTCTAATTCAAAAAGATCAACTGAGGTGACTTTCTGGAATATTGTGACCAAGTAGTTTTTGTATACCTATCTAGCTATGATAGAACTATAGACTGGGGTAGACACTGAGAAGGGTTCTACAAGAATTTTGGGACTAAGGCCGAAATCTACTGCTATAAAGGGATTCATTAAGGATGGCTCTAGGATCTAATGATACATACACATGAAGTTTAAAGACTTGTAACGTACCAGTAACCACATCAGGAGAACCTTCCTGATACTGTCAAGTTTGGAAGGCATAAAGTCAATTCTGACATTGTCCACTAGTTACACTAGAAGTGGCATCCTGCTGAGTAGTAAAACTTGCTAGTAATATTAAAGAGTTTGTTTGGTTCTAGGATGATCATTTCTACCTCTCTGTACAACCATTGGTCACTCTCTTATCTCATGGCTATACTTGTCACACCCTAAATAGGCTTTAATACCAGCCATGCACTCACCCTTTTGGTTCCTACCAAATCTCTTATAGACTACGTTAGTGTGACCATTGTTCATGCTACCCAGGTACTTACAACCTGGAGCTCTCTCATGAGTATCCTATCAGAAATTAGGCACTGGAGAATTGGCAGAAGAAGGGACTAGGAATGAAGACTTTTGGCAGGGATAAGAATGATTCCAACCATCTGATCTTGACTGAGAAAATTAAAACTATCAGTCCTAGCCTTCTTAGTCTCCCTTTCCTTATACTTAACCTTCTCATCCTAAATCTGATTAGCATGAACCATCAATCTAGATAGATTTATCTCCTTAATCAGCATAGTCGTTCTACACTCCTTCACCACATCCTTTAAAACTCCAGATACAAACTTACTCATTCAGGCCTTAGAATCAACCACCATATTCAGAGAATACCTCACCAATTGTGTAAACTTGAGTGAATACTCCTTAACACTCATATTTCCCTGCTTCAAGTTGATAAACTTTTTCACCTTATCTTTCCTCAACTCCAGCAGGAAAAACCTATCTAGAAAAGTAGTAGCAAAATCATCCCACTCTACAGGCACTGCATCGACACATCTATTCTCCTTCCACTACTTAACCCAAGTGTAAGCCACCCTTTACAATTAGTAACTAGCTAAATCATCACTCTCACTCGGAGTAACACCCATAATATCAATTACCTTCTATACACATCCAAAAACTCTTATGGATCCTCCTTAGATTTGGCTCTATAGAATATCGAGGGATTCATCTAAGTGAAATCCTTAATTCTAGTTGTCATCGTATTCACTAATGGGTTGACTGGGGTAATAGCCTGTTGATTATTCTAGGCAGCCATAGATTGGGCTAATGCTATAAAAGAAGCGCTGAATTTGACATTAGAGACCTGCTCATTTAAAGGGTTTTCCTGGACTGGCGGTGGTGTTGGCTGATCCAGTTTCTCATTCCATTTGCCCTTCTAGGAGGCATTTTCTATCGAATAGAGGATGATTTAGAACAATAAATCTAATGGATCTTACACTCCATCACATAACATGATTAATTAAAGAAGAGTGACTTTTCTAAAATTTCTCATAGCCCCTTGCCCAAAAGTTTAGTGCACGTCAGACCCATGAATAAAACTCTACTTAATGTTGCTTTCAGACACCCTAGGCCACTTGAAACTTGTTGTCTGATACCAATTTTATCTCAAATTGAGACTAGTCCCTAGCGGTAATACAGTGCCTAGAGTCACAAGTGACCCCAAGCTAACTCATAGTCTGGTACCTGATATGTACACTGAAGAAAATAACAAAATACTAGACATAAGCTAAAACTAGAAAGTATACATAGTGATGGAAAAAATACCAACTATATCAAAATATCTAAAACAATTAAAAATATGTATGACTGTCTAAAAGCCTCTAAACATGTGGATTTGATGGGAAAAACCCCCGACTAACTCCACTAAACTAAAATAAATAAAAATACTAAAATAACTTACTAGAAGCTAGTTCTCAAATTATGAGGACTGATGTCACCCAAAACTAACCTCCAAAGAAGTATGTTGCAATCGATACCAAATATAGTAACCCAACTAGGTTGGGGTCGATCCCATAGAGATAACATTAAACAATTTCTTAACTTGTTGAAATCCATGAGCAGTGCAGAAAGTAAATAAGGGTATTTTAAATCAATTGTAAGTAGTAACCAAACTTGAATGCTTTCGAGGTTGTAAAAATATAAGGTGAACACTAGGACTGTGTTTCCACTGAAACCCAAACTCTACTAAATTCTCATGTTAAACCCACCTATTCTGCTGCTCTGCATGTAAAATTGACAAGTTATGTATTATCAATTATCTTTTAAATATGTTGATAAATCTCACCTTTACCTTAAGAGCCTCAAGGTGTCGCTTTATTGCTCCTTGTCTATGACTTCAGTTCAACTTTCACGTTTTGAGTCTCAAGTTGATTATATGAGATGATGGAATAATACGATGGACGTGAATCCCAAATTACTGCCTTAATCCCTTTTTCATAATCTCAGACTCCCTTGTGAGCACGTTATAAAATATAGGCAACCCTCAAGATTCTGCAGTAGCTTTAAGGCCAATTAATATGAATAAGATTAAGATACATGCATCTATAATTGAAAATATGATTCTCCCACTTCCTTTACGTAGCTAATCTAGGGTTCCCACAACCTTAGTCAGAGAAGTTAGCCGCTCATGTTCATGAATAACCCATGATAACTAATATAGATTTCATGTAATTAATTTGACAAGACTAAAAAATTAAATTTGAAATCTTTAATTGAATAATAACCCAAAAATCTCAAGAATAATGTGAAGTGTGTAAAAGTATGTAATAGAATATCAAAGGATGCAAAATAAGTTAAGGAACGTAAAATAATAAAATATTAGCCCTAGGGTATGTATAATATCTCAAAACAACCCAAAAATCAAAACTAAAATGGAATAGGAAAAGTAAGTCGGCACAAGGTACGACTCGCTTTGTCCACTCATAATGTATTTTTATGAGTCGTACAGTGCCTCTCATATTTTCTCCTATGTCTGATTGAAACACCCTGAGTTTGACCCTTGGAAATTTGCTAGGTGTTGAACTCTTTAGCCATCATACGACCTGAGTTTACTAGTCATATGATGTGATCCGACTTAGGATCCCAAGTCATATGGTAAATAGTGTGTCCTATGTCACTTCCTGTCCAAGGTACGACTAGACTTCATATGAGTTGTATGGATATGGAATAAGGAAAGTATGGCAATCATATAATTAATTGTGTCAATCCCTTAAGGTATTGTCTTGGGTACTAGTTAGGGGTACCACTCGTATGATTGGATACGAGTGAGATGCCCAAACTTTACCCACCTATATTCATTTTATAAATTTTTAGTTGAGGGTACTTTAGACATTTCCCACCCCAAAATATTTAAGACCTCATTTCTTAAAATACATTGTAGCCTCTCATAACATACTTGGAAAGATCAAAACACTCCTAAAAATCTCTTTAAACTCTCTCTTGAAGATTGGGCTAGGGATTCTGCAAGGTGTTCATCTAGAGGCTCAAGAGTCAAGTTCTTTCTGTTAATCTTCATGAATAACGTATATGACTCTTCCATCATTGTTAGTTCATGAAAATCACATGTTTAAATATTTGTTTATGATTCATTAATAGTGGTTTTGAAAACCAATGTTGAGGGTTTTGTGGCAAATTATTGATTATGGCTTACTCTTGGTTTAAATTATGTTTATACATATTTTAATGATGGTTTTTCACATGTGGGTGCTTGGTACTTGTGGTTTAACAATTGGGTAATGGGTAGCTATAACGCCTCAAATCTGATACCCCAAATGCTACACGTTGCTAGCAATCCCAAAGGACCACAAGATAACCCATGACTGATATCTGTAACTAAGCACTGCATAATATACTGTATAAATGAAGAATAAAAGGGATGAAAGGCCATAACATTCAAATATCTGATAAAACATAACATCTAGAAAATACGGTATATCAATACCAAAGCTAAAATAAACTGTCTGAACATGCTAGTATGAAAGCCTCTAAGCTGTCTGAAAATGGTGGAGTTGATGGGATATGTCCCCATCTAACTCCATCTACAAAAACTAAAATAATGAAGTAATGAAATAATCATGCTATCCTCAAAAGATGAGGACTTACTGCAAATCTACTGTTATTGGCTGAATCTGAAGCTAAGTGTGATCGAAAACTTGAGCGTTTAAACCTATAGTATAAAATACCATAGCACAGAAGAAAAGTATGCATCAATACATCTGAATGTACTGGTATGGAAAGTGAGGTAGGCTAAATTCATAGGGCTCATATGCATGAACAATACTACCTAACTAAATAACATGAATGTGAGAATACATACATGAAACATAACTATAAATGAGATTGTGATAATACTGACTACTAAGTTTGAATACTAATAACATGAGTTTCGTATAACTGATACACTGTTAACTGAGTGACTGTGACTTACAGTCCTAATTCTGATGGAACTAGCTGAGTTTCACACTGAACTGAGTGACTGTATCTGACAGTCATAAATTTGAAGAACTATCTGAGTTCTTTTACTAAGACTAAGACTGAGACTGTGGGAAGTAGTCATCTAATTGACAAGCCCCTTTTTTTTAATAGAGTTGGGGTCCAATCTGTTACCCCAATTGGAAGGGTGTCAATACCGCGCCACTGGTAAAGACAAACTGTGAGTGACCCTCATCTGGTAGTGTCCCCAAAGAAGAACAATGGGACCCTCAACTGGCAGTATTAATCCACCTCATCAACCCTCAACTATTAATGTTAATGTCTCAACCTATGCTATCTATATAGTTCTAGAATGCAAGGATTTCTTCTAAGGGTCACACCCTCTACTGTCGGTGTGTACCCTCATCCTTGGGTTCGCTCGGTGCTAAATCCAACTACCAACTGAATAGACATTAAACTAATTATACTAAGATAAACTAGATTGTGTTCACCGAGTTTCGTGTACTGATGGAATGTTACTGAATTCTGTTAACTAACTGAGTTTATAAGATTACTAAGTTTTCCTTATTCATGTAAATGACTAAATTTTACTGAGTTCTGAAATTGTCTGAGAATACTACTGATCATGGAGTGACTGAGATTACCTTGAAAATGACACTAGCTCTAGGCACACAGCTAAATTGTTGGATACAAGTACCCCCAGGACTTGATAACATTACACTGACAAGACATGACACTTCTTAAACACATGACAACAGTCAACAATTCATAGAACAAACATTGGGGATTTCATAAAGTATTTGTATGTCTTAAGCTTACACGTGAATAGGATTACATATAAACATGTCATAATTTCGTAAGTCTAATCTCATGAGCATTTCACCAAACCATTAGAATGCATAAAAATAATATGGAGGTCATTATGAACATAAGGGTAAAGCATGGATTAATCAATTTGGTCGCAATTGAGTCATAAAGAATAATTCTTATTCTTTTAGGCATTTTAGAAAACACCTTGCATGCATTAACATTAAAATAATACATCATGGCAACATTTTTCACTTCAAATACAAGAATCCAACCACATGCTAACACAATTTCATTATATGTACTAAAGATTTCAACTTGGTAATCATACAACAACATAAACATGGATATGATTCAATTCATAACATGGACTTAAATATTTATATTTTTGAAAGGGTTTCTTGAGCTTCATGGGTGAAAGGAACCCATGAATCAACATTTTACATACCTTAGATGGAAGTTTTTTGAAGATTAACGATGGAATCTCTTGGATTAAAACCTTCAATTGAAAACCCTAGACTTGTTCTTGAGGGAATTTGAGAGAAACAACTATATTTTGGTGAAAACCTAGATGAATCTTATGTTATAGGCTTTTTATAGGGGTGGGAAATTGACCCTTTTGACCTTAAAGATGCGAACATTTAATGACTAAAAACTGCACATCGATATGATTGGCGACGCGGCATGTCGATGGCATCAACGTGATATCCAATGTGTCACGCCATGATTGTGCCAAGCCTCAATTGTTTTAATTGGTAGTCCCTACAAAAATGTCAACCAACGCGATAGGCGATGCGGCACACCAAGATCGCATTGGTCCACTATTTTGGGACACAAACATGGTCTAAACAAGTTCTGAAAAATCTAAAACTCGTTCGAGAACACCTATTGACCTCTCTGATCATGAATAAACAAAAATATGAACCATTAAGGGTCATTAGGGTCATGAAATTAGATTGCAAAATTTTGAAGGCCATAATAAACTAAGTTTGGGAACTGAGCTAGAATTTTCTAAGTTTGAGACCCCTTGACAAGCCTAAAAGGATGAATTAAGCTTAGAAATTTTACGGGGTCTTACAATATATCCCCCTTGGGAAAATTTATCCTCGAATGAGACTAACTAAAAAATGAAAAGATAAAGTATATACTGATCATGAACAACTAAAACATGAGTACATCACTAACATTACTGATTTACTGAGATTCATACTGAGTATACATATCTGATGCATGATTTCATGACTGAGTTGATACATGGATGCATGACTGGGAGTACTGATTCACTTGTTCATAAATATCTGATGCAAGAATACATAACTGACATGATGCATGAACATATGATTGAATATGCAATGGTAGTTGATACTAAGTTTATAATGGAAATCTGAGCATGAAACTGAATACCAAGTTGTAACTAAATTTTGAACATGAAAATGAATAAACCTTAAGAAAAGCTATTACCTTGGGCTGAGTTTGAGTTTGTGGAGAAAAGGTGAGGGTACTTGGTCCACATGTCTTCTTCTGCTTCTCAAGTATCTCCCTCAACGGACTAATTCCTCCAAAGAACTTTGACTAGAGAAACTTCTTTGTTCCTCAGTCTGCGAGTCTGGTCGTCAAGGATTTTGACTGGAATATCTTCATAAGAGAGGTTGTTCTAAATGTATATGCCCTCTGTAGCAACTACAACTTTTGGGTCACCTATGCACTTCTTAAGCAAGGAGATATAAAACACTGCATGGACTAAGGCTAGATATGAAGGCAATTCAAGCTCATAAGCTACCTTATCGAAGAGACTGAGAATTTTGAAGGGACCGACATATCGGGGATTGAGTTTTCCCTTCTTTCTAAACCGTTTGACTCCCTTCATAGGAAAGATTTTCAAATAAACATGATCACCAATATAAAACTCAAGATCTTTCCTGAGCACATCTGCATACGATTTTTGTTGGCTCTGAGCTGTCTTGAGCCTTTGACTGATCAATTGGACTCTCTCTAAGGTATCAAATACCAATTCAGGCCCTACTACTGCAGCCTCACCCACTTAAAACCAACCAATTGTAGATTTGTATCTCCTACCATAGAGAGCTTCGAATAGAGCCATCTTAATACTCGAATGATAGTTGTTGTTGTAAGCAAACTTAATCAAAGGTAAGTGGTCATCCTAACTACCTTTGAAATCAATTGCACACACTCGTAGCATATCCTCTAAAGTCTGGATGGTCCTTTATGCTTGACCAACTCCCTGATATAGAGTTTGGTCTAATCCTTGGCTGAATAAGAGGTATGGACTAGATGAAAATGAGCTAATTTGGTCATCCTATCTATAATGACCCAAACTGAATCATGTTGATGACGAGTACGGGGCAAACCTATTACAAAGTCCATGTTCACTTTTTCCTACTTCCAAGTGGGAATATTGAACTATTGCATGGACCCACTAGGCCGTTGATGCTCTATCTTAACTAGTTGACATGTAGAGCACTTAGCCACAAACTCTGCAATATCACTCTTTATACCACTCCACCAATAGATCTCCCACAAGTCGCGATACATCTTAGTGGCCCTGGATGAATAGAGTATCGCGCACCATGCACTTCTGCAAGAGTTTGTTGCCTCAAGTCATCTACACCTGGCACACACAGATGACCTTAATAACGCAATACACCATCTCCCCTTTGGGAGAAACCCTCAACATTCTAATCTCTGATTGACTCTTTCAACTTGACTATACTGGAATCTCTATCCTATTTTTCTTTCACCTTGGAAACTAGAGATGATTCTAAGCTATTCTAAACGCATGTACTACCTTCCTCTAAATCGACTAAGATAAAACTTAGTCAGGCAAGCTAATGGACTACCTGAGCTAACTTCTTCTTATTATCCCCAACATGAGCAACACTACCCATAGACAGTCTACTGAGAGCGTCGACCACTATATTGGCCTTGCCCGAATGGTGAAGATCACTTATGTCATAGTCTTTCAAAAGCTCTAACCACCTCCTTTAATAGAGGTTAAGATCTTTATAAGAGAATACATACTGAAGGCTTTTGTGATCTGTGAACACATCTACATGCACCCCATACAAGTAATGCCTCCAAATCCTTAAGGCAAAAACTATGGTTTCTAACTCAAGATCATGAGTCGGATAATTCTTCTCATGGGATTTAAGTTGTTTGGAGGTGTAAGATATGACCTTACCATTCTGCATGAGGACACAACCTAAACCTACTTTGGATGCAGCACCATACACAACGAACCCATCTAAATCGTTTAGAAGAGCCAAAACTAGAACTGAGGTGAGTTGAGTATTCAACTCCTAAAAACTCTTCTCACAAAGATTTGATTACTGAAACTTGACTTTCTTCTAAGTCAGTCTGTACATAGGGGATGGAATAGAAGAAAATCCCTCAACAAACCATCTGTAATAGCCATCTAAACCCAAGAAACTCCTAATATCTGATGGAGAGACAAGGCGAGGCCAGTTTCTTATTGCTTCGGTCTTTTTAGGATCAACTCTAATGCCATCATCAGAAATGATATGAGCAAGGAAGGCTACTGACCTTATCCAAAATTTGCACTTACTAAATTTGGCAAATAGTTGATGATTTCTGAGAGTCTACAAAACTATTCTGAGATATTTTGCATGATCACGCTTACTGCTAGAGTAAATAAGGATGTCATCTATGAAGACTATGATAAACATGTCCAGTACTGCTTGAACACTCATTTCATCAAGTCCATGAAGGTTGTTGGGGCTTTGGAAAGACCAAAGAGCATGACTAAGAATTCAAAGTGACCATACCGAGTTCGAAAAGCTATTTTTAGAATGTTACATTCTCTGAATCTGAGCTAATGATAACTTGATCTGAGGTCTATCTTAGAGAATTAACTGGTGCCCTGAATTTTGTCAAACAAGTCATTAATTATAGGGCGTGGAACTTGTACTTGACTATGACTTTATTGACCTAACGGTAATCAATGCATATTCTGAGAGAACTATCTTTCTTTTGCATGAATAAGACTGGTACACCCCATGGGGACACACTGGGCCTGATGAATCCCTTATCTAGGAGATCTTTTAATTGTTTTTTCAATTCTCTGAGTTTTTTTGGTGCCATTTTGTATGGTGGAATAGATATAGTATGAGTATCTGGAAGAAGATCATTGCCAAAGTTTATTTCCCTTTCAGAGGAATTCCTGGAAGATCTTCGGGAAAGGCATCTGAGTATTCATTCTTTACTGGGAATGATTCAAGATTGGGAGTTTCAGAACTAGTGTCCTTAACTTTAACAAAATGATAGACACATCCCTTAGATATCATTTTCTGTGCCTGAAGGTAGGAAACAAGCTGACCTCTAAAAGTTGAAGTACAACCCCTCCACTCTAGGACAGTTTCATTCAAAAACTAAAACTGGACAACTCTATTTCTACAGTCGGCTGTGGCATATCAGGAATAAATCCAATCCATGGTGAGAATGACATTAAAGTTAGTTATCTATAATTTGACTAAGTCAGCTAATGTAACTTTTTGAGATACCATAATTGGACAGTTTCTGTATACCCGTCGACTATGATAGTTTTACCCACTGGGGTAGAGACTGAAAATGGATCTACTATAATTTTGAGACTAACTTCAAAATCTACTGCTATATAACGAGTAACACAAGACAAAGAAGCTCCTGGATCTAACAAAGCATAAACATGCAAGTGAAATATCTCTAATGTACCAGTAACTATATCAGGAGAATTTTCCTAATCCTATTGGGACTGAAGAGCATAAAGTCTATTTAGGCGTTGCCCAGTGGTAGAGTTGGAAATGGCACCCTACTAGTTCGGGCGATTGGACTAAGCTAAGAAACGGTTACGCTGACCCTGAAATCCTGACTAGGGACAATATCTAACCCTATGGCCTAGCTTTCCATATTAGAAACAGACGTCATTGCCAGCTCTACAAATACCCTGATGGTTCTTACTACAAATCTAATAAAGAGGGTGAGTGTGGGCTCTGCTAACACTGCCCTAAGGTTTACGGCCTGACACTCCATCTCTGCTGATGTCTCTGAATTTTGGTACTGGAGCACTGGTTGAGAAAGGAGCTGGAATAGATGACTTTGGGCAAAACTGAGAATGATTCCCACTCTCTAACTTAGGCTGAGCAAAGTTGAAACTACCTGTCCTTACTCTCTTATTTTGCTTTTCTCTTATCTTAATCTTCTACCCTTATATATGTTGAGCATAGATCATAAGCCTGGCTATGTCCATCTCACTAATCAACATTACATACTTGCACTCATTAACCATACTATCATTTACTCCAGAAACAAACTTACTCATCTTAGCCCTACTGTCTACCACTACATGAGGAGCGTATCTAGATAATTCAGCAAATTTAAGAGAATACACTTTCACTTTCATATTTCCCTTTCTAAGGTTTGTAAATTCTAACACCTTAGATTTTCTCAGCTCTATAGGAAAGAATCTATCTAGAAATATAGTGGTAAACTCCTCCCACTCAATAGGCCCTGCATCTATAGCCCTCTCTTCCTTTTACTGTTTGAACTATGTATGAGCCATATCCTGCAACTGATATACAACTAACTTAGTACTCTCACAAGTGGTAACCCCCATGATATCTATAACCTTTTGAACCTGATCAAGGAATTCCTGAGGGTCCTCATCTGACTTAGACTCAAAAAAGGATAGAGGATTCATTCGGGTGATGTCCCAAATCCTAGCTGCAGCTAAATTGGGCCACTGGGTTGGTCGGAAAAATAGTTGGTCATTCATTCTGGGTAGCAACTGAATTAGCAAGAGTAGTGAATGCAGCACTAAACTTTGAATGAGAAACATGTTCATCCAAGGATATGTTTGGACAGGCTGAGGCGCTGACTGATTTTCATTTCTTCTTTTGGGAGGCATGTTCTATAAGAGAAAAGGGAGAAATGGATTAGACTGAAAGATAAATTTGAGTTCATACTCACTTGCGCGATATGAATACTAAAAGAATGGAAACTGTTCGTAAAACATCTAATAGCCTCTTGTACATAAATGTGGCGTACAAAATACCTATGCACAAGACTCTACTAGATGCGGCTTTTAAGACTCTCTAGGACACTATTGAACCTTAGTCTCTGATACAAAGTTTGTAATGCCATGAATCTAATACCCAAAATGCTACATAGTGCGAGCAATCTCAAAGGACCACAAGATAACCTATGACTAATATATGTAACTGAGCACTGCATAATATACTATATAAATATGGAATAAAAGGGCTAAAAGGCCATAAGTTTAAAATATATAATAAAACATAACATCTGAAAAATATGGTATATCAATACAATAATTGAAATAAACTATCTGAACATGCTAGTCTGAAAACCTCTAAACTATCTGAAAACTGTGGAGTTGATGGAACATGTCCCCAACTAACTCCGTCTACTAAAATTGAAGTAATGAATTAATGAAATAATCATGCTATCATCAAATAATGAGGACTCACTGCAAATCAACTATTGTTGGCTAAATCTAAAGCTAAGTGTGTTTGGGAAATTAAGCATCCAAACCTATGGTATAAAATATCATAGCACAGAAGAAAAGTATGTGTCAGTGCATCTGTATGTACTGGTATGCAAAGTGAGCTAGGATGAATGCATGGGGATCGTATGCATGAACAATACTAACTGACTGAATAACATGAACGTAAGAATACATACATAAATATGTAATTGTAAATGAGATCTTGATAATACTGACTACTGAGTCAGAATACTGATAGCATGAGTTTTGTATAACTGAAACACTGTTAACTGAGTGACTGTGTCAGACATTTCTAATTCTAATGAAACTAGCTAAGTTTCATACTGAATTGAGTGATTGTATCTGACAGTCCTGAATCTGAAGAACTATCTGAGTTCTTTTACTCAGACTAAGACTGAGACTGTGGGAAGTAGTCATATAACTGACATGCCCCTTTTCTGTATAGAGTTAGGGTCCAATCTATAACCCCAATTGGAAGGGTGTCAATACCACTCCACTAGTAAGGACATATTGTGAGTGACCCTCATCTGGCAGTGTCCCAAAATGAGAATGGTAGGACCCTCAACTGATAGTGTTAATCCACCTCATCAACCCTCAATTGTCAGTGTTGATGTCTCAACCTATGCTGGTTATATAGTTCTAGAATGTAAGGATTGCTTCTAAAGATCACACCCTCTACTGTTAGTGTGTTCCCTCATCCTTGGGTTCGCTCAGTGCTGAATCCTACTCCCAACTGAATAGACACTAAACTAATTATACTGAGATGAACTGTACTGAGTTCATTGAGTTTCATGGACTGATCAAATGTTATTGAATTCTGTTAACTGACTGAGTTCATGAGATTAATGAGTTTTCCTGAGTCATGTAACTAACTAAATTCTACTGAGTTCTGAAAATAGCTGAGAATACTATTGATCATGGCATGACTGAGATTATCTTAAAACTGATACTGACTCTAGGCACACAGCTAAATTATTGGGTACAAGTACCCCCAGGACTCGATTGCATGATACTGACAAGACATGTCACTTCTTGAACACATGACCATAGTCAACAATTCAAAGTATAAACATTAGGGAATTTGATGAAGTATTTGTATGTCATAAGCTTACACATGAATAGGAATACATATAAATATGTTATAATTTCATAATTCTAACCTCATGAGCATTCCACCAAGCCATTACAATGCATAACAATGACATGAAGGTCATTGTGAACATAAGGGTAAAGCATAGATTTATCAATTTGGTTGCAATTTAGTCATTAAGCATAATTCTTATTTTTACAGGCATTTTAGCAAATACCTTTCATGCATAACTTGAGGCTTAGGCATGAATATTAAAATAATACATCATGGCAACATTTTTCACTTAAAATACAAGAAATAATTCCAACCACATGCTAACATAATTTCATTATATGTATTAAAGATTTCAACTTGGTAATCATACAACAACATAAACATGGATATGATTCAATTCATAAAATGGAATTCAAAATTTATATTTTTGAAAGGTTTTCTTAAGCTTCATGGCTCAAACAAACCCATGAATCAACATTTTAATGGAAGTTTCTTGAAGATTAACAATGGAATCTCCTAGATTAAAACCTTCAATTGAAAACCCTAGACTTATTCTTGAGGTAATTTGAGAGAAACAACTATATTTTGGTGAAAACCTAGTTGAATCTCTTGTTATAGGATTTTTATAAGGGTGGTCAATTGCCCTTAAAGACACGGATATTTAATGACTGAAAATTGGGCATCAACATGATTGGCTATGCAGCGCATCGATGGCATCGATGCGATACCCAACGTGTTGCGCCATGATCGTGCCAAGCCTCAGTTGTTTTTACTAGCATTCTCTGCAATAATGTTAACCAACGTGATAGACAATGCAGTGCGTTAAGATCGTATTGGTCCACTATTTTGGGACATCAAACATGGTCTAAACAAGTTTCAAAAAATTTGAAACTTATTCGAGAACACCTATCGACCTCTATGATCATGAATCAACAAAAATATAGACCATTAAGGGACATTAAGGTCATGAAATGAGATTGCCAACTTTCGAAGAAAAAAAATAAACTAAGTCAGGGAACTTAGCTAGAATTTTCTAAGTGTGAGACCCCTTGACAAGCCTAAAAGAATGAATTAAGCTAAGAAATTTTGCGGGGTCTTACCGTATCCCTAAACTTGATGGTTTTTCCTTTGGTTTTGGTCTTGGTAATGGTATGACCACAATATGTTTGTGGAAATATCTAAGAGAATGAACTAGTCGTATGTTAAATGATGTTTTGAACTAAGGCATTGGCCTAATGAATATGAATGGTTGGTAAATATTTTTGTGAAGGCCTTGTTGGCTAGGTAATGATTTAAATGGTAACCTTGGTGGATTAATTATCTAAAGGGGTTTGAGTCCCTAAACATTACCTGGCCTTGTTGGCCAGGTAATGATTTAAATGGTAACCTTGGTGGATTAATTGTCTAAAGGGGTTTGAGTCCCTAAACATTAAATTGATTTATGTATTTACTAGACAATGGGTTTGAGTCCCTAAACTTTGAATTGAATTGGTGTCTTTATTAGACAATGGGTTCGAGTCCCAAAGTCAAATGAATAATTCTTTGATTGATAATGGTAATGGCATATTGTACGCTTGTAAGTGGTGTTTGTATGACGATACCAACGAAGTTCCATTGGTAAGTAATTGGCTTAATGGTTGTATATGTGAAATGATAGTTTTAAATTAGGCTTTAAAGCAGGATGTGCAGTTGAACCATGAAAGTGGATTCCAAAGAACTAACATTAGAAACTGTGCTATTCTATATGGGTGTCTTTGTGACTGGGTGATTCTAGTCACCTGAATGAATATATAAATAGGGGGTTTGAGTCCCCCATAATATATTTATTGGTACTTATGTCACCTTGATTATGCCGGGAGGTTCAAGTCCCCATTATAGGTATACACAGTTATGGATATTCTCTGGTTTATCCAGCTATATGCATTGGCGCCCTTCTAGCTAGGGGAGAGTTGGGCCGCCCATATAGCCTCTAGGTGCCTTGATATATGATAGTTATACTACACAACCCAGGTTAAGTTTTTCAAAGTTTATGTTAATCTTGTTCCCTATTCCGGCATTGTATATATGTATTGCATTGATTATATGCATTGGTTGATTGGTTTTAAACTATTGGAATTATTTTATCCTTATCCTTGAGTTACATGCTAGAGCTCTAATCACTAATTTTCTTCACACATTGTATCCCTTTGCGATGTAGGGAATGGTCATACTATTACACCTTTCTTCTCAGTGACCTGGATTTGTGGACAGCTTGTGTTGACTTGAAATGATGATCTTACATACTTTGAAAGGCTCTATTTCTTGCTTTGAGTTTTTTTACGTCTTTATTAGTTTAGACTTGGACATTGGTTTTGGCTATAGTTGGGGGCATATCCTGACCGGATATTCTGGGATTATTTTTAGAGGCTTTGTATGTTGTAGAATAGATATAGATTTGGTTATGTTATGGTTATAGATTGGTATTAGATAGTTTGACTTGTTTGGGTCGGTCATGGTCATGGACCTATCCCAAAGTCTTTGAGGGTTAAATTATTTTATCTTGTTATATAGTCGAAACTCACCTGACTCAAGGTATATATTGGTTGGTTAAATTGGATATAGGGGGTAGTCTTCGGTCCTTGTTGGACTTGAGATGACTATTAAGACAACGCCCTGGTTCGGGTTATGTCAAGTTGGTATTAGAGCCCTAGTTTCATGTTCAGTTGGGTGTCCATAAAGTCATGTCAAGTAGAGTCTCTTTTATTGGTGTGTAGTACGCCACAATCATAAGGGATAGGATACAAGGCATTTAGGAATGCTTTATTTTCTTGTTGTCTTAACTTTGAGCTATGGAGTCTATGGTCATGGATCCTTCTGATTTTTGTTTGTTCATATTTCAGATCATGCCTCCAAGAAGATCTGATATTCATGCAAACTTTTATGTCCCTAATATGCACAATTTAGACAGATTTAGTCCAACTTTTTGAGTCCTAAACTAGTCAAGGGTCGCTGTATCTAACTATCCTCGTGGGGTTCCACCTTTCCCCACTAATCCTACTCCTGATAGAGATACCCATACTCAGTCACCTTAAGAAATGGCTACTAATGCTGAGTTTCATCGTTCCATTACATTGTTGACTCAGTTGGTGGCATCTCAATCTTAACAGTTAGGTTCTACTAGAGTTGCATGGGTTCATCTGAGGCCACTAGAGTGGGCCAATTCATTAGGTTGCATCCTCCTATGTTTACTAGACTAAGGTTTAGGAGGATCCTCAAAGTTTTATTGATGTAATGGAGAAGATCTTCCAAGTTATGCAAGCTTCAGAGGTTTAACGTTTTGAGTTTGTTTCCTACCAATTGAATTATATGCATACCAGTAGTCCAAAGAGTAGGAATAGTGGAGGGGAGAGGATGTTGGTTCTACCTTATAGAAGGATTTCTCTAGTGCATTTCTAGACCGCTTCTCTCCTCAGGAGTTGAGAGAGGCAAAAGTGGAAGAGTTTGTAAATTTAAAGCAAGGTAAGATGTATTCTAAGGAGTATGCCTTGAATTTTTACCAACTATCGTGGTATGCTCCAGAGTTGGTTTCTAGTATGAGGGCGAGAATGAGGAAGTTCGCTTCCTATTTGTCTCGAGACTTGATTCTATAAAGTAAAGCTGCCTTGTTGATTAAGGACATGGATATCTCTAAGTTAGTTGTGTATATGCAGCACGTAGAGGAAGAGAAGATAAAGCAGGATGAGTTTTAGTGAGAGGCAAGGAAAAAAATTTAGGCCTTTTTAGAAAAGCAATAGAGATGGTGGTAAGTGGACAAAAAAGAAGTGGGTGAGTTTTGGTTCCTTTTCCATGGAGGGTGAGTTTTGGTTCCTTTTCCATGGCTAGTGCTCCTTACCCAAAAACGTCTGGTGATCGTTGTTCTTAGCATGATAGTGGGTTCCAGGCACAGGGTGCCCAATCTTAAGCTAGTGGGGCTCAGTCGTCTCTATCCCACCTTTCTTGTAAATTTTATGGGTGGTCACATCATGGTTTATGTGAGAAAGGAAAGAATAGATATTCTTATTATGGTTAGATTGGTCACATGCAGTATGACTGTCGTGATAGAATGGCTTCTGTGGCTAACAAGGTTCCTGTTGCCTCTTCATCTGCTTCTTCACCAAAGTGTGTTGCTTCAGTATTTGTTTCTGCTTCTAATACCAGCCCTGTCCAAAATCGGTTATGTGCTCTTGCATCTTGTCAGGATTCTGAAGCATCTCCCAATGTTGGTACTCGTATGTTGAAACTCTTCTCCTGTGATATGTACTATTTACTTTATCTAGAGTCCACTCTTTGTTATGTGACCCTATTTGTGGCTGTGTATTTTGGTTTTGGCCCTGAGTTTATTTCTGAGCCTTTTTCTATATCTACCCTGGTTGGTGACTCTATGATTGCTAAAAGTGTCTATAGGGGCGATGTGGTATCTATTGTGGTAGAGAAACCCTTGTGGATTTGATAGAGTTAGATTTGGTTGACTTTGATGTCATATTAGGGATGGATTGATTGCATTCGTGATATGTTTCTCTAGATTTCCATACCTACAAGGTCATGTTTAAATTCCCTAATGAGTTGGTTAGTGTATGGTAAGGGGGCTTTTTAGTGCCTAAGGGAAGGTTCAGCTTTCACGACCCAAGGCTACCCCATAGTCATAACACGGAGCTTAGAATGACAAGTGATCCCAATCTAACCTATGTACTGTCATGATACTTGAGCAAACTGATTTAAATTTTATAAAAACTGAATTTACTAAGCAGAAACATGATCATAAGAAAGTCTGAATTAATGTAATAGTGATAAAGTTTACAACATGATAAATATTGAACAAATAAACTTTAATTACATGTAATGACTCTCACTGACTATCTATGAATTCTCTACTATACTGACTATAGATAGTTGGGACATGCCTCTAACTATCACTAATCAATACATATGAATAATCAAAATAAAGTACATTAACTACTACTAACTGGAGTTCCCAAAATAAGAGAACTCATCACTTGTTGGTTGGAAGGTGCAAATTGCCTATTATGATGTGTAGGTTACAACTGGTACCTACATTATGAGACAATTTAGCACATAGACATATATGTGGATTAGTACTTCTAGAATGTACTGAGTAAGTGGGGGTGAATGCAATCAGTAAAACTGAGTAGGTACATAATCTTAAAACATGCATGCTAAGTGCAAGTAGACTCACCAAGAGACTGAAATAAACTAAAAGCTAAAGTATCTTAAAACATGAGTAACAAACATAGTCTGGTACGCTAATGAGTCACTACACTTAGTTTCTTAAATCTTTACTTTTGTAGAATAAGTAAAACTGAAGCTGGAAAGCGGTGAAACATAATACTACATGTAAATCTTATGTAGGCTGAACATGCTATAAAACTAAATTGAGTGTCATGTATAGATACTGAGCATAAAAAACATGGGCATGTAATAATGAGAATGCAATACCAAGCATAAACATGTACTGACATGATATGAACTCTGAATAACTGAAATTTGTACAATTGAACTTCTGAAATCTGTACACTTGGCCATATAAACCTGAACTAACATACTCTGAATACTGAATAGAGACTGTGTGAGCTAGCTATAACCAACATGGCCCAATTTGAGCTATCGAGGTCCAACCTATAACCCCAGTTGGAAGGGAGTTGGTACCTTGCCAGGGGTACCAACTCATGACTGATAATGTGGATCCACAAGGCTGATGTCCCGATGGACAAGGTTGTTATGCCTCTTCTAATGGGGTACCCCTCATAATCTATATTTGTTTCGTAGGTCTAGAACTTAGATACTGCTACTAACCACTTATGCCTATACTGACGAGGGAGTCGCCATTCTTACGTTCACTCAGTGCTAAGTGTTACTCCCAACTAAAAGACTTTGATATTATTAGTTTTTTAACATGACATGGTACTAGACTTGTAAGTGCTCAGCATGAACATAATATTCTGAATATGATATTAAAACCATGGTTTGACTGACTCATTACTTGAAATCACATATCATGTAAAAACACATAGGTATCGGGTATTCATAACCTGCCAGCACTAAATGATTACAAGAACACAAAAACATTTATACAGTAATAGAAAATCATAATTCAGAGACCCAAAGGTTGTAAATTTTAATAACCACTGAATTACATGGATTTGAACATGGGAAGGTGTAAATCATGGAAAAATAGCATGCTTACATGTTTTAAATTTATAAATACGTGGATTCAATACAAATATACATAAGGACTCAAAATTTGAAGAATTACATGACCTAATTTACATGGAATCATAAGAGGACATGGATTGACTTAATTTACATAGGAAAAGTATGGATTAAATTCATCTTGAATATGTGAAATTCCACAATGGAAGAAAAAATCATACTTTAATTAAAGAGAAGGTTTTTGGGCTCAATGGGTGAGAGGAACACATAGATGAATACCCCACATACCTTAATTGAATGAATTCTTGAAGAAACTTGAAATTGGAACCTGAATCCTTGAATTCTTAAAGAAGATATCTTGAATTTCTTATTCTTGAGAGAGGAGGATTGAATTTTAGGTGAGGAACCTTAATCTTGATGTTCTTGATATTCTTGAATTTGAATCTTGAGACTCGAGAGATGATCTTAAAGAATAAACCCTAGATGGTTGTTCTTGAGTATGGGAGAGAAAGTAGTGTGTTAAGTGTTGGAGAATGGGGGAAAATAACACCTTTTTATGTCTAAGTCATAGGGGTAGGGTTTTTAGGTGAGGAAAGGATCAAAATACCCCTGGGTAAACTAAACAAAAATTGAAAATTTTTTAGTTAATGACTTAGTTGATAGTTTGTCAACTAGTTGATGGCTTATCAACTAAGTCGTCAACCCATTGATTGACTTGATCATCTTGCAATTTAAGGTTGACAGAGAGGTTGACAGCTCATCACTTGTTTGATAGCTTTTCACCATAAGTCGTTACCTTGTAGTTGAAATTCTAGTTAAGTTTGACGACAAGGTTGACATCTCATCACTTGGTTGACTGCTTGTCACCTCAAGTCGTCACCTTGTTGACAGACGGACATATTAAGGTAAAATAAGAATAACTTTCCACTCTAATATCATATTAAGGTGAAACTAGATGCGTTGGAAAGAATACTCGAACATCTTTCATTTTATATATTGTATGATACTTGAATCAATATATTCTAAGATATACACTCATTTAAAGTTGACCCCTTGTAGGATCAAATATAAAAACTCAATCGATAAAAGTATTCTCAACTCAATTTGGCTCTAAATGCTTCCTATGACCATGATTTACATCAAAAATACTTTAGCAACAAGGTTAATAGTCATGAAACATTTATTAATATACAAATATTTGTATTATATTATTTATACGTAAGAATGACGATTCATATTCTAGCCCAAAAATTTGGGGTGTTACATCATCTAACATCTTAAAGCCCAAAAGTTGATTTCCAAAGGGAGTGTGTATCATATGTTCTGGGTTAAATATTTTAACTCAGAAGGTCCTTATCTAGAATTTTTTCCCATGGTTAATGAGTTTCCTAAGGTTTTCCCTGATGAACTTTATGGTGTTCCTCCTAATTAGAAAATTGATTTTGGGATTCATCTTGTTCTGGAAACTAATCTTATCTCTATCCCTCCTTATAGAATGGTTTTGACTGAGTTAAAGGAGTTCAAAGATAAACTAAAAGATCTTTTAGATAAAGGTTTTATCTATACTAGTGTGTCTTCTTGGGGCGCTCTTATGTTGTTTGTGCATAAGAAAATGGTTCCCTTCGGATGTGCATTGATTACCATCAGCTGAACAAGGTGACTATAAATAATAAGTATCCTCTTTTTAGGATCAATGACTTATTTCATCAGATTCAAGGTGAGAATTATTTCTCTATGATTGATCTTAGGTCAGGCTATCATCAGCTTAAGATTAGGGAAGTGGATATCCCTAAGACTGTCTTCAGAACCCAGTATGGTCATTATGAGTTCCTCGATATGTCTTTTTGGTTGACCAATGCTCCAACAGCATTTATGGATTTGGTGAATAGGGTCTTTCATTAGTTTTTGGATCTATTCTTCATTATCTTCATAAATTATATTCTGGTATACTCTAAGAGTAAGGTGGATCATGCCAATCATCTCTATGTTGTGTTGCGGACCTTGAAGGATCAATGTTTGTATGACAAGTTCTATAAGCATGAGTTTGGTTGAAGGTTTTAACTTTTTTTGGTCTTGTTATCTCTAGTTAAGGTATTATGGTGGATCCACAAAAGGATGCAGTAGTTAAGAAGTGGCCTAGACCCGCGACTCCAATTGATATTTGGAGTTTCTTAGGTTTAGCCAATTACAGTAGGAGATTTATGGAAAGTTTTTTGACTATAGCTACCCCATTTACTAAATTGACCCAAAATAAGGTAAAGTTCTTATGGTCTAATGCGTGTGAGGAAGTTTTGAGAAGTTAAAGGATAAGTTAACTTTACCTCCAGCTTTGACCTTGCTCAAGGATAATGATGGCTTTGTAGTGCATTGTGATGCTTATCGTGTTGGGCTTGGTTGTGTCTTGACGTAGCATGGTAGGGTGGTGGCCTATGCTTCTAGGCAGTTAAAAGTTCATGAGAAGAACTACCCTACTCTTGATTTGGACATGTTGGCGGTGGTATTTTCATTTAAGATTTGGTGTCACAATCTCTATAGGGTTCATGTTGACATCTTTTTTTATCATAAGAGCATACAGTATGTTTTTACTCAAAAAGTGTTAAATCTCAGACAAAAAGGGTGGCTTGAGATACTAAAGGACTATGATATGAGTCTCCATTACCATCCAAGTAAAGTTAACATAGATGTTGCTGCTCTTAACAGGTTATCCATGGGGAATCTAGCTCATGTAGATAAGGATAAGTGGATTTGGTGAAGGACATTCACCGTTTGGCTAACCTGGAGTTTGTCTCACGAACTTTAAGGATAGTGGTATGTTTGTGCATTAGGTATCATAGTCATCTCTTGTTGTTGAGATAAAGGAAAAGTAGATGTTGGATTCTGACTTGATGAAAAATAAGAAGAATATGGGTCAGCAAAAGGTTATTTACTTTTTGATTGGTGATGATAGTATCTTTAGGTACCAAAGCAGGTTATGTGTTCCCAACATCGATGAATTGAGGGAAAGGATTTTGGTTGAAGCTCATGGATCCCGTTATACTATTCATCCTGGTTCTACAAAGATGTATCATGATCTTAAAGAGCTCTATTGGTGGAAAATTACAAAATAAGATGTGGCTAACTATGTGGCTAAGTGTATGGTATGTCAATAAGTGAAAGTTGGGTACATAAGGCTCGAAGGTTTGTACCAAGAGATTGAGTTGCCCAAATGGAAATGGGAGGTAATTAATATGGATTTCATTATCAGTCTTTCTTGATCTCAGAAGCAGTATGATTCAATTTGGGTCATCGTGGATAGGATGACCAAGTCTACTCACTTTTTGCC
Source organism: Capsicum baccatum var. pendulum (assembly GCA_030864225.1). Classification (NCBI taxonomy): domain Eukaryota; kingdom Viridiplantae; phylum Streptophyta; class Magnoliopsida; order Solanales; family Solanaceae; genus Capsicum; species Capsicum baccatum. Next base: position 111,384,281 of record CM061555.1, on the reverse strand, counting down.
TGTGAGGACTAGTTATTCGGCTGAGGATTATGCCAAGTTATATATTGCAGAGATTGTGAAGTTACATGATGCTCCAGTTTCTATCATTTTGGATCATGGTACTCTGTTCTCATCTCATTGTTGGTGATCATTTCAAAAAGGTTTGGGAACTAAGGTGTGCCTTAGTACTATTTTCCACCCACAGTCAGATGGACAAGCAGAGAGGACCAGTTAGACATTGGAAGATATGTTTCGTGCTTCTATGATTGACTATAGTGGTATTTGGGTTGACCATTTGCCTCATATATAGTTTTCTTAGAATAATAGTTATCACTCTAGTATTAGTATGGCCCCTTTTAAGGCGTTGTATGGTAGGAGATGTCATTATCCTATTGGGTAGTATGAGGTTGGTGAGGGTAAGTTTTTTGGCCCTGATTTGGTTAAGCAAGCCTTAGAAAAGGTGAAGGTAATTAGTAATAGGTTGAAAGCCACTCAAATTTGCTTAAAGTTCTATGCGTATGTGAGGCGTAAGGAGTTAAAGTTTAAGGTTGGCAATTGGGTGTTCTTAAAGGTATCTCCTATGAAGGGAGTGATGCGATTTGGAGAAAAGGGGAAGATCAATCCCTAGTATGTTGGTCCGTATTTGCTTTTGAAGAGGATTGGTAATGTTGCCTATGAGTTGGAGTTGCCTTCTAGTTTGAGCTTCATTCATCTGGTTTTCCATGTCTCTATGTTTAGAATGTGTGTAAGTGATCCTTCATCGGTTATTCCTTTGGAAGGGTTGGATATTTTTGATTCCTAATCTTATAAGGTAGTCCCAGTTGAAATCTTAAATCGTCAAGTTTGTTGATTTCAGACAAAGTATGTGGCTTCGGTAATGGTTCTTTAGAAGAACCATAAGGTTGAAGAAGCAACTTGGGAAGCGGAAAAAGACATGAAGTCCAAGTATCTGTATTTGCTTCCCGTTCTAGATATTCATGCTTAAGCTATGTGTTAATCTTAACATCTTCTGTTTCTTCACTTTTTTAAAGGGAATGGTGATTCCTTAGTGTCTTGTTTTCTAACTTAGTTAAGGTGAGGTTTAATGGGTAATAATGTGTTAAATCATGTTTGTTCTTTCCTTTACCCATCATTCGAGGATGAATGATCAAAGTTGGAGAGAGTTGAAACACCCTGAGTTTGACCCATGAAAATTTCCTTGGTTTTGAACACTTTGTCCATCATACAACTTGAGCTTACTAGTCGTATGATATGGGTACAACTTAGGAGCCCAAGTCATATGGTAAATAGTGTGTTTTATGTCACTTACAGTCCAAGGTATGACTAGAATCCATATGAGTTGTATGGAGATGGTACGATAAGAGCAGGACAATCGTATGATTAATACTGTCAATCCCTTGAGTTACTATCTAAGGTACAAGTTAGGGGTTCCACTCATATGATTGGTTACGAGTGATGTTCCCAAATCATACCCATCTGCATTCATTTTATAGCTTTTAAGATGAGGGTACTTTAGATATTTCCCACCATAAAACCCTAAATCCCCACATCTTAAAACACATTGTATCCTCCCATAACACACTTGGAATGATCAAAACACCCCTAAAACTCTCTCTAAACTTACTCTTGAAGATTGGGCTACAGTTTCTACAAGGTGTTCATCTAGAGGCTCAAGAGTCATTTCTTTATATGAATATTCATGAATAAGGCATGTGACTCTTCCCTCATTGTTAGTTCATGAAAATCATGTGCTTAAAACTTTGTTTATGATTCGTAATGGTGGTTTTGAAAACCAATTTTTAGGGTTTTGTTGCAAATTGTTGAGTATGGTTTACTCTTGGTTTAAATTGTGTTTATTGTTGCGCCCAAGCGCACATGAAAGTGTGCGTGGTATCACCAAGTAATACAGTGGCCCTTTCAGAAACTAAGTATCGATCCCATAGGGACTAGTGTTAAGCAACTATCAAATTCTAGTTCACTATTAAGATTAACTTAGTGCAAGCGTAACCAAAAGTGTTTTGAAAATGATAAACTAAAAGTAAAGTAAACAGTGTGCAAAGTAAAAACTTGAGACAATCAATGGATGAAAGTCCAGGGTTAAGGCACTTCGAACAATCATACTACTCTATTGAAGTTCATTTGTAGATTGCTTATCTTGGTTATTGATTCGTAGGGTCTGTCGCATGATCATGGTCTCCCGGCCTCTAATTGTCTACCTAACTTGGACATGACAACTACATTATTGAGCAGGGATGTAACAATCCAATTACGTGCTTAAATCTATCATCCTACATGTGAACTAAGCAAGGCTTCTAGGTACATCCCTTTCCTAGATGCTAATTCAAATTCCTCATTTTATAAAAGAATAAGAACCTTACTCTACTCATTTCCACGATATATCTTCATATTCCCCCTCTCAAGATCACAAGATCGACAATAAATGTATTCTAAGTGTTGTGAATCATCAAAGTAGTTTAAAAAAGGATGTACGAATAACCAAATATGATAAGTAATCCAAACAAATTCAATTCATAACTATAGCAAACATGTTCTTGGCCTTAACCTCAAAAAGGGGTGCTTAGCCACTAATAGACATAACTGTAATCCAAATACTTGAATACATGATTAAATATATTAAAAATATAAATTCAAAGTATATAAAACTAAAAAAAACGTGTGCATCATCCTCCTTAAGCTCCTAAAGACATCAAAAAGTGAATAGAACAAGTGCAACGAGTCCTATTTATAAGAGACCAATTTGGTCGTGTGTGGGAAATGGTCCACATCGTGTTGGTGACTGGCTGTGGGATAATACACTATAATACTTGATTATTCCAGTTGAATAATACATGGGGTGCTGTTAATCACGTGGAGGGAGCGGCGCGTCGCGGCCCAATTGCGTAGGGTCACTAGAATTTGCCTCTTGACGCCTATATTCTTCAAGTGTTCCTCCTTCCATCCCTTACCTTTTGGTGGTATTTTACTTTGGTTTCCAGATTTTATTCCATAAATATATCACCATAATAAAATCACCAAGAATCCTACATGATCAAACACCAAATATTAGATCTCAAAACAACAAAACATTCATAACATTATAAACTCATTCAAACCATTAAAATCCATCATGATAGACTAGAACAACACCTAGCTCAAGCTAGTAAAACTAGTTTTCTCGGTTGAACTCTAAATGATCCAATTATGTAAAAACTTGCTTGAAAACACCTTTACACATTGTAATTTCACTACGTAAACACTTAGATACTTATTTATATCATTATTAACACATAAATCACTCAATAAATCCTCAAAAAAGGCTAAATAGGCTAGGAAAGCAACACTAAAGTGCATAAATACACCCAACATCATCACCCCACACTTAAAGCCTTGTTCTTCCGCGGACAATTATTTACTTTAAGCATCACAAGATGAGGAGACTCCACACTTCCACTACACATAATACACTTAATATATTACTACAATGACTACACAGAATGCAAGTTTCTACACTAAGCATGTTACATACACAATTGAAAGTTCAAGAACACTACTCCAAAGCATCCTAGCCTCAAGAATTGACTCCCCTAGTTAGCAAACTTATGCACATTGTTCAATCAAATACATCATACAATTCACCCAATTATCATCAAACATGTACCCTCAAAACACGAGATTTGCCCATAATCACTCATAATAATGCAATTTATAATGCAATGGGTACAAGAATCAACTTTCGCTCACTCTCACAAGGAATTCCCAAGTTGCACCTAATGAATCATAGGCTTTCTCTTAGTGTAGTACTCTAATAATATTAGAATGTTAAGCTTAAGATCAAATAGGTCTTTAATGGTTATAATCTAGGCTAAGGAACAGGAAGGAACTATTCTATCTAGTAATAGTGACTATCTTCCCTAAGCATTTTAATACCTCACACATTTTCATTTAATTCACCTCTAATAACCACACTTCACCGCTTTTGTCTAACCCATTCTTTTGTTTTTCCCCATTTCATTAATCTCATTCACATACACTATGGTGGGAGTTTTTTCTATACACATCTTATTCAATTTGAACTAATTTTTATTCTTTTCATTACTCAACTCCCAACCACCACACAAATCACATTTTTGAAAACCAATAGCTATTACTTAGGGGATTCAATTTCACTTTTTTTTCTTGAATTCCCAACTTCTTAACTCAATTAATTTTACACTAAAGTGCTTAGGAGATTTATGGATCAAGTCAAGGTCAGTCAAAGAAGGGGATACAGGCTACATATGAGGCTACCAGAGAAAATATACTAAAAGCTCAATAGGGTTAACTAGGATTATGCACAAGGGTTGGTAAAGAAGGGTTTTAAACAAGGCTATCAAATAAATGCCTATATCATCTCCTAAACCCACACTCTTTATTTTTCTTTGTGCACACACCAAGCAAGTTCTAGATATCATATGAAACAAGGAATATACAACAACCTCACATAACATGTGGCACATGCTCTACTCAAGTGGGATCATCATAGACTCACGCCCAAACAATCACATGAATTCAACTTTAAGCCAATAAGTACAAGAGTCATAATCAAGAGACTAAGTGTCTCAAAATTAGTAATTAACATGCTCTTTACAACCAATACACTTGAATCATATAATCAACTATAGCACCAACAAGAACAACTCACACTCATTCTTAATAAAAAAAATCACCCTAAAAATGGGAATTTCCCTACCCTACACTTAATAATCTACTTGTTCAATAAATTATACTTAAAAGTAGAGATATAAATACTCCTTGATGCCTCTAGGCCTAGCTATTAGCATATTTATACATCAGGAGGGTTTGGGGGACTCCACACTTAGTCTTTGCCATGATCCATAGCTCAGGTTTTTTGGTACTCAGACTTTCCATCAACCTATGACTCAACAAAAACAAAAACTAGTGAAGTAAAAACTATCAATACCAAAAATAAAACCTACTTACTTAACTTGGGTTTCCTCCCAAGAAGCGCCTGATTTAGTATTGTGGGACGACCCAATATCTAACTTAACCATTTTCCTTTATCCTATTTCTCACACTAGGATGCCATCTTCTTATTTGTTTCTAACCTCTTAAATGTGAGATCTCAAGGTCAATATCTTTCTTAACAATAGCCTTTTTAGGCTCACCAATTTACATCATATCGGTCTGGGGCGGCTGTGGCTTGGGCTACTCAATAAGGAAGTTTGAAGAGGCCTTTTGTGGAATAGACTTCAACACCCCACACCTATCTCCTTCAATTATTGTACTTATGTATAAATATTTGTAGTGGGAAAGTGTTTTAAGCAGTTTGTACACTTTGAAAATTGCCTCTTCATCATCCAACCTTATTGTGAGTGTGCCCTCTCTCATATCAACCAATGCTCCTCCCGTTGCTAAAAATAGACTTCCTAAGATGACTGGTACTCTTACGTCTTCCTAAAAATCTAAAACAATAAAGTCAGCAGGAATAATAAAATCACCAACCTTGATTAGGACATCCTCTATGATATCTTTGGGATGGCCTAGGGTCTAGTTTGCCAACTGAAGTATCACAAAGCTCAGTCTTGGCTTCCCAGGGCCTAAGGTGTTAAACAAGAAGAGGGGCATCAAATTGATACTTGCCCCCAAATCACTAAGTGCATGGATCACCTTACTGTTGCTAATTTGTATGGGGAGAGTGAAACTCTCAGGATCTTTAAGTTTTTATGGCATCCTCTATATCACTATAGAACTACACCTCTCAGTGAGTGATACTATCGTGACATCCTGCAACTTAACTTTGTTATTGACCACATCCTTCAAGTACTTAGCGTACTTGGTCATTCCCTATAAAACATCTAAAAGAGGTAAGTTAATGTACAGCTCTCTGAACGTGTCAAAAAACTTCTTGAAGCATGTATCCTCTTTTGCCTTTATATGCTTCTTTGGGAAAGGTAGTGGTGGGATCTTCTTAATATTTTTAACAACTTTTGCTTTCAAGTACTCAGACTTTCTCAAATTTATAGTAACTTGGTCAGATACCAGTGTGGTAATCTATTTTGTATTTACCTCCTTGTTTTTCTTTGGAGGTCCTTCGTTAAGCTCTTTACCACTCCTTAAAGTGATTTATATTACTTGTCTAGGACTTTTAGTATCACTTGGCAAACCACCTTGAGGCCTGGTATTTTGTGCCTTAGAAAATTGACCAATTTGCAACTCAAAGCTCCTTGTAGTTTCTTACTGGCTCTTTATATCTGTTGTCAATTGTGCTTGAGTAGTCATGAGTTGCTTTAGCATCTCTTCCACATTATTTTTCTGAGTTTTGACCTAATTATTCTAAACTTTCTGCTACTGAAACTATTGTTGATTGTTCCATAAAGTATTTAGTGGCTGAGTCTGCCACTTTTGATTATAGGCATTCATATAATTTAGCATATGAACATTTCCCATAAACATCATGGACTCAGGATTTGTAGCACACATAGCTGTTGAATGCCCACTGTAACTACAAACCTTACACCAACCTGTAATATATTAGATTGCATTAACTGTGGTTCCAGGTTGTGTAACCCCCAACTTTATATTGCTTATTTGATTCTATAGAGCATCAAGCTGAGTGGATAAGGAAATAAAATGGTCCATCTCCAACTCACCAGCAACCTTCTTTGTGGCACTCCTTGAGTTCAACTACCACTTAGGATTACCTTGTGCAAATTAGTTCAATAAGGTATACAACTCATCATACGTCATCTCTAGAGCTTGGCCACCTATAGCTGAATCTAAAAAAAATTATGTTATGGTCAAGTTCCTCATCAAAAGTATGAGCTAATACCTCATTAGACTGCTGAAGGTATGAACAGTCCCAAAGAAAAGCTTTGAACCACTCCAAAACATGATATAAATTTTTATCTATCTTCTGTTTTAAGCACACAATCTCACTGCAAAGTCTCACAGTCTTGCCAAACGGGAAGAATTGGATGAGGAATCTCTTGGCAAACTCATCCCAGGTTGTGATTGAATTTGCAGGCTCAGCATTCAAGTACTACTTTGCTTCCCCCAATAGTAAAAAGGGGAACAGTGTCAGCCTAATATAGTCAGTTGACACACCCATAGGGATGAATGTGTCACTGATCTCCAGAAAGTTTTGCAAGTGTACTTATGGATCTTCATGTGAAAGCCCTATAAACTATCCACTGCTGATCAGAAGTTGCACTTTATTCTACTTCAACTCAAAATTATCTCCAGTAGCCGATTTCTGGAAAGGAGAGGTCAAATTTGTCAGTAGTGGGATTTCCATTTCTTGAACTGTCCTGTGGGCTGGTTATTCTTCATCCATAAGGGTAGGATTATCTTGATGTTATTCAATTTGTGGAATACGAGGGAGAAGGATTGCTTCTCTCCTTCATTAATAAAAGTGTTGATCGGATTCAGGGCTTGGTGTAACCAAATCCCTATCCCTTACCAACTTACTAGCCTAAAAACCTATTGCCACCAAATACAAAACCAAGACCAAGAATAAAGCACAAAATAAATAGAAAAGGTGAAACTAAGACAAAAATAGTTGTCAATTTACAAGTCCCCGACAACGGCGCTAAGAACTTATTGCGCTCAAGAACATACGCAAGTGTACGTGCTCTTACCAAGTAATATATTATCCCTTTCACAAGCCAAGTATCAATCCCACAGGGACTAATGTTAATCAACTATCAAATTCTAGTTCACTATTAAGTTTAACTTAGTGAAGCGTAACCAAAAGAGTTTTGAAATTGATAAACTAAAAGTAAAGTCAACAGTGCATAAAGTGAAGACTTGAGACAATCAATGGATGAAAGCCTAGGTTTAAGTCACTTCGAACAATAACACTACGCTATTGAACTTCATTCATAAGATTGATTATCTTGGTTATTAATTCTTAGGTTTTATCGCATGATCATGGTCTCCCGACCACTAATTGTCTACCTAACTTGGATATTATAACTACATCATTGAGCGGGGGTGTAATAATCCAATTAAGTACTTAAATCTATCATCCTACATGTGAACCAAGAAAGGCTTCTAGGTACATCCCTTTCCTAGATGCTAATTCAAATTCCTTATTTTTTAAAAGAATAAGAACCTTACTCTATTTATTTGTATGTTATATATTTCTATTCCCCCTCCTGAGATCACAAGTTCAATAATACATGTATTCTAAGGGTCACGGTTCCTCAAAATTGTTAAAAAAAAGGATGTACGAATAAAAAAATATTATAATAAATCCAAACAAATTCAATTCATAACGATAGCAAACATTTCTTGGCCTTAACCCCGAAAGGGGGCGTTTAGACACTAATAGACATAATCATAATCCAAATACTTGAATACATGATTAAATCTATTAAAAAGATAAATTTAAAGAATACAAACCCTAAAAAAAGTGTGCATAAGCCTCCTCAATCTTCTAAAGACGTCAAAAAGTGAATAGAACAAGTGCAACGAGTCCTATTTATAAGAGACCAATTTGGCCGTGTGTAGGAAATGGTCCGCGTCGCATTGGTGGATGCCTATAGGCTGAGACACATTATGAAATGATTATTACAGTGGATTAATCCATGTGTTTCATTGGTAATCGCAAGGATTAAGTGGCGCATCGCGTCCCAAATGCGTAGGCTCAACGGAATTTGCCTCTTGACACCTATATTCTTCTAAGTGTTCCTCCTTCCATCCCTTGCCTTTTAGTGTTATTTTACTTTGGTTTACAGCTTGTATTTCATCAATATATCACCATAATAAACTCACCAAACATCCTACATGATCAAACACCAAATATTAGAGCTCGAAATGACAAAACATTCATAACAATGAACTAAAAACTTGAGCTAAGACTAGGCTTGCCCGCATTGATCTTTAACTCATGGTTTGACTCTTAGATTATTTCAATTACACTTTGCACATTATAAACAAGTTTTTACACATATAATTACACATGAAAACCATTAGGAACTCATTCAAAATATTAGAACATCACGATAAACTAGAACAACACCTAGCTCAAGCATGTAAAACTAGTTTTCATGGTTGAACTCTAAATGATCCAATTATGTTCAAACTTGATTGAAAACACCTTTACATAGTTTATTCAATACCTAAACACTTATATACTTATTTATATCATTATTAACACATAAATCACTTGATATGTCCTCAAAACAATTCTAAATGAGCTAGGAAAGCAACACTAAAGTGCATAAATACACCCAACATCATTTATACATGTTTTGATGATGGTTTGACATATGTGGGTGCTTGTTAATTGTGTTTTAACAATTGGGTCATGGGAGGATCTAAACTTGATGATTTTTACTTTGGTTTTGGTCTTGATAACGGTATGCCCTCAATATGTTTATGACAATGTCTAAAAGAATGAACTAGTCATATGTTAAATGGTGTTTTGAACTAAGGCATTGGCCCATTGAATAGGTATGTTTGGTAAATGTTTTTGTGAAGACCTTATTGGACAGGTAATAATTTAAATGGTAACTTTGGCAGATTAATTAGTAAAAGGGATTGAGTCCCAAAACATTAAATTGATTAATGTCTTTAATAGACAATGGGTTTGAGCCCCTAAACTTTGAATTGAATTAGTTTTATTATTAGATGATCTGTTTGAGTCCCAAAGTCAAATGAATGGTTGGTTGATTGATAATGGTAATGGCATGTTGTACGCTCACAAGTGGTGTTAGTATAACGATACCAATGAAATCCCATTAGTAAATAATTAGATTAATGGTTATGTATATGAAATTATGGTTTTAAATTAGGTTTTAAAGTGGGATGTGTAGTAGGACCGTGAAAGTAAAGTCTGAAGGACTAACACTAAAAACTGCGCTAACCTGTGTGGGTTTCTTTGTGACCGGCTAGTTAGATTCCCCAACGGAATATATGAATGGGAGGTTTTAGTCCCCCATAATACATGCTTAAGTCAGCTTGATTATGCTAGGAGGTTTGAGTCCCCCATATCAGCATATACGGTTATAGATATTCTCCAGATTGTCCAGCTACATGCGATGAGGCCCTTCTAGCTAGGGGAGAGTTAGGTCCATATAGCCCGTGGGTGCCTTGATATTTGATGGTTATAATATATAGCCCAGGTTAAGGTTTTCAAAGTTCATGATAATCTTGTTCCCTATCCCGGCATGGTATATATGTATTGCATTGGTTATGTGCATTGGTTGATTGGTTTTGAACTATTAGCAATATTTTATCCTTATCCTTGAGTTATATGCTAGCTCTTAAATTACTAACCGCCTTTGGATATTTTATACCCATGTGATGTAGGGACTGATCATACTATCAAACCTCCTACTTAGTGACTTAGATTCTAGGACAGCTAGTGTTAACTTAAAGTGGTGAGCTTCTCTACTTTGGAAGGCTTCATTTCTTGATTTGAGTTTTCTTACATCTTTATTGGTGTAGATTTGGATATTGGTTTTGGCTATGGTCGGGGGCATGTCCTGACCAGATATTCTTGGATTGTTTTTAAAGGCTTTGTATGGTCAAACTATAGACTTAGGTATGTTATAAAATGGATATGGATTTGGTTATATTATGGTTGTAGATTGGTATTGGATGGTTTGACTTGCTTGGGTTGGTCATGGTAATATACCTATCCCAAAGTCGTTCAGTTATAAATTGATCTATCTTGTTATATAGTCGGAACTCACCCGACTCATTGTATATGTTGGTTGGTTGGATTAGGTATCGGGGGTAGTCTCCGATCCTTGTTGGACTTGAGTTGCCCTTTATGAAAAGGCCCTATTTTGGGTCATGTCACTGATCTTTCAGGGCCTCAACTTTCTATTTTTTTTAGAATCATCCTCACGAGTCATATCTTTACCATACGACTCTTGGTCTTCACCCGTTACCACATGGTACTTGATCTTTCCTTGCTCTAAACACTGGGCAGCTTATGGTTGGACCTTACGAGTCCTACTAAGACTTTTGACCTATCTTCTTCTATGACTTCAACTCTAAATGGTAGCCTGAGTTTCTATTCTCTTTGTGGTTGTTTGATACGACCCGTATCCTCATCTTACGACTCTTATGCTCTAGTCGTATCTTACCTTCACTTAGATTTTCTACTTGGATTTTGTCACTGTTATGCTTACGAGTCAACCTACGAGTCGTATGATGTGTTAACGACCAGTAAAGTGACTCGTATCATCTACAGACATGTCTTTTTCTTCTAATTTCTTTCCAAGCCTATTATTTACCTGTTGTACCTACAATAAATACAAAACCACCTCATATTTAATAAAACAACCTAAGTTTAAGCATAAATTCTTTGTTTTAAGTATCGAAAGTGTCGTGTTTCCACGGCTCATCAACACCCTTAACTTAGAAAGTTTGTGTGTCCTTGGTCAAAACAAAAATCAAAACTACCAATCACAACAATGATTCTTAAACAAGAAGATCCTAAGATACTTATGGCAATAACTTTTAAATTCAATTTTCAATATTTTTATTCCCCCTCCTAATTTTAACTTTTCAAGAATCAAATTGTGTATACAATTTTATACCCGGAGAAACATAAAGGAATCTGATGATGGCATTATCTTAGTGACAGACAACCAGTCATAGATACAAATCATATTAACCGAACAATCTAGAAACCTAACAACATAACCCATCTACGCTTACAATCAACAAAATCCCATCTCACTCCATTTAGATCAATTGAATTATTCAAAGATATAGAAAAATATGCTTTTGCTCACAAAGAAGTATCACCGATATATAGAGAATATCATATGCTCTCTTCCTAAGTTTTTGGATAGTCGAGATAGGATCACTAAAGGACTTTATTTGGCTTGTAACGTAGGTTAGGGGTTGGTATGGTATCATTTTGGGACTTTTAGTGACTATGCCTCCTTGACACTACGCTTTATTTGGGTTCCACTTATTTTTCCACTTTTCTTCATTTTATTTCCACTCTTATGTCTCCCTTTTTATTTTAAAGCACATTCAAACTAGACCAGGTATAGCTTTCTTTTCTCACTTTCTTTTTTTTTTACCGTACCTGCTTTTTTTTCATTTTCCTTTCTATACGCATTTCTTCGTACTCAATTTTCCCTACGCACTCCTATAATAATCACCCTCAACTTTGGTGATTTTACTGATTTGAGGTACACAGTGTCCAAGGAAGACAAGAGCCAACACATGTTTATTATAAGTGAAACGGGAGGTGAAATTGGTGTAATCAACAAAAGTTGGGTCAGTTAAGGCTGAAACAATGGGATCAAGGCATTTATATCACATTTGGTTAGGAATTTAGGCTCGAGTGGACTCAAAAAATAATGACCTAGGATCATCTCTTACTTGACTATACTGAACCCTAGATAAGAGCAACCGATCAAGCTCTAGATTCAGACACACCGAGAACTATGTAGCGCCTCATACACACTTTCACAAGGTTATACTTCTAGGTACTACTTATTCAGTTATGCAATTGTTTTACCTAGTTTTTATATTCCTAATCCTAATGTCATTATCAAATTCACAATAGTCTTACACACATACACATCACACAGTAATCAATAAAATTTAGGAGGGGTATCAATTTTTCAACACAATTATTTAAAAATCATACAAATTTCAGCATAATCATTAAAACAACCTCAACTGCCACAAGTATAATTTCTCCTCCTGTTTTAGTATTACTCAAAAACATAAACTAACAAAAACAACCACAAAAAAAACATAAAACATGCATGTTCTCAAACTTTTCAGATTGTGTCCATGGGCTTCGTAACATGGCAAGCCTAGCCCGTGGCGACCTTGGTACACCCCTACCCCCATCTTAAATCCTATGCATTGTCCCTTATGCATCTAACAATTTAGTACATAGGATTGAGAACATAACTGGGTGCTCAAGGCACCATCTCATCCAGTATCAGCACGTAGGCCCTTAGATCAGGTCCCACCCTTATCAACAGGAGTCCTATCAACTATCGGAACTGTCTCAGCAATAGTTGCACCGGTTATGACCGGTGTTCTCAGTGGTATGTCATTTGTTAGGGCTATATCACTAACCCTATTAATATCATCACTCATCAGTTTCGAGCTACCGGCACCAGCTTTCATCTATTTGACCCTCACCTGTAGGTCTCTCTCACTCTGTATGCTATCTTTCTTAACTTTCTTTAGAGCACCATTTTCTGCACTCTGGTGCTTTCTCTTCTTTCTTATTCATGTTATAGAATAGGTTATTTTCAACTTGTATTTTAGGCTATACTTCTATAATCACTGGTGTTGGGATAAATGATCTATTATATATCTTGTACACCATTTTTTTATCCTGGCCACCTCAATTTTTACCTCAACAATATTTGGGATTTAGTCACTCCCTAATTGATAAATCATTCACTACTCAAATGCATCTAGTCTACCTTGCACCCATCTATCTTGGTCTTGTAACTTTGTGCCAACCCAAGGCTTCACACCCCTTCCATATACCAGACTTTTATTTCAGATGTGGCCAATTTATTCATTACCTCATCCCACATGTCCTGTGAGATCACTATCAAACCAGCCAAAATCACTCTCACAGAGGTGTTTCAAGGTGGTACAGACTGTACCAAAGGAGGGTCACAAGATGTACCCATTGTATTTAAAGTCTGTATCTCAATCCGTACATTTATACCTATGGTGGCATCAGTCTTAGTATCCTCAACATGTCCACCCTGGTCTCTGTATATCTCAGCTAATATCTCAGCTCCTCTCCTCACTTTTCTGGCCATTGAATTTGCTACATCTCTAATCAACCCCAAATCTATAGTGTCTTTAGGCTCAATGAGATGATCAATCCCTGGAGTTCATGCATCCCCGCAGCTAACCAGATCTGAGAAATAATACACAGATAAGCTAGAAGTAACTTTTCTCTACCCATATCTCTATCTTGAATATCTCAAGCTAAAATCTTGCTCACATCAAACTTGTACCCAACCATCAAACTTGCTATCAATGCAGCACGCACTAGGTTGAGCATATTTTCCCCAATAGTGGGACACAATCTATGTTGAGCCAGTTTCCACCATGCCTTGGCCCCAAAATTCAATGTATGTTTCTTAATTTTCTATGAAGTCACCCCTTGGACATCTACTACCTAATCGAATTCTTCCCTATTCAGATCAATTAGACTTGTAATCCACCGAAAGTACCTCATTTTATCTTCCAACCCTAGTTTTTTCCTTGTTATCTTCTATATTTTATCCATGCGGTAATCCATTTCTTTTGTTTACTAGTAGTTGAAAGCTTAGTCCATTTAAGAACTGTGAAATAGTATGCGGGAAGATGTTCACCCTCACTCCTCAAATGGTCAATGAGGTAATGGGATCACCACCTCTACAGAAGTTACCCTACAGATACTGCATCTTTAACTCACCCTTATACACCGCATAAAATTTTTGTACTTTTATAGGACTATATTTCCCTGGTGCTATACAATCCACTGAAAGCCAAACTGCTTAAATCGAGCCTCAAATTTAGGTAACTCGAACATCCCTGTGGTGGTCAAACTCCTCTCAAGATAAATACTTCTTTTTATTTTTCCATTAGGAAGTCTGCTCAAACTATGATTGTATGACTCCTGCATACTAAGGTACCCCTACCATTCAACTATGGGCACCGAAGTAGGTGTAATGGCTATCGGTGTGTCCTGATCTTGATTTAACATTTTTCTCTGTCCTTCATCACCCTTAAGTTCTTCGTCTCCATTATCTTCATCATCATCAGAAGATGATGGTGAGTGTAGAGGGGAGGTACTCAGATTCTTCATTCTTGGTCCCCGTAGAGGCGTGTCCTCTAAAGTAAAAGCTATCTTTTCCTAAGGGTATTTTTCCCTTGGGCCGTTTTCTTTTTCATGGGAAGTTAAACCAGGTCCCCACTCGAGTCACTTGGATCCTCATCATTCAAATGGTAATTAGCCTTTGGAGCAGGATTTTTCTTGGTATTCTTCTTTGAGGAGTTGCCTTTAGGAGCCATGGTACCTGTGAGCATACCCTTATTAATAAATATTAAGAAAAGGAAGGAAAAAACAAAGAAAGTGTTAGTATACAAGTTTTTCATGTTACGACTGGGGGTAAGATTCATATGAGCTGGATATGACTCATATGACTGAGTTGTATGATAAATAGTGTGTATATAAATATTTACTGGTCTTCTTACAAGTCATCCTAAATAGTCATAAGGACAGGTTATGACTCGTTACCAATAATCGTAAGTAGACCAGAAACAAAACTCTAATATGTGACATCTTCCTAGGTCCTTAAGACTTATGTTTATGACTCGTATAAGTTGGATACGACTCATATGGGCAAGTCGTACCCATACTGGAACCTACACTCAGTTAGACTTCTATGTTGGACTTGTTACTTGTAGGTACGAGTTGTAAAGGGTCTCGTATCCACTGCAACATATAAGTTTTACTTATGAGTTGATTCCAACATACAATCCCTAAACTACCCTTTCATTATGCAGCATTTCCACCACATATTAGTCCAAAAACACACGTACTCAATAAACAAATTACGAATTCATTCTCAAATCCTATTTCTAACATAATTCCTAAGAACTAGGGTTCACATATTCATACACAAGTATATTCAACTCAAAGTAAGTCTAAAAATAACTTATTTTTACTTTAAACTCAAAATATATAGTATTTATGTTCAAATACTTACTTGAGTTGGTAAGATTCTAGGTTTCTTAAAGTTATCACTTTTCTTCCACAATTTCTTATGAAATTCGTGCAATTTGAGTGAACCAAACTAGTTTATGTGTTTTTCAAATTGAAATCGTTCGTTTAAAGCTTCAAAATCAGAATCAGTAGAAGTATTTTGTTTTTCATAGTATAAGGTACCCAACACCTTTGCTTAAAACTGGTGGATTAGGCCAGGTTGACCTGCAAACCTCGACCTAGTAACTTTGGTTACTAGTCATGTGTACGACCTTTAACCAAAGTTTATGAGTCTTTTCCTCCATTCATAAAGACCTAAACCTTTACCTGGGTTCTAGAGCAGATACAACTCAAGGTGATGAGTCATACCTTGAGGTTACGACTTGATCTGAGATTTGTACAGACTCTAGTAGCTTTTACCTGGATCTGAATCAACTCTTATGTCCTTACGACTCTTACTCATAAGGTATTACATTAAGGTACGACTCGTGAAGATTCTATATGACCTTGTTTTCTGGAATTTTTGGCTTTTTCCTGTAATCTCTATTCCAGCACACTGAAGTCACTCATTACCCTATAAATTATTAAGTACAAAACATGGGTTTTCTCTCACGTAGCACTTGATTTAACATTGCAGCATGACATGGCTAAGTTGGATACTAGATTTCACTAACTAGCCTCATGAGTTGCTCTCATGCACGTCTTGTTTTAACGTTGTGGAGCAACATAATTACCTTGTTTACTCACACTTCACCAAGGTCAATCTCAAAAGTCACACTCACTTCTTCATTGTGACCTATATAATGCTTAACTCTTTACCCATTCACCTTGAATGAGGCTTGACCATCCTTCTTCAATTCGAAATCACCATATGGATAAACTCTTGTCACCATGAATAGACCATACCACCTAGACTTCAACTTAACTAGAAACAAACAAAGTCTAGAGTTATAAAGCAATAACCAATCACCTTTTTTGAATATTCTTTTCTTAATCTTGTGATCATGATCCAGTTTCATCTTTTCTTTGTAAAGTGCAGAACTTTCATACACCTGGAGTCGGAATTCATTCAACTCATCTTATTCATCTTTGACTTTGCTGCATCTTGCCACTCAAAATTTAGCTTTTTTCAAAGCCCGTAGTGCTTTATGTGAAAGCTCAATAGGCAAGAGACATGATTTTCCATGCACTAGCTGATAAGGAGAAGCATCAATAGGGGTCTTGAAAGTTGTTCGGTAAGCCTATAATGCATTATCTAACTTTTATGACCAATCAGTCCTATTGGCATTCACTGTTTTTGCCAAGGTGGACTTTATTTATCTATTGGACACCTCCACCTGTCCATTAGTCTGTAGATAATAAGGTGTTGCCTCCTTATGTTTTACTCCATACTTCTCAAGCAGATTTTTGAATAGACAATTACAAAATTATGAACCACCATACTAATAATAGCATGTGGCATGCCAAATCAAGAAAAAATATGTTTTTCCAAGAGTGTGGTGATACTACGTGCTTTATTTTTGGGGATCACAACTGCTTCTACCCATTTAGATACATAATCCATAGCCTTAAAAATATACTTCATGCCAAATAAACTCACAAAAGGACCCATGAAATCTATACCCCATACATCTAACGATTCCAATTCTAAAATAGGAGTCATAAAAATTTCATGGCATCTAGAGATGTTACCTTGGCATTGACATTGATCACAAGCTGAAGTGAAATCATGCGCATCTTTGTAAATTATTGGCCAATAGTACCCACATTGCAAGATTTTATGGGTGGGTTCCTCCATGATGACCCCTAACTGGGGAAGATTGACAAGCCTCAAGTATGCTCATCATCTCTATATCAGGTATACATCTATGAATAATCCCATTTGACATATTCTAAATAAATAAGGCTCATCCCAAAAACATTTCCTTACCACATGCATAAGCTTTTTTTTGCTGAAAGAAAAGATCTTTTAGGACTAGATCACTTTCTAGATAATTTTCATAGTCCACAAACCATGGAATTAGATCTTGAGAAGCTGCCAATAACTCTGTCATAGGGTTTCCCAAATTGACAAATAAGACTAGGATTAAAAAACTCAAAGAAAATCTTGAAAAGGTAAGTGTAAGCAAAGTTGCAGACCTTAGCATGCAAGAGTTTAAAAAAAAAAAAGAGAAGATGGGTCCAAAGAAGAAACAAAAGGCTGAGAAAATGTAGATTATAGTTTTGATGTAAAATGTGTCGTGATAATAAACTAGGCACTTCTTGGGAAGCAACCCAAGTTAAGGTAGTTATTTTTATTGTTATAGTTTTTCTTTAGTATAACCTTCAGTTTTCTTTTTGTTTAGAGTTGACAAGTTGAAGGGAAATTTAAGTACCTGAGATCTTAGATAAGGAACGTGAAAAATACTTAGTGTGGGATCCGCCGAGCCTTCTTGATGGATGTGATTCTACTAGCTAAGTCTAGAGGCCTCAAGGAGTATTTCAGTTCTGTATTTATTGATGTATACTTTAGATACAATGTATGATTTTAAGTGTGGGACGGAGAATCTTTTGATTTGATTAGGGTAAAGTGCGGTATAGGATGTCTATTATTATTTAGTTTCTAGTTTTGACAAAAAAAATTACAAAAAAAATTATCTTTGTTTATTTTCAACTTTTGTTGTCTGTTTATTAGAAGCACACTTTATCCACTCCTCAGTTTTTCTTTTTGATCCTTTTTTGAAGGGTATCCCTTTGAACCTAGTATCCTTTTTGATTTTTTGGGAAGTAGTTTTAAGATTTTTGTCATTTAGAATAAATAGAAACCCAGACCCCACTGTGTGGGAATACACTGGGTTTATTTTTGTTGTTGTTGTTGTTGAAGAATAAATAGAGATTCTCTTGCTAGGTGCTATACATTATTACATGATACAAGTTGGTTTTGAATGTGGAAGCATGTGTAGTGAGTTGAATGACTATTTATGAGACACCTAGGCTTATTTATTTGACTCTTGTGTGACTTTTGCTTAGATTTGAATTCTTTCAATTATTTGGTTAATAGTCTATATATATCCTTATTAATTTGAACATGTGTCATATGTGAGTGAGGTTTTTGTTCTGTTCCATGTTTTCATATTGATGTCTAGAACTTGCCTAGTCTATTTGCAAAGCTGAAATAAAGAATGTTGAGTTTAGGAGCAGTTTTAGGCATTTCATTGATAGCCATGTTTTACACCTACTTTATATATCCTTTCTATATGACCTTACTTAGCTCCGTTGAGCCTTTACCCTATTACTTAGTAGCCTTATATGTAGCTTATTCTCTTTTCTTTCAATTGATCTTAATTTGATTCAAAACTCCTAAGCACTTTGATTGAAAAATTAAGATGTTAAGGAGTGTAAAATTGAAGAAAGAAAAAGTGAAAGTGAAACCCAAAATAGTAACTGGGAGTGTGTATAAAATGCTTAGTATTGTTGGTGGGGAGTAGAGTAATGAAAAGAAAAATGATGGATCAAAAGTGAATCATGTGTTGATAACAAATACTCTGTACTAAAGATGTGTAAGCTAGTGTAAAGAGATGGACCAAAATAAAACATAGGTGGAAAGATAAAAATAGTGGAATATAAGTTGGTTGGAGTTGAGTTTAATGTAAAGTTTTATGTATTAAAGCTCTTAGGAAAGATAGTCACTATTGCTAGCCAGAGTAGTTTCGACCCATCCTTTAGCCTATATTTCAACCCTTAAATCTCTAATCTTAAGATTTGATATTCTAATATTAGTGGATTACTAAACTAAAAGGCTAGCTTACGGTTCATCTCATGTGACATGCGAATTCCTTGTGAGGGGGAGCAAAATTTGATTCTTACATCCATTCTTGTGATAAATTGCATAGTTGTGAGTAAATATGGGTGACTCTATTATGGGGAGGGTTCATGTTTTAGGATGGATAGATGACGTATATGATCTCTTTGTTGAGCAATGTGCATGAGTTTTCCAAGTTGTTAGAGTCAATTCTTGAGGATAGGAAGTCTTGAAGTAGTATTTATTTGGTTTTCAATTGTAATTTGGCATGCCTATAATTGAACTTGCTATTCATGAGGTTTTTGTAGTTAGGTATTTAGTGTCTTAATTTCAATAATGATGTTAAAGTCTTCTTTGATTTTTATTAGTGTAAATAATTGTTCAAGGACGAACAAGGCTTTAAGTGTGGAGTGGTGATCTTAGGTGTATTCATACACGTAAGTGTCATTATCTATGCGTTTTTAGCTTATTTATAAGGATAACTTGATGTGATCAATGAATTATAAAGTGTGTATTTGTGTATATTTGTTCTAAAGTAAATGTTTATAGTGTTTAAAGTGTATTTTAAACAAGTCTAAGAGTCAAAAGAATTAAATAGAGTTTCGACAAGTAAACTAGTTCAGCTAGCCTACGCTATACTTATTCTAGTGTACTTTGTATATTGTGTTGTATGGACTAATATTTGTTATGATATGCTGTTTAAGACAATTTTATGAGTTATGAAATCTAAATGAAGCCTACAAATAACACAAGAGTGGGGAACAAGGAACAAGCTAATGAGAAGAAAAGAGCTAATATTGGACGAACCCTTACCCTAAGAAGGAGGCCTTGTGCCACACTACCCATAAAATAGGATGGTTCCTTGAGCCACACCCACTAGGGATATGGTACAATACCTTGGTTGTGCTATGGATCTGTGTGCCAGCCCTCTTGGCATGCATCTAAACCCCCTCAGGACGTCTAAAAGTTGGTTTTTCACTCCTTTAAGTTGGGGTCAAAGTGATCAATGCTTATGTTTAGTTTGGGAAATTTTATGGACTTCCTTAAGAAATATATAAGGGGTACTTATCCACACTTACAAGAGACTTTTGGAACAGCATATGTTTGGCGAAAGGAGGAGGAATCAAATGCTCTACTCTTGTTTTTCTTCCTTTAACATTTAGTTTCGTCTAGTTTTACTTATGAACTCTTTAATGGTGATATTTTTATTATTATGAGTGGATAAACACTATATTTATAGATTTAAAGCTACAACATGATTGTTTAATTATGTTTTATTAGTTGGTACATATGTTTATCAAGTAATATGATTATTCTTGCGTTCTTGTTTTACTATTCAAAAGAATCATGAACTATGGAATAAATCTAAGTCCCAAAACGAATTGACCAGAGGAGTGTATGGGTGAAATGAATAATATAGGGAGTGTGTATATTATCTTTCATTGATTTGATGCTAATTTTTAAAGAATGATTTGCGGTTAGGATAGAAATATACCTAAACGCCCTACTTGGTCAATGAAATGGGAAGATAACTTAGTGAATTCAAATTAGAGACTCACTTCTCCGCTCAACAATGTAGTTGTGAGACTAATTTTGATAGATGACTTAGAGGGTGACCATCCTTGAGTTATATTATCAACCTCTTAAATTATTAATCACAATAAATACCAACACCAGTTAGAAATCATAGTTATACATGAATGTGAAGTAGATACCTCAATTCTGGAATTCTCCATATATTGTCTACAATTCAAGTTTCATATCATTGTTCTTTCTATTACTTAGCTTATAAGAAAATAAAATTCAAGATCTTTTTGGTGGCAAATTTTATTTGCTTAACTTAAATAGCAATACTAGAATTAAATCATCTGCTAAATACCAAGTCCTTGTAGATCAATATTTGATTTGCAAGAGTCACTTTATAATTTGTTTGGCCATGTATACTTGAGTGTGCGCTCTAGCACAATATTCCTCGAGAGACCAATTTTACACTCTCTTATATTATGTTGTTTAGGAAATGTAGTTCTATGATCCTCCAATTCAGACCACTCGTAAGAGAATTTTCCAACTATAGTAAGTTGTGAGTTTTACATGCTATTGATCTTTGCACTTCATCCTCTATCCATGTAAATCTCAACACTCCATTATAATAATACACTAATTTCATCAAGTCTACAGACTTTATTTTCTCTAATGTATTACTTTTGTTGCTTGTAGATTTATCTTGCAAATTGGATTCAACATTAGGAAATATTTTAGCATCATTAGGTAAATCATTATTGGATAAATTAAATTTTTGACGAGAATTGGAATGATAAAATGAATAAAAGGTAATGGGGGATGCGAGGGTGTAGACCTGGCCAACCTTGTTAGGCTAACCAGTGGCCAGAGTGGCCATGTAGGTGAAATAATTTAGGTTTGATAGGGTTTTAGCGGGCGTAGAGAAAGAAAGCTAGACACTTCATGCTTTTTTGCCCCTTAATCCTAAGGGCATCTCAATAAAATTAGTGGCACAAAAAATAAACACAAAAGATAACAATGTAGAGTTATTCTTTTATTTTTACTTACCTGTTGTTTAATATAGTATTCATAAATGACATAAATCCCTTAATTAATGTCACATATTAATATAAAATTAAGAACTAATTCTAGTTAATAAGATATCAATCATGTTTTTGCATTACATTATCATGGATGTCTTTGTAAAATTGTATTTATTAATATGTGATTTAAGTTAATTAAGTCAAGTTCAAAAGTATTTGGATAAGGGGTACATAGTTTTTCTTTCCTTTTTAATATAAATTTTAAACCTTTTTCTTACGATCTTCAATATATTTTAAGTGAAAATATAATCATAAAATTCACCATCAAAAATTCTTGAGGCCTCGATATTTTAGAGGTCTAAAGTAAATACTTTACTAGTTTTACATTGAGTCACTATATTGTTTCGCTAGTGCAATCAAAAGCCTTTTAAGGAAGAGTATGGCATTGTAACATACTGAACTTAACTAACCCACGGATTGTTGGTCCCACTTCTAGGCACTTGATAATCTTTTTGTTAACTACCTCTTGCACCACTTGATTCGTAATAAAAGTGGAAAAAATAAATTTCTTAATTAGTAATTAACATTAATTATGTCTTGTCAACCTTCAATACACTTCATCTTTACTCCACCTTGGTATCTTCCATCTCCACCGCACCCGACCTTCCACCCTCTCTAAATATTTTTCTAAGTTATATATAAATATTTTATAATACAAATTTTACTTAAGCATCAAACACACAGTAATAAATAAATAAAAATAGTAATATTAGGAGTAGTTTATGTTATTTTCATCAATTAAAATTTGTAGTTAAACCAAAGGTGAATAGTAAAAATTGTTCAAACTAATTTTGAAAATATAGTAAACAAACAAGAAAGAGATGAAGATAGAAGAATCAAGACCACTGAATTCACAGTATATTCTTTAAAAATATTATTTACCTCAAGTACCCAAGGTTAAATGGAATATATCCTCCCAGGATAAAATGATTCACTTCGGCAGAATAGTGGTACCTCAAATTTGCTGAACTTCAAACTCACTCAACGATAGCAAATCGTACTTGATTTTTTATTAGAAGGAAGAGTTTTTAACTTCAACATTTTGTACCTAATATATAAGTAAAAATCAAATATTTATAGTCAAAAGGTGTTGCTTCATAAAAGTAACACTAATTCTTAAAACTTGCACTGTTTCAGACCGACTGGGTTATATACAGAACTATTTGCAACCGCAAATGCCCATTTGAAGCCGTAAATCAGTCCACAAATGAAACAAAAAATTGAGACGTGTATTACATAGGCATTTTCATCCAAAAATGTTCATATGCATCGAAACATCCTCTCAGCAACATTCAAACAGTGAATTGAAGAATAGTATGCCTTCAATGTGTACTAGATATGTGTCCACAAATGTTCTTTTACATCCGCAAATGGAGAAAATATTTTAGATCAGATTTTTGAAATAAAACTCATTAAACAATTGAGTTTCAAATGAATTTTATTAAAAAAATTTAGACTCACGATTAATCATTTGATAAATTCAAATCAAAATTTAAAGTAAAGTCAAGTCAAGCGAGTGACGACGATGTCGGTGCGAGGCTTGTCTTCATCTTACCTCACTAACAACATGGAGTAGTGATTTAGTACTTAATCATAAGAAATTTTCTTTCTCCTATCAATGTGGAAGAAATATTCTTTCATCAAGTGAATTCACTTTTTCCCTCTATTTTCCACTCAAACATCAACATAGAATCCAACAATTCCCCACATAAATGGGAAGTGACTATAAGATCAAGAAATATATGAACAAGTGTGTGAGTTATAAGAAAATAATAATTACATCTTGATAAGTAGATTTTTATTTAAACTTTCCTTGGTAAACTTATATCAGGTGCACTCGATCAATCGGTAGACTCAATATTTTTGAACTATCGAACTTTATCGTGTACCTTGACAATATAAGTCACATAACTAGCCTTTTAGTGTTGATGGTTTTCACAATCTTGTTTATTTTACCCATGAAAATTTTATGAGAGCTTAGAGACTTGGCTTTCACCATCATTCTCCTTGAAGCGGCTTCCATTTCATACTCAGATAGGCGGCTTCAGTTTCATACTCAAATAGGTGATTCCTGACATTTAATTCTATAGATAAACTATTTGTTCATACCTGTCAACTTAAAATCTGTTAAAAAAACTTTGAATCTTGATCTTTATCATTGTTTTTTTAACATTGTTTTCATCATGAAAATGAGTTGAGTTATTTGACAATGTTAAATCGTCAGTCACAATTTCATTTGATCTCTTTAAACCTAGTTCTTGGGATCTTCAATCTGCTTGGTAGATTACTACCATGATGACTTGTCCTAGGCCTTAAACTCAATTCCTTTGATGAACTTTCAACTCCCTCACTAGTTAGGTCTTTTATAAGGGGATCCGTCACATTATTTTTTTGACATCAAATACTCAATCGTGATAATTTCACTAGAGAGTAGTTAAGTAATGGTTTTATGACTTCGTCGATGAGATTTTTTGTTAAACATCATGCTCCCTACCTTACTTATTGTAGCTTGATTATCACAGTGTATGCATACATGTGCCAAAAGTTTGGTCCAAAATGGAATATATTCTCAGAAATTTCAAAGTCATTCAACTTCTTCATAATTCTTATCTAAAGCGATAAATTTAGAGTCCATAGTATAACAAGTGACACATATTTATTTAGGTGATTTCTTAGAAACTGCTTCTCTACCAAGAGTAAATACATACCCAATTGTGGATTTAACTCTATTTGATAGGTTGGACCAATTTGTACCACTATATCCTTCAATTACTACCAAATATTTTTTTATAATGCAAAATATAATTTTGAGTATTATTTAGATACCCTAAAACCTTTTCATTGCCATCAATGAGTTTTATCTGGATTACTTTTCAATTAACTCAATTTACTAATAGCAAATGTTATATCTGATCATGTGTACTATTCATGAATATATTGAATTTCTCAATATTCTTGGATAGTCTGATTGTGAGTCACTTATCTATTAGTGTCTTCACAATATTGAAATCCAAATACTTAAACTTGTCAAATAACTTTTCAATATAATAAGACCGTGGCAATCTTAAACCTCATGGAGTTCTATGAATTTTTATGTAACACCCCGAGAGCACCCCCTGGATGTCACACGGTGCTTAGGACTACAAATTGCTCCAAGCTAACCCATGATATCCAATCAACTTAGAACTCACATGAAAAGTGAACTAGTATGCATAGAAACTGAAGGTAAGCAATTTCATATCTTAATGTAAATCTTTAACTTTGGAAAAACTTATACAAACACTTTGAACCGTGAACATACATAGTCTGACAAGCCTCTATTACTGACTAGAGAGCCACTGGGACAGACCTCATCTGAACCAAACATTAAACCGAATTCAAGTAACTAAAACACTTTCATCAATGAACAGGAGTCTGCTAAGTAGGATTCTCGAATTATGAGGACTCACCAAAAGTCGGGATACAGGTGATGATGCCCATAATCAATAGTACTGCTGGAAATGAGTACCAAAACCTACATTATAAAATAATGTAGCACATAAACATATCTGTGGGTCAGTACTTCTAGAATATACTGAGTATGCATGGGGTGAATGCATAAGTAAAACAAGAACTGAATATATGTATACACTTTTAAATGATGCATGCTAAGTGTAAATGACTAACCTTTTCCTTGAGTAAAACTAAAGGCTGAAAGATCATAAAACATAGATAATGAAGCATATGAATAAGCACAGTGAGCCATAACACTTAGTTTCTAAAATTTTTGCTTTTACTCTTTCTTATGGGAGATTCTTTTAACTGACATAAACTTTGTGAGCTATCATGGAGTCCAACATCTTACCAACGTTGGGGATAGATGTTATACCCTTGCTTTTAGAATAGAACCTTAACTTAAGTGATCACTATACCTCATCCATATTGATAGAAAGCTTAACCTATGGTGGCTCGTAGTTTCCAAAAATTTAGGATACGCTCATCTGCATTCCCTTCTCGGTGCTAAATACTACTCCCAAAATATAAATATACTCATAATTAGAAAATTCAACTTAAAATAGCATAAGGGTATATAGAATGAAAATCAGTTATGCTTCTCTTCACTTTAAATCATAATCATGATAAACACTTGTGGATTTCGTGTCTTGTATTTAGATCAAAATATCAAGCTTTCTTGAATCATGATATATTGTATATGAATGGAGTTTAAAAAATTAGACTTTTTTGTAAACTTAATACTTCTTTTTAAATCTTGAAACTCTTACTTACTTTCAAAAAACTTATAGCAAAATATCTTGCTCAATATCCATATAGAAATCTTTCATCAGAATCCAAATCAAAGTAATGGAATTCAAATCACTATTTCAATCTTAAGTTCAAAACATGAATAGATGTAATCTGTATACACCTTTAGCCTTTAAATCACAAGATAAGATTATACTTTGATAAATGAGAATTTTGGGTATGAACCCTAATGTAAATTCAACTTAAAAGTCATGTTTTTTGGACACAAGGATGGAAGATTAACCTTGTTCAAAAACCCTACATACCTGCAATTGCTTGACTTACGAAGAGAACTTGAATTTTGAGACTTGAGAGATAACTTAGTGAGAGAAACCCAAATCTTGATGTTCTTGAAGATGGTAGGATAAAAGATGTATTAATTGACTGAATGATAGAGGAAAATAATTCTCTCTTGGGTTATATGTCGAGGGTTGGGAGTTATAAAAGGGGAAAAGACCAAAAGGTCCCTTAATAGGACTAACAAAAAATTGACCGCCAGTCGTTACGAGTCAATCTTACGACTCGTGAGGTAAGTATATGACTGGGTCTAGCAACTCGTAAGCTTGGCGATGGCAAAGGTAGCACACACTGGTCAAAATACAACTGATAAGTTATGACTCGTTACATTACCATATAACTTGTAAACAACCAATCTTAACCTGGACAGAAACTTAGGGAACATATACTATTACCCTCATGAATCCACTTTATATGACTCGTAACTTTCTGTGATGATTTCTAGGTTTAAATCGTGACTACAATAGACTCCAACTACTCCACACTGCCTTAGCTATGAGTTACAACATACAACTCATAAGGTATATATATGACTTAAGGAGATGAGTCATAAGGAGATGAGTTCATAAGTTGCACAGTGGATTTTAGACATGGGGTATTACAATTTCTCTCCTTGTAAAAATTCATCCTCAAATGTGATTCATCTAGTATTTGGATTTGCAAAAGAATCAACACCTTTATACCAAAATTATAACCATGCTTATATCTATCACAAGGATCCAAATTACTCACAACATATGATATCACTTAAAAATATTAAACAGAGTTAAAGAGAAAGAGTTTTGGTTAAAATGACCATTTACCTTCGATACGAACTGAGTTGGAAGAAAATATATGAGGATACTTGGTCATCTTTTTCATCTTCATAAGTGGCCCCCTCAAGTAGTTGGTTTATCCAAAGAACTTTTACTAATGCTACTTTATTATTCCTTAGCCTTCAGAACTGCCTATCAAGTATCTCCACAGGAATATCTCTTACAACAAGTTATATATACTCTCTAGGGTAACTACTAAGGATGAATCCCCAAAGCACTTCTTAAGCATAAAAATGTGGAACACTAGGTAAACCTCAACCAACTCTGATGGAAGGTTTAATTTGTAAGCCACCTCTCCTCCGCGTTTTACTATCTCATAGGGACCAATAAACTGAGGAATCAGCTTATCTTTCTTTCTAAACCTTATAATTCCCTTCATAGGCAAAACCTTCTAGAATACCCAATTGCCTACTTTAAACTTGAGCTCTCTTTTTCTTACATTAGTATACGTTTTTTGATGGCTCTGAGCAGTTACAATCTCTCACAAATCAATTAAACCTTTTCCATGGCTTCAAGAACAGAGTCTAGGCTAATAAAAGCCATTTCACCAACCTCAAACCATCCTATAGGTGATATGCACCTACGCTCATACAATACTTCAAGTAGAGCCATTTGAATGCTAGTATGATAAGTATTATTATAAGCAAACTCAATCAAAGGGAAATGTTCATCCGAACTTCCTTTAAATTCTAAAATGCATGCCATCAGCATGACTTCTAATGTCTAAATTGTGAGTTCAGCCTGACCATCGGTCTGCGAATGAAAAGTAGTTCTAAGCTTAACTTTGTACCGAGGCCTCTCTTAAAGGACTGCTAAAATTGTGAAGTGAATTGCATGCCTCTATCTAAAATGATAAACAAGGGTATCCCATACATCCTTACTAACTCATGGATATACATTTTGTTATAATCTTCTGCCATATCTAAGGTCTTAATAAGAAAATAAGTTAATTTAGTCATTCGATCTACTATGACCCAAATTGAATCATGCCAATGTCTTGTACGAGGCAATCTTGTGATAAAATTTATATTCATTACCTCTCACTTCCAAGTAGGGATACTAATCTCTTGCAATGAACTACTCAATCTCTGGTGTTCAACTTTAACTTACTGGCAGTTAGCACACTTGGCCACAAACTCTGCTATGTCCCTCTTAATATCATTCTACTAGTAAATTTTCCATAAATAACGGTATATCTTAGTAGCACCCGAATGAATGGAATACCTCGAACCATGAGCCTTGTATAGTATACTTTCTCTCAACCCATCAATATTTGGAACACAAATCCTACCTTGATAGAGAAGTACACCATCTTCCCCTAGTGGCAAAACCTCAATCTTCTATTGTTGGACTGCTCACAATATTTGGTTCAGTATAGAAGTATCATGTTGTTACTCCTTCACATCCACTACCAAAGACGATTTTAAACCATTCTAAACTACTACTTCCCCATCATCGGCATCGAGCAAACATACTTCCAAATGGGCCAAACTATGCACTTCTTTATCCAACTCTTATTCTTCCTTGTTCACATAAGACATATTACCCATAGACAATCTACTTAGTACGTCTTTTGCCATATTAGCCTTACCCGAATGATAGATCATATTCATATTATAATCTTACAATATCTCCAACTACCTTATCTAATGAAGATTCATCTCCTGCTGAGAAAATACATACTGAAGACTCTTATGATCAGTGAAAGCATCAACATGCACAGCATAAAGGAGTGTCCCCAAATTTTTAAGAAAAATACCATAGCAGCTAACTCCAAGTCATAAGTTGGGTAATTCTTTTAGTGATCCTTAGGTTTCTTAGAGGCATAAGCTATCACTCTCCCATTTGTATTAATACACAACCCAACCGAACTCTGGAAGTATCATTATACACTAATATTTGTCTAACCCTTCTAGCAGAGCTAACACGATTGCTGAAGTTAATCTATCCTTCAACTCTTAGAAGCTCTTCTCACACTTATCTGACCATATAAACTTCACTTTCTTTTGGGTTATTTTAGTTAATGGTGTGTCTATAGCAGAGAACCCTTCAACAAATCTTTTATAATATCCAACTAAACCCAAAAAACTTTTGATATCAGATTGAATAATGGGTCTAGGCTAGTACTTCACTGCATTAGCCTTTTGAGGATCTACATGTATCATATCCCTTGAGATGACATGCCTCAAGAAGGTAATAGATTCCAACTAAAATTAATATTTACCAAACTTTGCATATAATTGAAGTTCTTGAAGGTTTGCAGCACTATTTTCATATAGTCTGCATGTTCCTTCTAACTCCTAGAATACACAAGTGTGTTATCTATAAAGACAATGATAAACATGTCCAAGTATTACTTAAAGACCCTATTCATCAAATCCATAAAGGTTGTGGGAGTATTTGTTAATCCAAACGATATAACCACAAACTCAAAATGGGCATACCTTGTTTGGAAAGCTATTTTTGGAATATCTTGCTCCCTGACTTTCAACTAATGGTATCCTAACCTAAGGTCAATATTGGAAAACTATCGAACACTTTGAAGTTGATCAAATAAATTATTGAGTCTAGGAATAGGATACTTGTTATTGATGGTAACCTTGTTTAGCTGTCTATAATCTATTAAATTTTTGACCGTGATATAAGAGATGAAATGATCTTTGGGAGACATAGAACTACCTTTTCGCTCAAAATCTGCCTCATCAGGAAACTAAACTTCACCATACGAGTGCGACAATCTATGTATGTATAACATGAATGGATCTAATACATACCTGGAATAATATCAAAATCTATCATCTCTAACTCTATTAGGTCCACTAATATGATCTTATGGAGGACGGTAATAGGATATTTCCTATAGATCACCTAGCAATCACTGACCCACCTGCTGGGGCCAAAACTGAGAACGTCTTAGGGATATTTTTAGGACCTACCCCAATATTTATAACAACCAAAGTCATTACATAAGGGAGATTTGATCTCGGGTCTAACAACATATATATATTAAGATGATAGGTATAAAGCATTCCAGTGACAACATCTGGAAAACTCTCCTGATCCTAAAAGGATAGTAAAGCAGTATTACATCTTGGGTTTTGGCCTTATAAATTTTACTTGAAATCCATTCTACAAATCTAATATGACTCTAGGGTTGAGCCATATGTTGGGGTATGAATGGTATGGTTCTATCATAAGCTGGCCAGTATTAGTTGGTGGGATGGTTTTTATCACTAGAATGGTTATGATTTAAGGGTATGAGTCACAAGGCTTGGACACAAGTCATATTGGTGACTCGTATGGTAGGCAGTGTTTGATTCTTTTGGTAATTTATTCTACCAGGGATACGGATCATGGGTATGGATCATATGTTAAGGTTACGACTTAGCTTGATGAGTCGTATACAGGATAGTGTCTGATCAAAGGTTAAGGCCTAGGTACAACTAGTGAAAACAAATTGTAAGGAATGGTGTGACTAGTAAGAAGGGTCAGTCGTATCCCTGTGATAGGTTTTTAAGGCAATTAAGTGGGGGTATTCTAGATATTTTCCTACTTACCCTAATTATGACCCACTACTTCTAATACACTTAGGAGGTTATTTTTCCTATTATTCTATTCATAAACACATAGAAACTATTCCTAAACATTCAACGAGTCTCTTAAGAGCTTTTAGGGCAAGAGAGCTAAGGTTACAACTTAGGGATTGCTTGGGGCTTGCTTTGGTGATTTTCTCCAATCATTTTTCTCAGTTTAAGGCATGTGTATCTTCCCTACTTCTTACTTCTAAGAAGACATGAATTTTATGGTTGTTTTCATGATTTTAATGTTGCATGGTTTATGGTATTCAACTACTAATTGGGGCTTTTTTATAATGGCTTGGTTATGATTTCCCATGGTTTAATTATTATTTTATATGCATCAAATATGTTTTTTTCCAATTATATTGCATGGTAATGGTTTAATGGTCTTTGGAATTGGTTTTGGTTATATTATGCCCCCAAGGTGTGTGATAAAATGCTTATAAAGATATGTTCATCACATTGACTTTTTTAAATGGAACTCTTTCTTGTTTTCAGCTTATGCATAAAACTATAAATGTTTTAAATGGTTTACAAAGTTTAAAGGCTTATTGGTTTTGCTTGTGGAGTACATGGAAGTCTCCCAAGATGTTAATATGGAAAACAGAAAGTGCACTTAAGAGTCCCCTTAACCTAAATGGTTTGTCTATGGATAAATCTTACAAGTAAGGTTGGTATGACAATACCACTAATAAATGGCCTTTGTTAATCAATGGAAATTGGTTTGGTTTGGACATGGTTTTAATTTGGACATTAATGGCAGAATGTATAACTAATCCATGAAAGGTTGAGTTTCTAAGGGAACCAAAACTAGAAACTCATATTTGTTGATATGAGGGGTCTTTGATGTCCACGTGTGAGTGTCATATTTTATACTAGAGGTATGTACTAGTCATCGTAGGGGATATTTCCTGGTCGTACAGCTACACGCACTGGGATCGTTTTAGCATGGGGAACCAAATCCATATGGCCCATGGGTATAGTTAAATGGCAAGGTTACGCAACCCAGGTAAAGGTTTTTAAATGCATGGTAAACACTGATTCCCTTTCAAGGAATTTATATACATGTATGGTTGTATGCATAATGGATGACTTTACTTGGTTGTTTAAATAGCATTACTTTATCCTTATCCTGAGATACATGCTAGTGGTCACTCGCTAACCCGTCTAATGGCAACTTCATACCTACTCTATGCAAGAATCGGCTATTCTACTCCTCCTGTTTAGCATGCAAATTTGGTATTAGCATTTGGATTAAAGTGGTGAGCTTCCATCTTTCTGGAAGGCTCCATTTCATGATATGGATACTCTTAGACATTTTGTTTTTATTTTGGACATTAGTTTTGGCCATGGTTGGAGGCATGTCCCAATCGAATATTTGTATTTTTTAGATAGAAGCTTTGTGGAACTTTTGGGGGTTGGTATAGGCAAGATCGGTATTGGTGTCGACCTTGGAATTGGTATAAGCTAGGAGGCTAGCATCATCAGATATAATTTCTCACTATTACATCATATTACATTTTTAGATCATATTATGTTTTGATACTCTCTTTGAATTTGGTATGGTATGGAATGGTTGGTTTGTTATGGTTATACTCGGTTGGATCCGTCATGGTTGTGGTCCTATCTAGAAGTATTGATGTGAACAATAAAGTTATCTTCTTATATATTCGAATTTAGCTCATCTGAGGCTGTGAAAGGTGGTTGGGTTGGGTTAACGGAGCGGTCCCCAGTCCTAGTTTGACTTGGGATGCCCATTATTTCTAGGCGTTGGTTTGGATCATGACAAGTTGGTATCAGATATTTATGTTCATTGTCAACTGGAGTTCATAAAGCCGTGTCAAGTAGAGTCTCTTTTAGGTGTGTGAAGCACGCCACACTCATAAGAGAGAGGCTACAAGACATTTAGGAATGATTCACTTTCTTAAAATTCTCAATCCCGGAATCCTCTTTAATCCCTTATTATTTTTACTTCAGATCATGCCTCCTAGATCTAGAATACAAAGAAACCCTCCTGCCTTATCTGGGGATAATGCTGAAGGGGTACCTCCTATGTCTGGATTATAACTTCGATCTCATGGTCCTATTCTTGATTGTGTTGGTGTTCTTCTATTTCTTCTACTGTTCCTCAAGTCCCTTAGGGTAATATGATGAACATGGAGTTTTGTCAGTCTATTCATGTTATTGCTCAGATAGTTACTACTCAGGCTAAGTGAGGTGCTGCTAGTGCTTTGTCTGCTAAGGCTGCAATGGTTGGTTAATTTGTGAAGATGGTTTCTCCTACTTTTATGGGAGTGAAGGTGAAAGAAGACCCACAAGGATTCTTGGATAAATTGGAGAAGATATTTTGAGTTATGCAAGGTTCGAATATGGAAGGAGTTAGCTTTGCGGCTTATCATCTCAAAGATGTTTCTTATTAG
Source organism: Capsicum baccatum var. pendulum (assembly GCA_030864225.1). NCBI lineage: Eukaryota > Viridiplantae > Streptophyta > Magnoliopsida > Solanales > Solanaceae > Capsicum > Capsicum baccatum. The sequence goes on along the minus strand of CM061555.1, from coordinate 111,350,815 downwards.
TGATATGAGAAGTGGGACAAAGATAAGGGCGATCTGGAAGAGAAAGGGTTTTAGAAGGCCTTTTATGATGCCTTTATGGATCGTTTCTTTCCTAAAGAGCTCAGGAAAGCTAAGATGGAGAAGTTTGTGAACCTCAGGCAAGAAAGAATATCTGTAAAGGAATATGACTTGAAGTTTCATAAGTTGTCAAGGTATGCTCCTAATTTGGTGAATGATATAAGGTCAAGAATGAGAAAATTTACTGCTAGGTTGAATAGAAATCTAATTTTGGAGAGAAAGACTGCTTTGCTCATTAGGGATACGGATATCTCTAGGTTGACTATTCATATATAGTAGGTTGGGGATGAGAAGAGAAAGCAAGAAAAATATGGGGACAGGCAGGGAAAATGGGGAAGATTTTTTAATCAGGGAGGTGCATAGTCTTAGAGTGATAGAGATTATAGTAAGTGGAAGAAAAAAAAGTGGAGGAGTTTCGATTCCTTCTTTACTGTCAATGCTCCTTAGCACACCAGTCGGGCGACAGGCGTCACCAAGGTGGTGATAATTCTTGAGCTCAGGTTGACCAATTTCAGGTGAGCGATGGTCAGTCTGTTTCTTCATGCCCTTTTTTTAAGTTCTATGGTTGACCTCATCAGGGTTACTGTGAGGAAGGTATGGATAAGTGCCTTAAGTACAATCAGGTAGGCCATCGACTCAAGGATTGTCTGGCTAATAAGGTTGCTACTGGGGAGAATAAGAGTGTGGTGGCTTCATCTTTTGCTCCCACATCTAGTGGTGTCGCATTTTCTTCTATTCTGCTCCTAGTTTTAGTGTTAGTTGGAACAGGTTGTATGCTTTGGCATCTCTGCAGGAATCTAAGGCATCACCTGATGTTATTACTGGTATGTTACATCTCTCTTCTTGTGATGTATAGTGTTTGCTTGATCTGGGCTTTACTTTTTCTATTATGACTCCTTATATAGCTGTGTCTTTGGGTTTTGATCCAAAAATTATTTTGAATCCTTTTTCTGTTTCTACCCTAATCGAAGACTTGATCATTACTGAACGGGTCTATAGGGGAGGTATTGTATCTGTTGGTGACAAGAAGACTTTGGTAGACCTATTTAAGTTGGGAATGGATGATCTTGATATAATTTTGGGTATGGATTGGTTGCATTCTTGTTACGTATCTTTAGACTATCGAACTCATAACGTCATCTTTAGGTTCCCCGATGAGTCAGAAATAGAATGGGAGGGTTGTTCTTTAGCTTATAGAGGAAGATTTATTTCTTATCTTAGAGCTCGAAGGTTAATCTCTAAAGAATGTGTTTATCACTTAGTCTGAGTTAAAGATTCCAACTCAGAAGGTCCTTCTTTACAGTCAGTTTTGGTAGTTAATAAGTTTCCAGAGGTCTTTCTGGATGATCTTCCTGGTGTTTCTCTGGATACAGAAATAGATTTTGGTATTGATTTGCTTTGGGAAACTCCTCCAATATCTATTCCTCCATATAGAATAGCTCTAATTGAGTTAAGGGAACTCAAGAAGCAAATAAAGGATCTTCTAGATAAGGGGTTTATTCATCCTAGTGTTTCTCTGTGGGATGCGTCGGTGTTTTTCGTGTGCGAAAAGGATGGTTCCCTTTGGATGTGCATTGACTACAAGTAGTTGAATAAGGTAACGATCAAGAATAAGTATCTGTTTGATCAGTTATAAGGTGCCAAATTCTTTTCCAAGATAGATCTTTGGTCTGGGTAATATCATCTTAAGATTAGTGAGGTGGATATCCCTAAGATGGATTTTCATACTTGGTATGGGCATTTTGAGTTCTTTGTGATGTTATCTGGACTAACAAATGCTCCGGTGGCATTTATGGATTTGATGAATAGGGTGTTTAGGCAGTATCTATATCTTTTTTTATTGTCTTTATTGATGACATTTTGGTGTATTTAAGGAGTGAGATGGATCATAATAATCACCTCTATGTTGTGTTGTAGACCTTAAAGGAATAGCAGTTGTTTGTTAAGTTCTCTAAGTGTAAGTTTTGGTTGAATGTTGTGGCTTTTTTAGGTCATATTATATCTAGTGAGGGTATAATGGTCGATATTCAAAAGGTATTGTGGTGAAGGGGTGGCCTAGGCCCATGACTCCATCCAATGTTCGGAGCTTCTTAGGTTTAGTTGGGTATTACATGCGGTTTGTGTAAAGTTTTCCATCGATAGTTACTCATTTGACTAAGTTAACTCAGAAAATGATTAAGTTTTCTTGGTTGGATGCTTGTGAGGGGAGTTTTGATAAATCAAAGGATAGGTTGATGTCGGATTTGATTTTGACTTTGTTAGAAGGCAGTGATACGTTTATGGTTTATTGTGATACATCTCAGGTAGGGCTTGATTATGTTTTGATACAATATGGGAAGGTGATTGTCTATGCTTTTGTACAGTTGAAGGTACATGAGAGAAATTATTCTACTCATGATTTGGAGTTGTTGGCGGTTATGTTTACTTTGAAGATATCTTTTCTGATCATAAGAGTCTTCATACATATTCATGTAGAAGGAGCTAAATCTTAGGCAAAGGAGATGGCTTGAGCTTCTCAAGGATTATGATATTAGTCTTTACTATCACCCCGGTAAGTTTAATGTGGCTGTCAATGCTCTTAGCAGGTTGTCTTTGGGTAGTTTAGCTCGTGTGGAGGAAGGAAAGCAAGAATTGGTAAAGAAGATTCACCATTTCGCCAATCTTGGAGTTTGTCTCATGGATTCTAAAGATAATGGTGTGATAGTACAAGATGTGATTCGATTATCTCTTGGTGCAAAGAATAAGGAGAAACAAGTGTTGGATTTGGTCTTGATAAAAATAAAGACTGATGTTAGAGGGAAAAAGGTAGTGGTGTTTATAATTAGTGGTGATGGTACTTGGTGGTACCAAGGAAGGTTGTGTATTCTGAATGTCGACGGGTTGCGACAAAGAATTTTTGCTGAGGCGCATGAGTCGTGTTGTATTGTCCATCCTAGTTTAACAAAAGATGTATCATGATCTTAAGGAAATTTATTGGTGTAATGGTATAAAAAAGGATATAGTTGACTTCGTTTCCAAGTGCATGGTGTGTCAACAGGTTAAGGTTGTACACATGAGGCCTGGTAGGTTGCATCAAGAAATAGAGTTTCCTGAATAGGTGTGGGAGATGATCAATATGGATTTTTTTACTGGTCTTCCTTAGTATCAGAATCATTTTGATTCGATTTGGGTCATTATGGATAGGATGACCAAGTCTGCTCACATTTTACCGGTAAGGACTACATTTCGACGGAGGATTATGCAAAGTTGTATCTTTAAGAGATTGTGAAGTTGCATGGGGTGCCTGTTTTGATTATTTCTGATTGTGGTAAACAGTTTACCTCTTATTTCTAGTGGTTTTTCCAGAAGGTACTGGGACTAAGGTTTGTCTGAGTACTGCTTTCCATTGGCAGTCGAATGGGAAAGCTGAGAGAACTATTCAAACATTGAAGGACATGCTTCAGGCATGTGTGATTAATTATAGTGGTAGTTGGGATGAGCATCTACCTTTGGTAGAGTTTTCTTACAACAATAGCTATTATTCTGGTATTGGTATGGCACCTTTAAATGCATTGTATGGTAGGAGGTATAGATCTCCTATTGGATGGTTTGATCTTGGTAAGGCAGATATGTTTGGTCCCGATTTGGTCTATCAAACTATGGAGAAAGTGAAAGTGATTTGGAATAGGCTTAAGGATACTCAGAGTCTCCAACAGTCCTATGTGGATGTTAGGCACATATTCCTAAAGGTGTCTCCCATAAAGAGGTAGTACGGTTTGGCAAGAAGGGGAAGCTCAGTCCTCGATTTATTGGTCCTTATGATATTTTGTAGAGAGTGGTCAATGTTGCTTATGAGTTAGATTTTCCTGTGAGTTTGAGTTTGGTTCATCCTATCTTTCATGTTTCCATGTTGAAGAAAGTGCATTGGCGATCCTTCATTGGTTGTTTCTTTGGAAGGGTTGGATATCTCAAATTCTCTGTCTTATGAAGAGGTCCCGATTGAGATATTTGATAGGAAAGTTCGTCGGTTTCAGACCAAGGATATGGATTCGGCAAAAGGTTCTGTGCCAGAACCATAAGGTGGAAGAAGCTACGTGGGAATCTAAAGAGGACATGAAGTCCAAGTATCCGCAATTATTTTCTACTCCAGGTATTTATGCGGAAGGTATGTGTTCTTGAACACATCTTTATTTTCTGAGTTTGTTAAGGAAAATATTTATGTCTTTGCCTCTTTCTTTTCAAACTTTGTTAAAGGGATTTTTGATAATGTAAATAACTCTGTGTGTGGTTACCCCTACCTTACCAGTCATTTGGGGATGAATGTTCCTAGTAGGGGATAATGTTACATCTTGGGTTTTGTCCTTAGAAATTTTCCTTAAAATTCGTTCTTCGGACCCATTACGACTCCAGGGTACGAATCGTATGCTGGGGTAAGAGTGGTATGGTCCTGTCGTAAGCTGACCAGTGTTAGTTGGTGGGATGTTTTTTATCACTGGAATGTTAATGAATTAAGGGCATGAGTTGTAAGGCCTGGATACGAGTCGTATCGATGACTCATATAGTGGGCAGTATTTGATCCACTTTGTAATTCATTCTGCCAGGGATACGGATCATAGGTATGAATCGTATGCTATGGTTACAACTTAGTTGGATGAGTCGTATGTTGGACAGTGTCTGATCAAAGGTTAAGTCCTGGGTACGACTGGTAAAAACCAATTGTAAGGAAGCGTATGACTCGTAAGAGGGTCAGTCGTATCCCTGTGATGGGTTTTTAAGGGACTTAAGTGGGGGTATTCTGGACATTTTCCTACTTACCCTAATTATAACCCATGACTTCTAATATATTTAGGAGGTTATTTCCCTTATTATTATATTCACTAACACATAGAAAACTATTCTTAAACATTCAATAATTCTCTCTAGATCTTTTAGGGCAAGAGAGCTAGGGTTACAACTTGGGGCTTGCTTTGGTGATTTTCTTCCATCATCTTTCTCGATTTAAGGCATGTGTCTCTTCCCTACTTTTTACTTCTAAAAAACATGGATTTTATGGTTGTTTGCATGATTTCAATGTTGCATATTTTATGGTTTTCAACTACTAATTGGGGGTTTTGTTTATAATGGCTTGGTTATGATTTCCCATGGTTTAATTATGCTTTTATATGCATTGATGATGGTTTTGGGAAATTGGATTTCATTGTAATGGTTTAATGGTTTTTGGAATTAGTTTTTGTTATATTATGCCCCCAAGGTTTTTGATTAAATTCTTATAAAGATATGTTAATTGCATTAACTTCTTTAAATGGAACTCTTGCTTGTTTTCAGCTTATGCATAAAACTATAAATTATTTACAAAGGTTAAAGGCTTATTAGTTTTGCTTGTGGAGTACATGGAAGTCTCCCAACAGGTTAATATAGTAAACGAAAAGTGCACTTAAGAGTCCCCTTAACCTAAATGGTTTGGCTATGAGTAAATCTTGCAAGTAAGGTTGGTATGACGATACCACTAATAAATGGCCTTGGTTAATAAATGAAAATTGATTTGGTTTGGACATGGTTTTAATTTGGGCATTAATGGCGGGATGTGTAACTAAGCTGTGGAAGGTGGAGGTTCCGGGGAAAGGAAACTGGAAACTCATATTTGCCGATATGAGGGGTCTTTGATAGCCGCGTGCGAGTTTCACGTTTTATATTAGAGGGATGTACAAGTCTTCCCAAGGGATATTTCCTAGTTGTGCAGCTACACGCACTGGGACCCTTTCAACAGAGTTAAATGGCAAGGTTACACAGCCCAGATAAAGGTTTTAAAATGCATGTTAGACACGGATTCCCTTTTCCGGTATTTATATATATGTATGGTTGTATGCATAAGGGATAGTGTTACTTGGTTGTTTAAATGGCATTACTTTATCATTATCTTGAGATACGTGCTAGCGTTCACTCGCTAACCCATCTACTGGTGGTTGTATATCCACGCTATGCAGGAATCGACCATTCTACTCCTCCTGTTTAGCACGCAGATTCGGTATCATATTTGGATTGAAATAGTGAGCTTTCATCTTTTTGAAAGGCTCCATTTCATGATATGGATACTCTTAGACATTTTATTTTCATTTTGGACATTGGTTTTGGCCATGGTTGGGGGCCTGCCCCAACCGAATATTTATATTTTTTTGGTAGAGGCTTTGTGGTACTTCTATGGGTTGGTATAGGCGGGATCGGTATTGGTGTCAGCCTTGGCATTGGAATAAGCTGGGAGGCTGGCATCATCAGAATTAAATTCTTACTTTTCCGTCATATTATATTTTAGGATCATATTATGTTTTGATCATTGAAATGGTTATTTTCGTATGGTTAGACTCGTTTAGGTCGGTCATTGTTGTGATCCTATCGTTGAGTTTCGATGTGAACAATAATGCTATCTTGTTATTTGTTCAAAATTTACCTCATCTAAAGCTGTGAAAGGTGGTTAGGTTGGATTAAGGAGGCATTCCCCGATCCTGGTTGAACTTGGGATGCCCATTATATTTAGGCCCTAGTTTGGGTAGTGACAATCATAGAACCAATTTCGGCACTGACCGCGATCGGTACTGGATGACGCACCCAATGGAGGAATTAGGCAACCTGGATGAGCTGCTAGATTAGTACCCTGAGTCCAGACACTCCTTGATCATGTGGCCCACCTTGCCACAACCATAGCAACCCCCTTTGCCCATCAAATACTCATTAGGATAGGTCCTACCACACTTTTCAAATGTCGGATAACTGGTCCTGCTGACCACACTTTTCTGAGACCTCAAATTTGAAGTCCTTCCCTACTGCTCCTGCCTAGTTCTAGGTGTAGGGGCACTAACTGAAGATGGTGCAGGCACTGATGAGTGACCCTGAAACTGCAAATGTATTCCTCCTTCAGACCTTGGCTAACTATACTCAGAATGTTCAGTCCTAGCTGTCTTGTTTTTCTTCTTTCTTTCCTTTGACTTTTTTGTCTTAATCTATTGAGCATGAGTCATCAATCAAGCAATATCTATGTCTCTAATCAGCATGGAAGACCTACAATCCTTGACCACCAAATCAGATATTCCAGTAACAAACTTACTTCATACAAGCCCTAGAGTCAGATAACAACTCTGGGCATACTTAGCTAACTGAGTAAACTTAAGGCAGTACTCCTTCAATATCATAAATCCCTTCCTCAGGTCCATGAACTCCTCCATTTTAGCCTCTCTCATCTCCCGAGAAAAGAACCTATCTAGAAAAGCATTTTGAAACACCTGCCAACTCATAGGAGCAACATTCTCACCCCTACCTTCCTTTCATATAACGACCCAATCATAAGCAACATCCTTCAACCAATAAGATGTCAGTTCTACACTCTCCTCTTCAACAACATGCATGATCTAAGTAATCTTTCTATCCTCATCAATAAATAGTTGAGTATCCTCATCCACCTTTGACCCATGGAACTCAGGTGAATACATCCTCATAAAGTCCTAAATTTAGGTTGTAGCTAGATTGCCATTTTGCTAAAGTGGGACTGCAGCCTATTGGTTTCCCTGAACATTAGCATTCACAGCTTGAGACAATGCATGAAAAGCATCCCAAAACTCATCATGAGATATATTCTCATTCAGAGGATCTGAATGCAGAGGTGGCTCATCACCATTTCTACAGGCATCAACTCGGCGAGAAGACATATTTTTTCATGTAAATGCACGAGTTAAGGTATCTAAAGACAACTATAAGCATGATAGATCATGAATGAAAGAATGATTCCTAACTCGGCCTGTAGCCTTTTGCTCATAAATGTAGCGCGCTTCACATTCATGATCAAGACTCTATGTAATACACCTCGTCTGACTCCCAAGGACTCCTTAAAAATTGGCTCAAATACCAAGTTTATAATGCCTCGGGGGCACCCCCTGGATGTCACACGGTGCTTAAGACTACAAGTAGCCCCAAGCTAACCCATGATATCTAATAAACTTAGAAGGTATATGAAAAGTGAACTAGCATGTATAAAAACTGAAGGTAAGCAATTTCATATCTTAATGTAAATCTTTAACTTTGGAAAAACTTATACAAACTCCTTGAACCTAGAACATACACAGTTTGACAAGCATCTACTACTAACTAGAGAGCAACTGGGATAGACCCCAGCTGACCTGAACATAAACAAAATTCAAGTAACTAAAACACTTTCATCAATGAATAGGATTCTAATAAGCTGGGTCCTCGAACTATGAGGACTAACCAAAAGTTGAGATGCAGGTGATGATGCCCGCAGTCAATCGTGCTACGGGAAATAAGCACCAGAACCTACATTATAAAATAATGTAGCTAATGTTCTATATAAATATAGCACTTTTGGTGCTTAAAACAAGGAAAATACGCAAGTTTCTGAGGCCTTTTTGTTAGATATGATCCATTTTAGGAATGTTTTACTGGAAACCATGATTTAAATTATAAGTTCATGCAAATGGTGAAAAAAGGTGTTTTTTGCCACTTTTGGAGCAATTATGGATGATTGGGGTGTTTTCTGGCTTGATCGTGATCAACGCTTGTTTGAGATTCAATATAGAGCTGAAAAACTGACTCTCGGGACCTACTAAGTCAACTTACGAACCATAGGACCACTGGTTTAAAAAGAGGGTACAAGAAATTCCAAAATCCTAAGAACTGACTTGCAGGAATTTTCCTATCTGTTACCTGCATTTGGTACCTGCACCCAAGACAGACCTCAAGTATAACTTACGGACAGGACCAAACCGCGCATACAGGGAGCGGGTGGACAGCGACCCTGATTTCTCCTATTCCATTCGAGCTTAGTTTTTGGGGTTTTCTCTTGTATTATAAATACCCTTTATATACTTTTTAGCAGAAGTTGGCCATTTTTAATACTTAGAAACATATTTTAATTTCAAGATCCATCTACAACCTTGGGATTTCTTTATATTGACTTGGTTTGATTATTCAGTCTATAGTTGTGGGTTTCTTTCATTTTGTCATTGTGATTTCATCTTTGCTTTGCAACATGAATGTTATTGATCTCTTCACAATATTGAGCGGCCAAAACCCATAGCTAAGGTTGTGGAAACCCTGATAGATTAACGAAGTAGGGAAAGTGAGATTGTTAATGGTAAACCCATACCCATGGCATGTATTGCTTTGTCTTAGATATGATTGATTTCTTAATGGGTGCACACAATAGGATCCTGCCTAGATATTATTACTTGCTCTAATAAAGGGTTAGTAACTAGGAAAAGGTAAAGATAATAGTAATTTGGCAAGCTAATAGTCGATCCTTTGCAGCACAGTGGTATATCTGAATGTTAATTAGCCTTCATCTAATAACTTGAGACTCAAAAGCTGATAGTTAACTGGGACCAGGGTAAGGGTTAGTAACGCGACATCCTAAGACTCAATAGGTAAAGGGTGAAATCCTCCTACTCATCCAAAAGACTATAGGAGGTACATAACGTATTGGTTCAGTATGCAAGGCATTGGGTTGGATCAACGACGCATGAAAAACCTACGGAGTTGAGATTTCAGGGGAACACATAATCCTAGTATTTACTTACAACTAATTTTCAACCAATTTAATATTTTTTTATGTTCGAGACTACTACAAATAAATCCACCCTTTTACTTTCCTATTTTGCCCATAGACTATAACTACTGAGATCTATCAAACCACATTTTCCTTTAGGATTCGACCCCAACCAGAATTAGGTTACTATATCTCGACAGCGACCATATCATCATCTAAAAGGAGGTGTTTTTTGGACGTTATCTAAATTTTGGCATTGTTGTTGGGGAATATGTTGATTTGTAGATTGAGGTTAATGTAGTTTTTGGGTTTTTAGTTATTCTTTTTATTTATACTTGGGCATACGCCGGTGTATAACTAGCATATGGAGTAGAGTCAACACCTTACTCCTAGTAAATCCGAATCCAGAGAAAATCCTATAAACACCTGGTAGGATGCCTAAGCTAAAAAGAGGTGATAATCCAAAAGGGGTTCATGATATTGTGCCTCCTATCGATAGGGTGCAAGATATTGTTTATTGTTAGATAGGTGATCTTTTAGCTTAAACAAAAATCGAAAGGAGAGCAGAGAAAGAAGCTCAAAGAATAGATAGGGATATAGATCTAGCCGAGCAGAGACAAGCAGCAGACCATCGAGCAGCACTTGGTGGAATTCAGAATAAAGCTAGAGGTGACCATGTTCAAGTTATCCCAGCATATGAGTATGTGCATCCATAAATAGATGATGAGAAAGATATGGGATATGTTAAGCCGACAAAGAACGAAGCCATCGTACCTCCTATTTTGTCCCCAAGCATAAAATTTGACATCACGAGTGCCATGATCCAACTTTAAAATTTGAAGGGTGTGTTTGTAAGATTGCCTACCGATAATGCAAATTCGCTCATTGCGCAAATTTCCTTAGGATTTGTAACTCAAATACCAAACCAGGGGTAAATCAGGAAGTACTTAGACTAAGGTTTTTCCCCTTCGTACTTACAGGAGAAGCATCTTTATGCTTAGGAGAATTGTCAAGAGGCTCTATCATGACTTAGAATGAGTTACGCAGGTAATTTTTAAATAGGTTCTTTCCTCCATCAATGATGTTGCATCTTAAGGACAAGATTTATAATTTCAGGAAGCTACAGTCAGAGTCCATGTGTGAGGCTTGGTTCAAGTTTAAGAAGAAGATGAACTTGGTGCCCAATAATTAGTAATCAAGGAAAATCTTATCAAAGATAATCTACAGATCCCTGAACATCAGCTCTAGAGCCATGGAAAACACCATCTCTGGAGGATCTTTTGTGAGACTACATCGACAGGCAACTCTAGAGATGTTAGATCGGATTTCACTCATTACCCCAGGGTGGGAAATTTGGGAGGCTAATAAGGGATCTGGCACTTAAGCTATTGGTGCTTCCTGTGACCAGAGAACAGTTGATGATACAGTAGCGCAAGAAATTGCATTGCTAACAACTAACTTAGGGGTCATAGCAAAGCAGTTTACATCAGAAGGTTCTGAGAAAGTGAATACAGTGGTGGCATAGTGGTCAGCTTCCAAAGCATATGAGTCAGAATTGGAAGAAGAAGGTAACTACATGGATCTCAGATGACGGGTTTCTAAGCTCAAGGGCAAGGGAACCAAGGTCGGAACTATTATGATAGGTACAGAGAGAGAGATGGTGACTGGATAAAGAAAGATGACTATAGAGCAAAGAGAGATAGATACATTCCACCTGGTAGAAATGATGCAGAATCTAGAATGGAAGAGATGCTTGCTAAATTGGTAAACGATCAGGAAAATCAAGAGGCCAGCCTTAAAAAGATTAAGGCTGATATTTCAATATTGACCTGGAAGGTCGAGTCATATGCCACTCTTATCAAGCAGTTGGCTAACCAGTTTGGGCAGATATCAGCAACTTTGAAACAGAGGCAGCTAGGTACCCTTTCGAGCAACACGGTACAAAATCTAAAAAATGACGGTTGCATACGTGCTATTACCACGAGGAGTGGTGTCACTACTATAGATTCCTAATGCTACAGAAGTTATTGATGCTGTGACACATGATACCGAGTTAGGCAAGGTAGCAGATGATAAAGATACAGTTACTAAAGATAAAGGTAAGTGTTTGGTCTTTGATCTAGAGCTAAGACAAATTTTAAGACCACCCCTACATTTTTCTCAGTGATTGATGTAGATAAAAACGGAAGGTAAGTTCAAATGATTCATTATAATGCTGAGAGAATTGAGTTTGAAAATACCTCTTCTTGATACATTAGAGCAGATGCCTGTATATGTCTGTTTCATAAAATAGTTAGTCATAAGAAAGAGAAGAGTAACTTTAGATGATATTGATGGTTTATACCACTGCAGTGCAGTCTAGGTCCTTGACGCAGAAAAAAAAATGATCCCAGAGCATTCACTATACCATGTACTATTGGGTCATCTAAGTTTCCCCAAGCCTTGTATTATTTAGGGGCCCACATTAATTTGATGTTGCTGGCCATCTTCAAGAAACTAGGCTTGAATATTCCAGAACCGACTTCGATGCAGCTATTAATGGTTGACCATATAGTGAAGATGTTTGCATGAATATCTTATGCTGTGATTGTTAGGGTACACAATTTCATTTTTCTGGTTGACTCATCATATTGGACTGTGAGGGTTACACCGAGATGCCCATTATTTTGGGAAGACCATTCATGGCCACGGGTAGAGTTATGGTTGACATAGAAAAGGGTGAGTTGAAAATCTGAGTCAACAGAGAGGAGACAACATTCAACATCCAAAAGTCTATAAAGCATCCAATTGATATGAGGATGGTGTCGGTAATTGATTGTATTGATGACTTTGTAGGATATTCATATAGGTATCTTGATGAATTCTGAGTAGTAAAGATAACCGTGTCGTATCGCGATATTAAATCAAGCATTGTAAGAGAGGAAATTGATGAGCTTGTTGGTGAAGTGTGAGTAACCAACATAGCCACGTCATGCTGCGACGTTAAATCAAGTGTTAAGTAAGAAGCAACCCACTATATATTAGTGATTATGTTTTTGTTATTTTTGTTTTTGTAGGTTTTTAAATTTTGAATCTTACATGGAATATGGTAAACATTGCTACATTCATCGATTTCCAAGTAAGGGGACTATGTGATCAGCCCATCACGGTTACAAGTTCCACATGGTAAGTTGAGTAGAAAATTGAGAAAAGTTGAAATTTTGAGGATAAGAAATGGTAGATTGTGGACTTTGGCACCTAATTTTACTTTTGGGACCTAAAACTTAGGTTGCGGTACCATTAGTATCTGAAAAAATATCGACATGCCAAGTCTGAGTTGCAGAAAAGCCGGCTAAAAATTTTGGTCTGGCACCTGCTAGCCGCAAGTGCTACCTCGCCCAGGACCCGACCGCGGGTATAGAGTGCGGGTAGGTGCTGCAGCTAGGTCTAAAACTAGGCCCACCTTTTGATTAAAATTTTGGGTACACCAAAATTTAAATATGACCTATTACAGCCCCCGCCTATATAAAAACATTCTAACCCTCATTCTAACTTATTCTAATACTCAAAACTTTAATTTTCTATTTAAATTCAAACTTGCCACCATAAAAATAAACCAACCCCATACATAAGAAAAGGCATGATTGACACTTGTTTTAGATACCAACTTGTCCCCACACTCTAAAAACAAGCTTCAACCTTGGATTTTGCTTGAGGTATTCATTATTCTCTTCTGGATTTTCATATAAGATATAACAGTCTTGGCTCCTAATGGTGCTATAATGCTTTATATATTAATAAAACAAGTTGATATGTGTAGTACATGTTTTAATGCATAGAAACTACCATGATTGCATACGGGAGCCTTGAAAAAGCCAAAAATCATAATGTAGGGCCTCATTTCGACTTAAAATTCTAAGTTTAGGCCCCAACCTGAAGTTGAACTTGAATGAGTGAAAGTAATGCCATGAGTTACACTTATTTGTTTACTTTTAAATTCATGAAGTTTGATTAGTGTGTATACATTTGACTTGGTTGGATCTCAAATAGGTCATAGGGGTGTGAAAAGTGAGGAAAATTTGAATTTTTTGAATTTTGAGTTTTTCTTCAACTTTCACTATCCCTCACTTTTGTTGGAAACTAATATTTAGTTTTTTAGGTATACATGGCACCTAAAGTAGTAAAGAATAAAGAAGATGATACTTTGAGGAGACCAGCAGAGTCTCCTAAGCTTAGTAGTTTAGTGGAGGAGTATCTGAGACAGCATAATGTTGATGTTCTAGTTGCAGAGACTCGTAGAGTCACAAAAGTACAGACATTCTGAGCTGCTCAAACATCCATATCCCAATTGATGATGAAGTCCGCGAGGGTATCACCACCACATACTTCTGTACCCGATGCTAATAAGAAAGGGTCCTAGGATTATTCTAAGGAGGTTGAGTAGGATCAGTCATCAGCGGTGCTCAAGTCTGAGGAGGGTACCTCTACTCACACACAGTAGAATGAGGTACCCCAGTTTGAGGAGGGTAAAACACAAGTATTCCATATTGTACAATAGTCACCCACATCCGTACATGTTGCAGATGCACCTCTGAAGGAGGAATAGCTGAGGTGGTATGTATAAGGAATGTGACACATTTATGAGCTTGATCTCACTTTCTGGGAGCTAGGCAGGCCTACACAATATATCTATGAGGATCACAGGATAGACATATTGAGGTTGTAGTGTTTACCACAGGTGAGGGCAGTATTTGACAAGAATCAACTCAGGTGGATGACTCAGATACTTGGTTCTTATATCTTGTCTATAGTGCATGAGTTTTATGAATCTTACAGAGCCACCGTAGTCCTTCCCATGCGCTATCATCTAGGATTTATCAAATTTGCAAGATAGTCGTAGCTTGATCACACACTAGTCAGAGAAGTCATATTTGATGTTAGAGAAGAGACTATCCACAAATTCATATTTGGCCTAGAGTATATTACACTAGCATTTACAGAAAAGTATGACCATAGATTGAGGACCGTATGGGATCATCATATTATGTAGGATACTTACCATAGGACTGGGAGGATCAAGATGGCTAGGTGGATAGCCAGTTATATTTTACCATAGGGTGATGAGGCCCCATAGATTGAGGGGCCAACTGTGATAAAGAAGGGTCTGTAGACACTACATCCCAAATTTGGGTAGTTTTTGATTTGATATCGCCTAATTCCCATGGCTTCAGATAATGCATTAACATGGGAAGGAGCTGCATTGGTTGCCTGCTTGATGGCTGGTTATAATATTTATTTTGTTATCATCCTGAGGCATGTGATACATAAGAGAGCTTTTGGAGATCCGACTACCCTGCTATTTCCTTATATGATACAAAGTCTATGGATGAGGTAGGTGTACCTGAGTTACTAGGTATTGATAAGAGAGTGATTGTGACAGCTACTGCACAGATGAAGAACCTAAAGGGTCTAATAGGGTTGGGCACTTCTAGGAGATCTAGAAAGTAGGTAGCAATACCACATTCCTAAACTGAGGGTCCAACAGTTTCTATAGCACTTGATAAGGCACAAAGATATGATACGAGTATTGGTATTGGTATAGATATGGAGATAGGGGAGCATAGAGGTGCTCTAAATTTTAGTACTCAGGGTGAGTGGACACATGCCACTTCTTCTTTAGCCTCGGATTTAACCTCAAAGTCGGTTGGTGAATCTATAGAGCCTTCTCTTCCATCTTTTATAGATTTTGCAATAGGTATGATTACTATATCTAGTGAGTTTTTGCAGAGCCTAGTAGATAGCCAGAGATCTACAACTACTCGATTGAAGATTGTCGATATCGAGATGACTACCCTCTTTAGGTAGATGAAATCAGAGGTCAGGATTAGATTTGATTAGGCCGAGGTTAGATGAGAGGCTGCTCAGTGATGAGTAGTGAGTTTACCACTCAATCGCACTCATTATTGTGCACATTACCTTATTAAGAATGAATAAATGAGACATAATTATTATTAGATGCACTCATGCCCACTTCTTGCAGGCATAAAGCTAAATGGTTGGAAGAATATAGATTGAAGCTCAAAATAATCAAAAAGAGAACAAGAAAATGCAGTTGAATACCTGAAATAGAAGGGCCTCTGGTACCGCGGTCACAACCCATTAGTCGCAGTCACGGTAAGTCAATATAGTCAATCAACTACGATCGCAAAAGTTAATCGTGGTTATATAGTCACGATCGCAGCCAGACTTACTCAATCGTGGCTAAGCAAAAATGTTCAGCCCAAGGGAAAAACTTTAATTGCACATGCTAATCCAAATTTGAACAAAAAGACTCAAGCCCTAGTTTTGTGGATGATTATTCTATCACATTCCTTCTTCCCCAATTTTTAGGTTTTAGTTCTAGACTTGGTAGCCTCCATTTTTGGAGAAGAAAATATTGTATAAATTTTGGGTGAATAATATATTGGAGACTTTCTAAATGGAAGATTTTCTCACTTCCATTATTGATATTAGGGGAGATCCAAGTTTCAAGTTACATTAGCTTAAATCTTCAACAATTTATCTCAATGGAGATTATGGGTATATCTATGCTTGTTTATCTTATGTGTAGCTAAATCTCCCTCTTTGGTTTATGTGTGAATAAGGGTTAAAGTGTGTGTGGGTTGTTAGTGTTAGCATCCATTTGGTAATTCATGTTTATGGGTTCTATCATTGTTATGCCAACTTGGTTGGGATTTGATAAGTGAAAACTCCAAATACCCACATGGATTTGATAGTGAAAGCTCCAAGCTCTAGAAATCTTGAGGCCATCTTCCAAAGAAGGTTTTTAGGTGAAGTATAGGAATCCATATCATCCTCGAAAATAGAATGCGGGGACCAAAGCAATGATAGACAATTATGCATGTAGTTTGCTAAACTTTTACTATCTTAGACATAAAGGTGAATGTGAGGTTGACTATGCCATGGGTATCATCCTAGAAATAGGAATGCCTAGATTTACGTTGTGGTTATCAATTGTTGAACACACCTATTAGGTATTTAAAAGAATCAATGGGTGAAAGTTTGGTGTTTTGTTGAAAGACTAGCATCAAAATCTATAACCAAGCCTTCCCATATTTGATTTACTAAATTAATGTTGATAACTAGCTCCCACATGTCACTCTCTTAGTAATTCATAATCCCAAGATCCGTTAATATTTATTAAAACTCTAATTATTTGTAGGCCCGAATTTATACTAGAAAATTCCAAAAGAAATATTAGTGTAGGAACCTATCTCCCCCATTTTATCTTCTTGTACTATTCATTTGAATTTAACTTGTATCTATTATTTTGGATTAATTTGATCTCCACTCACATTGTTCCTCATGGATTTGACCCCAACTCTATTGATGACGACCACTTTGCACTTAATTTAACGTATAAGTAGAGCGTTATCACTCAGAGAGCTGCACTGTTAGAGCTGCGTGTCAACTTTTATACATGGATTGATGATCTAGAGAGATGGGTTATATCCTAATATACAGAGATAGGTATGTCAGATTTGATTCAAATGAGGAAGGATTTTGATATACGGAGAGCTGTGTAGCAGTAACTTCCTCTACGATACCCCCTATAGTCCAGATATTACCTCCGTGTGTGCTGAGACATTTAGAATTTTTCAAAGAGGATGAGGAAGAGGTCCCAGAAGTTGGGACCAATAGAAGTCACTTGCACGATTTGCAGAATCCTGTTATAATAGAGAAGGGGGCCCTTAAAAAGGCCAGACATGACTCATTAGAGACTACATTTATAAATAGATAGAGGCATTATGGTATAGCAGTGGGTGCATCATCCAGTAGTGCACCGCCACCACCACCACCTTCGTTAACTTTTATACCCCCATCGGAGGAGGCTCCTAACTCGGGTGCTTAGTACAGTCCCAGATATGTTCTCACATCTCTATATTTTATTTTGATTTTTATGCATTACAGATAGTGTGTCATTTTTAGTTGGGGGTGGGCATGCCATGCCATAGCAGTTTTTTGTTGTCGTGATTCTTTTCCTATCAGTCATGGTATGATTATAGAACCGGCATGTATAGGATAATTATGTGTTGTATATTTTTCTTCGTATTGTGATGTTTTATGTAATTAGGAGATTTTGCGTATTTAGGGCAGTAGTTAGATTTTGACTGATTTCTTGTAACCCTCCAAAATTGTGTTTTAAAACTATGTGTTGATGTGTATATATGTGTGAACTCTATGGATCTTGTTATGAAATTAGTATTAGGGACATGATAGCCATTTTCTAACATTTGCATGAACTGAATAAGTAGTAGTTGGTGATATTAACTCTGTGCTATGTGAGTGTGAGATACTACCTAGTTCCTTTTGTATGTTAAATTTAGAACTTGTCAGGTTAGTCTTGCCTAGGTTGAAGGATATTCGGTTAGGAAAGTATCATAGGCCAATTTGTATTATAGTCCACTTTTATACTAAATGACCTTCCATGTGTGAATTACATACCTTGATCCCTATTTTTGATTCTTATAGCCTATTTTGTATTACATCTTTCATTTTTCTATTTGTTTTACAATGAACATGTTTTGGCCCTGATCTCCTTTGGACATTATACACCTCAACTGAGGAAAATCCCTTAGGTTAAGGATGGCTATCATAGGGGTTCATAGTGTAAAGTTGGTATGAAGAAGGGTAAAATAAGAGACAAAGAAAGTAGGGATGGGTGTGGTAGAAAAAAAATAAACGATCACACCCAACCTGAATATGCAATAAAAGAATAAAAAGGAGAAATGAGGGTGGAATAAAAGAAAATTGGTTATAACTGATACCCCAAAGTTAGTGTAGTGTCAAGGAGGATTAATCACTTTAAATGTCCATATCTATCACACCAGCCCCCGAGCCTACCTTACAAGCCAAGTAAAGTTCTATAGTGATCTTGACTTGACTACCTGAATGCTAAGGTAAAGAAAATAAGGGCAAGCCTATGGTATTTGAAATGCATTGACTGGAACTTCTTTGTTGAGTGTGAGGGTATCTTGATCGTCCTTGCATTGACATGTATGATTTCATGTGAGTGAGTGGGACATTCTTGTTGTGAGGGCACTTTAGTCATGTTGCTAGCTATCTACTTGTGTTGGGTAGTGTAATTTGTACATATGTGTGGTTGTCTGTTGCTAATTTAATTGTCACACCTTGATCCCATTGTGTCATATTGTTGTGCTTTATAATCATACATAATTGGATTCAAAAAGAGTTATAGGAGGGGATGTTGTGACTTGAACTAAATATGATGACTTACTTCCTTTAATATCTTAGATTCACTTAGTTAAGCATCGTTTTAGTTTTGTTGTGTTTTTGTTTCCTAAGTATATGCAAATGTTCTAAGTTTAGGGTATTGATGTGCTATAGAAATATACACTTTCAACACTTAAAACGAGGAAAATATGCAAGTTTCTAAGGTCTTTTTGTTATATATTATCCATTTTGGGTATGTTTTGCAGGAAACCATGATTTGAATGATAAGTTCATAAAATGGTGAAAAAGGTGTTTTTGGCCACTTTTGAAGTGATTATGGATGATTGAGATGTTTTTCAGATTGATCATGATTAATGCATGTTCGAGATTCAAAGTAGAGTTGAAAAACTGACTCCCGGCACCTACTAAGTCAACCTACGGACCACATATTGACCTATGGACCACAGCTAGACAAAACGAGTACCAGAAAGTCCAAAATACCGAGAACTGAATTGAAGGAATTTCCCATTCAGTACCTGCAATTGGTACCTGTGCCAAGGGAAGACCACGAGTATAACCTGTGGCCAGGACCAAACCACAGGTACAGGGAGCGGATGGCCACCGACCCTGATTTCTCTTACTCTATTCGGGATTAGTTTTTAGGGTTTTCTCTTGTACTATAAATACCCTTTATGTACTTTTTAGTAGAAGTTAGCCACTTTTAATACTTAGAAACATATTTTAATTTCAAGATCCATCTTTGACCTTGGGATTTCTTTATATTGACTTGGCTTGATTATTCAGTCTATAGTTGTGGGTTTCTTTCATTTTATCATTGTGATTCCATCTTTGCTTTCCAACATGAATGTTTTTGATCTCTTCACAATATTGAGAGGCCGAAACCCATAGCTAGGGTTGTGGAAACTCTAACAGATTGACAAAGTAGGGGAAGTGCGATTGTTGATGGGAAACCCATACCCATGGCATGTATTGTTTTGTCTTCGATATGATTGATTTCTTAATGGGTGCACACATTAGAATCCCTCTTAGTTATTGTTACTTGCTCTAATAAAGAGGTAGTAACTAGGAAAAGATAAAGACAACAATAATTTGGCAAGCTAATAGTCGATCCGCTGCAGCACAGCGATATATCTGAATGTAAATTAGCCTTCATCTAATAACTTGAGACTCAAAAGGTGATAGTTAACTGGGACCAGGGTAAGGGTTAGTAACGTGACATCCTGAGATTCAATAGGTAAAGAGTGAAATCCTCTTACTTAACCAAAAGACTGTAGAAGGTGATGATAGGCGAATTTACACGCCTATATCAATATATTTTGCCCATATTTGTGCCATGTTTTGAGAACAAATTAGATATTTTATGCACTTTTAGTCCTTTTTCCTGTAAGTGAGCTAACAAACATGATTAGCAAAGTTTCAGGTATAAATGATGCAGAAATCAGCATTTTGTGGCTTACTTAACGCAAAAGAAAGCTCACGAAGGAAGGAAAGGGATTTTACACGCCTAAGGACCAAAAACGCTGCATGGAAAATCTGTCCCGGGCTAAATCAGCATTTCTGAAGACTTTGGGGACTTGTAGTAACTTAGTTGGATTTGGACAATGATACATTAACCTAGTACAATTGGGTTATGTATTTCATTAGTTTGTTTGGATTATGATAATGTTACATTAACCTAGTACATTTGGGTTAAGTATTCCATTAGCCTAGTAGGATTTGGTTAGATATTTATTTACCTAGTAGGATTAGGATATGGGTATTATAAATACCCTATCATGCTAGAGATTTTTATTCATCTTCTATTCAACAATTAATCTTCTTCCATCCCTCTCTTCTTCCACCACAACAATTCTACAACTCTTCTAATCTTTCCATTAATTCGATTTTTCTTCTTCTATTCATCTATTCTTATTTACCACAACAAGAGAATTGTTACTTTTGCCTTGGAATTCACGCCACACGCCTACCACCTAAGCTACACAAAAATTACTCAATCTTGTGGTATAACAACAATGTCAATCGTGATCTCCTTCACATTCATGGGTAACTAAACTTCTCTGTTGGGGTTATGGAAGCCGTATGAGTTACTATCTATTGCTGTGAGTTTGTGAGTTCGCAACACGTATACTGCTTATATCATTATTCTCTTCATCTTAATCTACATTCTTTGTGGTTGCAAATGCAAGAATACACCAGTATAACATTTAACTTGTTCGAAAGAAAGGTTATTTGTCTGGAAAAAAGATAGTGTCAAGGTAGTAGGACATCCTTTCCTATTAAAAAGTTAGTACCGTAACTGGATTAACCTCTTGGAGAATTTGTACCGTTAGATACGCTTTAAGCTCGAAAGAGTTAAAGTGAAATAGTCCTTGTTGAGGTCGAAAGACGCTTGGATTTACCATCGAATACAATTCTCTATAAGCACATGCATGTTTGAATTCCGCACAACTCATAGCCAATAGAGACGTATAACTCATAAGGTGGACATACCCCCAACGCTTCAATTCTCATTGTTTACAACTTACGTAACAATCTTTCTCTCTTTACTTTGCTATTTTCAGCTTTTATTTTATTGTTTTCATTACACATTACAATCCCCCCTTTTACGAGACTTGCACCAAAAGTTTAGTAATTTTGCTTACTTGTTGGCCAAGCTATTCCCTGTGGGATCGACACCCAACCCAGGTTGGGTTCTATATTTGCTAACGATTGCTTTACACTCCCACGAGAGCTGTAGATTGAGCGTTATCAGAAGGTACATAACTTATTGGTTCTACATACAAGGTACTGGGTTGGATCAACAACGCACAAAAAAACTATGGAGTTGAGATACGAGGGGAACACACAATCCTAGTGTTCACTTACAACTGATTTTCAACCAAGTTAATATTGTTCTGTGTTCGAGACTACTAAAATAAATCCCCCCTTTTAATTTGTTGTTTTACCCATAGACTATAACCACTGAGATTTCTCAAACTACGTTTTCCTTTGGGATTCAACCCCAACCTTAGTTGGGTTTATATATCTTGACAGCGAATGTATTATCATCTAAAAGGAGGTATTATTTGGACGTTATCAGTAGCACATAGACATATATGTGGGTTAGTACTTATGGAATGTACTAAGTGGAGGTGAATGCATAAGTAAAATAAGAACTAAATATATGTATACACTTTTAAATGATGCATGCTAAGTGTAAATGACTCACCTTGGACTTGATTAAAACTAAAGGTTGCAAGATCATAAAACATAGATAATGAATCATATGAATAAGCTTAGTAAGCCATAACACTTAATTTTTATAATCTTTGCTTTTACTCTTTCTTAAGGGAGATTCTTCTAACTGACATAAACCATGTAAGCTATTATAGAGTCCAACATCTTACCCATGTTGGGGAGAGCTATTCTACCCTTTTCATCTAAATAGATACTTAAATTAAGTGATCACTATACTTTATCTATATTGGGAAAATGCTTAACCTACGGTGGCTCGTAGTTTTCAGGAATTTAGGATACGCTCATCCGCATCCCTTCTCGATGCTAAATACTACTCCTAAAATATAAATATCTCATACTTAAGAAATCCACCTTAAAATAGCATAAGGGTTTATAGAATGAAAACCAGTTATGCTTCTCTTTACTTTAAATCATAATCAAGATAAACACTTGTGTATTTTGTGTCTTGTATTTAGATCAAAAGATCATGCTTTCTTGAATCATATATATTGCATATGAATGGCGCTTAAAAGCTTAGACTTTCTTGTAAACCTAATACTTCTTTTTAAATATTGAATCTCTTACTTTCTTTCATAACACTTATAGCAAAATATCAGGCTTAATATCCATATAGAAATCTTTCATCAGAATCCAAATCAAAGTAGCGTAATTCAAATCACAGTATCAATCTTAAGTTCAAAACATGAATAGAGTTAACCTTTATGCACCTTTAGCCTTTAAATCATAAGATAAGATTATACTTCAACATATGAGAATTTTGGGGATGAACCCTAATGTAAATCATGTAAATTCAACTTAAAAATCATGCTTTTGGGGCACAAGGATAGAAGATTAACCTTGTTCAAAAATCCCACATGCCTGGAATTGTTTGACTTGCGAAGAGAAATTGAATTTTGAGACTTGAGAGATGACTTGGTGAGAGAAAACCTAATCTTGATATTCTTGAATATGGAAGGAGAAAAGATATTGCTAATTGACTAAATGATAGAGGAAAATAAAGCCTCTCTTTTGGGTTATAATCGGGGGTTGGGAGTTATAAGAGGAAAAAAGATCAAAAGGTCCCTTAACTGAACTTATAGAAAATTAACCGCCATTGGTCATGAGTCAATCTTGCGACTCGTAAGGTAAGGATACGACTAGCCTAGCAACTCATAATCTTAGTGGTGTCAAAGGTAGCACACACTTACAACTCGTTACATTACCATACGACTTGGAAACATCCAATTGTAACCTGGAAAGAAACTTAGGGAACCTATACTGTTACCCTCACAACTCCACTTCATACGACTCATAACTTCCTATGATATTTCTAGGGTCAAATCATAACTACAACAGACTCCAATAACCTCACACTGCCCTATCTGTGACTTACAACATACGACTCGTAAGGTGTATCTATGACTCAAGGAGATGAGTCGTAAGTTGCTTAGTGGCTTTCAGACATGAGTTATTACATCTTATTCCTAAAATTATATTATCAACTTCAAGGAATTTTGTATCGAATTTTTTAGATAGCATTTGCTTAGTAGCATTTATGATAGAAATGTCTCTAGTGATGATCAACGTGGCATCAACATACAAACAAATAATGACTTTATGATTTGGAGTGTTTTTAATGTAAATACATTTGTCACACTCATTAATCTCAAATTTATTTTCCAACATTGTTTGGTCAAACTTTGCACGTCACTGTTTGGGTGATTTTTAGTCCATCAAGTGATTTAACAAGTTTGTAACTTTTTTTCTTACCAAGAACCACAAACCCTCGACTTGATCTATGTAATTTATTCCTTCAATTCTCCATAAAAGAAAGTTATTGATAAGTTTCAAGATCATATATCACTACTAGTGCAACCAACATCTGAATGAATGTTATTCTTGTTATTGGAGAGTATGTGTCAAAATAATCAAGGACTTTCTTTTGTCTAAAGCCTTTACCGCAAGTATTGTATTATATTTGTCAATAGTTCCAACAATTTTTATTTTCCTTTTGAAAATCCATTTTTGAACCTAAAGGTTTATTACTTGGAGGATGATCAACCAACTCCCAAGTATGGTTGCTCAATATTGAATCAATTTCACTATTGACAGACTCTTTTCAAAAGGATAAGTCACATAATACATGAATTCTGTGAACGTTTGATGCTCATTTTCAAAAACAAATATTACAAAATTTGATTCAAAGGGAGTACATGTCCTTTATCATTTACTATGCCTTGGATTCTCTTTATTAAGTACATTTTCATTTGGTTCTTCCCGAGGACGTTCAGACCTTTCACTAGACAACTCACATTAAGTTTTATATGGATAAATGTGTTCAAAGAACTCAACATTATTTGATTCAATTACCATACTGTCATGAATATATAGATGTTTAAATTTATGAAACAAAAATCAACATGTTTTACTGTTTGCAGTATATCCATAAAAATATAGTTCACAGTTTTTGGTCTTATTTTAACCCTTTTGGTTATATAAACTTGGACTTTGGCTAGACACTTTCGCACTTTGAAATATTTCAAGTTTGGTTCCTTCTTTTCTATTTATTTTATGAAATAGAATGAGTCTGATTGTGTAGCACTTTATTGAGTATTCAGTTTGATAGAAGATAGTTTCCCCCATAAGTTTTGTGATAAATCAAAACTTATAAATAATACATTCATCATTTTCTACAACGTACGATTTTCTCTTTCCACAATTTCATTAGATTGAGGTAAGTAGGGAGCAGTAGTTTAATGGATAATTTTATTTTTTAAATATATTTCACGAAAGGAGATTTATACTCTCCACTCCTATCATATTTTATCATTTTTATTTTTAATCCAACTTATTTTCAATTTCAGTTTTATATTGCCTAAATGCTTATATTGTTTCATCCTTATGATTTAGCAAATAAACACAATAATATCTAGTGCAATCATTAATAAAGGCTATGAAATACTTTTTTCCACAACAAGATAGTGTTAACTTTATATCACAAATATTCTGTAAATCAATTCTAAGGGATTGAAATTCCTTTCAAAAGATTTATAAGGATGCTTAGCAAACTTAGATTCAAGATATATTTGATATTATTATTTTGTTGCACTCAAAATTAGGCAATACTTCTAATCAATTTTTGTACGGTCATGTAATTGACATGTCCTAGAATGTTCATGTCATAATTCATTTGACTCAAATAACTAAAAAGAAATGGAACATTTACTCATTTCACCAAAAACTACATTGATCTTAAAAAGTCACTCAAAGAGGCAACCTTTTCGTATATACACTTCATTCTTGCTAATTACAATTTTATTGAAAATAAAGATACACTAGAATTCATGTTTAGTCAAAAGTGATATTGAAACTAAGTTCTTCCACAACTCCGAAATATGAAAGACATTGTTTAGAGTCACCACCTTTTCGGATGTCATTTTCGAGCATATTTTACTTGTTACTTCAACTTTTGCAGTAGCAGAATTTTTCATGAATATCTTCTCATCAGGTTGAGCATGACCATATGATGAAAATAGATTCTTGTTGGCACAAACGTGACGGAAAGCACTAAAATCCATCCACTATTTTCTTGTATTACCAATCAAATTGCATTCAGAAAGCATGGCAGAAAGGTTGTCCATTTCTTCTTTAGATTGAGCTGCAATTTCTTGATTCTTTTTCTTGCCTTTATTAAGAGCACAATATCTAGAGCCTTGTGATCAAATTTGCTACAATTGAAGAAATTTCCTTTGAATTTCTCCTTTGGCAGATTTCTTTGTTGTCCAGATGCTTTTTTTCTTTTTCTGAATTTGTAGGATCATCTTCAACAATGTTCACTTTTGATACTACTGAATTTCCAAGTCTCTTTTCTGCAACCTTTTCATTCTCTTTGATTCTCAAATATACAATGATATTTTTGAATGTTATCTTATTGTATTTGTGTTTCAAATAACTTTTAAAATCCTTCACCAAAGGAGGCAACTTCTTAATTATTATTGCCACTTTATGGATCATTCACAATCTAACATAATCAAAGGTTACGTGAGTATCAAAAAAATATTTAATATAGTCAACAAAGGTATTATATAAGATAATACCTTCAACAAGAAAAACACGGATAACTTGAAATTCTTTAACTTGGGTAACAATAACTTTACTATCTATCATTTTGAAGTCCCAAAACTTTCTAACTATGAATTTCTTTATTCCGACATTTTTTATTTTATACTTCTTTTTCAAAAATTCTCAGAGTTATTTTGAGGGCCTAATATTGATGTACACATTGTACAAATCATTTATAGTATGCTTAGAATATCATTTTTACACAAAAAATCTAAGTGCTTTCAAACTTCAATCACTATGAAGTGTTCATTATCAGAAGAAGATTCCAGTAAGACTAGAATACTTTCATTGATGAACTTCTGCAACCTTAAAGTAGTCAAGTAGAAGAACATCTTTTGTTGTCATCTCTTAAAATCTATACTAGAAATTTTTTTTAATTTCTTTGTCAGTGCCATGACAAGAGCAGCACTTGAACGACTCAAAGAAGTTGTACTAGTCGTTGTTGCAACATTCACATTTCAATATTGACTTTGTTGCATTAGTCATTTTTTTCACAATTACACAAACAACGTAGTATCTTAAATACTAACAATAAAGACTTAATCTTTATACAACTTGTTTCTAGTAAATGATGAAGTTGTGTTTTTTAAATTGCCAATTGAATAAACTTTGAATCATAGCAAAGTTTTTAGGTTCTTCGAATCAGTATCACATTCAAACAGAGTAGAAAACCAAAAGGTCTTAATCTACAGAAATCAAAATATAGCAACAACAACAAACCCATTGTATTTCCACATAGTGGGGTCTGGGGAGGGTAAAATGTATGCAGTCCATGCCACTACCTTTGAAGAAGTAGAAAGATTGTTTCTGATAGACCCCCAACTCAAGACAACGGAAAGTAAACAAAGTTGTAGTAAAACATGAAGCAAGATGGAATAACAGAAATAAGAAGTAAGACACCCACAAAGTAATACTATAAGATCAACAAACCAACAAACCAAAAGCACCCACCACACCCAAGCCCTCCTAACTAACAGCTCCAGCCTATGGACACAACCCTAAGACTACTTTCCGGGATACACCAAAACTCTCCTAACAACTGGCTACAACTCACCATATGCACTAGCCTTCCAACCTAATTTGTGTCCTCCAAACCTTCTTATCTAGGGACATGTCCTCAGTAAATTATAATTGTTCCATGTTATGTCTAATCACCTCCCTCCAGTATTTTTTTAATCTACCTCTACCCCATCTGCAACCATCCAAAGATAGCCTCTCACACCTATGAATTAGGGCATCCATTACCCTCCTCGTCATACGCCGAAATCATCTTAGTCTTACTTCCCGCATCTTATCCTCCGCTGAAGCCACTCTTACCTTCTCCCGAATAGCCTCATTTCTAACCCTATCTCTTCTAGCGATTCCACACATCCAATGCAACATACTTATTTTTGTCACCTTTAATTTTTAAATGTGAGAGTTCTTGACTAGCCAATACTCCGCTTCATACAGCATGGCCGAACGGACTGCCACTCTATGGAATTTGTCTTTAAGCTTGGGAGACACCTTCATATCACACAACACTCTCGAGGCGAGCCTTCACTTCATCCATCATGTCCCAATATAATGAGAGAAATCCTCATCATTCTCTCCATTCCCCTGAATTATAGACCCAATATACTTAAAATTATCCCTCTTACAAACAACCTGGGAATCCAACTTCACTACCACCTCGTCCTCTTGCCTCAAGTCACTGAACTTGCACCTCTCTATACTTTATTTTGGTTCTACTCAACCTGATCCCTTTAAACTCAAGGGTTGTCTAATTTCCTTAAGATTTTTATTTTTGTTAAATAAAATTTGTATTCAAACCAAACATGAATAGCGTAGTGTTCAAACTATTTCTGAAAAATAGTAAACAAACAAAAAAGAGATAAAGATAGAAAAATCAAATCCACTAAATTCACAAATGTCCTTAATGAAATTATTTCCCTCAAGTACCCTAGGTTAAATGGAATACATCCTTTCAGGATAAAATGATTCACTTCAGTAGAATAGTGGTATCTCAAATTCGTTGAACTTTAAACTCACTCAACTGTAGCAAATCACACTTAAGTTTTTGCAAGAATAAAGAGTTTTTTAAATTCAAAATTTCATGCCAATATCTGAGAAAAATTGGATATTTATAGCCAAAAGGTGTTGCTTAAGAAAAGAGACAAAGATATTGAAAAGTTACACTATTTTAGACCGATATGGACATTTATTGAGCTGTTTGTGGATGCAAATGCCCATTTGCAGTAGTAAATCAATCAACAAGAAAGTTGAGAAGTGTGTGGCATTGACATTTGCAAGCTTAAATGGACATATGTGTCACAAATCCGATCAGCAATATTTAAACAGTGAACAGAAGAATCATGCCCTTCAATTTGCATTGGATATGCGTCCACAAATGTCCTTTTGCGTCTGCAAATGGAGAAAGTATTTTAAATTAGATTTGTGAATTAAAAATCATTAAACAATTGAATTTCAAATGAATTTTTTCCAAAAATATAGACCTCGGTCATTTGACAAATCTAAATTCAGAGTCAAACTCGAGCCGACGATGGAGCAAGGCTTGTCTTCTTCTTACCTTACTAACAACAAGTAGTAGGTGCTTCTGTAATTTGCATAAGAAAGCTCCTTTGTAAGAGAAACATTCTTTTATCAAGTGAATTTACTTTTTTCGCTCATTTTTCTTTCAAATGTCATAGAACCAAGCAGTTTTTAAAAAATAAGTCTTAAAAAAAAAAATTCTCCATACCAAACACACCTAGAGTATCTTTGCTTCCATACTATGTGATCTGTGAAGCGTCCAAAACCTAAAAAAAATAAAAAGTAATCGAAAAAGAATATGAATTAAGAGTCGAACAAAAATAAATACAGTGCACTAAGTTAGTGTGTTATGTAAGGCATTTAACAGAACTGGCATTAACGGTCGAATACAGTGCACTAAGTTAGTGTGTTATGTAAGGCATTTAACAGAACTAGCATTAACGGTCATTTGCATCCAATGTCTCATATCCCTCCCTATTTCGTGAATTGTGTACCTGACGGAGATTTTAGTAGTAGGTTGGTATTTAGACTTAGTTTGATAGTTTAGCCTTAATTTTTTAGTAGTAGTTTAGTATTTAGACTTAGTTGATTTGTAAAATTGATACAGAACTACGATAATAATTATCATTACTGAATATTTATCATTAAGTGATATATAAAAAAAAAGTATAATATAACTAGAATACATGCATTAAACTATACAAATCAATTACAAAGTTAATTACATTTGTAAATCAATCTGTTCCATATTGCATAGCCCTTAAAACACTCTTCGGCCTAAGCATCATACAACCTCACCTTCACCATCACCATCACCTCCATCTCTGTCCTACCTCCTCTTAACAAGAGGATGTTCTACTCCACGATCGTGGAAGGTATGCTTCTTTCCAAATAACAATATTTTTTTACAAGTCTTTTTTTCGTACAATCTAGAAAACATGTCATGGGGAATCTCTAAATTGGGATCAGGAGATGAGCTCATAGGCGACGAAGTATGAATCTACAACACATAATAAATTGAATATCAAGATAAACTTAAACAAATATTAAAAATATAAAAATGATAACTAATTTAAGTTTCTGATTAAAATATATTAATATGTGTGTCGATGGGATCCTCGATGACTACATGAGTAGAATTCTGAGTGGTCATGTCACAGATGAGATCAAAGATGAATGAAGCGTCGAAGTATGAATCTAAAAAAAAAAATAAGTATTTAATTTAAATTTAAACATTATAATTATAAGATATAAATATAAAATCTAATTTAAACTTCTAACTAAAGAAACATTAACATGTTTGTCGATGGGATTCTTGGTGACTGCATAAGCAGAATCCTAAGTGGTCGTCTTGTAGAAGGCATCCAGGCAAAGGCGAACTCAGGATTTGAAGTCTGGTGTGCACCAGTATTGTCAAAGGTGCGCATAAGTTCTGAATAAAGACTCAAATTTGTGTTGATCGCTCGCTTCGTTTAATGTGCAGTTTAGGTTCTAATTTATAAGAAATACTTTCAATGAGGCTTTTCTGAAAATACGAACACTAAACAATTAATATCTCACTTAATTAAAAAAAAATTGCATTCATATATTTGTCATTCATGTTTATATTATTAGTGTTGAACTAAATATATGTTTATATTTTTTCTCCTTTATGCTTATTTTTGTTAAATCTCACGCTTTATTTGTAATTTGTGGTTAAATATAATGGACCTTGAAACTTTTTTTGCCCTTTTTTTGCTTTTGCTAAGGCGGTGAGAATTGTCTTTAAAACTAGAACTTGGTAGAGGAGAATAATATCTATCCATTTCAAATTTTCAATTCACAAGAATCAATAACAAATTCGTACAAAATAAAAAATTCATCGAGAATATAAATAAAATTAATTATTTATTTTTAATCAAAGTTCATATACTTAAATAGAAGCAAGAAAAAAAAATACAAATAAATATTAAAAGCATTTATGATTTAACATTATCCGAAATTAAATAAAAAAATAAAAAAACAAAAGGAAGAGATGTATACCTGGGTCAAATGGAGAATTGAAATTGTAAGGCCAGCTGAGCTGGTGGCAATTAAATGTTACTATGTTAGGCAAATGAAAAAAAAGGGGGCATTTATCAAGAATCGAACCTACAACGCTGGGCTCAAAGAATGCTAGCATATGAGTTCAGAATCAGTGCACCCAGACATTTTTTGTTATTGAGGGTGTACAATTATATATATTAACTCTTTAGTAGGATATCTATTACATATATATATAAATAATTTTTTTAAAAAAATTACTGGGTGCACGTGCAACCTCGACTAACCACGTGGATCCGCCTCTGCGTCATGGATGAATGAAGGCGCCCATGTATGACTCTGAAAAACTAATGGGAAATTTTTAATTTAATTTTTAAAGAAAAATGACAATTTTAGGATGTGGGGCCAATTCCTTGTGAGAAAATCCCAATCTGTTTTTTAAGAAAATGGTGGGGAACTGATGGGGGAGGAAGACGATATGGCTGATTTTGCTTGGTATAGCGTAATTAGGGGTCGTTTGGTAGAGTGTATAAGAACAATGTAAAATATAGCGTATTAATAATGTTGGTATTAATAATACATGTATTAGTTATATTTGTATTAGTTATGCATATATTATTTTTTATACATTATTTGATTTGATGTATAAGAAATAATACATCTTACATAAAATCTATGAAAAAAATGTTTGTTTATAAAAATATCCTTCTTTGATTTTATATACTTTTTTACAACAAAATTTTTTTACCATCTCAAATATAATTAATATTGTTAAACTAGTATATAGAGATTTCAAATTAATAACAAGACTTTCGTCTTTGAGCATGAAATATTACATCAATGAATTAATATAGTTGAAACAAAAATAAAATATAAGACATATAATTAAGAAATAGTCTCATTTTTTTAGTTTTTTTAAAGACCCTCAAAGCATAATAAAAATATGTTACAATTATTTAAATCAACTATTCATTATTGTAGATTAAAATTGTGGAAAAAGAAATTGTGAAATATTTTGAAAAGATCCACAATTGCAAATTAAAATGGTGGGAAATGAAATGTTGAAATATTTTGAGAGGAAAATTGAGAGGTATTAAGATCATTTAATAAGTTAATGCATGTGTTAAAAGACATTGTATTACTAATACATAGGAAATGGAGTGTATTATCAATACACACTCCAATACACAATAGAGTGTATTAACTAATGCTTGCATTAGTTATATATAGACAAAAAATTATACCAAACAAGGTACTAGTAGTACACATTAACTAATGCATGCATTATATTTTTCAAAAAACTCTACCAAACGACCCCTTAATGTATACTACTAGTACCTTGTTTGATATGTTTTAACCTATGTATAACTAATGCTTGCATTAGTTATTCACTCTATGTATTAGTAATACCACCAATTTTGCATGTATTAGCAATACAAAGAATATCAATGCATGCATTAATTTAATAAATGACATAATTACCCTTAAAATTATTCTAGATATTTTCAATCCTTGCAATAATATCAAGAACTCCTGTTAAATTATCCTGGAAGTTCATCAAGCACATCTCAAGATGAAATTTCCGACACCAAAAATTACATGCTCCCACACTTTTCAATGAATGGTATAGAAAATCATAGGATCTGACTTGGCCAGACTTTACATCCCTTCTACGAGCTTGGCAAGATAAGACGATGCAACCATTTTCTATATTTTGCCCTTTTCTTTTCTACACCTTATCTTACCCTTTAATTTTGTTGATTTCATTGTTGGAATTTTTGGATCTAGATGAAGAAGTGAAAATTAAAATTTTTCTTTACAACTATTGAGCTTCTCCGCTTGAAAAAGTGTTCAAAGCTAAAAGGGTATTTTTGTAATAAATATTATTTTATAAAAAATATATTTTTATTATTATTTTTAATACATCAAACCAAACACTGCGTGAAAATATTGACTGCATAACTAATACAAGCATAACTAATACCAGCATTATTAATACAGTCATTACTAATACATTATATTCAGCATTGTTATTATACACTCTACCAAACGACCATTAGTGCGACTTTAGGCATTACTCATTAGATGTAAACGGCTGTTAAAGCCAGTTCCGTTAAATAGGTCATATCTTTGTTCAACTCTTAATTTGTAATCTATTTCGTTTACTTTTTATCTTGTTACTTCCTCCGTCCCAAATTATTTATCTCAAATTGAGATGACATATTAATTAAAAAAATAATTAATAACATATCTAATTTACCATAGTACTCCTGTTAAATGATGTTTATATTTTAATTTGAAGAAAAAGTAATTAATGCAAAGGGTAAAACCTGAAAAAAAAATTGTCTCTTCTTGATTAATGAAAAAAGACAAGTAAAATAGAAAATCAAATTAGAAAATTTTGGACGGGTAATTTAAGACGGAGGAAGTATTTATATCCCGTTTAATACACTATTCACTTCAAAATAGCACGAGTACCAAGGACGTGCATAACTAAATATTGTACTCCCTCCGTCTCAAATTTCCTAATTTGATTTCTCATTTACCTGTCCTTTTTCATTAATCAAGAAGAGATAAAAATAAAATTCATATTTACCCTTTGTATTAATTATTTTTTCTTCAAATTAAAATGTAAACATCATTTAATAGGGGTATTATAGTAAACTAGTCATGTTATTAATTATTATTTTAATCAATGTATCATCTCAATTTGAAACTGGTAATTTGAGACGGGGGAGCAACTGACTAAACCGAACCATTTGGGGAAAAAAAATGTTCTTTCCTAATGAGAAAACACGTCCCTTGAAATATTGTCATCATTCTTTCATGCCTTTATTATCATAACTTGGCAGGAATGCAATCCGTCACCAAAATAGACTGATGAAGTTATTTGGCACACAAACTAAATTATTCGGAGATTATAGTCTGAAATTATAATCCTTGACTAATTTATCCTAATGGGGAGATGGGATGAAATAATCACGTGAAAATTTTTTACTGTCAGCTAAACCTTGACAAACACGGTATAAACCTCCAAATGGAGGATGTTGAGATGGATGTGCGGACTTACTAGGGGTAGGATTAAAAATGAAACTATTTGAGAGAGTGGGTGTGGCTTTGTGGAATATAAGATGCGGGAAGTGAGATTGAAATAGCTTAGACATGTGATGAGGTGATGCACGAATAGCCCAGTACAAAGCTATGATAGACTTGATTTGGATGATTTTCGATGGAGTAAAAGATAGATCGAAGAAACATTGGAGGGAAGTGATTGAACATAACATGAAACAGTTACAACTTATAGGTCCTTCCTAGTAGGGAGGAGTACTTTGTTTGTCGATTTACCTACAATAGTGTTATGCTTGTGTCATGTAGCTTCTTATTGGTAGTGTTTTGAGGATGTTTGTGATTTCAGATGGATAGTTTATAGTATTACTCCGTGGATAACTTATTTCTTTTATTATCTAGTGGAGTGTTACCATATTTTGTTGTTTGTTATTATGTTCTCTGCTCGGTATACTATTATCTGTGATTAATCACAAGGGTCTATCGAAAAAAACCTCTCTACTTCATCTGAAGCACTTACGGACTGCGTACACTTTATCCTC
Organism: Capsicum baccatum var. pendulum; assembly: GCA_030864225.1. Classification (NCBI taxonomy): domain Eukaryota; kingdom Viridiplantae; phylum Streptophyta; class Magnoliopsida; order Solanales; family Solanaceae; genus Capsicum; species Capsicum baccatum. Next base: position 111,316,495 of record CM061555.1, on the reverse strand, counting down.
CCCAAAACCCACTTTATCGGAATACATTGGATATGTTATTGTTATCCACGTTCCAAACGACCCCCTCATAGAACCCATTTTTCTCCATACCTAATGTTCTTGCTTAATAGAGGGGGTCTGCGAGTGTGTTTTCCTGGATTTGCAGATTCCTCATCTTTAATTGCAGGATTCAAAGAAATGGACAGCATTTATATCACAAAATGCAAAAGTATATTTCAAACTTGATGCACAAAATGCTGAAAAAAACACTTCTCGTTGTATAATCTATACTGGGCAACCAAAGTGTGAACAGGAACAGGAAACCGGTATTCCTTTTCTGCTTTTTGGCTGGTCATGTACTATTCCTATACAAACAATGGTAAGCCACGATATTGAGTCGTTTATGGCGCCAAATTCCCATGCCAGCCCTAAAAGTTATCCTTGGCATGACGAATGGCTCCCAAGGCTTCTGCATCATCTGCAGTGTCTGGAATGTTTAGCAACTTCCGGATTTCTGTACTTGAAGTTCGAAGAAATGGATTACATAGCTTCTCTGTTTTGAGGGTTGTTGGAATCTAAAGCACCATAAACAAAATATTAGCAAATACTGACCTATTAACAGAAATATATTCCCCAAAAGTAAGCGTTAAAAGATATAGAAATGCTTTTATCTATGTAGTTTTTTGGTTAAAAATTAAAGATGTCTATACAGATATAATTCTAGATGTCTCAATCTACGAGTTCTATGGTTTAACTTAGGAACTTTTAGCATCTTCTTGGTGATGTCATTGGTTACCAATAAATCCTTTTATCCTACTGAAAATGTATTGGGCACCTTAGCAAACCAATGAGCAAAGGTGTAATTAGGAAATGTTTAACAGGGATCAAATACAAAACCACCAAACAAGTACAATTAACTTCTCACAGATTGATTAAAATAAAAAGAGGAGACACCTACTGAACATGCTCATGACTCATGCGAGCGTCCCTAATCTTTTAGGGTTTAAATTCAGATCAAGTGCAAAAATTGTTCTCATTACAGTTTTCAGCAAAAGAAGCTTACTGTTGACAAGCCTTTCTTGCGAAGATTGGCAACATGAGCTGCATATGACTGCAATTCTTCATTTCCAGGTTCTATAGAAAGTGCAAACTTTGAATTGCTCTGTTAAAACATGTCAAATAGTCAGGTAAGAATAAACTGACAATGTTATCATTTATCACCAGGTTATCAACAGGCAACAATGTTCAAAACTTAATTTACCAAAGTATACTCGTGGCCACAGTAGACATTTGTATCGTCTGGTAAGGATGTGATCTTGGCCAGTGAAGAGAACATCTGTAACATAAAGTTGATCAAGTATAACACAGGAATATACAAACAACAACATACCAAGTATACTCCAGCAAAGAGGGTCTGGGGAGGGTAAGTGTATGCAGTCCATAGGTGAGATAGAGGGGCTGTTTCTGATAGACCCCCAGCTCAAAACAAAAACAAACTAGAAGAAATAGTAAAGGGAACCAGAAACAATAGGATTAACACAACAAATAATAACATAAACAAGACTATCACTAAGTAATATGGCAAACGATACCATACTCTGAAACAAGACTAGCACTATGGCCACTAGCACGCATAACAAAACAAAGTCCTCCAACCTACTAGCAAGGATGCACTCCTTCCTACTATCTTTCTACCCTAATTTACATCCTCCACACACACCTTCCTATCTAAGGTCATGTCCTCGTTTAGCTAAAGTTGTTTCGTATCATGTCTAATCACCTTCCTCTAATATTTATTCTGTCTACCTCTACCTCGTTTGAAACCCTCCCTAGCCAACCTCACACCTCGCGCATCCGTGCACCTCCTCATCACATGTCTGAACCATCTCAACCTCGCTTCCCACATCTGGACTTCCATCGAAGTCACTCCCGCCTTACCTCGAATAACCTCATTTGTAATCCTATATTTCCTAGTAAACTCACACATCCATCAAGCATTCTCATCTCCGCCACCTTCATCTTTCGGAAGTGAAAGTGCTTGACCGGTAACATTCCGTCCCATATAACATAGCTGGTCTAACCACCACTCTGTGGAACTTGCTTTTGAGTTTAGGAGGCACTTTCTTATCACATAAGATTCCGAAAGTGAGTCCATTTCATCCACCTTGCCTTAATATGATGAGTGACATTCTCGTCAATCTGTACATTTCTCCTTTCTCCTGGATGGATACTTGAAATTATCTCCCTTTTGAATGGCCTGAGTATCAAACTTCACAACCGCATCAGCCTCCTGCATCACCTAGCAAAACTTGATCGGCAAATACTCCGTCTTGCAACTACTCAACCTAAACTCTATAGATTCTAAGGTTTGCCTCCAATCCTCCAACTGAGCATTTACTCCACCACGGGTCTCATCAATCAGAACTACATTATCCACAAATAGCATATTCCATGACATCTCACCATGAATTTGCCACATCAAAACATCCATCACAAGGCAAATAAAAATGGGCGAAGAGTCGATCCCTAATGTAACCCTATCAAAAAGTGTTCACAGTCCCCTCCCCCAACCTTCGTAAATATCCTTAATCGCCCTATATTATTCATCACAGGTACACATCTAGCCTCCAAGCACCTCTAGAGAAACTCCCTTAGGACTTTATCATTGGCCTTCTCTATGTTGATGAACACTATGTGCAAGTCCTTTCTCTCCCTATATTGTTCCACCAGTTCCTAACAAGATGGGTGGTCGCAGTAGTTGAGCGTTGTGACATAAATCGGAACTCATTCTCACAAATAGTCACAATCTTTCTTGACCTTAACTCTACTACCCTCTTCCAAACCTTCATAGTGTAGCCTAACAACTTTATACATCTATAATTGTTGTCATCCTGAATGTCAACCTTGTTCTCATACAATGGAATCATTGGTACTCTATTTCTAAGCTTCAGACATCTTCGTCGTCCTGGAAAAAAATGTTAAACAACCCGGTCCATCACTCCATACCTGCCCCTCCTGTGCACTTTCAAAAAATCACTGAATCTCATCTGGCCCAGTCACTCTACCCTTATGCATCCTCTGAATTGCGCCCTTAACCTCCTCAATCTTAATGCGCCTACAAAAACCAAAGTCATGAAGCCTCTCAGAATGCTCCAAATCACCCAACACAATGCTAGCATCCTCCTCTACGTTCAAGAGTTTATGAAAGTAAAGTTGTATCTTTTTCTAATAAGGCCTCCTCTATCAAAACTTTGTCCTCTGCATCCTTTTGCACTTCACTTGATCAAGGTCTCGAGTTTGCCTCTCTCTAACCTTGATTAGCATGTACAACTTCTTATCACTACTTTTATCCTTTAATGTTGTGTACAAGCTTTCAAAAAATGCATCCTTAGACGTCGTAATAGCAAACTTAGCCTCTTTCCTAGCAATCTTGTAGTCCTTCCTATTCTTTTGCTTCTCCTCCCCATCCTTACTCTGAACCAACTTCGCGTAAGCCCCCTTCTCAGCCTCTACCTTTCCTTTGACCTTTTCATTCCACCACCAATCCCTACGATGCTTGCTAAAGTGGCCTTTTGAGACACACATCTCTCTAGTCATCTCCCTGATGCAATTAGTCATCTCATCCCACATACTATCTGCATCCCCACTACTATCCCAAGCCCTTCTAGCCATCAACTTCCCCCTATCTCAAACACGCTGGCCATAGTCAAGCTACCCCATTTGATCCTCGGCCGGTCATCCATATCCCTCTTTTTCCCCTCCTTGATCTCTAAGTCCATCACCAGAAGCTTATTATGGGTCAAGAGATTCCCCCTTAATATAACCTTACAATCTCTACAAAGACCCATATCAGCCTTTGTAAGGAGCAAAAAGTCAATTTGAGTCTTGGCCATCAAATTACGGAAGGTAACCAAGTGAACCTCCTTCTTTGGGAAGCTTGAATTAACTACCATCAACCCAAAAGTCCAAGCAATATACAAAAGCACGACTCCTCTTCGTTCCTCTCATCGAATACAAAGCCTTCATGCACATCGTCATAACCCCTCGATAATGACCTTATGTGCCCATTGAAATCCCATCCTATGAAAAGCTTTTCGTTGTTGAGAACACCCTTCACCATCTCATCCAAAGCCTCCCAAAAGCCCTTGTTCAATCCTACATGAGAGGCATAAGTACTCACAATGTTCAATGGTTGGCAAGCTATCCTAAAAAATATGTAATATAAAGACGCATCATTTGTTCACATTTTCAGTTTCATACCACATAGCAGACAGAGTTTCAACTCGTGTTCCACAAACCAATCAATCTGCACATTACTTAACAACGGCCTAGGATAGGTAGAGATATTTCTCCCATTACAACCACATTTTAGACTTGCTTAGCTCACTGCAAACCACGTTTACTGTTTCAAATTTCAAAAGGTTGTAACATTATTCCGAGTAACCACACCTACCGAAAACTCCCATCCTAGGACAACAGCGTTTTTTTCTCCCTTGGTGATTCAAATTCGTAACCACTTGGTTAGAAGTGGTGCTTTTACCATTATAACATTCTATCTTGTTATATTGTGAGATTACTCCGTCCTATCACGATCTTTACTATAAATAAAGAAGCAATGAGTTATGGGTTTGATTACCTATTAAAACTAATTCTAACCAACAAAAATAAACCTACTGTTAATGTTTGAAGGACAAAAGTAAAAATTGGAATACACATTAAAAAAGGGAAAAATAAAAAAAATGAAAAATGAAAATTGTAAAGAATAGATTTTGGGCCTAAGTCAACCCCAAAAGCTAGCTCACGAGGGAGGATAGTACCAAAATTGTAAAGAATGAATCTTGGGCCTAACTTAACCCCAAAAGCTAGCTCATGAGGAAGGATTTTCAAGTCCATATAAGGAGACCAATTACCAATCTCTTTTCCAATGTGGGGCTCTTTACAAAAATAATGGGTGGAAACGAAACGTATGGGGATCCCGAAATGAAAAGAAAAGGAAAAATCAGAACACTCAAGGACAACTTACTGATGACAACAACAACAAACCCAACGTAATCCTATAAGTGGGGACTAGAAAGGATAGTGTATATGTAGACCTTACTCATACCTTACCTTTGTGGAGGTGGAGAGGTTGCTTAAGATAGACTCTTCGCTCAAATAAAGAAAAGGAAAGAAATTCAAAGCAGTTTTGGACACAGGAATACAGGAGTGAAGAATCCATGCCAGATAATAAGGAAAACACTACATAGCATGCTGAAAGAAAGGACAGTACTAATACTACAGGTATTGAAGTAATATTAATAATACTGGTATGAAAGGAGAAGCACATACGGTGCTCCAAACTACCACCAAGCTCATCCCACTATAAAGTGAGACGACGTCAACTACAAACTACTTGTCCACCCTAATCCAAGACATTCATATCCCTCTATCTAAGGTCATGTCTACAATAAGTTAAAGATATGCCATTCATGCCGAATCACCTCTTCCAATAGTTCGTTGGCCTCCCTCTACCTCTCCTTGAAACCAGCAACATCAAACCTCTCACGGGGCATTTGTGTCTCTCCTCTTTACATACCTGAACCATCTCAATCTCGCTTCCCCCATCTTGTCCACTAGGAAGACCACTCCCACTTTGTCCTGATGTCTTCATTCTTTGATCCTATCTCTCCTAGTATGTCCATACATCCATTTCAGCATCCTTATTTCTGCAGCTTTCATCTTCTAAATATAAGAGTTTTTGACTGATCAAACCTCCACCCCGTACAACATAGTTGGTGTAATCAAAATTTTTCGGCTCATGTATGCATTTGGTAACATCAAAGTGCTTATGATAAGACAAAACATGTCCTAAACAATAATTCCACCCCACCACCCACCACCCCCACCCCAACAAACTTATCGCTTTTAAGCCTACACACACGTTTTTGCTTTGACAAAGTTTTAAACTATTTTATTCTAATTTATTTGTAATCCCCAAAATACTTTTTCAAAGACAAAACTCTATCTCCCTCTCCATTCTATATACATCATTCATGATTTTTAAGTAAAAAATATTTTTATAATTTTTGTGAATAGTTTGAGGGCATTTCAATCATTTTAACAAAAAAATGCTTATAAGCATTTCTATAGCAAACATTCAAACAGCTTATCAGTTTCATAGTTTCTATCTAAACACATAAACTCCTTATTTATAAAGTCAGCTTCTACACTTAATAAGCATCTTTTGGCACTTGGTACTTATCAGCTACTTTCAGTCGGCTAATCCAATCACCAACCGGGGCAAGTTTTGATACCATCAGCAAATTGACAATAGATATTCATTATCTTACGAGAAGAAAATAGCAAGAATTTGCATCAGTTTACATCAAGTCTTTTAAGTTAAACAAGAAGAACTATTAGTTTAACTTATTTTCATTAATTAGTCCAACTCAGACATGCTTGTTGACAATCATCAACATCTGAATCCAAATAAAAGAAAATCAATATAGAAGCCCACTAATATAAAAGAAAAAAAAAAAATAAAGATGATACAGCCTGCAAAATAGAAATCTACTTTACCTGCTCAGGGGTCCCTTCAAAAAGTTTACCACAAGACAAGCTGAACAGTGTGTCTCCTGTGAAAATTGCTTTTGATCTCGGGAAGTAAAAACTGATATGCCCTGCATGCATTTTTCTGTATTTGTAAAATTGAGGAGGAAAAAAACACACATATGATCATCTATAAGATGACACAATTTAAATCAGAAGCAATCTCCACTTGGCCCTAAATCTAAAATTTCTCATCATAAATCATGTGAAAAGAATTAACAGCTGTGACGAATAGAGAACGCGCATAATTTACCTCTACCTTAATTTATATGACACTCTTTTTAAGTTGGATACCAAAATGTTTGACATCATTCTATCAATAATATTAACTTCCAAAAGTTTCTTCAACTCACATCTATTTAACTAATCAATTTAGGCTTTCATGGTTCACTTTCAAAATGGGATCAGATGGACAGTGTAATAAACAGCTCGAATGGTTATACAGCTCTATTTAGTGCAATACATTTCTGATAGACATATTTTTTCCCTTTATCTGTCATCTCTTTCCTGAATCTCACCATGAGTAATTGGACAGAGGACAATGATTATCGTGGTAAAAATTCTAAGCTCTCACTTGTAAGATATTATTATACTACTGGACAAGAATTTTTTCAATGTGTATCCACTTGTCAACTAACTCCCAACTGGAGTTCATTCACCTATACTAAATGGATATTTCCCTCAGCACATGATCAGCAAGTAACTTGAAGAATTAGTAACTTGTCAAAACCAGGTGTAGTCTGTCGATCACGAAAATATACACAAAGATAATGGTGATATGATCCCAAGTTAACCTGATATTTAACCATAAAAGAGAGCCGGAAATCAAAGAAAACCAAAACACAAAGAAGTGTGTTGTTTGACAGGGACGTTTGTTTCGTCAGATGGCTTAAAAGCAAAGGAAGACTTTGAGACTGTTCAAGGTAATTTTCAAATCATATCAGATACTAAAATACAACCTCGTGTGTGACCAGGAGTCTCCATGACAAACACCTCATGGCCTGCAAACATCCACTGGTCCCCATCATTTAGGGCTATGTCAATACCAGGTATTCTATCACTGTCTACTCCAGATCCAATTACCTACAAAATCAGGTAAAAAATGAAAACCTCTCCTGACAATATTTCAATTGACACAAGCATGTTAACCCTATCTACTACTCAGAGATAAATGCCTGTTATAGTTACCAGTGATTTTTAAGTGAAATATCAATTTGAAGTTATTTCCTAATTTCTATCCAATACTAGAACGAAATTCATGAGCTTGAAAAAATAGTTGATTGGTTAAAAATGTTTTGTGCTTTAGCTGGGCTTTTTGGTTTCTTTCCCTACAAAGTACTCTAAGTTGGTCAGCCCCAGCAACGTCTGGAAGAGATACTGACAGAGAAAATTGTATCAATAGCTCTTGAAGCATTTCATGAGATTTATGGCAACAGGAGCACAGTGGTAAAGCAACTTTACATCCCTCCTTTTTCAAGATCACTCTGGTTGAACCAAAACCTGTAACCAGGTAAACTTTTCCCTATCTATCCTCCACCCCCACCCCCACCCCCACCCCCACCCACCCACCCACAATCCCCAAAAAGAAAACGAAAATAAAAAAGAAGAGATTAAAACAGGAAAGGAAAAAAGAAACAACTGGAGTAATTCAGAAAATACTAGACCTAGACTTAAATTTTAGCTTCAATGTAACTAAAAGATATTATATATCAGAAAAGTAGAAGACCAAATTTTCTTTAAAAGATGGTATTTGCAGAAATTGTTCATTAGACTACAATATAAAGTATAAACAGATAGATCATATAATACAGCACAACAGCAGCTACTGAATTCCTTAGGAAATACTATATTTTATCTCCATACATTATCACAACTTCAAATGACAGTGGCAAGAGGAAAAATTCATCATACCTTTGCCCCATACCTTGCTTTTAACTCCATGTTGCCACCAGTGTGATCGTAGTGATGATGTGTGTTTAAAATATAAGTCAAATTACGGTTGTTTCTACTAAGTGCATCTATAACAGGAACAGCTTCAGAAGGATCCACAACACCAACTGTCCCAGTATCCACATCATGCAATAGATATGCATAATTATCCTGGAGACATGGTACCTGATAATTGACAACAGAAAAGATCAGCAAAACGTATCAGGGTTTCTCAACATAGAGTTGGAGAGCCTTGTTACACTATGAAGTCAAGATGATGATTTTCTTTTATTCTCTCTTGTTCTGAAAAAGGAAGGCATAGAGGAAAGGAAGTCGAAGAGAAGCAGAAATTGTCTCGCCCAGGAGGTGAGAAGAGTTGAGAACAAAGAAAAGACAGAAATTATATTGTTCTCTCAACAAATAAATCTGCCAAAAAAGCTTTCCCATCTTTCCCACCCATAATGGAAGTAGCATAGTACCATTTTTTGAGCTGAGACTTATTTGATCATGTACTAACAACACTAATATAGGGGCATTTTGCCTTTTAATTTGTTGAGAGAGGTAACAGTGAAGGAGCATTTTGCCTATCTATAGTAAAATTTAGACAAAAAGGATGTTCTCCAGTAGAAAAAGAGAGCAGATCTGCAAACCAGAAAATACAAGGCATTGAATAAAGGAATTGCTAGTCAAAAATTTCATCAGATTGCACATACAAGTTCGAATGTCATGAGCGCTCCAAAAGTCTAAACTAAATAATAATGAAGCTGGAATAAGCTACAGCCCACATTAGAGCATGCGGGACAACTACCCAGGTTCTCCTATTTATTCCTATAGTATACAAATAGTTACGGTTGTGCAGCAGTTAGTTCAGAAATAGTGGGGGAAACCAGATTATTCTGTTTTGAATAACTATATGAAATGCCATACAGTAAAGTCCTTTTGAAATGCTCTACATGAGGCAACATAATCCCTTTTTTGTCCAACTAGGCAAGATCTAGACCTTCGACAAGTCAATGAAATGCACAAAAAATCCCCAGGATGATTAGGACAGTGTGAATTAACTGTAACAGCTAACTATCATTAATTACTGTGATTCCAGGGTACTCGGCCAAATTTTAGAAACACAAAGGAAGATTAATACCACATTGCAAAGCCACCCAGTCACACAAAGGCGTCTTCATATAAAGCAAACAATTTTTCTCATTGCCGAAATAAGATGCTCTTCTTTCTGGTCTGTTTGAACAATTTTAAATCCTCGGGAATCAGTTATTCCTATCCCAATCACTCATTCAAGATCATTTACATAAGAAAAAAAGACATTCAACGATTTTCCAAAGCCACTGATAGGTAAATCAAGCAACAAATGACACATTAATAGGAGTGATTGGATGTACCCAAAGTTGAAATCAAGAAACAGATGACACTATTAAAATGAAGTCAAAAATTGCTGTATACATAGGCGCCTAAAATGCAAGTTACAATGGACTCACCAGTTCGATTTGCAAAGTTGAAGAGGTACTGGTGATGCTACAGAGTTTAGAAACACCAAGTGTTCGACTAACACCACGTATGGTCTTGAATGGCATTGAAAAGAGCTGCATAAACCCATAGAGGAGATTCTTCCTAAGAGAAAGTTGCCTCATGCCAGGCCATACACAAACCCCTGTCCGGGACTAACAAAACCAACAAATACAACTAAGTCCAAAATGCAACCAAAAAAATGAACTAATTAAAGCACCACGTGCAATAAAAAGTGTCACTTTTTAATTAAAACCCTAGTTATGAATTGCATTAACTGAGTTCAGATAAAATTAATACACAACTTAGAAAAAAACAATCCTTCAAAATCAAGACCTAACATACTAATTATCAAAACAACATAGAAATTATCGAAAGCTAATTAAGCAGTGAAAAAGATGTTGATTGTATAATTAATAACTCAACAAATTCACACATCTATCGGTTCTTAAATTAAACAGTTGATGAACACTTCACATCAAATTCACAAACATACAAATTTTATTAAGGAAAAAAAAACATAGTCCCCCAAATTATGAACAAATTTATATAGTATAATTGAGAGTATTAGAGTAAGAATAAGTATAGAAAAGGGGAGAAGGGAAGTAAACCTTAGAACAAGGGAAGGAAGCCATGGCGGAAGGTGCAATTCTATAAAAGGTTTGCATAATTTGGCATGTAAAGAAAGAGGTGTGTAGAGGAAGGAATGCAATAGTGTGGGTAGGGGCGGGGGGGTTGGTTGGGTTGGCACACGCTTTCACACGCAGGTTGTTTTCTGACTTTATTATCTAGAGGTTGCTTGGTACTACCGTTCGAGAATTGCTTATTTAATAAACACTTTTATAAAATAATTTTTAAAAAAATATATATTTAGTAAATTTATTTAAAAAATATTTTTAATAAATAAATTGTATTTGAATAATATTTTTTTAAAAATTCTTTTGAAAGACAAATGATTAAAAAGGACATGCATCAATAAGTTTTTATTATTAAAATTATTTTATAGAAAATATTCATTTTAAATATCTATTATAGTATTTTTAATTAAAATTTTATTTGTATTTAATTAAAAGTACTTACTATAAAATTTTCAATCAATATTTATATAGGTAGATACGTTCAAAAAATTAAATAATGATATATTACTTATATAATTTAAATATTACCTAAAAACATCAAATAAGAATGAATTTAAAAATTATTTTATAAATTAAATCACTATATATAAAAAAAATTCTTCACATAATAACAAATATGTCACCTTTTATGATAATTAAAATTAAATATTCGAGAAAATATTTACAAGTGTTGTCAAAATATCATTTGATCTTACAACATGATTCGTCTGACATTTACTATCATAATAATAAAAATAAAGAGTTATATATTCTTCGATCATCATCATTAATGATATTTTAAATTTTATTTAAAGAAAATAAAATAAAAAATTATGATGTAAATATGAAGTACAAAATTTTAAAATAGAACTTATAAGATATGTTAATTAATTAATAATGTATATATGTGTGTGTGTGTGCGCGCATGTGTATAAGTGATAAGGATATTATTGTCATAAAAAATAATTTTCTACTTCTGTTTCTGTTTTTTTTTTTAAAACATAAATTTTCTGCTTCTTCCCAGAAACAGAAAAACTGTTTTTGCACTTTTACAAGTTTACCAAACACTTTTCCTTTTTAAAAAAATATTTTTTTAAAAAAAAATGCTTTTTTTGAGAAAAAAGTAACGTCAAACAGACTATTACTCACTTCTATAATACTTTATTACTACTCCTTAATTATCACAAAAAAAGGATAATAATATGCTATGTTTTCTATAGTAAGTGCAAGTCACATTAAGACTGGCGATGAATAAAAGAAGAAAAGAGGTCAGAAATATCGTTCAAGTATTGAAATTAGTTTTAAAATATCATTCATTAACCTTTTGGGTAAAAGATATCCTTCAAGTATTGAAATTGGTTTAAAAATACCCCTTCACCCATCTTTATGGCTCAAAAATACCCCTTGCAACTAACAATTTTTCAAAGGAAAAAGGGTTTTGATTAATTGGTTAAGTTTGCCCTTCGTTATACTTTATGGTCATTTATACCCTTGTTGTCACGAAAGTTAACACATATATCCTCAAAAATAACGGTGTGTCCCAAATTGATCAAAATTAACTGATTTCAATTTTAATCCAACCCGATTCACAAACCACCGACCCAATACCATCCAATTTAACCCTTTTCCATCATATTTCTCTTTTCTTCTTCACCTCCTTCATCTTTTCTTTTTAACTTTCAAAGAATACAGTGCAAATGACCAGCCATGGAAGGAAAATACAATGCAAACCTCAAATGGACTTGATATTGTATCAATATCAATATCAATATCAATACATTGCTAATAAACGTGGACGCCGTCGAATTCCAATGCAAACCTTTGCGTTTTTTGCGGGTGTGCCGATGATTTTGAAGTGATGATGGCGGTGGCGGTGGCTCTCCGACCTTCTTCACATACCGGCTGACGAACTAGACGGTGGCTATCGACTTTCACGCTGGCTATTGAAGATGTAGATGGTGGAGAAACGATGGTCTTACAAAAATCTCATCAAAGAGGGCATCAAAGGAACTCAATATTGAGATCATCATCCATGGACTTTATTGCTATTTTTTTTGTTTCTTTTTTTCTTGCATTTAGCTCTGTATTTTCCTTTTAAATGTGGAGGAGATGGAGAAGGAAGGAAAAGAGAAAGAAATATGATGGAAAAAGGGTTAAATTGAATGGTGTTGGGTCGGTGGTTTGTGAATCGGGTCAAGTTAAAATTGAAATCAGTTAATTTTGATTAATTTGGTGCACACTATTAGTTTTGAGGGTATATGTGTTAACTTTCGTGACATCAAGGGTATAAATAGCCACAAAGTACAACGAAGGGTAAACTTAGCCAATTAATCAAAATAGAGGGGTATTTTTTACCCTTTTCCCTTTTTTGAATCATAATTAAAAATTCATAAATGGTGAAATATCTTTCAAGTATTGAAATTGGTTCAAAAATATCCTCTGTTAACCTATTGGACCAGAAATATCCCTACATCCACCTCTATGGCCCAAAAATATTCTTGCAACTAACGATTTTTTAAAATCATAATTAAATTTTTTATTACATGTGGGATAATTTTCTATTGATCGAAACTAAATTAATTAAAATGTTAAGTCCAATTCAAATTCGATTAAACTACCTGATTCAAATCCTACCAAATTAATCATAATTTTGTTCGGTGAATGGTGTGCACTATGTGGCGTAAAGTCATCTCGCACTGTGAGTGCACTTAGTGATAACTATTTAAGAAAAAATGTACTCCCTGCGTTTCAAAAAGAATGATCTACTTTTCTTTTTAATCCATTTAAAACAGAATGACCCTTTTCATTTTTAACAACTTTTAAATTTTAACTTTTCACATGACATGTTTAATACCACAATATTGAAGTGTATTTTGGTACATTAATTTGACATATCTTTAATTTAACACCACAAGATTTAAAAGTATTCTTTTTTTTTCTTAAACTTCATGTTAAGTCAAATTAAGTCATTCCTTTTTAAACGGAGAAAATAGTATTTTTTTGATACAAATTAAATATGTCACGTAAAATGAAATGGAGGAAGTAACAAGATAGTGTCACCTAAGACGTGGCATAACCAAGACATCTCAATTAGTTTTGCTAGTTAACACAGAGAAATATACAGCACAAAGAAATATCAAACTAATATTATAATTAGGAGATAGAATTCGTCACAACGTTATATTAGACTAGCAGATTCTAAATCAATAATGTTCCTGCATTTGATAGCAAAAATTACTCACACTATCAGGTAGTTTTAGTTGAGGCAAATTTTGTTCGATTTGGGTAAGATAGTTTGAGTTGAGTCTGAATTGAATTTAACATTTTAATTAATTTAGTTTCAATCAATAGAAAACTGTCATATATTTAATAAAAAAAATAATTATGATTTTAAAGAAAGCGTTAGTTGAGGATATTTTTGATAAAAAAATCTCAAAGAGACTGTTTTATCACCAAGATGAACAATTTTGAGTTTAATATTTAGCAGATAAAAAGTTAGATAATTTTATTTATTTATTTGACAATTTGATGGATAAAAGTTATCCTCCTTTTGTAAAACCAAAGTGATGTGGAAAAAGCGAAACCGAAAACCTTAATTTTGCTTATTAGAAGATCTGCTGTAATACACGTGGGACTATAATTGCCCCCAAATGAACCGATGGTACACTTTGGAGTCATGCGGGAATGCGACCTACCATGACGACGTGTCTCCATTAACCTAGGCAAGGCAGTGAAGGCACCATTAAAAGAAGGACAAATTTTTTTTTACTCCCTCCATTCCAAAATAATGAAATTATTGAATTATGATACATTAAAAAAAAATTTAATGTATAAATTATAAATGACTTTTCACTATTACCATTTTAGTTATTCTTAAATAACTTTTCTAGAAAATACGAAGTACTTAAGAACCTTATTAAATAAAAAAGTAAAATAGAAAAAAAAATTCAACTTGTCTCTTAAAGAATGAAGAATGAACATTTTATTTATTTTGGACATTGAAAAATAGCTCAATAATTTATTTATTTTGAAATGAAGGAGGTATTACACTCTTGTTTCACTTTTCAAAATTTGTGATTTAAGAAAATAATAGATATAATTTTTTTCTACTATTATATCTTACTAGTGACGATAGGCTCGTGCTCAGCACGAGTCCAACATGCTAAGATTAAATTTTTTAAAAAATTATTATGAAAGCAGTGAAATAAATCATCATAATTAAGTATTGATATATTTATATATAATATGAGTGTATTTAGGAATTTAATCGTAGTTTATATCTCCCAGTAATTTTACTATCTAAAGTTTAGATCTTTCATTAAAGGTTAAGGAAATATATTTATGCATAGAATGGCGTGAAAATTAAATAGTTTTAAATAATTTATGTTTGTAATTATTCTGATTTGAGCCAGGGATCTATCGGAAACAACATTTCTACTTCTCCGGAGGTAGTGGTATGGACTGCGTATATCTTACCCTCTCCAGACCCCACTGTGTAGGAATACACATGGTTTATTGTTGTTGGTGTTGTTGTTGTTGTAATTATTCTGATTTATAATATTTTTTTCTATTCCAATTTAAGTGAGACTGATATAATTTCGAGAGTCAAGCAAATAACGATTAAAGTAGCAACGCAAACATGTCTTAAATGACTCATAATAATTAATTAGAAGTGATATAACAAAATTACTATAAAAGATGTACAAAAATAACTTAAGTGAGTCTCATTTAAGATGTCAAATTAATTTAAAACATCAAGAGTTAATTTATTATTTTATGTTCATTTACATTTTTTATTAAATATTATTATTTTTTTAATACTTAGTGACTTATAATAATTAATTAGGGGTGATATAGTAAAATTATGATTGAAACAGCTGAAGCAGATGTGTCATAAATGTCTATTTTACCTTTTTATTTAATAATATTAATTTTTTAATACATAAATAAAATATAATAATTAATTAGGAGTGATATAATAAAATCACAGAGTAAGTAATGGTCGGCAAACATGTCGACCACCAAAACGAAAAAGTTTACGTAATTCATGCTTTATTTATTTGTACCTAATAAAAATTGAAAGTTTGATCATTCACATCTTAGTACGTAACTATGTATTTAATTTTTTATTTGAATCCAATCATTTAGATCTCAATAAGGGTACCATTTTGACACACATATTACATCCAATTATTTTTTACTTATCTATTTTATTCTTGTTATGAAATATTGTTTATTATTTAATATTTAAGTGACTTATAATAACTAATTAGAAATGATATGATAAAATTACTATAAAAAGTATTTTTTTGACTTATAATAACTAATTAGAAGTGATATGATAAAATTACTATAAAACGTATTTGTAAAAAAAAATTAACTGGATCTCATATAAGTTGTCAAGTTAATTTAAAACATCAACAGTTAACTTACCATTTTGTGTCTATTTTACCCTTTTTATGAAATATTATCATTTTTTTATTACTTAGATGACCTATAATAATTAATTAGAGGTGATATAATAAAATCACGATTGAAGCAACTAAATCGGACATGTCGTAAATGTCTATTTAACTTTTTTCAAATTAAATATTATTAATTTTTTAATACGTAAATGACTTATAATAATTAATTAGGGATGATATAGTAAAATCACGGTTGAAGCAGCTGAAGCAAGCATGCCGTCCACAAACTGCCTGCTTCAGCAACTTCATGCCTTCATCCGACTCATAATAATTAATTAGAAGTCATATAGTAAAATTACTATAAAAAGTAATTAACTTATAATTTTGTATCTATTTTACCTTCTTTTTTTTTTGAAATATTATCAATTTTCTAATGCTTAGATGATTTATAATAATTAAGTAGGTGTGATATAATAAAATCACGATTGATGTAGTTGAAGCAGGCATGCCATAGATGTCTATTGTACCTTTTTTTAATTCAATATTATTAATTTTTTAATATATAAATGACTTATAATAATTAATTAGGGATGATATAATAAAATCACGATTGAAGCAGTTGAAGCAGGCATGTCGTAAATATCTGTTTTACTTTTTTTAATTATATATTATTAATTTTTTAATACATGAATGACTTATAATAATTAATTAGGGATGCGATAGTAAAATTACGATTGAAACAGCTGAAGCAGACATGTCATAAATATCACTTTTATTTATTTTTAATTAAATATTATTAAATTTTTAATACATAAATTAATTATAATAATTAATTATGAGTGATATAATAAAATCACGATTGAATCAGCTTCGACATGTTGTCCCCAAGCTGCCTGCTTCAGCAGCTTCACTCGCACTTATATATTAGTAATAGATAATAGATAATAGAAAAGGGAATAAGCAAGCAATTGGTCAAACTTGTTTGCTTATAATTAGGATTTTGACTAATTGGTCATTTTAATTAAAATGGAATAATATAAGTGGGTTAAAAAGAGAGTTGGGCAATTTAGATAAAAGTGACAAAATAGTATTAAAATAAGGTATTGGTGACTCAAGTTTTAATGTGTAGGTGATAATTACTTTATTATGGATTAAGAAAGTTGGGGCATTTAGTTAAAAGTGACAAAAAAGTATTACAATAAAGTGTAGGTGACTCAAGTTTTAATAATTAAGTGTAGGTGACAATTACTTTATTATAGATTAAGAAAGTTGAGGCATTTAGTTAAAAATGACAAAAGAGTTTGAAAATGAGGTGTAGGTGACTCAACTTTTAATAAATTGAATGGAGGTGACAATTACTTTATTATGGATTAAGAAAGACGGAAAAGTTTGAAAATAACCCACAAGTTTTTAAATTTATACTTTGATCCAAATGTTAAACTAATATAACAGAAAATAGAGAGGGAAAAAGGCGCATTTCTCTCTCTTCTCATCCGTTGTTGTTCTCTCTCTTCGCGATTTTTGTTGTTCATTATTGTTGTTGCTTTATTCATCATCTTCTGCTTCATTATCATCAGCTTCTACTTCATCATCAACTTCATCTTCTTCTTGTCGACCATTGTTGTTATTTTTACCGCTACTGCTACTACTTGATCAATTTTTTAGGTCAAATTTTATTTCGTACATCACTTTATACTTTGGCATTTCTTCTAGGGGTGTTCATGGTTTGTTTTTTAACCAAATCGAATCGTGATTCAAACCAAACCGGTTGACAAATCGATATTTGGTTAGGTTTGGTTTGGTTTTGAATTTTAAAAAATCGATACTAATTTGGTTTGATTTTACTCTAAAATAACCGACAAAATAACCAAACCGAACCAATATATATATATATTATAATTATTTATGTATTATTCACAAATACAATATAAATATTTGTTACATTTTATATTTTAATCATGATTTAACTCTAGTCGTAACACATTAAGTCATTTCTTCATATAGCTGATAGTACCTTATGAGATTCTAAGTGAATTTCGCACTTTGAATGACAAATGATACTAATTGTGAAAATAATATCTTGTTGTATATTGGAATTTATAGCTGAGAATCCTTTGACTATAAACAATCATTAATTTTAACTTTCTTTTTGAACCTTGTTGAACAAGAAGTTTATGTGTTCACCTTTTGGGAGATTTATCATATCATTCTATTAAATGTAGTTTTAAAGTATTTTTTTGGAAACGATCATGTGGTGTTGTTCATAGCTTTACCGAAGTATAACACTCAGTTGACATCTTAGTTTCAAGGTTGAGATACAACACTCGGTTAACATCTCATATGTTGGATTGAATTTTTTATTTTTATTTTAATTTTCAACTTTTATCATTAGCTAAAGTTATAAACCGAAAAAACCGAACCAAACCGAATTACACCGACAAGAACCAAATCAACGGTTATTTTTTTGTTTGGTTTGGTTTTAGAAATTTAAAAATCGACTAAGCTGGTTTGGTTATGATTTTGATCAATAACTGACCCAAACCGACCCATGAACACCCCTAATACTTCATAGGTGACTTTGGTAGTTAGAATTATGATTTTTAGTTGAATTTGTCATCTGGGTAAACTGTTACTGCTGTTTTTTCAACAATGGATAGAACCCATTCATGAATCCAACATAAGAATCATCTGTTTAAATTAATCATTCATCTGTTGCGATAGATGAGTCATCTGTTGCAACGAAAAACTCATATGTTGGATTCATGTTTATGTTTATATAGTTCCCGTAATATAAATCGAACAGATGGGTCATCTGTTATAACAAACTAGTTATCAGTTGCAACAAATGAGTTATCTGTTACAACAGACTAGTAATTTGTTGCAATAGAGGAGTAATTTGTTTAGAATAACACAAAAAAGCTCCTGCCACAAACCCAATAGATAACCAATGTGTTTCAACAGATGGTCCATCTGCTGAAAGAACTCAAAACTCTCGCTATTGCTACTGAATTCAAAATTGTTCCTTACGTCCAATCGTCGACATATTTGTTGAGAAGAAGAAATAGACAGAAACATATTTTTTCATTAAATAAAAACAGAATACATTAGGTAGGGAGGTCGGATATGAATAAAAATAAAAATACATATGCTAAAATAAAAAAAAAAAACCTAATTATTATTATTATTATCATCATCATTATTATTATTGCCAGCCGGCCAATCGTCAACCGACAGCAGCAGGGTCCTCCGCAACCTGTGAATCTCTTGGAGTATCCTTGTTCTCATGGCGCCCAACTCCCATTGCAGGTCATTAACCTGCCTCTGAAGTTTTTGTACGATGTCACTCAGAATAGCAATGTCCCAAACAAGATCAACCATATCTAGAACACATATGAATTAACAAAAAACGTAAAAACACAAGTAAAGAAAAGAGTTTGAATATAACACAACGTACACTATCAATTGGGTAGATTTACACAAAAAGAAAGAAAAAAAACTTACTGAGTCAGGAAAAAGGTACTTGGTCTTTGAAGAGAAAATGGTTGAAGATGTAATATGAAAGACAAGATGCAAGAAATAAATAGAGTTTAGTAAAATGAACGAGTAAGTAGGGACCTATTTATAGAGGATTGAATTTAAATGACTTAGGAAAAAAGACGTGCCTGTTCACCTCTATTTTATTAATTACATTCAAACTGATGACTTTTTTATTATTGGAAAAAGTTATGACTTAATTAAATCAAGCTGCTGACTTTTTGATTATTGTGATAACTCATGACTTTTTAGCTTATTATTATTAATTAGTTCTTAAATTTAAATAGACTTTTTCTCCATTAAATAATCGAAGACTTCTCACCTTTTCAATAACCGTTTCTTTTAATAATAACCATTTTTATTGAGTTGTGGCAATAGATTTTATATCTGTTGCATCAGATAACCCATCTGTGACAATAAATATATCATCTGCTACAATAAATGAATTATTTGTGCGATAAATAATCTATCTGTTGCAACAGATTGATTATTATTGCGTCAGATATCTACAGCTGATGCAACAGATGGACCATTTGTTTTGGGACCATCTGTTTTAATGATCATCATATACTTTAATTAATCCAAATTGGTAATATTTTTATTATATAAATTAAAAAATAGATTTAAAAATAAAAATAGTGAAAAGTCACTACTTGTCGCCTATTTAATATTAACATCAATTATTCAAATTAAATAACCATTTTTGTATGGTTATAAATTGTGTTTATCATTTATGACTTTTTTTATTTTTTGTGAAAAGAAATGACTTAATTAAGTCAAGCTGGTGACTTTTGATTATTGTGACAAGTCATGACTTTTCAGCTTCATAATATTAATTAGTTCTTAAAATTAAATAATATTTTTTTCTCAATTAAACAATCTAAGACTTCTCACCTTTTCAATAACCGTTTCTTTTAATAATAACCATTTTTATTGACCCGTTGCAACAGATTGTCCATATATTGCAATAAATGATCCATGTGTGCAACAAATGAGACATTTGTTGCGACAGATGGACCATCTATTGAAGGAGCTTTTTTGATTTCTTCTAACAGATGATTCATCAGTCACAACAGAAGGGGAATTTGATTCATTTGTTGTTTTGAATGTGTTAGACAAAAAGTCATAACTGTTCACCTATTTTTTAACAATCATCATATACCTTAATTAATTCAAAGTGGTGACTTTTTTATTATTAATAAATGAATTAAAAAAATAGATTTAAAAACAAAAATGATGAAAAGTCATGACTTGTCGCCTATTTAATAACCATTTTTTACGATTATAAATTGTGTTTATCATTTATTTCCTTATTATTTATTTACGAACCATTTTTCATTTTAAATAATTGAAAAGTCATGACTTTTCACCCTCTCAATAACAATAGTCTTTTTTTTTATTAATAACCGTTTGTTGCAACATATGATTCATCTATCACAAAAGACTTACCATCTATTGCAACATATGGTCCATCCGTTGCCACAAACACTCAATCCCTACCTCCAATCGTCGACATGTTGAGAATAAAGAATAGAAAGAATGAAAATTAAATATTAAATAAGAATTAAAAATCCAAAGTCGACCAAGCATAGGTTTTTGAATTCATTATATACAAATATACAATAAAAAATAAAACATACGTTAGGTTCCTCCCTTAGATAGATCCAATATAATAAAAGAAAATACATACGCTAAAAGAAAATATATAACCTAATTATTATTATTACTATTATTATTATTATTGTCAACTGACCAATCATCATCCGGCAACAGCAGGGCCCTCCTTAGCCTTGCTCTCATGGTGCCCAAATCCTACCAGAGTTCATGAATGTGCCTTTCAAGTTTCCGCAAGGAGTCACGCAAAATCACCTTGTCCAAATTTGGATCAACCATATCTAGAAGTGGAGTTATGTATAATTACATCCCTTAATTAAATAAAACAAGTGACTTTTCGAATATGTAAATTAATAAAAGGATTTAAATACAACATTTTATCTTTATTGTATTTCAGAAAGAAAAGAAAATTGCTTTAAAATAAATCTAATAGATGAGTAATCTGTTGCAAATATAACCTATCTGTTTGATAATTTATAACATATTGACAATCTGTTATAACAGATGTATATATCTGTTTGATTATTTCCAACAGATAAGTCATATGTTACAACAGATTGATCATCTGTTGTAACAGATGTCTATAATTGTTTGATAATTTTATCAGATGTGTCATTTCTTGTAACAAGCTAGTCAGCTGTTTATTCAAATTAAGCTATAGATGGGCTAGGAAGAATAAGGTGCATGCAGATGGATGGATCCACTTTCATGTGTAGAAATAAATAGGTATGAAGTTGGGCTGAAATCCCAAGCTTTTTTAGTTTTTACTGCGATTGACCTAATCAGAACCACAAACTAGAAGGCACGGGATGCACTTTAAAATTCATAAATTATCTCTTTGTCTTGACTCCTTATTTTAACTTCAGAAGTTCTTGGTGCAAGTTTTCTTGATTTACTATACATCATTTCAACCCTCGGTGCCCACAAAGCTGCTTTCTTTGCGTTATATTATTTTCTCAGTAGGTGATCATTCTAATCACACTAACTAGTCGCAGTTCTCTAGCAAAGTAGCCAGCTACACTATTTTTCTTTGAGACGACATACAAATTTTTATTATTGGATACACTTTTGTATTTGCACTTGATTCAGATTTCTCATGTTTTAAGTTAATTTTATTGTCCATATTCACTACACGTTCCTTGATTGCTACCTTATGTTTTCTCTTCAATTAGGTCTCAGATGGTATAATCTTCATCAACTCCCTTTTTCCCTTACAGGTATTCTCCTATCGCACCTTCTGGCGTATAATCATCACCCTGAGCAACCCAACCATATAAATTTGGGCTAGGGCAATAACTATATTGATTTTTGTTCTTGGTTGCGGTAGTGTGACGCTTCAAAGGTCTTTCAAAAGTCCATTGAACCCTTAAAATTAGTCCAACCATTGTTGAATCTTTTTACAATGCCACCAAAACTTGATCCCTTCACAAAACTTGACACATAAACATGAGCAAAAACCATCATTAAATCGTAATAGGGTATCAAAACCATATTCACGTTCCCTCAACCTTATAAGTTCGGACCTATCAAACATAACTGTAAAATTATAGATATCTTGTTTGAATTATCAATGCCTAATTGATAAAAAAACAATATTCATAAAATCAGTGTACTCTGTGTGTGTTTTCACGATAACATGATCAGTAATTCATACCTCCCACATGTGAAGTGGTTCCATCTGTAAGCAGTTTATTACTCCAAACCCATCTTTACTTAGCCTTTTGTGTTAGTCGGGAAAAATTTGATCAACTTTCACTTTCTTATATCTACAAGTAAGAGAAAGATAATTGATGTCAAACAAGAGAAGAACAAAAAGAACATTACAATTGATGTCTGTATAATTTAAAAAAAAAAGGTAACACAAAATTAAATAAATACAACACATTTCAATATCGGTTCAACAGCTGACCCATCTGTTATAGTAGATTCCCCATTAGTTACAATAAATTCCCCATCTCTTGCAACAGATTCTCTATCTGTTCAACAGATGGTCAATTTTTTATAATAGGCTATGTGTCTGTTGCAACAGATGGGGAATTTATATCAACAAATGGTGAATCTTTTGGAATAAATCAAACCATCCTTGCTAGTTGTTTGATTTATCCCAACAGTTGCTTCGTCTGTAGCAACAGATAGGGCATCTGTTGCAATAGCTGTTGGATTTATTCTAATAGCTGATTCATTAGCTGCAACAATTGGGGAATTTGTTGCAACACCACCAACACCAATACCAACATCAATAGCATCATATACAACAAAGTAACAACACCATTTGTTCCAACACCATCAACACTACCAACACCAAACATTCCAACCCCACCAACCCACCAAAAACATCAATAACAACATCAACAACAAAGAAACAAATAAAATACATACAAAAACATGATACTGCCAATAAGGCTTTAAAAGTTTTCTCAACGGATGACTTTTCTTGGCATATTTTAATAAAAATAATGGTTTGTTCATTCAAGACTTAAAAGTTACCTTTTCTTCAATTTTCTCAATAAATAGACTATGGGTAATAGGTAATTAAATAAAAAATATATGTAAATAACTAATTTAAATAACACGTAAAGAAGAAGACGGAAAGGAAAGAAATAGTAAACCATACCCGCAATGTCAAAAGCAAGGGGATCAAAAGAGAAATTTCAGTCGAGAAAAGATATAGATTGGTTAAGATCCAAAAGGATCCTCATGAGAAAGAGGAGAGAAAAAAAGGAGACAACTGTGATAACCCTAAAGAGGAGAGAAAGAAAAAGAAGAGAGATGAATTAATTTATGGTTGGAGGAGAGAGAATTCTAGAGATGAGTTTAAATATCAATTAATAACTTTAAGTGGCTCGAGAAGATGGATGACATTTAAAAAATAAGATATGACGACTCAAGGATGAGATTTTTGTGTTATTCAAGAAATATTTTTTACCGCCTTAGTATTTTATCTTTTTTATTTCGGACAGAAAATTGCTTTAAAATAAAAAAAAGATTTTTAAACAGATACGTCATTTGTTGCAACAAATAATAATATCTATTTGAAAATTTTCAACAATGTAGTCACCTGTCGCATCCGATGTAAATGTCTATTTGATAATTTACAATAGATAGGTAATTTATTGCAACAACTATCAATATCTATTTAAAATTTTTCAACAGCTCAGTCATCTGGTGCAATAGATGCAAATGTTTATTTGATAATTTACAACAGATAAGTAATCTGTTGCAACAAATTTCTTTGCAATTCATCAAGCTAGAACTAGGGATGAGTTCATAGGTTCAACTACAATTTCAGTTGAGTCATTGCAATTGCATGATGTTGGTATTGCGTTCCTCCCGACTTGAGTCATCAATCTATCAATCTGAGTTGAAATGATTCATATTAACTTATTATTAAGATAATATTAAGTTGATTAAGCTAGAACTACGATGAGTTCATAGGGTCAACTATAATTTTAATTGAGTCGTTGTAATTACATGATGTTGGTATTGTGTTCCTCCCGACCTAATTCATCAATCGATCAATTTAAGTTGAAATAACTCATATTAACTTATTATTAAGCTAATATTTAATTCATCAAGCTAGAACTCAGGATGAGTTCATAGGGTCAACTATAATTTCAATTGAGTCATTGTAATTGCATGATATTAGTATTGCGTTTCTCCCAACTTAAGTCATCAATCGATCAATCTGAGTTAAAATAATTTATATTAACTTATTATTAAGATAATATTAAATTCATCAAGCTAGAACTAAGGATAAGTTTGTAGGGTCTACTACAATTTCAATTGTGTCATTGCAATTACATGATGTTGGTATTGCGTTCCTCCCAACCTGAGTCGTCAATTGATCAATATGAATTGAAACAATTCATATTAACTTATTATTAAACTAATATTAAATTCATCAATCTAGAACCAGGGATGATTTTATTGGGTCAACTATAGTTTTAATTGAGTCATTGCAATTGGATGATATCGGTATTGCGTTCCTCCCGACATGAGTCATCAATCGATCAATCTTAGTTGAAATGATTCATATTAACTTATTATTAAGCTAATCTTAAATTTATCAAGCTAGAACTAGGGATGAGTTCATAGGGTCAACTTCAATTTCAATTTAGTTGTTGTAATTGCATGATGTTAATATTGTGTTCCTCCCAGCCTGAGTTGTCAATCGATCAATCTGAGTTGAAACGATTCATATTAAATTATTATTAAGCTAATATTAAATTCATCTATCTAGAACTAGGGATGAGTTTACAGGGTCAACTTCAATTTCAATTAAGTCATTGCAATTGCATGATATTGGTATTGCGTTTCTCTCGACCTGAGTCGTCAATCTATCAATCTAAATTGAAACGATTCATATTAACTTATTATTAAGCTAATATTAAATTCATCTATCTAGAATTAGGGATGACTTCACAAAGTCAACTACAATTTCAATTGAGTCGTTGCAATTATATGATATTGGTATTGCATTCCTCCCAACCTGAGTCCTTAATCGATCAATCTGAGTTGAAATAATTTATATTAACTTATTATTAATATAATATTAAATTTATCAATCTAGAACTAGAGATGAGTTCATAGGGTCAACTATAATTTCAATTGAGTTATTACAATTACATAATATTGGTATTGTATTTCTCCCGACCTAAATCATCAATCGATCAATCTGAGTTGAAATAATTTATATTAACTTATTATTAAGCTAATATTAAATTCATCTATCTAGAACTAGGGATGAGTTCATAGGGTCAACTATAATTTCAATTGAGTCATTGTAATTGCATGATATTAGTATTGCGTTCCTCCCGACCTGAGTGGTCGATCGATCAATCTAAGTTGAAAACTATTCATATTAACTTATTACTAAGCTAATATTAAATTCATCAATGTTTCAATTGAACTTAATATAATTTATTATGACGAAACAATTAAAAATTATCTCTTTTAAAAAAATAATTAAGATCAATTCAAGTTAAATTGACAATTTCAAAACTTGTCATTCTTTTTCAAAATACAAATCAACCTATACAAATCATCCATTTGTGGGAAAAATATTTCATCATTTCAAATCTTGAGTTCTCGCTTTTTTCTTTTTCTTTCAACAATACATACAACAACTACTCAATATATTGCTCAACCCTTCATAACAGATCGATTTTCTTTCTATTTTTGACCACATACTTGTTATTTTTGACTTTATTCTTGCTTGTATCCATTATTTTCTCTGTTTTCACAAGTAACGAATTTTGAGAAAAGTTTTACATTTGTTCTTTATTCTAAAAATTAGAGATTTTTAGTTAATGATGAAAAAGAAGACTTTTAGTTGTATTATCTTTGAAAATGGGTTAACAATTTTGAGTTTTGATGCTAAAAACGTAGGAAGAACCCGAGAAAATCTTATTTTTTATCATAGTGTTTCGTTGACTGTCGTGGTATTGTTGAATGGTGTTTGTGGTATTGTTGGTGGCTGTTGGTGGTGGTGTCGATATTGGTGGTCTTGGTGGTGGTAGTAGTGGTATCAGTGGTCTTAGTATTGGTATTGGTGGCATTGGTGGTCTTGGTGCGAGTATTGGTATCATTGGTGTTAGTGTTGGTCTTGGTGGTCTTGGTGTGAGTATTGGTGGTCTTGGTGGTGGTGGTGGTATTGGTGGTGGTGTTGGTGGTCTTGGTAGTGGTGTTGGTATTAGTGGCATTGGTGTTAGTGTTCGTGGTGCTGTTGGTGTTGGTGTTGGCGGTCTTGGTGGAGGTTTTGGTGGTGGTATTGGTGGCATTGGTGATGGTGTTGGTGGTATTGGTGGCATTGGTGGTGGTCTTGGTGGTAGTGTTTGTAAGAGCCAATACCTAAGCTTAACTCAGTCTTTTAAGCTTGCTAAGGGGTCCCAGACTTAGAAAATTCTAGCTAAGTATTCAGACTTAGTATTATTTGGCCTTCGTAAGTTGGTAACCCTATTTCATGACTTTTATGACCTTTAAATATCGATATTTAGATTGATTCATGATTAGGAATGTCAGTAGGTGTTTTCGGACGAGTTTCATACTTTTTGGACCTCGTTTGAACCATATTTGGGAATCTACAATAGTGAATCAATACGATCTCGACGTGGTGCGTCGGTCATCGTATCGATCAATATTTTTCCTTAGCTCCCAGTGGCAATTTCTAGTGAACCGACGCGGACTCGACGTAGCATATTGTCTATTACATTATTTCTAACGACACGATGCATCCTGTGCGTCGACAGTTCGATTTTCAGTCATTAATATACTGCATCCATAGGGGTGTTTGGGTCTTTTTCCCCACACCTATTCAACCCTAAAACACGAGATTCAGCCCTTATTAAGCAATATACACTCACTTTCTCTCAAATCTCTCTCGAACAAGAACCCTAGGTGATTTAAGTTCAAAGCCAAGGCTCAAGATTTCGCCTTTGTTCTTCAAGCATTAAATAATCAAGGTATGTCAAGTGTTCATCCAAGGGTTCCTTCCACCCTTAGAGTCCAAGAAACTCTTTTAAACTTCAAGTAGCTTGATTTCATGCTTTCCATGATTTAGATTCAAGAGTATTCATGATTATAATGTTGATTGGATTTCTATTCCATGATTAAGTGCAAGATTTATGTAAAAACAACTATTATGTATGTAGTATCATGTGAACTCATGTTAAAGCCTTGAAATTATGATGCTCATGCGTTGATTAGTACTATGTATATATACAATGCCTTCTAAGTGTTTGATGAGTTGTTCATGAGAATTAAATAATGAAATTATATCATGTTTGCATGTATTCAAGTTTATGTCATGCAAGTATTTGCTAGAATGTCCCAATGATTGAATGATGATCAAGTAGTTATTTATCATGTTTTAAGATTGTGCCATGTCTTATAATTTATGCTATCGAGTTCTGGGGGTATTTAATACCCGACAATTTAGCTGATTACCTAAAGTCATGGTCATTCTCAGGATAGTATCAATCGTGTCACAATCAGTAGTACTCTCAGTTAGTTACAGAACTCAGGAAAAACTTAGCAGACTCAGTATTAGTCCAGTCCAGTTGAGTATTCAGTTCACACCTCTGTAAATTCAGTCAGTTATTAAAATTCAGTAGTATTCCATCAATCGACGGAACTCAGTTCAGTTCAGTTAGACAGTATAATCAGTAATAGTTTAGTCAAGCCTAGTACAGTCTAGGAATCAATTCAGTGTTTTTTAGTTGAGAGTAGGATTCAGTACCGAGTGAGCCTAGGGATCGGGGCTTACCCGTTAGCAAGGACTTGGTTCCTAGAAGCAATCCCTAAGTTTCAGAACTACGTAGCCAGCGTAGGTTATGATATATCACCCGTTAGATAGGACTGATATACCCAGGGATCACCCATTAGTTTAGGACTGACCTCAGGGGTCACCCGCTTGACTTAGACTGACCCCATAGCCAGTTGTCTTTATCTGTGGCACGGTACTGACACTCTTCTAACTGGGGTTACAGGTTGGACCCCAATTCATTCAGAGAGAGGAATATCTATTAGATGATTACCTCTCACAACCTCAGTTTTAAATTCAGTCTCAGTATAGAACTCAATTCAGTTCTATAGATTCAGGACTGTTAGGTACAGTCACTCAGCTCAGTATAAAAATCAGACCAGTCCTTCAGAATCAGGACTGTCAGATACAGTCACTCAGTTATCAGATACACAGTATCAGTAAACTCAGATATCAGTAAATTAGTAATTCAGAACCCAGTAACTAGTATTAACATAATCTTAGCTACAGTTTACCTATTCATGCATGTACTCTCATTCAATTATACTCATTCATTCAATTAGTATTGTTTATGCATATGAACCCATGCATCTCAGCCTACCTCACTTAGCATACCAGTACATTTAAAGTACTGACACATACCATTCTTTTGCGCTATGATGTCTTATATCATAAGTTCAGATGCACGGGCTTCCAATCATACTTAACAGCCCGATCTTCCAATAGTCTTGAAATCCCAGCATGATCCTGTCAAAACTATTAGTATTGAGAGGTTTAAAGTTGCGATGCCAATAGATGACCCTACAGAACTAACTGGTGATTTTGTACTTAAATGTCAGTTCGGTAAACCTTTTGATGACTTTAGGAAAACTATAAAGAATGAAAAACCAAAAGAATTTTTTAAGAAGAGCTGCCTTGGACACTTTCTTGATCTACCTGAGGAAAACATTGCCCATCTCTAAATGAGCATGATATGGTATTCTCAAGCGCTAGATCAAGTACGTGGGGATGACAAAGATTCCAAAGAGAGTGACCAAAATATGGATGAAATATGTATCAACTACTGTGACATGCTGATTTTTTTGGCATGAAAGAGTTTGCCATAGTGTCAGGCTTGAGATGCGATCATCCAAATGAACCTCTTATCAAAGAAATACCCTACAAAAGTCTAAGGCAAGCAAGACAGCCAAACCACTACCATTAAATAAAGGGAAGACATTATCCAAGCGACCACCCATTAAAACCAACAAACGCAAGGAAAAAATAGATGGGTTGTTTGACATTGCTGGATGTAGCTAAAAAGCCACGACATTGATACAAGATCTCAAGGATAAAATATACCAAATAAGTACAAGGAGCAATTGTGCTTAGTTTGGTTTGCCCATTCCGTTATATTGGTAAGAGACGTCAACAAAGTCATAGAAGATGATTTATTGGTGTTTGCTGAGGAATTTGACAAATTCAATAATTATCCCTGGGGATATGACAACTACAAGTTGACTGCCAAATATTTACTAACAAAGCTATCCCCAAAGACGAACATTATATGGATTTCCTTGGGCTTTCATGGTAAATTTAATCACTATTTGTTTACTCATCCATTAATTTATATTGAATAATTATTATGATTTTTTTTCTAGCTTTCCATTTACATTTTTAGGCTTGAGCATTTGAAGCCATTCCTCCCATCTGAAAGCAGGTCAAGGATTACCCAGATGAGGTTTCTCATCCAAGAATTCTTAGGTGGTTGGCTGCAAAGAACAACATAAGAATTAAGGAGGCTGATCTCTTTAAACCTCTGGATGATACAGTATATCCTATTTTAAGTAAAAGAATTTGACTCAAAGAAAGATATTGAAACTGATATGCCATCTGTGTTGATAGATGGGTCATCTATTGCAATAGATTACCCTTTTACTGCAACTGGAGCAATAGATGGGTAATCTGTTGCGATAGACGATTCATATTTTGTAATAGATTACCCATTTGTTATTTTGGTTCTCTGAACCTGACTCAATATATTACCCATCTACTGTAAATTATGCAATAAATGGGTAATTTGATACAATATATGGTTAATCTATTGTGATAGATAGATCAGCTGTTACGATAGATAGATTATCTATTGCATAAGTTATTTGTGTTAACATATAACCCAATTAGCTGCAAATTATTCTATGATTTAAATGTATCTGTATTTTTTTATAGATTGTGCATCCATGGATCGTGCCTACTGAGCAGGAGGTGGGGATGACTTTTTTTATTACTCTAGGTTTAGTCGATACAATAGAAGATCCAACGGTGGAGTTAATAAAGAAGGAATTAGCTGGAGCAACAACCATAAGAAGAACTGTTAGGCAAGGTCAACCTAATATTGAGGCTTTTCATGACCAACTTACCGCAATAGATCTGGGTGTTGCTTCTAGGGGTGTTGCTGGTGGAGTTGTTGATGTTGGTGACAGCCAAGCTGATGCTGTTATTGTTGTTAGTCGTTATGATGAGTGTGTTGGTGCTTAAGAAAAAATAAATATATTTGAAAACACCCTTTCACAGGTCCCTTTCACCCTTACACAAGTCCTCCTCACCCTTACACCGGTCCCTCCTACCCTTATAGTGGTCTCTCTCACCCCTCTTCACCCTCACGTTATTATTGCAAATGCAAAGAGTTCAAGGACAGATAGGATAAACTCTTTGAAAATGTAGAGGCTATCGCTACAGTTGTCGAGGAATTAAAGTCCAAAAGGGGTGTCATACCATCCAAGAAGGTGAGGTAGATATACATTCCTACAGTAGCAGTTAGTAGGAAGAAAAGAGCAATTAGCTATATACTCTCCAATCAAAAACAAAAAATTGCAACTTCTTCCTCTGCAAAAGTTGTTGAAGTTCAGGGGCCATTAAAGAAGGTGAACATACATGCGACACTTGGCATCATAAAAAAGACTACTTTATGAAGGACTCTTAATGCCAATCCACGCATACAAGATTACACCATGCATACCTTTTTCTCCCATGACTTCAAGAATATAAAAAATATGCATAAGTGGTACGTGGACTAGGTAAGTTTACTTTCCCTAACCTAGCTTTCTAATCTACTCCATGAAAAAGAAGCTACGCAATAGATGTGTTATCTGTTGCAATAACTGGGTATTCTGTTGTAACTGGTGGTGGTTTTGTTGTAACAAATTACCCATTTGTTGTATAAGTTGTGTTAGCTGGGTAATTTGTGAACAGATTCAGAGAACCCTCTGCAACAGATAGACCATCCATTGCATCTTTCCACTATGTTTTTCTCCTTTACAATTACTAACCTATATAAAAATTGTCTTCTTATATCATAGTATGTTGATGAAATTCTCTGCCTCATAAGGGGCAGGAAATTAGCGTATTCGGATGCTTATGATGCCACCGATAGGATAATGGACCTCAACTTCTACAATAATTTCAAGGATAAGTACAATGAGCTCATTCAACTGCCAGTGACCTGGGATTTGATTCGTTAGTTTCTAGGTTCTAATGGGATGAAAATATGATTAAATATGTTAGAGGGAAGAGGCCATATCCATACGGCAAGAGCTGGACCAAGGCAAGGAGAATTCTTGTAGTCATGAATGTGGACGTCAAATATTTTCTGGCTATTGAGATACTACTCGAGGAGGTAAAGATTATAGTTTGTGACTGCAACTTACCTATCTTTGACGAGGCCATTTTTGTTACCCACATGCAACCATTATTGGAGTTGTTCCCTAACTTGTTGAGGCAGAGTAAATTGATGGATCATTTGCCCCCAAAAGTGTTGATGAAGTAAACTTGGGATTTTAAAGGTCGAAATAAGGACATGGACTTTCCAAAAAAAAAATAACTGCTGTCATGTGCGGGTCGTATGTGCTTGCACACATCGAATGTTTGCTGATCGACACAGAAATAGTAGAGCCAATGACCTTTCTATACGACAATATTATCGTAAACATGCAAGATTTTTGGGCTTATGGGATACTAATCGGATGCTTGGAGCCTATGTATAAAGAGGAAGATGTAGAAACACAAACACCATAACAATTTTTTGTTTCAAGTCAATTCACTTTACATGTAGTGGCAATTTTTTTATGTCGGATAAAAGTTGAATTCTTTAAAATGCAATAGATTGTCTATCTGTTGTAGCAAATTATCTATCTATTCTGACAAATTGATTATCTGTTGTAATAGGTTGGTCATTTTTTACATTATGCAGATGTTTCTAAGTCTATCTGTCGCAGCAGATATACAATCTGTTGCAACATATACTTTATATATTGCAACTGATTGGTAATCTTTTAGAACAAATCAAAATAGTAGGAAGACTTGTTTGATAATTTCTAACAGATGACCTATATGTTGCAACATATGTCTAAATCTGTTTGATAATTTCCAACAGATATTTCGTCTATTGCAACAAATACATTACTTGTTGAGATATTTGAATCTAGTATTCCATTTTAATTAATAAGTTTAAATATAAGGATTAAATTAAATTCATAGACAACATAAAATAAATTGAAGCCTTCAAAAATTACAAGGAATAACTCAACAAATAACTGAAATGCAAAAAAAATTATTATGGGTACAGATGATCTACTTTACAAATAAATTAATAATTTAACCTTTTGTGCCAACAATTTCTAAGGAGAGGTTATTACTTTGACAGACTCAAGCTATAAATATCTACTCAATATGGACAAGTTGTTCTTCATCCGGTGCTATTGAATTCGGCTTTGTTAGTCATGGATCTTTAATATCGCTTGTGTACGATTTCTGAGCTTTCGCTTCTCCATTTTTCTATAAAAGAGTAGCATATATTTTATGGAAGAATCCGGCATTAATTCCATCATTTGATATTTGTAATCTATCTCTCAAATACTTGACGTAAACGGCAATAAAAAAACCGCAATCCCTGCGTTTGTAAAAATTAGATAATCCATATCTTGCAATTAATGTAAACGTTGTGAAATTTATGAAATGTAACTAAATCATGATACTTGTAGGTTACTAAGGGGTTGTTGAGCGATTCCTTCAACATATTATACACCAAATGGATTACCCATTTTATTCCGGTATGCTTCAATCGTCGACCAATCAATACAAACCTTTTGATCTAAAAAGCCACTTATATAAAGGTAAGTAGGCAATATTTTGGCTAGTTTTTGTATCTCAAATAATGGCCCTGAGCGTCTTCATCCCAACATTGAGTCATAAACTCGGATACGCCTCTCTTTTAGAACTAAGACAACCAACACCCAATAGAACTCATTACGATAATTAATTGGGATGTACACTTCGTCGACCAAATGCGAAGGTAAGCCAGCTGAAATACTAAAACCTTTGATGATGTTGATTAAGTATTCCTTATTTTAAAATTTTTTTGGCTGTTGTTGACAACACCTATCATAGGCATTATTGATATAAACTTTATACAAATAATTACCTATCGTGTACCTGTATTGTTCTTGTGTTTGCAACATGACCTTCTTTTGTAGGTAATAAAAAATGACATCGATGTACCGCATATATTATCAAACATTTCAGATTATATGATAATGAAATTAATACACAGATGCAATTAAACAAAGTATTAATTAATAGTAATATGTATGGCATTTAAACCTCATAATTCTAGCAAGTTTGGGTCTGTGACATCAAATAGAACCTATCCTTCGTTCGAGGACGTGCAACAACAAAGTTGAATACATCGAAATCAAGAGTTCATCATTTTATTTTCTACATGATTTAAGTGTTAATGTCATATTTTTACAACAAGATTTTTATTGATTGATATCTTTAAAAATAATTTATGTACCTGCTGGCATAATGCTTTAACAGCCCATCGATAATTTATTTTGAATAGTCATTGATCAACTTTGTTAGTTTTTTTGGATTCTCGTCCGAGATGTTGAACCCTTCAAACGGGTAACTCTTCTGTTCTCTCAAACTGAAGGACTCCATTTTCTCTTCTTCTTTGGAAGCAATTGATAGATTATCAACTTTTGATATTATGCTGTTCAGCAGTAACTTCTACTGTTACATCCACCTAGAAAGCTAAAATTGTCAATGCTAATCACAGAGATACAACAGATTATCTATCTGTTACAACATATGGATAATCTGCTGGGATAAATTCAAATAGGAGGAAGAGCTGTAAGATAGTTTGCAGCAGATGACCCATCCAATGTAACATATGACTCATCAGTTGGTACAAATTAAAATAGTACAAAGATCTGTTTGATTTGAAGAAATAGATGGACATATGTTGTAATAGATAACTCATCTGATGCAATTAGTAAGACAACTGTTGCAACATATGTATATATCTGTTTGATAATTTTTAGCAGATATATCATCTATTGAAACAATATGTGTTTATTTGTTTTTTTAGAACAAATAATATTCATTCACCTTTTTCATCTCATGCTACTCTCGTGTGACCCTTGTACATTGATCAAAGGTGCAAGACAAATACAAAGGAGTTGAAATTTTGTTTTTTCAATGCTTGATGATGCCTTGGAAATTTCTTTCCTTCTCCTCTTAACCACCTTAATCTCTAGTGGAGTGTATGGATATGAAATCCTCTTTGATAGAATGACACCCCTCTTAGATGTCAATTTCTTTATGGAGGAAGTTAATGCATTAATAACATTAATCACTCCATCATGTTTTGCCTTATAGTCTTGACATTTGCATGTAAAATATTCGCTAGAAGGGGTAAAATATGTATAACCAGTAAGATCATAATCAAAATAGTTTGTTGTTTTAAAAATGGTAAGAAAAACATCATTAGCCCCAACAGCAGCACCACTACCACTACCACTGCCATTACCATCATAAAAAACAACAAGCCCACCCTCTAAAATTATTTTTCTTGTAATGACTGTTGCTCTAAACAATTCCTTTTTTATTCTATCAATGACCTTAGGGTCCGATAAAGTTTGTACAGACCGTAAAGTAATAAGAAATAACATCTTCAACTCTTGATTGGTCGGAACAAGTCATGGATGGACAATCTAAAATAAATCAGTACATATATTAGAATGAAGATGAAATCATTTTAAAAAATCATTTATTAAAATAAAAACTTAATTAGAAATAGACTTATTGCTTCCTTCGGGGGTTGAAAAGATTAAATTTTTTTGCATTTTTATCATTTTAGTCGACAACCATATTAGGATTCTTGAATAGAAAACTTCTTCCTAGTAGTTTACTTGTTGTCTCAAATAAGGAATGGCTTCAAATGCCCAAGCCTATAAAATAACGCCAATAAATCAAAAGCATTATTGAATAAAAAATGAATCATATCATAATAAAAGAAATATTTACCATGAAAGCCCATTGAAAGCCATTTAAGTTGACTGTCTTTGGTGTTAACGGAGTCAACTAATATTTGACAAACATTTTGAAACTTTTGTAACCCCAAGGATAGCTGTTAAATGACTCAAGATCCTCAAAGAAATTTTATTAAACCAAGTGGTATGTTGTCGTTAGCGTCTCTCGCCCAAAGAATATTATGTACAAACCAAACCAAGCACAATGATTGCTTGTACTTCTTTGAAAATCTTTTACCTTTCAACGCTTCTATCAAATTTATGTTTTTGAAGCTTGGACCAACAAGGGACACCAGGTCATCACAATCACTTGACTTGCCTTTGCTTTTTTTGTGCGTGCGGGGTGATTTTTTTAAGGTTAGAATAGGTATAACTTGAGAAGGAGAAAGAGGATAACATTTTAATCCAGTAACTATGGCAAAATCCTTCCAACCAATACAACCATGCCACAGTAATTTATCCATACCTCATCCATATTATCTTTGTTTTTATACATAAACCTACGTTTGAGAAGATCATATACCATTTTTATCTGGAAACGAGCATTATTGTCCTCCGGTAAATCAAGATATTACCCAAAGCAACTGTCCCTAAATTAAGCATTCAATTTTTGTTCTCAAAATATTTTTCTAAAGGCGTTAAAATATTTTCTCATGGCTGACTTAACCACAAAATTACCATTTAAATCCATGTCACCATCTCACTATATTCTTACAGGATAACTATCAATGTTAAAGGTTTTGACTTACTCTTTGGTGGAAGGGATATTAGCATTTGGATCATCTCTTTTGAAATATTTCTCTTCCCGATGTTCATTATCTTATGCTCCTGATTGAGATAACACTTGTAAAGCAAGCTCATTGAGTGGTGGATGTAGCCTGACTGCTTCACTTGTTCCTTTACTTGGACTTGATTCAGTTTTTTTTCTTTTAAGAGCCATATTATCTAAAATTAATAAGAACATAAATTAGATTATAATTGATTAATGCATAGTTAAAAAAGAATAACAGTAAATCAAACATGTACAACAATAAAATAACAATTGTAACAGATCACACATTTGTTGCACTAGGTAGGTTGTTGCAACATATTACCAACCTGTTGTAACGGATGAATAATTTGTTGGAAATAATAAAAAATATTACTTATCTGTTGAAATAGATCACTCATCTATTGTAAAATGAGTTATCTGTTGGAACTGTTATCAACTGTCAATATTATTTAGATTTCTTCTAACAGAAGAGTCGTCTGTCATAATAGATGAGTAATCTGTTAGATTGTTTATTTGTTGCATGAGATGTTTATCTGTTACATTAGATTTTTATCTATTGCATCAGATGTTTAACTGTTGCATCATATGGTTCATCTGTTGCTGAAAAAAATAGTACCAGGATTTTGTTTAATAGAACAACAACAATATCATCGTTTAATATCAAATGCACCATTTTTACCAAGGAAAATAATAAAGCAACTCAGCAACACCAATACAATACACACACTAAGAACATCAAAGTGACCAAAAATCACTAACATTGTTATTTTGCATTTGTACAAATACAAACAACAAAAATTAAACATTCAAAAACTCAACAGACACCAATAAATTGAATCAACAGTTCAACAATAAGAACTGTAATATCAATAAAAAATTATATTTCACTCAGTAAAGAGTAGAGAAGAAATGCCAGAAATTAGGATTTCCTTTAGTTCACATTTTAAATTTAAGCAACAAATATTGATATTAAAATCAATACTGAAAGAAAAGTTGTCTCAAGTTCCTCATTTTCTTCATAACTAAAATGACTTAATTTTTTACTTGTGAAAGAAGAAATGAGACGACGAAGAACTCAAAGTTGTTGTTACTGGAGAACACTGCTGTCACATCGATTGATGGTTGAAAGTAAAAAAGGAACTCACCCAACTATTTATCGCCGGAGGTTGAAGTCTTTGGGGATTAAAGGGAGAGAGTTGAGAGAAACTATCGAGAGAGAGAGAGGAGAGAGACAGTTTATTTGGAGAGGAGAGAGGTGTGGGTTGATTTGTATTTTTGAAAAGATTAGAAAGTTTTAAAATATTAATTAAGTCCACAATTAACTTAATCAAGTTTCTTAATTATGTTTGATCTTTTAAGTTGGTCAATGTCACGAATCCTTCATTCAAGACTTAAATGACACCTTTTCTTCAATTTTCTAAAAAGAGTTGTGGGAGTTTGAGAATAGCCCACAAATTTTTTAATTTACACTTTGATCCAAATGTAAAACCTAGTATAATAGGAAATGGAGGAAAAAAATACGCGTTTCTCTCTCTTCTCATCCATTGTTGTTTTCTCTCTTTTCACGATTTTCGTTGTTCATTATTGCTGTTGCTTTATTCATCATCTTCTACGTTATTATCGTCAACTTCTTCTTTATATCATCATTATTTTCTTCTTGTTAACTATTGTTGTTGTTGTTACTGCTACTACTACTTCTTGTCCAATTTTTTAGGCTAAATTTTATTTTGTACATCACTTTGGCATTACTTCATAGGTGACTTTGGTATGTAAAATTATGTTTTTAGTTGAATTTTTCATCTGGGTACACTGCTACTACTATTTTTTCAACAATGAATAGAACCCGAACATGAATCCAACATAAGAGTTATCTATTGCAACAGAAGACTCATATATTGGATTCATGTTTATGAATCTATAGTGTTGTAACATAAATCAAACAGATAAGTTATCTGTTGTAATAGAAGAGTTAACTATTGCAACAGAATAGTCATCTGTTGAACTATATTACTCACTTATTGTAATAGAACCTGAAGGTGATTCCAACAGACGCATCATCTATTGCAATATATGAGTCATCTATTGCAACAAGTTAGTTATCTATTGCAAAATGTCATTCATCTATTGGAATCAACTTCAAAAGTTCTTTAGTAATGTAATATATTTCCCAATAGGTGAGTTATCTATTGCAACATATGGATATTTCATTGGAACAGATAATTTAACTATTCCAACAAATGATTCATTTGTTGGAATCAACTTCAGGTTCTATAGGATCGTAACATGAATCCTAATGGGAGAGTCATCTGTTGTAATAGATAACTGACCTGTTACAACATATTATTCACATGTTGTAATAGATTACTAATCTGTTGGGGTTCATGTTACGATACTATAAAATCACTATTAATTTTATTATTATGTCATTATTAACTTTTTTAACAAATGTCTTTATTTAGGGATCACTAATAGAAGGATCAATAACTATATGGGTGGATTGTCATGGTGAATGGATCGAGAAGAATAATCTATATTTATGGCGATAAAAGGAGGGTGAAATACTAGTGACGATAGCTATGACAGTCCAAAGTGACGTTTCGTATGATTATTTTGTGAACTTAATCATCAGCTATTGTGGACTAAATTATCAATTGGAATAACTTGTCATCAGCTACATGTACAACTCCTTTGAAAATCAGGAGGCACTACCTTTCAAGATAACTGATTAGGTTCGATTGCGTGCTTATCTGAGTGATTCAGGTAGGGCCGGTGTTAAGGGTGTACGTGGTTGAAAAATCAAGTGAGAATAAGAATCAAAATATAGAATAAGAACAACAAGACATGTTTGATGATAATTTGGATGATCTGGACATAAATATTCTAGATGATGATCAAACACCTACACCCGTTGTTGCCAGAAATACGATGGATAGTTTTTCTCAATCAACATAGTCGGGCAATCGTCAAAATAACGAGTTTGGTTTATACAAGGGAATGTCATTGAATAATAAGATAGAACTATCAACTTCTTTGTTGATTTCTTGCTTGAAAAAAGATTTCAAACTAAAAAAGGTGATTAATTCGAGCAAAGTCTTTTCTTTTAAATGTGCTAATTCGAACTGCAAGTGGTGGTTGAGGGTTATGGAATACTTAAGTTCTAACAGATTCATTATTAATGTTTATGAAAAGTATCACACATGTGGTTTATAGCACATCACGAGCCAAAATCCTTACACCACGATAAAGGTCCTCGGTCAATATTTCCAAAATAGATTCCCCAATGGAAAATGCCCTTCTACAAGTGATATGGCCAATCAACACCTTACAGAATTGGGTGTTACATTCAGTTATTAGAAGATATATATGGCCATGGGGATTGCCAAGGACTTGGTTAGGGGAACACACGAGCATGAATATGCAGTCCTCGATGCCTACCATTATATGCTTGAGTCCACAAATCCTGAAAGTAAGACGGTGTTGCATGTTAATGAAAATGAAAGATTCAAGTACTTTTTTGTATCCTATGGTTCTTGTATTCTTGGTTTTAAACAGTTGAGAAAAGTCATAGCCATCGACGGGACTTTTTTGAGGAGCAAGCATGGAGGATTTTTTCTAGCGGTGGTGGCATAGGATGCAGAGAGTCATATCTTTCTTGTCGTTTTTTATGTAGAGGACAAGGAATGTGATGTCTCGTATGGATAGTTTTTTGAATGAATACTAAGCTGTGTCGAAGATACCGAAGAGTTGTGTATTGTTTCGGATAGGCATCCAAGTATCCCAAAGATGAGTTCAATTTTCTACACTTCAACTCACTTTGGTTGTTGCATGAGGCATCTTGGAGATAATATTCAAAACAAATTTCACAACGAATGGGTTGTGACTTTTTTTTAATAGAGAAGCTAAAACATATGTTGTAGCTGAGTTTTTTTGACCATTTTAATCAAATAAGGGATATCTCACCTAAGGCAGCACAACATGTCGAACGTGTTGGTTTAAGAGATGGAGCCGGGCATTTTGTCTGATAAATAGGTATGTTATTATAAATTTAATTTCTTATTTGTGTTACAAGTTTGTAATACTGTATGATATCGTACTAAGTGATTTTTTTGTATAGGTATAATTTATGATGCCAAATATAGTTGGATCAGTGAATTTATTATTTGGCGTTGAAAGAGAATTTTCCATCGTGGCTCTATTTGATGAAATAAATAAGAAGTATGCCAAATTATTTCATGAACGGCACATGCAGTTTGCTAACATAAGAAACAGAATTGTTCTAGAAGTGAAAAAATAAGTATTAACGAACATCAGTTTGGGGAATAGGTTTTTGCTTATCAAATAACAGACTACAAGTTCAGTATCGACGATCATGGTGATGTTTCAACGGTCAATCTTCAAATCAGATCTTGTACATGTAGAGTTTTTGACTTGGATAAAATTTTATGTCCACATTCTATGGCAGCGCATCGAGCCTAATTTGGTGCACAATATGGAACTAAAATTTATGAGTACTCCTCTCTATATTATTCAGTGGAAAGATATATAATGACATATAGTGAGAATAGTCGGTGCCTCCTGAAGAATCTTGGGTTGTTCCTATAGAACTTTTGGGGAGATTAATACATCTTCCATATATTGATCCAAGCACTATCAAATTAAGAAGAAGGCAATATAAGATAAGGCCTGGATTCAGAGAATTATTTTCATCAAGAAAAAACAAGTGCTCCATATGTAAGAACGCTGGCCACAAAAGAACTGTCTGCCTGGATCGTAATCTACCATGATCATTGTAATAGTAAAACTTGTATTGTTGTTTGTTGTGAACTTTGATATTTTTAACTCATTGTTGTGAATGTAAATGTTATTATTTTTAACTAGAGTATGTTCTTCCAATAAATGGACCATCTGTTGCAGCAGCTTTTTTGGAAGAACACAATATAGATCACCAAACTGGATTATGCTCATTCATCAAATCACCAATCTATTACGATGGATGGGCTATCTATTGGAACAAAATAATACAGTTATTGCCACTAGTTTATGTTCTTCCGACAGATGATCAATCTATTTCAATAGATGATCCATCTATTGGAAGAACTCAAAACTCTTGCTATTGCTACTGGATTTAAAATTATTCCAAATGCTCAATTCTTACCTCCAACCGTTGATATGTTAAGAAGAGTAAATAGACAAAATGAAAATTAAACAAG
Organism: Capsicum baccatum var. pendulum; assembly: GCA_030864225.1. Lineage (NCBI taxonomy): Eukaryota > Viridiplantae > Streptophyta > Magnoliopsida > Solanales > Solanaceae > Capsicum > Capsicum baccatum. The sequence continues at coordinate 111,274,719 of CM061555.1, read as the reverse complement.
AAATAAAGTCAAAGTTGACCAAACATGGATTTTTTAATCAAACAAAATAAAATTGTAATACCCCAATTTTTTTCAACCTCTAGATCCCTTAAAAGATAGGCCACGAAGTTAGCTTTTCAATACTTCAAGCCTAATTTTAATTTGAGGTCATGGCCAAAAGGTTATGGAAGATTTCCCTAAATGGCCTGATAAACTGCCATGGCTACGACTCAAAGTAATAAGTCGTAACCACTCATTACAAGTCATCAAGAGTGATTCATAGCTACTCCAGTGAATCCCTCTACTCAAGTCCAATAACTATGACTACTCACTACGGCTCGTAATCAGAGTCTATGAGTCGTATGGAAGGATTTATAGTCACAATAGTATGTGATCCAAAATAATTCAACCGAGTGGTTACGAGTCCATCATACGACTCGTGTCCAGATATTATGAGTTATTATGTAGACTTGTAACTTGACTAGTAAAGGATTCAAGCATCAAGCCTCATGTTTTATTAGTCTTACAAGTGACTTGTACATGTACTAAGACCCCAAATATCTCCTAACTTATAGAGAAGTCAAAACATTCTATAATAATTAAATTTTTGTAAAGATATAGCTATGGTTAGATTCAAATGAGCATAACTTAGGGTATACTAGGAATTTCTGAGCTCAAGACCTACCAAAAAATAGATAATTGAATTAGATTTCCAATGATACCAATTTTTTATTAATCCTATATCGGGGTGAAAAGTTATGGCAAAATTACTGAAGCACTGTCAAAGTTGCCAGTGGTTACGACTCCTGATGACGACTCGTAAGCAGACCTTATGAGTTGTCAGGAGGAGTCGTCACCATGGAAATAGGTGCTGAAATATGGGTTCCTGATGAAGACTAAAGACATGACTCATTTCCAGAACTTATGAGTCGGGTCCAAACTCATCGGGACGACTTCCAGACTTTTTCCAGACGCTTTCTAATGGTTTTTTGGTCTTTTCCCACTTTTTAACCCCAAAACTATATTGTTTCACCATCCAAACAATAGTTATCAAGTGTAAATACTACCATAACCTATCATAACTTAGAAATCATCCGTCATAGAGCAAAAAGGGCAATTTCTTTCTCCCCAAAACTAACTAGGGTTCATTAAATTCAAGTTCAATACTAAGAAATTTATCCAAGCATTTAACATTCAGGTATGTGGGGTATTTGTAAGACCTTGCAAAGTCCTAGTCATTTTAATCCTTTATACCATGCCAAAAGAGGTCCCAGACTTAGAAAATTTCAGCGAAGTGTTGGCACTTAGTCTCATTTTTGGCCTCAATATTTCAATGTCATCATTTACGATCTTGCCAACCTTAGATTGTCAATTTTTAAAATAATTCATGATCAGAGTTATCTATAGGTCATCTCAGGTGAATTTTAGAATTTTTGGACATCATTTAAGTCATGTTTGGAAGACCAAAATAGCAAGCCAACGCAAACTCGATGCATCGCGTTGGCTATTGCGTTAACAGCATCGACGCAATGTGTCAACAATACCATCTACACCATCAATGCGGTGTATCGTCTGTTGCATCACTGGGCATATTTTGCTCATTTAATTACAACTTTCCAAAGGAAATTAGGTCCTTTTACCCTCACTTAATTCAGTCAAAGCATAAAATTAAGCTTCCCAATGGGCAAAATAGATTCACTCATTCACAAAATCCTCTTAAGAAATAAACTCTAGTTCATCAAGCTCAGGATCAAGTTCCAAGAAATCCCCAATAATCTTCATGAATTCTATCACTCAGGTATGTTAGGTGTTCATCCATGGGTTTTCTTCCACCCTTGGAGTTCAAGAACCCTTTTCAAAACTTGAATTATGATTCCTATGTTATGAATTGAATTATGCTCATGTTTGTGTTGTTGTATGGATTTTAGGTTAAGATTTTTCTTGTTGTAATTATGATGCCCTATGTGGTTAGTTCTCATGTATAGCAATCATGCTCCCCAAGTGTTTGATAAAATGTCCATATGAGTAAATTATGCATGGTAGCCTATTGTTGTGTTGCTAAAGTTGTGATATGAGTTTATCAATTATGCTATCGAGTCCTGAGGGAATTTATTACCCGAAATCTAGCTATTTACTTAGTTGTAGTAGTTATAGCATAGTCCCAGTAAAGGTCAAGAATAGTAGTACTCAGTTAGTTAACAGAACTCAGTAAACTCAGTCCAGTTTAGTCAGTCAACATGATCAAGGTCAGTTCAGTCAAGCTTAGTACAATCTATTTATCAGTGTCATTCAGTTGGGAGTAGGATTTAGTACCGAGCGAACCTAGGGATAGGGGCATTCCTTCCAGTTAGGGTTTGACACTTAGTAATAATCCCTGAGTTGCAGAACTACGTAGCCAGCGTAGGGTAAGTTGTCTTCCTGCCAGACTAGGATTGACGCAATCATACATAATTCATGAGTCTTCCTACCAAATTAGGGTTGACACAATATTTTTGGTATCCTATGGCAAGGTGATAACACCCTTCCAACTGGGGTCACAGATTGGACCCCAAATCAGTCTATATTAGGGTATGTCGGTTAGATGAACACTTCCACAATTACAGTTTCAGTCTCAGTATTTAGTAAAGAACTCAGTCAGTTTTATAGAACCATGGCTATTAGTTATCAGTTACTCAGTTATTAGAATTTAGTACTCAGTTTCAGTATAATCTCAGATACATGATGTATACCTATATGAGCGACATTACATGTTCAGTAGTTACAATTTTGCATGTACACTCATCTAGTTACTTTATGATGTTCATTCAGTCAGTCATCATCTCATGTATATGAACCCATGCATATAAACCTTACCTCATTTAGCATACTAGTATATTCCACTTACTAATGCATACTCTTTTTTTTTGCTATGATGTCTTATATCATATGTTTAGATGCTTATGTTCCTGACCATACTTAGAAGCTCAGGTTATCAACAACTGATATAGTAGTGAGTCCTTATATTTCAAGGATAGAGTTTAGTATTTTAGTATTCCAACAGTTCAGTAGTTATTTTAGTCAGAGTTAGTTGGGGGTTTGTCCCGACAACTTCATAATCAGACAGTTAGAGGCTTTCAGACTAGTATAGTCAGTTATTCAGATTTTAGATGTTATTATCAGTTATACTCTGTTATTATTTTAGTGTTTTGAGAACCTTATGACATTTTTTAGATTTCTTTTGCATATATATTTTCAGTATTATATTCAGTGCTCACAGCAGGTACCGATCATGGGTTAGCTTGTGGTCCTTCAGGGTCGTAAGCACCGTGTGACGCTCAGGGTGTACTCTTGGGGCATTACAGTATTCAGTAATGGGTTCCTTCCACCCATTGAGTCCCAAAAATCTCCTTTTTGTTCAAGCATGAATTTTTAATCTTCTTGTATGAAATTATCCACGTAAATCATGAATTTAATCCATGTCATCTTAGAAATTTGAATTCAAGCCATGTCAACATGTTTTCCCCATGAAAATTAGAATAATTCATGCTTTGAATTTCAACTACTCATGTCATATTCAATTGCTCTATGTCAAATTATCAAATTATGAATTAAACCATGTGAAACTGTTATCCTCCCAAGTTTAATACATTTAAATATTTAAATTCATGGACTTTTTCAATTTTGTGAAACGTATTATGTTTTGGGTCTTTGAATTGGGACTTTATGTCATTGTTTCAAGTGTTGTTATTAAATTTTGTAATCATTCAGTGCTGGCGGGTTATGAACACCCGATACATATGTGTTTACTTACGTTTCAGACATTTAAAGTAATGAGTCAGTCCATTCATGATTTTATTGTCATACTCAATTTGTTATGATCATGTTGAGCACTACAAATTGAGATGTTCAGTTAACCTTAGTTAGAAACAGTGTTAGTTTATTTGGAAGTAGGATTTTGCACCGAGTGAACCCAGGGATAGGGGATCACCTGCCAGTAGAGGTGTGACTTTAGTAGCATTCCCTGAGTTTAAGAACTATATAGCCAACGTAGGTTTTGAGAGGTCATCCTGCTAGTTAAGGGTTGATATTTTCTTATGGGCACTTGCCAGTAGAGGGTGACTCCCTAGTCCTTCAGGACACTAGTGTAGTGGATCCAACCAGTCAGTGTTGGTACTTGTGGCAAGATACTGATACCCATTCCAACTGGGGTTACAGGTTGGACCCCAATTAGCTTAGATTGAGGCATGTTAGTTATATAATAGCTCCCATATTTTCAATAAATACTCGGTCTATATCAGTTAAAGTTTGCTTAACCAAGTAGTCAGATCTTTAGTGATTCAGTCAGTCAGTTTTATAGATTAAATTTAGCCATGCCTTACTTGATCTTGCATTCTCAGTTTTATATGTTCATGCATCCATGCTCAGTTGCCATATGTATTTCAGTTAGTCTTTACCTCACGTACCAGTACATTCAAAGTACTGGCCATATACTTTTATCTTGCGCTATGTTATCTTATAACATAGGTTCAAATGCTTAGTTCCCAGATCATCTTTAGACAGTTCAGCATTTCCTAGCAGCAGTAGTGGTGAGTCCTCATCCATCGAGGACATGTCATGTTATTACGCTTATTTCAGCATCTCTTTATGTTCAGTCAGTTGAAGTTAGTTGGGGGTTTGTCCCATCAACTCTTTATGATTTTTAGAGGCTTTGAGATAGATAGACAGTTAGTTAGTTTTTCAGTCTATTTAGTTGTTTTTAGACATGTTGAATTGTATTACATTGTACAAGCATTTTATCAGATTATCTTCCGCATAAATTATTCCATTATTATTCTATTCAGTGCTCATAGTAGGTACCAGATCATGGGTTAGCTAGGGGCCACTCGTGGACTTAAGCACCGTGTTGTGACTAAGGGCTAACCTCGGGTCGTGACAAAAATACATTAGGCTTAGGTAGAATCCGATATAATAAAATAAAATACATATGCTAAAATAAAAACATAACCAAATTATTATTATCATTATTATTATTACTAGTATTATTGTCAACTGGTCAATCATCAATGGGCAGCAGCAGGGCCCTCCCCAACCTTCGAATCTCATGCATCATCCTTGCTCTCATGGCACCCAATTCCCACTGGGGTTTATTAACCTGCCTTTGAAGTTCCCGTATGGTGTCGCACAGAATCGCCACATCCCAAACCGGATCAACTATATCTAGAACACACATGTATTAACAAAAAAATATAAAACACTAAAGAAAAGAAAAGAGTTCGAATGTAATACAACGTATACTACCAACTGGTAGATTTTAAAAAAATTACCTTAACAAAAAAGAAATCTGCTCTTTGAAGAGAAGTGGTTGAAGATGTAATATGAAAGACAAGACGCAAGAAGTAAATAAAGTGGAGTATAGTGAATGAGTAAGGAAGGGACCTATTTATTGAGGATTAAATATGAGTCACGACTGTTCACCTCCATTTTATTAAATGACATGCCTTAATTTAATCAAACTGGTGACTTTTTGAATAATGTGAAAAGTCACAACTTAATTGAATCAAACTGGTGACTTTTTGATTCTTGTGAAAAGTCATGACTTTTAAGCATTTTAATATTAATTAGTTCTTAAAATTAAATAACTATTTTTTTAATTAAATTATTGAAGATTTTTCAGCTTTTCAATACCCGTTTCTTTTAATAATAATCGTTTTTATTGAGTTGTTGCAATAGATAGACAATCTGGTGCAACGGATAACCTATCTGTCGCAACAAATAGTCCATGTGTGCAACATATGAGCCATTTATTACAATATATGGGTTATCTGTTGCGACTGATAGACCATCTGTTTGAAAAGTTGTTTTGATTTTTTCAAACAGCTAATTCATTAGTTATAACAAATAATAAATTTGATTCATCAACTGTTTTGAATGTGTTAGATAAAAAGTCACGATTGTTCACCTCTTTTTTAATAATTATATCTCTTAATTAATTCAAACTGGTGACTTTTTAATTATTTAATTAAAAAATAAATTCAAAAATGTAAAAGGTAAAAGGTCATGACTTTTCACCTGTTTAATATTGAAATCAGTTATTAAAATTAAATAGCCATTTTTTACGGTTTTAAATTGTGTTTATCATTTATTTCATTATTATTTATTTATTTAAGTCATGACTTTTCATTCTTTTAATAACCTTTTTTAGTAATAACCATTTTAGTCAGTTTTTCCAATAGATGAATCATCTGTTTAAACAAATTTGTCATCTGTTGAAAGAACATAAACCAATGACAAGAACTGTATTATGTTCTTCTATCTGATCTATTGCAATAGATATGCCATCTATTAAAAGAAAAGGGTTTTGATTTTTTTCTAATAGATTACCCATCTATTGCAACATATTGGTTATCTGTTGGTTGAACACATTCTAGATTGATGAAATGTATTGTGTTCTTTCAGCAAATGTCTATCTGTTGCAACAAATGGGTAATCTGCTGAAAATATTTTTTGTAGTCTGTCGTATTAGTTCTTGTTTTACCTCATTTTATTGATGCACAAGTTGATAAAAGACATTTTATATAATAAATATTAATATTTATAACCCCAATAATGAGTTAAAATTATCAAAGTCCATAACAAACAACAACGCAAGTTTACAAATAACAACGATCATGGTGCATTACATACGTAGCACTTGTTTTTTCTTAACGGGCATGTAGTAATTTGACATTTTACACTACTTCATGATGGGAACTAAAGATTAAACACTGTTTGACATTGATGGGGTAGGAAAAATAGGTGCGTGTAGATAGATGGATCCACTTTCATGCGTGGGAGTTATGTATTACGATCAGGTTATGTGACAACACACATAAAGTACAATTGACAATGCCCAAGTGCACACTAAAGTATAAGTGGTCTTATCAAGTAGTAAAGTGGCCCAATGAAAGCCAAGTGTCGATCCCACAAAGACTTGATTTAATAATGATTTAATTTTAGTTCACAGTCTAGATTATTAGTGCAAAAGTAACCAAAGAAAGAGTTTGTAATTTTATAAATTAAAAAAATAAAGTAAATAATATGTAAAATAAAATACTTGAGACAATCAGTGGAGAAAAGCCCGGGGTTAAAGCACTTTAAACAATCATACTATGTATTGAACTTCATTTGCTAACTTGCTTATCTTGGTTGTTGATTCATAGGGTTAATTGCATGATTATGGTTTTACAACCTCTAATCTTTTACCTAATATGGACATTACAATTACATCGTTGAACGGGGTTGTAATAGTCCAATTAAGTGAATTAAAGCTATCATCCTACGTATGAATCAAGTAAGGCGTCTAAGTACATCCCTATCCTAGACGCTAAGTTTAGTTCTTTATTTTATAAAAGAATAAAAAAACAAACTTTGTTTATTCGCATGTTCTAACTCCCTATTCCCTCTCTTGAGATCAAAAGATTAACAATATATGTATTCTAAGGGTCGCGAATCCTTAAAAGAATAAACAAACAATCAAATATGATAAGCAAAAATTAAACGAATTTAATCCAAAACAGTAGTACTTATGTTCTTGGATTTAACCTTGGAAGGAGGGTTTTTAGCCACTCATAGCCATAATCAACATCCAATTAATTGTATGAATGATTAAACCATAAAATAAAGCTAAATTAAAGAAATAAAAACCTAAAAAGAAGTTTTGGTAGCCTCCAAGGTTTTTCCAAGTGATCTCGGGGTTCTAAGATTCGTAAAATGGAGTTTGGGACGTTATATTGATAGTATTCAAGTCATAAACCGACTTGAATTGGGTTTCCACACTGTTTTCCTTCAGCTGGGCAGAATTATCCCAATTTTGCTAGACGGCGCATCGCGCTATGCCATCAAATGCCATATTTTGTCACACTTTATATAATTGCAAAAATCTATTATTCAGTGAAATTGTGAAATTTACACTCACCGCGACCTTGCCACTATCGTGGTGAGCCATTGGTTTTTGACAATTGTGAAATCTCCTTTATCCCCGATGCACTAAACTTCCAGGTCTCAGAAATTGGCTACTGGGCTTGTAGCGTGATGCGGTAAAATCGCGCCAAGTCATTGGAAAGTGCCAAATGGGAATTTGAGCCTCTCTGCGACGTGCCACTTTCACGCTACTACATTGGAATTCGGTCAACGCCATTTTGTTGGTCGGTGTCGCGCGGTGACTTTATAAACGTGAAGTTCTGTCTTGCAACTTGTCTTTCTGAGCTATGTTCCCATGACTTTTATTCCTTCTATCATAATATATCATCAATGCATCCAATTGCGTCCAATTCATCATGATTTGAGCCCTGAAAACACTAATCATATCCATTAGGTACGAAATAGAATTAAAGCTGAATTATACTGAAGAATTCACTTCAAAGTTCTCAAAACAAGTCCAAATCTGTGTGCATATTGGTACCTTGAATATCTAAATATATGCAAGATCACCACCTCACACTCTTCCCAACTGTCGGTCTTTGAATTAGGGAATTAAAGATCGTTGGAAGTGGGACTGCTACTTCCCTAACCTTCCCACCAGCTTCTTGTTGTTCAGCCATAGGAACAGTATTCCTTTGGTCTTCTTGGATTTGAGGAATTCTGCGGAGAAGGATTGCTTCTCTCCTGTGTTGATGGTAAAGTTGCTTGGGTTTTGGGCTTGGTTCTACCAACTCTTAATCCCTTGCGAACTTATAAACTTAGAAACCTATCTCCTGCATACACAAAAACAAGACCAAGCATAAAAACACCAAATAAATCTAAAAAGTAAAACTAAAATAAACAATTACCCAAATACAAGTCTCCGACAACGATGCTAAAAACTTGACAATGCCCAAGTGAACACGCAAGTGTACGTGGTTTTATCAAGTAGTAAAGTGGCCTAATGAAAACCAAGTATTTATCCCACAGAGACTTGATTTAACAATGATTTAATTTAGTTAATAGTATAGATTAATTTAGTGCAAAAGTAACCAAAGAAAGAGTTTGTAATTTTGTAAACTAAAAAAAATAAAGTAAATAATGTGTAAAATAAAATACTTGAGACAATCAATGGAGAAAAGCCCAGAGTTAAAGCACTTTAAACAATCATACTGTGTATTGAACTTCATTCGCTAACTTGCTTATCTTGGTTGTTGATTCATAGGGTTAGTTACATAATTATGATTTTCGAAGCTCTAATCTTTTACCTAATATGGACATTACAGCTACATCATTGAGCGGGGATGTAATAATCTAATTAAGTGAATTAAAGCTATCATCCTACGTATGAATCAAGTAAGGCATCTAAGTACATCCCTGTCCTAGACACTAAGTTTAATTCTTTATTTTATAAAATAATAAAAACCAAAACCTTATTTATTCCCACGTTCTATCTCCCTATTCCCTATCCCAAAATCAAAAGGTTATATATGTATTCTAAGGGTCGCGATTCCTTAAAATAATTAAAACAAGAATAAACAAACAACCAAATATGATAAGCAAAAATTAAATGAATTTAATCTAAAACAGTAGTACTCATGTTCTGGGCTTTAACCCTGGAAGGAGAGGTTTTAGCCACTCATAGCCATAATCAACATCCAATAAATTATATGAATGATTAAAACCATAAAAGAAAGATACATTAAAGAAATAAAAGCCTAAAACAAAGTTTTGGTAGCCTCCAATGTTTTTCCAAGTAGTTTAGGGGTTCCAAGATTCTCAAAATGGAGTTTGGGATGTTATATTTATAGTATTCAAGTCATAAAACGACTTGGATTGGGTTTCCACACTGTTTTCCTTCAGCTGGGTAGAATTATCCCAATTTTTCCAGAAGGCGCATTGCGCCATGCCATCAAATGCCATATTCTGTCACACTTTGTATAATTGGGAATCCATTATTCAGTTAAATTGTGAAATTTACACTCACCGCGACGTGCCACTATCGTGGTGAGCCATTGGTTTTTTAGAATTGTAAAATCTCCTTCTTCCACGATGTGCTAAATTTCCAGGTCTCATAAATTGGCAATTGGGCTTGTACTGCGATGCGGTAAAATCATGCCAAGTCACTGGAAAGTGCCAAATGGGAATTTGAGCCTCTCCGCGACATGCCACTTTTGCACTACTCCACTGGAATTTGGCCAATGCTATTTTATCGGTCGACGCCATGCGGTGACTTTATAAACATGAAGTTCTACCTTCCATCTTGTCTTTCTGAGCTATGTTCCCATGATTTTTATTTCTTCTATCATGACATATCATCAATGTATCCAATTGCAACCAATTCATCATGATTTGAGCTCTGAAAACACTAATTATATCCATTAGGTATGGAACAGAATTAAAACTGAATTATACTCAAGAATTCACATCAAAGTTCTCAAAACAAGTCCAAATATGTGTGCATATTGGTGCCTTGAACATCTAAATATACATAAGATCAACAATGATTTAGTGAATACAATTTTTTACCGATTAGGCATTGATCCTTCAAACAAAATCCTACATTTTATAGTTAAGTTTGATAGGAATAAACTGATAAGGCTGAAGGGTTCCAAGAATGGTCTGTTGATTCCTTGTTATAATTTAATGACGGTTTTGCTCATGTTTATACATTAAGTTTTGAGAAAGGATTAATATTTGATAGCAGTATAGTGATTCAATAGGGATTGGACTAATTTTAGTGGTGCCATGAACTTTGAAAAGTCCTTTGAAGCCTCCCTGTGCAGCAAACAAGAATGGAAAACCAATAGAAATTCCCCTGGATCAAATATATATACGGATGGGTTGCTCATAGAGACGATTATATAATAAAACATGTTGTAGGAGAATACCAGTGTTGGAAAGAGGAGTTGTAGAAGACTATATCATCTCAGACCTTGTTAAAGAGGAAAAATAAGGTAGCAAGTAAGGAACTTCTAGCCAATCTAGCCTATGAAATTGACTTGAAAGATGAAAAAACTAAATGATCTAAAACTATGAAAGTGTATCCAAAAATTAAAATCTGTCAGTCACTGTTGAAAAGAAAAATGGTAAAGTGGTCTGGATTTGGACACTTTTCTAGGTAACTACGACTAATTAACATGTCCTGAATGATGTCCCACATAGTGCAGAATCAGAACTGCAAAAAAGCAATATTGTGATCACCGATGATTGGAAAGATGTATAGTCAGGAATGAAACTTAAACCAAGAACTCCTGAAGTTAAAATAAGGGAAGACAAGGTGTCTATTTTTAAAGTCTATCTTGTATCCAATGTCTTCTGTTTGTGGTTCTAACCAGGTCATTGGCAGTGGAAACAAAAAGGTCTGAAGTCGGGCAGAAATCCCATGTATTTTTGTTTTCACTACCTTTGACCTAACCAGAACCACAACCAGAAGACCTATGATGCAAGTTTAACTTAAAAAATTGCCTCCTTGGCTTGATCCTTTTTTTTACTTTATGAGTTCTTAGTGTAAGTTTCAATCCTGATTGTCTATCTTTCCAACCCTCGGTGCTCGCAAAGCTGCTTCCTTTGAGTTTTGATCCTTTCTTTGTGGGTCATCATTCAATCCATGCTAACTAGTCGCAGTTACCTAGCAAAGTTTCCAGATCCAGTCCACATCACCATTTTTTTTCAACAATGAGTGATGGATTATCATTTTTGGATACACTTTTATTTTTTCAGCTCTTTTAGGTTTTTCATTTTTCATGTCAATTTTATCAGCCAGATTCGCTACACGTTCCTTGCTACTTTATGTTTCTTCTTAAATAAGGTCTGAGTTGTTATATAGTCATCAGCACGTGTAACGACCTGAGATTACCCCCTAGTCGTCACGCAATGCTTGGAACCATAACTGATCCCAAGCTAACCCATGAACTAGAATACTGTTAAGTAACTGAATTATAATACGTTAAATAACAAGTTCTGCTGTGTGGAAACAAAATCATATTGAAATTTTGAAATAGTATATAACTGATAAAGTTTTTAAAATTTGATTAACCTGAAGGAAGAGACTGAAATTACATGACTGACTCTGACTAACATCTATGAAGTCTCTACTATACAGACTATAAGTAGCTGGGACATGCCTCCAACTACCACTAATTAATACACATGGAAAATAAATAAACTGTATATAAACTAAAACTGTTCGGAGTTCCCAAATTAGGAGAACTCATCACCTACTAGCTGGAATCTGCAACCATCTAATCGTGATGTGCGGGCTATAAATAGTACCTTTATTATGAAACAGTGTAGCCATATAGATGTATATGTGGATCAGTACTTCTGGAATGTACTTAGTATGCAAGGGTGAATGCAATAAGTAAAATTGATTTCATATGTAATCTTAAAACTTACATGCTAAGTGTAAGTAGACTCACCAATAGGCTGGAATAAACTAAAAGTTGAAAATATCTTAAAGCATGAGTGACAAGCATACTCTGATAAGATGGTGAATCTCCACACTTATTTTCTGTAAAACTTAACTTTAATGATATAAATTGAACTGAAGCTGGGATACGGTAAAATATGAATACTGTATGGATACTAGGTCTGAAACTATATGATGGAGACTGATATAAATCGAGGACCTGAATATACAATCACATTGAGCACGAATTCATAAATGTACTAACTTATCTGGTTAACTGAATAACTGATAGATGAATATTGTTCTTATAAGATTGAACTGTACTTAGTCTAAATAACTGGACTAAAACTGTAGAGTACTATGCATATAAGGTAAGGCCTGATTGAGAAAATATGAGATAACTAAGCATGAATGCATGTAAACTATATTATCTGAGAATGCAAGACCAAACGTATAACATGATTCTGGAATAGGCTGTAAACTGAAATACTGATAACTGATAATTGTATGTTATGGTCAAATAGAACTAAACTGAGACTGTAACTGAGACTATAACTGCGACTGTAACTGAGACTATAATTAAGACTGTAACTGAGACTATAACTATGACTGTAACTGGGACTGTAGGAGGTATCATTGAACAGACATGCCTCAGTTTAAGCTAATCAGGGTCCAACCTATAACCTCAGTTGGAAGGGTGTCAGCACAATGCCACGGGAACAAACGCTGGTTGTGTGGATCAACTAAAGAATTACCTTTATCTGGCAGGTGAGATATGTGTTACCCTCAAATGGTACGTGGACACTTTATCAGCCCTCAACTGTCAGGTTGATATATTTAACCTACGCTGGCTACATAGTTCTGGAACTAAGGGACTGCTACTAAAGAGCATACCCTCAAATAGAAGGTAATCCCCTATCCCTAGATTCGCTCGGTGCTGAATCCTACTCCTAACTAAATATACACTGAACTGATCACTAAATTTTACTAGGCTTGACTGAACTATTACTAATCATATTGACTAGTTGAACTAGACTGAGTTCACTGAGTTCTGTAACTGACTTAGTACTACTGTTTATGACGTTACCGATACTATTGGAATACTAACTAGTATATGCACTGTTAACTAATAACTGATAAGATCAGGTTATGATATTCTGAAAATAACAGTGAATATAGATTTTGAGGTAATTATTAATAATTGAACTGATACTTGGATTGAAACCAGACTGAGCTAACTTAATTGGACTCACAACTGACCATATCATTGGCTGAATGATATTTTCTATGGTATAACTGAAATCATTCTGTAGATACTGGAAAACTAGACAACAACTAATATTCAGGTATTCATAACCCCCAAGACTCGATAGCAATAATAATAAGAACACATGAAAGCATTTGAAACCATAATGAGTAAGCATTATTTAAAGAAACCCATTACTTGGGCATTTCATCAAACACATAAAGATTATGAACTTGGACATGGGAATATCTTAACCATGGGAGCATATCATGATTATATAACTAAATTCATGATATGAGGATTTACGGGGAATTCACGTGAAATAGGACTTGGGCCTTTCTTCCAAACATATAAATATTATAGTTTGAACATAAGGATGTTTTAAACACGAGGGAACAATAGAGTTACATGGAAAAATTTATATCTTGAGGATTCATCTTGAAACTAGTTGAACATGATATGGGAATTTCATGAAACATGTAGAGTCCCTAAACTTGTGCATGAGAATGAGCAAGCATGCAAAATTATCATGGCTTCATAATTCAATTCATACTTAGGGATTTGATATAAAGATCATAACATTCAAAATATGTATTGGCTCATTACACTTGAAATAAAACACATAAGGATCATGAGATAAAACAAGAGAGTAGTTAAACTATAAAAATCACATAAATTTCAATTAAAAACATGGTTAACATGTTCAAATCACCATTCGAACATATCAAGGCAATTTCAACAAAGACCCTTCGTAAACATAATACATAATCTAATTTCATGGGAGTTTCATCGGTACAATTCATATTAATATATAAAGATCATAAATTTGGACTTGAAACATGTAAAACTCAGAACTTTAAATTCAAAAAGGGTTCTTGGGCTCCATGGATAAAAGAAAAGCCATGGATGAACTCCCACATACCTTAATTCGATGGATTCTTGAAGAAATCATGAATTTGAAGATTGAATCCTTATGTTCTTGAGAGAAAAAGCTAGAATTATTGATCTTGGGAAAAAGAAGGGTTTTTACGTAAGAAATATTGAGGAAGATAGGCAAGTAATGCCCTTTTGGATGCTATAAATCATCCCTTGAACGTTTGCGGTTGAAGGGAAAGGACCAAAGTGCCCCTTGACCCTTAAGAAGATAAAACTGATAGGGAATAGCCCTCGCATTGCATCCCCTAGTTGGGTCAAGCAGCCCTCATGATGCAACCCCTATTTGGGTCAAGCATCCCTCACATCGCGGGGCTATCATGACCCCTTACTGCCTCACACGAAAATAGGTATAACATTTCACTCGGGTATCGGGTTAAGGTGAAATTGGTATTGTTGGAAATATAACCTAATTATCTATCTTTTGGTGGGTCTTAAGCTGAAAGATTCCGCGTATATTAAAAGTTATACACATTTAAAGTAGACCCTTGTAGAATCAAATACCAAACTTTGGATAAATCAAAGGATCTTAGCTCAACTTGGCTCTAAATGATTTCTATGAACATTTTTAACCTCATGAGCATTTCACACACTAGTATAAAGATAATGAAACTTATATTCACATGAGAATCACTTGGATTATTACTTCTACACGTAGGAACAATAGTTCAAATAATAGCCTAAAAATGTATGGTATTACATTATCTCTCCCTTGGAAACATTCATCCTCGAATAAGTATGGTTAGACTGAGAATACTGTACAAAGGTAACTGAGATCATATTATGAACATGAATGACTTGGAACATGATTACCTAACTGATTTTAAAACATGATACATGAACATGAACATGAACTGAAATGATTTTTTGAATACATACAATGACATGAGAATGATTATAAGGATGAGATAGAAACAAGAGAGTCAACTGATGAGTAACCATTACTTCAAGCTAGATCCTATTTCATAAAGAATAATAAAAGGTTTAGGACATGAATACTTAGGGTATTACAATACATCTCCCCTTGGGATACTTTGTCCCCCAAATATTACTGACTTGGTTGAAATACTAAGGAAAGACTGGGATGATGCATGGGAAACTTATGGACTGAATCATGACTAAATATCTGGGATCTGAAACTGATGCATGATGCATGAACTGAGTTGAATTTACAAATTACGTGGATGTGAATGAATTAACTCTTGGAATAGTAATATTCATGAGACTTTTAAATAGTATGATTAGATAGAAAGATAGAAAGTCATAGGAACTTGTCTGTCTGACTGCTAGACTGGATTGCTGGCTATACAGACTGAATTATACTGAAATCTTATACTCAGCTATACCTTTCACTTGTATACCAACATGACATTTTAGCCTATCATTATAACCACGCATGAACATCCAGGAAAACCACCACTATAATATCTTTCTCACATTCTTTAAACCTCTATCACTAATAACTTTCATGCACTAGCCCAAGAAAACACACATAGAATTTCAACTAATCATGACATAAGGAAAGGTCAATGAAAGTTAGAACATAAGGACCTAAAACATAAAAGAATAACTTTGACACTCAACTGAGGCCTGAGGACTAAAGTATCAATGAAATGAATTCATTAGAGAGGTCTGAACTGAGGACATACATGACATAAATTGAATTTCACTGATCATGAGGAGTATAGCATGAGCACCTAGAACTAAACATACTACAAGGCATGGGTACATGAGTCATGAGCTGCATGACCTGAGTTTGGAGTTCATGATTACATGAACCTTGATTCATACTGCTAAGTGAACTAGAACTCCTCATACTAGAAATTAAAAGCATGCATATTTTTTTATCAAGCGCATAAATATGAGCTATGATGATGGAGCTAACTTGTAAGGAATGAGTAGATGTCATGGTGACTAAAATACAACACTGAAATAAGAATGGGTTGGGAATCATCCTTCTTTACTGTTTTTATATACATACTGGCACTACTACTAGAGTCTGAGAGCCTGACTTAGTTACTTGTTCTAACATCTCCCCCTTAGACTAAGCTATCATTCTAAGTCAGTAGACTAATTTAATAAACTCTATCTAAACTGCAACCACCTTACACTAGAGTCTAGGGTATATCAATACACATAACTCACCCTAAAAGCCTGCACCTGAAAGTGTAACACCCGTTGCTAGTATTGTTTTTTGATATACAACTCTTAAATTTCTATAGCTCATAACTTAGTTGGTAAGAATGTTACATACTGCATAGACTCATTCACCATTTAACAACTCAAGGGTACTATCTAAGAACCCATATTTTAAAAATATAGAGATTCTACGATCCCATATCACCTTGGGTATACCTCTAGATCATAGACACATCATCATACTTAATTTTACATCAAAAAACTTAAACTCTTGCATACACTGTTCAAGCTTACTGATTCACCTTTCGTACAACTAGCCCTTTGAATATATATAATCTGCTCAATATGGATAATGCTATCCCAACTCTACTACTGCTAAACTTTTGGGTTTATGCTTCTAACTCTAAATCACCTACTATATAAGGGATTCTGAGAGAGGATCTAAAAACACACATAACTCTAGATTAACGCACGATTTTCATGAACATGAATAAAATATTAAAAACCTTAGGACACAAGGGCACTGATGGGATACTTTCTAAGCCGACATGCAATCCCATAACTGTCTGTGGGGATTGGCTGAGGAAACACTATTTGGAAGGACTTAAGCTTTATTTCTTTTGTCACCTCAAAACAAAGGCAGAGTTAGCATGAATAGAGAAAGATAAGGATCTGCATAAATTCCTTAGATAATACATCTATTGCACGACCTGAGACTTCAAAGAAGTGAAATATTTCCTAAATGCCTTGTAGCCTCTCGAACAAAAGTACAGACGTCTCCATACCACTCCACAAGACTCTACTAGACACGGCTTCATAGACACCTTAGGACACTTGAACTTTGTTCTTTGACACCAAGTTTGCAAATACCCGAGACTACCCCCTAGTCGTCACACAGAGCTTAGAACCATAAGTGATCCTAAGCTAACCCATGAACTAGCATACTGTTAAGCAACTGAATTATAATACATTTAATAACAAGTTCTGTTGTGCATAAACATAATCATACTGAAATTCTAAAATAGTATATAATTGATAAAGTTTTTACAATCTGATAAACCTGAAGGAAGAAACCAAAATTACATAATTGACTCTGACTAACATCTATGAAACCTTTACTATACTGACTATAAGTAGCTAGGACATGCCTACAACCACCACTAATTAATAAATATGGAAAATAAATAAACTGTACATAAACTAAAACTGTCTGGAGTTCCCAAAGTAGGAGAACTCATCACCTACTGGGTGGAATCTATAATTATCTGATTGTGATGTGCGGGCTACAAATGGTACCTATATTATGAAACAATATAGCCACATAGACGTATATGTAGATTATACTTCTGGAATATACTAAGTATGCAGGGTAAATGCAATAAGTAAAACTAATTTTATACATAATATTAAAACATGCATGCTAAGTGTAAGTAGACTCACCAATAGGCTGGAATAAACTAAAAGATGAAAACATCTCAAAGCATAAGTGACAAACATACTCTGATAAGATGGTGAATCTCTACACTTAGTTTTTGTAAAACTTTAGTTTAATGATATAAGTAGAAATGAAGCTGGGATATGGTAAAATATGAATACTGTATGGATACTGGGTCTTAAAATATATGATGGAGAATAACATAAATCAAATATCTAAATATACTAGAACATTGAGCACAAATGCATAAACTACTAACTTATTTGATTAACTGAATGACTGATAGCTGAATACTGGTCTTGTAAGATTGAACTGTACTTAGTCTGAATAAGTGAACTAAAACTATAGAGTACTATGCATATGAGGTAAGGACTGACTGAGAAAACATAAGAAAACTGAGCATGAATGCGTGTAAACTATATTATTTGAGAATGCAAGACCAAGCGTATAACATGATTCTAGAATAGTCTGCAAATTGAAATACTGATAACTAAATAACTGATAACTGTATGCTATGGTCAAATAAAACTGAACTAAATACTAAACTGAGACTGTAACTGAGACTATGAGAGGTATCATCTAACCGACATGTCCCAATCTAAGGTAATCAGGGTCAACTTATAGCCTCAGTTGGTAGAGTGTCAGTACCATGCCACGGGTACTACCACTGGCTGTGTGGATCCACTTAAGAATCACTCTCATCTAGCATGTGAGTTATGTGTTACCCTTAACTGGCAGGTGAACATTTTATCAACCGTCAACTGGCAGTATGATTATTTAACCTACACTGGCTACGTAGATCTGGAACTAAGGGATTTCTACTAAATATCATACCCTCAACTGGCAGGTGAGCCCCCATCCCTAGGTTTCTCGGTGCTGAATCCTACTTTCAACTGAATAGACACTGAACTGATCACTAGACTGTACTAGGCTTGACTGTACTATTATTAATCATGTTGATTGACTGAACTAGACTGAGTTTTGTAACTGACTGAGTACTACTGTTCATGATGTTACTGGGAATATTGCAAAACTAACTGGTGCAGGCACTATTAACTGATAACTGATAAGCTGAGGTTATGGTATTCTGAAAATAATAGTGCATATGGATTCTGAGGTAATTACTAATGATTGAACTGATACTGGGACTGAAACCGAACTGAGCTAACTTAATTGGACTCACAACTGACCATATCACTGATTGAATGATTTTTTCTATGGTTAACTAAAATCATTCGGTAGATACTGGAAAACTAGACAACAACTAAATTTTGGGTATTTATAAGCCCCAACAATCGATAGCAATAGTAATAAGAACACATGAAAGCATTTGGAACCATAATGAATAAGCATTATTTAAACAAACCCATCACCTGGGCATTTCATTAAACACATGGGGATCATAAACTTGGATATGGGAATATCTTAACCATGGGAGCATAGCATGATTACATAAATAAATTCATGATCTGAGGATTTACGTAGAATTCACATGAAATAAGACTTGGGCCTTTCTTCCAAACATGTAAATATCATAGCTTGAACATAAGGATGTTTTAAACACGAGGGAACAATAGAGTTACATGGAAAAATTTATATCTTGAGGATTCATCTTGAAACTAGTTGAACATGATATGGGAATTTCATGAAACATGTAGAGTCCCTAAACTTGTGCATGAGAATGAGCAAGCATGCAAAATTATCATGGCTTCATAATTCAATTCATACTTAGGGATTTGATATAAAGATCATAACATTCAAAATATGTATTGGCTCATTACACTTGAAATAAAACACATGAGGATCATGAGATAAAACAAGAGAGTAGTTAAACTATAAAAATCACATAAATTTCAATTAAAAACATGGTTAACATGTTCAAATCACCATTCGAACATATCAAGGCAATTTCAACAAAGACCCTTCGTAAACATAATACATAATCTAATTTCATGGGAGTTTCATCGGTACAATTCATATTAATATATAAAGATCATAAATTTGGACTTGAAACATGTAAAACTCAGAACTTTAAATTCAAAAAGGGTTCTTGGGCTCCATGGATAAAAGAAAAGCCATGGATGAACTCCCACATACCTTAATTCGATGGATTCTTGAAGAAATCATGAATTTGAAGATTGAATCCTTATGTTCTTGAGAGAAAAAGCTAGAATTATTGATCTTGGGAAAAAGAAGGGTTTTTACGTAAGAAATATTGAGGAAGATAGGCAAGTAATGCCCTTTTGGATGCTATAAATCATCCCTTGAACGTTTGCGGTTGAAGGGAAAGGACCAAAGTGCCCCTTGACCCTTAAGAAGATAAAACTGATAGGGAATAGCCCTCGCATTGCATCCCCTAGTTGGGTCAAGCAGCCCTCATGATGCAACCCCTATTTGGGTCAAGCATCCCTCACATCGCGGGGCTATCATGACCCCTTACTGCCTCACACGAAAATAGGTATAACATTTCACTCGGGTATCGGGTTAAGGTGAAATTGGTATTGTTGGAAATATAACCTAATTATCTATCTTTTGGTGGGTCTTAAGCTGAAAGATTCCGCGTATATTAAAAGTTATACACATTTAAAGTAGACCCTTGTAGAATCAAATACCAAACTTTGGATAAATCAAAGGATCTTAGCTCAACTTGGCTCTAAATGATTTCTATGAACATTTTTAACCTCATGAGCATTTCACACACTAGTATAAAGATAATGAAACTTATATTCACATGAGAATCACTTGGATTATTACTTCTACACGTAGGAACAATAGTTCAAATAATAGCCTAAAAATGTATGGTATTACATTATCTCTCCCTTGGAAACATTCATCCTCGAATAAGTATGGTTAGACTGAGAATACTGTACAAAGGTAACTGAGATCATATTATGAACATGAATGACTTGGAACATGATTACCTAACTGATTTTAAAACATGATACATGAACATGAACATGAACTGAAATGATTTTTTGAATACATACAATGACATGAGAATGATTATAAGGATGAGATAGAAACAAGAGAGTCAACTGATGAGTAACCATTACTTCAAGCTAGATCCTATTTCATAAAGAATAATAAAAGGTTTAGGACATGAATACTTAGGGTATTACAATACATCTCCCCTTGGGATACTTTGTCCCCCAAATATTACTGACTTGGTTGAAATACTAAGGAAAGACTGGGATGATGCATGGGAAACTTATGGACTGAATCATGACTAAATATCTGGGATCTGAAACTGATGCATGATGCATGAACTGAGTTGAATTTACAAATTACGTGGATGTGAATGAATTAACTCTTGGAATAGTAATATTCATGAGACTTTTAAATAGTATGATTAGATAGAAAGATAGAAAGTCATAGGAACTTGTCTGTCTGACTGCTAGACTGGATTGCTGGCTATACAGACTGAATTATACTGAAATCTTATACTCAGCTATACCTTTCACTTGTATACCAACATGACATTTTAGCCTATCATTATAACCACGCATGAACTTCCAGGAAAACCACCACTATAATATCTTTCTCACATTCTTTAAACCTCTATCACTAATAACTTTCATGCACTAGCCCAAGAAAACACACATAGAATTTCAACTAATCATGACATAAGGAAAGGTCAATGAAAGTTAGAACATAAGGACCTAAAACATAAAAGAATAACTTTGACACTCAACTGAGGCCTGAGGACTAAAGTATCAATGAAATGAATTCATTAGAGAGGTCTGAACTGAGGACATACATGACATAAATTGAATTTCACTGATCATGAGGAGTATAGCATGAGCACCTAGAACTAAACATACTACAAGGCATGGGTACATGAGTCATGAGCTGCATGACCTGAGTTTGGAGTTCATGATTACATGAACCTTGATTCATACTGCTAAGTGAACTAGAACTCCTCATACTAGAAATTAAAAGCATGCATATTTTTCTATCAAGCGCATAAATATGAGCTATGATGATGGAGCTAACATGTAAGGAATGAGTAGATGTCATGGTGACTAAAATACAACACTGAAATAAGAATGGGTTGGGAATCATCCTTCTTTACTGTTTTTATATACATACTGGCACTACTACTAGAGTCTGAGAGCCTGACTTAGTTACTTGTTCTAACATCTCCCCCTTAGACTAAGCTATCATTCTAAGTCAGTAGACTAATTTAATAAACTCTATCTAAACTGCAACCACCTTACACTAGAGTCTAGGGTATATCAATACACATAACTCACCCTAAAAGCCTGCACCTGAAAGTGTAACACCCGTTGCTAGTACTGTTTTTTGATATACAACTCTTAAATTTCTATAGCTCATAACTTAGTTGGTAAGAATGTTACATACTGCATAGACTCATTCACCATTTAACAACTCAAGGGTACTATCTAAGAACCCATATTTTAAAAATATAGAGATTCTACGATCCCATATCACCTTGGGTATACCTCTAGATCATAGACACATCATCATACTTAATTTTACATCAAAAAACTTAAACTCTTGCATACACTGTTCAAGCTTACTGATTCACCTTTCGTACAACTAGCCCTTTGAATATATATAATCTGCTCAATATGGATAATGCTATCCCAACTCTACTACTGCTAAACTTTTGGGTTTATGCTTCTAACTCTAAATCACCTACTATATAAGGGATTCTGAGAGAGGATCTAAAAACACACATAACTCTAGATTAACGCACGATTTTCATGAACATGAATAAAATATTAAAAACCTTAGGACACAAGGGCACTGATGGGATACTTTCTAAGCCGACATGCAATCCCATAACTGTCTGTGGGGATTGGCTGAGGAAACACTATTTGGAAGGACTTAAGCTTTATTTCTTTTGTCACCTCAAAACAAAGGCAGAGTTAGCATGAATAGAGAAAGATAAGGATCTGCATAAATTCCTTAGATAATACATCTATTGCACGACCTGAGACTTCAAAGAAGTGAAATATTTCCTAAATGCCTTGTAGCCTCTCGAACAAAAGTACAGACGTCTCCATACCACTCCACAAGACTCTACTAGACACGGCTTCATAGACACCTTAGGACACTTGAACTTTGTTCTTTGACACCAAGTTTGCGAATACCCGAGACTACCCCCTAGTCGTCACACAGAGCTTAGAACCATAAGTGATCCTAAGCTAACCCATGAACTAGCATACTGTTAAGCAACTGAATTATAATACATTTAATAACAAGTTCTGTTGTGCATAAACATAATCATACTGAAATTCTAAAATAGTATATAATTGATAAAGTTTTTACAATCTGATAAACCTGAAGGAAGAAACCAAAATTACATAATTGACTCTCACTAACATCTATGAAACCTTTACTATACTGACTATAAGTAGCTAGGACATGCCTACAACCACCACTAATTAATACATATGGAAAATAAATAAACTGTACATAAACTAAAACTGTCTGGAGTTCCCAAAGTAGGAGAACTCATCACCTACTGGGTGGAATCTATAATTATCTGATTGTGATGTGCGGGCTACAAATGGTACCTATATTATGAAACAATATAGCCACATAGACGTATATGTAGATTATACTTCTGGAATATACTAAGTATGCAGGGTAAATGCAATAAGTAAAACTAATTTTATACATAATATTAAAACATGCATGCTAAGTGTAAGTAGACTCACCAATAGGCTGGAATAAACTAAAAGATGAAAACATCTCAAAGCATAAGTGACAAACATACTCTGATAAGATGGTGAATCTCTACACTTAGTTTTTGTAAAACTTTAGTTTAATGATATAAGTAGAAATGAAGCTGGGATATGGTAAAATATGAATACTGTATGGATACTGGGTCTTAAAATATATGATGGAGAATAACATAAATCAAATATCTAAATATACTAGAACATTGAGCACAAATGCATAAACTACTAACTTATTTGATTAACTGAATGACTGATAGCTGAATACTGGTCTTGTAAGATTGAACTGTACTTAGTCTGAATAAGTGAACTAAAACTATAGAGTACTATGCATATGAGGTAAGGACTGACTGAGAAAACATAAGAAAACTGAGCATGAATGCGTGTAAACTATATTATTTGAGAATGCAAGACCAAGCGTATAACATGATTCTAGAATAGTCTGCAAATTGAAATACTGATAACTAAATAACTGATAACTGTATGCTATGGTCAAATAAAACTGAACTAAATACTAAACTGAGACTGTAACTGAGACTATGAGAGGTATCATCTAACCGACATGTCCCAATCTAAGGTAATCAGGGTCAACTTATAGCCTCAGTTGGTAGAGTGTCAGTACCATGCCACGGGTACTACCACTGGCTGTGTGGATCCACTTAAGAATCACTCTCATCTAGCATGTGAGTTATGTGTTACCCTTAACTGGCAGGTGAACATTTTATCAACCGTCAACTGGCAGTATGATTATTTAACCTACACTGGCTACGTAGATCTGGAACTAAGGGATTTCTACTAAATATCATACCCTCAACTGGCAGGTGAGCCCCCATCCCTAGGTTTCTCGGTGCTGAATCCTACTTTCAACTGAATAGACACTGAACTGATCACTAGACTGTACTAGGCTTGACTGTACTATTATTAATCATGTTGATTGACTGAACTAGACTGAGTTTTGTAACTGACTGAGTACTACTGTTCATGATGTTACTGGGAATATTGCAAAACTAACTGGTGCAGGCACTATTAACTGATAACTGATAAGCTGAGGTTATGGTATTCTGAAAATAATAGTGCATATGGATTCTGAGGTAATTACTAATGATTGAACTGATACTGGGATTGAAACCGAACTGAGCTAACTTAATTGGACTCACAACTGACCATATCACTGATTGAATGATTTTTTCTATGGTTAACTAAAATCATTCGGTAGATACTGGAAAACTAGACAACAACTAAATTTTGGGTATTTATAAGCCCCAACAATCGATAGCAATAGTAATAAGAACACATGAAAGCATTTGGAACCATAATGAATAAGCATTATTTAAACAAACCCATCACCTGGGCATTTCATTAAACACATGGGGATCATAAACTTGGATATGGGAATATCTTAACCATGGGAGCATAGCATGATTACATAAATAAATTCATGATCTGAGGATTTACGTAGAATTCACATGAAATAAGACTTGGGCCTTTCTTCCAAACATGTAAATATCATAGCTTGAACATAAGAATGTTTTAAACACGAGGGAACAATAGAGTTACATGGCAAAATTTATATCTTGGGGATTCATATTGAAACTAGTTGAATATGATATGAGAATTTCATGAAACATGTGGAGTCCCTAAACTTGTGCATGGGAATAAGCAAGCATGCAAAAATATCATGGCTACACAATTTAATTCATACTTAGGGATTTGATATGAACATCATAACATTCAAAATATGTATTGGCTCATTTCACTTAAAGTCAAACACATAAGGATCATGCGATAAAACATGGGAGTAGTTAAACCATGAAAATCACGTAAATTTTAATTAAAAATATAGATAACATATGAAAATCACCATTTGAACATATCAAGGCAATTTCAATGAATACCTTTCATAAATATGATACATAATCTAATTTCATGGGAGTTTCATCGATATAATTCATATTAACATGTAAGGATCATAACTTTGGACTTGAAACATGTAAAACTCATAACTTTAAATTCAAAAATGGTTCCTGGGCTCCATGGGTGAAAGGGAACCCATGGATGAACTCCCACATACCTTATTCTTGAAGAAATCATGAATTTGAAGCTTGAATCCTTGTGTTCTTGAGAGGAAAAGCTTGAATTATTGATCTTGGGAAAAAAGAGGGTTTTTATGTGAGAAATATTGTGGAATATGGGCAAGTAATGCCCTTTTTAATTCTATAAATTGTCCCTTGGACGTTTGGGGTTGAGGGGAAAGAGCCAAAGTGCCCCTTGACCCTTAAAAAGCTAAAACTGTGGGGGAATAGCCCCCGCGTCGCGACCCCTTGTTGGATGAAGCATCCCTCATGACGTGACCCATAGTTGGGTCAATCATCCCTCGCGTAGTGGGGCTATCGCGACCCTTTACTACCTCACACAAAAACTGACACAACTTTTCACTCGGGTATCGGATTAAGGCGAAATTGGTATCATTGGAAAGCTAACTAATTATCTATATTTCAGTGGCTCTTGAACTGAAAAATTCTATGTATGTTAAAATTTATACACGTTTAAAGTCAAACCTTGTAGAATGGAATATCAAACTTTGGATGAATAAGGATCTTAGCTCAACTTGGCTCTAAATAATTTCTATGAACATTTATAACCTCATGAGCTTTTCACACACTAGTGTAAAGATAATGAAACTTATATTCACATGAGAATAACTTGGATTATGGCCTATACATATATGAACGATTGTTCAAAGAGTAGCCTAAAAATGTGGGGTATTACAACACCTCCCCTTTCCCTCGAAGATATGCTCCTACAACACGTTCTGCTGTATGATTATGTAATACCCCGATTTTCTAAACTGGAATGCTACACGGTGCTTATGACCCAAAAGGACCACAATCTAACCCATGACTGATATCTGTACCTGTGCACTGCAATATATAATGTAATAATGCGGAAAACATGAACATGTAGGTCATAAGGTTCAACTGAATAAAAAAATCTATAAAATAGTAACATCCATATGGGTGAAAGATACCCAAAACAACTTAAAACTAAATCAAATCTGAACTAAATCTGAAAGCTTCTAATTACTGTCTGAATAAGGAGTTGAAGGAATATATCTCCAACTAACTCCATCTAGCAAAACTGAGCTGAAATAATAAATGAAATAAAATAATATCACATCATCCTCGAATGAAGAGGACTCACTGTAACTTTTTATACTGAAATGCAGCTGCTACTGCTGGTCTGGAACTCGTGTCTCTGAACCTATGGTGTAATATGAAAAGAAAGCACCATAGTGCAAATGCGTCAGTACAACTGGAGTACTGAGTATACGAGTGAGGTAGGCTAATGAAAAGGGTTTACATACATGAATAATGCTAACTGACTAAATGATAAGAACGTAAGAGTACAAATATACATACATAGAAACTGAGATCGTGAGTACGTGATAGCTAAATCTGTATGATAATACATGGTTTACTGATAACTGACATGACTGAAACTGTATTTCTAATAACATGAGCGACTGGGTCTGACAGTCTTAAATTTGATGGAACTTTTGAGTCCCGTGTTATAACTGAATTTGACTGTATCTAACAGTCCTGGTATACTGATATCTGTAGAACTATTTGAGTTTTTTTGCTGAGACTGAGTTTGAAACTGTGGGAGGTAGTTGTTTAACCGACATGCCCCATGTATGCTATTATGGCTAAGCTGGGGTCCAATCTCTGCCCTGACTGGAGGGGTGTTAATACCGCGCCACTGGTAAGACAGTTGTGAGTGACCCTTAGCTGGTAGGTACTCAAAACGAGAGTGGTGGGAACCCTAAACTGACAAGTTAAGACACCTTATAAACCCTAATCTGACAGGTTAACATGTCTCAACCTATGCTGGCTACATAGTTCTAGAACGCAAGGATGACTGCTAAGAATCACACCCTGAACTGGTAGGTGAGTTCCCATCCTTGGGTTCACTCAGTTCTAACTTCTACTCCCATATGAAGAGACTGAACATGATTCAACTGACTATACATGGACTGATTAACTGACTTCCGTTGACTGATGGAATAGTACTACATCTGAGAGTTAACTGAGATCATGAGATTTCTAGGGTTTCCTGAGTCACATGACTGACCGAGTTCTATAGATTATAGCTTGACTGAGATTATAGTGACAGAATTACACAGATCTAGGCACATAACTATATTTTCCGGGTACGAATACCCCAGGACTTGATAGAAGGAAACTGGCACAAATGACATGACTTGATCACAAGATTGGAGTCCACAATTCATAATATCATAGGTAGGGGATCTTATACTTCATGTAGTTATTCAACATCTTAAACATTGTAGGGATTGCATGGATCTATTTTTTGTACATATTATACATATCCATTATCAGACATGCTTCATACCACAACAATAGCAACACATCAATAGCATGGAATTCATATTTAAGTATATAGCTAACACAGACTTGTCATTTAGATATCATGGAACCATGTAAACATAAATTCCTAACATCCCAAGCATTTTATCAAACACCTAGCATGAATTCTTTAAGGCATAGGTGTGTTTCATAACTTGCACCATATTACACCACCTAAAGTTCATAGTTTTCAACTAACAACCATATATATATTCCATGAAAGCACCTTTAGATATCATCTAAAAAGTTAAACAACAATCATCAACATTTACATGCTCATATCACCACAAAACGTTCACAAAATAATATGTAAAACATGGTTATTGAGCTCAATGAATGGATTGGATCCATAGATGAACACTACACATACTCAAGATTAATAATCCGTGAAGATAGTAGTGAAATAAGCTTGGAATTTGAAACCCCAAATTGAACCCTAGACTTGTTCTTGGTTGTTCTTGAGCGAATTTTGATAAAAATTATGTAAAGAGCTGATTTGGGGCCTCAATCCCTTGTTTTAGACTTATATAGAGGGGAAAGATAACCCAAATACCCCTATAAATATGTCATTTAATTTTTGTGAAAATTACCCAATTTGGGCCCCCGGGGCGATGCAGAGACATCGCGTTTCCACCTGTTTATGACCTAGAAACTCACCGTAACATGCTGGAATCATGGAGATACACTGTAAATTGACGAACGTCATTTTGTCTTATGGCGCGATGCGCCACTGACTGAAATAACACTGCTGAAACTTTAAATCACCATAACTTCTTCACCAGGTGTCCGTTTTAGGTGAATTTGGTATCGACGGAAAGCTTATTCATTTATGTACAATTTGAAGGATATAAATCTGTCAAAATACCACATATAAACCAAGTTATGCTTGTTCAAAGTTTAGCTATGTGAAATCACATACGAAAACTTGGTGGATTCAAAAGTTCTTAGCTTGGCTTACTCTAAGTGACTCTTATGAACATGCTTAACACATCATAAGCTCTATTATCACTAGGATACTCATCCTAATTCATGTACTCAAATACGAATCATAGGATAGAAGGTTTTATGTGTAGGAACAATGGTTCATTTTTCTAGCTTAGAAATATACGGGGTATTACAAATCATCTCCCTGAGCAACCTATCCATTTAAATATAGAATAGGTAATTTCTATTGGTTTTTTAATCTTGTTTTCAGTAGTGTGAGGCTTAGGAGGCATTTCAAAAGACCATTTAACCTTTAAAATCAGTCCAATTACTATTGAATCTTTACTCTGTCACCAAAAACTTGATTCTTTCTCCAAACTTGACATATGAACATTAGCAAAACCATCATTAAATCATAACAGGGTATCAACAACCCTCAGCCTTATCAGTTTGAACCTATCAATCTTAACTGTAAAATGCAATATCTTATTTGAATGATTAATACCGAAGTGGTAAAAAGTAATAGTTTCAAAATTGGTGTACTCTATGTGTGTTTTCACGATAACATATTTAGTAATACATACCTCCCACATATGAAGTGGTTCTATCTACAAGCAGCTTATTCCATGAAACCCATCTTTACTCTAGCCTTTTATGTTGGTCGGGCAAAGGTTGATCCACTTTCACTTTTTTTTCTTTTGAGAGACATCTTTTATCTACAAATATGAGAAAAAAAATTGAACATTAAAATTTATGTCTTTATAATTTAAAAAAAGGGTAACATAAAATCCAATAAACATAACATATTAAAACAAGCATTCCAACAGATGATCCATCCGTTTTAATAGATTCCCCATCTGTTCAATAGATGACCTGTCTGTTGCAATAGGTGATCAACATGTTGCAATAGATGGGTCATCTATTGGAATAAATCAAACTATCTTTGCTACTAGTTTGATTTCTTCCAATAGGTGTTATGTATGTTGCAATAGATGGGTCATCTATTGGAAGAACTTTTTGGATTTATTTCAATAGCTGATTCATCAACTGTAATAGATGGGGAATCTATTGGAAGACCTATTTTAAGATCTTCTACCATATGTTCCACCTATTGCAATTGAAAACCACCACCACCACTAATAACATCAACAACAAAGAAACAAAAAAAAAATTAATACTACCAACAAGGCTTTTTAAGTTCTCCCAACAAATGACTTTTTTTGCATATTTTAATAAAAACAATGGTTCATTCATTCAAGATTTAAAATACACCTTTTCTTTAATTTTCTCAATAAATAGGATATTTGTAATAGGTAAGTAAATACAAAACAATAGATGTAAATAATTAACTTAAATAACCAATGTAAAAATATGATATTCATAATTTCAATTTTTATTATAGAAAACATGAAAAAATTGATGAAACAGGCAAAGAAGAAGATGAGAAGGCAAGAGTAATAGCAGAGAGCACAGATCTAAAAATGAATCATACCTGCCATGTCAAAAGAAGAGGAATTAAAACACCAATTTCAAGCAAGAAAAGATATAGATTGGTTGAGATCTGAAAGGATCCTTAGATAAAAATGGAGAGAAAAGAGGAGACATCTGGGATTAGAAAAGAGAAAGAGAAAGAAGAGAGATGAATTATTTTATGGTTGAATGAGAGAGAATTCTAGAGTTGAGTTTAAATATTTATTAATAATTTATGGTGGTGAAACGCTTTGAGGAGTACGAGGAGACATATCGGTGATATTGAAAAGACAAGATAAGACAACTCAAGGAGGAAATTTTTGAGTTATCTAATAATTTTTTTACTACCTTAGTATTTTTTTATTATTTATATTTGACAAAAAATTGCTTTAAAATTAAAAGAATCTTAAAATAGATAAGTCATCTGTTGCAATAGATGTCTACATCTGTTTGAAAATTTTTAACAGATCAGTCATCTATCACAACAGTTGGCAACATCTATTTGATAATTTCTAATAGATAAGTCATCTGTTGCAACATATTTCATTGTCTGTTTGATAATTTTAAATATATAAGTCATTTGTTGCAACAGATGTCATTATCTGTTTGATAATTTCCAACATATAAGTCATCTGTTACAATAGGTTGAACATCTCTTTTAATAGATATCTATAATTATTTGATAATTTTTAACAGGTGTGTCACCTGTTGCAATAGGTTATTTCTCTATTTATTCAAATCAAGCCATTAGTTGAAAATATCTAAATTGATTTAGCTAGAATTAAGGATGAGTTCATAGGTTCAACTATAATTTTAATTGATGTCGTTGTAATTGCATGATGTTGGTATTGTGTTCATCCTAGTTAGAGTCACCATTTGATTAATTTGAGTTGAGATGATCCAAATCAAGCCATTGTTTAAAATATATTAATTGATTTAGATATAATTAAGAATGAGCTCATAGGTTCAACTATAATTTCAATTGATGTAGTTGCAATTGCATGATGTTGGTATTGTGTTCGTCCTGACCAGAGCCATCAATTGATTAATTTTAGTTGAAATAATTCAAATCAAGCCATTTTTGGAAATATCTAAATTGATTTAGATAGAATTAAGGATGAGTTCATAGGTTTGACTATAATTTTAATTGATGTTGTTGCAGTTGCATAATGTTGGCATTGTGTTCGTCCTGATCAGAGTCATCAATTGATCAATTTGAGTTGAGATGATTCAAATCAAGCCATTATTTGAAATATCTAAATTATTTTAGCTAGAATTAATAATGATTTCATATATTCAACTATAATTTCAATTGATGTCGTTGCAATTGCATGATGTTGGTATTGTGTTCATCCTGATTGGAGTCATCAATTGATCAATTAGAGTTGAGATGATCTAAATTAAGTCATTATTTAAACTATCTAAATTGATTTATATAGAATTAAGGATGAGTTCATAGGTTCAACTACAATTTCAATTAATGTCATCGTAATTGCATGATGTTGGCATTGTGTTCGTCCTGATTGGAATCCTCAATTGATCAATTTGAGTTGAGATGATTCAAATCAAGCCATTATTTGAAATATATAAATTAATTTAGCTATAATTAATAATGATTTCATATATTCAACTATAATTTCAATTGATGTCATTGCAATTGCATGATGTTGGTATTGTGTTCATCTTGATCAAAGTCATCAATTAATCTATTTGAGTTGAGATAATCTAAATCAATTCATTGTTTGAAATATCTGAATTGATTTAGATAGAATTAAGGATGAGTTCATAGGTTCAACTACAATTTCAATTAATGTCATTGCAATTGCACAATGCTGGTATTATGTTCGTCCTGACCGGAGTCATTAATTGATCAATTTAAATTGAAAAAATTTATATTAAATTATTATTAAGTTAATATTGAATTCATTAAAGTTACTATTGAACTTAATATGAAAACTAATTTTAGTTAAATTAATTTAATTTATTATGAAATAGTTAAAATTTATCTCTGTTAAAAATTAGTTAAGATCAGTTCAGACCAAATTAATATTTTTAAAACTTTTCATTCTCTTTCAAAATACAAACCAACCCATACAAATCATCCATTTGTGAAAAAAATATTTCATCATTTTAAATCTCGAGTTCTCTCTCTTCTCTTTCTTTCTCAATAATATAAACAACAACTACTCAAAATATTGCTTAACCCTTTCCAACAGATTAATTTTTTTCCCATTTTAACCACATAGTTGTTATTATTGACTTTTTTCTTGCTTGTATCCGTTGTTTTTTCTCTCTTCATAGGTAATAGAGTTTGAGAAGATCCTTACATTTGTTGTTTTTTCTAATAATTAGGGCTTGTTTTTTCTAATAATTAGGGATCTCTTCATAATCTTCGAGAATGGATTAACAATTTTGAGTTTTAATGCTAAAAAAATGTAGGAAAAATTCGAGAAAACTTTAGTTTTTATTGTAATATTTTATTAACTATTGTGGTATTGTTGGATGGTGTGTATGGTATTGTTGATGGCTATTGGTAGTGTTTGTATTATTGGTTTTATGGTGGTGGTGGTGGTATTAGTGGTGGTGATACTGGTATTAGTGGTGTTGGTGTTGGTATTGGTGTTGGTGGTGTTGGTATTGGTATTAGTAGTGTTGGTAGTAATTTTGGTGGTGTTGGTGGTGTTGGTATTGGTGTTGGTGGCGGTATTGGTGGTTTTAGTATTGGTAGCAGTAGTAGTGGTATTGGTGATGATGTTGGTATTGGTGTTGATTGTATTGGTGTTGTTGTTGGTGGTGGTGATGGTGGTGTTGGTGTTGGTATTGGTATTGGTATTGGTATTGGTATTGGTATTGGTATTGGTATTGGTATTGGTATTGGTGGTGTTGGTGATATTAGTGTTGGTGTTGGTATTGGTGGTGTTGGTGATGGTATTGGTGATGTTGATATTTATGGTGTTGGTGTTGGTGGTGGTATGGTGTTGGCAGTATTGGGGGTGTTGGTGTTGGTGTTGCTGGTATCAGTATTAGTGGTATTGGTATTGGTATTGGTGTTGGTGGTGATGGTGTTGGTAGCGGTGTTGGCTATTGGTGATGTTGGTGTTGGTGGTCTTGGTATTGGTGGTGTTGGTATTGTTGATGTTGGTATTGGTGTTGCTGTTGGTGGTATTGGTATTGGTGGTGTTGATGGTGTTGGTGTTGGTGGTATTGGTATTGGTGGTGTTAGGGTGCTGTATTGCCCAATAGATTACATGTAACATCCCGAGAGTACACCCTGGACGCCACACGGTGCTTACAGTCACAGGTGACCACAAGCTAACCCATTAGCTGGTACCTGCTGTGAGCATTGAATAAACAACTAATAAAGGATACATATGTGCGGAAAACAAAGATGAATACGCCATAAGGTTTCAACATTTAAAAATATCTTTGAACTAATATGCCTGGAAAAAAACAAATGTATGAAAACAATACTGTAAAGACTGTCAATAATAACTGATAATAGACTAACTATCTGAAAGTGTTTGAAATCCTCTAACTGACTGACTGTGGAGTTGATGGGATAAGTCCCCAACTAACTCTGTCTGATTACTGAACTAAAAAATTGAAATAAACATAAACGGTCCTCAGAATATGAGGATTCACTACTGCTACTGTTGGTGCATTGGAATGTCTAGGTGCGGTTCGGAACCTGAGTGTCTGAACCTATGATATAAGACATCATAGCAAGAAGCGGGTATGCGGTCAGTACTTTGAATGTACTGGTATGCTAAATGAGGTTAGGCTGATAAGCATGGCTCGTATGCATGAATAATAACTGACTGAATAAATAGCATAAGATAACTGATGTATAGTATGTGAGGAAGCTGTAAAATCTGAGAATGCATGACCAAGCATATGACATAATCCTGGGATGTTCTGTAAATATAAATACTAAAATACTAATACTAAACAACTAATAACTGTATGCCATGGTCAAGCAAGCCTGAAATTGAACTCTAAACTGAATACTGGACTAAGACTGTGGGACCTATCATCTAACCAATATGCCCAAATAAGATCTAATTGGTGTCCAACTTATGACCCCAGTTGGAAGGGTCTCAGTAATGTGCCAC
Organism: Capsicum baccatum var. pendulum; assembly: GCA_030864225.1. Lineage (NCBI taxonomy): Eukaryota > Viridiplantae > Streptophyta > Magnoliopsida > Solanales > Solanaceae > Capsicum > Capsicum baccatum. Next base: position 111,240,018 of record CM061555.1, on the reverse strand, counting down.
GGGTAATAACACTGGCTACATGAATCCACTGAAATGAAGTTCCAAAGGACTAAAGAGTCACCCTCTACTGGCAGGTGCTCTAGTGAGATATATTTCAACCCTCAACTGGAAGGATAGAATTTCTAACCTATGTTGGCTACGTAGTGCTGGAACGCAGGGACTACTACTAAAGGTCACACCCTTAACTAGCAGGTGATCCCCCATCCTTGGGTTCGCTCGGTGCTAAATCCTACTCCCAACTAAACTAACTCGGAATATTGAACTGATCTAAAGTTAACTGATGGGATAACTGACTAAACTAATAAAATCATATATGCCTAAAAAACATTTTGAAAGTACTAAGACTAAGTAGACAACTAAATTTTGGGTATTCATAACCCCCAGGATTCGATAACATTAACAGTAAAAGCATACCAAAGCTTTAAAAGCATAATAAGTAGTCATTGCTCAAAAAACATCTCTTAGGCATTTCATCAAACACTTGAAATTAATGAACTTAGGCATGAGAATGATTGAAATATGTGGGAATAACATAATCATAACACTAAGACCATATAGTGGGGGATTTAACATGGAATTTCATGCTTTAAACGTGTAAAGGCTACTTTCCAAGTAAAAACACTTGTAAACATCATGCATAATCAAAATTCCCAAACGCTTCATGAAATTAACTCATTTTAAACATGTTAATTCATGATTTATAACACAAAAATCGGTACTTGGACTCCATGGGTTAAAAGGTCCCATGGATGAACATTTAACATACCTTAAGGCTTTAATCTTGCAAGAGAAGTGACGTTCTTGATCGTTCTTGGGTGGTGAAACTTGAATTCTTGAAGAAATAATGGTTGAACTTGATGAATTTGGGTGATGGCTAGGGTTTATTTTAAAGATGAATTATGAAAATAGGGCATATAATGCCTTAACTGATGATAAATCCCGTGTTTTTATGGATTGGGACCATGGGAAAAGACCTGACTGCCCTTCTAAAATTAAAATTCATAACTAAAATGCCGATTGAGCCCTCACCGCGATGCATCAATTCCTCCATCGCTATTCCACCATGATGCGCCACAATCGTGATGACTTGCTGTTTTGGAAATCCAAACGTGGTCCAAACCTCATTCAAAAAATTCAAAACTTACTCGAGACATGATACTTACACCCCTGAATATAAATTAACTCAAAAACTTACTTTTCAGGGTCGAGAAGGTCACTTTAAAAATTATCGAAGTTAAGAAGGCCAAAATTAAAACTAAGTCTCCAACACTTAGCTAAATTTTCAGGTTCTAAGCCCCTTGTACATGCACTATGCGCTAAATTGAGCTAAGACAAATACGGGGTATTACATTACACATCTGATGGAAATGCGAAAGACTTGATTCAATTTCATCTAACAGATGATCCATCTGTCGCAAAAGATGAGTAATTTGTTGGAAGTTATCAAAAATGAACTGCGACTTGATTTTATAACTTCCAAGAGATGACCCACATATTGTAATAGGTGGAACATCTATTGAGAGATATTAAAATAGGTCTTCAAATAGATTCCCATCTGTTGCAACAAATATATCAGCTGTTGGCATAAAACAAAACAACTTTTTTAATAGATTAACCAACTGTTGCAATAGATATATCAGCTTTTGGCAGAAAATAAACCAGTTGCAAGACTGTTTTGATCTCTACCAATAGGTTGTTCATCTGTTGTAATAGGTTATGAATTTATTGTAATAAATAATTCATTTATTCCAACATATGAGTTATCTGTTGGAATTATTTTTTTGTAATGTATTGCATAAAAATTTATTGAATTTTTTGTTATCTTTTTTTAAATATTATGCAGACATTAATTGTAATGTATTTTTGTTTTTTCTCTTGTTTGTAGTTGATAAAGGTGATGATGACGACGAGGAAGTAGAAAGTGTGAAAGATGATGATGATAATGCATCATCAATGGGATGCGAATTAAGATTGAAATTCCAGCATAATCTTGTCAAAACTATTAGTATTGACAAGTTTCAAGTTGAGATGCCGATAAATCACCCTGCTGATTTAACTGGTGATTTTGTAGATAAATCTCAGTTGGAGAAACATTTTGATGATTTTAGGAAAACTATGAAGAAGGAAAAACTAGAGAAATTTTTTAAGAAGAGCTTCTTTGGACACTTTCTTAAGCTACCTGAGGTTAACAATGCTTGTTTCCAAATGAGCATGATATATGGTCTTCTCAAGCACAGGATCAAGTACGTGGGGAATGATAAAGATTTGAAGGAGGGGGTAAAAAGATGGATAAAATCTGGATTAACTACTGTGGCATGCCGATTTGTTTTGGCATGAAAGAGTTTTCCATAGTGACAGGCTTAAGATGCGGTCGTCCAAAAGAACCTCTTATCAATGAAACACGCCTCAAAAGGTCCAAGGCAAGAGGACATCAAAACCACCACCATAAAACAAAGGCAAAATATTGTCCAAGCGACTACCCACCAAAACCAACAAATGCAAGGAAAAAATAAAGGGGTTGTTGAACATTGCTGGATGCGGCTACAAAGCCATAATTTTATTAGAATATCTCAAGGATAAAACCATACCAAATAATTACAAGAAACAAATATGCTTTGTTTGGTTTGCCCATTCCATTATATTGGCAAGAGACGTCTACAAAGTCATAAAAGATGATTTGTTGGAGCTTGCTGAGGATTTTGAGAAATTCAACAATTGTCCCTAGGATATGACAGCTACAAGTTGACTTTCAAATATTTACTGACAAAACTATCCCCAAAGACGATCTACTTATACATCTTTTCTTGGGCATTCATGGTAAATTTAATCACTATTTGTTTTAATCTTGCATTAATTTATATTGAATAATTACTATGACTTTTTTTGTTTGCTTTCTATTTAGATTTTTAAGGTTTGGGCATTTGAAGCCATTCCTCCCATTTGAAAGTAGGTCTAGAATTCCCTGATGAGGTTCTTATCCAAGGATCCTTAGGTGGTTAGCTACAAAGAGCAACAGAAGAATTAAGGAGATTGATCTCTTAAGCCCTTCGGATGATGCAGTAAGTCTTATTTTAAGTAAAATAATTTGAATCAAAGAAAAATATTGAAATAAATGGTCTATCTGTTGCAACAGATAGGTCATTTGTTGTAATTTATCTTAACAAATTACCCATCTACTGCAACTGGTGCAATAGATAGGTAATCTATTGCGAAAGATGAGTCATATTTCACAACAGATCACCCATCTATTACTTTAGTTCTCTTAACTTGACTTCATAGATTACCTATCTACTGCAACTTATGCAACAGATGGTTAATCTATTACCACATATTAATCATCTGTTACAACATAAAGATGATCCGTTGTATAAATTATCTATGTTGACATCTTACCCAGTTGACTGCAAATTATTATTTGATTTAAATGTATCTATCACTTTTTTATAGGTTGTGCATCCATGGATCATACCTACTGAGAAAGAGTTGTGGATGGCTTTTTTTATTACTCTAGATCCTGCTGATACAATAGTAGACCCAATGGTGGAGTTAATAAAGAAGGAATTGGCTGGAGCAACAACCATAAGAAGAGCAGTTAGGCAAGGTCAACCTCATATTGTCGCTCTTATGACCAACCTACTACAACAGATCTAGGTGCTGCTTCTGGGGGTGTTTCTGGTGAAGTTGTTGATGTTGGAGGTAGCCATGCTGATACTGATGCTTCTGTCAGTCATGATAATGAGCATGTTGATGCTCAAGAAAAAATAAATATGTTTGAAATCACCCCTTAAAGTGGTTCCTCCCACCCCTCTTCACGCTCATGTTCTCATTGCAATTGCAAAGAGTGTATGGACAGACAGGATAAACTATTTCAAAAAATAAATACTCTAACTAATGCTATCAAGGAGTTGAAATCCAAGAGGAGTGTCATACTATCCAAGAAGGTAAAAGATCCATACACTCTTATAGTGGAGGTTAGGAAGAAGAAAAAAGTAATTAAACATATACTCTCAAATATGAAACCAAAAAAAATTGCAACTCCTCCTCCTCCAAAAGTTGATGAAGTTCAGGAACCATTGAAGAAGGGGAACATATATGCGAAACTTCACGCCAAATAGAAGGATATTATAAGAAAGTAAATAAACTCCAAGAAACACACAGAAAACTTCACCATGAATGCCTTTCCCCTCAAGACTTCAAGAAAATAACATATATGGAAGTGTGGTATGTGGAATCGGTAAGTTTACTTTTCTAACCTAACCTTCTAATCCACTCCATGAAATAGAAGCTACGCAATAAATGTGTCATATGTTGTAATAGCTGGGTATTCTGGTGCAACTGGTGGTTTATATGTTGTAAAAGATTATCCATTTATTGCATAATTTACATTAGATTGGTAATATGTTAATAGATTTAGAGAATCCTATGCAATAGATGGACCATCCGTTGCATCTTTTCACTTTATTTTTATTTTTTAAAATTACTAACCTATTTAAAAATTGTATTTCTATATCACATTATGTTGATGAAATTCTATGCCTTATGAGGGGTAAGAAATTAGCGTACTCGGATGCTTATGATACTAGCAGTAGGATAATGGACCTCAACTTTTACTACAATTTCAAGAATAGATACAATGATCTCATTCAGTTAGCGTCAACTCCCGGTGGTCCGGAATTTGATTTGTTAGTTTCTAGGTTCCAATGGAATGAATATATGATTGAATATTTTAGAGAAAAAAGGCCATATCCACATGGCAAGGACTAGATCAAGGCAAAGAGAATTCTTGTAGTCATAAATGTAGACATAAAACATTTTCTGGCTTTTGAGATACTACTCGAGGATGAAATGATGAAGGTTTATGACAGCAACTTACCTATCTTCGATAAGGCTGATTATCTTACCAATATGCAGCCACTATTGGACTTGTTCCCCATCTTGTTAAAGAAAAGTAAACTAATAAATCATTGCCAGCGAAAGAGTTGAATGAAAAATGGGATTTTAAAGGTCGAAACAAGGACAAAAGTCTTCCAAAGAATTCAACCAGTGTCGTGTGAAGGTCGCACACGCTTGCAAACATTGAATGTTTGCTAACCGACACAAAAATGTCCAACCCAACAATCTTTCTATGCGACAACACTGTGGCAAGGATGCAAGAGGTGGGCTTATGGAGTAATAACTAAAAAGTTGGAGTCTGTGTCTGTAAAATAAGAAGATGCAGAAACACAAACACTATGACAACTTTTATTTTAAGTAACTTTACATATAGTAAAAATTTCATATGTTTGATGAAAATTAAATTGGTTTATTAAATTGGGAACTTATGAATTACAACAACGGAAAACAAAAATTGAAACAAGTGCATGATATAGATATATAGACATTTGCATAATGCAACAGCTGACTAACCTATTGCAACAAATAGTCTATCTATTGTAATAGATAGTCTATTTATTCTGACAGCTAGTTTATCTGTTGTAATAGGTTGGTCATCTGTTGTATTATGCAAATGTCTATATCTAAGTCTATCTGTTACAACAGATAGTCTATCTGTTGCAACATATATTCTATCTGTTACAATAGATAGATCATTTATTAGAACAAATCAAAACAGTAAGAGGACCTATTTGATAATTTCCAATAGATGACCTGCATATTGTGACACATGTCTAAAACTGTTTGACAATAGATATGTCGTCTGTTGCAATAGATCCATTATCTGTTAGCAATATTTGAATCTTGTATTCCTTCAATTAATAAGTTCAAATCTAAGAATAAAATAAAATTTATAGATAAAATAAAATGAATTGAAGCGATCAGAAATTATATTAAATAAATTAATAAATAAGTGAAATGTAAAAAATTGTTTTGGATACAGATGATCTACTTAACAAATAAATAAATAATTTAGGTTTAGAAGCCAACAATTCCTAAGGAGAGGTTATTACTTTGACAAACTCAATCTATAAAGATCTACTCAATATGGACAAATTGTTCTTCATTTAGTACTATGGAATTCAGTTTTGGTCATTGTGGATCTTTAATGTCACTTGCGTACGGTTTCTGATCTTTTGCTTCTCCATATTTCCATAAAAGAGTATCATATATTTTACGGAGTAATTCGGCATCAAGTTCAACATTTGGTACTTGTAATCCATCGCTTAAATACATGGGATAAGCGGCAACAAAAAATTATAATCCCTACATTTGTAAAAATTAGATATTCCATATCTTGCAATTAATGTAAGATTTGTGAAATTTATGAAATGAAACTAAGTCATGATACTTACAGGCTACACAGGATTATTAAGAAATTCCTTCAACATATTCTACATCAAATGGATTACCCATTCTATACGGTATGCTTCAACCGTCAACCAATCAGTACTAATCTTTTGGTCTAAAAAGCCACTTATATCAAGGTAAGTAGATAATATTTTGGCCAACTTTTGTATCTCAGACGACGGCCAAGAACGTCTTCTTCTTGACATCGAGTCATAAACCGGATGAACCTCTCTTTTAAAATGACTACAGCCAACGCCCAATGAAAGTCATCACAATAATTGATTGGGATGTACACTTCATCGACCAAATGCCAAGGTAAGCCAGTTGGAATGCTAAAACCTTTGATGATGTTGATTAAGCATTCTTTATTTTGGAAAACTTTTGACTGTCGCTGATAATACCTATAGTAGGCATTATTGATGTAAACTTTGTACAAACAATTGTTTGTCGTGTATCTGTATTATTGTATTTGCAAGTTGACATCTTTTGGTGGTAGTAAAAAATGACATCAATGTGCTGCACATATTATCAAACATTTCAGATTATGTAACAATAAAATTAATACACAAATACAATTAAATAAAGTATTAATAGTAAGATGTATGTCATTTAAACCTCATCATTCAAGCAAGTTTGTGACTGTGACATTAAATAGAATCAATTCTTCATTCTTGGATGTGCAACAACAAAGTCGAACATATCAAAACCACAACTCAATTGGTTCGCTTTGTAGTGCTTGTCATTTTGTTTTCTGTATAATTTATATGTGTTGATGTCATTTTCTTACAAGAAGAATTGTATAAATCAATATTTTTAAAAATAATATATGTACCTGCTGGCATGAAGCTTTAACAGCCCATTGACAATTCATTCTAAATAGTCGTTGATCAATTTTGTTAGTTTTTTGGAGTCTCATTCGAGGTATTGAACCCTTCAAACGGATAATTCTTTCATTCTTCCAGACTGACAGGCTTTACTTTTTTTTCATCTTTAGAAGAAGTTGATAAATTATAAATTATGATATTATGTTGTTTAGCAGTAGTTTGTACTGTGATATCTACTTGGAAACCCAAAATTATCAATACTAATCACAAAGATACAAAAAAAGAGAAACAAATAAATCATTTGTGTAAGTCCCTGCGAAACTTCTGAGCTTAATTCAGTCCTTTAAGCTTGTCAAGGGGTCCCAGACATAGAAAATTCTAACCAAGTTCCCAGACTTAGCCTATTTTAGCCTTCGAAAGTTGGAAATCTCATCTCGCCATCTTAATATCCTTTAATGACCCATATTTTTAATTAATTCATGATCAGGAAGGTCAATAGGTGTTCTCGAACAAGTTTAGAATTTTTTGGAACATGTTTAGATAATGTTCGGAGTCCCAAAATAGTGGACCAATTTGATCTTGGCGTGTCGAGTCGCTAATCACGTTGGTCAATATTTGTGCAGGCTGCCAGAGCCAAAACTACTGAGGTTCGACGTGATCATGGTGTGACGCGTCGAGTATCGCGTCGCAGCCATTAATGTGCCACATCGCTTGTAGCGTCGGCACCAAGTTTTTAGTCATTAAATGACCGTGTCCTCAAGGGAAAAAGGATCAATTTCCCACCCCTATATAATTCATAAAGACGCAATTCAACTCTATTTCACCCAAATTATAGTGGTTTCTCTCTCAAATCCATCAAGAACAAGCTTAGTATTTCCAATTAAGGATCCAATTTCAAGAACTTCACCATTTGTTTTCAAGAATCTACCATCCAAGGTATGCATACTGTTGATTTATGGATTCCTTCCATCCATAAATCTTAAGAACCCTATTTTAAATTATAGATCATGATGTTTATGTTGTGGGTTATTTGGTAACCATGTTTATCTTGTTGTACGATTCCTAAGTTGGAATATTTACGTATTTTTTTTATAAAACTACGTTAGTATGCAAGTTGAAATCCATGGATGGAGTTATTCATAATGTGTAATTTGATGATTACACCTATGCCCTAAGTTGTACATGTAAGGTGTTTGATAAAATGTCTAAGAGGATAAAAATTATGTATTATAGCTCAATTGTAACCCATATAATAAATAAATGTCTTACCCTTATGTTCAAATGACTCCCATGCTATTGATGTGCAATGTAGATACTTGTTGGAATGCTCATGATGTTAGAGTATGAAATTATGATACTTATTATATGCATTCCTACCATGTACAAGTTTATGATAACCATGTGCGTTATGAAATCCGCAACTTATTATATTGTGGATGGTTGATGTTGGTCATGTATTCAAGAAAGTCATGCCTTGTTAGTTTTCTTTTATCGAGTCCTGGGGGTACTTGTACCTGACAACTTAGTTGTGTTCCTTGATCTAGTGTCATGTTTGTATGATACTCTCAATCAAGTGATGGTCAATAGAAATCAGTCAGTCATGGTACTCAAAACAGCTCAGTAATTCAGTAATCTCAGTAGTATTCCATCAGTCAACAAAACTCAGTTAATTCAGTCTAGTTCAACTCAGTTAATTATGTTCAGTGTCTATTCAGATGGGAGTAGGATTTAGCACCGAGTGAACCCAAGGATAGGAACATACCTGCCAGTAGAGGGTGTGATTCTTAGAATCAATCCTTGCATTTTAGAACTACGTAGCCAGTGTAGGTTGAGACATATAACCTGCCAGTTAAGGGTTGATAAGGTGGCTTACCTGCCAGTTGAGGGTTCCCACCATTTTTATTTGAGTACCTGGCAGTTGAGGGTTACTCACAGCTTGTCCTTACCGGTGGCGCGGGATTGATACCCTTCTAATTAGGGTTATAGATTGGACCCCAACTTAGATATATTGCTTTATTTGGGGCATGTCGGTTAGATTTCTACTTCCCACAGTTACACTTTCAGTCTCAATCTCAGTAATAGAACTCTGATAGTTCTGTAGAATTCAGAACTGTCAGATACAGTCAACTCAGAATAGTATGGACTCAAGTAGTTCAATTAAAACCTAGAATATTAGATACAGTCACTCAGTATCATTTATCAATAACTCATGTTATCAGTATTCAAACTCAGTAGTCAGTATCATCACGAATTCAGTTACAGTTATTTATTCATGCATGTATTCTCACGTTCATGTTATATAGTCAGTTAGCATTGTTCATGCATTTGAAACCTCTATATTCATCTATCTCATATGCATACCAGTACATTCAATCGTACTAATGTATTTGTGCTATGGTGTTTTATACCACAGGTCTAGAAGCACGAGTTCCAGAGCATCAGTAGCACTCTAAATTTCAGCAGCCAGATTTAGCAGTGAGTCCTCATCATTCGAGGATGATATTATTATTTATTTTATTATTTTAGTTTATCTTTTAGTAGATAGAGTTAGTTGGGGACATGTCCCATCAACTCCTTATTTAGACAATTCAGTCAGTTAGAGGCTTTTCAGACTACAGTATTTTCAGACAGTTTATTTTAGTCTATGTTTTGGTATTGATATACCATACTCTCAGATATTATGTTTTATCCATTTTGAACCTTATGGCATCTTTCAGTCTATTGTTTCTGCATTTTACATGATGTTATACAGTATTCAGGCACAAATATTAATCATGGGCTTGCTTGTGGTCCTTCAGAGTCATGAGCACCGTGTAGCATTTTGGGTACTAGATTTAGGGCGTTACAAACTTGGTATCAGAGCCTAAGGTTTAATAGTGTCCTTGGAAATCTGAAAGCTGCATCTAGTACAGTTTTGTACATGGATGTATTGCGTGCCACATTTATGTGCAGGAAGCGATAAGATGTTTAGGAATAGTTTCCCATTTTTCAATATTTATGTCATGCCGGTGAGCATAATCTCAAGTTAATCTCTCAGTTTAATCTCTTTCTCTTCTATTTACAGAATATGCCTCCCAAGAAGAGAATTGGGAATCAGTCAGCCCTTCAGCCCGAAGATCCTTTGGGAGAGTATGTCTCTCATGAAGAATTCAGAGCTGCATTCACTACTCTTGCTCAGCCAGTTACTGCTCAAAATGAATGAACAGTTGTCGTTCCGGCCAACCTAGTGGCCAATTCAGCTGTAGCCAGGATTTGGGACTTTACCCAAATGAATCCTTCATCCTTTTTTGAGTCTAAGTCAGAAGAGGATCTTCAGGAATTCCTTGACCAGGTTCAGAAGGTTACAATTATCATGGGGGTATCAACTATTGAAAGTGCTAATATAGATGCATATCAGTTGCAGGATGTTGCTCACACTTGGTTCAAGCAGTGGAATTCAGAGAGGTCAGTTGATGCAGGATCTATAGAATGGGAGGAGTTTATCACTGCATTATTAGATAGATTCTTTACCCTAGACTTGAGAAAAGCTAAGGTGTTAGAATTTATCAACCCCAGGCAGGGAAATATGGCAGTGAAAGAGTATTCTCTAAAGTTTACTCAATTAGCCAGATATGCTTCTCATGTAGTTGCAAATAGCAGAGCCAAGATGAGTAAGTTTATTTCTAGGGTGAATGATAGTGTGGTCAATGAGTAAAGGTCCGTGATGTTGAATAGTGACATAAACATAGCTAGGCTTATGACTCATGCTCAGCAGATAGAAGAGAAAAATATTAAGATGAGGCAGAAGTAGAATAAGAGAGCAAAGACAGGTAGTTTCAACTTTGCTCAGCCTAAGCCAGAGGGAGAAAATCGTTCTCAGCTTCATCCTAAGTCATCAGTTCTAGATCCTTCTTTAACCAATGATCCAGCTTCTAAGTTCAGGGATGGTAATAGAGATAGGACCCAATCTTTAAGTCTCAGGGCAACGTTAGCAATTCCCGAACTAATCCTCTTTGTTAGACTTCTGGCAAACACCATCAGGGTATTTGCAGAGCTAACAGTGATATTTGTTTTGGATATGGCAAGCCAGGCCACAGAGTTAGAGATTGTCCTCAAATAGGTTCCCAGAGTTAGAAGAACCATTCCTCAGCTCAGTCTGGTTTCCCAAATCAGCAGGGTGCCACTTCCAGTGCTACTAGTAGGCAACACCTGAATAGACTTTATGTTCTTCAGTCCTGACAAGATCAGGAAAATTCTACTGATGTGTTTACTGGTACGTTATAGATTTTTCACTTACATGTTTACGCTTTGGTAGATCCAGGAGATTCTTTGTCTTTAGTTACTCTTTACATATAAATTGATTTCAGAGTCAGTCCCAGGATTCTAGCAGAGCCCTTCTCAGTCTCTACCTCAATGGGTAAAAACATCATAGCCCAACGGGTATGCAGGAACTGTCCGATTATGATATTTCAGAAAGTTAACTCAGCATATTTAGTCAAATTAGAGATGACTAATTCTGATGTCATTCTCGACATGGATTGGCTTCATTCCTACTATGCCACAGTCGACTGCAAAAACACAATTATCCAGTTTCAATTTTTAAATGAACCGTCCTGGAGTGGAAGGGTAATACTTCAGCTTTCAGAGTTTAGCTTATTTCCTACCTTCGGGCACAAAAAGTGATATCTAAGGGATATGTCTATCTCCTTGTTCATGTTAAGGATTCTAGTTTTGAAACTCCCAACCTTGAATCAATCCCATTCATGAATGAATATTCAGATGTATTTCCTGAAGATCTTCCAGGAATTCTTTTCTAAAGGGAAATAGACTTCGGCATTGATCTTCTTCTAGATACTCAGCCTATATATATTCTTCCATATAGAATAGAACCAGAAGAACTCAGAGAATTAAAAGAATAGTTGAAGGACCTCTTAGATAAGGGATTCATCAGACCCAATATTTCCCCGTGGGGTGCACTAGTCTTATTCGTGCGAAAGAAAGAAGATTATCTTAAAATATGCATTGAATACCGTCATTTCAATAAAGTCACGATCAAGAACAAGTATCCACTTTCCAGAATCAATGACTTGTTTGACCAATTTCAGGATGCCAGCTATTTCTCTAAGATAAACCTCAGATCAGGCTATCATCAGCTAAGAGTCAGAGAATGTGACATTCCAAAAATAGCCTTCCATACTTGGTATGGTCACTTAAAATTCCTAGTCATATCCTTTGGGCTTATCAATTCCCCAGCAGCTTTCATGGACTTGATGAACCATGTGTTCAAGCAATACTTGGACATGTTCATCATAGTCTTCATAGATGATATCCTTGTCTGTTCCCGTAGTAAGCGTGTTCATATAGAACATCTCAGGTGCTTCAGAATTTTAGAGATTATCAGTTGTTCGCCAAATTTAGTAAGAGTAAATTTTGGCTAAGGTTAGTAGCATTCCTTAGTCATATCATTTTCGGTGATGGCATTAGGGTTGATCCTCAAAAGATCGAAGCAATAAAAAATTGGCCAAGACCCGTCTCTCCATCAGATATCAGGAGTTTCTTAGGTTTGGCTGGCTATTACATATGGTTTATTGAGGGATTCTATTCTATTGCATCCCCTATACCCAGATTGACTTAGAAAAATGTTAAGTTTCAGTGGTCAGACCCTTGTGAGAAGAGTTTTTAGGAGTTGAAGACTCGATTCACCTTAACTCCGGTCTTAGCTCTTCCAAATGGTTCATATGGTTTTGTGGTTTACTGTGATGCCTCCAAAGTATGTTTGGGTTATTTTCTTATGTAGCATGGTAAGGTCATCACCTACGCCTCCAGATAGCTTAAACTCCATGAGAAGAATTATCCGACTCATGATCTTGAGTTAGCAGCCATAGTGTTTTCCTTAAATATTTAGAAGCATTACTTGTATGGGGTGTATGTAGATACGTTCACTGATCATAAGAGCCTTCAGTATGTCTTTTCTCAGAAATATCTCAATCTTTATCATAGAAAATGATCAGAGCTCTTGAAAGATTACGATATAAAGTGCCCTTTATCATCCAAGCAAGGCCAATATTATGGCCACTCTCAGAAGACTATCTATGAATAGTGTTGCTCATGTTGAGAGCAGTAAGAAGAAGTTACCTCAAGAATTTTATTAGCTTGACGGACTAGGTGTCCACCTAGTTGATTTAGCAGAGGGTAATATATAGGTTCAGAGTAGTTCAGAATCATCTCTAGTTTCTGAGATGAATGAAAATCAGGATAAAGATTCCAGTTTTGTCAAGTTTAAAGAGTTAGACAAGGATCAGAAAGTAGAGGTTTTCTCTCAGGGGCGAGATGGTGTTTTGTGATGTTAGGGTCATCTCTGTGTTCCTGGTGTAGATGGCTTGAGGCAATGAATTCATATAGAAGTGCATTGTACGTGCTACTCTATTAATCCAGGGGCCACTAAGATGTACCATGACTTGCGAGAGATCTATTGGTGGAGTGGAATGAAGAGAAATAATGCAGAGTTTGTGGCTAAGTGCTCTACATGTCAACAAGTTAAGATAGAGTATCAGAAACCTTGTGGGTCCATGCAGGAGTTTAATATTCCTACTTGGAAGTGGGAAGAAGTGAACATAGACTTCGTGATGGGTTTGCCTCGTACTCGTCATCAGCATGATTCAGTTTTGGTCATTATAGATAGGATGACCAAATCAACTTATTTTATTCCAGTCCATACCTCTTATTCGGCTGAGGATTACTCCAAATTCTACATCAGAGAGTAAGTAAGATTGGACGGTGTTCCAAAATCTATTATCTTAGACAGAGGTACCTAGTTCACCTCTTATTTCTGGAAAGTATTCCAAAAGAGTCTTGGTACCTAAGTTCCTTTCAATACAATCTTCACTCCCTAGACAGATGGTCAAGCAGAAAGGACCATTCAGACTTTAAAAGATATGCTAAGGGCATGCGCAATTGATTTCAAGGGTAGTTGAGATGACCACTTACCTTTGATTGAGTTTGCATACAACAATAGTTATCATTCCAGTATTCGAAAGGCTCCATTTGAAGCTCTCTATGGTAGTAGATGTAGATCTCCAATTGGTTGGTTCGAAGTTAGTGAGTCCTTAGTCCTATGGACTGACTTAGTATTTGATGCCTTAGAAAAAGTCCAGTTGATCAGAGAAAGACTCCGGGTTGCCCAGTCGACAAAAGTCTTATGCAGATATGCATAGAAAGGATCTCAAGTTCAAGATTGGTGATTATGTTTATCTAAAGATCTCTCCCATTAATGGAGTGAAGCAGTTCGTCAAGAAGGGAAAGCTCAGTCCCCGATATGTCGATCCCTTCAAAATTCTCAGTCGCTTTGGCAAGGTAGCTTATAAGCTCGAATTGCCTTCAGATCTAGCCTCAGTTCATACAGTCTTCCATGTATTTTTGATCAAGAAGTGCATAGGTGACTCAGTAGTTGTAGTCCCTATTCAGAGCATAGATTTTTAGAACGGAGTCTCCTATGAAGAGATTCTAGTCAAAATTCTTGACTATCAGACTCATAGACTGAGGAACAAAATAGTCCCTCTAGTCAAAGTTCTTTGGCGGAATTAGTGCATTGAGGGAGATACTTGGAAGCAGAAGAAGACATGTGAACCAAGTACCCTCACCTCTTCTCCGCTAACTCATATCTAGCTCAAGGTAATAGTTCTCCTTAAGCTTTTAACTTTCATGCTCAGATTTCAATTACAACTTGGTATCCAGTTCATGTTCGGAATTCCATCATAAACTTGGTATTAAATACCATTGCATATTCAATCATGCATTCATGTATCAGTTCAGTCATATAATCATGCATCAAATATGCATTCTCATTGTGAGAAACTTAGTTCATTAGAATACTCAGTCATGCATTTATGAATCAGTTACACATGCATTAGATATACATGCTCAGTATGGTGTATTCAGTTATCAATCATGTTAGTGATGGAATCATGTTTCAGTTGCTCATGTTCAGTATGTACGTCAGTTTATCTCTTCTCCCATCCCAGTCAGTCTCATTCGAGGATGAATATTCTCAAAGGAGAGATATTGTAAGATCTCTCGAAACTTTTGAGCTTAATTCAAACCTTTAAGCTTGTCAAGGGGTCCCAGACTTAGAAAATTCTAACCAAGTTCCCAGACTTAGCCTATTTTGGCCTTCGAAAGTTGGCAATCTTATCTCACCATCTTAATGTCCTTAAATGGCCCGTATTTTTCATTAATTCATGATCAGGAAGGTCAATAGGTGTTCCTGGACAATTTTTGGATTTTTTGAAATATGTTTAGATCATGTTTGGAGTCCCAAAACTGTGGACCAACGTGATCTTGGCGCGCTGCATCGCTAATCATGTTGGTCAACATTTGTGCAGGCTGCCAGAGCCAAAACTTCTGAGGCTCGATGCGATCATGGTGCGATGCGTTGAGCATCGCGTCACAGCCATCAACGCGCCGCGACGCTTGTAGCATCGGCACCCAGTATTTAGTCATTAAATGACCGCATCCTTAAGGGCAAAATAGTCAATTTCCCACCCCTATATAAGTCACAAACACGTAATTCAGCCCTATTTCACTTAAATTATAGTGGTTTCTATCTCAAATCCATCAAGAACAAGCTTAGGGTTTCCAATTGAGGATCTAATTTCAAGAATTTCACCATTTGTTTTCAAGAATCTTCCATCTAAGGTATGCATAGTGTTGATTTATGGATTCCTTTCATCCATAATGCTCAAGAACCCTATTTAAAATTATAAATCATGATGTTTATGTTGTGGGTTATTTTGTAACCATGTTTATCTTATTGTACGATTCCCAAGTTGGAATCTTTACGTGTTTTTTTATGAAACTACGTTAGCATGCAAGTTAAAATCTATGAATGGAGTTATTCATAATGTGTAATTTGATGATTACACCTATGCCCTAAGTTATGCATGTAAGGTGTTTGATAAAATGCCTAAGAGGATAGAAATTATGTATTATAACTCAATTGTAACCCATATGATAAATGCATGTCTTACCCTTATGTTCAAATGACTCCCATGCTATTGATGTGAAATGTAGATGTTTGTTGGAATGCTCATGATGTTGGAGTATAAACGTATGATACTTATTATATGCATTCCTACCATGTACAAGTTTATGATAATCATGTGCTTCATGAAATTTCCAACTTATTATATTGTGGATGATTTATATTAGTCATGTATTCAAGAATGTCATGCCTTGTCAGTTTCCTTCTATCAAGTCCTGGAGGTACTTGTACCCGACAACTTAGCTGTGTGCCTAGAGCCAATGTCATGTTTTCACGATACTCTCAGACAAGCCATGGTAAATAGAACTCAGTCAGTCATGTGACTCAAGAAAGCTCTGTAATTCAGTAATTTCAGTAGTATTCCGTCAGTTAACGAAACTCAGTTAACTCAGTCTAGTTCAGCTCAGTTAATTATGTTTAGTGTCTATTCAAATGGGAGTAGGATTTAGCACCAAGTGAACCCAAGGATGGGAACTCACCTGCCAGTAGAGGGTGTGATTCTTAGAAGCAATCCTTGCATTCCAGAACTATGTAGCCAGTGTAGGTTGAGACATCTAACCTACTAGTTGAGGGTTGATGAGGTGGATTACCTGCCAGTTAAGGGTTACCACTATTCTCATTTGAGTACCTTCCAGTTGAGGGTCACTCATAGCTTGTCCTTACCGGTGAAGCGGTATTGACACCCTTCCAATTGGGGTTACAGATTAGACCCCAACTCAGCTATGTTGCTTTATTTAGGGCATGTAGGTTAGATAACTACTTCCCACAGTTATAGTTTTAGTCTCAATCTCTGTAATAGAACTCAGATAGTTCTACAGAATTCAGGACTGTCAGATACATTCAACTCAGAAAAGTACGGAACTCAACTAGTTTCATCAGAACCTGTACTATCAGATACATCTACTTAGTATCAATTATCAGTAACTCATGTTATCAATATTCAGACTCAGTAGTCAGTATCATCACAAATTTAGTTACAGTCATTTATTCATGTATGTATTCTCACGTTCATGTATGTAGCACTCCAAATTTCAGCAGCCAGATTTAGCAGTGAGTCCTCATCATTTGAGGAGGATATTATTATTTATTTCATTATTTCAGTTTAAATTTCAGTAGATGGAGTTACTTGGGGACATGTCCCATCAACTCCTTATTTAGATAGCTTAGTCAGTTAGAGGCTTTTCAGACTACAGTATGTTCAGACAGTTTATTTTAGTTCATGTTTTGGTATTGATATACTGTACTCTCAGATATTATGTTTAATCTGTTTTAAACCTTATGGCATATTTCAGTCTATTATTTCCTCATTTTATGTGATGTTATACACTATTCAGGTACAGATATCAGTCATGGGTTAGCTTGTGGTCCTTTGGGATTATGAGCACCGTGTAGCATTTTGAGTACCAAATTCGGGGCGTTACAATTTGTTAGAGGAAATCAAATAGGTCTTCCTCCTATTTTAATTTGTCTGAACAGATGACCCATATGTTGCAACAGATGGATCATCTGTTCGAACAAATTAAAATAGAAGGAAGTCTTGTATGATAATTTCCAACAGATGGTGCATCTGTGGCAATATATGACTCATCTATTTGGACAAACAAAAATAATAGAAAGTCTTAATTTAATTTATCCCAACAGATAACCCATCTATTGCAGCAGATAGGTCATCTGTTAGTTCAAATAAAATAGTAGAAAGACCTGTATGGCAATTTCCATCAAAAGACTCATTTGTTGAAATAAATGACTCATCTGTTGGAACAGCCTAAAATAGTAAGGAAGTCTTGATATAATTTGTCCCAGCAGATGGGTTATCTGTTGGGACAAATTAAAATAGTTGGTAACATGTTTGATTTGCTCCAACAGATTAAACATATGTTGCTACATATAATGCATCTGATGTGATAATTTAGTCATCTATTGCAACAGATGTCTATGTTTATTTGATAATCTTTAGCAGATGTGTCATCTGTTGAAACAATTATGTAGTTTGTTTTTTTGTTGGAATAGATTATAAATATTCACCTTCTTCAGCTCATGCTGCTCTCCTACAGCCCTTGTAGATTTATCAAAAATTCAAGACAAAGATAAAGAAGTTGCAATTTTGCTTTTTTCGATGCTTGATAATGCCTTGGAAATTTCTTTCCTTCTCCTCTTAGCCACCTTAATCTCTAATGAAGTGTATGTATATGAAATCCTCTTTGATGGAATGACACCCCTCTTAGATTTCAATTCCTTTATCGAAGCAGTTAATGCATTAATAACATTAATCACTCCATCATGTTTCTTTTGCAATTTTAACATTTGCATGCAGAACATTTGCTATGAGGGCAAAATCAGTAAAATTGGTATGATAATAATCACAATGGTTTGTTGTTTCAAAAACTAAGAGAGGATTATCATTAGCCCCAACAGTAGAACTACTACAACTACCACTGCCACCACCAATATCTCGATCACCACTAACACCATCAACAACAACAAGCCTACCCTCTAAAATTATTTTTCTTGTGATGACTATTGCTCCAAACAATTTATTTTTTATTCTATCAATGACCTTAGGGTCCGATAAAGTTTGTACAGACTGTGAAGTAAGAAAAAATGGCATCTTCAACTCTCAATTGATTGGAACAAGCCACAGATGTACAATCTAAAATAAATCAGTATATATATTAGAATATTGATTAAAATATTTTAAAAAATTATTAATTAAAATAAAAACTTAATTAGAATTAGACTTACTGCTTTCTTCGGGAGTTGAAGAGATTAAGAATTTTTTTTTTATCATTTTTGGCCGACAACCATCTCAGGTTTCTTGGACATAAAACTTCTTCCTGGTAGTTCATTTGTTGTCTCAAATAAGGAATGAATTTAAATGCCAAAGTCTATAAAATAACGCTAATAAATCAAAAGTATTACTTAATAAAAAATAAATGAATCATAACAAAAGAAATATTTACCATGGAAGCCCATGGAAAACTATAAAAGTTGATTGTCCTTGGTGTTAACGGAGTCAACAAATATTTGACAGTCATTTTGAAGCTTTCATAACCCCAAGGATTAACAATTAAATGCCTCAAGATCTTCAGAGAGATTTATTAAGCCAAGTGCTATATTGTTATTAACGTCTCTTGCCCAAAGAATATTATGTACAAACCAAACCAAGCACAATGATTACTTGTGCTTTTTTGAAAGTGTTTTACCTTTCAACGCTTCTATCAAATTTTTGTTTTTGAAGCTTGGATCAACAAGGGAAACCAAGTCATCACCATCACTTGACTTGAATTTATAATTTTTGGGTGTGCGGGGTGCTTTTTTGGGTTAGAATATGTATAAGTTGAGAAGAAGGATAACATTTTAGTTCAGTAACTATGACAAGCTCCTTCCAACCAAAACAAATAGACATGCAACAATAATTTATCTACACCTCATCCATCTTATCTTTATTTTCATACATAAATCTATGCTTGAGAAGATCATATACTATGGTCATTTGAAAACGAGCATTGTTGTCCTCCGACAAATCAAGATATTTTTCAAAGCAACTGTCCCTGAAATAAGCATCCAACTTTTGGTCTCAAAGTATTTTTCTTAAGGTGTAAAAATATTTTCCCATGGCTGAATTAACCACCAAATCACAAGTTAAATTTGTGGAACCATCGTACTGCATTCTCACAGGATATCTATCAATGCTAAAGGTTTTGGCCAACTCTTCAGTGGAAGGGTTATTAGCATTTGAATCATCTCTTTTGAAATATTACTCATCCCAATGTTCATTATCTTCTTCTTCTAATTGAGATATCACTTGTAAAGCAAACTCATAGAGTGGTGGATGTAACTTGGCTGCTTCACTTGTTCCTTTACTTAAACTTGATTCAGCTTCTTTTCTTTTGAGAGCCATATTATCTAAAAATATAGAAAAATAAAAAATATTATAATTGATTAATGATCGTTAAAAAAAGGATAACAGTAAATCTAACATATACAACATAATAAAATAACAGTTTCAATAAATCACATATCTGTTGTAACAGGTGGGTTATCTGTTGCAACATATAACTAACCTGTTGCAACAGATGGGTAATTTGTTGGTAATAATAAAAATAGTTTCAATACTATTGTGATTTCTTCGAACAGATCACTCATCTGTTGAAACAGATAACTGTTTTGTGTAATAAATCATTTATCTATTGCAACATATGAGTGATCTGTTGGAATTGTTATCAATTGTCAATATTATTTAGATAGCTTTCAACAAAAGGGTCATCTTTCACAATAGATAAATGATCAGTTGGAAGAAATCAAAGTCTTGGACATGTTCTGTTGGAATAGTTGATAGGATTTCATCCAACAAATGGTTCATCTGTTGTAACAGATGGTTCATTTATTGCATTAGATGGATTTTTTTGCATTAGATGGTTCATTTGTTGTATTTGATGGTAAATCTGTTGCAGTGTATAACTAACCTAATGCATGCTACAACATATGAGTAATCTATTAAAATAATAAAAATAATTTTAATACTATTGTGATTTTTTCCAATAGATCACTCATCTGTTGAAACAGATAACTGGTCTATACAACAAATCATTCATCTGTTATAATATATGATTAATTTGTTGAAACTGTTATTAACTGTCAATATTAGTTAGATTTATTCCAACAGAAGGGTCATCTGTCATAACAGATTAATGATCTATTAGAAAAAATCAAAAGTCTTGGACATGTCCTATTGAAATAGTTGATAGGATTTCACCCAATAAATGGCTCATCTGTTGCATTAAATGGTTCATCTGTTGTATCGGATGGATAATCTGTTGCATCAAATAGTTAATCTATTGTAGAAAATAATCAGTAGCAAGAATTTGCTCAATAGAATAAAAATAATATCTCAATTTAATATCAAATATACCATTTTTACCAAGAACAACAACAAATCAACCCAGCAACAAACACAATATATACACAACACATATTCCAAGAATATCAACAATGACCAAAAATACCAACATTGTTGTTTTGTTTGTACAAACACAAACAACACAAATCAAAATACAAAATACTCAACAGACACCAATAAATCGAATCATCAGTTCAACAACAAGAACTACAATAACAACTAAAAACCATATTTCACTTCAAAAAGAGAAGAGAAGAAATACCAGAAATTAGGATATTTTTCAGTCCCTATTTCAAATTTAAGCAAAATATATTGAAATTATTAAACAATACTAGAAGAGAATGTGACTCAAGTTCCTCTTTTTCTTCATAACTAAAAGCCTTAATTTTTTACCTGTGAAAGAAGAAAAGAAACGATAAAGAACTCAAAGTTGTTATCGTTAGAGAGCAATGTTGTCACGTTGATTGATGGTTGAAAGTCGAAAAGAAACTCGAAGCCCAACTATTTGTCATCGTAAGTTGAAGTCGTCGGGGATTGAAGGGAGAAATTTGAAGAACTGTTGGTTGGGAGGAGTTTGAGAGAAACTGTCGAGAGAGAGGGAGAGAGAGAAGAGAGATGGTTGAATTGGAGTGGAGAGGGGTGTGAGTTGATTTGTATTTTTGAAAAGATTAGAAAGCATTGAAAATATTAATCAAGTTCACAATTAACTTAATTAAGTTTTCTAATTATGTTTAACCCTTTAACTTGATCAATGTCACCAATCCTTTATTCAAGACTTAAAAGACACCCTTCCTTCAATTTTTTCAAGAGAGTTGTTGTAGCTTCCTTGTAACATTTTATTTGTCTAGACTAAATTTTACTATACATCAACTTTATCATGTTGTTTCATTTTTATCCTTACTTTGTTTTCTTATTACATAGTAAAAATAAATATTGAAATTACATATTACATATTCAAAAGTTAGAGGATAAGCCCTATTTCAAAATGTAAGAAAAGTAATGTCAGAAAATGTATATAAGAGTTGGCGATCAAAATGGGCACTTCGTTTACTTAAAATATTAAAGTATGTTATGTATTTAAAATGATATCAAAGTAAGTTAAATTTACATTATTAAAGTTTGACAACAATGTCAAATTTAGAAAAAATATATAACTCACAAAAAATGTGAGTTATCCTTTTTAATTTGATAGAGCTCACATAATATGTGAGTTATATATTTTTATTCTATAAAGTTCACATAAGATGTGAGTTATCTATTTTTATTCTATAAAGCTCAAATAAGATATGAATTATCTATTTTTATTTTATAAATCTCACATAAGATGTAAGGTATCTATTTTTATTTTTATAAAATTCACATAATATGTGAGTTATTTATTTTTCTTTTGTAATTATCTAATTTTATTTTATAAAGTTCACTAATAATGTGAGTTATCCAGATATAAAATAAATAACTCATCATTTAAGTGAATTATCCATTTTAGACATGCAACAGGCTGCTCTGATAGTATTAGACAGTCTTTATTAGTGATGTGAATTATGAATATAGCATTAAAAATATATGAGTTATGTGCATAGATTTATTAGTGATGTGAAATATGAATATGATGCCGAAAATATATGCGTTATGTGTAAATATTTTTTTCACTAAATCTCAAAAATCTCTTATTTAAACAAATGTATATAGTCATTCTTTGTTCATTTAGTTTTTGTTTTTAAATTCAATTCTTATTCGTCAAACTTATTCAAATCCAATTCTTCTTTTCAAAACTTGATCAAATCTTAAAAAATAAATATTGAACGTGTTACAGTTGTACTTTTTTGAGACGGTGAATTATTTAAAAGAATAACATAGTATATTATAGTATCTCCCCCAAGTCCAACATCAAGTGTCCAATTTCAATTGGTTACACAGAATTTGTTGATTCATTATTTAGAGAATGATTATAAAAAGTGATGATTATGATTTATTTATAATCAGATAATATTCAAACTCCTTCTCATCATAAAGATTGATAAACTATGGAGAATGAATTATCAGTAACGATGAATCATTGACTGAATTTCTAAGGAATTTTTGTGATTATGCTAGTCAAATAAAGCTGAATATTCTTCAAATTTATGTAAAAGAGTGTAAAAATCTTTGTGTGCACTCTGTGGAACAGATGAATGTGTATGCGCAGTTTGATAATCCAATAAGCATTGTTGATGCTCGTTTAACTCAGTATAATACTTTTTTGACATGAATGCTCCCCAATGCATCATGTCGGGTAACATGCCAACACAATCCTCAATACTTGATTTGAACGAAACTTTGAATGAAAGTGACTGGTAATATCTCTTAATTTGTGTTATTAATAATATATATATATATATATATATATATATATATATATATTTTCAATGATTTATGTTTATGTTTATTTTTTATGTCATATGTTATATTTTATTTAGGGGCTTAACTCTGTGTGAGACGAATAATGAAGAATTTTTTGAAAATGATTATAATTATGGTCAATCATCGAAACTTGAATAGATGGACAATGCTGGAACATCTACAAATATTCCTTAGTCAATTAGTTTTGATACTGCCAACTATTATCAGTGAATCTAAAATATAGTCGATATTATGTTATGTTGGTTAAATTCATGTATTTATTATTTATTTATGTTTTTGGATTGTACTAAAATTATTCTATTATTTCAGATGTAAGGATAATGTCACGCTAGGTGAGCATGTTGTCCCAGTTGATATTAAAAATAGTGATCAACTAAATTATGGTGAATTGTTACAGGTGATGATAGTGAGCCTAATAATGTTGAGGGAGGTGAATGTCCCTATGACTCATCATCGAGTGATAATGATGTGAGGTTCAGTTCTGAACAAAGAGCTATGTTCATGAGCCCTTATCCTCAGCAAAAATCAATTTTATTGTCGGCGCCAATGTCATTACCAATCAACATGCCTTATTTTTTCTCTAATGAAAGTTCATTTCTTGATCATTTTTAGGAAGGATAAGATGTATTTATGGATATGCACAAAAATAATTTTAATTCTACAGATGTGCGGCGTGAATTGATAGATTTTCTAAATAATAAGTTTTTTCTTGCTAGCAAAAAATTATTCAAATAAAAAAAGATCTGCAAAGAGCGATTAGGCTCTATCATAATAAAAAATGGAGGGAGTTCTTTGTTGTTAAGTCTTGAAAGAAAGTCTTTAAAATTTTTTGCAAGCTTGCAAATCAAAGTTGTTTATTCAACCTTTGTGCTACTAAGGATAATAGTAATAACTTATAAAAAATTGAAAAATACATCAACGAGCCACTTGTAATGTGGGTGACTTTCGCGGAGGTCACTTAAATTTGATATAAATATGATTGCAATTATTCTTGTGTTGTATATTGAAAAGACACTGAAGTACTATTTTTTTGGGATTTATCTAACTGTACAAATCAATATTTTTTTTTGTAATTCTTATGCCTAATTGTTCATAGGTATCCTATGAAAAATTGTCAAACATCTGTTCTCAATAAGTACCGTAAAATAATAAGGCGTCGGAAGGCATATCATTGGACCAAAGTGTGTCTTTGAACTGATATATGAAAATTAAAAGGGCTCCTTTCATGAATTGCCAAGGTTCATGTCTGCTTTGAAATATTTCAATCGAGGTTTCATTGATGAATAGCAATTCAAACGGCATGACAAAGTTGATGAACATATTTTCAATTATGTGTTTTGGGTGTTTAAGCCATATGTTGATGATGTTTGTTATTGTCAGTCAGTGATATAAATAGATAGAACACATGTATATGATAAGTATAATATCAAATTATTGATTGCGGTAGGTATGGACAGTAATGGATTCATATTTTCATTGACTTTTGCTATAGTAGTACATGATAGACTTAATACATGAATTAAATTTTTACGCAATTTGCATCAGCATGTTGTGTGTGTTTGTCATGGTATTACCTTGATATTTGACATACATCATTGCATACTTGAAAGTGTCACTACAGAGCGTAATTAGCAAGCGTTATTTAGCTATCACCGCTACTGTTTAAGGCACTTGAAGGTGAATTATCGAAGGGCGTTTAAAAGTGTCCGACTAAACAACCTACTATGGACAGCTGCAACTGCTATTCAGGACAAAAAAATCTTGTTATGAATGAAATTAATAAAAAAAACACTTGTCAGCATATGAGTGGTTGATGAATATTGATTTGGAAAAATGTACCTTGCACAAGAATGCTGGCAGGAGATGGGGTATGCTCATTCAGTGGCTTATTGAAATCCGTTAGGGAGATGTCAGTGACTGCAATGGTCAAAATGTCTTATAGTATGGTTATGGATCATTATGTTTAGAGATCAAAGTATGCAAAACAACTATTGATTGTCAAACAAAAATGGATGCCAAATCCTTTCAAAAAATTTGAGGATTACAGAAAAAAGACATCGATACACAATATTCAAAATTATCTTGTAACATATAACATACTTGAAGTCAGAATATTCAACTTCCACCATGAAAAGCGTAATAATAAGAAAATTATTAATGAGACGCAAAGAACATGTACGTGCGATAAATAGCAATTAAATCACTTTTTATGTTCTCATACAATTAGGGTATTTGAGTTTGTTGTCAATCATGCGTGAAATTATATTGCATCAGAATTTTCTACGGTGTGCTACAAACAGGCTTACTTGGGGCAGTTGAATCCACTTGGTGACGAGGCTTGTCGTCTAGAAAATTCATTCTCCGTGATTGCAAATAAATTCTTTTTGTGCAAAATAAATGTCATATCAAACACCTATATTTTCAGTGAAATGGATATTTCACAAAGTAGTCTTTCTAAAAAATATTCTACTTGTAGACAATCAGGATATGATAAGCACAAATTGTCGATTGAGAGAGAGTAATGCTCATACATATGGAGCAGGAAATACCTCCAGTGGTGCTAGTACTTCTAGGAGATGATGACAATTGTATGTGTTATTATGATTTGCTTCACATGTTATTGTATTACGTAATTTCATATTAATAAATGGCGCAAGTATTTTATTGGGAGATGAAATATTTAATTTTTATAACATTAGAGTACGATAAAATATATAATATGAAAAATTACATATCTTCTTCGTCAGTTTCAGAAACTACATCGATTTGCTCTTCATCGCTATATTTTAGACCCCAATTTAAATTAGTTTGTTATATTGACCTAACTAAATTCAATTGATTTATGCAAGTTGATTTATACAATAATCGACACTCTAAAATCTAATGTTTGAGGTAAATATTTTTTAAAACCTATCCATTCATGTACTATTGGGTATATTGGATAGGTAGAATCTCTATGTAGTCTCTCATCCTTGAGTAGTTTCTAGTGTTCCACTTCATCTGTTGTTTGATAGTTCAGATTATCTTATGCATGGAAGAGCTCCAATAATTTTTTCCATTTGTAATATTTTCTTATTTAGATGTTCAATAACTTGTGATTCATTCCTTAACTTACATGTCTAAAAAGTCGCATAAACTGATTGTGAAACGATCAAATCATGCCATCAACATAAAATCTCATAATCACACCGTTAGAATATAGCTTAGACCACTAAAGTATTTGACCTCAAATAATAAAATTTTCAGTTTTAGAGGAGTTTACTTCTCCTGCAATAATGTGTCTAGCGATTTGTAAATAACAATAAATAAAAATAGGTTTTTTAGGCAGACTAATATGATCATACCATTTTTTTCTCAATAAATCTAAGTAGCACCCAAACACCTTTGCAACATTCTTTGAATTTTTTTTCTAATATCAAATCAGATTTTCATTGGAGCATTGTGATTCATTGCTGTAAAATAAAATATTTTCTTTATATTTACGATTTGTTATTTATAATGTAAAGAGAAAAAGTAAGAATTTCACACTAATGTAGTCATAACAGTCTTACAAACTAGAAAACATATATTATGTGCTTTGTGTAATGTACAGAATATATCATGCAAAATTGAGTTGTCAATCAAAGATGTCAGTCAGTCAAAATAGATATACAAAGTAGAAAGCGCTTATATTATATGTGTTATGTAACTTGTAGGTGCAGAATGTATCTTACAAAGTTGAGTTGTCAATCAAAGATGTACGCTATGTAGTTTGTAGGTGTGTGTAATGTGCAATAGGTAGTATATAAATGTACATCAAGTTAATTACGGAATGCTTTTATTTTTTTCATAGTTTTTATGCATGGAATGCTTTTGTATTTATATTTTTTCAAGTTTTATGTATTGAATTCACAATATTTAATTAAGTTTATATATTAAATCCACAATATTTAGTTAACTTTATGTTTTGACCTCTTGTTACGTCACGTGATTGCATACCATTTTTATTTACAAAATTAAATTTTAAAAGATTAGTGTCACGCCCTATTTTTTTTTTTTTTTGTGAAAAGCGGAATTTGACATAACTCTTTTTGGGATTGGTGAAGAGTGCAGAGTCACCACCTAATGAATTAAGATGCGTTAGGACACCATTCTAGGCTAATTAAGAACTGATTAATTAGTCTACGTCACCAGAAGTTCGGATAAGAATTCAAATTACCTCGAAAGGAAGGCATTAGACATCTTTTGAGGTCCACAAATGTGATTTTCGGTCGAATTCATATTTTATGTGGGGATTCTATGTAATAAGCAAAGGTCCCAAAACCTGATGACATATCAACTAAACCTTGAAGATCAGTCATTATCCCCCTAATTCTCTCATTTTTCTTTCCATACTTCTAATGCTTGAAATAACTTTGTATCGACGCAACCCCAAACTCTTACGCTCAACTTCACTATTGAGAAGGTTGATAAACATTGCTTGACTGACCATTTTTGTTGTTCAACTTTAGTAAACCTTAGAAGAAAGGACTTATAATTAAAAAAAATATGCACGAAGAAGTCTAGAATGAATGTCCCACTAATTTAAAATAACGAGTTATGCTCATTCGAAGTGAATAGAAGTTATGAGAGCTCCACGTGACTTAGAGGTTGTAAAAGTTAAAGTGCAACACGAATATGACAACATCAAGAGGGTTCATGGTAGTATATAAGCGCTAAAAGCATTAAGAAGAGGATGTCCTAAAATGATAAGTTGCATTAAAAGGTTATAACTAAGAGTAGAACTCTTTATCAAAGCAAGAATTGGACCTAGGGATGATTAATATACTAATGGATGAGCCAGGAGGATAAATTTAAGGAAAGTTATGAATAGGTCATAAAAGTGTATTGTAGGGTCCTAACATGATAAGAATTTTGAGAGTAGAGAACTCCAAAATGAGGAACACTAAGAATAAGGAACGACTAAGACAAGAATGAAAATAACAAGGTAGGTAATACATACAACACATAGCAAATAATATTATGCGTCCTTTTAGGGTCATGAAGCCCTTTGGACTTTAAATGAGATTAACATTCAACGCATCAAGTGTGTCAAGACATTCTAAGTTGAATGAGACGCATATTCCTTAGTAAAGAAAATAGACAACCACGATTTAAAGGACAAGAGTGGTAACACATAGCACATATCAAGAAAACAATAACATGATTAGCAATATAAAAGTAAACAAATATTAAACACATAGGGGGATAGACATGGAGAAACATGAAAAAATGCATAAAAAGGGAAGGATAAGAGACTAACATGTAAAAATCATGATAGTAAAATAAACAATAAAAAGATAAAATGGACAAGGTGATTATGAAAAAGTAAAACAAAGAAAGTAATAGAAACCCACATAAAATACAAACTCGTGATGGTTAGAACCTAAGTATATCCAATAGAGTCGTCATTGTATCGCGCCATATTTTTTTCGCGAAAAGTAAAATTTGACGTGACAAATCTTTTTGAGATTGGTAAAGAGTGAATAGTCGCCCCCTAATGAATTAAGGTGTTAGGACACCATTCTAGACTAATTAAGAACTAATTAATTAGTTTATGTCACCAGCAGTTCGGATAAGGATTCAAATTACCTCGAAAGGAAGGTATTAGGTACCTTTCGAGGTCCACAAATATGATTCTCGACTGAATTCATATTTTACATGGAGATTCTATGTGATAAGAAAAGGTCACTTGTTTTACTAACTTAATGTTAACTAAGTGATACAATGATCAATAAGCAAGACATGTTATTTAATTATTTTTAATTATTAATTATCTAAGTGATGATAAAAATAAGACAAGAAAAGATGTAAAGCAGATAAGCGAGGAGACAAAATGACACAATTTATATAGCAAAAAAGGGTTACTTATATAATAAACCTAACCAATCCAAACAAAATAAGCATATACAGTAACGAGAAGAGAAAAATAAATTCATAAGATTGAACAAAAGTTTTATTGTCTTTATTTGGATCAGCGCCCGACTTATTAACGAATGACAATGTCATATATTGCATTGTCGGATTATGCTCAGGTCAACTTCCATCATCTCCGAATGTCTATCCACCCCACCTAATTTGTTTATTAAGCCTAAAGGCATTCTAAAATAAAGAATAAAACTAACAACCCCTAACATGCCTACCGTCCCAACTTAATGTCCAAAAGGAATTAGACTTTTCTACTTCAAATTTGGAATCTAGACAAAGAATCTTAGACTTCCTAGTTAGACTCAAAACGTAACATAACACACTGGACAACAAGTAGCACGTAATAGTCTCACATAAGCCTTTTGATTAATTAAAAGATGGTTAAGATGATTAACACAATTAACAACTTTAATATACCCTAGAACCTGTAGTCATGATTTTTACGTGATAAATAATTCTTTATGCATCACAAATTATTAAATATGACGAACTTAAATAAACAAGCCAAAACCAAGTAAACATGTTAAGGAATGAATATGATAACAGTATCTTTAATATACGAAAATTTTCTGAACATGTTGAAAATTGATAAAAGCGAGAGATTAATTGTAAAGTGCGAAAAATATGTTTAAATATTGAAAAGTAATTAACAAGCTAGAGATTAAAATTCAAGTGTTGGAAACATTATTTGAATGCTAAAAATATCATTCAAAGGCTGAAAATGAAAAATTAGTAATAAAATATTTTTTAAAGGGCAGAAAGTTTTAAATTTAATTGCTGGAAATGCTGAAAATATTATGAAAGTTCCTTTATACACTGAAAATTGTAGTTTAGTTGACAGAAATTAAATTGTAGTTGCTGAAAAATTAATTTAGTAGTGCTAATTGCTGAAAATATTATTTAAAATGCCGAAAAAGTTAATTAAATGCTGAAACTTGATTTTAATAGGCTGAAAAATCATTTTTGAATGCTGAAAAATTAACTAATATACAGAAAAATAAATACAAATGTTGAAAATTAATTTTACATGCTATAGATTAAATTAACATGCCTGAACTTAATTTAATACGTTGAAAGTTGATTAATAATCTTAAAACATGATTTCTAGGTGACAACATAAGTTTATTATTGATCCTAGATTATATATTTGCCTAATTGATAACATAATTCACATAAACGTTTAAACGCAGTCTCCTATATTTCATTATTACATATAGAATTTATACACTATACATTACAAAACAAGTTAATGAAATGGAAAGGTAGTAAATAACTCACTATACATTACAAAACAAGTGAATGAAATGAAAAGCTAGTAAATAACTAAAAACTAATTGACAAGCTTTTACTGTCAATTCCCATCCCAGGCAACTCTTCTTCACCTCCAATCTGTGAATATAAAGAAAGCACCAAAACATATACCGAATCCAAAATATATCTTTGGCGACACATAACCAACCCTGACACTGTCAAGATCCTAAGTATCTCAAGGATCCCGCCAAAGGGGTTATGAGATGTGCAAAGGTTGTTTAGTTTTACATACGACAACACTCGATTGGGAAAAATACCTAGTTGCAAACAGAGAAGGGAAATATGTCAAACCAACAAAACAAATAATATGAACACTCAATAGGTCACGGAGATACACAAAAAATGAGTAGAAGGCTATGCAAATCAAACATTTAAAGTACGTAAATAAAAAAATAATCATAATCACGTAGAAATGGATGCATCATTAGAGAAAACTAACGGATTAGAGGTGAGGATAATAAATATAAGAAAACCGTGCTTCCAAAGCAAGAATCCGTGATAACAGTGACAACCAAAGCAAACTCAAGACTAAAAGTAAAGAAATATTTTTTAGTTGTGAAGGAGAGTAATGTTCAGTGTTAGTCCCTCTTCTAATGAAAACAAACTTGTTATATAGTAGAAATTGCTGTCATACCAATTGCTTAAAAGAAAAAAAGAATATTCATGCAATCAATTAAAAGAATTAAAAAAGGAGGAAAAATCAATTATCCTAATTATTATCCTTAGACAAAGCAAAACAAATCAATGAAATTGAAATAAGATCAGAGTTTACCATAATTATCGGTAACAAGACTGTCTCAGTACCATTAAGGGAGAAAATTAGTTAACAGGGGGTAAAGAAAAGAAAATCAATCAACAAAGTGAGGATAGGTCCCTATTTCCTTAATTGACAATCATTATCATGCAAATCAAAGCCAAATTCATCATAAACCAACATGTAATTAAGCTGCCATACGCTAATTAAGGAAACAAATAAAGAAGGTGAGAGGCATGAAGATTTTACTCAAGCAATTAAATCATTTCACACCAAATCAGTTCGAAATTATCAAATTAATCAAAATTCAAAAGTTATCAAGGTAAATCTGCTATTTTCTTAAAAGATGTGTAATCAAATCAAATGGATGATGCAAACCAATCTAACTTACCAAAAGTTTTTCAATTACATAATCAATCATGCGATTCAGTCAAAGCCGATCCAACCCTCACTTAATTGATACAAATACTACATAATATTTCAAATAGAGACATGCTAAAATTAAATAAGGATCACATTCAAGTACACCAAGAAGACCGGTATCATAAGCTGTCCAATTCCAACATTTTCAACATGAACTATGCCACCAGATTCAACATTTTCATATATGACAAGAATGAAGGAACAAATAAGCATAAAATTAAACGAAACAAGACAAAATTAGAGCTATGTCTTCGCAAATTTCATAAATCAAGCAACACACCAAAAAATAAATTTTAATTCATAATTGAAATCAAATTCGTTCGAACTTAAAGCGCCCATTTATGGACTTCTTTGCCATGATGTGCAGTGGTGATGACTTGATGGCGCCTCGCCAGTCATCACTTCCCGCGGCGACTGACAGTTGAATGATCTGGTTGGCGGCAGCGGCGTGGGGTGTTGGCCGGTGGCGACTTCGCCAGCCGGTAAAGGAAAGAGGTCTGCGTGACTGGGGGTTCCCCAACCATGGTGGCCGATGTTGTGGTGGAGAAGCGACTGGAGAAGTGGAGGGGGAGGCACCGATGACTTTTAGGGTTGCGGCGGCTGTTGGTTCGGCTGTTTCACCGGCAGAGATGTATGAAGAGAGAACCGAGAAGCGGCGGGGTTCTGTCGGCAGCGGCGTTGTCGCCGACAGGAGTTATTATGCCACAGTGATGTTTAGAGAGAGTAACAGGTTGTTTGAATGGTTGTTTAGGTATGGTATCGTTGTCAAGAAAATCATATTTGTTTTGATTGTTTTCTAAGTGCCTGTTTGGACGATGGTTTCTAATGATATGATATGGTATGGTATAGTATCTTTTCATGGTTTGGTAATTATAAAAATTCTCTTTAAAATCATTGATTTTGTGTCCTATGATTTACTTATTTCTTTTTTCAATTATACCCTTATTTAATATTTTTAATCCTACTTTACACTCTTCTCTGCGTTCTTCTTCCTTCTTTTATTGTTTCTCTTCTACGCTCGTTCTGTCTTTCTAAGTTTATTTTTTTAAAACTTAACTGCTTATTGTTCTCTCTCCATTAAAAATTTTATTCTAGAAATTTGAGTGTCTTAATCTTTAGAAGCACATGCACTGGAAATAGGTGAAACCATGTTCCTATAAATATGTGCCTATTCAATTATAATCAAATTGATTAATGCATCGACCTATGAGGCTGCTCATGATTTTTACCTGAAATAAAAAAGAAAGATAGTTCTGAAAGTTGTGGGTCAATTGAATCTTGATGGTGTTTTTGATCTTTTATACTAATATACTTCAATATGGGTTCTTCATTGTTATACTAAAAAAGATGATTTTTTACACGAAAGCTCGTGATTGTTATCTGAATTCAAAGAGGAACCTACAACTATTGAGTTAATATAGCTCTTTCTTAACATAATCTAGTCCAATACTATAGTTTCTATTACACATCTTTGGCTGTGGGTCGTCCAGAGGACGTTTGCGCACTTTCCTATATTATTTTTTATAACAATTGGATAAATTTGCTTTAATCCCTTATATTTGTAGAAAGAAAATTATTTTATTAATAATTATTGATAAATTCAAAATTTATAACAATTAGGGCATTTTATAAATTTATCCGTTACGATATAGTACCATACCATCAAACTAAACAAAAAGTTGTCATTAAACAACAGTGAATGATACAGTCTATCTAAACATTGTATTGTATTATACTATACAGTACCATCTCATACCATACTGTACCGTACATTATGAAACTGTGACAAACCACCATCCAAACAGAGTGTAAAAGTCATGGTATGGTATGATAATCTTTTATGATTTGGGAACCATGGAATTGCCTAATTTTTAAAACAATTGATGGTTTTCTATGATTTTCTTATTTCCTTTTCTAATTATGTCCTCATATAATATTATCTAATACTATTTTACCCTTTTCCAAACCTGTGACTTCCAGAATATCTCACAGAAAAATAAGCTCCTTATCTAACAACAGACGCATCGAGAAGAAAGGAACGCCAAACACGACTCTCGTTGGGCATCTACTAGATTTTCTTTTATCGTTCGACATCATATGAGTGGGTCATAATAAGTATGTACATTTTATTCTATACCACAACAAATATGAATTGCTGCTATATATTAATGAAATGGTAACATAAGCAGCATCTAGCGCTTTATTAGTTGCTGCCTGTGGATCTCAACCGTGATGTATCAAGGACCTGCAAGGTTGTTTGCAAGCTTGCACTTTCCTGTCTTTTTTATCATACTTTAATTTAAAAGGGATAGCTTCCTCACTGATTAAAGCTTTTCTAAGATTGTTTTGAAACGGGAGTAAAGTTTCACTAAATCTATCTAGTTTAACATCAAGAATTGTATTCCTTGTACAGATTGTGTATCCTACTTTACTACTCTACAAACTGTAAGCAAAGTTTTGCTGAGAGGTTTTGTGGTAGATGCTCTTTCAATGTGTTTTTATAGGCAGTGACAACACAAAGAAAATGTTGCTCATAGTTAATAAGAAAATAATCCTAATTATTATAAATTTAAAACTTATAATAATTAGGGGTGTTTTAGTAAACTTACCCGTTACGATACAGTATCATACCATCAAATCAAACAAAAAAATTGTTATTAAACAACAGTGAACAATACAGTCTATCCAAATATTGTATTGTACTATACTATACAATACCATACCATATCATACTATACCATACATTATGGAATCATGGCAAACCACCATCCAAACAAAGTGTAAGGGAGAGAGGAGGGGGAAGGGAAGTCTGCGGCTGATTTTCGTAAGAATAGAATTAGGGTATAGTTTGGGTAATTTTAAAGGAAAAAATAAGAAAAACTCGATTTCAATCGTTGGATTGATTTTGATCAACGGCTGACATTTAAATTTATGAAAAATTTAAAATCTGATCAAAATTAGATTGAAAAATTGAAATTGAGTCCAATTGGTTATAATTTAGGCAAAAATTTGGACAAAATTGGCTAGAAAATGAATAAATTGAAAAATTAAATGAAAATGATTGCTATAATAATAATAATAATAATAATAATAATAATTAATAATTAATAATAATAATAAAATATTATTATAAAATTGGTCGTGTAAAATAAATGATATGTAACATATTATATTAAAATCAGTAACACCTACAAAAAGTGTGACTTTTGCGAGATATTACGATAATAATAATAGTAGTAGTAGTGGCAGCGGACGTGGTGATGGTAGTGATAGTAATGGTGGTAGTGATGGTGGTGGTAGCGGTCATAGTAGTGGTAGTGATAGTAGTGATGGTAGTAATGGTCATAGAGATCGCAGTAGTGGTAGTAATAGTAGTAGTAGTGGTGGTGGTGGTGGTGACGGGTGTGATGGCGTTTGTGACGGTGGTGGGGATGTTGGTGGCGGTGATAGTCGTAGTGGTAGTGGTAGTTGTAGTGGTGGTAGTAGTGGTAGTAATAGTAGTAGTAGTAGATAATGTGTTTCCTAATTACGAGTGCGCATATTTACGAAAATAATTTAAGAAATAAAATTACGTAAAATATTATATCTAAATTATGTATTCAAAATATAATGATTACCTAAAAAAATCTTACTTCAAAAATCATAACGTGACACGTTATATTTAGCTGGTATCAAAATAATACGTAAATATATATTAATATTTAAAATTACTAATTTGCTAAAATAGCAGCCTAAGAGGAGTATCGGGAGGTTAAAATTGGGTGTCAATAATTAGTGTATTTATGAAAAATATATTTACAAAGATGGTACATTTACAAAGAAGTATTTTATAATAAATAATTAATTTCATGATTAAATGGATAACATAACTATGAGCTACAAGCCCTATACTATATCGACGTATTTAGCCTAAGCCTCCCACGAGCAGTATCGTCTCCATCATCGTGGTGCTTTCTCATAATAGAAGCAATCGGATCAGCATAATATCTTTTTTATGATTGCTATTATATGTCGGATCCTGTAAAAAACAATTAGACATAAGTACATACTATTAAGTAAATTATAATAAATAATTTGCTAATATTAGTTAGTGCATGAGATATAATAATAATGTGTGTATCCTTCGTAAAGTGAGTTGATGCATAAAATGCATTCGGTATAACAGAAAGTGTTGCATCGAGAATCTAAAAAAAGACATAAAGAGCAAATGTTAATCGATTATTAATATGATAAGTAATTTTACCTTTAGTGTTGTAATTATTGACTTTCCTGTCAATAGGATTATCAATAACCGATGAGAAGTACAACGCATCATTGACTTGGATGTGTGCACAGGGATGGATCAAAGACTCAAATAGAATATCTAAAGAGTAATAAAATTGGTATATGCATTTAATAAACATCCCTGTAAATTTATAACTGTATATAGTTAATATTTACCTGACCTCTCGTCTCCTCAGCCTCAGCATGTGGCGAAAAGTGGGCAGCTGCCTCTAGGGCCCCAACTAGTATGGACGAAGACGTGCCTAATAGATCCCGAGATTAATATAAAAAATATTAGATGAATTAAAAACTAGCATAAAAAGGTAAATAAGTAATTGTTAATACTAATATCTTCAAACTTTGTCGAGTCAAAACTCAAACTTGAAGGAGTAGTCAAATCTTGAGAATAAATATCATCGTATAATTGGCGGACCTCTTCATCAACTAAAGTTGGTGCAGCATATGTGGAAAAGTGATGCGACTGCAGCATGGATGAACAAGCTAGCGTAGACAACGATGGATCAAACAACGACATTTGAGCTATACCTATATTTGAAATATGCTCAAACTCTATTGTTGTGTGGGGTTTTGGTTCTACAACTGGATGTATCTGAAGCTCTGGTTCAACAGGTAGAAGTAATGGCATAGGAAGACGAACCCGTCCTTGTTCATCCCTCCGCATCGATACATCACCTCCACGTACACGTACACGTCCTCCCCCTTCTCGTCCAAGACCTACAGGTGGCTGCACATACTCTCAAGGGACTGGTCAACCAAGTAAAAAATAGCCACAATACACTAACTAATATAAGTACTACACGCATGGTGTGCGGAGTCCAACATCCAACTTTAACGCCTCGTGATTAAATATTAGAGCCCTTTAGTCATAGCCAAGTGTGAAGGTGACATCGATATGTAGCTAGAGGCTTTGCGAGTAGGGTTGCACAATAGCAACCGTCCATGACGCTAGAACCACTCTAGATATGTAGTCAAGTCTGCACTAGAATGTGTCTCTTCAATCATATGCAACTCGTTATTTCAATGGTCGATACTACTATTTACTGAAGCTAAAAAATTTTGATCGATCCTACTTCTGTCATCATGACTATAATGGTAAAAATTTCAACTAGAAAACAGTGAAACATGTTGTGGACGACTAAACTGTCCCATCACTCGATTTGTTGTGTGACACTTTATAATATCTAAAAATAACATCTTTGATCATGTCTGTCATATCCGTCTACTAGCCTTACAATAGGGAGATACAGTTTTGAGGATATCATTATAGAGTGTCCATATAAACTACGATAAAATTACAATGAAATGTAAAAGAAAGTTAAAATATTTATTTAATTAAGTGCTAACTATTAAAATCTATGCTTTTTCATAGACGATACTTTAGAGTCTTTTTTCAAGAGCAAAGTGAGTTATACTTTAACTATTAATGATAATTTTATGTTATATTAGTGTACTTACTCGCGCTTCGCGTGAAATTTAATATATTTTGAAATAATTGATGTTGTTAGTTGAGAATTATTTCAATAAGTAGTATATAAAAAAATATAAATTAAGTCACAATCTTGTAAGTTTAATTGATTATAAATTACCTGACCTTTTTAATGTATAAATGACTCGATCTATAATATAAATAGATAAAAATATATTTGAACACATTAGAGGAAGAAAATACTTGAATTATGTTTTTGGCATAGTTATGCTTACAATGCAGAAATTAGTAAAATCTGCTTCTTTTTGTTTGATTTTCTTTCTTATTGATTTTTCATATTGAGGTTTATCTAATGTGTATTTGCATTGCGTACGATTCATTAATATTAGAAATCGCATATCTTGATCAACTTTATTTTTATACGGTATTTATTGAGAAACACATGTCAAAAAAATTGTGATAGTAAAAATTACATT
This sequence comes from Capsicum baccatum var. pendulum, assembly GCA_030864225.1. Classification (NCBI taxonomy): domain Eukaryota; kingdom Viridiplantae; phylum Streptophyta; class Magnoliopsida; order Solanales; family Solanaceae; genus Capsicum; species Capsicum baccatum. Next base: position 111,201,973 of record CM061555.1, on the reverse strand, counting down.
TGAGGTTATACTTCGCAAAAGAATTGAAATACATAATGCAAAATGAAATGCTTATTTAAAATAAGTCATGATGTTATTTATTGATTTTATGTGGTACTTATCTACTCCATTCTATAGAGATTATTTCAAAAAGATAAAATATTAAATTTTTGAGAGTACATATAGGGTCAAGTTGTAGAAACGGTACCAAGAATTGGATCAATAATTATTCCTAACAGATATAGAGCAGTGGAAGAGTTTGACAACACTAATACAATTATTATTATAAATTAATTATTATTATAGTCATTACTAAAATAATATATGATAATAACTCTTCAAAAGATAACTCCTTCTTTAATAGAAAAATTAAAAGTTAATTTTTTTTTCTTTAAATAATTATAAGTAAAATTCATATTAATTACATATACACATTTATTATAGTAGAACTATAACATGACTCTTTATAATTCTTATTCACATCTCCTTTACAATGTAAGCAAGAAAAATAGTTTATATATTCGGTCATACTATATAGATATGTTATTAAGAGAATTAAATGGGGGGATTGATTCTTTTAATAAGAATTAAGAGAAGTTAAATAAATAGTTTATTTTTAGTTTTAACATAATATACTTAATGTGGTTAACGGATTTAAGGAGTGACTTTTGAACTTTTCTAACATGACACATAAATGTTATAATAATAATAATAATAATAATAATAATAATAATAATAATAATAATAATAATAATAATAATAATCTTTGATTTGAGGTATATCGTCCATAGCACCTTTTCATTCTGAATATCAGCTAACCATAAGAAAATAAAAGAGATAAATTATGTGAATAAAAATAAATTTATAAGAAGATAACTGATAGATAATATATGCTTGATAATTTTTACAATCAATCGTATGAAAATATTCTCGTATGATTACATTACTATGCACATTTTCATATGTTATTCATTCACATTGAAAAATATCAATATCATGTGCTTAATTAAAATAAAACATATTATATTTTCATAAAGCGAGGTTCAGGTATTTCCAAAAAGTGAGTTTTGGGGTATGGTAAATTAAAATATATCATAAAAAGTTTTAAAGACTAAAAAAATGATCCATTCATTTATTCCGTGACTGATTTCTAATATAGTAGCATCACATATTTTTTGGGACATCAATAGCTAATTACTATGATAAACATACCATTGATAATATATCTTTCAACCATGGCAAAATATTAAAAACTTACTGTTACCAAAAAATCATGTGTTGCAACATTAAGATTATTGAAAAAAATATATATTTAATTAACATAATCAAATTAATTAGAAACTAATAAAAAGAAATACACAAAAACAGAAATACGCACTAATAATAATAAGAAGAGGAGTAAAGTAATCGAGTAAAATTTGCTAACTGAGCTTTCTAATATGATGGTTAGTAGAGTTTTGGAATTTAATTATTGCTAAATAATAGTGAATTATATATGTGATCAAACATTTTTGTTCAATAAAAAAGAAGAAAATTATATTAATCGAAATTAAAATAATACACTAATAAATCTTCAAAATATTTGTAAATCATTCAAACTTCTACATTTCATTAAACTACTATGACTATCTCTCTTAATGAATCTTACAAAACAATTCAGCTTCCTTCTTCATCTTGATGAACTCGTACAAAACTAATGTTAATATTTCTTTGATGAATCTTTAAAGAAGATAAATGATCTTCATCAAAGTGATGATCATATTGAAAACATCAACTTTTTTATGTCCTATCTTTTGATTATTAAACACACGATTGATAAAAAAGTGAAGAAGAAAAATAACTAAATCACTATACTAATTTTAAAAATTAAGAAAATAAAAATTTGCATTCAACAACTCTATAGGTGACTGTTAATAGATTGGATAATTCAAAAAATTAAGTAGAAGAAAATTGGAGAGACATATTATTTAAGTAGAGAATATAAATAGATAGAAGTTTTTTTTGTAACTCATTAGATTTAATTAGAACAGTAGAAATAAAGATCACAGAAAGGTGACACATCATCTTTTCTTGTTTATTTATTTATTTATTTATTATTATATATATATAGATAGATATAATAGATAAAATTTTAATTAATAGGCAAATTGATTAATAAAAAGAATAAAGAAAAAATTCAAAAAAGATAAATATGAATGGAGTATTACAATTTACATCACCTTCTCTCTCTCTCTCTCTCTCTCTATATATATATATATATATATATATATATATATATTAATAGAGTTAATTATAGTTACTTTTGAGTTCTCTTTAAATATATAAATAATTTTTTTTTCCTTTATTATATAATTAATAGAGTTAAATATAGTGATTTTTGAGTTTTTTTTTTAAATACATAAATATTTAAAATAAGAAAAAAAACTCAATAAATGTTAAAAAAATCACAAAAAAATATAAATAAGAATGGAGGCCATAAAGATGTGCTACATCACCTCCTCTATGACCTTCCTTTGTATTATATATAAATTAATACATATTTCTTCTAGCTTTATTCTACCCCTAAGTAGTTAAAAAATCTAAACTATGGAGGGAAAACAACCTTCTATATTAGACTCAATGTAAATATTAGGATTGTAAACTATGATTTATATTTATTTTCTTATTTTTGTTCCATATTTTTATCAATTGATTGATGGATTGTCTTCCTTCTAGAAATTACTTAATGAATTTATTGATGGATTGTCTTTTTTCCTCTAGGAATTACTTAATGAATTGTTATATAGGAATTACTTAACGAATTATCATATATTACTTAATAAATTATTATATAAGATTTTTTCATGTTAGATACGATTATAATTTTTTCATGTTAAATATGATTATAGTTGTCATGTTGCTTTCTTGTTCTGCTGAATCATTAACATCACTTTATTGGTCTTATATGTCTCCTTTCATTAAAATCTTCAATCTCTTTAAATTTACAAAAATTTTGATAGAATTTTATTTGTTTCTAGTATATTTCAAAAAATTATCCTTGCGAATTAACACCACACAATATAATACAATATAAATATGACTCCACAACACATTTCAATAAAAAAAGGCTTCTCAAGGGCTCTACGAAAAATAATTTTACATAACAATAACAACAACATAAAATGACTCCACAGGACACATTTTTCAATAAAAAAAGACTTCTCATAGGGCTATACAATCAATAATTTTATATTACAATTGTTATGTTGCTCTCTTGTTCTCCTTAATCATTAACATCACTTTATTGATTCTGTATAAGTCTCCTTTCATTAAAATCTTCAATCTCTTTAAATTTACGAAAATTTTGATAATTTTTTCTTTGTTTCTAGTCTATTTCATAAAATTATCCATGTCAATCAACTAACACAATATAATACAATCTAAAATGGCTTCACACGACACATTTCAATAAAAAAAAAGCTTCTCACAGGGCTATACAATAAGTAATTTTACATAATAATAACAACAATATAAAATATTTTCACACGACATATTTCAATAAAAAAGGCATTTCACAGGGTTATAGAATCAATAATTTTACATTATAGTTGTTATGTTGCTCTCATATTCTACCTAATCATTAATATCACTTTATTGACCTTGTATAAATCTTCTTTCATTAAAATCTTCAAATCTCTTTAAATTTACTAAACACTCGTCAGAGTTTCCTTTGTTTCTAGTCCATTTAAAAAAATACTCCCTGTAAATCAATACCACATAATATAATACAATATAAAATGGACACACGCGACATATTTCAATAAAAAAAAGCTTCTCACATGACTATACAATAGATAATTTTACGTAATAATAACAACAATATAAAATGACCCCACATAACACATTTCAATATAAAAAGGACTTCTCATAGGGCTATACAATCAATAATTTTATATAACAATAATAACAACGTAAAATGACCCATATGACATATTTGAATAAAACAAACGTTGCTCACGAGACATAAGAAATATATAGATATGGCCCCACACGGCACACAATACAATATAACATTAAGAAAACATACCTGATCCTCCATCATGTGATCAAGCTGATCTCTCATTGGGACTACAACATGGTGTGCCTCTAAAATGAGTCAAACCCCCCGTGTCTATTTTTTAGCATATGGTAGCAACGACTCATCCTCGGCAATTGGCTCTGCCTTGAAGGGACGAATCTCTCCCTAGTCCATATCTAATGGTTATATCAAAATTATTTTTAAGTAAACAAATAATTACTTGACTTAAATTTAGATAATAAGAAAAATTATCTAAAGGAGAGGAACAAATTCTGCTAGCTGATTCGTACGCATGGATACCCGACAAATACACCTATAAAAGTATGCTAAAAATGCACTACCCTAGCTATACGCCCTTGTCCTGTCAATATCCCTAATTAAATATATGTACTACAAGCTCAAAAGACTGCCATATGTATTTGTGAATAGAATCCCTCTCAAAAGCAACAACATGTACAGTCGAGCGACGCTCTGAATCCCATCCTCTGGAGTCTTGACTATAATGGGATGAAGAAGAAGCTGCTGCTGAAGATAATCTAAAACTGTAATAATAGAAATACGACCATGTCCATTAATGGCCACCGATTCAACCTTCAAGCCAGTGTAATCTCATAACATCGCACGCCAATCTAAATTATGATCCATTTCATAGGCATATACAACTGCATCTCCTTTAGTGCATATCCCAAACAATACCTCCACATCCTATAGCGTGATAGTCACCTCTCCAAAGGGTAGGTAGAAAGTGTGAGTCTTTACCTTCCACCTCTCCGCCATAGCATACAGTTGCTAGTTTGTGGTCAAACTAGATCTTGCCTGTTCTGGATGTCATATTGTAATACCTCAATTTTTTAAACCAAAATGCTATACGGTGCTTATGACCCCGATAGATCACAAGCTAACCCATGACTGATATCCGTACCTGTACACTGCATAACAAATATGTAATATAAGAAAAACATAAATAATAGACCATAAAGTTCAACTGAAATAATTATAACATCCATATGGGTGAAAAATACCGAAGATAACTGAAGTCTGAATCAAAACTGAACTAAATTTGAACTGTATCTGAAAGCCTTGAAGTACTGACTGAATAAGGAGTTGAAGGAACATGTCTCCAAGTAACTCCCTAAATTGAAAACTAACTAAAATAATAAATGAATCGAATCATATCATCCTCGAATGAAGAGGAATCACTGCAGCTCTATATACTGGAATGCGAATGCTACTGCTGGTTTGGAACTCGTGTCTCTGAACCTATGGTGTAACATGAAAAAAAAAGCACCATAGCGTAAATGCTCAGTACAACTGGAGTATTGAGTATACGAGTGAGGTAGGCTAAATAAAAAGGGTTTACATGCATGAGCAATGCTAACTGACTGACTAATATGAACGTGAGAGTGCAAACATACATACATAATAACTGGAAACATAAATACGTAGTAGTGAATTTGCATGCTAATACATGATTTACTGATTTCTGATATGAATGAAACTATGGTTCTGTCAATATGGGTGACTATGTCTGACAGTCCTGGATCTGATGGAACTATTTGAGTTTCGTACTATAACTGAATTTGACTGTATCTGGCAGTCCTGGTATACTGATATCTGAAGAACTATCTGAGTTATTTTACTGAGATTGAGCCTGAAACTGTGGGAGGTAGTTGTTTAACCGACATGCCCCAATAATGCATATAGCTAAGTTGGGGTCCAATCTCTGCCCCAATTGGAGGGGTGTCAATACCGCGCCACTGGTAAGGACAGTTGTGAGTGACCCTCATCTGGCAGGTACTCAAATGAGAATGGTGGGAACCCTAAACTGGCAGGTTAAGCCACCTCATCAACCCTAGTCTGATAGATTAAGATGTCTCAACCTACGCTGGCTACATAGTTCTAGAACATAAGGATGACTGCTAAGAATCACACCCTAAACTGGCAGGTGAGTTCCCATCCTTGGGTTCACTCGGTGCTAACTTATACTCCCATATGAAGAGACTGAACATGATTTAACTGACTGTACAGGGACTGATTAACTGACATCCGCTGACTGATGGAATAGCACTACTATCTGAGATTTTGCTGAGATCATGAGATTTCGGAGGAGTCACCTGACTGACTGAGTTCTATAGATCATGGCTTTAATGATATTATCGGGATAACATGACTTGGATCTAGGCACACAACTATATTTTTCGGGTATGAATACCCCCAGGACTCAATGGAAGGAAACTGACACACATGACATGACTTGATCATAAGATTGGAGTTTACAATTCATGATATCATAAGTAGGGGATAATATACCACATGTAGTTTTCAACATCTTGTGCATGGTAGGGAGTGCAGAGATATATATCATGTACCTATTGTATCACTTCATTATCATAAATTCTTCATACCACAACAATAACAACAAAACAATGGCATGGAATTCATATTGAATTACATAATTAACATGGACTTGTCATGTAGGTAATATGGGACCATGAAAAAATGAAATTTCTAGCATTCTAAGCATTTTATCAAACAACTTGCATGCATTCTTTAAGGAATAGGTGTGTTCCTGAATTTCACCGTATTAAACTACCCAATTTCATGGGTTCTAACTACATGATCATAACCTTCATAAAAATTCATCAAATTACTACTCTATAGCACAAACAACAACCACCAACATAAATAAAATTATATCACCACAAAAAATTTATGATTTAGTATTTAAAGATTGATTCTTGAACTCCACGGACGAAAGGAATTCGTGGATGAACACTACGCATACCTGACTCAGGGTTCTTAACGTTTTTGAACTTGAAGGGTTTGAAATCCTTTGATTCTTGAAGAGGATTGGGTCTTGTTCTTGGGGATTAAATTCAGAGAGAAACTTTAGTTTTTTTGTTTGTGGAATAACAATGAGCAAAAATGGCTGAATTCGGACTCATCTGGGTATATAGGCGAGTGGTAAGTGACCAAAATACCCCTGTTAAAATGACCTAAAAATAAATTGAACGTGGCGTGTGATGGTCCGACTGACGTTCCGTTAAACACTTGATGATCCATCACTTAGCCCGTCAGACGTGGACCAAAAATGGGGTTCACTGGATAAGAGTTGACGGCCTGGATTACAGTCTGTCACAACTTTGACGGTCCGTCAACTCGTCCGTCAGTCCTTATCCAGCACGTGGCTCAACTGCGTTGACTGTGATGGTCAAAGTGGCGGTCCGTCACTTATATGGTGGTCCATCAACTTGTCCGTCATACTTGGGCGTTTCTGACAGTCCCAAGTAAAATGTCCATAACTTTCTCGTCTGATGTCGGATTTGGACAAAATTGGTACCGTTGGAAAGCTAACTCAATTTTTCACGTGATAGAAAGTGAAAATCTAAAAAAAATACCACGTGCACAAAGATAGGTTTGCATTTCAAAGTAAGTCCTAGCATCCTTGAGATGATTTTTAGCTAGGAAAAAGGCTCGGGTATTACAATAGCCCTTGAGAACATTCATCCTCGAATGGAACTGACTGAGAGGGGAAATAATAATCTGAACATGAGTACCTGGAACATGATCTTATGACTGACAAACTGAACGCATTATAATGACATACATATCTGATGCACGTGTAACTAATTTATTAATACATGACTAAGGTTCACGCAATGAGAATGCATGTTTGATGCATGATTGTTTACTGGACCGATACATGTATCCATGACTGAATATGAAATGGTACTTGATACCAAATTTGTGATGGAACATAAACATGAAACTAAATATCAAGTTGTATTGAATGCTGAACGTGAAACTGAATAAGCTTAAGGAGGACTGTTACCTTGAGCTTGATCTAGGTTAGCGGAGAAACGGTGATGGTACTAGGCACGCATGTCTACTTCTGCTTCCCAAGTAGCTCCCTCAACGGAATAATTTCTCCAAAGAACTTTGACTAGAGGTACTTCTTTGTTCCTCAGCTTACGAATCTGATAGTCTAAAATTTCAACTGGAATCTTTTCATAAGAGAGGCTGTCCTGAACATCAATGTTCTGAATAGGGACTACAACTGCTGGGTCACCTATGTACTTCTTGAGCAAGGATACATAGAATATCGGATGAGCTGAGGCTAGATCTGAAGGCATTCGAGCTTATAAGCTACCTTGCTGAAGCGGCTGAAAATCCTGAAGGGATCGACATAGCGGGGACTGAGTTTTCCTTTCTTGCCGAACCTCTTCACTCCCTTCATGGGAGAGATCTTGATATAGATATAGTCATTGACCTTGAACTCGATATCCTTTATACGAATATTTGCATAAGACTTTTATCGGCTCTAACCAGCCCTAAGTCTCTCTCTGATCAACTGAACTTTCTCTAAGGCATCGAATACCAAGTCAGGACCGATGATTGAGGCCTCACTAACTTCGAATCAACCGACTGGATATCTACACCTTCTACCATAGAGAGCTTCGAATGGAGCCATCTGAATACTGGAATGATAGCTATTGTTGTATGCAAACTTAATCAGAGACAAGTGGTCATCCCAACTTCCCTTGAAATCATCTGCACACGCCCTTAGCATATCTTCAAGAGTCTAAATGGTCCTTTATTCTTGATCATCTATCTGAGGATAAAAGTCAGTACTGAGATGAACTTGGGTACCAAGACCCTTTTGGAACGCTTTCCAAAAGTGAGAGGTGAACTGTGTATCTCTGTCTGAGATGATAGATAATGGAACACCGTGTAATCTGACCAACTCCCTGATATAGATTTTGGCATAATCCTCGACTGAATAAGAGGTACGAAATAAAAGAAAATGAGCTGACTTGGTCATTTTGTCTACAATAACCCAAACCGAATTATGCTGATGACGAGTTTGAGGCAAACCCATCACGAAGTCCATGTTCACTTCTTCCCACTTCTAAGTTGGAATAGTGAACTCCTCTATAGACCCACTAAGTTTCTGATTCTCTATCTTAACCTGCTGACATGTAGAGCACTTAGACACAAACTCTACAATATCTCTTTTTATCCCACTCCATCAATAAATCTCCCGTAAGTCATGATACATCTTAGTGGCCCCTGGATGAATAGAGTATCGCGCACCATGCACCCCTGCAAGAATTCTCTGCCTCAAGTTATCTACACCTGGAACATACAGACGACCCTGATAACGAAGAACACCATCTCCTCCTTGGAAGAAAGCCTCTACTTTCTGATTCTGAACCTACTCTTTTAGCTTGACAAGGCTGGGATCCCTGTCTTGCTTTTCTTTCACCTCAAAAACTAGAGATGACGCTGAACTACTCTAAACACATACACCACCCTCTGAAGAGTCGACTAAATGAACGCCTAGTCTAGCAAGCTGATGAATTTCCTGGATTATCTTCTTCTTACCATTCTCTACGTGAGAAACACTACCCATAGAGAATCTACTGAGAGCATCGTCCATAACGTTGGCCTTGCCCGAATGATAAAGAACACTCATGTCATAATCTTTCAAAAGCTCTAACCACTTTCTCTGATGAAGATTGAGATCTTTCTATGAAAAGACATACTGGAGACTCATATGATCTGTGAAGGTATCTACATGAACTCTGTATAGATAATTCCTCTAAATCTTTAAGGCAAATACTATGGCTGATAAATTATGATTGTGAGTAGGATAATTCTTCTCATAGGGCTTTAGCTGTCTGGAGACGTAGGCTATGACCTTACCATGCTGCATGAGGACACAACCTAAACCCACTTTGGATGCATCACAATAGACTACAAAACCATCTGGAAGAGTTAGAACTGGGGCTGAGGTGAGTCGAGTCTTCAACTCTTGAAAACTCTTTTCGTAAGAATCAGACCACTGAAACTTAACCTTCTTCTGAGTCAATTTGGATATAGGAGATGCAATAGAAGAAAATACCTTGATAAAGCATCTGTAACAGCTAGCCAAACCCAAGAAACTCTTGATATCTGATAGAGAGACAGGGCGAGTCCAGTTTCTTACCGCTTTGGTCTTTTGAGGATCTACTCTAATGCCATCACCAGAAATAATATGGCCAAGGAATGCTACTGATCTTAGCCAAAATTCATACTTATTGAACTTGGCAAACAACTGATGATCTCTGAGAGTTTGAAGAACAATTATGAGATGGTCTAAATGATCACGCTCTATACGAGAATAGACCAGAATATCATCTATGAAGACTATGATAAACATGTCCAAGTACTACTTGAGCACCTGGTTCATCAAGTTCATGAAATCTGCAGGGGCATTGGTAAGACCAAAGGACATAACTAGAAATTCAAAGTAACCATACAGAGTATAAAAAGATGTCTTTGGGATGTCACATTCTCTAACTCTGAGCTGATGATAGCCTGATCTGAGGTCTATCTTGGAGAAATAACTGGCACCCTAAAGTTGGTCAAACGAGTCATCTATCCTGGGAAGAGGATACTTGTTCTTGACCGTAACTTTGTTGAGCTAATGGTAATCGATACACATCCTGAGAGAACTGTCTTTCTTGCGCATGAATAAGACAGATGCATCCCATGGGGATACACTGGGCCTGATGAATCCCTTATCTAAGAGATCCTTCAACTGATTTTTTAGTTCCTTGAGTTCTGTTGGTGCCATTCTGTATGGTAGAATAGAAATAGGCTGAGTATCTGGGAGAAGGTCTATGCCGAAGTCTATTTCCCTTTTAGGAGAAATGCCTGGAAGATCTTTGGGAAACACGTCTGAATATTCATTAACCACTGGGACTGATTCAAAATTAGGAGATTCGGAACTAGAATCTTTTATATGCACGAGATGATACATGCACCCCTTAGAAATCATTTTCCTTGCCCGAAGGTAGGAAACAAGCTGACCCTGAAAGATGAAGTACTACCCTTCCATTCTAGGATGGGCTCATTTGGGAACTGAAACTGAACTATTCTTTTTTTGCAGTCGACTATGGCATAGCAGGAATGAAGCCAATCCATGCCGAGAATGACATCAAAATCAGTCATTTCTAACTCGACTAAATCTGCTGACATGGATTTCTGAAATATCATAACCAGACAGTTTCTGTATACCCGCCGATCTATGATGGTTTTACCCACTGGGGTAGAGACTAAAAAGGGCTTTGCAAAAATTTTGGGACTGATTCTGAAATCGCCTGTTGTGTAAGGGGTAACAAAAGACAAGGATGTACCTGGGTCTAGCAAAGCATAAACATGAACATAGAAAATTTGTAACGTACCAGTAATGAAATCAGGATTATTTTCTTGATCCTGTCGAGTCTGGAGAGCATAGAGTCTGTTTGGGCGTTGCCCACTAGTAGCACTGGAAGTGGCACCCTGCTGGTTCGGGTGATCGAAATGAGCTGTGGAATGATTTTACTGACCCTAATAAATGGACTGAGTACAATCTCTGACTCTGTGGCCTGGCTTGCCACAACTAAAACAAACATCACTATCGACTCTGCAAACACCCTGGTGGTTCTTACCACAAGTTTGACATAGGGGATTAGTTCGGGTATTGCTGACACTGCCCTGAGATTTAGAGTTGGGTGCTCTATCTATGAACTTAGGAGCTGGAGCACTGGCTGAAGACTGAACTGGAGCTGATGATTTGGGACAAAACTGGGAACGATTTCCTCCCTCTAATTTAGGCTGGCCAAAACTGAAACTGCCTGATCTTTCTTTCTTATTCTTCCTCTTCCTAGCCCTAACCCTTTTCTCCTCTATTTGTTGAGCATGGGTCATGAGCCTGGCTAAAGTCATATCACTGTTCAGCATCGTAGATCTACACTCATTTACCACACTATCATTCATTCCTGACACAAACTTGGTCATCTTAGCCCTATTGTCTGCAACCACATGAGGGGCATATCTAGCTAGCTGAGTAAATCTGAGAGAATACTCCTTAACCATCATATTTCCCTACCTGAGGTTGATAAACTCAACAACTTTGGCCTCCTTCAGCTCTTAGGGAAGAATCTGTCTAAGAAAACCGTGACAAATTCCTCCCACTCTATAAGACCTGCATCCTCTAACCTCTCAGACTTCCACTGTTTGTACCAAGTGTGAGCAACATCCTGTAATTGGTATGCGGATAACTCGGCGCTCTGAACATAAGTAACTCCCATGATGTCAATGACCTTTTGGACTTGGTCAATGAACTCCTGAGGGTCTTCATCAGACTTAGACCCAAAGAAAGATGGAGGGTTCATTCGGGTGAAGTCCTGAATTCTAGATGCTGCGGAATTGGCCACTGGATTGGCTGGAATAATTGGTGGCTGTTCATTCTGGGCAGCGACGGACTGAGCAAATATGGTGAATGCGGCTCTAAACTCGGCATGAGAAACATGCTCGCCCAAAGGGTCTTCGGGCTGAGGAACTGACTGGTTTCTTCTCTTTAGAGACATATTCTGAAATAAGAGAAGAACGGATTATACTGAGAGTTTAACTTGATATTATGCTCACTAACACGATGTGAATAATGAAAGAAGGAAAACTATTCCTAAAATATCTCATAGCCTCCTATACATAAATGTGGCGCGCAATACACCTATGCACAAGACTCTACTAGATGCGGCTTTCAGACTTCCTAGGACTCTATTCAACCTTAGGCTCTGATACCAAGTTTATGACACCCCTATTTTATGAACCTTAATTCTACAAGGTGCTCATGACCTCGAGGAACCACAATCTAACCCATGACTGATATCCGTACTTATACACTGCATAACATACATGTAATATGCAGAAACATAAATAATATACCATAAGGTTCAACTAAAATAATTATAACATCCATATGGGTGAAAAATACCCAAGATAACTGAAGTCTGAATCAAAAATGAACTAAATCTGAACTGTACCTGAAAGCCTCGAAGTACTGACTGAATAAGTAGTTGAAGGAACATGTCTCCAACTAACTCCGTAAACTGAAAACTAACTGAAATAATAAATGAATCAAATTATATCATCCTCGAATGAAGAGGACTCACTGCAACTCTGTATACTGGAATGCGAATGCTACTATTGGTCTGGAACTCGTGTCTCTGAACCTATGGTGTAACATGAAAAGAAATCACCATAGCGCAAATACGTCAGTACAACTGGAGTACTGAGTATACGAGTGAGGTAGGCTAAATAAAAAGGGTTTACATGCATGAGCAATGCTAACTGTCCAACTTATATGAATGTGAGAGTGCAAACATACATACATAATAACTGGAAACGTAAATACGTAATAGTGGATCTGTATGCTAATACATGATTTACTTATTTCTGACATAACTAAAACTATGGTTCTGTCAACATGGGTGACTGTGTCTGACAGTCTTGGGTATGATGGAACTATCTGAGTTCCGTACTATAACTGAATTTGACTGTATCTGACAGTCCTGGTATACTGATATCTGAAGAACTATCTGAGTTTTTTTACTAAGACTGAGCCTGAAACTGTGGGAGGTAGTTATTTAATCGACATGCCCAATAATGCATATAGCTAAGTTGGAGTCCAATCTCTGCCCCGACCGGAGGGGTGTCAATACCGCACCACTGGTAAGGACAGTTGTGAGTGAACTTCATCTGGCAGGTACTCAAATAAGAATGGTGGGAACCCTAAACTGATAGGTTATGCCACCTCATCAACCCTAGTATGACAGGTTAAGATGTCTCAACCTACGCTGGCTATGTAGTTCTAGAACACAAGGATGACTGCTAAGAATCACACCCTAAACTGGGAGGTGAGTTCCCATCCTTGGGTTCACTCGGTGCTAACTTCTACTCCCATCTGAAGAGACTGAACATGATTTAACTGACTATATATGGACTGAGTAACTGACTTCTATTGACTGACGGAATAGCACTACTATCTGAGATTTTGCTGAGATCATATGAGATTTCGAAGGTTTCCTGAGCCACCTGACTGACTGATTTCTATAGATCATGGCTTGACTGAGATTATCGGGATAACATGACTTGGATCTAGGCACACAACTATATTTTTCGAGTATGAATACCCCCAGGACTCAATGGAAGGAAACTGACACACATGACATGACTTGATCACAAGATTGGAGTTCACAATTCATGATACCATAAGTAGGGTATAATGTACCACATGTAGTTTTCAACATCTTATGCATGGTAGGGAGTGCATGGGTTATATATCATGTATATATTGTATCACTTCATTATCATAAATGCTTCATACCACAACAATAGCAACAAAACAATGGCATGGAATTCATATTGAATTACATAATTAACATAGACTTGTCATGTAGGTAATATGGGACCATGAAAACATGAAATTTCTAGCATTCTATGCATTTTATCAAACAACTTGCATGCATTCTTTAAGGAATAGGTGTGTTCATGAATTTCACCATATTAAACTACCCAAATTCATGGGTTCTAACTACATGATCATAACCTTCATGAAAATTCATCAAATTACTACTCTATAGCACAAACAACAACCACCAACATGAATACAATCATATCACCACGAAACATTTATGATTTGGTATTTAAAGATTGATTCTTGAACTCCACAGACGAAAGGAATCCGTGGATGAACACTATGCATACCTGACTTAGGGTTCTTGACGTTTTTGAACTTGAAGGGTTTCAAATCCTTTGATTCTTGAAGAGGATTGGGTCTTGTTCTTGGGGATTAAATTCAGAGAGAAACCCTAGTTTTTTTGTTTGTGGAATAACAATGAGCAAAAATGGCTGAATTCGGACTCATCTAGGTATATAGGCAAGTGGTAAGTGACCAAAATACCCCTGTTAAAATGACCTAGAAATAAACCGAACGTGGCGTATGACGGTCCGACTGACGGTCCGTCAGACACTTGATGATCCATCACTTAGCCCGCCAGACATGGACCAGAAATAGGGTTCACTGGATAAGATTTGACGGCCTGGATAACGGTCCGTCACAACTTTGACGGTCCGTCAACTCGTCCGTCAGTCCTTATCCAGTACGTGGCTTAACTGCCTTGGCTGTGATGGTCAAAGTGGTGGTCCGTCACTTATATGGTGGTCCATCAACTTGGCCGTCATACCTGGGCATTTCCTACTATCCCAAGTAAAACCTCCATAACTTCCTCGTCTGATGTCGGATTTGGACAAAATTGGTACCGTTGGAAAGCTAACTCAATTTTTCACGTGATAGAAAGTGAAAATCTCAAAAAAATACCACGTGCACAAAGATAGGTTTGCATTTCAAAGTAAGTCCTAGCATTCTTGAGATGATTTCTAGCTAGGAAAAGGCACGGGTATTACACATATAACCCTGCCCTCGATATATAATGTATGACCCGATCGTGGGGTGGGGGTTATAAAAGTACCCCATATTGACTTAACCTTCTACACACAGGCTCAATGGGATGAATATAGTCCTCCCATAAGTTCTCCGACCTGTGAGACCATTGTAATATAAGTAATGAAGCATCAACGAGGCCTGGGTGCAAGATGTGTGGCACATTGTATCTGTACACATAATATTAAATATTGGTCAGACTGTGGAAAATAATAGATATCCAATGAAATAAGTGAGGTATGCACAAATATTAAGTTAACACTCTATATATTGAGTTTATGAGTAGTTAAGTCGTTATTTTAGCTATTTTCACAGTGTATCTACAGGTTACGGGACTTAAACTGGAGTGTATCTAGAACTGTTGGAACAAAAGGAAAATTTGATGAGTAATAGTTTCCCTTAAACAACAACATAACCATGATCTGCCGATACATATAATTTATCATAATTTCTATATCAGTGTTCATAATTAGCTATTATGCAGGATTGAAGGTAAAAGTTTTAAAGTTATAGTGGAAACTGAAGAATAGACAGAGCTTCCATTTACAAGGACATGGGACTCTTCACTTCAGGACGAGCATTCCTCGTTAACCATATATAAAAGGTTCGGGTTCTTTCTTTTGTATAACCTTTTTATACATATTCATGTATCTCGTGGTACAAGAAGAATCTTTATTTAGCAGCAGATATGGTAATTTTTAGGTTCATAGTTCTCAGGATTCACCTGATTTTTACTCATAATCTATTTATGAACACAAAAAGGATATATCAGCATTCAACCTCAATAAAACCAGGATAGCTTTCACCCCAGCATTGAAAAGTACTATTTCTCCCTTTTAACTATGAATTGGAACTTCTGGAAGCTTATGTTTTTCTGTTACAAGGCAAAAGATGTTCCCTATGTACGATGCACTTAGGTTCATCACCAAACCTGTTGAATTAATGATGAAGTAATTTACTTATATCTAACTTTTAGGTTTCAGTACATGGCTATGGCAGATAATAGGCAAAGCATTTAAACTCAAAGTGCATTTTAAAGTAATATTCTAATAATAATGGAAGTTCTCTATTTTTTTTTGTTTCTCATTCGATGTCCAGTGCTCGTATTGGAGCCCCGACTAATCCGGATTGCGCGTTGCAGCGCCCATTAAGGTAGCAGCGCTCCCAACAGAGTTTTTTCCATTCCCAGGGTCGAACTCTCGATCTCTGGTTAAGGGTGGAGCAGCCCCATCCACTGCACCACAACCCATACTGGTGGAAGTTTTCTATTTATTCATTTATCAATTTCAAAGTGCATTTTTAAAGTAATAGTAATAATGGAAGTTCTCTATTTATTTATTTATTTATTTAATCATTTAGTGTAATTCGGTTCTCATCGATCCTATTAACTTAAATTCACGAATTTTAACTCTTTATTCAATCAAACACATTCACATAAAATGGGGGGTACATTTTTTTTTTTTATCCTGTACTGATTGATATATCACTTGTATAAAGAGTTATTCCCAATACTATAGAATATTTACCTTATAAAATAAAAAAAAAGATGGTGTTTTTCTTTATTATAGTCAAGAAAACACATGTTTCAATTTACAAAAAAAAACAAAGGCTTTTGACACGGTTATACTCTTAGACGGGATAGGCGTAATTTCAGCTTATCAAGGACGCGGCCTTAACTAGGAGGTTGTAGAGGACATTATCCTCCCATACTAGTTGCCATCGTTGTATTACTCAGATAATTTCTTATCCTTTAACGTCTATTATTACATGTTGCTTCTTACACTTTAATTATCACATTATTTTGTGGTACTAACGTCTCTATAGTATTTGGCATGACTTATTCACTCCTATTATTTTTTTTTCTTTCACAACCCTCTCTACCGCCTGAGATACGAGAATAAGGTCCATATACACTCTATACTCCCGAGGTGGCATAAATCACCCAATTTCACTCTAACAAATTAGAGCGTGATAAGCGACATAGTAAGCATTCAGTCCTATAAATACAAATTTAACTACTCCACCACTTCTTAACCTAGACCAAAAATAGATTTTCCTCATCTTGTGGATATGACTTACGTAATTTAAGCTGGAAAGGAAATATACTCTAAATGAGAAAAACAAAGTTTCTACAACGCTGACATCCTATATCCATTATCCAGCAAGACATCATTTTAGAAAATAGGATTATTCTTCTGTGTATCACAATCTTGAGGGAAGTCACATGTAAGTACTATATTAAAGCTTGTTGAATTTTGTTTTCTTGACTTTTTTCTGCAATATTTGGTTAATAGAAGGTTGTGTAAGCTTCACAAATTGTGCTTCTAATTAGACAAGGACCAAGGGACACAATAGTAGTCACTATGAACACTAAAGTACGACACACTTAATGATACGGGTGAAAGGACGGTGTGGCCTCGATTTAGAGATGAGGAGGAGTATTGTGATCCCCTATGAGGAGGGTCGAAGAACGAAGACGCACTTTGTTTAGTTTTTTGGGGCTTTTGGGTCACTTTTGGGCTCAATAACATTTTAGGGTCACTTTTGGGCCTATTTTGTAATAAATAGCCCATGGCTATAAATAGTTAGGTTTTCCTTCATTTGTACTAAGTTAATGAATGATGATGTTTTGAATACACTTGAGAGTGTTTTTATGGAAACTTGTTGGAGTTTCATTGATTGTGTGAAATGTGGGTTGCTCGGGTCCATCCCGTGGGGTCCTCGTAGGGGGTTGGTACTTGTGATATTTTCGATAGTAAGGTCTTCGGGTTTAATATAACCTTAGGTTATCCTCTCTTTATCATTTTGTGTGAATCTATATATCCTTTACTTTATTGTCTCGTTTTCTTTATTTTCTCATATTCTCATCTTTCGTATCTTGTCTTATATCATTTGGTATCAGAGACGAGCTTGATTTCGTTCCTACGAAGTCAATCTTGGATTTGTTATCTTGAAAATCACAAAAAAAGAAGTGTCAAAAAAACAAAAATCCCAAAAAAATCACTATTCCCGTTTTTGACCCTAGGTCAAAATTTAAGTTTTTGATTTTGTGTTTCTAGTGTTAGATTTATGTTCTAAACACTATAGGAGTCTAGGGTTCGAATTTGAGCATAATCGGAGTCATTTTGAGTGTTCTACCATTGTTGGGGGCTTGAACTTGAAGAAAGTGAAGTGGATTCAAAAATCTTGAATTTTTGATTAAGAATTTGAACAAATTGATGATTGAAATGTGTTTAGAAGGTTGAAAATAGACTTGGTACAAAATTTCATAGCATTTCGATCATCGGTTCAAGAGTTAGAGGATTTTGGACGTTTTGGTGTTCTTAAGAGTTCTTGAGGAAGATTCAAATCTCCATTTGAAATTCTTACCAAAAGGTGGTGTTTAATTCAAAAAGAGCCAAGGAAAAGGTGTTGTACTTATTTATTCTTGGAAATATTCCAATCTTTCAAAAAGAGAAAAGAATCAAACGGCATCAAAAAGAAATATTCCAAAAGAAGAAGACAAAGAAGAGTACAAAGGAGGGGACTACAAGAAATTCAAAGCTTCTCGAGCTTGAAAAAATCAATTGAAGAGTCCCAAACTCTTGAAATTTTCGCCCATAGCAACCGCAACAACACCAATCCAAGTTTATCAACCTCTTTTCAACATCAAATTTAAGTCCTAAACATATTTCATCACATTAAAAACTCCATTGCTCAAGGTTTGATTCTTAATTTTAATTTCTTAATTCTTAAATTCCTTCCTTGATTCTTAAACTACTCATCAACTAGTAACTCATCTACTAAGTTGATTGATTAGTTCTCGAGTCCTTGATTTTGTTTTCTTTCTTGTTCCTTTTTGTTGCGTGTTTTTCTCATTTGTTTCTTGATTTGTCTCTTTGTTTTCGAGTCTTTTTTGCTTAATAAAGTCGTTATTTTCTAATTGAGGGGACAACCAAGGGCAACGCAAACAATAAAGATTAACAAGTTGAGCTAAACTGTGAGCCAATCTAACACTTGGATTGAGAAGTTGATTTCACTAATGATAACCTTGTTTGCTAGTTGTGTTGAGTGTCTTGTTGATAGGTTCCATGGCATTAGGATATGAAATACAACCTACTTCAAGTGGGGAAATCTTTGACATCTTGTTCGAGGAAATCATGGGGATGCGACAAGATATAAAAGCATAGACGAGAGGTTGTCCAATATGGAAGGGAAAATGACGAATCTAGATGGAAGAATAGTGAGTGTGGAAGGAAACCATAATTCTTCAAATGCTACTCCTCAACACCCCCTCTGGGCATCCTTAAGTGCACAAAATTAAGAGACTTTGGCTACCTTCTCTCCTAGAACCCTCCATAATATGTTCTATCATCCCTACAAGTAAGTTCTCCCTTACCAACTACCACTATTACCGAACAAACTCCACGATATATGTCCCGACCATCACAATTCCACCAACAAACGCCCTAAATCCTTCCCCAAGCCATACATATTATTACTTCACCCTATCAAACCCTAAAAAACCAAGTGCCAAACTACCACACTACTCAGGGATTGAACCCACAAGGCCCTAATCCACCCTACTACTCACCCTATCACAGACCACAAGTTCAAACACCACGCTACTAAAGGACTCTAAACCCAAATCCACACTACCAAGATCTACTTAACTAAATACCACTAAACCAAATACCACCCATTAGATTTTAATGAGAGTTTATGGACATGGTCCAAGAGATCATGATGGTTATAGAGGTCAAGACATGGGCCTCAATTATATCAAAGTTACTCTTCTGAGCTTTAATGGTTGTAGTGATCCAGAAGGGTACCTTAAATGGGAGTTGCAATGTGATAGGATCTTCAATTTGAGGGATATGATTTGACTTATGCCTTTGCTCAATTTGAGTGATATGATTTGACTTGGTGGGAATCGACTAAAAGAACATAAGGGATCCCTCATGGAGGTCAATACCCACCATGGGAAGTAATAAAGGACCTTATGAGAGCTAAGTATGTACTGGAGAGATATAGACAAGGGTTGTTTGCCAAGTTGTAACAATTTGAGACAAGAAGACAAGAGTGTTGAATCATACTATGATGAATTCCAAAATCTACTCTTAAAGATTGATTATAATGAGGATGAATAACACACCAAGGTTTAGTTTAAGGTGGGATTGAACCAAGAAATTGCCTCTTGAATATCAATACACAAGTTCAATATGGGAAGTCAAAGCTCTGAGTTCAAGAGGAATTTTGAGAAAAAAACCATTGAAAATAGTGCTCCAAATTACCCACCTAGAGAAAGAGGTAGTCTTAATCTTAAAGGTGCTCAATGCTTTAGATGTCAAGGATAGAGTCACCGAATGAGTGAATGCCCAACACGAAGAACCGTCATACTTCAAGATAGTGATCCCTACTATAAGGATGAAGTGGATCAAGATGAAAGAGTTGATGATCTTCATGAAAATGTGAAAAGTGATGGAAATCCATGTGGATGTGCTATTACCATCCCTAAATTTCTATCTCACAAGGTATCCATGGAGGATGTTTGGCCTCAATAAGGAGAGATTAACATTCCACTTTTCTTAGCTATGCATGATAATTTCCCTACCTCTTCTAAGACCTCCTTGGAAGTCCTTGGTTTTGAATAAAATGAACCCTTGAATTTGAGGACAAATTCTCTTATAGAAGGAGATGATGATACTGGTGAAAGTGCAGCATGACCTTGATTTAAAAATGAGGAGGAGTATTGTGATCCCCCATGAGGAGGGTCGAAGAATGAAGACGCACCTTGTTTAGTTTTTTTTTTTGGGATTTTGGGTCACTTTTGGGCCCAATAGCATTTTAGGATCACTTTTGGGCCCATTTTGTAATAAATAGCCCATGACTATAAATAGATAGTTTTTTCTTCATTTGTACTTAGTTAATGAATGATGATGTTTTGAATACACTTGAGAGTATTTTTATGGAAACTTGTTGGGAGTTTTATTGATTGTGTGAAACGTGGGTTGCTTAGGTCCATCCCCGTGAGGTCCTCGTAGGGGGTTGGTTCTTGTGATATTTTGATAGGATGGTCTTCGGGTTTAATATACCCTTAGGTTGTCTTCTCTTTATCATTTTGTATCAATCTATATATCCTTTACTTTATTGTCTCGTTTCCTTTTTTTCCTCATGTTTTCGTCTTTCGTATCTTGTCTTGTATCACTTAGCTCAATATTAGTCAGACATGTTGAATGGAAAATAATCCAAACAAATGATTAGTTAAACACTAGTTAGACACAGTTTGCTCAACATTAGTTAGACATTTTGAACCAACAATCTAAACAAATGATTTGAACCAATAGTTTTTTTTTTAAAATAGAAAATTATCTCAACTTGAACCATAAAAATTTCTCAATTTTCAAGAACTGAACTACACCACGTAGGATCAATGATTGGGAATCGACTAAAATTTTGGGGACCAGATGTAGGGAATTGAAGTGGGGGATTGTAGGATTTAGCTATTTTTGAAGGTGAATCGGGTAAAGGTGAATTGGGGGAGGGGACCATAAGAGGGAAAGACTAGTTTTTATATTAAATAGATAACTCACATATTATGTGAGTTTTATAAAAATAAAAAATAGATAACACACATCTTATGTGAGTTTTATAGAATAAAAATATATAACTCATATATTATGTGAGCTTTGTAAAATTATAAACGATAACTCACATTTTTTGTGAGCTTTATACTTTTTCTAAAACTTGACACGGTTGCCAAAGTTTCATTAAAAGTAAAGGGTAAAACTTTAAAAAAAAGTGAGTTTAGCCTATTTGGTATCATTTTAAATAAATGGCATACTTTGGTATTGTAAATAAATGAGGGGCCCATTTTAGTTGCCCACTCTGTATATAGTAAGAGCAAATGTCCATTCTCTTTTCTTTTCTTTTTTCCCTTCTTATTTTCTTCCAAATTCGTATTTTAGTATAATGAAAATAGTGGAATATGATCTGTGCTGTGATCAAACTTAAAATTTTCAACCAATTTTATTTTATAATAACCATAATCGCAATATCTGTCTGAAGAGGCAGATTTGAAGTGGTTGACAAGGTTGTTTAACATCATTTTTTGGGCGACAAAGATGCCCGATGTTTGAAGATGAAGTACGATGATTCCATTAGATAAGAAGAAGGGGACATTCAGAGTTGCAACAACAATAGAGGTATAAAGCTGTTAAGTCATACTATAAAGATTTGGAAAAAAGTGGTAGAGTTGAGGCTGAGGAGAATCGTGAATATTTTCAAGAATCTGTTTGATTTTATGCCAGTTCACTCGAATACTGATGCCATTCACCTCGTGAGGAGATTAGTGGAGCAGTTTAGGTAGAGGAAGAAGGACTTGTACATAATATTCATTGATCTTGAGAAGGTGTATGACAAAGTCTATAAGGAGATTCTGTGGAGGTGCTTGGAGGCTAGAGGGTGCCCGTGATGTACTCTAGGTAGATTCAGGACATGTACAATAGGGTGAAGACTCATGTGAGGATGGTAAGAGGATATTATAGCACTTTTCTATTTTGACAGGATTGCACTAGGGTTCAACTCTTAGCCCATTTTTATTTGCCTTGGTGATGGATGTTTTGACATGGCATATTCAAGAGGAGGTTCCTTGGCATATGTTATTTACTGATGATGTTGTACTGATTGACGAGACTCAGGGAAGAGTTAATGATAAGTTAGAGATTTGTAGATAGACCCTTGAGTGTAAAGTATTTTTATTCAGCAGGACCAAGACGGAGTACTTGCAATATAACTTTATTGATTATTTGCATTAGGTTGACGTGGTAGTGAAGTTGGATTCTCAGGCCATTCAGAAGAGGAAGATTTTCAAGTATCTTGGGTCTATAATTTAGGGGAATGGTGAGATTGACGAGGATGTCATGTTGTATATTTGTGCAGAGTGGTTAAAATAGAGGCTCACTTCGAGATTCTTGTGTGATAAGAAGGTGCCTCCTAAGCTTAAAGGTAAGTTTACAGAGTGGCAGTCCGATCGACTATGTTATATAGAGCAGAGTTTTAGCCAGTTAAGAACTCTCACATCCAAAAGTTGAAGGTGAAAAAGATGATGATGTTGTGATGGATATGTGAACTTACAAAGAGAAATAGGGTTATAAATGAGAATATTCGAGAGAAGGTGGGAGTAGCTTCGAATGAGGATAAGATGTGGGAAGTGAGATGGAGATGGTTTAAGCATATGATGAGGAGGGGCACAAATAATCCAGTACGGAGGTGTAAGAGGCTAGATATGGATTGTTTTAGGTGGGGTAGAGGTAGAATAAAGAAATATTAGATGGAGGTAATTAGGCATAACATGGAGCAATTACAGCTTAGAGAGTATATGACACTTTATAAGAAAGTGTGGAGGATGCAGATTAGGATAGAGGGTTAGTAGGTAGGAATACCTCGTAATAGTAGAGAAGTGTGCTTTGTTTGTATCTGAGCCTATAGTTTTTTATAGTCTCTTGTTCGTGGTGTTTTGCTGATGTCTATGATTTAGAGTAACTAGTTTATAGTATTACTTTATAGGTGTCTTGTTTTATTTATTATTTAGCGGTGTGATATCCCCTTTTGTTGTTTACTTTAATATTTTTTGTTGGTTATATTATTATCTGTCCTGAGCCGGTGGTTTATAAAAAATAGGCTCTCTACTTTATATGAGGTAGTGGTATGAAGTACATACATTTTATCCTCCCCAGACCCCACTTTGTGGGAGGACACTAGGTATGTTGTTGTTGTTGTTATTTTCCAAATAATTCTGAAGTTGATAATAAGGAAAATTTAAAAAATAAAATATTTAAAAGAAAACATAAAAAATTATTTGGCTCGCAAAATTTCAATTATGTCATTTTATTGGGACAAGGGAGTAATATATTTTACATGAAAATTAAATAAAAAGTACCATAAATCATAATAATTAATTAATCAAATATTTTTTAAAACATATAAAAAATTGATTGACTCCAAATTTCATGTGTGTCACATAAATCAAAATAAAAAGTAACATATATCGGGTTCATGCTAGCACAAGTACTCCTGTATCTAGTATAATTATAAAAAATAGACGTCTTTAGGATGACTCGTTCTCCCTCAACGTAAGTTAGCTTAACCTACCCCTCCATGGGGAAGAGAGCACGCCAACCATCACAGAAGGCAATCATTGCGAAGGAGAACACACGACTACAAGGTAACTCTAGAAAAGGAGTGCACAAAGTTATTATGAAAACAACATGAACTATCTCAAAGAACACTAATGAACCAAAATTAAGCCAGAGTGATGAGGAAAACCAACACAACTAAGCTCATATTCCAGATCTTGATAGCGAAGAAAGTGATGGTGATGCGACACAATAATTTATAACAGGAGTTCCAAACCCTAATCTCAGAGATTTGAGGAAAACGAGGGAACTGAGAGTGAATGTGCAACACAAAAGGAAGTAGGGTTATGCACAAATCGATTCAATTCGAGCATTCAAATCGATTCCATGAAAAATTGGATAATTCGATAAGAATTATACAATGTGAATGGATTTACAAACTTAATTTTAAAATATTTTGATTTCACAAATCGAATTTTATTTTGGGCGTTTACAATTTGAATCGATTCAAAAATCAAAAGTTACACACATATATGTATAAATAATAATAATAATAATAATGATATTTAGTATTTGTTAATCACTTACAAACGTAAAACCTAATGACTCACAAGTGTCAAGGTCCACATTTAGGGTATTTTAATTATAAAACCTAAAAGTTATGCCTCTTTTGCCATTCACATTTTACCAGTTACTATTTTGAACCATTGTTGTTGGGTTCTAATGCCACTTTTAACTGGCAACACAATGTTATTTTGGGTTACATAAGGCCTAATTTTAAAATTTTGTTATTTTTTATTATGTTTGTTCTAACATTGAAAAGAAAATAGTTGTTTATTGAAATTTCAAAGTCAAACAAATCAATTCATAAAATAGAATCTAAATAATAAAAAATAAATCGAATTGGACTTTGAATGAATCGAGTTAGGATAAGGATTTTAACAACTCGAAATTTGAAATTTTAATTTGATAATGGCGAAATTCGATCTAAATCAATTCGTGCACAGGCCTACAAAGAAGCAAGCTCAATAGTTGTGGTCTATCAGTGTTGTGGCTTCAAATGATCCAAAACTAACACCAAGCAGCAACGTGACCAAATCCTGGGTTGATGAAGCGGAGGAGGAGACTAAATCACCTCAGAAAAAGAAATCCATCTGGGATGACTTCGATATTGCCAAATTGACTAACGTATGGTTCAAACTGCAGTATGTTCCACAAAAGGAGAAAGGTGAGTTTGCTATTGAAATTGAAAACATATACAATCTGAGATATATTATGGGAGTACTGTTGTTACCTGTTATGTTTTAGGGGTCACCCCTTTTTACAGTATTAGAAAGATATATGAAGAGGTTATGTGAAAGTATAATGTTGAAGAATAGGGTATTATTAGTGAGACTTGTTGCGATGAAGGGAAGAAAAAGCTATATAAGGTGGGGTCTGTCATTTCAATAACAACTCGTTCATCATTAAGGATTAGTCTGCTGATTTAGAGTACACTCATGAAGAACTACTGTCAGTGCCAATTTGGATCAAATTTCCAAGACTTGACTTAAATATTGGAGTCCTACGAATTTAAGTGAACTTGGAAGTCTAGCAGGGAAACCAGTTATGGTATATCAAAATTGTCACGACTTGGCCGGGGCCCTGGCCGCGACGGGCATCCCGAACCATGAAGGCCTGAGAGCCATCTTAACTTGTGATCATATGCAATGTTCATCTATTATCAAAAAGTGAAAGTAAATTGGAACATGGTCATCTTATCGTTTCAGCTAAACAATATGGGTATAAATTCATAAAGACCCAAAATCATCTAACATAAGTCTGTGAAATCTCTAATAAACTGAAAACAACATTCTTTTTGAAACCGGGACAAGGTCCCCGGCCGGACCATGAACTAAAACCAAATGAGATCAACATAAGTGAACAAGAAGTTTCTGAAGTAAGGGAGGGTCACCAACTCTGAATGCCTGACAACAATCTATTGTTTAGCAGGACCGCTGGACTGGGCCTCAGAACCTGAAATATAGGAGGTCAATACAAAATATAATCCATACAATCTACAAATATTGCTACCACACTAGTCTATCACTATAAAATGGCAACCCACCCCTCAATCAATGATTATACAACTAAACTAGCTTCTTTACGCAAAAGTCACCCTCATTTTGACTTCTAAGCTTGTGACCTCATATCACTAGCTTCTGGACCATTTTACAGCTCATAGGTTATGACACTTTATCACATACTACTACTCAGGTTGAAATATTGTTCCAACATTCTGCTATATCTCATTACCCTTAAGCATGACATCTGCAACAAGGATTTTAGAAAAGGGACTAAATACACTTCATACCTCAGGCTGAAAAGCATGATTTCATTAGGATAAAGCATACACTCGAATCAATACACCTTGAAGCACTAACAAACTCCTCTCAAGTCCTTATACTATTCCATAATCCTTTATGACTCAATTAGAAAGGACTACATCATTTAGACTCTAAGCTTCTGCACTTGAATCAACTCGACCACGAGACATAGCTAATAAAATCAGAGTAAAATAGGAGTAACCTCTAAATGGACATAACAATGGCATGATCTAGAACATGAAGAAAAGTGAAACATTCCTGAATGCTTAGTAGCTTCTTAATTATAAGTGTGGTGCGCTACACACCCATAAACAATACTCTACCCGACGTGACTTTGCAAACACCCTAGGATTATGAACCGTATTTTGATACCAAGTTTGTCATGACCTGAGCTGGGGCCCTGGCCGCGATGAGCATCTCGAACCATGAAGGCCTAGAGTCATCTTAACTTGTGATCATATGCAACGTTCATCTATTATCAAAATGCGAAAGTAAATTGGAACATGGTCATCTTATGATTTCAGCTAAAAAATATGGATATAAATTCGTAAAGACCTAAAACCATCTAACATAAGTCTGCGAAATCTCTAATAAATTGAAAAAAATATTTTTTTTGAAATCGGGATAAGGTCTCCGATCGAACCATGAACTAAAATCAAATGAGATCAACATAAGTGAACAAGACGTCTTTTGAAGTAAGGGATACTCACTAACTCTGAATGTCTGACAACAATCTACTGTTTAGCAGGACCGCTAGGCTGAGACTTAGAACTTGAAATATAGGGGGTCAATACAAAATGTACTGGTACGCAGAGCAATCCAAAATAGAATACTTAGGGATGACAATGAGGCGGTGTGGGTGCGATGCGGGTTTTAGGATATAAGGGGCAGGTTTTAGGCTATGTGGGTGCGGTGCGGTGCGGGTTAGAGTAAGTTTTTTAAAAATGGTGTGGGGAGGGGCGGGTTGCGGGTATATGCGGGTTTAGATTAAAGAAAAAAGCTAAAATTGAGTATTATTCTCATGAATCTGCCTAAAATTATATTTTTGTTTACTTAAAATTTTGTCATACTTAAAACAAAATATATAACATTATATATAAATAATTTCATAACCTTTTCTTTTCAAATCAGTAAAATAATTTTATAACTTAAAATATCAAACAAAAGTTTAAAGGTTTTTATTTACTAAATCACTTTGTCATGCATAAATTATTTAATTTATCTAAGCAAGGACTTGAAAATATTCTGGTTTCCAATGGAGTGACAAATTTTTCAAAAAATAAAAAATAAAAATGCTGGGTGGTGCGGTGCATGTATGCCCGGTTTTGAATATGGGGTGGGTTTATGCGAGTTTAAAGGTGATGCAGTGTGGGTTTTAAATTCGCGGGTTTAGGAAAAACCCACACCACACCCGCACCGCCCCATTTATTCAACATACATGAGAGCAATTCATAAAACAGTTTACATACCTTATATGAAAACATATGGGCATACTTTAATGACTTTGAAACATTTCTTTGAAATTATGAACCACTTTTTATTTTACTTCTGAGCTAGATGGTACACCCTACAAGAGTAGTACCCACGGGTCGGTCAAGCCCCCACATCCAAGTTTGCCGTAAGGATAGGGGTTCTACATACTAGTTTAGTATACTAGTATCTCAAGGACAAGTATACATTGGCCTCATACAATCATATCAGTCGAATCGGTAAAACTCGATTTCCAGCAATGAGCTCTTACATTCAAATGCCTTCTTCGAGTAACCATCTAACTCTCTTTAAATCCATTTTAAAAAATTTAAATCATGCATCTTTATGAAAAGTGGTCTAATGTCTGAAAACCTTCTGTAGTCTAGTCTAATTTGAGTCTGTTTTGACATTCATCTTGGTATCGTCATACCAAGACTTGCAAGTCAGATAAACCATAAAATATAATGTTACAGTTTTTTCATTCAAAACATAATGTTTGGACCACCAAATCATTCAAATAATATAAGAAAATTTGTATTTTGAAATATATGAAAACTTATGCAAAAATTATCTCTTTTAATTCTTAAACACGTGCTGGCCATTTACTTTGTAGCAAACCATGAAATTCTTTCAATAATTATCTTAACATTTACAAGCAAGAAAATACCCTCTCTTTAATTGACAATCAATATCAAGTCCATATCAACAGTAAAACATTTATCTCATGCTTCAAAACATGCAATTAAACAACTCATAATATGTGAAATCAAGAGGTATCAAAATAAGAGAGGGGTTTCATCATTCATGCTCTTGATTGAACTTTGCAAAATTGAAAACGCATATCTATAGGTGGTTATAATTCAATTCTATAAAAAAGGGTTCAAGACAAACATTTACTTTCATCAAAACAAGTTCATAATATATGCTATTCAAAACCATGTCAAAACCCTCTTTGTAAACACGATTATATATCTTTAAACTTGATAAAAACCATAAAACTTATGCCCAAGGAGTTTAGGATAGCCCCACGTACCTTAATTGATGAAGAAATCATGACGAAATTGACCCCTTTAAGCTTGAATGTCCAAACCCTAGGTTATTTTTCTCTTCTTGTGTTTTAGGAAGATGAACTAAGAATTTGATAGTGTTAAAACATATTTACGGACTTTAATCTCATGTTAAGATGTTTAGGGATGGTTATGGAACGTAAAAAGACTTGGTTGCCCTTGAAATAACTAAAAAACGGAGCTACTAAGCCGCAAAACATCAAGTAGGCGGCACCCAGCCAATGGCCTAACCCAGGTTGGGTGGCGCCTTACCCATTGCATAACACAGGTTGGGCGGCGCCTAGACCATGGCCTAACCTAAGGTTGGCCATGCCTAAGCCATTGCCTAACCTTTCCAGTGAAGGTAGGCGATGGCAATGCAATGCCTAGCCATCGCCTAGGCCCTACTTTTCAACATCTACTTACTTTGAGGTCTAAGAACACCCGCAACACCTCCCACAACGTCAAAACAAGATCTACCATCACTACGGGGTCCCTAAAGATCATTTTAGACATACCAAAAGAGTGTTACAACCACGAGGTATTACATGATTCCTAGGAACATCTTTCATTTCGAAAACACTTCCCACACTAGGATAAATATCATGACACATGAATTCAAAACTAAATCATGGGATTATGGTTTACACACGTAAGAACGATGGTTTGATTTCTAGCTTGAAATATGAGGGGTGTTACAAAAATACTAATGGTTTGACTTTTGCAAAAATTATGGTGGAACTGGGGATGAAGGTAGTTTTGCCAAATGATATTGTTCTTAAAAATGAAAAAGGGGTAGCTTATACACCAAGAAATCAACTATACTGGAAGCTAATTTTATGCAAGTTTTGTCACAAATATGGTCACCTAGATAAGAAATATAGAGCTAAGAAAAAAGATACAAATGAAGGGATTCTAGAGAACCAGAAGAAAGTAGTTGCACAAGGAAAAGTGAAGGCCAACACAACTACTAAACAAATAAAAGAGGGGTAAAAGATTATTCACTAGAAGTAATATACTCAAACTAGTCAAATGGTACATGAGAAAGCAAACAAATAACTAAGTGGTCAAAATTGGCACCTAGGACAAAAAGAAGGATTTAGGTGGATTACACCAATGAGGACAGGGCATACTCAAGTATTCCAGATGGCTAAACTACATACTGGTAACAACTTTCAAGCATTGTAAACTAAAGATGGTCAACTGCTAACTAGTTATGTTGATAATATGGGTGGTCAATCCATGTCCCTTGTTGGGAATGGATGACACACTTAGTTGAGACATCAACATGCCAGTTGAGGGTTGATGAGGTATTTCTACCTGCCAGTTGAGGATACCACCGTTCTTATTAGAGTACTTGCCAGATGAGGGTAACTCTTCAGCTTGTCTTTACCCATACTGACACCCTTTCAACTTGGGTTATAGGTTGAACCCCAGTTATCTTATTTGGGGCATGTCGATTAGATAATTACTTTCCATAGTATCAATTTCAATCTCAATATAAAACTCAGTTCAGTTCTACAGAATTAGGACTGTCAAATACAGTCAATCAGTTTCAGTAACTCAGTTATCAGTAATCTCAGATATCAGTTACTCAGTTATCAGAACTCAGAACTCAGTTTCAGTAAAATCTCAATTACAGTATACACATATATTCATAGTATTGCATACTCAGTATTTACAACAGTTTCAGTTATCCATGTACTCTCATATTCAGTTAATCTATATCATTCAATCAGTTGTTGTTCATGCATATGAACCCTTGCATTCAACCTTACCTCATCTAGCATACCAGTACATTCCACGTACTGACGCAAACTCTTTCTTTGTGCTATGATGTCTTATATCATAGGTTCGAATGCTCAGGTTCCTAACGGCGCATAGACAAATTCAGTTAGCAGCAACAGATTTAGTAATTAGTCCTCATCTATCGAGGATATGCTTTTATTTCAGTATTTTCAGTAGCTTCAGTACTTCAGTAGTCGGAGTTAGTTGGGGGCTTATCCCATTAACTCCATGTTTAGACAATTTAGTTAGAGGTTTTCAGACTAGACTAGTTTAAACAGTATTCGGATTTTAGATATTTTATCAGATGTTATTATTTACCAGTATTTCAGATTTTGAACCTTATGGCATTTCAGCCTATTTTCCGCATTATTACAGTATTATTATTCAGTCTCACAGCAGATATCAGTCATGGGTTAGCTTGTGGTCCCTCGGGGGTTGATGTTGGGCGTATTTACACGCCTAAAGCACTATAATTTACCCATATTTTAGCTAAGTTTTAAGGACAAAATATATAATTCCTGCACTTTTAGTCCATTTTCCTATAAGTGAGCTAACCAACGTGATTAGCATGTTTTCAGGTATTTATGATGAAGATTTCAGCACTTTGTGGACCTTTCGGTAGCAAGGGAAACTTCACATAAGAAGGAAGACAGCTTTTGGAAGCTTGTGGACTGAATGTGATGCATGGAGAAATTGTCCCAGGCAGAATCAGTATTTCTTAATAATTAGGGGTGCAGCAGTAACTCAGTAGGACTAGGACAAGGATAAAAACCCTATTTCAGTAGGACTAGGACAAGGATGTTATAAAAACCCTATTTGCTGAATTTTTCAGCAAGCTTTTCATTCACGCTTTTCATTAAGCTTTTCATAATTCATTCGACACTTTTAGGATTTATTCATGTTACTTTCTGACAGAGAAAACTCGGCTCTCTTGAGGAACGGCCAAGAAGAAAAACATCATCTCCTTCTTGACGTTTAAGTCATCCCATCGCCAAGATTATTCTAGGTTGTGGTATGATGATTATATCTATTGTGATGTCCATTATACTCATGAGTAGCTAAACTTCTCTGTTAGGGTTATGGAAGCCTTTTGATATACTATCTATTACTATGAGTTTGTGAATTCTTGATACGTATGCTACTTATATCATTACTCTCTTCGTTTTAATTAAATTCTTGTGGTTGGAAACATATAGAATACGCCATTATAGCAGTAACTTGTTCGAGAGAAAAGTTACATGTTTGGAAAAGAGAGTGTGACAAGGAAATAGGGCTACCAACCCCTGTTTAAACGTTAATGCCTTAACCGGATTAACCTCTTGGAGAGTTTGTACCGTTAGTATACACTTTAAGCTCAAGAGAGTTAAAGTGAAATAATCCTGGATGGTCGAGAGACAGTAGGATTTAACACTAGAATACAAACCTCTATAAGTGCATGCATGTCTGAATTCCGCAATACTCATAGTTAATAGATAAGTAGAACTCATAAGGTGGACATAACCCTAACTTATAATTCTCATTAATTTAATCTTACTAAACAAAGCTTTCCGTTGTTACTTTGATACTCTTAATTCACGCCACAATTAAATTCCCCCTTTCCATAGAATTTTTGACCAACGGTCTACTAATAGTTGCATACTTAGTGACCGAGTATTCCCTGTGGGATTCGACACCCAACCCATTTGGGTTCTATATTTGACAGCGATCGCTTACACTCTTACGAGAGCTGTAGTTTGGGCGTTATCAAATTTTGGCGCCGTTGCCGGGGAATACGGTTGTCAACTAAGTTTGTGATAGTTACTAGACCCTTTGGTAAAAAATTCTCAGATTTTACTTTTAGTTGTTGTTTTTGTTTTATTCAGGTTCTGTTCAGTGCATGCCAAATACTCGAAGTTCTGGTCAACCATTATTACCCATAAAACCTGGACCGCAACTTATTGGCAGAATGGATGCACAATGAGAAATCGAAAGAAGGGCTGCTCAACAGGAGCAGGCTAGATTAGCTGCATTGGCAGCTGCTGAAGTGCATCAACAGAATATTGACAACCCAGGTCGGGCAACAAATCCTGATGATGAGGACCTGGGTGATGATGAGCTATTGAATCCTAGGCGTACTGATAATGTGGCGGCACCTATGTATAGGAGAGATCGTCAAGCTAGGATGAGACCCGAACGCCGAGCTGTGCAGATTCCTTTTGATGATGATGATGATGATTTGGATGGAGCTGGTGCCACAGGGGCTATTATTCCTCCACCCTTGGCACCTGGAGCCAAGTTCATTATCACTAGCACTATGATTTAACTATTGCAGCTCAAGGGATTATTTGGTGGACTTGCAGGAGATGATCCAAATATGCACCTGATCAATTTTATCTCTACATGCAAGGCGTTTGACAATCCAGGGGTTGGATAGAATGCAATTCGGCTGCGCTTATTTCCATTGTCTCTATCTGGAGAGGCAACTCTATGGTTGAACAGGCTAACTCCTGACTCTATCACTAATTGGAGGCAACTGAAAGACGCTTTCCTAGAAAGATTCTATCCGCCATCTAAGAGAGCACAATTAAGAGATGAGATCAACAATTTTAGACAGCTTCCAACTGAAGCTCTCCACGAAACATGGGAGAGGTTCAAGAAGAAGCTTATGAGGTGCCCAAATCATCATATGACCAATGTCCACTTGATGGAGATATTATACTGGGCTTTGAATTCGGTGACCAAGCCAGTGGTTGATAATGCTGCAGTTGGTTCATTCATGGACCTTACTTTTATTGAGGCAAGTGGTATGCTAGATCGTATGACAAAGCAGAGTTGAGCTTGGCATACCAGAGATTCTGAGGTAGCAAGCTCTACTATATCTATTGGCATGACTGTAGAACAGAGGCGAAGAGAAGAGGAACGCGACCAAGATATGGCGCACATGAAAACACAGATGGATTTTCTTACCAAGCATTTATTATCAAGAAAGACCAAAAAAGTCAAAGTTGTTGTGTCACAGGCAAGAGATGAATCCGATTCTGAGGAAGAAGCTAACTACTTGAATAATCAGAGGGGTTTCCGAGGCAATGCCCAAGGAAACCAAGGTCGGAAATATTATGATAAATCTGGAAACAAGGACCGTGATCAAGGAAGTTGGAAGAATAAGACTGACAGGAGTGGTTTGTATGTTCCTCCTGGTAGTCGTGACGCCGCTGCATCTGGCTCTGGGAAGATGTCCATGGAAGATATGATGGCCAAGCTGTTAAAAGGAGTGGAGGCAACCAACACGGGAGTAACTGAGGTAGTAAATGATTTGTCCTCAATGAAGCAATTGGTTGATTCGCATTCCACTGCAATAAAACAACTGGAACAACAAATGAGTCAACTATCGGCGGCATTCAACCAACAAAAGGCCGGCACCTTACCTAGCGACACCGTGCAAAATCCAAGGAATGATGGATCATGTATTGCTATTACTACCAGGAGTGGTAAGGTGTTGGAAAATCCGTCCAAAGGCAAGCAGGTGGTTGATAATACAGAGGAGAATGTTATTGATGCAGATTATGATGATTCTGTAGAAGCAGAAAATTAGAACGAAAACGTTCATGAGAAAACTATTCCCCTTTCACCACCACCTTTTCCTCAGAGACTGAAGAAGAAGGCTGATGACACTCCTGAAAAGGTTGATAATCGAAAGCAAGATAAAAAGAAAGTGGTGGAGAAAACTATTCCCCTTCTACCACCACCTTTTCCTCAGAGATTGAAGAAGAAAGTTGATGACACCAGGTTCAGTAAATTTATGACTATGTTGAAGCAGCTGACTATTAATGTTCCTTTGGTGAAGGCGCTGGAACAGATGCCTGGGTACGCTAAATTCATGAAGGACCTTTTGACAAAGAAGCGGGCAGTAAGCTATGAGCTGGCAGATAATGTTCATCATTGCAGTGTAATTGCCACGAGGTCTTTAGTACAGAAGAAGGCAGATCCTGGTGCTTTCACTATTCCTTGCATGGTGGGATCTATGAATTTTGCTAAGGCATTGTGCGATTTGGGGGCTAGCATCAATTTGATGCCGCTATCCGTCTATAGAAAGTTGGGGTTGGGCGATCCTACACCAACCAACATGCGGCTTGTGATGGCAGATAGGTCGGTAAAATGACCTATTAGTATCTTATATGATGTATTGGTGAAGGTTTCTTCCTTCATTTTTCCTGCAGACTTTGTTATTTTGGATTGTGAGATGGACTCTGAAGTTCCCATAATCTTGGGGCGTCCTTTCCTTGCAACTGGAAGTGTGCTTATTGATTTAAGAGCTAATGAGCTTTTATTTCGACTGAATGATGAAGTGGTCCGATTTGATATATGCAAATCGTTGAAGCAGCCTAGAGATATGGATGTGTTCTCTGTAGTTGATATTTATTATGAGGATGAGGAAGAAGTATCTGTAGAGAAACAGCTTACTGTTGAGCCATTGTCTGATGTGCTGTTGAATTTTGAGCGTGAGGAGATTGAAGAATATGGAGAAACCGTTTGTGCTCTAACAGGAATAAAGTTCTATTCTCATGCTCCTAAAGAGCTGGACCTTGATCTTAAGAATCAATCTTCACCTACAGCAAAGATTTCCATTGCAGAGCCACCAGTGCTAGAATCGAAAGAGCGCCCTGGTCATCTAAGGTACAATAGAGCCATTGGTTGGACTATTGATGATATAATTGGTATCCCTCCTGGGATATGTAGGCACAAAATTCATATCGAAGAAGATTACATGCCCACAATTAAGCATCAGCGTCATATGAATCCATTCAGAAAATGATGCACCATATATCTCGATGAAGTCTAAGTAATCGAGATAACTATGTCGTGCCGCGACAATAAATCAAACGCTACATCGGAGGCAG
The DNA here is from genome assembly GCA_030864225.1 of Capsicum baccatum var. pendulum. Taxonomy (NCBI): domain Eukaryota; kingdom Viridiplantae; phylum Streptophyta; class Magnoliopsida; order Solanales; family Solanaceae; genus Capsicum; species Capsicum baccatum. Next base: position 111,165,963 of record CM061555.1, on the reverse strand, counting down.
CCCATCTTTCTAATCATTTTTGTTGTTTTTGAGTAAGTGTAGGTGCAAGACATATAAAATAGGAGATTGGTCTCAAATTTTGATTTGGAATTGTGTCATGTTGAAGGTGGTAAGTTAGGAATAAAGGAACAAAGGCTATTGGTTAGGCATTGCCTATGCAAATCTAGGCAATGAACAAGGCAAGGCCTATGTAAATCTAGGCAACGAACAAGGCAAGGCCTATGCTATGGCCTAAGCTCTCTGAATCTACAATGCCATAGCATAGGCGCCGCCTATGCTCAACTAGGCAAAGCATTAGGCGCCGCCTATGCCATTTCCTTTGCTCTCTGAATCTACAATGCCATAGCATAGGCGCCGCCTATGCCCAACTAGGCAAAGCATTAGGTGCCGCCTTTACTCTCCAAATCTCTCAAAATTTTTCTTTTTGCTCTTCTAACTTTGCAAGATCATCTTCCGAGGCCATCACCAAGTAAGTACTTCTTTTATATTCCGTAAGTGTTACAATACTACGCTTATAATGATTTTCTAGATCTTGAAGTGGTGTTGGTGATTTGAATATGCTTGGTTTGTTATGATACATCTAGTTGAGTGAAAGAATACGTGTGGGTGTTCTTGACTTGGTTCCAACTTGTATTTGATTTTGATACACTGTCATACTTTTGCGAAATCGACATGGTAGAGTTAATGGCATAATCTTTAAAATTGAAAGCTTGAATGTTTGAATGACTCGTTCATCAAGATAAAAATCATGATTGAATACAAGCATGAGATGTTGTGATTATTTCTATGTCATAACTTGATATGATCTCTACGTAGTAGTCTTGTTCAAAAGGTGTATTAATCCAAACATGAAAGTATAATCAAGATTACATGAAATAGAGTTGCATAGGATAGTTAAGATGACATGAAAGTATGACTGTGTTGAACACATAGTTGGAACATATCGCCTATACGTAAGTCGATGAAGTCTGAGTAATCGACATCACTCACTTAATTAGTTTGTACCAACAAATTAAGGGTGGGGTGGTGCCACTATTGTTTTGTTTTTTTTGATTGAATCTTCCGAGATAAAGCTAACATGGCTCTATTAGGATCTCAGGTAGAATGGCCTCAAAAGGACGACAAGGAAAACAAAAAGCGCCCACCTCACAGAAAGGTAAGAAAAGAGGAAGAAAAGAGCAAGCTGAATCCTCCGTGCTGCAAATACCTCGACGCACTCTTGGAATCAAGTGGGCTACATTTTGAGGAACTTCTGAGGATGACGACTTTGATGATGATTTCGACACAGGGGGTATGACCCCATACATAGAGGAGGAATCCGACTAATCAGGTTTTCCTTATTTATTTCCACTGAGGAAAGTGTGTCCCGTCTAAGTGTGGGGTGAGGGTATTTGTATGCTGTATTGTACTTCTTTGCCTGTATCTATTCTCGTTTGTAGTTAAATTTTTAGATTTTTTTAGATTTTGCATGAAATTGTTCTGATAGGTGGCATGGTATTATGACAAAAGTTTGTGCTAAAATCATTACTATTGAGACGTTTAGGCTCCAAGTGTGACTCACTGTGTGATAATTGTGTGGTTTAATTCATTCATCTGTTGGGTCAAGAGTCTATACTGCTCCCAATAAAGTTGACCATGTACCTTGTGTGTGTGAGATTATAGTATATTCTGTGTTGTGACTGATGCTAGAACTTGCCTGGTGTGTGTGTGTAAAGCGAAATAAAGAGTGTGAGTTTAGGAGATGATTTAGGCATTTCTTTGGCAGCCTATAATTGTTTACCTTCTTTTTACCTACCCATGTACATTATCCTAGATAACCCCCTTTGAGCCTTTAGCTATTTTCTTTGACAGCCTTATATGTAGCCTAATCCATTTTTTTTCAAGACCATAATTGGATCCAAATTCCTAAGCGCTTTAAATTGTAAAGTCATGTGACAAAATAAGAGGAAATTGGGTGAGAGTGATGCCTTAGAGTGTATTGGTACTTGAATTTGTTATGAAAAAGAGTGGCTATTATAGAGGTGTGTTATAAAAAAAATGAAAAGAAAAATAAAAAGTTAATTCTGTTTAAAATTGAATAACAAAATAGGCGAAAAGGGGTGGTAGATAAAAGAAAAGTAGAGAGGTTGTTTAAAGAGAGTGTTAATGGCATAATGTGATGTATTAAAGCGCTTAGGGAACATAGTCACTATTTCTGGCTAAAATAGTCCTACCTGTCCCTTAGCCAACATTACAACCTGTAAAGACCTATTTGATCCTAAGCTTAGCATTCTGATATTAGTAGAGCATTACACTAAGGGCAAGCCTATGGTCATCAGTTGCAACATATGAATTCTTTGTGAGAGTGAGAGCAAGGAGAATCTTATACCCATGTTTCAAAAAATGTAAAACTGTGAGTGATTATGGGTGATATCTTGTGTGAGACACACATGGTTAATGATTATTGGGTAGTTTTGTATGATTCTTTGTGCCTTAACTTGTGGATACGAATTATCCATCATCACGAGTCGATGTTGGAGGTTGAATTGTTTCTAGTAGTGATCAATAAAACTACTCTTTGTTAATGATTGTCGTGCATGTCTTGTTGAACATTTTGTGCTGTTACTGTGAAGTCCTAAGTAGATTTTTTGCATGGACGTAATATTTTGTTCGAGGACGAACAAAGCTTTAAGTGTGGGGTGTGGGGGTCGTAAGCACCGTGTAGCGTCTGGGGTACAGACTCGGAGCGTTACATAAAGATAGAAAAGAAAGTGGTTGAAATATGAACGTGAAAATTAAATGGGGGTACAAACTGATAAGCAATGGTCCCCAATAAAATATTGCTATGTTGTTGTGCTTGGTAATTATTTTAAAGTGTTGTTATATGGCTTAATTAAGGGCTTAGATTGGCTATGTACTGTACTTTTGCCAACATTAAAAGGATAACTTCAGAAATTTTATAAGTTAAGGAGACAATTATATTTCTTACCACAACTTTTTTTAATTAAATAAAATCAAATAAATAATATTTTTTATACATTATTTTGATAAATTTCTAACTAATCAGTAACTTAAATAAGAAATAAGAAAAATCACATTTATAGGGGAATAAATCACGGGAGAGAATCCCCGAAGTATCTAAAATTGGAGAAAATTCAAAACCTTTTCATTAGATATTATGATTTGCAATTTATAATTTGACACAATTTCCTTCATCTCTATTAATATTTTTTTTCTTAAACTTTTAACTTTTTATGATTGAATCTAAAAGAACAAAAATATCAACAATCTGAATTTCGTTGAAACGGTTGTTGCTCGATTATTTGTATTTCGACAGAAAAATGAACTACTTTGATTTGGCCAAAACTATGTTGGGCGGTGGTTTGGTGTTTTCGATTGGTGTCACTTTGTATCAAAAACATGTATCAATAAAAAACTCTAAGACATATGTATCAAATATAGGCAACTGTTAAGCTTAAATTTAATTCAAATAGAAATATGAAAATTAACACATTTTGGTAACTTTTGAAATGTATCAAAATATGTTTGTCACGCATTTACAACACACACACACACACACACACACATATATATATATATATATATATATATATATATTTGATGCATATGTATGATACATATATTTCATGTGTTAGACTTCAAACATATGTATCATCCTCAAATTATGAAAAGAGAATATACGTTCTTGATTTGTATCTATATATGTATCAAATACAATTGACGGAATACATATACAGGCCCCTGAACTATTTCACTTTTTTCATATAGGCACCTCAATTAAGTCAGGTACCTATTGAACCCTCTACTCATTCACAAATGGTTTCAATTGAGCCCAATTTGCTGACGCGACAAAAAATGTAAAATGTATGTAATACACACGCTGATGATATGGCAAAGTGACTAATTAAATAATGACACGTGTCATTCTAATTTAAATAATTATAAAAATAATTTTCTAATATAATTAAATCTAATTTTTTTAAAAAAAACATATCCCCTCCCCAGTTACCTACCTGTCCCCCCCTTTCTTCCCTTCCAAATAATATTTTCTCCATTGTTGAACACACAAAAGCAAAAAATAAATAAAAAATAAAGCACCTACCCTACAGCTGCCTACCCAATCTTCCTCCCCCCTCTTCCCTTCCAAACACCCCTTTCTCTTTTGTTTAGCATACAAAAGTAAAAAAAAAATTGAATCTTCTTCTTTACTTATCTCCTAAATTTTTTTAAAAAGTTCTTTTTTTTCCATTGTGGTTTTCTTTGAAAATGTGGAATCTTTATTCCCGGCTGTTGTATTTATTCATTCTTTGATCCTTGATGAATATCTCGCCTCTTGCTGATGGATTCCCAAGTTGACTGTTCTCGTTCTTATATTATGTGAATTTGAAACCGCTAAACTTTGAAATAGATGGTGTTTTTTTTATTGCTTGTGGTACTGCTGTCAAGACTGGCAAAATTAAAACATTCTTGACAAATTATTGAAGTACATTTGCTTGTTTTCTCGGTTTTTGTTCCATTTGTAGTACTTATGGCACCACAGAGGTGTATGCAGTAGTTTGAGCTACAGGAAGTACAAAATATCTCATGGAGGTAGAATCATGATTGGTGAAACATGTAGTATTCCATGTGACCTTGTCGTTTCTTTCTCTTCTTCTATTTAGTTTTGATTCTTTTTTTGTGTCTAGGGGAAATGGGAGTCGAGTTGACCCTTTGAGGTTGGATCGAAAATCATAATGACACAGCTGAGTCATGGAGTGTTTGGTAGGGGAAGAACAAAATTTGTGTCCCTTCTGTTTATTAGCATAGTATACATGCGAGTTTTGAATTTGATGTTCCGACTTCACATTATATACTAGGAATTGAGATCTGCTCTGAGAATTGACATCTGAGAATTGAATTTGATGTTCTTACTTCATGTTCTTTGTTGTTTGATAGATCCATCGTAGACAATGGGGATTCATATTTTGAGCAAGTAGACTGGTAGGATTGTTGACAATTCTAATTCGAGTACATTAGTGACACGATATGAAGCTTTATATTTTATTTTTTCTCTAAAACAGCCGGGATGGAGTTAAAAAGAGTGGTTGCTGCAAGTGAATTAGATGTTGTATATGATATTTTTGGTGAGTTATGGAGAAGAAGATGATGTTATTTTTTGTATGTAAAAAAATGGAAAATGGTAAGTAATGGAGAAGAAGATGATGTTTTTTTTCCTTTTTATTTCTTTAATATAACTTTTTTAATTGGTTGTTTTTTTTATGTTTAATTTTTTTTTTATTAAATATGGTCTCTCACTCTTCTAATAGAGAGTGTATTACACATGTCACGCCATGTCAGCGCCACGTCAGCAATTGTGCTCAATTGAAATGTTTTGTGAAGGAGTAAAGGATTCAATAGGTACCTGACCTAATTGAGGTGCCTATACGGAAAAAGTCGAATAGTTAAGGGGCCTGTATATATATTTAGCCAATACAATTATTTGATACATATGTATGATGCATGTATACTTGATATTTGTGATTGGTATATTAATCTAACACCACTGCCATCTCATCATTCGTCGATACTACCACTGCTACCTTTGTCATTCTTATCGGAAACCTAGCAATTGATTGTTCAATTTTTCCTCTTTTTGTTAATGGGTATTTAAGAGTTGAAAAAGATTCAAAATTGATAAAAGGATGAGAAAAATTGATGAAAATCCATCAATTGACATATGAATTGATACCCTTGGTCAAAATTGACACAAGTCAGTGATTTCTTTTCTTTCAAAACTGTGATTAGTATGAAAATAGCACCATTTTAAAGTTGAAATTATACCTGAAATTTTTTTTTAAAGAAAATGTGTTGTAACATTGTGTTTTTGTATGAGATAGATTTTTGGAGAAAATCATATTTTTGGAAAATCGTGAAATAATAGCATATTTTGGAGATATTAAATTTTGAAATTATGAGAAGAGAGATTCTGGGCGAAAATCTAGGAGCGTTTTGTGGAGGAGTGTGAGACCTGATATATGTAAGTATTAATTATTCTTAATCCCTCGAATATGAGATTTTATGTAATTGTATAAAAGATATGAGATTTTGTGTATTAATAGCTCTTATGTTTGGAAAATTATGTAATTTATGTAAAACAAAAATTAAGAAAAAGTTAATGAGCCCCAAGAATGAGATGACAGTGAAGTGCAGATCTATGTGACCAATTCTTGATCCATTATTCATTTTAAAGAAATTTCTATTTAGAGCTCGCTTGGTATGAGAATTTTTTACTCTTTTTTTTTTTTTAAAAAAAAGTTATTTCACTTTATTGAAAATTATTGTGTTTGATCATAAGAATCCAAATACAATATAAAATTTGTATTTGAAAAATTATTTTCACTTTTTTTTTCACCTCAACTTCTCTCAAAAAAAGTCAAAAAGAACTTCAACGTATTTACATGACCAAACACAATTTCAACTCCAACTCAATTTTTTTTTTTTTAGTTTTCATGACCAAACACCTTCTTAGAATTGGGATTAGCCCCATATTTTATTTATGGTTACTTTTCATGATAATTAAGACATAATAAAGTATTTACTTGCTTATGTTTATTTATATGATTATTTTCTTAAAAATTACGTACACTACAATTACTATTTATGATGTATCAATCTATAATCTATATCTATAATCTATAATCTATATTTATAATATCTTAAAAGTGTGAAGACCCTTAAAAAATGATTTGAACTTTTCGCCCTTTCTTAAAAGACTGTGCAATAGATAAAATCATCTTTTTTCTATTTTTTTAATTAATTATTATTTAATTATAATTCTAATATTTTTTTTTTACCTATTTATAAAATGTAACAACTTCTAATTGAACTATAGTTTTCAAATACATAAGTATAAATATTTAATTATTTTTTCATATTTAGATATTTAATTAATTTGAAAAATCAAACGACATATTATTAAAGGACACTTTTAATTCCTATCAATTCTGGGAACCCTTCACTTTCTTGGAACTCTCCACTTTTTAACTTATTATAAAATTTAAACATATAATAAGAGAAAAATTAGAAATTAATTTTCAACAAATTCTATCCCAACACCCACGTTCTTTTAGTAACATCTACAACATAAATTTTGATGGTAGAGATACTCTTGTAACTTTTTTTTTTTGATGAGCTCGGGAGGTGTGTTTATAATCGCAAAAAGGTTAGAATTAATTATATTATTCTAATATCTTAATTATCATATTTTTTTGTTGTACTTTCTGTTCTATTTAAGTCTATATTATTGGTAATAAATGTTTGATCGACTTTGAAATTTTTTTTGTGTTAGTGTTAGATTTAATAGTAACATTCGCCTCAGTCGGATTTTGAGGATTTTTTTTTTGTAAAGCTTAGAGTTTAATTGTATTGTTCTGATATATCGATTATCGTATTTTGTTATAGTTTATAGGTGGTAGATGAATGTTCGATCAGTTTTTGAAGAATTTTTATGTAAATGTTGGGTTTAATCAAATTATTTTGTTATAGTTTTTGATCTATTACCATCTATTTTTTAATTATTTATTATGTGATAATACATGTCATAGGAGACGATCAAGATACTGATACGTTACACATATCTGAATGCATAAAGTTGCCTATATTTGATCTTTATTATCGATTAACGGTTTAACATGAAACACACATGCAATGCAACGCACATACTCTTGCTTAGTATTTTAGAAAAATATACAATTCACATGTCATATATATCTTCATTATATATAATAGTAAATTGATAAAAATCATTGATTTGTTTTAAAAAAATTCTCGTTATCTGTTGGCACACGTTTAGCGTGACGTGCTAACGTACGCCAATCGAAAATGGGGGAAAAGAGGAGGACAACCGCACAAAGACATGGTGACGACGATGAAGACTCTTTAGTTGACAGATTTTATTGCATTATTGGAGATATCTAGCAATCTAAATAAAATAAAATTGTCAAGTAAAGGTGGGATTACCTCCATTGCAAACACTCCTAGGGGAAAACTGGGAATACAATCAATGTTGTAGATGAGAGCAAGCAAATATCAAGTCTTGATATGGCGGGACAGAGCGAAAATGGATCAAGAGTCAACACCCCAACCACGGGAATGGGTTAATTTGGATCTTACTAAGGCCTGTACTCCTGTAGTCAATCTTCACACTCGTGGAGACCCAACACTTAATAAAGAGGAGCTGAAAGGTAAAAAAAAACAATCATGGGTGAATCTAGTTATAGGTAAAAACTTTGCTTAGAAAGCCATGTCCCTAACCTTCATCGCACCAGTGATTGAAAATAGGGAACACGTGGTAGAATTGCAGCAAGCGGAAATTGAAAAGGGTACGTGAAATAGAAGTTACTATTCTATATGTTGTTGGGGAGGATCTGACAATCGAAGCAATTGAGAGGTTCATAGCTAGGCAACAGAACCTTGCGACTAAACCACGAAGTTACTATCACAATGATAGTTTTTTGTAATAAAATTCAGCACTATGGGGGGAAAGTAACGAAGCATTGTACTCTGGACCATACTCCATCTACAATAAGTTAGTGATAATCAAACCATGGACTGTGGACTTTAATTTTTCATGAAGTGTTGAAGTCCATTCCACTTTAGCTTTTGTCTTGGAGGCTAAAGCTAAGGATTATCAATTTGTTGTCATATTTTTACTTTTCATAATTTATTAATAATTCTCCTTCTATTGAGATTTTTATCAATTTATTATCATTTTTAACATTTTCACAATCATCTACTGTAAGACCCGGTAAAAGTTCTAGTTCAATTCAGTCCCAGACTTAGAAAAATTCAGCTAAGTATTAAGACTTAGAATCATTTTTAGCCTTCATAATTGGATGATCTTATTTTCTATCCTTACGACCTTAGAATGTTGATTTTTTAGTTGATTCATGATCAGGGATGTCAATAGGTCATCTTAGGTGACTTTCAGATTTTTTGAACATCGTTTGAGTCATGTTTGGATGACCAAAATAGCAAGCCAATGCGATCATGACGCGTCGTGTTGGCTATCGCGTTGACACCATCAACCCGACGCGTCGACACCATTGACGCGACACGTCGGTTATCGCATCTCTGGGCATAGTTTTCACATTTAATTATGGGTTCTGGGGGAAATTAAGTCATTTTCCTCCCATATTAAACCCCCATAACACGAAATTGAGCCCCTCAATAGGCACATTCACTCATTCACAAAATTCTCTCAAGAAATAAACCCTAATTCATCATGCTCAAGATCAAATTCCAAGAAATTCCCAACAATCTTCACAAATTCTGTAACTCAGGTATGTTAGGTGTTCATCCTTGGGTCTCCTTCCACCCTTGGAGTTCAAGAACCCTTTTCAAAACTTAAATTATAATCCTCATGTTATGAATTGAATTATGCTCATGTTTGTGTTGTTGTATGGGTTTTAAGTTAAGATATTTTATGAGTTCCATGAAATTAAGTTAGCATGTGCGTTGAATTATGAATCTCTCCTGTCAAAGCCCTTGAATTTGCAAGTTTCATGTTGTAGTTATGATGCCCTATGTGGTTAGTTCTCATGTATAGCAATCATGCTCCCCAAGTGTTTGATAAAATCTCCATATGAGTAAATTATGCATGGTAACCTATTGTTGTGTTGCTAAAGTTATGATATGAGTTTATCAATTATGCTATCGAGTCCTAGGGGTATTTATTACCCAAAATCTAGCTGGTTACTTAGTTGCAGTAGTTATAGAATAGTCCCAGTAAAGGTCAAGAATAGTAGTACTTAGTTAGTTAACAGAAATCATTGAACTCAATCCAGTTCAGTCAGTCAACATGATCAGGGTCAGTTCAGTCAAGCTTAGTACAGTCTAGTGATCAGTGTCTTTCAGTTGGGAGTAGGATTCAACACCGAGCGAAGTTAGGGATGAGGGCATTGTAATACCCCGAGAATTCCAACCGATAGTAGAACCATGCTTCAAGATCATGAGAAATAAATTTTAGTGTATTGGTAGTTTTATGATCAGGTTTGATGTGTATTAAGGCCTCAAATATGTCCTAGCTATTAGGCAAATCAAAAGATCCCTTACCGATTGAATTCTTGAGAAGGATATTAATTTAGTCAACTTCAAATAAGCATATCTTTCGTTATACTATGAATTTCTGAGCTCATGATACAACAACAGATAGATAATTGAATTATATGTCCAACAATACCAATTTTGCAAAAATTCAGTTTTGGGGTAAAAAGTTAAGGCTGTTTTATAGTGAGCTATCCGGACAGCCAAAGTACGACGGAAAGGCCAACGGACCGTCGCCCAAACCGTCGCAACTGAGACAGTAAGCCTATTTTCTGGCCATGGAGTGAAGGTTTGAGGGATGGTCCATCCCTGGGGTGATGGGTCGTCGCGCACCTCCGTTTAGTTATTAAAAGTCATTTTTAAAGAGATTTTTGGGTCTTTTCCACCCTTTTTAGCACCTAATCAAATCAAATCAAAGCACATAACTTCATATTCATCCATAGCATCAAAATTAGGGTTCCTTTCAAGATCAACCCTCAAGAACAAGGTTCAAACCCTTTTTCAAGAAAATTCAAGAATCAAAACATCACTATTCAATAACCTTTAAGAAAAGCCTCCAAGAACATTCTCAAGGCTTCAAAAGTCAACTTGTTATATTGAATCAAGCCAAATAAGGTATGTGGAGTTTCAACAAGAATAATTCTTTCATTCTTGTGCCTAAAAAGTTACTTTAAGTTACAAATTTCTGAATTTTAATATGATTTTCATGGAATTTAAGTTAGGGTTTATGCCCTATGTTACTAATTGCATGATTTTGAGACCTTAAGTGATTTGGATATTGATTTACATGTCTACTTTCGAATATTTATGCACATAATCATATTTTTTTTTAAATATTTTGAGTTGATATATCAATAATTACATTATCAAGCATGAACCTTTTGGTGTTTTAATGTAAGTTTGAAATATGGGCTTTAAGCCCTAAGATTTAGCCTTGATATTTTGAGAAGATCATGATTTAAGCCTACTTGATGATTGTTTATCAAGTTTTAAGAAAGGAAGTTGATCTTTGAATCCTAAGCTAAAATAGAAATCCGCAGTATTTATGATTTAAAGTAAAGAGAAGTATAATTGGCTTTCATTGTACATCCTTGTACTATTTTAAGGTGGGTTTCCTAAAAGTTCTAAGCCAAAATATGGGAGTAGTATTTAGCATTGAGTTGGGCTTGATTCCAAGGTCTCATGCCCCAGAACTATGAGCCACCGTAGGATTATGATTTACCCCAAGTGGGTTAAGATATTGATCACTAAAGTTAAGGTTCTATTCTAATAGCAAGGGTAGAATAGCTCTCCCCAATATGGGAAAGACACTAGACTCCTTGTCATCTCACATGGTTTATGTCAGTTAGAAGAAACTCCCAAGTTTCTAGAGTCTCCAAGTCTCCAAAGCTTTATAGTCCTAAAGTTCCCAAGTCCTTGAGTTTCCAAAGTCCTATTCTTCTCAAGATAAACACATACGTTTTCAAAGTTATTGTTTTAAGATTCCTTTTGCTTACAAGCTTTGAGAATAAGAGGAGAATATAGATTTTAGAACTAAGTATAATGACTCATGAGATTTATGCTAGATGTTTCATTATTCATGATTTATGAGATTTAGATTTCAGATTTATTAAAGCTATGTGAGTCATTTATATCAACATGCATGGTTTTATAAAGAGTAATGATAATGTTTACTTATTACATACACTTCCATATACTCAGTACATCCTCAAAATACTGATCCACATATATGTCTATGTACTATATTGTCTCATAATGTAGATTCAGGTGCTCAGCCTCAGCAACGATATTGATCTCCGAGTACCTTCATCTACACTTCCGCAGTTGGTGAGTCCTCATGGTTCAAGGACCTATTTCTCTGATTTTCACTCTTGATAGCAGTGTTTTCAGTTTAGTTCGAGTCAGTTGGGGGTTTGTCCCAATGACTCTCCAGTTCCTTAGTAAGTAGAGGCTTATGGTACTATCAGTTGGAGTTTCCAAATTTTCAGTATTTATTATCCAAATGATGTTTTTCAGTTATTTTAGCCCAAATTTGACATGATATAGAGTTACTACTTAATTCATTTGTTTTAAAGTAAGTTCTAGACTTAGTAGGAGGCTCGAAGGGTTATCTTGGGGCTACTTGTAGCCTTAAGCACTGTGTGACATCTCAGGATAAGATTTTGGGGCGTTACAAACTTGGTATCAGAGCCTAAGGTTTAGAGAGTCCTAGGGAGTATGCCAAGCCATGTTACATAGAGTATTGATCATTGGTGTGAAGTGCGCCACATGTATTAGCAAGAGGCTATGGGATATTTTAGGAAAAGTCATCTATTTTTTTCAGAATCCTTCGTGCTTACAACTGTCTCTATCTTCTGTTGACTCATGCTCTTTTATGATAGAAAGTGCTCTTCGCAGAGCTAATGCTTATAGAAATGATAATCAGCCACCCCAACCTATCGATCTCCTATTTGAGATGTGTCTCATGTCGAATTTTGGGCTGCTTTACAAAAGTTAGCCTAAGCTGTAATTGCTACTGTGCAAGATAATAATTAGGCTGTTGTTCCACGTCAACAAGGGGGTGATGCAGCCACAGGCAGACTTCATGACTTTTTGAGGATGGACCCATCCGAATTCTTTGAATCAAAATTAGGTGAGGATCCGCAGTTGTATCTTGATGAGGTAAAAAAGATCACCTAAGTTATGCATATAACTAAAAAGGAGAGTGTGGAATTAGCCTCTTATCATTTGAAAGATGTTGCTTACGATTGGGTAGTGATGTGGAGGAGGAGTAAAGGGGAGAATACAACTCCTATGACTTGACAGGTGTTTCAGGATGCATTCTTAGACAAGTTCTTCCCACTTGAGATGAGGGAAGAAAAGATAGAAGAGTTCATGAACGACAAGGCTCTATGATAGTAAAGGAGTATTTCCTCAAGTTCAACCAGTTATATAAGTATGCTCCTGACTTGATAGCTGACCCCAGATCTAGTATGAGTAAGTTCATGACTGGTGTGTCTGGATTGGTGGTTAAGGAGTGTAGGATTGCTATGCTCAATAGAGACATAGATCTTTCTAGACTGATAATGCATGCTCAACAGATTAAGGTAGAAAAGATAAAAGAGAGAGAGAGTAAGAGGACATAAGAGGGCTAGAACGGAGCAATTTGAGTATGGTTAGACTAGATCCCATGGAGGGAACCGCCCGCAATTTTAGAATCGTTTATCTATTCTAGCACCTTCATCAACCAATGCTCCCACGCCTGGAAACAAGAAAGAGAAAGGGAATAAGTCTTCTATGTCCAGATCTCAGAATAGTGTGACTAACAGACCAGTTATCCCCTATGTGCTAAGTGTGGGAAAACCCATTCCGATGAGTGTTTGGCCGAACAAAAAGGTTATTTTGGTTGTGGAAAGTTGGTCCATAGTTTTAAAGAGTGTCCGCATGATAGACAGGGGTATAGGGATGTTCATCTCCAGACTCAGGCTACCAGTGCACCAGCTCTTGTAACTCACTCAGCCCTTTATCAGGGTGCTTCATCCAGTACTGCTGGTGGTCAGTGCCAGAATTGATTCTATACTTTGCCATCCTTCCAGGGGCAGGAGGATTCACCAGATGTTGTTACTGGTATGCTTCATGTCTTTCATTTTGATGTATATGTATTGTTGGACCCTGGGTCAAGTTTCTCTTTTGTGACTCCGTTAGTTGCTGTGAATTTTGAGATAAGTTCTGAAAAGATCCCTGAGCCTATCCTGGTTTCTACCCCAGTAGGAGAGTCTGTTATTGCTAAGCAAGTTTAAAAAAAGTGTCTTATCACTGTTCTTCATAAGGTCATATTTGTAAATTTGATAGAGTTAGATATGGTTAATTTTGACCTTATTCTAGGTGAGGAGTGGCTTCATTTCTGTTATGCATCTATAGATTATCGTACCCATGTGGTTAAGTTTCAATTCCCAGATGAGCTAGTCTTTGAGTGGTCTAGAAATTTTGTATCTCCCAAGATCATTTCATATCTTACCTTAAGGCCAGAAAGTTGATTTCCAAAGGTTTCATTTATCATCTAGTTCTATTTAAAGACACTAAGTCTGAGACTCCAACAGTTCAATCAGTTAATATAGTTAATGAGTTTTCGAATGTGTTTCTAGAAGATCTCCTAGGGGTACCTCCTTATAGGGAAATAGAGTTCGGTATTGACCTTCATCCTGATACACAACCTATTTCTATCCCTCCATACCATATGGTACCTGTAGAACTTAAGATGTTTAAAGAGTAACTCAAAAATCTTCTAGATAAAGTTTTCATAAGGCCTAGTATTTCTCCATGGGGCGCACCCGTGCTATTTGTGCGAAAGAAAGATGGTTCCTTGCGAATGTGCATTGACTATCATTAGCTTAATAAGGTCACAGTCAAGAAAAAATACCCTCTTCCTAAAATTGATGACCTGTTTGATCAATTACAAGGCGCAAGTTATTTCTTAAAGATAGATCTTAGATCCAGCTATCATCCGTTTAAAGTAAGGGAGTGATATTCCGAAGAAAGCCTTCTAAACCCGTTATGGTCATTTTGAGTTTCTAGTCTTGTCTTTTGGACTAACCTATGCTCCAGTAGCTTTCATGGACCTTATGAATCGAGTGTTCAAATAGTATCTTGATATGTTTGTCATAGTGTTCATAGATGATGTCCCTGTGTACTTTCGTAGTGAGGATGACCATGCAGATTATCTTAGAATTGTCTTGCAAACTCTTAGAGATCACCAATTATTCTCCAAATTCGGCAAGTGTGAGTTTAGGCTAAGTTCAGTAGCTTTTCTCAATCATATTATTTTATCCGAAGGCATTAGAGTTGATCCCCAAAAGACAGAAGCCGTAAGAAATTAGCCTAGACCTATCTCTTCGTCAGACATTAGAAGTTTCTTGGGTCTAGCTGACTATTATTGCCATTTTGTTGAAGGTTTCTCATCTATTGCGTCTTTCATGACCCGATTGACCCAAAAGAAAGTTAAGTTCCTGTGGTCGGATTCCTACGAGAAGAGTTTTCAAGAGTTGAAAACTCGACTTACTTCAGCCCTAGTGTTAACATTAACCGATGATACAGATGGTTTTGGGGTGTATTGTGATGCCTCTAGAGTTGGTTTGGGTTGTGTGCTGATGCAGAGAGGTAAGGTTATAGCCTATGCCTCTAGACAGTTGAAGCCGCATGAAAAAAATTACCCAACCCATGATTTAGAGTTAGCTACTGTGGTGTTTACTTTGAAAATATAGAGAAAAATTTTCATGTCTTGTTTACTGGACTTAGTTTTTTGCTAATCATTCATAATTCTCATAGATGATTTGACCTTTACATTTATTTACACTGATAATGGACAAATACTACACTAACACTTGACCAATGACAATATATCTCCATTGGATTTTCGAGGCCACCCCATAACAAAAGACGAATTTTATTTTCTTTCACTTATTTCATATTAGATATCAATACATGGTCGATGAAGAAATTCTCCATCGATTTTTGAGGCCTCCACAAATAAAATATGGATATTACGTATACAAATACAACAAATACATACCCAATGTATGCTCACCTAGTGGTGTTTGGGGAGGATAGAGTGTACATAGTCCATATCACTACCTCAGGTGAAGTAGAGAGCCTGTTTTTGATAGACCCCCCCAGCTTAGAACCAATAACAATATAACAAAAACAAAACATAAATGTATATAAACTTGTACAGTATGCAAAATAAACTAACAACGCTAGCCATAAGATAATACTAGAGCCACAGGATAATACTAAAACTATAAATCGGAAACCATAGAAAGAACTCAACACCACGAAAAAGAAACTTCAAACACAAATAAAGATCACTCCCCTACTGTTATCGACACCCTCCCACTCTCTAACCCTCTTCCCTAATCCGTATCCTCCCCACCTTCCTATCAAGGGTTATGTCCTCTGTAAGCCGTAACTGCTACATATCATGCCTAATTACCTCCCTCAAATAATTCTGTGGTCTACCTCTACCCCACCTAAAATCATCCAGAGATAGTGTCTCATAACTTCACACTGGAGCATCAGAACCCCTCTTCATCACATTCCCGAACCAAGGTAATCTGACTTCTCGCATCTTGTCCTCCACCGAAGCCACTCCCACCTTTTCTTGAATAATCTCATTTCTCACCCTATATTTCTTGGTATGACTACACATCCATCGCAACATCATCATATCCGACACCTTTAAATTTTGGATGTGGTATTTCTTAACTAGACAACACTCCACTCCATAAAACTTAGCTGGTCGAACTGCCACTCTGTAGAACTTACCTTTAAGCTTTGGGAGAACCTACTTATAACATATTTTACATATACAAATATGTAAAAAATAAATATTACGGGCGATGATGAAATCCTTACAATATCAAGGCAACACAAAGGGTTTTATGATTCATATCTTGGCAAGGCGATTCAGGATGGCCTTAAATTGAGCAACCATTTCATAGTCATGGTGCATCTAAAACTTAATTCGAGCTCATGCTTTAGCAAAAAAATTCTATTTTGTATGTATATTCGTATACATATATGCAAATATAATTCTTAATTTATTTTATTGTGTTACTATGTATTTGTATAGGTTCTCGGGAATCCTTACTGAAAAATGGCATTCAAACAGAGAATTTTATATTTGTATTTTTCCTTATAATTGTAAATATTAAAATGTGAAAAATTTACTTTGTGGGGAGTCATGTGAAAATATTCTTTACTTACATAACACACGTCTAGGCAAAATTTTAGGATGCTAATAATTACATAAAAGAATTGAGTTAATTAATTAATTCACATGTTTACATTATAAATATTATGTAGTCTTTTCTTCTCAAGTGAATCTTTACTTTTCTCCGTAATTTTAATCAAGTAAAAGAATATTATTTATAAATACTTTTTCTTTTCATAGCACATCAACGATACTTTTCTTTTGATACATTACAACATATTTTTTTTTGCATGTATCTTATATATTTTTATACATATTTTTTGTAACAATAGGTTTATTGTTAAGATGAATACATCTTTTAAATTCTTTTAAAAACTTAATTTTTTAAAAAATAATTTCTTACCTCCCCCTTCTTTGATAAATTTAGTCTAGTCGGGTACCACATTTGTGGATTATGAAGGGTGCCTTACCCCTTCCCTTCAGAATAATTTTAATCCTTACCTAGTATCCAAATTGGTTTTCGCAGAGTAAAACATAAGTCATACATGTTAATAAATAAATAAATAGGTTTCCTTATTTTTCTTAAAAATTAGATGGCGACTTTATACAAATTTCAATTCTTTTAGAGTCCATACGTCATGTTTTGTAACCTTTGCAAAAATAAGGCATGACAACTATTACAAGTTCTATGGTTATGTATAGCTGATTATAATGTATTGATGTACCAGGAAGATGGAGTTGGTGGGAAACTTGTCTTGGAGGCTAAAGCTAAGGATTATAATGTACTGATTTTGCAATTAAGCATGCCTTAACGGTTTGGGGAGATTCATCCAGTGAATCTAATGAAGTTGATAAGGTTGAGGATGTGTCCATACTAGTAATGGATAATGAGAAAGTAACTTCTGATTCCTTGTTTTCTCTAATGGAAAACACTGAAAATGAAGAAGAAAATGAAGTAACTCTCTCTGACATTAAGAAATATTTAGATAATTACTCTTCTAGAAAGATAAAGAAGCTTGCAAATATATATGTTGATTGATTCAGTGTGTGAACTGACAATTGAGAAAAATGCTGCAGAAGAGAAAATTGAGAATCATAAGCTTGAATTAATTGATTTAACTCTCCAGATTTATGAAATAGAAGAATAGTTTGCTAAGTTAAAATCTGATAATCTGAGTTTGGTGAATTAATTGGAGAAAGTAGATGCTTCTGATAGTAAAGGAAAGAAAGAAGCCTTCAAGCTTCAAATTGAGATTTAAGAAAAATTGCAAAATTCACAAAAGCACCTCATGACTCCACTTTAGAAGAATAAAGATTTAGAAACGGACCTGGTCAGTTTGAGGGAAGAACTTAAAAAATCCCTATAATGGACTATATACTCAAATATCCTTAATAACTTAACTGGTCAAGGAGTTTATAATGGTAAAGGGCTTGGGTATCAGTACAAAACTCAATCACCTGGGTCTCAAGGAAAGGTCGTTCAAGATGTTAGAAATAAAGTCCGTAAAACTTTATGCACTTACCGTGGAAGAGATGGACACATAAAGGAAAATTGTCTAAGTTGGAGTAGAGCAAGAATGACCAACGTTTGATATATCAGCAGGGGAATACCTACCCTAAAGGTTCCAGTGTCTTAAAGAATATGAAGAAGCTTTCATTACCAAGATGGACAAAGAAAGATTTGATCACACCCTTGTCCTCCTACTTGAAATTCAAACTCAAGTGTGTTCCCAAATCTAACAAATGATTGTGTTTGCAGGTCAGAGAAACGGAGTGTAGTCAGAACTATCTTCTTGATATGAAATTGTTCAAAGCTATGACTAGAAGGTCTGACTGCATTCTCTCTCTCAAGACACTCCAAAGTGGAGATGTCTCATATGAAAATGATAAAATGGATCAAGAAAAGCTATATGTGTGCGCTACACCTAAACAAAAAAGATATTGATGAAGATGATAGCCAAGGACAAATTTGATACAGAGGGGTGTGATGACAGTGATGGTGTTCCAAGATCTTAGTCACAAATGTCAACTCAAGTAGAAGAACTTCAAGAAGTGTTGAGTCAAAATTTCACAGCGACCTGGTACTAATGGAATTTATCCCAGAAGGTTAAAATAGAAGCACATATCTTCTTATCCCCCTTGACATTCTAACTTCACATTTAGAGACAGGAGTGAAAATAAGAGCCTAAGTAAAAAATCTCATGATTTTCTCAGCATTCCTGTCCCAAAAGTTAGCTCAAATGGGTGAAAAATATTCTAAAAGATGTTGGTTGGATCAAAGTAATACAGAAGGAACCTTGGAAATTTAGAGGATGCTAAGTTTGGGACCTTTTCCTTAGACCTTTTTCAGAACAAATTCTGGTATGAAGTGGTGTATTGAAACTAACAAGCTGAGGCCGGGATTGATCAAATTAACCTAACCTACTAGATGGATCAGTTTATCTTCCTAAATTTGGCTATGTTCAGGAGATAGGTATCCTTGGTAATATAGGTACATCATGGTCTAACTCAGTACTATACCTTTGTAGGTATACACCCACAGGAATAGCTTAGGAGAAAAATAGTTGAGGTAAACACAAATGGAAAATTCACTCAAGGAAGAGAGGGACCTGGTCCTATCTCCCAGGTTAGTACCATTTAGTGTGCCTTAAAAATTATAATATTCCTATCTAAAAAGCCACATATTTTTACTCATCTGAACAAAAGCTGTCAATTCTCAACAAATGTGAAGAGTCGCATCTATTCAGAGTTTGATTTGTCTATTCAAATAAGAACCTTTTAATTTCAAATGGTCACCTCTCTTAATTACCAATTCAAATCCTATATAGTGTATTATCTTCTTAATTAACTCAAAGTATCTTTTTAAATCATTCTCATCTCTAAACTAACCTGGTCCTCTTCTTTCTCTCTCACAAAAACTCAAAATGATAGATATTCCAACCTTCTTAACCTCCATGAAAGAGACCTCCTCTAATATTCCTGAAGAATCTTAGAGAATTTTACCCACCATGTCTTATCCTGAAGTTAAAAAAAATCCAAAACAAGAATTTGTGTTGACTACCACTACTGAATTTCTTTACAAAATCCAAAATCCTTAACTGAGTCTATCCCTTCCCTCACTATAAAAATTGTTACTAAGTTAGCCATGGAGGTGGATTTAAATCAAGGATTTGGTTAACTAACTGGATAATAAATCCCTCAATTCAAAGTACCTTCATCCTCAAAAGACCCAAAATTACCTGAAGATTCTGAAATCCCTGTTTCTTCGGAAGAATCCAAAAATTCTGAAGTCACAGAAACCCTAAAAGTATCTGATTCTCCTACACCCTCAAAGTTAAACCTAATATTTTCCAATTGTGTGATGACTAAATACCTATGAAGAGGTCGGATCTCTCCAACAGTTAAAATTGGGTAGCCAAAAACTTGCTTATACTTGCACATGATCCCAAGAAAAGCACTGTTAGTGCAGAATAGAAAATAGAAGGTGAAAGGGATAAAGAGACAAATAATGAAGAAGTTGTAATACCTCTAAATAAGGAATACGAGTTATATGAGAATGAAATACCTCTAAGGTGGTCCACAAAGAAATGACGGGGAAGTAACTGGAAAGAAAAAGTTACTAATATAGGTGTGAAGGTGTCTAGATCATATTTAACTAGGGGATGAGAAAATATGAGTTGAAAGATGCTATGAAGTCTAGAAAGTCTTAAACCACTAGGATAAGAAGGCTTAAGAAAGTTGTCATCGTGGAAGAAGAGAAAAATTTGAAATTGTAGAAATTGGTAAGGGTGAGGACATTGATTTAGATGTTGCTGCTGCAACTGAGAAGAGAAGACAAGAAGTTCATGTAGAAGAGAGGACCAGGTCCTGAAGTTCAATATCTAGTAGCCCTATTGGAATGAAAAAGAAACATATAACTGTGAAAATAAAGAAAGTCTCTGAGGGACCTGGTCCCTAGTAGAGAAAAGTTTTTGAAAAGTATCAAGCAGTGATACAAAAAGAAGAAAGAAGAAGAAAAGAATGATGTATCCAAAGAGCAGAGAAATGAGATACTAAATAACAGAAGGTGATATTAGGAAGGGATTTTTTACCCTAAGATATATGAGAAGCCTGGAATGGTCGAGCTAGTAGAGTATGTGAGACATCAGGGTTGGTTGTGCCTGTTAGAGAAACCAACTCCCACAGTCTTTGAGAGTGAGGTGAGCGAATTCTATTACACTATAGAATTCTCAGATGATAGTTTTAGTATGTCTGGACAATTTCAAGGAAAGGAAATTAAACTGGATGAAGAAACATTAGGAAATATTTTGGATGTTCCAGGTATTGGTGAGGACTGTTATGAAACAACAACCATCAACTAAATTCATGATTGATGATTCTAAGGTGGGAGGGACATCAATAGACAGTGTAAGAAAGAAGTTTCTCACCAGTGTGTTCCATTTTGTGTTTGATTTCATAAATAAGGTCATTTTACCATGGTCGGAGAAAAAAAATATAGCCTCTGCAGGCGACTTATGTCTGATAGAATGCTTGAGGAAGTTTGAGCTGATAGGTTTGCCTGCTCTAATAATAAAGTATATGCACAAGGTAATTCATAAGATGGAAGGAAAGAATGGAATGCCATTTTGATATTTCTTGAAGAAAGTGTTTCAACATTTTGGAGTAGCTGGAACTAAAGGGACCCAAGATCTGTCAAACAAATGTTTAGTTTGACAACATTGGTGCAGAATGAGTGCATTAAAGTAAAAATAGGAACTATATCACAAGCGTCTAAGATACTAGTTGTTCAAGAAAATCTACGCAAAGAAATAAAAGAGTTAAGGATTAACTTAGCCTCTAAGGATACTGAAATAACACAATTAAAGATGAAAAATCAGCAACTATCTTCTGAGGGACCAGGTGCTTCTGAAGAACTTGCAACAGAAAATACTAAGCTCCAAGTCAAGGTTTCAGAACTTACTGGTGAAGTTCAAGGAATGAATGCAGAAGTGAAAAGCCTAACATGCAGTTTCTGGAAGCCCATGCTACAGAGCATGCAAGAATGGATATGTTAATTAAGTCCCTTTCCCTTAAGACTCCCTTTAACTAAGTCCTGTTATCCGTATCCTCTTATTAGCTCTGTGTCAGTTTCTAATGCTTGTGGTCATATTGGCTTTTAAGATAGTTATTTTGTTTTTTCTAGTATAATGTAATGGTACTAATCCCCTTAACAATGAATGAATCTCTGTTTGTGTGCTTTATCCGTTCTTTCTTTAAAAGTTGTTCTTCATGTTAGTGTTTCCCCAGTGTCCTTGAGTTAACTATCTTGTACATATTTTTACTCTTAATTTATTGTTATTACATTTCAATGATGCCATAAGGGGAAATAATGAACTCACATGGTGAGGACCAAGTGTTTTACATGACATGATATGCTAGGGACTAAGTACCAAGCAGATGTATATATGCTGAATGCAATTGCAATGATGGTGAAGAAATGGTGGCCTATTGATAGGATTTGCAATGATGGTGAAGAAATGGTGGCTTTTTGATAGGGGAAGAGTGCAAATATAATAACAGGGGAAATATTGAAATGAAGCAATGTGTTGAGTTTTTTATGTCAATTGACAACAAGGGACTAGGTCCCTACGTTAAAGGAAAGCAAAGTGCAAAGTGATAGGGGGAACATTCATTGACAGTAGTGGTAATCACTCTGACTGAACAAGGTGAATGAAATTGATGCTCAAGTTTTGTGGTCAAGTTCTATGGTTTGTCATCATAAGAAAAAAAGAAAATTGTTATATCTTATTTTAATGATGAGCAGCTGATAATGAGAGACCAGGTCCCTGGGTCTTCATGGAGACATATAGTTGTCACATGGCCTGCACAACTTTGTCTTCTAGTATAACAAACTGCGTAGGTGAGATGTGTACCTTTGGTAGACACTTGGCCCAATCTTTCTACCCTAATCGTTATTCCACTATAAAAGGAAATGAATGCTTCTCAATGAAGCAGTTCTTTCAAAAATCAGAATTGAAGAAATTAAAAAAATCAAAAACTCAATCCAACTTCATTACTCAAGTGCTTATTTTCTGAATGTATAGAAAAAAGTGAGTGTTCTTGAGTTGAGTCCTAAATTGTAACCGTATTACTCGTGTTATAAGAGTAATGTCTTTATGACTTTATTGAGAGTGCTTAGATAGAGTTTCCTAAGTTAAATATTGGTTAGGGTTAATCAATATTGGAGAGAGTACTTGGCAGAGTTGTCAAGTTAGGCTTGTAGTAGAGTTATTACAAGCAGGAAAAGCCTAGAGTTAGGATTATTGAAGACTGTAATCAAGAGGTTGATTATAGTGAATTGTTGGGTGCTTGTGAGGGGAAGCCATGGTTTTTCCTCTCATGATTAAGAGGTTTCCATGCTAAATCTTTGTATCTTTACTTTCCTGTAAAGCTTTTAGTTTTCCAGTGCTTTACTGCTTGATTGCCTATGACTGACTTTAAGGGACCTGGTCCCTCACTGTGTGGTAAAACCTCCTCGAGTTTCATCAGGTTAGAAAAAAGTTACAATTGGTGCAGAAAAATGAGAGAGACATTGATACACCTCTATTTGAAGAAGAAAAGAAACTCATAAGACAACTTGAAAAATGGGTAACTATAGAGGAAAACATATACAGGCAAATGTCATGAGTGAATTGACCTTTGAAATCTTAACCTAGGTTGTGTACCTTAGATATCATGTTAATAAAACCTACGGGCTATATGGGCTCCAGTTCTCACCATTGGTCAAGCCGCAGTTTGTGTAGCCACATAAATCAGAGAATGATCTTACATATACATATGGGACTCAAACCTTCCACTCATAGACTAAGGTGACTTAGTCACCCAATCACATAGTATATTATGGGGTACTCAAACCTCCCACATCATATATTATGGGTGACTTGAACCTCCGGGTCATAGTAAGCAAGAAGACTCAAACCTCAGGCCATTTTGACCCCTACGTCGACAAACATAGTTTTCAGTGTTATTCCCCTTAGGACCTCCACCTTTACAACTAGGATACACAACCTAATTTAAAGTCTAATTAAAACATCCATTACACATACATATCCATTTAACCAATTACTTACCAAAGGTACTTTGTTGGAATCGTCATACCAATACTACTTGCAAGCATACCACATGCCATTACTATTATCAATTAACCAATCATTTATTTGACTTTAGGACTCAAACCTATTGTCTAACAAAGACACTAATTCAGTTCAAAGTTTAGGAACTCAAACCCATTATCTAACAATGACATAAATCAATTTAATATTTAAGGACTTAAACCCTTTTTGCTAATTAAACCACCAAGGTTACCATTCAAATCATTACATAGACAATAAGGCCTTCACAAAAACATTTACCAACCATTCATATTCATTAGGCCAATGCCTTAGTTCAAAACATTATTTAACAAGTGACTAGTTTATTCTCTTAGATATTTTCACAAACATGTTGAGGGCATACCATTATCAAGACCAAAACTAAGGTAAAAACCATCAAGTTTGGGGTTACCTATGACCCATTTTTTAAACCATAATTATCAAGCATCCACATGTGCAAAACCTTTTTTAAAATATGTATAAACACATTTTAATCCAAGAGTAATCAATACTCAACAATATGCAACAAAACCCTCAACATTGGTTTTCAAAACCACCATTAATGAATCATAAATAAAGTTTTAAGCATATGATTTTCATAAACTAATAATGAGGAAAGAGTCATATGCCTTATTCATGAAGATTCATGGAAAATACTTGACTCTTGAGCCTCTAGATGAACACCTTGTAGAAACCCTATCCCAATCTTTAAGAGAGAGTTTAGAGAGGATTTTTTTAGATTATTTTGATTATTTAAAGTCTGTTATGAGAGTCCACAAAGTGTTATAAGACATTGGGACTTAAGTTCTTTGGGGTAGGAAAATTTTGAAATACCCTCAGCTTAAAAATAGAGTGTAGGAGGGTACGACCACACCACCCAAACCGTACCCACAAAATACGAGTGGTACCCATCACTCGTACCCTAGGTAGTAACTTGGACCTCAGCACCATCCAATATATGACAATAAGTGATAGCTCATATCCATAACATATAATTGGTGCCCTCAAATCGTAACCTCGGTAGAATCATCTAGGCTAGACATAGGACATTACACAATTTGGCACTATACTTATCGTACCCTGACGTACGACTACTATGATGCCTTCTCATAGCTTGGACAATAAACAACCAAACCACACTGATTATCATACTAGTTGAGGACCCTAAATCTTATTCATATCATACGACAAGTACCCTCAAGTTGTATTATGTGCAGAAGATCAAACTCAAGAAATTTTCTAAGGATCAAAACTAGGGTGTTTTAATTTTGACTCTCTGTCAAACTTACTTATAGGCTGGAGGGGTTGATACAACCAAAAAAGCTCTATTAGCATAGTAAATAGTGCGTAGTCCATAAACAGTTGGAGGATTTAATGTGTTAGATATGCATACTTAGACTAAGAAAGCTATATATAAGTTGTTGTGGAGCATTTTAAAAGAAAAAATATAGGTTGTGGGTGCAATGAATACTTGTGTATTATGGGGGATGTCAACCTATTTTGGATAACAACCCAAATAAAGCCTCTTGGGTTGTTCAAAAGATTTTTAAGGCTAAAGAGTACATAGCGGTGGCTGAAACTGACATGAAAGAGATAATGTATTGGAATAAATTCTCAATAAAAACTATCTATCAAAGAGTTAGAGGCGTCTTTATAAAGGTACAATGGAATAAGTTAGTATGTAATAATGAGGGAATGTTAAAATAGGTATTCTTGCTAATACTAGGTGCACAAGGGAGCCTATTATCACGGGATAGGCTCATAGCTTGGGTACTACTGTTGTTGTTGGATACCCTTTGTGTATGGATGAGGCTAAATCAATTGATCACCTATTCTTTAAATTTTATTACTCAACAAGTTCATGACGGAAGGTATTGGAATGACAGGGTATAAAAAGAGATATGCAAAATTGGCAGGGAAGCTATAATACATCATTGACTGGGTCAAAGCTAATTTTGTGAGTGTGAGAATCTAAATAATGACAACGGCTGCTTGTGTTTATCACATATGGATAGAAAGAAATTAACTAATATTTTAACAATATTGTATACCAGTAATTAGACTTATCATATTGATCATAAAGAAGGTGGAATGTAGAGAGTTGATGTAAATCAAACTTGAATCAAGGATTTCTGACTTGAACTAATTCCCAAGTTGAATAGAGTAGCTACTGTAATAGAGCTAGGATATGAGTAGTATAGTGTAAGCTTAGGACTGTTGTCCAAGATGCACAATTGACTTCCAGTTTTGTAACGTTCCTTTGGTAATAAAATTTTTATTAGTTACCCAAAAAAGCTAAATCATATTGTTGTATATCATTAATATATATATATATATATATATATATATATATTCATATAAATTTATATCCAGAGGTATACAAGATACATAAACGTGGTGTATTATGCAGATTATTTTTCTTAAACAACTATAGAATAATATTTTTTAAACTAAGTATTTTTGCGCAATTTTGTTATTACCCCCAAGGGTACTCTTTTTATAAATTTCACTTTGTTATTTTTATTGTAGTTGATTAAATTTATTTTAATTCTTGTTATTATTATTAAATTTTGTTACTTATACACAAAAAATTGAAACTAAAATTTTGCAATATTTGGACAACAATATTAATACTATTAGCTACTCAACTTCTAAGAATTACCATACTATTTGGTATATTTGTTTAGTTGATGATCAAAATTTACTTTACCTATCCTGTTTGTAAGTTTCATTTGCATTGCACATCTGCATATCACCTTTTGTATAAAAATCCAGATAATAAATGGTTTGTTATATTTCTAAAAATTTCTCTGATTCTTCTCTGTCCAAATGCAATAGATGAAAGAAGCAATAGTCATTTTATATATTCTTACACCCACAAAATTTTCTTTGGCCTAGTTTATGGTATATTATAACTTCTCCCATTAATCAAGCACAATTCATCATCAATGCAATAGTTTTCTTTATATACTTGATAAGAAGAAGCATTGAAAAATTAAATGATCTATTGACTTTACCTTGATCATAACTATTCATATATCAATCTGCCTTGTGTCAATAGTCTTCTTTATGCTCCAAAAATTGGCTTGAAGGTTCACTTAGGCACTCCTTTTATTATATATAAGTTTCTTTCATTGCACTTTTTGAAAAGTACCTCTCATTTTTAAGTATATAACTTTATTTTAGAAAATATTGTTCCATTGAATGAATTCTTTTCATGCTAAATTTAATTGTCGCTATGTACTCTTCTACTTTAAGTATATTCTACATAACCTAAGAAACTGATTAATTTATTAACCTGATTATGGTTCAACTAATTGTGTATAAGGAATCATAAATAGTATTTTTGCTAATCAAATTTAATTGATCTCCAAACCTACATGAACCAGTAAAGTCTCATAGACAAAGACAATGTTCAAGTTAAGTATGCAACACAAAAATATTCATAGTAATTAAGTAAGTAGGAAAAGACCCAAATTAAAGGACTTTTTTTTTAATTCAAAAAGAAGAAGAGAGACGTAATCCTCTAATTTGTAGGTTGAGCCTTCAAATATAGAAAATAATATTCTTTTTGAAGAGATTTTCTGATGAAGAATTATCAGCATTGAGGTTTAAAAATTTAGGTTGTTCATTTTTATTTTGATCTGATATGATGTTTCATGTTCTTTATCCCTCTCTTTTGGTTTTAATCTACTCTTCACACATTTTTTTTTTTTAAAAAATATAGGCATTTTTTATTGTTATTATAAAGAGGGTGTTTTGTGGGTTAAGCCTTCAAATAAAGAAAAATATAGGCATTTTTTATTGTTATTTGATGAAAGAATAGTTATTATTCAGTTTATTGCTAAGTAAACTTTGAATTGGTCAAGGATTGTTGCATGAAGTCCTATTCTTTTGGATTCTTAGATGTTTTTTAATTTTTTCTTATCTTAACTAAGAAATTTTTTGTGGTCTATTATTTCTCTTCTTGTTAAGTGTAGGTCTATATTAAGTCAAGAGTAGGTTCAATAAAACTATAACTTAAAAATTTCAATTATTTGTGTTTCTCTTTTCAACTATCCTTGCTGTATATCATTACAATTGGCATCAGAGCCTGAACTAGATTTGTAGACAAGGAAGTAGCAATAGCCAAGTGATCAAACACTGAGAGAATAGGTGACGACAAATCTCTGACAAAGATCCCTCACTATGATGGACACTATTACCACTGGAGTGAATTGATGGAAAATTTGCTTAGGGAAAAAGGATTTTGGAGCTTGGTGCAGAATGGGACTCGATGATGCTAGAATCAAGGATCACCAAGTCAAACATTATCTGTTTTAGGCAATTGATCAAACTATTTTTGAAAAAACCTTGGACCATCGCACAATCAAGATTGTTTGGGACTCAATGAAGTAGAAGTTTGGAGGAAATTTTAAGGTAAAACATCTCTTCTTAACTCATTTTAGAAGAGAGTTTCAGGTTCTATCAATGAAGAGGGATGAAGCCATCACTGAGTATTTCACCAGAGTGATGATGCTCTCAAATAAGATGAGGATTAATGGAAAAGATAACCATGTCGGGAAAATTATTGAAAAAATTCTTTGAACTGTAATTGACAAGTTCACATATGTTGTAGTATCCATAGAAGAATCAAAAGATACTAACAACATATCCATCGATGAACTACAGAGTTTGTTAGTGGTGCATGAAAAAAAATTCCACCAACCAAACAATGATGATGAGGATCAAGCTCTAAAAGTAGAAGGTCACTCGGGAACAAGCAACAGGGGGAGAGCACCCTACAGAGGAAGGGGACGAGAAAAAGGAAGACTAACTTTCAACAAAGCAACTGTTGAATGTTATAAATGCCATGACTTAGGAAATTTCCAATATAACTGTCCAAAGTTGTTCAAGGAAGCAAATTATACAGAATTAGAAGAAGATGACGAGTTGTTATTAATGGCCTACATAGAACAACATAAAGCAAAGAGGAGTGATGCACGATTCTTGGATTCTAGATGCTCAAATCATATGTGTGAAAATCAAGGTCTTTTTTTAAGCTTGGACATGACTTTCTCTCACCTTGCCAAGCTTGGAAATAATACAAGAATGGAGGTTACTAGAAAAAAACTGTGAAATTATTCTTACAAGGAGTTTGTTGTTCTGTTGGTGATGTATATTGGGTTCCTGAACTCACAAACAATCACTTGAGCATTGGTCGACTTCAAGAAAAATGATTAGTTATGTTATTAAAGATGGTATTTGCAGTATTTATCATCCACATAGAGGAAAGATGGTCGAAAGATGGAAAAATCCATTATGAGTGCAAATCGAATGTTTATTTTACTTTTTGAGCACTTATCCACAAATATTAAAGCAATATGTCTCCAAATCAATAATATGTATCAGTCAAGTTTATGGAACTACCATTATGGACATCTCAGTTACAAGGCCTGTGCACCTTGAAATACAAAAATATGGTTAAAGGTTTGCCAAAAATTATAGCACCAAATACCACTTGCGAAGAATGCATGAAAGGCAAGAAACATCGAACTCCAATTTCTAAACAGAGTCAGTGAAGAGAAACTGAAAAATTAGGTCTCATTCATGTAGATCTCTGTGGTCCTATTACACCAACTTCAAACATCCAGAAGAGGTTCTTATTATGTTTTATAGATGATTTTTCTTGGAAAGCATGGACTTATTTTCTTTTAGAAAAATCAAAAACATTTTGTCACTTTAAATGTTTCAAAACACTTGTGGAATAGGAAATTGGGATGCCCATTCAATGCTTAAGAATAGATAGAGGAGGTGAATTCAGTTCTGCAGAATTCAGTAATTTTTCCAAGAACTATGGAGTGAAGAGACAATAGACCACAACCTATACTCCACAACAAAATGAAGTGGTTGAATGCAAGAATCATACAATAATGAACTTGGTGAGAGCTATGTTGACAGAAAATAAAGTACCTTAGATTTTTTGGCCAAAAGTAGTTAGGTGGACGATTCATGTCTTGAATGGATCACCTACCCTATCTATAAAGGATATGACCCCAGAAGAGGCATGGAGCGAAGAGAAGCCTTTATTTAATTATTTTTGAGTGTTTGGATGCGTAGGACATGTTCATATTTCATATGCTAGGAGAACAAAAATTAAAGATAAAAGTGTAAGTTGTATTCTATTTAGGGTTAGTGATGAATCCAAAGTGTACAAAATGTTTGATCAGGTTGCCAAAAGAATTATCGTTAGCTGTGATGTAATTTTTGAAGAAGATCATATATGGGATTTGAATGCAAATTCTTAAAGAGAACAACTAATGGAATTATATTGGGGAGACAACATTAAAGAAGAGAACAAAGCTCAAGAAGGAGAAAGTCTCAGAAGCTGACATTGTTTTATCAATTGAAAATAACTCATCAACTACTTCTCCAGAACTGGTAGTAAGGGATAGTAGAAATCGATATCCACCTGTATGGTCGGCAGATTATACTTCTGGTGAAGATTTTTCTAAAAGAGATGAAGCAAACATTGCTTTTTTGATGATATCAGATCCTACAAGCTTTGAGAAAGCTGTCAAAATCCTAAAATGGAAACTAGCCATGGATGAAGAAATAAAATCCATTAAAAGAAATTAAACTTGGCACTTGATGGAACTACCTGCTGATGCAAAGAAAATAAAAGTAAAATGGGTTTATAAAACCAAGCTAAATGAGCTTGGTGAAATTGACAAATATAATGCAACATTGGTGGTTAAAGACTATACTCGGGAATATGAGATTGATTATACTGAAGTTTTTACACTTGTACCCAGAATGGACATAGTAAGAATGATCATAGATTTTGAGGGTCAAAGAGGTTGGAAATTGTGTTAATTAGATGTCAAATCAACATTTTTATATGGTGAGTTGAAGAAAGATGTTTTTTTAGAATAACCAAAAGGTTATGAAAAAAAAAAGTGAACAACTGGTGAATAATCTACAAAAGGTACTTTATGGACTAAAACGGGAACCTGTGGATTGGTTTAGTCGAATAGAGTCCTATTTCCTCGAGGAAGGATTCAAAAGAATCTCTAGTGAGCAAACACTCTTTGTTAAAAAAAAGGGAGGTAAAATTCGCATTGTGAGTATTTATGTAGATGATTTTTTATTTACTGGTGATGATGAAGAGATGTTGGGTAAACTTAAATATTCCATGAAAAGGGAGTTTGATATGACAGACTTAGGTCAGTAGGTTCTTTCTTGGAATTGAGGTGATACAAAGACTTGATGGTGTTATCATATACCAAAGAAAGAGTGTAGCTAAAGTTTTAAGCTGATTTGGAATAGAAAATTACTATTCAGTTTGTAATCCTATCATTCCAGGTCAAAAAATTAGAAAATATAAAGATGGCATAAATGTGGATGCAACTCAATAAAGTGCAACTCATCTTGATCTCATGTTTGTAGTAATTCTTATCAGTATTTTTATGACATTTCCCAACACAACAACACTTT
The DNA here is from genome assembly GCA_030864225.1 of Capsicum baccatum var. pendulum. Taxonomy (NCBI): domain Eukaryota; kingdom Viridiplantae; phylum Streptophyta; class Magnoliopsida; order Solanales; family Solanaceae; genus Capsicum; species Capsicum baccatum. The sequence continues at coordinate 111,134,586 of CM061555.1, read as the reverse complement.
GCAGCAGCAAAAAAAGTATTAAGGTACTTAAAAAATAGTGTGAACTATGGTGTTTTTATAAAATATGGGGAGCTAGTGAGGTGGTTGGATTCACTGATAGTGACTATGTTGGCAACATGGATGATAGCAAGAGAACTTCAGGTTACACATTTATGATGAGTGGAGAAGTAGTAGCTTGTTTATCCCAAAAGCAACCTATCATCACCTTGTCAACTATAGAGGTTGAGTTTGTTGCAACTGTTGCATGTGCTTGTCCCTAGGTATTTAGATGAGAAATATCCTAAATGAAATTTGTCAATTATAGGCAGCTGGTACAAAGTTAAGCTCTGATACCAAATAGACAGGGAGGCAGAGGGGCATGGACGACTGCTGGCGAGAGCAGCCAGGTGGCTAGGCAACATAAATAGATAAGGAGGAAGAAGGGCATAGACGACTGTCAATGAGAGCAACTAGGTGGCTAGGAAATAGACCCCTAACTTTCCAGTATGAAAAAATGTTTCAAAACAATGTCGGCAGCACGCCATATGAAATTAAAGATTCTGGAAGACACCACAGACACAGGGCCTAACCTTTCTAATATGACAGGAAATTCATGACCATATAGGCGGCATGACATACAAAATCAAATCTCTTAATTGACATGCCACAACTTTTATACAACTGAGATACACATCCGTATATATGGTTTGCATTTTAGCTATAAAGCCTTCACAACCCTCAACTGGATGGAATGACTTTAAAACTACAAGCTACACATCAAGGATGGTTTGCCTCGACAACAAAGCCTTCACAACCCAAAGATAGGATGGATTGACTTTACCAATCTTAGAACACATGAAACTCATTTTATTGTTAGTACAAAACTGTTCTATATTTGCCAAAAGCTTGTTGCCCTAAAAAACCATAGAACAAAAAGTGTGCTAAGGCATGCCTTAGATCTGTGTATTCTTTCTTAAATACAGAATAAATTTGGAAATTTATGGCATGGACTAAGCTAATTTTGTTTCATATACATGGAAATGACTTAGGTATCTACATTGCGTGGATGAAGCCAACATCATTTCACAAACATAGAAAGTAACTTCGAAGTGCCATTGTTGATGTCGCAACAAGCACTTTGATATAGTATTTCCCTACCCCCTACTCTGACCTAAAGGATCGAAGTAACCGTCCCTTTGTAAGAGAGAAAGCAAGAGCAAGAGAGTTTAGCCAACAAATATTTTCATTGAAATAGAGAAAACTATACAAGAGATTTTTAGGTAGAGAGAATAATGATCTCTACCTAAAAGCCTATGCTTTATTATATAGGAGAAGGAAGATTACTATCTAAGCTAAGATACGGATAAACATCAAATAAAATATTACATTCCTATCCTAACAGCTAAGGGATAGGTATTATCTGTTAATGAGGATAAGTCTCGGCCTTTTGGAAGGGATAAACTTTATCTTGTTATAACTAGATAAGACTTATATTTATTTATTCTGGTCCCTACTAACATAGGGGGTGTGGAATATAAAACAAAACAAATTATATTGTTGTCATGTGACAACATATGCAAGCAGGTGATTTAGCAGCTTGTAAGAAGGTGGATAAGCTCCTTGTCTTCAAACTAGCTGAGTTAGTAGCTTTAAAAACCCATCTAAAAAGGTAACCCACTGAGTAGTGTTTCCTTGAAGAGGAGGGTAACCCACTATAAAAGGTAACCCACTGGCAAGGGTAACCCATCTAACAGGGTTTCCTTGGAAAGAAGGGTAACCCACTGGAGAAGGTAACCCACTGGAAAGGGTAACCCGCTGGAGAGTGTAACTTCTTACACATGTCATCTGACATCATCTTTTAGGCAGTGTTGGATAGTGCCCATGGTGATGAGCTTGTGTTACCTTCTTCCATCCACTAATCTACTCCATGCTTCTGCCTGAGGTATTCTTGTCCTTCCAAGATTCTCTTCATTGATCTGGTGAAGTAACTCCTTCTAAATAATGAATCTTCACATTCCTATTGGGGAACTTTCAGCCGTATACTTTTGATGAAGTCGGTGACTTCATCCCTCATGATCTCATACTATGGTAGGTATTCTTTGGTTACTCGTAGTACTTCATTCCAGTGGGGATGTGATACAAGTATGATCATGATCATGAAACTTTTGAGTATTTTTAAAGACTAGTCACTAAAGGTCTCTTTTGTCATTTTGTCTATTATTATAATGTAGTATAAATAGAACATTGTAGGATTTATTTATTTAGTTGCTTAATGATATTGAGAGAACACTTCTCTTAGAGAGAGAGTCCCAAAATCATAACTAGGGCCATATAAAAGTATGAAATCACTTGTGTGTTGCATTGCTTGATACATTGGTGCTTGAGTGGTGGATAACTCTTTTCTGTCAATTATAAGAGATAGGTGATTGTAGTGTGTAGTGTTAAGGGTTCAAGAGTATCATATGTTCTTGGTTTCTTAAGATTATACCTTCATTTGTCTATCTTTCTATCTTTATTTTGTTGTAATCGTTGGTAGTGTTCTTGTTGTGTAACCTTGTAATCGTTCTATTATTAAAATCTAATTGTGTTGCTCATCTTCTTCTTGTTGTTACATTAGTTTGGGTTGGCTTTTTTGGTGTCAAATAAACCATTATATTTTGCATTCTTGTTGTTGGTAGTGAATCCAAAAGTGGTCACCAAAAGGGTCCACGGTTATTCAAACTCATGGACTATTTTAGTGTATATTTTGTGTATTCTTGGTCTCTCTTGTATCATTTGGTATCAAATCATGGATTGATCTTGTTCCTATAAGATCAATCTTGGGCTTTCTTGTTAGAAAAATCAAGAAAAAAAAATTGTTGAAAAAAAACCTTAAAATTCCAGAAAAAGTGCAATCTGCCCATGTTGTGTTCTTGTTCTTGTTCTTGGTTGAGACGCTTGTAGTGTTCTTGTTGTAGTATTGGACAAAATTTGTAGAGTCTAGGTCTAGTATTTCTTTATTCTTATTGTTATTTCTTGTGTTAGTTTCTTGATTTACTAATACTAAAGGTATCTAGATCTATATTTGAACTTAAACTTGTTAAAGTTGTGTTGTGAACAAAGACCTAGGCCAAAATTTGGTGGTTTGTTGTGGAGGGTTGGCTCTTAGATGTGTGGATCTTGTTGTTATTCTTGGAGTTTGTTGTGATTTCTTGTTGTTCTTCGTCCTTTCATCTTTTGTTAAAGCAAGAAAAGTGAACTTTAGATCTACAAAAGGTGAAAGACAAGTTGTAATATTTGTTGGTAAAAGGACTAGTTTACATCACACTTGACTTGACAAAAACTTTTCCATATTTCAAGGGTATTGTTTTTTGGGAATTGTACAAGTCAAAGTCACACCTTTTTGTAGATTTAAATTGAAAAGGGTTCTAAGACTTACACTTTCCCTCCAAAACTAATTTCATCCATTCCAAATTGAGAAGTGACCAAATCATCAAATTGATAATTGAAATTTGTTGAACCCGCGGCCAATTGGAGAGTGACATGTCATCAAATTACTGTTCACATAACAATTTTAAGTTCAAAATTTTGATCCTCTAGTTTCATTTTGTTGTCTCTTTACTCTCGTTTATTGATTCCATTACTAACTTACAAGCTAGTCCTAGATTGCAAGTTAGTCTTGAAACCGTCCTTCGTGTTAATGGTCCTTTGTGTCCTTTATTTTTTGAGTCATTGTAAGCAATTGGTTCACCCCTTAACATCTCAAGTACGGGATACAATCAAACTTGCAAACATTTGTGAAATCAAGTGTGAGAGTACAAAGGGTGTGAGAGTGAAGTGAGGTTGTTTTGAACTAACCTGTGTCTTGTGTTGTAGGTTTTATATTGTATTGTTATGTGTGACATTGCGGACTGATTTGGTGTCTTTATTGGACTGTAATTTGAAGGGTTATTTTAGGTACCACCACAATGGAACCCGAGGCTTCAAATGCTCAACAATGGAGAATAATACCATCAATCTCATTTTGACTCGCCTTGAAACTATGTCCCAAGATGTGGCTAGGTTGAATGTGGGTCTTGAGAAATTAGATATGGATGTGGAATCAATGAGTAGGAGATTAGAATGAGTGTAAACCCAAAGGAGTTAACCTTCCACCCCCGAAAACATTTCCCCAACTAATACTCCCAAGACATTGCACCAAATGTTATATCCACCAATTGCCACAAATCAAACGAATCTTTACTCCCAAAGCTAAGAACAAGAAGGGCTTTCAAACCAAATACCACCACTAAACCCGAACCCTCCCATCCAAACTCCACTTGACCCAACACCTTACTATCCAAATCCAATCCCGCCACTACAAGCTCCACTTAACCCAAATAGACCCATCCATGTTGAGGTCTATAGTAGGGGAGGAAGACATGATAGTTATGGGCCATATAATGATGTTTAATTGAGGGAAAAAGAATGAGGGGTATACATGATGAGTTAGTCCAAGAGGTGAGAGAGGGCCACCCAAACCGAGATGTAGGTCTCAATTCCATCAAAGTGAGCCTTCCCATTTTCAAAGGTGAGAGTGATCCTAAAGCCTACCTTGCATGGGAGTTGTCTTATGAAAAGGTATTTCAACTTAATGATCTCACTGAAGAAATGAAAATTTTCTATGCTACATCTTACTTCGAAGGGTATGCTAATACATGGTGGGAGTATGTTAAAGGGTTTGGGAATAAGATGATTGGGGGACAACCTCCTCTTTGATTTTGGTTGAAGAACCTTATGCGGAAAAGGTACTTTCACGAGAATTATAGGCATGAGCTCCTTGCCAAATTTTACAATTTGAGGCAAGAGAGCAAGAGTATCATGGATTACTATGATGAATTTCAATAATTAATGTTGAAACTTGACCACCGAGGCGAGCAAGTAAGTCATGACATTATGCGCTTCAAGGTTAGGTTAAACAAGGACATCTCTACTCATATGATGCTTCACAAATTCGACACCATACATGGCATCTTCTACGTGGCTTTACATATTGAAAGGGAGCTCAAAGAGAACTCATTCATTTCTGCCCAACTCAAGGCCACCAAGTCTATCCAAGAACATCCTCCAAGGTATGAAGGTAAATTGAATTTTACTTCCAATCCCAAAGGGTTTCAATGATTCAAGTATCAAGGGTGAGGGAATAAGTCTAGTGAGTGCCTAAACTGGAAGAATATAATCCCAAGGGAGGGTAGATTATACTATCTTGGAGAAGAGGTGGGCATTGAATCGGTCAAGAATGATGGCAAACCGCAAGATGGAGAGAAAAAAAAGAAGCCAAAGTGCAAAATAAAGAGTATGTAGAAGATATGTGGCCGCAAGAAGGAGATTGTAAAATGACTTTGTAAAAGAGGTGAGCCCATGAATTTGTGGTCAAATTCCTCTCAATATGGAGAGTATGATACAAGTATGATCATGATCATGATCATGATACTTTGGAGTATTTTTGAAGAATAGTTACTAAAGGGCCCTTTTGTCATTTTGTCTAATGTAGTATAAATAGAACATTATAGGGTTTATTTCTTTAGTTGCTTAATGATATTGATAGAACACTCCTCATAAAGAGAGAAAGTCCTAAAACTATAACTAGGGCCATATACAAGTGTGGAATCACTTGTGTGTTGCATTGCTTGATGCATTGGTGCTTGGGTGGTGGATGCCTTTCTTGTGTCAATTGTAAGAGATAGGTGATTGTAGTGTGTAGTGTTAAGGGTCCAAGAGTGACATGTGTTCTTGGGTTCTTAAGATTATACATCCATTTGTCTATCTTTCTATCTTTATTTTGTTGTAACCGTTGGTAGTGTTTTTGTTGTGTAACCTTGTAACCATTCTATTGTTAAAATCTTATTGTGTTGTTCATCTTCTTCTTGTTGTTATATTAGTTTGGGTTGGCTGTTTTGGTTTCAAATACACCATTATATCTTGTATTCTTGTTGTTGGTAGTGAATCCAAGAGTGATCACCAAAAGGGTCCTTGGTTCTTAAAACTTGTGGACTATTTTAGTGTATGTTTTGAGTCTTCTTGGTCTCTCTTGTATCAAGATGACCGTTATTTGCGTAGTTCCATTTTCCCCATTCCTTCGGCCAGATTTATTTTTGGAATACACTGTTCTACTGGAAAATAAAGCATTGAGCTTCATAGTATTTATCTTCCAGGAAGTATATGAACACGAGAAATTTCTAGAGGAGTGAAATTTCTAGTTGGTCTTGGATGTCGTGGCCTAATATTCCTATAGGATGGTGCATCATAAAGACCATTGAATCATTGGAATCCTTAAAGCATTGAATCCATTATTCTTATGGCCTGTACCTCAGCATGAATCTCTTCAAAGCAGGTTGATTCAATCAAAATGCCTGAAGGCATCACACTTGAACTCCATGAGAATGTAATGCTGGTGGCATGGATACCAGAATAACCACATGAGTTCTTGCAGGTAGTCATTGGCCAGCGTAATGAACACATGGCAGAAAAGATATTTCGGGTGTACTTCGAACTACTTCAGGATGGATCCGCCATACTTTATGAACACTTGAAGCTCGTAGAAGGTTTTTCTTTCTCCGAGGATAGATGGATCAAAGGGATCTACATATTGGTTGAACAGATCTAGGGGGTAATCTTCTATCCTAGTAGATAGTAATCCTACCGTGTTGAATATGAGGATTTGACTAGCCCGATACTGGTTTCCTTCTCCATTGATAGATTTTAGGTAAGGATCATCAGTATAGATGTCACTTGATTTCTCATATATGTCTATGGAGAAGAGGGTGTCCTACGTCAGTTATTCTTCCAGTGATAAGACCGATTTAAGGTCGTCCTCCATGCTGAGATAGATTCCCGCATGATCAACTATGTCTTCAAAGAGGTGGATGGAGTCCTTCAACTTCTTGACTTGAGAATAGTTTCTGTCAAAGTGGCCAGGCTTTCTACAGATAAAGCAACCATTATTCTTCTTCTTGTAATTTGTTGGGCTTCTTCTTCTGAAATACTTGGTTTGCTGGATTACCCTTGTCTTGTTGTTGGGAGGTCTTGGTAGTTTGAACCTCCTGAACAGTATCTGCCTTTTCGATTTTGTCCTGCGGTGAGAGCAGAAGCAGTCAAACTTAGTGATGAGGTTGTCTTTGGTGCAAACTCGGTTGAGGGATGGATTATTCTTGACGATCTAATCAAGTACAATTCTCGCGATGCATATGTTGTCTAGAGCCTGGAAGATGGCCTGCAGGATGTAGCCTATCTGTGGGATGGTTATGGACTTGAACTTCTCCTTCACAATCATTGTTGTGTGGTTTGCTAGCATTATTGGCAGTGATGATACGAAGGATTACTTTATGCTGGGATCCCCTTTCAACTCAAAGTAGATCTTCTCCATCTTCTGGAAGTGGATATCAATGACGTTTATGTCAAACGATAGGCACTTTATTTTGAAGAGTTATCGCTGGAGCTTCTCTTGACTCTGGCTTGCATCTCCACAGAATACCTCTTGTCATATCTTGATGTTGAAAGCAAAGTACTGGGACATCAAATAGGTGTTCTTGTTGGAAATCCCAAAAGCGTTCCACCAGTCTCTGAGTATGTCGGAGAATCTGGATATGAATTTTGAGAATATCTTGTATTTTTCCCACTCATCTAGATTCTTCATCTCCATCCAAGTGTAGAAGTCCTGGATCCACTGAGGCTAGGCTAAAATCTTGATGTAGTTGAGAGTGAAGGTATGAAATCTGGTTCCCACAATTTTTCTTGCCGGTGTACCTAGATTTGGCCTTCTTTCTAGGATTGTATCATCCGTCATCCCGTCTTGGTCGTTGACAACTTCAAAGACCTCTAGTTCCTTAGAATGATTCATGTATATTGGTGGATATTCTTCTTTTGGAGATTTAATTGAGGATTCAGGAGTGTCCTCAACATATTCTCATAAATCAACAGACTCCCCACTATCATCCATATATCTATCAGCTGGAAAGTTATTACTGGTGTCAGAGTATGCCTCTGCATCATAGGAATCTTCTTTACTTGAAGCAGGACTAATGGGATCAACATCCTGGATCTATTTGTTGCACTTCAGAGATTCTTCAACTGGATCAAGAACTGTTATGGCTTATGGATCTAGAACCACATTATTATTTATGTTCAATCTATACAGATTTGGGACAAGCTGGTCTGAATCAACATCTGGATCATGATGGGACGACAGCCACTTGTGATTGAGAAGGCCATTTTTCATCAAGGCATTTCACTCTTTATCTTCGTATGACACTTCTGGCTTGTGAATTATCAGATTGTCATCTGGGAAGGTGATGTCATGGTCTGAGATCATCATAGTCCCTTTTTTGTGTTGGATTTCATTTTTATTTTGGACTACTTCTAAGTTTCATCGGCTTTTCTCTTGGCAACTATGAAATTTTTCCTATCCCATACATGCTTAGTAATGTCAAACTCCTTTTCCTCTTGAGAACCTGGAGATATTGGCATATGGTAATGGGAAAGATATAGCTCATTTTTGGCAAAGAGTATGTATGTGGCAACACAGGGAACAAGGTTGGCTTTGGTAGTGAGCTATGGGTTTTCTGGGGATGAAACCCGCCGTGTTTCAACTGCCAAATTTGTTTTTTTAGAGAAGCCATTTCCTTTTGCTGCTGGTTTAAGAAATGAGATATCAAAGTGCCTGGCGGACATATATAATACTGCATAGATTTGAGCCTGAGTTCCAACTGGCAGATAAGCCCATCATGCTGAGTGTATTCTTGTTCTGCTCTCTTGTTCAGTCCTTCAACTTTGCTTGCCAACTTATTCTGAGAGTGAGAAACATTCTTTATAGCTTGTTGATGCTGAAGAGCATCCTGTTTTGTCACATGGTATTTTTAGATTGCCAGTTGAGTGTTGCTTTAGTGTCGCTGAGGGGCATCTTCTCTCTTGATGGCAGGATAACAATTTCGGCTGGTATTTTTGGAGCATGGCTCATGTTATCCTTTTCAAAGTTTTTTTTGTGGTAAGTCATCCGAGTAATCGGTGCCAGAGTAAGACATCATAAAGAGTTTGGTTGCAGGCTATTTTTCTTTGGTTCTGGAAGTTTTAGCTGGTGGTGGAGAGGGTGAGGTAGCTACATGGCATAGGTGGCAATTGAAACTCGACTTCCATGAATAGTGTCCGGAGAAAGGATATTTGCACCACACAGTATATCAATCGACATGATGGAAATAATGTATCTAATCATACTCTTCCTTAAAGTTGTCTAGGAACCAGTGTACAAATTTTGGCTCGTCTACCAGTGGAAGGTCATTGGAAGATTGGTACATATGGATCGACAAGGTGGTTTTGTATAATACCCCGTATTTTCCTAGCCTAGATTAACTCCCAGTACATAGGTGATCCAATATAAATTTTTCTAAATACTCAGTATTTTTTAGTTTAGAGCCTGCCATTGCATAATGATATAAAATTTGCCTAAATCTAATAATCGGGTAAGAAGTTATAGCTATTTTAGGTTTTAGTCATTAAACACCATCATTCAGGCTAGTAGCGCGTCATGGAGTATTTCTAAATGACAATTGTCATTTTCCAGTGAGCCAACGTGATACCACCGCATCGAGCCACCAGCCAATTTCCCAATTATTATTTTTTGGTGTTGATCTACGATAATGACGCATCGTGCCAAGGCCCAGTTTCCCATTCAGTGAGGCACCATGATGGCGCTGTGAGTGCCATCATCCTAGTTCCCAGTTGTCCACTTTCCAGTGAGCCAGTGCGATTGTACCGCATCGTGCCAGGGTGAAAAATTGGGATTCCCATCTTCCGTTATGTAATTTCAGGGGCTGTTTGGTCAATTATCAAAACCCCTAATCATCCTAAACATGAGATTTATACCCTAAATAACCTAATACCTCATTATTCACTCTCTTTTCTCAATATTTAAAACATTCTCTCTCAAAAGACAAAAACCCTAGCTTCAAGAATCAAGGTCAATCCTTAAGAAATCCCCCAAAAACCTTTAAGAACTTTTCTTCTCAGGTATGTCAGGTATTCATCTATGCGTTCTTTTCACCCATAGAGTCCACGAATCCGTTTTCAAATTACAAGATTGTTGAATTATGAACTTCCATGTTTGAATTGAATTGAATTCATGTTCATGTTATTGTGGGGTCTTAGTCCATGGTTAAATTATGAGCCTTCATGAAATAAATCATTTTATGTGTTGATTTATATGATATTCATGATAAACCCTTCAATTTGCAAGTTGATTGTTATAACCATGTTTACCCTTAGACTTTATGATTTAGTAAAACAAGTATGCTTCCCATGTGTTTGATAAAGTGTCTATGAGAATGAAATAATGCCATTATAGCATGCTAACATTTATTCCCCATTCATGTACAAGTTAATGAATTACAAGTGTTTGATGAAATGTCTCTATGAATGAATTATGACCAAGTGAACATTGTTGTGTTATTCAAGATTATGCGTAGCTTAACTTTTTATGCTATCGAGTCCTGGGGGTGTTTAATACTCGATAATTTAGCTATTTACCTAGACCCAGTGTCACTTACAGAATAGTGTCAGTCATGTCACGATCAGTAATACTCTTAGTCAGTTACGGAACTCAGGAAAACTCAGTAAACTCAGTATTAGTCTAGTCTAGTTCAGTATAATTAGTTCAGTGTCTTTCAGTTGGGAGTAGGATTCAGCACCGAGTGATCCTAGGGATGAGGGCTTACCCGTTAGTTAGGATTGGGTCCCTAGAAATAATCGCTAAGTTCCAGAACTACGTAGGCAGTGTAGGTTATGAGATGTCACCCGTTAGATAGGACTGACATACTTAGAATCACCCGCTAGTTTAATATTGATCTCAGGAGTCACCCGTTAGTTAGGACTAACTCCAAAGCAGGGGTTAGTACCTGTGGCACGGTGCTAACACTTTTCCAATTGGGGTTACAAATTGGACCCTAATTTAGTTATCTTATCTTATTTGGGGCATGTCAGTTAGTTGATTACCTCTCACAGTTTCAATTATAGTCTTCAGTTTAGAACTCTATTCACGTTACAGAATTGGGACTATTAAACACAGTCAATCAGTATCAGTAAATCAGTTATCAGTAATTTCAGATATTAGTTACTCAGTTATCAGAAATTAGTGCTCAGCTTCTGAAAAGCTCAGTTACAGTCTATATATATGTATAGTATTCCATACTTAGTGATTTCTATAGTATCATTTATCTATGTACTTCTATATTCAGTTACTCTATATCATTCAGTCAGTTACTGTTCATGCATATGAACCTTTGCATTCAGCCTTACCTCGTCTAGCATACCCATACATTCCACGTACTGACGTATACTTTTATTTGCACTATGATGTCTTATATTATAGGTTCAGATGCTCAGGATCCCGACCACGCTTAGACAGATCCAATCAGCAGTTGCAGATTTAGTAGTGAGTCCTCATCTATCGATAATGTGCTTTTATTTTTGTATTTCAGTTTATTAGTAGTTCAGTAGTTGGAGTTAGTTGGGGTTTTATCCCATCAACTCCACTTTCAGACAGTTTAGTAAAGGCTTTTCAGATTAGACTAGTTCAGATAGTAATTTAGTTTTTAGATATTACATTTATTAGTATTTCAGATTTTGAACCTTATGGCATTTCAGCCTATTTTCCACATTTATTTCAATATTACTATTCAGTGCTCATAGCAGATATCAGCAATGGGTTAACTTGTGGTCCTTCAGGGTCATAAGCACATGTGGTGTCCAGGGTGTACTCTCAGTATATTTCAAACTTGGTATCAGAGCCTAAGGTTCGATAGAGTCCTAGGGAGTCTGAAAGCTCCATCAAGTAGAGTCTTGTGCATGGGTGTGTCGCGCGCCACACTTATGGATAGGAGGCTATGGGATGTTTTTAAGAAAAGTTTCCCTTCTTTTAGTATTCATGTCGTGCAAGTAAGTCGGAGCTCAAGTCCAACTCTCAGTCTAATCCATTTATTTTTTCATTTACAGAACATACCTCCCAAAAAAACTAACGAAAGAAGAACTAGAAATCAGTCAGCCCCCCCACCCGTTCAGGCAGATCCCCTGACTGAGCATGTCTCCCATGCAAAATTCAGAGTTGCATTCACCTCTTTATCCAATTTAGTAGTTGCTCAGAACAACCTATAGTTTTTTATCTTATTTAGGCTTTGGGTTCATACTCAGCAGAGAAAGGGGTAGAAGTGTAGGAAGAAATATAGAAAGAATAAGAGAGTCAGAACAAGTGGTTTTAGGCCAAGGTCAGAGGGTGGTAATTGTTTCCTTCTGTAGCTAGTGCTCCTGTACCAAAGTTTAGAAATGATAGTCGAGATGGATCACCAGGCTCTAAGTCACAAGGTAGTGGGAAGGGTGTTCGTACTAATCCACTTTGCAGAGAATGTGGTAAAACTATAAGAGAGTGTGTATAACTGGCAGTGATATTTGTTTTGGGTGTGGCAAGACAAGCCATAGAGTTAGAGATTGACCTCAATTTGGTTCACAAGGTCAATACCACCGTTCTTTAGCTCAGTCCGATCACCCGAACCAGCAGGGTGCCACTTCTAGTGTCACCAGTGGGCACCACCCAAACAAACTTTATGCACTTCAGTCTAGAAAAGATCAGGAAAATTCTCCTGATGCGGTAACTGGTATGTTACAGATCTTTTTTTTACATATTCATGCCTTATTAGATCCAGTTGTTTCTATGTCTTTTGTAACTCCTTACATAGCAGTTAACTTTAGGTCAGACTAGAAATCTTAATAGAAACTTCTTAGTGCTTACTTTAGTAGGTAAATCTATTCTAGCCAGATGAGTACACAAAAGTTGCTCGATTATAGTATTCCCAAAAATCCCTTCAGTTAATTTCAGTAATAGAGTCATTCTATTTCAGTTTCTTGATGTATCAATCCTTGAATACAGGGGTAGTACCTCAGTTTTAGTTGATTTAAGTTTGAATCTCTATATTTAACTAGTAGAAAGAGAAGTTGAGAATTCTAAGTTATTCAAGTTAGAGAAGTCGAAAGCTAAGAATCATGTATCGGAAGCAAGTACTAGTAGTGGACCTTACATTATCAGGAGTAGTCCTTTAGAGGGAGTTTAGTGTTTATGAGCATTGTCATATCTCAGACTCTAGAGTAAAGTGGTTTTAGTTTTATTTAGAGTTTATTAAGTGGTTCTCAGACTTAGAATAACGGCATTAAGCCAAAGGGGAGATGGTAGAACAAGTAACTAAGTCAGATTTTCAGATTTTAGTAGTAAAGTCAGTATGTGTAGAGAAGCAATGGGAGAGGTTGATGCCCAACCTTTCCTTACCTTAGTGAAAAGTATAACACTTTAGCTATCATGATATCTACTCACACAGTCTATGTCAGTTCTATGATCATAGTTCCTATTCGTGCATATCATCAAAAATCATGTACATTTATAGTTTCTAGTATAAGGAGTTCCAGTTTCCTCAGTATTACGAATCATGTTCTATGAATACAGAAACTCCAAACCCAGGTAATGCAGCTCATGACTCATGTACTCATACTTCTAATGATCAGTTAAATTCAGATTTATGTCATGTATATCCTCAGTCTAGATCTCTTAATAAATACATAAGGTAGATATTCTATTCCTAAGGCCTCAGTTAAGTGTCAAGTTCAGTATAGTATCCATTCATACTTCAGGTCCTCATGTCTAACCTTCAGTGAACTCTCCTTATTAAATGATGTAGTGATAAGCAGTTGCTTAGAAGGGAGAGATATAATGTTTTATGTTAAGAAAAGATTGTTGCATGCTAATTTTAAACAAAGCTCTAGTTATGAAGATAGTCTTGAATGTCATGTTGATGTGTAAGTGGCAAAATGCATTTCGAAGATTTGAGTAGGCTTGAACATAGTGGGAGAATTTAGTCCAACTCAGACCTCAGTAGGTAGAGTTATTAGTTCCCATATTATAGAATTTTAGCCATTTGGTAAATTCTCATTCAGATTCCTTATTTAGACCATTCAAGATCTCTTTGCTCCCTAAAGTCAGTAGAACTTTATAGAAAGAGTGTCAAGAAATGCTCTAGTTGAGTATAGGTTTTCAATATGAGTTAGTTCATAAAGCCAGGAATCTGACTTAGCAGTTAGGCAGACAAGTTAGTATGGTTTCCCATATTTTTGCCCAGTCTCCCTATCCAAAGTCTCCTGAATATGCCCATTCCAAAATGGAGCATCCTAGTAGTTACGAAATTCAGCCCAGTTCATGTATCATGCCTCCGTTTTAGATCCCAGATATTCAGTCATGATTCAATTCATAGGTGCCCTGTGCATCGTCTATGTTTTTCTCAAAATCCCAGCCAAGTCAGCATTCTTTGGAGGACATAATATCCCAAGGGAGAGATGTACTATATCCCCTAAACTTGCATGTCCTAAACGTTTAAGTTTCTCTTCACATAACTAGTTTAGTTTGGAGTAACGGGTACTAAATGTTGACCCTCTCATTCCAATCTCAATCGTACGACCATTCCCATGGCATGGCATATATATTCAAGAAATTAATTCAATTCATGATATTGAGTTCATGTATCATGTTTTAGACTCAGTCATGTTCTCATGTTCCTATTGATACATGTTCTCTAAATGATCTTAGGTTCATCAGGATTCTCAGCCTAAGGTAGCAGCCTTCCATAGATTTACTCAGTTCCATGATTCAGTTACAGTTATAGACTTGGTATCCCTTACCTTTACATAAATAGTCACGCATTCATGAATCAATTTAGTCATGTATTCCATGTATTAGATTTGCATGTTCAGTGTGTAAACTCAGTATATCAGTATTTCTCAGCTTAATCAGTCTCATTCGAGGATGAATGTTCCCAATGGAGAGATATTGTAATACCCCATATTTCCCTAGCCTAGATTAACTCTCAGTACATGAGTGATTTAGTATAATTTTTTCTAAATACTAGGTATTTTTCAGTTTAAAGCCTGCCATTGTATAGGAAATTAAATTAGATTTCCAACGATATAAAATTCGCCTAAATCCAATAACCGGGTAAGAAGTTATGGCTATTTTAAGTTTCAGTCGTTAAACACCATCATTCAGGATAGTAGCACGTCGCGGAGTATATTTTCATTTTCTAGTGAGCCAACGTGATACCACCGCATTACGCCACCAGCCAATTTGCCAATTATCACTTTTCCAGTGTTTCTCTGTGATAATGGCGAGTCGTACCAAGGCCTAGCTTCCCATTCAGTGTGGCACCACAATGGCTCCGCATCATGCCATAAGCCCAGTTCCCAGTTGTCCACTTTCTAGTGAGCTGGCGCGATTGTACCACATCGCACCGGGGTAAAAAATTGGGATTCCCAGCTTCCATTATTGATATTCAGGGTCTATTTGGTCAATTCTTAAAACCCCTAATCATCCTAAACATGGGATTTATACCCTAAATAACCTAATACCTCATTATTCACTCACTTTTCTCAAGATTTAAAACATTCTCTCTTAAGAGGCAAAAAACCTAGCTTCAAGAATCAAGGTCAATCGTAAAGAAATCCTCCAATAAACTTCAAGAACTCTTCTTCTCAGGTATGTTAGGTGTTCATTTATGGGTTCCTTTAACCCATACTGTCCACGAATCCATTTTCAAATTACAAAATTGTTGAATTATGAACTTCCGTGTTTGAATTGAATTGAATTCATGTTCATGTTATTGTGGGGTCTTAGTTTATGATTAAATTACAATCCTTCATGAAATAAATCATTATATGTGTTGATTTACATGATATTCATGATAAACCCTTCAATTTGCAAGTTGATTGTTATAACCATGTGTACCCTAAGTCTATGATTTAGTAAAATAAGTATGTTTCCCATATGTTTGATAAAGTGTCTATGAGAATAAAATAATGTCATTATAGCATGCTAATTTCTCATTCATGTACAAGTTAATGCATTACAAGTGTTTGATAAAATGTCTTTATGAATGAATTATGACCAAGTGAACATTGTTATGTTATTCAAGATTATGCTTTGCTTTACTTTTCATGTTATCAAGTCCTGGGGGTATTTAATACCCGATAATTTAGCTGTTTACCTAGACCAAGTGTCAGTTATAGGATAATGTTAGTTATGTCACGATCAGTAGTACTCTTAGTTAGTTACAGAACTCTGGAAAATTCAGTAAACTCAGTCTTAGTCCAGTTCAGTTCAGTATAATTAGTTCAGTGTCTTTCAGTTGAGAGTAGGATTCAGCACCAAGCGAGCTTAGGGATGGGGGCTTACCCGTTAATTAGGACTGGGTCTGTAAAAGTAATCCCTAAGTTACAAAAATACGTAGCCAGTGTAGGTTATGAGATGTCACCCATTAGATAGGACTGACATACTCAGGGATCACCCGCTAGTTTAGGACTGATCTCAGGGGTCACCCATTAGTTAGGATTGAATCTATAGAAATTATTAGTAATCATGGCATGGTGCTAACACCCTTCTAATTGGGGTTACAGATTGGACCCCAAATCAGTTATCTTATCTTATTTGGGGCATGTCAGTAACACAATTACCTCCCACAGTTTCAGTTTTAGTCTTCAATTTAGAACTAGTTCACATTACAAAATCGGGACTGTTAGACACAATCAATCCGTATCAGTAAATCAGTTTTTAGTAACTTCATATATCAGTTACTAAGTTATCAGAAATCAGTGCTTATCTTCAGAAAAGCTTAGTTACAGTCTATACGTATATGTATAGTATTGCATACTTAGTTATTTTTGTAGTATCAGTTATCTGTGTAATCCTATATTCAGTTACTCTATCTCATTTAGTCAGTTACTGTTCTAGCATATAAACTTTTGCATTTAGCCTTACCTCATCTAGCATACCAGTATATTCCATGTACTAACATATACTCTTTCTTTGCACTATGATGTCTCATATCATAGGTTCGAATGCTCAGGATCCTGACCATACTTAGATAGATCCAGTAAGCAGTCGCAAATCTAGTAGTGAGTCCTCATCTATTGAGGATGTGCTTATATTTCAGTATTTTAATTTATCAGTAGTTCAGTAGTTGTTTTTAGTTGGGGGCTTATCCCATAAACTCTACTTTCATACTGTTCAGTAGAGGCTTTTCAGAATAGACTAGTTCAAACATTATTTTAGTTTTCAAATGTTTTTAACAGATGTTACATTTATCAGTATTTTAGATTTTGAACCTTATGGAATTTCAACCTATTTTCTGCATTTATTTCAGTATTATTATTCATTGTTCATAGCAGATATCATTCATGGGTTAGTTTGTGGTCCTTGGGGTCATAAGCACTATATGGCATACAGGGTGTACTCTTGGGGTGTTACATTTTGGGAGGCTTTTCTAGTTGTGAGTAGTTGAAACTGATCGTGATGGTATTGTCACTCCTTCTAGCAAAGGTTGGCTTCGCAGACTGGAGAGGTTGAGTATGGTCTCTCAAATTCTCATAGTTTGTGACCCATGAGTCTGGGAGTACTTTGACAAGTTCATCTTTGGGGATCTGCCTTGGGATCTGAATATACTGAGTGGTTACATTGGTGGCATCTATGATCAAAAGTAAAGCATCATCATCAACTGGAAGGGATAGATCTATAGAATAATTCTAAACTCGCTAATAGATCTGGTAGTGGAGAGTTGCCTGGATAGCATCTTTGACCTACGGAGCTCCGATAATATAGACCTAGATTTTAAACACCTCCGTCAGATACGGATTGAAGAGGGATATGTTAAAGTTGGGGAATATAGTGACAAAGACTATCCCAGCATCCAGTGTGATCTCTGAGGTTCCCAAGTTAGAATGTTGGTATTCGTTGTACTTGGTATAAAGAAGTGAAACATGTGCCACTACTAGCTGGTCTTTACTTCTGTGATATAGCAACGCAACCATAATAACACCAAAATAGATATGGGTGATGCCTAGGTTTCTCCACTGTCATGGAAAATCTTCCAGCATCTGTAGAGTGATGAACTATTTCTCTTGAGTTGTAAGAATACAATGCTGGTCTAGTTTTGAGGCAGCAACATACTCTTTAACTCTTTTCGATCTATGCTGCATCAAAAAATAGATCTGTAGCCATGGGCTACATGACTTCTTTGCAAAGGTAGAGTAAGGGTTTAGGAGAGGTAGATGTGTTGAAGATATTTTCTATTCTGGGGGTAGGACATATACTTCATATAAGTAGTCATATTTACATGACATTGACCGGTGATATATTTACTCGAGCTAGGGATTTACAGAAACTGGACAAACTTGAAGAAGAAGAAAAAGACTCAAAGAAAGACATATTTTTGTATTTTCTGGACTATAAAGACTTAATGTATTTTTTCTAAGGTTCTAAGGAAAGGCCTAAATAAAATATAAATATTTTTGTGATTTTGTGGACTATAAGACTCTATTATTTGTGCTAACTATCTGAGGACAGTACACAACTATTATTTTTTCTAAAATCTAAGAAAAGTAGCTACGACTTGATTATATACAAGACGCAGATTCCAATATATGGAAAGCACTGACACTGATAATGATATGAAACTATGACTCAAATATGTACAGGAAATGAGTAGTAAAACTAAATAGACGGGGAGGTAAAGGGGCACAGAGGACTGCTGGCGAGAGCCGCCAGACGGTTAGGAAACAAACCCCGAACTTTCCAACATGAAAGGTGGTTTCATGACCATGTAGGTGGCACACCATATGAAATCAAAGCTTTCATCAACACCACAAACACAGAGCCTAACCTTTCAAACATAATAGATGATTCATGACTATATAGTTGGCATACCATACGAAATCAAAGCTTTTAATTGACACACCACAACTTTCCTATGACTAAGCATACATCTATATAGATGGTTTGCTTGTTAGCTACAAAGCCTTCGCAAATCTCAACGGGATGGCATGACTTTGAAACTACAAGCTACACATCAAGGATGATTTACCTCAGCAACAAAGCCTTTGCAACCCAAAGATGGGATGGCTTGACTTTTCCAGTCTTAGAACACATGAAATCCTTTGTCTCCTTAGTACAAGACTGTTCCTTATATGCCTAAAATGGGTCTTATGGCAGATCTCCATATCCTATTTCCTTTGAACAGTCTTAGAACAAAAGGTGTACTAAGGCAGACCTCATATCTGTGTGTTCTATCTCAGATATGGAATCAATTTGGAAAGCTAAAGCATGGACTAAGCCAATTTCGTTTCATATACATGGAAAGGACTTAGGAACCTACGTCGCATGGATGAAGCTGGCATCATTTCATATACATGGAAAGTACCTTCAGAGTTCCATGTTGCAGTCGCAATAAGTACCTTATCAGAGTATTTCCTAACCCCCTACTCCGACCTAAAGGATCAAAGTACCCATATCTTTGGAAAATATAAAGCAAGAGCAAGAGATGTTGGCCAATAAATATTTTCATTGAAACAGAGAAAACAATACAAGAGGCTTTTAGGTAGAGAGAATAATGACCTCTCCCTAAAGGATTAGGCTTCTTTTATAAAAGAAGGAAGCTTACTAGTTGAGCTAAACAATGGATAAACATAGAAAAAAATATATTACAATCCTTTCCTAACAACTAAGGGATGGTATTATCTGTTAAAAAGGATAAGTCTTATCCTTTTCGAAGGGATAAGCTTTATCTGTTATGACTAGATAATCCATATCTTTATTTACATCGAGCCCTACTAACATGTGGGAGGACAAATAAAAATCAAAACAAACTATGTTATTGGCATATGACAGCATGTGCAAGCAGGTGAGTCAACAGCTTTACAGGCATCTTGCAAGCAGGGGGATAAGCTCCTTATTTTTAAAGTAGATGAATCAGCAGCTTCAAAAACCCATCTGAAAGGGTAACCCACTGAGAAGGGTTTCCTTGGAAAGAAGGGTAACCCATCTGATAGGGTTTCCTTGGACAGGAGTGTAACTCATTGGAAAGGGTAACCCACTGGAGAAGGTAACCCACTGGAAAGGGTAACATCTTACACATGTCATCTGACGTTATATTTTAGGCAGTGTTGGATGGTACCGACGGTGATGAGCTCGTGTATCCTTCTTTCATCCACCAATCTAAATCTTTCTTGATGAGTGGGCACATGATTTTAATGGTCGGCATTATTTACTTTTTCTCTTTCTCTAAGCAGTATTTAGAAGAGAATTCCTCCGGCCTTGATAGGAAGTTCGCCAAGATGTTCTCCTTTCCCTTGAAGTATTTCACTCAGACTTTGTAAGGAGAAAACCTTTGAGACCATTAGAGAATTTATGGATTTGGGATGATCTTTGGATTCAGCTGGACCATTCTGGGGATAGCCTGTATATCCATCTCGATCTGAAACTCATTGTGACTAAGGAAGAAGTTATACTTCTTGATTCCATTCTTCACAACAAGAATTTCATTAAATATGGAATGATAATGTTGTTCAGCCTTTTTGAAATTTCCACTTACATGTCCACATAACTTTCGTTCGCCATCTTTTTTTTCAGGACAATTGCACTCCTATAGTCGTTGCTGGCATTGGTCTGTAGTATTATCTGTCCATTTGATGGACTATGGAGTGTCTTGACCTTGTTGAATATTTGTTCTATTTTTTGAGCCGTATCATCCTGCTCTTTTCCTCAGGATGGAGCATTTTTCTTAAGCATCTTTATGAGTGGGGAGATATATGTAGAGACGTCAGGGATGAAGTCTCTTACATAATTAATTACACCAAGAAATTGCTAAAGTTGCTTCACTGAGAAGTTGATATCTAAAAACTTAAGTAACTCTTTGCATATGTGCAGTCCTAGAGTGTAAGACCCATGGGTGAAGTGCATCCCCAAGAAATCAAACTCATCTTTTACTAGGGACATCTTCTTTTTTGAGAGCATAACTCCATGCTGCTTCACTAGGTTGTGGAATTGACGGAGAAGGTTTAGGTGTTCCTCTAAAGTGTTGCTGAAGAGCAGTATGTTAGTGATTTAGACCAATGATGTATGTAGGATGAGCTAGAATATTTTAATCATGGCATTTTGGAAGAGTGAAGGGGCAGGTTTGACCCCAAACGACATAACTTTCCACTAGTAGTGGTGATTGGGTATGCAAAAGGCCATTTTAGCTTTATTTTCTGGGTATATGCCTAGCTACCAGAATTCAAATTTAAGGTTAAATTTGGAAAAGTAGGTAGCTTTTGCTAGGAGAGAACAAGGTTAGCTTATTTGGAATGGGGAATTTATCATCGAGAAGGATGTGGTTTAGGGGTTGGTAATTTATGAATAGATGGAGAAATACCCTTATTTGTTTAACGTGTTTGTTGACAAAGAATGCTTTACAAGCCCACTGGGAATCTGATGGCTGGATGAGCCCAAACTCTAGAAGTTCAGCATATTCCTTCTTTGCGAGATGAAGATGTTCGGGATTTATACCAGAATGACTTGCATTTGTGGGGTTAACATGTTCACTCTTCTTGAATGGGAGTCTGATGAAGAATTCCTGATTGAGCCACAGGGTATGTTTAGTCTTCTTGAGGAACTCTATATGGGATTCATCACAAGATTCTTTTATTAACTGGTTCTCCATCTTTTTTACTGGGTCTTCATCAACAATCTAGAATAGCCTCAATATGGTGAAATATTGTCTAAATCATCCCATGAAGGTTATACCTTCCATCAGAATGAGGAGGTGGTTCTTTAGCTTCCTGTAGGTATTAAAACCAATGATCAGATACTTTTTTGGTATGTTGGAGCCAAGGAGATTTATTCTGCGGAGTATTCTTGGTAAGAATTCGATCATGACTAGCTACCTTGTGATTAGCTTCGTTGTGAGTATTCTCCTCTTGATACCATACCATATATTCTAAAGTGAGGAACCCAGTGATCAGCGAGGATGATATTGAGATTTGGTACTGAGGCAGCTGCACCAGTGTCCATGAAGGTGGTGACTTAAAGGGGCTTGTCCCAATTTGGTGGATATATCTTGAGTTCAACATGGGGTGTTTCAAGCTCAGAGATCATGTTGATTCCTTCTGTGAGCATGTTGATCTCCTCCATCAGTTTTGCTAACCGATTGAATTCCCCTTTGCTGATGGGCGATGATACCTTCTCCAAGTAGTCATCAATAATAAGGGGTTGAGTTTAGCCATCAATAAACAGGGATGGATAGTCCTCGAACACTCCTGCATCTATATTACCAATAGATTTAGGACCGCTTTGTGGATTGTCATGAAGAACTTCATCTTTGATTAGGGTCTCATCAGCCTTCATCTTTTCTTCTAACGATTGAGCCTCTACATTTTCCTTCTTGGACTTAGGAAATATATTTTCCAAGTGTCCTTTATTATGGAAAATGAAGAATATAGCCTTACCTGGATTTTTTTTCTGGGGGATTTGGCATTGTCGCTAGACATCTACTCTTTATCTGGTGGTTTTTTCTTTTTGGCCTGCTTATACTGCATGTACCTTTTATTCTTTGCCTGAAATTTTGAGAGGTGAGGATAACCATCTATATTAGTATCTGGATTGATAGGGATCATTCCAATGGCTTTGTCAGCTTCTACAAGAATAATAGGATATAGATTCAGATTATAGTTTGAGATCATAATGTTGGCCGAATTGATTGACTAGGGATGCCAGCATTTTTGACCGTTGGTCCAACATCTTTAATGGCCTCAAGTGCATCAAGATATTCCTAAGCAGGGTCATACTAGAAAGGATAAGGAGTGTGATGTGAGACACCATAAAATTCTAAAATTAATTCAGTCTTTTAAAGCTTGTTAAGGGGTCCCAGACTTAGAAAATTTTAGCTAAGTATTCATACTTAGAGTTATTTTAGCCTTCATAGTTGGCGATCATATTTTGTGACCCTTACGAGCATTAAATGTCGATCATTAAGTTGCTTTATGATCAAGAATGTCAGTAGGTGTTTTCGGATGAGTTTTGAATTTTTCAAACAACATTTTTAGCATGTTTGGGAGTCCAAACTACTGTATTAACACAGACTCGATGCGATATTTCAGCCATAGCATCGATCCCTTCGACGTGGCATGTCAGTCTGCGCGTCGCTAGGCCAGTTTTCAGTCATTAAAAAGCCGCATCCTCAGGGGTATTTATGTCATTTTCCCATATCTATCAGCCCCCAAAACACAAGATTAGCCAATCTAGAGGAAAAATAAATTCACTATTCTCAAAATTACTCAAGAAACAAAACCCTAAGGCTTCTAATTCAAGGTTCAAGATTCAAGAACTCACCATCAACCTTAGTCAATTCAAGTACCAAGGTATGTGAAGTGTTCATCCAAGGGTTCCTTTCACCCTTAGAGTCTAAGAAACTCTTTTAAACTTCAAGTAGATTGATTCCATGATTGGATTTAAGTGTATTCATGATTATAATGTTAATTGGGCTTCTAATCCATGGTCTATTACTAGTTTCATGTGTAATTTATTATTATGTGTGTAGAATCATGTGAATTCATGTTAAAACCATTTAATTTGGGAATTTATGTTCTGATGCCTACATGTTGTTTTAGTATCATGTGCATAGTTGTGCTCCCTAAGTGTTTGTTAAAATGCTCATGTGAGTTAAATGGGAAAGAATTCATGGCATGTTAGTATATGTGTAAACTTATACCTTACAGGTGTTTGATAAAATATCTCTATAGATGAGTTATGAACCAGTGCACAGTGTTATGTTTTACAAGTTTACTTTATGCTTCACTTTTTATACTATCGAGTCCTGGGGGTATTCAATACCCAAAAATTTAGTTGTTTACCTAGAGCTATAGTAGTTATAAAACAGTCTTAGTAGTGTTACGAATGTAGTACTCAATAATCAGTCGCAGTATCAGTTCAGTATTTAGTTTAAAATTCAGTGAACTCAGTCAGTTAACCAGATTTAGTAGTATTCCATCAGTTAGTGGAACCCAATGAACTCAGTTCAGTTCAGTTAGATAGTACGATCAGTGATAGATCAGTCAAGCCTAGTATGGACTAGAAATCAGTTCAGTTTCCAATTAGTTAGAAGTAGGATTTAGCACTGAGCTAACCCAGGGATAGGGGCATTCCTTCCAGTATATGGTTTGAACCTTAGTAACAATCCCTGCATTACAGAACGATGTAGCCAACATAGGTTGAGATATCTTCCTACTAGAATAGAGTTGATATATCTCATACAAGTTTTTTCCTGCCAACGAAGGTTGACGAAAGAGCTTTCTATCAGACACCCTTCCAACTGGGGTAACAGTTTGGACCCCAATCCATTTAGAGAGGGGCATGCCAGTTAGATAATTACCTCCTACAATTTTAGTCTCAGTATAAAACTCAGTTTCGTTCTACAAAATCAGGACTTTGTGATACAGTCACCTAGCTCAGTATAGAACTAATTTCAGTTCTACAAAATCTGGACTGTTAGAATCATCCAGTTATCAATCAGGACTATAAGAAATGGTTACTCAATTATCAGTATTACAGTATCAGTAAACTCAAAAATTAGTTAATCAGTATTCAGAACTTAGTAACCAACTTTGACATAATCTCTGGTATAGTTTATGTATTCGTGCATGTACTCTCATTCAGTTATGTTCACATTATTCAATAAGTTATTGCTCATAAATATGAACCCATGCATATCAGCGTACCTCACTTAGCATACTAGTTCATTCGAAGTACTGGCGCGTATTTTTCTTTTATGCTATAATGTCTTATATCATAGGTTTAAATACAGGGGCTCCTGATGATAATTAGCAGCCTACCCTATTAGCAGCAAACTTAGTGGTGAGTCCTCATAGTTTGAGGATAGAGTATTATTTTAGTATTTCAGTATAGCTTTCAGTAGTCAGGGTTAGTTGGGGTCTTGTCCCATCAAGTTCATAATTTAAACAGTTAGAGGCTTTCAGACTTGAGTATTTCGGATAGATATTTTAGTATTCAATTTTCAGTATTTAGTATTTGTTTTCAGTTATGAACCTTATGGATATTTCATCCTACCTTCCATATTTATTTCAGTAATATCAGTATTGCAGTGTTATTATTATTTAATGCTCACAATAGGTACCAGTCATGGGTTAGCTGGTGGTCCTTTGGGGTTGTTAGCATCGTGTAGGGTCTGAGGTACAGACTTGGGGTGTTACAAACTTAGTATCAGAACCTAACATTCAACAGAGTCCTAGGAAGTTTGAATGTCAGGTCTAGTAGAGTCTTTTGCATGGGTGTGTAGTGCACCACACTTATGGATAAGGGGTAGTTAGATATCTTAGGAAAAGTTTCCCTTCTTTTAGTATTCATATCATGCGAGTGAGCATGAGCTCTAGACAAACTCTCAGTCTAATCCTTTCCCCTTCTGTTTACAAAATATGTCTCCCAAAAAGACTAACAAAAGGAAAACTAGAAACCAGCCAGCGTCTTTGCCCGTTCAAGCAGATCCCCAGAATGAGCATGTGTCTCACTTCAAACTCAAGACTACTTTCACTGTCTTAGCTTATTAAATGGTATCCCAGAACAATCAGATGGCTACAATCCTATCTAGGGTTATGACTCAAACCCCACAGAGTGAGGAGAAGAGATGTAGGAAAAGAG
This sequence comes from Capsicum baccatum var. pendulum, assembly GCA_030864225.1. Classification (NCBI taxonomy): domain Eukaryota; kingdom Viridiplantae; phylum Streptophyta; class Magnoliopsida; order Solanales; family Solanaceae; genus Capsicum; species Capsicum baccatum. The sequence goes on along the minus strand of CM061555.1, from coordinate 111,109,052 downwards.
GGAGAAAGAATAAGAGGGCCAGAATGCCAAGGCCAGAGAGTGGCCGAACAAATCCTCCTTTCCATAAATGTGGAAGAAATCATCAGGGCGAGTGTTAGGATGGTAGTGGATTGTGTTTTAGATATGGCAATCTAGGCCATAGAATTAGAGATTGTCCTCAGGCAAGTTTGTGGAGTCAGCATATCTGTCCCACATCTCAGTCCGGTCGCTCGAATCAGTAGGGTGCCACTCCCAGTTCAACTAGTGGGCAACGCCAAACAAGCTTTATGTACTTCAGTCCTGAAAGTCTTAAGAAAATTCTCCTAATATAGTCACTAGTTCGTTATAAGTTTATCATTTGAACGTTTATGCTTGGCTAGATTCAGGAGGTTCTTTGTCCTTTGTAACTCCTCATATAGCTATTGACTTTGGAGTTAGTACCAAAATCCTAGCAAAGCCCTTCTCAGTCTCTAACTCAATGGGTAAATCTATCATAGCTCGATGGGTTACATGAACTATCCGGTTATGGCATCAAAGAAAGTCACTTCAGCAGACTTAGTAGAATTAGAGGTGACAAATTTTGATGTCATTCACAGCATGAATTGGATTCATTCATGCTATGCTTCAGTTGACTATAGAAATAGAATTGTCCATTTTCAATTTTCGAATAAACCTGTCCTTGAGTTGAGGGGTAGTACTTCAGCACTTAGGGGTCAGCTTATTTCTTACCTTAGGGAAATAAAAATGATATCTAAGCGATGTTTCTATAATCTCGTTCAAGGTCAATACCTTAGTTCAGAAACCCCTAATCTTGAGTCAATATCAATAGCATGTGAATACCCAGATGTATTTCTCAAAGATCTTCCTGGAGTCTCTCCCGAACAGTAAATTAACTTTGGATAGACCTTCTTCTAGATACTCAGCCTATCTCTATTTTTCCATGTAGAATGGCCCCAGCAAAACTCAAAGATTTAAAAGAATAGTTGAAGGATCTCCTAGATAAGGGATTCATCAGACCCAGCGTATCCACTTGGGGTGCACTAGTTCTATTCGTGCGTAAGAAAGACGGTTCTCTTAAGATGTATATTGACTACCATTAGCTAAATAAATTCATGGTCAATAAAAAGTATCCACTTCCCAGGATCTATGACTTATTTGACCAATTTCAGGGTGCCGATTACTTTTCTAAGACCTCAGATCGGGCTATCACCAGCTCAGAGTCAGAGAATGTGGCATTCCAAAAATAACTTTTAGAACTTAGTATGGTCACTTCAAATTCCTAGTCATGTCCTTTGGTCTTAACAATGCTCTAGTAGCCTTTATGGACTTGATAAACCGCGTGTTCAAGCAATACTTGGACATGTTTGTCATAGTTTTCATAGATGACACTCTTGTCTATTCCTGTAATAAGGATGAACCAGCATATTATCTTAAAATTGTACTTCATATTCTCTAAACCAATCAGTTATCGTTGTATCTTATCTATTCATGTATTGCTTGTCAACTCTATGATAATAGCTTGTATATGTGTACGTTAGCAAAAATCATGTATGCTTACAATTCCTAGTGTAAGGAGTTTCAGGTCACTCAGTATTATGAATCATGATTCATGAATACATAAACTCAAGACTCAGGTCATGCAGCTCATGAATCATGTACTCATGTCATGATTTACAGTATGCCCAGTTTCGCTGACTCATTCTACACTCCTAACGGTCGGCTAAATTTAGATTATGTCATGTATATCCCTAGTTTAGATCTCTTGATAAATCCATCGTTCTGATATTCCATTCCTCAGGCCTCAGTTAAGTGTCGAGTTTGGTATAATATTCATTCATGCTTCAGGTCCTCATGTTTAACCCTTTAGTGAACTCTCCTTATGAAATGATGTAGTGATAAGCGATTGCTTAGATAGGAGGGAGTTAATATTTCATGATAAGAAAATATTTTTGCATGCTTGTTTTAAACGAGGCTGTAGTTATTAAAACAGGCCTAAATATAAGGTTAGTGTGCTATGTAAATAGCTAGCAAGAAGTTGTATTTAGTTATTGAAGGGAGGGAAATTTGAATTTTTCATGAGATGAGAAGTTGAGAAAATTTTGAGTGTGACTATCTATTCATATCCTCGATTTATATCAGTATCTAACATGTAGTGATCAAAACCCAGTTGCAATATAGTCTCAGCTACAGACTTAGTTACAGTCTTAGTTATCATCTTAGTTATGATGTCAGTACTAGTCTCAGTCCAGTAGTCAAATCAGTAACTAATTTTAGTTTTAGGTTTGCTTGACCATAGCATACCGTTATCAATTATTCAGTTATCAGTACTTTAGTACCTCAGTTTATAGACTATGTTAGAATAATGCTATATGCTTGGTCTTGCATTCTCAAATAATATAGTTTTCACGAATTCATTCTCAGTTATCTTATGTTATTTAGTTAGTCCTTACCTCATATGCATACAACTCTACAGTTTTAGTCCATACTAAGTATAGTTCAATAGTACATGACCAATATTCAGCTATCAACCATTCCGTTAATCAGATAAGTTAGTATGTTTATGCATTCGTGCTTAGTGCCCATGTGAATATTTTTAGTAGTCTCAGGTGAAGTGTTGTACTAAGGTGGAGAATATAGTTGAATGGGTATTCAAAGAATATGTCTAAGGTTGAAACTTTGTAGATGCATAGGGCTTAGTCACCCTATCTTATATGATGTTTCATAGGCCTTGCCTCACACTACAAAATTTTATCTAGGATATGATTTCTAATTAAGATTTTTTATTCAGCCCATGCCAAGATTCCTTGCTCCCTAAAGCCATTAAAATCTATAGAAATGGTGTCAAAAAAAGGCTACAGTCGAGTATAAGTCCCAGCATGAGTTAGGCTGCAAAGCCATCGATCTAGTTTAGCAGAGAGGCGGACAAGTTTCTATCATTTGGTTTCCTATTTTTTCATCTAACCTCACTATTTGAAGTCACATGAATATAAATATTCCAAGATAGAAAAACCAGGTAGTTGCAAGTTCAGCTCAGTTCATGTATCATGCCTCAGTTTTAAATCCTAAATATTTAGTCATAATTCAGTTTGGAGGTGCCCTATGCATCATGCCAATCTTTCCTCAGTAGCTCTGTCAAGTCAGTATCCTTCAGGGGTCGTATTATCCCAAGGAAGATATACACTATAGTCCCACAAGTTTTTATGATCTTTTCCACTTTCTTTGCACGTAACGAATCTAGTTTGGAGTAGTGGGTACTCAAGGTGGACCCTCAAGTTCCAATCTTAGTCATACGCCATGTATTCAGGGGCTCAGTTTAATTCGTGATATTCAGTTCATGTATCACGTTTTAGGTTTAGTTATGTCCTTATGTTCCCGTTCATTCCTGTTCAACAAAGGATCTCGAGTTGAGATCAGTAATATTATATTCTTGAAAATCTCTCCTATAAAGGGGGTAAAGAGGTTTAGCAAAAATGGAAAGCTCAGTCCCCGATATGTTGGTCCTTACCAAATTCTCAGTCGCTTTGAAAAGATAGCTTACGAGCTTTAGTTTCCTTCAAATTTAGATTCAGTACATCCAATGTTTCACGTCTCCTTGCTTAGAAAGTGCATAGGTGTCCCAACAATTGTAGCCCCTATAGGGAGTATAGTTGTTCAGAACAGCCTCTCTTATGAGAAAATTCAAGTCGAAGTCCTTGATTAACACATTCACAGACTGAGGAACAAGAAAGCCCCTCTAGTCAGAGTTCTTTAGCGGAATCATCTATTGAGGGAGCTACTTGGAAAACAGAAGAAAATATATGGACCAAGTATCCTCACCTCTTCTTCGCAAACTCAGACTCAACTCAAGGTAACAGTTTTCCTTAAATTTACTTAGTTTCATATTCAGATGTAGTTACCAACTTGATATTAAGTAACGTTGCATACTTATTCATGCATTTATGAATCAGTTCAGCCATGTAATCATGCATCAGATATGCATGTTCAGTATACAAATACAGCTTAGCACTAATATCAGTTACAAAATCATGCATCAGTTATGCATGTTCAATATGATAATTCAATATATCAGTAGTCTCAGCTATGAAATCATGCTTCATATGTGCATGTCCAGTATATACTTTTAATCTATCATTTCTCCCATCTTAGTCAGTCTCATTCGAGGATGAATGTTCCCAAGGGAGAGATATTGTAAGACCCCTTAAAATTCTGAGTTTAATTCAATCCTTTAAAGCTTGTTAAGGGGTCCCAAACTTCAAAAAATTTAGCTAAGTATTCATACTTAGAATTATATAGCTTTCATAGTTGGCGATCATATTTCGTGACACTTATTAACATTAAATGTCGATCTTTAAGTTGCTTTTTGAGTAGGAATGTCAGTAGGTGTTCTCAGACGAGTTTTGGATTTTTCGAACATCATTTGAAGCATGTTTAGGAGTCCAAACCAATGTATCAACACAGACTCTATGTGGTGCGTCAGCCATAGCGTCAATCCCTTCGACGCAGTGCCTCAGTCTGTGCATTGCTAAGCCAGTTTTTAGTCATTAAAAAGCCGCATTGTCAGGGGTATTTAGGTCATTTTTCCATATCTATTAGCCCCTAAAACACAATATTTAGCCACTTTAGAGGCAAAATCCATTCACTATTCTCAAAATTACTCAAGAAACAAAACCCTAGGGCTTCTAATTCAAGGTTCAAGATTCAATAACTCACCATCAACCTTAGTCAATTCAACTACCAAGGTATGTGAAGAATTCATCCAAGGGTTCCTTTCACCCTTGGAGTCCAAAAAACTCTTTTAAACTTCAAGTGGATTGATTCCATGATTATAATGTTAATTAGGTTTCTAATCCATGGTCTATTACAACTTTCATGTGGAATTGATTATTATGTGTGTAGTGTCATGTGAATTCATGTTAAATCCATTGAATTTAGGAATTTAGGAATTTATATTATGATGCCTCTATGTTATTTTAGTATCATGTGCATAGTTGTGCTCCCCAAGTGTTTGTTAAAATGCTCATGTGAGTTAAATGGGGAAGAATTCATGGCATGTTAGTATATGTGTAAACTTATACCTTACAGGTGTTTGATAAAATGTCTCTATGTATGATTTCTGAATCAATGCACAATGTTATACTTTTCAAGTTTACTCTATGCTTTACTTTTCATGCTATCAAGTCCTGGGGGTATTAAATACCCAAAAATTTAGTTGTTTACCTAGATTTACAATAGTTATAAAATAGTCTCAGTAGTGTTACAAATAGATGTACTCAGTAACTAGTCAAAGTCTCAGTTCAGTATTCAGTCTAGAATTCAGTGAACTTAGTTAGTTAACCAGATTCAGTAGTATTCTGTCAGTTAGCGTAACTTATTGAGCATATTTCAGTTTAGTTAGATAGTATGATTAGTGATAGATCAGTCAAGCCTAGTATAGATTAGAAATTAGTTCAGTGTCTAATCAGTTAGGAGTAGGATTCAGCACCGAGCAAACCCAGGAATGGGGGCATTCCTTCCAGTAGAGGGTTTGATTCTTAGTAGCAATCCCAGCGTTAAAGAACTATGTAGCCAGTACAAGTTGAGATATCTTCCTACCTGACTAGGGTTGATACATCTCATACATGTTTTCCTGTCAGCGAGGGTTGACGAAAGAGCTTCCTATCAGAGAGGGTTAACTCACAGCTTGTCTTTACCCATAGAATAGTACTGAAACCCTCCCAACTGAGGTTACAGGTTGGACCCCAATCCATTTAGAGAGGGGCATGTCGGTTAGATAATTACCTCCCACATTTTTTGTTTTAGTTTCAGAATAGAACTCAGTTCAGTTCTACAAAATCAGGACTGTCAGATACAGGCACCGATCTTAGTATAGAACTCAATTCAGTTCTACAGAATCAAGACTATCTGAACTATCAACTAGTTATCAATCAGGATTATTAGAAATAGTTACTCAGTTATCAATATTATAGTATCAGTAAACTCAGATATCAGTTAATCAATATTCAAAACTCAGTAATCAGCATTGACATAATCTCAATCACAGTTTATGTATTCGGGAATGTACTCTCATTCATTTATGTTCACATTATTCAATCAGTTATTTTTCATGCATATAAACCCATGCATATCAGTCTACCTCACTTAGCATACTAGTACATTCAAAGTACTGGCGCATACTTTTCTTTTGCACTATGATGTCTTATATTATAAGTACAGATGCACGAGCTCCTGACCATACTTAACAGCCCAGCCAAGAAGCAACAGAATTAGTGGTGAGTTTTCATAGTTTGAGGATAGAGTATTATTTTAGTATTTCAGTACAGCTTTCAATAGTCGTGGTTAGTTGGGGGCTTATCCCATAAACTCCATAATTCAGATAGTTAGAGGCTTTCAAACTAGATATTTCATACAGATATTTCAGTATTCAGTTTTCAATATTTAGTATTTGTTTTCAGTTATGAACCTTATGATAATTTTAGCCTACCTTCCACATTTATTTTTGTAATATCAGTATTGTAATGTTATTATTATTCAGTACTCACAGTAGATACTAGTCATGGGTTAGCTGGTGGTCCTTCAGAGTCGTTAGCACCATGTAGCATCTGGGTACAAACTTGAGGTATTACATGGGACTTCTTATTTCTGCTAGATTAAACTTCGAGTTGTCCTGTTCTGGCATAGGGGTATTATTAGTCCAAAAATATTTTGGATATACATGGTCACCGTTAAGGAGACTATATTATATGGTATCCCAATCCTTATCTTATGGAACTTCATCTGGGATCTATAGGTCACCATCTAGGACTATAGCATCTAACTCTATAAAGATATCATCTTATGGGAGAATGACAGACGTTGGGTTCACCAATCAGTAGCCTATGGAGCCTTCATCCTTTTGGATTATCCATGTGTTGTTTCAGCTTGCTGGCAGTCAAAAATAGCCTCTTTCCTTTTTCATAAGCATATATGATGGTCAGATCTTTGCTGATCTTCTTGAGTCGGACTGAGGAGCTTGGATGTGGATGATCTTAATGGAGATGTGGAAAAGGGATGATGTATCCTTTTTGGTGATATGGCAAGCACAACATATGTTGGGATAGTTTGCGGGGTCGTGGTGCCATACCTCAATAGGGTAATCTATTCTTCAAGTGATGTCATTTCTCTTCTTTAATGATCAATAAAGGATAATATTGATGTGTCTAAAGGATATATGGTAGATTGGATAGCCTGTCTTCTTTCTTCTAGTACATCTATAAGTCTGGCAAGGCTAGAATCCTAGTACTCATCATCATCACCATTTGGCCTGATCATATTATAATTTGTACAGCAACAATTGCTAACCCATGGACAATGTCTCATGAAAGGATATTTGAACAAGTGTATGTTGCATCCCTCGTGATTGAACTATTGGACCCAATCAGTATCTCTCATTATTCTTTTGAATGAGTTTGAGAGATATACTAGGTCTAAGCTTTTCTCCTTTGGATATGTAGCAGTAGGGATAACCATGTAAATAGGCAAAGATGTCTGGTGAGGGGTCACTTCAGATAAAGTTTGGAGATGCCGAGAATAGAATCTCAATTCTTATAACAATTGATACATGTATTTGGAGTGACTTAAAGAAGTTCTTCCTTAGACACTTGATTTGATATTTGTACACCAAGGGTGGTTCGTTGGGCTATATTTATATTTAAGGACAAGGAGGTTTAGCCGCCTTGCATGGAAAGAGTTTCATCGTGGTTTTGCACTTGCCAGGATGATTGGTAGTATATGGTTGGGAATAGGCTAGCATGTGGTGTTTCAAGGATTTGGACTTTGATTTTAATACCTCAGTTATGTTTGGATCAGAAAAGGACATGTTAAGGTTTGGAAATAGAGTAACAACAAGTGTCCCAGTATCCAAGATAACATAAAAAGTATCCAGATTCACCTGTTGGTATTTGCAAAATCTTATATCAAGGAGAGAAGGGCATGCCTTTAGTGGCTGTCCCGTTCTTCCATGATGTGTCAACACAACATGGATAGCACCAAAATGGATATGGGTATAACCATGGTTTCTTGAAAGACCCCGCAAAATCCTAAGCTTAACTCAGTCTTTTAAGCTTGCTAAGGAGTTCCAGACTTGGAAAATTCTAGCTAAGTATTCACACTTGGTATTATTTTGGCCTTCGTAAGTTGGAAACTCTATTTCATAACTCTTATGACCTTAAAATGTCAATGTTTAGGTTGATTTATGATCAAGAATGTCAGTAGGTCTTCCCGTATAAGTTTCATATTTTTCAGATCTCAATTGGACCACGTTTGGGAATCCAAAATAGTGAATTGATGTGATCTCGGTGCGGCGCTTTATCCATCGTGTTGATCAATATTTTTCCTAGGATCCTAGTAGAAATTTATAGTGAACCTCTGCAGACTCGATATGGCTCTTTGTCTATCGCATCGATGCCAATGACACAGCGTGTCGGCCTGCACGTCGATAGTTTGGTTTTAAGTCATTAATAAGTCACGTCCATAGGGGTATTTGGGTCTTTCTCCCAACCCCTATTCAGCTCTAAAACATGAGATTCAGCCATCATTGAGCAAAATATACTTACTTTCTCTCAAATTGCTCAAGAACAAAAACTCTAGGTGCTTTAATTTCAAAGCCAAGGCTCAAGGTTTCACCATTTTTCTTCAAGAATTTAGCAACCAAGGTATGTCAAGTGTTCATCCAAGGGTTACTTCCACCCTTGGAGTCCAAGAGACTCTTTTAAACTTCAAGTATCTTGATTTAATGCTTTCCATGATTTGGATTGAAGTGTATTCATGATTATAATATTGATTGGGTTTCTATTCCCTGATTAAGTGCAAGATTTATGTAAAAAAAACTATTATGTATGTAGTATCATGTGAATTTATGTTAAAGCCTTGAAATTATGATGCTCATGTATTGATTAGTAGTGCATACACAATGCCTTCCAAGTGCTTGATGGGTTTTTCATAAGAACAAAATAATGAAATTATATCATGTAAGCATGTATTCAAGTTCATGTCATGCAAGTGCTTGCTAAAATGTCCCAATGAATAAATGATGATCAAGAAGTTATTCATCATGTTTCAAGATTGTACCATGTCTTATAATTTATGCTATCGAGTCCTGGGGGTATTAAATACCCTACAATTTAGCAGATTACCTAGAGCAATAGTCAGTCTCAGGATAGTATCAGTCATGTCATGATCCATAGTACTCTCAGTCAGTTATAAAACTTAGGAAAACTCAGTAGACTCAGTATCAGTCCAGTCCAGTTCAGTATTCAGTTCAGAACTCAGTAAATTCAGCTAGTTAACAGAATTCAGTATTATTCCATCAGTCAACGGAACTCAGTAAACTCAGTTTAATTCAGCTAGACAGTATAATCAGTAATAGTTCAGTCAAGCCTAATATGAACTACGAATCAGTTCAGTGTCTATTTAGTTCGGATTAGGATTCAGCATCGAGCGAACCCAGGGATGGGGGCATTCCTGCCAGTAGAGGATTTGACCCTTAGTAGCAATCCCAGCATTATAGAACTACGTAGCCAGCGTAGGTTGAGATATTTTCCTTCCAGACTAGGGTTGATACGTTTCATACGAGTTTTCCTTCCATCAAGGGTTGACGAAAGAGCTTCCTATCAAAGAGGGTTAACTCACAGCTTTTCTTTACTCATGGAATGGTACTAACACCCTTCCAACTAGGGTACCCCAATATATTCAGAAAGGGGCATGTCAATTAGATAATTACCTCCCACGGTCTCAATTTCAGTTCTAATCTTAGAATAAAAATCAGTTAGTTCTATAGATTCAGGACTGTTACAAATAGTCACTCAGTTTAGTACGAAACACAATATAGTTCCACAGGATCAAGACTATTAGATAAAATCCCTTAGTTATCAGCTTTATAGTATCAGTAAACTCAGATATTGGTAAATTACTAATTCAGAACTAGTATCTAGTGTTATCACGATCTCAGATTACAGTATATGTATTCATCCATGTACTCCTATTCAGTTATATTTATGCCATTCAGTCAGTATTTTTCATACATATAAACCCATGTATTTTAGCCTACCTCACTTTGTATACCATTACATTCAAAGTACTGATGCATACTTTTTTCTTGCGCTATGATGTTTTATATCATAGGTTTAGACACATGAGCTCCCGAGCACCTTTAGCCGTTCAGATCCACAACATTCAGAGTAAGTGGTGAGTCCTCATAGTTTGAGGACATGATTATTTTCTTCAGTATTTTGGTTTATCAGTACAGTTTTCATTAGTTGGAGTTATATGGGTGCTTGTTCCATCAATTCTATATTTCAGACAGTAGAGGCTTTTTCAAACTAGAATATTTTTAGGCAGATGTATCAAATTTGGTATTGTTATACCGTATTTAGTTTTATTTTAGTATTGAGCTGTATGGCATGTTTTTCACCTAATTTTCACATATACAGTAGTATTATTCAGTTATTGCAGCAGTTACCAGTCATGGGTTATCTTGTGGTCCTTCAAGATTATGAGCATTGTGTAGCGTCTAGGGTATATACTTGAGGCATTACAAACTTAGTATCAGATCCTGAGGTTCAACAGAGTCCTATGAAGTCTAAAAGCCGTATCTAGCAGAATCTTGTGCATGAGTGTGTAGCCCACCACACTTATGGATAGGAGTCTATGAGATGTTTTAGGAAAAATTTCCCTTCTTTCAATACTCATATTGTGTAAGTGGGCATGAGCTCCATTTAAAATCCCTGTCTAATCCAAGTTTCTCTTTCATTTACATAATGTGCCTCCAAAGAGGACTAAAGGAAAAGGAACAGTAAACCAGCCAAAACCCCAGCCCATCCAGCCAGATCCTCTAGACGAACACGTCTTCCACGCTGAATTCAGAGTAGCTTTCACCGCCCTGGATCATTCTGTGGCAGCCCATAATGAATATCCAGCTGCTATTTCGGCCAATATAGTGGCCAATACTGCTTCAGCCAGAATTTAAGATATCACCCGAATGAACCCTCTATCTTTTACTGGGCCTAAATCAGATGAGGACCCTTAGGAAATTCTTGATCAGATACAACAAGTTACAGATATAATGGGAGTGGCTATTGTTGAGAGGCTAAGTTGGTCGAATATCAGTTATATGATGTGTCACACTTATGGTTTAAATAGTGGAAAGCATAAAGGGACGTAGATGTAGGGCCCATCAAATGGGAGAGTGTGTCATTGCTTTTCTAGATAGGTTTTTCCTGCTTGAGTTGAGAGAAGCAAAGATTTTGGAGTTTATAAATCTAAAGCAGGGAAACATGATGGTACAAGAGTATTCTCTTAATTTTACTTAATTAGCTAGATACACTCCTCACGTGGTAGCAGATAGCAGATCTAAGATGAGTAAGTTTGTGTTTAGGGTGTCTAATAGTGTGGTCAAGGAGTGTAGGACCACAATGTTGATTAAGAAGATAGACATATCCAGGCTGATGGTCCATGCTCAATAGAGAGAGGAGGCTAAAAATTAAAAAAAAAGTGAATAAAAGAGAGAGAATAGGTATTTTCAACTTCGCTCAGCCTAAGATAAAGGGTGGGAATCGTTCTCAGTTCTGCCCAAAATCCATAGTTCCAACTCCATCCTCAGCCAGTGCTCCTGTTCCAAAATTTAAAGATTAAAATAGACATAGGGAGCCAGGCCATAAACCCCAGGGTAGTCTTAGCAGTGCCCGAACCAATCTCTTTTGTCAGAAGTGTTGTAGAAACCACCAGGGTATCTACAGATTTAGTAGTGATGTGTGTTTTGGATATGGGAAGTCAGGCTACAAGGTCAGACAGTATCCTTGGGTGGGTTCTCAAAGTCATAATAATCATCCATCAGCTCAGTTCGATTGCCTGAATCAGCAGGGTGCCACATCTAGTACCGCTAGTGGGCAGCGCCCAAACAGACTCTACGCACTTTAGTCCTGATAGGATTAGGATAGTTCTCCTGATGTGGTCACTGGTATGTTACAAGTTTATCATTTACATATTTATGCTTTGCTAGACCCAGGAGCTTTATTGTCCTTTGTTACTCCTTATATAGCTGTTGACTTCGGAGTTTGTCCCAAAATCCTAGCAGAGCCTTTCTCAATCTCTACCCCAGTGGGTAAATTTATCATAGCCCAACAGGTATATAGGAACTATCTGGTTATGGTATCTCAGAAAGTCACTTTAGCAAACTTAGTCAAATTAGAGATGACTGATAACGCTCAATCTACAGCTCTCGCGGGAGTGTAAAGCGGTCGTTAGTAAATATAGAACCCAACTGGGTTGGGTATCGATCCCATAGGGAATAGCTTAGTCAACAAGTAAGCAACGATTACTAGACTTTTAGTGCAAGTCTCGTAAAAAGGGGGGATTGTAATGTGTAACCAAAATATTAAAGTAAAAACTGAAAATAGCAATGTAAAAAGAAAGAATGTTTAGTAAGATGGTGGATGCCTCAAAATCTCTAGCATGATAGGGTATTTATAATACCCATTTCCTAATCCTACTAAGCTAATGAAATACTTAACCAAATCCTACTAAGCTAATGAAATACTTAACCCAATTGTACTAGGTTAATGTAACATTATCCAAATCCAAATAGACTAATAAAATACTTAACCTAATTGTACTAGGTTAATGTATTATTATTCTAATCCAAATAAGTTACTGCAAGTCCTCAAAGTCTTCAGAAATGCTTTTTTAGCCCGGGACAGATTTTCCATGCATCATTTTTGGTCCTTTAGGCGTCCAAGCTTCCTTTTCTCCTTCCGTGAAGCTTTCTTTGGCGTCAAGTAATCCATAAAATACTGAATTCTGCATTATTTACACCTGAAACTTTGCTAATCATGTTCGTTGGCTCACTTACAGGAAAAAGGACTAAAAGTGCATGAAATATATAATTTGTTCTCAAAACATGGCACAAATATGGGCAAAATATATTGATATAGGCGCGTAATATCGCCTATCATCAACACCCCACACTTAAAGCTTTGTTCGTCCTCGAACAAAATATCATGTCCCTCTCAACATTACTTTAGGTTTCACAGCAACAACACAAAATATTCGTCAAGACAAGCACAACAATTACCAACAAAGAGTAGTTTTCCGATCATTAGTAGAAACAGGTTAACCTCTAGTATAGACTCGTGATGGTGGTCAACTCATATTCAAAATTTAAGGCACAAAGAATCATACAGAACTATCCAAAACTCATCAACCATGTGTGTCTCACAATATATTACCCATAATCACTCTCAAGCATAGTATATTTATCAAACATGGGTATAGAAATATCCTTGCTCTCGCTCTCTCAAAGAATTCATATGTAGAAACTGATGACCATAGGCTTGCCCTTAGTGTAATGCTCCACTAAATGTCAGAATACTAAGCTTAGGATCAAGTAGGTCTTTTGATGGTTGTAATGTAGGCTAAGGGACGGGTAGGACTATTTTGGCCAAAAATAGTGACTATGTTCCTAAGCACTTTAATACATCACATTGTATCATTAACATTTTTCTTTTAACCTTTCTTCTTTCTTTTATTCTACCACCCTTGTTCTCCTCTTTAGTTTTTCAATTTTAAGCATAACTCACTTTTCAGCTTTCTTTTCCTTTTTTTCTTTTCATAACATACCACTTATGATAGCACTTTCTTTTTCATAACGCATTCAAGCACCACTGCAATTTAAAGCATCGTACTCACCCAATTTCCTCTTATTTCGTCACATGACTTTATACGTTAAAGCACTTAGGAATTTGGATCAAATTACGGTCTTGAAAAAAATGGATTAGGCTTACATATGAGGTTGTCAAAGAAGTAGGCTAAAGGCTCAAAAGGGTTAACTAGGATAATGTCCATGGGTAGGTAAAATGAAGGTAAACATGTATAGGTTGCCAAAGAAATGACTAAATCATTTCCTAAACTTACACTCCTTATTTTCGCTTTGCATACATACCAGGCAAGTTCTAGCATCAACTACAAACATAGAATATACTATTAATCTCGCACACACAAGGCACATGGTCGACTTTATTGGAAGTAGTATAGACTCTTGACCCAACAAGTGAAGGAATTGAACCACACAATATCACATAATGAGTCACAATTAGAGCCTACACGTCTCAATAGTCATCACTTTAGCACCTACTCTTGTTATGATCTCATGCTGCCTATTAGAATAATTTCATGCGAAGCTAAGTAAAAAAATTACTACTAAAAAAACTTAACTTAAACTAAAAAAATGAAACACACAAAAAAAACGAAACAAACAAAACAAAGTGAACAAAGTGAACAAACATAGATGCGGTAGAGAAGTATAGCATGCAATACCGCCACCTCACACTTAAACGGGACACTGCCCTCAGTGGAAAGTAAATACGAAGAACCTGGTCAGTCGGACTCTTTCTCAATGTCGGGGGTCATACCCCCTTCGTCGGAATCATCATAAGTCGTCGTCAGAGTTCTTCTCCACGTTGGAATCTGGCAAGCGTCGATCATCATCGGTCGGCACATCATCGTCTAGAGGTTCCTCAAAGTATGTACCTACTCCACATATCTCCCGTGCATGCATATTCATTGGATAGTCATGGTCCAGCTGTTGGAGCTCTGCAGCATTTGGAACACGACCCCCACTCATCATTGTGAACCGTGTCATGCCATAAAGATGACGGAAGAAACTCTCATCTCAAGCATGTCTCTCCACAGTAGTAAGGTTGACACCATGTGTTGTTTTAGAATCTTTGACCTTTGTGAGGTCAACCTTATTCGGGTTATGTTTGAGTTTGTGGTCAGCTGGTTCCTCTTCGATATCCTCCTTTCGCAAGATTGCTGTCAACAGATTACCAAAAGTGAAGTGGGACCTCTTGTGTAGTCTGGCCTTCCGCATTGTAGAGCGAATGATTGCCCCAATGTTGATAGGGACATTCGTCATTAATGAATAGACCAAACACTCTCTATCTCTTGTTATTTTGGTGTATTGAGTCCCAGAAAAAGGCATGAGTTGACGATGCGCAACCAGATTCTTGCTTCCCTATTCAAAGGAGCATAGGGGAAGGTGTTGTGTCGTCCGGTGTCTTGGTGTCTGCTCCACCTTGCCATGGATCTACTTCCACAAAGTGTGTGTCGAATTGCTCTATAAGGAGGTCTGCTGTACAGCTCTTTGAATGGTGCTGGATCGACCGAAGATAAGCCAAGAAAAGAGTTGATCAAATCCGCGTTGAGCTGTAAAACTTGGCCCCGAATCTCGACTTTTCTGCCCGTGGTTTTCGGCGACCAGTTGGCGTAAAATTCTCTTGTCAAATCAAGATTACATTCTCCCATGTCGCGAAAGATGAAATCCAGATTCAATGCCATGATTTTTGCCAACATACGCGGTTCCTTCTTCGCTAGGCTGTCCTTGTTGATCAAGTCGACATGAACATATTTGCTTTCCTTCTTGTTCCTATACCATTCTTTGGCTTCCTCCTCAAGAACCCATTTTATTCCAAACATTCGGCGGGGTAATTGCATTGAGGATGACTCTCCTTGGTCCTTGCGACCTCTCTTCTTGCCCTTTTGGGATGTGGTAGCCTTATCTTGTCTCGCTTTAGGTGCCATTATTCCTGAGATTTAAATGATATTTCATGTTAGCATCAAATCAATGGAAACAATCTATAAACAAGCCATCGGGGTACCACCCCACACTTAGGTTCGTTGATACAAATCAGTGAAGTGAAAGTGGTCGATTACTTAGACTTCGTCGACATACGTTTAAGGAGCTATATTCCGACAAGAAAATCAGTGATGTATCACTTCTTGCAACCTTTGCAATACATTCATGTTAGGGAAAACAAGACTACTACATAGGGGTTTCATCATGGTATAGTTTCTATCAACAATTACAACCTCCTATGTCGGTAGGCAACTATAAGTCTTATCCCGATGAACGGGATAGCCTAACATGTAGGTATACAAGTGACAAGACTATGCAATGTTCATAACCATAGCAATTCCGCAAAGAGTATGACAATGCAATTAAAACCAAATTCAAGTAGGAAACAGGTTAAGATTATCCTAACGTACATGTTCACTCACATGGTTTTGCATCAACAATTCAAACACTTTAACATCACCAATATTTCTTCAAGATGTAGCAATTCATGGTAGACATAGCAACGTAGTACTTACGAGAAATAGATGAAGAATAAAAGAGTACTTACGTGATTGAAGCCTTTGGAGATGTTTTTTGTGAATTGAAAGAGCAAAAAGAAAAACTTTGAGATGATTTGGAGTGGATGTGCGGCGCCTTTAGGTCAAGTTTCAATGTGTTTATGTTTCAAGACTAAGTCCCCTTTATATAGGAAAATAATGGGTCGGGTTTTGACCCATTTAAAATCAGTTTTGGAGACAAAAAATGACCATAGGCGGCGCCTTTAGCTTTGCCTATGCATGGTATAGGCTGCGCCTAGTGCAAAGCATAAGCTAGCATAGGCGGCGCCTAGTGTAATGCATAAAGGGACCATAGGCGGCGCCTATGATATAGCATACTTGAGCATGGGCGGCGCCTATGCCTTTGCACACTAGATTCCGAGACCTTAGGCTATAGTATAGGTTTGGCATTGTTCGTGGCCTAGTTTTACCTAGGCCTAACCTTGATCGATGCCTATTTTGTCATGAGCAACGCTCAATCCATAGCCTTATGTATCTTTATTCCTAACTTACCACCTTTCCCATGCAATACGTCCAAATCGTTATTTGAAACCAATCTCCTCGTTGAATACCTCTTGCACCTATATTTGCTCAAAACCAATGAAAACGATTAGTACGATGGGTTGCCTCCCACCAAGCGCCTTGGTTTTGGTCGTGGCATGACTCTTATTTTTGGATTTTCTTTTATCAAAAGAAAAACAAGTACTTAGAATGAAAGAAAGGCAAAAACTATAAACGACAAACAATAAATGATAAATGATGGGTTGCCTCCCATCTAGCGCCTTATTTATTGTCGTGGCTCAACGTAGTTACCTCGAGTATTTAGACTTCGTCGAGATAAGTGATGGCCAGATAATTCATCGAGTCAAGAGGACCGATATAAGGTTTAACACGTTGACCATTCACCTTGAAGACAACACCATTATTGTCTTCCAATTTAACTACTCCAGACGAGTAGACATGGATAACTTTGTATGGACCAGACCACTTGGACTTTAACTTACCTGGGAACAGCTTCAATCTAGAGTTGAAGAGAAGCACCATATCATCCTTTTGAAAGTTTCGTCGAACAATCCGCTGATCTTGATACTTCTTCATCCGCTCCTTGTATAGGTCCGATCTCTGATAAGCATGGAGACGGAACTCATCTAATTCGTTCAGCTGCTCCAACCTCAGATTCATCGCATCATCCCAATTCAAATTCACTTGCTTCAATTCCCACAATGCCTTATGTTCGAGCTCGATGGGTAAGTGACAAGCCTTCCCATAAACTAGTTGATAAGGAGACATGCCAATGGGTGTTTTGAATGCAGTCCTAGACGCCCATAGTGCATCATCTAGCTTCCGAGACCAATCCTTCCTATTAGCATTGACCGTCTTCGCAAGGATTTGCTTGATCTCCCAATTGGAAACCTCTACTTGTCCACTAGTTTGTGGGTGATAAGGCGTGGCTACCTTATGTTGCTTGACACCATACTTGGCCAACACGGATTTGAATAGCTTATTGCAAAAGTGAGATCCTCCATCACTTATGATAGTACGTGGTACTCCAAAGCGAGAGAAGATATTCCTCTTTAAGAATGCTACAACACGCTTTCCTTCGTTGTCAGCCAACGCTACAGCTTCAACCCATTTCGAGACGTAATCTATAGCAACTAAGATGTACTTCATTCCAAACGAATTCACGAATGGACCCATGAAATCAATACCCCATACATCAAAGAGTTCTACCTCAAGAATTTTGGACATGGGCATCTCATGGTGTTTCAAAATAGCGCCTTGACGCTGGCATTGGTCTCACCTTCTAACATAGTCATAGGTATCTCGAAATATCGAAGGCCAATAGTAACCACTTTGTAATACTTTCCTTGCCGTCCGATTGTCTGCATGATGTCCTCCAACTTGGGAAGTGTGGCATGCTTCCAAAATATTAGGCACCTCTACATGGGATATACATCGTCGAATAATACCATACGCACATCGTCGAAACAAATATGGCTCATCCCAATAGTAGTGTTGTACGTCATGCATAAACTTCCTCCTTTGGTGGTAAGATAAATTGGCAGGTATCACATTACTCACCACGAAATTTGCGAAGTCGGCATACCATGGTAATTTTTCCATTGTTGTCGCTAATATCTCCTCGTCAGGGAATGCATCATCAATCTGAATTTCAGGTTGCTCCACATGCTCAATCTCGAGTCTAGATAGGTGGTCGGCCACTTGGTTCTCGCAACCTCTTCTATCTTTGACCTCGAAATCGAACTCTTGCAGCAGCAATACCCATCGAATTAATCTTGGTTTTGCATCCTTCTTTGTCATTAGATACCTAAGAGTTGCATGGTCTGTATGAACGATCACCTTAGTACCCAATAGATAGGCACGAAACTTCTCAAACACATAAACAACCGCTAGGAGCTCTTGTTCTGTCACAGTGTAGTTCCTTTGGGCTTCATTTAGGACCTTACTCGCATAGTAGATAGGATGAAATAATTTCTCCTTTATTTTACCAAGCACAGCTCCAACGGCTACACTACTAGCATCACACATGACTTCAAACGGGAGAGACCAATCTGGTGCTACCATGATAGGGGCTTCAATGAGTTTTCCTTTGAGGCATTCGAATGCCTTTAAGAAATCTTTATTAAAGTCAAACTTCGCATCTTTCTCCAAGAGTTTGCACAATGGACTAGCAATTTTGGAGAAGTCTTTGATGAACCGACGATAGAAACCTGCATGGCCGAGAAAACTACGAACTCCCTTCACCGAAATTGGAGGCGGTAGCTTCTCAATGACTTTGATTTTCGCTCGATCAACCTCAATACCTCTTTCGGAGATCTTGTGCCCAAGAACGATCCCTTCTTTTACCATGAAGTGGCACTTCTCCCAATTCAGCACTAGGTTGAATTCTACACATCTTTGCAACGCCATGCTTAGGTTTGCCAAGCACGCTTCAAAAGTCTCACCAACAACTGAAAAATCATCCATAAATACCTCCAAAGTGTCTTCAACCATATCAGAAAAAATAGACATCATACAGCATTGAAAGGTGGCTGGTGCGTTACATAACCCGAATGGCATATGTTTGAAGGCAAACGTACCATATGGGCATGTAAACTTTGTCTTCTCTTGGTCTTCAGGGGAAATACCAATCTGATTGTATCCTGAATAACCGTCCAAGAAACAAAACCATCCTTTACCCGCTAATCGATCTAGCATTTGGTCCATGAAGGGCATTGGGAAGTGATCTTTGAGTGTCCAAGAATTTAGCTTTCGGTAGTCCATGCATACTCTCCATCCAGTGATGGGTCTGAGTGGAATAAGCTCATTCTTCACATTTGCGACCACCGTCATACCTCCTTTCTTGGGAACACATTGTACCGGGCTTACCCATGTACTATCAGAGACTGGATACACAACCCCCGCGTCTAACCACTTGATAATTTCTTTCTTCACCACTTCTTGCATAGGTGGGTTTAGACGTCTTTGATGCTCAATGGTGGGTGTGAAATTCTCTTCAAGCTGAATTTTATGTGTACAAATCCCAGGTGGAATACCAATAATATCCGCAATGGTCCATCCAATGGATCTAATGTACTTCCATAAAATAGCAATGAGAGCTGCAACTTGTTGCTCACCCAAATCTACTGCAACAATGACTGGAAGTGTGTTTCCGCTTCCTAGGAATGCATACTTTAAATTCCTTGGCATCTCCTTTAATTCTAATGTGGGTGGCTCTTCAATAGATGGCTTAGCTGGTGGTGTGGGTCGATTCTTGAGGTCAAGGTCCAGCTTCTTGGGAGCATAGCGATATGTCCCTAATCCTGATAGAGCACAAATAGCTTCTTCACAATTTTCAGCATCCTCAGTCTCTCCATTCATGAGCACACCCGCCAAAGGGTCATCAATAATTTGCTATTCTTCAAGTAATTCTTTCTTATAATCAAAGAAAACATTAGCCACCGAAAATACATTCAGCTCTTTGGGTTGCTTCTTTGATTTGCAAACATCAAAGCGAACTACTTCGTCATTTATTCGGAATGAAAGCTCATTGGCTCTCAAATCAATGAGCACACTTCCTGTAGCAAGGAAAGGACGCCCCAAGATTATGGGGACTTCTGAGTCTGCCTCACAGTCCAAAATAACAAAGTCTACCAAAAAGATGAATGAAGAAACCTTTACCAATACATCACATAGAATACCAACAGGTCATTTTACCGACCTATCCGCCATGACAAGCCTCATATTGGTTGGAGTAGGATCACCCAACCCCAAATTCTTATAGATTAATAATGGCATCAAATTGATGCTGGCTCCTAAGTCACATAATGCTTTGGCAAAATTCAAAGATCCAACGGTGCAGGGAATAGTGAAAGCTCCGGGGTCGGCTTTCTTCTGAACTATTGATCGGGTAGCGATTGCACTACAATGATGCACATCTTCATTCAACTCATAGCTTGCTGCCCGCTTCTTTGTCAAAAGATCCTTCATAAATTTCGCATACCCAGGCATTTGTTCAAGTGCCTCCACCAATGGAGCATTAATGGTCAGCTACTTTAACATAGTCATGAATTTGCTGAACTTCGTGTCATCCGCCACCTTCTTCAATCTTTGGGGAAAAGGTAGCGGTGGGTATGGAATTGTTCTCTCCACAGCTTTCTTCTCCTCTTGCTTCTATTTTTCCACTTTTTCAGGCTGCACGTCGCTGGGTGTGACGTCCTTGACGTCTTCCGCGGACTCCTCTCCTATTGCGTTTTCTTCCAAGTCCGCAGCTTCGTCAACCACTTGCTTGCCTTTTGCTGAAGTTTCCAGAACCTTACCACTTCTGGTAGTGATGGCCATGCATGACCCATCATTCATTGGGTTTTGCACAGTATCGCTAGGTAGAGTGCCGGCCTTTCTTTGATTGAGTGCTGCTGAAAGTTGGCTTAATTGCTGCTCTATTTGCTTGATTGAAGTGGAATATGAATCAACTAATTATTTCATGGAGGACAAATCATTAATTACCTCCGTTACTCCCGCGCTCGTTGCTTGCACTCCTTTCAATAATTTAGCCATCATGTCTTCCATACTTCCAGAATTAGATGTGGTGGTGTCACGTCTACCAGGGGGAACGTACAAACCATTCTTTTCATTCTTGTTCTTCCAACTACCTTGGTCCTTGTTTCCAGATTTATAATAATCGTTCCGACCTTGGTTTCCTTGGGTATTCCCACGGAAACCCCCCTGATTGTTCAAGTAGTTGGCCTCCTCATCCGAATCAGATTCGTCTTTTCCTTTTGATGCAATAGCTTTTACTTTTTCGGACTTCCCTGATAATAAATGCTTTGTAAGAAGATCCATTTGTGTTTTCATGTGCGCCACATCTTGATCACGTTCCTCTTGTCTACGTCTTTGTTCTGCAGTCATGCCAATAGATATAGTAGAGCTTGCTACCTTAGAATCCCTGGTATGCCAAGCTCTACTTTGCTTCGTCATACGATCTAGCATATTGCTTGCTTGACCAAAGGTGAGGTCCATAAAAGATCCTCCAGCTGCATTATCCACCACTGGTTTAGTTATTGAATTCAAGGCTCTATATAATATCTCCATTAGGTGAACATTAGTCATATGATGGTTTGGGCATCTCGCTAGCTTTGTCTTGAACCTCTCCCATGTTTCATGAAGAGATTCAGTGGGAAGCTGACGAAAGTTGCTGATTTCATCTCGTAATTGTGCTCTTTTGGATGGAGGAAAGAATCTTTCTAGGAAAGCGTCTCTCAATTGCCTCCAATTTGTAATAGAATCAGGAGTCAGCCTATTTAACCATAGAGTTGCCCCCCCAGACAGAGACAATGGGAATAGACGTAATCGAATTGCATTCTGACCAACACCAGGATTGTCAAACGACTAGCATGCAGAAATAAAGTTGATGAGATGCATATTCGGATCATCGCCTTCTAGTCCACCAAATAATCCCTTGAGTTGCAATAACTGAATCATGGTGCTTGTGATGTTGAACTTGGCTCCGGGTGCCAATGGTGGAGGAATAATGGCTCCTATGGCTCCGGCTCCATCAAGATCATCATCATCATCATCGAGAGCTGGTTGTATAGGTCGGCGTTCATGCCTAAACCTTGCTTGACGATCTCTTCTGTTGGCAGGTGTTGCGATCTCAGCAGCATGCCTATGGTTTAGTAACTCATCATCACCTAGGTCCTCGTCGTTAGGATTTATTGCTCGCCCAGGGTTATCATTATTCTGTTGATGCACTTGAGCGGTGGCTAGAGCAGCTATTCTTTCAATTTCGTGTTGTGCCTCCATTCTGCCAATACGTTGTGGTTCAGGATTTATAGGTAATAACGGTTGACCAGGACTTCGAGTATGGGGCATGCACCGAATAAAAACCTGCAAAAAACAAAAACTAAAAATAAAAATAAAAGTACGAGAATCTTTGACCAAAGGGTCTAGTAATTATCACAAACTTAGTTGACACTCGTATTCCCCGGCAACGGCGCAAATTTTTGATAACGCTCAATCTACAGCTCTCGTGGGAGTGTAAAGCGGTCGTTAGCAAATATAGAATCCAACTGGGTTGGGTATCGATCCCACAGTGAATAGCTTGGTCAACAAGTAAGCAACGATTACTAGACTTTTAGTGCAAGTCTCGTAAAAAGGGGGGATTGTAATGTGTAACCAAAATATTAAAGTAAAAACTGAAAATAGCAATGTAAAAAGAAAGAATGTTTAGTAAGATGGTGGATGCCTAATGTTTAGTAAGATGGTGGATGCCTCAAAATCTCTAGCATGATAGGGTATTTATAATACCCATTTCCTAATCCTACTAAGCTAATGAAATACTTAACCAAATCCTACTAAGCTAATGAAATACTTAACCCAATTGTACTAGGTTAATGTAACATTATCCAAATCCAAATAGACTAATGAAATACTTAACCCAATTGTACTAGGTTAATGTATTATTATTCTAATCCAAATAAGTTACTGCAAGTCCCCAAAGTCTTCAGAAATGCTGTTTTAGCCCGGGACAGATTTTCCATGCATCACTTTTGGTCCTTTAGGCGTCCAAGCTTCCTTTTCTCCTTCCGTGAAGCTTTCTTGGTGAAATAGGTTCTTTTAGAATCAATTTCAAACCATCTGCTAGAGGTTGTAACAATCCAAACGATCCCACTACATCAGGACCCTTTCGACGTTGCACTCTTTTTTGAAGGCCCTTTCAATTCTCTTTCGAGTATGCTTCCTCCATAAGAACACTGAACGCCCAGCTTCGCAGAGCAGCTCTCTCCCCAGCCCACAGCATAGTGTGGAATCTGGATCCTTTCATCGAGCACCATTTCTTTTAGATAGAAAGGTGTTCTGACTCTATTGGATCAAGTCATAACCTAAGCCTTCTACTAGTAGACTGGTTGGTTTCATTATCATAAAGCGGCGCCAAAATTGTCTTGGTTTCAAGATGTAGAATCTATGCTGTCTTTCACTTAATGAATCACGCCTTTTTCAAAGCTCTTTGGCATCAAGTAATCCATAAAATGCTGAATTCTGCATCATTTACTCCTGAAACTTTGCTAATCATGTTCGTTGGCTCACTTACAGGAAAAAGGACTAAAAGTGCATGAAATATATAATTTATTCTCGAAACATGGCACAAATATGGGCAACATATATTGATATAGGCGCGTAATATCGCCTATCATCAATGACAGATTTTGATGTCATTCTCAGCATAGATTAGCTTCATTCCTGCAATGCCTCAGTTGACTGTAGAAATAAAATTGTCTAGTTTCAATTTCCGAATAAACTCATCCTTGAGTGGAGAGGTAGTACTTCAGTACTTAGGGGTTAGCTTGTTTCTTACCTAAGGGCAAGAAAAATGATATCTAAGGGATGTGTTTACCATCTCATTCCAGTCTAAAACTTTAGTTCAGAAACCCCTACTCTTGAATCAGTGTCAATAGCATATGAGTTCCCAGATGTATTTCTCAAACATCTTCCCAGAGTTTCTTCCGAAAGGGAAATTAACTTCGGAATAGACCATCTTCCAGATACTCAGCCCATATCTATCCCACTATATAAAATGGCACCTACAAAACTCAGAGAATTAAAAGAACAGTTAAACAATCTCCTAGATAAGGGATTTAACAGACCCAATATGTCCCCATGGGGTACACTAAATTTATTTGTGCATAAGAAAGATGGTTTGTCCCATCAACTTTATATTTCAGATCAGACAGATGTATCAGATTTCATATTATCATACATTTCAGTTTTATTTCAGTATTGAATCTTGTGGCATATTTTTTGCCTAATTTTTGCATACTACAGTATTATTATTCACTTATTACAGCTGGTATCAGACATGGGTTACCTTGTGGTCTTTCAAGTAATATGAGCACCATGTAGTGTCCGGGGTACAGACTCGAGGCGTTAACTTTCTCCACTCTTCTGGGAAGTTTTTTGGCATCTACAGAGTGATGAAATGGTCATCTAGATTTGTAAGTACATGTTAGTCAAGAGTTGTGGTAGCAAAGTATTCCTTAACTCCTTCTGACCTATTCTTATGCAGAGAATCAATCTGCATCCATGGATTACATTCTTTGTTGCCAAAGGCAGAGTAAGGGTTAGGTAGCGGTATATATGTGGAGTATATATCTTGTTCAGGCTGTAGTACCTCTACTTCAAAAAGATTGTCATCTTTTCATGACAAAGTCTTGTGAGGGGTTGGAAATAGGGCAAGCTGAGGAAGGAATCGGTACGAATCGAACAAAGTCAAAGAAACTTTAGAGAAAGACATATTTTTGTAGTTTCTGGACTATAAAGACTCGATGTATTTGTTCTAAGGATCAATGGACAAGACTAAATAAAATGGAAAATCTTTTTGTATTTTGTGGACTTACTCTATATATTTGTTCTAAAAAGCTAAGGATAGGACACAACTAATATTTGTTCTAAAATCTAAGAAAAGTAACTACGACTCAATTATGTACAAGACACGGAATATGAAAACTGGAAAACACTTACTCTAATAAGTGAAATAAAACTATGACTCTAATATGTACAGGAAATGAGTAGTAAAACTTGGAAGTGAAAACTAAGAATTCATCTAAGAGCAGTAGCTAAGACAGAGCAAGAGTATAAACAAAATTAAATAAAAATATAAAGTTAGCTCACGTGTTTGCAATCAATAGAGGTAGATGCTAACTCTTGCTTTCTCCCGACCTCTGAGAGTGGGCATGGCTCTGATACCAAATAGACGGGGAGGCAGAGGGGAACGGATGACTGCTGGTGACAGCATCCACGCGGCTAGGCAATAGACCATAAGCTTTCCAACATGAAAGGCGCTTTCACGACCATGTAGGTGAAACATCATACGAAATTAAAGCCTTCGTCAAAACCACAGACACAAAGCCTAACCTTTCCAACATGACAAGCAATTCACGACCATATAGGTGGCATGCCATACGAAATCAAAGCTTTTAATCGAAACACCATAGCTTTCTTACAACTGAGCTACACATCCTTATAGACGGTTTGATTTTTAGAAACAAATCCTTCTCAACCCAAAGATGGGATGGCTTGACTTTGAAAATGCAAGCTACACATCAAGGATGGTTTGCCTTGGCAACAAAGCCTTTGTAACCTAAAGATGGAATGGTCTATTATTTATTTCCTTGTTAAGTGTAGGTCTATATTAAGTCAAGAGTAAGCTCAATAAAACTATCACTTATAAATCCCAATTGTTTGTGTTTCTCTTTTTAGCTATCCTTGTTGTATATCTTTACAAAAAATTTAAATTGTTCATTTTATTGATATCATATAATATCTCTTGTTCTCTATCCTTTTTGGTGAAACTCTAATTTACTTTCCATACTATTCAAGAAAATAAGTTATTTTCAATTGTTACAATAAAGTAGGTGTTTTTAACCAATTCTGTCTATCCTAATACCTAATATGAACTCGATTAAATTTAGTCACTTTCTCAACTTCAAAACCTGGGAAATGAAATATTTACCTATTTTAATTCATCATTTTATTTTTCATAAAAAAATAAATCATCAATATAGTCAATTTATTTAAAATAATAAAAAAAAATAATGGTCAAATCTTCTATCTAACTCAATAAAAGTATTGAATATTGTCTAATATGGTTGATTAGTTTTTATTTTAAGAAAAATGAAAAATCAATTGAGCCAATCGATTATTTTTTTAAAAAAGGTAATTAAAGAGTATCAAATAAAAATAATAAAATAGTTGGTGTGAAAAAAATATATTAGTGTAAGGACTTGATTTTGTGAATTACTCATTTTTGTGTGATTTGATCATTTTACCCCTCTTTGTGATTGCTACATGATATTTTTGGGGAGTGGGAAAGATTGGTATAGTTTTCAATGCATTTGGTGTGATTTGTGCGAGTTTGTGTTTTTTAGAAGTTAAAAAAGACTTATAGTTGACCTTGGTCAATATTTGGTACTCTTTGTCTTGAGTAGAAAAACGGACTGCACCAGCAGATTCTAGATATCGATTTTGGATTGGTAGTATGATTGGTGTTATATTATGGCTTTTATATCTGATTTTGATCCTCAATTTGAAAAGTTGTAAAACTGGGTCTCGGTGGTCAATTTGGTGGAAATAATCTTTTTTTGAAATATGATGTTGCCATTAAGCATAGAATGTCGAATTTGATAGGGTAGTGTAAGACCACATAAAAGTTCTAGTTTAATTCAGTCCTATATAGCTTGTAATAAGGGGTCCCAGACTTAGAAAAATTCATCCAAGTGTTAAGACTTAGAAGCATTTTTATCCTTTTAAATTTGATGATCTTATTTTTTATCTTTTATCTTTTCAACCTTAAAATGTCGATTTTCAAATTGATTCATGATCAGGAATGTTAATAGTTCAAATTGGGTGAGTTTTAAAATTTTTGGACTTTGTTTAGGTTATGTTTGGATGGGCCAAAAAGCAAGCCAACACGATCTTGATGCGTCGAGTTGGCTACCACATTGCACCCATCGACGCAACACGATAGTGATCGCGTCGATTCCATCGACGCAACACATCGCCAATCGCATTGTTGGGCAGTTTTTTTGTGTTAAATTCTGAGTTTTCAAGGGCATTAAAGTCCTTTTCCCCTCACCCAATTCAGCTAAAAACCAAGATTTAACTCGCAAAATGGAAAATTTTACTCTTTATTCTCAAAATCCTCTCAATAACAAGCCCTAGTTTCATCAAGCTCAAGATCAAGTCCCAAGAACTCACCACAATTTTCACTAAATTAATAATCAAGGTATGTTAGGTGTTCATCCTTAGGTTTCCTTCTACCCTTGGAGTTCAAGGACCTTTTTTATAAAACTACAAGTTTAATGATTCTTGATTTACATATGTAATTTGGGTTCTATTCATGTTTGTATTGTTGTATGGATTTCAATTCAAAATTTAATTATATGTTTGATGAAGATAGGATAGCATATATGTTGATTGATGTAATTCCCATGTCAAACCCCTTGAAATTTCAAGTTTAAGTTATAGTCTTTATGTTTATGTGTTCTTCATTGTCATGTGCATTAGTTATGCTCCCCAAGTGTTTGACAGAATGTCCATGTGACATGAATAGTATATTCATGATATGTTATCATGTTTTCTCATTCATGTTCAAGTTCATGACTTCCAAGTGTTTGACAAACTGCCTCAGTGAATGAATTGTGAACAACTGACTATTGTTATGCTTTTATGATCGGCTATGTTTACCAATTATGCAATTGAGTATTGGGGGTATTTATTTCCCAAAATCTAGCTATTTACTTAGTCGTGGTAGAAATACAATAGACCTAGTAAAGTTCAAGAATAGTAGTACTTAGTTAGTAACAAAACTCAGTGAACTCAGTCCAGTTCAGTCAGTTAACATGACCAGTGTCAGTTCAGTCAAGCTTAGTACGATCTAGTGATTAGTGTCTATTCAATTGGGAGTAGGATTCAGCACCGAGCGAACTTAGGAATGCAATAATTCCTACCAACAGAAGGCTTTACCCTTAGTAGCAGTCCCTGCATTACAGAACTACGTAGCCAGCGTAGGGTAAGCCGTCCTCCTACCAAACTAGGGTTGACGTAACCATATATACACTTCATGAGTCTTCCTGCCAGATTAGGGTTGACCCAGCATTACTAGTATTCCTTGGAAAGGTGATAACACCCTTCCAACTAGGGTCACAGGTTCGACCCTAACTCAGTTTATAATCGGGGTATATCGGTTAGATAATAACTTCTACAGTTACGGTTTTAATCTCAGTATTCAGTAAAGAACTCAGATACCTCTACAAAGCTATGGTTATCAGTTATCAGTTACTTATCCATTAGAAATCAGTACTTTAGTATCAATGTAAACTTTTAGTTATCAGTATTTAGTTATCAGAACTTAGAACTTTAATTTTAGTCCAATTCAGACAGACGTTATATGCACAAGTAATGCATATTCAGCATGTTCAGTAGTTATAGTTTTACATGCACTTTTATTCATTTAATTTATGATTTTTATTCAGTCAGTTACAATCTCATGTATATGAACCCATGTATATCAGCCTACCACACTTAGCATACCAGTACACTCTACGTACTAACGAATACTCTTTTATTGCGCTATGATATCTCATATCATAGGTTTGGACGCTTAGGGTCCTGATCGTACTTAGCAGCTTAGGTTTTCAACAACAAATTTAATGGTGAGTACTTATATTTCGAGGATAGAGTTTATATATATCAACATTTTAGTTATCTCAATAGTTATTTCAGTCAGAGTTAATTGGGGATTTGTCCTATCAACTCCATATTCAGATAGTTAGAGACTTTCAAACTAGCACAGATAGATATTCAATTTTTTAGATGTTATTATCAGTATATTTTGTTATTATTTTAGTATTTGTTTTTAGTTTTTGAACCTTATGGAAATTTCAGCCTAACTTCTGTATATTCAGTATTATTATTATTTAGTGCTCACTTAGCTTGTGGTCTTTCAGGATTGTAAGCATCGTATGACACCCAAGATGCAATCTCGGGGCATTACAAACATAGTATCAGACCCTAAGGTTCAACAGAGTCCTAGGGAGTCTGAAATCCATGTCAAATAGAGTATTGTGCATGGGTGTATAGCACACCACACTTATGGACAAGAGACTATGAGGCATTTTTAGGAATAATTTTCCATTTTTTTAGTATTCATGTCGTGCGAGTGAGCATGAGCTCAAGTTGAACTCTCTGTCTAATCCAAGTTTCCCTTTCGTTTATAGAATATGCCTCCCAAAAAGACTAACAGAATAAAAATTGGAAACTAGCCACCACCTACGCCCATTCAGGAAGATCTCCTGGATGAGCATATTTCTCACACAGAATTCAAAGCATCTTTCACCACTGTAGCTCATTCTGTGGTAGCCCAGAATGAATGCCTAGCTATTGTCCAGGACAACCCAGTGGCCAATACTACTGCAGCTAGAATTCACGACTTCACCCAAATGAATCCTCCAGTATTTTTAGGGTCTAAGTCTGAAGAGAACATATAGAAATTCCTTGACATGGTGCAGAAGGTAACAGATATTATGGGGGTAACTGCTAGTGAGAGTGTTGAGTTAGATGCATATTAGTTATAGGATGTATCTCATACATGGTTTAAGTAGTGGAAGGCAGATAGGGCCATAGATGTAGGGCCTAAGAATGGGAAGAGTTTATTACTACATTTTTAGATAGGTTTTTCCTGTTGGAATTAAGAGAGGCCAAGATTTTAGAGTTTATTAACCTGAAGTAGGGCAGCATGACAGTGAAGGAGTATTCTCTCAAGTTTACTTAGTTAGCCAGATATGCTCCTTATGTAGTAATTGATAGCAGGTCTAAGATGAGTAAGTTCATTTCTAGTGTGTCTGATAGTATGGTCAAGGAGTGTAGGATCGCAGTGCTAATTAAGGAGATGGACTTGGCTAGGTTGATGGTCCATTATCAACAGATAGATAAGCAGAATACTAAGGAGAAACAGAGGGAGAGAAAAAGGGCTAGAATAGGTAGGTTAAACTTTACTCAGCCAAAGTCAGAGGGTGGTAATAGTTCTCAGTTCTGCCTAAAATCTTCAGTTTTGGCTCCGTCCACAGCCAGTGCTCTGGTGCCTAAGTTCAAAAATGGTAATAAGGGTAGGGCTCCAGGCTCTAAATCTCAAGGTAGTGTTAGTAGTGCTCGAACAATCCTCTTTGTCGAATGTGTAGCAGAAACCATCAGGGTGTCTGCAGGGCTAGCAGTAATGTATGTTTCGAATGTAGCAAGCTAGGACATAAGATCAGAGAGTGTCCTTATGTAGGTTCACAGAGTCAATATAAATGTCTCCTAGCTCAGTTCGGTCGCCCATCTCAGCAGGGTGACGCTTCCAGTGCCACCAGTGGGCAATGCCCAAATAAGCTCTATGCACTTCAGTCCCGATAAGATTAGGAAAGTTCTCCTATTATGGTCACTGGTATGTTACAAGTTTACCATTTACATATTTATGTTTTCCTAGATCTAGGAGCTTCTTTGTCCTTTTTAACTTCTTATATAGTTGTTGATTTTGGAGTCAGTCCTGAAGTCCTAGAAGAGCCCTTATCAGTGTTTATCCTAGTGGGTAACTCTATCATACCCCGGTAGGTATACAGAAACTA
This sequence comes from Capsicum baccatum var. pendulum, assembly GCA_030864225.1. Taxonomy (NCBI): domain Eukaryota; kingdom Viridiplantae; phylum Streptophyta; class Magnoliopsida; order Solanales; family Solanaceae; genus Capsicum; species Capsicum baccatum. Next base: position 111,078,210 of record CM061555.1, on the reverse strand, counting down.
TCCGGTTATGAAATCTCAGAAAGTTACTTTAGTAGACTTAGTAGAGTTAAGGATGATGGATTTTGACGTCATTCTTGGCATAGCTTGGCTCCATTCATGTTATTCCTTCGTTGATTGTACGAACAGAGTTGTCCATTTTCAGTCCCGAATGAATTTGTCCTAGAATGGAAAGGTAGTACTTCAGCACTTAGGGTCAGCTTAATTCCTACCTTAGGGTGAGAAAAATGATTTCTAAGTGGTATGTCTATTATCTCATTTGAGTTAAAGAATCTAGTTCCGAGACCCCTAATCTTGAGTCAGTTCCAGTAGCAACTGAATTTCCAGATGTGTTTCCCAAAGATCTTCCCAGAGTCCCTCTCGAGAAGGAGATTGACTTCGGCATAGAACTTCTTCCAAATACTAAGACGAGGATTATGCCAAGATCTATATTAGAGAGTTGATCAGATTGTACGGAGTTCCATTATGCATTATTTCAGATAGAGGTACTCAGTTTACCTCTCACTTTTTGAAAGCCTTCCAAAAGAGCCTTGCTACCTAAGTCCACCTCAGTACAACCTTTCACCCTCAGACAGATGGTCAAGCAGTAAGGACTATTCATACTTTAGAAGATATATTGAGAGTGTTTGTTGTTAACTTTAAGGGTAGTTGGTATGACCACTTATCTTTGATTGATTTCACGTATAATATCAACTATCATTCCAGTATTCAGATGGCTCCATTTGAGTCACTTTATGGGAGGAGATATAGATCTCCCATTGGTTGGTTTGAAGTAGGTGAGGCCATAATAGTAGGGTCTGACTTGGTTTTTAATGGCCTAGAGAAAGTGCATTTAATCTGAGAAAGGCTTAAGATAGCTCAGAGCCAATAGAAGTTGTACACAGATGTGAGAAGAAAAGATCTCAACTTTGAGATTAGCAACTTTGTGTATTTGAAAATCTCTCTCATAAAGGGAGTGAAGAGATTTGGAAAGAAGGGGAAGCTTAGTCCCTGATATATTAGTCCTTATAGGATTCTCAGTCATTTTGGTAAGTTAGCATATGAGCTTGAGTTGCCTGCAAACTTAGCATTACTGCACAAAGTATTTCACGTCTCCTTGCTAAAGAAATGCATTGGTGACCCTGTAATTGTAGTCCCTATAAAGAGTATAGATGTTCAGAACAGCCTCTTTTTTGAGGAAGTCCCAGTTAAAATCCTTGATCATCAGATTCTCAGACTTAGGAACAAAGAAGATCCTTTGGTCAAAGTTCTTTGGTGGAATCAGCTCGTTGAGGGATCTACTTGGGAAGCAGAAGTAGATATACAAACCAAGTATCCTCACCCCTTCTTCGCAAACTCAGACTCAGCTCGAGGTAACTGTCTTTATTAGATTTACTCAATTCTGTGCTCAAATTACCCTTACAAACTTGGTATTAATTACCATTGCATATCATCCTCATAACAATCATGTATTCATAAATCATTTCATCCATGTAATCATGCTTCAGTTATGTATGTTCAGTATGAAATCTCAGTTTATCAGCAGTTTCAGTCATGTAATCATACTTCAGTTGTGCATGTTCAGCATGTAAACTTAATCTATCAGTATTCTCAGTTCAATCAGTCTCATTCGAGGATGAATGTTCCCAAGGGGGAGATATTGTAAGACCCCGTAAAAGTTCTAGTTCAATTTAGTCCCATATAGCTTGTAATAAGGGGTCACAGACTTAGAAAAATTCAGCAAGTGTTAAGACTTAGAAGCATTTTCAGCCTTCAAAATTGGATGATCTTATTTTTGATCTTTTCGACCTTAGAATGTCGATTTTCAAGTTAATTCATGATTAGGGATGTCAGTAGGTCATATTAGGTGAGTTTTGGAATTTTTGGAATTCGTTTGGGTCATGTTTGGATGGGAAAAATAGCAATCCAACATGATCTTGACGCGTTCCGTTTGCTACCGCATTGCACCCATCGACGCGATGCATTGGTGATCGCATCAATCCCATCGATGCAGCGTATTTCCAATCGCATCACTGGGAATTTTTTGTGCATAAAATTCTAAGTTTCCAAGGGCATTTAAGTCCATTTCCCTTCACCCAATTCAACTAAAACATGAGATTTAAATCTCAAAAGGGCAAATTCCACTTTTTATTCTCAAAATTCTTGCAAGAACAAGCCCTAGTTTCATCATGCTCAAGATTAAGTCCCAATAATTCACCACAATCTTCATGAAAATAATAATCAAGGTATTTTAGGTGTTCATCCTTAGGTTTCCTTCCACCCTTGGAGTTTAAGGATCTTTTTTAAGAAAACTACAAGTTTAATGATTCATGATTTACATATGCAATTTGTGTTGTATTCATGTTTGTATTGTTGTTTAGGTTTCAATTAAAGATTAATTTATATGTTTCATGAACATAAGATAGCATATATGTTGATTGATGTAATTCGCATGTCAAAACCCTTGAAATTGCAAGTTTAAGTTGTAGTCTTTATGTTTATGTATTGTTCATTGTCATGTGCATTAATTATGCTCCCCAAGTATCTGATAGAATGTCCATGTGACATGAATAGAGTATTCAAGGCATGTTATCATGTGTCTCATTCATGTACAAGTTCATGAATTCCAAGTATTTGACAAATAGCCTCAGTGAATGAATTGTGAACAACTTACTATTGCTATGCTTTTATGAATTGCTATGTTTTAGATATTATGCTATCGAGTTCTGGGGGTATTTATTACCCAAACTATAGTAGTTTACTTAGTCGTGGTAGAAATACAATAGACCTAGTAAAGGTCAAGAAAAGTAGTACTCAGTTAGTAACAAAACTCAGTGAACTCAGTCCAGTTCAGTCAGTTAACATGACCAGTGTTAGTTCAGTCAAGCTTAGTACAATCTAGTGATCAGTGTCTATTCAATTGGGAGTAGGATTCAGCACCGAGCGAACCCAGGAATGGGGAAATTCCTACCAACAGATGGTTTGACCCTTTGTAGAAGTCTCTGCATCATAAAAATACATAGCTAGCATAGGGTAAGACGTCCTCCTACCAGAATAGGGTTGACACAACCATAGATATAATTCAAGGGTCTTCTAGCCAGATTAGGGTTAACCCAGCATTGTTAGTATCCTTTGGCAATGTGCTAACACCCTTCAAATGGGGTCATAGGTTGGAACCCAACTCAGTTATAATTGGGTTATGTCAGTTAAATGATAACTCCCATAATTACGGTTTCAATCTCAGTATTCAGTAAAGAACTTAGATAGTTTTATAGAACTATGGCTATCAATTATCAGTTACTTAGCCATCAGAAATCAGTACTTTATTATCAGTCTAAACTTTTAGTTATCAGTATTCAGTTATCAGAACTCAGAACTTCAATTTCAATCTAATTCAGACAGACAATATATGAATAAATATTGTATATTCAGCATGTTTAGTAGTTATAATTTTAAATGTACTCTCATTCAGTTACTTCATGATGTTCATTCAGTCTGTTATCATCTCATGCATATGAACGCATGTACATCAGCCTACCTCAGTTAGCATATTAGTACATTCCACATACGGATGCATACTCTTTCTTTTCTCTATGATGTCTCATATTATAGGTTCGGACACTCAGAGTCCTGATCGTACTTAGCAGCTCAGGATATAAGTAGTAGATTCAGTGGTGAGTCCTCATATTTTGAGGATACAATTTATTTATATCAACATTTCAGTTAGCTTAGTAGTTATTTTATTCAGAGTTAGTTGGGAATTTGTCTCATCATCTCCATATTCAGACAGTTAGAGGCTTTCAGACTAGCATAGACAGATATTCAGTTTTTAGGTATTTTTATTAGTATATTCAGTTATTATTTCAGTATTTATTTTTAGTTTATGAAATTTATGGCAATTTTAGCCTAACTTCTGGATATATTTTCAGTATTATTATTATTCAGTGCTCACAGCAGGTACCGATCATGGGTTAGCTTGTGGTCCTTCGGGATTGTAAGCACCGTGTGATGCCCAGGGTGCAGTCTCGGGGAATTACAGGTAGCATATTTTGTTTGCATTCTCAAAACTCTGAATGAATCCCAAAGGGTTCGTGAAGATTTAAAAATTTTACGAGCCCTAGAAGATGCACTACCCAGCTGGTGCAACTACCAAAGTGTCCCTTAGGTCGCTTTAGTGGTGGACGCTAAGTCGGTTGATTAAGAGACCCGGCTCAGGAGCCACTAAAGCAGAGTCTTGTCTTCTTTAGCGGAGGTGGTTAAAACAATCTCTTATCCGCTAAATCGGACTATGATGCACGCAGGTAACACTAAAGAGGCACTTGACCCCTTTAACGATAACCGCCTAAGCGGTCATGCCTGGGTAGTATAAAAGGATCCTTTTTCTCGTATTTCTTCTATTTTTATGGTTTTGAGCTTCAGGATTTAGAGTTTTTGGATGATTTCTTCCATCTTTGAGATTGGGTAAGCTCCAAATAATTATTTTACTTTAATTCTTGTCATCTAAAACTCGTTAAAATGTGATTTTAAAAGTAAAATTTGGAATTTTTTGTCCAGAAGGACTAAAATGTTTTTTCTTCAATGTCTATGGCTTCTTTCAATCATGGTATGTGTTTATGAACTAAAATTCTAATTTTACCTCTTTTAAAAAAAACATTTTGGGGGTCCATTTTGACCCCGATTTAAAAAAAGACTATGGGTATCGTTGGCGTTCTTTTGACTCATAGATTCTATACTTGTATGTTTTAGTTGATCCCAGGGTCGTTCGGGAGGGGAAAAGCTCTGCGTGAAGGGATTTTTTGCTTTGATTTAGCATCATGAGGTAGTATTATGGCTTAATTTTCTTCAGACTAGACTGGATAGTTAATATCTTATATAAAAGCATGTTATAGGTACGGAAATAAACTATTAAAATAGTGTTAAAATCGTTGTTTGCTTGTGTGGGGGATTATGAGTTGTTATTGGTGGATTGAGATAATAATTGCTATATGTAGCCCATATGGGGGTCTTATTTGATATTGTTAGCTTTGTGTATGCATGTGGTTGTTTTCATCCTCATAGCATTGATTTAGTTGGGTTTTATATGACATCAGTGGTGTATTACTTGCATATTTTGCTCAATGGTACATGGCTTATATTGGATCATGGATGGTTGACCTATTGAGTGGATTTTTACCTCGCGTGCATGTATATTGGTTAGTCTTGAGATTATTATTCTAATTTAGTTGTGAGAATTACATCCTCATTTCATACATACATTTATGAGATATTGGTACCATTGTGAAAATACTGGGTTTTTTTATAGAAATATGACACTTACAAAACCCTCTGCCTTAGATCAGTTGGAGAGGAGATATGGATATTAAAACTAGGATTGGTTATTAAGATTGTATATGGGTTGAGAAACCCAAACCCTCCATCATGAGTTCTACCTTTAAATCATTTCTTGGTGGGTGTATACGAAGGTTATGCAATAACCTCGAATATATCACATCATCATCATTATCATTATCATTGCATTTAATACATTATGCATCTTCTGTGTTGTAGTTTTATGTTTGACTTGATGTCTCTATTCTGTATTTCTTTTTCATCCTTGTATATAGTGTATGTGATATACTTAGTACTATTAATGGCGATGATATAAGTGATCTACCATTTCGAATATTTTCTGATTGCAGGTGACGTGCCAATAGTGTGTATTTATGTAATAACTTGATTTTTGGTATTTTTTGTGAATTATTAATTTTGTATAACTTGATCATTTTATCCCTTTTTGTTGTTACTTTGTGATATTTTAGAGTGTAGAAATTATTTGCATGATTTTAATGCATTTTGGTGAGAATTGTGCAAGTTTGTAATTTTTGGAGGTTAAAACGAGTTATTGATTTACTTTAGTCAACATTTATTATTCTGTACATCGGATGGCAAAACAGACTGTGCCAGTAGATTCAAGACATTAATTTTAGGTTGGTAACATAGTTGGTGCGGTTTTATAGCTTTTGTACCTCATTTCGACCCTCGATTCAAAAAGTTGTGGAATTGGATCTCGAAGGTCAATTTTGTGAAAATGATATTTTTAAAAAACTCTGATATAGCCATTGATTCTGGAGAGTTGAATTAGATAGGGTAGCATTGTTCATTTGCGTATTTGAGATACCAAATTAATCTCAAGGGGTCTACGAAGACTTGAAATTCTCTAAGTCACCGGATCACGCACCACTCAGCTGGTGCAACCATTTAAACAGTCAGCCGGTCACTTAAGCGACCTGGCTTGCACCAGCAAATGTCGCCTAATGATGAGGTTCAAACAACACCTCTTATTATATGGTGATACATGGACTGTCAAAATATAGTAACCTAACTAAATTTAACGATGAATCCCAAGGGAATACATAGACTCCTGGACTTCAGATGATGTAATCAATGGGTAAGAACTGGAAAAGTAAATAGGGGGTTTTGAATGGAAATATTGAATAAAGAGCAACTATCAACTTTGGTTGTGATCAACATCGGTGAACACTAGGATTGTGTTCCCCTAGATTCTTAACTCCGCAGGATTATCGTGCTATGTTGAACCAACCTGATACCTTGCATACAGAATAGATAAGTTGTGTACCATCTACAGTCTTTTGGATGAGTAGATAGATTTCACCCTTTACCTTTTGAGTCTCAGGATGTCTACTTACTAACGCTTATCTTAATCTCAGTTAACTATTGCCTTTTGAGTCTCTAGTTAATAAATGAAATCTAACCATCTTACCTAAATAATACCTAGTAGCGTGGATCAACAGCTAAACTCCAAATTACTATTGTCATTGTCTTTTCCTAGTCACTACTCCTCTTTTGGAGTAAGTAGCAATAATCTAGGCCGGATCTTGATGTTGGCCACTACTAAAATATATATTATAGTGAATATAATGTAATGCATGCCATGAGTATCGGGTCAATTCAACAATCGTACTTCCTCTACTTTGTGAATCCGTCAGGGTTTCCACAACCCTAGCTATGGGTTTTAGCCACTCATAAAGTGAAGAAACTAGCAAAGTTGCTGGTAAAGTTATTGCTATGTGAAAAGGAGGTCAAGGGTTCAAGCCTTGGAAACAGCCTCTGGAAGAAATGCAAGGTAAGGCTTCGAACAATACACCCTTGTGATGGGGCCCTTCCTCGGACACCGTACATAGTGGTAGCTTTAGTGCACCAGGCTACCCTTTAATACATGTGAAGAAATCAATATCATTCATAGTTTAAAGCATAGATGAAATCACAATGATAAGAATTGTAATAACCCACAATAGTGACTGAATTACTCAACTGAAGTCAATACATGTAAATCCCAAGATCAAAATCAAATCTTTGAATCAAAATATGTTTGTGAATATCAAAAGTGTGTAAACCCTACTAAAAACACATAAATAGTATTTATAGTACATAAGGAAATCCTAAAACCAAAGCTCAAATGAAATAGGAGAAAACAGGTTTGGTGGCCATATGTGGTCTAAACCCGAGGTCTGGCATCGGGCATAGGTAGTACCTGCGGTCCTGAACTTGGGCGTAGGTACAAACCCAGGTATCAGATGGAAAAAATCTTGCAAGTTCATCTCTTGGGATTTTGGACTTTTGGAACTTGCTTTGCCTACCTGCGGTCTGTAGGTCCTACATGCAGTCCATAGGTTGACTTAGTAGGTGCCGCGAGTCATCTTTCAGATCTTCTTTGGTTCTTGAAAATGCTTTGATCACGATCAAGCCGAAAAGTGTCTTGAATATCCATAATTTCTCCAAACATAGCCAAAAACACCTTTTTCACAAACTTATTCAAAACATGATTTCGTGCAAAACATACCCAAAAAGCATCATATCGAACAAATAACTTCAAAAACTTGCATATTTTCTTCTTGTTAACATCGAAAGTTCTATATTTTTATAGCATATCAACACTGATAACGCTCAACTTACACATCAATTGAGTGCAAGACGGTCGGTGTCAATATATTTACCCAACTTTAGAGTCGGAGTCGAATCCACAAGGAACAATGTGAGTGGCGATTAAACTAATTCAAAACTATAGCTAAAAGTTAAATTCAAACAAATGATACGAAAAGATAAAATGAAGGCTTTTAATGATTGAGAAAAAGTTATTAACACTTCAATTCGCCTTAGAACTCAAAGCTTAAACTGCAATATTTCAAATCAATGATATAGAGAAACTAGAGTTGTGATCACATTGATTAGTAATCCTCCATTGAATACTAGTTGTAGTATTGGATTCTCGTGACTTATGGGAAACACTAAATTATCAGTATCGATAGTTCATCTAAGTGTTTCTCAACCTACCTAGATGTTGAGTTCCCTAATTCTCTCGAACTTAGGAACCTTCTATTCACGCTGATTTTATTTTGAGTTTATTAATCTTGTTACAGCATTAATCATTAGATGGGAACTAAACCTTCCTAAATCCTCGTTGATAATTCACTACCTTTAGTTTATTTCTTAGTTCGAGCAAATCAACATAAGGCGAGATCTATTATTTACAAACAACAAAAAAATAATTAATACAAAAGAATTATCAAGATGTTCCCACAATCACTCAAACACTAATCAACTATTAAGACAATACAGGAGTAATCATAGATCCCACAACCCTAGTTGTGGGTTTTAGTTCCACATGAAAGAGAAAGCGATAATAATAACTAAATTCATAATTCAAAGTGATTAAACTTACAAAAGATGTAGTCAGAAATTGATTCTCTTCCCAAATTCAAGAAGAATATCCCACAACTAAATCAAAGAATTGAAAATTGAAATCCAAGTTTAGAGACCAAAGAGAAGTAAAGTAGTCTTTGGAATAAGTTATAGATGTTCTGCCCTAAAATTAGAGAGTAAACGGATTAATGCCGTGAAGTTCAAGATGAATGTTAGCCTCCGATAAATCCTAAAAACTTTCCCTTAAATACCAAGAGATAAATTAGGAATCAAATCACAGGATACAACTTTTTCTCGCACAGCTGACGACGAAGTGTGACGCCTTATCAGAAGTCTGACAACTTATCAAACATTGTCATCAGCTCCAACTCCAAGTTTAATAATTTCTGCATTAGGCTGATGGAAACTGCTGACGGTTTATCAGGAATTTGATGACATATCAGACAATGTCATCACTTCTTCACTTCAAATCTCATGTACTTCCTTAGACTGACGGCATTCTCGACGGCTTATCAGAATTGTGACGACTTATCACAATCGTTGTCAAACTTCTTCTCCAACTTCCTCACACTGTCTACAGTTGACGATGACTCTGATAACTTATCACAAATTTGATGACTTATCAGACAAGTCATCAACTACACTTTCATGGCCATTTGTTCCAAATTCACGTCTTTTGCTCTTATTGTCTTTGGCGTTCTTGCATCTTGACTTTCCTGCATTATCAAAGAGAAAGCAATCAAAAATGACAGAAGTTGCTTAAGACTTTACAATTGTTTCTAGTTAAAAGCCTCAAATGTATTAGCATTAGCTCACATATCAACACCTTTAACTTAAAACAATTGTTTGTCATCAAGCAACATAAACATAACTAAGAGAATACAAAGTACATTTGACAGTCAATCATCCATTTTAGCTCAAAACATATTTACCATCTCCAAGGTCAATCATCTCGAACTCAATTGTGTATATTACTGAAAAGCAACATTGCAACACAAAGGAATCAAGCTATGGCATCAACTTAGCAATAACAGCCATGCATATACCAATATTACTCTACCCAAACAAGTTAGCAACTAGCAACATAACCAGGGTTCCCTTATAACAAAGAAGTCCCTCCTCACTCATATAAGAAATAACATATTTAATTGTGGGGACAATCAATAGACACTCACTCTCAAAAAGAAGTTTCAGTCAATGTATGCCAAATACCATAAGCTTGCCCTTATTTTCATTACTATGGTTTTCAGACACGTAAGCTAGGATCACTATAGGTTTTTTCCTTCGGCTTGTAATGTAGGCTAAGGGCTAGTATGATACTCGATGATATTTAAGATGACTAAGCCTCCTTGGCACCATACTAACTTTTGGGATCTCACTTATTTAACTTTACCAAATTCTCTCCTTTCTTGATCGCACATACTCCGGATAGGTGGTGCGGTCTTTTTGACAATCATGTCTTCTTTTTCACAACTTTTCTTTTCTTATTCTTTTTCCACCACTCCCAGCTTTTTATTCTTTTCTTTTATTCTACCTTTCTTATACTCATTTTACATAACGCACCCCTATGGTAGCCACCCTCAACTTAGGCTATTTTCCTAAGTCAAAATGCACAATGTCCAAGGAAGACCAGGTCCAAAATAGGTTCATTGTGATACAAATGGGAAGGTGATAAGTTTAATAAAAAGAATAGGCATTCAGGCTCAAAATCAGGATCAAGGTATATTATTCACACATGGAAGGTCATTTAGGCTAAAAGTGAACTAATATCAACAACGGCCTATGATACTTTCCTAACCTCTATCCTAAAACCAAGGCAAGACCAACCGGGCAAGTTCTGAATTTAACACACAATAGGAATTAGGTAGTATCTCACACACATATGGCAGAAAGGTACATCACAAGCTACTACCCATTCGGTTCATGCAATTATTAGCAATGATTATCATATCCCTAGTACTAATTCCATAAAAAGATTCACAGTAATTACACATACATGCACATCACATAGTTACCGGATATACAATTGGAGAGGTATTTATTATTCCAAGAAAAATCAACAAAAATATGTCAACTATCCTAGTTACTTATTTTTTTCCCCCAGTTAACCACAACACATCACAAAATAAACACAATACGCCTAAACATTCTGGCTCTACTAGGAACAAGACTCCGTGAAAAAGAGGCACAGCAACAAAAACCCCAAGAGGACATAAACACCCACAAGTAGCCCCACCCTCAACTTAAATCATGCAATGTCCCCAATGCGTTAAACCAAAATAAGAGAGTTAGAAATATACCTAGGGCACCATGGGTGAGAAGATCTGATGGCCATCACATAATATGAATACAAATAATAAAATACCTTGCGTTGCCTCCCAAGAAGCACCTAATTTAATGTCGCGTCATGACCTAACTCAATTTTTTCCTCCATCCTGAGGATATGAATTTAACCTCCAACTTAGAGTCCATCTTCTTGCCTCGCTCATAGAGGGTGGTACAAAAATTAAGAAGTCGAGTAATGGATTGAGCATGGTAAATCACTCGGCCTTAAAGTGAGATGTGTTTTTATATTGCCTGTCCAATGTAAACTCAAGAATATAGGATTCTTGTTCCTCATCTTCACACTCTTCTACTATTTTAAATGATTCCACAGACAAGATATCATCTAAACATAATGTAGAAAAGTGCTTTGAATGAGGCCCAATCAATCCTACTTCAAAATTTACACTATCTACTACACACTCACTTTTATTCACCTTCTCAACATCTTCACTTCGAATTAGTCTAGAGTCTTTATTAGAGATTTTCTTGATTTCTTCTTTTTCCTTTAGCACTATGTCCTCAATCTTGTCATCATCTCTCATGGTTAGTTCGGTTGGTTGGAAAATCACTGAGGGTTTCTCAACATCAAGCTCAATATCAATATAGGGTTCTTGATCCTCATCTTTACACTCTTCCATTATTTTAAATGATTCCACAGACAAGATATCATCTAAACATAATACAAAAGAATGATTTGAATTATTGACCTCTATGTCCATCTCCTCATGAATGATTGGCTTCATGTCTTGATGTATATCACATACGATATCATACATTTATTTCTGGAGATCCAAAATTCATTGAAACATAGCTTCAGTGCCACTCTTTCCGGTGCTTCATTATTCATTTTCTTGACCATAATACCTATCAAACTCATAAGAAGAACTAGAATTTAGGTTAGCACAATAGGAGAAGGGGAATTTCGGGTAATAACTCCAATGTCCGTCTTGACCACCACATAAAGAACAGTTTTACTCTAGGTAAGATGAAGATGGTGCACACATCTCTCTCCGGGGAGCATATCTACAATCTTGCCAAAAGTGAGGTCCATCACAATATGGACATGGATCATCAAGATAAGATTTCCAAACACCCATCTCATGTTTATTCCACGATGCCATAGTAATAAGTAAACTAAAATAAAAATCTACCTAACATAAGAAATAAAAGAAACTAAAAACAAATATTTAGAAGTTTGAATTCAAGCAAGTAGGCTAAAATTCCAAACCAACTCAATACGCCAAATTGTTTCCCGGAAACGGCGCCATTTTATAACGCTCAACTTAGACATCAATTTAGTGCAAGGAAGTCACCGTCCATAAATTTACCCAACTTTGGAGTAGGAGTCGAATCCACAAGGAACAATGTGAGTGGCGATTAAACTAATTTAAAACTATACCTACAAGTTATATTCAAACAAATGATATGAAAACATACAATGGGGGTTTGTAATGATTGAACAAAAGTTATTAACACTTCAATTCACCTTAGAACTCAAAGCTTAACCTATAATATTTCAAATCAATGATATAGAGAAACTAGAGTTGTGATCACTATGATTAGTAATCCTCCATTGAATAATAGTTGTCGTATTGGGTTCTCGTGACTTACGAGAAACAGTAAATTATCAATATCGACAGTTCATCTAAGTGTTTCTTAACCTACCTAGATGTTTAGTTCCCTAATTCTCTCGAACTTAGGAACCTTCTATTCACACAGATTTTATTTCGAGTTGATTAATCTTGCTACAGCATTAATCATTAGATGGGAACTTAACCTTCCCAAATCCTCGTTGATAATTCACTACCTTTAGTTTATTTCTCAATTCAAGCAAATCAACATAAAGCGAGATCTATTATTTGCAACCAACAAAAAAATAATTAATACAAAAAAATTATCAAGATGTTCCACAATCACTCAAACACTAACCAACTATTAAGACAATACAGGAGTAATCATAGATCCCACAACCCTAGTTGTGGGTTTTAGTTCCACATGAAAGAGAAAGCAATAATAATAACTAAATTCATAATTCAATGTGATTAAACTTACAAAAGATGTAGTCAGAAATTGATTCTCTTCCCAAATTCAAGAAGAATATTCCACAACTAAATCAAAGAATGGAAAATTGAAATCCAAGTTTAGAGACCAAAGAGAGGTAAAGTAGTCTTTGGAATAAGTTATAGATGTTCACCCCTAAAACTAGAGAACAAATGGATTAATGTCATGAAGTTCAAGATGAATATCAGCCTCCAATAAAACCTAATAACTTTCCTTTAAATACTAAGAGCTAAATTAGGAATCAAATCACAGAATATAACTTTTTCCTGCACAGCTGACGACGAAGTGTGACACCTTATCAGGAGTCTGACGACTTATCAGACATTGTCGTCAGCTCCTCATCCAAGTCTGAAGATGTTTTCCTTAGGCTGACAGCAAATCCTAATGGGTTATCAGGACTTTGATGACATATTAGAAAATATCGTCACTTCTTTACTTCAACTCTCATGTACTGCCTTAGTCTAACGACATTCTCGATGGCTTATCAGAATTGTGATCACTTATCAGAGATGTCATCACACTTCTACTCCAACTTCCTTAAACTGTCTACAGTTGACGATGACTCTGATAACTTATCACAAATTTAATGACCTATTAGACAAGTCGTCAACTATACTTTCATGGACACTTGTTCCAAATTCACATCTTTTGCTCTGGTTGTCTTTGGTTTTCTTGCATCTTGACTTTCCTACATTATCAAAGAGAAAGCAATCAAAAATGACAAAAACTGCTTAAGACTTTATAATTGTTTCTAACTAAAAGCCTCAAATATTTTAGCATTAGCTTACACATCAAACACCCTCAACTTAGAACATTTGCATGTCCTCAGGTAACAAAACATAACAAAAACAAAAATAACACTAAAGTTAGAAAAACTAAGTTATTCAAGGCAGTCAGTCAATCAATTAAACTCAAAACACAACATCCCCCTCCAATCTTATCTTTTAAAATCAATTGCATATAAACATAAAGCACAATAATATGACACAATGGGATCAAGGTATGGCAGTTACATTAGCAACAGACAACCACTCATATATACAAGTTACACTATCTAAGATAAGCAATTAGCTAGCAATATGAATCAAGTGCCCTTACAACAAGGATGTCTCACTCACTCATATGAAATCATGTATATCTATGCAGGGATTGTCAAGAGACACTCACACTCAGAAGGGAACTTCCAATCAATGCATGCTAAATACCATGGTCTTTCCCTTATTTTCTTTACCTTAGCATTAAAATAGTCAAGTTAGGACCACTATAGGACTTTTCTTGGCTTGTAATATAGGCTTGGGGGCTGTTATGGTACATATGGACGTATGAAGTGACTAAGCCTCCTTGGCACTATACTAAACTTGGGGTCTCACTAACTAGATAGTTTACTTTGTATTCCACTCTTATTTCTCCCTTTTTTTATTCTTTATTGCATATTCAGGTTAGGTATGGTCTTTTACTCTTCTTTTTATTTTTTTCACAATTTCTTTTCTCATACTTTTTCTTTGTTACCACATCCAACCCTACTATCTTTTTCTTTTATTTTCCCTACTTTGTACCCATTTTACATTACACAATCCTACGATAGCCACCCTCAACTTAGGAATTTTTTCTGAGTTAAAGTGCACAATGTCCAAGGAGAAATAGGGCCAAAATAGGTTCATTGTAATATAAATGGGAAAGTGAAAGGTGCAACAAAAAAAATAGGCTACAATGCTCAGATAGGGATCAGGGGATATTTTTTTTGGTTTAATTTGTGTTTTATTTATAATTAAAAAGTCAATACATGAATAGGCCAACCCATCCTAAAATCCAACACAAAATGTAAAAGGACCGGGTAAGTCCAATCCAAAACCCAGCCCATGTAATACATATAAATTAGTGTAGGGTTTTCTAAATGAGCTAGGATCAGCTCACTACAGTACTCCCTGCCTCTTCTGCATCCTCTCCCTTTTTAATGGCTTTCTTATTCAATCTCCAACTCAAACTTCTTCTTCTTTGGGTGGTGAATACAATTCCTTGGTGTAGCTATGTTGAATTCATCTCCATCTTCAAGAGTAAGTTTCTTTCTTCTCTTCTGCAATTGGTGACTGATTTTGTGCTTTCTAAACACCCTCTTTCTTTTAATATCAGTTGAGATCTCTGGTACTAAGGTGTATAACAAGTTTTCTGGTGCACAAAATAGGGTCTAGTCTGCTTAGTCCTGGTCATTATTCTTGGTAAGCTTTTTAGATCTTTCCTACTAAGACTATATAAAAACCTGAATACTAACATCCCATTTAAACCAATTTTGGAAGGGGGGAGATAAAGAGATGCTCGAACCCACTGGAGCTTTGATGATGCCACAAATTGAAGTTTTATATGTTGACAATCTAATCATGGACCCTTGAGAGACCTTTTTGATGGTTGGTTACTCGGGCTAAGTAGTATTTCTTTTTGTTTGTTCACCATCTTGTATAGAAGAATGTGCAAAATTATATTAGCCTGTCCAGTCTATAGAATGATGTGTAACTGCTAGCCTTAGATAAGATATTTGATACTTATAAATATTTAATATTTTTCTATCTATGCTAGGTAGTTGTTGAAATGTTATATATGTGAACTTATTATGCTCCACTGTCATGTTAGCTAGATAGTCTACTAGTTAGTTCCTCTCTCTGTATGTATGAAGTATCTACACTTGCTTACTTTCAATTAATCTCCATGTTTTCATTCTTATATCCTCTATCTTCCATGTTATTTTCCACTCCTTGCTAAGAATCTGCTTCATTGCTAGTGAATTAGTTTGTATAATCACTCTACTTTGTCCAGATATGCAGCAATGTTTAGTTGCATTTCAACTAGCAATTACTTTTGCTCAATACTAGTTACATCCTTAATAGTTTCTCCTATTGCATATAACATATCTCCTTTTTCATCTCTTAGGAAGAATGCTTAAGAACTTCTCCCTAGATTACCTTTTGATGCACCATCTATATTATATTTTACCCATCCTAGTTTTAGAGCTCCTATAATACACATATAGCCTTGATTCTAGGTTTCAATTGACTGAATTATTGCATAATTCCTGGCCAATCTCCCTTAAAGTCTAGAGCAGGTTTTCTCACCTTAACATTCACAATCATCCTGTATATTGATACTCCTTTTCTTTTATGCTTTAATGCATTCCTCTTTCTCTATAGTTCCTATATTATCATAGTCGGCACTTCTCTGTAGCAAGCTTTTTCCCTTGGCTTCACATCTGCATTCCACCATGCATATATTACATTTCCCAAACTCAATCCCTGTATGCTAATACCTGTAAAAGAAGAAAAATAGGACCAAGTCCTGTTAGCAAAATATGATCCCAGTAGCACATGAGTTGCAGTCTCCTGTGTTGGATTTTGACAACACCAACACATAGAAGGAACTTCCACTCCCCATATCCTAATAGTAGCATCAACTGAAATCCTCTCTTTCCATATTCTCCACATAAAGAAGCTTATCTTAAAAGGTATTCTTTTTATCCACACATTTTTGTATAACTTATTAGGATTCTCTATATGCCTTACATAGTGCCATGTTGTTTTGACACTAAAATCCCCTTTGTATTTAAAGTCCATACTGTCTTTTCATACTAAATTTCATTCTGAGGAATATTTACATTCTGAGTTATATGATCCACCATTTTCTCTGACACCACTTCCTAAAGTTTTAGTACATCCCAATGTCCTTCCTTAATCAAGTCTCTGACTCTTTGAAAATCATTATCCCATCCCCTACTAACCTCCACAATGGAATATAAATCACCTAATCTTGTCCAGTTATCATACCAAAACATGTGCATTCCCTTCTTTTATTTTCCATAAAATCAAATGATCTATTAGATCTTTTGCATGTAGCATCGTTTTCCAAACTTGGGTTCCACTTCCTGATTTCCACATAACTTTTTTAGGGTGTAATTTGTTGCAATACTTATTCATCATGTACTCACTCCATATAGACTTCTTAGTTCTAAAGTTCCACCTAAGCTTACAGAATAGTGTTCTTGATACATCATGAAGACTCCTAAATCCAAGACCACCTTCCACTTCGGGTACACACATCTTAGACCAAGCCACCAAACGTCTGACTTTTCCTTCCTCATTGGTACTTCGAAAAAATTTAGTAAAACATTTATGAATAGCATTTATCACATTCTTAAGTGGATTCATGACTGACAAGCAGTGTATTGGAACACTTTACAACACATGTTTAATTAGTACATCCCTTCCTCCAAATGACAATAACTTTTCTTTCCAAGATTGTAATTTACAGCTAATTTTATTCATAATCAACTGATAATACTACTTCTTCTTTCTCTAATAAAAGATTACACAACCAAGATAGTTAAAAGGGAATTCTTTCCTAAGTATACTTGTAGCTACTTCTACCAAAACAACTACACCATTAGACACCTTCTCATTAAAATATAATGCACTCTTCTCCTTGCTAATTCTTTTCCCTGACAACATCTCATATTTCTCCAAAGTATTTGTCAAAATTTGCAAAGTCCCTACTTTTTCTTTACACATGATAATCATATCATCTGCAAAGGAAAGATAATTTATCTTAGGACTTCCTCTAGGCATACCAAACAATTTAAAATTCTTTAACTTTAGTAATTCCTTTAAACTTGTTGACAACACCTCTGCTGCAATAATAAACAAAGTTGTAGATAGAGGATCCCCTTGATTCAACCTCCTGTAAGATTTAAAGAAACCCATAGGTTGTCCATTAATCAATAAAGAATACCAATTATTTGCCAAAGGCCTGTACACCATATCGATCAGCTGTTCACAAAACCCAATCTTTCTTAGTTGTTTTGTTAGAAAAAGCCACTCCACCCTATCATAAGCCTTCATTATATCCTATTTCCTAACCATATTTGCTGGCTTTCCTCTTTTCCTGATTTCAGAAACTATTTCCTGTACTACCGAAATGTTCTCAGCTATGCTTCTTCCCTGAACAAACCCAGCTTGCTCCTCAGAACTATATCTGGTAGAATACACTTAAGTGTTTCATGAATAATCCTAGAGAATATCTTATTCACAAAATTACTAAGTGATATTGGTCTAAAGTCTGAGAAACTACTGACATTTAGGTTTTAGGCAGCAGCACCACATTTGTATGTGTAATGAACCTTGGAAGTTCATAGCCACTGAAAAATGCTGTAACCATTTGGTGTAGATCAGCTTCTATTATTTCCCAAGCATCCTGAAAAAAAGCACCAGTCATACTATTTGGGCCTCCCACACTATTTTTTTTCAGCCCCATTACTGCACATTTGACTTCCTCTAATGTTGGAACCCTTGTAATACCTTAATTTTGCTCATCTATTACCATAGTAGGTAGAGAATCCAATATGGCAAAATCATGACTATCCTCCTATATTTTAAACTAATTTTGATAAAATAATACAGCAGCTTCAGTTATATCTTTCTTCTGATCTAACCATTCCCCCTCCTTATTTTGCATTCGGTTGATTTTAGTCTGGATCTTCTAACCTTTACAACAGCATGAAAGAATTTTGTGTTCTTCTCTCCATTTTTAAACTACTAAAACCCAGCTTTTTGCTTCCAATATTCTTCCTCTTTTTTTCAATTGCACTATCAGCTCAGCCTGTGTCTTGAACAATGATATTCTTTCTCTCCAGATGGATTCTCTTCAAAATGCTTCTCCCTTGTCTTAATAACTTTCTCTAGGGTAGCTATCTCTTGGAAAATATTCCTAAAATATTGTTTACTCCACTTAGTCAATGCAAACTTAGTTCTTTTTAGTTTCTGATGAAAAATAATGAATGGATTACCATAAGCTTACACTTTCTAGTTTTGCTTAATAACCTCCCTACAAGATTCTTCTTTAAGCCAGAAATTCAAGAATCTAAATGGTTTGATCAATTGCTCCTGAATAGTTCTACAGTAAAGTAACATGGGAGCATGATCAGAACCACTCCTAGGTAAATTTTCCACCTTAAATATAGGAAAAAGTTCCTGTATCTTGTCAATTACCAATACTCTATCCAATCTTTTGAAAATACATTCCTCTTGTACTCTTCCAGTCCACCATGTAAACTTACTGCCCTTAAAATCAACTTCATCTAGATTACAGTTGCTTATGTAAAGATTGAAATCTTATGTTTCCTTAAAAGTCACTGGTAAGCCTCCAAGTTTCTCTTCTGCATGCCTTATTACATCAAAATCCCCTCCTACAATCCTTGGTTCATTTATATTACAACTCAGATTCTCTAAATTGTTCCATAGCACACCCCTCTCTAATTGATTACATCTAGCATAAACTAAAATGACCATCACCACCACTCCTGCATATAGATTCTCTAATCTGAGTGTGAGTTGTTGCTCCTCACCACTTACTATGGTATAATCCATAGTTAATTCTATGAAAGCCCATATCTTCCCAGACATATTGACTGCTGCATGATACATCCCCAATTCTTTTTTATATACCTTAATATTTTGACCCTCCTGAAATGGCTCCATTAAACCAATGAAACCAAAGTAGAATCTTTTGTGCATTATTATTAATCTAGTAAATTCCTTCTAAGTATTAACAGCCCTTATATTCCAGATTAAAGCATTTATTTTGAGAGTGAATCTGATGTTTGACTCCTCGACTGCATTGTAATATTACTAGTTTCTTTACTTTTCTTGCGCCTTCTACCATGCTTCTTTTTCAGTGACTTAGACTGATTAGGAGATAAATCTCCTACCTGAACTAGCTCTTCCACATTGTCTGTTAATTCCTATTATCATGATCTTTTTTCTTACTATAAAAAACTTCCATCATGTTACTTACCTCCATTGTAAAAGGTAGAATATCTTCCATAATATGATCCTAAGGATTATTGTTTAGTACCAAAACCAACTCTTTTGACTCAGTTTGTCTCTCTCTTTCTTCTAGAATTTTATTAGAGTCTTCAGCTTTATCATCTGATTTTTGCATCCCATCACTATCTTCTTTCTGACTCTTATCTCCTCCTTCTGTGGCTGGTTGTTTCTATTGTTGATCTTTAGCCTTGTCCTCAACCTTTTCATTGCTACCATAATCTTCTTTTACTACAATATCTGTCTTCCCAAAACTTCTATTTACCCAATCCTTGGTACTCTCCTGCTCTTTCGCATTAGTGTCAACTATTTCTTCCTCTACCTTGTCTTGCTGATTCAAGACATCAAAAGTATTTGATGTTTCTATAAACTCCTATGAATCCTTTATCTCTCCTATAATATGCCCATATTGGTCCTTTCTATACCAGTTCTTTCTTGGCTTCCATGGATTGTTTTTCTTCTCTAATTCTTCATTCACTTCTGCATTATGGTTTCCTAGCATGCCTTCTTCAGTACTCTGTTAAGCTTTATTTTCCTGCTTCTTCTTTTTTAATAACTCTAGATGAATATCTTATCATGATTCCTCATCATGTCCTTGTAAACAACATTTTTTACAATACTTTGGATTATGGTCATATTGTATTTTGATCCATTTGGATTTTATATTACCTGTAACATCATCTTTTTCATTAATTTTAATTTTTTGTGGCAGCTTAGCAACTAAATCAACCTCAATCTTCACCCTTGCACAACTTGGCCTCATATGATTCCTTGTATCCATATCCACTACCAGAGGTTTGCCCACTTCTGAGGCAATAGAAAATATTACTTCTTTAGCAAAGAAGTTTGGAGGAAGATTTGGGAATGAGATCCATGTTGCTCCAACTATAGTTTCAACATTTGATTCAAATCATGGGTCCCATTTGAGGGTTCTTATTTTCCAATATTTGTCTCTTGATTTAATAAATTATGCAAAAGTAGATAATAATTGAACATAGTCTTCTAATTGATTCAAACGAATCAAGATAAGTCTTGTATTTAAAACTTCTACTAAATATTCTCCCTTGATTACACATTGTTTGGCTATTAACTTTCCAAGCTCATTAACATCAGGCCTTTCATATGATAACTTACCAATGATTGCATGTTGTAAGTTCTCTTAGACTATAAAACTCTTCACCTTAGAAGACTATAACTTACCAATGATTGCATGTTGTAAGTTCTCTTAGACTATTAAACTCTTCACCTTAGAAGACTTCCACGTATTTGATGGTTCTCCATGCTCCATGATTATTGGTTTTGGTGGCACTTTTACATATTCATACACCAAAGATTTTGGTTTAAGTACTTATACATATTAAGTAACATGAATCTTCTCTACAACCTACTTAGATGTGTTCTCTGATGGGCTAGACCCACCGGAAGTGGTAGCCATTCAATTGAAAATTGAATCTACATAGACAATTATGCATGCACCGTTTTTAGGGTTCTCTGGTGTGGATTACTATGGATTAAGGTTTCTTGAGAGTTGAATCACTGATTTTCTAATGCAACAGCTTTTCATAATAGTTAGTCTCTAGCTACAGCAATTTTTCATTAATAATGACCAAGTTTGGATCAAGGGATATAATTCACACATGGAAGGTCATTTAGGCTAAAAGTGTACTAAAATAAGAAACGGCCTATGATCCTTTCCTAATCGACTATACTTCAACCTAGGCAAAACTAACCAAGAAAGTTCTGAATTCAACATACAAAGGGAACTAGGTAGTATCTCACACACACATAGCACAGAATTACTATTAGCAATAACTACCTATCCGGTTCATGCGATTCTTAGAAAGTTAATATCATGTCCCTAACCCTAATGCCATAAAAAGATCCACAATGTTCACACATATATATATTCGCACAGTTCTAAAATATAAAATTTTGGAGGGGTATCATATATTTCTCAAAAATCAATGAAAAATATAACTACGCCCTGAATACTTAAAAATCTCCTAATTAACTACAAAATATCAGGAAACAAAACACAATATGCCTAAACATGCTAGCTCTACTAGGAACAAGACTTTGGGGAAAAGAGGCACGACAACATAAAAACCCAAGAGAACATTAAGACCCATAAGCATCCCCCCCTCTCCGCAACTTAAAATCATGCATCCCCACCTGCAACTTAAAATCATACATAGTCGCCAATGCATCAAACCTCTACAAAATAAAAAAGTTAGGAACATACCTGTGGCACCATAGGTGCGGAGATCTAACGTCCATCATGAACACAAATAAAACTACTGAATATCTTAGGTTGCCTCCCAAGAAGCACCTGATTTATTATCGCAGCACGACTCAGTTCCCTTTGCTACTTAGACTTTGCGAAGGTCTATTTTAGCATAAACTCTAATTTTTTTTCTAGGTTTCCCATGTAGTGTTTCACTCGCTGTCCGTTCACTTTAAACGGGACATCACTATCACGCTTAATATCAATAGCACCATAAGGGCACACCTTAACCACAGTGAATGGTCCAGTCCATCTTGATTTTATCTTGCCAAGAAATAAGCTAGTCTTAAATTATACAACAAAACCAAATCACCGGGATTGAATATTCTTTTCTAGATCTTCTTGTCATGGTACAAATCCATTTTTTCTTTGTATATGGTCAATATCTTATAAGCCTGGAATTGAAATTCATCCAACTCATTCACCTTGCTCAACTTCAAGTTTGTTGCACCACGCCACTCAAAATTTAGCCTTTTCAACGCCCATAGTGCCTTATGATCAAGCTCAATCGATAAATCGCATGATTTTCCATACATAAGCTGGTATAGAAAGGTACCTATGGGGGTCTTATATGCAGTCCGGTAGGCCTGCAACACATCGTCTAACTTTCTAGACTAGTTAGTCTTGTTAGCATTCATAGTTTTTGCAATATGGAATTTAACTCTCTATTAAGACTTCCACTTGACCACTAATATGATGATGGTAAGGTATTTCCACCTTATGCATTACACCATACCTATCAATCAGTTCTTTGAACAAGCGATTGCAGAAGTGTGACCCATTATCACTGATAGTTACACGTGGAGTGATAAATTGGGAAAAAATATACCTATTCAAAAAGATGATAATGCTCCTACATTCATTGTTTGGAAGTGAAATTGCCTCCACCTACTTTGATACATAGTCAACCACTACCAGAATATACCTCACACCATAAGAGCTCACAAACGGGTCTATGAAATTAATCCCCCACACATCGAATATCTCCAACTCCAGAATGGATGTCATGGGGAGTTTATGTCGCCATGAAATATTGCCTTGGCACTAACATTGGTCATAGGCTTTTGTAAAATCATGAGCATCCTTGTAAATTAAAGGCCAGTAAAACCCACATTATAGAATTTTGTAGGTTGTCCATATGCCACTGTGGTGACCCCCAACTGGTAAAGAATGACAAGCTTTCAAAATGCTCATCATCTCCACCTCTAGAATACAACTTCGAATTACACCATCAGCACAGACTCTAAACAAATATGCCTCATCCCAGAAGAACTTTCTTACCTCGTTCATAATATCCATCGATGTTGTAAGAAAAGGTCATTGGAATAATATCGCTGCCAAAAGTTAGCAAAATCAGCAAACCAGGGAATCAAATTATGAGATGTTGCCAACACTAGCTCATCAGGATAAGCATCATCTATCTTAAGATTATCCCCTAGTTTCTGTATGGTCTCCTCCTTAAGTCTAGATAAATGGTCTTCAACTTGATTTTTTTTACCTTTTCGATCCTTGACTTCAAAATCAAACTATTAAAGCAAAAGAACCCAATGGATCAAGGTAGTTTTGGCATTCTTTTATGACATAGAGTACCTCAAGGTTGTATGGTCAGTGTGCACTATAGCCTTGGTCCCAATCAAATATGATCAAAATTTTCAATAGCAAAAAACACCATAAGTAGCTCCTACTCTGTAACTATGTAATTTTTCTATGCGAGGTTTAAAGTTTTGCTGGCATGGTAGATAGGGTGCAGTATCTTTCTCTTCTTTGGCCTAGAACATCTCCCAAGGACACTTCACTCGTATCACACATCACCTAAAAAAATGTATACCAATCAGGAGACACAATGATTGGTTCTAAAATCAATCGATCCTTTAGGCATTTGAAAGCCTTGAGATAATCATCATCGAGCAAACATTTCACCTCCTTCTCTAAGATCTTGCATATAGGACTTTCAATTTTAGAGAAGTCCTTGATGAACCTCCTATAAAAGCCTTTATGACCCAAAAAACTTAGTATACCTCTAACTGACACTGGCAGAAACAACTTCTTAATCATCTCAATCTTTACTTTGTCCAGCTTAATACTTTGTATGAAGATCTTGTTCCCTATAGCGATATTCTTTCAACATAAAATGCCATTTTTCCCAATTAAGTACCAAGTTGCACTTTTCACATCTCTGTAGTGCACTGGCCAAATGGGCTAAGCAATTGATGTTAGGCGTATTTACACGCCTAAAGCACCTTAATTCACCCATATTTTAGCTAGGTTTTGAGGACAAAATCTATAATTCCTGTACTTTTAGTCCTTTTTCCTGTAAGTGAGCTAACCAACGTGATTAGAAAGTTTTCAAGTTATAATGATGAAGATTTCAGCATTTTATGGAAATTGGACGCCAAAGGAAATTGCACGTAAGAAGGAAGGCAGCTTCTGGAAGCTTGTGGACGGAAAGTGATGCATGGAAAACTTGTCCTGGGCAAAAATAGTATTTCCAAAGACTTGGGGACCAGCAGTAACTTAGTAGAATTAGGAAAAGAATGCAGTAACCTAGTAGGATTAGGATAAGTATGCAGTAGCTTAGTAGGAATAGGATATGGGTGTTATAAAAACCCTATTTTGCTGAACTTTTCAACAACCAATTTCCACCACCCTCATCCTTATTCCTCTCTATTCGATCCTTTCCCCTTTTCTTCCTTAAATTGTTGTTGACATTATTTTCATCTATTTGAATTTTAATTTTCATAACAAGAGAAACGCTACTACCAAGGATTTCACGCCACAAGTGACGCCATTTACATACTTCTCATGAGATTGTTGTTGTCTTGGTATGATGATGATGTCTATTGTGATTTCCGTTACACTCATGAGTAGCTAAACTTCTCGGTTAGGGTTATGGAAGCCTTGTGAGATACTATCTATTGCTATGAGTTTGTGAATTCTTGACACGTATGCTGCTTATATCATTCTTCTCTTCATCATAATATAAATTCTTGTGGTTGAAAACATATTGAATATGCCAGTATAGCATTAACTTGTTCGAAAGAAAAGTTACATGTCTGGAAAAGAGAGAATGTCAAGGAAATAGGGCACCAACCCCTGTTTAAAAGTTAGTGCCGTAACTGGATTAACCTCTTGGAGACTTCGTACCATTAGATACACTTTAAGCTCGAAAGAGTTAAAGTGAAATAATCCTTGATGGTTGAAAGACGCCTGGATTTACCATAGAATACGAATCTCTATAAGCGCATGCATGTCTGAATTTCGCATAACTCATAGTCAATAGATACGTATAACTCATAAGGTGGACATAACCCTAACTCTCAATTCTCATTGATTAAAACCTACCAAGTACTCCGTTTTACTCTTCTATTTTCCATTTTTACTCTACTATTTTGTTTACATCATTTGCACGCACTAAATCCCCCCTTTTGTCACGGCCCAAAATCCCATCGGGCCGGATTGGCACCCGAAGCCGAGAAGGCCCGGGAGAACCCGTTCAAATACCTGTACTTTCACTTACATGCCACCAAAAATTTGGGCAGCACTTCGCTGCATATAAAAGGGTCTAATTACCTGTATCAGCACAACACGCACAGATATATATACATATATATAATACTTGGCCGTCGGGGCCACCTCATATACGAATATAACATCACTATATAAACTTCCATGACTTTACCCTTCTTTATGTCTACAAAGCCTCTAGGATATACATGACATAACTAGGGTCGGGACCAACCCCCGCCCACACATGACTCCAGTACAATAACAAAATATAAGAAACCGACTCGGAAAGCTCCGAAGCAAACTGGAGCTCACCAACAACAGCTGTACGACCTGGATCCTATCTATGCTGTGAATGAGCTGAAGTATCTGATCCTGCAGCATGAAATACAGGTCCCCCGTGAGGGACGTCAGAACGAAATATGTACTGAGTATGTAAAGCTGTAAATAATCATATATGATATGGGGGATCAAGAAAATCATACGCATGTGAATAAATCATAATAGAAGTGAACCCCACTTCATAAACACTTTTAGGATCATGTACATTACTATTAATCTGAATTGGGTTCTTGAATACAAACACATTTGTGGAACGGTATACATTCGTTCATTTCATTCTTTACAATTATTATTCGCCATTACGTCCTCCTCCCGAACCTCCAACCACCTAACAATAATCAATACTGTACCGTACTGTGACCATTAGGCTACCCCCAGTACAAATCAATTGGGATCGACCCATGCTAGGCTTATTCCCCTGGGATACCACCCATAAACACATAAAAGATTTTTCCAATAACTTAGTTCAAAAGCTTTGAGATTATTACATTAGTGTTCATGCCAATATAGCACCTTTGGAACAATGATACATCAATAGGAATCGAGTAATAGACCTTCTATACAATAACGATGTAATAAGGACTCTTTGGTATATCAACAATATGTTTCAGAATCATCAATATCACAACAATGAAATAGGAGCCTCTTGGTATATCAATGAAACATTTTGACACTTTATAGAATGGAAACAACTTCATTGGTAATGTAGAACAATACATGTGTTTGGATAACCATCGGAATCTTACTTGATGGAACATTGGTGTTTTCATGCCAAAGAACATCGTTAGAGTATGCTTTACATACCTCGTTGTAGATTCGGATACCAATTCAACACAACTTCCCGCCTTTACAAATCAATTATCTACAATGAAATATTTGGCATCTAGTATTAGCAACCCAACACCACAATTCTCTTCCATAATTCCATACAACCAATATTTGCAAAGCATTCCAAAAACCAACTTGAACAATAGGTTTATGTGTATATATATATATAATCATCATTTCAATACCATATCATCAATACCACATCATCCCTTCACAATTCAACATAATCCAACCATGCACAAGAATGATCCAACATCATTTCCAATCATCTTTTAACAACAATCAAATAACATACTTCTTATGCTCACATGCATATATATATATATATATATATATATATATATATATATATATATACATATCCATATAAATAACTCCAACATAATTTACATCCTTACCATAGAATGGCCCTTTGGGTTTTGAAGTCCTGTTGGCACAAATAAGGGGTGCTTCGCGAAGCCCTTGAGACGATGAACACAACTACGGAATCAATTTGGACTTTCCACGGTTGAATCACAAGATAATTAGAGTTGAAAATTAGGCTAGGGTTTGTTCTTTCCTATAATTGATGATGAATATGAGTTTTTGAACTCATATACATGTATATATACACATATTCCCATCCATAATACCATAGAAAATGACCAAAGTGCCCTTAAAATTTAAATAATGTCAAATATGTCCTCCGGTGGACTGTTTTGACAAGCTGAAGTAGATAGACCATAACTCTTTGCTCCGATATCGGATTTGGGTGAAATTGGTATAATTGTAAAGATAATTCAAAGTGCTTTCATTTCATATAAATTAGGCCACCCAGTTCGTCCTGTACAAGGAGTTATAATCGTTTGAAGTTGACCCTAAAAATCTGTTTTGAGAGGCTGAAGTAAAACGTGTATAACTCCTTACACAGATGTTGAATTTGGATGAAACTAATTTCATTAGAAATAATACTCAAAGATCTTTCTTTTGATATGTGGTAGCTTGCCCAGTTCATTATATTGAGGGTGTTATGATCGTTCAAAGTTGACCCAAAAAACTGGCAGGCCTCAGTATTTTCCTGCTAATTTACTGTTCACAAAAATCTGTTTTGAGAGGCTGAAGTAGAACGAGTATAACTCCTTACTCAGATGTTGGATTTGGATGAAACTAATTTCATTAGAAAGAATACTCAAAGATCTTTCGTTTGATATGTGGTAGCTTGCCCAGTTCATTATATTGAGGGAGTTATGATCGTTCAAAGTTGACCCAAAAACTGGAAATTTTCCTGCAATTTTACTGTTCACATCCCGGCCACCGTTTTATAGTTTCGAACGTGCTCTCTTATATCCGAAACATATCCGTTTTTGAAAATCTTTATATCGTCGGAAATCTTATTCAATAGCCTTCGTATGAAAACATCGACGGGCAAATTCCGGTATAAATAAGGTCGATTCCTATACACATATAATCAAACTATACACTTGAAACCATCTCAAAATAATCAATACTCATATATACCTAACTTAGGATCAATACATATACTCCAACACATATAACAATGGCTAATGCACGTAATTAAGTACGGGGTGTTACATCCTTCCCCCCTTAAGGACATTCGTCCTCGAATGTGAATGTAGTTATTTAGCCGAAACAAGTTCGAATTCATAATTGATATTCACGTCATCATATAGATGTTATGCATATGTAAAAACTTACTTGTTAGTGTCCCAGTTCCACTCCTTGCACTTCTTTTTCACCTTTGAACAAATAAGGGTATTTCGATTTCATTGCTTCCTCCGCTTCCCATGTAATCTCTTCCCTTTGTTGATTTCTCCACAGTACTTTCACCGATGCTACTTCTTTATTTCTCAACTTCTTAACTTGATGATCTAATATAGCAATAGGCATCTCCTCATAGGTAAGATCTTCCGTTACTTGCACATCTTCAGTAGAAGTAATAAGGGACGGATCTCTGATGCACTTTCGAAGCATCGATACATGAAATACTGGATGCACTGATGAGAGTTCCTGGGGTAGCTCTAATTCATAATCAACTTGCCCACATCTTGGAATAATCCTATACGGGCCTATATATCGTGGACTCAACTTTCCTTTCTTGCCAAATCTCATCACCCCTTTCATTGGCGATACCTTCAAAAATACCCAATCGCCTAATGAAAACTCTAGCCCTCTTCTTCTACTATCCGCATATGACTTGTGTCGACTTTGGGATGTTTTCAACCGTTGCTGAATCACCTTGACTTTTTCTATGGCTTGATACACAAGATCCGGTCCGAACATAAGAGTTTCACCCGCTTCGAACCATCCTATTGGTGATCTACACTTCCTCCCATATAAAGCTTCATATGGTGCCATTTTGATACTTGAATGATAGCTATTATTGTAGGCAAACTCAATAAGAGGTAAATGATCATCCCAGCTGCCTTTAAAATCTATAACACATGCTCGTAGCATATCTTCAAGTGTTTGAATGGTGCGCTCTGCTTGTCCATCCGTCTGAGGGTGAAAAGCTGTACTCAGATTCACTTGTGCTCCCAAACTCCGTTGGAAAGACTTCCAAAAGTTTGCAGTAAATTGAGTTCCCCGATCTGATATAATAGAAGTTGGCACTCCATGTAATCGGACTATTTCTTTAACATACAGCTTCGAATATTCTTCAACTGTGTAAATGGTCTTAACGGGTAAGAAATGTGCGGATTTAGTAAGCCTATCCACAATCACCCATATAGAATCAAATTTCTGATCTGTACGAGGCACCTGTAACAAAATCCATGTTGATCATGTTCCACTTCCAAGTTGGAAGATCTATGCATTGCATATAGCCTCCGGGCTTTTGATGTTCCACTTTAACTCGTTGGCAATTTGGACATTCAGCTACAAATTCTGCGATGTTCCTTTTCATGTCATTCCACCAATACATATCTTTCAAATCTTGATACATTTTGGTTGATCCTGGATGAATGGAATACCTTGAAAAATGTGCCTCTGTCATAATCTTCTTTCTTAGCCCGTCTACATCCGGCACACACAATCGGTTTTGGCACTGAAGTACTCCTTCTCGCGTAAGCTCAAATGCCTTGGTTGCACCACTCTGAACGTTCTCCTTAAGCGGTAATAAAATAGGATCTGCATATTGCTTCTCTTTCACTTCAGCTACTAATGAAGATTCCGCAGCATTATGTACGATAAGCTCTTTGTCTGGAGTTTCAAGAAGGCGAACTCCCAAACTAGCTAACTGGTGAAGATCTTTAACCATCCCTTGCCTTTCTATAGGCATCATCATAGCCTTACGACTTAACGCATCAGCTACTATATTCGCTTTCCCTAGATGATACAAAATATCGACATCATAATCTTTTAATAGTTCCATCCACCTTCGCTGCCTCAGATTAAGATCCTTCTGACTGAAAATATATTGTAAGCTCTTGTGATCAGTATATATATCAACATGAACCCCATATAAATAGTGGTGCCATATTTTTAAAGCAAAGATAACCGCTGCCAGCTCAAGATCGTGTGTAGGATAATTTTTCTCATGTGGCTGCAATTGTCTAGAAGCATATGCTATTACTTTACCATGCTGTATCAATATACATCCTAAACCAATTCTAGAAGCATCACAACTCACTGTATACCCTTCTGTACCTTCTGGAAGTACCAACACAGGTGTAGAAGTCAACTTATTTTTCAATTCTTGGAAACTCTCCTCCCACGTATCATTCCATTGGAACTTGGATGCTTTATGCGTTAGCTTGGTTAAAGGTGCTGAAATGGAAGAAAAGTCTTTAACAAACCTCCTATAATAACCGGCCAACCTGAGAAAACTACGAATCTCTGTCGGCGTTGTGGGCCTTGGCCAGTTCTTCACAGCTTCTATCTTTTGAGCATCAACCTTTATCCCTTCACTAGATACAATATGACCCAAAAATGCCACCGACTTTAACCAAAACTCACATTTAGAGAACTTTGCATAAAGCTTACAATCACGAAGAGTCTGCAATGTCTGTCGTAAGTGATTGGCATGGTCCTCTTCTGATCTAGAATAAACTAGAATATCATCTATAAAAATTATCACAAATACATCCAGGAATGGCTTAAACACCCTATTCATCAAATCCATAAAAGCTGCAGGTGCATTTGTTATCCCAAATGACATAACTAGAAACTCATAATGACCATACCTTGTTCGGAAAGCTGTTTTGGGTATATCTTTTTCTTTGACCCTCACTTGGTGGTAACCTGACCTCAAATAAATCTTAGAAAAGCACTTGGCGCCCTGTAACTGATCAAATAAATCATCAATTCTTGGGAGAGGATATTTATTCTTAATAGTCACCTTATTCAATTGCCGATAATCAATACACATCCTCAGCGATCCATCCTTTTTGCGCACAAATAACACTGGTGCTCCCCAGGGGGACATACTAGGCCTTATGAATCCCTTCTCAAGCAAATCTTTCAATTGCTCTTTCAATTCTCGCAATTCTGCTGGGGCCATTCTATATGGAGGAATGGAGATTGGTTGGGTGCCTGGAATTACATCAATACCAAACTCTACTTCTCGTTCAGGAGGCAAACCTAGAATATCTTCAGGAAATACATCAGGAAATTCATTTACCACCGGAACAACGTGAAGAGTTGGTGGCTCCGCTTCTGTATCCCTTACTCTAACTAAATGATATAGGTATCCCTTGGAAATCATTTTTCTTGCTTTGAAATAAGAAATAAATCTACCTTTTGGTGCGCCAATCTTACCTTGCCATTCAATAACTGCTTCATTCGGAAAATGTAAATACATCTTTTTTGTACAACAGTCAATTTTGGCATAACAAGACGCCAACCAATCCATACCCATTATAACATCAAAATCTACCATTTCTAGTTCCACGAGATTGGCCATCGTGTCTCGACCACACACAGATACTACACAATCTTTATAAACTCTTCTAGCAATAATAGATTCCCCAACCGGGGTAGACACTTCCAAAGGCTTATCTAACAATTCGGGGGTTCTTTTGAACTTTCCAGCAACCAAAGAAGTAACATATGATAATGTAGAACCGGGATCAATTAGAGCATATACATCAAATGAAAATATGGACAACGTACCCGTAACCACATCTGGGGAAGCCTCTAGATTCTGTCGATCCGCTAAAGCATAAGTGCGATTCTGAGTCCCGCTGGAACTGGCGACTCTTGTTTCATTTCTAGCGTGACCCACGGGTCGTGCGCCTCTACCAGAATAAGATACCGGTGACGATGATGCAACAGTTGATCCCAAAGGTCGTGCTACACCACCTGCGCCCCTTCGTGGGCAGTCTCTCATCATATGCCCCGTCATACCGCACCAATAACAAACATTTGTTCCCATTCGACATGCACCCATATGATGCCTTCCACATTTATTGCATGGATCTCGAGGAGGTCTCAGTTGGATCATATTTCTTTGCCCATGATAACCCGCTAATCGCGAACTATGACCCTCACTTCTTTGCCCAATTTGACTGCCTCTGAACCCCTGATGTTATGGTGGAGCACTAGCTGCAGAATAAGAAAATAATGGCCTAGGTGGTCTAGCAGAAAATTGAGGTCTAAAACCTCCCTGTGGAGCCATAAACTGCCCTGTAGATCTGGACCTCTTAGAAGATCCGCTTTCAAATTCCTGCGTTATTCTTCTCTGCCTCTGATCTTCTATTTTCTGTGCAAATGCTTGGATCCTAGCTATATCCATATCTTTATTCAGTGCAGCAATAGTACAATCCCTAACCAAATACGGATCCAATCCGTTCACATACCGATGAACTCTGTCATCCATAGTAGCTATAACATTAGGAGCATATTTGAACAAGGAATTAAATCGAAGACTATACTCCCTCACACTTGTATTACCCTGCCGAAGATTTAAGAACTGATCTGCACGGGCCTGACGAGTCTCATATGAAAGATAATGATCAATAAATGCCTCTTTGAACTCTTTCCAAGTAGCTAGGGGTGCATCAATTCCCCTCGACCTTTTCCAGTCTTCATACCAATATATAGCCTTACCTTTGAATCTATACGCGGCTAACTCCACTGTTTCTCTGCCCGATACATGCATCACCTCTAGGGCCCTTTGGATCTGATCAATAAAGTCCTGCGGATCTTCGTTAAGATAGAATCCGGTAAAAGTAGGCGGATCCATCTTAAGAAAATCTTGCGTCCGAAGACTAGCCGCCCTATAAGTACTACTAGAACCCGCGACAGGAATGGCTTGCCCTTGGACTTGCCCAGCAACTATACGAGTCAAAAGTTGCACTGCATTTCTAAGATCTTGACCAACAACATTCATAGGTGGCTCTGGGGATATAGTTCTCCTCCCCCATATTTCTTCTGGACTGGGGGAAGTTTCTGATGCATGCTCAGCTGGAGCCTCACTTTGATTAGCTGGTATAGTGGGTGACTTACTAGTCCCCTCTCCGGCAGCCATATCTACTTGCTTACCGGTATTCTTGCTTCTGGTAACCGGCATCATTACTATAATAAGAGAAACAAACTGATTCAGTGGTCAACTATGAATTCATATACAATATAAGCTCTATCGCACGATCTAAGACATGAAGAAAAGAAACAATTCCTAAATGTCCATAGCCTCCTGTTAATAGATGTGGTGCACAACACACCGATAAACAAGACTCTACATAGACACGGCTTTGTAGACTCACTAGGACGAACCTCTCTGATACCACTTTTGTCACAGCCCAAAATCCCATCGGGCCGGACTGGCACCCGAAGCCGAGAAGGCCCGAGAGAACCCGTTCAAATACCTGTACTTTCACTTACATGCCACCAAAAATTTGGGCAGCACTTCGCTGCATATAAAAGGGTCTAATTACCTGTATCAGCACAACACGCACAGATATATATACATATATATAATACTTGGCCGTCGGGGCCACCCCATATACGAATATAACATCACTATATAAACTTCCATGACTTTACCCTTCTTTATGTCTACAAAGCCTCTAGGATATACATGACATAACTAGGGTCGGGACCAACCCCCGCCCACACATGACTCCTGTACAATAACAAAATATAAGAAACCGACTCGGAAAGCTCCGAAGCAAACTGGAGCTCACCAACAACAGTTGTATGACCTGGATCCTATCTATGCTGTGAATGAGCTGAAGTACCTGATCCTGCAGCATGAAATGCAAGTCCCCCGTGAGGGACGTCAGTACGAAATATGTACTGAGTATGTAAAGCTGTAAATAATCATATATGATATGGGGGATCAAGAAAATCATACGCATGTGAATAAATCATAATAGAAGTGAACCACACTTCATAAACACTTTTAGGATCATGTACATTATTATTAATCTGAATTGGGTTCTTGAATACAAACACATTTGTGGAACGGTATACATTCGTTCATTTCATTCTTTACAATTATTATTCGCCATTACCTCCTCCTCCCGAAGCTCCAACCACCTAACAATAATCAATACTGTACCGTACTGTGACCATTAGGCTGGCCCCAGTACATATCAATTGGGATCGACCCATGCTAGGCTTATGCCCCTGGGATACCACCCATAAACACATAAAAGATTTTTCCAATAACTTAGTTCAAAAGCTTTGAGATTATTACATTAGTGTTCATGCCAATATAGCACCTTTGGAACAATGATACATCAATATGAATCGAGTAATAGACCTTCTATACAATAACGATGTAATAAGGACTCTTTGGTACATCAACAATATGTTTCAGAATCATCAATATCACAACAATGAAATAGGAGCCTCTTGGTATATCAATGAAACATTTTGACACTTTATAGAATGGAAACAACTTCATTGGTAATGTAGAACAATACATGTGTTTGGATAACCATCGGAATCTTACTTGATGGAACATTGGTGTTTTCATGCCAAAGAACATCGTTAGAGTATGCTTTACATACCTCGTTGTAGATTCGGATACCAATTCAACACAACTTCCCGCCTTTACAAATCAATTATCTACAATGAAATATTTGGCATCTAGTATTAGCAACCCAACACCACAATTCTCTTCCATAATTCCATACAACCAATATTTGCAAAGCATTCCAAAAACCAACTTGAACAATAGGTTTATGTGTATATATATATATAATCATCATTTCAATACCATATCATCAATACCACATCATCCCTTCACAATTCAACATAATCCAACCATGCACAAGAATGATCCAACGTCATTTCCAATCATCTTTCAACAATAATCAAATAACATACTTCTTATGCTCACATGCATATATATATATATATACATATCCATATAAATAACACCAACATAATTTACATCCTTACCATAGAATGGCCCTTTGGGTTTTGAAGTCCTGTTGGCACAAATAAGGGGTGCTTCTCGAAGCCCTTGAGACGATGAACACAACTACGGAATCAATTTGGACTTTCCACGGTTGAATCACAAGATAAATAGAGTTGAAAATTAGGCTAGGGTTTGTTCTTTCCTATAATTGATGATGAATATGAGTTTTTGAACTCATATACATGTATATATACACATATTCCCGTCCATAATACCATAGAAAATGACCAAAGTGCCCTTAAAATTTAAATAATGTCAAATATGTCCTCCGGTGGACTGTTTTGACAAGCTGAAGTAGATAGACCATAACTCTTTGCTCCGATATCTGATTTGGGTGAAATTGGTATAATTGTAAAGATAATTCAAAGTGATTTCATTTCATATAAATTAGGCCACCCAGTTCGTCCTGTACAAGGAGTTATGATCGTTTGAAGTTGACCCTAAAAATCTGTTTTGAGAGGCTGAAGTAAAACGCGTATAACTCCTTACACAGATGTTGAATTTGGATGAAACTAATTCATTAGAAAGAATACTCAAAGATCTTTCTTTTGATATGTGGTAGCTTGCCCAGTTCATTATATTGAGAGAGTTATGATCGTTCAAAGTTGACCCAAAAAACTGGCAGGCCTCAGTATTTTCCTGCTAATTTACTGTTCACAAAAATCTGTTTTGAGAGGCTGAAGTAGAACGAGTATAACTCCTTACTCAGATGTTGTATTTGGATGAAACTAATTTCATTAGAAAGAATACTCAAAGATCTTTATTTTGATATGTGGTAGCTTGCCCAGTTCATTATATTGAGGGAGTTATGATCGTTCAAAGTTGACCCAAAAACTGGAAATTTTCCTGCAATTTTACTGTTCACATCCCGGCCACCGTTTTATAGTTTCGAACGTGCTCGCTTATATCCGAAACTTATCCGTTTTTGAAAATCTTTATATCGTCGGAAAGATTATTCAATAACCTTCGTATGGAAACATCGACGGGCAAATTCCGGTATAAATAAGGTCGATTCCTATACACATATAATCAAACTATA
Source organism: Capsicum baccatum var. pendulum (assembly GCA_030864225.1). Lineage (NCBI taxonomy): Eukaryota > Viridiplantae > Streptophyta > Magnoliopsida > Solanales > Solanaceae > Capsicum > Capsicum baccatum. The sequence continues at coordinate 111,041,926 of CM061555.1, read as the reverse complement.
CACTTGAAACCATCTCAAAATAATCAATACTCATATATACCTAACTTAGGATCAATGCATATACTCCAACACATATAACAATGGCTAATGCACGTAATTAAGTACGGGGTGTTACACCTTTATTCGCAGAACTTTCATCAAAAGTCTAATACTCGTTTCTTACTTAGTGACCAAGTATTCCCTGTGGGATTTGACACCCAACCTAGTTGGGTTCTATATTTGACAACGACTGCTTACACTCTTACGAGAGCTGTAGTTTGAGCGTTAGCAGCAATCATTGAATGAGTCCCCAACCACTAAAAATTCATCCATTAATAATTCAATAGTGATAATATGGACATCATACATCTCTAAAAAGTGGCAGCCGCATTACGAAACCCAAACGTCATTCGCTTGAATGCAAAGGTCCCATAGGGGTAAGTAAAAGTAGTCTTTTCTTGGTATTTGGGAGAAATTATAATTTGATCATAACCTAAATACCCATCAAGAAAATAGTACCAACCTTTTCCTATTAATATATCTAATATTTGATCTATGAACGACATAGGGAAGTGGGCTTTTTATTTCCACTTGTTCAGCTTTCTGTAGTCTATGCATACTCTACAACCAGTCACTAGCCTCATTGGTACTAATTCATTCTTCTCATTTGAAACCACTCTGATTCCTCATTTATTCGGAATATATTAAATCAAGCTCACCTATTTATTTTTTGCAATGGGAAAAACCACCCCCACATCTAACCACTTGATTATCTCTTTTTTCACTACCTCCTACATAGGAAGATTTAGTATTTGATGATGCTCCATATTAGGAATGATGTCTAGATTAAGCTATATCTTGTGTGAGAATATAACTAGTGGAATCCCTATAATGTATGCAATAGTCCACCCAATAAATCTCTTGAACGTTTGTAACACTAATATCAAAGCTTCCACTTACGCTCTTGCTAAATCTGCCATAATAAATACAAGAAAGATCTTGTCGGCCCCCAAGAACACATACTAAAAATAAGGTAGGAGGGCCTTTAATTCTAATACCGGTGGTTCTTCTATCGATGGTCTTGTAGGAGGTGTGGTTCTATACTTCAAGTTAAGATCCAGCTTCTTAGGGGCATATTTATAAGAACCTATGCCCTGCAGTTCCTGATCCAACTCATCATACTCATTTATCCCATCACTATCAAAATTCATGATCACTACTGCTAATACTTATATCCCTAATCTCTCCTCAATAGGCACCTCTACTGCAAACACATCATCATCTACTACATCAATCATTGGTACCACTCTTATATCATCAGGATGTTAAACTGTCATGCATATATTCGACACTATTTAATTATCATTCCATTTGAAAGTGATCTTCTTTTGGTCCATATCAATCGACACCCAGTTAGTGGACAAAAAAGGTCTACCCAAGATAATCAGAGAATGAGCATCTACTTAACAGTCTAAAATCATGAAATTTGCTGGATAAATAAATTATGCCACCATCACTTCTATATTTTGTAGAATACCCACTGAGTCCTTTATAGATGAATCCACCATCAACAACCTTGCAAGTGTAGTATTGAGTTCGCTTAACCCTAATACTTTGTATATCACCAATGGCATTATATTTATTCCCTCTCTCTATCACAAAAAGCCTAATTAATCTCATAAGGCCCAGTAAAACATGGGATATTGATTGCACTTGGGTCTCTCTTTTTTCTACTAAATGTGCATGAAAATTTGTGTTATATCTTGGAGCTCTCCTGCTACCTATTAGTCATCGTCATCACTCCCAAAATCATCACCACTACAAATTAGCTTCTCAAATTCAGCTTCTAGCAATAATATTTTCCTTCATTGTCTTATTAGTAGTGGGAAAAAAGTGCTTATCGAGTGGGGAATCATTCCCTATGTTAATAGACAAACAATGAACCAGTGTTGTAGGATTCGGCACATTATCTCTAGAAAGTGCTCCTAAATGTCTCCTAGCTAAAGTAAAATAGATTTACCCATACTGCTACTCCAACTGCTTGATAGTAGTTTCATGTGACTCAAACTTCTAGGCCAATCTTGAAATATCAACCTTGAGTTCTTTAATGCAAGCTTCTTGACTCTCTTGACCCTTCATCACCTTATCCAACAACTCTTTTATTCTCAATTCCACATCTTATCTACCGGGTAGAATGTATTTATCTCAATCATCATAGTTCCAACCTTGATTCCATTGCCCTTAGGCTTGAAAACCCACCAACTGCGATCCACTATAATACCCCACATTGTTCTTAGCTCAGTTCTACTTCTAGTTGCATGCGTAAAGGGCTTAAGGCCTAAAAATTTCATCAAGTATTGGGGACTTAGTCATTTTTATGGCTTCTAAACTTAGAGTATTGTTAACTTAGTCTTCCCGATCTCGAGATGTTGGTTTTTTGAGTTATTTCATGTTCAGGGGTGTAAGGAGCATATCTCAGAGAACTTTTAGATCTTTTTGAATGGGGTTTGGGTCATGTTTGGATCATGAAACCAGTGGGTTATTGTGATAAGATTGCATTGCGGTATTACTCCCATCATTACGCAGAACACATCACGGTAAGAGAAATTCCCTACCACGATAAGACCGCGTTGCAGTAACCTTGTTAGATTCAGTTATAAATTTAAATTTTAGAGAGGCAGTTGGGTCTTTTTTCCCTCAACCCAATCGTTCATAACACGACTTGAGAATCAGTTAGGGCATAATTTTTTCCTTCTTATCCAATCTTCCTCTCAAGAAAACCCTCTCCTTTCTCCAAAAATAACAATTCAATTTCTTTTCCCCGAGAAATTAAGAATTCAAGCTCCCCAAGTTTAAGAACCTTTAATAAAGCATCACGATTGATGTTTCTCATTCAAGTTAAAATCTTAATGTATATGGGGTGTTCATCCATGGGTCCCTTTCACCCATGGAGCCCAAAAACCCTCTTGTCAATTAACGAATAGATTTTTCTATCATTATGGTATTTTATATTGCTTAAGATAGATTTAGTTCATGTTTTCATGGTAATTTTAATGCAATTTAGTCAATGTATGATCCCATGCAAGCTTTGAATTCCTCATGCTATGAATTTCAGTTTCCCAGGTCTTAGCCAAGTGAACTTCATGTTGTTCAATTCTCATGTTTAAAATACCCCCATGTACAAGTCCATGATTTCCACATGTTTGATGAAATGCCTATGTTTTTAAGTTGAACCATGATTCAATATTACAGTTGAGTTTAAATGTCATGTTTTAATGATCACTCAGTTAGAAGAACAAGACTGACAGGAGTGGTTTGTATATTCCTCCTGGAAGACGTGACGCCGCTGCATCTGGTTTTGGAAATATGTCCATGGAAGATATGATGGCTAAGTTGTTGAAAGGAGTAGAGGCAACCAGCACGGGAGTAATTGAGGTAATAAATGATTTGTCCTCAATGAAGCAATTGGTTGACTCGCATTCTACTGCAATAAAACAGCTGGAGCAACAATTAAGTCAATTATCAGCGACAATCAACCAAAGAAAAGCTGCCACTTTACCTAGTGACACTGTGCAAAATCCAAAGAATGACGGATCATGTATGGCTATTAGTACCAGAAGTGGTAAGGTGTTGGAGAATCCTTCCAAAGACAAGCAGGTGGTTGATGATATAGCAGATGATGTTGTTGATGCCGAAGAAGCTGAGGTGAGTGTGCATGATGTTACACCTAGACGTCACCAGCCTGAAAAGAGTGATAATTGGAATCAAGATAAAAAGGAAGTGGTGGACAAAACTATTCCCCTTCCACCACCACCTTTTCTGCAGAGACTGAAGAAGAAAGCTAATGACACCAGGTTCAGTAAATTTATGACTATGTTGAAGCAGCTGACTATTAATGTTCCTTTGGTGGAGGCGCTAGAACAGATGCCTGGGTACGGGAAATTCATGAAGGACCTTTTGACAAAGAAGCGGGAAGCAAGTTATGAGTTAGCAGACAATGTTCATAATTGTCGTGCAATTGCAACGAGATCGCTAGTACAGAAGAAGGCAGATCCTGGTGCTTTCACTATTCCTTGCACGATTGGATCTTTGGATTTGGCCAAGGCATTATGCGATTTTGGAGCTAGAATCAATTTGATGCTGCTATTCGTGTACAGAAAGTTAGGGTTGGGTGACCCTACACCAACCAATATGCAGCTCATGATGGCAGATAGGTCAGTAAAATGACCTGTGGGTATCTTGAATGATGTGTTGGTGAAGGTTTCTTCCTTTATTTTTCCTGCAGACTTTGTTATTCTGGATTGTGAAGTGGATTCTGAAGCTCCCATAATCTTGGGTCGTCCTTTCCTCGCAACAGGGAGTGCGCTTATTGATTTAAGAGCTAATGAGCTTTTATTTTGGTTGAATGACGAAGTGGTCTATTTTGATGTATGCAAAGCAATAAAGCAACCCAGCGATATGAATGTGTTCTCTATAAATGATGCTTATTATGAAGATGAAAAAGAATTATCTGTAGAGACACAGCTTACTGATGAGCCATTGTCTATTGTGCTACTGAATTTCGAGAGTGAAGATGTTGAGGATCATGAAGAAACTATTTGTGCTCTAACAGGAATAGAATTCTATTCTCATGCTTCTAAGAATCTGGACCTTGATCTTAAGCATCGACCTTCACCAACAGTGAAGACTTCCGTTGAAGAGCCACCAGTGCTAGAATCGGAAGAGCTCCCCAGTCACCCAAGGTATGCGTTCTTGGGAAGTGAAAATACACTTTTGGTGAGTGTTGTGGCTGATTTAGGTGAACAGCACGTAGAGGCTCTCATCTCTGCTCTAAAGAGGTACAAGAGAGCCATAGGTTGGACTATTGATGATATAATTGGTATCCCTCCTGGGATATGTATGCACAAGAGTCATCTCGAAGAAGATTGCATGCATACAAGTAAATACCAGCGTCGTCTGAATCCATTCAGAAAATGATGCACTATCTATCTCGATGAAGTCTAAGTAATCGAGATAGCTATGTCATGCCGCGATAATAAATCAAGTGCTTAGTGGGAGGCAACCCATCATTTTTAATTGTTTTTGTTGTTTTTGTTTTCCTAGGATTTTGTCGAGCCACGACCAAAACTAAGGCGCTTGATGGGAGGCAACCCATCATTCTAATCATTTTTGTTGTCTTTGAATAAGTGTAGGTACAAGAGGTGTAAGAGAGGAGATTGAGTTCAAATTTTAATTTGGAAACGGTTCATGTTGAAGGTGGTAAGATTAGGAATGAAGAAGAAAAGGCTATGGGTTAGGCATTGCCTATGAAAATCTAGGCAACGAACAAGGCAAGGCCTATGTAAATCTATGCAACGAACAAGGCATGGCCTATGCTATGGCATAAGCTCTCAGAATCTAGAATGCCATGGCATAGGCGCCGCCTATGCTCAACCAGGCTTTGCAAAAGGCATCGCCTATGCTCACTTTTGGTCTTTAAATCCGATTCCAAATGGGTCAAAACCCGACCCAAGCTTGTCCTATAAATAGAACCTTAGTCTTAAAACAAAATTGCATTGCAACTTCAACCTAGGCGTTGCCTACCTCTCCAAATTCTCTCAAAAATTTTCCTTTTGCTCTTTTACTTTGCAAGAACATCTTTCATGGCCATCAACCAAGTAAGTACTTCGGCTATCTTCTCTTATATTCCATAAGTATTACAATACTACGCCTATACTAAGGTGTTAAATCTTCAAGTAGTGTTGGTGATTTGAATATGGTTGATTTGTTGTGATACAACTAAGTGAGTGAAAGGATACGTAAGGATGGTCTTGACTTGTTTCCAACTTGTATTTGATTTTGATACACTGTCATACTTTTGCGGAATTGACATGGTCAAGAAAATTGCATAATCTTGTAGCTTGAAAGCTTTCATGTTTGAATTACTTGTTCATTGAGATGAAAAATCATGGTTAACTACAAACATGAGATGTTGATTATTTCTATGCCATAACTTGATACAATCTCTATGTAGTAGTCTTGTTCAAAAGGGTACATCAATCCAAACATGAAAGTATTGTAAAGATTACTTGAGATAGAATCGAAAAGGATAGTTAAGATAACAAGAAAAGTATGACTGCACTGATTATATTGTTGGAACATAACACCTAAACATATATCGATGAAGTCTGAGTAATCGACATCGTTCACTTAATTAGTTGTGCCAACAAATTAAGTGTGGGGTGGTGCCACTACTGCTTGTTTGTTGATTGCATTCACCGAGATGAAGCTAACATAACTATTATTTCAATCTCAGGTACAATGGCACCAAAAGCAAAACAAGGAAAAGAAAAAGCGACCACTTCACAAAAAGGACAGAAAAGGAGACGAAAAGAGCAAGGTGAATCCTCCTCACTGCAAATACCTCGCCGCATGTTTGGAATCAAATGGGTCCTAGAGAAGGAAGGCAAGGAGTGGTACAGGAACAATAAAATGAAAAAGTATGTTCATGTGGAGCTGATACAAAAGGAAAGCCTAGCGAAGAAAGAACATCGCATTTTGGCCAAAATAATAGCGTTACATCTCGATTTCATTTTCCAAGACATGGGAGAATGCAATCTTGATTTAATGTGATAGTTTTATGCAAATTGGTTCCCAAAGACTACCGGCAGTGAAGTGAAGATTAGAGTCCAAGTCTTGCAGCTGAATGCTGAGTTCTTCAACACTTTTATGGGTCTTCCATCTGTCGATCCATCGCCACTCAAAGAGCTTGAACAAAGACCTCCGTACAGGGCAATCAGACACACACTGTGCAGAACAAGATCAATGGCACGTTGGAGCAGACACAAGGATACCGGTCGGCACAACACATTCCCATATGCCTCCTTGAATAGAGAAGCACGGATATGGCTGTGGATAGTTAACTCTTGCTTGATTCCAGGGACTCAGTACACAAAGATTACACGAGACAGAGTGTGTTTGGTGTACGCATTGATGAGGAACGTCCCCATCAACATTAGGGCGATTATTCGATCTTCAATGCGAAAGGTCAGGCTACACAAGAGGTCCCACTTTAGCTTTGGCAATCTGTTGACTGCAATATTGAGGAAGGAGGACATCAAAGAGGAACTGGCAGATCTTAAGCTTCCACTAATTCCAAAGAAGTTTGACCTCAGAAAGGTTAAAGATACTGAATCTATGCATGGCGTCAACCTGACTACCGCAGAACGACATGCTCAGGATGAAAGTTTCTTTCACCATCTTTATGGCATGACTCGGTTTACCATGATGAGCGGAGGTCGTGTTTCAACTGCTGCAGAGCTCCAACAGTTGGATTATGACTACCCAATGAATGAGTATACAAGGGCAATGTGTGGAGTAGGGGTATACTTTGAGGAACCTCTTGATGATGACGTGCCAACCGATGATGATCGCCGAATGCCAGACTCCGATGTGGAGGATAACTCTGATGACGATGACTCTGATGATGATTCCGATGCAGGGGGTATGACCCAGACATAGAGGATGAGTCCGACTAACCAGGTTCTTCTTATTTATTTTTCACTGAGGGCAGTATGTCCCGTCTAAGTGTGGGGTGCTGGTATTTGTATGCTATACTTCTTTATCTGCATTTGCTTATTTATGTTTGTTTGTTTTATTTGTTAGTAGTTAAATTTTAGTAATTGTTTTTTTTTTTGCATAAAAATTGTTCTGATAGGCAGCATGGTATTGTGACAAGAGTCTGTAATACAATCATTACTATTGAGACATTTAGGCTCTAAATATGACTCACTGTGTGATATTTGTGTGGTTTAATTCATTCATCTGTTGGGTCAAGAGTCTATACTACTCCCAATAAAGTCGACCATGTGCCTTGTGTGTGTGAGGCAATAGTATATTGTGTGTTTGTGGTTGATGCTAGAACATGCCTGGTATGTGTAAAGCGAAATAAAGAGTGCAAGCTTAGGAGATGATTCAGGCATTTCTTTGGCAACCTGTGATTGTTTACCTTCGTTTTACCTATCCGTGGACATTATCCTAGTTAACCCCCTTTGAGCCTTTTAGCTATTTTCTTTGACAGCCTCATATGTAAGCCTAATCCATTTTTTTAAAGACCATAATTTGATCCAAATTCCTAAGTGCTTTAAATTGTAAAGTCATGTGACAAAATAAGAGAAAATTGGGTAAGAGTGATGCCTTAGAGTGTATTGGTACTTGAATTTGTTATGAGAAAGAGTGGCTATCATAGAGGTATGTTATAAAAAGAAAAAAAAAGATAAAAAGATCTTTGTGTTTATCATTGAATAACAAAATAGGTGAAAAGGGGTGGTAGATGAAAGAAAGGTAGAAAGGTTGTTTTAAAGAGAGTGTTAATAGCATAATGTGATGTATCAAAGCGCTTAGGAACATAGTTACTATTTCTGGCCAAAATAGTCCTACCCGTGCCTTAGCCTACATTACAACATGTAAAAGACCTATTTGATCCTAAGCTTAGCATTCTGATATTAGTAGAGCATTAGACTAAGGGTAAGCCTATGGTCATCAGTTGCAACATATGAATTCTTTGTGAGAGTGAGAGCAAGGAAAATCTTATACCCATGTTCGAAATATATACAATACCTGTGAGTGATTATGGGTGATATATTGTGAGACACACATGGTTGATGAGTTTTGGGTAGTTGTGTATGATTCTTTGTGCCTTAACTTTTGAATACGAATTAACCATCATCACGAGTCGATGTTGGAGGTTAAATTGTTTCTAGTAGTGATCAAAAAACTACTCTTTGTTAATAATTGTCGTGCCTATCTTGATGAATATTTTGTGCTGTTACTATGAAATCCCAAGTAGATGTTTATATGGATATGATTTTTTGTTCGAGGATGAACAAAGCTTTAAGTGTGGGGTGTTGATGTTAGGCGTATTTACACACCTAAAGCACCTTAATTCACCCATATTTTAGCTAAGTTTTGAGGACAAAATATATAATTCCTATACTTTTAGTCCTTTTTCCTGTAAGTGAGCTAACCAACGTGATTATAAAGTTTTCAGGTTATAATGATGAAGATTTCAGCATTTTATGGAAACTGGACGCCAAAGGAAATTGCACGTAAGAAGGAAGGCAGCTTCTGGAAGCTTGTGGACTGAAAGTGATGCATGGAAAACTTGTCCTGGGCAAAAACAGTATTTCCAAAGACTTGGGGACCAGCAGTAACTTAGTAGGATTAGGAAAATAATGCAGTAACCTAGTAGGATTAGGATAAGTATGCAGTAGCTTAGTAGGAATAGGATATGGGTGTTATAAAAACCCTATTTTGCTGAACTTTTCAACAACCAATTTCCACCACCCTCATCCTTATTCCTCTCTATTCGATCCTTTCCCCTTTTCTTCATTAAATTGTTGTTGACATTATTTTCATCTATTTGACTTTTAATTTTCATAACAAGAGAAACGCTACTACCAAGGATTTCACGCCACAAGTGACGCCATTTACATACTTCTCATGAGATTGTTGTTATCTTGGTATGATGATGATGTCTATTGCGATTTCCATTACACTCATGAGTAGCTAAACTTCTCGTTTAGGGTTATGGAAGCCTTATGAGATACTATCTATTGCTATGAGTTTGTGAATTCTTGACACGTACGCTGCTTATATCATTCTTCTCTTCATCATAATATAAATTCTTGTGGTTGCAAACATATAGAATACGCCAGTATAGCATTAACTTGTTCGAAAGAAAAGTTACATGTCTGGAAAAGAGAGAATGTCAAGGAAATAGGGCACCAACCCCTATTTAAAAGTTAGTGTCGTAACTGGATTAACCTCTTGGAGACTTCGTACCATTAGATACGCTTTAAGCTTGAAAGAGTTAAAGTGAAATAATCCTTGATGGTCGAAAGACGCCTGGATTTACCATAGAATACGAATCTCTATAAGCTCATGCATGTCTGAATTCCGCATAACTCATAGTCAATAGATACGCATAACTCATAAGGTGGACATAACCCTAACTCTCAATTCTCATTGATTAAAACCTACTAAGTACTTTGTTTTACTCTTCTATTTTCCATTTTTACTCTACTATTTTGTTTACATCATTTGCACGCACAAAATGCCCCCTTTATTCACAGAACTTTCATCAAAAGTCTAATAATCGTTGCTTACTTAGTGACCAAGTATTCCCTGTGGGTTTCGACACCCAACCTAGTTGGGTTCTATATTTGACAACGACCGCTTACACTCTTACGAGAGCTGTAGTTTGAGCGTTATCAGCAATCATTGAATGAGTCCCCAACCACTGAAAAGTCATCCATTAATACTTCAATAGTGATAATATGGACATCATACATCTCTAAAAAGTGGCAGCAGCTTTACGAAACCCAAATGTCATTTGCTTTAATGCAAAGGTCCCATAGGGGTAAGTAAAAGTAGTCTTTTCTTGGTCTTTGGGAGAAATTATAATTCGATCATAACCTAAATACCCATCAAGAAAATAGTACCAACCTTTTCCTATTAATATATCTAATATTTGATCTATGAACGACATAGGGAAGTGGGCTTTTTATTTCCACTTGTTCAGCTTTCTGTAGTCTATGCATACTCTACAACCAGTCACTAGCCTCATTGGTACTAATTCATTCTTCTCATTTGAAACCACTCTGATTCCTCATTTATTCGGAATGTATTAAATCAATCTCACCTATTTATTTTTTGCAATGGGAAAAACCACCCCCACATCTAACCACTTGATTATCTCTTTTTTCACTACCTTCTACATAGGAAGATTTAGTATTTGATGATGCTCCATATTAGGAATGATGTCTAGATTAAGCTATATCTTGTGTGAGAATATACCTAGTGGAATCCCAATAATGTATGCAATAGTCCACCCAATAAATCTCTTGAACTTTTGTAACACTAATATCAAAGCTTCCACTTGCGCTCTTGCTAAATCTACCATAATAAATACAAGAAAGATCTTGTTGGCCCCCAAGAACACATACTAAAAATAAGGTAGGAGGGCCTTTAATTCTAATACCGGTGGTTCTTCTATCGATGGTCTTGTAGGAGGTGTGGTTCTATACTTCAAGTTAAGATCCAGCTTCTTAGGGGCATATTTATAAGAACCTATGCCCTGCAGTTCCTGATCCAACTCATCATACTCATTTATCCCATCACTATCAAAATTCATGATCACTACTGCTAATACTTATATCCCTAATCTCTCCTCAATAGGTACCTCTACTGCAAACACATCATCATCTACTACATCAATCATTGGTACCACTCTTATATCATCAGGATGTTAAACTGTCATGCATATGTTCGACACTATTTAATTATCATTCCATTTGAAAGTGATATCCTTTTGGTCCATATCAATCGACACACAGTTAGTGGACAAAAAAGGTCTACCCAAGATAATCAGAGAATGGGCATCTACTTAACAGTCTAAAATCATGAAATTTGCTGGATAAATAAATTATGCTACCATCACTTCTATATTTTGTAGAATACCCACTGAGTCCTTTATAGATGAATCCACCATCAACAACCTTGCAGGTGTAGTATTGAGTTCGCTTAACCCTAATACTTTGTATATCACCAATGGCATTATATTTATTCCCTCTCTCTATCACAAAAAGCCTAATTAATCTCATAAGGCCCAGTAATTCATGGGATATTGATTGCACTTGGATCTCTTTTTTTTCTACTAAATGTGCATGAAAATTTGTCCTATATCTTGGAGCTCTCCTGCTACCTATTAGTCATCGTCATCACTCCCAAAATCATCACCACTACAAATTAGCTTCTCAAATTCAGCTTCTAGCAATAATATTTTCCTTCATTGTCTTATTAGTAGTGGGAAAAAAGTGCTTATCGAGTGGGGAGTCATTTCCCATGTTAATAGACAAACAATGAACCAGTGTTGTAGGATTCGGCACATTATCTCTAGAAAGTGCTCCTAAATGCCTCCTAGCTAAAGTAAAATAGATTTACCCATACTGCTACTCCAACTGCTTGATAGTAGTTTCATGTGACTCAACCTTCTAGGCCAATCTTGAAATATCGGCCTTGAGTTCTTTAATGCAAGCTTCTTGACTCTCTTGACCCTTCATCACCTTATCCAACAACTCTTTTATTCTCAATTCCACATCTTATCTACCGGGTAGAATGTATTTATCTCAATCATCATAGTTCCAACCTTGATTCCATTGCCCTTAGGCTCGAAAACCCACCAACTGTGATCCACTATAATACCCCACATTGTTCTTAGCTCAGTTCTACTTCTAGTTGCATGCATAAAGGGATTAAGGCCTGAAAATTTCATCAAGTATTGGGTACTTAGTCATTTTTATGGCTTCTAAACTTAGAGTATTGTTAACTTAGTCTTCCCGATCTCGAGATGTTGGTTTTTTGAGTTAATTCATGTTCAGGGGTGTAAGGAGAATATCTCAAAGAAGTTTTAGATTTTTTTGAATGGGGTTTGGTTCATGTTTGGATCATGAAACCAGTGGGTTATTGTGATAAGATTGCATTGCGGTGTTACTTCCATTATTATGCAGAACACATCACGGTAAGAGAAATTCCCTACCACGATAAGACCGCGTTGCAGTAATCTTGTTAGATTCAGTTATAAATTTAAATTTTAGAGAGGCAGTTGGGTCTTTTTTCCCTCAACCCAATCGTTCATAACACGACTTGAGCATCAGTTAGGGCATAATTTTTTCCTTCTTATCCAATCTTTCTCTCAAGAAAACCCTCATTTTTCTCCAAAAATAACAGTTCAATTTCTTTTTCCCCAAGAAATCAAGAATTCAAGCTCCCCAAGTTTAAGAACCTTTAATAAAGCATCACGATTGATGTTTCTCATTCAAGTTAAAATCTTAAGGTATATGGGGTGTTCATCCATGGGTCCCTTTCACCCATGGAGCCCAAAAACCCTCTTGTCAATTAACGGATAGATTTTTATATCATTATTGTATTTTATATTGCTTAAGATAGATTTAGTTCATGTTTTCATGGTAATTTAAATGTCATTTAGTCAATGTATGATCCCATGCAAGATTTGAATTCCTCATGCTATAAATTTCAGTTTCCCAGGTCTTAGCCAAGTGAACTTCATGTTGTTCAATTCTCATGTTTAAAATACCCCCATGTACAAGTCCATGATTTCCACATGTTTGATGAAATGCCTATGTTTTTAAGTTGAACCATGATTCAATATTACAGTTGAGTTTAAATGCCATGTTTTAATGATCACTCAGCGCAGGTGGGTTATGAATACCCGATACCTACGTGTGTTACATGATTTTCACATTTTCAAGTATGATTCAGTTAAACTATGAATATCTTTACTTTTTCAGTTATTATAATTAAGATGAGCACTATCAAAAATAATATTCAGTTAACCTTAATATAGTTCAGTACTAAAATAAGTTCAGTTGGGAGTAGAACTTAGCACCCAATCAACCTAGGGATAAAGGCTCACCCGCTAGTTAGGACTGGGTCCATAGTAGCAGTCTCTAAGTTCCATAACTACGTAGACAGCATAGGATTATGAGATGTCACCCACCATTTTAGGACTTACACTCTCTTAATGGTCACCCACTAGTTTAGGATTGACTCTCTAGTTCTTCGGGACTTCAGATTAATAGATCCATACAGCTAGTGTTAGTACCTATTGTACGATATCAATGCCATTTCAACTGGGGTTACAGGTTGGACCCCTATTAGTTCAGATTGGGCCATGTCGGTAACATGATACCTCTCACATTCTCCGTAGAGTATGTAGTGTATATTCAGTTCAAGTTTGCTTGACCAAAGCATACAGATTTACAGTTATTCAGTTATATAGATTTTAATCTTTTGGTTTACAGATTATATCAGAAATATGTATATGCTTTGTCTTGCATTCTCAGATATTATAGTTTATATACATTCATTCGCAGTTATTTCATCTAGTTTAGTTAGTCCTTATCTCATGTGCACAGTACCCCATGTATTTTAGCTAGGCCTTATCTCATATACCAGTACATTTAAAGTATTAATTGCATACTTTTCTTTGCCCTATTTTTCTTATAACATAGGTTTGGATGCTCAGTTTTCTGACCGCTCCTAGATAGCTCAGCGTACTCAATAGCAGTAGTGGTGAGTCTTCATCCATCAAGGCCATGATTGCTTATTCCAATTATTTTAGTAGTTTTTTTTGTTCAATTAGAAGGATCTGGTTGGGGGCTTTTCCCATCAACTCCTAAATTAGTTATAGGCTTTTTAGACAAATAGTTAGACAGTCAGTCAGTTACTTTCAGCTTTTATCAGTTATCTCAGACACGATAGTATTACATATTTTAGTATTTCAGTTTTCAGTTGTTTATCAACTTATATTCTGCATATGTTATATCAGTGCCATTTTACTCGATGCTCACAATAAGTATTATCTCATGGGTTAGCTTGTGGTTACTTATGACCACAAGCACCATTGTCATGGCTAGGGGGTAGCCTCAGGTCATGAAAAAACTTGGTATCAGAGCTAGGTTATGAGGTGTCCTAGGGAGTCTAAAAGCCACATTAAGTAGAGTCTTATGCATGGGTGTGAAGCGCGCCACACGTATGGACAAGAGGCTACCAAATATTTTAGGGAAAAAAAGTTTTCCTTCTTTCAGTATTCATGTCATGTGAATAAGCATGATATCTATTTAAAATCTCCTTCTAACTCATCCTTCATTCTATTTACAGACCTTGCCTCCTAAAAGAAATAACAGAATAAGAAATGGGGACCACCTCGCACCTTCGTCTGTTCAAGAAGATCCCCTGAATGCACATGTCTCATATGCCGAGTTCAGAGCTATTTTTACTACTTTAGGCAATTTAGCAGCTACCCAGAACAACCAACGAGCTATTTCCCCAGATAATCCAGTGGCAAATACAGTTGTATCGAGGATTTGAGATTTCACCTGATTAAATCCCCCTTTGTTTACATGATCCAAGTTTGAAGAAGATCCATAGGATTTGCTTGATATGGTTCAGAAGGTGACAGATATTATGGGCATCACTTAGAATGAGAGTGCAGAGTTAGCTACATATCGGTTGCAAGATGTAACCCACATACCTAGTTTAAGTAGTGGATGGAGGATCATTATGTTGATACAGGACCATGGGAGGAGTTTGCCAGTACTTTCTTAGACAGGTTCTTTCCATTAGAGTTAAAGGAAGCTAAGGTGTAGGAGTTCATCAATTTAAAGAAAGGTAATATGAGTGTGAAGATGTACTCACTTAAGTTCACTCAGTTGCAAGGTATGCTCCTAATGTGGTGGCTAATAATTGGTCTAGAAAGAGCAAGTTTCTATCTGGTGTAGTTGATAGTGTGGTCAAGGAGTGTAGGACTACAATATTGATTAAGGAGATGGACTTATCTAGACTTATGGTTCATGCTCAACAGATTGAGGAGAAGAAGTGTAAAGAGAAAGATAGGAAAAATGAGAGGGCCAGAACAGGTAGTTTTAACTTTTCTCAGCCAAGGTCGAAAGGTGGTAACCATTCTCAGTTTTTTTAGAATTTTTCAGCCCCTGCACTATGTTCAGCTAGTGCGGTAGTGCCTAATTTTAGGCAAGATAGTTGAGATAGGGCGCCAGGCTCTAAGTCCCAAGGTAGTGTGATCAGTGGTTGCACTAATCCACTTTGTAGAAAATATGGTAGAAATTATCGGGGTATATGTAAGGCTAGTATTGATGTGTGTTTTAGATGTGGTAGGCTAGGCCACAGGGTCAAAAAGTTTCTAGTAGTTGCTCAGAGGGGAAAGTATTTTACGCTAACAGGGCCAGTCCAATCTGTCATCAGCTCCAGTAGGTCGTCTAACTCAACATGGTTCCACCTCTAGTGCAACCAATGAATTGCACTAGAATAGTTTGTATGCACTTTATACCTGCCATTATTAGGAAAGTTCTCCTGAAGTAGTTACGGATACGTTATAGGTCATTCATCTTTATGTTTATGTTTTATTAGACCCCGAAGCTTCACTTTTTTTTGTAACTCCATATATAGTAGTAGATTTTAGTGTAAGTCCCAAATATTTAGCAAAACCTTTCTCAGTGTCTACCCTAGTGGGTGACTCTATCATAGCCAGATGGGCATATAATATTTTCCAGTCATAGTATCTTAGAAAATCACCTTGATAAATCTTGTGGAGTTAGAGATGACCAATTTTGATGTCATTCTTGGCATGGATTGGCTCCACTAATGTTATGCCTCAGTTGATTGAAGAAATAGAGTAATTTAGTTTTAGTTTCCAATGAACCAGTCATTGAATGGAGGGGTAGTACTTCAGTGCTTAGGGGTCAGATTGTTTCTTATCTTAAGGCAAGAAAAATGATATCTAAAGGGTGTGTTTACCATCTTGTTCGAGTCAAGGACACTAGTTCTGAGACTCCAAGTCTTAAGTCAGCTTCAGTAGTAAGGGAATTTCCAAATGTGTTCCCTGAAGACCTTCGTGGATTTATTTCTGAAAGGGAAATTGACTTTAGAATAGATCTCCTTTCAGCTACCAAGCCTATCTCTATCCACCCTACAGAAAGGCTTCAGCTGAGCTTAGGGAATTAAAAAAATAGTTGAAGAATCTCTTAGATAAGAGATTCATCAGGCCTAGTGTTTCCCCATAGGGCGCTCTAGTCTTGTTTGTGTGTAAGAAATATGGTTTTCTTAGAATGTGCATCGATTACCGCCAGTTAAACAAAGTCATAATCAAGAATAAGTATCCACTCCCATGATTGATGACTTGTTTGACCAGCTCCAGGGTTCCAGTTACTTCTCTAATATAGACCTCAGATCCGTATATCATGAGCTCAGAGTCAGAGAATGTGATATCCCAAAGATAGCCTTCAGAACTCAATATGGTAACTTTATTCCTAGTTATGTCTTTTGGACTAACGAATGCCCTTGCATCTTTCATGGACTTGATCAATAGGGTGTTCAAGTAGTACTTGGACATGTTCGTCAAACTCTTCATTAATGACATTCCTGTCTATTCCCGTAGTGAAAAAAATCATACAAACCATCTAAGAATTGTATTACGGACCCTTAGAACTTATCAGTTGTCCGCCAAATTCATAAAGTATGAATTTTAGATAAGATTAGTAGCTTTTTTGGCCATATTATTTCTAGTGATGGTATTAGAGTTGACTCTCAAAAGACCAAAGCAGTGAGAAACTGGCCTAGACTCGTCTTTCCATCAGATATCAAGAATTTCTTGGGTTTGGTTGGCTATTACAGATGGTTTGTTGAAGGGATTTCTTCTATTGCATCCCCCATGTCTCGATTGTTTTAGAAAAAAGTCAAATTTTAGTGGTCAAATTCATGTGAAAAGCGTTTTCAGGAACTGAAGACGCAACTACTTCATCTCTAGTTTTGACTTTACTAGAAGGTTTAAATGGTTTTTGTAGTTTATTGTGATTCTTCTAGAGTTGGTCTTGGTTGTTTTTTGATGCAGAGAGGTAAGGTCATAGCCTATTTCTCTAGATAGCTTAAACCTCATAAGAAAAATTACCCTACCTATGATCTTGAGTTGGCAGCTGTTGGTTTTGTCTATCATTTCAGATAGAGGTACTTTGTTTGCCTCTCACTTTTGGAAGGATTTTCTAAAGGGTCTTGGTACCCAAGTTTATCTAAGTACAAGTTTTCATCCTCAGATAGATGGTCAGGTAGAGAGGACCATTTAGACCTTAGAGAACATGTTAAGAGGTTGTGTTATTACTTTTAAAGGTAGTTAGGATGACCACTTACCTTTGATTAAGTTAGCCTATAATAACAGCTATCACTAGATCTCCTATTATTTAGTTTGAGGCAGGTGAGGTTTCTTTGATAGGTCCAAATTTAGTGTTTGATGCTATGGAGAAAGTTCAATTAATTAGAGAGAGGCTAAAGATAGCCCAGAGCCATTAGAAATCTTATGCAGATGTGAGGAAGAGAGATCTTTAGTTTGATGTTGGTGAATTAGCCTATTTGAAAATCTCTCCCATGATGGGGGTAAAGAGATTTGGCAAGAAGGGCAAGCTCATTCCCCGCTATGTTGGCCCTTGTAGAATTTTGAACCATTTCAGGAAGCTAGCTTTTTAGATAGAGTTACCTGCAGATTTGGCTTTAGTACATTTGGTGTTTTATGTTTTGTAGTTAAAGAAATGTATTGGTGATTCAGCTGTATTTGTTCCTTTAGAAAGCAAAGATGTTAAGGATTGTCTTTCCTACAATGAATTCCCAGTATTTATAGTACATGAGGAAATCCTAGAACCAAAGCCAGAATGAGATAGGAGAAAATAGGGTCAGTTGTCACATGTGGTTCGTACCCGCGGTCTGGCACTGAGCTCAGGTAGTACCTGCAGTCCTGGACCTAGGCATAGGTACAAACTAAAGGTACCGGATGGAAAAAATCCTGAAAGTTCAAGTCTCGGGATTTTTGACTTTCGGCACTTGCTTTGCCTATCTACGGTCTTCAGGCCCTACATACGGTCCGTAGGTGGACTTAGTAGATGTTGGGAGTCTTATATTTAGCTCTTCTTCTATTAGAAAACATGGTTTGATCACGATAAAGCCAAAAAGTGTCCTAAACATCCATAATTTCTTCAAATATACCCAAAAACACCTTTTTCATAAACTTATCATCCAATACATGATTTCCCGCAAAACATACCCAAAAAGCATCATATCTAACAAAATAACCTCAATAACTTGCATATTTTCCTTATTTTAAGCATTAAAAGTGTTATATTTCTATAGCATGTGCAGCCCAGATGGGTGTCACTTAAGTGGCACTTGGTTGCTTAAGCGATGCTTGGTGATATATACATTTTTTTTTCAATTTTTCACCATTTTTTAGACTTGGAGCCTTGAGTTTTAGATTTTTTGGGTGATTCCATCCATTTTCAAGCTTGGGTAAGTTTCAAATCCCTATTTCAATTAATTTTCTTTGATTCTTGTCAGCTAAAGCTTATTAAATATCGATTTCAAATATGGAATTTGGGAATTTTGACCCGGAAGGCCTAAATTTATATTTCTTCAATTTAAACCTTAATTTCAACTTGTTTTACTTGATTTTTCTTCTATGGGTTCTTTTAATCATGGGGAATATATTTATGAACTAAAATTCTAATCCTACTTTTTTTTTGAAAACTCATTTTGGAGGTCCGTTTTGACCCCAACTCAGAAACTATCAATATGGGTATTGTTGACTTCCTTTTGATGAGTAGATTATATATTTATATGTTTTAGTTGATTTTGAGGTCGTACCTGAGGGGAAGGTTTCATGATTGGATGCTTTCAGGTTAGGTTTTCTTCATTCGATGTATTTTGGCGTAACTTTCTTCAGATTGGACTGGGTAGTTAATATTGGTATAAAAGAATATTTTGGATAAGAGAACCAATCATGAAAATGTTGTTATTACTTTTTGCACCTATGTGGGGTCATGTATTATTGTCATTTGTGGATTTGATACGTTATTTATTATGTGTGACCCTGTGGGGTCTTATATGATGTCATTGGCCTGATATTTATATAAATGGTTATTTTTCTTGGTGGAAATTATCTAAATTGGAAATTATGTGGTATCAGATGGCAATTATGGTATACTTACTCCATTGGTATATGGATTATGTTGGATCATAGATGGTGGGCTTATTGAGTGGATTTTGGCTCACGTAATTGGTATATTGGTTGGATTTTAGAAATTCACATTCTTCTTGGTTTTAAGCATTACATCCCCATATCATATTCATTTATGAAACATTGGTATCACCATGGAAATGGAAATACAGGTTTTTCTGATAGAAAATATGATATTTTTAAAAACCCTTTGCCAATGTATGTGCCGAAGAAGAGTTAGGGATATTGGATTGGTATTGGATATTGGTTTATATATGGGTTGCCAAACCCCCCAAGGGTCCTACCTCGACATATTAGCTTCATAGGTATATACGAAGATTGTGCGACAACCTTGTGGATCATATGATCATCATCATTTACATTATATCCCATACCTTGTGTGCTTTTGGTATTATAA
The DNA here is from genome assembly GCA_030864225.1 of Capsicum baccatum var. pendulum. Taxonomy (NCBI): domain Eukaryota; kingdom Viridiplantae; phylum Streptophyta; class Magnoliopsida; order Solanales; family Solanaceae; genus Capsicum; species Capsicum baccatum. Next base: position 111,021,917 of record CM061555.1, on the reverse strand, counting down.
TTATATGCCTGATTTGATGTCGATCTATTTGCGTTCCTTTCTCATACTTGTATTTGGTATATATGTATTTTTTAGACTAGTTAATGGAGATGGTGTGGGCTAACATTTGGGACATTTTTTTATTGCAAGTAATATGCCCATAGTTTGTGTTTATATCCTTTATTTTCTACTTTTCTTAGTTAGCCTATGATAACTTCTAAGTACAAGTAGATTGTACTTATCCCTACTTCGCCCTTTCGGTGAAAACCTAGGTATAAGTATGAAGCGCGGTAACTGATTAGCACAGTTTTTTAGTACTTTTGAGGTAGCAGTTGGTCTATGCTTCCAAAGTTTATCCACCATCTCCTTTTGTTTAGTTTATATCTTATCTTTGTATTCTGAGATACATCATGATCTTTTAGACCATCAGTTGTATATTTTGATTTCGAATGTACTTAGTTGGTTCTTACACTGTGACACTAAATTTTAGGGTGATTAATGGTATTATTAGTATATATTTTTTATTATTAATGTAAATGTGTTGTTCAGCTTCATTCTAGAAGCCTTTCCTTAGGATTTGGTTTTATTTTCTCATCTCGTATCAGTTTTGGTGATAGGCTTACTTGTCAAGGCTTGTCACAACAAGTGTCATCATGAACCTTAGAGTTGGGTCATGACAATTTATTTACTTTATTTTCTACTTTTCTCAGTCGACCCATGATACCTGCTAAGTACAAGTGGACCGTACTCATCCCTACTTCCCTTTTAATGAAGATATAGGTACTAGTGTGTTGTGCGGTAGCTGAGTTCAGGCGGTGATTCAATATATCCAAGGTAGTGGCTGCTCTATGTTTCCAAAGTTGACCTCCTACCCCATCCTATCTAGTTTATGTCTTGTTTTGTATTCAAAGACAGACTTATGTTCCTTTTTGGATGATTAGTTGTATTTTTAAACTATAAGATTTATTAGATTGTTCTTACATAGTGATACAAGATATTGGGATGGTTTTGTGGTGTTTTATACAGATTTTAAACTTTTGATACTATATTATGTATATGGTTTGACTTTGTTCTAAAAGTCTTGCCTTGGGATTTTGCATTGATTTCATACTTCATATCATTTTGGGTGATTACCGTACTTATCAAGGCTCAATTGCAATAAGTGTCACCATGACCCATAGTTTTTGGGTCATGAAAAATTTATATCAGAGCAGTCAGGTTCATTGGTCTTATTAGTGTAAGAACAAGGTTTCTAGTAGAGTCTCATGGATTAGTATGTATACGTCTGTATCTATCTTTGAGAGGCTATAAGGTATCTTTAGGAAACTTTCCTTATTATGTTCCTTATCATGTAGGTTTTTCCATATCCTATATTCTAAATTGACTTTCACTCTTTTATGCATAGATGGTGAAGACTACATCCAGTGAAACTAGGGATATAAAGCTGACACTCGAGGATAGAGCCCAGCCTAAGAAATGAGGTAGAGGTTGTGAACAAGCTCGAAGTACAGGACGAGTGTGAGAATCTGCCCCTTTTATAGATAGTACTAGGAAGATCTCCCCTGAGCTTGATGTGGAGCATGCCAGAGATGTAGGTCTTACTCAACTTCCATAGAGCTCTTGCACCCCGATCTTAGAGGATTTATTGATTTATGTGATGACCCGTTTGAAGGGTGTTCCCTTAAATACACTTGGTAATTCTCTAATTTTGAGTATTGTACCTCTATCTATGACAGTCTACTTATGATGTTCCTCCAATTTTAAGTGTGGTTCCTTATCGGTATCGATATGTACTTATGGTATTCCATAGGCTTTAAGTATCACTCCTCCTTCTGTGCTAGTATCTGAGCATGGTATTTTGAGTCCAAGGGTTCAATCTTCATCTATGTTTCCTCTTTAAGTAGGATATTAGCCTGCTAGATTTAATATGCCTCATATTGCTTTAGGTCCTATTATATCTTTTAAGGATCAGAAAAGGTTTGAGAGATTTACTTGCTTAGGTCTGTCCAAGTTTAATGGTGTAGTAGGTGAGGATGCCTATGAGTTCTTGATGTATTATCGAGAAAAGTTTTCTAATCTTAGATTGCTTGAGCCACATTGAGTTGCTTACATCATCTACTAGCTGAGAGATGTAGCTAGATATTGGCAAAGGTCACTTGTTAGTTACAAGCCTCTTGGTTAGATAACTTGGGATCAGTTTGTTGAGGCCTTTTTAAATAAGTTCTTTCCTTTTAGTTTGTGCGAATAGATAAGAGACAAGTTTGATCAGGTGGAGCAGGGCTCCATGACTATTGTCGAGTATGAGGCATGCGTCTATGCCTTGTACAAGTATTCTATTGCCTATATTGCCATAAAGTTTGAGATGATTTAGAAGTTCGTGAAGAGATTGGAAGTTTCTCTTTAGTTGGATATTTCCCTGAAGGTAGTATTAGAGGCATTATTTTAGAGTATAGTGAATCATGCGAAGATGACTGGGTCTATTCTTCAAGCGTATCAAGGAGGTGGAAAGAGGGTGCACCATCAGGGCAAGTTCAATAGACATACTCCTCGAGTTAGATATTTTAGAGGTTTTTCTAAGTATCATTATACACTGATGCAGGCAGCCTTGTAGGGTTTAGGTAGTAGGCCTTTTAGTTTAGTAGCTTTGGGTGGATCCAGGATGGTCGTTCTAGCTCAGTCGTACCTCTCCCTATTAAGTCAGGCCACAAAGTTTGCTATGTATATGATGAGTTTGTCTATTTTGCTAAAGATTTTTCTATTTGTGTTTTTATACCTACTCTTATATTTACAGTGAGAGGTGTCCCTCAGAGAGGTAGAGGTACTACTAGAGATGCGTGAGGTAGAGGAAGTGGTGTCTATGGTGGTGGTTGTGGGGCTACTCAGCTCGGTGGTGGATGTAGATAGTGCTATTCTATACTTACCTAACTCGAGATAAAGGCTTTCAACATCGTTATCGTAGGTATCATCCTTATTTAATTTAGATCTTCATCTGTGTTATTTGATTTAGGATCAACTTTCTCCTATGTTAGTACATATTTTGTTTTAAAGTTTTAATTTTATTAGTGATCCTCTTGACATGACAATATCTGCATCTACCCCCATAGGAGACTCTTTAGTGGTGGATCGAGTACACTGATATTGTGTTGTGTCTTTTATGGGTTGTGAGACTTGGATAGATTTGATTATCCTAGATACGGTAGAATTTGATTTCATCTTGAGTATGGACTAGCTAGATCCTTATCATACTATTTTGGACTGTTATGCTAAGACTATGACTTTAGCTCCGTTGGGTGTGCCAAGGATATCTTGGAAGAGTGTGGTTCATTTGGGTCCCAAGAGAGGTATATCCTTTCTGTATGTTTGTCTAGATTGAGAGGGATTTTATTTGTATTTGACCTATATACATGATACTAGTGTTGCTTCACCACCTTTTTTGGATTCTGTCTATATTGTCCATGAGTCTATGGATATTTTTCCCATGGATTTACCGAGAATGCCTCCGAATCGTGATATTGACTTTGCTATTAATTTTGAGTCGGGCACTAAGCCCACCGCTATGGACCTAACAAAGTTGAAGGATCAATTGTATAAGTTATTAGATAAGAGATTTATCTGACCTAGTGTATCACCTTGGGATGTGTCTATCTTTTCTGTGAAGAAAAAGAATAGATCTATACTTATATGTATTGATTATAGGCAGTTGAACAAGGTTATGATTAAGAATAAATATCCCCTTTCTCATATTGATGATCTACTTGATTAACTTTAGGATGTTTCGGTGTTTTCGAAGATTGAATTAATATTCGGGTATCACAAGTTTAGGATTAGAGCTTTGATTATTCCGAAGATATATTTTTGGACTCGGTACGATCATTATGAGTTCTTGGTCATGTCCTCAAGTTGACAAATGCCCCAACCGTGTTTATGGAGTTGATAAATCAAGTATTTTGATCATATCTTGACTCTTTGTGGATCATACTTTAGACATTAAGAGCAGAGAAGTTGTATGTTATGTTTGCCACATGTGAGTTTTGGTTAGATTCTATCTCTTTATTGGGCCTTGTTGTGATGAAGGATGGTGTCATGGTCGATCTGGCAAAGATTGCAGCGGTTCATGATTGGTCTGGACCTATTTCTCCTATCGAGATTTAGAGTTTTGTTGGTTTATCAAGATACTATCATCACTTTGTTGAGGGTTTTTCATTTATTGCAACTCCGTTAACCAAGTTGACTCAAAGAAAGATTAACTTTCAGTGATCGGATATTTATGAGGTAATCTTTCAACAGCTCAAAGTTTATTAACATCAGCTCCTATCTTTACTTTTCCCAAGGTTGGCATGAGTTTTACCATTTTTTGTAATATACCTGGTGTTGGGTTAGGTGTCATGTCGATACAAGAGGGTAAGGTGATTGCATATACTTATCGCTAGCTGAATCCCGATGAGAGAATTACCCTACCCACGATTTAGAATTGTCTACGATTGTATTTTCATTGAAGTTATGGAGGCACTATTTGTATGGAGTCCATTGTGAGATCTGCTCATGTAATACCCTGGGAAATTTTTCGTTGAAATTTTGTGCATAAACGTGTTGGGTTCTATCTTCTAGAATGAATTATAAATTTTTCGTATGAAATGTCTTAGATAATGACCCACCATTGCATAGAGTATCGAATAATATTTCCAATGATATGTGGATCATCCAAAACGGACACCCGAGCGACGAGTTATGAACATTCCGATCAAACCGTAAATAGTAGTGAACAGTAAAACGTGCAGGAAAAAGTACTAAGGCCTGGCGTATTTTTTCTCCAACTTTAAACAATCATAACTCCTTGTACATAATGATCTGGGTGATCTATTATTTATCAACATAAAGCTCTGCGAGTTTTCTTTCCAATGAAATTGGTTTCATCCAATTTCTCTATCGGAGCAAAATGTTATGGTCGATCTACTTCAGCCTACCAAAAGTGAATTTTTGGGTCAACTTCAAACGATCATAACTCCTCGCACACAATGATCTGGGTAACATACTATATATCAACAGAAACATATGAGATTCCTCTTTCTAATGAAATTGGTTTCATCCAATTTCGATATTGAAGTAAAAAATTATGATTAATCTTCTTCAGACTATCAAAACAGTCCACCAAAGCATAGATTCGAGAATTATTTGATTTTTAGGGGCGTTTTGGTCATTCTGTCTCACCCAAAATCCATCCAAACCCTATATTAAAGCCTATTAGAAGCATTATATGTTATATTTCATCAAATTCCCTCAAAAAGAAAACTCTAAGCTCCTACATGCAACTTCAAGAACCTCCAAAGTTCACCATTAATTCTGCAAATTTATTCAAGATTCCAAGTTCCTAGTTAAAGAACTCCAAGAACCATCATTCAAAGGCACGATTAACATCTCAAAAATGAGTATCGATCTAAAGTTCATCATTCAAGGTATGTGGGGGTTTTCAACAAGAACTCTCCTTCGTTCTTGTACCCAAAAGTAATTTTCTTTACAAAGGCATGATTTTTATTTGATTTTTACGAATTTGAAGCATGAACCCATATCTTATGATGATTATTATGAAATCTTGATATTTATGATTTTGAAATATGAATTTACATATGTGGAGATATAAAGCATGAATCTTGAACGATATTTATCATGATTTTGATATTTGGGTCGTGAATCCCCATTGGAAATTGTATTTTTTTGAGAAAGTGTATGTTATAAGCATGTTGACGTTGAATATTTGAGATATTTTTAATGATTTAACCTTTTGGTCTTAACGGAGTTGTTTTGAACTCGAGTGTGAAAGAAATCCATAACGTGGTCGATTTTGATAGATGGGGAGCATGATGGCTCCCGATGTATATTTATATATTACTGAAATTTTTTTGTTGTAGATTGTCTTTGAAATGATCTGAGCTAAGTCTGGGAGAAATCTTTAGCACCAAGTTGGAGGTATAAAGCGACCTTACTTCCCTAGAACTACGTGCCGCCGTAGGAGTGAGCCTGAGTCGGATTTATATAGTGATCACTAGTTTGTGTGGATTTGATATTGATAGTCCTACTCCGATGGCAAGGATAGGACGGCTCTCCCCAACGTGGGTTGTACGTTGGACTCCATGTAGCTTACATGGTTTATGTCGGTTATAGGATCTCCTAGTATGTGTGTGTGTTTCCTTGTGTCTATGGTGAATGGTGAAGTGATTTGAAAGTGGAATTGTGAAAGTTATTCTTTCAAAAAATTTAAATGATATTTACATTATAAGAATTGATATTCTTGATGAACTGAAAGTGATTGACAAATTATATGATGACTCACATGTGTTATTGTACTTATTTCATCCTCTCATGATTATGATGATTTTCTTCGGGCTATGAGAGTCTTTCATACATCCTGCATATTTCTTATAAATATTTGTGATAATGATGTTTATACAACTGCATACACCCCCATCTACTCGGTTCCTTTCTATGGTACAGACACACATCTTCGGATGTGGGCTATATTTTCTCGGAATGTAGGTTCAGGTGCTCAGTTCCAGGTTTGACAGTGATTCTTCAGGCATGCTGTTCTACATCCTCTGTTGTGGTGAGTCCTCATATTCTGAGGGTGTGATGTCTGATGTTGGTTTCACGAAATTGTTTACATTTGATAACTGAGTATGAGTCAGTTGGGGCATGTCTCAATGGCTCACTGGTTTTATTGATTTTCTTAGAGGCTTGTCAGACTAGTATAGATGTTGGGAGTTGACTAATAAGTCATATTTTGTTATCATTCTGAAATTCTTTTATTCTTGGATGATGATTACTCTGTTTATATTTGAGGATTATTTATGAAAACTCTGTTGATTTGTGTTGAACTGAATGAAAATGTCTCAAAGGGTTATCTTGGAGCTACTCGTAGCCTCAAGCACCGTGTGACATTCCGGGACTTATTTTCCAGGGCATTACAAACTTGGTATCAGAGCCTAAGGTTTTAAGGTGCCCTAGGGAGTCTGACAAGCCGCGTTTGGTAGAATCTTGATCATCAGTGTCTAGTGCGTCACATCTATGAGCAAGTGGCTACAAGACATCTTAGGGAAAAGTGTGATTCTTTCTTTCAGAAGTCTATCGTGCTTAAAGTGTCTCTCTCTACTATTGATTATCGAACCCGAGTGGTCAAGTTTTAGTTTTTAGACCTTATAGAACTTAAAGAGTTGAAAGAGCAACTCAAAGATCTACTAGATAAGGGTTTCATAAGGCCCAGTGTTTCTCCTTGGGGTGCTCCTGTGTTGTTTGTGAGAAACAAAGATGGCTTTTTGCGTATGTGCATTAATTATCGTTAACTGAATAAAGTCACCGTCAAAAATAAGTACCCCCTTCCGAGAATAGATGATTTGTTTGACCAATTGCAAGGTGCAAGTTATTTCTCAAAGATAGACCTTCGTTCCGGATATCATCAACTCAAAGTTAGGGAGTGTGACATCCTGAAAACTGCTTTCCAAACTCGTTATGGCCATTTTGAGTTTCTTGTTATGTCTTTCAGGTTAACTAATGCCCCAGCAGCTTTTATGGACCTCATGAATCGAGTGTTCAGACTATATCTGGATATGTTTGTCATAGTGTTCATCGATGATATACTGGTGTACTCCTGTAGTAAGGATGAACATTCTAACTATCTCCGAACTGTCTTTCAAACCCTTAGAGATCACAAGTTGTTTGCCAAGTTCAGTAAGTGTGAGTTTTGGCTAAGGTCAGTTGCTTTTCTGGGTCATATCATTTCTTTTGAGGGTATTAGAGTTGATCCCCAAAAGACCGAAGCTATTAGAAATTGGCCTAGACCTATTTCTCCGACTGATATCCAAAGTTTCTTGGGTTTAGCTAGCTATTACTGCCGTTTTGTTGAGGGTTTCTCCTCTATAGCGTCTCCTATTACTCGGTTGACCCAAAAGAAAGTGAAATTCTTGTGGTCCGAATCTTATGAGAAGAGTTTTTAGGAGTTGAAGACTCAACTCACTTCAGCCCCTATTTTGACTTTGCCTGATGGTGTTGATGGTTTTGTAGTGTACTGTGATGCTTCGAGAGTTGGTTTGGGTTGTGTATTGATGCAAAAGGGTAAGGTGATAGCTTATGCTTCTAGACAGTTGAAACCCCATGAGAAAAATTACCCCACCCATGACCTTGAGTTGGCTGCTGTTGTGTTTGCTTTGAAAATCTAGAGACACTATTTATATGGTGTCCATATTGATGTTTCACTGATCATAAGAGTCTGCCGTATGTGTTTACCCAGAGAGAATTGAATCTTAGGCAGAGACAATGGTTATAATTGTTAAAGGACTATGATATAAGTGTGTTGTACCATCCGGGCAAGGCCAATGTTGTGGCGGATGCCCTAAGTAAAGTGTCCATGGGTAGTGTTTCGCATATGGTAGACGGTAAGAAAGAGTTGGCTCATGATGTACATCGTTTGTCTATATTGGGGTTAGGTTGTTTGACTCTGCTGAAGGTAGTATAGGGGTTCTGAGTAGTTCTGAATCCTCCTTGGTTTCAGAAGTGAAGGAAAAGCAATACTTAGATGCTAGTTTGGTCAGACTGAAGGAGTCAGTCTAGGACCAAAACGTAAAGGTTTTCTCCCAAGGGGGAGATGGTGTGTTGAGATTGTAGGGTAGATTGTGTGTCCCGAATGTTGATGATCTGAGATAGAGAATTATGGCTGAAGCACACGGGGCGCGATATTCTATTCATCCTGGTGCCACCAAGATGTACCAAGACTTGCGGGAAATCTATTGGTGGAGTGGCATGAAGAAAGATATAGCATCGTTTGTAGCTAAGTGTGCAACATGCCAACAGGTTAAGGTTGAACACCAAAGACCTGGTGGTATGATGCAAGAGTTTAGTATTCGCACCTAGAAGTGGGAAGATATAAATATGGACTTCGTGGTTGGTTTACCTCCTTCCCGATGCCATTATGATTCCATTTGGGTTGTGGTTGATAGGTTGACTAAGTCTCCTTATTTCTTGCCTGTTCATACTTCATATTTGCTGAGGATTACGCTAGATTGTATATCCGAGAGCTAGTCAGACTGCATGGAGTTCCCTTGTCTATCATTTCGAATAGGGGTACTCAGTTCACTTTGTAATTTTGGAAAGCTTTTCAGAAGGGTCTTGGTACCCAAGTGCTTTTGAGTTCTGCTTTTCATCCGCAGACCGATGGTCAGGTTGAGCGGACCATCCAGACCTTAGAGGATATGTTGAGAGCTTGTGCAATTGACTTTAAGGGAAGCTGGGATGATCACTTAGCATTGATAGAGTTTGCTTACAATAACAGTTTCCACCCTAGTATTGGTATGCCTCCATTTGAAGCCTTATATGGGAGGAAGTGTAGATCACCCATAGGTTGGTTCGAGGTAGGTGAAGCGGCTGTGAGTGGTCCTGATTCGGTATTTGAGGCTATGGAAAAATTTAAGTTGATTAGGGAAAGGTTGAAAACTACGCAAAGTCGTCAGAAGTCATATGCGGATGTTAGAAGGAGAGACCTTGAGTTTGAAGTTGGTGAACTAGTGTATCTAAAAATTTCACCCATGAGGGGGGTGAAGAGATTCGGAAAGAAAGGAAAGCTTAGTCCCCGTTATGTTGGTCCTTACAAAATTCTTAGCCGTGTTGGTAAGGTAGCTTATGAGGTCGAGTTGCCTTCCGAGTTGTCCTCTGTGTATCCAATATTCCATGTCTCCATGCTTAGAAAGCATATTAGCGATGCTGTGGTAGTGGATTCCTCTATGAGTGCTGACATTCAATAAAATCTTTCTTTTGATGAGATTCCTATTGAGATTCTTGATTTCAGTGTCCGAAGACTACGGAACAAAGAAGTTCCGTTGGTCAAAGTGTTGTGGCGAAACCAATCTGTTGAGGGTGAAACTTGGGAAGCTGAGACGGATATGCGATCCAAGTACCCGCATCTATTTTCCGCGAACTCTGATCAAGCCGAAGGTACCGTTCTTTCCTAAATCATGCACTTTTAATAAAAGTTGCAGCAGTTCATCCATCATTTATTATGTGTTCAGATGTAGTTTCTAGAATGTATGCATTCTATGTTCCATTCGGAGTGAGAAACGATGTGGTGATGAGTCTAACAAATGGTTTCATCTTTATGCTCTATTCCTTATCTAATCTTGGCATTTCTAGCATCATTCGAGGATGAAAGTTTACAAGGGGGTATGATGTAATACCTCGGGAAATTTTTTGTTGAAATTTTGTGCCTAAACGTGTTGGATTCTATCTTCTAGAATAAATTATAAATTTTCCATGCAAAATATCTTAGATTACTACCCCCCATTGTGTCGATTATCGAATAAGCTTTCCAACGATATGTGGATCATCCAAAACGGACACCCGAGCGACGATTTATGAACATTTCGATCAAACCGTGAATAGTAGTAAACAGTAAAACGTGCAGGAAAAAGTATTGAGGCCTGGCGTATTTTTGCTTCAACTTTAAACGATCATAACTCCTTGTACATAATGATCTGGGTGATCTACTATATATCAACGGAAATCTCTGCGAGTCCTCTTTCCAATGAAATTGGTGTCATCCAATTTGTCTATCGAAGCAAAACGTTATGGTCGATCTACTTCAGCCTACCAAAAGTGAATTTTTGGGTCAACTTCAAACGATCATAACTCCTCGCACACAATGATCTGGGTAAGATACTATATATCAACAGAAACATATGAGAGTCCTCTTTCTAATGAAATTGGTTTCATCCAATTTCGATATTGAAGTAAAACATTATGATTAATCTTCTTCAGACTATCAAAACAGTCCACCAAAGCATAGATTCGAGAATTATTTGATTTTTAGGGGCGTTTTGGTCATTCTGTCTCACCCAAAATCCATCCAAACCCTATATTAAAACCTATTAGAAGCATTATATGTTATATTTCATCAAATTCCCTCAAAAAGAAAACTCTAAGCTCCTACATGCAACTTCAAGAACCTCCAAAGTTCACCATTAATTCTGCAAATTTATTCAAGATTCCAAGTTCCTAGTTAAAGAACTCCAAGAACCATCATTCAAAGGCACGATTAACATCTCAAAAATGAGTATCGATCTAAAGTTCATCATTCAAGGTATGTGGGGGTTTTCAACAAGAACTCTCTTTCGTTCTTGTACCCAAAAGTAATTTTCTTTACAAAGGCATGATTTTTATTTGATTTTTACGAATTTGAAGCATGAACCCATATCTTATGATGATTATTATGAAATCTTGATGTTTATGATTTTGAAATATGAATTTACATATGTGGAGATATAAAGCATGAATCTTGAACGATATTTATCATGATTTTGATATTTGGGTCGTGAATCCCCATTAGAAATTGTATTTTTTGAGAAAGTGTATGTTATAAGCATGTTGACGTTGAATATTTGAGATATTTTTAATGATTTGACCTTTTGGTCTTAACGGAGTTGTTTTGAACTCGAGTGTAAAAGAAATCCACAACGTGGTTGATTTTGATAAATGGGGAGCATGATGGCTCCCGATGTATATTTATATATTATTGAAATTTTTTTGTTGTAGATTGTCTTTGAAATGATCTGAGCTAAGTCTGGGAGAAATATTTAGCACCAAGTTGGAGGTATAAAGCGACCTTACTTCCCTAGAACTACGTGCCGTCGTAGGAGTGAGCCTGAGTCGGATTTATATAGTGATCACTAGTTTGTGTGGATTTGATATTGATAGTCCTACTCCGATGGCAAGGATAGGATGGCTCTCCCCAACGTGGGTTGTACGTTGGAATCCATGTAGCTCGCATGGTTTATGTCGGTTATAGGATTTCCCAGTGTGTGTGTGTTTCCTTGTGTCTATGGTGAATGGTGAAGTGATTTGAAAGTGAAATTGTGAAAGTTATTCTTTCAAAAAATTTAAATGATACATTATGAGAATTGATATTCTTGATAAACAAAAAGTGATTGACAAATTATATGATGACTCACATGTGTTATTGTACTTATTTCATCCTCTCATGATTATGATAATTTTCTTTGGGCTATGTGAGTCTTTCATACATCCTGCATATTTCTTATAAATATTTATGATGCTGATGTTTATACAACTGCATACACCCCCATATACTCAGTTCCTTTCCATGGTACTGACCCACATCTTTGGATGTGGGCTATATTTTCTCAAAATGTAGGTTCAGGTGCTCAGCTCTAGGTTCGATAGTGATTCTTTGGGCACGCTGTTCTACATCCTCTGTTTTGGTGAGTCCTCATGTTCCGAGGACATGAGTCTAATGTTGGTTTCACAAAATTATTTACATTTGATAACTGAGTATGAGTCAGTTGGGGCATGTCTCAATGGCTCGCTAGTTTTAGTGATTTTCTTAGAGGCTTGTCAGACTAGTATAGATGTTGGGAGTTGACTAATAAGTCATATTTTGTTATCTTTCTGAAATTATTTTATTCTTGGATGATGATTACTCTATTGATATTTGTGGGTTATTTATGGAAACCCCGTTGATTTGTGTTGAACTGAATGAAAATGGCCCAAACGGTTAGCTTGGGGCTACTCGTAGCCTCAAGCACTGTGTGACACTCCGGGACCCATTTTCTGGGCCGTTACAGCTCAGATCATTGTAGTCTTTAATATTTCTTCTCCGAAGGATATCTTACTATAAGGTTGTGTCGTTAGTTTGAGTTGCTTATGGATTATGACCTTAATATTCTCTATTATCCAGCAAGGCCCAGTGTGGTTGCAAATACCTTGATTTAAAAGTCGACTAGTAAGGGTATCTTGGATCTTCTTTTGACCCAGGAGAGGCCTTTGGCCTTAGAGGTTCAGTCTTTAGCCAACCAGATGGTTAGGCTTGATATTTCGACACCTGAGTGTGTTTTGGCATTTATACAGGCTAGATCTTCTTTGATAGAGTAGATTCAAGCTCATCAGTTTAATGATGTTGGTATGAGAGTAATTTGGGTTAAGGTATTGAGCGGAAAGGCTAATGAATCCCTACTCGAATCTAACGGTTTCTTGAGGATTAGAGGTCAAGTTTATGTGTCGAAAGTAGGTGATTGTATGAGATTGATATTGGAGAAGGCTTACAATTCTAAGTATTCTATTCATTCGAGAGTGACTAAGATGTATCATGATTTAAGAAATAACTATTGGTAGGGTGGTGTACGGAGAGATATAGAGGACTTTCTAGCTCATTGCCTATTTTGCCAGTAGGTGAAGGCCGAGCATTTGAGTATTGGTGCCTTGCTTTAGAGGTTACCCATTCCCTAATATAAATAGGAATAGATTACTATAGAATTTGTGATTGGGTTACCTCGTACTTCTTGTGGTTCTAACAGTATTTGGGTTATCATGGATCGATTGACCAAATCTACTCATTTATCCCTATTCTAGTTTCCTTTAGCTCTGAGAGGATGTCCCATAACTATGTTTGTAAGATAGTTTATCTCTATGGTGTACCAGTATCTATTATATCAGATAGGAATTCAGTGTTCACTTCTAACTTCTGAAAGGCATAACAAAAGGAGTTGGGTACCCACGTTGATCTTAACATAACTTTTCTCCCCCAGACCAATGGTTAGTCAGAGCAAACTATTCAGGAATTTAAGGATATCCTCCACATTTGAGTTATGGATTTTAAAGAACAGTGGTGAAATACCTAGGTCTTGAACCTTGAGAAAAACAATGACTTTTGGTGTCTCTAGGTTAGGTACAACTTGGAGCACGAGTCGTACCCATGGATACCGATCTATCCACTCTCCCCTCCCCCTCTCATACCTTGGACAGAATGTTACGGTAGCATATCATTTTATATACGACATGATCTTCCCTTGATCGTACCCCATGCATATGACTCATATGCAACTCAATCACATAGAAGGTAGTCTCCATTTGTAATAGATTATTTGGTATATTGTTTGTGTATACTGCTAGGGGGTGAGTCGACCCATTGATTATGACTCAAGGATGCCTACTCGTAACCACAACAATACGGTTGACCTAGGAGAAGCCTAGGGTATGAGATAGGATACCACTCGTACACTAGGGTACAATTACTAAGGGAATCGTATGGGGGAGTCATACCCCTAGGCGAGTTCACTCTTCAATTTTTAACAAAGGGCTTTGTGGTCATTTCCCTTTCCTAAAGCCCTAAGTCCCTTCACTATATAAGGCATTGTGGCCACCTAATCCCTCATTTATAATATTCAACCACTCTAAAATCTTCTTGAAGCAAAATTGGAGGCTAGGGTTTAGAGGGAACTCATCTAGAGGAAAGAAGGAGCCCAAATTGTTAATGTGTCATCTTGTTTAAGGCATTTATCTCTTCCCCTCTTTAAATATCTCTAAACCCATGTATTTCATAGTTGTATTTGTAAGTGTACATGGTGGTTTTGAAATCAAATGTAAAGGGTTTTGTTACCTAATGATGTATAATGGTAAATCTTGCTTAGACTTATGTTTATACGTGATATTGATAATGATTTTCATGTGTGGATAATTTATTGTATGTGATTTAATATATGGGTCATGATTAACCCTAATCTTGATAATATCTACCACGTAAATAGCCTTGTTGAAGGTGTACACCCAAGGTCTTTGTGAAAATGTCTAAGTGAATTGTTTAGTCATATGTTGATGATGTATTGAACTAGGGCAATTACCCCATGAGCATGAATGATTAATAAATGATATGTTAACAGAATTATGAACCATGAGTGGTGAAACTGATAACCTTGTTGATTAATGGATATTAAGAGAGTAAAGTCCCTAGATATAAAGATGAACTTAAATTATGCGTTGAACCTAAGTGTGTATGGCTAGAGTTTATGTGGTTAAAGTCGTTGTCCAATGAATGTGTAATTATGGTTGAAGTCCCTTGTCTAAGTGCATGTGAATGTCATTAAATTCCTATGCATAATGTGAATTGTTAAACCAATAAGTATGGAGGGTCGGATTCCTAACTTCATGTCTAATGGATGAATGCTTAAAAATGATAATGAGCCTTAAAATCTTGATTAGCATGTGATATATCTATATGTATGGATAAGTGTGTGAATGATATTAAATATGATATATTGACTTGACGTTGATTGATGATGATATTTTATCACTTAAATGTCCGAGTGTCTCTCCATAGGGTGCTCCAGTGTTGTTCATGCACAAGAAGGATGGTTTTATTCGTATGTACATTGATTATTGACAGTTGAACAAAGTGATCATAAAGAATAAATATCCTCTTCCTAGGATCAATGATTTGTTTAATCAACTTCAGGGTGCGATGTATTTCTTTAAGATTGATCTTAGATTGGGTTATCATCAACTTAAGATTAGGGATGCAGATATCCCTAAAACTACTTTTAAACTCGGTATGGTCACTATGAGTTTCTTGTCATGTCTTTTGGGTTGACCAATGCCCCAGCGGCATTCATGGATTTGATAAATGAGTCTTCCGTCCGTTCTTGGATATAAATGTCTTTGTCTTTATTGAAGATATCTTAGTGTACTCTAAGAGTGAGGTTGATTATACATATAACCTTCGTGTTGTATTGAAACTTTAAAAGATTATCGTTTGTATGCGAAGTTCTCCAAGTGCGAGTTTTCGTTGAAAGCCATAGATTTTCTTGGTCATGTCATCACTAGTGAAGGGATTATCGTAGATCCCTAAAAGGTTGTGGCGGTTAGAAAGTGGCCTAGACCTATGACTCCAATCGATATTTGGAGCTTCGTGGGTCTAGCCAGTTATTATAGAAGGTTTGTTGAGAGTTTTTCCACTATAGCTGCCTCATTGATCAAGTTGACCCAAAATAAGGTCAATTTCTTGTCGCCGATACGTATGAGGGTAGTTTTGAGAAGTAAAAAGATAAATTGACATTGGCTCTGATTTTGACCTTACCCGAGGGTAGTGATGGTTTTGTGGTGTATTGTGATGCTTCTCGTATCGGTCTTAGTTACGTATTGAGGCAACATGGTAGGGTGGTGGCCTATGTTTCTAGGAAATTGAATGTTCATGAGAAGAACTACCCCACACATGATTTAGAGTTATTAGACATGGTCTTAGCACTAAATATTTGGCATCATTATCTTTATGGTGATTATGTCGACATCTTTTAGGATCATAAGAGCCTTCAATATGTGTTTACGGAAATGGAGTTGAATCTCTGGCAAAAAAGGTGGCTCGAGCTATTGAAAAACTATGATATGAGTCATCATTACTATCTCGATAAGGAGAATATAGCCGTCGATGCTATTATCCGTATGTCCATGGAAAGTTTGGCCAATATAGATGAGGACAGGTGGGAATTGGTGAAGGACATTCACCATTTGGCTAGTCTTGGAGTTTGACTTGCTGACTCCGAGAATGGTGGTATATTTGTGCTTCTAGTATCTCAGTCGTCTCTTGTTGTTGAGATAAAAAAGAAGTAAGTATTGGACCCTGACTTGATAAAGATCAAGAGTAATGCAGGTCAATACAAATTCACAAACTTTATTATTGGAGGTGATGGTATCTTGAGATACCAAGGTAGACTATGTGTTCACAACGTCGATGGATTGAGGGAAAGGGTCATGGCTGAGGTTCATGGATCCCCTTATGCAATTCATCCCGGTTCTACCAAGATGTATCATGACCTTATGGAGTTCTATTGGTGGAGTAATGTGAAGCGTGATGTGGCTAGTTGCGTGGCCAAGTTTATGGTGTGTCAACAAGTGAAAGCTGAGCACATGAGGCCCAGTGGTTTGTACCAAGAAATTATGTTGCCCGAGTGGAAGTGAGAGGCAATAAATATGGATTTCATTACCAGTCTTCCTAGATCTCAGTGTGATTCCATTTGGGTCATCATTGATAGAATGACCAAGTACGCCTATTTCTTGCCCGTGAGAACAAATTTCTCAGTGGAAGATTATGCTACGTTGTATCTTGCGGAGATCGTGAAGTTGCACGATGATCTGTCTTCTATTATCTCGAATCATGGTGCTTCATTTACATCCCACTTTT
Organism: Capsicum baccatum var. pendulum; assembly: GCA_030864225.1. Taxonomy (NCBI): domain Eukaryota; kingdom Viridiplantae; phylum Streptophyta; class Magnoliopsida; order Solanales; family Solanaceae; genus Capsicum; species Capsicum baccatum. The sequence goes on along the minus strand of CM061555.1, from coordinate 111,004,936 downwards.
GGAATTCGTTCCAAAGAGGTTTGGAAACTAAGGTGTGCCTCAGTACTGCTTTCCACCCGCAAATAGATAGACAAGCGGATAGAACTATCCACATTGTATGATATGTTGTGGGCTTGTGTGATTGATTATGGTGGTAGTTGTATGACCACTTACCTATGATTGAGTTCATTTATAATAATAGTTACCACTCTAATATTGGCATGGCACCTCTTGAGGCATTGTATGGTATGAGATGTCGATCTCCTATTGGGTGGTACAAAGTTGGAGAGGGAAAGTTTCTTGGCCCTAATTTAGTTCACCAAGACTTAGATAAGTTGAAGTGATTTGTGATAGATTAAAAACCACTCAAAGTCTCCAAAATTCCAATATCGATGTGAGGCGTACGAACTTAGAGTTTAATGTGGGCGATTGGGTATTTTTGAAAGTATCTCCCATGAAGGAAGTGATGTGGTTTAGAAAAAAAGGGAAGCTTAGTCCCAGTATGTAAGACCCTATTTGATTGTGAAGAGGGTTGGAAATGTTGCCTATGAGTTGAATTTGACTTCTAGTATGGACTCTATTCGCTCGGTTTTCCATGTCTCGATGTTGCGAAAATGTATGGGTGATCCTTCCTTGGTTTTTCCCTCAAAAGATGTTGATATCTCAAACTCTTTGTTCTATAAGGAGATCACGGTGAGAGTCTTGGATTGGCAAGTTCGCCAATTGTAAATGAAATTAGGGGCTTTGGTGAAGGTTCTATGGAGGAACCAAAAGTCCAAGGAAGCTACTTGGGAGAAAGAATAGGACATGAAGTCCAAGTACCTGCATTTATTTCCCATTTCGGAAGCTTGTATTAGAGGTATGTGTTAATCTCCTTACCTTGATGTATGTTTTTGATAGACAATGGGTTAAAGGGCGCAAGCGTTGAATTGATTTATGTCTTTATTGGACAACGAATTAAAGTTCCTAATGTGTGAAATGATTTGTGCCTTGTTAGACCATGAGTTAAAGACCCTAGTGCATTGAATTAATTCATGTTTTCATAGATGATGTGTTAGAGTCCCCAATTTCTTAAGTTTCTTGATGTGTTTGAAATTTGATGGGTTGAAGTCCCCAAGTTGTGAAATGAATAAGTGTTAATAAGCAACGAGTTAGAGTTCCAAAGTCGATGATATAAATGATTGATTGATAATGAGCATGATGTGTGTTGTATCCTTGTTGAGTGCTTGTTTTAACATTGATTGAAGTGATGTATGATGATATGTTAGCTTGTGTACACGCTTAACATACCTTCATTCGCGGACGAATGATCCAAGTGGGGGAGAATTGAAACTCCTAGGTCTTGAACCTTGAAAAAAAAAACAACTTTTGGTGTCTCTGAGTTGGGTACGACATGGAGCATGAGTCGTACCCATGGATATGGGTCGTATCCACTCACCCCTCCCCCTCTCATACCTTGGACAACATGTTAGGGTAGCATACTATTTTCTGTACGACATAACCTTCCCTTGATTGTACCCCATGCATATGAGTCTTATGAAACTCAATCGTATAGAGGGTAGTCTTCATTTGGAGTGGACTATTTGGTATACAATTTATGTATATTTCTAGGAGGTGAGTTGTACCCTTTAGTTATGACTCAAGGGTGCCGACTCGTACCCACAACAGTATGGTATACTTAGGATAAGCCTAGGGTACGAGTTAGGATACCACTCGTACCCTAGGGTAGATTACTAAGGGAATCGTATGGGGGAGTCATACCCCTGGGCCAGTTCACTTTTCAGTTTTTAACTAAGAGCTTTGTAGTCATTTCCCTTGCCTAAATCCCTAAGTCCCTTCACTATAAAAGGCATTCTGGCCTACTACTCCTTCTTTTACAAGACTCAAACACTCCAAAACACTCTAAAAGCATATGATATATCTATATGTATGGATAAGTGTGTGTATGATATGAAATGTGATATATTGACTTGATGTTGATTGATGATGATATTTTATCATTTATCATTGAGTTACATGTTAGCTTTCCAACCATTAACTATCTCCAGATGCTATGTCCCCACGCGACATAGGGATGGAGCTTCGTCTTTTTTTCCTGCACAGTGATTAGGATATTAAAGCGGTTCATGCATTGACAAAAAGTGATGAGCTTCCATACTCCAGAAGATCTTCATATCTTGGTCTCTTATGTATAGAATTAGTCTCCTTTATACTCGAGTTGGCTATCGGCGTAAGCTTATCTCGACATATGTATTTATTGACTTCATTTTATAAACAAGTGTGAACTTGGGTGTGAGTTAAATATTATGAATCTATTGTTTACTTACGTTTTTACTTTCGCAAATCTTAACTTGTGAGTTGGAGTCCCTTCAACTCTTACGATATGATAAAATATTTGGTTGAGGTTATTAGGGTGACCTCCAGTTCATGTAAGCTTAGGGTGCCCATATGACATGGCACGGGTAACGGGCTGTGTCAAGTGAGAGCATCCATTTGTTACCATTCTAATATTGTGATGGATCCCTTTGAGGCTTTGTATGGTAGGCATTGTCTCTTTCTGATTAGTTGGTTTAAGGTTTTTTATATTAGACCTCAAGGTATGGACTTGCTTAATTTGTTTTAGGATAGAACTTTGGTCATTTAAGATAGACTTCGAGTGGCTCAGAGTAGGCAAAAGTGCTACACGGATCTTAGACTTCGTGCCTTGAAATTTAGGGTTGGAGATTGAGTATTACTTTGTATTTTGACCATAAAGGTCACGGTAAGGTTTGAGAAGAGGGTCAATCTTATCCCCAGGTATATTAGTCTATTTGAGATTTTTTGGACTATTGTGGATGTAGCTTATGAGTCAGCATTGCCTCCAAATTGATCAGTTGTTCATCTAGATTTTTATGTTTTTATGCTTTAACGATATATACTAGATGAGTCTCATGTCATGCATTGGTACTCAGTGCATTTAGATGAAAGATTGACCTTGTGGAGGAGCCAGTCTCTATTTTATCCAGGGATGTTAGACCATCTGTTCTAGGAATATTTTGGGGTTTAAGATCTAGTAGAGACATCGCCCCATAGATGAGGAGGTTGAGTTCGACATTCATAGAAGTTATCCCCAACTTTTTGCTTATTTAGGCACTTCCCTTGACTTTAGTTTGAGGATGAACTAGATTCAGAGGTAGATATTGTAAGGACATAATTTTGTGAATTATTTAATTTTATGTGATTTAATCATTTTATCCCTCCCCATGGTTTCTATTTGATGTTTATGGAGTGTGGAGATGATTGAAAATTATGCGAGTTTATGGTTGTTAGAGGTTTAAAAAGCCTTATAGTTGACCTCAATCAACATTTGTTGTTCTATGTGTCAGATGGGAAAACGAACTATGCCAATAGATCCGAAACATCGATTTTGTATTGGTAGCGTGGTTGGTGTGATTTTATAAATTTTATATATCGTTTTGACCCTCGATTCAAAAAATTGTAAAATTTGGTCACAAACGTCAATTTTGTAAAAACAACCTCTATTAAAAAAATCGAACATCGACATTGAGTTTGGAACATCGAATTTGATAGGGTAGCATAGTTCATTTACATTCTTGAGATTTTGAATGAATCCCAAGGAATCCGCGAAAACTTAAAAAATTTCCAACTCTCAGCTGATGCAGGCATTATTGTGGCTCTTGAGTAGCTTTAGAGGTTGCCGCTAAAGCGGCCAACCGGCACCCTTTATTGATCAGGCACATAAATTAGGGACACTAAAATGGAGCTTTATCTGATTTAGCATAGGCCCCCTAAGTGTCCCCTTGTCTGCTAAAGCGAACAGTGCTGCACGTGGGTACCTCTAAAGCGTCACTTAACCGCTTTAGTGGTGGCCACTTAAGCAGTTATGCCTGGTAGTATAAAAAGATCTTTTTCTCATTTTTCTCCTATTTTTGATGTTTTGAGCTTTGGGTTTTAGAGTTTTTGGGTGATTTCTTCCATCTTCACGCTTGGATAAGCTCTAAATCACTATTTCAATTATTTTACTTCAATTCTTGTCATCTAAAACCCGTTACAATGCGATTTCAAAAGTGAAATTTGAAAATTCTGGCCTGGAAGGCCTAAAATTGTTTTTCTTTAATATTAAACCTCATTTTTAACCCATTTTCACTTGAATTTTATTCTATGGCATTATTTAATCGTGAGTAATGTGTTTATGAACAAAAATTTTAGTTTGACCCCTTCTTTTCAAAATTCATTATGGGGATCCGTTTTGTCCCCAATTTGAAAATAGGCAATATGAGTATCGTTGGCTTCCTTTTGACGTGTATATTCTTTGTGTTTATGTTTTAGTTGATTCTAAAGTTGTTCAAGAGGGGAAAAGCTCCGTGTGAAGGGGCTTTTTGGCTTGGATTTCAGCATCACGAGATAGGTTATGGTTTAACTATCTTCAGACTGGAGTGGGTAGTTGATATCTTATATAAAAACATGTAATGGGTATGCAAATGAATCATGAATATAGTGTTAATACCATTGTGTACCCGTGTGGGGGATTATGTGTTGTTATTGATGGGTTGAGACAATAATTGCTATGTGGGGGTCTTATATGATATTGTTGGCTTTGTGTTTACATATAGTTGTTTTCTTGCTTGTTGAATTGCTTGAGTTGGGTTTTATGTGATATTAGTGATGTATTATTTGCATATTTTGCTCTAATGATATATGGTTAATATTGTATCATGGATGGTTGACCTATTAAGTGGCTTTTTAGCTCATTTGTGTGTATATTGGTAGGATTTAAGATTCACATTCTGATTTGGTCATTAGAATTACAACCTCATATCATACATACATTCATAAGACGTTGATATCATTGTTGAAATACTTATTTTTCTAACAGAAATGTGGCACCGATAAGAACCCTCTACCGTAGTTCACGAGCCAAAAAGGAGACATGGATATTGAGACTGGAATTGGTTATTGATATTGTATATGGGTTGTGAACCCTCCATGATCCTACTTTGGGAGTAGTGCTCAGTAGGTGTTTACGGAGGTTATGCAATAGTATATCATATCATCACCATTATCATTATCATGCAATTCATACATTATGTATTTCTGTGGTGTACTTTCGTGTTTGACTTGATGTCTATCTATTCTATATTTCTTTTTCGTACTTATATATGGTGTATATGATATATTCAGAACTGTAAGTAGAGACAGCATGAGCTACCATTTGGGATATGTTTTGACTGCAGGTGACGTGCTCATAGTGTGTATCTATATACTTTATTTTCTACTTTGCTCAGTCGGTCTATGATACCTACTTAGTACAAGTTCACCATACTCATCCCTACTGTGCTCTTTTGGTGCAAATCTTGGTATGAGTGTGTTGTGTTGTTGCTGAGTTTGGGCAGTGATTTGATACATCTGAGGTAGTGGTCACTCTATGCTTCCAAAGTCGACCTCCTAACCCATCCTTTCTAGTTTATGTCTTATTTTATTTTCGGAGACAAACTTATGTTCCTTTTTGGATTATCAGTTGTATTTTCAGACTTTGAGACGTATTTAGATTGTTCTTACACTATGACACCAGATTTTGGGATGGTTTGTGGTGTTTTACTATGATTTTAGACTTCTATTACTATTGTATGTGTATGGTTCGACTTCGTTCTAGAAGTTTTACCTTGGTATTTTGTGTCGATTTCGTACTTCATATCAGTTTGGGTGATTGGACTACTTGTCAAGGTTCATCCACGATAAATGGCATCATGACCCTTAGTTTTTGGGTCGTGACAATTAGGAATTTATTTTATCAAATTAACCTTATTAATTATACTTTGAAGATATAAATTTAAGTATATACACTTAGTTTAGTCATTTAATAATAAAGGTAGTATTGAAAGCGGGGACTATTTTGAAATGAGAGGATTAGTGATTTAATGTCAATTAACTAAAATTAATATGAGTCTTAAGCAACTTTTTAAAAAATACTTGATGCGTATGTCTTTATTTCCTTCCAAGAAGTTGGTTGATCCAAAATTTCTAGCTAGCACCGTATTTCCAGTAGTATAAAGACCAGATCTACCTAAAGAATGATGTATAAGATAGAGAGTGCAAAGCCTATTTCTATACTTTTTCATTGAATAATACTCCATCCATTCTTACTTGTCTTTTAAATTAAAAATAGATGTCTATTTTTACTTGTTCAATTTTTTTTAAAAAAAAAGAGATAATTTATCATCTATATCTATTTTATTTTGATTACTAAATACTATTCAGTTCTCAACATTTAGATAACTTATAATAAATAAGAGTAATATAATAAAATTATCATTATATTTGTTGCATCTTAAGGGGTGTGCCAACTGTCGAGTCATGAAACATGAATAAATAAATATAGACAGAGTGAGTAGCAAATTATTTTACATCCCAATTAATATGTACTATCACTTTTTGTCTTTTGAAATTCAAATTATATAAATTTTAACCAACATTTTAAATATATTTATCATCATGTTGACATAAGAAGAACAACAATATATATTACTTTTCACATAATCTGAATATCTGAATTATAATTATAGAAGATTGAGTTAATCTAATTTAGCTTTAGCTTTAAAAATTAATTAAATTAACTCTAGAAAAGAAAAAGGGGACACGTAAATTTTGGGATGGACGAATAAAGAAGTTAAGTATAACAAGTAGCCACTCAGCAAAGATTATGAGTTACTTAAAAAGTGTGATTATTTTATGATTATTTTTAATTTATCAGGAAACAATAACTATCAATATAATCTTACACGTGGATTTTGAAGGGAAGGGAATGTAATACCCCGTACTTTTTCTATCTCAGTTTAGCTCTGAAGGGTTAGTTTTGAAGATGAATAACTCTTAATACATATATAATTTTCAAGCTCTAGACCCACCAATGTATAGATAATTGGCTCAGCTTTCTAGCAATACCAATTTTGCCTTAATCCGATACTCGGTTAAGAAGTTATGGCAGTTTTAGTAAAACAGTATGGCATTTCGATAGGCACCGTGTTGCGGTGAAAGACAAAAATTTCTCTTGTTCGATTTCCAGTAGAGCGCCATGATTAATGTCTCACCACGGTGAAACTCCAATTCCCGATCGGCCTTTTCCAGTGGCACAAAGTGATTACGGTGTGTCGTGCCAAAGGTTAAAATGGGACTCATCCTTTTTATAGTAGTGCAACGTGATGATGCCGCATTGCTCCACAGCCTAAAATGGCAATGGACCCTTATCCAGTAAGCCACCACGATAGCCCCGCATCGCGGTGGGGCCTAAAATTAGGATTTCAATTTCAGAACTTAAATTTTAAGGGTAACCTAGCCTTTTCCTCAGCCCCCAATTCATGAATAACACTGAATTAATCCTATTTCAATAATTATATGCTCACTTTTCATCAAGTTCCTCTCAAAGAAACCCTAGAATATCAAAACTTAATTCCCAAGAAATCCAAATTTCACCATTCTTTCTTCAAAGAAACTCAAAATTCAAGGTTTCCAATTCAAGATAATCAAGAATCCATCTCCAAGAGCACAAATAGGAATCCAAAATCAACTGTTCTCATCAATTGCATCAATTAAGGTATGTGGGGGTTTTCAATAAGGATAATACTTTCATCCTTATGCACAAAATTAGTTTTAAAGTTGATTTTGTATGAAATTACATGAGTTTCAAATTAGGGTTCATACCGAATATTGCTAATTGAAAGATTATGATATTTGAAGTGATTTAGATGATGAATTTTCATGTTTATTTTCGTTCATGCGCATTGGAGAAATTTCTATATTTTGAGATGAGTTATTAATACTTACATTATCAAGCATGAACCTTTTGATGTTTTGACATGAATTTGATGCATGGGTTGTTAAGACCTAGTTTTTTTGTTGATATTTCAAGATTGACTATACTTTAAGCATCCTATGATTAATTATTTTCAGATTTTGATAAAGATTGATCTTTTAATCTCAGTCTAGACGTGGAATCCACTTTACATTTTAAGTTACAGAATAGATTAACAGATACAAAATTGGTTTTCATTATAAACCTTTATACTAGTTTTAAAAGTGGATTTCCAACAAAATGAGCATAAATATTAAAGGAGGTAGTATTTAGCACCAAGTTGGGTATGTTCTCATGCCCCAAACTACGAGCCAACGTAGGATTCAGATTTATCAGATTATTCTCATTTCTAATGAATGACAGATACAGATGTATCACTTAGACTAGGTTATACTCCTTGGCAAGAGTATGACGCCTCTCCCCAATGTGAGGTTTTCCAAAAAGGGAACTAGAACATTAGACACTATGATAGCTCGCATAGTGTATGTTGGTTAGAAGAACCTCCCTAACAGTAAAGACTTGCAGAATAATTTTTAAAATTATTTCCCTACAGCTTAAAGAAAAGAGTAAATAATAAGAGAAAAGTTTTTAGAAAACTAAGTGTAAAGGCTCACAGATTTATTCAGATATTGCTTTACATGTGACATCATCTATAAGGTTTCAGATTTCAAATTAAAGATATAAAAGTGAGTCCTTTCGGCACTTGGACAGCATTATTTAAAGACAGAATACAAGTACAGTTCTTAGAAACTAAATATTATGACTCACTAGATCTATGCAATAGGTTTTGCTATTCATGACTATGATTTTCAGTTTTTAGATATTCCAGCTTAAGTGAGTCATCTTTATTTAGCATGCATTCTTTTACAAATTTATAATGATATTGAGATATTGATTTACTTATGCATTCACCCCACATACTCGGTACAATCCAAAAGTACTAATCCATATATACGTCTATGTGCTACATTGTCTCATAATAAAGGTTCAGGTGCTCAGTTTCAGCAGCATGAGTGACTTCGAGCATTTCCATCTACATCCCGACAGTTGGTGATCCTCATAGTTCGTGACTTAGTCATTCAGTTTTTCAGCTTATTAGTATGGATGATTCAACATTTTTATACAGTCCAAGTTAGCTGGAGGTTTGTCCCAGTGACTCTCTAGCATTAGAAGTAGAGGCTTGTTAGACTGCTCGATATGATTTAGATTTATAGTATTGATTTATCAGACTCTTAAGTTTAGTAATTTCAGATATTATATTCAGACAGTTTCAACTTAGCTAATATAGATTTCCGCATTTTAGTTTGATTATATATCTATACTTTCTTATTATGAGTTTCAGATTTAGTAGATGGCTTACAAGGTTAGATTAAGGATACTCGTAGTCTTAAGCACCATGTGACATCTCGGGACTCATTTTTAGGGCGTTACAAACTTGGTATCAGAGCTAATGGTTATAAGAGTCCTAGGGAGTAAGACAATCTGTGTTACGTAGAGTCTTGATCATGGGTGTGAAGCGCACCACATTTATGAGCAAAAGGCTACAGGACGTTTCTAGGAAATTATCTCTTTCTTTTGTGATCCATCGTGCTTACAGTAACTCTATCTTCTTTTAACTCCTCTTATATGACAGTTGAATATACCTCCTTATTGAGCTAACGCCCAGAGAAATGATAACCAGCCACCCCAGCCTGCTGACCCTCTAAATAATAATGCATCCCATGTTGAATTTCGGGCTACCTTTCAGGTGTTAGCCCAAGCTGTGACTACCAACGTTTAGGGAAACCATCAGGCGGTAGTTCCACTTTTATAGAATGGTGATTTATCATTAGCCAAAATTCAAAACTTTATGAGAATGAATCTGCTAGAGTTCTTTGGGTCAAAAGCAGGTGAGGATCCATAGCTTTATTTAGATAAGATGAAAAAAATGACCCAGATTATGCATATTTTTTAGGCAGAAAGTGGATTTAATATCCTATAGATTGAAGGATGTAGCGTATGATTAGGTGGTTATGTGAAAGAATGGTAGAGGAGAGAATGCAGCTCCTGTAAGTTGGCAGGTATTCCAGGATGCATTTTTAGTCAAGTTCTTTCCGCATGAAATATGAGAAGCTAAGGTAGAGGAGTTTGTGAACCTGAGGCAGGGTCCAATGATAGTGAAGGAGTACTACCGTCAATTCAATTAGTTGTCTAAGTATGCCCCCAATGCGATGGCTGGCCCTAGGGCGAGTATGAGTAAGTTTGTTACTAAAGTATCTAGTTCGGTAGTCAAGGAGTGTAGAACTGCCATACTTATTGGGGGCATGGATCTTTCTAGGTTGATGATTTATGCCCAGTAGATTGAGATAAAAAGGTTAAAAGGAAGAGAAAGGGGAAATAAGAAGGCTAGAACAGGGTAGTTTTAGTATGGACAAACAAAGTATGGAAAGAGAAATCATTCCCAGTTTTAGAATCATTCATCTATGCTAGCGCCATTGATAACGCCCAAACTACAGCTCTCGTTAGAAAGTATAAGCGGTCACTGTCAAATATAGAACCCAACTGGGTTGGGTGTCGAATCCCACAGGGAATACTTGGTCACTAAGTGTTGCAATTATTAGTAGATTGTTGGTCGAAAATTCTACGGAAAAGGGGGGATTGATTTATGCGTGAAATAATGTTAACAAAATAACGAATGAGACGATGTATTTAGTAAGATTTAATCACAGAGAATAATAAGTTAGGGTTATGTCCACCCTATGAGTTCTACGTATCTATTAACAATGAGTAATGCTGAATTTAGACATGCATGCACTTATAGAGATTCGTATTCTAATGGTAAATCCTAGTGTTTCTCAACCATCAAGGATTATTTCACTTTAACTCTTTCGAGCCTAAAGCGTATAACTAATGGTACGAACTCTCCAAGAAATTAATCTGGTTAAGGCATTAATGTATAAATAGGGGTTGATAGCCCTATTTCCTTGTCATAATCTCTTTTCCAAATATGTAACTTTTCTCTCGAACAAGTTAATGCTATAATGGCATGTTCTCTATGTTTACAACCATGAGAATTAAATTAAAACGAAGAGAGTAATGATATAAGTAGCATACACATCAAGAATTCACAAACTCATAGTAATAGATAGTATCTCACAAGGTTTTCATAACCCTAATAGAGAAGTTTAGCTACTCATGATTACAACGAAAATCACAATAGGTTTAATCATCATACCAAAACTAGAAGAAACTTCACGATGGAATGATTTTGGCGTCCAACAAGAGTTGACGTTTCTCTTCCCTCTAGACGTTCCTAATTGTAGCGTGTTTTTCTCTGTCTTAACTTACAGATTCTGTAACATGAATAATGAAAACAACATCTGATGCTAAAAAATTCAGCAATAGGGTTTTTATAATGTCCTTGTTTACTAAATTACTGTTGCATCCTTAAGTCTTTAAAAATGCTGGGTTTGACCGGGAAAAAGTTCCCATGCATCACTTTCAGTTCAAAAGCTGTCTTCCGTCTAATGTGAAGTTTTTATTTGCTGCTCAAAAGTCCATAAAGTGCTGAAATCTTCATCATTAATACCTGAAAAACATGCTAATCACGTAGGTCAGCTCACTTAAAGGAAAATGGACTAAAAGTGCAAGAATTATATATTTTATCCTCAAAACTTAGCTAAAACATGGGTAAATTATGGTGCTTAGGCGTGTAAATACGCCCAACATCAACACCCCATACTTAAAGCTTTGTTCGTCCTCGAACAAAATATAACATCCATGCAAACACCTAACTAGAATTTCACAATAGCAACAAAAAATTTATCCCTAACCAGAATTTCAGAATAGCAACATAAAATTTATCCTCAAGACATGCACGGCAATTATTAACAAAGAGTAGGTTTCTTGATCACTACTAGAAACAACTCAACCTCCAACATAGACTCGTGAGGATGGTTAATTCGTGTCCACAAGTTAAACCATAAAGAATCATACAAAGCTACCCAACAATCATCAACCATGTGTGTCTCACATAAGATATCACCCATAATCACTCACAAGTTTGCATTTATCGAAACATGGGTATAAGATTCTCCTTTCTCTCACTCTCACAAAGAGTTCATATGTTGCAACTGATGACCATAGGCTTGCCCTTAGTGTAATGCTCTACTAATATCAGAATGCTAAGCTTAGGATCAAATAGGTCTTTACAGGTTGTAATGTAGGCTAAGGGACAGGTAGGACTATTTTGGCCAGAAATAGTGACTATGTTCCCTAAGCGCTTTAATACACTACGTTATGTCATTAACACTTTCTTTTAAACAACCCCTCTACTTTCCTTTTATCTACCACCCCTTTTCACCTATTTTGTTATTCAATTATAAACAGAACTAACTTTTTATATTTTTTTTATTTTTTCTTTTTTTTTATTTGATTTATTTATTTATTTATTTTCTTATTTTTTTTTATAAAACACCTCTATGATAGCCACTCTTTTTCACAACAATTTCAAGTACCAATACACTCTGAGGTATCACTCTCACCCAATTTCCTCTTATTTTATCACATGACTCTACAATTTAAAGCGCTTAGGAATTTGGATCAAATTATGGTCTTGAAAAAAAATGGATTAGGCTACATATGAGGCTGTCAAAGAAAATAGCTAAAGGCTCAAAGGGGGTTAACTAGGATAATGTACACAGGTAGGTAAAAAGAAGGTAAACAATTACAGGCTGCCAAAGAAATGCCTAAATCATCTCCTAAACTCACACTCTTTATTTCGCTTTACATACACACCAGGCAAGTTCTAGCATCAGTCACAACACAGAATATACTATAACCTCACACACATAAGGCACATGGTCAACTTTATTGGGAGCAGTATAGACTCTTGACCCAACAGATGAATGAATTAAACCACACACTTATCACACAGTCAGTCATACTTAGAGCCTAAATGTCTCAATAGTAATGATTTTAGTACAAACTCTTGTCATAATACCATGCCGCCTATCAGAACAATTTCATGCAAAATCTAAAAAAAATCGAAAATTTTCTAACTAATTACGACTAATTAAAACAAACAAGAATAAATGTAGGCAAAGAAGTATAATACAGCATACAAATACCAGCACCCCACACTTAGACGGGACACACTGCCCTCAGTGGAAAATAAATAAGGAAAACCTGATTAGTTGGACTCCACCTCTATGTCTGGGGTCATACCTCCTTCGTCGGAATCATCATCAGAGTCGTCGTCATCAGATTTGTCCTCCACGCCTGAGTCTGGCAGTCAGCGATCATCATCAGTTGGCACGTCATCATCGAGAGGTTCCTCAAAATGTACCCCTACTCCACACATAGCCCGCGCATGCTCATTCATCGGGTAGTCATAATCCAACTGCTGAAGATCTGCATCGGTTGGAACATGACCCTCACTCATCATGGTAAACCTCATCATGCCATATAAATGGCGAAAGAAGCTTTCGTCGTGAGCATGCTTTTCTGCAGTGGTCAGGTTGATGCCATGCCCAGTTTCAGGATCTTTAACCTTCGTAAGATCAACCTTCTTCGGGTTGTGTGGAAGCTTATGATCTGTAGGTTCCTCTTCAATGTGCTCCTTCCTCAATATCGCAGTCAACAAATTGCCAAAGCTGAAATGGGACCTCTTGTGCAGCCTAGCCTTACGCATTAACGATCGTATAACCGCACTAATGTTGATGGGAATATTAGTCATCAGAACGTACACCAAGCATACTCTATCACGTGTGATCTTTGTGTACTGTGTCCCAGGAATTAGGCAAGAGTTGACTATCCTCAACCATATATGAGCTTCTCTGTTCAAGGAAGCATACGGGAAGGTATTGTGTCGACCGGTATCCTTGTGACGAATCCACCGTACCATTGACCTTGTTCCGCGAAGCGTGTGTCTAATTGCCCTGTAGGGAGGTCTGTGATAAAGCTCCTTGAGCGGTGATGGATCCACAGATGGAAGACCCAGAAAAGCGTTGAAGAACTCCGCATTCAGTTGCAAGACTTGGCCCCGAATCTTCACTTCACTTTCGGAAGTCTTTGGGGACCAATTGGCATAGAACTCACGCGTTAGATCAAGATTGCATTCCCCCATATCTCGGAAAATGAAATCAAGATTTAGCGCCATGATTTTAGCCAAAATGTGTGGCTCTCTCTTTGCTAGACTCTCCTTCTGCATTAAATCCATGTGAACATATTTTTTCACTTTGTTGTTCTTGTACCACTCCTTTCCTTCCTCCTCTAGGACCCACTTTATTCCAAAAGTACATCGAGGTATTTGTAGAGAGGAGGATTCAGCTTGATCTCTTCTTTCCCTTTTCTGACCTTTCTGCGAGGTGGACACTTTTTCTTTTCCTTGTCGTCCTTTTGGGACCATTCTACCTGAGATTTAAAATAGAGTCATGTTAGCTTCATCTTGGTAGATTCAATCGGAAAACAAACAGTAGTGGCGCCACCCCACACTTAATTTGTTGGCATAGACTACTTAAGTGAATGATGTCGATTACTCAGACTTCATCGACATACATTTAGGCTATATGTTCCAACAACATGTTCAGCACAGTCATACGTTCATGTCATCTTTACCATCCTTTCCAATTATATTTCATGTAATCTTGTCTATACTTTCATATTTGGATGAATGCACGTTTTGAACAAGACTACCACATAAGGATCATACCACAAATAGAAACAAGTTATTGCATAGGCATAATCACACCATCTTATGCTTGTGGTCAATCATAATCGGTATCTCGATGAATGAGTCATTAAAACATTCAAGCTTTCAAATTACAAGATTATGTATTAACTTCACAATTTTGACTTCATAAAACTATGATAGTGTATAACAATCAAATACAAGTCGGAACAAAGTCAAGAACACCCACATGTATTCTTTTACTCAACTAAATGTATCATAACAAACCAACCACATTCTAATCACCAACACCACTTCAAAATCTAACAAATCATTATAAACGTAGCATTTAAACAACTACGGAATATAAAAGAATAACTTACTTGGTGATGGATTCTGAAAGATGAGTTTGCAATATTAGATGAGCAAAAAAAAAATTTTGAGAGAAATTGGAAGGTTGGGCGGCGCCTATCTTCAGCCAACAATGGGATTTTGTTCTAAGGTTGAAGTTCTATTTATAGACCAAGGCTTGGGTCGGGTTTGATCCATGAAAAATCGGGTTAGGAGACAAAAATGCATAAGTAGGCAGCGCCTAATGCTTTGCCTATGCTTGGCATAGGCGGCGCCTTTTGCTTTGCCTAGTTTGGCATAGGCGGCGCCTATGCTATCGCCTAGTTGAGCATAGGCGGCGCCTATGCTATGGCCTAGTTGAAATAGTGAGCATAGGCAATGGCATAGGCGCCATTGCAGCGCCTATGCCATTGCCTAGATTTGCATAGGCCTTGCCTTGTCCATTGCCTAGATTTATATAGGTCTTGCCTTTTCCAATGCCTAGTTGAGGCAGTGAGCATAGGCAATGACATAGGCCTTGCCTTGTCCATTGCCTAGATTTGTATAGGCCTTGCCTTGTCCATTGCCTAGATTTATATAGGCCTTGCCTTGTCCATTGCCTAGTTGAGGCAGTGAGCATAGGCAATGACATAGGCCTTGCCTTGTTCGTTGCCTAGATTCGCATAGGGAATGCCTAACCGATAGCCTTTGCTCCTTCATTCCTAACTTACCACCTTTAACATGGCTCACTTTCAAATTAAAATTTTGGGTTTAATCCCCTCCTTTGTACATCTTGCACCTACACTTAATCAAAAACAACAAAATCAATTAGAAAGATGGGTTGCCTTCCACTAAGCGCCTTAGTTTTGGTCGTGGCTCGACTCTTCTTTTTGGATTTTTATTTAACAAAAACAAACTCCTAGTAAAACAAATGATTAAAAATGATGGGTTGCCTCCCACCAAGCGCCTTAATTTACTGTCGCAGCACGACATGGTTACCTCGATTACTCAGACTTCATCGAGAGAGATGGTCCATCATTTTCTGAATGGATTCAGATGATGCTGATGCTTAATATTGTGTACACGATCTTCCTCTATTTGAATCTTGTGCATACCTAAATCAATCGCAACTATAAGCGGAAGTGTATCACCACTTCCCAAAAACGCATACTTCAGGTGACTGGATAGCTCTTTCAATTCTAGTACTGGTGGCTCTTCGATGGATGGTTTCGCGGGTGATGAAGGTCGATTCTTAAGATCAAGGTCCAGCTTCTTAGGGCCATGAGAATATGACCCCAATCCTGTTGGAGCACAAATAGTTTCTTCATATTCTTCAACCTCCTCACGCTCAAAATTCAACAGCACAGCAGACAATGGCTCAACAGTAAGCTGCTTCTCTACAGATACTTCTTTCTCATCCTCACAATAAACATCAGCTATAGAGAACATATTCATATCTCTAGGCTGCTTCATTGATTTGCATACATCAAAACGGACGACTTCGTCATTCAACCGAAATAAAAGCTCATTAGCTCTTAAATCAATGAGCACACTTCCAGTTGCGAGAAAAGGGCATCCCAAGATTATGGAAACTTTAGAATCCACCTCACAGTCCAAAAAAACAAAGTCTGCGGGAAAAATGAAGGTAGATACCTTCACTAATATATTATATAGGATACCAACAGGTCGTTTTACCGACCTATCTGCCATCACGAGCCGCATATTGGTTGGTGTAGGATCGCCCAACCCCAACTTCCTGTAGACGGATAGAGGCATCAAATTGATGCTAGCCCCCAAATCGCACAATGTCTTAGCAAACTCCAAAGATCCAACCATGCAAGGAATAGTGAAAGCACCAGGATCTAACTTCTCCTGTACTAAAGATCTCGTGGCAATCGCACTGCAATGATGAACATTATCTGCCAGCTCATAGCTTACTGCCCGCTTCTTTGTCAAAAGGTCCTTCATGAATTTAGCGTACCCAGGCATCTGTTCCAGCGCCTCTACCAAAGGAACATTAATAGTCAGCTGCTTCAACATAGTCATAAATTTACTGAACCTGGTGTCATCAGCTTGCTTCTTCTGTCTTTGAGGAAAAGGTGGTGGTGGAAGGGGAATAGTTTTCTCCACCACTTCGTTTTTATCTTGCTTTCAATTATCAACCTTTTCAGGAGTGTCATCAGCCTTCTTCTTCAGTCTCTGAGGAAAAGGTGGTGGTAAAAGGGGAATAGTTTTCTCATGAACGCTCTCAATCTGATTTTCAGCTTCTACAGAATCATCATAATCTGCATCAATAACATTCTCCTCTATATTATCAACCACCTGCTTGACTTTGGACGGATTTTCCAACACTTTACCACTTTGGGTAGTAATAGCCATACACGATTCATCATACCTTGGATTTTGCACAGTGTCTCTAGGTAAAGTGCCAGCCTTTCTTTGATTGAATGCCGATGATAGTTGACTCAATTATTGCTCCAGCTATTTTATTGCAGTAGAATGCGAGTCAATCAATTGATTTATTGAAGACAAATCATTCTTCACCTCGGTTACGCCCATGTTGGTTGCCTCCACTCCTTTCAACAGCTTAGCCATCATATCTTCCATGGATATCTTCCCAGAGCCAGATGCCACAGCCTCACGATTTCCAGGAGGAATATACAAACCAGTCCTGTCAGTCTTGTTCTTCCAATTACCTTGATCACGGTCCTTGTATCTTGATTTATCATAATAGTTCTGACCTTGGTTTCCTTGGGCATTGCCTTGAAAACCCCCTTGATTATTCAAGTAATTCGCTTCTTCCTCAGAGTCGAATTTATCTCTTCCCTGTGATACAACGGCCTTAACCTTTTCGGTCTTCCCTGATAATAAGTGCTTGGTAAGAAGATCCATCTGCTCTTTCATGTGAGCCATATCTTGGTCACATTCCTCTTGTCTTCGCCTCTGTTCTTCTGTCATGCCAATAGATATAATAGAACTTGCTACCTCAGAATCCCTGGTATGCCAGGCTCTACTCTGCTTTGTCATACGATCTAGCATATCACTTGCCTCAATAAAAGTAAGGTCCATGAATGACCCACCTGCAGCATTATCAACCACTGGCTTTGTCACCGAGTTCAAAGCCCTGTATAATATTTCCATCAAGTGGATATTGGTCATCTGATGGTTTGGGCACCGCATAAGCTTCTTCTTGAACCTCTCCCATGTTTCATGGAGAGCTTCAGTTGGAAGCTGGCAAAAATTACTGATTTTATCTCGTAATTGTGCTCTTTTGGATGGCGGAAAGAATCTTTCTAGGAAAGCATCTTTCAGTTGCCTCCAATTAGTGATAGAGTCAGGAGTTAGCCCATTCAACCATAGAGTTGCCTCTCCAGATAGAGACAATAGAAATAAGCGCAGCCGAATTACATTCTGTCCAACTCCTGGATTGTCAAACGCCTTGCATGTTGAGATAAAATTAATCAGATGCATATTTGGATCATCTTCTGCAAGTCCACCAAATAACTCCTTGAGTTGCAATAACTGAATCATGGTGCTAGTGATATTGAACATTGCTCCAGGTGCCAAGGGCGAAGGAATAATAGCCCCTACGGTACCAGCCCCATCCAAATCGTCATCATCATCATCAAAAGGAGCCTACACAGCTCGACGTTCAAGTCTCATTCTAGCTTGACGATCTCTCCTGTTTACAGGTGCTGCCACCTCATCTGCACGCCTTGGATTTAGTAACTCATCATCACCCAGGTCCTAATCATCCAAATTTGTTGCTCGACCTGGGCTATCAATATTCTGTTGATGCACTTGTGCGGCTGCCAATACAGCTAATCTATCCTGCTCCTATTGAGCAGCCCTTCTTTCAATGTCTCGTTGTGCATCCATTCTGCCAATAAGATGTGGTTCAGGATTGATAGGTAATTACGGTTGACCTGAACTTCGAGTGTTTGGCATGTACTCAACCGAACCTGATTAAAACAAAAACAACAACTAAAAGTAAAATCTGAGAATTTTTGACCAAAGGGTCTATTAACTATCACAAACTTAGTAGACAACCGTATTCCCCAGCAACGGCGCCAAAATTTGATAACGCCCAAACTACAGCTCTCGTTAGAAAGTGTAAGCGGTCGCTGTCAAATATAGAACCCAACTGGGTTGGGTGTCGAATCCCACAGGGAATACTTGGTCACTAAGTTTTGCAATTATTAGTAGACTGTTGGTCGAAAATTCTACGGAAAAGGGGGGATTGATTTATGCGTGAAATAATGTTAACAAAATAACAAATGAGACGATGTATTTAGTAAGATTTAATCACAGAGAATAATAAGTTAGTGTTATGTCCACACTATGAGTTCTACGTATCTATTAACTATAAGTAATGAGGAATTTAGACATGCATGCACTTATAGATATTCGTATTCTAATGGTAAATCCTAGTGCTTCTCAACCATCAAGGATTATTTCACTTTAACTCAATCGAGCCTAAAGCGTATAACTAATGGTACGAACTTTCCAAGAAATTAATCCGGTTAAGGCATTAATGTGTAAATAGGGGTTGGTATCCCTATTTCCTTGTCATAATCTCTCTTCGAAACATGTAACTTTTCTCTCGAACAAGTTAATGCTATAATGGCATGTTCTCTATGTTTACAACCATGAGAATTAAATTAAAACGAAGAGAGTAATGATATAAGTAGCATACACTTCAAGAATTCATAAACTCATAGTAATAGATAGTATCTCACAAGGTTTTCATAACCCTAACAGAGAAGTTTAGCTACTCATGATTATAACGAAAATCACAATAGGCTTAATCATCATACCAAAACTAGAAGAAACTTCACGATGGAATGATTTTGGCGTCCGACAAGAGTTGACGTTTCTCTTCCCTCTAGCCGTTCCTAATTGTAGCGTGTTTTTCTCTGTCTTAACTTACAGATTCTATAACATGAATAATGAAAATAACATCTGATGCTGAAAAATTCAGCAATAGGGTTTTTATAATGTCCTTGTCTACTAAATTACTGCTGCATCCTTAAGTCTTTAAAAATGTTGGGTTTGCCCAGGAAAAAGTTCCCATGCATCACTTTCAGTCCAAAAGTTGCCTTCCCTCTAATATGAAGTTTTCCTTTGCTGCTCAAAAGTCCATAAACTGCTGAAATCTTCATCATTAATACCTGAAAAACATGCTAATCATGTAGGTCAGCTCACCTAAAGGAAAATGGACTAAAAGTGCAAGAATTATATATTTTATCCTCAAAACTTAGCTAAAACATGGGTAAATTATGGTGCTTAGGCGTGTAAATACGCCCAACATCAGCCATCTTCAACTAGCACTCCCGCTCCCCGAGCTAGACAAGAGTAGTAAGGTAAAACTCCAATGTCCAGATCTTAGAATAGTGTGAGTGAAAAACCTAGCTATCCTCTATGTGCTAAGTATGGTAAGAATTATCTTGGTAAGAGTTTGTTGGAATAGAAAGGTTGTTATGGTTATGGTAAGTTGGGTTATGGAATCAAAGAGTGACCGTATGCTAAGTAGGGAAACAGGGATATTTGTCCCCAAACTCAGGATACTAGGGCACCAGCTTCTCCAGGTTACCCAGTCCTTCCTTAGGGCACGTCATCTAGTACGGATAGCAGTTAGCGCCAGAATTAATTTTATGCTTTACCATCCCTTCAGGAGTAGGAGGATTCACGAGATATTATTACTGGTATGCTTCAAGTCTTTCATATTGATATTTATATGTTGTTAGACCCTGGGTTGAGTTTCTCTTATATGACCCCACTAGTTATAGTAAATTTTGAAATAGATCCCTTAGCCCCTCTTAGTTTCTACCCTAGTAGGTGAGTCAATTATTGCCAAACATATTTATAGAAAGCGTTCTGTCACTGTCCTTCATAAAATCACGTTAGTAGATTTAATAGAGTTAGATATGGTCGACTTTGACCTTATTCTTGGTATGGATTGGCTCCATTCTTGTTATTCATCCATAGATTATCGCACCCATGTGGTGAAGTTTCAGTTTCCAAATAAGCTAGTCTTTGAGTAGGAAGGTAATTTAGTGTCTCCCAAGAGTTATTTCATATCCTACCTTAAAGTCAGAAAGTTAATCTCAAAGGGGTGTACCTATCATCTAGTTTGGGTCAAAGACACTAAGTCTGAGACCCCAACAGTTCAGCCAGTTCGTGTAGTCAATGAGTTCCCTAATATTTTTCCAAAAGATTTTCCAGGGGTACCACCCGATAAGGAAATCAAATTCGGTATTGACCTTCTGCCCGATACTTAGCCCATTTCCTTTACTTCATATCGTATGGCTCCAGCCGAGCTTAAAGAGTAAAATTAATGGCTCAAACATCTTTTAGATAAAGGTTTTATAAGGCCTAGTGTCTCACTATGGGGCGCTTCCATCCTATTCGTTTGAAAGAAAGATGGTTTTTTTGCGAATGTGCATTGACTATCGTCAGCTTAATAAAGTCACAATCAAAAACAAATATCCTCTTCCTAGAATTGATAACTTATTCGACTAGCTCCAAGGTGTAAGTTATTTCTCCAAGATAGACCTTAGATCCGGCTATCATCATCTTAGAGTAAGGTAATGTGATATTCCAAAGACAGCTTTCAAAACCTGTTATGGTAATTTTGAGTTTCTAGTCATGTCCGTCGTTCTAACAAATGCCCCCGCAGTTCATGGACTTGATGAACAGAGTGTTCAAACAGTATTTGGATATGTTTGTCATAGTCTTTATAGATGATATTCTTGTCTATTCTCGTAGTGAAGATGATCGTGCATACCATCTCAGAATTGTGTTGCAAACTCTTAGGGATCAACAGTTGTTCGCTAAATTTAGTAAATGTGAATTTTGGCTAAGATCAGTAGCTTTTCTTGGTCATATGATTTCCAGTGATGGTATTAGAGTTGATCCCTAAAAGACAGAGGCAGTAAGAAACTGGCCTAAACCTATTTCTCCATTAGACATTAGAAGTTTCTTGGGTTTAGCTGGATATTAAAGGCATTTTGTTGAGGGTTTTTTGTCTATTGTGTCTCCTATGTCTAGATTGACCCAAATGAAAGTTAAGTTCCAGTGGTCAAATTCCTGTGAGAAGAATTTTCAGGAGTTGAAGACTCGAATCACTTCAGCCCCAGTTTTTTCATTACCTGATAGTGCAGATTGGTTCATTGTCTATTGTGATGCTTCTAGAATTAGTTTGGGCTGTGTTTTGATGCAAAGAGGCAAGGTTATAGCCTATGCCTCTAGACAACTTAAGCCTCACGAAATAAACTACCCTATCCATGATCTTGAGTTAGCTATTATTGTGTTTGCATTGAAAATTTGGAGGCACTATCTTTATGGAGTGCATGTTGATGTGTTTACGGATCACAAAAGTTTACAGTATGTGTTTACTCAGAGGGATTTAAATCTTTGTCAGAAAAGGCAGTTAGAATTATTGAAGGATTATGATATGAGTGTGTTGTATCATCCGGGCAATGCCAATAAAGTGGCAGACGCCCTTAGTAGATTGTCTATGGGCAGTATTGCTCAAGTGGAGAATGATAAAAGAGAGTTAGTTTGGGAAGTTCACAGGTTAGCTAGATTGAGAGTGAGGTTGGTTGACTCAGCTGAAGGGAATGTTTGGGTACAGAGTAGTTTAGAATTATCTCTAGCTTCTGAAGTGAAAGAGAAGCAGGATAAGGATCCTAGTTTGGGCAAGCTGAAGGGTTCAATTAAAGACCAAAAGGTAGAAGTTTTCTCCCATGGAGAAGATGGTGTGTTGAGATACCAAAGTAGATTGTGTATACTATGTCTTGATGATTTGAGGTAGCGGATCATGGCATAAACGCATGGTGTGGGTTACTCCATTCATCTAGGATCCACCAAGATGTACCGTGGTCTGAGGGAAATCTATTGGTGGAGTGATATAAAGAAAGATATAGTAGAATTTATAGCCAAGTGTATGACTTGTCAACAGGTTAAGGTTGAGCACCAAAGACCTAGTCGCACTTTACAGGATTTTGGTATTCCCACTTGGAAGTGGAAAGATGTGAACATTGATTTAGCGACAAGATTATCCCATTTGCATCATCAGCATGATTCGATTTGGGTTATTATAGACAGATTGAATAAATCAGCCCATTCTTGCAAGTTCACACATTCTACACAGTTGAAGATTATGCTAAGTTGTATATTAGAGAGTTGGTTAGATTGCATGGAGTCCTTTTTTCTATTATTTTAGATAGGGGTACTCAGTTTACCTCTCAATTTTGGAAAGCCTTTCAGAAGGGTCTTGGTACCCAAGTTCATCTCAGTTCATCTTTTTATCTGCAGATAGATGGTCAAGCAGAGCGGACAATTGAGACCTTAAAAGATATGTTGAGGGCATGTGTTCTTGATTTCAAAGGCAGTTGGGATGATTACTTGTCGTTGATCGAGTTTGCGTACAATAATAGTAACCATTCTAGTATTCAGATGGCTCCATTTGAAGCTCTTTATGGGTGAAGGTGTAGATCACTAGTAGGTTGGTTCGAAGTGGGTGAGGCCTCTTTGATTGGAACAGATATGGTGTTTGAAGCCATGGAGAAATTTCAGTTGATTCGAGAGAGATTAAACGTAGCTCAGAGTCATCAGAAATCTTATGCAAATGTAAGAAGGAGAGATCTTGAGTATGAAGTTAATGATTTTGTTTATTTGAAAGTTTCACCCATGAAGGGGTAAAGAGGTTTAGTAAAAAAGGGAAGCTTAGTCCTCGATATATAGGCCCCTACGGGATTTTGAGCCGCATGAGGAAGGTAGCGTATAAGCTTGAGTTACCTGCAAATTTCTCATCAGTTCATCCAGTGTTCCATGTGTCCTTAATGAAGAAGTGAATGGACGATTCATCCGTTATTGTCCCTCTAGAAAGTATAGATATTCAGAATAGCCTCTCATACGAAGAACTTCCAATAGAGAATCTTGATTATTAGATCCGTAGACTAAGGAACAAAGAAGTTCCCTTGGTCAAAGTTCTATGGCAAAATTAATCCGTTGAGGGTGTTACTTGGGAAGAAGAAGCAGACATGCAAGCCAAGTATCCTCATCTCTTCTTCACGAATCCAGATCCAGCCGAAGGTAACAAGCTTTCTTAATTCAGTTATTTTCCAGACTCAGATTCAGCCATATAGGTAAGCTATCTTCTTGTAAATTCATGCATTCGCAGATTAGCTCAGTCACTCGGTATGTTTTAGATTCAGTCATACATATTGTTTCAGTTGTTCATTCCAGCATATAGCCTCAGTACCTCAGTATCTTTATTTTAACAAGTCTCATTCGAGGATGAATGTTCTCAAGAGGGAGATAATGTAATACCCCATACTTTTTCTAGCTTAGTTTATCTCCTAGAATGTCAAGGGTTAGTTTTGAAAATTAAAAACTCTTGATACATGTAGAATTCTCAAGCTCTAGACCTTCCAATATATGGATAATTGGCCCAGCTTTCCAATGATACCAATTTTGCCTTAATCCGACACTCGGTTGAGAAGTTACGGCATTTTTAGTAAAACAGATGGCATTTCGATAAGCACCGCATCACGGTGAAGGACAAAATCACAATTATCCAATTTCCAGTGAAACACCACGATTATGTCACATCATGGTGAAACTCTAGTTCACATCGTCCTTTTCCAGTGGTGCAAAAAAAATACGCTGCGTCACGCCAAAGGCCTAAACGGGACTCGTCCTTTTTCCATTGTCTCGACGTGATGACGCCACGTCCTGCCACAGCCCAAAATGGCAATGGTCCCATATCCAGTGAGCCACCACGATATCCCCGCATCGCAGTGAGTCCCAAAATTGAGATTTCAGTTTCCGAACTTAATTTTAAAGGCAATCTAGTCTTTTTCTCTTCCCCCAATTCGTGAATTACACTAAATTAATCCTATTTAAACCACTATATGCTCACTTTTCATCAACTTCCTCTCAAATAAACCCTAGAACATCAAAACATAATTCCCAAGAAATCCAAATTTCATCATTCTTTCTCCAAAAAAACTCAAAATTCAAGGTCTCCAGTTCAAGATAATTAAGAATCCATCTCAAAGAGCACAAATAAGAATCCAAAATCAAGTGTTCTCATCAATTGCATCAATTAAGGTATGTGGGGATTTTCAAAAAGGATAATCCTTTCATCCTTGTGCCCAAAATTAGTTTTAAAGTTGATTTTGTACGAAATTACATGAGTTTAAAATTAGGGTTCATAGCCAATATTGCTAATTGAACAATTATGAGATTTGAAGTGATTTAGATGATGAATTTGCATGTTTATTTTCATATTTTCATGCGTATTGCATAAATTTTCAGATTTTGAGATGAATTATCAATACTTACATTATCAAGCATGAACCTTATGATGTTTTAATATGAATTTGATGCATGGGTTGTTAATCCCTAGTTTGTATGTTGATATTTCAAGATTGACTATACTTTAAGCATCCTATGATTAATTATTTTTAGATTTTGATAAAGATTTGATCTTTTGATCTCAGCCTAGACATGGAATCCACTTTATAGTTTCAGTTATAAATAGATTAACAGATACGAAATTGGTTTTCATTAGTAACCTTTATACTAGTTTTAAAAATGGATTTCCAACAGGATGAGCATATATATTAAAGGGAGTAGTATTTAGCATCGAGTTAGATATGTTCTCATGCCCCAAAACTACGAGCCACATAGGATTCAGATTTATCAAATTATTCCTATTTCTATACGGATGACAAATACAAATGTGATCACTTAGATTACGTTATACTCTTTGGCAAGAGTATGATGCCTCTCCCCAATGTGAGGTTTTCCCATAACGGAACTAGATGTTGGACACTATGTATGTCGGTTAGAAGAACCTCCTTAACCGTAAAGACTTGTAGAATAGTTTTTAAAAGTATTTTTCTACAGCTTACAGAAAAGAGTAAAGAATAACAGAAAATCTTTTAGAAAGTTAAGTGTAAAGGATCACAGATTTATTCAAATATTTCTTTACATGTGACATTAGTTATGAGGTTTCAGCTTTTAGATTACAGATATAAAAGTGATTTCTTTCTACACTTAGACAGCATGATTAAATGACTGAATACTGGTACAGTTTTTAGAAACTAAATGTTATGGCTCACTAGAACTATGCAAAATGTCTTGCTATTCAGGATTATGATATTTAGTTTTCAGATATTCCAGATTATGTGAGTCATCTACATTTATGTAACACCCCAAAATTTGATCCTGGGATATCAGACGGTGCTCAAGGCTATGAGTAGCCTCAAGCTAACCCTTTGAACCTGTGATGATAGGCGAATTTACACGCCTATAGCATTAGATTTTGCCCATATTTTAGCCAAGTTTTGAGAACAAATTATATATTTCATGCACTTTTAGTCCTTTTTCCTGTAAGTGAGCTAACGAACATGATTAGCAAAGTTTCAGGTATAAATGATGCAGAATTCAGCATTTTATGGATTACTTGACGCCAAAGAAAGCTTCACGAAAGGAGAAAAGGAAGCTTGGACGCCTAAGGACCAAAAGTGACGCATGGAAAATATGTCCCGGGCAAAAACAGCAATTCTGAAGACTTTGGGGACTAGCAGTAACTTAGTAGGATTAGGATAATGATACATTAACCTAGTACAATTGGGTTAAGTATTTCATTAGCTTAGTAGGAATAGGATATGGGTATTATAAATGCCCTATCTTGCTAGAGATTTTTATTCATTCCTCATTAATTCTATTACTCTATAACTCTTCTTCTAACCCTTCCATTAATTCTACTTTTTATTCTTCTTCTATTCATCTATTCAATTCTTAATTTCCGCAACAAGAGAAACGTTACTTGCAAGAAATCATGCCTAACGCCTACCACATGTGTGCTACACGAAATTCTTATTGTGGTATAATAACAATGTCAATTGTGATTTCCTTTGCACTCATGGGTAACTAAACTTCTCTGTTGGGGTTATGGAAGCCGAATGAGATACTATCTATTACTATGAGTTTGTGAGTTCATGACATGTATGCTGCTTATATCATTATTCTCTTCGTCTTAACCTAAATTCTTTGTGGTTGCAAACGCAAGAATACGCCAGTATAACATTTAACTTGTTCGAAACAAATGTTATCTGTCTGGAAAAGAGATAATGTCAAGGTAGTAGGGTCCCATCCCCTATTAAAAAGTTAGTGTCGTAACTGGATTAACCTCTTGGAGAATTCGTACCGTTAGACACGCTTTAAGCTCGAAAGAGTTAAAGTGAAATAATCCTCGAATAGGTCAAAAGACGTCTGGATTTACCATCGAATACAATTCTCTATAAGCACATGCATGTCGGAATTCAACACACTCATAGCCAATAGAGACGTATAACTCAGCAGGTGGACATAACTCCAACTCCTCAATTCTCATTGTTTACAACTTAATAACTATTCTTTCTGTTTACTTTGCTATTTCAGTTTTTTCTTTAATATTTTGGTTACACATTACAATCCCCCCTACTTACGAGACTTGCACTAAAAGTCTAGTAATCGTTGCTTACTTGTTGACCAAGCTATTCCCTGTGGGATCGATACCCAACCCAGTTGGGTTCTATATTTGCTAGCGACCGCTTTACACTCCTACGAGAGCTGTAGATTGAGCGTTATCAAAAATTGGCGCCGTTGCCGGGGAATACGAGTGTCAATTAAGTTTGTGATAATTACTAGACCCTTTGGTCAAAGATTCTCGTACTTTTACTTTCAGTTTTTGTTTTTGTTTTCTGCAGGTTTTTATTCAGTGCATGCCCCACACTCGAAGTTCTGGTCAACCGTTATTACCTATCAATCCTGAACCACAACGAATTGGCAGAATGGAGGCACAGACGGAAATCGAAAGAATGGCTGCTCATCAGGAGCAGGCGAGATTAGCTGCTCTTCCCGCCGCCCAAGTACACCAACAAAACATTGATAACCCTGGGCGAGCAACAAATCCTGACGATGAGGATTTAGGTGATGACGAGTTACTAAACCCAAGGCATGATGCTGAAATCGCAACACCTGCCAACAGAAGAGGTCATCAAGCTCGGTTTAGGTATGATCGCTAACCCATGCAACCAGTTTTTGACGATGATGATGATGATCTTGATGGAGCCGGAGCCACAGGAGCCATTATTCCTCCACCATTAGCGCCCGGAGCCAAGTTCAACATCACAAGCACCATGATTCAGTTATTGCAACTCAAGGGATTATTTGGTGGACTAGTAGGCGATGATTCGAATATGCATCTCATCAACTTTATTTTTACATGCAAGTCGTTTGACAATCCTGGTGTTGGTCAGAATGCAATTCGATTACGTCTATTTCCATTGTCTCTGTCTGGGGAGGCAACTCCATGGTTGAATGGGCTGACTCCTGATTCTATTACAAATTGTAGGCAATTGAGAGACGCTTTCCTAGAAAGATTCTTTCCGCCATCCAAAAGAGCACAATTGAGAGATGAAATCAGCAACTTTCGTCAGCTTCCAACTGAAGCCCATCATGAAACATGGGAGAGGTTCAAAACAAAGATAGCGAGATGCCCAAACCATCACATGACTAATGTTCACCTAATGGAGATATTATACAGAGCCTTGAATTCAATAACTAAACTAGTGGTGGATAATGCAGCTGGAGGATCTTTTATGGACCTCACCTTTGGTCAAGCAAGCAATATGCTAGATCGTATGACGAAGCAAAGAAGAGCTTGGCATACCAGGGATTCTGAGGTAGCAAGCCCCACTTTATCTATTGGCATGACTGCAGACCAAAGAAGAAGAGAAGAAGAACGTGATCAAGATATGGCGCACATGAAAACACAAGTGGATCTTCTTACAAAGCATTTATTATCAGGGAAGACCGAAAAAGTGAAAGCTATTGCGTCTAAAGGAAGAGACGAATCTGATTCGGAAGAAGAGGCCAACTACTTGAACAATCAGGGGGGTTTCCGAGGTAATACCCAAGGAAACCAAGGTCGGAACTATTATGATAAATCTGGAAACAAGGACCAAGGTAGTTGGAAGAACAAGAATGAAAAGAGTGGTTTGTACGTTCCCCCTGGAAGACGTGACGCCACCACATATAGTTCTGGAAGTGTGGAAGACATGCTAGCTAAAATATTAAAAGGAGTGGAAGCAACAAGCGCGGGAGTAACGGAGGTAGTTAATGATTTGTCCTCTATGAAACAAATAGTTGATTCTCATTCCACTTCAATCAAGCAAATAGAGCAGCAATTGAGCCAACTTTCAGCAGTACTCAATCAATGAAAGGCTGGCACTTTACCTAGCGATACTGTGCAAAACCCAAGGAATGATGGGTCATGCATGGCCATCACTACCCGAAGTGGTAAGGTGCTGGAAACTTCAGCAAAAAGCAAGAAAGTGGTTGACGAAGTAGTGGACATTGATGATAAGGCGAAAGGAGAAGATGCCGCTGCAACTAATCCTATCGTCAACGACGTCAACCCCAATAATTTGCAACCTGAAAAAGCTGAAAAACGGAAGCAAGAGGAGAAAAAAGTCGTGGAGAGAACAAGTCCATACCCACCACCACCTTTTCCTCAAAGATTGAAGAAGGTGGCGGATGACACGAAGTTCAGCAAATTCATGACTATGTTAAAGCAGCTGACCATTAATGTTCCATTGCTGGAGGCACTTGAACAAATGCCTAGGTATGCAAAATTTATGAAGGATCTTTTGACAAAGAAGCGGGCAGCAAGTTATGAGTTGAAAGATGATGTTCATCACTGCAGCGCAATCGCTACCCGATCAATAGTTCAGAAGAAGGCTGACCCCGGCGCTTTCACTATTCCTTGCATCGTTGGATCTTTAAATTTTGCCAAGGCATTATGCGACTTAGGAGCCAGCATCAATTTGATGCCATTATCTATCTATAAGAAGTTGGGGTTGGGTGATCCTACTCCAACCAACATGAGGCTCGTAGTGGCGGATAGGTCGGTAAAACGACCTGTTGGTATTCTATGTGATGTCTTGGTAAAGGTTTCTTCATTTATATTTCCGGCAGACTTCGTTATTTTGGATTGTGAGGCAGAAGTTCCCATAATCTTGGGGCGTCCTTTCCTTGCTATGGGAAGCGTGCTTATTAATTTGAGAGCTAATGAGCTTTCGTTCCGAATAAATGACGAAGTAGTTTGCTTTGATGTTTGCAAATCAATGAAGCAACTCAAAGATCTGAGTGTATTTTCGGTGGCTGATGTTTCCTTTGATGATGAGAAAGAATTACTTGAAGAAGAGCAAATTATTGATGACCCTTTGGCGGTTGTGCTCATGAATGGAGAGAATGAGGATGCTGAAAATTGTGAAGAAGTTATTGGTGCTCTATCAGGATTAGGGACATATCGCTATGCTCCCAAGAAGCTAGACCTTGATCTTAAGAATCGACCCACACCACCAGCTAAGCCATCTATTGAAGAGCCACCCACATTAGAATTGAAGGAGCTGCCAAGACATTTAAAGTATGTATTCCTAGGAAGCGAAAACACACTTCCAGTCATTGTTGCAGCAGATTTGGGTGAGCAACAAGTTGCAGCTCTCATTGCTATTCTACGGAAGTATATTAGATCCATTGGATGGACCATTGCGGATATTATTGGTATTCCACCTGGGATTTGTACACATAAAATTCAGCTTGAAGAGAATTGCACACCCACCATTGAGCATCAAAGACGTCTAAACCCACCTATGCAAGAAGTGGTAAAGAAAGAAATTATCAAGTGGTTAGACGCGGCGATTGTGTATCCAATCTCTGATAGTACATGGGTAAGCCCGGTACAATGTGTTACCAAGAAAGAAGGCATGACGGTGGTCGCGAATGCGAAGAATAAGCTTATTCCACTCAGACCCATCACTGGATGGAGAGTATGCATGGACTACCGAAAGTTGAATTCTTGGACACCCAAAGATCACTTTCCAATGCCATTTATGGACCAAATGCTAGATCGATTAGCGGGGAAAGGATGGTTTTGCTTCTTAGATGGTTATTCAGGCAATAATCAGATTTGTATTGCACCCAAAGACACAGAGAAGACAACGTTTACATGCCCATATGGTACGTTTTCCTTCAAACGTATGCCATTCGGGCTATGTAACGCACCAGCGACCTTTCAACGTTGT
Source organism: Capsicum baccatum var. pendulum (assembly GCA_030864225.1). Taxonomy (NCBI): domain Eukaryota; kingdom Viridiplantae; phylum Streptophyta; class Magnoliopsida; order Solanales; family Solanaceae; genus Capsicum; species Capsicum baccatum. The sequence continues at coordinate 110,973,981 of CM061555.1, read as the reverse complement.
ATGATGTCAATTTCTGATATGGTTTAAGACACTTCGGAGGTATTTATGGACGATTTTTCAGTTGTTGGTGAGAATTTTGAAGCGTGCTTGGCAAACCTAAGTATGGCGTTGCAAAGATGTGTAGAATTCAACCTAGTGCTGAATTGGGAGAAGTGCCACTTCATGGTAAAAGAAGGAATCGTTCTTGGGCACAAAATCTCCGAAAGAGGAATTGAGGTTGATCGAGCGAAAATCGAAGTCATTGAGAAGCTACCACCTCTAATTTCGGTGAAGGGAGTTCGTAGTTTTCTCGGCCATGCAGGTTTCTATCGTCGGTTTATCAAAGACTTCTCCAAAATTGCTAGTCCATTGTGCAAACTCTTGGAGAAAGATGTGAAGTTTGACTTCAATGAAGATTGTTTAAAGGCATTCGAATGCCTCAAAGGAAAACTCATTGAAGCCCCTATCATGGTAGCACCAGATTGGTCTCTCCCGTTCGAAGTCATGTGTGATGCTAGTGGTGTAGCCGTTGGAGATATGCTTGGTCAGAGAAATAAGAAATTATTTAATCCTATCTACTATGCGAGTAAGGTCCTAAATGAAGCCCAAAGGAACTACACTATGACAGAACAAGAGCTCCTAGCGGTAGTGTATGCGTTAGAGAAGTTTCGTGCCTATCTATTGGGTACTAAGGTGATCGTTCATACAGACCATGCAGCTCTTAGGTATCTAATGACAAAGAAGGATGCAAAACCAAGATTAATTCGATGGGTATTGCTGCTGCAAGAGTTTGATTTCGAAGTTAAAGATAGAAGAGGTTGTGAGAACCAAGTGGCCGACCATCTATCTAGACTCAAGAACGAGCATGTGGCGCAGCCTGATATCGAGATTGATGATGCATTCCCTGACGAGGAGATCCTAGCGACGATAATAGAAAAGTTACCATGGTATGCCAACTTTGCAAATTTTGTGGTAAGTAATGTAATACCTGCCAATTTATCATACCATCAAAAGAGGAAGTTTATACATGACGTACAACACTACCATTGGGATGAGCCATATTTGTTTCGACGATGTGCGGATGGTATTATTCGACGATGTATATCCCATGTAGAGGTGCCTACTATATTGGAAGCATTCCACACTTCCCAAGTTGGAGGACATCACGCAGGCAATCGGACGACAAGAAAAGTATTGCAGAGTGGATATTATTGGCCTTCGATATTTAGAGATGCCTATGACTTTGTTAGAAGATGCGACCAATGCCAAAGACAAGGTGCTATTTCGAAACACCATGAGATGCCCATGTCGAAAATTCTTGAGGTAGAACTCTTTGATGTGTGGGGCATTGATTTCATGGGTCCATTCGTGAATTCGTTTGGAATGAAGTACATCTTAGTTGCTGTAGATTATGTCTCGAAATGGGTTGAAGCTGTAGCGTTGGCCGACAACGAGGGAAAGCGTGTTGTAGCATTTTTAAAGAGGAATATCTTCTCTCGCTTTGGAGTACCACGTACTATCATAAGTGATGGAGGATCTCACTTTTGCAACAAGCTATTCAAATCCGTGTTGGCCAAGTATGGTGTCAAGCAACATAAGGTAGCCACGCCTTATCACCCACAAACGAGTGGACAAGTAGAGGTTTCCAATTGGGAGATCAAGCAAATCCTTGCGAAGACGGTAAATGCTAATAGGAAGGATTGGTCTCGGAAGCTAGATGATGCACTATGGGCGTACAGGACTGCATTCAAAACACCCATCAGCATGTCCCCTTATCAACTAGTTTATGGGAAGGCTTGTCATTTACCCATTGAGCTCGAACATAAGGCATTATGGGCGTTGAAGCAATTGAATTTGAATTGGGATGATGCGATGAATCTGAGGTTGGAGCAGCTGAACGAATTAGATGAGTTCCGTCTCCATGCATATGAAAGATCAGACCTATACAAGGAGCGGATGAAGAAGTATCATGATCAGCGGATTGTTCGACAAAACTTTCAAAAGGATGATATGGTGCTTCTCTTCAACTCTAGATTGAAGTTGTTCCCAGGTAAGTTAAAGTCTAAGTGGTCTGGTCCATACAAAGTTATCCAAGTCTACTCGTCTGGAGTAGTTGAATTGGAAGACAATAATAGTGTTGTCTTCAAGGTGAATGGTCAACGTGTTAAACCTTATATCGGTCCTCTTGACTCGATGAATTATATGGCCATCACTTATATCGACGAAGTCTAAGTACTCGAGGTAACTATGTCGTGCCGCGACAATAAATAAGGCGCTAGATGGGAGGCAACCCATCATTTATCGGTTATTGTTTATCATTTATCGTTTATCATTTATCGTTTATCGTTTTGTCTTTCTTTCGTTCTAGTACTTGTTTTGCTTTTGATAAATGAAAATCCAAAAATAAGAGTCGTGCCACGACCAAAACTAAGGCGCTAGATGGGAGGCAACCCATCGTACTAATTGTTTTTATTGGTTTTGAGCAAATGTAGGTGCAAGAGGTATTCAACAAGGAGATTGGTTTCAAATGACGATTTGGACGTAGTGCATGGTAAAGGTGGTAAGTTTGGAATTAAGATACATAAGGCTATGGATTGAGCATTGCTCATGAAAAAATAGGCATCGAGCAAGGCTAGGCCTAGGTAAAACTAGGCCACGAACAAGGCAACGCCTATACTATAGCCTAAGGTCTCGGAATCTAGTGTGCAAAGGCATAGGCGCCGCCCATGCTCAAGTATGCTATAGCATAGGCGCCGCCTATGCTAAAGCATTTGGTCTAACAATCTCATATGCCATGCTAAAGGCGTCGCCTATGGTCACTAAAGGCATTGCACTAGGCGCCGCCTATGCTAGCAAATGCTTTGCATTAGGCGCCGCCTATACCATGCATAGGCAAAGCTAAAGGCGCCGCCTATGGTCACTTTTTGTCTCCAAAACTGATTTTAAATGGGTCAAAACCCGACCCATTCTTTTCCTATATAAAGGGGACTTAGTCTTGAAACATAAACACATTGGAAACTTGACCTAGGCGCCGCACATACTCTCCAAAACATCTCAAAATTTTTCTTTTTGCTCTCCCACTTCACAAGAACATCTCCAAAGGCTTCAATCACGTAAGTACTCTTTTATTCTTCATCTATTTTTCATAAGTACTACGTTGCTATGTCTATTATGAATTGCTACATCTTGAAGAAATATTGGTGATGTTAATGTGTTTGAATTGTTGATACAAAACCATGTGAGTGAACATATACGTTAGGATGATCTTAAACTGTTTCCGACTTGAATTTGATTTTGATGCATTGTTATACTAATTGCGGAATTGCTATAGTCATGAACATTGCATAACCTTGTCACTTGAATACCAACATGTTAGAAGATCCCGTTCATCGGGATATGACTTATAGTTGCCTACCGACATAGAAGGTTGTGATTATTGATAGAAACTATACCAGGATGTAATCCCTATGTAGTAGTCTTGTTATACCTAACATGAAAGTATTTCTACGGTTGTAAGAAGTGATACATCTCTGATTTTCTTGTCGGAATATAGCGCCTAAAATGCATGTCGATGAAGTCTAAGTAATCGACTACTTCCACTTCACTAATTTGTATCAACAACCTAAGTGTGGCGTGGTACCCCTACTGCTTGTGTATAGATTGTATATATCGAGCTGATGCTAATAGGAACATTGTTTAAATCTTAGGTACAATGGCACCCAAAGCAAGACAAGATAAGGCTACCACTTCCCAAAAGGGCAAGAAAAGAGGTCGCAAGGACCAAGGAGAATCATCCTCAATGCAATTACCACGCCGCATGTTTGGAATAAAATGGGTTCTTGAGGAGGAAGCCAAGGAATGGTATAGGAACAACAAGGAAGGAAAATACGATCATGTCGACTTGATCAACAAGGACAGCCTAGCGAAGAAGGAGCCGCGCATGTTGGCAAAAATTATGGCACTAAATCTGGATTTCATCTTCCACGACATGGGAGAATGCAATCTTGATTTGACACGAGAATTTTATGCCAACTGGTCGCCGAAAATCACAGGCAGCGAAGTCAAGATTCGGGGCCAAGTTCTACAACTCAATGCGGATTTGATCAACTCCTTTCTTGGCTTGCCTTCAGTCGATCCAGCACCATTCAAAGAGCTGTACAGTAGACCTCCTTATAGAGAAATTCGACACACACTTTGTGGAAGTAGATCCATGGCAAGGTGGAGCAGACATAAAGACACCGGACGACACAACACCTTCCCCTATGCTCCTTTGAATAGGGAAGCAAGAATATGGTTGCGTATTGTAAACTCTTGCCTTATTCCTGGGACCCAGTACACCAAAATAACAAGAGATAGAGTGTGTTTGGTCTATGCATTGATGACGAATGTCCCTATCAACATTGGGGCAATCATTCGTTCTACAATGCGGAAGCCCAGACTACACAAGCGGTCCCACTTCACCTTTGGCAACCTGTTGACAGCAATCTTGCAGAAGGAGGACATCGAAAAGGAACCAGCTGATCACAAACTCCCACATAACCCGAAAAAGGTTGACCTCACAAAGGTCAAAGATGCTGAAACCACACATGGCGTTAACCTTACTACGGCAGAGAGACATGCTCGGGATGAGAGTTTCTTTCGCCATCTTTATGGCATGACTCGGTTCACAATGATGAGTGGTGGACGTGTTCTAACTGCTGCAGAGCTCCAACAGCTGGATCATGACTATCCAATGAATGTGCATGCAAGGGAGATGTGTGGAGTAGGTACATACTTTAAGGAACCTCTTGATGACGATGTGCCGACCGATGATGAGCGACGAATGCCAGACTCCGACGTGGAGGAGAATTCTGATGACGACGACTCCTATGATGATTCCGACGAAGGGGGTATGACCCCCGACATAGAGGAGGAGTCCGACTGACCAGGTTCTTCGTATTTATTTTCCACTGAGGGTAGTGTCCCGTTTAAGTGTGGGGTGGTGGTATTTGCATGCTATACTCCTTTATCCGCATTTGCATTTATTTATGTTTGTTTGTTTGAGTTTTTTTTTCTCGTCTTTCATTTTTTTCGTAGTTAATTTTTTCTTACTTAGCTTCGCATGAAATTATTCTAATAGGCAGCATGATATTATAACAAGAGTTTGTGCTAAAATCATGACTATTGAGACGTTTAGGCTCTAATTGTGACTCACTACGTGATATTGTGTGGTATAATTCCTTCAGTTGTTGGGTCAAGAGTCTATACTACTCCCAATAAAGTCGACCATGTGCCTTGTGTGTGTGAGATAATAGTATATTCTATGCTTGTGGCTGATGCTAGAACTTGCCTAGTATGTGTGCAAAGCGAAAATAAAGAATGCAAGTTTAGGAGATGATTTAGGCATTTCTTTGGCAACCTATGATTATTTACCTTTATTTTTACCTACCCATGGACATCATCCTAGTTAAACCCTTTTGAGCCTTTAAAGCCTATTTTCTTTGACAAACCTCATATGAAAAGCCTAATCCATATTTTTTCAAGACCATAATTTGATCCAAAATTCTTAAGTGCTTTAAAGTGTAAAAGTCATGTGACAAAATAAGAGGAAATTGGGTGAGTATGATGCTTTAAGAATGTATTGGTGCTTGAATGTGTTATGAAAAAGAAAGTGCTATCATAAGAGGTATGTTATGAAAAGAAAAAGGAAAGGAAAACAAAAGAGGAGAAAAAGGGTGGTAGAATAAAAAAACGTAGAAAGGTTGTTTGAAAGAAAAAGTGTTAGTGACATAATGTGATGTATTAAAGCGCTTAGGAACATAGTCACTATTTCTGGCCAAAATAGTCCTACCCGACCCTTAGCCTACATTACAACCATCAAAAGACCTACTTGATCCTAAGCCTAGCATTCTGATATTTCGTGGAGCATTACACTAAGGGCAAGCCTATGGTCATCAGTTGCAACATATGAATTCTTTGTGAGAGCGAGAGCAAGGATATTTTTATACCCATGTTTGAAAAAGATGCTATACTTGTGAGTGATTATGGGTAATATATTGTGAGACACACATGGTTGATGAGTTTTGGATAGTGGTGTGTGATTCTTTGTACCTTAACTTTTGAATACTAATTAACCATCATCACGAGTCTATATTAGAGGTTGAATTGTTTCTACTAATGATTGGAAAACTACTCTTTGTTGGTAATTGTTGTGCTTGTCTTGACGAATATTTTGTGTTGTTGCTGTGAAACCTTAAGTTAATGTTTAGAGGGACATGATATTTTGTTCGAGGACGAACAAAGCTTTAAGTGTGGGGTGTTGATGATAGGCGAATTTACATGCCTATAGCATTAGATTTTGCCCATATTTCAGCCAAGTTTTTAGAACAAATTATATATTTCATGCACTTTTAGTCCTTTTTCCTATAAGTGAGCTAACGATCATGATTAGCAAAGTTTCAGGTACAAATGATGCAGAATTCAGCATTTTATGGATTACTTGACGCCAAAGAAAGCTTCACGAAAGGAGAAAAGAAAGCTTGGACGCCTAAGGACCAAAAGTGACGCATGGAAAATATGTCCCGGGCAAAAACAGCAATTCTGAAGACTTTGGGGACTAGCAGTAACTTAGTAGGATTAGGATAATGATACATTAACCTAGTACAATTGGGTTAAGTATTTCATTAGCTTAGTAGGAATAGGATATGGGTATTATAAATACCCTATCTTGCTAGAGATTTTTATTCATTCCTCATTAATTCTATTACTCTATAACTCTTCTTCTAACCCTTCTATTAATTCTACTTTTTATTCTTCTTCTATTCATCTATTCAATTCTTAATTTCCGCAACAAGAGAAACGTTACTTGCAAGAAATCATGCCTAACGCCTACCACACGTGTGCTACACGAAATTCTTATTGTGGTATAATAACAATGTCAATTGTGATTTCCTTCGCACTCATGGGTAACTAAACTTCTCTATTGGGGTTATGGAAGCCGAATGAGATACTATCTATTACTATGAGTTTGTGAGTTCATGACACGTATGCTGCTTATATCATTATTCTTTTCGTCTTAACCTAAATTCTTTGTGGTTGCAAATGCAAGAATATGCCAGTATAACATTTAACTTGTTCGAAAGAAAGGTTATCTGTCTGGAAAAGAGATAATGTCAAGGTAGTAGGGTCCCATCCCCTATTAAAAAGTTAGTGCCGTAACTGGATTAACCTCTTGGAGAATTCGTACCGTTAGACACGCTTTAACCTCGAAAGAGTCAAAGTGAAATAATCCTCGAATAGGTCAAAAGACGCCTGGATTTACCATGAAATACAATTATCTATAAGCACATGCATGTCGGAATTCAACACACTCATAGCCAATAGAGACGTATAACTCAGAAGGTGGACATAACTCCAACTCCTCAATTCTCATTGTTTACAACTTAATAACTATTCTTTCTGTTTACTTTGCTATTTCAGTTTTTACTTTAATATTTTGGTTACACATTACAATCCCCCCTACTTACGAGACATGCACTAAAAGTATAGTAATCATTGCTTACTTGTTGACCAAGCTATTCCCTGTGGGATCGATACCCAACCCAGTTGGGTTCTATATTTGCTAGCGACCGCTTTACACTCCTACGAGAGCTGTAGATTGAGCGTTATCAACCTGCTACTAAGTCTAAACCTTACTTCGAGATCATCTAGTCAAGAAATAATATTGTGTTATACCAAAACTTAACTGAATAAATTATAGATAAGGTCTGAACAACAAATACTGAAAGTTTGTAAATAAACTCGTAGTCTAACAAGCCTCTACTACTAATAAAGATCTAGAGAGCCATTGGTACAGACCCCCAACTGACTCGGACTAAACTGAAAACGATAACTCAAATACTATAAAAGCTGGAAATCTAAAGAAGTAGGACCTCAAATCATAAGGACTCACCAACTGTGGAAGTGTAGATAAAGATGCTTGAACTACTCACCCTGTTGATACAGAGCACCTGAACCTATATTATAAGACAGTGTAGCACATAGACGTATATGTGGATCAGCACTTTGAAGATGTACTCAATATATAGGGGTCTAATGCAAAAGTAAACATCATCATAATTAGAAATTAAATGCATATGGATGTATATAACTCACATAATCTTGAATATCTAAAATATCGAAATGCAAAATCATGTATAACAAATCATACTTGTACATCTAGTAAGTCATAACACTTAGTCTTATAAAAGCTTTCTATCATTCTTTTCTTTTGAAACTTAGAAGCTTTGGGACTTAGAGACTTTGGGACTTAGGGACTTTGGGATTGGGAGTTTCTTCTAACCGACATAAACCATGTGAGATGACATGGAGTCCAACGTCTTGCCCATATTGGGTAGAGTTGTTCTACCCTTTCCATCGGAATAGAACCTTAACTTGAGTGATCACTATCTTGGTCATCCACGTAGAAGTAGGAATAATCTTAATCCCATGGTGGCACGTAGTTCTGGGGCATGAGACCTTGGAATCATACCCAACTCGGTGCTAAATAATACTCCTATCTTATGCTCAGAACTTTAGAAAATCCACCTTAAAATAGCATAAGGGTTTATAATTAAAATAATTATGCTTCTTTTCCTTAAAACTCAAACTATGTGAAAAATGTGGATTCTTTGTCTTAGCTTAGGATCAAAAGATCAATCTTTGCTCTTGAAAGCACTTATCAAAACTTGTCAATAAAACTTGAGATCATAATCTCCTTGTAAACTCATTACTTGTACTTTAGGACTCAAAATATAAAGCTTTGATACATGAAAATCATATTTAAACTTCATGCTCAACAATTATCTTAGAAGCTTTCAACAATCTCAATCAAGATAGTGGAAAATAACTCATAATATAAATCTCATGATTTCAAACATGGATATATGTAAATCTTTTGCAATTGAAGCCTTAAAGAACATGATAATTTCATAAACGAAAAATAATAAGAATTGGGTATCAACCCTAACTTGCAAATCATGTAATCTTTAATAAAAATCAAGTTTTTGGGCACAAGAACGAAAGATTTGTCCTTGTTCAAACCCCACATACCTTAATTGATGATCTTTGATGAAAGGCTTGAATCTTTGATTCCTATTGATGCTTTGGAGATGATTTCTTAGTGTCCTTGTGTTGGGAAATCTCAATCTTGAGTTATCTTGCAGAGTTAATGAAGGAATCTTGGATTTGTTGGGGAGAAAGTTATGAACTAGGATTTTTGTTTTGAAAGGGAATGATGAATAATGCATAATGTGCTCTCAAATACGAGTGATCTTGTGTTTTTGGATTGATTTGGGGGTTGGGGTTTCACAAAAATACCCCTTTTAAGCTTTTAGACGGAATTGGAAAAATGATCAAAATCCTGATTTTTGGCCTTGGCGCGACGCACCATTATCACGCCAAGCTACTAGGAAAATTCATGTGGCGCGACAAGGTGGTATCATGTTGCCACCTTGGATGCGACCTGGACACTTAGAGTGATGCGCCAATATCACGGTCCTTCACTGGAATTGGAAAATTAGCAATTTGGCTCTCTCCGCAATGCGTCAATATTGCGAAGGACCAATGGAAATTGACAATTAGGAATTAACACTGCTCCGCGACGCGCTAAGGGTCCAAATGACGATGTTTTGCGACTGGAACTTAAAATAGCCATAACTTCTTACACGGTTATCGGATTTAGGCAAATCTTATATCGTTGGAAAGCTTATTCAATTTCCTATGCAATGGAAAGTCTAAATCTAAATAATTCCTCATAAAATAAATAATATTCATCTTGGAAGCTATCCCTTAACACTCTAGGGATGGATTCTATCTAGAAAAGGTTTGGGGTATTACAATTTAGCATGCATTCTTTTACAAATTTATAATGATATTGAGATATTGATTTACTTGTGCATTCACCCCCATATACTCAGTACAATCCAAAAATATTGATTCACATATACATCTATATGCTATATTATCTCATAATGTAGGTTCAGGTGCTCAGTTTCAGCAGCGTGAGTGATTTCGAGCATCTCCATCTATATCCCGATAGTTAGTGAGTCCTCATAGTTCGGGGACTTGGTCATTCAGTTTTTTAGCTTATTATTATGGATGATTCAGTATTTTTAGACAGTCCGAGTCGGCTGGGGGTTTGTCTCAATGACTCTCTGGCATTAGTAGTACAGACTTGTCAGACTGCTAGATATAATTCAGATTTTTAGTATTGATTTATCAGACTCTTAAGTTTAGTATTTTTAGATATTATATTCAGACAATTTTAACTTAGCTCATACAGATTTCCATATTTTAGTTTGATTATATATCTATGCTTCCCTATTAGGAGTTTTAGATTTGGTAGATGGCGTACAGGGTTAGCATAAGGCTACTCATAGTCTTGAGCACCGTGTGACATTGCAGGACTCATTTTTGGGGTATTACAGGGGATTTATACAAATTTTATTCTTATTTTGTAGGGAAAAAAGGTTATTTATGATAGATCTTCAGCTCAACAGAAATATTACTGAAATTACAAAAAAATAGCAAAATACAAAATGTGTAAAGCAAAAATTACTATTCATTAATTTAAAGATCTCATATAAAGGAAGCGTGGAATCACTTAATATACATATGTCACATATGCCTTAAGTCACGATTATAGTACTACTACTTTTTTGAGAAAAGACAATTAAACAATCCTAAACTTGTCTCAAACAGTCAACTTCACACTCAAACCAATCTAGCGACCTATTACACACCTAATCTGGTTCAAAGTGAAATTATTTCCACCTTAGGAGATGACATGGCAGATAAAGTGTACTCACCTTCCATAAGGTGCTTAAGAGGAAGAAAATAAATCTTATAATGATAAAATTGCATATGTGGAACTAGGTTATTTGTCATTATATAATAAATATTTTTATTTTTCTTCTTAATATAATATAACTTTTATACATTAATTATATTAAATTATCCTTAATTATTTATTTTACTTGTGGGCCACCTTCTTTACAAAAATTCATTTTTTTCTTTTGAGTTCTTGAGCAATCTATACATGGAAACATCTCCAATTCATTTTGAAACTTTGATAAGATTAACTTTAAGTAAGAAATTGAAAGGAGTGGAAACTATGATGGCTTTCATTGAAAAATTCATTATTTGTTTCGATAGAGTTCATGATTTTTTTGCTCAAACTCAACAGAAAATCTAGTGGAGAAGACCACCAAAAAAATCATTGAGAAAGACGATTCCTAGTGAAAGTCCGGTGATATCTATGCATAATAATTTTTTACCTAAATTTATTTATAGATATCGGAGAAGACGATTAACAACTCTTTTTGTCTGCTTTATTTTTACCAGAGCACCACCACGAGCACACCAACGCCATTTCAGTCTAAATAAATCAATAACCTACTAACTTTTTTATTTACACAAATAAAACCGCTGAAATACTTGATTTTAATTGTTAAATCTTTTGAAGAACTAGTAATTTTAAAGACCTGATAATTTTCATTTGCTTCTGCGGCAACAATAGTATCACTGTCGCCTGTCACCATTCCACCGCCAACAACTTCTATACTCCATATCCGTATTACTACTCTTAGTTGCTCTCTTTAGATTTCTCTGCCTTCTTCAATTTGTCATTGATATAAAGGGAAAAGGAAGAGATTTAAGAGGAGGTATGTTATATTAGAAGAGGAAGAACCCATAAAGAAAAAGAACTGATTTTTTAAAAAAAAGGAAATATTAAGGGAAACATTTTTAAAAAAATTAAAAATAATATCATACACGTGTAAAGCACGTGTATAATATCATTCCACATAAAATATAGGTTTGTCTTAAGAAGGTGGAAATAATTTAACTTTGGACAAGATTAGGGGTGAAATAGGTTGTCAGCTTAGTTAAAGTGTGAAGTCAACTTTTTGGGACAAGTTCAGAGTGTTTTTTAGGTCTTTTGATAAGAATCAAACTACGAAAATTAGAATCGAATACAAAAAGTAAAGAGATAATCAATAAAGATAGAAATTAGATACAACAAGAAGAAGTAATTAAGAATAAAAGAGTATATTAAACTCTAATACCCTCAACTACAATCTTAATCAAACACCTAATTCTTATGATGACCAAGAGGGAGATGATCGCCCTCAAAACTAACGTTTCTAATCTAAATTTCAACAAAAGTTTACCAATTCTATCACTCAATGGAGAAACATTCATCAATAATAAGGCAAAAATAAGAAAATAACCTAGGATCAAAGTATTTATAGTTTAGGGATATTTATTACACATTAAGGGCCCAAAAGTGACCCAATTATAATAAAAGGCCCACACAATCTGATTGAACAAATTTGAGGTAGTTACGTGCATCCCAGGTGCATATCAAGCACATTTGGGACTATTTTGACCTACTCTTGAAATGCTAGAGCAGGTCCAAGGCAGATCCAAAGCACTTTGGGCGCATGTCCCTTCCAAGGGACCTTCTAGCCCCATTTTTCATTCCCTCGACTCCTTTAACGATCCTTGATCCAATGTGAGTGCAATCAGCATCAAATGACACCCTCTTGATGGTAAGAATACATCATTAAGTACCTCATGTTTCATGAATAATCCTTGGATTCCTTGAAGCTCCCGAGCTTGTCTTCTAGTAAAAGGCTTAGAGCTAATTCTGATTGTATCATCTTCTCCATCTTGAAAAGAATTTGACCTCAAATTCAAGTAGTGATAATCTTTTATCATGACAAAGAGTGAGATATCACACATATTAAAGATATTATGCACTTGATATTTCAAAGAAATATCAATCTTGTTGGCATTGTTGTTTATCCTTTCAAGCACTTAAAATGGACCATCACCTCGAGGCATTAATTTGGATTTTCTTTAGGTTGGAAACCTATATTTCTGGCGGTGCACCCATACCCAATCACTCGATTCAAGCCAAAATTACTTCCTTCCCTTGTTTACTCTTTTGGCTACCACTTGATTCTTCTTCTCAAGGTGAATCCTTAACTTCTCATGCATTTTCTTCATGGCTTCTGCATTCTTGTTACCATCTAAGCTTATCATAATATCACCAGACAATAGAGGTAGATCTAAAAGAGTAAGGGGCTAAAACCATAAACACATTCAAAGGAATTCATACCAATAGTCTAATGGATAACACAATTATAAGCAAATTCGACTAAAGGTAGGTGGTCCTACTAAGAGGCCATTTTTCCCTTAATTAAGTTGCATAACATAGAACCCAAGGTTCTATATACCACCTTTATTTTCCCATAAGTTTGGGGGTGGAACGATAATTTGTAAAGCAATCTAGTTCCAAGCCTACCCCATAATAACCTCCAAAACTGACTAAGGAACTTAGAGTCCCCTAGGAATTTACGTAATTTGACAACATGCTCAACAAACAAGGAAGCCACATTTAGATCATTCTCACTCTTATGGCATGAAATGAAATGGGCCATTTTTTAAAACCCATCAACCACAACGAAAATGTTATATCCACCCCTCATAGTCCTAGGCAAACCCAAAACAAAATCTACATAGATGTCAAGCCATGAATGTTGGGGAGTGGGTAGTAAGGTATATACCCTTAAGTGAGAAGGTGAGATTTTTCACTTCTACAATCCATACATTGGCCACAAATTCTAGTAATATCTTGACACATCTTGGGCTAATAGAATTGCTCCTCTAGGATTTCAAGGGTCTTGTCAATTCTAAAGTGAACCATCATACCACCATTGTGTGCCTATTTACAAATAATTATCTTCATGAGCTAGAGAATACACATAACCTTCTTCATTTAAACAAGAAACCATCAAACTTAGAGTAGGGCACAAAAGCACTATCCCTTTCCCACTTTTCCCTACCCCATGCCTCACAATCTTGGTAGATTTGAGAAAATTTGGGGTCCTCGTGATACATTACCTTTAGACTCTCAAATCCCATCAAAATAGACGACAATGTAAAGATTAGCACATGTTTCCTAGATAATGCATCCTGCTACCATATTTTTCCTCCCCTTTTTGTCTTGAATTACATAAGGAAAAGTCTCAACGAAAGAAATCCATTTGGCATGTCTTTTATTTAACTTATCTTGGTCTCGAAGATGTTTCAATAATTCATGATTGGTTCGGATCATGAACTACTTTGGCCACAAATAATGTTGACAATTACCCAACGCTCTAACTAAGGCGTATAACTCTAGATCATAAGTGGAATAATTTAGAGTTGCCTCCTTAGGATTTTCACTAAAATAGGTAATAGGTTAATGATATTGTACTAAGATGCCACCTATTCCTGCCTTACTTGCATCATATTCAATCTCAAATATCTTATCAAAATTGGGTAATTACAACAAGGAGGAAAAGCTAAGCATGGCCTTTAAAGATTCAGATGAATTGTATTGCTCACCCCACCCCCCACCCCCCATTAAAAAGGTTTGTCCATATGGATCACCTCGATCAAGTAAGTGGCAATGGAACTAAATCCTTTGACAAATTGCCTATAAAAACTTGCCAGCCCATGGAAACTTTGTACTTCACCAATGGATTTTGGAGTTGGCCAAGTCTTAATGGCGTTTATCTTAGATTCATCCACCTCAACTTATCTTGAGGTTACAACAAATCTCAAGAATACTACTTCATTCATACCAAAAGAGTACTTTTCAAGATTAGCATACAATTTTTCTAATCAGATCACTTCAAACACACTTTTCAAATGTAAAACATGCTCTTCAAGGTATTTTATATAAACAAGGACATCATCAAAATATACCACAATAAATTTCCTAATGAACAGTTTTATAAATGGTTCATCAACTACATAAAAGTACTAGGAGTATTGGAGAGGACAAAAGGCATGACCAACCATTCATATAGACCAATCTTGGTCTTGAATGCGGTCTTCCACTCATTACCCAGTTGCATCTAGATTTGGTGGCACCCGCTTCTAAAATCTATCTTAGAAAACACATAAGAATCATTCAACTCATCAATCATATCATCTAAATAGGTAATTGGGTGATGATTCTTTACCGTTATTTAATTAATGGATCAGCAATTAAAATACATATACTATGTACCATCTTTCTTTGGAACTAGTAATATTAAGGACGCATATGGACTCATACTCTCTTTGATGTATCGAGGAGTTCCTCAACTTGACTTTGGAGTTCTTTTATGTACATTGGATTACTTCAGTAGGCCATTTTGTTAGGCAATTGAGAATCCAACACGAAATTAATTTGATGCTCAATTCCCTAAATTGGGGGTAATCCTTGAGGAAGCTCCTTTTGGAACACACCTTCATAATACTACAAAACAAGGGAAATAATAAAAGTAGAGTGGTTAGTATAAAAAGCAAGGGCTAGGAGAAGCATAGTTGTTTTGTAATCATGCTCTTTGAAAAGATCTTTGTTCCTATCCAACATCACCATGGGACTCTTCACTTTGAACCTCATCACCTTCTCATATGCATCCCTATCCTTGCTTTGGTTCTATTCATTTCCTTGTTTCTTACCCTTCTCTTTCAAGTCCTTCCACTTTTGGTAACCCTCATTCACCTTGGATATGGAAAGCAGATAGAGAGTGAATTTTTGTCCATTCAACTCAAAAGAATACCTGTTGGTCCTCCCATCATTCTTGGTAGAACGATCATATTTCCATTTTCTCCCAAGTAAGATATGAAAAGCTTTCAAAGGTATCACATCACAATGCACGTCATCATGATAATTTCTGACTTTGAACGAAATCACCATTTGTCTAGTCACCTTCAACTCTCTACATTCATTCAATCATAGGAGCTTGTATGGTGTGGCATGTTTGGTGCTATGAAACTTCAAGAAATCAACCAAATTAGCACTAGCCATATTAGCATAACTCTTGCTATCAATGATCAAAGAGCACACATTGTTCTTTATAAGACATTTAGGGGTCGTTTGGTAGAGCGTATAAGATAATACTAAATAGGCTGTATTAGTAATGATGGGATTAGTAGTGCAGAGATTAGTAATACTGGGAATAGTAATACTGGGATTATTTTTTATGCAGTGTTTGGTTTGATGTATTGAAAATAATATGTATTATTATATTTTAAAAAGAATATTTGTTTGTTTACAAAAATACCCTCAACATATTATAACTTTGTGTATTTTCTTTGCAAAACTTTATTATTCTTTTTTTTTAAATAAAAAAATGAATAATATAACTAATTATTTACTTTGAAATAATTTTAAGATTTAATCATTCACTTGCAATTTTGGGGGGGAGGTTATCTTTCTTTATTTGTTTATCATTTGCTTTTTCCTATTTTGTGGTGTTTTTAAGTTGGAGGGGGTATGTGTAACTTTTGAATGAGACAACAGAATTATTATTAACATAAAGTTGTGTTCGGTAGAGTGTTAAAGCTAAGTAGAAAAATTATTTTTATATATGAATATCCTATTTACAAAATTAAAGCTAGTATGCAATCATGCAATTTATTTTTGGATTTTGATCAATAAGTATTTTTTTAAGTTAATGGAGTAATTTTTTATGACTAAAATTATTTGTAGGGATATTATTATCTTGATAAATTGAAAAGAAGTAACTCACATTGAATAAATTGAAAAAGATTTAGAAAAAAATTAATGAAATTTGAGGCATTTTTGTAAATAATAATAATTTGTAAACTAATTTATTTAAATAAATTTATCAGTACAAATATAAAAAATAAAATTAAGAAAATAAAAAAAATATTTAAAAGAATTTGAGGAATATTTTTGTCTTTACACATATTAGTCCATGGTATTAAAACTCATGTATTGCTAATACCACCATATGGCATGTATTAGTAATACACCCTATAATACCATATAGGGTGTATAACTAATACATGGTATTAGTAATACATAGGTCCATAATTCTACCAAACATAGTATTAAGTAATACCACACTTAATACATGGACTATTCTTTTAATACGTCCTACCAAATGACCCCTTAGTATGTAATAGATTCTCTCTTTGACTAGAGTCATATATTGCCTTACTAATTATTGCATGCCCCACAACATAGTTTGAAAGTTCAAACTCTCCAGCTTGAGGCCAAGCATCTTCATTATCTTTGTCTACTTTCTTATTTTCTTTAAACCTCTCTCCATCATAGGCCTTTTCATCATACTCATCTTCCAATTCCACCTCTTATTCAAGGTAATACAACTTTCCTTCCCTAAGAATCACATTTCTCTAGTTGGGACATTCACTTTCTTTATGTCCCCATTATTGACAGTTAACACATTGAAAACCTTTAGGACTGGGAGTAGGA
Organism: Capsicum baccatum var. pendulum; assembly: GCA_030864225.1. Lineage (NCBI taxonomy): Eukaryota > Viridiplantae > Streptophyta > Magnoliopsida > Solanales > Solanaceae > Capsicum > Capsicum baccatum. Next base: position 110,956,700 of record CM061555.1, on the reverse strand, counting down.
TAGTTTTTACCTTTATTTCTTGGTAGGTGCTTTAGAGTGATCTTATCTATGGGATTTTTAAAATTGGACTTATAGTCCTTATTCTTGTTCCATCTTGATGAAAATTGAGCTACCTCTTTTATTCTTACTCCAAGTATTAGTAGATGAGTACCCTTTTGGTTTGTAAGTTGCTTTCTCCTTGATATCTCTTTCAATCTCCAAGGTCGCTTGGAATATTTCTTCTATGGTTTAAAACTTGTGGATAGTCATACATAAGGAGATTTATTTGTTTAACCCAACCTTGAATCATATAATGACATGGTTCACGTTCTCATGAAACTCGAACTTTACGATCAATTTTAAGAATTCATCATAATAGGCCAAGACACTCTTGCTTCCTTGCCTCAGGTTGTATAAATTGGTAAGTAATTCATGATTATACCTCTCTGGTGCATACCTTTGTCTTATGAGTCCGTTCAAAATATTCCATGGGGTTGGTTCCCCATCATTCAACGCATTCCCAAACCTCTTTGCATACTTCTACCACATAATGGCATACCCTTCAAAATGGGCTATGGTACTTTTATTCTCATAGGTGATATCATTGACTTGGAAGATCCTTTCATGAGAGGAATCCCATGTGAAATAAGCTTCGGGATCACTCTCGCCTTTGAAAGTTGGAAAACTAACCTTGATTGAATTGATACCCACATCTCGATCCCTATTACTTTGTTGTTTCCTTTATCATGACCTTAGGGTTGGTTTCTCAAGTTCCCTCTACCATTAGGTACCGGACCAAATCTTTCTCCTCGACCTCGATAACCTCTTTGATCCATTGGTCTAGCTCTCATTTCACTTACTAATATAGTGTCTTCATAAAATTCTCCAAACTCCTCTTATTGTTCCTCCCTCTCTTTCTCTTTTATTTGGATAGATTGGTTTTGGTCAAGAGATGCTTGGAATAGGGGAATTTAGTTTAGTGGAGGCTGGGGGTATTCGGATTCGAGATTCGTCTTATTATGTTTGGTTGAATTGAGGTTAGAGTGGTTGAACGGGATTTCAATTTTGTGGATATGTGGTGGATTGAGGAATGGGATTATGTTCTTTTATTGGTGGATTAATCATTTGGTAAAGGTTTTTCGGGGAAATCTAAATAGAAGGATTTAGAGCATGTCCATTAGTCGAGGCATGGTAGTGTTGAGAAATGGATAGGAATGAGTTTAGTCGACCTTCCCCGTTATACACTATTCCATCTATGTTGAACACACTCCCTTCAAGTAAACCCACCTTAAGGTCAAGTGAATTTATGTTAGCGTCCATGGAATAAATTTTATGGTTGAGAGTTTCAATGGCCGCTAAAATAACATTTGCAGTGTGGTTATTCATGGCTTGTGAAGTTTCTGCTTCCATAGTCATTGTACTTGTGAAGAACGACACTCACAAAAATAACAAACACATTTACGTAAGAGAAACTAACCTCATAACTCTTCACACCTTTGTTTACCTCACACTTGGATCACAAATTTTGAAAGATGATTTATACTCCATGTGGTAGTTAAGGTATCAAGTGCTACTCTTGATTGGATTAGATTCTTGTTTGAAAGACTCAAATTAATGTGTAAGGACTTTAATCAAGAAATAACAACGAAATGAAAAAGGAAAAAACTTGAAAAAAATAGGACAATGAAAGAATTTGGACTCAAGAACGAATCAATCAACTTAGTAGGTGAATTACTAGTTTTTAAGTAGTTTAAGAATCAAGATATGAATTTAGAAATCAAGAAATGAAACTAAGGAATCAAACCTGAGCAAATTAGAGTTTAGGAGTGATATATGTTGGAGATGTGTTACACACCTTGGGCACACCTCAAGGGAATGAAAATGCATATGTAGGCTACCTTGGCGTACTGGAGCATCTTAGGAGCATGTCCAATGCAAGAGGAGGCTTTCTTATTAGTTTGAGGTGCTGCAGCAGAAGCAGCGCACCTCAGACGCAAATAAGTTGCCCCTTCCCTCTTGAAGAGTCGAAATTTCCCCTCTAGTGATCCCCCGTGCACTCTTCTCTTGGAATATCCTTGGAATCCTTTGGAGATACTTTAGTACAGACATTTTTTCCTCTTTTTTCTTTCTTATTTTTGGATAATACACTCACTTTTTGATGAATTTTCAATATGAAGAAAACAATCTCTCCAAGAATACCACTTCTTTACCTTAGCTCGGAATGAGTTGAAATTTTGAATATAGGTACTTTTTAACCTTCTAAACTCATTTCAAACATCATTTAGCTCAAATTATTTACCAAATCTTTCAGCTCTTGCAACCCACTTCAAAATTCTTCAACCCAAGCTTTCAATAATGATAGGATACTCAATATCGCTCCTATTTAGCTCAAATTCGATTTCTAGACTCCTATAGTGTTAGAGAACAAGAATTTAACACTATAAACACAAAAAAAACACTAAAATCAAGGACTCAAATTTTGACATAACCCTAAAACTTGAATAGTAAAAAAAAATTATGACTTTTGATTTTTCAAGATGACTAGACCCAAGATTGACTTTGTGAGAAAGAAATTAAGCTCGGCTCATACCACATGACAAGAATCACACTACCCAAACTAGAACAGAATATGAAAAGTGAAGAGATAATTAATAAAGATAGAAATTAGATACAAGAAGAAGAAGTAACTAAGAACAAAAGAGTATATTATACATTAATACCCTCAACAATAATCTAAATCAAACATCTAATTCTTATGGTGACCAAGATGGAGATGATCACCCTCAAAACCAATGTTTCTAATCCAAGTTTCAACAAAAATTTACCAATTTCTCACTCAATGGAGAAACATTCATCAATAATCAAGCAAAACTAAGAAAATAACCTAGGCTCCAAGTATTTATAGTTTAGGGCTAATTATTACACATTTAGGAATTGAAAAGTAACTCAATTGGGACTATTTTGACCTGCTCTTGAAATGCTAGAGCAGGTCCAAGACGAATCCAAAGCACCTTGGGCGCATATCCCTTCTAAGGAGATTTCTAGCCCCGTTTTACTGAGTAGGTTTATATTTGATGTTTAGATCTATTTTTTTTCTTGTAACTTAAATTTGGACCACTCTTGTATTCATAAAATACATATGTATACATTGTAATGTAAATTCAATATGTATTCTGTAAATACATTAATGGCACTTTTTTGATATGATAAACTTTAGATATGTATATATTTTTATTACTGCTAAGATTTGTATTTGATGTTAATTTGTATTTGTTATTCATTAAATTTTGATTTTGAAAAGTAAATTTTTTGGACCAATTTTGAACAATTTAAATACATAAGTATTTTATTAGTTTGGAATCATATGAAAATTTGTTTACTGGTTAGATATGTATTTAGGTTTGATTTTGTTAATAATTATATTTTTTGCTCAGATGTATTTTTTTATTCATGAGATGATGACAATGTTTATATTTTGTTGTTTGATAACTTAAACATGTACCAGTGATGTATGCACAAAATACATATGCTACATTTATGTATATATTTTGTGTTGTAACTTTAAGATGTATTTTATAAATACATATGTGCTATTGTTTTGACATATGATTGTATTTTTGGTTCAGTAGTATAATTATATCTATTATATTATTTTTTATATTTAATTACTTTTCATACTTTGCATGTCTTATCAATAAAGAGAGCACAGAAGGACAGCGAAAATATTCAATGAGAAGCATCCATCCGTATCTCATTCAATTAATGATATAGAAGACACTAAAGTTACCAACAAGTTCTTAAAGCAGCTTCTTTGGACCTTCTAAAATATCATTCGAAGAGGTATATAGGTTACAACTTAATTGTAATAATATTTAAATATAAATTTTTGTTAATGATGAATCATTATGTTTAATGAATAAACAGAAACAGCAAAGAGAAACATTATAAAAAGGACAAGTTCAGAATATCAGTTATCAATTTTGAAGTTTTATCCATTAAAGACAAGAATTGATTCTATATTATGGGTACTCCTGACCAATCATGGTCAGATGAGGTAAGTGATGTACTATTGTATTGATAAGTTGTATATTGGAATAAAACTTATTGCAGTGTTACATATTTATATTTGTAATGCTAATTATGATATAGTTGAATATGTATATTCGTATATACATATGAAGTATATCATATGTTCTTCTATATGTATATGATATATACATATGTAGTGTTAGATGCTTTGAGTTTTAATTTGGTTATTTACTTTTAAAATTAAATATTTTTTATAATGCAGCAAATTGATGTATGCTTCTATATCTGCGAAAGAAGTCCAAGTATGATTTCAATAGTTCATATAAGTACAGCACTATAGAATGCAATTTCATGAACATTGTAAACACTGTGCTGGTTGTGTATACAATTGATGATGAATCACTTAATGCTGGTGGAAAGAAATACCATCTGAATGAGTACATAAATGAATTCTGCATGCATGCTACAGTGCCATGGCATATGATTGATTATATTTTTATTCCTGTCAACGTAAAGGTCAAACATCATTGGATTCTTGGGGTTATATCTTTTAATAATGGATGTATATATGTATATGATTTTTTGTCGTCTGCTGGTTATGATATTGTGGTGCTTGCTTAAATTGAAAATTTAGCTGAGGTTATAGCTATATGTCTCGTTGCAAGTAAATTTTACGAGAAGAAGGGTATTGATATTGCCAATCATCCAAACTACAAATCCTATGATAAGATGAATCTATTTGATGTTCATGTTGTGGTGGATTTGCCTAATAACCAAGTGGCAGCTTGTAAGTAATGAATATATCTATTAACTGTATATATACAGATATATTAATTTTATAACAGATTCATACTTATTTATATATGTATTTGCAGGGATTGTGATTTATATATGGTGGCATATGTTGAGTGCCTTACTTTTGGTGATCCTATTCCACCAGTTGATTTTGATCCAAATCTTATTCGCACGAGATATACTTTAATTTTTTGGGATTACGGTATGAGAAAAGAAGAAGCGAAGGCACAAAGTGATGATGAAGCACCAATGAGGCCTTCTCGCAAAATTGGGATAACAAAAGACACTGAAGTGCATGAAATTTGATGTGTATTTTTATTTTGCTGTAGTTTACAACAGATAACATTACCTGGAGAAATAATTTGTCGAATATTTTTTAACTTTCATCAGTAACTTTAATGTTCAAAGATGATATGCTACTGTTTCTTTGTTGTTATATTTTGATTATTGATCTTTAATGTGTTAAAATAAAATATTTTCGTGGTTAGTTACATATTCATTACAGTTTAATGTTCTACATATGTATTTGTGTTCTACATATTCATTTCAGTTTAATGTTCTATGTATTCATTTCTTTCTTGTTCACGTTTAACTTTAATATTCTACATGTTCATTCTAGTTTACATATGTATTTATGACTAATGCATGTGTATTTTTCAGTTATGCTTATATATATATCAATAATACATTAATACACATGTAGAACTATGTATGACACGTGTAGAACTATGTATTTTTACATATTTTGCATATGTATTTTGAACAATACTTATTTATTGTATTGTTCTGCACAACTGCATATAGATTTATAATTCGTACATATTTATGAATAATACATATCTTTATTTCTTTTTACATATGTATTTATGTAACGCATATGTATTTTACTAGTATGAATATATACATAATTCTAATATGCATATATATATATATATATATATATATATATATAAAATATCTGAATATTTATTTTTTCTGCAATGCATATGTATATATATTTTTCAGTTAAATACATATTTTTTTATCATAACGCTGAATATATAAATATTTTTTTGATATGCATATGTATACCTATTTGTCTAGTAAATAAATATATATTCATAATAAGTTAAATTAATCAAGTTCAAAAAAATAATTACAAGATTTAAACTATAAAAGTTCAATAACAAGTTCAAAATTTAGAATCACATTATTCTCAGTGAAGAAAATTAGTAAATATTTTTTGACTAAATACATATGAAAACCTATCATTTATTGTATTTTCTACATAAACGCCTATTGTGACCTTTAAAGTCACATGAACTACAATAATTTTTTTTCTTTTTTTCAAACATATCTCTTTCTGATTTACCACGATCCCTCTTTGGTGATCTTCCAAGGGACCACTAGTATTTGGGGAGTAAAACAACCTCCTTTATTATTTTTATTGGAATTACTCAGTCATCTTTGTGTGGTAGAGGATAAACTAAAAGATCATATGTTCTCAAGACAGGTTTTGGCTTGTATAAATTAGAGTAATATGGTCCCTTCTTAAAATTCTTGCTATCAAGAACTACACACGCATGAACACACAGTATCTCATCTAACTGAAATGCATTGCAAGAACATTTTTTTCCTTAAGACAAACAATAAAATATTTTTCCTTGTCATGGACTGTATAGACATACTCCGATGCAGGTATAACCTTAAATTATTAAAACGAAACTAATTAGAAAAATAAAAATCAATTTGACAGTTATAATAGATATAATTTGACAAATGTATTTTTCACCTCAATATGTATATTACAAGTTTGAATATGTATATTTCTTTCATGCATATGTATTTTTATTACAGAATATATTTTCTTTAATTTTTTATCTGTATATGAACATCTACTTCATACATCAAATGAAAATACTATTATATGTATAACATGATAACATAAATTTCATCATACCTTCATACGTGTATACTCCGCTTCTTTCTGTTATAGAATTTCTTGAAATTTACCAATAAGATCCATAAAAGTATACAACGCCTGCTATCTGTTATCACAGTTCCATCTACCAAACATCAATCTAACTTCCTCTAGAAAATCATATATTGATAGTTCTCTAGCCGATACCAGTGCAGCATTAATTGACTCAGCAATGTTTGATGTCAAAGTTCATCCTCTATGAACTGGTGTATATGACCTAGCCCACTTATCGTATTCTGCCAATTTCAAGTAATGCTTCACTCTAACATCAATTGTCTCCACTTTTTTCATTAACTTGTGAAATTCAGTCTTTAAATATGATTTTATCATGGTATAGAATATATCCGATAATGCATCATGTGATTTTCTAAAAAAAAAAATCACATTTTTTCATAGATGTCACATACATGCATAATGTGGTACATCATTGTACACGTCACTGACAGCTTTTATAATGTTTGCATTACGATCAAAAACTACACACATATCATTCTTTCATCGTATGCTTCCTTCAGATTATCAAAGAACTAAGTCCAAGATGCATCATTTTCAAAATCAAGTACACCATAGGTCAAAGAAAATATTTATCTTGTATGTTGAAAAAATACATATAAGCATACATGATTTTTTACAAATAAAATATTGCACATGTATATTATAAATACATACAGCTGGAAAGATATTAAACTTCCAGTGCACAAATACTGCATATGTATATTTTAAATACATATAGCTGGCAACATTTATAACTGCCACTGATCACATAAACATAATACATATGTCTATTATAAATACATATAGCTGGAAATATATTTAAAGTCAAATACATTTCTAGTATATCTTACCGGCTCCATCCATGGTACATGCGACTACAAAAGTGTCAGTATATAGTCCTCTCAGATTACTTGCATCAACTATGACAGGTCTACAATGATCAAACCCTTGGATGAATGCAGTTAGTGCTACAAATATATATATAAACTCATTGTCTTCATGCTTTTCATTCTTATATATGAACCTGGATAACTAGTGTTCAACACATGTATGTATGCAGGTAGTTTCCCGTATGATGCTGGTGGTTTCCCTCGTAACTCTTCAAGTGCTTATTTTTTAGCCCGCCAACACATAATATATGTTAAATTCATACTCATGTTTTCCTTCATGTCACTTTTGATATCAGTTGCACTGTATTTTCGCTTGTGGCTTTTAAACTTTGGTTTGACTATACCACCAATCAACTTACTAGTAGTATGTAATTTAGGATAAATCTTATCTTTGATCGGACAGGTATGTTCTGATAAAAATTCTCTCACAGTAAATATTTCAGATTCATCGATACCAGATGCACGAAATAAAAATTCATAATTATTGAATCTGCACAATAATGTTTAACTGGCAACAAAAAAAATACATATGCTCAAATACAATTAACCAACTTGAAAAAGAAAAAATAAATGCATAATACACCTACCAGATTTTACTAGATCTTACAGATAGTGATTGAAACTTCTCCCGAATTGTATAATCCTTTATCACCGACTTTAATACACTTTCGACACATAAACTTGTTCAACCTCAATATGTTTGTGATATGGATCCGAGATAATAACTCTAGTTGTATCCTTTTCAAATACATCCAAACATTCTTCTGAAGCAAGAACAATTAATGCTCTTTGAGTACTTGTATTTACCACATTACTCGTAGTGATAGACATCTTTATACTTTTAGCATTACACAATGATGAACTTACCAATGTACTGAAAGTATTCTTGTCAGAAACACTTACATACAAAGGCAAAATACTTATATCCTTCAACTCCTTTTTCTACATAATATAGACTTTCAAACCCATGTCATTACGTATACGTATTTGCCCTGCAATATCTGTTAATTGATATTCGATTTGAATGCACTTGCAGGTTAAATCTACATCAATATGAGAAGCCAGTAGTGTGTATAGTTAGTTATACGTAGCGTTTATACTCAACAATATCACATCACTGATGTAATCTTCATATTGTTGTTTATATGTCCATCTATCAGAGTGTTTAACAAGAACATGTATGCTTCCCATTGTCAATCTCCAGAAAACTACAAAACAGTAAAAATAAAATTAAATCTCAAATACAAACTATATACAACAACTAATTCGTATATACAAAACTGCAAAACGAATTCAAAAAAAAAAAGAAAAATTTAGTCGAACACTAGTTATCCTGAACTAAAATTTAAATTTAATGTATAAAAATTGCATCTCAACTTTCAAGTAACAAAACAATAAGAACAACTTTGAAATTGAAAAAAAAATCGCTTAAACCATTTTTATGAGAACTGATAAAATTTATATACGATCTCAGATTTTTGAATCCCGCAACTGTTACACAAATTTTTTACAAGTTTTACAGCAATTTTTGCACTTTAATTTTATGAAAACCACAAATAGAATAGATTTTGTTGATCAATACTTGTAATTGTACCATTGTATTTTCAATCTTTTTTCCAAAATTTTAGTCGATCCGCAAAAAAATAACATGAAGGAAAACGTTTTTCAATTTGAATCTGTATTTTAAATTTGATTTGAGTTGTTGATTATGAAAAACATTTTTTAAATTTCAATTAGTAGCTATAATTTAACGGTTATGGTAAAAAAAAAATAGTTTTATAAGGTAAAGAAATCTATAAAATTAAATGTGTCATAAATTAAGGAACTGTTTTTTTCCTTATTTAACACAAACAGATTAGCATCTCTGATTGAATATGTATTTAAATAGCAACAGTTTACTAAAATACAAAATACATATTGTTATTTTTTGTAATTTTAAAACTATTGCTATAAAAGTTACAATTAAGACTCTATAGTTGCTATTTCTGAAATTTTTCCAATTATTGTCATCAACAAAGCCAAGGCCCACGTTTTTCCCCTTCTTTTATGCTATTTTCAACTTACTTTTTATTTATTGCAAGAACTATTGTTCTGTCATAATCTGTCCTAATGTTATTGCTTAAAATATTAGCTAATTAACATCATATTGTTTTGCCAAAAAACTTCATAAAGAAAACGAGGGGTTATGATGTATGAAAATTATTTGGACTTGGACTCTTGGAGGCAAGTGTATATTAATCATATTGAAATGTTAAGGCTACAACTGCAAACTTTGTAAATAGTTGGGCAGTATTTCTACTTGGCGTGAATCATGTGAGCTCCTACTTTGATATTTTATTCTTAATTACGAAATTAATTAGGGAAACTTGGTCAATTAGTATGCTGATTGCTGATATTAATAAATTCTGACAATCTCTAAACAGAAACCCGCTGTAGCTGTAAAGTTGGATTCTGTTCTCGGTTTTGCCCCGTTACTCCTGGTATAATCCTGATACACGTGGAAGATAAAATGCAGTGATGACATTTCTTTCCGGTTTCAAAATACTTTTCGTTCTTATTAGAAGTAGATATTTCATAGTACTTCTTTCGTTTAAAAAAAAATAATTTATTTTGACTTGACACAAAATTTAAGAAAATAAAAATGATTTTTGAATCTTATGGTCTTAAATTAAAGTTATATCAAATGTATCAAAATACTTTTTAATGCGATAGTCTGTGTCGACTCACTGGAAATTGACGCTGGGAGCTGGGAAAAATATTTATCAATGCGATAGTCAATGCGGCGCGCCAAGATCGCATTGATCCACTGTTTTAAGATTCCAAAGGAGCTTCAAACGAGGTCCGAAAAATCCAAAACTTGTTCGGAAATACCTACGGACATTCCTAATCAAGAATCAACTCAAATATCAATATTTAATGGGAATAAAGGCCATGAAATAAGATCGCCAAATTTTAATGGCTAAAAATAACACTAAGTCTGAATTCTTAGCTAAAATATTCTAAGTCTGGGACCCCTTGACAAGCTTAGAGGACTGAATTAAGCTAAGAATTTTATGGGGTCTTACATTAATTTACCGCATTGTTTAGTTTATAGTTACTTATAACTTTCAACTCTCTTGGTTACCTTCACACTAATTTAATCTCAATAGTGAACTAGAATTGTATAGTTGCTTACCACTAATCCCTGTGGGATCGATACTTGGCTTTTATAAGGCCACTTTACTACTTAGTGTGGCCACATACACTTATATATGCACTTAGATGCAGTAATAATGAAGGAGAAACCCAAGCAGGAGAAGGTTTTGAAGAAGATAAGCAAATAGATGAAGGAAATGAGGATACTAGTCCTCAAGATGGAGAATTTGAGGTCCCAAACTTTGTGGTAAGACAGCAATAATTTGTAAGGCACTAGATTACCCTAGTCAAAGGGAAACTCTACTCCATACTAAATGTCTTATCAAGGAGAATATGTGCTCATTAGTCATTGATAATTGGAGTTGTGCTAATGTAGATAGTGCCACTATGATTGGTTTCTTGAAGTCACCCACAAATATTTGTGACACACCGTACCAGTTCTAATGGCTAAATAAGTGTGGGGAATTGAAAGTGACTAGTCAAGTTGTGATTTGGTTAAAGGTTGGAAATTATCAAGATGAGATGTATTATGATGTAATCCCCATGAAAGCTTGTCATATTTTACTTGGAATACCATGACAATATAATCATTCATCCAAACATGACGAAAGAATTAATTGGTATTCTCTTGAGTTGAATGGTCAAAAATTTACACATCATGCTTTTTCACCCTCACAAGTGAATGAGGTTCACCAATGAATAAGAGAGTTAAGAGAGAAGGGTAAGAATGAAGGGGAGAAATAATTCCATGAACAAGAGAATGGTGAAGGAGAGGAAAGAAATAGATTAAAAGGGAAGATTCTAATTGTGATGTTGGCTAGGAACAAGGATCTCTTCAAGGAACATGATGATAAAGCACCCATCCTCCTCTTAGCCCATGTTTTTCATGCTAACTGCTCTACTTTTCTTATTCCCCATTTTATTTCTCTTATTTTGCAGGACTTTGAAGATGTATTCCCAAAAGAGATACCACAAGGGTTACCTCCCACTTTGAGAAATTGAGCATCAAATAGAATTTATGTTAGAACCCAATTTCCAAACAAACTAACTTAGTAAAGCAACCCAACGGACACCAAAAAGCTCTAAAGGCAAGTTGAGGAACTCCTCAATAAATGGCATGTCAAGGAAAACATGAGTTTATATGCAGTCCCAATATTCATGGTACCAAAAAAAGATGGGATGTGGCACATGTGTGTATTAGATAAATTGAATAGTTATTTTGCCGTCAAAGAACGATCTTAGGAGTGGATATCACCAAATGGGGATAAATCTAGTAATGAATGAAAAATTGCTTTTAAGACCAAATTTAGTCTTTATTAATTTATGGTTATGCCATTTAGACTCACCAATGATGTATGTTTATGCGATTAATGACCCAAGTGATGAAACCGTTTATAGGAAAATTTGTTGTAGTGTACTTTGAAGATATCTTAGCTTATAGTAAGTTCTTGGATGATCGTGTTAAATATTTGAGATATGTTTTTGAGGTGATTAGGATGGACCAATTGTTTGCTAATCTTGAGAAATATTTTTTTTTTATGTTGATGAGGTTGTATTTTTGGGCTTTGTTGTAAGCTCTAGGGGCGTTGAAGTGGATGAATCCCAGATAGATGTTGTAAGAAATTGGCCAACTCCACAGTCCATTGGTGATATGAGAAGTTTTTATAGATTTTCTAGTTTCTATAAAATATTTATCAAAGTATTTATCACCATGCAGCCTCATTGACTGAGGTAATTCGAAAGGATAAGCCTTTTAAGTGGGGTAATGAACAAGAAAAGACGTTTGAAACTTTGAAAACAATACTTAGCTCTGCCCTTTTGTTACAATTAATCGAATTTAGAAAAATGTTTGACGTTGAATGTGATTCTAGAAAAGTAGACATTAGAGTCGTCTTAATGCAAGACCAAAATCCCATAGCATATTTTAGCAAAAAACTCAAAGGAGCAACCCTGAACTACTTTACGTATGATTTATAGTTGTATGCCATGATTAGAGTTTTGGGCAATTGGAAACACTATTTGTGGTCTAAGGAATTTGTGATTCGAATGATCATGAGTTTTTGAAACACCTTAGGGCCCAAGACAAATTGAACAAGCGGCATGCTAAGTGGATTAAATTCTTAGAGATTTTTCCTTATGTAATCCACTACAAAAGGGAAAAGATAATGTTTTGTCCAATGCCTTATCCCAAAAACATATTTTGATTACTATCTTGTCTTTTAATTAATTAGTTTTGAATGTTTGAAGACATTGTATGTGACATTGTATGTCGAGGACCCCAAATTTGCTCAAATCTTCAAGGATTGTGAGGAATGGGATAGGGAAAAATGGCTTAGGGATAGAACTTTTGCACCTTATTCTAAGTTTGATGGCTTCTTATTTAAGGGAAATAAGTTATATTTTTCCTCTACCTCGTAAAGAGAGTTTTTTGTGGGAGAGAAACATGATTATTGTATGATTGGTCATTCTAGAACTGATAAGACCCTTAAAATCCTAGAGCAAAAATTCTATTGGCCTAAGATGTGTCATAATCATTATATACCCCACTTCCTCAAGGGTTATTACCCCACTTCTCACTCCCTATGCTCATGGCTAGATATTTTATTGATCTTGTGTTAGGTTTTCCTAGGACAAGGAAGGAAAAAGATAGTATCTTTATGGTGGTTGATAGATTTTTTAAAATGGCTCACTTTATTTCGTGTCACAAGTGTGATGATGCCTTCAATGTGGCATCTTTGTTTATAGAATATATTCTCAAAATACATGGTATTTTTCAGACCATTATTAGTGATAGGGATTCTAAGTTCATTAGTCACTTCTGAAGGTCATTATAGGGTAGGCTTGGCACCAAGTTACTTTTATTAACTGTCTTTCTGCCCATAAATCAATGGTCAAACCAAGGTGGTGAATAGTCCTTGGGTTCTATGTTATGCACCTTGTTTAAGGGGAAAATGGACTCTTGGGAGGATCACCTACCCTTAGTCGAATTTGCTTACAATTATGTTATCCACTCGACTATTGGTGTGACTCCCTTTGAGTGTGTCAATGATTTTAAACCCCAATCCCTTTAAATCACTCCTTTGTCTAGTGATGTTGTAATTAGATTAGATGGAAACAAAAGAGTAAAAGCAATGAAAAAATGCATGGGGAGGTAAGACTACACATTGAGAAAAAGAATCAAGCGATAGTAAAAAGAGTGAACAAGGGGCAAAAAAAGGCTTATACTTAAACTGAATGATTAGGTATGAGTACACCTCTGGAAAGATCGGTTCCTAACCCAAAGAAAAATTAAGTTTATGCCTTAAGGTGATGGTATATTTCAAGTTTTTGAAAGGATAAATGATAATGCCTATAAGATTGACTTTTCCTCGAAATATCAAGTGCATAACACAATAAGTTTGTCGATCTCTCATCTATTGATATGATAGAGGATGATAATTTCATATATTTTTGGCCAAATTCTTCTCGAGATGGAGAGGATGATACAATTCCAATATACTCAAAGCCTTTCACTAGAATCCAAACCCATGAGATTCGAGTACTCCAAGGAATATTCATGAAACGAAAGGTGCTTGAAGACATTCTACTACCATCAAAAGGGTGATACATGTTGGTGATTGCGTCTAAAAATGATCAAGGGACTTGGAGGGATCAAAGGAAAGTGAAGAGGATAAAAATGGCATATTGAGTGCACTTGAGAGCTTACCTGTGCCCGCAAGTGAAGCACAAGCATTCGCAAGTGATAGAAAGTGGCCTCTGCACCCATGACATGTGTGGGTAGATGGCCTTGGTGGATGAATTTGTTCTTTCGATAGAAATGAGTCACTTTTGGGCCCATGTTTGTAATAATTGGCCCATTGGTATAAATAACCACATCTTTCCTTATTTTTCTTAGTTTTACTTGGAATATTGGTGAACAAATTTCTTTTGAGAGTTTTTGGTGAGCGTTTGTTGACGAATTTCTTAAAAACACGTGGTTGCAAGGGCAATGAATTTTCTCATGGTTACCATAGGAACTAGGTGTTGGTTGATGAATGTAATTAAGGGTTTTAGGGTGAAGAATTACATAAATATAGATCTTAAGTTATAGTTATTACATAATATCCCATATAACAAAACTAATTACAAATATCTCCAACTAATTACAAATATCCCTTCTTTTATACTTCTTCTCTCTAAAATCCTCATGCATATTAAAATATCCTTTTTAGATGGACTAATTCTCCTGAATATATGCCTAAAATCAAGCAATCATTATTTGGTGGTTTCAAGATTTCAAAATTCAAACATTAACTGATCAAATTGCTCAACTTCATCATCTTCTTCAATTACTTTTGAGGTTTGTTTAATTTCTTAATTTTTTTCAACTTTACCAAATCAAAAAAGTTTTATTTCCATTGTCGTATATGCGTAGTTCTCAAAATCTCGACATTGTAATGGCATTCGGTCCGAGTTTTGTTTATATTTTTTCTTCAATTTATTTTTCAAGTTTTTTTTTCAACTTTAAGGTTTCGAATTTAAGATATCTGGCGGTTTGTTTATTTTTTTAATCATCTTCTTTAAAAATCTACGATTTCTTTGTTGCATGTGCTTAATTCTCAAAATCAGGATGACCTCGGCTTCCAAAGATTTTGTGATTTACTTTTTAATCTGTATTTTTTTGCCAATTTTATGCACCGTTATACATTGTTTTACGTAGCTATGTTATGTATAAGGGTAAAGACGCACCTTTTTTAGGAAATCTGTTGTAATTTTCACTCCATATACATTGATACGCAATGTATATAGTTGACCCATTTTGTTATTTATACATACAAGGGTTATGTATAAGGTTTGTTAGTAGTATGTATATGGCTTGAAGAATTCCCATCTTATTTACATGGCTAAGTCATCGATAGAACCCTAAACCTATTTCGAAATTTCACTTGAACCCCTCAACTCAGACTTGAACCTATTGAACATCTAAATTATCAAAATGTTTACCTGTCAAGCACAAAAAGCTGACGTGGCAAGAAAGATGTCATACACCTTCATTAAGTGCGTGAATTGGATACCAAATCATATTTTATTTTTATTAAAAAATTTACACTTAAATTTATTTCTTTAATATAATTTTTTAACAAAATAATTTCTTACTTTAAAAAAAGAAGAAAGAAAAGCAATAACAGTGCCCCTCCCCCTCTCCCTCTCTCTTCCTTCCTATCTTCTTTATCCGTTCTGTAACTTTTTTAAAAAAGAAAAATTCTTAGCAATTTTATTTATTTTAATTTTTCTAAAGTGTGCGTTCCTAGTATTATTGTTTGGTTGGATGATCGGAATTGTCGAAATTAGTGGCGATGACATTTTGTCGATGGAATTTTGCCAGAAATAATTTAATTTATCGTGAATCGGAGTTTATGAGCCGGGTTAGAGCTCATTGGTAGTTAATCGAAGGAATTTTCTAATGCGATGCGAGATTCGCCGAAAAATCAAATTTGAGCAAGTATACTATTGCTGCTAAATTTCAAAAAAAAAAATCAACTTCACCAAGAACCAAATTTTTAAAAACTCTAAGTGAAAAAATCAAAGTGTTAATTTTTGACAAACTTGCATCTTGTTCCCAAGAACAATTGTAAGAACGGGAATAAGATGAAGATGAGAAGGGCGGGGGAAGGGGGGTAGGGGCTATTTTTAAAAAAAAGTTATAATTATTCTTTAATAATTATTTTTGGTCTTTAATGTCACGTGTCATTTTTTAATTAGGCAATTTTGCCATGTCGCGGCGAGTGACTTACGCCCACTTTTTAATTTTTTAGTGATTGGCAAAGAATGCCTAATAAGAACAATTTTCTATATAGATAGGTGTTCAATAGGTACCAGACTTAGTTAAGGGGTCCAAGTGAAATTTCAAAAAAAAAAAATTAAGGGTCTATCGATGACTTAAACCTATTTACATTATACATGAGCATGTCTTGTATAAGAATATGTTTCACCATATTTACATCTTATGTAAACATATTTCACCATATTTGCATGATTTAATACATAAAAATGACCCTAAACTTGACACCAAATTATAACTTTGACAGTGCACTAATATGACCTTTAACTATTTAAAACTGCACAAATATGACCTCCAATCCTACGTGAAAAAATGCGTGTTCAACACGTAAAACTAGGCGCATCCAGCTTAAAATCTAAAGGCATAATACATAAATATGACCTTAAACTTTGACAGTGCACAAATATGACCTTTAACTATTCAAACTGCACAAATATGACCTTTAAATGACTTTTCACTATTATTTTTTTATTATTTTTGGCTTAAAGATGAAAATGACATCTAATTTCTTTTGTCATTGAGGAAAAAGAGCAATATTGAAGATTTATTAATTAGGTGGGTCAGCCTCATACAAAAAAATCACGTGGGTATTATATATATTATAAAGCAGATGACGAATTTAAGTTATATAATATATCTAAATATAATTTATTTAAATATTAAATTAAAGATGAAACTATACTAATAATAAAAAAATTATAGTTTTAATAAAACGTTATTAAATTAACGTTATTAAGGATAGTAGTAGTAGTATATTAAATTAACGTTATCAAATTAACGTTATTACAATGTTATTAAATTAACGTTATTGAAATATTATTAAATTAATGCAGGGACGGACCTACGTGGTTGCCATGGGGTTCACACGAACCCCCTCGGTAAAAAAATTACGTTATATATATAAGGTAGAAAATCTATATTTATGTACGTATATTAATGTTGAACCACATTAAACAAGGCACTTAGATAGCCCAGTGGTGTTATTTGCTCTTCTTGGGCGCTTCCTTTAGCTTACTGCGCGGGTTCAATTTTTTAATTAAAAAAAAGTTAGGTGTTGCAGCTATAGAAATAAAAATAATGATAATAATAATAATAATAATAATAATAATAATAATAATAATAAAAACGACGCCTTTTTAACACAAAAAGCAAAACTTTGACAGTGCACAAATATGACCTTTAATTATACAAAACTGCACAAATATGACCTCCCTCCAAGTCAGCCCTTTTAACGATGTGGCAACGTGTGATTGGATTACCTTTCCACGTAGGCTCAAGTGAAACTCACGCATGGGGTTGCAAAATCGGAGGTCATGTTTGTTCAGGTTTTGAATAGTTAAAGGTCCTATTTGTGCACTATCAAAGTTTAAGGTCAAAGTTATAATTTGGTGTCAAGTTTAGGGTTATTTTTATGTATTAACTCTATTTACATTATACATAATCATGTTATGTATAAAAATATATTTTTACACATTATCATTGTCATGTTTTCTTTATACGAGTTCTTTTTTTTCATTTTAAATTTTTTTTATGTCCCCTTATTTCATTAGAGTATTTTTTTTTTCTTTGGTTCTAAAATTTTATAGGTGATTTATGGGATAAATTTTCTTTTAGGAGTATACTTTTTTTGAAAAATTTACATAATTAATGAATTCATTAATTACACATTAATAAGGTACAATTTTGGATAATTATTAGATTGATTTATTTCCTTAAATATTATTAAAACGGTTAACTCATATACATAGGTTATAATATATAATAACGTGGAGGAATATATATGAACATTTATAATCCGGAGAGAGAAAAACTAAATAATAAATATAGGAGAAAAGATAATTAACTAACAAACATATGGGATTTATGTTGTTTTCTCTTAATAAATCCTATTGTTCTTAATTATTCCATCTCCTTATGTCTAAATTCCATCCATCTATCAATTATCTCTTGTTTTCTTAGTTAATTACTAGTTCTCATAGTTTTCAGGTTATCACTTGAGAAATAATAAATAAGAAAATAATTTATCAGTTTATTTCTTAATTAAAATACTTTTTGAGAATTTTACAAATAAGAATGAAAACTTTCAGAAAAAATTAATTGCAAGATTAATTAAATCTCTTTTTGATTTAATAAAATAAACAACTAATATGAGATACTATTTTTAATAATATGATTAGTTAATATGATACCGAGGAAGTAATACTTCCTATAAATGCACAAAAATAAAGTTAAGGAGATCTACAGAGTAGTAGAGTGGGAGCAAGCCATGAATGGTAACCGTATGTGCAGGAGTAGGCACTATTGAAAATTAGCGCCCGAAAAACCCATAACACGTGGGTACGTGCCCAAGCTTTCTTCTTCTTCTTCTTTTTTTGTTTTTTTTTGCTTGAAGGTATTGATCCAAAGGCCCTCGATAAAAAAAATTATACTATATACGAAAGGTATTTCTTTTAATTTCTTAGGTATACATATAGATTTTGAACCTCATAAATATAAGTTTAGATGGACTTAATGGTTAGGGAATTCAGAATTCAGCTTGAAGTTTCAAGTTCATATCCCACGCATTATATTTTTATTTTATGACCCTCCTAAATAAAAATTTTTAAATATGTCACTGCCATTAAATCATATAGCTAGAGTAAATTTCATGGGTGGTCATCTAACTTTATATTTTTTTATGAGGTAATACATAAAAATAACCCTAAACTTGACACCAAATTATAACTTTGATCTTAAACTTTGACAGTGCACAAATATGACCTCCAATTCTACCTGACAAAACACGTGTTCAACACGCAAAACTGGGCGCGTTCAGCTTAAAATCTAAAGGCATAATATATAAATATAATCTTAAACTTTGACAGTGCACAAATATGACCTTTAACTATTCAAAACTGCACAAATATGACCTTTAAATGACTCTTCACTATTATTTTTTCATTATTTTTGGCTCAAAGATGAAAATGGTATCTAATTTCTTTTGTCATTGCGAAAAAAGAGCAATATTGAAGATTTATTAATTAGGCGGGTCAGCCTCATATGAAAAAATCGCGCAGGTATGTGTATATATTGTAAAGCAGGGGACGAATTTAAGTTATATAATATATCTAAATATTATTTACTTAAATATGAAATTAAAGATGAAACTATAGTAATAATAAAATAATTATAGTTTTAATAAAACGTTATTAAATTAATGTTATTAAGGATAGTAGTAGTAATATATTAAATTAACGTTATCAAATTAATGTAATTAAAATGTTATTAAATTAAATTTATTAAAACGTTATTAAATTAACGAAGGGTGGACCTACGTGGTTGCCATGGGGTTCACCCGAACCCCCTCGGTAAAAAAATTACGTTGTATATATATAAGATAGAAAATGTATATTTATGTACGTATATTAATGTTGAACCACATAAAACAAGGCACTTATTAGCCCAGTGGTGTTATTTGCTTTTCTTGGACGCTTCCTTCAGCCTACTGTGTGGGTTCGATCCCTGCTAGTGGCTATTTGTTTTAATTAAAAAAAAAAAGTTAGGTGTTGCTGCTATAGAAATAAATAAAATAATAATTTTTTTAAAAATTAAAAAAAAAAGTTAGGTGCTGCTACTATAGAAATAAATAAAAAAATTATTATTATTATTCTAATAATAATAATAATAATAATAATAATAATAATAACAATAACAACAACAACAACAACAATAACAATAATAATAATAAAAACGATGTCGTTTTAACACAAAAAGCAAAACTTTGATAGTGCACAAATATGACATTTAACTATTCAAAACTGCACAAATATGACCTCTCTCTAAGTCAGCCCTTTTAACGACATGGTACCATGTGATTGGATTACCTTTCCACATAGGCGCGAGTGAGACTCACGCATGGGGTTGCAAAATCGGAGGTCATATTTGTTCAGGTTTTGAATAGTTAAAGGTCCTATTTGTGCACTATCAAAGTTTAAGGTCAAAGTTATAATTTGGTGTCAAGTTTAGGGTCATTTTTATATATTTACTCTTTTTTTATCCAAAAGTCACTTTTCTTTGATTTCCTCATCTTTTACAAAAGTCATTTTGATATAATTTGGTTAAAACACTACCTAAAATTTGAGATAAAATGAAAAATGATCTCTTATGTTTAAAGGTAGGTTCAAAATGGCCCCTCACATATACTTTTAAGCAGTTTTAATCCATTATATTGCTAATAAAAATGAATCATTTTATTTTCATATGTTCGACAAACACTACCTACTAAATTAACCATATTGAAAAAAGGTAAAATAAATAAATTAAAATCTATTTATCATAAATGTACAATAATTACATTTTCATTTACTTACCCTTTTACTGATATACTATTTTATTTGATTAATTTGTAGACATTTTCCTTTTACTTTTGCTACATATTATTTTGTTCATATTATCATTACACTATTAAATAAGTAGATATGATTTTTAAATTATTTTGTAATAATTTCTATGAATTTTATTTTCAATACATTGATTATGCAAAGTAAATTGGAATAATTTTTTGTAAATAGAGTTAGTAAAAAAATAAAAAATAAAATAATGTTATTTATTTGAAATAAAAAAATTTGGATGATAGATATTTTGAAGAGGCTGGGGACGAAACTGAAAGATTTGTTGAAATTTGATAATGATGGCATAATGAAAATTTAAAAAATTTACAAAAGTATTTCACTCCTTGGTATTTCAATTATTTCATAAAAGAATTAATTCCAAGTATAAGTTTTGTATAGTGAAAAGTAGATTAAAAGAATTGTTATAAAGAAATCAAAACAATCAAAGTTAGTGTGGTATCATATGTAACATCAGAGATCAACTTTCAAAAACGATTTGTGAAGGGGTCTATGAAATTATTCTATAAAAATAAATTAATCTAGAAAGCTACATCAAATTCAGTAATAAATCAAAAATAAAATTGCAGATAATAAACCTTTAAATGTGACTTAATATTAATTTTATTTTCAAAATTTTATAGAATTTAACAATTAGAGTTTGTTAAGTATTTGAAGAAATCAAATGTACTCACATATAGTAAGCTTAAAGCACCAAAACTTATCAAAAGTATATTTGAGGGGTAATTTTGAACCTATCCTCAAACACAAGGGATTTTTGGGGGGATAATACTCACAAAAATATCTGAACTTTGATCGAATTTCTAGTTGAGCATACTAAACTTTGCGGGAGTCCTATTACCCCCTAGACTTTTTAAAGTGGATTTAATTCCCTCTCCCCCCTCCCCCCCCCGAAACTTTATACCCAGTTTCGGCGGCTGGTGCGTATATCCAATATCGTTTTTACACGTGTATTACACGCGCCAATCTCATATTTACATGTGTCCAAGTGGACAGATATATGTTATTAAAATACGAAAAAAAAGTCTAGGGGGGTAATAGGACCCCCGCAAAGTTCAGTATGCTCAACTAAAAATTCGGTCAAAGTTCAGGTATTTTTGTGAGTATTATCCCTTTTTTTAATTTCATCTCATATTTTAGGTAGGGTTTTAACCAAATTATATCAAAATGACTTTGTTAAAGAAATATGACTTTTGGGTAAAAAAAATACAAAGTTGGATGACCATCCATAAAATTTTCTCGCAATAGCTAAATACATTGATAGATGTTTAAACTTGCTGGATAAATTTAATTTAGATATTATATTATGAGTAATTTCAATTAGGCACATGATTACATGATAAAGTAGTGCAATAGACATTTTTAATTTATATCTAAAAGAGTTTTTACAAGTCTTACAAGTGTTCATTAGGTAAATATGTTAATCATTAAATATGCATTCTCCTTATTATACGTATCGACGTCAATTAAAATTTGCATAGGATTTTAATGCTTAATTAGTAAGGTCAATACGTATAATTAAAGGATATGATATATTTTAAGTGGTTGATTCACTTATCTATGTATTGGCTCTTAAGAACACAAACAAAAGCTTTTTCAAAATTTCAATTGATTAAGTGCCTAATTCGGCACACTTTATTATGTATTCGAATACTCAATCAGAAAATATCATAGTCTAAATATCTAATTGAAATTCGCTAATAAGTTTTAAAATTCAATATGTTCAGCCTAATGCAACATCAACATGTTAAACAATCAACTACTTTCGACTCGTTAATTTGAATATCATCAATTTACATGTCACTCATGCCTTAACAAAGAAGGAAAAAGTATCAAACAATATTTTTTATCCCTTTAATTTTTTCAATTACAAATATAATTAAATCAACCTTCATGCATCTCAACTATTTCACTCATAATAAGTTGGTTACCGCTTACACCAGTTAAATATCAAATTTTAATTATGATCTTATTATTGAGATGTATGAAGTATAACTAAGGTAAAAATTGATCACATGATGTTTCATATTTGAATCTAAAGACAAAAAGCATATTATGTGGATAAAGTTATATGTACTTGTTATTAGTGAAAGGTGACAAGTATCTCATAAATTTAATAAGGTGGGCGAAAATTAACTCAAACACCATGATTATTAAAAAAAAAGTGAATTCAATTCTTGTTTTTTTTTCCTTCCTTATTTTGATGTAACATGAAATTAAGAACAGTGCACCTAAGATTTTAAAATCTGTATAGTGTAATTTCTCAAGTTCATGTGGAATAATTTGCTTATATTGGTCAATTCACATTGGCCTTTCACTTTCTAAACAGGCGTTTGATCATGAAAATTAAGGTCTCGTTTGACCATGAAAATCATAATTTTTCGAAGCTAGAATTGGAGTTGAAGTTGAAGTTGAATTAGGATCCGTTTGGCCATGAAATTTTTTAATTCTTTTTTGAAAAAATTTTCGCAGTTGGAAATTATGGTGTTTGGCCATAAAAATTCGGAAAATAATTCCCAAAATTTTTTCTGAAAAGGGAAAACAAGCTTTTGGTGTTTTCACAATTTTTCAACTCCAATTCCAACTTTTATTATTATTACATATAACTCCAATCTTTTAAATTTTTACATAAAACTCTCCTTATAACATTACTTTTTCAATATTACGTATATAAAAATTTTAAAAAATAAGATAATTATAATTTTAAACTTAATGCTATCCTAATTAATATATATTTCTCTTTCTCTCTCGTCATTATTTTTCTCCTTTATTTAATTTTCTCCCTTATTTAAGACATTATTTTACGGATAATGATCCTAATTACTATAATATAATAATAATAATAATTTTTCTGTTGTGATACGGACGTTTAAGGAATTATAGTCGTGTAATTAATAATGGATAATCGTTTTCTATATTTATGGAATTAATAAAGTTGTAACAAACTAGTTTACTACTGCCACAAATTATTCTCATTTTTAATTTGATTATATATATTATACTGTGTACATCTTTATTATACTATTCAAATATAAATAGTTTATACCATATATATGCTAAAAATATAAATCGGTGATACATATTTTTCATAAAAAAAATATGTCCAATTTAACAAATTTATACCTTAAACTGCAACTGCTACCTTTATATACCATAATACTTGATATCTTTATACACAAAGTATTATATTTATACCCATAAATATATAAAGTATTATATTTATAACATAAATATACAAAGTATGTTATATATAAAGTTTATACTATGTATATACCATATACACACATATATAAATATACAAAGTACTAAGAAACATACTAAGCATATTTATAACATAAATATACAAAGTATGTTATATATGAAGTTTATACCATGTATATATCATATACACACACGTATAAATATACAAAGTATAAAGAAACATACTAAGCATATTTATATATTTATGGTATATGATATAATATACCATAAATATGCAAAGTATGTTTTATATAGAAATAATTTATTCACACACAGTAAAATCTTTCATGTATAAGAAAATTAAAGAAATAAATTAGCGGCACCCTAAAATTTAATAACAACTCATCATTTCTTATTTTTTTAGGAACGAAAAATAAAGGAAATAAATTAAATAAATTCCTAAAAAAATAAATTTGTTTGAAAGATAATATTTGTTACCTAAAAAATAGGAAGCAGTAATCTATTAATATAACATCCGTATTTAAAATTTTCAAATATGAGAAAACAGCTATTAATGTAAATATTATATATGTCATAATTGAGATTCATTAAATATGGCCATGTATATGTAATTATTTTTATAAAAGTGGCTAATTGTGTTCTTTTCCCGTTAGTAGGTAAATTTTAGTTAGGTGATTTTGATAGTTTGTAAAAGTTGGGGCATAAAATCATATTTAATTTTTTTTCAAAAGTCAAAAAAAAAATTCAAAAAAACATGGTCAAACACAACTCCAACTCCAGAAAATTTTAATTTTCATGGCCAAACGGCTACTTAGAGTTGTGTTTGACGATGACTATAAATTAAAGTTATTTTTAAAATTTTGTGAGAGAAGTATGAGTGAAAAAAAATAAAAAAATTTCTAAATACAATTTTAAAATTGTATTTGGAATATCCATGAAAATTATTTTTTATTTCAAAAAATTATTTTCATGGTCAAACGACTACTAAATATTTTTTGAGTTGAATTTGCGTTTGATCATGAAAATAAGTTGAAGTTCTTTTAAACTTTTAATGAGAAAAGTGAAAGTGAAAAAGTTAAAACAAGTTTCACTTGTACTTGTTTGCACTTTTCCATATACAATTTCAAATTGTATTTGAAATTCTTATGGCTAAATACTACAGTTTTCACTAAATTGAAATAACTTTTCAGAAAAAAGTAAAAAATTCTCATGACCAAATATATAAATTTGAAATTCTTAACACTATAATTTTTACTAACATCAAGTAATTTTTTTTTAAAATAAAAATTTCTCACGATTAATGAATTCCAAAGTAACTTGTGGTGGTGGGCACCTCTCATAAAGCAGGTAGAAAATTTTCGATGGAAAAAAGTAATGGGTTGTTTGGTGTGAGGTACTAAAGCAAATAATTTCATGATAAAATAATAATTTCGAAATAAAATTTTTTAATGCATGTTTGGTTGGCAATATTCGAAATAACTTATCCCGGGATTAATAAATAGTACCGGGATAAGTTATCCACACAATTGATGGGATAACAATCTCACTATAATTTATCCTTGGGATAAATTTATAAAAGGACAAAATTACCCCTACCAATATTCAAATAAAATTTCTAAATGTATATTAAGTTGTATAGCAGCCTAGCAGGTAAACTAGTTATGTATTCAGATTATTAATCTTACTTTTTATGAATTATTAACTACCTATAGCTATTAGTAAGCAGTAATTTGGGGGAGTTGGCTAAAAGGCCACTTCCCAAACTTTTTTTGACATTTAAACACCAAGTTTTTTTAATTGGAAAAATAGACACTTTAATGGGACCGCAAAAAATAAATGCAACCCTAGCACACAACTTACAAAATATACACTTTAGCTCCTTTCCCATTTCAGCTCCTATTTTTTAAAAATTATATTTTAGTTCATGTCCAAAAATATAAATATTGGATAATTAATTTTAAAAAAAAAAATCCCAAAGCTTCTCAATCAATCCACTACCAATCACCCAATTTTGGTGTCATTTCCTTAATTTTTCGATCATTTTTCATCAAATTTTTTGGCATTCATTGGAAAGTGACATTATCTCCATTGTTTTAAGCCATTTTCACTTATTTTTAGCTCTAATTTTTCTTTCATTTTCATACAAAAAGCTTAAAAATCAGTCTCACATTTCAAAATCGATTCTTGTCTTAATAGCAATATTCCAACACTCCTTAGGTTGTTTGTAAGCTGAAATTTATCGGATTCTTCCGGTAGTCATCGAAAAAGGGTCGATCGTGCACTATACGACCAACAGCTAAGAAGAAGATGACTTTAGTCTATTAAGTCTAGGCGCATAAATCACTATTCAAGTCTATTAAATACTATTATCAAGGTATGTCATGTCTATTATAGATTACGTGGTTGTTGGTGGTATATTTTCTGGTGAATGGGAGGAGACTCCTAAATGTTTGGTTTGGAAAACCATGTCTAAGGAGACAGTGTCCATTGCCCTTCGTCGCAATGATTCATACGCTGATATGGTTAAAAGCATAATGGAGAGCGATGAATTAAGTTATGATCAAAGCGAGGTGATAATTAGTTACTTGATGAACGGGAGAGGGGAAATCCATCCAATGTTCATAAGGAATGATAGACATGTGAAATTATACATGCTTTGCGTTGATTCTGATAATTCCAGACCTATATTGCGGGTTAAAGTTGTTGGAAGGTCCCGAAGAGAAACTTCTACATTAGTCCCACCCCCACCCCTGGCAATGGATGATACGTCAACGAAATATGATTGCATGGGTGGTGATGAATGGGGTAATAGTGAAGATTATGAAGAAGAGGAGTGTGGAGGAGTTGAGGACGGACAGTTCGGACCACAAGGAAGCCACTCTTTCTCGGACGACATTAATCATTGTGTAGGACAAACATTCAAGGATAAAAATATTTATGTATTTTAAGTAAGAAAAGATTGAAGAAATACTAGACTGTGCGAATTATTTATTATATACTAACGTCATTGTTGATTTCTGCACATGATAGATAGATTATCAATTTTTTAAGAAGTCAATTATTCACCAATTCGTGGGTTTATAATCAACTATTTGAATCTATGGACAAGTTAGAATAATGACCAAAAAATAGAAATTAAATAAAATTAAATTAAAGTATAAAAATTAACACTTTTCAAATATTGTAAAATAATTTAGATACATTAATTGTGATACCAAATCACTTTTGAACGTAATCCAGTGATATTTAAGACATGCTATAGTCATAAATCAGTGAGATAAAACTAAAAAGGAAAGAATAAAATAAAATAAAATAAATAAGCACCATTCAAGCAATGCAAAACAACTAGATATCATCAAATAAGATTAGACGTGTCTAATAAGTATTAAGAAGACTGATGGTTGTGACTTGTGGGTGTTTATGAGACAAATAGTGTTTGAGAATAAGTAGTCCTTCTCAATGCAGACGTTTGTTATGAGCAATTGATTGTTACTATCATTTCTCTTTCTTATACTCATTTGATCTAGTGTTCAATTATTTTGTACTCTCATATGCTGATATTTAATCATTTTTTATTGCTTGAATGATGTTTATTTATTTTAATTTATTTCTCCCTTTTTAGTCTCGTCTTACTTGTCAACAGAATTAGATGATTGATGCTAGACCTATAAAGATATCGTGCATATATTATATATAATATATACATCTATACTAGACTAAATTAACAGTCATGTATTGACCAATTAAGTCTAACGGAAAGTAAGACGAGACTAAAAAAAGGGAGAAATAAAATAAAATAAAATAAATTAACATCATTCAAGCAATGAAAAATGACTAAATATCAACTTATGAGAGTACAAAATAATTGAACACTAGATCAAATGAGTATAAGAAAGAGAAATGATAGTAACAATCAATTGCTCATAACAAACGTCTGCATTGAGAAGGACTACTTATTCTCAAACACTATTTGTCTCACGAATACCCACAAGTCACAACCATCAGTCTTCTTAATACTTATTAGACACGTCTAATCTTATTTGATGATATCTAGTTGTTTTGCATTGCTTAAATGGTGCTTACTTATTTTTTTTCTTTTAGTCTCATCTCACCGATTTACGACTATAGCATGCCTTAAATATCACTTGATCATGTTCAAAATTGATTTGGTGTCACAATTGAGATATCTAAATTGTTTTACAATGTTTGAAAGGTTTTAATTATCATATTTTAATTTAATTTAATTTAATTTTTCTTTTTTTTTTATTATTTTAACTTTTTCATATATTCAGATGGTTGATCCTAGACCTATGAGTAGGTGAATAATCGACTTCTAAAAAAATTGATAATATATCTATCATGTGTAGAAATCAATAACGGTGTCAATACATAATCAATAATTTGCATAGTCTAGTATTTCTTCAATCTTTTTTTACTTCGTTACTTTTAAGAAGCTTCAATTATGTCTTGTTTAAAATTACAACTCTTTCAGGCATACAATGATAGAGTCTATAGTAAACCTTGATAATCGATTATAGAAGACGTAAATATTCTTTAGACCTTTTTCGACGGTCACTTTTTTTATAACCCTACTATACAAATGACATGATTTTTTTGAGCTCTTTCATGTTCATTTATTCATCGTTTTCTCATTTTGATTCAACAATATCAATATCTCTCTTTCTCATTTGAAACACTCCTTAGCTTGTTCCAAAGCTTTAATCCGTTGCATAATTTTGGTGGTCATCGAAAAAGTGATATTAAGTACTGTATGAAAATTAAGTAAAAATAAGACTACAGTCTATTAAGTCTAGAATCATAAATGAACTTGTTCTCATTGTCCAGATTTCTGGAATACTAACCGATGAAATTCAAATTTTTTTTTACCATATAATCAGCAAGGACAGTCATAATCCATCAACAATCAAACAAATATCAACTTAAAAGCATAGATTTTCAGTAAAATTAAGTTCCAATTTTTAAAAAAGATTTTAATTTTTTCACCATGTAATCGACAAGGACAATCACAATCCTTCAACAATCAAACAACTATCAACTTAAAAACACAGATTTTTCATAAAATCAAGTTTTATTTTTTTAAAAGATTTCAGTTTTTTCCATCCAAACCAAACAAATACCTAATCAACCGAACGGTCTATTAACAGAACAACATCTAAATTTCTTGGCACATTAGCTAATCAAATTTGCAAAAAAATTTTACTATGCAATCGACAAGGACAACCGTAATCCATCAATAATCAAACAAACATCAACTTAAAAACACAGATTTTCAGTAAATTCAAGTTTCATTTTTTAAAAAGATTTTAGTTTTTTTCATCCAAACCAAACAAATATCTAATCAACCGAACGGTCTATTAACAAAATAATATCCGAATTTCTCGGCACATTAGCCGAATAAATTCGCAAATTTCACCATGCAGTCGTCAAGAACAATCATAATTTATCAACAATCAAATAATTACCAACTTAAAAACAAAAGAAAAAATCAGTAAAATCAATCCCTTTATCTCAAAAAAATAAATTCTCCCAAATCAATTCAATTACCACAAACTAAAATGGAAAAAAATAAAAAAAAATCAATATGGAGCACAAATTAATCGGGAGATGAAGAAAAATTATTTAAAGTGGAAGATGAAAGATCTTAAAGCTTTAGAAAAGATAAAAATGAAAAATGAAAGTTGGGGAAGAGGAAAGAGAAATGACCATGATTTTATGAGTGGGAGTGAGGAGAGAGACAAAAGTTTTTGGTATTTAATAGAAAAGCGGGGTTAAAAAAGTATTTAATAAATACATAAGGGGTGACAAAAGTTTTTTTTTTAACACTTTAACCCAAACCCCCACAAAATTCTAAAAAATTAGGTTAAACCAAAAAGGGTGTCTATTTCCCAAAATAAGTTTTCAATGTGGCCTTTTACCTAAATCTTCTCCAGTAACTTTATAGTGCAAAATGCCTCTCTTATTTATTTATTTATTAAAAAAGATGAATCTTGATACAAATAAAAGATTTCCTCTAAAAATAAGTATTACTCCCTCCGTTTAAAAAAAATGACCTACTTTAACTTGATACAAAGTTTCAAAAAATAAAGAAAACTTTTGAATCTTGTGGCCTTAAATTAAAGTTGTGTCAAATATACCAAAAGCCCTTTAATCTTGTCGTCCTAAACATGTCATGTGGAAAGTTGAAATTAAAGTATTGCCAAAAAAGGAAAGGGGTCATTCTTTTTTAAACGGACTAAAAAGAAAAGTAGACCATTATTTTTTAAATGGAGGAAGTAGTATTTATTATTTTGGCCAAATGCCTTGCAAATTCACTCAATGTGTTGCAACTCGTTTTCTTAATATTGTATATATCAATTAAAATAAATTTTAATATTTTATATTATATGAGTAATATGTGTTTAAATGAATGACATAAACAACAAATTCTTTTTTACTTTAACAAACTTAAGTTGAAAGTTTTTATTTCAAACTAAATAAGATGTAGTAAGATTTTTTTTAAACACACCCGACATAATTATGGGAAGGCACGCACAAAAAAATTAAAGCTAAATAAGATGAAAGTTTTATTTTTAAGAATAAATACTCAAAGTTTGAAAAGAAATATATATATATATATATATAAGGTTAAATAAGATGGAGGGTAGTTTGGTAATTAGTTAATTTATTCTTAGAAATTATACCATGCACATTACTTTGAATACAACAAACCAAACACTCGATAAAAAATAATCTCAGTATAACTAATCTCAATATAACTTATCCTAGCATAACTATATTCCCAACCAAACGACCCCTAAAGTGAGCATAATAAATCTAACTATTTCTTTTTAACCTCGACTGTGTATACAGTAGCTAATTTGGTCGCAGATGTATAGGCTTCTTAAAATATAATTAATGTTTACATATCAATTTTACTTATAGGGCAATTAAAATTCCACGATACAACAATTTTTTTCGATTGAGATACGATTCTATATCAAGTTATATTTTAATTTTGTTAAAATTAATCACAAATGCACGGCCAATGGTTTTATTTGTGTACTTGCCCCTTTATCATTTTGCTTTTAGGATTAAAGAATATAACGCTCCTTTGATTATTATTTGGTCTCGCACTTAAAACTTCAAATGATTTAGATGCTAAAATTTTAAAAATAATTAAAATACTTATGATGTATAATATTTGTTATTTTGTTGAACGATTTTGTGTTTTAATAAGAATTGACATTACGTAGATGATTTATCTTTTTAAATTTCTCATCTGATTCAATATTTACTCTGAATCTCGATTAATTTGAATTCGTCGAGAAACGTTCCCACTTTATAGGTAAAAAGCTCCTCACCAAATGATTCGATACCAAGACCCAAACTCAGACCTTTAATTAAGGATGACTCCACCATTATTTTAATTACATTAGGTAGAGGTTTTATGTGGAACCATCTATATTTATTGATTAGCATTTATTAACAGATTTTCACAACATTTAAACCAACATCAACACTATTATATTTCTTAGATTACAAGGAGTGCCTACATTTGGAGCAGAATATAGACACCATGACAAAAACACATCAACCTTACATATAAAAGAAGTATATTTGTGCTATGTTCATGTTCCAAATAAATAGATTGTAAAACACACGAGTTTATAACCAAGTGATTGATAACTTGGAACAAAAACATGAAAGACCAGTATTTGAATTCTAGCAAAGATAAAAAGCTAAATAACCTTTTCCCATCTAGCTATAATTGACAAAGTACGTGAACCCATAATTTTCTGTAAAACTATATATGTATCCTATATATAATATATATATATATATATATATATATATATATATATATATATATATATATATATATATATATATATATATATATATATATATATATTAATATTATATTTTGGCATACATGCTGCAAGAAAGATAAATAACATTTGATTAAATGTTGAATTATTTACTACTAGAGATCAATTCTCAGTTAATATGTTCTTATGCACCTATATTCTAGAAATATCCGGACAATAACAGATTAACTCCACTTAATATATTTTCCTTCTTTTATTTAGTGATGCATTGCAGTCAAAAAAAAAAAAAATTTGAATAACAAATGTTATTATAAAGAGATTTCACTATATCATGTAAATGATGAAGATGATAAACACAATAATAATGTCGATTTATGAAAGTTAAAAACACTCTAATTACACTAATAACTTGTATATAAGAAAATGAATTTGTGAGGGTAAGGTGAACGGGGTTGAGAACAGCGGAGGTGTTATGAAATAAAGAATAAATAAAAAGAGTAGAGAGTAATTTTTATTTCTTCTCTTGAGGGATAAATTACAATGAAGTAAAACCCTTTTATTTATAGGGAAAAACTAACCTCGAGGTTTGTAACTTTTTCATAAATAGACATACATAATATATGGTAAAGTAGACATTCACCATATATGTTATATTTATAACACTCCCCCCTTGAATGTCTAATTGATAGATAATGTGCCTCGTTAAAACCTTACTAGAAAAATCCAGTGGGGGAAAAAATCTAGTGAAGGGAAAAGAGTACGCATCTCTAACAATACGTATATAGGCTGCCTCATTAAAAACCTTACAAGGAAAATCCAGTGGGACAAAACCTTGAAAGGAAAAAAGAGTACAACGCGTATTAACTCCCCCTAATGAGACATCCTTGAGTCTTTGCATCCTGATCTTGTACACCATCTTCTTGAAAGTTGCAATTGAAGGAGACTTGCTGAATAAAACAACCACATTGTCACTTGAACGAATCCATTGCACGTTAATAGCACCATTATTTTGGAGCTCATGTATGCAGAAAAGTTTTGATGAAGTGTGCTTCGTTCTATCTCCTTTTATGAATCCTCCATCAAGATGTGTTATGCATGTTGCATTATTTCCGTATAAAATTGTGGGTACATTGTCACATTTCACGCCATATTTTTCTCGAATGAGATGTCTCAAGGATCTCAACCATACTCATTCTCGACTTGCTTCATGAATATCTATTATCTCATCATGGTTCGATAAAGTGTCTAGATAGACTGCTTTGTATATCTCTAAGATATGGCAGTATCTCCATATGTGAACACATTGTTTGTTTGAGACCGAGATTTATGCGGCTTAAATAAATACCCAGCATCAGCATAACTAATAAGATCGAGGCTGTAATCTTTAGAATAAAACAAGCTCATGTGTTTGATCTCATTTTAATGACTCCTAGTAGGAGTAGAAATATACTTTGCTAACATATTAACCGAAAAGGCTATAGGCCTTTTAGTATTTGCAAGGTACATGAGTGCACCAATTGCACTAAGATATGATACTTCATAACCAATCCAAATTGATATATTTCTTATTTCAGCAAATAATCTATTTGCTTTTGAAAACTCTCCAAGCGTTTTAATAATTTTCAAACTATAAGCTTATACAATATAAGGATTCTAAATAAGTTTCCCAGAAACTTTTATATGCTTCAAGCATTTTGAATCCTTAAAAGTTTTTCACATAAGTTTTGTCAAGTGACAATATCCAATATTTCATGAGTGACATCTTTAAGTGTCTGGACTGCAAATCAAATAAGTTTTACGCTTACCAAAATGCATCATTTCATGTCATTTGATAATGTTTCTACGTCAAGATGCTTAAATAAACGTAGAATTCAGATCCTCATAATCTTCACAATATTGCGCCAATATTGTATCAAAGATATCGTCGATGATATATCATTTTATATCGATTCATAATGTGACATAACATTTTGAGATCTCATCACTTCATTATTTTCAGGTACCTGAACCTTTCATAAGATTTTATGAAGTGTTATGTCGTAGACTCTTCAAAAGCACATTGCTTTCTTATTATGATTATTTGCTCCTTATTTTTTTAAGGATTATTTCATTTGGAACCGATTGGTCTACCACGCTTCACGCATGCATAGACTTTATTCTTTAGGAACACAAAATAGGAGCACTTGCAGCTTAATATGAGATGCTTTCGGCATCTGACTTGAATTATCTTTTGAATGAGGATCCGATGATAATTCCTAACATATTTCATAGCTGCTTATAATCTCCCCCTTATGTTAGGAAAGCTAACATACATCCTCTATCTTCTTTGAGGAATCCATCTTTGTGCATCATGATATATTCATTAATCGTATACCGCACATAAAAAATATCAGATGAAATAGTTGGTTCCCGACCTTAAACCAATTAAAAGGGAAGAAATATATCATAATTTGTTGGTCTAATACATACAAGTGTATGCAACATATCATATTTCAGACCAACAAATGAAGCTTTGTTCTCATTAACGATGGTTCAGCTATTTATCGAAGACATTCAGTGCCAAATCATCATCATCAAGACAACTTTCTTGATTGCACAATCTGAAAATTATGTTCTTAACTCAATTGTATTGAACAAGCAACTTTATAAATGTCAAACTGCAGGTTGACAATAAACTCACATGTGATCATCTTATATCGATGCATCTTAATAGATCATATGACTGGTGAATGGACCCATATTCACCTTTTATACTTTTCAGATTTAAGAAATTTAATCCTAATATTAGTTGGTCTAACCAACTTATCATAAAAACAAGTGACATAAACAATTCTCAAAGAATCTTCTAGTTCTTCAATACATGTCTAATACTCAATATGCACATCTTTGAGATGTCACAATCGTTTATATCAATTTATGAACTTTTATTCTAGTAAACTCCAAGTTTACCATGACATGAGCTTTTTTCTTTAGTAAATTTCAGATTTACTATTATATAAATAAATTTCAGATTTACTATTTTAGAAGTAGATTTCAAAATAACTTTTCTCAGTTATTTTACCTCATTCGAAGGTGAGTTGTAATGCACGTTTGTATTGAAACAATCAAAATTTTTATTCCCAGGAATGGACTATAATCGTGCCTTAAACCTGTCAAATTATGATAGCTTATAGCCTCTTTCAAGATATTGCTACTTCATGAGTAAATCGAGGTATACATATGATGTTCAGAATTTTTCTTTATCTTATGATCATAATATGCGTTTGAAAATATCATCACTTTTGATAATCATTATTATATTGTCCCTGCTCGCGTATATTCGTGCATTTAATCACTTGTCTCTTTCAGACATATAATGCACTATTACCATATACACCTCAAGAATGAAGTAAGTTGTCATATTTCAGACTTAACATATATTGCTACCACATTCACTTCATGGAATGGAACATATTCAATGTGTCGAATTTCGTGACTTTTCACCATATACCCATTATTTTGCCTTATCTATCATAATATCATCAATATGGTGCATTGAGATCCAATCTCAACGTCTTATCCATATAAAGACGTCTTAGGTATAAATTGATGAGACTTAAACCCAATATTTTTCATTATGGTGCATCAGGACTTTAATCCGATGTTTTATTTTTTTGGGTGTGACAGAACTTAAATTCATCGTTTTACCTTTAATAAAAAATATAATAGAATAAATTAGTACTTACCACGTTATATCCATAAAGCAAAAAATAACAATTTCAACATGACTATTATTTATTTGTACTTACAAGTATATATATTTCAGTAAAAGTAAACAACATTCACCTCTCAATCACGAATACCAAATGGCATAATTAAAGTAACAAAACAAAAACGTAACATTCATATGCATAATGTCATTCTCTCTTCTTCGTCTAGTAAATACATAATTATCCCCTGATCTTGTTCGAGATTCATAAAAAGATACCTAAACTTTAACTTCGACCTATTACTCTACGATTCTTCTTTATTTCGTTGCAAACACACTATTTTGACCCTCTGCGTGTATACACGCGCCACAGGCACGTGAAATGGCTTGAATTTAATTTTTTTGACCAATTAAAAGCTAGCACGTATAGAATAATTTAATATATAATTTTTATATATATATTTTTTTAAAAAATAATATTTATTTATTTTTTGAAATGATCCCTACCCCCTCTCCGCCCTCCTCCAACCCACCCACTCTTTCTTCTTCAACTCAATTCACCATTAAAGCCTCCATTGAAGCTTTTTTTTTTTTTTTAAAAAAAATCATTCATTAAAGCTTCATTTTACAACTAAATCATATCATTTAACTACCCACCATTTTTTTTTCAACACAATATCTTCTTCAACAATATTAAAGCTCTTCAACACAATGTCACCATTAAAGCTCTTCCATTGAAGCTTTTTTTTTTATTCTTTTAAAATCATATCATTAAAGCTCAATTTTTCAGTTAAATCATATCATTTAACTATCTTTAAAACTCAATTCAATCATAAAATTACTTTTTGAATTGATTTGAAAAAAAAAATGAACGAGAAGAGAAAATGGTGACGGAGGGAGGATTGGGGTGTTTGGGGGAGATGCTGATGGGGTGGGGGTGTTGGACGGGGGGTGGGGGTGGGGAGTGGAGGAGAGTTGTTGGGGGAGTTGCTGGATGGGGTGGGGTGGGGGAAGAGGGGGTGGAGTGTTAAATTAAATAAAAAGTAAAATTTTATTAAAAAAATAAAAAAATATAAATTAAACGTATTTGACACGTGGCAGCACCTGATTGACGCGTGTATTTCACTCTTCTTGTTGTGACTGAGATTCAACGAAAAATTATGTGTTTGCAACGGATTAAGGTAGAATCATGGAGTAATGGGTCGAATTCAAAGTTTAGGTGTCTTTTTGAAAATATCGGCCAACATTAGTGGAGTAATTATGTATTTATTCTTTTTCTTTTTGGAAAAACCTTATGCATTGCATGTACATATAAAAATAAACCTGGTTAATATTTTCTTTGGACCGACTGACAGGTGGTTTTACATTATTGCCCAATATCTTACTTGGTTAGAGTATCGTGCTAATAACATGTCATGAAATAACAAAGAAGAAGGGTAGAGATAATAGAGAAAGTAATTTTTATTTTTCTCCTAAGGGATAAATTATAATGAAACAAAACCCTTTATTTATAGAGAAAAACTAACCTTGGAGTTTTATAATTTTTTTATAAATAGACATACATTATATATGATAAAGTAGATATTCATTTTATATATATATATATATATATATATATATATATATATATATATATATATATGTGCGCTTCACTGTCTATCAATTTTTATTTATTCGGAACGTAAGTGCAAGAAAGTCCAAAAGGAAGTGGAGCAAAACGGACGATCCGAAGTATCCACTTCTCTCTTCTCTCCTCTCTCTCTTGCTATAAACTAGTGGAGTTAGTACTATTATTTCATATCTTCTCTCTCTCTCTTCAGACTCAGTAAAAATTACACTACACACACTCCAACAAAGAAAACAAAGAATCTTGATTTTTCATTCTTCAGCTGACGATCTTGGAATTACTGTTTTTTCTTATCAATGGATGTCATTTAGAAAGGGTACGATTAATTTCCTTCTTTCCCTTTAATATATTTCCTGATTTAATAATAAATTCAAATACCCAGCTTGATCTTCTTGAAATAATAAAGGTATCATCTTTATTTATTTGTTTTGTTTATTTTTGTTTTTGGGGTTTAGACAGAAAAGGGTACAAGAAAAGGACAAAAAAGGAGCATTATTTGACAGTGTCAGATAGAGTTTTGTTGAACCTGAACCATCATGGCTGTGGTTGAGAATGCTGCTATTAACGTTGTTGACAGAATTGTGCAGAAAGATGTTGTTGTGGTTGTCGATCATCAGTCAGTGAAAACGAAACAACAGAATGGTGTGCAGAGGTCAAAGGTACCAAATGATCAGAATTTCCAGCAAGAACCCGAGAAAGCTAATGGAATTCAGCAGCAACAACAACAGCACAGCGTCAACGGTAATGGAGTTGATCACAGTATTGAGCATCAGAAAATGAACGGTGTTGATTTAAGGAATGGAGGGGTGGTTGATGGTGATGGTGGCGATGAAGGGTTTAAGAAGGAGATGAGGGATTTGGAAGAAATGCTTTCCAAATTGAATCCCCAGGCTGAAGAGTTTGTGCCACCATCACTGGCTAATAACAACATGCTAGTGCCATTTCCACCCGGCACAATGCATTTTGGCTTTGATGCTAACAATTTTCTAATGCAGATTGACCAAGGAGGAGTTGCCAATGGAAATCCCAACAGAAGGGTATCAATTGATCATCGTTTCCTTTCTGGTTTATCATGTTTTTGTTTTGTTTGAAGTGAAAGTTGATAATTTAGTTTTGTTTGTTTGTTGCTGTGGAATATGGATATGGTAGGTTCTCCACTTTTAATCTTGTGACTGATCAGAATTATCTTTAGTTTGTTAGATGTAAGATGATCACTTGGAGGACATTTCATATAGTCCAATTGTTATAATAATAAGGGAAGCCCGGTGCACTAAAGCTCCCATGAGCAAGTGCATAAATATACTCCTGAAAGATAAAGTGGATATAGGAACTTGTGTTGTTGCGAGCTATCTGGTTGTAAATATCTTTGGATCTCTTCAATTTGAAATTCGATTTGAAACAAAGATGGAAGAGTTTGAGGGTTATCAAATGATACATAGTGCGATACAGTTAAAACAAAGAATTATAGTAAGAATAGATACCTTGGATACAGGTGAACTTCTCAATGGATTTTCTATCTGCTCCGCGTGGAATTTGGGGAAGGGCCGGACGACAAGGGTCTATAATAATATAGATCAATTGTTATTCTGCATAAAAGTGATTGGAGGGTTTTAGTCCTTGTAGTGTTAAAGTTGAGTTTCTTTTGTTCTTTCTCTACCATTTATTTCGGAAAAAGAAATCTTCTCTGTTTTGTTTTTTTGTAATATTTCTATGTCCGTGGATTTGAGCTGATTAGTGGAGTTTTAAATTGTGTGTACAGAAGAAGAACGGTTATGGTTATGGAAGGAGAAGGATGAATACCCGAACAGGCATGGCCCAAAGGGAAGATGTTATAAGGAGGACGGTTTATGTATCCGACATTGATCATCAGGTAAAATAGAGAGGTCCAATGTTATTGTTAATTGGGTTACTGCACCTTTATCGTTTTTATTTTAATAATTCTGTTTCTTCTTTTGTGTAGGTTACTGAAGAGCATCTCGCAGCACTCTTTCTTAACTGTGGACAGGTGGATGTCTATCGGTTATTTCAAGCTTCTGTACTCATTTGTGATTATTGTCTTGCCTTTTAATTATGTTGAGGAAATGTTTTATTTCCATATCTGTCTAACCTTGATGCTCTGAAGGTTGTCGACTGTCGTATATGTGGTGACACCAATTCTGTACTTCGATTTGCCTTTATTGAATTTACAGACGAAGGTAGCGTGACACATGATTATTTCTTTATATATTTGGCCAGAAAGTTAGGGTACTTGTTCTCTAACACACATTTTCCGCAATGTGTTATGCAGAAGGTGCAAGGAATGCTCTGAGTCTTGCAGGAACTATGCTTGGGTTTTATCCCGTGAGAGTGCTTCCTTCTAAAACTGCGATTGCACCGGTTAATCCAACCTTTCTTCCAAGGGTGAGGAAATGTGGCTACATGTAGTTTACCTTTTGTAATAGTGTCCTAGCCCCTAGGAGTGGCAAATGCATACTTAGTGCTGCTAATACTAAAGTTTTTACCTTTTGTGCTGCTGCTAGTCTGAAGATGAAAGAGAGATGTGTGCTAGAACTGTATACTGTACAAATATTGATAAGAAGGTAATTTTGGGTTTATAATTCACTTTGTTGATGGACATCAATGAAGAAAAATATTTACGACTTGTATGTTTGGATGAAGCAGGTTACTCAAGCAGATGTCAAGCTGTTCTTTGAGTCCTTGTGTGGAGAGGTTTGTAGCTGCTCATGTAACAAGTCTGACGTGCTGTTCCTTCTTAAAATCCTAACTCTATGTTATGGATTTTCTTCTCTAACATAGGTTCATCGCCTGAGGTTGCTTGGTGACTATCATCATTCGACTCGTATAGCTTTTGTTGAGTTTGTCATGGTAACTTCCATGAGCTTCTGACTTTTCATTGCTGCTTATACTAACTTGAGTTGTAGACCTTTTCTTCTTACTAATCATCAAAGTACTGTAACTTCCAATAGGTGCTATCGATCTCAGATCATTTTGGTTTTGCAAATGCCTGCCTTTAGCATTTTATCTGCTCAACATTTGTTATATCTTCTACTTTGCTCTCCTTGTTTCGAGAGGGTAAATAATATTAATGTGGTGTAGTGCCCGTAACAAGATGTATACTAAAAAGTAGAGAACCTACACCGTAATATGTTTTTTACAATCTTCTGTAGAGACAACCACAGGAACTTCATAGGTGCACCAAAAACTAATCAATAAGAGGCTATTCCTCAAATGTGTAAAATCATTTTCTAACCCCTCTAAAGCTCTCCTAGTTCTTTCTTTTCACATGACCCACATGATGGCTAGCCGGACGACAACCCATGCCCTTCCCTGTATCTTCTCTTCCTTCTTCTAGCAGTCCAGTGTCGAGGCATCTTTTGTTGAGCCCGACATATTTTGACGTAGGCTTTTGTGCAAATGCACAATCACTTCTTGCCCCCACCTTCACGAGTCCTGGTCAGTGAGTGCTATTCTTAGTGTTGAGCATTGCCATCAACCTTTGGATTTCATCCACTGCCCAATCTCTTAGATTTCTTTTGAATCTCAAATCTCAATGAACTCACTCCTCTTGTATCACATGGATTTGTTGCCATTATCTCTTTTTTGCACGAACTTGTGAATAAGATGGGGATGGTCGTCCTCAACGTTCTCTCTCCACGACCACTGTTATCCCAAAAGACTCTTCTTTCATTTCCTACCTTATAGGTAAAAAGCTGTTAATTCTTCTTAACCCTTCATGATACTGCTGAAAAGACGTATCTATAAGGCAATATTTACATTCTAACCTCCATTGTCCTTCCACGACTCTGCATCCTTGCGATCACCTCCCTCCATGATGCCTGTTATTTCCTCCCTTTGTAATGCCTGCTCTTCAATCCTAAATTTTCATTACCTACTTCCCAAGTAGTGCCTTGTTGAAAATTCTAAATTTTTTCATCCAAGTCCTCATATTCAGACGTGAAGATCTTAACTAACCAGATGAAACTTTCGCTTAGTTGTAGAAGAAGTTTCTCCTTTACAACATTTTTGTCACATTAATTGGAACTCTGTGCCTCTATTGAACATTATTCTGATGTTATGAGATTGTATTGCGGTAAAAAAAGTGTAGAAGCACCAACTCTGGTCCCTATTTGGATTCTTTGCACCAACTCAAATGTTGCTGGCATGGGTCACCCCTATAAACCGACTTTTGGCTTAAATTTTTTTCTCTCTTTGCTCCTGGAATTCCAGTATAAGCATATACTGCTGTCGCTCTTTGCCCTCACAGTTAACCCTAATTTTGTTAGCTATCTGAGATTTACAATGTTTTATAGGTAAGTTTCTCTATATTCAACCTTTCTTTAATTTAACATGGTCCTTCATGACTTCATCTGCAGGTTAACTGGTACTATAGGTCTATATATAGCCAGTTGCAGTTTAGTTTTCCTACTTTAGGTACTCAGTAGTGCAGGTAGAGTTACTCTTGGCTGGAGAATTCCTTTAGCTCCTCAACTAGCAGTTTAAATGAGAGAGGTTCGTAGTTTGATAGAATTGTGTCCACCTTCCCTAGAGAAGTTACTGGCAGGTTAATTTTACGGTTACTTTACTTATCGAACGAATTTATCGTTTTATGACTACATTGACTATTTCCACCGTAGAAAAAGTGGGTGATGAAAGAGATTAATATGCTTGACCAATTCTAACTTGGGCCGGGAAAAGTTCATCCTCTGTTGACGAGATTAATCTGGCACATTTGCACCTTTTGCTCTTCATTCACATGAAGGATTATGGTTGATTCGGATTGACTTATGGATCTTGTACATGTTTTTGAATTGGTTTTCTGCGAATGAAATAGTTGGACTTATAAGGAAAAAGCGAAAGGAAAAGCTGCATCCCTTGCAAATAAAGAAATGGAAGGTTGTAAGTAATTTGATGGAGCTTGTTTTACATAGTTGAAGATGGATTACATTATGGAAGGAGCCCAACAGTAGAAACAACAACAACAACAACAACAACAAACCCAGTGTATTCCAACTGTAGAAACAAAATTAGAAATTAAAAGGCCTTTGTCTATTTGATCGGTTGAAGAGGCATCTGACTTTCTATTGCTTTCTACACATGTTA
This sequence comes from Capsicum baccatum var. pendulum, assembly GCA_030864225.1. Lineage (NCBI taxonomy): Eukaryota > Viridiplantae > Streptophyta > Magnoliopsida > Solanales > Solanaceae > Capsicum > Capsicum baccatum. The sequence continues at coordinate 110,914,264 of CM061555.1, read as the reverse complement.
AGTCTTGATGTAACTCATCTGTAGCAACTAGAGGTATCAGAAGCCTTAGAATTTTAAAAAAATTATAGACAAAGAAAATTGCAATCTTGGTATTTTTGATGCCTGACCACTCGAGTGGACTTGTTGACGAGGAATCAGATTTATGGAATGTGGCAACAGAATGCCCCATGGGCAGTCCCCCAGTGCTTTTGCTCTTGCACTGGATGTTCAGATTGTCTGGCAAATTTGTTGTTCACTTTGCTTCTGTCAGTGACCATCTTTTAAGCTCTTGCCTTGAGTTAGGACCTCTCAGTTTACATAGATGCAGGGCTGTTGTTTTGATGAGAAAAATATAAGAGCTAGATACTTGGTACTGTTTGCTCAAGAAAATAGATAATATTAATGTCCAATCAAATCATCGTCGACTATGATAAGTAGGGAGTACTTTTAATACCAGCAATTTGCTGAGTTCGATTCCCCTTGCTGTACCCAAGCAATTGCAAGTGCTCTCAATTAACCTGCGTTCTATTGATTTATACTTTCTCAGTTCATGAGTTGCTTTCAACTGTATGTTTCTTCTTTTTCCACTGGATCCTATCCTTTTAAGGGGTTACGAATTGGTAGGGATATATGAAAGTCCTCTAAATTTTTTTTTTCATTCACTGCTTTCTGTTTGCATCTGAGGTTTTCATCTGATGAATTCCAGAAGCTGTTTTCTGTTATTTGTGGGAAATGTTTTTTTCAAAGTGAGATCATGAACGGTAGAGTACATTCTGATTTTCTTGAGTACACACTTTCAGTTTTCGTTTTGCTTGTATTAGTTGGAGGCGCATCTTGTGTAATGGAATAACACTTTTAAAGTTTGGAAATGACATACTTGTGCCTGTTCGTCTTGTCTATAAATTGTCTTCTATTTTTCTCTGACACTACAGCTGATTTTCATGGAAGACAACACCTAAATGGTGCCATTTTTTAGAATTTCATACGATAGTGTGTGGTGTGGCATTTATGCGATCTCAACAGTTCTCAGTTCCTGAAGTTTTTGTCTTTTGTAGTATATTTATTAGATTCATAGAAAATTTTGAACTGTTCCATTTTACTGATTCCTTTTTTTTTTTTTGCATCACTGCATCTGGTTAACAGAATTTGGTACAACTTTCTGTTGCCGTGCTTTATGTATGGTCTCATGGTAAATTTTCTTCTGTTTCAGGCAGAGAGTGCTATTGCAGCACTCAACTGCAGTGGTGCAATCCTGGGATCACTTCCCATAAGGTTGCTTTCTAGTTCCATAGAAAATCCGCTAAAGCTTCCTCTCATATTTGCTGAGATACTCATTTAATCTTTATAATATGGTCTATGCAGGGTAAGCCCATCGAAGACTCCTGTGCATCCCCGTTCTCCTCGCTAAGCAGTGCTCTGATCAATCACCTTGGCTTTGCTTTCCAGTTGATCTTCTGCTTATAAGCATATCTAAATATATACATATAGTATTAGAGTACTTTTGTGGCATTTGTCTTTTAGTTTTCCGTACTGAATCAGCTGGGACTCTCTCATCCGCGGGATACTTATCAGGTTTATTAAGCTTATAGAGTTGGATGGTTTATGAGGGGGTAAGTAGATTTAATTTAAGTTGGTATATTATGTTTCTATAGACAATGCCTTGGGTACCAATACTAGATGGATGTTCTTTACAGTTATATTTATCAGTAACTTCCTCAAAATTCGATCCTCTTTTGTGTTTGTCTCTTTTCACTTAGCTTTCTGTTATGTCATTGGGGTTGTGTAGAATCTATCTGGACCCCCTGGCCCCCGGGATGTACGAGACCAATTTGCTTGCACTTCTTGTTGGTTTGTGTTATTTGGGTTTTTTTTTTTTTCTAAAAAAAAGAAAAAAATGGGGGGTAGGGGAAGGGGAATGGAGGAGAGGATTATAATGTGGGGAATCGCACCCTTACCAACAAGGTGAGAGTTCAGGTGATCGGGGATAATAGTGATGGTGCTGGTGAGATTATCTGGGAACATTCAAAGCAAGTGTCACGTCCTGAACAGAATTCAGTTTCTACTTTGAAATCTTCAATACATGTTTAAGACGTTATATTGTCTTTTGTTCTTTGCATGGCTTATTCATTTCATTGCAACCCCAATGCATTTTCCTCCATTAGTTGATGTAACTTTTATTTGACACCACTTCGTCGGGTAAGTGGGGTGCAGTTTAGTTGATGTATTACTTATTGTTTCCGAGAAAATGTTTTCCTTTCTTTAGTTGACTTTCTGTGCATGGCTACTTAACATTTTTGACTTGCGTATCAAATACAAAAAATAAGTAGAAAGTTCACTTATTTACTGGGTAACAGTTCCTTTGCACCGAACGCAACCCCCCAAAAAAGTAAAATTACAAGCGCCTCATGGTGGCTCAAGATCTTGTATATAACGTGTTACATCCCTTTTGTTTTAGGACTAGGGATTTATATGTGATGCTTATAAATGGTGGTCAAACAGGTATTTTGATCAATATTGTCTTGCATATGCGAAAACTAATGCAAGTCAACCATTAAATTATGTGAAAGTGAATAGCCATACGCTTGTTTGGTCTCAAATAGTGATCTAGAGGGTGAGTTAACTCGTTTGCCATTTTCTTTTTCCAAATGAGATGAGAACCTAAATATTAGTATAAAGTTAGTATAAATAACATAAATTCCACCTTCTAGAAACTTAATTTATCTTTTGTCTTTTTTTCAATTAAAATTTTCCTCTCCCGAATCTTATACATAAATAGCCGAGCATATACATAACTATGTTATGTATATTGACCAAATATGGCAGCGTTGAAAAAGAAAAAAAAAACGGTTGTTTCTTTATTATGGGATGTAATTAACGCAATGTTTTTTAATACTGAACTATTGAATCCACTAATTTCAGTAACAACTTTCAGTTTAAAAAATTTGAAACACTTAATGAATTCTTAGAATAAAAACTTATCTGTTTGAATCTTCCAATTTTTGTTTTTCTGTTTTTTTTTTTCAAAATTTCAAAAGCTCTATTTTGTAGCAGATTTCTTCAAGAAGAACACTACAGATCGTTGAAGGCATTTAGGTGTCTGACAATTCGAAAATATAATAAGAACGGTACAAAAAATGTCGAAATTGTTGTTGCAAAGAATATTTAGTGTTTGAGGTTGATATATGCAATTGCGACCGAATTTTAGATTGAAGAATCCCATATAAATAACATAAATCTCAAGATATGTATAATCTAATGGGTGTAGATTTTTGTGTTAATAGAGAAATTCCTCCACTCTGTTATTGTTGTTATCCATGGCGAAGAAGAAAGAAAAAAAATCTTTTTATTCATTGCTTATTTTATTTTATTTTATTTTTTTGATGTATGTATTTTTGTGTGTGTAGCTTCTTCTTATTCTAGTTTTTTTTTTTTAATGTTTGCTCGCTCACTCTATTATTATTGCTACTAGATATGGAATGCCCGTGTATAACACGGGCCCAACGTGAAAGATTTTGAAGGAAAAATTACTTCTTTTTTGTAGCTTGATTATCATAAACAAATATTATTCCTATGCAATAAAAATAACGGGATAAGCTAAATAGCATAGTCAAACTATTTTTTTAATAAATATATAAATGTTTACAGTATATCTAAATAAAAAAGTTTCACTGCAGGTTAGACTTACTTTTGTTCACCATATTTTCTTAGATTTACTTTTATTCACCATATTTTCTGAAGAGTGTTGATAAATTTTATCAAATTTACTCCACTATATACATTCTTCATAGCAATGTGCTTCCTCTCCTCTGTGATGTCTAAGTTTTTCCAGCATAACAATAACTACTTGGCGAATTTGACATTATCCATTTTAATATTGAACAAGTTCGAAACATGTCCCAAAGCTAAGGTATCATTATATCGACCTTCATTTTCAGCTGAGCAACTTACAAAAATTTCATTTTCCATAGAACTAAATGTATCAAGTGCAATATTTTCAACCCAAAAAGGACTAGAGAAACAATGGAAATGGATAAACATCAACATCAACGTCAATTGTTGCATCCATGCAGACAACATGTCACTTTCCAAATTATTTTAAGACAACATGACGTTCCATAAAATTTCTAAAGCATTTAAGGATCTATCAAATTCTGCAAGACAATTGAAGCAACATTCTTTAGCAAGACGGAAGAAACACCGATGCAATCTTTTAGGAGAAAAAAATGAAAGTATAGAACCAGGTATATCGTGTAGGAAAAAACTTTTCGTCTCATTACTGCATTAGCCAATACAGAAAATCTCAGAACTCTTTGTATGAGATGTTCAAGAAAAAAATGTCAAGAATTACAAACGAATAAAACAAAATAACAAATAATGCAAGAATTCAACTGTCAAGCCTCAATGATGTTTATTGGGAATGAGTTGAATTATACATTCACATTACAAGGTAAAGCACAAGAAAAACTATTCATCTTGATAGATGGAATCAATAAATAGAAAAGCTAAAAGGGAAACTGGATGATGGAAATTCTAGATCGAACTAAAACGTGTATTCACGGGTGGTTTTCTTCATTTCAATTTAGAAAAATTACATAAATATTCAAAAGTCTAAAGTTTCCTCAAATACACGTGTTAGGCCATTATTTCAAGTGAGATACAAAAGGAAGTTGTGGGAAAAAGAGGTTAATTTTCCTGTTCAACTGATCAGGGTTTTAATATTCTATCTTCTAAGGCACAGAATATAAAACACTTTCCAGTATAAAGTGTAGTCAAATAATTAAATATACAACACATAGCAAGTGGCAATAACAATGTGTTAAAAGCACCTCTGTAACTTCACAAAGTAGAGGGGTAAGGCTGCAGGTACACTAATCTCTCCACTCCACCGGTCTTAGTTGTGAAATTATACCAAATATGTTATAATATCTTTGTGGTCGGACCCTTCTATAGATCGCACATAGAAGAACCTTAGTACACTGGACTGCCTTTTTTTAACATTATTATTGTAATATAAGAAATAATGAAATTTTTCAGGTTTTATGGAATATTCTTGAAAAAAATTAAAAAGAGAGCTTAATTCTTTCACTCATATATGATACAAAAAAAGATGAAACTTTGTGGACTTAGTGTTAAGAATGATTCTCTTGGGCAATAAAAGAGAGCATATGGATGCTACCTCCTGCAACAGAATTTCTACTATATAGACATAGAGTACAAATTATGTGGTTTGTCAGCCATCTTTAATATGATATTGTTGCCACAAGCTAAATAAGGGACAATCTTCCAAGAAAACACAAGGAGAGAAAAAATTCATGAGATAGTTTGACCGGTAAATTCAATCAGCTCTTGCAACGTTTGATCATGATATGATCCATTAGCAGGAATGGTCAAACCATGAATTTTATCTACCCATCCTGCACCTGCAAAACTAATAAGAGAACAAAAATAAATTTTTAGGAAAAAAAATGATTGATGGTATACTTTCTTTCCTGTTGGATTTCTCACCAACATAATAACTGAGATGCATAGCCATTGGTACTTTCAGTCTTAGCAGCCTGTTCATATGGCCTTCCAGTGTCCCAAATCTCAAGCATTACAATTTGATCGTTATGTTTCTCAATCATATCAGCAAAGTGCAACAATACGAACAACGAAGGATTAGGTGTAATCTCATCTGCAGAGTCATTAACATAGCATAAGACCGTAGAAAGAGAAGGCATGACACATCTGGCGAAGGAAGCAATTGAAACTGTTCCTCCAGGTATACTTGAAGCTTTACATTTGTGCATCCCTGTACATAATCTTACAAGCTATAATTAAAGCAATCCTAAGAAAAATTATGTCTGTCCATCCTTCTTTCTTCTCCTTGAGATAGTAGGAGGGCTAACTAACTGTTCGCAACAAATTTTCGTTAACGTTAAAAATTAACTGCAAGCAAAATTAAAATAAACAAAAAGAATAATTTTATATAAATGAATTTTGCGGGTACAATTCCGTTATTCTCTCGATTCTTCTCTCCTAAGTTTTTTTCGTGATTCGAGGGCCTTTGCAGTGTGATGAGCCTCTTAGAAATGTGTTTGGATCTCCAGGAATTGTCTGACAGCACTTCGTCTTGTTGAGTTGATCTCGAGCAGAACTCTGTTAGTCAATTCATTGAAGAGCTGTGTAGTCAATGCAGAAGCTTCCTCCAATGCTTGCAGAATGTCCTCCTTTTTCTTTTCTTCCCCATCAGAATGTTATGTTACTCCCCTATTTATAGTTGTAGGGGGTAGACCTAGTTGCTTGTGATTGACCGAAATATGTCACTTTGCCACTTGACGCCTTTTGATTAGTTGTTGAATTTGAATGAGATTTACACATCATTTGTACATGTGGTGGCATCTCATTGGTCTTGGATTTGACTGGGATGCCACATCACTTGATGAGTTTGGGCTTCAAGGTGAGATGGACCTTGACGAGGAATACAATAGGCTTATTATTTTTTTAAGCCCAAAATAAGTTTAAACCCAATAAAATGTGGATCAAATTTAAATTTTATATGAATTTGATACAATAAATTTTATGTGTTCACAGATGCCTCCTACTTCAAGGTTGGTCGACGTGTAGGCTTGCCAAAACTTGGCGGCGAGACTTGAAGTACTCATGAATGTGTTTTCATTCTCGTGATTTCAAAGGTATTTGTTTCTCCCAATGTTGATCATGTCAAATTGAAGCATCGTGCATTTGGTACCGACACTTATCACCAGATTGAAGTTTCACATAGTTGGCATCAATCCACATAGAATCGAGAAACTTCATCCGGTCAACACTGTAGATGTGTTACATCTTTATTTTTTTGTGCAGGTTTATGCAAATGGTCTTGATGTCAGACCAAAAAAGTCGACATGATTGATGTTGAGCCATTGAGTGCACTACTTCCTTACTGCTTGATAAGAAAGTGACTTGGAATGATCTGATTTTATCCTTGACGATGCTAAAAGTTTTCCATTTTAGCTTCAGTGAGCATGTACTTGGTGTCATTCTTGCGACCTTGTGATGATGAAGTTCTGAGTGTTTGCAGTCCATCGTTGCAAAGCAAGTGTGTGGTGCATCTCATTCGTGGGGCTCGGCGATAAAGAGGTTTCGAGTGTGATCATCCCATTCTTTTTAAGGAGCACGTACGTGGTGCCATACAGCTTGATAATATTGACACATGGAGTAGCCTTTTCTGACATTGGTGAGCAAGTACTAGGCACACGTCCACAAAAATATTTATTCTCTAATGGGAGAACAAAAATATGAGTTATTTGATTCATAAAAAATGGAATTCAATGTCCTATTTTATCAATTTTGCGAAGCGTCACGATAAATTCCGTATTTTGATGTAGGAGTACCGAAATCAGGAGCCATTTTTTTGCGTTAGAAACTAGACTCATAGAGATACGTCTTACGCGGGAATCGTAATCAGATTGCATCCGAATCGTCTCAGATATTGCTCCAAAAACAACCTTCTAATCTTGGTTCGCTGGTTATTTCAGCTTTGCGCAGCGTCACAATAAATTCCATATCTTGACGTGGAAGTATCGAAATCAGGTTTCATTTTTTGCATTGGAAAGTAGACTCACAGAGCTACGTCTCACGTAGAAATCAAAATTAGATGGCATCCAAATCGTCCTAGTATTGCTACAAAAATAGCCTTTTAATCTTGGTTCGCTAGTTATTTCAGCTTTGCGCAGCGTCACGATAAATTTCATATCTTGACGTGAAAGTATCAGAATCAGGTTCCATTTTTTGCATTGGAAAGTAGATTCATAGATCTACATTAAACATGAAATCCATCAACATATAACCTTTATATTTTCTCAGGTACTTTTCCAAAGTTGCAGCCTAAATCTTGTGATATTCTATTTCTCCTCAGATTTGTGATACTTCATGAATTTCATCATCTACTTCAAGTTTTGGGCGACATCACTTCCGCAATATGTTGAAGGATAGACTAGAGCAATATTTAAAGTACGACAAGTCTTTTTCTTATCGAGAAAACTTTATTGCTTGGGAGATAATGAAGAATCCTTTTGCTTTAAGACGACATCTTCAAAGGACTCCAAATATGCATTCAAGCTTCATGCTTTTCCTTCCTTTTTTTGAGAGCCGTTCAAATTTTAGACTCATGCGGGCTAGGAGTGATATGCAGTCTAAGCTCGTGCCTTAAGGAGCGTTTTGACTTGCAGTTTAGGCTTGTGTGTCGAGGAGTGTCTTGACTTATAGTTTAGGCTCGTGCATCGAGGAGCATTTTGGGGAGGAATTCTTGTAATGTAACTTTTCTTCCAACCCTTTGTAATGGAGTATTGTTGCACTTTAGTTTGAAATTTATTGTCCCCATTGGTTGAAGCAGATTTGCACTTGATCTTGTGTTGACTTTTGGAAGTTGGAGTTTAGAAGTCCTTTGGCATTTTCTTCTTTTGCAAGTGATCGATGTCTAAGTATCACCCTTCTTGCTATTGGAGAAGTTATTTTACATTGATTTTTCTGTTGTTTTCTTCAAGGCTGGAACCCCAAGTGGGTCAAAGCTCCCAAATTATAGCATGATGATTTCTACAACTTTTGGTGATTCCACAGAGTGCATGACTTGTAGAGCTTTTGAAATTGAACCTTTCATATGGTGTAGTTTGGGGCTAACATGATTTGCGTTAACTGTATCACCTTCACCATTAACGATCTTTCCCTCTTGCATTAATGTCATGATCTTTTCCTTTAGGATGAAGCATTTTATGGTGTGATGACCAATAATGCGATGAAATTTACAGTATTTAGGATCATCGAATTTGTTTTATTCTTCGGGTCGCTTTGACTTAGGAAGTTCAATGACTTCTTTGGCTAACAACTAGTCAAGAATTTTTGGAACATCAGAGTCGGGAAAAGGATATACCCTTGCTTGTAACTATTTCAAGGTTGGTTGATTTTTCATCTCTCGCATTTGTTGCTACGAAGCTTTCTCTTTTAACTTTTGTCTTGTAGGGGACTTCGTAAAACTCACAGTTATCGTCATAGATTCCCCAATTTGATTTTCAGATGAGTCTTCAAATTTTGTAACTTCCTTCCTAGGATCAAAAATAGGTGACACCGTTCTATGACTTACAATACTTAGCTCCATGTCATGAACACACGTAGCTAATTCTTTAAAAGTTCGAGGCTTAATTCCTTGGAGGATATACATAAGGCCCCAACGCATCCCTTGAATGCAAACTTCAAGCGCGAAAGTTTCAGAAAGTTAATCCTTGCAATCACAGCTCAATGTTCGCCAACGATTTATGTAATCCAGTACAGGATCATCTTTACTTTGTCTTGTGTTTGTCAACTCCATCATGATGACCATACGATGGGTATTGTAGAAACAATTTAGGAACTGAATTTCTAGTTGCTCTCAATAATCAATTGATTCAGACTCTAAGTCTGTGTACCAATCAAAAGCGTTTCCTTTCAAGGAGCGAACAAATTGCTTGACAAGAAGATCACCATGTGTACCAACACTGCTACAAGTTTCAACAAAATGAGGGATGTGTTGCCTTGGATTTTCCTTTCCATCAAATTGTTGAAACTTTGGTGGTTGATATCCAATTAGCATAGGTAAGCCCTCGATTCTCTTAGAATATGACTTTGAGTATCCTACGAAACTTTGTGACAGACTGCCATATTATGCCTTGATGGTGTTTATAATCATATCTTGCAGTTGTTGAACAGTTAGAGTAGCCACTGAAGCGGATCGATCATTGCAGTAACTGTCACTTGTCTTGATGAGAGATTCACCATCAACTTTTTCTCGCGGTGTTAGATTATAATTTGACTCTCCAGGACTGTAGAGATTTAACTTGCTCATAAGTCGAGCGATTTGATGATCTTTCTCATGAACGGACTTCTTCAAGGGTTCAATGGTTTGCTCCATCATTGCAAACTTCTTGTCCAATTCAATTGCATCAACCATGAAGGTGTTGAATTTCGTTGAAGTTGGAGAATTCATTAAGTTTTCAGATTCTCCAAAGTTGCAACCAGTTTCAGACGGTTCATTTGATAAAATAAATGTAAAGTTGCTCCCAGGGGTTGTAGTTACTGCCGAAATTTGAGATTTTCTCCTTTTTGTCATCTCCAAAATGGTGAAGTATTGGGATCCATCCAAAGCTCAAGCGTTGAGATTGTATCGATTGATGGGACCAACAAGTTTGGTCTCAGTAGACGTGGCAGTAGTAGACTTCTTGCACGAAACTTTATTGATTTTTTTGAAGTCCATTATAGTATTTGAATATGTGGTTTCCTTTGACTTGTAAGAGGAAGAGATAAAGAGAAAAACTGGTCCACTGGGCGTGCCAATTTGTTCGTAACAAATTTTTGTTAACACTGAAAATTAACTGCAAGAAAAAATAAAATAAACAAAAAGAATAATTTTATATAAATTAATTTTGCGGATACAATTCCGTTATTCTCTCAATTCTTCTCTCCTAAGTCTTTTTTATGATTCAAGGGCCTTTGCAGCGTGATTCTCGAATGTAGGATGATTTGAGCCTCCTATAAATGTGTTTGGATCTCCAGGAATTGTCTGACAGCACTTTGTCTTGTCGAGTTGATCTTCGGACAGAACTCCGTTAGTCAATTCGTTGAAAAACTGTGTAGTCAATGCAGAAGCTTCCTCCAATGCTTGTAGAATGTCCTCCTTTTTCTTTTCCTTCCCTATCAAAATGTTATGTTACTCCTCTATTTATAGTTGTAGGGGTAGGCTTAGTTGCTTGTGATTGGCCGAAATATGTCACTTTGCCACTTGGCGCCTTTTGACTAGTTGTTGAATTTGAATGAGATTTACACATTATTTGTACATATGACGGCGTCTCATTAGTCTTGAATTTTACTAGGATGCCATGTCACTTGATGAGTTTGGGCTTCAATGTAAGATGGACCTCGATGAGGAATATAATAGGCTTATTATTTTTTTAAGCCCAAAATAAGTTTAAACCCAATAAAATGTGGATCAAATTTAAATTTTATATGAATTTGATCCAGTAAATTTTATGTGTCCACACTAACATCTTCTAAATTGATCATATCATAGTTAATTTTATGTTCCTCGAGGTCATTTTCTCGTACTTGTTGTTGACAAGATGTGGCGAGCTCTGCTACCTGTACTTTTTGGACTGTTGATAAGTTAAGTTGTCATCAGAGCATAGCTTCAACATGGGTTCTTTCCTCAGCAAATTTTGCTTGTTCTTCTATTCTTGCCCTAGCATGCTCCAGGTCTATGTTCAAGGACTGAAGTATGGACTGATAATCTTTCTCCACATATACTCATGCTTGCTTATTTTTCCTCTCCACCTTAATGTTTGGGCAAATGTTTGCTCTCAGGTTTTCACAACATGGTGGCTGATTGTGACAGGGGTGAAGTGGACAACTGGTACTTTACATGGTTTTATGATCAAACCCCCTAGGATCAAATGCCCAAAGGATTTGTGAGATGTTGAGATAGTATCATTCAAGGTTCTGGGCTTTAGAGTACTAATAGAAGTTAAGTGTTCAAACCTTGCTACAACCGAAAGTCTGGTATTTAAGTTTAAAAAAGGTGTAAGAGCGGCCCATCATTCATTGAGTTTTGAACCTTCCACCATTGGTCCTCAGGGATTTCTAGTTATCAAAAAGAAAATGCTAGCAAGAACAAGCCGTTGATATCGGTATATGTTTTGGTCGCTATCCCTAAGTTAAGTAAATCCATAAGTTGATAAAAAGACTTGTATTTGCATGGCAATTCTGCCTTAGAATACATACATATCACTTGCTGCCAGACAAAATATTCGGGGAAGCATTCAAGTCTATAAGACTTTTCAAATATATGGAAAATGTATTGCTTTATAAGTTGGAAAACAATATTAATGACTCGGTACACACTAAATCGTAGTAAGACTTTGGTACTGGCTTAAAACACTTATTAAGTTGAAATTACATCTAATGATCTGTAACCTTGGTTCTCCTGTGAACTGCATCAATTTCATGGACATTCTCCAGCATGTCATAAAGAACTTTCACTTTCAACTGTTTTGTTGTAATTTTCTATCCTCTTATTTGCATCTCCTAGATTAAAGTTGTCAGCAAAATGACTGCTCCAACACATCATGCTTTTCACATAAATTCTCTTCATAGCCAAACTATTTTTCAATCTGATGCAATAGAAATGCATTGCAGGTATTTGGTGGGAATAGTATGGTGATACTGCTCCTATTTTGCAAAGAGTCGCTATTAAAATACTTAGCCAAGTGTGCAGTACATTTACTTTTGAGCACATTTCAGCAATCCACTTTGAGAAGTTCAATAAGATTGATAAGGAAACACTTCTAGACCTGGTTTACATAAATTATAACTTGAAGCTAGCATGGTATTTGGTTTTTAAACCTTCTTACCTACCGAAGACGATCCCCTCCAACTTGATGACATAGATATGACATCTGAGTGGGTAGAACAGGTAGGAAATTCTAGTCCAACTCAGTGGCTTGATAGATTTGGTTCAGGTTTGGATAGGAATGAGTTGAACACACCACAGTTTACTGCTGTAATATTTGGTGCTATTGACCACATATTTGGTTTGTGATCATGTTGACTATTTACCCCCTAAATGCACATAAGCATTTAGTCGCCATAATAGTGTCTTGTAATTATGTTGTACTTTTATTTTCTCTTTTTTTGTTTTCATGTAAATACCTAGTTAGGAATGATGCTAGTGGGTTTTCTCATTGGCCATCTAGATGTAACACCTATAAATGATAAATCTAGAGGGAGAATACCTAAATGATCGCCTACTATTTATCAGAACATTAGTGATATTTCATGTAGGAGACTTGAAAGAAACAAAATACTTTAAATACGTTTTAACCGTTCACTCAAGAATAAAATAGAGAAGGCCTAGAAAAGAAAAAAAAATATAGCCAAGTAGCTAAAAATTCATACTGGACATAAAATAAAGTGTAGAAATGATTTTTTTTCAAATCACAGTAACATCTTGTGCTGCTGTAGCAGTTACTCTATTAGTGTGTTAATTGCTGAACAGGGTATGATTCATACCCCCCAAAAATGAAGAAGTGGCTGTCAAAATAAGCTCTAGATGGCAATTCCTACAGGATATACAACGAGGACATCAAAGACCTTTATGGGATGGCTAAGGAAACTAACTTCTAGTACATGAATCTTTCTTATGGTAATATAACACTAAGATTGCTGCCCTTCTTTCTTGAAACCATCAAGAAATATGGTATATTTCACTAATCTTTCAATAACTTATCTTTATCATAATCAAATTTCTCGACCTATATAACGAGTACTAATTTAACATGTCATGCAGAGAATTAACATATGTTTGACCACACATTTTGGATAGTAATTATGTCTCTCAGGTTTGAATTGAGGTTATAGTTGACATTTTGAGCTTATGAGACAATTAAAAAAATTATGAAGGACATTTTATGAAGTATTATACAGATTAGTTTTAAGAAGAATCAGTTAATAGAAGTATTTTGAAATCTTTTATGTTATACCTCTATTGAAAGTACACCTAGAGTCATTATTTTCCTTCAAGAAATTAGATATATCTCTATGCCTTTTATTGGAATAGTAATGTGTTCATCTCATTCCTTCTTTATGAAACGAGAACATTTTCATATAGCTCCTTGCAAGCTCCTCACTAAGCAATTGTATTAGATGACATCTCAACTATAAAAGAAAAAAAAATCTCATAGTATTCTGGTGATGACAGGATACAATAATGACTAAAGAAATTTTTGCAACTATTTATTACCATAAGGTAAAAAATAAGTAGCAAATTCAAGATAAAATATAACAATGAAGAGAGGACCTAAAATATGAGGAAGTTTAACCCTCCGAAATCAATACCATTTTAAGGACGCAGAAGTACCAAAACTTGTTGAGAGGCATATGAAATATACAACCTTATAATAAGATTCCTTTAAAGGCAGACATCTTCTGTAATAATTTTTAAGGAGATAAAAAACGATTTAGAAAAGACAGTTCTATTCTCGGGTTATACATGACATACTTTCAAAAACACTCTTGACAATAACTCTAGTTCATTAGCCTACTACGTTGACACAATAGTATTAATAATTAATTGTTATGAAGTGTTATATTTTAGCTACTTAGCTTTGAAATATTAATAAGAATGCAGAAAAGGAAATAATTTTTTTTTATAAATTCATCCTCGAAGGTGTTATTATCATAGGAGGTAATCCAAATCAAAATAATAAATACTGATCCATGATTATTACAACTTTAAATCACCAAATTGTATAAACTTCTTTTGATAAGCTAATCACTGGGAAGAAATAAAATAATGTGGAATGCAACACACTATATATTTCTTAGTTTTAAACATCTATGTTATCACGTCAAAAACTAAAAAGATGCACAATTCTAAGGAAATTTTCTGTTCTTCTAATCATAATCCTTAGGACTGTGTCATGAAGATCTTCGATCCAAACCTTAACATCTAACTTGATTAAGAACTATATTTTTATTTTTTGAACCCCTTAGTGAAAATTCTAGATCAGCTACTACTCACCAGATTGTCTTATTATCTCTTCGAATGTACCTATTTTGGATGTGTACGTTGTCTCTATTTCAATTCTTATATCGATTATTTTTTTCTCATGTTTACATGGCAATGAAACTAGCAAGAAAGGCTAACCACATTTACATCAGAACAAATAGTAAAAATCAAGAGAATTTATAATTTTTGCAAATATTGCTACTTCAAATCCCGTTTCTCTAAATAGTCATGCATTTGATTGAATATTAGAGCAATAGATGTTTTGCGTGAGAACTGCATTGTATGGATGATTATACAGTGCATTTAGGGCTTCTTTAAATATGTTTTGTAGCTCCATAGTTCTTTCATTTGTCTCTAAAAATTATCACCCCAAAATCGTGTATTACTAAACCGACATACACAATTTAAATGTATAGATATATATAAATCACAGCTTAAATTTAGAATTGTTGAGTATTGTTAGGTGAAATTTCAATATGGATTTCGAAAGAAAAGGAGAGAGCAAAAGAAATTAAGAAGGAGGATCAAGAAGATGAATAATATGAATAAAGATAACTCAAACAGTGGCAAAGGAAGATTTTTTGTTAGGTAAATTGACTATTTCACCCTTGCTCGTTCCTTTATTCACTCTTCTATATAGTAGAAACTTGAATATCTAAGGAATAAAAAGTGGTGTTTCATTATTTCTAATGAAAGAATAAAAAAAGTGTTAATCCTCAATTCTCCTTTGTTTTTTCTCTATTTTTTAGTTTATCTCCCACTCATTACTGTGTATATTCTTCCTTAATGGTTGCTTTATTTTTCTTAATTTTGTTTATGTATATTAATATCTTTATTATTTTTGTTCTTCTTTTGTAAAAGGTGAAAAAAATTTGTGGCCTTGCAAAATCCAGCTATGTATATGTTTGTTTAATCTTTTTCTCAACACATCATATACACAATTATTCAGGAACAATCTTTATTGCTGAATGATTTTTATTCAGAGACAACATACATATATCATCATATGTATATTGGTGATTTAGCTGTTGAAATTCAACAACATGATACATAAAGTAGTTATGTATAATTAGATTTTAGTTTCATATGTTTTGAGCAATGCTAGTTCACTATTAACATGATGTCATGTAATTACTTTGAATTATGTTATGACAGATATACTAGTTTTTACTTGTTACATTAAGTTGCTATATTTAAATTTTTCTTTGATGAATATGTGACTATTTTGTAGTTGATGATTGCATCTTGTATCACATATATATTGTACCAAATACATAGTTGCATGTATATAATTTAAAAATAAAGATTATTTGTGTATATGAAATTAGATTTATGTATACAAAAAACTATATATGTATTTAATATATAACCAAATCATTATCAAATATTATGTGATAAACCTATTCTAGTAATTTATTCAAATAATTATGAGTTGTGATGAAAATTTAACGTTTTAAGTATATGAGTTATATTGATAAAAAATCATGTAAAAATGATATGTATTTGAAGATATGTATGAGAGATGTTTATGTTAACAATATACATAATGATTGTAGGTGCCAGAGTAATGTAACTGTATGATTACATATTTAAATGTTATGTAACTAAATGTTTTGTATATGACTAAATTTTATGTAACTAAATGTTTGACTAATATAAATGTATTTGGAAAATAACAATTGTTATAAATATGTAAAATATGTATATAGCTATTACATAACAAACGAATAAAAAATTGATAGTGACTTATATAATCTAAAACTAAATCTGACATGTGTATATAATTTTAAAATAAAAATAAATCTATTTATATGATGTCTTTCTACCTATTCAATGCGTAATTATTTTTCGTTGGATAGTGTATTCCACAAATTTTATTGATATTGTTATATGCAGAAGAATATTCACTGTGTTTATGAGAAATAATAAAATATTACTCATACTTGATAGTGACATAGTACACAAAAGTATAATGCCTCAACATTATGTAAATTGATAAAACAAAAAATATGAAAGTCAAATTTTCCTAAACTAACATAATATGTTCATCATACATAAAAAAACATGTCTTTTTCAACACACTGTAAAAACAACATAGTTATAATCAAAACGTTTTGAAGTATTCATAACTATCACCATACTGTCAATCTATTCTAAACTGACAACCCCAGATTCGTCGAGAGAAGGTACATGACTTGACTTAGATCTTGAAGGATCGTCATTATTTTCACTACAAATACATTTTGTCTTAAATCAATTGTTGCTGATTTCTTCGATTCTTGCACCTCGATAATTTTTTTTATCAAAACTAATTGTCTTCCTCCTTTTTGAAGACTGAGTGAATGATGTCTCAATATTGTAACCCACCTTTATAAAGATTTCAGATAGTGATAATCTACTGAAATTCTCAAAATCTTGATGATCTGGGTGCGAATATGACAGTTGTTCATTAGCAACCCTTTTTCCACGACTATCTGCCAAAGTGGTAGATAGAGATGAAGATGCGGGGTCACATATTTCAATGCATTCTCGCATTGACAAATCAAATCTTTAAACTTCTTCAAGTGTTGGACGTAGATCCTTGTAAACAAACTGTGAATCAAATGAGAAAATATGAAAATAAGAATAAAAAAAATATTTGAATGTTGAAGACTAAGCCGCGCTTGAAGAAACATAAATTGAAACATGAAAGTTTTAATAGTTAGTAAGCATTACCTTACTAAAAATACCACCCATAAACTTTTCATATTTTGTCTTGACATTGATAACCTTTCAATTTAAAATATGTGCCTCTATATGTATGTGACTTTGTAAACACTATATTAAACAGTACATTGTTATGTATGTCAATAAAAATATGCATATAAAGGTTTTGTATATTATCAATATACATAAAAATTATTGTGTATATGACTTGAATTTCAGTATAATCCATATACATAACACACTGATATGTATATGGACTCAAATATACCACCCAAAGTCGAATGAAAAACACTGAAATCATCTTTATGTATATATCTTTTATAAAATAACGATAATATGTATATAATGACAATTGAATTTATAAAAAATCTGATACATAAATATGTTATATATATATGAATCTGATACATGAATATGTTATATATAAATATATATATATATATATATATATATATATATATATATATATATATATATATATATATATATATATATATATATATAAAAGCACATATAACTTAATCTGATATGCCAGCCAAAAGTTGAATGGAAAAACTTAATCTTATTCCTATGTATATTGCTTTTAAAATTTAATTTTAAATGTATATTATATAATGAATATAATTGTAGTTCATATACATAACACACTATTATGTATATATACTAAAACACACACACGTATTCAATTGAAAAAAACAAAACCTCATTCGTATGTATATGACTTTTATACATAATAAACTTATGTATATAATCAACATTGTTATGTATATATGCAAAAAACAAACACACACATTCAATTAAAAAAATAGAACGCCATTCGTATATATATGCATTTTATACATAACAAACTTATGTATATAATCAACACCAACATATTTAACTGTTATATATATAGCGTGAGAAGTAAGAACAACACAGGCATTTCATAAAAAAAATTAAAACCTTGAGCAAAAAACACCCAAATTCATAAAGAAAAATTAAAATACCTTCGGTAAACGGGGATGTGAAGTATTTTTTTTTTTCTTTCTTAACGATTTTTTGATTTGATTTTTTGAATTTTACGTAATAATTTTCCTCAGCCTTCATCTTAATGGAGTCATTACGATGTTTTAATCTATTTTCATTGAAATTAGGTGATACAACCTGAACCAGGACCTAGTCGTGTTGGGTGACTCAAGTCCAACTTGGACTTGAGACCATCCCCAATATCTCACCATAACCACCTTACATCTCATATCAAATGAGTTCCAATATATATATATATATATATATATAATCCAAAATAAAATAAAACAATCATAAATCAAATACAGTCAATCGGTGTCATCCCCAATATCAACACAAATGTCAAGGCTGACACCAATACTGACACCACTCATACCATCCCATAGTAGTCCCACAAAGCCTCTATCCAAAAGTAAAATAATATCCGATCGGGACATGCCCTCGTTCATAGCCAAAATCAAAGTCTATGAAATGACCAAAGTAGGTAACAAAATCCATGACATGAAATGGAGCCTTCCGGAGTATGGAAGCTCACTACTTCAATCCAACAAAAGATGATCTTAAATCCAATTACTGAGCAGGAGGAGTAGAATGGTCGATTCCTGCATCGCGTGGGGATACAACACCCAAAGACGGGTTAGTAGGTGAACGCTAGCATGCACTCCGAATAAGGATAAAATAATGCCAACCTTTAAAACCAAGTAAAAAACCATATGCATACCCATCCATACATGTATATATATATAATCCATGTCGGGAGAGAAAACCGAGTTTAACATGCCTTTAAAATTATTAACCTGGGTATGTGTAGCTTAACTGTCCTAGAACCAACCACGGACTATATGAGTCCAGTGTAACTCCCTGAATGGACCATAACTTGTGTAGCTTCATGAATCAGAGATACCATAGGGATAGAGGATTCTTGTGTACCCTTCGCCCTCCATGATACATATATATAAGTATAACTAAGGGGACTCTAGTGTACCCCATAAGTGTAATACCTGATATTATACTTAGCTTAGTTCATCTCCTAGTTGCATGCATAAGAGGATTAAAGCCTGAAAATTTCACTAAGTGTTGGGGACCATTTGGCCTCTTAATTTTGAGGATTTTTAAATTGGTCTTCCCGACCCTGTGGTGTTGGTTTTTGAATTAATTCATGTTTAGAGGTGTAAGGAGCATGCCTTGGGGAAGTTTCAAATTTTTTAGATGAGGATTAGGTCGTGTTTGGATTTTGATTCCAGTAGCTCACCGTGATAACATCGCATCATGGTGCTTAGAGCGATGGACTCCTCATCGTGTTGTAGTGACCCATTAAACCACATTCCAATTGTAAATTTAATTTTCTAAGGGGAAATTATGTCTTTTTCCGTCAACCTAATTCGTAAAAATGCAAATTAAATCACCAGTTAGGGCATTATTTGCCCATCTTCTCCAATTTCCTCTCAAATCAAACCCTACTATTTCCCCAAGTTCATCAATGCAATTCCTTCCTTTCTAAGGAAATCAAGAATTCAAGATTTCAAAATCTAAGAAACTTCAAGAAAGTTTCAAGATTGGTATTATTCTTTCAAGCTTAAGGGTTTAAGGTATGTGTGATGTTCAACCATGGACCCTTTTAACCCATGGAGTTCAAGAATCCATTTGTTTTATGTTTTAAATAATGAATTTTACATATTTATGATGAATTATCTCTATGAAACTCTTATGAATTTAGATTTATGTGTTATGTTTTCAAGTGTTTTGATGGAATGAGCCTTTACATGTTTAAATGATGAAATTTTTATGTTAAATTCCTAAATCATGGTTTTAGTATTGTAATTATGTTATTATCACATGATTTATACATTCCCATGTTTAAGTTCATGACTCTCATGTGTTTGATGAAATGCCTAAGTGTTGGATTTTGATCAATGATTCCCTACTATGTTTCCAAAGTTTTCATATGTCCTTATTGTTATTTGCATACAGTTCTGGTGGGTTATGAGCACCCGGTACCTAGTTGTTTACGTAATTTTAGTATCTTCAGAATGGTTTTAGATAAACCATAAGCATTTTCGTTCAGTCAGTTATAATAAATAGTTGTTTGTTCAGTTAAGCTTTATTCAGTCCAGTAATCAGTGTCAGGTCAGTTAGGAGTAGGATTTAGCACATATAAATTAGGCAGAGTCATTAGTAGCAGTTCCTATATTCCAGAACTACGTGGCCAACTTAAGATATGAGGAGTCACCCATCAGTTAGGCTTGGCTTCTTCTGAGGAATCACCCGTCAGTTAGTCTTGGCTTTCTCTTAAGGGTCACCCATTAGTTTAGGCTTGACACCCTAGTAATTTGGGACACCATTTGAGTGGATCCATACAACCATTATTAGTACCCGTGGCATAGTATTGGCACCCTTCCAACTAGGGTTTTAAGTTGGACACCGATTAGCTCAGATTGGGGCATATCAATTAGATGATACCTCCTACAGTCTCAGTATAGTATTTAGTATTGTATCAGTTCAGGTTTGCTTAACCAAGTGTACAAATTTTTAGTTTATCAATTATACAGTTTTCAGTTTTTCAGATTACAGACTTATTTTAGATTTTAGATTTATGCTTGGTCTTGCATTCCCTGATGTTACAGTTTTCATACATCCATGTTTATTATCTCATGCTATTCAGTCAGTCATTAATTCATGTACAGTTATACCAAGTATTTTAGCCTAACCTCATCATATATACCAGTATATTCAAAGTACTAACCACATTCTCTTCTTTACGCTATAATGTCTTATATCACAGGCTTGGATGTTTAGTTTCCCGACCGCAGTTAGACATCCCAGTGTTACTTAGTAGCAGTAGTGGTGAGTCCTCATCTATGGGAGACGTGATGGTTTATTTTAGTTGTTTAGTTATTCAATACATTCAGTCAATCGGAGTTTGTTGGGGGGTTTGTCCCATCAACTCCACAGTCAGTCAGTTAAAGGCTTTTCAAACCTTCAGATTGTTAGTCAGTTTATCAGTTATTTTGTCAGTCTTTTCAGTATGTCTCATACATTTTAGATCTATGATTCAATCGTGTTTCAGTATTTGAGACCTTATGGAATTATCAGTTATTTTTTTGCATATGTTGTTTATTATCAGTTTACTCAAAGATCACAATAGGTACCAGTTTATGGGTTAGTTTATGGTCACTTGTGACCGTAAGCACCATTGTCGCAACTAAGAGGTAGCCTCGGGTCATAAAAAAACTTGGTATCAGAGCCTAATGTTTTACAATATCATAGGGAGTTTGAAAGTCGCATTGAGTAGAGTCTTGTACATGGGTGTGAAATGCACTACACTTATGGACAACAGACTATAAGACGTTTTAAGAAAAGTTTCCCTTCTTTCAGTGTTTATGTTGTGTGAAAGAGCATGATCTATATTTAAAATCTCTTCCTGACTCATACTTTATTTTGTTTATAGACAATGCCTCTCAAAAGAAACAACAAAAGAAGGAACGGGAAACAACTTAGACATCCGCATGTTCAGGAAGATCCCCTAAATGAGCATGTCTCTCACATTAAATTCAGAGATAATTTCACTAACTTAGCTCATTCAGTAGTTATTTAAAATGATCAAAAAGTTGTTGTCCTATCTATGCTTATGGTTCATGCTCAACTGAGTGAGGAGGAGAAGCGGAGGGAGAAAAAGAGAGAAAATAAGACGGCTAAAACTGGTAGTTTTAAGTCAAGGTTAGAGAGTGGTAACCATTTCTAGTTCTGCCAAAAATTCTTAGCCCCAACTCCTTCTTTAGTTAGTGCGCCAGTGCCAAAGTTTAAGAATGACAGTCGGGAAAGTGCACTAGGCTCTAGGCCCCAGAGTAGCATAAATAATGGTCGTACTAATCTGCTCTACGGGATGTGTGGTTGGAATCATCAGTGTGTGTGTACGGATGGTAGTGGTGTATGTTTTTTATGTGGAAAGCCAGGCCACAGAGTTAGAGAATGCCCACAGGTGGGTCAGCATAGTCAACACAATCGTACCCAAGTTCCAACTAGTCGTCCGACTCAGTAGGGTCCCACTTCCAGTACAACCCGCGGTCAGCACCAGAATAGGTTTTATGTACTCTAGTCAGACATGATCAGGAAAATTCTCATGATGTGGTTACAGGTACGTTATAGGTCATTCATCTTCATGTTTATATTTTATTAGATCTCGGAGCTTCACTTCTTTTGTGACTTCTTATATTGCTGTCAGTTTTGGTGTCAGTCCAAAAATATTAGCAGAGTCTTTCTTAGTATCTACCCAGTGAGTAAATCTATTACAGCCAAATGGGTATACAAAAATTTCTCGATTACAGTATCTCAACAAATCACTTCAGTAGATCTTGTGGAGTTAGAGATGACTGATTTTGATGTCATTCTCGGTATGGATTGTATCCACTCATGTTATGCCTCAGTTGATTATATAAATAGAGCCATTCATTTTTAGCTTCCCAATGAACCAGTTATTGATTGGAGGGGTAGTATCTCAGTGCTTGGGAGTCAGATCATTTCATATCTTAGAGAAAGAAAGATGATATCTAAGGGATGTGCTTTTAGAACCCTTCTCAGAATCCTATGAAAATATATGATCTAGAGTTATAAGCATAAACCCAGGATTTTAGCAGTAGTAAATTGGAGATAGTGTTATCTGAATTTAGTAGATTTTATATCCATAGGGTTAGCTGTATGATAGGTAAACCAGAAGGCTTGAATTAGTATATGCAAGAATTTATGTTTATTGATTCAAAATTAAGTATGATGATGATGTGGGTGTGATTTAGAGATGTGATATTAGTAGTCTATGAAGGAAGTTAGTGTGGTTTATTCAAGGTTTGGGGATATCCATATTAAGTGTTAGAATCTAAGTTCAAATCTTTGAAGATTGAGCTTATAGAAAGTAGTGTTGAAATTCTCGATAGTGTGAACTCATGGTATGGTGATACTCATGAAGATTCTAAGTTAGTCAGTGTTTAAGTTATTATGTAATGACTATAGGGGCTATAAAAAGTTATGAGTTATATCTCCGAAGGGAGTATTAGCAGCGGGTTTTGCACTTTCAAGTGTAGTCTTTCAGGGTGAATTTATTACTGATGAATATTGTCATATTCTGAGCTTTAGATTAATGTGGTTGCAGTTTAGTTTAGAGTTTATCAAAAGGATCCCGTAGACTTAGAGTGATGGCTTATAGTTAAGGGGCAGATAATAGAATAAGTAACTTAGTCAGGCTCTCAGATTCTAGTAGTGATGCCAGTATGTTGTAGAATAGTAGTAAGGAAGGATAATGCCTAACCCATTCTTATTTTAGTATTTGTACTTCAGTTATCATGATATATACTCATGCCTTACATGTCAGTTCCATGATCATAGCTCAAATTCATGCACCTTCCATAGAATCACGTACGCTTCCAGTTCTTAGTATAAGGATCTCTAGTTTGCTCAGCTGTACGTATCATATTCCATGAAATTTATGAACTCCAAACTCAAGTCATGCAACTCATGACTCATGTACTCATGCTTTACAGTGTGTTCAGTTCTAGTACTTATGCTACTCTCTTAATGATTAACAAAATTTAGATTATGTCATGTATATCCTCAGTTTTTATCTCTGTAATAAATCCAGGTCATGAATACTCTATTTCTCAGGCCTTAGTTAACGTCTGAGTTATGCATTGTAATACCGTGAAAATCCAAACCTATGTTAGCATTATGTTTCAAGCTCATGCATAGTATATTATTGTTCTTTGATAGTTCTATGAGTTATTTTGAGGTATATTAAGGCCCCAAGTAACTCCCATCTATTAGACGAAACAAAATATTACTTACCAATTAAATTTTTCAGAAGAATATTGCTTTAATCAACTTAAAAGGAGCATATCTTTTTCTCTACTTAGAATTTTCCAGCTCAAGACCCACCAAGTTGTAGGAAATTGAATTATCTTTCCAACGATACTAATTTCGTCCAAATCCGATACTCGGGGTGAGAAGTTATGGCACTTTTAGTATAAAGGAGTAGCCCAACGCGATAAGGCTGCATCGCGGTGATAGACAATCTCATATTTGTCCTTTTTCAGTGTGTCACCATGATAAGCATCGCATCAAGTCGAGGGGCTATTTCATAGTTATTACTATTTAGTGAGGCTCCGTAATTGGCACCGCGTCACACCGAAATGCCAGTTCAGAATTGTCTTTTTTTAATGGTGCAACGCAATAGCACCGCTCGCGCTGTAGGAAAAAATGGGGTTCATCAGTTTTCTAGTGGCCTGACGTGATTGTACTGCACCGCGTCGGGTGTCAAAATTGGGCTTTCTCAATTTGCGATTTAATTTTTCTAGGGACTGTTTTCAGTATTCTGAGTCAGTTCAGTTGGGAGTAGAATTTAGCACCGAGCGAACCCAAGAATAGAGCCCCTCACCTGCCAGTTGAGGGTGTGACGTTTAGTAGCAGTCCCTGCATTCCAGAATTACATAGCCAGGTAGGTTGAGATGTTATCCTGTCAGTTGAGGGTTGATCTCATTAGGGCCTTGCCAGTTGAGGGTGACCCTTAGTCTTTCGGGACAATACTTTAGTGGATTCACATAGCCAGTGTTAGTACCCGTGGTATGGTATTGACACCCTTTCAACTGGGGTCACAGGTTGGACCCTAAATTGCTCATTAGGGCATGCCGGTTAGATGATAGCTCCTATATCTCAGTCTAGTCATCAGTTTAGTGATTCAGTTTTCGATTGGATTGATCATAGAATACATATATCAGTTATTCAGTTATCAGTATTTAGCATTTCAGATTTTAGATTATATTCAGAATATGTTTCATGCTTGGTTATGTATCTTCAGCACTTACAGTTTCTATGTATTTTATTCAGTATGTCATGCTATATATATTCAGTCAGTTATTATTCATGCACATGAAACGATGCATATTAGCCTACCTCATTTAGCATACCAGTGCATTCAAAGTACTGATCACTTACTTTTTTCTTGTGCTATGATATATCATATCATAGGTTTGAACACTCACTTCCTGAATCGCGTATAGACCCTTTAGATTATCAACCATAGCAGTGGTGAGTCCTCATATTTCAAGGATAGACTATATTTATTTTCATGCTTTTAGTTCAGTAGTTAGTTTGGGCCTATCCCATCAACTCTCATCCAGTCAGGTTAGATGCTTTCAGATATTTCAGTTCTCAGATTTCAGTTGTCATTGTAAGATATTTTTATCAGTATTATCAGTTTTTTTTATAGATTTTATTAGATTTATTACTTAAAACCTTATGGCATTCCTTAGTTAAATTACGCATATGACCTTTTGTTATCAGTTTTACTTAGTGCTCACAGTAGGTACCAGCTTATGGGTTAGCTTATAGTCCTTCTGGACTGTAAGCATCGTGTGACTCTCAAGGTTTACTCTTGGGGCATTACATGCATAGTATTTTTTCGTGCTTTAGGTCCTCATGCTCTAACCTTTCAGTGACCTTTGCTTATGAAATGGTAGTGGTGATGAACAGTCACTTAGATGGGATAGAGTAAATATTTCATGTTGAGGAAAAATTGTTGTATGCTTGTTTGATCTAAGGTTATAAGTACGGAGTAAGATTTTGGCCAAGTTTTTGATATATGTCCTAGTTAGTTGAAATTTTATGTGTGATTTTTTTAAAAATAACGCATGGAATTTGTTAATGATAAAAGTATTAGAGAGCATGAAAAAGATACTTTGATGGGTTGTTTGCCTAGAAGTTCATGTATGGTTATGATGATAGGCCTGGACGTCATGTTGGTGTATATAAGTAGATGGGTTTTGTGTGCTAGTACATTTTTAGTAAGATATTGAATTTAGTTGTTGAAGTGGTAAGGAGAATTATTCTTGAGATGAGAAGTTGTGAAAACGTAGGGTGTATTGAATTCATGATTCTAACTAGTATTACAATGTTATGGGTGAACTTCGTAGATTTGAGTAGGCTTGAACATAGTGAGAGAATCCAGTTTATCTCAAACTTTAGTAATAGTGTTATCAGTACCCATGTGAACATTTTCAGTAGCCTCAAGTGAAATGCGTTATTAAAGCAGAATGTATAGTTGAGGGAGTATTTGAGGAGTATGTCTAAGATTGATAGTAGCAGTTGCATTGTCTAAGGCATAACAATTCTAGTTTATGTTTTATAGGCCTATGTCCCATGTTATAGATTTATATCCTTATTAAGAGTCCTTACGCATATATCTTATTCAGATCATGCCCATGTTCTTTGCTTCCTACTGTTATTATAACTTCTTAGAAAGAGTGTTGAAGAAATACTCCGGTTGAGTATAAGCTTTCAGTCCGTATATCCAGCAATTCAGTTTAGCAGTCAGACAGACAAGTTTCTATGTTTTTTCCATCTTTCGATCTAGCCTTACTATTAGAAGTTTCATGAATATTGACATTCTAAGAGATAGTATGTTTGCATCCATGTAAATTATGAATTTAGTTCAATTCATGCATCATGATTAAAATTTAGATATTCATTCATGATTCAGTTCATAAGTTCCTCGTGCATTATCTTAGTCTTTTCTTAGTATTTCAGCCAAATCAGTATTATTCAGAGGACGAACTATCCCAAGGGGAAGATGTTGTAATACCCCGAGTTTTCATATCTTAAACCTCTCAACTTTTCTTCATGAAACCAGATCCAGCCTAAAGTAATTGTTACTCATAAGTCGACTCTCTCATTTCCATCACAGCCTTATAACCATTCTCATGCCATTGCATGCATTCACGAAATCAATTTAGTTTATGTATCATGTTTTAGACTCAGTCATGCAATCATATTTTTAGTTATGTATGTCCAGTATGTGATTTCAGTTGCTTTAGTTCAGTACTCCCAGCCTAATAAGTCTCATTCGAGGATGAATGTTCCCAAGGAAGAGATATTGTAATACTTCGTATTATACTTAGCTTACTTCAGCTCCTAGTTGTATGCATAAGAGGCTTAAAGCCTGAAAATTTCACTAAGTGTTGGGGACTTAGTCATATTTTCGGCCACTTAACTTCGAGGAGTTTTAAATTGGTCATCCCGATCTTGAGGTGTTGGTTTTGAGTTAATTCATGTTCAGGGATGTAAGGAGCATATCTCAGGAAAGTTTTAGATTTTTCGGACGAGTATTGGGTCATGTTTGGATTTCGATTCCAGTAGCTCACTGTGATAGTATCGCGTCGTGGTACTTATAGATATGGAATCCTCATCGCGTTGCGGTGACCCATTAAACCGCATTCCAATTGGAAATTTAATTTCCTGAGGGGCAGTTACATCTTTTCCCGTCGACGTAATTCATAAAAACATGAATTAAACCACCAGCTAGGGCATTATTTTCCCACCTTCTCCAATTTTTTCTCAAAGAAAACCCTACTCTTTCCCCAAGTTCATCAATTCCATTCCTTTCCCTCCAAGAAAACCAAGAATTCAAGCTTCCAAAATCTAAGAAACTTCAAGAAAGCTACAAGATGGTATTCTTCTTTCAATCTTAAGGGTTAAGGTATGCGTGATGTTCAACCATGGGCCCTTTTCACCCATGGAGTTCAAGAATCCATTTTTTTATGTTTTAAATGATGAATTTTATATGTTTATGATGAATCATCTCCATGAAGCTCTTATGAATTTCAATTTATGTATTTTGTTTTCAAGTGTTTTGATCGAATGAGCCTTTACATGTTTAAATGATGATTTTTTATGTTAAATTCCTAAATCATGGTTTTAGTATTGTAATTATGTTATTATCACATGATTTATCCATTCCCATGTTTAAGTTCATGACTCTCATGTGTTTGATGAAATGCCTAAGTGTTGGATTTTGATCAATGATTCCCTACCATGTTTCCAAAGTTTTCATATGTCCTTATTGTTATTTGCATACAGTGCTGGTGGGTTATGAGCACCCGGTACCTAGTTGTTTACGTAATTTTAGTATCTTCAGAATGATTTTAGATAAACCATAAGCATTGTCGTTCAGTCAGTTATAATAAATAGTTGTTTGTTCAATTAAGCTTTGTTCAGTCCAGTAATCAGTGTCAGTTCAATTAGGAGTAGGATTTAGCACCGAACGAATGCAAGGATGGCGAATTCCCTGTCAGCTAGGAAGAGTAGTTAGTAGCATTCCCTGTATACCAGAACTATGTATCCAGCGTAGGATATAGTGAGTTACCTATCAGTTAGGCTTGGCTTCCTCTGAGGAGTCACCCGTCAGTTAGGCTTGGATTCATCTCAGGGGTTACCCGTCCATTTAGGCTTGACACCTTGGTCCTTCGGGATACTAGTTGAGTCGATCCATACAACCATTGTCAGTACTTATGGCACGATACTGGCACCCTTCCAATTGGGGTCACAGGTTGGACCCCGATTAGCTCAGATTAGGGCATGTCGGTTAGATGATACCTCATACATTCTCAGTATAATATTCAGTATCGTATCAATTCAGGTTTGCTTGACCAAGTTTATAGATTTTCAGTTTATCATTTATGCAGTTTTTAGTCTTTCAAATTATAGACTTATTTCAGATTTCAGATTTATGCTTGGTCTTGCCTTCCCATATGTTACAGTTTTCATGCATCCATGTTTAGTTATCTCATGCTATTCAGTCAATCATTAATTCATGTACAGTTATACCATCCATTTTAGCCTAAACTCAGCACATATACCAGTACATTCAAAGTACTAACTGCATACTTTTCTTTGCACTATGATGTCTTATATCATAGGTTCAGATGTTTAATTCCCTGACAGCAGTTAGACATTCTAGTGTTACTACGCAGCAGTAGTGGTGAGTCCTTATCTATCGGGGACATAATGGTTTATTTTAGTTGTTCTGTAGTTCAGTACATTTAGTCAGTCGGAGTTAGATGGGGGTTTGTCCCATCAATTCCATAGTCAGCTAGTTAGAGGATTTTTAGACCTTCAGACAGTTAGTCAATTTATTAGTTGTTTTATCAGCCTTTTCAGTATGTCTTCATACATTTTAGATCTGTGATTTAATCGTGTTTCAGTATTTAAAACCTTATGGCATTATCAGTTATTTTTTCGCATATGTTGTTTATTATCAGTTTACTCAGATCTCACAGTAGGTACTAACTCATGAGTTAGCTTGTGGTCACTTGTGACCGTAAGAACCATTGTTGCGACTAGGGGGAAGACTCAGGTCGTGACAATAAGTGTATGGTCACCATGACCAATCCTCATGTCGGCAAACATAAATTTCCAGTATCTGTCTGTTGAACTGACACCTTCACGGTTATCTATCACTACCCATCATTATTACTCAATTAAAATCATTGTCACACAACCAAACCATCAATTTCAGTTATTATTAACCAAGCCTATAAGAAGTAGTATCCTAATACCGATTATAGATTGCAAGCAATGCCCTTAGCCAACCTTTTAAGGAATTATTATGTACCCGAAGATTCCATTACTATTAATTTTACTTGAGGGATTTCCATGTACCTCACAAGTAGTTCATTATTATGTTTGCTTGGGAGATTTCCATGTGCCCCGTAGGGATTTCAATTAAACCATAACCATGACCTTCAAGACCTTATCATTTAACCATTTAAACAATTTAAAACCATCCAAACTAATTAGGGTTCCATTACCACTTTATACCATGCAAAGTTTTCAATAAAAGTTCAATAATGTAACAAAAGCATTCTCATAGGCATTTTATCAAATATGTTGAGGGCATATAGCTTTCAAAACCAAAATCAAGTACCAATTAACTATTTCCATGCAACAATATGTTCAAACCACCATTAAAACATGAAAACCATGATTAAAAACATGGGAAAACCATAACCAACCATTTATAACGAAAACCCCCAATGTATAATTCAAAACCCAAAATCATACCACAATTAAGCCAAGAAAGACATACCTTAAATCATACCTTTAGTTAAACTAACAATGAGGGAGGAGTAACATGCCTTAGATTATGAAAAAGACGAAGAGAAATCACCCTTTGAAGCCTTAATTAATCACCTTGTAGGAAACCCTAGCCTCTACTTCACCCAAGATCTTAAAAGACTTTAGAGAGAGTTTTTAAGTGTTTAAGATTAGAATAATAGGGTAAATGAAGTACCAATAGTGTTTTAAGTCATGGGGTCGTGAGGGGTTAAGAGGAAAAATGTCCAGAATACCCACAACTTAAGCTGTATTAAATTCCCGCAGGAGGGTACGACCATACCCCCTCCAACCGTACACTACCATACTACCCACCACTTATATTGTAGGCATTCCTTGGACCCCGGCACTGTCCAACATATGACCACCAAGGCCAAGTCGTATCCAACCATACGATAGGTACCATAGAACCGTACCTTAGGAAGAATAGAATCACCTAGGCTAGACATAGAGCATTATACGATTGACTTCATACCACTAATACCCTAACATACAACTAGTATGATCCATTCATACCATGGATAGAAACCAACCAAACCACACTGATTAACATACGACCAAGACCCCATATATCATATCCTGTCATACAACAAGTATCCCAAATCGTATAATATCCCAAAGCTCAAAATCGAGAAATTTTCTAAGGACCAAAACCCAGGGTATTTCATTAGGGTCCTCGTAATTAAAATTTTTAGGAACAGAATCAATAATTTGATTTGTTGGTTCATTAATATCTAACAGAGTTAATCCTAAACTAAAAGATGGAGAATCATCTATTACAAAGTAAGATTTGAAGAATGAACAACATGCAAGAACATATTCCGTTAGATTTGGAATTGATAAAGAAATTTTTTTTACTAACCTTTAATCTTAATTTTAAAAATGTTGTTAATGTAGATGTTATTGTATTTTTTGAAAAAAATTGAATGTCGATGAAGAAGAGTTAGCAGCAAACACATTTGTGAATTCAAAAATGGAAATCGTTAGATAGTGTTTCCTTTATTATAGACATCTTCCAAGGAGTAAAAAACGTGAAGAGTAAAAGGTAAAGTAAAGTATATGAGTTTTTAGAGAGAGAAATTGAAAAAGTGGGATATTTGTAATAAGTTTTAAGAGTTGGGATATTGTGTAATAACTTAAACATAAGTTGTTAATTTATGTAATTTTTAGATAAAGTTATTAGGACTGCAAATTCATGATCATAAGAACCAAACGATTATTAGAAGTAAAAATTGGGCCTTGAGCCCTTGAAATAAGATTCCTATGGCCTTAATACAGTGTCACTAGTTAAACAAATAAAAAAACAGAAAAAACCATAAATGTTGAGAGTGGGATATTGTGTAATAACTTAAACATAAGTTATTCGTTTACGTAATTTTTAGATAAAGTTATTAGGACTGCAAATTCATGATCATAAGAACCAAACGATTATTAGAAGTAAAAACTGGGCCTTGAACCCTGGAAATAAGAGTCCTATGGCCTTAACACAGTGTCACTAGTTAAAAAAATAAAAAAAAAGAAGAAAACGCTATAAATGTTGAGAGTGGAATTTGAAATAGGGGTGTCTAACGGGACGGGTCGGGCCAACCCGAAACTGGCCCTCCCATTTTACCCGAGTTCCGGGCCGGTTCCGGGCCGGGTTTGGCGTTAACCGGGCCAGGCCGAGCCGGGCCAAATAGTAAAAAAATTAAAACCCACCCGAAACCGGCCCACTTAACCCAATCCGGTCAAACCCATCAAAACCCGGTCAAACCCGGTCAAAAACCGGTCAAACCCGTTAAAAAATTAAATAAAAAATCCAATATACACTATATACACTCCTATATACACTCCAATATACAACATATATTCTTAAAAAAATATATAAAGTATAAACAATTATACATATATACGTACCATTCAATATATAATTATATATGACTATACGTACTGCTTTAAATAAAACATATGCTATAATAGTATAATATATATATATATACACTACAATATATATATACACTACAATATATATATACACTAATTTATAAAACATATACACATGTATACGTTAAATATATACTACTTTAGAAGATATATACACATATATATGCACCATTCAATATATATGTATTACTTTAAATAAAATATATACTACAATATATATATATATATATATATATATATATATATATATATATATATATACAACAATATGTATATATATATAGTTACATACTAATTTATAAAACATATACACTTGTATACTTTAAAGATATACGTCTATAGAAGATATGTACACATATATACGCACCATTCAATATATATGTACTACTTTTAAAAAAGTATATACTACAATATATATACTAATTTATAAAACATAAAGTAATGTATACGTTAAATATACACGTCTATAGAAGATCTATTCACATATATACACTCTATTCTATGTATATGTAATACTTTAAATGAAATATACTACAATATATATACATTACAATATATATTTGTATAGTTATATACTAATTTATAAAATATATACACATGTATACGTTAAATATACACGTCTATAGAAGATCCATTCACATATATACACTATATTCTATGTATATGTAATACTTTAAATGAAATATACTATAATGTATATACATTACAATATATATTTGTATAGTTATATACTAATTTATAAAACATATACACATGTATACATTAAATATACACTTCTATAGAAGATATATACACGTGTATACACCATTCAATGTATATATACTACTACTTATAAAATATACTACATTATATATACATTACAATATGTATAGATATACTTATATACTAATTTATAAAACATATACACATGTATACGTTAAATATACACTTCTATAGAAGATATATGCACAAATATACAAAACATATGCTACTTAATATAATAAATTAATAACATTTGGTAGTAAATTAATAATATATTAGAAGTAAGTTTTTAATTTAAAGTAGAAAACTAGAAATTCAATTTAAAATTTTTAATCGTTAAATAAAAATAAATAAAAAACAACGACTAAGGAGTGAATGAATTTGGGGAATTTTATTGATTGCAAAATGATCCAAAATTTATAATTTACATGAATGAAAAATCTATAAATTATGCATCATTTTTTCCAACTCATTCATGTTAATATTAATGGGAACTTGCGTAGGATAGTCGAAGTCAACGGGGGCAAAACCATGCATTGGACTTGATTCTGCTGAGTTCTCCCGTGAAGTCATAATTTCTTCAAGTTTCAGCTCATCGCTCGGCTCCGGTTCCATTCCTTGGTTTCTTCTTTCCGCTCTAATCCAATCTCTGAGGCAAACTAAAACATTCATTGCGTTGCTTCCCAATGAGTGTCGGTTATCTCCAAGCTGTTGTCGTCCCTGACTGAAGGCGCTCTCTGATGCAACGGTTGACATTGGAACATTCAAGATATCTCTAGCTAATCTTGAAAGTACATGATATTGTGATTCATTATTCCTCCACCAATCCAGCGTGTTGATCCGTAGTTTGCGATCCTCTGGTGCCGTCTGAAGATAATATTTCAGCTCTTCACGATAAGTTGATGTGTAAGCTCTCTCATCAACACTGTTCCAACAATTTAAATCATAAAACGAATCAGAAAAACCACTATGTGTCGGCCTTTTAGAAGATGATGGCTCCTCGGGAGGATGAGGAGCGACAGTTGGAGTGATATTTGTAGGTACGGCTGAATCAAATAAATCAGCATAGTGATTATATAATTTTTCTATATAATCCTTTGCATCAGTCGTAGCCGTCCACAAATCAGACTGTACTTGTTCAGAATCATGGTTAGTATTTATTTCTAAGTTAGTATAAGTAAGAGTACTAAAGTGACACATATGATTGATTATATTTCATGCACGGATTTAGCATAGCACCAACCAAGTAAATAGGGGGAATCGGGAAAAAATATTTTTTAAATTTCGTAAACATGGCGCTAACAACTTCTTTATAACCTTCTTTATTTTTATATTGTTGGAGCAAACCAGAAATATCGGCTATATATGCCAAAATATTACAAACAGTAGGATAGTAAGCACCGGAAAATTCAATCGTAGCTACATAAATTTTTTCTAAAAACTTAACAAGATCATTAATTACAACCCAATCAGAATTATGTAGCATGCAATCAGCAGAATCAACAAATGAACCGCAATCTTGGTTAAAAGCTAGTGTAATAGGAATTCTATATTTATAACAAGTTTTTAAAAATTCATACGTAGAATTTCATCTAGTATCAACTTCCTCAGGCATCAAAATCGGTGTAAGTCCATTTTCTTGACATTTAACTTTGAATTCTTTAATTCCCGATCTACGATTATTTCCTTGAATAAAACCAACGGCAAGACGAATTTTTTCAATATAAGGCTCAAAAAAGTTAAGACCATCTTTTACAATTAAATTATATATATGACATGCACACTTAATATGAAAAATTTCAGGCAAGGGCGGAGATAGCGTAGATTTTATTTTTGTTATAGCAGTCTTGTTGTTAGAAGCATTATCAAAAGCAATACATGAAATTTTATTTTCTATACCATAATATCCGGCAATTTTAACAATAGAATCAACAATAAATTGTCCAGTATGTTTACGATCTTCATCATATAAAAAAGAAAGAATACGTTTTTGCATCACGAAATTACTATCCATCCAATGACAAGTAACGGTTAAATAATCATTTTTATTTACAGCACGACCAAGATCAGAAGTTAGGGACAATCTACATTGAATATGTTTTAACAATGTTGATAAATAAAAACAATATTGTGAATGGAGACTAAAAATATCAGACCGACAAGTAGTTCTAGGAATACCATTAAACATAAGATTATAAATTGCTTGTATATAACGAATAAAAGCATCAGAAGAAGGAAAACTAAAAGGCAAACAACCCACAACTACCATTTTAGCTATTTCTTCCCTGTCCCTCAATTTATTATACTTTTTTGCTACTTGACCGGTTGTTGGGTCCATTCTAGTTTGCGTTGACCCACCAACATCCCCACCACCTTTTGCAATATTTAACTCTCTTTTGTGATCTTCAGCTATATGTCTCATTAACGTACCCGTACCCCCTTGCTTACCTCCACTTCTATGCTTATATATTTGTTGACAAATATTGCACTGCACCTCAATATCTGATATACGTTCAAAAAATTATCATGCAATACTAGTTCTTTTACGAGGTTTTGGGGCACTGAGAGGACGGGAAGGGAGATTAACTGATTCAGATCTAACGTTAGCATCTCCTACTGCGGGTGTTTCAACAATATTTTCATCATCTTCGTCTAAATTAACTGCATCTACTTCATTTTCTTCTTCTATACCGTAATTTTCCTGAGCTTCTACATAATCCATATCGTGAGCACCTACACCTATTTCTTCCTCAAAAGGTGTACCAAGCGGTATCGGAGGCGAAGACACACGGGTATATCTATTACTTGAACTACCTCTACCGCTAGTAATTCGCTTTTTACTACCACTACCGCTTCCGGGACAAAAAATTTTAACACCTTTAGCAGCGAGGTTTTTTAATTTATCCATAATATAAATTAAATTAAACTAAAAATATTCAAAATACACAAATATAATAAAATTAAATATTAAACAATTAATACAATAAACAAAAATTAAACGTAAGAGATGGAACGACAATACCAAATTTTGGAAGTATCCGAAGATTGCGACTTTAGAAACTTCCGCTCGTACTTTGTAAACGAAAAATTAAAAAATTAAAGTGAACACTTTAAGAAATTAAATATATTGAATATTTGAGAATTGAGAATTGAGATTTGAGAGAGAATGAGATTTGAGAGAGTGAAAAATTGTGTGAAAAATGATTTGAAGTTGTAGGGTATTTATAGATTTTTTTTGGGGATTAAAAAATATTTTTTAAAGTTTTTTTTTTTTTTATTAAATGGGCCCAAACTAGCCGTTTGGACCCAAAAGCGGCTATATAGCCATTGGGCCAACGGCTAGTTTGGCCCAAAAACCCCAATTTTTTTTTTATTTTTTTCGAGCAGGGCCGGGCCGGTTAACCGGCGGGCCTGGACCGGGCTTGGTCCGGGCCGGGTTAACCGGGCCCATTTTAACAAAAAAATCGGCCCGAGACCTGGAACCCTAAAGCCCTAGGGCTTACCGGGCCGGGTTAACTAGTCGGGCCGGGTCGGCCCGGCCCGTTTGACACCCTTAATTTGAACCCACACCCTTAGACCAACTCGACCATCTCAACATGTCAATTTATGGCCCCGTTTGGTCATGAAAATTACTTTTTTTCAGAGTTGAAGTTGAAGTTGAAGATGAAGTTGGAGTTGGAGTTGGAGTTGGAGTTGTGTTTTGACTATAAATTAAAGTTATTTTTGAAATTTTGTGAGAGAAGTATGAGTGAAAAAAGTGAAAACAAGTAAAGCTTGTTTTCACTTTTTCAAATAATTTTTCGGAATTGGAGTTAAAAAATTCATGGCCAAACGCAGCGTGTTTCACTTTTTTTACTAAAGTGAAATAATTTTTTGGAAAAAAGAAAAAAATTTCTATGGCCAAACGACTACGATGTATTTATAGATTAAATATTACTCCCTCAGTTTCGTTTTAGTTGGACCTCTTTCTAAAAATATTTATTTCAGTATAGTTGTCCCTTTGCTGAAATCAAGAAGATTTTATTATGTTCTTCCAATACTACCTTTAACATTAAATGACTAAACAAAGTGTAATTACTCAAATTTCTATTTTCAAAGTATAATTAATAAGGCTAATTTGGTAAAATAAATCCTTAATTAATATTTTCTTTATGAATGTGCTAAGTTAATAGAGATACGAAGGAAGTATTAAAATAAATGTCTTTTCCTTTTCTCCAGCTTTCAGCTTCAAGGTGGCACCCATTTTAGTTAAGAGGTGAAATATTTTATTACAATCCGCATGACCTTAACAAACACATACTTGCCAAATATATGTATTGATGAATCTTTGTCGCCAAGTCAATGTACTTATGTAATCAGCAACAATTTAAACAAACAAAGACTGGAAATCATAAAAGGATTGAGATTATTACAAAAATATGGATAGAGAGGGAGGCTACATATCGAAAAAATAGCTTTAACATTTCCAAAATCCATTTCTTTTATAGCCCCTTTTCACTCGTTTAGGCACTTGCCTTACATGCATTTCAACTAATTTTAAGGGGTATATATTATCTCTACTGACATAATTATTGAGTAACCGTATTCAATAAAATTCAAACTAATGAAAAAAATCACTTAATAAATTTGCTTTTTATGAGATTTGAACTTAAAACTTTATCACTTTAAAATTACTTTATTAATCATTAGGCACACCGTTATATGCCTCACCTTAACTTGAGTGACAAAGGTGGCAGATGCATGATCTTTTTCTATTTCATGCTCCGGTACTCAAAACCACTATTTGGACAAAAATAGTATAATAACCCAAAAATCATTAACATATAATTTTGACGATTTAAAAGAATTTAAAATGCATATAGATGAATTATTAGAAAAACAATATATACAAAAAAGTAATAGTAAACATAATAATCTAGCATTTATAGTAAATAAACATAGTGAACAAAAAAGAGGAAAAAGTAGAAGAAAATTTAGAAAAAAACACATGTGACAGTTTATATAATATAAAAAACTCACTACGAGAAGAACAACACAAGATAATAAATGACATAGAAACCATTTGTAGGGGGGTGCGGATAACTTGGTTAATTAATAGATTTATTATAAGGGGGGTGCGGATAACTAGGTTAATTAATAGATTTATTATAACTAATGAATCTATTCTTTTTAATGCGCGGATATTTTTTAGATTTTGTTTTAATAAATTATTCTTTTTGAAAGATGTATTCATTAATTTGTCATTTATTATCTTGTGTTGTTCTTCTCGTAGTGAGTTTTTTATATTATATAAACTGTCACATGTGCTTTTTTCTAAATTTTCTAAGGTTTTTTCTATCCATATTAACTTTTCTTTTAGATCTTCCATTTTTTTTCTAATTCGGTTTCTATAATTAATTTCGTTATTTAGATTATCTTGGTTTTCTCTAGTTTTTCTAATATATTCTAACATCCACAATCTTGATTTGAATAATATCCTTCTGGGTAAATGTCTTCGTATATTTGTTCTAAGGCATTTATCATTTCAATTTCGTAGTTTATTACTTCTTCTAATATCATTTTCTTAATATCTATTATTTCTATATCTTTAAGTATATATAAGATTAAAACTCTAAGGTAGTCTAAATGAGCTATTTTCTAAAATTGATATTTTATAGTTATTTGTTTTTGTCTTAGTAATTTTTGTATATTTATATTAAGAGATTTTATATATTTTTTATTTTCCATCTGTCTATATTTATTTTTATCTGTTTTTCTAGTAATTGTATATTTCGCATATCTTTTTCTAAATATTCTACGTAAATTAGCATAATAAGCATTTATAAGAGTAGTTAGGTATATGTGGTATATAATTTACTCTATCCATATAATATTCTCCAAATGCTTTTTCTAATATAATTTTTCTTATATCTACAACATTTATATCTCTAAGTGCATACAAAATAAGTATCTTAAATTTATCTACCATGACATCAGATAAATTGTTATTCATTATCATAAAATTGCTTTTTTCAAAATATTCCCTTCAACCATGTACATAATAAAATATAGTCATCTCAGATTACTATATACTAGATTATTCTTAAATAACATGTTCTTCGGTCACTATTAGCATGGTAATTCGGATACTTTTTCCCTTAAACAGCGCCTCGACTCTGGTTACTCCCCGCCACGGCTTCTTGCCTCATTGGTTTCACCTTTAGGATGACATAGTCCTTAGGGATTTTTCTCTGTTTCCACTTTGCTAATAAACTTCTTAACACATTATTTTTCGAATAATTCTACTATAAAGTAACTAATATGAATTTATTTTATCATATCATGATTGTCGGAAATTATGAATTTAGCTATTCATAATCATAAATAGATATACCTGTTCCGGTAGCTTTGATATTTCTGAGGTTTGTTGCTCCATAGCTTTTTCCATTGCAGTGTATATATTTAAATAACTGGGCTAAATATTTTTGAACGGAATGGAGAGAGTTTTTTGGCTAATGTGTGAAGGCTTACCCTTTGCAATGCCTTCTGAGCTCTTATTTATAGAAAGAATACGTCTTTACATTGTTTTACAGCTGTCCGCTAAGAAAAGACTAAACTATTAAAGACTTAAAAAGTCTTTCATTCTAAAACCTACCAAAACCTATCCTAAAAAATTTCAAACTTTACATCAATGCTACATAAATGCTAACTACTTTTACTATTTTTTCTTTTACGTAAAAAACCTTCTAAAGACTATGACTTTTACAAATTTGTACAATATATTAAATATCTTGTCTTCCGTTTATTTTGTCATATCTGTTGTATCTCCATTATTGCTCTGGTCTTATCTTTCCAACTGTCGTCCTTATCTTCTTTTATTCTAACTGAACTGCTGGGACGTCATTATCTCCTCCATTACATTTTAAACATTTGTGGTCTGGATATTTGTGTCCAATAGTCTTGCAATATCTGATCAATAATTCCTCTGAAATAAATTTTTCTCTGATAGCTCTGGCGATAGGTTCCGTTTCTGGTTTAAGCAACGTGATAATCCATTGCCTAATAGTTTCCATATCTGTTTCTCATAACTCTTTTGAATTTGAATATATTAATACATGATTTCTTGAATCGTAACTCCATATAGGATTTTGGTTGCAGTATGTGTTTGCTAGCTCTTGTAAAATTGTAGATAGTCCGATAATTCTTTTGTTCGCATAAAATTTTGGTATCTCGATTCTGGGTATCTCTGGCTGTGAACTTATATCTTGTGGTATAATCATATCTCGTGTCATTCCTATCTTTACAACTTGTATGGGTTTTTTAACTTCATCAAATAATATCTTTGCTGGTGCCGTGTAAATTTTTATAAAAAATAAAGTACCTTTGGTTATTCTTTTAAAAGTGATAAATGCTTCATATATCTCTGGTATAGTGGATATCTCAGTTCCGTCCGTGGTATATACGGTACTAAGTAATCCATATTCGTAGCAAGTTTTAACTAAGCTTGGTTTGGTTTTAGGTAAAGCAATTAGCTTATTGTATCCGGTCAATTTCTGGGTTATATAGTTTGTATCTGGTTCTTGAGTATTTGTAGCTTTGGGGTTGTTATTTAAAAAGGTTTGTACATTGTAGATATTTTCTATATATGTGCGGGCTGTGTAGTTGTATGTCTTTTTGTCTTGGTTTAGACTATCTCGATATGTGGTAACTTGTGGGGGTATAAACATGGGGTCTTTTGATGTATTTGGTGTATATGGTTTGTCAAATAGCTTGTTTAGGTTCATATTTTTTCTAATTCCTTTGCTTGTACCTGCAGAAGTAGATTGATAAATGTTATGGGTTTTATGGAGTATCCCAACATCTCCTTCTAGCTCTGAAATTTTAT
Organism: Capsicum baccatum var. pendulum; assembly: GCA_030864225.1. Classification (NCBI taxonomy): domain Eukaryota; kingdom Viridiplantae; phylum Streptophyta; class Magnoliopsida; order Solanales; family Solanaceae; genus Capsicum; species Capsicum baccatum. The sequence continues at coordinate 110,873,546 of CM061555.1, read as the reverse complement.
TGTCTTCCGATCGACATAGCTCTGCGCATTGCTGAGTTAACTGATTCATAGCTATAGACTTTATTTTATCTTCACTAGTCTTTAGCTTTAGCGTTTCTATCTCAGTACCCATCTTTACTATCTCAGTACCCATACTGTTCACTTTCAATGAAAGCGTAGTCAGGGCGTTGAGTATTTTTTCATGTATATTTTCTTCTATCATTTCAGTTTGTGTAGCTTTGTCTTGATATGTAATCTGCAATAACATTTTTGTTAGTACTGATTACTTCTATTATAAATGTAAAATTTAATATGTTTAAAACTAGTCTACGAATCTCTTTTGTTGTAACTGAATTTTGTATTTTCTTTGTTAGCCACCAGCGTACCTGTGTATTATCTGTTCGCACAATAAATTTGTTATATACAATATATGGCTCAAATGCTAACAAACATTTATATAATGAACATAATTCTTTCCTATTTATTTTCCATTTTATTTCTGTCTCGTTGAACGTACCTGAGTAGTATCTACAATGGTGTTCTATTTTTTCTGCTTCATACCTATATTTAAGTACTCCTCTGTAACTATATTCACTGGCATCTGCTTCTACTATGTATGTAAATTTTCTATTTTCATCCGGAAATTGTAATTTTGGTAATTCCTTGCAAAGTAATTTTATTTTTTGAACCTGTTTTTTATCTTTTTTATTATAATTATATTCTATATCCTTTTTTAATTTTTTCTGTAGTGGTTTTAAGCTTTCTGCTAATTTTGGAATATATTCTCTTACTTGGTTTACTAATCCTAAAAATGATTGTAATTTCTTTTTTGTATCTAATTTTTCTTTCGAGTTTATTATTTTTTGTACTATATGTTGTTGCATTTTTACTCCACTTTTATCAATTTGTATTCCTAAAAATTCTATCTGATTTTTCATAATTTCGGCTTTCTTTTCACTTAGACTTTTTCCTGAATTTTCTATTATATCTGTAAATTGTTCTAATAATTTTATATGTTCTTCTTTAGTTTTTGTATATAATAATATATCATCTATGTATACTATGCAATTAGGCAATTGTTTACAATAATTATCCATAAAATATTGATATCTACCTGGTGCATTTTTATATCCAAAGGGTAATACATTCTACTCATAAAATTCTTGTGGTACCGTAAATGCGGTTAATTCTTTAGATTCTTCTTCTAACTTTAGATGATAAAATACTAATTTACAATCAAATTTACTAAAATAATTATATCCTTGGATTTGTCTTATTTTTAATATCTTATTTGGTATTGGATAATTATATGTTATAGTTTTTGCATTTAGATTTCTATAATCAATAATGGTGACATTGACGAGGATGTCTCGCACCGTATTGGGGTGGGATGGATGAAGTGGAAGCTTGCGTCGGGGGTGTTGTGTGATAAGAAGGTGCCGCCCAAGCTTAAAGGCAAATTTTACAGGGTGGTAGTCCGTCCGGCCATGTTGTATGGAACAGAGTGTTGGCCAGTTAAGAATTCCCACATCCAAAAAATGAAGGTGGCAGAGATGCGGATGTTGCGCTGGATGTGTGGGCTGACTAGAGGGGATAGAGTTCGGAACGAGACTATCAGGGAGAAGGTTGGTGTGACTCCAGTGGAGTGCAAGATGCGGGAAGTCCGATTGAGCTGGTTCGGACACGTGAAGAGGAGGGGCATGGATGCACCGGTTCGTAGGTGTGAGAGGTTAGCGTTGGATGGTTTTAAGCGGGGTAGGCCGAAGAAGTACTGGGGTGAGGTCATTAGGCGGGACATGGAGCAGTTACAGCTTACCGAGGACATGCCCCTAGATAGGAAGGTCTGGAGGACGCGAATTAGGGCGGAGGACTAGGGCCAGTTTGGGCCGCTAGTGTATGGATTTACTTGCTGGGGGTAGTATCCTGGTTATGATTCCGTGATTACTTGTTTTAGTACGAATCTGGGTGCATTCCTCTGTTTTCTTTTACTTATGACTGTCGTATTTATGTTATGTATTCTTGTAACCTTGCTCGGTGTTTTACTTGTATTTGTGTGGTATCTTGTGTCTTGAGCCGGGGGTCTATCGGAAACAACCTTTCTACTTCTTTAGAGGTAGAGGTATGGCCTGCGTACATCTTACCCCCCCCCCCCCCCCCCCAGACCCCACCAGGTGGGAATACACTGGGTTTGTTGTTGTTGTTGTTGTTATTCTACTTTTTCCTCTATTTTGTTCACTATATTTATTTACTATAAATGCTGGACTATTATGTTTACTATTACTTTTTTGTATATATTGTTTTTCTAATAATTCATCTATATGCATTTTAAATTCTTTTAAATCGTCAAAATTATATGTTAATGGTTTTTGGGTTATTATACTATTTTTATCTATTAATTCAATTTTTATGGTAGTTTTATTCAATTTTACCATAAAAATTGAATTAATAGATAAAAATAGTATAATAACCCAAAAACCATTAACATATAATTTTGACGATTTAAAATGCATATAGATGAATTATTAGAAAAACAATATATACAAAAAAGTAATAGTAAATATAATAGTCCAGCATTTATAGTAAATAAACATAGTGTACAAAAAAGAGGAAAAAGTAGAATGGTTATTGATTATAGAAATCTAAATGCAAAAACTATAACATATAATTATCCAATACCAAATAAGATATTAAAAATAAGACAAATCCAAGGATATAATTATTTTAGCAAATTTGATTGTAAATCAAGATTTTATCATCTAAAGTTAGAAGAAGAATCTAAAGAATTAACCGCATTTACGGTACCACAAGGATTTTATGAGTGAAATGTATTACTCTTTGGATATAAAAATGCACCAGGTAGATATCAATATTTTATGGATAATTATTTTAAACAATTGCCTAATTGCATAGTATACATAGATGATATATTATTATATACAAAAACTAAAGAAGAACATATAAAATTATTAGAACAATTTACAGATATAATAGAAAATTCAGGAATAAGTCTAAGTGAAAAGAAAGCCGAAATTATGAAAAATCAGATAGAATTTTTAGGAATACAAATAGATAAAAGTGGAGTAAAAATGCAACAACATATAGTACAAAAATAATAAACTCGAAAGAAGAATTAGATACAAAAAAGAAATTACAATCATTTTTAGGATTAGTAAACCAAGTAAGAGAATATATTCCAAAATTAGGAGAAAGCTATCTCTGAAAAACGTAAAGAATTAAAAATAAGAAAAGAAAGATTACATTATAATATATTTGCCGGAGTTAGTAAAAATTCGATAAATACACAAAAAGTAAAAGTCAATAGATGGAGTATTTGACAACATTATTAAAAAAAAACTGCTCCCAATAAAAAAATAAAATTAATTAGGGACTAGTGTTTTTAAAGGCGAGACGTTTTACGTGGAATGAGGCGAGGTGTAATGCTTGAGGCGTTGGGGCGTAAGCCGCATGGATCTTTTAATTTTTGATATTTTATCAATTATGTCATAAAATAAGAAATAATAAAGAAGAAGAGTAGAGAGAATAGAGAGAGCAATTCTTATTTCTTTTGAGGGATGAGAGATCATAAGATTGTAAATACAATGAACAAAATCCCTCTATTTATTGGAAAAATTTACTCCTAGTCTGAGTAAAAGACGGATGCTTCAAATCCTAATAGATATCAAAATAGATCTTGATAGACATTCACTATAATGTAAATACATTTATAATACTCCCCCTTGAATGTCTAATTAGTAGATAATATGCTTCGTTAAAACCTTTCTAGAAAAACCCAGTAGAAAAAAAATTTAGTGAAGGAAAAAGATTACACATCTCTAACAATACGCATATAGGCTGCCTCATTAAAAACCTTACAAGGAAAACCCGGTGGGAAAAAACCTTGAAAGGGAAAAAGAGTACAACGCGTATTTGCTCTCCTTAATGAGAACATCCTTGAACTTTTGCATCCCAATCTTGTGCAGCATCTTCGTGAAAGTTATAATTGGAGAAGATTTGGTGAATAAATCAATCACATTATCAGTTGAACGAATCTGTTGCATGTTAATATCATCATTCTTTTGTAGCTCATGTATGTAGAAAAACTTTGGTAAAATATGCTTCGTTCTATCTCCATTTATGAATCCTCCCTTAAGATGTGTTATGTATGCTGAATTATCTCTATATAAAATTATGGGTAGATTGTCATATTTCACACCACATTTTTCTCAAATGAGATGTATCATGGACCTCAACCATACACATTCTCGGCTTGCTTCATGAATAGCTATTATCTCAGCATGATTCGATGAAGTGGCTACGATAGACTACTTTGTATATCTCCAAGATATGACAGTACCACCATATATAAACACATAGCCTATTTGAGACCGAGCTTTATGCGGGTCAGATAAGTACCCAACATCAGCATGACCAATAAGATCAGGACTGCAATCTTTAGAATAAAACAAGCTCATGTGTTTTATCCCATTTTGATGTCTCATAGTAGGAGCAGAAATATACCTTGCTAACAAATTGACTAAAAAGGCTATAGGTCTTGTAGTATTTGCAAGATACATGAGTGCATCAATTGCACTAAGATATGGTACTTCATAACCAATCCAATTCAATATATTTCGAATTTCAGCAAATAATCTATTGCTTTGAAAACTCTCCAAGAGTTCCAATGATGTTCAAGCAATAAGCTCATACAATATAAGGATTATAAATAAGTTTTCCAGAAACTTTTATATGCTTCAAGCAGTTTGAATCCTTAAAAGTTTTCACATAAGTTTTGTCAAGTGACAATATTCAAGATTTCATGAGTGACATCTTCAAGTGTCTGGACTGCAAATTAAATAAGTTTTACGCTTATCAAAATGCATCATTTCATGTCACTTGATAAATGTTTCTACATCAGCATGCTTAAATAAATATAGAATTTAGATCCTCGAATCTTTCACAATATTGCGTCAATATTGTGTCAAAATTGATGATATATCATTTTGTATCGGTTCACAATGTGACATAACATTTTGAGATCTCATCATTTCATTATTTTCAGGTACATGAACTTCTCATAAAGTTTCATGTAGTGGTATGTCGTAGGCTCTTCAAGAGCTCATTGCCTTCTTATTATGATTATTTGCTCCTTATTTTTCAAGGACTATTTCATTTGGAATCGATCAGTCTACCACGCATCACGCATGCATAGACTTTGTCCTTTAGGAACACAAAATAAGAGCAGTTGCGCTTAATATGAGATGCTTTCAACATTTGACTTGAATTATATTTTGGATGAGAATATGGTGATAATTCCTAACATATTTCATAGCCCTTATAATCTCCCTCTTATGTTAGAAAAACTAACATACATCCTCTACTTCTTTGAGGAATCCATCATTGTGCATTATGGTATATTCATTAATCGTATACCGCACATCAAAATTATTAGATGGAATAATTGGTTCCCGACCTTGAACCAATTGAGAGTGAAGAAATAATCATAATTTATTGGTCTAATGCATACAAATGCTATTGCAATATATCATATTTCAGACCAATACATTAAATTTTGTTCTCATTAACAATGGTTTAGATATTTATCGAAGATATTCAATGATAAACCATCATCATCAAGATGAATTATCTTGATTACATAATCTAAAAATTATGCTTAATTTATATTGAACAAGTAACTTTATGAATGTCAAACGTAGGTTTACCATGAATGTACATGTGATCATCTTATTGATGCATCTTTTCAACATATCACATGATAGGTGAACGGGCTCTTATTCACCTTTTATAATTTTCAAATTTGAAGGGATCCAATCCCAATATTAGTTGGTCCAACCAACTTGTCATGAGAACAAATGACATAAACAATTCTTGAAGAATCTTCTAGTTCTTCAATACATGCACATCTTCGAGATGTCACAATCGTTCATATCAATTTATGAACTTTTATTCTAGTAAACTCCAAGTTTACCATGACATGTACTTTTTCTTTAGTAAATTTCAGATTTACTATTACATGAATAAATTTCAGATTTACTACTTCAGAAGTAGATTTCAAAATTATCCAACCTCTTTCGGAGGTGAGTTGTGATCAAGTGCACATTTGCATTAATAAGTTTATCATTCTCCAGGAATGGAATATAATCATGCCTTAAGTCTATCAAATTATGATAGCTTATAACCTCTTTCAAGATTTTCCTACTTCAGAAGCAAATTGAGGCATACATATAATGTAGAGAATTTTTCTCTAGCATATCTTATAATCATATAAGCGTGTGAAAATATCATCACTTTTGATGATCATTATCATATTGTCCCTCCACGTGTATATTCGTGCATTCAATCACTTGTCTTCTTTCAGACATATTATGCACTGCTACCACACATACCTCAAGAATGAAGTAAGTTGTCATATTTCAGACTTATCATATATTGTTACCACATTCACTTCATGGAATGGAGCATATTCAATGGGTCGAATTTCATGACTTTTCATCAAATACCCATTATTTTGCCTTAGCCATAATAATATATCAATATGGTGCATTGAGATTCAAACTCAACGTCTTATCAATATAAAGGCGTCTTAGGCATAAATCGAGGGACTTGAACCCAACACATTATCATCTCTTTTGATAATATTGTTCTTGAGAAATAAATTCAAAATATAAATGGTTCCAAGGAAATTATTTTTCCTCAAATCCAACAATAATTATATTATTAGTAGCAAAAGACAGATAACATAAGGAATTAGAAAAAGACAGATAACATAAGGAATTACTAACCTTGAAATTACCTTTAGATTTATAATCTCACCTTATTTGGCAGAATCTCGTGTTGATAATCTAAATTAGTTAGAGACTCAAAAACTTGTGTAGCCACGTACGAACAGATCTCAATTGGTAAGAGACTTCATGCTGATAACGTGTTATGAAATAACTAAAGAACAAAGAAGAAGAGTAGAGAGAGAAGATAGAGTAATTCTTATTACTTCTTGAGGGATGAGAGATCATAAAATTGTAAATACAATAAACAAAACCCCTCTATTTATAGGGAAAATTTACTCCTAAGTAAAAGACGGATGCTTCAAATCCTAATAGATATCAAAATAGATCTTGATAGATCTTGATGGACATTCACTATAATGTAAATACATTTATAACCAATTAATATTATTAAAAGTAAATATTTTTGGAAAGAGATAAATCACCAAAAAAAAAGTAAACTACTCCCTCCGTTTAAAAAAGAATGACCTACTTTTCTTTTTAGTCCGTTTAAAAAAGAATAGTCCCTTTCCCTCTTTAGCAACTTTTTAATTTTAACTTTCCATGTGACATGTTTAAGACCACAAGATTGAAAGGCATTTTGGTACATTTGACATATCTTTAATTTAAGACCACAAGATTCAAAAGTCTTCTTTATTTTTTTAAACTCCGTGCCAAGTCAAATTAGGTCATTCTTTTTAAAACGGAGGGAGTATATCAAAATTATAAAAAAAAAAAAAAAAAAGTGAAACATGTATCTAAGATTGTTTCAACAAAAAACAAAATCTGACCAAAGCCACATAATATATGCAATTAATAGATAAAGTCAACTTTCATATGCTAAACTATTATATGTCCTCAAAAACATAAATTTGTAGAAAAAAATAGTATATAATTAATGAAACTTCACCTTCCCGTGACTCGATCAATATATTTACTCACCCATATATCATATATTGTATTTTAAAACAGAAAAAAAAAAAAAACTTAAAAGCTTGTCACTCTGTGACTTGAAAAAAACTAAAAGAAAAGAAAGGAACTAGAAAGAAGAAAGCACACTCAGTACTCTCTTGAGTAGTGGCCTCGTCGACACCCACCGGCAAGTAAACTTGAAAGTGTGACTTTTTAAGTTTTCTTTTATTTTTGATTTGAGTATTTAAGTATTACCAATCATATATTTTAGTATTAAGTTTAAATAGAGATTTAATAAGAAAAAATCAACTTTCTCGACTTACACCTAATTTGCACCTCACACTTCGACGAACGTCCCAATGCTTGGCGAACGCCTCAAATTTCGAAGCATTTGCCTTTTCATACTTTTGCCTTCCCACAATGCCTCAGGTCGCTTTTGGTTACGGCTTATCCTGAGATGAGCCTCAAGAAGAGCCTCGGACTGCCTTTTAGAAAACTGTTAGGGACGCTTAAGCTAACTTGCTTCTATAATTGCTTCCTTATCCAGGTTACGAAGCCTACCTCCATCCTATGTAACATGTTCATCGCGAGTGCTTGTGAAATATAATTGTTTATCTCAAATAATAACAATGCATTGTCTATCTCAAATAATAACAATGCATAAACATCCGAGAAGCATTTGAGCTAAGCAGGTTATGTAGAAATCTCTATTCATGGACTTAAAGTTTTAAAACGATGGGCACACAGGTGAACGAGAAAGAGATCACCCAACAAATGGATTAGAAGATCAAATTAGTGAAACTAAATATTGATTTATAATTTTATATTTGAAGAAATCTTGACAACATTTTTCACGTAATTAGTAACAATTGTTTATAGTTAAAGATAAGCAGATGATATTTGAAAAACCATAATAGTGAACTATTTGATTGACCAAATAATAAGTCTGCCATATAAAATGAGGGAAAAAATACGATCACTTTGTTCTTTCTCACTGAATTTACCCCATGTAACCTTCAAATCTTATTGCATGACAAGTGCTTGGCAAGAAAACCAAGCTAAATGTACTCGGCTCTGAATTCTCCACGAAATCTATAGTAGTTTTGGTTTTGGATTATAGCATAAGCTGGAGTGTGATTAAACACCATTCGATCCTCAAACAAAAACAATAGCATGAAGTAGTTCCAAGCTTTATCTGATAATAATAAATCCTCGGGAACCCAAGGTGCATGGTTCAAACCTCGGAGAATAACAAGCCCGTTCCTCCACTAGTCCGCGACAGAGTTTGAGATTGAAGGCTATCTTAGAGGATGAAGTTAGTAACAAAAACTCTTGTTTTTCCAGTTTCAACTGCCTAAACAAAAGCCGACTCATCCCCTTGTAGAAAAGAGAAAAATAGATTAAAAACGATCTCATCCGGCAAAGCTGAAAACCCTCTTGTAACAAAAGTATAGGGACTCAAATTGCTATATCTTCGGTTACATAATGCCTTTACACCACCCAAGAAGCTGACTTACTTGTGTTGCTACATCACTTGCAACCTGCTGCTGCCAAGAGACTACTACCACTAGTAGTCGAAACTGAAGCACAGGTACTAGTTAACCTATTTCATAACCCAACACCTAAATACTCGCACCTGATCTCTTCTTGCAGGTTGCTTCTGGCTGAGTTGTAGATTGCAGACTTGCAAGAGAGGGAAATGATGCGGCAGATGTCCTGGCAAACCATGTCAAGAATATGGCTTACACTGAAACTACACTATGTTACTACTAAATAACCATACATCCTTTACTCTCACCTTTGTTGTATTGTAATGCAACTGGAGCCGTAACCTTATGTTCAAATACATCCTTTACTCTCACCTTTGTTGCATTGTAATGCAACTGGAGCTGTAACCTTATGTTCAACTTTTACTATGAAATGTTCTTACGTCACCAATAAAATCTTCGTTTCACCATAAAGATATCCTAATCTTAGTCTCATGATTTTATCAGCAAGGGGAAAAAAGAATAATGTCCAACTAAAAAGTTAATGGCTAATTAAAAAGCGGAGCTTGCAGCCTCACGCGGGCAACATTTACAAGACTACAGTTCATAGGCAACTCATTACAAGCAGGCAAAGGCATGCTACTGGCAACCGTCTTTATCTGTGTAAACATTCATCTTTGGGCTCATAGATGAAGCCAGCTGCAAGAAGACAACTTCATGAACCAAAGCACCATATCTTGCATATCCAAAATTAGCTAACCCTATGAATAGACTGCAGACAAATTTTAGTTTCAAAGTAGAGCAGTAGAAAACAGTATCTCATATTTATACTACGAGAACCTTATTGGAAACTCAACAAGAAATTGGCACCAACTTTTTGAATTTGACAATCAACAAATAACACATGCTCTCAAATGAAAAGAAAAATTCTTCACAGCACTAAGGAAGGTACTTGAAAGAACACTATGCATAGCAGTTTTCCCTGTGGAATGAAGATAGATATGGTGACCTTATAATTGCACTATACAGGGGAACTTACGACAACCTGGAAATGGTTTCTAAAATGTAAAAAAGCACGTCCAGATAGTGTAGGTTTCTCCTTTGGCCGCATAAATAACCTTCTTACAATGGTGATCACAATTCAAATTCGTCTTCGAGCTTGAGTGCTTCTGAAGCAGCTTCTTCCTCTTCATCATCAATTGCAAAATAGGGGTTATGCACCTTAGGCCTAAAGTTATACCCAGTAAAAATATAGAAGGCAAGTGTAGCCACTTCAGCAGCCACCACGCTCGTCCACTGATACCGATAGGAAGTAATAGTCTCCAAAGCATAAGCAACCACCCTTGTGAAGTATATGTAACATATCACAATAATATAATACTGCCTGAACAATGTCAGCTTCATCAAATTTACAGCAGCTTTTCCATCAGTCTTGGCTGCCTCGCGCAAGTTCTTAATCGACCACACAATAGGAAATAATACAGCACAACAACACACAATATCTACAAGCAGGAAAACCTGCTTCCACGTATACGAACTCTCACCAAACGGGCCAGTTTCATCAATCACAACTTGAGCAACATTTGCCACAACTTGCAATGGAATGACAACCATCAAAACCTTTTTTTCTTTATCTTGCAAATATGGCTTCACAAATGACCAACCAGTTCCAATCAAAACTATCAAAGTAAACAAAGTAATCCCCTTCAAGAAACTAAATATATAGAACAAAACATCCCACCCATGAGCAGTTCCTGTTCGTTTAATATACGATTTATCTTCAGCTTCACATAGCAAATCCAATGCCTTCAATATCAATACGGCAAGCATAAAGAAATGAACTTTATAAACAGTTAACCTCTTCCTGTAAAGATTATAAATCCAAACAGCCCCTAACAACACATACACTATAAAAAACAACAAATATATAACCGGAAGAGCAGTTTTCCCAGCTGATAGAAAATCAAGCTGCCCTGTCTTGGAATTAAAATTGTACATAACAGAGTGGACAATCATACTAACTTCCAAATTCGGCATACAATTGGCGAAAGCAAGAGTGAGTTGATTGGCATCAGAGACACTAAACGAGGTAGTGAATTCACGCGCCGATGGTTGCAATAGGTCGAAAGTGAAGACTTTTTTTATGAGATTAGATTCAAGCGGGCACTGAATTTCGCCTTCTTGGAGCTGTTCGAGCACGTGTACCCACGAGTCGAGAGTACAAAGGAAGAACCCTAATTGAGGGAGCGGAGTTTTCTGGTTAGACAAAGAGATTTCTGTGACGGTGAGGTTTAAACGACCGGTATGGGTGTACCCAAAATCATCAAAAGGGATTGTAGAACGTGAATCAGATCGTATTTGGGTGGATCGGATCTCCGCAACGGTGATGGTGATCAGCAGAGTGATGGTAATAGCCAAGAGGGCAAAGCGGGCCGCCATTGTTTGAAAGGAGAAAAATCGCAAGTGAAAGTTTTGTCTAAGGTTTTGCTGTAAAATTGGTTGGCATAGACGTTACAACTTGGAATGATGAGATTTTACATTCTTGTTTGAGAATGGACCATGTCTTATCGTGATGTTGCAATGAGCTTCCAAAATCAAGATTGTAGGTCGTAGGGCTGTGCAGATTTCGGTTCAAACCGTTATTCCGAACCAATAATTTAATTATCGGTTTAACGGGTCGGTTTTTTTGTTAACGATTTTGGTGTCGGTTTTAAAAAAAACAATTATCGGGTTATCGGTTCGGGGCTCGGGTGAGCTAAATTTTTTATCGGGCCACCCGATAACCCGATAAAAATTAATACACATATTGATATGGGTCATGTCCCGTTCCACTAGGGCCCAAATCCGAAGCCCAAATTCCCACCCATTACACTTCCTGTTCCACCCATGACCCATTACTCCTTTCTGATTACTTAGGGTTAGAGAACAGAGAGTGGAGACCAAAATCTTTCAATTTTCACGCTGCCTCACTCATGACTCAACAGTCGACTGTCGAGCTTGTACTCTCATTCAGATTGTAAGTGGGAGTATACAAACTCTAATGCTGTGAGGGAGATGTTTCTGAAGGGTATCAGTTCACCTGCAAGTGCAAATATAATTGAACTGCAGCGTATTTCAAGTTCTTTCATTGAAATTCGGAAGGAACACTTTCAAAAACAGATGGAAATTACGAGGAACCATCGTGGGGATGCCGTTCTTCGTTATGCTTGGCTTCCTTCTTCTAAAGGAATGATTACGAGTATTATGAAGTACGGGCTTGCTAATTATGGTTCATCCAAGACCAATTCCAGTTACGGCGTTGGAGTTCATCTTTTCCCTGCGAACTGTACTGATATCAGGTAGTGTAGTTTCCACCTTTTGATTTTCAGCTGACTGAATTTTTGTGCAATAAGGCCAAAATTGCAATAGGACATCACAGGTGCTTTTTAAGAAAAAAGTGATTTTCAATTGGCAGAACATATAATGATATGGAAGTTATGTTTTGTCTTAAAATAATGATGTAGTGACAACAGTTGGAACCGCAATGGGGGAGTCTGAAACTTCCCTATGGTTTTGTTGGTATAATGGACTGAATGCTTGTTGTGTTGTATGTGTCTGCCTACATGATGTATGTCTCTGATACAGATCAGGAAAAGTAGGACCAGTCTGAAGCTTATTGACTTCATTTTTTGTCAACTCAATTTATAATTTCCCCCAGTGTCTATCATCAGTAATAGAAGAGTATCAATCTAGTTTGGAAATTACTGCTTTCTATTTTTTTTTGTTTTGTATGGTACGTGGCCATATTCCTGAAGGATTATTTGTTTGAATTGTTAAGATGGACCCTTGTTGTTGGTATTCCGGTTTAAAACTAGACTAGATTGGTTTTGGCCCAGTCATAGCATCAACAATCTTCCACATTATTCCCCAACAAAGCCTGTCCATTTAATTGATTCCTTGGTGCTTGTCAAATGTACATACCTGGCCTGTAAAAGATGCAAATGATGACCTCTGTTACGTGTTCGTACAACTGTGTTTAAATAGTTTCGTAGGGTTGTAGATGAATTTTATGTGTACATGAGATATCCATGCTACTCTTTTTTGTGATTGTTTTGATAAGGTGTCCTTTGATCCTTGAGGAAGTTTGTTATATTTTGGCTGCTTCTCCGTGATGCTTTGAAGTTTAGGCCTTTTGTGGCGTCTGTGCTATTGTCGCATTTTCTCATTCGTCGATTTGTTTGTTTTCATTCTGAAGTTTATTACTGTTGCTGCTTTCATTTTCTTTACAGTGCAAAGTATTCTGATGTTGACGAAAATGGTGTACAATATATGATATTGTGCCGTGTAATAATGGGAAACATGGAACTGGTTTGTCCTGAATCAAAGCAGTTCCATCCCAGCTGTGAGGATTTTGATAATGGCGTTGATAGCCTTGAAAATCCGAAGTGTTATGTAGTCTGGACTATGAATACGAGTACTCACGTATTTCCAGAATACGTCGTCAGTTTCAAGCTCTCTCCTGATGCTGAAGGTGACTATTTAAGTCCTTCCTATATAATCATTGTTTGCAGGAGTCTGCAGTTTCTGTGTACCGAAATTTGTACGTGTTCCAAGAGGACTTGGGTCATCTGATGGTAATTTAGGGGTTGTTTTGTTTTGACAGTGTTGGTTTTGGATGAGTTGTATATCTGAATAGAGCAGAATTAATGCAAAAGATTCATATAATCAACCTGAGATTTGGGATTTATGCTTCTGTTTAATACATTGGATTCTGTAATCCACTTGAATCAGATTAGAATGGAGGATTAGCTCCATTAAGATTTGTGGTTATCGATCAGTTTAGTATTGAGGCAAGTTTATTCATTGATCAGTGAAATTTTACACTTAGCTCTTTCAAGATTGGTGCTTTTGTCTAATATCTACTACTACAATTATATTTCAGGCTTACCACCACGTTACAGGGACTCCGTTAGGCAAATCACACCTGGATTGCCTCTTTTTCTGTACAACTACTCAACCCATCAGCTTCACGGAGTTTTTGAGGTGTGTATGTCTACTCTATTTGCATTACATGATTGAATATACTGAAGAAGTTTTAATGTGAAGAAGTTGTACTAACAGTTTTAAATTAATTTGTGACTTAGAGTTTTAATGTTTAATGTTAATGGTTAACCCGATAACCAAACCGATAACAATGAAATATCGATAAACCGATAACCGATTAACCAATATCTTAACGGTTCTTTAACGGTTTAGCATATATACAAACCGATAATGAATAAGTGAAACCGATAATTTTCAAAACCGAACCGAACCGACCGATATGCAGCCCTAGTAGGTCGGGATTTAGTTGGGTTTTGGGTAGCGTGAGCATACCCCTCCCCTCGCTTCCCCCTCCCCAAAAAAGTGGAAAAATTGAATCGAATGAAATTAATTTTTTTTCTTTTAAAATAACATAAACGCACATTTTAACTTATCATATTTACACAAATTTCATCATTATAAAAGTAATTATAAAAATTTCAACTATTGATTTCTCTCAAAATCCGATACCCAGCATACACCACCATTCTCGTGAGACCACTCTAAAAATACGCTGAAATCTTGATAATGTATCAACGGATTTTTCCCATTTTGAAGATTTTAAATTGAAGTCCTCTTCCTCTCTACTTCATCTTCAATTTACAAGCTTCTACTTATTTTCAATCTCCATTTAAATTTCTTCTCCAAATCTTTAAGAAGATTAATTTGTTTTCAAAAATTTTAGGTTCAGTACATCTTAAATTTACTGTTCTTAAGTATATTTTAGTCAATTAATAGAGTCAAGACTATCGTTTAGTTTTGGTATAACCTAATTAGATTAGAAATTCTTAGATGTAGAAATCCAATGTCTATTGTAGATGATATTATTCCACCGATAAATTTCGTTTCGGGCCATTTTGGTTCCAAAGATAATGATTTTCATGAAAATATTCAAGCATCGCAACGAGCATGCTATGATGAAAAAGTTCCAAAAATGATTGGCAACAAAATAAAAAAAATTAGTGGCTTCATTTTCAGAAAGAAAAGCTAAAGAAGATACATCACGATGGCCTCCATAAAGGTATGCAAATATGTATCATCAATAGTATTGTGCTTTAGATATTTTGGAATAACAGATTTTCTTAAAACTTCGTAAAAATATGTATCAGCTTTTTATTTTTTCAATTTGATACATAACAATTACGTATTTGGTCACATCAATGTCTTAAAGATACATAAGTATCATATACCAGTGGGTGTTTTGTTTGAAAGATACATATGTTATGTTATGCTGTGTTATACATTTTGTGTTACAATTTCTTATCTTATGAATCACCAGTTAAGAATTATATATATATATATATATATATATATATATATATATATATATATATATATATATATATATATATATATATATATATATATATATATATATATATATATATATATATATATATATATATATATATATATATAGCTAATTGATTGGTATACAGGGCATGAAATATGTTGTGCAAGATATTCCACCTCATCCTTTGAGGTTTGACAGCTTATGCATAGACATATTCTATCTGATTTTACTGAGATTCTGAGCAAAGAGGTTATTGAGTTATTCTAAGAAACATGTTTTGATATTTATCTGAACATACTAAATTGTAAGTTCCAAGGTCAGATAACTGAATGCACTAAAATGCTTGAGTTAGAAGTGGAAAATCCTGATGAAGTTCATGTATGAGTCAACGACAATGTCCTCAAATTTTTCATATTTGAATTTGCTCTCATTATCGATTTAAAATGTACCGATAATACATCAGATTTTGAGTATCTAGATTCACCGCCCAGTGTGTTGATGGAAAAGTATTTTCGTGAACAAAATTTTGTGAGTAAGTTGGATTTGATACAATATTTTAAGTTTGATAATTTAGATAATGATCGAGATGACCTCCAGATGGCTATCTTGTACTTTATTCATACCTTTATTCTCTCTCAATTGCACGTTGCACCTGTGACTGTTGCAGATTTTATGATAGCTGAGAATAGCAAATATGGAGATTTTCCATAGGATTGCCTTCTTCAAATTGATTCATTCACAGAAATAAAACGTGGATGTCGCAAAATAGTTATATTAATTAAGAGGCATGCTATACACACCAAACATATAGATGTATGAATGTTGTTTTATAGTTGTGAGAAAGGTAGATGTCCGTAAGGGTAACTTAAACACCCTAAATTTTGGACCTTGAAAATTTCTTGAGCCTTGAGTTCACTGCCTTGGTTACAATTGGACCCGTAGAGTCGTAAGGTATCTTGATGATTCATTGGGATAAGTCATAACCAAATCAGTAAGTTGGTGGCTTAACTCTGCTCTGAGTACAAGTGGCTCACTAAAAGCCTTAAGGATATGTTACGAGTTGTTAAGCGCAATAATAGGGTGTCCAGTGTATACCCTAATTTGGATTCTGTGTTGACTACGACTACACCCTGGTTCGTAGGGTCTCATTATGAATAGGTTGGTCGAGTCGTAAGGTCGATAATGTATAGGGGTCCTAGTCACTGTCTTAGTTATGACTCATCTACATGAGTCGTAAGGTGTGGTAATGATTCAATGGTTGACTCGTAGTCAAAGACGACACTTTTTTAGTTTTTAAGTTGAAGACACTCTGGACATTTTCCACATTGACCCCTTGGACACCATGACTTAAAGCCTTCTTTGAGACTTCATTATCACATCATTCCCAATAAAACACTCTCAAATTCTCTCTCAAACTCTTTGTTCAAGTTAAGACTAGGGTTTCAAAGAAAGTGATTATCTAGGGTTCTAAGGGTGCTATCTCTTCTAATTTTTTTGGTATTTCAGGCACGTTACTCTTCCATCATTTTTAATTTTGTAAAAAACATATGATTTAAAGTATTTCTCATGAGATATTGATGTTGGGTTTTGAACTATGGGTTGAGGGTTTTTAATATAAATTGTTTAAATGCTTTTTTCATGATATTTATAAAACTATTGTGCTTAAATTGATGATTGGTAAATGTATTGGGGTGCATGGGAATAGTGGATGGAAAAAGGGGTACAATGGAATCCCCAAATTGATTGTTTGGTATAGAAATTGGTAATAATCTCAATCCACTTGTATGATTGATTTTGGTTTATGCATTATCACTTGGCTTGGCTTGTTTCTTGAAACTAATGCATGATATAAATAGTTAAATGGCCAGGAAATTATTATGGAAACCTTGTGGGGTACATGGGAATCCCCTAAGAGATTTTAAAAATAAAGTCTGCGGGGTGCTTGGGAATCCCCTAAGTGTTGGCTGATGAAATTGCTTTCAAGCTATAGTCGGTATGACGATACCACTTAATAATGCCTTAATAATTGACTCCTGGAACTGGTGGTTTGGTTATGTGCTAAATGTTTTAATTTGGCAATAATGGGGGTTGTGATAGCTAGCCGTGAAGGTATGAGTCCAAAGGAAAGATACTGGTAACTCATGTTTGCCGATATGAGAGTTGGTCTTAATGACCATGTACTTATGGGTACAAGGAAATCCCCCAAGTGTATACACATACATATGTATCATAGAGGGTGAAGGGTACAAGGAAATCCTCGACCTCCAATAACATTTTCAGTTCGTGCGGCTAACACGCATTGGGGCCTATTCAGGGGATAACACTGGACCCATATAGCCCGTGGGTGGACTTTTGACGGTAAAACTACACAGACCAGGTTAAGGTTATAAAATGCATGCTAAATCTTGTTCCCTGTCCCAATATGGTATGTATGTATGTATGTATTTGCATGTGGTTATGAGCATTGGGTTGATTTGGTTTTGGATTAATGTCATTACTTTATCTTTATTCATGAGTTATATGTTAGCGTTCATACCACTAAATGTCTTTAGACGCTGTATCCCCTCGCGATACAAGAACTTGCCATACTTCCACTCTTCCTTCTTAGTGACTAGGTGATTCGAGGAAAACTTTTGAGTCAGACTGAAGTGGTGAACTTCTATACTTTAGAAGACTCTATTTCATTCTATGGATTTCATATGTCTTTACTATATCTTTTGGTCTCATTTTGTCTATGATCTGTGGCATGTCCCAACTGGATATTCTTTGGTTTTGATTAGTGGCTTTGTTGGACTACTGTGGACATGGGTGGTATCAGTGTTGGTATTGGTATTGGTTGGTTGTTCGGTTGTTGGTGGTTGGTTTTGGTTATAAACTTTTCGTAATGCCTTTAAATTGATATTCTCTTATATTATTATATGTTCGAAATTCATCCAACATGGGCTGTAAGGAGGTCATTGGTTTGGGTATTGGGGATGGTCTCCGGTCTTGGTTGGACTTGAAATACCGACACGGGCAGACCCTGATTCGGGTCGTGTCAGTAACAATATTTCAAGGATACTGAGCTGGGAAATTATTAGAGTCAGGCAGCGATATGAATATTTTACTGGGCCGATGTTTAGCAAGGTATATCTCATATTCAAATCTGATCTTTCATTTTAAAGTGACATTAATTGTTATATTTAGTTCATTACACAAATTGTCAAGATACATCACCACTACAGTAGTACTTATGTATCTCAGGAAAAACAACTATGATAAATAACATATTCAACTAACACTTATGTATCTTTTGATCATCAAAAGAAAGATTATTTTCCATAAATCATAAAAATAATATAGCTGATATGACACAAACTGACCTGGGGCCTTGTCATAATGGGAGTCCCAAGTTCGACCGGGATCGGACACCTCCCCCGTTACCCAACCCAACCTCCAGCCGCCTTCACTGAGTTGTTTGAATTTCAAACATATATCAAGATAGCGTAATAGCTTACATGAAAACTCTGGGATAGGATCATAACCGTGATTGACCCAATCGAGTCCAACCATCCAACCATACCAAGCTAAACTAAACCCATAAATCCGACCATAACCAAATAAGTTCCATTAATAATTAAATATATAATCCCAAAATGGAATACGATGGAATAGTGAGAAATTTTATCCAATGATGTCAGTCCCAATACCAATGCCAACACTAAGGATGACACCAATACCGATCCCGTCCATTCCAACCCATAGTAGTTCCACAAAAGCCTAACCAAGGAAATACAAAAATCTAATTGCGACATGCCCCTAACTATAGTCAAAACTAATATCCATAAATAATCCAAAGTATAAAGTAACATCCATGAAATGGAGCCTTCTGGAAAGATAGAAGCTCACCAATCAATCCAAAGCTGACCCCCGAATGTCCGAATGCTAAGCAGGAAAAGTGGAACGGTCGGTTCCTGCATCGCATAGGTATACAACCGCTCGAATATGAGTTAGCGGATGAATGATAGCATGAAATAAGTATAAGGATAAAATAATGCAATTTAAGAAAACCAATTAAAATCATCTATATACACACAACCTATACATGTATATATATATCTATGCCGGGAAAGAGAATTGGGTTTAGCATGCATTTAAATCCATTAAACCGAGTATGTGAAGCTTAACCGTCCTAAAACCACCCATGGGCTATATGGGTCCAATGTAACCCCATGAACGATCCCCGATGCATATAGCCGCGCGAATCAAAGATACCATAAGAGTCGGGGATTCTCATGTACCTTTCACACTCCATGATACATATGTACAGTGTACCTAGAGGATTCTCGTGTACCTTATAAGTATCATATAATGTTTCCATGACCTACCTCTCACGTCGGCAAACATGAGTTTCCAGTGTTCATCTATTGAACTCCTACCTTCACGGTTAGCTTTCACACCCCGCCATTATTGCCCAATTAAAACTGTTTTCCACGTAAACCATTATTCCATTATTGTTAACCAAGGCTATGAGTAGTGGTATCGTAATACCAACTATAACTTGCAAGTATTGTCCTTAGCCAAACCTTTTAGAGATCAAGGTATTCCCATGTACCCATAGATCACATTGTCCAATTAGCTTGAGGGATTCCTATGTACCCCTTAAGTATTCATTACAATATTAACTTGGGGATTCGCTTGTACCCCACAGGTATGTTATTAATCCAAACCATTCTTTCAACCATTCCAAACCATTTAAACCACTAGTGTTACATTACTAATTTTAAACCATGCCTAAGTTCCATTAAAAACCCAATATTATGGTAAAAAAATTGTTATAGGAATTTTATCAAACACATTGGGGGCATCATATTACCTAAACCAAAATCCATTACCAAATAACTATTCCGATGCAACCAATTATCCAAAACCGCCATTGATACATATATAAGCATAATTAAAATATGGAAAAACCATAACCAATCATTTATAACCAAAAACCCCAAATCATATTTGAAAACCTAAAATCATACAACATTCAAATCATGAAAACATTGTATAAAATCCATGCCTTTAGTTGGAACTAACAATGAGGGAAGAGAACATGCCCTAAACTAAGATGATGATGGAGAGAAATCACCAAGACAATCCCCAGTTTACTCCTTAAGATAAAACCCTAGCTTCCTTTGCCGAAAAACTCTAGAGAGGATTTAAGATTGTTTTCTAAGTATTTAAGAATAAAATAGTAGTGCAAATAAGTTCCCAAGTTCAATATAAGTCGTTGACCTTATTAGAATAAGTGGAAAAATATCCAGATTGCCCTCACTTAAACTACACTTAATTCCCGTCATAGGGTACGACTACCCTTACGAGTCGTACCCATACTATATGAGTGGTATCTACCTCTCGTACCCTAGGATTTCCCCCTTTGACCCAACACTGTCCAAGGTACGACACACCCAAACAAAAGTTATATCTAAGTATTCGACTAGTACCCATAAATCGTACCGCTAGCAGAATAGAATCCCATAAGGTTTGAACATCTTCCACTGCACGAGTCCTGGGTATGACTCGTACCTTGACTTATGAATCATAGTGAGCCAGTTCTACTCATATCCAACCTAAGTCACCAAGTTCAAGGTTAAGTAAAGTAACAAACAACTTATATCCATCGATACGACTTATACCACCCAGGTCGTACCCATTCTAGTAACTAAATCCACCCCACCAACCAACACTGGTCAGCATACGACTGAACTGTACCACCCGTACCCAAGTGTACGACTCATTTCCTAAGTCGTATCTTGCCCAGAAACTAGAAATCAAGGAAATTTTCTAAGGTCCAAAAACCAGGGTGTTTCAGTCTCCCTCACTGGAACATTTATCCCCGAATGACGGACAAGGTAGGGGTAACCACACACACGACTCACTTTCATTATCAAATGTATTCCTAATATTTAATAAAGTTTGAAAACAAAGATGAAAGGATATTAATCTTTCCTTTAACAATCTTAGAAAATAAAGATGTGTTCAAGAATACATACCTTTCGCACCAATTCATACTTGGACTTCATGTCCTTCACCGCTTGCCATGTAGCCTCTTCCACCTTGTGGTTCTACCATAGAACCTTAACTGAAGCCACATACTTGGTCCATAGCTGATGAACCTATCTATCCAAGATCTTAATTAGAACCTCTTCATAAGACAGAGAACCTGAGATAACGAACCGCTCCAAAAGAACAATCAAAGAAAGATCACCAATGCACTTTCTTAACATTGAAACATGAAATACCGGATGAACTGAGCTCAAACTAAAAGGCAACTCCAATTCGTAAGCCACATTACCAACCCTTCACAAAACCACATAAGGACCAACATACCGGGGACTGAGCTTTCCCTTTTTACCAAACCGCATCACTCCCTTTATAAGAGATACCTTTAGGAATACCCTATCTCCAACCTCAAACTCTAAGTCTCTACACCTTATATTAGCATAGGATTTTTGGCGACTTTTGAAAACCTTAAGCCTAACTCAAATCATCTTTACCTTTTCTATGGCCTGATAGACCAAATCCGGACCGAATATACCCGCCTCACCATGTTCGAACCAACTAATAGAAGATCTACACCTTCGACCATACAATGCCTCAAAAGGGGCCATACTAATACTAGAATGATAGCTATTGTTGTAAGCAAACTCTACCAAAGGTAGATGCTTAACCCAACTGCTACCATAGTCAGTCACACATGCCCAAAACATATCCTCTAATATTAAAATAGTCCTTTCTGCTTGCCCATCCATCTGAGGATAGAAATCCGTACTCAGACTTACCTTAGTACCCAATGCTTTTTGAAAAGACAACCAAAAGTGAGATACAAATAGTGTACCACGATCAAAGATAATTGAGACAAGTACCCCATGCAGCTTCATAATCTCCTAAAGATACAACTGCGTATAATCCTCTACCAAAAAATAGTCTTCACCAGTAAGAAGTGAGTAGACTTTGTCATCTTTTCCACGATGACCCAAACTAAATCAAATTTATTCCGAGACCGAGGAAGACCGGTAACAAAATCTATATTGATTACCTCCCATTTCCATTTGGGCAAATCAATTTCTTGTTACAACCCATCAGGTCTCATGTTCTCAACTTTAACTAGTTGATACATTATGCATTTGGCCACAAAATTAGCCACTTCCCTTTTTATACCATTCCACCAATATATCTGGTTGAGATCATGATACATCTTCGTCGAGCCAAGATGTACAACGTAGCTCAATTCATGTGCCTCAGCCAAATACCTTTCTATAACCCATTGACATCAAGAATACACAACCTCCCTTGGTACTATAAAGTACCATCACCACTGATTTCAAACACTATTACCTTTTGGATACCCATATTGCTCTTGATCTTCATCAAGATAGGATCTAGAACTTTGTTCTCCTTATTCTCTGCACCAATAGATGATCAAACCATTTCTTACTATCACACCACCATCCTCATAGTCTAAGATATGAACTCCAAGATTAGTCGAGCGACAAATATATTTCATCAATTCCTATTTTTTTCTCAACATAAGCCAAACTGCCCATGGACAACTTTCTAAGAGCATCAATAACTACATTATCTTTACCTGGGTGATAGTGAAGACTCATATCATAGTCCTTGAGAAGCTCCAAACCATCTCCTTTGCCTGAGATTTAGCTCTTTCTTAGTGAACGTATACTGTAGACTCTTATTATTAGAAAAGATGTCTATGAACACTCTATATAGATAATGCCGCCATATTTTTAACGCAAAAATCACCACCAACAACTCCAAATCAAGACTAGGATAATTCCTCCCATTCACCTTCAACTGCCTAGAAACATAGGCTATTACCTTCCCATGTTGTATCAAGACACAACCATGCCCCCACTCTAGAAGCATCATAATAAGCTACAAACCCCTTACTTCCCTCAGGCAATGTCAAAATTGGAGCCAAAGTTATCTTATCTTTCAACTTCTCAAAACTCCCCTCACAAGCATTCGACCAAGAAAACTTTGCCCTTTTCTGAGTTAACTTAGTCAAAGGAGCAACTATCATTGAAAAGCTTTCCTTAAACCATCGATAATACCAAGCCAAACCTAAGAAGATCCAAATATTGGTTAGAGTCGTAGGTTTAGGACACCTTTTAACCACTGTTGAGATAATTATGTTCTCATGTTAAAAAGAAAAAATAGCCTGAAATTGAGAATTTAGACATGACCGCCTTTTGCTATTGAATTATTAATGAAGAGAGTTGCTTGTATGGTTTTGCAAAAGTTTTAAAGAATGATTTTCTTGAAAATGATTGTTGTTATGGTCGTCCTAAAACCTCTGTTCTGAGAATGGTGACATAATTTGCTATAAATTGCTCAGAGAATGTGACTTACTAGTCAGTGGTATGACGATACCATATAACTATATTCCATAATAGAACTAAAGTCTTTAGAGTTTGATTTCAAAGATTGTATGTTGTAAAGAATTAAAAATGAGCTTAAAGAGGGTTAGATAGTTACCCGAAGATGGCACAAGTCAATCGACTCATAGCCTAAAACTGTGTTTTGCTGATACGGGTATATTACTTTTGTATGCTGGCGATGGCCCTGTGATGTAGTAGAGATTCAGAAACTCCGACCCTTGCGGTAAACTTGGGTTGGGGGCTTGGTTGTCGAATTAAGAAAAGATTCCATATAGCCCGTGGAATTTCAGAATTGTAGGGTATACCACCTAACGTTGAATGTAAAATAAAGAATGTCACAGAGTTCAGATGATTTTTCAGAGTCTTTTAAATATGTCTATGATTTCGCTTACCATATGCTATACTTATGAACTGTTTTACATTGTTCTCATATATGTTGAATATAAATTATTATTTTGGATTTTCTCTGCATACCATTACAATTGTATTGACCCCTACCCTCCCAGGTTCTGAGGCTCAACCTAGGGGTTCTGATAAGCAGTAGATTTCTTCAAACAGGAGTGAAGAATACCAGTTGGTGAGCCTTCTATATTTCAGAAGGCCTAGTTTCTGTCAGACATTATTTATTCATTATGGTTTTGGGTCTACTTGGGGCCTTGTCCCAGTTTTTAGATTGTTATCATGTTATTCATGTAATAGAGATTTCGCATACTGGTTCAGATTATTGGTTAATTGATGTTGGGCTTTATTTTGCCTCTCTAAATTAAAAGTCAGAATTTTGACCATGTTTCCATATTCATGTATATTTTCGCTTTTTCTTTTATTGTATGAATATTGTGCATGATCACCAGATAGAGAAGGGAATTCCGGACCATCATAGTTTGGGAATGCTCATCACGGCCAGGGCCCTGGTTCGGGTCATGACAAACTTGGTATCAGAGCATGGTTCATGGTCCCAGGGTGTCTTCAAAATTGCAGCGGGTAGAGTCTTATTTATGGGTGTGTAGTGCGCCATACTTATAAGCATAAAGATACTAGGCGTTTAGGAATATTTCCCCTCTTTGTGGTTTAGTTCGTGCTTTAGAGTCTGAACTGTTCCCTAATCAGTGATCTCTTGTATTACAGAAAAGCAATCATTCCTCCACGTCGCTCCAACGATCAAAATGCCCACATGGGATGAGGACACACAACAGGGCTCACACCCTAGAACCTGTCCCTACTTTCGTAATCCCTCCAATCCCGACCAGTTCCCCTCGGGCTCCAATGACCAATGTTAACCATCCCCAGCCTCCTCCAAGGGATATTTAAAATACCGAATTCAGACAGTATATTCACATACTTGCACAGTTGGTGGCCACACAGACTCAACAGTTAAAAGATGTTGGGTCTACATCTCTTATATATCTGAGGCTACTAGGGTGGGTCAGTTCATGAGAATGAACCCACCCAATTTTATTGGCACCAAGGTAGAGGAGGATCCTCAGGAGTTTGTGGATGAGATAGAAAAATTTTTTAGGGTGATGCATGTGGACGAGGTGGAAGGGGTGGAATTGGCAGCTTATCAACTTAAAGAAGTCACGAATCAGTGGTATAGCTAGTGGGAGGATTTTAAGGGTGAGAATACCGAGCCAACTGTATGGCGTGAGTCCATGGAAGCCTTTGTTGATCGGTTCTTTCCTCTAGAGTTGAGGGAGGTCAAAGCGGAAGAGTCTATGAATATAAAGCAGTAAAAAATGAGTATCAAGAAGTACACTCTGAAGTTTAACCAACTAACTCGTTATTCTCTAGAGATGACTAGTAATTAGGGGTGGGCGTTCGGTCGGTTTGGTTTGATTGTTTAATATCGGTTCGGTTTATCGATTTTTGAATTGACAAGAATCTCATCCATAACCAAACCAAAATAAATTCGGTTTGGTTCAATTTTTACGAAGTCGTTTCGGTTATTTTGAATTTTTATTTCGGTTTGAAATATTAAAGTAGTTAGCCTCTTTTTTTCATAACTGAGCATTAAAAATTGATGGGTTTTTTTAGAAAAATTATTTTTTCAAACCTGTTTTTCATTTTCAAATATAAATAACTATAAATAACTCAACATGGATGAAATGAAATGAAATAATCATAAGCTTAACATAATACATAACATCATTAATCATTACAGATAATATAACCTTGCCTAAATAGTCTACAAAACAACACAAAACTCATAAAAATAGTCCATGAAACAACATACTTTCTGCATAAATAGTCCATAAAATAGTTCAAAGTCACCAAAATAGTCTATAAAATATTTAAGTCACTAAAACAATCCATAAAAAGCTTGCGACGTATGCGAATTTACTGTTAAATGTTAATTGTGAATGTAAATTACTAAATTTCATGTATATATATATAATATTATATATATATATTATATATATATAATATATATATATATAATAAAATATATATTATTTATTTATTTATAAAATTTCAATTTTTGATTTTTTGATTTAACCAAATTTAAAAAAAAATGAACCAAAAAACCAAAATTTTAAAATTACAAACCGAATCCGATCTGAAAAATTGAAACCAAAATTAAATTTCAATTTTTATTTGTTTTTTTTGGTTTTAACCAAAATATGTCCACCCCTACTAGAATATGAGAGACCGAATCAGGAAATTTGCATTCGGCCTTTTAAGATGACTTAGTGCTTCAATGTAAAGGAGCGATGTTGAACAGGGACATAGATTTTTCTAGAATGTCAGTCTACATACAGTAGGTTGAGGACCAGAAAAAGAGAGTTGCTGAGGCTAGGGAAAAGGATAGGCAGGCCAAGAGGGCCAGGCCGGCAGATCAGACTCACAGTCAGCATCATGATAGGAACAGGGGTGACAGATGACCCAAGAAGAAGTTTTAGAATAATGCACAGCCCGCATCCAGTGCTCCACTTACCAGAGCTCTAGTGGATCGATGATTTTAGAATTTTTAGTCTAGCCATGGGCCGAGATTACAGGGTATGCAGTCACAGAAAAGTGTAGCTCAAAGCCCTCGATCATACCCATGCTTTGGAAGATGTAAGAGGGATCATCCAGGAAGATTCCAATTTGGTGCTATGGTATATTATTCGTGCGGCCAACCAGGCCATATTCAGAAGTATTACCGAACATCGAGAGGTAATGTTAGGCGAGCTAAGTCCCAGGAAAATTCTTCTGCACCACCAGTACCACTACCTTAGAAGGGTACCACTTTAGCTATCGGAGGCGGTCGCAACAGGTTATATGCTTTGTCCAACTGTCAGGAAGTGGAACCTTACCAGATATTGTCACTGATACGTTATAAATCTTTTCCCGTGATGTTTATGTGTTACTTTATCCCATGTATACCTTGTCTTATATGACCCCATATGTAGTTGTTGGTTTTGGTTTTGAACCCGATGTAATTGCAGAACCTTTCTCTGTTTCTACTATGATGGATGATTCTATTGTGGCTAGGAGGGTGTATAAGAATAGTGTTGTGTCTATATTTAGCTGGGATACGGTAGCAGACCTCATAGAGCTTGATATGGTTGATTTTGATGCTATCTTAGTAATGAACTGGCTCTATTCATGTTATTCCACTCTAGATTGTAGAACCCAAAAGGTTACTTTCTCTTTTCTAAACGGACCAATGTTAGAGTGGGAGGGGCATTCTTTATCACCTAGAGGTAACTTAATATCCTATCTCAAAACTCGTAAAATTATTTTCAAGGGTTGCTTGTATCATCTTATTCGGTTAAAGATTCCAATACCAAAAGTTCTTCTCTTCAGTCAGTCCCCGTGGTTAGAGAGTTCCCAGAAGTCTTTCCCGATGATTTCCCAGGAATACCTGATGATAGGGGGATAGATTTTGGTATTGATGTGTTGCCAGATACTCGCCCCATTTCTATTCTTCCATATAGAATGGCTCCTATAGAACTGAAAAAGTTGAAAGAACAGCTAGCAGACCTTCTAGACAAAGGTTTTATCCATCCTAGTGTTTCCCCATGTACTCTTCGTGTGAAAGAAAGATAGTTCCTGGTGTATGTGCATAGATTACCGTCAGCTGAATAAGGTCACTATTAAGAATAAATATCCTCTTCCTAGGATTGATGATCTCTTTGACCAACTTCAGGGTGCTAAATGTTTTTCAAAGATAGACCTTCATTTGGGATATCATCAGTTGAAGGTTAGAGAGTCAGATATTTCCAAAATAGCCTTCCGAACCCGATATGGTTATTATGAGTTTTTAGTCATGTCTTTCAAATTGACTAACTCCCCACAGCTTTCATGGACCTAATGAACAGAGTGTTCCGTCAGTTTCTAGACCTGCTTGTCATAGTCTTCATTAATGATATATTGATTTATTATAAGAGTAAGCAGGACCATGTCAATTACCTCCGAATTATCCTTCAAGCTCTCAAATATCATAAGTTGTATGCAAAATTTTCCAAGTGTGAATTATGGCTTAATGTTAGTGCTTTCTTAGGACATATTGTGTCTAGTAAAGGTTGAGGCAGTAAGAAAATGGCCCAAACCCATGACTCCAACCGATATTCGGAGCTTTTTGGGTTTGCCAGGGTATTATAGAAGGTTTGTAGAGAGTTTTTCTTCCATAGATGCTCCACTTACTAAGTTGACACAGAAGAAGGTGAAATTTTTATGGTTTGATTCCTGTGAAAATAGTTTTGAGAGGTTGAAAGACAAGTTGACTACTGCACCTATTTGAACTCTTTTGAAAGGTACAAAGGGCTTTGTTATGTACTGTGATGCATCTCGAGTGGGACTTGGGTATGTACTTATGCATCACGGTAAGGTGGTGGCTTATGCATCTGGGCAGTTGAAGGTACATGAGCGAAACTAACCCACCCATGATTTGGAGCTAGCGGTTGTGGTGTTTGCGCTTAAAATATGGAGACATTATTTTTATGGGGTACATGTGGATATATTTACTGACCACAAGAGTTTATAGTATGTTTTCTCCCAGAGAGAATTAAACCTCAGACAGGGGCATTAGTTGGAGCTTCTTAAAGATTATGATATAAGCCTGCACTATCATCTAGGCAAGGAAAATGTGGTAGCCGACGCCCTCAGCAAATTATCTATGGGCAGTCTGTCTCATGTTGAAAAAGGAAAGAAGGAGATGGTAAAGGACATTATCGACTTGCAAATTTAGGAGTGCGACTTTTGGATTTTAAAGATGGAGGTATTATTGTTCATGAGATAGCTAAATCCTCCCTATGTGATGAGGTTAAAGAGAAGTAGACCAAAGATCCCATTTTGATGCAAATTAAGAAAGACATGGGGCAACAAAAAATAATGTCTTTTGAAATTGGTGGTGATGGGATTCTAAGATATCAGGGTAGACTTTGTGTGACAGATGTAGATGGTTTGCGAAAAACAATCCTTGACGAAGCTCACACTTTGAAGTATGTTGTTCAACCTGGGTCTGCTAAGATGTACCATGATCTCCAAACTATATATTGGTGGAATAATATGAAGCGTGATGTGGCTGACTTTGTTTCCAAGTGTTTGAATTGCCAACAAGTTAAAGTAGAACATTTGAGGCCAGGTGGGTACATCCCAAGAGATAGCTTTGCCTCTATGGAAGTAGGAGATGATTAATATGGACTTCATTACAGGACTTTCAAAGTCTCAAAACCAATATGATTCTATTTGGATAATTATGGACCGGTTGACTAAGTCAACTAACTTTCTGCATGTGAGAACAACTATTCCGAAGATGATTACGCCAAGTTGTTCATTGCTGAAATAGTTTGCTTGCATGGGGCGCCAATATCTAGTATATCTAATAGAGGTACGCAATTTTCATCGCGGTTTTGGAGATCTTTTCAGAGGGGTTTAGGTACCCAAGTGAACCTGAGTACTACTTTTTACCCCAGACAGATGGGCATGCTGAACACATCATTTAGATCTTAGACGATATGTTGAGGGCCTACGTAATTAACTTCAAAGGTAGCTGGGTAGATCACTTTCCACTGATAGAGTTCGCATCTAATAATAGCTACCACGCCAGCATTAAGATGGCTCCATTTTAGGCACTGTATGGGAGAAGATGTAGGTCACCGATAGGTTGGTATGAAGTGGGCGAGACACAATTAATTGGACCTAATCTTGTTCATCAGGCAATGGAGGATATGAAAATCATTAGGGAACGACTCAAGATAGCCCAGAGTCGCTAAAATTCTTACGCTGATATTAGAAGAAGGGATTTAGAATTTAAGGTTGTGACTGGGTGTTTCTAAAAGTCTCCTCTATGAAGGGATTCATGCAATTTGGGAAGAAAGGTAAGCTGAGTCCTCGCTATATAGGACCATACCAGATTGTGAGAAGGATAGGTAGAGTCCCTTATGAGTTAGAATTGCCTATAAGTCTGAGTTCCGTCTATCCAGTATTCCATATAGCCATGTTGAAGAAATGTATTGGAGACAATTCTTTAGTGTTTCTTATAGAAGAGATCAAAGTGATAGACTCCTTAGCATATGAAGAGGAACCTATTGCAATCTTAGATTATCAGGTCCGAAAGTTGAGAAGTAAAGAGATAGTTTAGGTTAGGGTGTTGTGGAAAAATCATAAAATTGAAGAAGCTACTTGGGAATCAGAGGATGACATACGAGAAAGATACCCAAAACTTTTTGATTCGATGGATGAAAATGTGAAAGGTACAACCTTTGTTTTATTCTTTTCATATTCTTAGTATGCTTAAGAAATCATGCTCGTTTGTGTCCCACGTCATCATTCGTGGACGAATGATCCCAAGGGGGGATAATGTAACGCCCCATAGAAGTTCCCCATATGTTATCTCATTAGTAGCATGCACGTAGAGTTAAAGACTTAAAATTTTCTAAGTGTAGAAGGGGACTTAGTCTCATTTTGAGCTACCAATCTTTGATGAATTATTTCACGACCTTTCCTACCTCTGATTTTAAATTTTATCATCGATTCATGATCAAAAAAGTCAAAAGTACATCTTGGGTGAGTTTCAGAATTTTTAGACGAGCTTAAGGACACATTTGGGGTTGCAAAATAGTGAGCCGGGGCAATTAGCCCGCAACGCTCTATGGATTGCCTCAAATTGGAAGGGCAAGGTGATGCCCTGCCTAACCCGGCGGGTTATATCCTGCGATGCCTTGCCAATCGCGCTGGGCCAAAATTCAACAACCTTCTCCAATTTATTAAGGGCGAAATGGGTATTTTCCAACCCCCTTTCAGCTTTAACACGGGATTTAATCTGAAATACACCAAAAACACATTTACTTTCATCAAAATCCACCAAGAACACTCATTAGGGTTTCAACCCAAATTTCTAAATAACTCAAGATTCAATTACGGGTTTAAGAAATTGATTGAATATTTGGAATCTCCAAATCGTAGGCTTCAAGAATCATCCATAAAACACCTGATTTGAGGTACGTGGGGTTTATCCTAAGAACTACATGGGCTTGTGAACATTAAAATATGATTTAAAAATTATTAAGTACGAATTTTAAAGGAGTTATGGAATCTATATTTAAATTACGCATTCTGAATGTTTCAAGGTTACTATTGCTTTGGACTGGTGGTCCTTTCCCCTAAATCAATTTACATGTATATGAATATGTATGAAAATTGGGATTTAAGATTGTTTGAGAGAACTAATTATGAATTCCCTCTCTTGCATTTAATTAAAGTTCATGTTTTTGTCGAAAAAAAGTTGAAATGCATGTTTTTGATTTGAAAGTAGTTTTATCAATGCCATAGTATTTGATCATGATTTAGAGTTGATGAGAGGTTGTTTCTTGATATAATTATGTTCTTGTGTTAAAAAGAAAGAATAGCCTAAAATTGAGAATTTTGACATAACCACATTTTGCTATTGAATTGTTAATGAAGAGAGTTGCTTGCATGATTTTGAATAAGTTTTAAAGAATGAGTTTCTTGAAAAGGATTGTTGTTATGGTGGTCCTAAATCCTCTATTTTAAGAATGGAGACATAATTTTCTATAAATGGCTCAGAGAATATGACTTGCAAGTCAGTGGTATGACGATACCATGTAACTATATGCCATAACAGAACTAAAGTCTTCAGAGTTTGATTTCAAATATTACATGTTGTAAAGAATTAAAAATGGGCTTAAAGAGGGTTAGGTGGTTACCCGAAGAGGGAATGAGTCAATCGACTCATAGCCTAAAACTGTGTTTTATCGATACAGGTATGTTACTTTTGTACGTTGGCGACGGCCCTATGGCGTAGTAAAGATTCAGAGACTCTGACCCTTGCGGCAAACTTGGGTTGAGGGTTTGGCTGCCGAGTTAAGGGAAGATTTCATATACCCCGTGGAATTTCAGAATTGTAGGGTTTACCACCTAGCGCTAAATGTAAAACAAAGAGTATCACAGAGTTCAGATGATTTTTCAAAGTCTTTTAAATATGCCCATGATTTCGCTTACCATATGCTATACTTATGAACTATTTTACATTGCTCTCATATATGTTGAATATTAATTATTATTTTGGATTTTCTCTGCATACCAATACAATTGTATTGACCCCCTATCTTCCCAGGTTCTGAGACTCAATCTAGGGGTCCTGATAAGCAGTAGATTTCTTCAGACAAGAGTAAAGAGACAAGAGTGAAGAGTACTAGTTGGTGAGCCTTCTATATTTCAGAAGGCCTAGTTTCTGTCTGACATTATTGATTCATTATGGTTTTGGGTCTATTGGGGTACTTGTCCCAGTTTTCAGACAGTTGCCATGTTATTCATGTAGTATAGATTTCGCAAACGGGTTCAGATTATTAGTTAGTTGATATTGGGCATTATTTCACCTCTCTAAATTGAAAGTCAGAATTTTGACCATGTTTTCATAGTCGAGTATATTTCTGCATTTTCTTTTATTATATGAATTTTATGCATGATCACCAGATAGAGAAGGGCATCCCATACCTTCACGGTTCAGAAATGCTGGTCACGGCCAGGGCGCCCCGGTTCGGATCGTGACAAATAAGCAGTTACGTGTTTTGATAAAAGTGTTGAACTTGAAAAAACGTTGTTGTTGTGTTTGGTAAGCAAGTGTTGTTGAGCACCTTTTTGGTCAAAATGTTGAAATACCCTTAAAGTTGTTACCAATATGTAGAGTTGATTATTATTAATTTTTAAATCTAAAATGATTCAAATTAAAATTAATATATATATATTCATGAATGACTATTAAATTTCTACGCTAAAAAAATATTTTATCTTGATTAAAGGAGTTTAAATCATCAAACAAAATATAGATGTTACTAATCATTATAATTATATTAATAGAAAAATAGTTGGTCATAAATATATTATTCGATCGAGCAACGACTATATCACTATTAAAACATTGTCGAATACGAACTATAAGAGAGAATTAGGGCTATAAGAGGATAAAATTGGAATAAGGAACAAATATAAGGGACACAAATATCATTTGATTGGTCAACTTTAATGACTTATAAGTCCCAAAAAAAAAAGTTAGGAAATATTGCTTCTTGCTTTTGGCTTCGAAAAATCAAAATTAACTTTTTTTAAGCAATTACTTCCTCCGTTTCGTAATAAATGAATTGTTGGATTTTGGCACACAAATTAAAAAAAGCATTAAAAACATAAATTTAACACAACTTTCCATTTTTACCCTAAAAAAGAAAATGTTAATCTTAATAATACATTTTTAAAAGTTAATTGATTGTCAAATCATAAGGATAAATTTGAAAAAAAAATCAACAATTCACTTATTTTAAAACACCAATAAATACCTCAACAATTGGAGGGAGTAAAAAAATTGTCAAATTATAAACTTATCTAAACACACTCATTTTCACCCTTGGATGAAAACTTAACCGACGGCTGAGATTGTGAACTTCAAATATCGCGCGGATCGAGAATTGTTGATATCCCCGCTATATTATTCTCCATTGTTACATTCAACCAGTAAAATAAAAAAATGGCTTCGTTTTCCCGCTGTAAAGCTCTCTTTGGGAAGCATTGTGATAAGTGTAAGGCTAAGGCACAATTTGTGAATCCCTTTGGTAAGTCACCTGGAAGTAATGAGTGTGAAGCACAAGGAGGAGGTGATGAGGGTATGGTACCTGTAAGAGCTATCTGTCGATTGGTGGAGTTATCAATCTCGGATGCCAAATTGCAAGATGATGAGTTTGTTAAAAAAGTCCGAAAGATTGTGGATGTGTGGGAGAATGACTTTGTGAAAATTGCGACAAATATGAAGATGCTTGGTTTAACAAAAACCTTCATCCCATAATTTTTTGTTGTTTTTATATTTCATTTTTTTTATTTGTTGATTTGAGTATTTGTTTTCGACAGAGGAGATGTTTCGTTATGTACTCTGCTTTTTGGTAAGGGTGTCGTGTGCGGTACTTCGTCGTGTCTGGAATACGAAGGAAATGGAAACTGTTTGGTGGTAAAACATGGGATTTCCACAGAGTTGATTAGGGAGGAGGACTATGTCAGGAAGTTAGGATTGCAAACGATAAGAAAGTTGATGTAGCCTTGTTCATTTTGATGTTATATGAACATATGAAAAATTCTTTGATGTTATATGAACATAAGAAAAATTGTAACTCTTATCTGTTTTTTTTTATGATGATAACTTCAAAATTTTCTTTGTTTGGGTATATTCCAGAGCTAAAGCTAAAGTTGAAACTGAGAGTGCCATCGTGCCTGCCTCTTCTAGTGCTCCAATAGTTACTGAGTAAAACTCTACCCTAATCCTAGAATTTATTTCATTTTTTTTATGATATATTCAAATATTCATAATTTTGTATTATTGCAGGGGCTTGGTTGAGATTGAGAACACTGATGGCATAACTGCCAATACTACTGATGGCACAACTACCAATACTGTTGATGGTACAACTACCAATCCTCCAAAGACCTTGATGTCAAATTTTAGAAGTAAGCTAGGAAATGTTCGTGAATCCGCAGTGGCGATTGGAGCTGTTTTCACTATATGTACAGGCGTAACAGATACTGCTGCTTGTAGTCAAAAGTGTGTTGAGGATGCACCTGCTGCTGAAATTTAAAAAATATATAGAGAAAACATTCTTGTTCCCCATCATATCCCATTTTTTAGTTTTTTTGTAATTTTCAATGCAGTTCTTTGTTGAAATGTTAGACGTTCTAGAGTAATGTGGTTTTTGTGGAATTGGATATGGTAGAAATGTTGAAAGGAGTAATGTGATTTTTGTGGAATTGAGCATTATTAAAAGTCTTGTTTCTGCCTTATTTTATTGGAGGTTGATTGTTTCTGGAGAATTGGTTATTTGCTTTCCTTTCTCTGTAATGACCCAAATCCTTTTTTCGTAAGGGGTAGTGGGAAGAGGGCTACACCTACTTCCTTATGCCACCAACTTCGATTGCAGGGTGAAAGATCAAGACACTTGGTTAATTGCTGGTGAGAAGGTTGAGAAATTATTTTTGGGTTATTTAATAAACATGGTAAGTATATTGAAGCCTTAATCTCTGCAAGTAAAAGGGTTGATGCCGATGGTCGGATCACAGTTGTACCTGATTGGCGACAATTTAAGGCTTCAACAAGTCCTTTCTGATTTTCTGACCACAACTATCCTGTTTACTCTTCCCTTTGAAGACGACTCTGTGCATTTAAGAATAATTCCAAGGAAGGAGCGTATAGGGACGAGGATGCACGTCATGCATCTTAAATTTCGCTAATCATTCTCTTATCTCTCAGATTATTGGTTAGTTGATATTGGGCTTTATTTCACCTCTCTAAATTGAAAGTGAGAATTTTGTCCATGTTTTCGTAGTCGAGTATATTTCTGCATTTTCTTTTATTATATGAATGTTATGCATGATCACCAGATAGAGAAGGGAATCCCATACCTTTATGATTCGGAAATGCTGGTCACGTCCAGGGCCCCTATTCGGATCGTGACAAATAAGCAGTTACGTGTTTTGATAAAAGTGTTGAACTTGAGAAAAAGTTGTTGTTGTGCTTGGTAAGCAAGTGTTATTTATAATTATATTAATAGACAAATAGTTGATCATAAATTTATTATTCGATCGAGTAACGACTATATCACTATTAGAACATTGTCGAATACGAACTATAAGGGAGAATTAGGGCTATAAGAGGATAAAATTGGAATAAGGAACAAATATAAGGGACACAAATATCATTTGATTGGTCAACTTTAATGACTTATAAGTCCCAAAAAAAAGTTAGGAAATATTGCTTCTTGCTTTTGGCTTAGAAAAATCAAAATTAACTTTTTTTTAAGCAATTACTTCCTCCGTTTCGTAATAAATGAATTGTTGGATTTTGGCACACAAATTAAAAAAAAAGCATTAAAAGCATAAATTTAACACAACTTTCCATTTTTACCCTAAAACAGAAAATGTTAATCTTAATAATACATTTTTAAAAGTTAATTGATTGTTAAATCATAAGGATAAATTTGAAAAAAAATTCAACAATTCACTTATTTTAAAACACCAATAAATACCTCAACAATTGGAGGGAGTAAAAAAATTGTCAAATTATAAACTTATCTAAACACACTCATTTTTCACCCTTGGATGAAAACTTAACCGACGACTGAGATTGTGAACATCAAATATCACGCGGATCGAGTACTGTCGATATCCCTGCTATATACAACCAGTAAAATAAAAAAATGGCTTCGTTTTCCCGTTGTAAAGCTCTCTTTGCGAAACATTGTGATAAGTGTAAGGCTAAGGCACAATTTGTGAATCCCTTTGGTAAGTCACCTGGAAGTAATGAGTGTGAGGCACAAGGAGAAGGTGATGAGGTTATGGTACCTGTAAGAGCTATCTGCCGATTGGTGGAGTTATCAATCTCGGATGCCAAATTGCAAGATGATGAGTTTGTTAAAAAGGTCCGGAAGATTGTGGATGTGTGGGAGAATGACTTTGTGAAAATTGCGACAAATATGAAGATGCTTGGTTTAACGTAAACCTTCATCCCATAATTTTTTATTGTTTTTATCTTTCATTTTTTTATTTGTTGATTTGAGTATTTGTTTTCTACAGAGGAGATGTTCCGTTATGTACTCTGCTTTTTGGTAAGGGTGTCGTGTGCGGTACTTCGTCGTGTCTGGACTACGAAGGAAATGGAAACTGTTTGGTGGTCAAACATGGAAGATCAAGAGACTTGGTTAATTGCTGGTGAGAAGGATGAGATATTGTTTTTGTGTTATTTAATAAACACGGTAATCATATTGAAGCCTTAATCTCTACAAGTAAAAGGGTTGATGCCGATGGTTAGATCACAGTTGTACCTGATTGGCGACAATTTAAGGCTTCAACAAGTCCTTTCTGATTTTCTGACCACAGCTATCCTCTTTACTCTTCCTTTTAAAGACGACTCTTTGCATTTAAGAATAATTCCAAGGAAGGAGCGTATAAGGATGAGGATGCACGTCATGCATCTTAAATTTCGCTAATCATTCTCTTATCACTCAGATTATTGGTTAGTTGATATTGGGCTTTATTTCACCTCTCTAAATTGAAAGTCAGAATTTTGACCACGTTTTCGTAGTCGAGTATATTTCTGCATTTTGTTTTATTATATGAATATTATGCATGATCACCAGATAGAGAAGGGCATCCCAGACCTTCATGGTTCGGAAATGCTGGTCACGGCCAGGGACCCAGTTCGGATCATGACAAATAAGCAGTTACGTGTTTTGATAAAAGTGTTGAACTTGAAAAAAAGTTGTTGTTGTGTTTGGTAAGCAAGTGTTGTTGAGCACCTTTTTGGTCAAAATGTTTGAAATACCCTTAAAGTTGTTACCAATATGTAGAGTTGATTATTATTAATTTTTAAATCTAAAATGATTCAAATTAATCATTATAATTATATTAATAGACAAATAGTTGGTCATAAATATATTATTCGATCGAGCAACGACTATATCACTATTAAAACATTTTCGAATACGAACTATAAGGGAGAATTAGGGCTATAAAAGGATAAAATTGGAATAAGGAACAAATATAAGGGACACAAATATCATTTGATTGGTCAACTTTTATGACTTATAAGTCACAAAAAAAAAAGTTAGGAAATATTGCTTCTTGCTTTTGGCTTAGAAAAATCAAAATTAACTTTTTTTTAAGCAATTACTTCCTCTGTTTCGTAATAAATGAATTGTTGGATTTTGGCACACAAATTAAAAAAAAAAGCATTAAAAACGTAAATTTAACACAACTTTCCATTTTTACCCTAAAAAAGAAAATGTTAATCTTAGTAATACATTTTTAAAAGTTAATTGATTGTCAAATCATAAGGATAAATTTGAAAAAAAATTCAACAAATCACTTATTTTAAAACACCAATAAATACCTCAACAATTGGAGGGAGTAAAAAAATTGTCAAATTATAAACTTATCTAAACACACTCATTTTCACCCTTGGATGAAAACTTAACCGACGACTGAGATTGTGAACTTCAAATTTCACGCGGATCGAGTACTGTCAATATCCCCGCTATATAATTCTCCGTTGTTACATTCAACCAGTAAAATGAAAAAATGGCTTCGTTTTCCCGCTGTAAAGCTCTCTTTGGGAAGCATTGTGATAAGTGTAAGGCTAAGGCACAATTTGTGAATCCCTTTGGTAAGTCACCTGGAAGTAATGAGTGTGAGGCACAAGGAGGAGGTGATGAGGGTATGGTACCTGTAAGAGCTATCTGCCGATTGGTGAAGTTATCAATCTCGGATGCCAAATTGCAAGATGATGAGTTTGTCAAAAAGGTGTCTGGAAGATTGTCGATGTGTGAGAGAGTGACTTTGTGAAAATTGCGACAAATATGAAGATGCTTGGTTGAACGTAAACCTTCATCCCACAATTTATTATTATTTTTATCTTTCATTATTTTATTTGTTGATTTGAGTATTTGTTTTCTACAGAGGAGATGTTCCATTATGTACTCTGCTTTTTGGTAAGGATGTCGTGTGCGGTACTTCGTCGTTCTGGAATACGAAGGAAATGGAATATGTTTGGTGGTAAAACATGGGATTTCCATAGAGTTGATTAGGGAGGAAGACTATGTCAGGAAGTTTAGATTGCAAACGATAAGAAAGTCGATGTAGCCTAATTCATGTTGATGTTATATGAATATAAGTAAAATTCTAACTCTTATCTATTTTTTTTATGATGATAACTTCAAAATTTTCTTTGTTTGGGTATATTCCAGAGCTAAAGCTAAAGTTGAAACTGAGAGTGGCATTGCACCTGCCTCTTCTAGTGCTCCAATAGTTACTGAGTAAAACCCTACCCTAATCCTAGAATTTATTTCCTTTTTTTTATGATATATTCAAATATTCATAATTTTGAATTATTGCAGGGTCTTGGTTGAGATTGAGAACACTGATGGCACAACTGCCAATACTACTGATGGCACAACTACCAACACTGTTGATGGCACAACTTTCAATCCTCCAAAGACCTTGATGTAAAAATTTAGAAGTAAGCTAGGAAATGTTCGTGAAGCCGCAGTGGCGATTGGAGCTGTTTTCACTATATGTACAGGCGCAACAGATACTGCTGCTTGCATTCAAAATTGTGTTGAGGATGCATCTGCTGCTGAAATTTAAAAAAAATATAGAGAAAACATTCTTGTTCCCCATCATATCCCATTTTTCTTAGGTTTTTTGTAATTTTCAATGTAGTTCTTCGTTGAAATGTTAGACGTTCTGAGTAATGTTGTTTTTGTGGAATTGGATATGGTACAAATGTTGAAAGGAGTAATGTGGTTTTTGTGGTATTGCGCATTAAAAAAAGTCTTATTTCTGCCTTATTTTATTGGAAGCTGATTGTTTCTAGAGAATTGGTTATTTCCTTTCCTTTCTCTGTAATGACCCAAATCTTTTTTTCGTAAGGGGTAGTGGGAAGAGGGCCACACCCACTCCCTTATGCCACCAACTTCGGTTGCAGGGTGGAAGATCAAGACACTTGGTTAATTGTTGGTGAGAAGGATGAGAAATTATTTTTAAATTATTTATTAAACACGGTAAGTATATTGAAGCCTTAATCGCTACAAGTAAAAGGGTTGATGCCGATGGTCGGATCACAGTTGTACCTGATTGGCGACAATTTAAGTCTTCAACAAGTCCTTTCTGATTTTCTGACCACAGCTATCCTCTTTACTCTTCCCTTTAAAGACGACTCTGTACATTTAATAATAATTCCAAGGAAGGAGCGTATAGGGACGAGGATGCACGTCATGCATCTTAAATTTCGCTAATCGTTCTCTTATCACTCATATTATTGGTTAGTTGATATTGGGCTTTATTTCACCTCTCTAAATTGAAAGTCAAAATTTTGACCATGTTTTTGTAGTCGAGTATATTTTTGCATTTTATTTTATTATATGAATGTTATGCATGATCACCATTTAGAATTATATTAATAGACAAATAGTTGGTCATTTGTTGGATTTTGGCACACAAATTAAAAAAAAGCATTAAAAACATAAATTTAACACAACTTTTCATTTTTACCCTAAAACAGAAAATGTTAATCTTAATAATACATTTTTAAAAGTTAATTGATTGTCAAATCATAAGTATAAATTTGAGAAAAAATTCAACAATTCACTTATTTTAAAACACCAATAAATACCACAACAATTGGAGGGAGTAAAAAATTGTCAAATTATATACTTATCTAAACACACTCATTTTCACCCTTGGATGAAAACTTAACCGACGGCTGAGATTGTGAACTTCAAATATCACGCGGATCGAGTACTATCGATATCCCCGCTATATAATTCTCTGTTGTTATATTCAACCAGTAAAACAAATAAATGACTTCATTTTCCCGCTTTAAAGCTCTTTTTGGGAAGCATTGTGATAAGTGTAAGGCTAAGGCACAATTTGTGAATCTCTTTGGTAAGTCACCTAGAAGTAATGAGTGTGAGGCACAAGGAGGAGGTGATGAGGGTATGGTACCTGTAAGAGCTATCTGCCGATTCGTGAAGTTATCAATCTAGGATGCCAAATTGCAAGATGATGAGTTTTTTAAAAAGGTTCGGAAGATTGTGGATGTGTGGGAGAATGACTTTGTGAAAATTGCGACAAATATGAAGATGCTTGGTTTAACGTAAAACTTCATCCCATAATTTCTTATTGTTTTTATCTATCATTTTTTTATTTGTTTATTTGAGTATTTGTTTTTTACAGAGGAGATGTTCCGTTATGTACTCTGCTTTTTGGTAAGGGTATTGTGTGCAGTACTTCGTCGTGTCTGGAATACGAATGAAATAGAAAATGTTTGGTGGTAAAACATGGGATTTCCATAGAGTTGATAAGGGAGGTAGACTAAGTCAGGAAGTTTGGATTGCAAACGATAAGAAAGTCGATGTAGCCTTGTTCATGTTGATGTTATATGAACATAAGTAAAATTCTAACTCTTATCTATTTTTTTTTTATGATGATAACCTCAAAATTTTCTTTGTTTGGTTATATTCCATAGCTAAAGTTAAAGTTGAAACTGAGAGTACCATCGCGCCTGCCTCTTCTAGTGCTCCAATAGTTACTGAGTAAAACCCTACCATAATCCTAGAATTTATTTCCTTCTTTTTTATGATATATTCAAATATTCATAATTTTGAATTATTGCAGGGGCTTGGTTGAGATTGAGAACACTGATGGTACAACTGCCAATACTACTGATGGCACAACTACAAACACTGTTGATGGCACAACTACCAATCCTCCAAAGACCTTGATGTCAAAATTTAGAAGTAAGTTAGGAAATGTTCGTGAAGCCGCAATGGCGATTGGAGCTGTTTATACTATATGTACAGGCACAACAGATACTGCTGCTTGCATTCAAAAGTGTGTTGAGGATGCTTCTGCTGCTGAAGTTTAAAAAAAAATACAGAGAAAACATTCTTGTTCCCCATCATATCCCATTTTTTTTAGTTTTTTTGTAATTTTCAATGCAGTTCTTTGTCGAAATGTTAGACGTTCTGGAGTAATGTGGTTTTTGTGGAATTGGATATGGTACAAATGTTTAAAGGAGTAATGTGGTTTTTGTGGAATCGAGCATTATAAAAAGTCTTGTTTCTGCCTTATTTTATTGAAGGCTGATTGTTTCTAGAGAATTGGTTATTTGCTTTCCTTTCTCTGTAATGACCCAAATCTTTTTTTCGTAAGGGCTAGTGGGAAGAGGGCCACACCCACTCCCTTATGCCACCAACTTCGGTTGCAGGATGGAAGATCAAGAGACTTGGTTAATTGCTGGTGGGAAGGATGAGATATTGTTTTTGTGTTATTTAATAAACACGGTAATTATATTGAAGCCTTAATCTCTACAAGTAAAAGGGTTGATGCCGATGGTCGGATCACATTTGTACCTGATTGACGACAATTTAAGGCTTCAACAAGTCTTTTCATATTTTCTGACCACAGCTATCATCTTTACTCTTCCCTTTGAAGACAACACTGTGCATTTAAGAATAATTACAAGGAAAGAGCGTATAGGTACGAGGATGCACGTCATGCATCGTAAATTTTGCTAATCATTCTCTTATCAATCAGATTATTGGTTAGTTCATATTGGGCTTTATTTCACCTCTCTAAATTGAAAGCCAGAATTTTGGCCATGTTTTCGTAGTCGAGTATATTTCTGCATTTTGTTTTATTATATGAATGTTATGCATGATCACCAGATAGAGAAGGGCATCCCAGACATTCACGGTTCAGAAATGCTGGTCACGGCCATGGACCCTGTTCGGATCGTGACAAATAAGCAGTTACGTGTTTTGATAAAAGTGTTGAACTTGAAAAAAAGTTGTTGTTGTGTTTGGTAAGCAAGTTTTGTTGAGCACCTTTTTGTCAAAATGTTTGAAATACCCTTAAAGTTGTTACCAATATGTAGAGTTGATTATTATTAATTTTTAAATCTAAAATGATTCAAATTAAAATTAATATATATATATATATATATATATATATATATATATATATTCATGAATGACTATTAAATTTCTACGCTATAAAAATATTGTATCTTGATTAAAGGAGTTTAAATCATCAAACAAAATATATATGTTACTAATCATTATAATTATATTCATAGAGAAATAGTTGGTCATAAATATATTATTCGATCGAGTAACGACTATATCACTATTAAATCATTGTCGAATATGAACTATAAGGGAGAATTAGGGCTATAAGAGGATAAAATTGGAATAAGGAAAGAATATAAGGGACACAAATATCATTTGATGGTCAACTTTTATGACTAATAAGTCCCAAAAAAAATGTTAGGAAATATTGCTTCTTGCTTTTGGCTTAGAAAAATCAAAATTAACTTTTTTTAAGCAATTACTTCCTCCGTTTCGTAATAAATGAATTGTTGGATTTTGTCACACAAATTAAAAAAAAAACATTAAAAACATACATTTAACATAACTTTCCATTTTTACCCTAAAAAAAATGTTAATCTTAGTAATACATTTTTAAAAGTTAATTGATTGTCAAATCATAA
The DNA here is from genome assembly GCA_030864225.1 of Capsicum baccatum var. pendulum. NCBI lineage: Eukaryota > Viridiplantae > Streptophyta > Magnoliopsida > Solanales > Solanaceae > Capsicum > Capsicum baccatum. Next base: position 110,830,080 of record CM061555.1, on the reverse strand, counting down.
GGATAAATTTGAAAAAACATTCAACGATTCACTTATTTTAAAACACCAATAAATACCTCAACAATTGGAGGGAGTAAAAAAACTGTCGAATTATAAACTTATCTAAACACACTCATTTTAATCCTTGGATGAAAACTTAACCGACGGCTGAGATTGTGAACTTCAAATATCACGCGGATCAAGTATTGTCGATATCCCCGCTATATAATTCTCCGTTGTTACATTCAACAAGTAAAACAAAAAAATAGCTTCGTTTTCCCGCTGTAAGGCTCTCTTTGGGAAGCATTGTGATAAGTGTAAGGCTAAGGCACAATTTATGAATCCCTTTGGTAAGTCACCTGGCAGTAATGAGTGTGAGGCACAAGGAGGAGGTGATGAGGGTATGGTACCTGTAAGAGCTATCTGGCGATTGGTGGAGTTATCAATCTCGGATGCCAAATTGCAAGATGATGAGTTTGTTAAAAAGGTTCGGAAGATTGTGGATGTGTGGGAGAATGACTTTGTGAAAATAGCGACAAATATGAAGATGCTTGGTTTAACGTAAACCTTCATCCCATAATTTTTTATTGTTTTTATCTCTTATTTTTTTATTTGTTGATTTGAGTATTTGTTTTCTACAGAGGAGATGTTCCATTATGTACTCTGCTTTTTGGTAAGGGTGTCGTGTGCGGTATTACGTCGTGTATGGAATACGAAGGAAATGGAAACTCTTTGGTGGTAAAACATAGGATTTCCACAGAGTTGATTAGGGAGGAGGACTATGTCAGGAAGTTTGGATTGCAAACGATAAGAAAGTCAATGTAGCTTTGTTCATGTTGATGTTATATGAACATAAGTAAAATTCTAACTCTTATCTATTTTTTTTATGATGATAACTTCAAAATTTTCTTTGTTTGGTTATATTCTAGAGCTAAAGTTAAAGTTGAAACTGAGAGTACCATCGCGCCTGCCTCTTCTAGTGCTCCAATAGTTACTGAGTAAAACCCTACCCTAATCCTAGAATTTATTTCTTTTTTTTTATGATATATTCAAATATTCATAATTTTGAATTATTGCAGGGGCTTGGTTGAGATTGAGAACACTGATGGCACAACTACCAATACTACAGATGGCACAATTACAAACACTGTTGATGGCACAACTACCAATCCTCCAAAGGCCTTGATGTCAAAATTTAGAAGTAAGCTAGGAAATGTTCGTGAAGCCGCAGTGGCGATTGGAGCTATTTTCACTATATGTACAGGCGCAACAGATACTGCAGCTTGCATTCAAAAGTGTGTTGAGGATGTATCTGCTGCTGAAATTTAATAAAAATATAGAGAAAACAATCTTGTTCCCCATCATATCGCATTTTTTTAGTTTTTTTGTAATTTTCAATGCAGTTCTTTGTTGAAATGTTAGACGTTCTGAGTAATGTTGTTTTTGTGGAATTGGATATGGTAGAAATGTTGAAAGGAGTAATGTGGTTTTTGTGGAATTGAGTATTAAAAAAAGTCTTGTTTCTGCCTTATTTTATTGGAGGCTGATTGTTTCTGGAGAATTGGTTATTTGCTTTCCTTTCTCTGTAATGACCCAAATCTTTTTTTCGTAAGGGCTAGTGGGAAGAGGGCCACACCCACTCCCTTATGCCACCAACTTCGGTTGCAGGGTGAAAGATCAAGACACTTGGTTAATTGCTGGTGAGAAGGATGATAAATTGTTTTTAAGTTATTTAATAAACACGGTAATTATATTGAAGCCTTAATCTCTACAAGTAAAAGGGTTTATGCCGATGGTCGGATCACAGTTATACCTGATTGGCGACAATTTAAAGCTTCAACAAGTCCTTTCTGATTTTATAACCACAACTATCCTCTTTACTCTTCCCTTTGAAGATGACTCTGTGCATTTAAGAATAATTCCAAGGAAGGAGCGTATAGGGACGAGGATGCACGTCATGCATCTTAAATTTCGCTAATCATTCTCTTATCACTCAGATTATTGGTTAGTTGATAATGGGCTTTATTTCACCTCTCTAAATTGAAAGTCAGAATTTTGACCATGTTTTCATAGTTGAGTATATTTCTGCATTTTCTTTTATTATATGAATGTTATGCATTATCACCAGCTAGAGAAGGGCATCCCAGACCTTCATGGTTCAGAAATGCTGGTCACGGCCAGGGCCCCGGTTCGGATCGTGACAAATAAGCAGTTACGTGTTTTGATAAAAGTGTTGAACTTGAAAAAAAGTTGTTGTTGTGTTTGGTAAGCAAGTGTTGTTTATAATTATATTAATAGACAAATAGTTGGTCATAAATATATTATTCGATCGAGTAACGACTATATCACTATTAAAACATTGTCGAATACGAACTATAAGGGAGAATTAGGGCTATAAGAGTATAAAATTGGAATAAGGAACAAATATAAGGGACACAAATATCATTTGATTGGTCAACTTTAATGACTTATAAGTCCATAAAAAAAAGGTAGGAAATATTGCTTCTTGCTTTTGGCTTAGAAAAATTAAATTTTACTTTTTTTAACCAATTACTTCCTCCGTTTCGTAATAAATGAATTGTTAAATTTTGGCACACAAATTTAAAAAAAAGCATTAAAAACATAAATTTAACACAACTTTCCATTTTTATCCTAAAAAAGGAATTGTTAATCTTAATAATACATTTTTAAAAGTTAATTGATTGTCAAATCATAAGGATAAATTTGAAAAAACATTCAACGATTCACTTATTTTAAAACACCAATAAATACCTCAACAATTGGAGGGAGTAAAAAAATTGTCAAATTATGAACTTATCTAAACACACTCATTTTCACCCTTGGATGAAAACTTAACCGACAGCTGAGATTGTGAACTTCAAATATCACGCGGATCGAGTATTGTCGATATCCCCGCTATATAATTCTCTGTTGTTACATTCAACTAGTAAAACAAAAAAATGGCTTCGTTTTCCCGCTGTAAGGCTCTCTTTGGGAAGCATTGTGATAAGTGTAAGGCTAAGGCACAATTTGTGAATCCCTTTGGTAAGTCACCTGGCAGTAATGAGTATGAGGCACAAGGAGGAGGTGATGAGGGTATGGTACCTGTAAGAGCTATCTGCCGATTGGTGGAGTTATCAATCTCGGATGCCAAATTGCAAGATGATGAGTTTGTTAAAAAGGTTCGGAAGATTGTGGATGTGTGGGAGAATGACTTTGTGAAAATTGCGACAAATATGAAGATGCTTGGTTTAACGTAAACTTTCATCCCATAATTTTTTATTGTTTTTATCTCTTATTTTTTTATTTGTTGATTTGAGTATTTGTTTTCTACAGAGGAGATGTTCCATTATGTACTCTGCTTTTTGGTAAGGGTGTCGTGTGCGGTATTACGTCGTGTATGGAATACGAAGGAAATGGAAACTCTTTGGTGGTAAAACATGGGATTTCCACAGAGTTGATTAGGGAGGTAGACTATGTCAGGAAGTTTGGATTGCAAACGATAAGAAAGTCGATGTAGCCTTGTTCATGTTGATGTTATATGAACATAAGTAAAATTCTAACTCTTCTCTATTTTTTTTTTGTAATGATAACTTCAAAATTTTCTTTGTTTGGTTATATTCCATAGCTAAAGTTAAAGTTGAAACTGAGAGTGCCATCGCGCCTGCCTCTTCTAGTGCTCCAATAGTTACTGAGTAAAACCCTACCCTAATCCTAGAATTTATTTCCTTTTTTTTATAATATATTCAAATATTCATAATTTTGAATTATTGCAGGGTCTTGGTTGAGATTGAGAACACTGATGGCACAACTGCCAATACTACTGATGGCACAACTATAAGCACTGTTGATGGCACAACTACCAATCCTCCAAAGACCTTGATTTCAAAATTTAGAAGTAAGCTAGGAAATGTTCGTGAAGCCGCAGTAGCGATTGGAGCTGTTTTCACTATATGTACAAGCGCAACAGATACTGCTGCTTGCATTCAAAAGTGTATTGAGGATTCATCTGCTACTGAAATTTAAAAAAAATATAGAGAAAACATTCTTGTTCCCCATTGTATCCCATTTTTTTTAGGTTTTTTGTAATTTTCAATGCAGTTCTTTGTTGAAATGTTAGACGTTCTGGAGTAATGTGGTTTTTGTGGAATTGGATATGATAGAAATGTTGAAAGGAGTAATGTGGTTTTTGTGGAATTGAGCATTAAAAAAATTCTTGTTTCTGCCTTATTTTATTGGAGGCTGATTGTTTCTGGAGAATTAGTTATTTGCTTTTCTTTCTCTGTAATGACCCAAATCTTTTTTTCGTAAGGGCTAGTGGAAAGAGGGCCACACCCACTCCCTTATGCCACCAACTTCGGTTGCAGGGTGGAAGATCAAGACACTTGATTAATTGCTGGTGAGAAGCATGAGAAATTGTTTTTTGGTTATTTAATAAGCACGGTAATTATATTGAAGCCTTAATCTCTACAAGTAAAAGGGTTGATGCCGATGGTCGGATTACAGTTGTACTTGATTGGCGACAATTTATGGCTTCAACAAGTCCTTTCTGATTTTCTGACCTCAGCTATCCTCTTTACTCTGCACTTTGAAGACGACTCTGTGCATTTAAGAATAATTCCAAAGAAGGAGCGTATAGGGACGAGGATGCACGTCATGCATCTTAAATTTCGCTAATCATTCTCTTATCACTCAGATTATTGGTTTGTTGATATTGGGCTTTATTTCACCTCTCTAAATTGTAAGTCAGAATTTTGACCATATTTTCATAGTCGAGTATATTTCTGCATTTTCTTTTATTATATGAATTTTATGCATGATCACCAGCTAGAGAAGGGCATCCCAGACCTTCATGGTTCGGAAATGCTGGTCACGGCCAGGGCCCCGGTTCGGATCGTGACAAATAAGCAGTTACGTGTTTTGATAAAAGTGTTGAACTTGAAAAAAAAGTTGTTGTTGTGTTTGGTAAGCAAGTGTTGTTTATAATTATATTAATAGATAAATAGTTGGTCATAAATATATTATTCGATCGAGTAACGACTATATCACTATTAAAACATTGTCGAATACGAACTATAAGGGAGAATTAGGGCTATACGAGTATAAAATTGGAAAAACGAACAAATATAAGGGACACAAATATCAATTGATTGGTTAACTTTAATGACTTATAAGTCACCAAAAAAAAAGTTAGGAAATATTGCTTCTTGCTTTTGGCTTAGAAAAATTAAATTTATCTTTTTTTAAGCAATTACTTCCTCCGTTTCGTAATATATGAATTGTTGGATTTTGGCACACAAATTAAAAAAAAAGCATTAAAAACATAAATTTAACACAACTTTCCATTTTTATCCTAAAAAAGAAAATGTTAATCTTAATAATACATTTTTAAAAGTTAATTGATTGTCAAATCATAAGGATAAATTTAAAAAAATTCAACAATTCACTTATTTTAAAACACCAATAAATACCTCAACAATTGGAGGAGTAAAAAAATTGTCAAATTATAAACTTATCTAAACACACTCATTTTCACCCTTGGATGAAAACTTAACTGACGGCTGAGATTGTGAACTTCAAATATCACGCGGATCGAGTATTGTCGATATCCCCGCTATATAATTCTCCGTTGTTACATTCAACCAGTAAAACAAAAAAATGGCTTGTTTTCCCGCTGTATGGCTCTCTTTGGGAAGCATTGTGATAAGTGTAAGGCTAAGGCACAATTTATGAATCCCTTTGGTAAGTCATCTGGCAGTAATGAGTGTGAGGCACAAGGAGGAGGTGATGAGGGTATTGTACCTGTAAGAGCTATCTGTCGATTGGTGGAGTTATCAATCTCGGATGCCAAATTGCAAGATGATGAGTTTGTTAAAAAGGTTCGGAAGATTGTGGATGTGTGGGAGAATGACTTTGTGAAAATTGCGACAAATATGAAGATGCTTGCTTTAACGTAAACCTTCATCCCATAATTTTTTATTGTTTTTATCTCTCATTTTTTTATTTGTTGATTTCAGTATTTGTTTTTTACAGAGGAGATGTTCCATTATGTACTCTGCTTTTTGGTAAGGGTGTCGTGTGCGGTATTACGTAGTGTATGGAATACGAAGGAAATGGAAACTCTTTGGTGGTAAAACATGGGATTTCCACAGAGTTGATTAGGGAGGTAGACTATGTCAGGAAGTTTGGATTGCAAACGATAAGAAAGTCGATGTAGCCTTGTTCATGTTGATGTTATATAAACATAAGTAAAATTCTAACTCTTCTCTATTTTTTTTTGTGATGATAACTTCAAAATTTTCTTTGTTTGGTTATATTCCATAGCTAAAGTTAAAGTTGAAACTGAGAGTGCCATCGCGCCTGCCTCTTCTAGTGCTCCAATAGTTACTGAGTAAAACCCTACCCTAATCCTAGAATTTATTTCCTTTTTTTTATGATATATTCAAATATTCATAATTGTGAATTATTGCAGGGTCTTGGTTGAGATTGAGAACACTGATGGCACAACTGCCAATACTACTGATGGCACAACTACAAACACTGTTGATGGCACAACTAACAATCCTCCAAAGACCTTGATTTCAAAATTTAGAAGTAAGCTAGGAAATGTTCGTGAAGCCGCAGTAGCGATTGGAGCTGTTTTCACTATATGTACAAGCGCAACAGATACTGCTGCTTGCATTCAAAAGTGTGTTGAGGATGCATCTGCTGCTGAAATTTAAAAAAAATATAGAGAAAACATTCTTGTTCCCCATCGTATCCCATTTTTTTTTAGGTTTTTTGTAATTTTCAATGCAGTTCTTTGTTGAAATGTTAGACGTTCTGGAGTAATGTGGTTTTTGTGGAATTGGATATGACAGAAATGTTGAAAGGAGTAATGTGGTTTTTGTGGAATTGAGCATTAAAAAAAGTCTTGTTTCTGCCTTATTTTATTGGAGGCTGATTGTTTCTGGAGAATTAGTTATTTGCTTTTCTTTCTCTGTAATGACCCAAATCTTTTTTTCGTAAGGGCTAGTGGAAAGAGGGCCACACCCACTCCCTTATGCCACCAACTTCGGTTGCAGGGTGGAAGATCAAGACACTTGATTAATTACTGGTGAGAAGCATGAGAAATTGTTTTTGGGTTATTTAATAAACACGATAATTATATTGAAGCCTTAATCTCTACAAGTAAAAGGGTTGATGCCGATGATCGGATCACAGTTGTACCTGATTGGCGACAATTTAAGGCTTCAACAAGTCCTTTCTGATTTTCTGATCACAGCTATCCTCTTTACTCTTCCCTTTGAAGACGACTCTGTGCATTTAAGAATAATTCCAAAGAAGGAGCGTATAGGGACGAGGATGCACGTCATGCATCTTAAATTTCGCTAATCATTCTCTTATCACTCAGATTATTGGTTTGTTGATATTGGGCTATATTTCACCTCTCTAAATTGAAAGTCAGAATTTTGACCATGTTTTCGTAGTCGAGTATATTTATGCATTTTCTTTTATTATATGAATGTTATGCATGATCACCAGCTAGAGAAGGGCATCCCAGACCTTCATGGTTCGGAAATGCTGGTCACGGCCAGGGCCCCGGTTCGGATCATGACAAATAAGCAGTTACGTGTTTTGATAAAAGTGTTGAACTTGAAAAAAAGTTGTTGTTGTGTTTGGTAAGCAAGTGTTGTTTATAATTATATTAATAGACAAATAGTTGGTCATAAATATATTATTCGATCGAGTAACGACTATATCACTATTAAAACATTGTCGAATACGAACTATAAGGGAGAATTAGGGCTATAAGAGTATAAAATTGGAATAAGGAACAAATATAAGGGACACAAATATCAATTGATTGGTCAACTTTAATGACTTATAAGTCACCAAAAAAAAAGTTAGGAAATATTGCTTCTTGCTTTTGGCTTAGAAATATTAAATTTATCTTTTTTTAAGCAATTACTTCCTCCGTTTCGTAATATATGAATTGTTGGATTTTGGCACACAAATTAAAAAAAAGCATTAAAAACATAAATTTAACACAACTTTCCATTTTTATCCTGAAAAAGAAAATGTTAATCTTAGTAATACATTTTTAAAAGTTAATTGATTGTCAAATCATCAGGATAAATTAAAAAAAAATTCAACAATTCACTTATTTTAAAACACCAATAAATACCTCAACAATTGGAGGGAGTAAAAATATTGTCAAATTATAAACTTATATAAACACAGTCATTTTCACCCTTGGATGAAAACTTAACCGATGGCTGAGATTGTGAACTTCAAATATCATGCGGATCGAGTATTGTCGATATCCCCGCTATATAATTCTCCGTTGTTACATTCAACCAGTAAAATGAAAAAATGGCTTGTTTTCCCGCTGTATGGCTCTCTTTGGGAAGCATTGTGATAAGTGTAAGGCTAAGGCACAATTTGTGAATCCCTTTGGTAAGTCACCTGGCAGTAATGAGTGTGAGGCACAAGGAGGAGGTGATGAGGGTATGGTACCTGTAAGAGCTATCTGTCGATTGGTGGAGTTATCAATCTCGGATGCCAAATTGCAAGATGATGAGTTTGTTAAAAAGGTTCGGAAGATTGTGGATGTGTGGGAGAATGACTTTATGAAAATTGCGACAAATATGAAGATGCTTGGTTTAACGTAAACCTTCATCCCATAATTTTTTATTGTTTTTATCTCTCATTTTTTATTTGTTGATTTGAGTATTTGTTTTCTACAGAGGAGATGTTCCATTATGTACTCTGCTTTTTGGTAAGGGTGTCGTGTGCGGTATTATGTCGTGTATGGAATACGATGGAAATGGAAACTGTTTGGCGGTAAAACATGGGATTTCCACAGAGTTGATTAGGGAGGTAGACTATGTCAGGAAGTTTGAATTGCAAATGATAAGAAAGTTGATGTAGCCTTGTTCATGTTGATGTTATATGAACATAAGTAAAATTCTAACTCTTATTTTTTTTTTTTATGATGATAACTTCAAAATTTTCTTTGTTTGGTTATATTCCAGAGCTAAAGTTAAAGTTGAAACTGAGAGTGCCATCGCGCCTGCCTCTTCTAGTGCTCCAATAGTTACTGAGTAAAACCCTACCCTAATCGTAGAATTTATTTCCATTTTTTGTATGATATATTCAAATATTCATAATTTTGAATTATTGCAGGGGCTTGGTTGAGATTGAGAACACTGATTGCACAACTGCCAATACTACTAATGGCACAACTACCAACACTGTTGATGGCACAACTACCAATCCTCCAAAGACCTTGATGTCAAAATTTAGAAGTAAGCTAGGAAATGTTCGTGAAGCCGCAGTGGCGATTGGAGCTGTTTTCACTATATGTACAGGCGAAACAGATACTGCAGCTTGCATTCAAAAGTGTGTTGAGGATGCATTTGCTGCTGAAATTTAAAAAAAATATAGAGAAAACATTTTTGTTCCCCATCATATCCCATTTTTTTTAGGTTTTTTGTAATTTTCAATGCAGTTCTTTGTTGAAATGTTAGACGTTCTGAGTAATGTGGTTTTTGTGGAATTGGATATGGTAGAAATGTTGAAAGGAGTAATGTGGTTTTTGTGGAATTGAGCATTAAAAAAGTCTTGTTTCTGCCTTATTTTATTGGAGGCTGATTGTTTCTGGAGAATTGGTTATTTTCTTTCCTTTCTCTGTAATGACCCAAATCTTTTTTTCGTAAAGGCTAGTGGGAAGAGGGCCACACCCACTCCCTTATGCCACCAACTTCTGTTGCAGGGTGGAAGTTCAAGACACTTGGTTAATTGCTGGTGAGAAGGATGAGAAATTATTTTTGGGTTATTTAATAAACACGGTAATTATATTGAAGCCTTAATCTCTACAAGTAAAAGGGTTGATGCCGATGGTCGGATTATAGTTGTACTTGATTGGCGACAATTTAAGGCTTCAACAAGTCCTTTCTGATTTTCTGACCACAACTATCCTCTTTACTCTTCCCTTTGAAGACGACTCTGTGCATTTAAGAATAATTCCAAGGAAGGAGCGTATAGGGACGAGGATGCACGTCATGCATCTTAAATTTCGTTAATCATTCTCTTATCACTCAGATTATTGGTTAGTTGATATTGGGCTTTATTTCACCTCTCTAAATTGAAAGTCAGAATTTTGACCATGTTTTCGTAGTCGAGTATATTTCTGCATTTTCTTTTATTATATGAATGTTATGCATGATCACCAGCTAGAGAAGGGCATCCCAGACCTTCAAAGTTCGGAAATGCTGGTCACGGCCAGGGCCTCGGTTCGAATCGTGACAAATAAGCAGTTACGTGTTTTGATAAAAGTGTTGAACTTGAACAAAAGTTGTTGTTGTGTTTGGTAAGCAAGTGTTGTTTATAATTATATTAATAGACAAATAATTGGTCATAAATATATTACTCGATCGAGTAACGACTATATCACTATTAAAACATTGTCGAATACGAACTATAAGGGAGAATTAGGGCTATAAGAGTATAAAATTGGAATAAGGAACAAATATAAGGGACACAAATATCTTTTGATTGGTCAACTTTAATGACTTATAAGTCCCCCCAAAAAAGTTAGGAAATATTGCTTTTTGCTTTTGGCTTAGAAAAATCAAAATTAACTTTTTTAAGCAATTACTTCCTCCGTTTCATAATAAATGAATTGTTGGATTTTGGCACACAAATTTAAAAAAAAAGCATTAAAAATATAAATTTAACACAACTTAATAATACATTTTTAAAAGTTAATTGATTGTCAGATCATAAGGATAAATTTGAAAAAAAATTCAACAATTCACTTATTTTAAAACACCAATAAATACCTCAACAATTGGAGGGAGTAAAAAAATTGTCAAATTATAAACTTATCTAAACACACTCATTTTCACCCTTGGATGAAAACTTAACCGACGGCTGAGATTGTGAACTTCAAATATCACGCGGATCGAGTACTGTCGATATCCCCGCTATATAATTCTCCGTTGTTACATTCAACCAGTAAAACAAAAAAATGGCTTCATTTTCCCGCTGTAAGGCTCTCTTTGGGAAGAATTGTGATAAGTGTAAGGCTAAGGCACAATTTGTGAATCCCTTTGGTAAGTCACCTGGAAGTAATGAGTGTGAGGCACAAGGAGGAGGTGATGAGGGTATGGTTCCAGTATGAGCTATCCGCCGATTGGTGGAGTTATCAATCTCGGATGCCAAATTGAAAAATGATGAGTTTGTTAAAAAGGTCCGAAAGATTGTGGATATGTGGGAGAATGACTTTGTGAAAATTGCGACAAATATGAAGATGCTTGGTTTAACGTAAACCTTCATCCCATAATTTTTTATTGTTTTTATCTATCATTTTTTTATTTGTTGATTTGAGTATTTGTTTTCTACAGAGGAGATGTTCCGTTATGTACTCTGCTTTTTGGGTAAGGGTGTCGTGTGCGCTATTACGTCGTGTCTGGAATACGAAGGAAATGGAAAATGTTTGGTGGTAAAACATGGGATTTCCACAGAGTTGATTAGGGAGGTAGACTATGTCAGGAAGTTTGGATTGCAAACGATAAGAAAGTCGATGTAGCCTTGTTCATGTTGATGTTATATGAACATAAGTAAAATTCTAACTCTTATCTATTTTTTTTTATGATAATAACCTCAAAATTTTCTTTGTTTGGTTATATTCCATAGCTAAAGTTAAAGTTGAAACTGAGAGTACCATCGCGCCTGCCTCTTCTAGTGCTCCAATAGTTACTGAGTAAAACCCTACCCTAATCCTAGAATTTATTTCCTTTTTTTTATGATATATTCAAATATTCATAATTTTGAATTATTGCAGGGGCTTGGTTGAGATTGAGAACACTGATGGCACAATTGCCAATACTACTGATAGCACAACTACCAACACTGTTGATGGCACAACTACCAATCCTCCAATGACCTTGATGTCAAAATTTAGAAGTAAGCTAGGAAATGTTCGTGAAGCCGCAGTGGCGATTGGAGCTGTTTTCACTATATGTACAGGCGCAATAGATACTACTGCTTGCATTCAAAAGTGTGTTGAGGATGCATCTGCTGCTGAAATTTAAAAAAAATATAGAGAAAATATTCTTGTTCCCCATCATATCCCATTTTTTTTAGGTTTTTTGTAATTTTTAATGCAGTTCGTTGTTGAAATATTAGACGTTCTGAGTAATGTGGTTTTTGTGGAATTGGATATGGTAGAAATGTTGAAAGGAGTAATATGGTTTTTGTGGAATTGAGCATTAAAAAAAGTCTTGTTTCTGCCTTATTTTATTAGAGGCTGATTGTTTCTGGAGAATTGGTTATTTACTTTCCTTTCTCTGTAATGACCCAAATCTTTTTTTCGTAAGGTCTAGGGGGAAGAGGGCCACACCCACTCCCTTATACCACCAACTTCGGTTGCAGGGTGGAAGATCAGGACACTTGGTTAAATGCTGGTGAGAAGGATGAGAAATTGTTTTTGGGCTATTTAATAAACACGGTAAGTATATTGAAGCCTTAATCTCTCCAAGTAAAAGGGTTGATGTTGATGGTCGGATCATAGTTGTACCTGATTGGCGACAATTTAAGGCTTCAACAAGTCCTTTCTGATTTTCTGACCACAACTATCCTCTTTACTCTTCTCTTTGAAGACGACTCTGTGCATTTAAGAATAATTCCAAGGAAGGAGCGTATAGGGACGAGGATGCACGTCATGCATCTTAAATTTCGCTAATCATTCTCTTATCACTCAGATTATTGGTTAGTTGATATTGGGCTTTATTTCACCTCTCTAAATTGTAAGTCAGAATTTTGACCATGTTTTCGTAGTCGAGTATATTTCTGCATTTTCTTTTATTATATGAATGTTATGCATGATCACCAGCAAGAGAAGGGCATCCCAGACCTTCATGGCTTGGAAATGCTGGTCACGGCCAGGGCCCCAGTTCGGATCGTGACAAATAAGCAGTTACGTGTTTTGATAAAAGTGTTGAACTTGAAAAAAAGTTGTTGTTGTGTTTGGTAAGCAAGTGTTGTTTATAATTATATTAATAGACAAATAGTTGGTCATAAATATATTATTCGATCGAGTAACGACTATATCACTATTAAAACATTGTCGAATACGAACTATAAGGGAGAATTAAGGCTATAAGAGTATAAAATTGGAATAAGGAACAAATATAAGGGACACAAGTATCATTTGATTGGTCAACTTTAATGACTTATAAGTCCCCCCCAAAAAAGTTAGGAAATATTGCTTCTTGCTTTTGGCTTAGAAAAATCAAAATTAACTTTTTTTAAGCAATTACTTCCTCCGTTTCGTAATAAATGAATTGTTGAATTTTGGCACACAAATTAAAAAAAAAGCATTAAAAACATAAATTTAACACAACTTTTCATTTTTATCCTAAAAAAGAAAATGTTAATCTTAATAATACATTTTTAAAAGTTAATTGATTGTCAAATCATAAGGATAAATTTGAAAAAGAATTCAACGATTCACTTATTTTAAAACACCAATAAATACCTCAACAATTGGAGGGAGTAAAAAAATTGTCAAATTATAAACTTATCTAAACACACTCATTTTCACCCTTGGACGAAAACTTAACCGACGGTTGAGATTGTGAACTTCAAATATCACGCGGATCGAGTACTGTCGATATCCCCGCTATATAATTCTCCGTTGTTACATTCAACCAGTAAAATAAAAAAATGGCTTCGTTTTCCTGCTGTAAAGCTCTCTTTGGGAAGCATTGTGATAAGTGTAAGGCTAAGGCACAATTTGTGAATCCCTTTGGTAAGTCACCTAGAAGTAATGAGTGTGAGGCACAAGGAGGAGGTGATAAGGGTATGGTACCTGTAAGAGCTATCTGTCGATTGGTGGAGTTATCAATCTCGGATGCCAAATTGCAAGATGATGAGTTTGTTAAAAAGGTCCGGAAGATTGTGGATGTGTGGGAGAATGACTTTGTGAAAATTGCGACAAATATGAAGATGCTTGGTTTAACGTAAACCTTCATCCCATAATTTTTTATTGTTTTTATCTCTCATTTTTTTATTTATTGATTTGAGTATTTGTTTTCTATAGAGGAGATGTTTCGTTATGTACTCTGCTTTTTGATAAGGGTGTCGTGTGCGGTACTTCGTCGTGTCTGGAATACGAAGGAAATGGAAACTGTTTGGTGGTAAAACATGGGATTTCCACAAAGTTGATTAAGGAGGAAGACCATGTCAGGAAGTTTGGATTGCAAACGATAAGAAAGTCGATGTAGCCTTGTTCATATTAATGTTATATGAACATAAGTAAAATTCTAACTCTTATCTATTTTTTTTTATGATGATAACCTCAAAATATTCTTTGTTTGGGTATATTCCAGAGCTAAAGCTAAAGTTGAAACTGAGAGTGCCATCGCGCCTGCCTCTTCTAGTGCTCCAATAGTTACTGAGTAAAACCCTACCGTAATCCTAGAATTTATTTCCTTTTTTCTTTATGATATATTCAAATATTCATAATTTTGAATTATTGCAGGGGCTTGGTTGAGATTGAGAACACTGATGGCACAACTGCCAATACTACTGATGGCACAACTACCAACACTGTTGATGGCACAACTACCAATCCTCCAAAGACCTTGATGTCAAAATTTAGAAGTAAGCTAGGAAATGTTCGTGAAGCCGCAGTGGCGATTGGAGTTGTTTTCACTATATGTACAGGCGCAACAGATATTGCTGCTTGCATTCAAAAGTGTGTTGAGGATGCACCTGCTGCTGAAATTTAAAAAAAATATAGAGAAAACATTCTTGTTCCCTATCATATCCCATTTTTTTTAGGTTTTTTGTAATTTTCAATGCAATTCTTTGTTGAAATGTTAAACGTTCTGGAGTAATGTGGTTTTTGTGGAATTGGATATGGTAGAAATGTTGAAAGGAGTGATGTGGTTTTTGTGGAATTGAGCATTATAAAAAGTCTTGTTTCTGCCTTATTTTATTGGAGGCTAATTGTTTCTAGAGAATTGGTTATTTGCTTTCCTTTCCCTATAATGACCCAAATTTTTTTTCGTAAGGGCTAGTGGGAAGAGGGCCACACCCACTCCCTTATGCCACCAACTTCGGTTGCAGGGTGGAAGATCAAGACACTTGGTTAATTGCTGGTGAGAAGGATGAGAAATTGTTTTGGGGTTATTTAATAAACATGGTAAGTATATTGAAGCCTTAATCTCTGCAAGTAAAAGGGTTGATGCCGATGATCGGATCACAGTTGTACCTGATTGGCGACAATTTAAGGCTTCAACAAGTCCTTTCTGATTTTCTGACCACAGCTATCCTCTTTACTCTTCCCTTTGAAGACGACTCTGTGCATTTAAGAATAATTCCAAGGAAGGAGCGTATAGGGACGAGGATGCACGTCATGCATCTTAAATTTCGCTAATCATTCTCTTATCACTCAGATTTGGATTTATTGATTCTCTTGCATGCAATTCATTTGTCAAAATGAAGTCTATGTGCCTATTTTAGGTTGTAAGGGACTAACTACTACTAAATAACTCGGTGAAATCCTAGCTACGTTATCATGGTGGTATTTGTACTCCATATTTCTCAAATGTACATATTTTGCTGTTTTGTGGGGAATAATGACTTTTTTTACAGTATGATTGTGCGGCTTAAAATGTTTAAACAGATAAATTACAGAAATTTGACTTCTATGAATATTAAGCTAGATGAAGAGACTTTAGTTTTTGTTGTGATAAAGTAGACAAAGTTCCACTCTTCATTTCTGCAAAGCTATTTGTGCTCTAATGACATCTGCAGAAAGCTCCTCTACATGAAACATGGTAGATCTTTAAGTGAACATGTAAATTCTCTTGAATTGGAGGTGACCTATGCATATAATGTACCTGCAGACCATGCTAAAGCTGAAAAATGCCTAGTAAAGCTTTTTGACCTGGTGAAACAGCATTAAAATGCTGTATTGCGCATTAATCTTTGAACGCTCTTGACGTAATACGTGGTTAAAATAATAAACATATTAAATAGGGGAAATCTACCTCGAATTTCTTTTCCCAGGGGCTGAGCTACCCTTAGGCCAGGGGGTTCGGACGACGGAAAACTATACCTATTTATATATAGTTAAGATTATTATTTTATGTATATACGGTAGAGGTTGAACCTCTTTCAGTTAGTTTGTATGTTTACGTATGAATCCCCTTGATGAAAATCCTGTCTCCGCCACTGTCTTTTCCCTAGTCTGGTAGAATTTAGCTAGAAGTAGCAGGTGCTGCACTCCATTAGGCTTTTAGCAGTTTTTGCTAATTTGTAGAGATTTCAAATATTGAAACTATCTAGAGTGTTCCTTTCCTGTCTCCCTTTAGCATAAGGGTAATACATTACATATATTATCCAACATTTTCTTCTAGTTAAAAAGAGGGGATGGAAACAGAAGGGGCAAGTTGAGATTTACCTCCAGAAAAGAAAGAAGAAAGGAAGGAATTTCTTTTTATACACGCTCAATTTATCCAAATTTTATAGAGCTGCAATTTATTATCCATATTCTTCCCAATTATTGTACTTTGGTATCGATATGACCATTCTAACTGTGTGAAGGGGAAAATTGTTCGCTTTGTTAAGTTGAGAAAGACGTAAAATTAGAAAAACAAGCATCAAGATGGTATTGTTGTTTTCATTTTTCGGTTAATGCTAGATGCATAACTACCTCATCTTGTCATCCTTTAGTTCTATATCACGTTAAAATCTCACTTCAAATGATAAAAGTATCTCATACCCTCTCTTCTAATTCTTCTCCAAGCTTTCCTTAATGTTTGATAGACTGCTCTGCTTCCACTTTATGTTAAATCTGACTATATTTGCATTTCACCACTCAGGATCACTCATCCAGCCCCAGGTGTACCTGAAGAGCTAATTCAACATATGTTCCAGTACAATCAGAACATATCAAGGGAAGGTCTTGGCCTTTACATTAGCCAGAAACTTGTTAAAATTATGGATGGCAGTCTGGCACCGTCCAGTATCTTCGTGAGGCGGATAGATCCTCATTCATTATCTTTGTTGAATTTCCACTAATAGAGAAGAGCAACGACTAATAAATCCATCCATCAGTGTTCCTACAACACATTTTACATGAAATTCTTGAGACAACTTTATCAAGATTTTGACAAAGAGTTAAAATCTGCTGACTATCTAGCCAATGCTTTCACCTCATTTATTGCTTTGCTGGCATCACATTTTATTATTTCTAGTGGTTCTTCACTGTTTACCAATGCAAATAAATGGGTTTAGTTGAACTGAGCATTTCCATTGTTGATCTCTTTGCTCCATCAGAGGCATACAAGGTCAAGATTCCGGAAAAGGTTACTTTCAGAGAATCAGTTAATTTGCTGCTCGACGAGCCAACTGGGGTTGCTATTTGAATGAATTGTATGTTACCCATTGGAGTGGTGGTTTAAGAATCTATAGGAACCTGTAACATCAGTGTCAACAATCGCTTTTGGAGGTCGGAGGGTCGTCTTCTTCTACTTGACAGGCATCCTGTAGCAATTTAGGCGTAAAACAATTCAACTGACATAATGTACAGGGACCATATTAGATACTCCTCCCTCCGAATTTTGGATCAAAATAGTGTTAAATGAGGAATAATTTCAATAAATGGGTTTGTCAGAATTTTCTTGACCAAAATGATGGAGCACCTTCGTGTGTAATTTTCACATTAAAAATAAACGGATCGTTAAATATATTTACACTGAAGGTGATCTACTCTCACGAACCTTCAGTGTATCTTTTACACTTTAAAAAAGACTCATTAATAGTCATGAGCCTTCACTATTAATTTTACTATTCAAGAATCTAAAAAATACAGTCATTTTCTGAGCTGATGAGACATTAAAGGACAATTTTTTCATACTCTAAAGATTCATGCAAAACAATGCATCTTCAAGCAAAGCATTAATAGAAGCCAGCAACTAAAGACGAAAAAAATAGCGATGTGGGTGTATTGTATGTATATATGTACTACTATGAATTCACATATTACTTATTTTTAATAAGTAATTAAAAATAATAAATTATTTAGCATGAAAAAGATAAGTCTGCAATATTTTTGTGAGGCCAAAAGTCAACAATACAATTTGTAATTGGCAACGATTAAGAGAAGGATTGAAAAACAAACTTAAAAATCATAAGTATTTCATAAATTTGACTCAAGCTATTAATTTGCACCTTAAAACACTAATTTCAAACTGAAAAAGAAATATTTACTTTTTACTTCTATAACGAAAAAAAAAGACTAATTTCAACAAATAAAATATTTTGAACATGAATTGTATGATGTAGCAAACAAAAAGTGCATAAGAACCTTCGGAGAGAGGTAAAAAAATAACCAAATAAATAGGAATCATTATGATAACAACGCTATATAATGTTGCTTAAAAATTTAACACATTATTGAAATAAATAGAAAATATATTTATAAACTATCGAATACATGTGACTAAAGTAAAACTTGCAGTAACAGGAAAGAGAACTACTATTTATCTAAAAATAGTTGAACAAAAAAAAGAGAGAAATGTTTGATTTTCTCAACTACTTCATTTGGCTGCAATATGCTTGTTTTGTATAATTTTTCGATTAAAAATTTTCAACTAAAAGAGAAACATGAAAAATTATTAAAAGAGAAAAATTCATAGTCAATTATTCATTATGAATAACACATATATAATCTTTAAATTTACTAACTAAATAATAGAGAGGATGATTGTAATGGATGCAAGAAGAAAACTCAAATTAGTCATCAATTAAAAGCAAAAATAAAGAGTCAAAATAAGAAGAAAAAGAAAGTACAACAATCACACATATGTTTTTAGTAAATTTGATTAAAATATTATTTAAATGGTATTATAGATATTCATTTTATGTAAAGCGAAACTCTAATTTATTTTAAAACTAGAGGAGCATAGTCCGTGTCAGCACGGGCCCAACATTAAGATATTTATTTATTTTTTCAATCTTGATATATATTTAAATAAATTTTCTTAATAAAAGGATTGCATATGTTTTCTAGGATTCATCCGGAATCTAACATGAGTTCAACATATGCTATTTTAATATGTATTTAGATAATTTAAGTAGTTAACTATTGTAATTTATAATATTTTTATGTAATTTTCAAATTAATAAACATTATTTTTATTGTCCAAATTTTTGTGGCATTGATATTCAATTATATTTTAAAAATAATTTAAATTTTTAATTATTGTGATTTATAATACTTTTCTTTTATTCTAATTTCAGTGACACTAAATTAATTTTAAGAGTTGACCAAATATTTTATATCTTTTAAATTTTTTAAGTTGTTAATTATTGTGATTTCTAGTATTTTTCATGTAATTTTTTGAAATATATAACATATTAAATTATTTTTAGATATTTTAAGTTGTTAACTATTGTAATTTATTAGATTTTAAGTTGTTAACTATTGTAATTTATAATACTTTTTATGTAATTTTTAATAATATATGCTACTCTCCTTGTCCAGAGTTTGTGTCGACGATAGCCAATTATATTTTTTAAATAATTTAAATTTTTTATCATTGTTATTTATAATATTTTTTCTATTTCAACTTATGTGGCACAATGCTTAAATGACCATAATAATTAATTAGGGGTGATATAGTAAAATGTAATTATTATTATTTATTGTTTATTATTTTTATTATGTGTATGTGTTGATTCAGGAAGAATTTGAAAAAATTTAGAAATGTGTTGGATGCTACAAATATTAATAATCCATTTGGTGCTTCTTGATTTCTCTACATTTATTTCTTGTGCGTTTTTTACTCTGTTGTCCTTTGGGTATATGTAGTAATTTTTTATTTTTTTTAAATATCATGAAAATTTTTATTCATAATGTGTGTGTGTGTGTGTGTATATATATATATATATATATATATATATATATATATATATATATATATATATATATATAGTAAAATCATGGATTCAATATTATTAATTTTTCAATATATAAGTGACTTATAAAATCATGGATTCAATATTATTAATTTTTCAATACATAAGTGGCTTATAATAATTAATTCCGGATGATACATTAAAAACACGATTGAAGCAGCAGAAATCAGTCAATTTTTTTAAAAAAATTTAGTTAATTATTGTTATTTACAATACTTTTTATTTTATTTTCAAATAATATATGTTGTTTTATATTTTCTTCTGTCTCGTCCCAATTTACATGACACTAATATAATTTTGATAGTCAATCAAATACTTTATGTTGACATATCATTTTTTATTCTTATTTTTTAATACATAAATGACTTATAATAAGGAGTGATATAGTAAAATCATCGTTATTGGATAGTGAATTATATTTATTTTTCACAATAATAAAATTTTACTATATATTTTTATTTATTTCTTTTTATCTTGATAAATATTGACCCAACACAAATTTTAAGAAAATATTCATTAGAAATTTATTTTATTAAATTAAATTTATTAATTTTGTACTTTAAAAATTTAAAGTTAAGTTTAAATATTAGTATTTCTATATAAGAAAAAAATAATTTTATAATTTAAATTTACTAAAATAAATAATAAATAAGTGAAAACATTAATTTTCTATATAAAATTCAATTAAAATAATAAAATTGATTTACTTTAAATATTTAGTTGCAATTAAATAAGATATTTTTTATATTGTCATGATTTATGGTGCACCGATAAAATTTTGAGAGTTGAATGGAAATTTTATCTATTTTTAAAATAGTATTTTAACTTGTTAATTATTGTGATTTATAATAATTTATACGTAATTATCAAATAATATATTTACTCCTTGTATCCAATTTTTGTGGCTTTGATACAATCTTGAGAATCAACTAAAAATTTTATATATCTTTTAAATATTTTAAGTTGTTAATTATTATGATTTGCAGTATTTTTTCTTTTATCTCAATTTATGTGGCATTACTAAAATAATGAGAGTCTATAAAATTTCTATGTCTTTTAAATATTTTAAATTATTAATTATCGTGATTCATGGTAACAAATTATGTTTGAACAAGATAGCCAATTAAATAAATAAAAAAATTTACTTCCAATATGTAGTTATAGTTAATTAATATAAATTAATAGAATATATTAAATATTTAAATCATTATAATAAAATAATAAAATTATTATATATTGTGGCATGGTATGTAATTAAGTGGGAGTGGAGGGGTTTTTTGGTAATTGCATGAGAGGTGGTCGAAACCACCCCTTCTATATAATAGAAAAGAAAAACACAAATTCTAAGAAAATACTCATTAGAAATTTATTTTATTAAATTAAAGTTATTAATTTTGTACATTAAAAATTTAAAGTTAAGTTTAAATATTAGTATTTCTATATAAGAAATAAATAATTTTAAAATTTAAATTTACTAATATAAATAAAAAAAATGTTAATTTTCTACATAAAAGTCAATTAAAATAATAAAATTGATTTACTTTAAATATTTAGTTGCAATTAATTAAGATAATTTTTTTATTTTGTCATGATTAATGGTGCACCGATAAAATTTTGAGTGTTGAATAGAACTTTATCTATTTTTAAAAGAGTATTTTAACTTGTTAATTATTGTGATTTATAATCATTTTTACGTAATTATCAAATAATATATTTACTCCCTGTGTCCCAATTTATGTGGCTTCGATACAATTTTGAGAATCAACTAAAATTTTTATATATCTTTTAAATATTCTAAGCTGTTAATTTTATGATTTGCTTTACTTTTTCTTTTATCTCAATTTATGTGACATTTCTAAAATAATGAGAGTCAATAAAATTTCTATATGTCTTTTAAATATTTTAAGTTATTAATTATTGTGGTTCGTGGTAACAAATTAATTTTTAACATGATGTCTAATTAAATAAATAATAAAAATTCACTTCTAATATGTAGTTATAGTTAATTAATATAAATTAATACAATATATTAAATTTTTAAATCATTATGATGAAACAATAAAATTATTATATATTGGGGCATGATATGTAATTAGATAAAATTATTATCTAATTATATTTTGCATGAGAGGTGGTCGAAACCACCTCTTCTATATAATAGAAAAGAAAAGAAATGTTAAATATTATTATTTCTTATCAAAATCAAAATAAGAATTTTAATTAATTTAAATATTTTAAATCTTAAATCCATTGCTTTTGTATGAGCCTAAGATGCATTGAAGGTGCATTACTTTGCGTGAACCTTTACAGTATGAAAAAGTTGTCACATTCACCAAAAAAAAAAAATTGTCCTTTATTGTTCCATCAGTTCAGAAAATAAAAAAAACAGTAAAATTAATATTGAAGACTCATTACTACTAATGGGCCTTTTTTTAAAATGTAAAGGATTCACTGAAAAACTCATGAGAGTAAAACACTTTCAGTTAAATATATTTAGCGCTCCGTCTATTTTTTAACATGAAAATTGCACACTGAAGGTGCTCCATTCGCCATGCGTTTTCACCATTTTGATCATGAAAAATCTGACAAACCCATTTGTTGTAACCGTTCCTCATTTAACATTATTTTGATCCAACTCTCCCTTCCTCCTTATATCTTGGAATAGATTGTTATTTCAAATTATGACCATTGATGAAGTTGAATGGTGAAACAGTCTGCTTTTAGCCATGTTAATACAAGATTCTCAGCAACTGTTGGTGCTAGAGTTGTTATACCTTTACCTTTTTTTCTTTGTTTTGCAACTGTTATATTTTTTGGCGTGGCTCACTTTCATGCTGATTTAATATCCGAGATTTTCGCACATATCGATTCTTGTTGGCTGAAATGATCAATTCAGTATGGTTTTTATAAGGTAGTTCCGATTCACGATTACGGAATAAGCATAATTAATTCAATTCAAGATTTGGTCGAAAAGTTATTTTCTATAACTTTAAGTTAGTGGTAACCTTTGTACGCAGAGGGTGGATCTAGGGCATAGGTGTGGATTCGTGATTTGGTCGAAAAGTTATTTTCTATAACTTCAGTTAGTGGTATAACCTTTATAGGTTTGTAAGCAGGGGGTGAATCTAGGGCATGGGTGTGGATTAGTCGTTACTCGGTAACTTTGGCACAAATCTTATTTTTGTATTGAAGCATACTCTTCCCGTCTCAAATTATTGATTAAGAAAATAATTAATAACATGTTTATCGTAGTAATCCTATTAAATAGTGTTTACATTTTAATTTACCATAATAACCCTATTCAATGAGGTTTACATTTAATTTGAACAAAAAAAAGTAATTGATGCAAAGGGTAAAACATGAAAAAAAAATATCTCTTCTTGATTAATGAAAAAAGATAAGTAAAATGAGAAATCAAATTAGAAAATTTGGGACGAATGGAGTATAAGAATTAGGAAAAGACTTTTTGACCACTAAAATTTGGCCATAATAATAACAAACTCTATTCACAATATAAACTAGTTAATTTTTTTTGACATTTTGTCCTTTTAATCCTTAATTTGAATTTTTAATATTAATTTATTAAAAAAAAAATTACTTTATTTAATAATCATTTTTCAATACATTGAAAACAATCCAATGCATGGGAATGAACAATGGAGTTAAAATTAAGGATCATAGATTTGAATTGGTAGGTCATGTTATCAAATTATTATTCCAATAATAGATCTATTTAAATTATCAAACTTATTAAGTCAAAATTATATTCTTATTCTTTTATTTTGAAAAATATATTATTTTATTAAGAAGAAATTTTCATGCTTAGAAATATTTTATTATTACTTAAACTCTCAGATTGTTCTTAAGTTATTTTCTTAGAGATAAAAAACATCTCCCCCCTTCCCCCCCAACATGTCCTCCAAACTCACTTCAGCACTTAAACTTAACTTTTGTTTATTTACCCCTTGACATCTTTAAAGTGTATTTATTTCACCCATAATGCTGACGTGACATTTTTTTTTTAAAAAAGACGTGTTTATTTATTAAAAAATTTAATTTTAGTAATATTATATTTAAAATATAATAAAAAATGGACACCTTTTTCTTCTTCTTCTTCTTCTTCTTCTTCTTCTTCAAAACATCATCAACAACAATACTCAAATTTCTCCATTAACAACCTCTAATAAATTCTTCACTACTTCTCTCTTTCAATTTTTTTTATATTCCTTCATGAACACCACCAAAATTAACCACTAAGACACTAAATTGGAAATTTTACTCTATTAAACACCCATTTGTTAAAGAAACACGAATCGAAATCACCCATTTTCCTCCATTAAACAACCATTCGTCCATGGTTAAATTAGCAAGAAAAATAAAAACAAAGAAAGTTCTTAGATCCATTTGTTAAAGAAATGAGAAACAAAAAATGGGATAGTTTCAGTTTCAAAACTGGGATAATTTGAATGAAAATTATTCAATAGAAATTATTCAGAGGAAAATATTAACAAGAAAGCTCTAGGAAAATTTTCCTCCACTAAACACCCATTTTTCCTCCATTAAACACCCATTCAAATTTCTTAGATCCATTTGTTAAAGAAATACTCAACATAATATTTTCCTCACCTTTCTTAGATTCATTTGTTTGAACAAATTGATAATTAATTGAATTTTTCAAGTGGGTTGAGTTTTTCGGTGAAAATTCGCTGAAAAATATGACAGGTGTGGCTGTATTGGGGTGGACGGAAGTGGATGGGGTGTGTGCAGGTGGGACAGTGTGGGGGTGGATGGGGTGTGTGCAGGTTGGGCAGTTTGGGGGTGGACCGGGTGTGTGTGCCTATATAGGGTTGGACAAGAGGGAGACAAGGGGGAAGGAGTGGGGGTTACGAAGAAGATGGAAAATGGGGGGGGGGGGGGATAATTTAAAATATTTTATATATATTTTAAAATATGTGTATATATATATATATATATATATATATATATGGATATAAAATTATTAAAAATACTGTATTTACGTGGCTCCGACATGGCTGTGGCGTGGCACTGACGTGTCAGTGAGTGTGATGCACTCTCCATTATGAGAGTGGTATTATATATTAAGGGGTGAATGTAATTCACTTTAAAAATATTAAGGGAGGTAGATAAACGAAAGTTAAGTTTAAGTGCTAAAGTGAGTTCGCGGGGGGGGGGGGGGGGAGGGGGAGGGGGAAGATATGTCTGATTGTTATCTATGTTTCTAGAGTCGCGTATAAAAATCACTTTTTGTTTTTGCTAAGACAATGATGTCACTCAGTTATTAATATTTTTCTCAAAAAATTATTAAATATCTCAAAAGTTCCTTCCGCTTCTAATTAACATGTTATATCAGTAAACCATCATTTTTTAAAAAAAATAATAAACATATTAAATCAGCAAACTCATTTAATTGAAATAAATAATTTTATTTTAAAAAAAATAAAAATTAATTTATTAAGAAAAAATTTCCATACTATTTTCTTTGATGGGCATTCGGGTTCTTATATATAATTGCCTACAAAGATGAGTTTTTTTTCTAAACAAAATAATATCACTAAACTAAATAAATTATCTTGAGATTTTAATTTGCATGTAAAAGTGTGTTGAGTTACCGTTAATGGAATATTTACTACTTCTAAAATGTTTCGAGTAGTCGTTATTGAAATATTTCACAAATTATATTTAAATATATAGTATAATAATTTGATTCCCCCCACCCACCCGATCCTCTTCCTCCTTAAATTAACACCCTTACCTGACACATTTTAATGACCTAGAATCAATATTTTGGTGTAAATTAATATTTTTTATTCAATAGGTGAAAGGAAGATAAATTTAATCTAGTTGATGGAATTTGAAAGAAATGTATTTTAAACTATTTTTAATATGTTAAGGGCATTCTTGGCCCTTTTTAATAATTAAAAACTTGAAGAAAAAAATTCTTTTGACCATAGTGGCCACAATATTATTTGAATGTTTATTCACACTACAACTCAAATTTTTTATTACATTTTTACCCTTTCTCAATTTAAATTTTTCTCAATAATTTATTAACTATTTTAATACATGGGGTTTGATTGAATGTTTTTCTTGTTCACTTTACTTGGAAGAATTATGTACAAAAATAATTGGATAAGTGCCTTTTTTTTTTCTTTTAATGCTAAGTGAAGAAATTTAGAAATAATAAATAACTTATGATAATTTGTATGATCGAATGGCTTTGGGTTATATTAATTTGTCTTTCTAATTATATTTGAAGTTTTATTTAAATATGCAGTATAATTTTATACCTATATTTTTTGTAAATATGATCTCTAATTAAGTAATTTTATTAATTATTATGTCTAACTAAATTTAAATAATGCATTTAAATATTTTTAAATATAATTTAAAAATATTTTAATAATGACAATCAAAATTCAAATATTTTAGACATGATATATATCGACATATTATAAAAATCATAAAATTATATAATTCATATGTGCCAACTACTGTTATTTGCCAACAACAATCCAAGAGAGTCACGTGTCAATGTCGTAGTCTTGCTCCCTTATGTTATGTCGATTTTGATAATTTTGTATCATTACTTATATTTTTTATTAAAATGATATCTAATAAAGTAATTTTATTAATTATTATGCTTAAGTAAATTTAAACTAGATATTTATATAAAATTTTAATATAATTTTAAATATTCAATAACAACAGTCAAAACTTAAAATACTTTAGACATGACATACATTTACATGATATACAAATATTAAAAATCATATAATTCGTATGTGTTGATCATAGTTAACAAAGACCCAATTGAGTCACGCATTAATGTTGTACTGTCTTGGTGCTATTATATTACTTCAATTTGATAACTTGTGATCGAATCATTACTTATATTTGTTGTTAATGTTCGATTAATATTTTTAATTATTTTAATTATTACAGTAAAAATTTAAAATACTTTAATATGACAGAAATCAACACATTATAATAATAATAAAATCATTTAGTTCATATGTGTCAATCCTACATATATACTATTACTACTATCACACACATTAGACAAAAAAAATTATTTTATGAAATAAATAAATTATACATTTGCTAACTTTTCATTTTAAATTATTTCCAAATTAGAAATAAAAGAAAAATAATAATTTAACCTCTTTCATCAATTTCTGTCCGAATTAAAAGGCATCACATGGATATTTCAGTTAATTTTTTCTCCTTAATTCTTTATAGAGGTGAGTAGTGATTATTTCATTTTTCATTTAGTCAGTTCAATTTTTTTTTACTATTTTATTTTTTTAAATTTCTACTTTTTAATCTAATTTTTTTTTGCATTATTTATGTTTTATTTACTTTCTTTTATTCCTCAATCATTACTTCTTGTAACTTTATGTTATGTCACATATTTTTATTTCTTCATCTAGCATAACTGATTAACTGGATTACTATTTTAATTTTTGAATTAAAGTAGAATTTTATTGTTGAACGAGGTTATAGAATCATATTTTTTTTCTATTTTGATTAAATTATGTGGGTCATGAAAAGTTATAAAAAAATTTAAATTAATTATTTTATAATATTAGTCATAAATATATATTTATTTCTTAATATATTTTAATAAATAATATACGTACCTTAAATATCAATTTAGTATCGTTTATAAGGGTTAGTTGCTATCAAATAGGAATCTTATTTTAGACATGATGGACATCAATACATTAAGAAATCATAAAACTCATATAGTCCATGTGTGTTGGTTAACAACAATCCTAAAAAGTCATCCGCTAATGTTGTGGGGGGCTTATGCTATTGTGTTACGTTGATTTGATAACTTGCAAATTATTATTTACATATGTTACTAATACGACCTCTAATTATTAATTATGTTTTCATTATTTTCTTTTATAATCGTACTGTCTGAGCCAACTTCTAATAAATTTAAACTATGTATTTAAATAATTTAATAATAACAACATTCAAATTTTTTTAGACATAATAAACATCGACACATTATAACAGATTCTTTTTAGTGAACATATCACAAGCTTACTCCTATTATTTTTTGATTAAAAATAAAGAATCAAATTCAATTTTCTCTCCTATTTACTACAGCACTAAATTAGAATCCTAAAAATTTATACAGTTCACATGTGTTGAGCCCAGTTAACAACAACTAAAGCTATCAAGATGCATCAATGTTATAGTTTTGGACCCCCTATATTATGCAGATTTGATAATTTGTGATTCATTACTGATTTTCTATGAATATGTCCTTTAATTAAGCAATTTTATTAAATATTATATTGAAATAAATTTAAATTCTATTTAAATAATTTAAATATAATTTCAAAGTATTTCAATATCGACAGTCGAAATTCAAAATACTTTAAACTTGATAGACATAAACATATTATAAAAATCACATGGTTCATTTATTTTGATCCTAGTTAACAGCAATACATGAGAGTCCTACACTAATGTTGTTGTCTTACGTCCTTATGTTACGTCAATTTTATAATTTACAAATTATATTTTATATTTTTTATCAATATGATCTTTAATTAATTAATATCATATTCAAATAAAATTTAAATTGTATGTTAATTAAATTGCAAATATAATTTAATAAATTTCAAAAATCAAATCATTATATACATAATAGATATTGGCACATTATAGAAATCATGAAAATCACAAAGTTCACATGTGTGGACCCTAGTAAATAACAACTAAAGATATCAAGACATATTATTGTTGTAGTCTTGTACCTCTATGCTATAATAATTTGATAACTTGTGAATATTACTTATATTCATTATTCATATCACCTTTAATTAAATAGTTTAAATTAATTGTTATATTTTAATAAATTTAAATTATATTTAAATAATTTATAAGTCTAATTTGAAAATATTTATTAATAATAATCTAAATTCAAAACATTTTAGACATGATAAATATTGACACATTATAAAAATAATATTTTTCATGTTTGTTAAACCTAGTTATTATTTTAAAAAAACACTTTTGGGATAAACGTTAGAATTGAATGACTTTTATATAATAAATAAATAAATAAATTTCTGTAATAAGTTAAAAATTAAGTTAATCATTGACGACTTTTACTCAAAAATACTTTAAAGAATTATGATTAATATATAATAAAATTAGTTTTAAAATTTGATTAAAAAAAAAGACTCAAGAGGAGGAGTAGAGGGAGATACAAGAAAAAGGGGAAGGTGAGAATTAGCAGAAGATGAAGTTTGGTGAGTCTTCTATTCTATTTAATGATAATCATAATTTACCTAACATAAATTTTAGTTGCATTTAAGTTTTCAAATCTATAAAATAGTAAAAGGTTAGTATTCTCTTTATATATTTATGGTCATTTTTGAGTCAAAAAATTATGATCATTTAGCAACTTTCTAAGAATTATTAGTTACTGTTGGTTTAGAGCCTGCTCAAGTTTCATGCACTACCCCTTATCTTGCCTTTTTTTTCTTGTAAATTGTGATAGTTTTGTTTGTAACCGGTCATTACTATAGTATATGAAAAACGGAGTTGAGAACCGTAATTCATTCTTTGAATTTCGTGCCAACTCCATTTGTAAGTAGTCAATACTATATCTATGACGTCTCCATAAATTTTGATAGGCATGTCTCTTCATGTTACGGGGAGTTTGTGCTTCCTCGAGAATTTGGTTCTTTTCTTAAAGCAAAAAGATGTCAAGAAGAATATATATTTAAAGGTGTTATAATAAAAAAAGAAATTCTTCGTATATGTAATTTCAGTGACAGACTCAAAATTTAAGGAGAGTGGGTGCCTTACTACAGAAAAAATAAAAAATCACCTCAACCAGGTTTGAACCCAAGCACATCTACCAATGGAGAGCTTTAATAAGATCAACCTAAATGCCAGTGCACCTAACCAACTTCTTGTTTAGTGAATATTTTTATATAATTTATACCCATTTTTCGTATATTTTAATGTAATTTTGCCTATTCCGTATCGAGTTTAGTGGGTGTCGGAACACCCAAAATTTATGTGTGGGTCCACCCCTGTATAATCTACTAAAGCTAACGATTAAGTAGATTTCGGAAAAAGAGATTAATTAGGTCCTAAGTGATCTAGGGTGTTCCAAGATGATTAAAATGTGCTTTAACATGTCATATTTATAGTAGACGAGTCATAAACCCATTAGGATTTGATTTCCATGTAATACTTGTTCAGCAAGGCACTTTTTTCTGCTTTTGATGTCCACCGCATCGTGGTGACATGCCAATTCACAATTGTCAAAAATCTACCAAAATCCAATATCTCCTCACGATTACACCGCGTCGTGTTGCCTACTTCACCGCTATTACCACCGCGACACAGTGGGTCACCATTTTGAGACCCTTCTGAATCCATTGATGGGTCTTACACACTAAGACGACTCTCAATGTTCCTACACTCTCCCAAGACAATTTCAGGTGTCCAAAGTCACTTCAAGTTGTGTATTGTGCTTCCGTGATCCATTCCAAGCCTTTTTGAGTTGTTTACACTTGATTTGAAGCTTTTATATCCTTAATATATCCTCATAATCCATTTAAAAACATCATATATCATTATACACAACAATTTAAATCTCAAAACAACACAACGTCTTCAACAGTGTACTAGAAACACGAGCTAAGCATAAGCTAAATTCACATTAAGCTTAAGCTTATTTTTTTGACTCTTGTCTTGATCCAATTGAACCTTGAACATTATCCACAAGTTTTTTCACATATAAATACATAATTACAACCTTAGGAACTCAACTAAACATATTATAACCTAATATAATAGGCTAAACAAACACCTAGCTCAAGCTAGTTACACTAGTTTTCTCGGTTGACTTCTAAATGATCAATTTGAATCAAAACTCATCTGAAACCACCATTAAACATCATAAATACATACTTGGACACATAAATGCTTATTTATATCATTCTCAACCCATTAATCACATGAATGATCCTCAAAACAAGGCTAAATAGACTAGAATAATAGCGCTAGAATGCATAAATATACCCAACATCACTACCCCACACTTAAAGCCTAGTTCATCCTCGAAAAACTCTTAAATATAAACACCATGAGCTAAAGAGATTCCATACTTCTACTACATGTAATAAATTTAAGTTAACACTACAATGATTACACAGAATGCAAGTTTACAACAGTAAGCATTGTATACATAATTGAACGCTCAAGAATCCTACTTCTAAAACATACTAGCCACAAGAATGGACTCCACAAGTGGAAAAATCATGCACATTTATTAATTAAAGATATCATATAATTCACTCTCATTCATATAATATGTGTCACTCACAATAAGAGAGTTACCCATAATCGCTCATAATAATGTAAATTTAGAACACAATGAGTATTAAAATCAAGTTATGCTCACTCTAAAAAAGAATTCACAAATTACACATAATGAACCATAGGCTTTCCCTTAGTGTAATGATCCACTAATATTAGAATGTAAAGCTTAGGATCAATTAGGACTTTTTCGGGTTGTAATGTAGGCTAAGGGACGGGTAGGAACTATTTGGGAATAGTGACTAACCTCTCTAAGAACTTTAATACAATACATTATAAATTTAAAACCACTTTAACAACCAAATTACACTTTTTCATTCTACCATATCTTTTGTTTTTTCCCATCTCTTTTAAGCATTTTCACAAACACATAGTGGGAGTATTGTTTATTCCTTTAAGATTTAATTTTTTTCTTTTTCTACAATCATGGGAATATTTCTAATACCATTTATATCACTCCCAACCATCACACATCAATTTCACTTTTTTGTTTTTTAATTTCTCAAACTCCTTTCTCAATTATTATATTCCAATTAAAGCACTTAGGAGCTTAGTAGCTATAATGGGTTAGCTTAGGTATTTTCGTAGTCTTAAGCACCTTGTAACATCTAGGGGGTACCTTCAGAGCATTATAGACTTGGTATTAGAGCCTAATGTTTTAAAGAGTTCCAGGGAGTCAGACAAGCCGCGTTATGTAGAATCTTGATCATGGTGTAAAACACGCCATATTTATGAGCAAGAGGCTACAAGATAATTTAGGAATAAATATTTCTTTCATGATCTAGCATGCTTATAATTGTCTTTATCTTCCTTATTTTGTGCTTTCACATGAAAGAATATACTTCCCCGCTGAGCCAAAGCTAGCATAAATGGTGATCAAACAATATTTCATGCCAACCCTCTGAATGAAAAATATATATCATACTGAATTTTAGGCTGCTCTTCAAGTGTTGGCCCAATCTATAAATGCTAATATTCAGGGCAACCAACAGGAAGCGGTTCTATTTTAGCAAAATGGTAACTTAGCTGTAACCAGAATTCTGGGTTTTATGAGGATGAATCCTCCTGAGTTCCATAGGTTAAAGGTGGATGATAGTCCTCAACTCATTATTAATTAGTTAACAAAAATTACTTAGATTATACATGTTACTGAAGATAAAAGTCTATATTTGGTATCCTATAGGCCGAAGGACGTTGCTTATGATAGGGTTGTTATGTAGAAGTAATATAGGGGTGAGAATGCAGTTCGTATGAGTTGGCAGGTATTTCAAAATGATTTTTTAGATGAGTTATTTTGTGTGAGATGAGGAAAGATAAGGTGGAGGAGTTCATAAACCTAAGGCAAGGTTCTATGATAGTAAAGGAGTACGAAATTAATTCATTTAGTTGTCTAAGTATGCTCCTGAGTTATTATCCGACTATAGAGCTCGTATGAGTAAGTTTGTTACTGGGGTATCTGACTTGGTGGTTAAGGAGTGTAGGACTACCATACTTATTGGGGATATGAATATTACTAGGTTGATCACACACGCTCAACAAATTGAGGTAGAAAAGTTGAATAAAAGAGAGAAGAGTAATAAGAGGGCTAGAGCTGGATAGTTTGATTATAGTCAGCAAAGTTTGAAGGGGGAAGACATTCACAATTTTAGGGTCATTCATCAGTACCTACGCCATCCTCAACCACTGCCCCTACACCCAGAACTAGGTAGGAGCAGTGGGGCAGAAGCAGCGAGGCAGGACTTTAAATTCCATGTCTTAGATCAATATAGTTGGGAGGCCTAGTCATTCGACATGTATAAAGTAGGGCAGAACCCATCCCGGTGAGTGGTTGATGGGAAAAGAGAGTTGATACAAATATGGAAAGTTGGTCCATAAGATCAATGAGTGTCCATATTCTAAGTAGGAAAGTAAAAATGTTCATCCTCAGACTCAAGCTACTTATCCAACAACTCAGTCAGGTGTCCCAGTTCCTCTATAGGGCATATCTTCTAAGACTGGTGGAATTTAGTGCCAAAATTGGTTTTATGCTTTACCATCCGATCAGGAGCATGACAAAATTCATTCCTTTTAACTTGATGTATATTCTTATTATACCCGAGATAAAATATCTGATAAATGACTCTATTGGTTGTTGTAAATTTTGGAGTGGGTCCTAAAAATTTCTCTAAGCTCTTCTCAGTTTCCATCCCAGTGGGTAAGCCAGTTGTTGCAAGGTGAGTGTATAATAAGTGTCCTATTACCATCCTCCATAATATCAGACTAATGCACCTAATAGAGTTAGAGACAATATATTTCGATTTCATTCTAGGCATGGATTGTCTCCATTCATGCTATGCATCAATAGATTGTCACACCCATGTGGTAAAGTTTCAGTTTCCTGAATAGGTAGTTTTTTAGTTGGAGGGTAGTTCTGTGTCTCATAAAAGTCATTTCATATCTCACCTAAAGGCCAAAAAATTAATATCAAAAACATGTTTTTGTCATTAGTTTGAGTCAAAGATACTAAGTCTAAAGCCCCAACAGTTCAGCCAGTTTTCTATAGTCAATGAGTTTTTCAAGGTTTTCCTCATAGATCTGCCAGGGATACCTCCAGATTGAGAAAAAGAATTTGGTATTAATTTACTTCCCAATACTTAGCCCATCTCTATTTCTCTATATCCTATGGCTCCAGAAGAGCTCAAAGAGTTAAAAGAGCAGCTTAACGACCTCTTAAATAAAGATTTCATTCAGCCCAATATCTCTCTGTGGGACGCTCCAGTCTTATCTGTGCGCAAGAAAGATGGTACTCTCAAAATGTGTATAGTCTACAGACAACTAAACAAGGTTACCATCAAGATCAAGTATTCCATTCCTAAAATCTATGATTTGTTTGACCTACTTCAGGGTGCCAAGTGTTTTTGCAAGATTGATCTTAGGTTGAGATGCTAGCAGTTGAAAGTCTAGGAGAAAGAGCAGCTTACTGACAAATGCTCCTGCAACCTTTATGGATTTGATGAACAGGGTCTTCAACCAGTACTTGGATATATTTGTTATTTTTTTTATCGGTGACATACTGGTGTATTCCTGAAGTGAGAAAGAACGTGTAGACCATTTGATAATAGTACTGCAGACCCTCATGGATCATCAATTATGTGCGAAGTTTGGTAAAAGTGAGTTTTGGTTGGAATCTTCTACCTTCTTGGGGTATGTCATTTCAAGGGATGGTATTTATATAGATCTATAGAAAACTAATGCAGTGAATGACTGGCCTAAACCTATCACTCTATCTTATACTCAGAGCTCTTTAGGTTTAGCTTGGTATTATAGAAGATTTAAAGAAGGATTCTCCTCTATAAATGTACCATTGACAAAGCTGACCCAAAAAAAGGTGAAGTTTTATATGGTCGGATAAGTGTGACAAGAGTTTCCATGAGTTGAAAGATAGATTGACTTCGGCATGAGTGTTAGCCTTACTAGAAGGGTTAGATGGGTTCGTAATGTATTGTGATGCTTCAAGAGTTGTGTTAGGTTGTGTGTTGATGAAAAATGGGAGAGTTATAGCTTATGCCTCTAGTCAACTTAAAGATCATGAAAAAAATTACCCAACTCATGATTTAGAGTTAGCTGTTGTGGTTTTTGCTTTAATAATTTGGAGGCACTACCTTTATGGCATACATGTTGATGTTTTCAATGACTATAAAAGTCATCAGTATGTATTTTCTCAAAGGGATTTGAATCTTTGATAGAAAAGGTGGCTAGATTCATTGAAGGATTACGACATGAATGTACTCTATCATCCTAGTAAGGCCAACATAGTGGCAGACATATTAAGTAGGTTGTCTATGGGTAGTGTGTCTCATCTGAAGAAGGAACAATAGGAGTTGGCTAAAGAAGTGTATAAGTTGGCTCGTTTGAGAGTATACTTGCTCAATACTAAAGATGGGGGAGGAGTAGTTCAGAATGGTTCGAAATCATCTTTGGTACAGGAAGTGAAGAAGAAATAAAGAAATGATCCAATACTTATCCAGATATTAGAAATAGTACAACAGTAGAAGGTTGAGGTTTTCTCCCAAAAGGTAGATGATGTACTTTATTATCAAGGCCGACTATGTGTTCCTAATATAGATGGGTTGAGGGAAAGAATATTAGCAGAGGCTCATGGTTTGAGATACATCTGGGTGCTATAAGATGTATCATGACTTATGAGAAATTTATTAGTTTAATGTATTAAGAGGGACATATTCGAGTCCATAAAAAAGTGTACCAACTTGTAACACCCCAAATCTGGTACCCAAAATGCCACACGGTGCTTATGAGCCCGAAGGACCACAAGCTAACCCATGACTGATATTTGTACTTATATACTGCATGATATACTATATAAATATAGGAACATGAAGTGAAAGGCTATAAGGTTCAAATTTGTAACATAACTAATAAATCATAACATGTGGATGGGGTATGAAATACCCAAAATACTGAAATAATTGTCTGAACACACTCGTCTGAAAAGCCTCTAATTGACTGAACTATCTGAATAAGGAGTTGATGGGATAGGTCCCCAACTAACTCTAACTAATGAATTAATTAATGAGATAATAAATAAATATTATATCCTCGAAGGATGAGGACTCACTGCTAACTAACTACTGATATCTAGAATCTACTGATGCTTTGGAGCTCGTGCTTTGGAACCTATGGTATAAAACACCATAGCGCAAATGCTTCAGTACTTTGAATGTACTGGTATGCATGTGAGGTAGGATAAATGCATGGGGTTCATATGCATGAATAATACAAGCTAACTGACTAATATGAACATGAGAATACATGCATGAACACTTTGTAACTATATCTGAGATCATGATAGCATGCGTTTACTGATAACTAACATGACTGATAACTGAGTTCTGATGACTGTTATAAATGATAACATGAGTGGGTGTATCTGATAGTCTTAAATCTGAAAGAACTAGCTGAGTTACAAACTGTTCTGAGTTGACTGTATCTGACAGTTCTGAATTCTGTAACTAAAACTGTTAGTATTGTATTTTATCCACAGATAGATGGTTAGGATGAGAGGATAATTTAGACATTAGAAGATATGTTGAGGGCGTGTGTTTTATCTTTTAAAGGAATCTAGGATGACTATTTACCGTTGATTGAGTACTCTTACAATAATAGTTATCATGTTAGTATTCAGATGGCTCCATTTGAAGCATTGTATGGGTATGGGTGTAGGTTACCTATAAGATGGTTTAAGGATGGTATAGAAACTTTGATTGGTATATATTATGTTCTTAAAGCTATGGAGAAGATTTAGTTGATTCGTGAGAGATTGAAAATTGCTCAAAGCCATCAGAAATCGTATGCTAATATTAGAGGAGAGAGCTCAAGTTTGATATAGGCGATTGGGTATTCTTAAAATTGTCGCCTATTAAGGGGATAATGAATATTGGTAAGAAAGGGAAGTTGAGTTCGTGATTTGTTGGTCCTATAAGATAGTAAGGCGTGTAGCAGAGGTTGCATAGGAATTAAATCTTCCGTCAGAGTTAGTTGCAGTTCATCCTGTGTTCCATGTTCCATTGATTAAGAAATGTATTGGGAATCCATCCTTAGTAGTTCCCCTAGAGATTAACTTGATGTATGAGAAGGTTTCTCTAGATATACTTGATAAACCGGTCCAAAGGCTAATGAATAAAGAAGTAGCATCAGTAAAAGTTCTTTCAAGAAACAGATTGGTTAAAGATGCTACATGGAAAGCTGAAGCAGACCTGATGGAAATATTTCCTCATCTCTTTTCCTCCAGTTCTATTCCTACCTAAGGTAAAGTACTATTCCCAACAAATTATTTCTCCTCAAGTACGTTTAAGTACTACTGTATCATAGGTCATGTTATGAGAAATTAAATTCTTGTGAAAGTGGTAAAACTTGATTATATGTTTCAGTGTGGAGGTGTTGATTCTTGTTCAAATCCCAATCCTAGATGAATCACATTCAAGAACGAATGTTTCTATGGGGGAGATAATGTAATACCCCATGTCTGGAAGTTTTTGTGCATCATACGAGTCCTTTGTTGCGTTGTACAAACAACATTAGAGTGGTATATTGTAGTCATATGCAAGACAGTGTGGCATGGTGGACATTCTATTGTGGGTACAATTTGACCACTAGAAGTCGTCAAGTAGGGTATGAGTATTATGTTGGTAACTTATAAGTTCATCAGTATAGACTCCCTAAGATTTTATCTAAGTTACGAGTAAGGAGTTAAGAGTTGTATGAAGATGATTCTAGTCATAAGTAGACTCGTATGTTGACTAGTGCGTGGCCTCTTTGAGTCTATTAATATTACGAGTTGAAGAGCCTAGTTGTATCCTTCAATACGAGTCGTATGGTGGACTAGTGAAGACTATTGAGCTTTTTCTGTAAAGTTTAGCCAAGGGCTTTTTGGTCTTTTCCTCTCTTATAACTTCCCATCCACGACCAATAACCCTCAAAGAGTCATTATTTTCCAACTCCTTCCAATCAAATAACAACACTTACATCCTCTCATCTTCAAGAACATCAAGATTAGGGATTATCTCACAAGTTCATCTCAAGTCCCAAGATTCAAATTTCTTGACGAGTCAAGAAACTACAGGTATGTGGGATTTATGAACAAGGTTAAGTCTTTTATCCTGTTGCCCAAAGTACATGATTATTAAGATTGAATTTCTTTCTTATGAATTAGGGTTCATACCTAAATAGCCATAATCTTGAATTGTGATATTACCATGAGATTAGAGGCTTTAAGTGCATCAAGATTTATATACACTCATCCTTTGATTATAAGATTCATATTGTGATTTAAATTTTATTATCTTGTCTGGAATTGTTGAAGTATTTCAAGATGATTATTTAGCATGAAATCTTGTTATGAATTTATAAGAATTTAAGCATACACTATAAGTCCTAAGTACAAGTATTGAGTTTACAAGAAGATTATACTCTTAAGTTCCATTGATAAGTTTATTCTACGATTCAAAGAAAAGATTGATCTTAAGATGAGATATGGAATCCACATTTGTTCATATTGATTATGATTTAAAGTAAAGAGAAGCATAACAGGTTTTCACTCTATAATACCCTTATGCTAATTTAAGGTGGATTTCCTATAGTATGAGCATATAAGTATTCTTGGAGTAGTATTTAGCATCGAGAAAGGAATGCACATGAGCTTATCCTAAATTCTTAGATACTACAAGCCATTATAGGTTAAGATTTTTCCCAATATGGATGAAGTTTAGTGATCACTTAAGATTAAGATTCTATTTTGATGGCAATAGTAGAACAACTCTCGCTAACGTGGGTAAGACATTGGAGTCCATGGTCGCTCAAATGATTTTTGTCGGTTAGAAGAATATCCTAATGAAAGAATAAAAAGTAAAGGTTCATGAAACCAAGTGTAATGGCTCACAAAATTTATCCTTATGCTTCATTATTAATGTTTATGATTCTTTAGTTTTTTTTTTGTTTATTTCAAGCTCAAGGTAAGTCATTTACACTTAGCATGCATCATTTGAAAGTATATATGTAAACTTAGTTATTATTTTACTTATGCATTCACCCCCACTTACTCAGTACCTTGCATGGCCAAATTGAAACACAACATAACTAGCAATGGATGAATTCCGAATATATAAAAAGATAGGAAATTGGATAACTCAAATTACTTAGAGATGTCTAACCAATGACTCTCAATCAATAGTAATCCATAAAGACTTTATAACAAAACTGAATTAAACCAATGTCAGGACATGCCCCCAATGATAGCCAAAAAAAGTCCAAAGAAAAGTTTGAGATAAAAGATAATCCAAGAAGTAACGGTCTTCCGTAAGAAGGAGGATCACCACTTCAAGTTGACTATTGATAACCCAAAAATCCTATCACTACGCTGGAAAACTAAAAGTGTCTTTGTGTCCTGCATAGCGTGGGGATACAATGTTTGGAGACAGTTAGCGGGTTTAACACTAATATGTAACTCGGGAATAAGGGGATAAAACAATCCCATCATTCCAAAATTAATTCCTATGTACACATAGATGTATAAACATATATACATTAATAAGATGTTGGGAGAGAGAACAATATTGAGCATGAACTTTAAAACATTATCCTGGACTGAGTATCTTGATCGTCATAAAACTACCCATAACATATATGGGTCCAGTTTTCTCCACCTAGTCGGGCCCCAGTGCATGTTATTCACACGTACCAGAGATATCATAGAAGGATGGGGAATCCTCATACCCCACTCCATCCATGATGAAGGTATATATAGTATGGCATAAGCATACGAACATCAAGACCAACCCTCATGTTGAAAAATGTGAGTTTCTAGTGTTGGCCCCTAGGGACCTCCACATTAACGGCTAGATACACAACCCTTTAACTCCAATTAAAACATTTAATACACAAACCATCAATTAATTTAAGGAGTCAGTTATTAAGGCATTATGAAGTGGTATCATCATACCTACTAAAGCTTGCAAGTGAATGTCATTAAGCCATAACTTGGGGGAATCATTGTACCCCCAGACTCTATTATTAAAATTAGCTTAGGGGATTCCTAGTACCCTACAAGGTTTCAAGAAAATCATTCACTTGGTGAATCCTTGTACCATAAAAAGTTTTCAAGAAAATCATTCACTTGGGGGAATCCTTGTACTACACAAGGTTTTCAAGATTGTTCTCATCCGTTAGTCATTTATGAATGCATTAGTCTTAAGAAAAATAGGC
Source organism: Capsicum baccatum var. pendulum (assembly GCA_030864225.1). NCBI lineage: Eukaryota > Viridiplantae > Streptophyta > Magnoliopsida > Solanales > Solanaceae > Capsicum > Capsicum baccatum. The sequence goes on along the minus strand of CM061555.1, from coordinate 110,789,985 downwards.
CAAGCCAAATGATTGTTCATATTCAAAAACTAATTATGCGATGATGAAAACACAAGTTTAAGGGGAGAGACACTTGCCTTAATCTCACAAAAATTTGAAGAAGAAATCACCCTTAGAGCCCTAGATGACCAATTTTTTGAAACCCTAGCCATGTTTTAGAGTAGGGAATTTGAGAGTGTGTTTGATATGTCAAAGATTTGAAAATAATCCCTTTTTAGTGTTTAATAGATAGGGGGTCTAAGTGGGGAAAGAAGGAATTAAACAAAATACCCCCATTTCATTAGGCTGAAAGCTATCGCCTGGTCGTTAGAGGTCACCTTACAACTTGTAACAACTGGCTACGAGTCATTCCATTGACTTATAGTTAACACAATACTCAATGCATCTAAACTGTTGACCTTACAGTTCACTATACGACTCATACATAGACCTTATGACTCATAAGGTCCTACCCGTAATAACCTGGGTGCCTACACTATGTTGTTTACGGAAGCATACAACGACTCATAAAGTGTCTATATGACTCATTATGTCAATTTGTAATTAAGGCAAAAGCTAGGTCAGTCTTTACCGGGCACATTATGATTGGGCTCTACAACTCGTATAGACACCTTACGACTCGTAAGGTGAGTCATTACTTGGGTAGTAGGCTCAAAAGTCAAGAAATTTTCAAGGATCAAGAATCTAAAGTGTTACATTCTCCCCCCTTAGGAGCATTCGTCCTTAAATGATGAGTCAAGGCACCCATTAGAAGGAATACCAATAGAAACACAACCATAACTTCCTTTAACAAAGTCAAAAAACAAAGATGGTAAGGAAAACATATACCATAAGCACGAATCATGCGACAATAAGACATGACATAGATATGATCTAGGGCATTAGTTCTATGAAATATTGATAAAAGACACAAAATGGGATTCTCACGAGACATAAGAATAGAATAGAAGCATTCTCCACTTTAAATAGCACATCTAATAGACCTTAAATAGAGCTACGTTTCTCCAATCTGTTTTTATCGCTTCACCATTTCAATATTATGATTCCCCCATGAAATACTTAACTAAGTAGGCTTGAGTATAACCCATATTACTTTCATATTAAAACCTAACTCGGAATTGAAAGTGCTAGCGTAGGCTATGGGGCCCTATACTTCATATACCTCTAATAAAACTACCCCAACTTTTCTTACTATCTCAAGGGTTTCACCGCATCTACCCTTCTTAACAATCTCACATAAAGAAAGTTCATCTTACTCTTCTATCTTCATCTATGGCATTATCCCGAGTAGTCACCCCTAAAATTTTCACATCAGAGAACATCCACTCCCCTATCTATAGAACCACTACACTTCTATAGCCATTCCCATACTACCAAAAGGAGGGTCATTGTGGAACTAGAGTACAAACATCAAGGATAGGAGGGTTACGTCTCAATTATGACCCCTATTAGTCGTACTAATCAAGGTGAGGCCCGTGAAAAGAGATATGGTACTATAGGTACAAAATATTAAATAGAAACTATCTAGAACAAAAATAGAGGGTCGCTCCAGACTAATCATAACATAGCATGAGTCCTTCAGACCAGGAATGGTGAGGAATGTCAGTGCATATACTATGGTCATACAACATAAAACTGAGATTTATATATATTCAAGAAATAAGGCAAGGATTTTTGCTTAAAACTATTACTTCTTCAATCTAAGCATAACATGGGACATGAGTTTTTGGATCATGAGCGTCATAACATAGAGCTTGAGCACTTGGGAGCTCGAATTCTTGAGAAACATTATTGGTTGGAGTACGGACATATGCGGTATAGAGAACATGGACCTTAGGAATGGGCACTATAGAATACATATGACATTAGTAGAATGCCTACTTAATTGAAATAGGAGGAAATTGCTAGAATAGGAGTAGATTTACCATGTCTCTCGATAAAGCTCAGCACCAGGATAAAAATTTAAGATCGACCTTGGATCACTATCTTATTAAGCCGATAAGCACAACACTCCGCTCTAAGGGGGTATTAACATGTACATGTACTAGGTACACCAGGCACTTGAATACTTAAAACCTTATCTAACGAGATACTACCTAGGTCTAATATATTCTTATAAACCTAATGCTCTTATTTACCAAATGACTTAACCCCAATTCATCGCCCTAACACTAAACTTTGGGTATACATCACAATTACCCACTCCAATATTTCCCAAGTTAATAACCTAACCTCTTCCACACATCCCATCAAACCCACCAACTTACTCCCATAATTTTCGCATCCCTCAAGCTAACATTATTTTCACCCCAATAAACATCTAAGGTTCAAACTTGGCATCTGGAAATAATCATACACTACTAACAAAGTACCCCGCATAATATTTTAGTCGACCCAATAGAAAGGTTACCCTAAAATTCTTATCCAATTGTCGATAGTATATATACATCCGAAGAGGCCTATATTTCTTACACAAGAAAAACACAGAAGCACCCCATAGAGAAATTCTAGGGCAAACAAAACTCTTATAAAAAAAATCTTTCAAATACTCCTTAAGTTCTTTAAACTCGACCGGAGACATTCTAGAAGGAGGGATAGAGATAGGAAGGGTATAAAGGAGAAGATCAATGCCAAAGTTTATTTCCTTATTAGGAGGAATAGCTGGAAGATCATAGTAAAGACCTCCAAAAATTCATTAGCCACGAAATAGATTGCAAAGAAGGACCCTTCGAGTTAGAATATTTAACCCGAACTAAATGATAAAGACACCCCTTGGAGATCAACTTTTGGGTTCTAAGATAAGAAATAAACCTTCACATTCTATAATCGGCTAATTAGGAAATTTGAAAATAACCTTACGGGTTCAACAATCTAGAGAGGCATAAGATAAATGGAGCTACCCCATCCCTAAGATAACATCAAAATCAACCATATCCAACTTTATCAAGTCTACCGAGGTCTCCCTACCATAGATAGATACCATACCACCCCTAAAGACCCTTTTTGCCACAATAGAGTGGCCCAACGAGGTAATTTAGATACAAGAAAAGGTCAAAAATACACTCTGGACCAAAACTAAAATAAATAGCCACATAAGGGGCTAAATAATAAAGAGTAGACCTCAGATCAAGTAAACATTACACATTATGAGGGAAGAGCATTAACGTATTAGTGATAATATCAAGAGATGCCTTAGATTCCTAATGGGTAATAAGAGCATAGAGAAAATTTTAGCTAGTACCAGTACCAGAAGTAGAACTCTATGGTGTGGGAGCTAATGATGTGGAAACCACAACATTATTAGCCCTAGTAGCAACACTTGAAGGACACTCTCACCATATGTTACCAAGCTAACCACACGTAAAGAACTTACTCATCCCCTTTCTACAAAAACCATGATTCAACTGACCACAAAACTGACAAGGAGAATAGAGTGGGGCTGACTGAGTTTAACTGGTCTGAGACTAGTCACCCTGTGCCCTAAACCCACTATTGGCCCAAAAATGATGATCAGCAGAAGACCAAGAATAAGGAGCACCGATAATCACATGGGAACTCCACTAATTACCCTTCTTCATCTTATGTTCACATATCTATTATTATATTATTGGCCCCCACCCTACTCTGAATATCTAAAATTCTTGATCTACTTATCCCTCACCTTTGCTTCATTTATTCTTCTACTAACAAGACCGAACTAGCATGATAGAGAGGATACTATCTTGGTTAATAAATGAATAAAATGGCAAAACTCGATATTAAAATTATATCCTTAAGGTGACTAAGCATGAGTGTCACTAGCTAAAGAAGAATCATAGGGACCGGTGGAACTCTACGAGGGCATTTAATATTAGGGGCCCTATATTCAGTCCGTACACCATAAGTAGGATGAATTCCATGCACATTGTCATCAAGAGGGATAGAGAAGTCCCTACAAGCATCAGATATTTGAGGAGGCAAGATATGAAATATGATTAATCAACAATTTGAGAGTTTTCAAGACCTTAGACTCTATAGCCCAAAAATAGAACACAAAAAAAAGAAGTATTACTAAATACCTCATAGCATCTCCCTAATAAGGGTAGTGCGGTACAAAACCATAAAAGAGACTCTACTTGACATGACATTGCAGATACCCCATTAACCATAAACCTAGTCTCTGATACCAACTTAGTCATGACCCAAACTAGCGGCTGGCTATAATAGGTATCTCAAATCCATAGAAAACTAAAGACCACCTCTTTCCTGGCCAAATCAGAAAATAACATATCAAACAATAGATGAATTTTAAACATATAACAAGATAAAAAATCATGTAAGTCAAATTACTTAGTGTCCAACCAACAACTCTTAATCTACAGTAATCCACAAGGCCTCGATGAGAAAAATGAATCAAACTAATGTTGAGATATACCTCCGATGATATCTAAAATAAGTCCGAAGATAAGTCTATGATAAAAGATAAACAAATAAGTAATAACCTTTCGGAAGAAGGATAATCACCACTTCAAGTTGACTGCTGATAACCTTAAAATCCTAGCACTGTGTAGGAAAATTGGAAGTGTCTCTGTGTCCTACATCGCATGGGAATACAGTTGATGATAGGCGTATTTACACACCTAAAGTACTATAATTTACCCATATTTTAGCTAATTTTTGAGGACAAAATATATAATTCATGCACTTTTAGTCCTTTTTCCTGTAAGTGAGCTAACAAACATGATTAGTAAGTTTTCAGGTATAAATAATGAAGATTTAAGCATTTTATGGATAACTTGATGCCAAAGAAAGCTTCACGAAAGAAGAAAAGCAGAGTTTGGATGCCTAGGGACTAAAAGTGATGCATGGAAAACCTATCCCAGGCAAAAACAACATTTCTAAAGACTTTGGGGATCAGCAGTAACTTATTAGGATTAGGATAATGATGCAGTAACCTAGTAGGATTAGGATAAGTAATACAGTAGCTTAGTAGGAATAGGATATGGGTGTTATAAATACCCTATTTTGCTGGAGATTTTTATTATTCCCATCCACCCTTCCATCCATTAATTCAACTCATTCATCCTATTTTCTATTCAATTTTATTTTCTTTTATTCGACATTTAGTACTATTCATGTTACTTTCTAACAAAGAAAGCACGACCCTTGTGACCAACGTGAGATCATGATGATGTTTATTGTGATCTCCGTAGCAATCATGAGTAGCTAAACTTCTCTGTTGGTGTTATGGAAGCCTTATGAGATACTATCTATTGCTATGAGTTTGTGAATTCTTGACACGTATGTTGCTTATATCATTACTCTCTTCATCTTAATATAAATTTGTGTGGTTGAAAATATATAGAATATGCCAGTATAGTATTAACTTGTTCAAAATAAAAGTTACATCTCTGGAAAAGAGATAATGTTAAGGAAATAGGGCACCAACCCCTATTTAAAAGTTAGTGCCGTAACTGGATTAACCTCTTGGAGATTCTGTACCATTAGATACACTTTAAGCTCGAAAGAGGTAAAGTGAAATAATCCTTGATGGTCGAAAGACGCCTGGATTTACCATAGAATACGAATCTCTATAAGCACATGCATGTCTGAATTCCGTATAACTCATAGCCAATAGATACGTAAAACTCATAAGGTGAACATAACCCTAACTCTCGATTCTTATTGATCAAAACCAACCAAGCAATTTATTTTTACTCTTTTATTTTCTGTTTTACTCTATTATTTTGTTTACATCAATTGCACGTTACAATCCCCTCTCTTTTACAAAACTTTCACCAAAAGTCTAATAATCGTTGCTTACTTAGTGACCAAGTATTCTTTGTGGGATTTGACACCCAACCCAGTTGGGTTCTATATTTGACAACGACCGCTTACACTCTTACGAGAGCTATAGTTTAAGCGTTATCAAATATTGGTGCCGTTGCCGGGGAATACGGTTGTTAACTAAGTTTGTGATAATTACTAGACCCTTTGGTCAAAGATTCTCATATTTTTCTTTTAGTTTTTGTTTTTGTTTTCTGCAGGTTTTTATTCAGTGCATACCCCATACTCAAAGTTCTGGTCAACCTTTATTACCTATCAATCCTGAACCACAACGTATTGGCAGAATGGAGGCACAACAGGAAATTGAAAAAAGGGTTGCTCAATAGGAACAGGTGAGACTAGATGCTCTGGCCACCGCTCAAGTGCATCAACAGAATATTAATAACCCTGGGCGAGCAACAAATCCTGACAATGAGAAATTAGGTGATGACGAGTTACTAAACCCTAGGCATGATGCTGAAATAGCGACACCTGCTAATAGAAGAGATCATCAAATTAGATTTAGACCTGAACGCCGAGGTATGCAAATACCATTCAATGATGATGATGATGATCTTGATGGAGCTGGTGCCACAGAAGCTATTATTCCTCCGCCATTGGTACCCGGAGCAAAGTTCAATATCACTAGCACCATGATTCAGCTTTTGCAACTCAAGGGATTATTTGATGGACTAGCAGGCGATGATCCAAATATGCATCTGATCAACTTTATTTCTATATGAAAGTCATTCGACAATCCTGGTGTTGGACAGAATGCAATTCGACTGCGCTTATTTCCATTGTCTCTATCTGGGGAGGCAACTCTATGGTTGAATGGGCTAACTCCTGATTCTATTACTAATTGGAGGCAATTGAAAGACGCTTTCCTAGAAAGATTCTTTCCGCCATCCAAGAAAGCACAGTTGAGAGATGAGATCACCAATTTTTGACAGCTTCCAATTGAAGCTCTCCACGAAACATGGGAGAGGTTCAAGACGAAGCTTATGCGGGGCCCAAATCATTATCTAACCAATGTCCACTTGATGGAGATACTATACAGATCCTTGAATTCAATAACTAAACCAGTGGTGGATAATGCGGCTGGAGGATCATTTATGGACCTCACCTTTGTTCAGGCAAGCGATATGCTAGACAGGATGATGAAGCAAAGTAGATCTTGGCATACCAGGGATTCTGAGGTAGCAAGCCCCACTTTATGTATTGGCATGACTGCAGAACAAAGGAGAAGAAAAGAAGAACGCGATCAAGATATGGCGCACATGAAAACACAAATAGATCTTCTTACAAAGCATCTATTATCAAGGAAGACTGAAAAAGTCAAAGCTATTGCATCAAAAGGAAGAGAGGAATCTGATTCCGAAGAAGAAGCCAACTACTTGAACAATCCGGGGGGTTTCCGAGGCAATACCCAAGGAAACCAAGGTCGGAACTATTATGATAAATCTGGAAACAAGGACCGTGATCAAGGTAGTTGGAAGGATAAGACTGACAGGAGTGGTTTGTATGTTCCTCCTGGAAGACGTGACACCGCTGCATCTGGTTCTAGAAATATGTCCATGAAAGATATGATGGCCAAGCTGTTGAAAGGAGTAGAGGCAACCAGCACAGGAGTAACTGAGGTAATAAATAATTTGTCCTCAATGAAGCAATTGGTTGACTCGCATTCCACTTCAATAAAATTGCTGGAGCAATAATTGAGTCAATTATCTGCGACATTCAACCAAAGAAAAGCTGGAACGCTACCTAGCGACACAGTGCAAAATTCAAGAAATGATAGATCATGTATGGCTATTACTACCTGGAGTGGTAAAGTGTTTGATATTTTATCCAAAGGCAAGTAGGTAGTTGATAATATAGTAGATAATGTTATTGATGTAGAATGTGAAGAGGCCAAAGAAGCTGAAGAGTGTGTTCATGACGTCACCCCTAGATGTCTGTAGCTTGAAAAGAGTGATAGATAAAACTATTCCCCTTCCACCACCACCTTTTCCACAGAGGCTGAAGAAGAGGGCTGATGACACTAGGTTCAGCAAATTCATGACGATGTTGAAGCAGCTGACCATTAATGTTCCTTTGGTGAAAGTGCTAGAGAAGATGCCCGGATACGCTAAATTCATGAAGGATCTATTGACAAAGAAGCGGGTAGTAAGCTATGAGCTAGCAGATGATGTTCATCATTGTAGTGCAATCGCTACAAGATCACTAGTTTAAAAGAAGGCCAACCCTGGTGCTCTCACTATTCCTTACATGATTGGATGATTGGATTTTGCTAAGGCGTTGTACGATTGGGGAGCTAGCATCAATTTGATGCCACTATCCATCTACAGAAAGTTGGGGTTGGGTAACCCTACACCAACAAATATGCAGTTCGTGATGGCAGATAGGTCGGTAAAATGACCTATGGGTATCTTAAATGATGTGTTGGTGAAGGTGTATACCTTCATGTTTCCTGTAGACTTTGTGATTTTTGATTGCGAGGTGGATTCTAAAGTTCTCATAATCTTGGGACGTCCTTTCCTTGCAATAAGAAGTGTGCTTATTGACATAAGAGATAATGAGCTTTTATTTCGGTTGAATGATGAAGTGGTTCGTTTTGATGTATGCAAAGCAATGAAGCATCCCAGCGATATGAAGGTGTTCTCTGTAGATGACGTTTGTTATGAGGATGAGAAGAAATTATCTGTAGAGAAACATCTTACTATTGAACCATTGTCTGAGGTGCTGCTGAATTCTGAGCGTGAGGAGATTGAAGAATATGAAGAAACTTTATGCTCTAATAGGAATAAAGTCCTATTCTCATGCTCCTAAGAAGCTGGACCTTGATCTTAAGAATAAACCGTCACCAACAGTGAAGACTTCCATTGAAGAGCCACCAGTGCTAGAATTGAAAGAGCTCCCCAATTATCTAAGGTATGCATGCTTGGGAAGTGGAAATATACTTCCGGTGAGTGTGAGGGATGATTTAAGTGAACAATACGTAGAGGCTCTCATCTATACTCTGAAGAGATACAAGAGAGTAATTGGTTGGTCTATTGATGATATAATTGGTATCCCACCTGGGATATGTATGCACATGATGCATCTCAAAGAAGATTGCGTGCACATAATGAAGCATCAACGTCGTCTGAATCCATTCAGAAAATGATGCACCAAATATCTCGATGAAGTCTAAGTAATCGAGATAACTATATCGTGCCGCGATAATAAATCAAGTGCTTGGTGGGAGGCAACCCATCATTCTAATCGTTTTTGTTGTTTTTGAGTTAATGTAGGTGCAAGAGGTGTAAAGGAGGAGATTGGTTTCAAATTTTGATTTGGAAGCATTGCATGTTGAAGGTGGTAAGTTAGGAATGAAGAAGTAAAAGGCTATGGGTTAGGCATTGCCTATGAAAATATAGGCAAAGAACAAGACAAGGCCTATGTAAATCTAGGCCACGAACAATGCAAGGCCTATGCTATGGCATAAGCTCTCAAATTCTAGAGTGCCATAGCATAGGCGCCGCCTATGCTCAACAATGCCATAGCATAGGCTCCGCCTATGCAAAAGCCTTTTGTCTTTGAATCTCATATGCCATGGCCTAGGCACCGCCTATGCCTAACAATGCCATAGCATAGGCACCGCCTATGCTCAACCAGGCTTTGCAAAAGGCGCCGCCTATGCCAAGCATAGGCAAAGCATTAGGCGTCGCCTATGGTCACTTTTGGTCTCCAAATTGGATTCCAAATGAGTCAAAACCCGACCCAAGCTTGCCCTATAAATAAGAACCTTAGTCCTAGACCAAAAATACATTGCAAATCATACCTAAGCGCCGCCTACCTCTCTAAATTCTCTCAAAAATTTTCGTTTTGCTCTTTTTACTTTACAAGAACATCTTCCGAGGCCATCAACCAAGTAAGAACTTCTTTCTTCTTCATTTATATTCCGTAAGTACTACACTACTACGTCTATAATGAATTGTTAAATCTTGAAGTAGTATTGGTGATTTTAATGTGGTTAATTTGTTGTGCTACCACTAAGTGAGTGAAAGAATACGTAAGGATGATCTTGACTTGTTTCCAACTTGTATTTGAATTTGATGCACTGTCATACTTTTGTGGAATTGACATGGACAAGAAAATTGCATAATCTTGTCAATAGAAAGCTTACATGTTGAAATGACTTGTTTATAAAGATGAAAATCATGGTTGACTACAAACATACGATGTTGTGATTATTTCTAAATGCTATAACTTGATTCAATCGTTATGTAGTAGTCGTGCTCAAAAGATACATCAATCCAAACATGAAAGTATTGCCAAGATTTCATAAAATAGAATCAAAAAGGATAGATAACACGAGAAGTATGACTGCACTGATTATATTGTTGGAACATAGCACCTAAACGTATATCGATGAAGTCTGAGTAATCAATATCGTTCACTTCACTAAGTTGTGCCAACAAAATAAGTGTGGGTTGGTGCCACTACTGTTTGTTTGTTGACTGTATCCACCGATATGAAGCTTACATGACTATCATTTTAATCTCAGGTACAATGGCACCAAAAGCACGACAAGGAAAGGATAAAGTGACCACATCACAAAAAGGCTAAAAAATGAGATGAAAAGAGCATGGTGAATCCTCCGTGCTGCAAATACCTCGACGCACTCTTGGAATCAAGTGGGGTACTTATGAGGAACTTCTGAGGATGACGACTCTGATGACGATTCCGATGCAGGGGGTATGACCCCAGACATAGAGGATGAGTCTGACTAACCAGGTTCTTCTTATTTATTTTCCACTGAGGGCAGTGTGTCCCATCTAAGTGTGGGGTGCTGGTATTTGTATGCTAGACTTCTTTATCTGCATTTGCTTATTTTTGTTTTATTTGTTAGTAGTTAAATTTTAGAATTTTTTTTTGCATAAAATTGTTTTGATAGGCAGTATGGTATTATAACAAGAGTTTGTGCTAAAATCATTACTATTGAGATGTTTAGGCTCTAATTGTGACTCATTGTGTGATAATTGTGTGGTTCAATTCCTTCATCTGTGGGGTCAAGAGTCTATACTGCTCCCAATAAAGTCAACCATGTGCCTTGTGTGTGAGAGATGATAGCATATTCTGTGTTTGTGACTGATGCTAGAACTTGCCTCGTGTTTATGTAAAGCAAAATAAAGAGTGTGAGTCTAGGAGATGATTTAGGCATTTCTTTGGCAACCTATACTTGTTTACCTTCTTTTTACCTACCCGTGGACATCATCCTAGATAACTCTCTTTGAGCCGTTAGCCTATTTTCTTTGACAGCCTCATATGTAAGCCTAATCCATTTTTTCAAGACCATAATTTGATCCAAATTCCTAAGTGCTTTATATTGTAAAATAATGTGACAAAATAAGAGGAAATTGGGTGAGAGTGATGCCTTAGATGTATTGGTGCTTGAATTTGTTATGAAAAAAATTGCTATCATAGAGGTGTGTTATGAAAAGAAAAATGAAAAGAAAACTAAAAAGTTAGTTATATTTAAAATTGAAAAACAAAAGAGGTGAGAAGGGGTGGTAGATTAAAAGAAAGTAGAAAAGTTGTTTGAAAGAAAGTGTAAATGGCATAATGTGATGTATTAAAACGCTTAGGGAACATAGTCACTATTTCTAGCCAAATAGTCCTACCCATCCCTTAGCCTACATTACAACCTGTAAAGACCTATTTGATCCTAAGCTTAGCATTCTAATAGTAGTAGAGCATTACACTAAGGGCAAGCCTATGGTCATCAGTTGCAACATATGAATTCTTTGTGAGAGTGAGAGCAAGGATAATTTTATACCCATGTTCGAAATATATACAATACTTGTGAGTGATATTGGGTGATATCTTATGTGAGACACACATGGTTGATGAGTTTTGGGTAGTTGTGTACGATTCTTTGTGCCTTAACTTTTGAATACAAATTGACCATCATCACGAGTCTATGTTGGAGGTTGAATTGTTTCTAGTAGTGATCAGAAAACTACTCTTTGTTAATGATTGTCGTGCTTGTCCTGATGAATATTTTGTGTTGTTACCGTGAAACCCTAAGTAGATGTTTAGATGGACATGATATTTTGTTCGAGGATGAACAAAGCTTTAAGTGTCGGGTGTTGATGATAGGCGTATTTACACGCCTAAAGTACTATAATTTACCCATATTTTAGCTAAGTTTTGAGGACAAAATATATAATTCATGCACTTTTAGTCCTTTTTCCTGTAAGTGACCTAACAAACATGATTAGCAAGTTTTCAGGTATAAATGATGAAGATTTCAGCATTTTATGGATAACTTGACACCAAAGGAAGCTTCACGAAAGAAGGAAAGTAGAGTTTGGACGCCTAGGGACTAAAAGGGACGCATGGAAAACCTGTTCCGGGCAAAAACAACATTTCTAAAGACTTTGGGGATCAGCAGTAACTTATTAGGATTAGGATAATGATGCAGTAACCTAGTAGGATTAGGATAAGTAATGCAGTAGCTTAGTAGGAATAGGATATGGGTGTTATAAATACCCTATTTTGCTGGAGATTTTTATTATTCCCATCCACCCATCCATCCATTAATTCAACTCAATTCATTCAACTCATTCATCCTATTTTCTATTCAATTCTATTTCTTTTATTCGATATTTAGTACTATTCACGTTACTTTCTAACAGAGAAAGCACGACCCTTGTGACCAACGTGAGATCATGATGATGTTTATTGTGATCTCCGTTGCAGTCATGAGTAGCTAAACTTCTCTGTTGGGGTTATGGAAGTCTTATGAGATACTATTTATTGCTATGAGTTTGTGAATTCTTGACACATATGCTGCTTATATCATTACTCTTTTCATCTTAATCTAAATTCTTGTGGTTTCAAACATATAGAATACGCCAGTATAGCATTAACTTGTTCGAAATAAAAGTTACATGTCTGGAAAAGAGATAATGTCAAGGAAATAGGGCACCAACCCCTGTTTAAAAGTTAGTGCCGTAACTAGATTAACCTCTTGGAGATTCTGTACCATTAGATACACTTTAAGCTCGAAAGAGTTAAAGTGAAATAATCCTTTATGGTTGAAAGACGCCTGGATTTACCATAGAATACGAATCTCTATAAGCACATGCATGTCTGAATTCCGCATAACTCATAGCCAATAGATACGTAAAACTCATAAGGTGGACATAACCCTAACTCTCAATTCTCATTGATCAAAACCAACCAAGCAATCCGTTTTTACTCTTCTATTTTCTGTTTTACTCTATTATTTTATTTACATCAATTGCACGTTACAATCCCCCCTCTTTTACGAAACTTTCACCAAAAGTCTAATAATTGTTGCTTACTTAGTGACCAAGTATTCTCTGTGGGATTCGACACCCAACCCAGTTGGGTTCTATATTTGACAACGACCGCTTACACTCTTACGAGAGCTGTAGTTTGAGCATTATCAACACTGTCCAAAGACGGTTAGTAGGTTGAACGCTAGCATGTAACTCAGGAATAAGGGGATAAAATAATGTCATCATTCTAAAACCAATCCAAAATCAATATCCATGTACACATACATGCATATATATATATATATATAATATTTATAAGATTTTGGGAGAGGAAACAAGGTTTAATGTGAACTTTAAAACATTAGTCCGGACTATGTAGCTTGACCACCATAAAATTACCCATGGCCTATATGGGTCCAACTATCTCCCTCTGGTCGGGCCTTAGTGCATGTTATCCGCACGTATCAAAGTTATCATAGAAAGACAGGGAATCCTCGTACACTACGCGTTCTATGATGAAGGTATATATAGTGTAACATAAACACAGTGTTTAAGATCAACGCTCACATCGACAAATGTGAGTTCCCAGTGTTGTCCCCTTTGGGACCTCTACCTTTACAACTAGCTACCCAACCCTCTTTAAGACCAATTAAAATATTTAATACATAACCCCTCTATTACTTCAAGGAGTCAATTATTAAGGTATTCAGAAGTGGCATCTCCATACCCACTAAAGCTTACAAGTGAATATCATTAATCCATAACTTGGGGGAATCCGTCTACTCCTAAACTCCATTATTACAATTAACTTGGGGATTTCTAGTACCCCCACAAGGTTTTCAAGAAAATTATTCACTTGGGGGAATTCTTGTACCCCATAAGATTTTCAAGATCATTCTTATTTGTCATCATTTATGCAATGCATTAGTTTTTTAAAAAATAGGCAAAGACAAATGATTGTTCATATTCCAAAACTAATTATGCAAGTGGTTTGAGGTTCTTATCAATTTCAATACCAAAATCCAATTATTTTGGAGAATCCTTATACCCCTAGTTCCATTGTTTAAAAATTAGGGAATATTTGTATCCTATTTCATTCACAATTCCTATGCACCCCTATGAGTTTATAAATCTTTAATTCAAATATAATTTTTCCGTAATAAGAAAGGGAAAAAACATTTAAACAAATTATATCCAAAACCCCCAACCCATCATTCAAAACCCAACATAAAAACCATGTGAATATTTTAAAACAATTCATACAATTATGAAAACATAAGTTTGGGGAGAGAGATACATGCCTTAATCTCCAAGAAATTTAAAAAAGAAAGCACCCTTAAAGCCCTAGATGGCCAATTTCTTAAAACCCAAGCCTTGTCTTAGAGGGGGGAATTTTAGAGAGTTTAAGAGTGCATTTGATATGTCAAAGTATTGAAAATAATCCCTTTTATGTGTTTTACAAACGTGGGGTCTAAGTGGGGAAAGAGGGAATTGACCAAAATATCCCCCTCATCATTATGTTAAAAGTTATTGCCTAGTAGTTACGGGTTACCCTACAACTCGTAACAACTGGATATGAGTCATTCCCTCAGCTCATAGTAAAGATTCTGTCTAGGGCATCCAAACTGTTGACCCTGCGAGTTTACTATACAACTCATACACGGACCTTATGACTCATAAGGTCTTAGTCGTAATAACTTAGGCACCTTTACTAGGTTGCTTATGAAAGCACACAATGAATCATAAATAGTCTATACAACTCATTACGTCTAGTCATAATCAAGGCAAAAATAAGGTCAATCTTTACTGGGCACACTATGATTGGGTTTTACGACCCATATAGACACCTTACAACTCATAAAGTGAGTCGTTACTTAGACAGTAGGCTCAAAAGTTAAGAAATTTTCAAGGCCCCAAAATCTAGGGTTCTGCAATATGAATACACTCATAGATAATTTCTTTTAGTAGTGAACAAAATGGATGAACATGATATTTATCTGGAGGTCTACTATTTGGGTTCAAGTCTTATTTACCTTGACAAATTAGCCTCCTTGTGGCCCTAGAGTGGTACTTGCTACGTATTTTTATTTCCAGTACCACCTAATCCTTTTACTGATGTTTATATTATTGCTGTTGTTATTGCCATTATTTGATGTTGATAGATACATGCTCGATAAATGGGTATACTAGTATTATCTAGTAAAAATTCTCTTCTTTGTAATCCTTGGTCGTTAGCATAGGTTGCTAGCTTGGTTGGATGATTTCTATCTTGTAACAAGGTGATATTGGTCGTTTTTCTCTTTGTTTGGCAATGTTGGGTCGACTATTGAGTGTGTTATACCAGTAGAGGTAAGTTGGACTTTTATGGTTCTGTTGTGGTTCTAAAGTTGGGAATTTGGTTTTACTGTCTGGTTTTGAGTTAGAGATTCTAAGGCTTGCTATCTGTTTGCTGAGATACTAGTATTAGTTTCCCTTATCAATATACAACCCATTTTTTAGGTTGACTAATTTGGAATTTGTTCTTCTAATTAGCAGTTTATCATACGATAGAGTTTTGATGTTAATGTCAAGAGGTTATAGACGTGCCTTTTAGGCTTATTGGGTTAGTCTCCTAGTGATAGTTCATCTTAGTTTTGGAGTGGAGTAGTATACTTTATTTATATCATGGTGTGGTTCTTATTCTAGTGGAATTAAGAGCAGTAAAGATAGGCGATCTTTCCTGTGACCAGTACTCTATCTGTTCTATAATTTGTTTATATTATGATATGGTTTTATGGGATGGTTTTATCTCAGAGAGAGTATTGGATTGACCAATTTTTGGCTAAGGTTGCAAAGCTCTGAGTTGCTAGAGTTTTGGCTATTACAAGCACTATTTGAAGCCTTGGCGAGTTCTTTGGTATGCTTTGATGATTCAGGCCCTCCATTAGATATGGAGTTAACTACGATGCTTCAACCTATGGTTTATCCTCCATTGTGATTTTATTTTTTAGCTATATTTCGACTTTTATTCTGGCATGATCCAGTAGGGATATGCCTGATCTTGGATAGTGGGGATAAGATGGGTATTTACCCTTAGTTTAGACTTGTTCCTTAGTTTGGATTTGACGCCTTAGAATAACGGCTTGAGGGTTATGATAGATTTGGAGAGTTTATGATTACCCATCTAAAAGAGTAGTTTGGATAGTTGAGATCGAAAATTTAACCTTAGTGTTGAAATTTTAGCTGGGAGTTGTAGAGTTTGGGTATAGCCTTTATTTCCAAATTTGTCTTAGTCGGGGTTTCACTTATAGTTGGCTAAGCCTACTCTTCAGCTATCTATTTGGTCTTCTTCAGTTTTGGTGGATTGTGGTTGATTGATGTTGGGATGGTGACCCGTTGGCACTTGAGGGTGGTTTCTCCCACCCCGAACCTTAGTTTTTAATTTTAGTCAAGATTTTGGATGATCAATTCAGTAGGAGTAGTATGCTTGAGTTGGATTTAACACGTCTTTATCCTTGGTTGATAGGACATCCTAAAGAGGATTGTTCAGTGGTGAGTGGTTATGCTTAGAACTCCCAACCGTCAGTTTTGAGGATCATCCAGACCAGTTGTAGCATTAGCATAGATGGACGATATTGGCTATCTCTATTATGTGCCTAGATAGAACTTTGTGGGCTTATTATCATGCTTGCTATTGTGGATTTTTGAAGGACAAACTTCAGTTCTTTGAGGTTAGTGCAATGGAGTTATGCGAACAGGACTCGAGCATCTTTTTTCAGAGTTTGGAATGGATAGTGAGTTTGGAAAGGCAAAAGAAGGTTATATTTAGATATTATTAGAATTGGTTGCATGGTTCATGCCTTGGTTTGCCAGTATCTTGGAAGGGTTTTTGCTAGGTTGGGCTGGTATCAGAGTGGTATTAGTGTGTTGTGGTTTAGATTT
Source organism: Capsicum baccatum var. pendulum (assembly GCA_030864225.1). Taxonomy (NCBI): domain Eukaryota; kingdom Viridiplantae; phylum Streptophyta; class Magnoliopsida; order Solanales; family Solanaceae; genus Capsicum; species Capsicum baccatum. The sequence goes on along the minus strand of CM061555.1, from coordinate 110,772,967 downwards.
GCATGTATTAGCCTTTCTTGGTTTAGTTGGTGGTTGAGGTTGATTTTTGGTTACATGAGAAGTGAAGAAACAAAGTTGGTTGAAAAAGGAAAACCTATGCCAAGATCTCGTAAAGGTTATCTGGGAGTCATGCTCGAAGCATATGGGCCTAATGCCTCATTCCTTCGAGCATTCGTGCTCTTTCTAACCATCAATATTCGCGGATGAAAGTCTTTTTAGTAGTGGATATTACAATGATACTTTAAGTCATTTTTTTCATTTAAGTGCATTTCTAATGCTTTGAGCCTTTCCACAATGGTTAGGGGTCATTTATGACTTGCTGGAACTTCAATTTGGTTATCATACTGTTCATTTGGGTTTTAGAATCATTTTCTTATTTTAGAGCTTTCATCGTTAAATAATTAATCTCAGACCAAAACTCCTAGTAGACGACCTCAGATGAGATATCCAATAGTGCCATCAACTCTAGAACATTGATATTAGGCTAGGGGGACACTTGGTTCAGGTCCTAAGGCTTTTAGGCTTGTTTTGGCCTATTGGGTGGATTATATAAGAAGTAGAACTATATATATGGGCCCTATATTTCATCGAAACAATCTTCGATGATAGTTTCAATGGTTCTATTAAGTCTGAAATGTCAAATTTGGTATGGTTAGCATTGTTCATTTATGTGTGTAGGGTTTCGAATGAATCCCTAGCACCAGTCGAAGTCTAATTTGGTCTTAGAAAATCTGATGCATCAGGTTGCAGATAAAATCACTTAAGCGGCCATTTGGCTGCTTAAGAGATCGTTGCTTTAGTGACCTTGGCTATTTGGCCAAGGGTTGCTTAAGCGAACAATATCTGCTTTGACCGACACAACTTTAGTGGCCTAGGCATTGCTTTAGCGATTCCCACGCCTCGTGCCAGACTGTTTAGCAGTTGAGGAGCTAAGCGGTTGTCACTTAAGTGACTGGGTGACCACTTAAGCGGAACTTTGGGAATTTTAAATCCCATTCTTCCCCCAAAATTCCCATCATTTTCTCCATCATTTCTACACTGTTTTAAAAGCTTGATAAAAGACAAAAGTGGGGAATCATCCACTAAAGCTAGGGTAAGCTAGCCTAATGTTCCTTGGTCGTTTGCCATTAATTTTTTGTTCAATTTACGCCCTATTTCATGGTAAATTCTTTGAAATTAGGTCTTAAAACCCTTAGAACTTAGGGGATGATTTGGAACCCAATTTATGTACTATTCGTGCTTAACTTTTGAGTACATATTCCTAACCCTTCAAGGGACCTTATGACAAATTCAATTTTGGATTCCATTTATGGGTCCTGTGGGCTAGTTTATGACCCAAAATTCCAACCCGACCCTTTTATGGAAATATAGGTCTCATTTTTCTCATAATAATGTGTTGATTACTATTTTAAAAGTGTGATGATATTTGAAGATCAAGGAGCAAAGACGAATAATTTGTGGACGATTCAAGGATTTGTGATTTAGTATTGAGGTAGACTTTTATTTACTATTCTTCATAATATAGTTTATTATACATATTGCATGTTAGGTAAGAATATTTAGATATGATTATAGGTGTGATTAAGGTTAGAATACCATGACTTAGCCTAAACTATGAGTTTGGAGGATAGAAGGGTGAATAGACCCTTAAGATGAAATACCTGTTATGCCTATGCCTATAGGATCCTATTACCCTAGGTTACTAGTATGTTAGACAGAGTTGAGGCTAAGGACCACTTTAGTATAAGGTTTACTACTTTACTCAGTGGTTTATGGCGATTTTTCAGATTACGGTATAGTTATGCTGGTTGTATAGTATTGGGCCCAAGGTCATGATGATGATATTAGTTGGACTCTAGGTGAGTGATAATCATTGTAAAAGACATAGTTGTAGTCTATGGATGTTTAGATGCTTATAATTATAGTGTTTGGATACTGGTGATGGCATGCATAGATTCAGTACCTTCATACTCACTTAATGATATGATTCCAACTAAAAGATTATTATACTACTATTTTTTCTAAAAATAGATTTATTCCAACTTTTTATTTTTAAATGGATTCTTTCATAACAGGAATCATACCACCTTAATAGATGATTTATGAGCTATTAAAACTAAAAATTGATGCTTTAGAAATCTGACCGAGATAGATTTCGATCAACGGTTTTACCACTACTATTTACTTCAGTAGAGAGAGACTCTGATCCTTTCTATACACCTATTATGATTTAGTCCCAGAGTTGACCTCAGTCAATGGATTTACAGATTCACTCTATTTTAGCAATGGTTTGAATCTATGCATTTATTATATATACATCTCTCTAATGCTGAACAGGGTAGATTGATGATTGTGATGATAATTATAAATCCTAGATCAGGACCGTTCCTTGTATATGGGTACTCCCAAACCCCCTATGGTCCCTTCATCTATGAGTCATCATGCTGGAGAAGAGATATCACCATATGTCCTACCTTTGCGAGCCGTCGAGATAGAAGAGGTGCATACACTCGGTTATGTTATGGCACTTAGGTATTATATATTTACTTTGCATTCATTTTTGCATGCGCATTGCTTATCACCAGTATATTGTTTGGTCTCTATATTTATCAAATTTATAGGGGGAACGTAGGTATAAGTTATAAGTGTTGTTTGTTATGTGTTGTATACTGGTTGAACCTTTTGAGTTATGGGGCCTGGTTAAGGTATTATTTTTCGGACTAGCCAATATTTTATTATTGTTATGGTTAGTTAATGTCAGGTTGATTATGCATTGATATTGAGGTGAAGGTTTGATTCTGATTTTTTTCTCTTACAATTATTATATTATGGATAAATATCTCATGTTTTCACATTTTCATTAAGGAACCTGATTATGTCAACACTATTTCCTACTATGATTAGGAGGCCTTAAGATGTTAGTATGAATAACTTAGGTTGTACCTCTGAGTTTGTCTTGTTTACACACACACACATATATATAAGTAACTAGCTATAGTATTACTGTATATTCCTCTCTTCCTTTGTTTATTCATGTTGTATATCCATTCCTCATCCTTGTATACTACTATATATCATTCGTCTTTATTTGTATATTGGCCAGTGGTATACGGTATAGTGCTTTGGTGCCTGAGTACCACTAGAATAGAATACTTCATCCTTACTGCCTCCCTAGTTTTATTTTGTTAGCTCTTGATATTTGGTTGCAGTTTACATTCTTGCTTGCATGTTATTTATATTTGCATTATCTTTGAATCTCAATCGGTAATTACTTACTGAGTAGCTCGTGTTGGTACTCATACCATATTTCTGCAACCTACAAATCATAGTACGGGTTCTCGTCGTTGTTGTGTGCATCATACAGAATAACTATGGGTTGGATATTTAGGGTGAGCTCTTGGCATTCAGAGCATTACTATTCTTTTTCTCATAGATTAGAATGATGCCTGATGAATTATGGGGAGCTGCACAACACTATGAGAGACCTGGTCCCTGGAAGTCAGCTACAGGCAATTAAATAGTAAAGCAGTAAAATGCTAGAATCTTTGCTGGAAATTAAAGAACACTAGACTTTAACGTGGAAACCACCTTGACCAAGGGAGGAAAAACCACGGCTTGACCTCACAAGAACTTCAAGAATCCACTATAATTAACCTCTTGATTGCAGACTCGATTTGAACCTAACTCTAGGTTCCACTGTAAGACCCCATAAGATCCTAGGTCTATTTTAGCTTATTCTTGCATGTAGAAAGGGGTCCAAGATTAGAATATTTTACTAAGTGTTAGGACTTAGCCATTTCTAAAGCTCTCAAACTTTGAAAAATATATTTATGACCTTCCCGACATCAGAAAGTTAGTTTTTAAGTAGATTCATGATCTGGGAAGTCAATAGTACATCTCGGGTGAGTTTCGGAATTTTTGAACAAATGTAAGGGCGGGTTTGAAACTCTAAAACAATGGATCAGGATGATTAGCCTGCGTCGCCCTACCCAGGGCGGCTCTCCAGAACCCGCGGTGCCCTATCCAGTCCAGTTTGTGTAATTTCTGCAGTTTTGTTTCGCATTTTTAGGGCAAATGGGCCATTTTCCCTACACCCAATAGGTCCATAACACGGTATTAAAGCCCTAAATAGCATAATTACTCATCTTTTTCACAAAATCCTCTCAAGAACAAGCCCTAGTTTCATCAAGCTCAAGAATCAAGTCTCAAGAACTCACCACAATCTTCACAAAATTAACAATTAAGGTATGTTAGGTGTTCATCCTTGGGTTTCCTACCACCCTTGGAGTTCAAGAATCCTTTTTAAAACTTGAATTATGATTACCATGCTACGAATTGAATTGTTCTAATGTTTGTGTTGTTGTATGGCTTTCAAGATAAGATCTTTTATGAGTTTCCATGAAATTATGTTAGAATGTGTGTTGACCTGTGAATATCTCAAGTCAAAACCCTTGAATTTGCAGTATTACATGTTGAAGTTATGATGCCCTATATGTTATTCTTCATGTATCACCATCATGCTCCCCAAGTATTTGATAGAATGTCCACGTGAATTGATGTAATACCCCGTATTTCCCTAGATTAATTTAACTCTCAGTACATGAGTTATTCTATATAAATTTTTTTAAATACTCAGTATTTTTCAGTTTAGAGCTCACCAATACGTAGAAAATTCAGTCAGCTTTCCAACGACATAAAATTAGACCAAATCTGATACCCAGGCGAATAGTTATAGCATATTTTGTAAAACAGTGTGCCAACTGTCACTTCAGTGCGTCACGAAGCCAGGACAAATGGCATTGGCAATTTCTAGTGAAGCTCCGCGATACCACCGTCTCACGCCATAAGCCCAATTCACAATTGTCATTTTTCACTGTTCCAACGCGATCATGGCACATCGCGCTAAGGGTCATATTCCTATCCAGTTTTTCTCCACGATACCACCATGTCACATTGATGGCCTAGTTTGCAATTATCTATTTCTAATGACACGGCGCGATAGCGCCATGTCACACCAAGTTCCTAAATTGGGTTTTCAGTGATGATTTTTAAATATTTTCCAGTGGTAATTGGGTATTTTTCCATGACCCCAAATCAGCCTTCAACATGTCATTTACCACTAAATAACCTAATATATCATTATTTGCTCACTTCTCTCAAGAAATAAATCATTCTCTCTCAAAAGGTAAGAACCCTAGCTTCAAGAATAAAGACTAATTCTCCAGAAATCCTTCAAGAACTTCAATAATCCATAAGATTCAGGTATGTTAGGTATTCATTCATAGGTTCCTTTCACCCATGAAGTCCAAGAACCCTTTTTAAGCATACAAGATCTCAGATTCATGATTTCTAAGTTTGAACTAGATTGAATTCATGTTCAAGATATTAGTTAGGTTTCAATCCATGATTTGATTTCAAGTTTCATGAAAATTGAATAGCATGTAAGATGAATATGTGATTATCATGATAAACCCATGAATTTACAAAGTAATTAATGTATCATGATGTTTATGTATTGTCTATTATCATGTTAATAATCCATGCTCCCCAAGTGCTTACTAAATTGCCTAGGTGAAGTAAATAGTAGAATCATGACATGTCATTATATGGTCCCAATCATGTATAAGCTTTTGCCTTGCAAGTGTTTGATAAAATATCTCTATGGATGAATTAGGAACAAGCGAACATTGTTATGCTTTTCAAGATCATGTTACGTTTTACTTTTCATGCTATCGAGTCCTAGGGGTATTTAATACCCTAAAACCTAATTGTTTATCAAGAGCTATAGTAGTTACAGAATAGTATCAGTCATGTCACGATCAGTACTACTCAGTCCGTTAGCAGAATTCAATAAACTCAATCAGTTTTCAAACTCAACGATCTCGGTATCAGTTCAATTCAGTTTAATAATCAGTGTCTTTTAGTTGGGAGTAGGATTTAGCACCGAGTGAGTGAAGGGATGATGACTTCCCCATTAGAGAGTTAGAGTCATTAGTAGCAGTCCATGAACTCTAAAACTGCGTAGACAACACAGGATGAGGAGTCGCCCTTCAGACTAGGCTTGACTACCTCCTAGGGGTCACCTGTTAGATTAGGCTTGACTCTGCCCAGGTGTCACCCGTCAGTTAGGATTAGCATCCTGGTTTTCCAGTGTTACTACCCATGGTATGGTATTAGCACCCTTCCAACTGGGGTCACAGGTTAGTTAGATAATTACCTCCCACAGTCTCAGTTTTAGTCTCAGTTTAGAACTTAGTTCAGTTCTACAGAATCAGGTCTGTCGGACACAATCACTCAGTATTAGTAATTCAGTTATTAGTAACTTCAGATATTAGTTACTCAATTATCAAAACTCAGCACTTAGCTTTAGAAAAAATCAGATATAGTATATATATATATATATATATATATGTGCACAGTATTACATACTTAGTATTTAAAATAGTTTTAGCGATTTATGTACTCTTATATTTGGTTACTCTATATCATTCAGTCAGTTACTATTCATACATATGAACTTTTGTATTCAACCATACCTCATCTAGCATACCAGTACATTCCACGTACTGACGCACACTTTTTTTTGTGCTATGATGTCTCATATCATAGGTTTGGACTCTCAGGTTCCGACTGTGCATAGACAAATCCAGTCATTAGTCGCAGATTTAGTAGTGAGTCCTTATATATCGAGGATATACTTTTATTTTAGCAATTCAGTAGTTTCAGTATTGTATTAGTTGGAGTTAGTTGGGCGATTGTCTTATCAACTACATATTCAGACAGTTCAGTTAGAGGCTTTCAAACTAGACTAGTTCAGATAGTGTTTAGTTTTCAATGTTTTACCAGATGTTATTATTTATCAGTATTTAGATTTTGAACCTTATGGCAATTCAGTCTAATTCTACATTTATTGAAGTATTATTATTTAGTGCTCACAGTAAATATCAGTCAGGGGTTAGCTTATGGTTCTTCGGGGTCGTAAGAATCATATAGTGTCTCGGGGACAGACTCGGGGCATTACGATTAAATAGTGTAAATATGACATGTTAGCATGTGTTATCATTTATGTACAAGTTCATAACCTCCATGCGTTTGACTAAATTCCTCAATGAATGAAATATGAACAATTGACTATTGTTATTCTTTCGAGATTTGTCATGCTTTATTATTGATGCTATCGAGTCCTGGGGGTATTTATTACCCAAAATCTAGTTGTTTACTTAGTTGCAGTAGTTATAGAATAGTCCCACTAAATGTCAAAAACCACAGTACTCAGTTAGTGACAGAACTCAGTCCAGTTAAGTCAGTCAACACGATCAGTACTAGTTCAGTCAAGCCTAGTACATTCTAGTGATCAGTTCAGTGTCGATTCAGTTGGGAGTAAGATTCATCACCGAGCGAACCCAGGGATGGTGGCATTCCTTCCAGTAAAGGGTTTGACCCTTAGTAGCAGTACCTACATTACAGAACTATGTAGCAAGTGTAGGTTAAGATATCCTCCTGGCAAACTAGGGTTGACGTAATCATATATATATTTCATTAGTCTTTCTGCCAGATTAAGGTTGACCTAGCATTGGTAGTATCCTTTGGTAAGATGATAACACCCTTCTAACTGGGGTCACAGGCTAGAACCAACTCAGTTTATAACCAAGGTATGTCGGTTAGATGAACACTCCCACAATTACAGTTTCAGTCTCTGTATTCAGTAGAAGAACTCAGACAGTTCTACAGAGCCATTGTTATTAATTATCAGTTACTTAGCCATTAGAATTTAGTACTTTAGTTCCAGTATAAACTCTCAATTATCAGTACTTAGTTATCAGAACTCATTACTTTAATTTCAATCTAATTTAGTTAGATATTGTATGTGCAGTATTGCATATTACCCATGTTCAGTAGTTACAGTTTTATATGTACTCTCATCCAGTTACATCATGATGTTTATTTAGTAAATTATCATCTCATCCATATGAACCCATGTATATCAACCTACCTTACTTATCATACCAATACATTCCACGTACTGACGTATACTCTTTATTTGTGCTACGATGTCTCATATCATAGGTTCTGATGCTCAGGGTCCTGACCGTACTTAGCAGCTCAGGCTATCAGCAGCAGATTCAGTGGAGAATCCTTAAATTTTGAGAACAAAGTTTATCTATATCAGCATTTTAGTTAGCTTGGTAGTTATTTCAGTCGGAGTTAGTTGGGGGTTTGTCCCATCAACTCCATATTCAGACAGTTAGAGGCTTTCAGACTAGCACAGTCAGTTTTTAGTTTTCAGATACTATTATCAGTTACACTCAGTATTTATTTTAGTATTTTGAGAACCTTATGCATTTTCAGTTATACTTTCGCATATATTTTCGTTATTATTATTATTCAGTGCTTACAGTAGGTACCAGTCATGGGTTAGCTTGGGATCCTTCAGGGTTGTAAGCACCGTGTGAGGTCTAGAGTACAGACTCGAAGTGTTACATCTACCTGATTATAATAACTCTACTACAAGCTCACCTTGAAAACTCTGTCAAGAACTCTTTTTTATATTGATTAATGTTAACCAGTATCTAACTAGGTAACTCTACTAAAGCACCCTCATGAAAGCAAAGAAAGCATTAATCGTATAACATGAGTAATTTAGTTATAAATCATAACTTGACTCAAGAACACTCACTCTTTCAGTATATAAAGAAATTAAGAGCTTGAGCAATATTATAAAGATGAGTTTTTGCCTCTCTCTCTCTCTCTCTTTCTCTCTCTCTCTTTCGTATTTTGATCTTGCAAAAACTCACCAATTGAGGAGCATTCTTTTTCTTTTACAGTGGAATAATAATTAAGGTAGAAATCTGATATGTCCAATGTCCTGATGGGTACAAGCTCACCTGTGCAGTTTGTTACATTAGAAGACAAAACTGCACAAGACAGTGACAGCTGTACTGGATTCTTGAAGACTCAGGGACCTGGTCCCTTATTTTTAGTTGCCCTTGTATCAGTATATTCATGATGTATTTTTTTTTTCTTGTTATATTAGAAGTTCTTATACTAATTTAACCAGTTTTGGAGACTATATTATATGTACTAGTCTTTTATTATAGTTATTCCTATGTCTTCATTCATTTCTTTTGATAGTCCGTTACTAGCAGTTCTGGACAACGGTTTAGCTTACCTATTGGTGGGTTATTGTAGGTGCCATCATGACTTGAGAAATTGGGCCGTGACAGTCAGAGAGTCATTTTTAGGTATAATTGACCCATTTCTCTTTTCCTTAAGTTCGATTGTTTCCTTAGGAGTTATTTAGGCTTATGTAACACCTAGTAGTAGAACTTGGAAGCCTTAGTCTAGTTTTAAGTATAAATTTCCTTAGTATGAACTTTTGGGGTTAGTAGCGGGCCTCGCCGACTCCAAATAGGGTCAAATATCCTAATTAGCTCCTAGTTTTAAGTATATATATATATATATATATATATATAATTTAGACATCTTTCCAATAATTGACTAAATTGTACCTTAAACTTACATTAAAGATCGGTTCGAGTATGACACTTACTATACTTATGATAATAAATTTTGTATTCGAATCCAGAATATATGATATTAGAGTCCTGTTCAAGTTATACATTGTAATACCCCATATTTCCCTAGCTTTATTTAGGTCTTAGTACAGTAGTTATCCTATATAATTTTTTCTAACTACTCAGTATTTTTCAGTTATAAAATAGCCAACTTTCCAATGCTATAAATTTCACCCAAATTCGATACTCGGTGAAGATTTAGAGCCATTTTTGTAAGACAGTGTACCACCTGGAACAGTAACGTGTCTCAGAGGCATGTCAAATGGCAGTTGTCAAAATCCAGTGCTCTATCCCAACCATAGTGCGTCGCACCAAGTAGCATTTTTAAAATTATCCTTTTCCAGTGAAGCTTCACGATTTCACCACGTTGTGCCAATCCGTCAGTTCCCAATTGTCTATTTCTAGTGACACGGTGCGATAGCGTCGTATCACGCTAAGGTCCCAGGTCGAAAACTTTTAACGAAAATTGAAAGTTTCGTCTGAGGTTAAACTAGTCTTTTTCCATAATTTTAATACGCTCAAATATAGGATTTAATCCCTAAAAACGTTTTTAAACCCATTCTTTATTAACTTTTCCCCTAAATTAAATCATGCTCTCTCAATTAGCAAGCCCTGGTGATAACGCTCAATCTACAGCTCTCGTAGGAGTGTAAAGAGGTCGTTAGCAAATATAGAACCCAACCTGGGTTGGGTGTCGATCCCACAGGGAATAGCTTGGCCAACAAGTAAGTAAAATTACTAAACTTTTGGTGCAAGTCTCGTAAGAAGGGGGGAGTCTTGTCGTGCAAGTAATGTAAACAAAAGCTGAAAATAATAAAGTAAAGAGAGAGAGATTGTTACGTTGGTTGTAAACAATGAGAATTGAAGCGTTGGGGTTATGTCCACCTTCTGAGGTATACGTCTCTATTGGCTATGAGTGTGTAGAATCTTGACATGCAATTGCTTATAGAGAATTGTAGTCGATGGTAAATCCAAGCGTCTCTCGACCTTAACAAGGACTATTTCACTTTAACTCTCTCGAGGTTAAAGCGTGTCTAACGGTACGAATTCTCCAAGAGGTTAGTCCAGTTACGGCACTAGCTTTTTAATAGGAAAGGGTGTCCTACTACCTTGACATTATCTCTTTTCCAGACAAATAACCTTTCTCTCGAACAAGTTAAATGTTAGACTGGCGTTATTCTATGCGTCTGCAGCCACAAGAATTTGCATTAAGATAAAGAGAATAATGATATAAGCAATATACGTGTCTCGAACTCACAAACTCACAGCAATAGATAGTATCTCATTCGGCTTCCATAACCCCACCAGAGAAGTTTAGTTACCCATGAGTGCGAAGGAGATCACGATTTGCATTGTTATTGTTGAGTAATGGCGTGTGGATTAGGTGATAGGCGTGTGGCGTGATTCCTTAGCAAGTAACGATTCTCTTGTTGTGGAATTTAATAATAGAATTAATGGAAAGATTAGAAGAGTTGTAATTGAGAAGTAGAATGTGTCTCTCCACTAAGGGAGGAGTTGCCTCTCCACTAAGGGAGGACTTGCCTCTCCACTAAGGGAGGACTTCATTAAAATCTCTAGCATGATAGGGTATTTATAATACTCCTATCCTACTCCTACTATGCTAATGAAATAAATAACCAAATCCTACTAAACTAAGGAAATACTTAACCCATTTGTACTAGGTTAATGTAACATTCACCTAATCCAAATAAACTAATGAAATACATAACCCAATTGTACTAGGTTAATGTATCATTGTCAAAATCCAGCTTTGTGTCTGTAAGTCCCCAAAGTCTTCAGAATTGCTGTTGTAGCCCGGACAGATTTTCCATGCAGCAGTTTTGGTCCAGGTCCCCAAAGTCTTCAGAAATGCTATTTTAGCCCGGGACAGATTTTCCATGCAGCAGTTTTGGTCCTTAGGCGTCCAAACTTCCTTCCCTTCCTTTGTGAGCTTTCTTTTGCGTCAAGTAAGCCATAAAATGCTGTATTTTGCATCATTTATACCTGAAACTTTACTAATCATGTTCGTTAGCTCATTTATAGGAAAAAGGACTAAAAGTGCATGAAATATATAATTTGTTCTCAATACTAGGCTAAAATATGGGCAAAATATATTGATATAGGCGCGTAAATTCGCCTATCATCAACACCCCACACTTAGAGCTTTGTTCGTCCTCGAACAATATATCATGTCCTTCTAAACATCAACTTAGGGTTTTTACAGCAACAACACAAAACATTCTTCATGACAAGCACGACAATTATCAACAAATAGTAGCTTTCCGATTATAAGTAGAAACAGTTTAACCTCTAGCGTAGACTAGTGATGGTGATCAACTCGCATGCAAACGTTAAGGTATATAGAATCATATACAACTATCCAAAGCTCATCAACCATGTGTGTCTCACAATATAGTACCCATAATCACTCACAAGTATAGCATATTTTTCAAACATGGGTATCAACATATCCTTGCTCTCACTCTCGCAAAGAATTCATATGTAGCAACTGATAACCATAGGCTTGCCCTTAATGTAGTACTCCACTAAATGTCGGAATGTTAAGATTAGGATCAAGTAGGTCTTTTGATGGTTGTAATGTAGGCTAAGGGACGGGTAGGACTATTTTGGCCAAGAATAGTGACTAGGTTCCTAAGCGCTTTAATACATCACATTGTATCATTGACACTTTTTTCTTTCAACCTTTCTTTCTTTTATTCTTCCACCCTTGTTCTCATCTTTTGTTTTTCAATTTTAAGCCCAACTCACTTTTCAGCTTTCTTTTCCTTTTTCTTTTCACAACATACCTCTTATGATAGCACTTTCTTTCTTTTTTCATAACACATTCAAGAACCATTCCAATTTATAGCATTATACTCACCCAATTTCCTCTTATATTGTCACATGACTTTTTCACTTTAAAGCACTCAGGATTTTGGATCAAATTATGGTCTTGAAAGAAATGGATTAGGCTTACATACAAGGTTGTCAAAGAAATAGGCTAGAGGCTCAAAAAGGGTTAACTAGGATGATGTTCATGGGTAGGTAAAACTGAAGGTAAACAAATATAGGTTGCCAAAGAAATGCCTAAATCATATCCTAAACTTACACTCCTTATTTTCGCTTTGCATACATACCAGGCAAGTTCTAGCATCAGCCACATACATAGAAGATACTATTAATCTCACACACACAAGGAACATGGTCGACTTGATTGGAAGTAATATAGACTCTCGACCCAACAAGTGAAGGAATTGAATCACACAATATCACATAATGAGTCACAACTAGAGCCTAAACGTCTCAATAGTCACAATTGTAACACATACTCTTGTTATAATCTTATGCTGCCTATCAAAATAATTTCATGCGAAGCTAGAAAAAAAAATTTACTACTAAAAAAAAACAAAACGAAACAAAAATGAAACAAAAGCAAACAAACATAGATGTGAATAAAGAAGTATAGCATGCAATACCACCACCCCACACTTAGTCGGGACACTGTCCTCAGTGGAAAATAAATACGAGGAACCTGGTTGGTCGGACTTATCCTCTATGTCTGGGGTCATACCCCTTGCGTTGGGATCATCATAAGAGTCATCATCCTCATAAGTTCCGCATAAGTATCCCACTTAATTCCAAGCGTGAGTCAAGGTGTTTGCAGCGAGGAGGGTTCTTCTTGCTCCTTGTGGCCTCTTTTCTTGCTCTTTTGGGAAATGGTAGCCGTTTCTTTGCCTTGTCTTACTTTGGGTGCCATTGTACCTGAGACTTGAAATAGTGTTAATGGTAGCACAATCTCAATGGATACAATCTATACATAAGCAGTAGGGGTACCACCCCACACTTAGTTTTGTTAACACAAATCAGTGAAGTGAAAGTGGTCGAGTACTCAGATTTCGTCGACATATGTTTTAGGATTGTATTCCGATAAGAAAATCAACAATGTATCACTTACTTGTAGCCATTGGACTACTTTCATGGTAGATATAGCAACACTACTACATAGGGGTTACATCATGGTATAGTTACATTCAATAATCACAACCTCTTATGTTGGTAGGCAACTATGAGTCTTATCCCGATGAACGGGATAGCCTAACATGTAAGTATCCAAGTAGCAATCTTAAACAATGTTCAAGACTATAGCAATTCCGTAAATAGTATAACAATGCTATTAAAACCAAATTCGAGTCGGAAACAAGTCAAGATGATTCTAACGTATACGTTCACTCACATGATTTTGCATCAATGATCCAAACACATGAACATCACCAATAATCTTTCAAGATGTAGCAATTCATGATAGACATAGCAACGTAGTACTTACAAGAAATAGATGAAGAATAAGAGAGTACTTACTTGCTTGAAGCTTTTTGGAGATGGTTTTATGATTTGGAAGAGCAAGAAAAACTTTTGAGATGATTTGGAGAGGGAATGCGGTGTCTTTAGGTCAATTTTTAGTGTGGTTATGTTTCAAGACTAAGTCCCCTTGATATAGGAAGAGAATGGGTCGGGTTTTGACCCATTTACAATCGGTTTTGGAGACAAAAATACTACATATGCGGCGCATAATGCTTGGCATAGTCATGACATATGCGGCGCATAGTCTATGGCATTTGTAGACATATGCGCCGCATAGTCTATGGCATTTGTAGACATATGCGCCGCATAGTCTATGGCATATGAGATACTGAGACCAAATGCCATAGCATAGGCGGTGCATGGTCAAAAGCATACCTAGGAATAGGCGACGCATAGTGTATAGCACACTAGATTCCGAGACCTTAGGCTATAGGATAGGTTGTGCATCGTTCGTGGCCTAGTTTTACCAAGGCCTAGCCTTCCTCGATGCCTATTTAGGCATGAGAAATGCTCAATCCATAGCCTTATGCATCACCATTCCTAACTTACCAACTTTACCATACAATGCGTCCAAATCGTCAATTGAAATCAATCTCCTTGTTGAATACCTCTTGCACCTATATTTGCTCAAAACAAATGAAAATGATTAGTACAATGGGTTGCCTCCCACCAAGCACCTTAGTTTTGGTCGTGGCACGACTCTTATTTTTGGATTTTCATTTATCAAGAACAAAACAAGTACTAGAACGAAAGAAAAATGATAAAACGATAAAATGATAAAACGATGGGTTGCCTCCCATCTAGCGCCTTATTTATTGTCGTGGCTCGACATAGTTACCTCGAGTACTCAGACTTCGTCGAGGTAAGTGATGGATCTTTTTCTGAAAGGATTTAGACGACAATGAGGCTTACCTGTGGGCATGCGGTCTTCTTCAAGATGGCTCCTACGTTTCTCCGGAGAGCCACCAATTATATCATCAATAGTCCAACCCATAGCTCTCTTGTATCTCCTCAGAGCAGAGATAAGAGCTTCTACGTGCTGTTCACTTAAATCATCTGCACTCTCCGGAAGTATATTTTATTTTCCAAGAACACATACCTTAGATAATCGGGGAGCTCTTGCGATTCTAGCATTGGTGGCTCATCAATGGGAGTCTTCGCTGTTGGTTGATTCTTGAGATTACAATCCAGTTGATTAGGAGTATAAGACTCTATTTCTGTTAGAGCACTCATAAGTTCTTCATAACCTTCATTATCTTCATGCTCAACATTCAGTGGCGCAACAGACAATGGCTCAACAGTAGGTTGTTTCTCTATAGATAATGCTTTCGTATCCTCATAATGAACATCAGCTACAGATGACTCATTCATATCGCTGGGCTGCTTCATTGTTTTGCATATATCAAACCGTACCACTTCGTCAACCACTTGCTTGCCTTTTGCTGAAGTTTCCAGCACCTTACCACTTCTGGTAGTGATGGACATGCATGACCCATCATTCTTTGGGTTTTGCACAGTATCGCTTGGTAAGGTGCCAGCCTTTCTTTGATTGAATGCTGCTGAAAGTTGGCTCAATTGCTGCTCTATTTGCCTGATAGAGGTGGAATGAGAATCAACTAGTTGCTTCATGGAGGACAAATCATCAATCACCTCCTTAACTCCTGCGCTCGTTGCTTCCACTCCTTTCAATAACTTAGCCATCATGTCTTCCATACTCCCAGAATTAGATGTGGTGGTATCACGTCTACCAGGGGGAACGTACAAACCACTCTTTTCATTATTTTTCTTCCAACTACCTTGGCCTTTTCTTTCAGATTTATCATAATAGTTCCGACCTTGGTTTCTTTGGGCATTCCCACGGAAACCCCTCTGATTGTTCAAGTAGTCGGCCTCCTCTTCAGAATCAGATTCGTCTATTCCTTTTAGCGCTACAGCTTTCACTTTTTCGGTCTTCCCTAATAGATGCTTTGTAAGAAGATCCATTTGGGTTTTCATGTGCGCAATATCTTGATCACGTTCTTCTTCTCTTCTTCTTTGGTCTGCAGACATGCCAATAGATAAAGTGGGGCTTGCTACCTCAGAATCCCTGGTATGCCAAGCTCTACTTTGTTTCGTCATACGATCTAGCATATTGCTTGCTTGACCAAAGGTGAGGTCCATAAATGATCCACCTGCTGCATTATCAACCACTGGCTTAGTCACCGAATTCAACGCTCTGTATAATATCTCCATCAAGTGGACATTGGTCATATGATGGTTTGGGCACCGCATTAGCTTCGTCTTGAACCTCTCCCATGTTTCGTGGAGAGCTTCAGAGGGAAGCTGACGAAAGTTGCTGATTTCATCTCTCAATTGTGCTTTTTTGGATGGCGGAAAGAATCTTTCTAGGAAAGCGTCTTTCAATTGCCTCCAATGAGTAATAGAATCAGGAGTCAGCCCATTCAACCACATAGTTGCCTCCCCAGACAGAGACAATGGAAATAGATGTAATCGAATTGCATTCTGTCTAACTCCAGGATTGTCGAATGACTTGCATGTAGAAATAAAGTTGATCAGATGCATATTCGGATCATCGCCTGCTAGTCCACCAAATAATCCCTTGAGTTGCAAAAGCTGAATCATGGTGCTAGTGATATTAAACTTTGCTCCGGGTGCCAATGGCGGAAGAATAATAGCTTCGGTGGCACCAGGTCCGTCCAGATCGTCCTCATCGTCAGGATTTGTTGCTCGCCTACGGTTATCAATATTTTGTTGATGCACTTGAGCAGCCATCCTTTCAATTTCACGTTGTGCCTCCATTGATGCACTGAATAAACCTAAAAAAAAACAAAAACAACAACTAAAAGTAAAAGTACAAGAATCTTTGACCAAAGGGTCTAGTAATTATCACAAACTTGATTGACACTCGTATTCCCCGGCAACGGCGCCAATTTTTGATAACGCTCAATCTACAACTCTCGTAGGAGTGTAAAGCGGTCGTTAGCAAATATAGAACCCAACCTGGGTTGGGTGTCGATCCCACAGGGAATAGCTTGGCCAACAAGTAAGTAAAATTACTAAACTTTTGGTGCAAGTCTCGTAAGAAGGGGGGAGTCTTGTCGTGCAAGTAATGTAAACAAAAGCTGAAAATAATAAAGTAAAGAGAGAGAGATTGTTACGTTGATTGTAAACAATGAGAATTGAAGCGTTGGGGTTATGTCCACCTTCTGAGGTATACGTCTCTATTGGCTATGAGTGTGTAGAATCTTGACATGCAATTGCTTATAGAGAATTGTAGTCGATGGTAAATCTAAGCGTCTCTCGACCTTAACAAGGACTATTTCACTTTAACTCTCTCGAGGTTAAAGCGTGTCTAACGGTACGAATTCTCCAAGAGGTTAGTCCAGTTACGGCACTAGCTTTTTAATAGGAAAGGGTGTCCTACTACCTTGACATTATCTCTTTTCCAGACAAATAACCTTTCTCTCGAACAAGTTAAATGTTAGACTGGCGTTATTCTATGCGTCTGCAGCCACAAGAATTTGCATTAAGATGAAGAGAATAATGATATAAGCAATATACGTGTCTCGAACTCACAAACTCACAGCAATAGATAGTATCTCATTCGGCTTCCATAACCCCACCAGAGAAGTTTAGTTACCCATGAGTGCGAAGGAGATCATGATTTGCATTGTTATTGTTGAGTAATGGCGTGTGGATTAGGTGATAGGCGTGTGGCGTGATTCCTTAGCAAGTAACGATTCTCTTGTTGTGGAATTTAAGAATAGAATTAATGGAAAGATTAGAAGAGTTGTAATTGAGAAGTAGAATGTGTCTCTCCACTAAGGGAGGAGTTGCCTCTCCACTAAGGGAGGACTTCATTAAAATCTCTAGCATGATAGGGTATTTATAATACTCCTATCCTACTCCTACTATGCTAATGAAATAAATAACCAAATCCTACTAAACTAAGGAAATACTTAACCCATTTGTACTAGGTTAATGTAACATTCACCTAATCCAAATAAACTAATGAAATACATAACCCAATTGTATTAGGTTAATGTATCATTGTCAAAATCCAGCTTTGTGTCTGTAAGTTCCCAAAGTCTTCAGAATTGCTGTTTTAGCCCGGACAGATTTTCCATGCAGCAGTTTTGGTCCAGGTCCCCAAAGTCTTCAGAAATGCTATTTTAGCCCGGGACAGATTTTCCATGCAGCAGTTTTGGTCCTTAGGCGTCCAAACTTCCTTCCCTTCCTTTGTGAGCTTTCTTTTGCGTCAAGTAAGCCATAAAATGCAGTATTTTGCATCATTTATACTTGAAACTTTACTAATCATGTTCGTTAGCTCATTTATAGGAAAAAGGACTAAAAGTGCATGAAATATATAATTTGTTCTCAAAACTAGGCTAAAATATGGGCAAAATATATTGATATAGGCGCGTAAATTCGCCTATCATCACCTGGCCTTCAATTCAAGATCAAATTTCAAGGATTATACCTAGAAACGTTAAGAATTCATCACCCAGGTATGTTAAGTGTTCATTCATGGGTCCCTTTTCACCCATGGAGCCCAAGCATCCAATTTAAATACAAAGTTATGATCTTTTCAAGTTATTAAGATTTTTAATTATGATTTTAACCATAAAATTCCATGAATCTTGTCCTATACGATGTTTCTATGAATTGATGTTGATGATTACACTCTGCATGTTTAAATGTTATTATCCATTGATTTAATTTATGATTTATTATGTTAGTGTTGAAATTGTGCCTTTACTACAATCTTTAAAATATTCTCATGCTTAGTTTACACCATGCATATCAAGTGTTTGATAAAATGCCTACAAGAGTTGATTTTAAATAAATGCTCTCATTTATGTCCTTAAATATTAGTACTATTTTACTATTATTGCTATCGAGTCTTGGAGGTTATGAATACCCAAAAAATATAGTTGTTTACTTAGTTTCAGAAGATTCAGAACAGTCTCAGACATAATATAAGCAATATCAGTTCAATCAGATATCATAAAAAGTTAAACTCATAATAGTTAAGCATTCCGAGTTAATTTAGTTGGGAGT
Source organism: Capsicum baccatum var. pendulum (assembly GCA_030864225.1). Lineage (NCBI taxonomy): Eukaryota > Viridiplantae > Streptophyta > Magnoliopsida > Solanales > Solanaceae > Capsicum > Capsicum baccatum. Next base: position 110,753,969 of record CM061555.1, on the reverse strand, counting down.
AGGATTTAACACCGAGTGAGTGCAGAGATGATGGCTTCGCTATCAGATAGGCAGAGTCGCTAGTAGCAGTGTTTGTACTCCAGTACTATGTAGCCAGCATAAGATAAGAGGAGTCACCCATCAGATTAGGCTTGACTACCTCGTAGGGTCCACCCATCAGTTAAGCTTGACACCTTTAGTCCTTCGAGATAATACATCAGTTTAGTGAATTCACACAGCCAGCGTTAGCACCCGTGGCAAGGTACTAACACCCTTCCAAGTGGGATTACAGGTTGGACCTTAAACTTGCTCATTGGGGTATGTCGGTTAGGTGATAGCTCCCATAGTCTCTGTCCAGTAATCAGTCCAGTAATTTAGTTTTAGTTGCTTGACCATAGCATACAGATATTAGTGATTCAGTTATCATACTTCAGTATTTAGTATTTACAGATTATATTCAAAACATGTTATATGCTTGGTCATACATACTCAGTAGTTATATATTTCACGTATTCCCAGTATTTACAGACTTCATGTATCCTCAGTATCTACAGATTTCATGCACTCTATACAGTTTTACATATTATATATCTATGTACATACATACAAACAATTATTATTATTCATGTTCATGAAAACATACATATCAGCCTACCTCGTTTAACATACCAGAACATTCAAAGTACTGATCGCATACTCTTTTCTTGCACTTAGTGTATTGTAATGACCCAATTTTCTGGAACCAAAACATCACACGGTGCTTATGATCTCGAAGGACCACAAGAAAACCCTCTACTAATATCTGTACCTGAACACTGCATAAAATAGATAATAAATACAAAAACTGGCCATAAGGTTCAAAACATCTAAAAATATGCAAAATTGAAAACTGAATACTGATACATCTGTTCAAGCCTCTAAACTATCTGAACTATGGAGTTGATGGAACATATCCCCAACTAACTCCGTCTACTAAAATTAAACCAAATATGATACGATAATATTAAAAAAAAGGATCATCCTCGACTAAAAAGGACTCACTGCTATATCTACTGCTGTTGATTGGGATTGAGCTGCTAAGGGTACTTTGGATCTCGCGCCTCTGAACCTATAGTGTCAAATAAAACACCATAGCGCAAATACGTCAGTACGGGATTGTACCAAATATGAAAATAAGGTAAGGCTAAATACAAAGGCTTATGCATGAACAATTACTTAACTGAATAATCATGAGAGTACTGAATGAGAACACATGTATGAATGCACAAACCATAACTAAAATCATCATGGCTCGAAATGCTGAAACTCGAATACTACTTTACTGCCATCTGAACTCACTCCTAATGCTTAAGATACTGAACACTGAATCATATAATACTGATAACTGAGTACTGGAGTTGAGATCAGTCTTATCTAGCAAGTGATCTTGAAAACTGATGATACTAAAATTGATTAACTGAATCTACTCATGTCAATGACTGAATTCTGAGCTTTCTACTTTCGACTGACTGCATCAGAGATCAAACCTCTATAACGGATGATTTTGGAATCTACAATCAATAATGAGAAATGGTCATGTCCGAATCTAACAATAAGAATACTCAACTGAATCTGAGACTGAGATCAAGCCTATCTGATGGGTGATCTCTAGATCTGATAACAATAATACTCAACTGAATCTAAGACTGCGATCAAGCCTATTTGATGGGTGATCTCGAGATCTGATAATGATATTACTCAACTGAATATGAGACTGAGATCAAGCCTATCTGACGGGTGATCTTAGGATCTGATAATGAGAATACTCAATTGAATCTGAGACTAAGATCAAGCCTATCTGATGGGTGCTCTTGAGATTTGATAATGAGATTACTCAACTAAATATGAGACTGAGATCAAGCCTATCTGGCGGGTGATTTCTGGATCTAATAATGAGATTACTAAACTGAATATAAGACTGAGATCAAGCTATCTGACGGGTGATCTCGTGATCTGATACTGAATAACTTTATATGGGACCAAGCCTATCTGATGGGTGGTCCATGAATTAATAGAACTATCTGAGTTCCTTACTGAGATAGATAACTTATCTAACAGTCCTGATTTCTAAAGATTGATACTGAAATTGTAACTGTGGGAAGTAGTCACTTAACCGACATACCTCGAATCTCAACTGGTGGGGTCTAACCTGTAACCCCAGCTGAAAGGGTGTCAATACCATGCCACGGGTAAAGACCTATCTGGTCAAGCCTATCTGACGGGTGACCCTCGCAGGAAGTCAAGCCTAAGGCAATATAATAGTCAAGCCTATCTGACGGGTGACCAGCCTTTTCTGATCCTGCATCCTACGCTGGCTACGTAGTTCTGGAGTTTAGGGATTGCTCCTAACGACTCTACCTCTCTAACGGGGAGCCGTCATCCCCACCCTCACTCAGTGCTAGCTCCTACTCCCAACTGAACGACTCTGAATTGATTCTAAATTAAATACAAACTAATCTGAATCTGATGCAGGTCATGTTTCTCGAAAGATCTGACTAAGTTAAGCTGAATTCACTTAGTTCCATCTCTGACGGAATACTACCGAATCTCATTATCTAACTGAATAACACTAAGCTTTGAATAGAGTACTCGATTACTACAGAGGTCAGAACTAAACACTTGAATACTACTAGATCTGAGCTGGGTACAAAACTAAGGCTAGATTACTAGCGATACTAAGATTACGACAATTATAGAGATTACAGAGATTTTTTAAGTTCTGTATCTATCTGAGAATACAGAGTTCTATAACTCGCTGAGTTCTGAGAATCATGGCTCGACTGGAATTATCGTGAAAACTGACACGGGCTCTAAACAGTAGCTAAATTATCGGGTATAAATACCCCCAGTAACATAAAAGTAAAACATAACCATTCTTAAATAATCAAGACCATGGACAATTATTCACTATCACAATCACTAAGGCATCACTTCAAGTATTTAGGAATCCTAAACATGTAATAACATGGGGGGACATGCTATTGCATCGTACTCCATTCAACAAGGCCTTGCATCAAGCACTTTGGACATATTTAAGTCTTGGCATGTACCGGAGAACACATAATTGGGAAATTTCATGCTATCACGTTACAATTCATTCATCAAACACTTAGCACGTATTAAAGTCTTAGCATGTATCAAAGAACACATAATTAGGTAATTCCATGCTATCATGCCACAATGCATTCACTAAGGCTTTTCAACAAACACTTGGCATGCATGGGCTTACACACAATTGGGGATTTCTAGTCAACATGCTTTAATGGCTCTAATTCATCCACATAAGCATTTTATCAAGCATGTGTGGAGCATGCTTTTCTTATTCAAAAATTTCTACACTTAATTAACATGAACACATCACTTGGCAAGCAAGTTGAAGAGGGTTTGTCATGAACATCACATGAATAGCATATACTAGGGTCAAAGCTTTAAAATCTTGCAAACAAATATGAATCAAACCTAAGTAATAGCATGAACATCAATTTTAACACACAAGAATCATGAAAACTCATAAACATAAGATCTTTGAATTTTTGAAAAGGGTTCTTGAGCTTCTTGGATGAAAGGGACCCAAGAATCAACATCTACATACCTTAGAAAAACTCTTTCTTGAAAGCTCTTGGAGAGATTCTTGATTTTTTGATTTCTTGATTTCTCTTGAAGAAGGAAGGGTTTTGATTTTCTAGAAACACTAGTTTTTTATGTTGAAGAGAATTAAGAGAAAACAATGATATTTTGGGTGAAATGAGGCTAAATCCCTTATTAAGGAGTGCATATAGGGGTAGCAAAATGTCCCTTTTCGCCCTTGAAATAAACTAAAAAATCTCAATTTTACATACTGGCGTGACGCACCATAATCGCGTCAGCTCACTAGAAATTAGATAATCAGGAAATTGCTTGATGGCCGATGCGGTGGAAATCACGTTGCCACCTTAGTTGCAAACTGGAAAGGCACCGCAATGCGGTGGAATCCATTGGTGCACTAGAAATTAACAATTCTGAAATCAAGCCTTGGCGCACCGCGCCATAATCGCGGAGGCTCACTGGATTTTGACGATTACCATTTTGGTTGGATCCGCTATGTGCTAAAGTGCCAGGTAGCACACTGTCTTACTAAAATAGCTCTAACTCCTTGCCCGAGTGCCGGATTTAGGCGAATTTGGTATCAACTGAAAGCTTATTCAATTCTCTACATGACAAAAAGTCGACATTAGGGAAATTCTACATGGTTAAAAATACTTTTTACTTGGGAAGACACTTGTCAACCTTTTTGAGCTGGATTAATACTTTATTGAACATGCTCTAAGGTTCAGACTACGAGAGAATTTTGCCGGGTCTTACATGTATCATATCATAGGTTCAGATGCCCTATTTTTGCATCGTGCATAGACTTCTCAGACTATTAGTCGTAGCAGTGGTGAGTCCTTATATTTAGGGGAAAAATATTTCTTTTATTTTTCAGTTCAGTAGTTAGTTGGAGTTAGTTGGGGCCTATCCCATCAACTCATATTCATTCAATTTAGAGGTTTTCAGATAATTTAGTTAGTTATTTAGTATTTAGACTTCAATTGACATTTTCAGATTATTTTATCAGTTTGGTTTGCATATTCTATCAGTTTTCATTACTTAAAACCTTGTGGCTTATCAGTTGCTCTTCTGCGTATATCATATTTTGTTCAGTGCTTACCGTAGGTACCAGCTCATGGGTTAGCTTATGGTCCCTCGGGACTTTAAGCACCGTGCGGAGCCTAGTGTGTACTCTCAGCGCATTACAGTCATTTATTATTCATTTAGGATTTTATAGATCTCGTTCGAGTTTGATGATTATGGTATGAAAGGGATTCATAGATATGGTTTCAGTTGTTGGTTATGTTATAGTTATTATTGTTGTCAGTGTTCTCTATTGATTGTATCCATCGGGCTTATGGAGGCTCAACTAGGTTGTTTTCTCTTATTTGTGTCTTCTGGGCTTATGGCTCCCCACTTAGTCTATAGTTATCTTGTACTCCTTCGTCTTTATTTACCTCATTATTTATTATCTTTTATATGAAGCATTATTTCAAGTTTGTCCTTTTATCCAAACTTAGTTTACTTTCTCATATCTTATTATGATTTAGGTTAGTCGGTTGATGATGCCTACTGAGTATCCGTTGTTTTGATACTCATACTACATTTTTTTATCTTTTTTTATGCAAATTTGGGTACTAGTTGTCATTGATGACATTCTATCTAGCTTATTTTCAAGGTTTAGTGATAGGGTGAGCTTTCAAAGCTGGAGTTGATTCTATCTCCTTCAATTATTTTTGGACAGTCTTTAGTTATTGAGACTACCTATATATTAGATACTATTAGTACCCTTATTCTTTTGAATTTAGTGGATCTTGTGCCAACCTTATTAGGTCATGGGATATTCGTTTGCTCTCTTTCTCTGACTTATTTATATTTATATATATCACATGCTTATATTTTATCGCTTACAATCTTATTGTATGCTTAATCTTGGTATTCATTATACCTTCCATGAATTAGCCCATGACTTACCATTTTGAATTACGATTTGGCTTACCTATTGGTGTGCTAAAGTAGGTGTCACAGTGACTCGCGAAATATAATTGTGACATCACTTTATGATGTAAATTTAGGTACTCAAGCATGTGATCGTGCACTTCACTAGGATTAATTTCCTTAGCATTGGGTGAGCCATTTTAACTTTCATAGGGCTAAGTCTGTAGATTAGTTTCAACAATATATGTTGTTTAAATAAAGGTAGATCAAAAGTCTTGTCACAATAGTCATTGTTCATACTTAGTTTAAAGGCTTTATAAATAAATAGACATTTGGTTGATCAATCATTTCGGATACATGTTAAGATTTTAGTTTGACTTTCAGTAATATTTAAAAGTGCTTTACTTTGTTCTATATATTAAATCTTCTCACGTTCTTTCAATGCTCTTGTTTACCTTTTGGGATATGTTCAAGTAGTATGCCATATCAAGGTTACACTTGGGCTAGCAATGACATCGAGAATCGACCACACTCGCGATTTAGGTTCAAAGAGTGGCATGAAGAAGAATAAAAAATAATCAACCTGCAAAGAAAAAAAATTGGGTGTCAATAATACGTGTGTCTCATCACCCCGATAAGGTGATGAGATAACTTAAGCCAAAGTAATAAAAATATGCCAAAAATCATGATTTAAACTTGCCAACTTGTGAGTTTTTGAATTATAAGAAATAATTTGTAAACCCAACCAAACAAAGTCTAAGTTGTGTTGAATTTAATAGAGTTAAAGTAGAATTCTCGATTATCGATATTGTAATATACATTAGAATTTCTAATATTTATGGTTTATATTGTAAAATTGACAAAAAATTGCTTTTAAAATTTTTCCTTATTTAGACTATATTAAAAGTACTAACATTAAAACTTTAAAATCAATATTTTTACCCTGTATAGGCCTTACTTAAATTATGATAAGTAAAATAAATAAATAACTCTTAGATTAAAAATACTAAATGAAAAAGTTCATATTTTTCTTTTAAAATAACTTTTTAACCTTTATATATGAAAATTCTTACCATTTAGATTGATATAACATTTATTTCAATGTTAATTGTTATTTTAAAAATAATTTTGTTCTCCTTATTTAATTTTATTGATTGATATGAGGCACATGTACAAAACATGTACACTAAACTAGTTACTAACAAAAAAAAGGAAAAAACATCTTTCCTTAAAACCAACATTAAAAATTAAAGGAAAAATGAATCAAAAGTACCCTTCTACATATATTTATTGATTAACTTTACCCTTTGTTATACTATGACGCTAATTTTACCCCTAGATGGCAGTGAAGTCAACAAATATGTCCCTCAATTTGATAGATTCCCCAAAATAGATTAAAATTATTCAATTTCTATAAGATAATCTGAACCATTCATTAACCCGACCCAAACCACTAAAATAAAATCTAAATCAGGCTATGATGGACTTCTTCCTTCAATCAACAACTAAAATTTTACTCCAAACCCAATTAATCATTTACTAAATTAATTAATCATTTATTAAATTATCATTTAATATATGATTTCACAAGATTTTTTTAATCTTTTGAAAAATACTAACTTAAAATGAAATTTGTTTGCGAAAAATCAAAATTTAAGGTTGAAATATTTAGTGGAGTCTAAATGGTTTTCAATGGTGTTTCAATTCGTTCAGGCAAATGAGACTAGTATTGTTATGCACAACTGATCTCTAAATCAACAACAACAAAAAAACACCACAACTTAGTTTTTGATTAATATTATCTTGCCATTCGAATTAATCAACAATAGCAATCTTTGAACTCCTTTGTACTTTAGATACTTTTAAGCCTAGAAATGATCAACAACTATTGAATCAGTACTCAAGTCTTCATTCAAGCTAATGAAATCAAAATTTTTGCTCTCATTTTTAGTCATTGAAGCTCCATCAATGGTGGCTTCCATTCGCAGGTCGAAGGAAGAAGACGACCAAACTTGCTCCAATATCTAAAAACCTTATTTTTTTAATTCCATTTCTCCATTTCTTATTTCTCTATATTTTCTTTTCATATGAGTGCTAGTGCGTCTTCCACTGACACCATATGATGACTGGTTAAATTATCTATCGTTAAAACCCAAGCTTGATGATATACCAAAGGTTTGTGTTGTTGTTATTTCATACCGTGATCACCGATTGAAGGAGGGGGATGAGGATTGGGTATGTTTTTATGGGTTAGTTTAATTATACAGATAAGATCAGGTTAAAGAGTGGTTTGAGTTATTTTCAAAAAATTGGTTAATTTTAATTCATTTGGAGGAATTTGTTAAATTGAAAGGTATATTTAGGCCCCCTTTGGCCATAAAAATTATAATTTTTGGAGTTGGAGTTGTGTTTAACCATGAATATAAATTAAAATTATTTTTTGAAATTTTGTGAGAGAATTATGAGTGAATATAAATAAAAATTTGTTTTTCACTTTTCTAAATACAATTCCTGAATTGTATTTGGAATCTCATGGCCAAACACATACAATTTTCACTATTTTCACTAAAGTGGAATAATTTTTCTAAAAAAAATAAAAAATTTTCATAGCCAAAAGGCTACTTATCAACTTCACTAATATCAGGGTAAAACAGACCCATAATATAACAAAGGATAAAATTAACCAAATAAAATAAGTAATAGTGATAAGTATTTTTGATCCTTTTTCCAAGTTTAAAAATGACGCCATGAAAATGAGACGGGGGTTAAGATTTAGGGTTTATGAGTCGGCTATGCTTACTCAGTCGCAAAATATATATAAAAAAACCCTCTGATACTTGCGTCGCTGGTTATCGTTACTTCCTGTTCAGTCCACAAGTGACCAAATAAAGAGATGAAGAGGATGAGCTCGATCTTCCATCGCCATCAAGTGACCGGAGCGATCATGAGCTTTTTATAAGAGGGAATAGGTATTTTTTTATGAAGAAAATATCCCTTAAAAATTTCAGTTTTTCTCTTTCTTAGTCACATATTTACAGAACTGGACTAAAGAAAATTGCAAATATCTCAATCTTTTCCCTTCAAAACAATTGCTGTTCAAGTTTACCAATTTTCCATCAAGATAGTCAAAGTTCCCAATTTCTTCTTATGCGAATATCAAAATGTAAATTTGGCTTACTTGTATTCCATAACATGGTTACAGGATAATATGGAGCATTGGTTTGCGAGTCTATAAGAGGTTCACATTACCCTCCGCAGTGATAAAGGTAACTCTACAATTATAAAAACTCTACCATTAAGCATACACATGAACGCAGCTTACAAGTTAGTTCTGTCTTAGCTGAGTGTAACACTTATTGCTCGGTGAATCAGCAAAGCTAGCTCAAGTCATGGCTGACTTAACTGAAAATAAAGTTTGAGCCATCTGAATGAAGATGCTTCCATCTCATCTGCAACTATTAATATTCTTACTTCAAATACATTGTCAATGCACAATAAATATGCGAATGCCTGACTTGCTTGGACTGTTGAGATGAATTTGTGCTGTTTGGGTTCTAATTAACATTTGCAGCTCTTCTGTATGGCTGATATGTGGTTCCACACAAATTTACATGCCCTTGTAGAATTCTCCAATTTTATTCTCGTTCATTGTCCTCCCCTCTATTTTGGTGTTGTGCTTAGCTTATGGCATGTCTCACATATATGGAACTTGATTTACGATTTTGATTAATTACTTATCTTTTGATGAAGCTTCATTCATTACATCCTCTAAATCATTTGTCACGTGCATTCTTTCCAATTTTCTAGGTGGATGTATAATTAACTTTAAATGGTATTTTAGGCATGCTGGTGCCAGATAGGCGATACTTCAGACACTGTTCTGTGCATTCTACAGTGTGATAGTTTGTCAATTTATGATACATCAGGTGATTGAACCAGTTTTACTGCTGCATATTCTATTTTAGTGGAGCTTCTTTCCACATATTAAGCAGTCTCATTGTATGTATAGATATTCCTTTGAATGAAAAAGTTGATTTACTTGTCCCATAAAAAATAAAGCTGATTCACTTGTCCATGGAAAACCTTTCAACATTTCCTTGTTTTCCTTTCTTCCTTTTTTTGCTTTTTATTTAAGGATATCCGTAGAACTTTGGCATTGAAAAATTAACATTCGAAATTTATTGAACACCTAGTGTCGATAAGCGTCTAGATTGATGTGCTTCATTAAGGGAATTGATTGACATGCTCCCTTTTGAAGTTCTCATCATGTTGAAATACCATATGCTTTTATATGTGTACCAATGTGAGATTTTGTGATCGGAGTTGATAGGACTGCCTTCCTTTGTGGGTCATAATTGAAACACAATGAAACAAATTGGTGGTGGCTCCCTTACAGCCACCTCTTTGGGATGTGTTAACGGGATTATACACAAAGTTGGTTTAGAACTGTATCTGGAAGTGGAGTTTAGTGCATCAGAGGGACAGATTTCGTATTTAGTTGATATTTGACCTATTGTTGGGAAGTAATTAGTTTTCTTCTCTAAAGTTGTGTAGATAAGTCTTTCTGGTAGAAATGAGGCTCTTTGGCAGCTTAAAGAATAGCTGAGTACAGAGGAGGCCAAAATGGGCTATATGTTTTTTCTTTTAGAATTTTCAATCACTAGACCCATGGCAAACTTTTTAGTATTTTAATTTTTCCTCATTTTGTCCAAGTGAGTTCCTATTGTTTTACCATTGCAATCGGTTGTTAGAGAAAACATACAATGGTTGAGTGCCTTGAATTGTAGGTGAAGTAACATCTGTACCTCTTCCTCGTAGCATCACCTCCATATGGCCTCTTCCATATGGGTTACTCCTCCAACAGGCACCTTAAGGGAGCTCACAAGCGCATATCCAATTTTCGTCTTTGAGCCCACTTTTAAGTGCTCGTGATACAATCCGTTCAAAAAGGGAAGTTAGTACTCAGCAGAATTGTACTGCTGTACTTGGTTTAGATTTTACTCTCAAGGGAGATGGGTCTTCAATGTCCTCACATCTGATATTAAAGGATCCACTGGAAGAACCTCAGGTAGACATGATGCTTTCTTTGGGCCCCTTCTGTATCTATTGTTTTGCTTGTTTTGTTTTATAGTCTATCCTTTTCTATTTCTTATCCTTGGTTTTGGTAATATTATACTGTAATCCACTTGTATTTTCCATTTGTCAGCTGAAGAGGTAGAATTTTCCTCCCAGTTTTGATTCGAATTTGATAGTGTTCTTCTTCTCTTATATCACAGCCAACCTATATTGAGGAGAGGGGAAGATTAAACTAATAAAGAATTTGATGAAAGGACCATTTGGACCGGAGATTGTGTCTCCCTAATGGCATCATACAACAAAGGTTGTTCCTATTTATTTTTAAATAACTGTTAGATTGTCATTTCTTTGCTAGTTGACAAAAGAGATAACAGAGTGCATTCATTGTCTCTGAATTACTGTGCAGCTAAGCTTCAGCATTCTTTATGGGTTGTTGAAACTATCAACTCTAACATTGAAATGGGAAATTCTAGATTTCCTGGTGTTCCCCTTGGAGTGCTAACGAAGCAATTTTCATTTCGGAGAATATGGCAAGGGAAGCGTTCACAAGTAGCTGCTACTAAGGTGCTGATTATTATTGATTCTTGTTGCTTGATGAAAAGAATGTCATACGTCTTGCTCTACCGTCCTAGTAGGGAAATAAATTTAGTGAATTATACATATACATTTTATAGTTCCAATTATGTTTTCAGAAGACTGCCCTTGAAGGTCCACAATGAATCATAGTGATCTAATCTGGAGTTCTAGTTGAAATACTAAGAACCTCAGCATCAGGTGATCAAAAAAAAGTTGCTACAATTTATTGTGACAAACTTATGATAACTATATCAGACTTTATGTGATTATTATTAGAAAGCTATTACGTAGTGGTAACTATTACAACAATTATTGACTTATTCGTCAAACACATATTGATAACGGTAACTTTTGACTTAGAACAGATGGAAGCTTTGTAAATGATCCTCAAGTGTCTTATATACGCCATAATAGCCCTGTCATCATCAAGAAATGTTTCATTTGATCCCCAAAAAAGGGATCCTTGAGTGTCGTAGTTTGGCATATCATTTTGAACTTATAAAAAGGTCATTGGTGTCTAAATAGAAACTACTGTAGGTTTGATGAGAGGCTAGTTCGTGAAGAAATGTTATGGGGCCTGGTCCTGGCCAGGGAAACTTTGGAAAACAAGTGGAATCTTGGTATTCAAATCCTTAGTTGTCATTGAAAACTAGCCCATAGCCTCTACTGTTTTTTACAAACACCATTGCAATGGACTTTTTCCTTAGGGACATCAAACTACTGCAACCTTAGCTTAATACAATCTCAGTATTTACTATTCTGCGTGACAGGGCATTACTCTCCAAGATGAGCACAATTCATGGTTTTCTGGTTGTCATAGCATAAAATAATATAGGTGAACTACATTATTTAGGTGTCTAAATCCCAAGTTTATAATCGTATCTCCATGAATGATTTCATATATCTATGTCCTTATGTGCTTGTCGTTTAGAGCCTCACGTAATTCTCTCAGGTGTTTCTAGCAACTGCTGATGATGCATCACCCATTATTTGCTTTCTACTTCAAGAGTAAAACAAGCTGTTGTCTCTGCAGCTTCATAATGTAGAAAAAAATACCAAAGTTATCTATGATATTAAGCCTGACATGAGTTGGAGCATACCAGCTGCTGCAGCGCCAGTTGTTGTTACTCGACCAGGGTTAGTTTTTACTATATATTTTGGTTTTCTGTAGCTATGTTACTACTTTTGTGTCTTGACTACCAATTCTATTCTACAGAGTTAAAGTGTGTGGACTTCCATTTGTGGACATTGTTGTGCTGACGTCAAAAAACACTCTTCTTCTATATGTAAGTTCTATGGCTATCTTACATAACTTGCCCGTAGAATACAAAGTCTACCCCATGACTTTATTCCTCTCGTCTTCCCTGTCAAAGTGAGGACTTCCATTTGATGCATCCTAGAATATTTGCATCAGGAATATGTCTACCCTCTCCGTGTTCACTTTGCTTTTGGCTGAAGATATTGGTGACTCTACTTTGCAAAAGTTATTTCTTTATGTGCTAAACGCTACTGTTCTGTTATCTTCTCCACACAAGTTCTTTGGCTACGCATTGTTTTGCCCTCTAAACTCCTTTTTCCTTTTAAATTTTTGCATGATTTGTTAGGAACTGTGTTTTTTTGATTTCTTTCTTGTTGACACTTGGTATAACTTAATAATGTTCATCACTTGTGATGAAGAATTAAAGATTAGATGGGACAGAGGGAAAAGTAGAAGTTAGTGAAGGAGAAAATGTAAATAGTTTGCATTGTCAAATACACTACTAGAGGTCATACAGGTAAACAACTTGAGATTTGGATGAAAGGATATTTTCTTCTCATTCATTGCATAAAGGATACATATGAAAGAGCGATTACAAGCGTGAGAGCACTGAGGAGATAGGTATAGGGGAAGTTTCCGGTAACCACGAGTTTACACCAAGGATTTGCCTTGAGCTACTTCTTTCCCATAGTAACAAATGAGATAATCAATAATAGGTGTATGATATTTGCAAAGGATATTGTGTTAATTTGTGAAACTAACAAAGGAGTAAACCAAAAGTTTGAATTGTGGAAAACACCCGTGTTAAGAGTTGTGAGAAATATTAGAGAAAGATATTATTAAATTGTTGTAACTACATTATTATATTGAGACGCTATTTGTAGATATGACATTACAATCCTTTTCCAACTAGGAGACTACTGCACTATAATCCTTTTTCAACTAGGACACTACATTGCAATCCTTTTTCAAGCAGTACTCTATATGTGATTCCTATTCCTACTTATATTCTAACACTCCCCCTCAAGCTAGTGCATACATGTCATATGTATTGAGATTTCTATTCCTACTCATATTCTAACACTCCCCCTCAAGCTGGGGCATACATGTCATATGTACCAAGCTTGTTATGGATGTGATTAATACGAGGATCAGTAAAGGATTTGGTGAAGATATCTGCAACAAAACTGGTAAGGACTACTCTGGATGTCTTGGAGATCTCAGTTAAAAAGAAAAAAACTAAAAAAGTTGTCAGAAAAGTTGTAAATGTCGTTGAGAAGACGACTTGTTGCTGGAATATTGCCAAAAGTTGGTATAAAATATATGGGTTATCTCAAAATCAAGAGATGAGTAAATCTTGAACAAGAAAGTCACTAGAAATATTGGTTGTAACATGTTCACGTGTAGGATGATTAGATTTGACGACTGAAAAATGGTCAAAATTTGAGAAAAAGTATATGGATAGGGTTGGAATGATGACACAATCCTACTGAAAAAGAAAAAGTACTCTATATGTTATTCCTGTTCCTACTCATATTCTAACACCCTCCTCAAGCTGGTACATACATGTCATATGTACCAAACCAAGAGTTTTAGACAGTGTTGAGGGAAGCTTGACGCGGAAAAAAGTTGTAAGGCTCCGCATCAAGTATTATGCAAAGGGTGAAGCGATGCGAGCGCATAATTAGAGCGAAGCATTGAAAAAGTCACAGTAGTGGTAGTTGCACACAGAAGAAGTCGCAGTAGTGTACTTCAAAGTTAACCGTAAAAAATTATATAGGTAGGGTTGGAATGATGGCATGACCCTACGCAAATCAGATTTGAGGAGTCACTAAAAAGACACACGGAACTACGCAAATCAAATCTGAGGAGTCATCAGAAAAACACACGGTGCAATGCAATTTAGATATGAGAAAGTAGCCTTAAAAGATGTGCGACACTGTGCAAATTAAATACGAGAAATAGTTTGGAGAGATGCGCGGTGCTACCAAATCAGATATCAGAAAATAGTCACTGAAAAGATGCATGGTGCTACCATAAATCAGATATGGGAAAGTAGTCACGGAAAGGATGCATGGTGCTACACAAATTAGATATGAGAAAGTAGTCTAAAAAATATGCACAGTGCTACACAAATTAAATATGAGAAGCCATGGGAAATAAGTATGGTGGCCTTGCTTTTGCTAACACGATCATTGGCCAGTCAAGCAATATATATGGGTTATAGCCTCGCGCCGGTAGCGGAAGCTCTTTGATTATCTACTAAGATTGTAGTGGCTCTGATACTATGTGATAAATAATGGAAAAAATATTATTATTCAATTATGTGTCTACATTATTACATTGAGGCATTAATTATAGACGACATTACAATCCTTTTTCAACTAGGAGTAATACACTATAATCCTTTTCCAAGAAGTACTCTATATGTTATTCCTGTTCCTACTCATATTCTAACACCCTCCTCAAGATGGTGCATACATGTCATATGTACCAAACCAAGAGTTTTAGACAGTGTTCAGGAAAGGTTGATGCAGAAAAAAGTTGCAAGGCTCCGCATCAAGTATTATGCAAAGGGTGAAGCGATGTGAGCGCATAATTAGAGTGAAGCATTGAAGAAGTCACAGTAGTGGTAGTTGCACACAGAAGAAGTCGCAGTAGTGTACTTCAAAGTTAATCGTAAAAAATTATATAGGTAGGGTTGGAATGATGGCACGACCCTACGCAAATCAGATCTGAGGAGTCACTAAAAAGACACACGGAACTACGCAAATCAAATCTGAAGAGTCACCGGAAAAACACATGGTGCAATGCAATTTAGATATGAGAAAGTAGCCTTAAAAGATGTGTGATACTGTGCAAATTAAATACGATAAATAGTTTGGAGAGATGCACGGTGCTACCAAATCAGATATGAGAAAATAGTCACTGAAAAGATGCATGGTGCTACCGTAAATCGGATATGGGAAAGTAGTCACTGAAAGGATGCATGGTGCTACACAAATTAGATATGAGAAAGTAGTCTCAAAAATATGCACAGTGCTACACAAATTAGATATGAGAAGCTATGGGAAAGAAGTATGGTGGCCTTGCTTTTGCTAACATGATCATTGGCCAGTCGAGCAATATATATGGGTTATAGCCTCGCGCCGGTAGCGGAAGCTCTTTGGTTATCTACTAAGATTGTAGAGGCTCTGATACTATGTGATAAATAATGGAAAAAATATTATTATTCAATTGTGTGTCTACATTATTACATTGAGGCGTTATTTATAGACGACATTACAATCCTTTTTCAACTAGGAGTAATACACTATAATCCTTTTCCAAGAAGTACTCTATATGTTATTCCTGTTCCTACTCATTTTCTAACACCCCCCTCAAGTTGGTGCATTCATGTCATATGTACCAAACCAAGAGTTTTAGACAGTGTTCAGGAAAGGTTGATGCAGAAAAAAGTTGCAAGGCTCCGCATCAAGTATTATGCAAAAGGTGAAGCGATGTGAGCGCATAATTAGAGCGAAGCATTGAAGAAGTCACAGTAGAAGTCGCAGTAGTGGACTTCAAAGTTAACCATAAAAAATTATATAGGTACGGTTGGAATGATCCGCTAAACCACTGTTTTTCCTTTTGAGAAGCTTCCGCAAGATGCCAAGCTATCATAAACACATTCTACTCACCAATACGAGAATAACGATACCCATGTTGCACCATAGTGATTCGGGTCCAAAAAATCACACAAAAATCCTATATGGGTCTCACTTACTATAATTGCATTTTTAAACCAACCCAACCTTCTCACATGCTCAAGGAATCTTTACCCTAAAAAATGGGTGAAATCCAAGCTAGATTGAGGCTAAAATCAAGCGCTCAAGATTTTGGGGTTTTGATCAAGAAATCAATAAAGTCCACCAAGGAAAGGGTGAATTCTTACCTCAAATCGGAAGATAATCATGTAAACAAGTGTTAATCAAGCTTTCCAATCACCCACAAGTCTAAATCCCACTTAATCTCACTCTTTAGGGTTTAAGCTCTTAAGAAATGGATGAGAAATGACTAAAATTACGGAATAAAGGGTCTATTTATACCCAACCCGGACCCTTGGGTTCCACTATCGTGACCCGGTCTATCACGATCGCTATATCTTTTCGCTACCACACGATCGTGATTGCGGTATCTAGGCCTGATCCAGCGAGCTGCGATCACGGTCCCAAGAGTTGCTATTGCGGTGCACAGACACTTGATGCACCAAATTTTTCCAAGTTCGAAATTGACTTAAACCAAGTGCTTGGGATTCGTTTGAAATCTCGTATACACAAATGTACTATGTAACCAGACCAAATTTGACGTTCCAGACTCAATGGGGTTGCTGAAATTTTTGTTCGAGGTTGTTTCGATGAAATATGGGTCCCACACCCAATTTCCAATTTCTTAACTTTCCGACCAATAGGTCAAAATGAGCTCGGGTGCCTTGGGACCCGAACCAAAGGTCCACCTAGCGTAAAATTGATATTCCAGAGTTGCTGGAGCGGTCATAATTTGTATTTGAGGTCGTTTGACTGATGTTCTTGTTCGGTGGCCATTTGGAACCAAGACTTCCAAATAGGAAAATGACTCTAAAAATCAAACAAATCAAACTTTCAGTTCCAGAAAGTCATAAATAACTTGGGGTAGCTATGGAGAAGCTCTAATAGCGAAAATAAGCATAAATATGGAAAATGACCTGAAGCGTCATTACAAGTTAAAAGTAGAGATTCAAATATAAAACTCATTCATAGTGTGGTGGTAGCAAATAAGAGTTATTTCATTGTCTTTAAATGTGAATGGAGTGGTATTTGAGGGGGAAGAAGATGTGTAGGGTGCCATTGTAGGGTTTTTATGAACTTTTTTTGCTTAAAGAAGAAGTCGCATGGAGACCAACTGGGTGGGGGCTAATTTTTAGTCAGATAGGGATGGGGTAGTGGTTGGAAAGGGCTATAGGGGAAGATTAGGTGTGGGAAATGGTGCAGGGTTGTATGGGTGATAAGCCTCTGGAACTAGTGGTTCGAAAGTGGAGAGTTTGAGAAAGGTTTGAATGCTTCTTTCATCACCATTGTGCTAAAGAATGAAGGGCGTCGTGCATTGTACAGGAATGCGCTTGCACTGTTACATAATGCAATGATTCGAGGTGATGCGAGCCCCCTCGCTATGTGTCGCTGATGCAAGCGCATCATGTTGGTTTTATTTTTAGGGTCAATTTTAAATTAAAAAAAGAGTCACTTCGTGTTGATTTTATTTTTAGGATCAATTTTAAATTAAAAAAAAAGAGTCTATGTAGTGACTACTACTCCTGCAATTTTCCAAGGTTAACTTTGAAATCCATTTCTTTGACTTCTTCTTCACTATGCGACTACCAATGCTGAGAATTATTCTTCACTGCTTCACTTCTATTATACGTTCGCTTTGCTTCACGCTTTGCTTAATGCGTGATGCAGAGCCGTATCACTTTTTTCCGCATCATGCTTCCCTGAACACTGACGAGTATAAATAATTATATAGATTTCTTAGTCCTTATTATGGTTATTGTAGATGTATAACGCTTGAGGTGGTCAAAGAGGCTATTTGTAGGATGCGTAAGCGTAGGGCGATGGGGCTTGACGAGATGCTGGTGGATTTTTGGAACTACACTGGTGTGGCAGGTTTAGGGTAGTTGACCGAAATATTTAGCAACATTTTCAGGGATGCTAAGATGCCTATGGCTTGGAGATGGAGTCTGATGATTCCTTTATACAAGAACAAAGGTGACAATCAGAGTAGCAACAACTACAGAGGTATAAAGTTGAGTCACACTGCGAAGATATGAGAGAGGGTAGTCGAGCGGAGGTTGAGGAGGATCACGTTTATTTTTTTGAATCAGTTTGGATTTATGCCAGGCCACTCAATGACAGAGGTAATTCGCCTTGTGCGGAGACTGGTGTAGCAATATAGGGAGATGAAGGGGGACTCACACATGGTGATCATCGACCTGGAGAAGGTGCATGGCAAAGTCCCTAGTGAGGTTCATTGGAGGTGCTTGGAGGCTAGAGGTGTCCTTGTGGCGTTCATTGGATCGATTAAGGGCATGTACGATAGAGCGAAGACTCGAGTGAGGACAGTGGAAGGAGATTCAGAGTATTTCCTTATTTTGATAGGGTTTCACCTGAGATCAATTGTTAGTTTGTTTTATACGCCCTGGTGATGGATGTTTTGACGTGGCATATTCAAGGAGAGGTACCTTGGTATATGCTCTTTGCGGATGATGTAGTTTTGATTGATGAGACTCGGGGAGGTGTTAATGATAAATTAGAGTTTTGACAACAAATCGTAGAGTCTAAAGAGTTCAGGTTGAGCAGGACCAAGATGGATTACTTGGAATGCAAGTTCAGTGATTTGATGCATGGATATGAGGTGGTAGTTAAGTTGGATTCCCAGGTTATTCGTAAAAGAGATAATTTTAAGTATCTTAGGTCTATGATTTCGGGGAATGGAGAGATTGAGCAAGATGTCACTCGACTATCTTTATTCTATGATTCATGGAAATGGAGAGATTGATGATGATGTCACTCACTGTTTTGGGGTAGGATGGATGAAATAGAGAATCACCTCTGAATTTTTGTGTGATAAGAAGGTGTCTCCTTAGAGTGACAGTCCGTCCGACCATACTGTATGGTGCGCAGTGTTGGCAAGTCGAGAACTCTCACATCCAAATATTGAAGGTGATGGAAATAAGGATGTTATGTTGAATGTGTGGACTTACTAGGGGATATATGTTTAGGAATTAGACTATTCGGCAGAAGGTATGGGCGACTTCGGTGGACGACAAGAAGCTGGAAGTGTGGGTGAGATAGTTTGGGTATGTGATGATGAGGAGCACTGATGCTAAGTTTGTAGGTGTAAGAGGTCGGCTATAGATGGTTTTAGGTAGGGTAGAGGTCGACCGAAGAAATACTGGAAGGAGGTGATTAGACATGACATGAAGCAAATACATCTAAGGATATGACCCTAGATAAGAAGGTATGGAGGACGCGAATTAGGTTAGAGTGCTAGTTCGTGGGAGTGAGCCTTAGCTAGGAGATAGGCTTACTTTGGTGTAGCCATGCTAGTAGTTATAGGGTTGTGCACGTAGGTTGGAGTTTCTTGTTCGGAGGGTTTAGGGAAGTGTGTGCTTTCGGTTAGATAGTGTATAGTACTACTCTGTGGGTGTCCTGTTTCTGTTATCTCATTTTGTTTTATGGTTTAATATGATTTTACTTACTTTTTTTTTCCTGAGCCGGGGTTCTATTGAAAACAACCTCTCTACTTCTTTGGAGGTAGTGGTGTGGACTGCGTATACTTTACCTTTCCTAGACCCCTACCCTTCTCAGACCCCACTATGTGGGAATACACTGGGTGTGTTATTGTTGTTGTCATTAGTCGAGTAGGAAACATTTACAAAATTATTTCTAAGGTGCTAACAGGCTTAAGAAGGTCTTGGAAAAGATATTGTCCTCTTCTTAGAATGCTCTTTTGTTGAAGGAAGACGAATATTTGATGGAAATTTGGTGGCACATTAGGTGGTTGATTCCTGGAAGAAAAAAGGTAAACCATGAATTTTGTGTAAGCTAGATCTTGAGAAAGCTTATAGTCATGTCAACTAGGATTTATTGAATTACATTATGATGAAAGTGGGATTTGGAGATAATTGGAAGAGATGGATCAAGATTTGCATTTCTCTTGGTAGACTCTCTGTATTGGTAAAAGAAAGTCCCTGTGGTTTCTTCTGGGATTTCGAGAGGCTTGAGACAAGGGGATCTTTTATCTCCTATGTTATTCATTTTGGTTATGGAAGCTTTGAGCAAGATGATGGATAGAGCAGTGGAGGTCTCCTGAAGGGTTTTGATGCTTTATTTAGAGGGTAAAGTAACATGACCTTTACTTTTCTGTTGCTTGTAGATGATACTTGTGTTTTTTTATGATGTGAATGTGTCCTAGTTAGATTTTTTGAGACAGATTTGTTTCTAGGTTTAGTCAGTGTCAGGTTTAATGATCAATCTTAGTAAATGTGAAGTCACATCGGTAGGAGCAGTAGATAATATTTAGGAGATTACGCAAGTGTAAAATTGCAAGGTTGGTAATCTACCTATTACATATCTGAGACTACCTTTTGGACTTTCTAATAAAGTTCTTGCAGTAGGGAATCTTGTGGTTGAGAGAGTCGTGAAATGACTAGCAGGATGGCAGAAGAGGTACCGGTCGAAAGGAGGAAAAGAAGTTTTGATCAAGAGCACTTTTTCTTGTATTCCTACATATTTCATGTCCTTTTTGCATGCCCTAACAGAGTGATTGAACGATTGGAAACACTTCAGTGTAACTTCCCATGGGACTCAGCAGCGGAAGGCACTAAGGGGTCTTTGGTGCGCCGAATGGGACAAGTAGGGACATCCCATGGGAATATTCTAGAGCAAATGGTGGGATAAAATAATCTTGGGACTCAGTAATGCCTCATACCAAACATGGGATAACTTTATCCTAGGATTATTTTCTTTATCCCTCATACCAAATGTGTTGTAAGAAATTTCATCTTCTGAATTGGAGGGTTGTCACTTCTTCAAAGGGATGAGGAGGGCTTGGAGTGAAAGATCTCCAGGTGTACAATGAAGTTTCGTTAGAAAATGGATCTGAAGATTTGGGATGGAGGACATGTTTTTTTGAGGGAGGATGGTAGTGGATAAATATGGTATTATGGATGGTGGATGGACAACTAGAAACATTATAACAACGTTTGGGTGTGGTTTGTGGAAGGATAAAATAATCTTGCGCTATGTCCTGTTGGTCTATCTTTTATCTTTATTGAAATTATCCATAGCTTTTCTCTTACACCTCTGCACTAGGGTATCCATACATCTTTTCACATGTCCGAATCATCTTAGTCTCGCTTCTCGCATCTTGCCTTCCAGTGAAGTGTAATCCCACCTTGTCGTAGGTATCCTCATTTCTAATCCCATCTCTTGTAGTATGTCCATACATCCATCATAATATTTTCATTTTTGCAACTTTCAACTTCTGAACGCGAGGGTTCTTGACCAACCAATGTTTTACCCCATACAACATAGTTGTTCTAACTACAACTTTGTACAACTTGCCTTTAAGTTTTGGTGGTATCTTCTTATATCACAAGACTTTTGCTATTTTGGATGACCTATGTATCAAGCCTCACTTTCATATCTGCCTCATGCTTACGACACTGAACTTGCACTTCAAGGGTTCTGTCTTGGTCCTACTTAATCTGAATCCTTTAGACTCCTGATTTATCTCCAAACCTCTAGCTTACCGTTAAATCGGTCGTGCATCTCGTTAATCAGAACTATGTCATTTGCAAAACAAAGGTAGGCCAAACACATAGAAAGGTCCCTCAACTTAGCATGATCTTTCACTTTGGCACCTAAAGTGGACGTTGTTTATTTTAAGCACCTAAACCGCTACAAACTGTGTCATTTTGGCACCTTTCAGCACCAGCTCTGGCGCGTGGATTGCAGTCACTTCCAACATGGATTAAACGACTGATTGGTTTGTGCCAACTCATTTTAAATTGCCACATCATTATTTACACTCACAATTTATTTTAAAAAACCAAAACACATGGAAAAGTGTTCAATAAATTAATGACACATGATTTTTTACCAAATAATTACAAAGAAGTCCCCACAACATCTTCCCCACCCAACCTTCTTTGAGTTTAACCTTCATTAATGGAGGTTGAATATTCCAATATTGATAAATCCGCCCGTGTTCGCTCACAACGTCGTCTTCATTCTCTAAGAATGATAGATCCGAATAGTTTCATAATTTCAGACATACGACTAAAAGAATATGGAGAAGGTGGAGGTCAGTGTTCAATTAAAAAATTAATCAACGGAAGAACATAAATGCCATTGGGAGTTGCTTGGAAGAAAACATAAATACTTTACAGGATGGGTGCTTGGAAGTGAATCTTTGTAGACCAAATTGTATTTTAATAATATTCTCTTAAAGTTAATTATCATATTGATACGATATTGTACTCTTTGTTTTTGAATTATGAACTTAATTTTATTAGCTTTTTTTATTTTATCATACACATATTTTAAGACAAGTTAAATAAAAAAGGTCTAAAATAGGGCTGTCACACGCCAAAAATGCGAGTGTAGAACACTCACTTTGCCATCTTAGCGAAAGGTGCCAAAATGACACCGTTTGTAGTTGGTTTGTGTGCTTAAAATGAACAACTTCCACGTTAGGTGCCAAAGTGAAAGATTGTGCCAAGTTGAGGGTCTGTCGATGTGTTTGGTCATGATAATATAAATATATAATATATGTGTAATTATAACTTTTAAATAGGTATTTGTAAAGTCTGTTTGGTTAGAGTTTTTTTTGGTTATTTTTTTTTTAGAACTTGTTGGAATATGAGTTGGAACAGGAATAATATATTGAATCCTACTTGGAAAAGAATTGTAATATCAGTGTCCTAGTTGAAAAAGGAGTCTAATATAGTATCTATAAATAAATCTCAATTTAATAATTTGATATACAACAATTCAATAATATTTTTTTCTTATATTTCTTACATGGTATTAGAGCATTGGTGAGAAAAGTATCCTTGTGCCTCATTTCAGCGAAATTGGCGTCATTATGAATTTTTTCGTGACCTAACCTTTTACCTTTGTTCTTTCTTTTTTTCTTTAGAAAATATAACCAAGTTTGAATTTTACTGGAGACAAAACCCTAATTAGGATTGCCGGAAATAGGTGCCACACCCTCAAGCGTCGTCGAAAGTAGTTCTACGATGAACACGTCAGATTCACATGCCGGTGCGTGAGGCAATTTCTTACTTTTTTTTGAACAAGTTTTCTTTCCATCAGGGTTGCCTCTTCAATTCGAGGCTGACATATAGTTATTTCTTGATTACGATCAAGTTTCGGCTTTCAGATTTAATTGTAGTGCGCCAAAACATTTTATTTCAGATTCCGACGACTGAACACCTTTTTACCCAGATTCTGGCAACATATTTCCTAATTTTTTGCTTGGTTTAGTCTTATGATCAAGTCTGAATCCTTAATGAGGATATCAGAAAAATCAAATTCATAATCCATTAAGAATCGACGAGGGGAAGGTCGTTTTGGAAGGTCTCGACCTAGGTGTAGTTATTGTTTATTCACAGTCTCTTCCAAATTATCACTTTAGCCAATGGTCACGAAACCAAAGCAGAAGGAGTTGGACAAGCTAATCCCTTATCCGCTGTCACTTTAAATTCTATTCTTTATGTCCTTGATTGTCATTTTAATCTTGCATCGGTCAGTTGTTTTACTCGTTCCTTAAAATGTGGCATATTATTTCTCGAGGACTCTTTCATCATGCATGCCTGTAGTATGGGAAAAACAATTGGTGTAAGATATGAATCACACAGCCTTTACTACCTTAACTTTCTTAACTCCTCCATAGCCTGCCCAGTTACTGATTCTTCGAACTTAATTCACAAATATTTGGGACATCCTAGTTTGTTCAAGTTACTAAAGATGCTGTCTATTTTGTCTATTCTATCCACATTTGATTGTGAGTGTGCCAACTTAGGAAACACACTCGAACTACTTTTTAACGTAGTATTGAGAATTGTGTGCAGTCTTTTTTTTCCTTAGTTCTCTCTGATATATGGGGTCCCAGCAAAACCAGTTCAACCTTAGGGTTTTGTTATTTTGTTAACTCCATTGATGATTATTTAAGATGTACTTGGATTTTCTTAATGAAAGATTTGAATTTTTTCATATATTTAAGAGTTATTTTTCTAAAATACAAAATCAATTCGGAATGTCTCTTCGTACCTTTTATACTGAAAACGCCTTAGAAAAATATATGCCTTCCCAGTTTCAACAATTTATGACGCATCAAGGAATTATTCATCAGACTTCTTGTTTGTATACCCCTCAACAGAATAGCGTAGGAGAGTGGAAGAATAGGCACCTTATCGAGACTGCTTGCACCCTTCTGATTAAATCTCATGTTTCGTTGCATTTTTTGGGCGATGCTGTTATCACTTCTTGCTATTTAATTAAGGGAAAATTCATTTATATACAAAAAGTCAATAATTTACAACAAAAATAGCCAAGAATTTGTTTATTACTTAAAATAGTCATTATCACCTAAAATGACAATTAGACCATTTTCTCTTCTTTCTCAGCCCTATTTTTTTTTTTAAATCTTCGTTTGTTGTTTTTTAAATTAAAAAAAACTTGTTCATTTTTTTTTCAAGCTTTTTTTGTACAACTTTTTTCATGTATCAATATTGTATAAATGATGTATAAGCTTGTATATATGATGCACACATAGTTATATAGTGTATATGTAATATATTGGTATTGCATAAATAGTTATGTAGTGTATATGTAATATATTGATACTGTATAAATAATTTATAAACGTGCATTGATATTATATTAATGATGTATAAACAAGTATATATGATGTACAAATAATTATGTAGTGTCTATGTAATATAGCAATATTGTATAAATGTGTATAAACGTGTATCGATATTGTATAAATAGTTATATAATGTGTCGAAATTATGTAAATGGTGTACAAACGTGTATCAATATTGTGTAGACGTATATCTATATCATATAAATAGATTGTAATATATTGACATTTTATGAATAGGGTATAATCATGAATAGATATTTTGTTAAACAATTATGTAATGTATCAATATCAATATTTTTTTGACTATTATTCATTTCCACCTTAATAAATAAAAGTATAAGCAAAAAATATTAAAGCATCCATAAAAGAAGTGAAATTATTAGAAAAGAAAGAAGATTATGAAAAAAGAGCAGCGAAAAAAATTTTAAACAATGAAAAAGTATTTTTTTTATAGTAGAAATAAGATAGGCAAATGGACAAATTACAGATAATGGAAAACAACAAAACGAGATTAGGAATTGCAAATGGCCGACGACTATATTTGATGTAAATACATTGGCTGACCAGCCATTTTATTGAAACAACATGGCCCGAAAGGCCATTTTTGATCAATGATGATAAGTGTGTTATTTTTTGTGTAAGAAACTTAACTCAATGGACATTTTGTAGTATTTTTCCTTTAATTAATTGGATGCCTTCATCTTCCATTCAAAATCAAATTCTTTATTTTGTATTGTTTCCTCAGTCACCTCTATACTCTCTTCCCCCTCGTGTCTTTGGGGTGCATGTTTTGTTCATAAACTTCACTAGGGAAAAATAAATTAACCCCCTTGTTCTCTCAAATGTGTCTTTATTGGTTATTCTCGAGTACAAAAGGGGTATCATTGTTATTCACCTGATCTTCGTCAGTACCTTATGTCAGCTGATGTCACATTCTTTGTGTTTCAACCTTACTTTACATCTTCCTCAGATCCTGATTATCCTGATATGTCTGAGGTCTTATATATATCAAATTTTGAGGATGAAGTACTTTATAGGTATTGAAGTTGCTAAGTCTGGATCAGGTATTGTTATTACGCAATACAGGTATGCCTTAGACATTCTTGAGGAGACAAGAATGATGAGATGTAAACCTATTGACACTCCTATGGATCTAAATACTAAACTCCTGCTAGGATAGGGGGAGCTACTCAGGATAGGGGGATCAACTCAATGTTCCTGGAAGATATAAACGTCTAGTTTTTAAGTTGAATTATTTCACAGTGATCAGATTTGACATTTTCTATCCTGTGAGTGTCGTAAGTCAGTTTATGGATTCTCCTTAAGATAGTCATCGGCTAAGTTGCTCGGACTCTCTAAAAATGTTGCCGCACCCGTGTCGAATCCTTATGCACCCCTAGACATTTTGAAGAGTCCGAGCAACAAAGGTCCTCGGGATGTAGTTATTCGTATTGTACGATATATTAACTCAAGTGCAAGTAAAAGACTACTTTTCAAGGATCAAGGATATGAGCAGATCGTTGGATATACAGATATTGATGGGGCAGGATTACCTTGTGATAAATGTTCTTCATCCCGATATTGTGTTTTAGTAGTAGGTAATTTTGGGTCCTGAAAGAGTAAGAAATAGAGTGTGGTTGCTAGATCTAGTCCAGAAGCGGAATTTCGAGCAATGACGATAGCCACTTGTGAGCTAGTTTGGATTAAACCGTTATTGAGAGAGTTAGAATTTGGAGAAATCAGTGAAAGCGGCTCTTCATATCACATCGAATCTGATATTTCATGAGAGGACTAAGCATATTGAGATTGATTGTCACTTTGTGAAAGGGAAGAAACTTTTCAAAGATATTGTTACAAAATTTGTGAGATCGAGTGATCAACTTGTAGATACTTTCACCAAGTCCCTTGTCCTCGTATTAATTATATTTGTAACAAGCTACGTACATATGACTTATATGCACCTGCTTGAGGGGGATTGTTAGACTATGAGTAGGAATAAGAATAGTATATAGAATCGTACTTGAAAAAAGATTGTAATGTTAGCGTCTTAGTTGGAAAAGGAGTCTAATATAGTGTCAATAAATAGAGTCTCCATATAATAATTTAGATACACCACAATTCAATAATAATCTTTTCTTAATTTCTCACTAAACCAAAACCAAACTAGTATTTGTCGGGTTTTAAAATTAAAATCAAAATCAAATTAAACCAAAAATATTTGGTTCTTTCTTTTAGTTTGAGTTGGTTGTCGGTTTGATTGGATTTTTTTTTCGCATGAACACCCTCCATTTCTAACTCCTCAAAAGCTCAGCTGGGAGTTTTAGGTTCTTGCTTGTGTCTAATTCTACCTGCCAACAATGTTGATATTTTGCTGCTTGTTGTTCTTCAGACACTGCATATTTTTGTTTTCCTTATTGACTGACATAATGGTCCTTTTGGTATGATGAATATTTCTATTGTGATTTTTATTTTATTCATGAGTAGCTAAGTTTATAAGCTAGGGTTATGTGCACCTTGTAATTTTCAATACTTTCTAACTATGGGCTTTACAAATTCATACATGTATCATGCTTACAGAGAAATGTATTGTATTTAATAACATAATCCTAGTGTTTCTCAACCATCAAGGACTAATTCACTTTAGTTCTCTCAAATCAAAAGCGTTTGCCAAAAACAATACGAAATCTCCAAGTAGTTAATCCTGCTAAGGCATTAACTTATGAAATAGGGGTTGGTAATCCTATTTTCATGTCACTACTCTTTTTTTCGAACATTAACCTTTCTTTCGAACAAGTTGCGTTCTAAGGCATATCCTCTATGTTTGCAACCACGAGAATTCAAGATAAGCGAATAGAGTATGATATAAACAATCAATGCATAATGAATTCAAAATTCAAAGTGATAGATTGTATGCTACAAGGCTTCCATAACCCTAACTAATAAACTTAGCTACTCATGAATAAAACGAAAATCACAATAGAAATATTGATCATACCAAAAACTAGAAGACAATCTTGGTGTGCGAATAGTGAAAACAAGATAAAAACATTTTTCTCTCTCTCCAAGCTAAGCCGTCTCCCTCTTCAAAAAGTAATACAGAATAATTAATTATCCGTAAAAATTCAGCATTAAGCCTTTTAATAATCTTTTCTCTAATAATTGCCTTCTAAGTCCCTGAATTAATTATAAATGACAAAGTAGTCTTGGACATAGTTGCTAGGCTCCACATTTGGTCCAGATTGCTACTCCCTCTTGTTTCATATGCCATCCGCATTCCATAGGCCCATAATATCTTTATCTACCTCATTAATACCTGAAATCATGCTAATCACATGTGTTAGCTCAATTACATAGAAGTAGAGTAAAAACACAAGAAACTAGGCACTTTGTTCTCTAAACTTAGCTAAAATATAGATAAGTTATGGTGCTTAAGCGTATAAATACACCCAAGATCACCACCCCACACTTAAATCTTTGTTTGTCCTCGAACAACATATCTATTTATGCATACTACACAATTCTTAGCACCCATAAAGGAAAACAAGATGCTCAAATAGGCTCACACAACAATTATGAACAAGAAGTAGATTCAGGAATCATTACTAGAGACAATCTACCCTCAAGAATAGACTCATAAAGTTGGAAATTTCATGCATATCATTTAAGCATAGAAATCATATAAATTAACCAACCTTCATCAACCATGTGCCCTCACAACAAAAAAGTTACCCATAATCACTTACAATCATACAATTTCTAACAAAATGGGTACAAGAATCAAGTTGTGCTCACTCTCATAAAGAATTCTTAAATTACAACTGATGACCATATGCTTTCCCTTAGTGTAATACTCTACTAATATCAAAATGCTAAGATTAGGATCAAATAGGTCTTTTACGGGTTGTAATGCAGGCTAAAGGATGGGTAGGAACTATTTTGGCCAGAAATAGTGGCTATCTTCCCTAAGCGCTTTAATACACTACATTATGCAATTAAGACTAATCTCTAACAACCAATTTCCGCTTCAGCTATCTTCACAGATTTGTTTTTCACCCCAACTCGTTAATCTTAATTAATAACACTATGGTGGGAGTATGCAACCCTTTCAAATATTTTTTTTTCACCCTTTTCTTGTTACACACCCCTATAATAGCCACCTTCAACTTAAGTTATTTGCCTTAGTTGAGGTGCACAATGTCCAAGAAGGAACAGGGCCATAACAAATTCATTGTAACACGTTCAGAATAAAATTTAGAACTTTTTCAACAATTTTTGCTACTCCCAACAACATCAATTTCACACGCCAATAATTAGACTTTGGGGCATCAATTTCACCTTTTTCCTCTAATTGATTTTACATTAAAGCGCTTAGGAGCTTTTTGGATCAAATTACGGTCTATTAAAGAACGGATTAGGCTACATATAAGGCTAACGAAAGAACAAGCTAAAGGATCAACGGGAATAGCTAAGATAATGTACAAAGGTAGGTCAAAAGAAGGTATGAACAATAGCTATCAAAGAAATGCCTAAATCATCTCCTAAACTCACAATCTTTATTTCGCTTTGCATACACACCAGGAAAATTCTAGCATCAGTTGCAATAAGGAATATACAATAGTCTTACACACTCATGGCATATGGTCAACTCAATTAGGAGCATTATCGATTCTCAACCGAACAATTACATGAATTTAATTAAAACCAACAATCACAAAAAGAGTCACAACTAGAGCCTGGGTGTTTCAAACGTAATGATCCATCGCATACTTATGTTATAATGTCATGTGATCCACAAGAGCAGTTACATGTAATTGAAAGACTAATTTTCTCTTAAGACGATTGTCATCCATCCATCATCGAGAAAAGCAACTAATTATACAAAATGAACAAAATAACTAATCCTATCCAGAAGTATACTAAGGAGAAGGTCCTATTTTCTTACAAAACAAGTAGCAAAGTAACCATCCTCCCCACACTTAAGCTCAATATTGTCCCCAGTGCAAATAACAAGATAAAAAACCTAGCTAGTAGTACTTCTCATCCACATTAGGAGTCATGCCACTTGCATGGAGATTATCATTGGAGCCATTTTTTGCTGTATTCATCCTATCATCCACGTCAGCCATACAAAATGAAACTAACTATAATCAAGATGAGGGTGATGAAGTCACCACCCCACATTTAATTTGTTAATATCAACCAATTAAGTGTTATTATCGAGTACTCAGACTTCACTGACATACACTTTGACATGGTGCACCACGTTAGTCACAATACAATTCAATCACTTTAATTTCCCCAAGTCTATTTCAATGAATTACTTTTTGAACAAAATCATACCCTACACTTTCAACCATATCAAGATATACAAAACACCACCACTTTCACAATATAGCCATGGCAAGAATTTAATTCATAATCCTCAAGTGATCAATTAATAACTACAGCATAAAGTCACAACACCTAAGGATTAACAAAAGAACACTTACCATGAAGATAAAGGATTGAAGAAAGTAAGTTGATGTTCTTGGGTTTTGAAAGTGTTAGGAGCTTGTGGGACAAAAAGTGTGTTGAAGGCATGGTTTTGTGGTGAATAAGAGAAACTTTAGGGATTTAGGGTGCTATGGCTAAGTTAAAGGAAGAAATTTGTGTTAGGTTATCCAATTTAAGGTCGAATTTATGTTGTTTGGACTAAGTGTGCGTCGTATAATATATCACACACTTGATATAGTGGGCATCTACGAAGAGGTATGCGACGCATACCCTATCACACAACTTTAAGAGTTCGGTGCATAGAGCATCACACACTTGAGGCAGTGAGCATATGCGGAGAGGTGTGTGACGCAAAGGTTATCACATATGCTGAAGAGTGCGGCACACATATTATAGCACATATCAAAGTATACGTCGCAGATGGTATGGCAGACCTGGACCAGTGAACATGTGTGACTGGTTGTGCGATTCATTCTTGATTGCACACATCAAGGTGTACGACACACAAATGCCACTCGTTTCACTTGCGTTTGAGCAATGTACTTAGGCAGCATGTTAAGTGATTCTCATACTATGGTCCAAGTAAAATGTATCGCCATGCCCTATTGTACACTTAAAATTGGATACTATGCCCAATATTTTCCCTACACTATCACCACAGACCTCATTAAAAATCACAAAATAAAGTCACACCATGAAACTTTTTGGGTCGGAATAACATAAATTGGGGCACGACTCTAACACGAATCATACTTAAGCCTTACACACTTGACCACTCCAACTTACCTGTAATGTTCCCATCACTCCTAAACTTACCACCATTGACATGGCTCAATTTCAAACCAAATTTGGTACCAATCACCTCCTTAGTACTTCATGCACCTACACTTAATCAAAAACAACAAAAATAATTAGAAGAATGGGTTGCCTCCCACCAAGCGTGACACAACCTAATCAACTTTTTCCTCCACCTTGAGGATATGAATTTCACCCCCAACATAGCATCCATCTTTTTACCTCACTCATACGAGGATGGTGCAAAAATTAAGAAGCCGAGTAATGGATGATGCATGGTAAATAACTCAGTCTTAAAGTGAGGTGTGTTTTTATGTTGCTTATCATGTGTAAAATAAAGAATATGGGATTCTTGGTCCTCATCTTCACACTCTTCCACTATTTTAGATGATTCCATGGATAAGATATCATCTAAACATAATGTAGAAAAATGCTTCGATTGAGGCCTAACTAATTCTATTTCAAAATTTACACTATCTAATACACACTCACTTTTACTCACCTTCTCGACATCTTCTCTTCGAATTGGGCTAGAGTCTTTATTAGAGATTTTCTTGGTTTCTTCTTTTGCCTTTAGCACCAAGTCCTTGATCATGGAATCATCTCTCATGGTTGGTTCAGTTGGTTGGGACGCCATTGAGGGTTTCTTAATATCAATGTAGGGTTCTAGCTCCCCATCTTCACATTCTTCCATTATGTTAAATGATTCCCCAAACAAAATATCATCTAAGTATATTATAGAAGAGTGCTTTAAATGATTGACCTCTATATCCATCTCCTTATGAATGATTGGCCTCATGCCTTGATGCATATCAATACGATATCATATGTTTCTTCCTGGATATCCAACATTCATTGAAACATAGCTTCAATGTCACTCCTTCCGGTGCTTCGTTCATTCTTTTCTTGACCATAAGACATGTTAAACTCAAAAGAAGAACTAGAATCTGGGTTAGCGCAACGGGGGGAGGGGGCATTAGGGAAATCACTCCAATGTCTATCTTGACCACCACATAAAGAACAATCATACTCCCGGTAGGATGGAGATGGTGCACACATCTCTTTTCAAGGAGCATATCTAAAATCTTGCCAAAAGTGAGGTCCATCACAATATGGACATGGATCATTAGAATAATATTTCCAACCACCAAGCTCATGTTCATTCCACGATGCCATAGTAATAAGTAAACTAAAATAAAAATCTACCTAACACAAGAAATAAAAGAAAATAAAAAAAATATTTACAACTTTGAATTCAAGCAAGTAGTCTAAAATTCCAAACCAACTCTCTTAAACATAAAATTAAGAAATTTGACTAATTGAAAACTACAAGGTGGACATAAACCTAGCTTGTTATTTCTCTGAATTCGAATACTACTGCACATATTTCATCTTGCTAAACTTAAACCATTAATTTGTGAACTGAATCAAATCCCCCTATTTATTTTACCAAAACGAAGGATTAAAAGTCAACTAATCTGCACACAACTTAAATAGCTCCATATTCCCTGTGGGATTCGACCCCAACCTAGTTGGGTTATATATTTTACAACTACCGCTTACTCTCTCATAAGAGAGGTGTAATTTGGGTGTAATCAGCAGGAGCCGATGAGGTAGCAACATGGATCTTATTTTCAGAAGAAACCCTAGAAGGACAATCCCTTTATGACCAATCTGACTATATTTAAAACACTTGTTCCTCCCTACTTCACAAATCCCATGGTGCACCTGACCACAAAATCTATAAAGGGATATGATGGAGCTTACTGAGCTCTACTAGTGTATGGCTGAGCACCCTGTGCCCTGGGACCAACACTTTTCTGAAAATATTGATCACCCGATAACTTTGGATAAGGAGCACTTGTCATAGAGTAGGAACCAGAATTGTCCCACTTCTTCTTAGACCATTTTCCACCGTCTCTACCACTCTGCTGCTGACCTCTATCCTTATTTGAATACTGAAACTTCATGTTCTACCTTTCATTCATTTCTGTCTGCTTCTTCTTTTATTCTTCCACTTGTTTCATATACACTAGAAGTCTAGAGATGTCCATGTATTTGATCAACAAGGCGACCTTTCTCACCAAGATTAATTCACAAGACAACCTAAAAGAAAACTTCCTCATTCTAGCCCTCATGCTAGACGCCAATTTTGCAGCATATCGTGTCAGCTAATGAAACTTCAAGGCATACACCTTTCCTGTCATCCTACTTTGCTTCAAGTTAATGAATTCCTCAGCCTTCGCCTCCCCCAACTCCTGAGAAATGAAGCGATAAAAAAACCACTAGAGAAGTTGTCCCACAAAAAGGACTCAATATCATCACCCCTAGATTGATCCCATTCCTCAAACCACTGATACACCACATCATTCAACTGATGGGAAGCAAAATCTACACATTCACATCAATAACATGCATCATATGGAAAGTCTATTTCCATCTTATCAATAAAGTTTTGAGGATCTCCTTCAACTTAGGAACCAGTGAAAGTTGGGATGAATCAACCTCATAAACTATCCAAATCTAGTGATCTCAAAAGATGAAGCAACAGAAACAACACACGTAGTTTGAGAGGCTACCAACTAAGTAAGAAAATGAATTGATTTGCAAAACTCAATATTAGACACGCCAGCTTGAGGTACCCAAGGAGGGCTATGGGGAACTGGGAGAAATCTACAAAGTCAATCAGAGCAGTGACCCTAGACCGGTTCTAAACTCCTTGAATGAGACAAGCTCTATCCACATTGTCCTCTGATTGGACAAAAGAGTTTTCACGAGCCTCAAATCTTTTGGGAGACATGATTTGAAAAGCAAACATAAGGAGATTAGAGGAGATTTCAAGACCTTAGACTCTATATCTCAAAATAGAATATCCAAAAAGGGAAACATTCCTAAATGCCTTGTAGCCTCTTCATTATAAGTGCGGCATGATACATAACCATAAAAAAGACTCCAATTGATACAATTTTGTGGACACCTAATGACACCAAACCTTGGATCTGATAACAACTTTGTCACAACCCAAACTAGGGCCTAGCCGTGACAAGAATATCCAATCCACCATGGATTGGGGATCACCTCCTAAACCTAACCAAATATCATACGCCGCTTAACAATGTCTGAATTCCAAACATATAACAAGTTAACGCAAAATAAATTCATAGAATAAAAGATATGTCTATAATCGATAACCAAAAACTGACCAAATACATCCAACCAACATTGACTAATTCCATAGTAATTCGACAAAACCTTTATGCAAAAAGAACCAAAAACCAGTCTTGGTCGGGACATGTTCCCGACTCTGACAGTGAAAATGATAACGTTAATAATAATGACTACTCTCAATCCTAATATTAGAAGAACTAATGAAATTTCTAAATCATTCAGAGAATGGAATCTCACTATTTCGCCACAATGAACTGCCGAATCAAGCTGATCTACCTAACTATGTGCAAAAAAAGTAGAGGTATCTCTGGTGCTTACATCGCGTGGGGATACAACATTCAAAGGTGGTTATTGGGATGAGCACTAGCATGTAACTCAGAAATAAGGATAACATAATGTCGTAATCAACAGATCAAAATCGTTCAAATTCAACGTACATAATCAAATGCATATATATATATATCACATGTCGGGATAGGGAATGAGGCTTAACATGCACTTTAAAACTTTAGTGTGGATTATGTAGCTCAATCATCATAACATAAGAAGTCATCCAGGGCTATATGGGCCCAACTCTTTCCCTGCTGAAAGGGCCTAGTATGTGTAGCCGCGTGAACTAGAGGATGTATGTATACACCACAGGGGACTCAAACATCTTGGTATACCAAGGTGACTTAAGCAACCAATCACACAATGTAATATGGGGAACTCGAACCTCCCAATCATGTGATAATAAGAAAGGAGGACTCGAACCACCCAGTCATGTAGACCCCCGCGTTGATAATTGCAGTTTCCAGTATTGGTCCCTCAGGACCTTCACTTTTATGACTCAAATACACAACCCTCATTAAAGCCCAATTAAATCATTTATCACACATTCCCATTCATTGAATCATGATACACATTTAGGCATACATTGTTGGTATAGTCATACCAACTACACTTGCAAGGTAACATCAATATGCCAAAATAATTCTATTAGTTGGGGAAATTCATAGACCCTTTGGTTCATTTATACATTAGCTTAGGGAATTACACAACCCCATAAGGTTCAATTGAAAATCATTATGATTCATTGCATTTTCACATTATCCAATAGTTCAAGAGTAGTTCAATATGCATACTTTTCATATTCAAAACCAATTTCACGATATGAGGTTGATGTCATTACTATTTCAAAAGTCAAAAGTTGGGAGAAATAATAATTACCCTTGTTTTTTCACCATACCCATGCATCCCACATATTCTAAACCATAATTAAAGCATGAATAGTCATTGGTAAACCCTGGGAAACATTGTTCAACAACAAACATTCAAAATCCTCAATTTGTGTTCCAAAACCATCATCAATATCATATGGACAACACTATAAAATATATACTTTAAACAAATTAGCAATTCGGGAAAAGTAACATGCCTTAAATATCCAAGATTATGGAGAGAATCCAACTCTTGAGTCCTTGGATGACCTACTTCTTGGAAATCCTAAGTATGGATTCTTGAGAGACTTAAGAGAGAAGAAATAATGTTTGGAGTGGATTATCGATAAAAATAGAGCCCTATGTTTATAGGTCGTGGGTTATTATTGGGATAAGGGGAAATGTCTAAAATATCCCTATTTTAAAAGTTAGAAAAGTAAACTTCCAGTTATTATATTTCTCATAATGATTCATTATGGCTCATCTCCATGAGTCGTTGTCAAGACAGTGTCACCAGGCACATACACTGTTGGACTTGCGACTTATATACCATGGATCGCAATGGGAACCTATAACTCATGGGCTCTAGTCATAGTCAACACAAAAACCAATTGGGGTAAACACTGGACATCCTACAATTTGCATAAAATAACTCGTAATGAGTCCTCACAAATCGTAGTGAGCCACTCATACTCAGAGCAGAACTTAGCCACACACATTGTTTAGGTTATGATTTTGTCCAACAACTTGTCAAGAGTCTTTATGGATCGTGTCCATAAGTCATACTCAGGACAAAAACTCAAGCACCATTTACTGGATACCCTATGAATAGGGTCATATGACCGATCAAGATACCCTATGATTCGTAGGGTGAGTCATAGTCAGGATAATGGGGATAAAATTTTCAGAAATTTGAAGAACCAAAATTCGGGATGTTACATTCTACCCCCTTAAGATCATTCATTCTCGAATGATGGTTCAAGTCATACGCTAACAGAATTTAATGTAGAAACACTCCTACACTTACCTTTAACAAAAATAGAAAATGAAAATGTTAAGATCTCACATATACCTTAAGCACCATTTTCCGAAATAAGAAATAGAAATGGATATTTTGACTTCATGTCCTCCTCGGATTCCCAAGTAGCTTTCTCAAAATTTTGGATCCTTCAAAGAACCTTTACCGAGTCCACGTACTTCATCTGCAGTCGATGGAATTGCTGATCTTAGATCTCGACTGGAACTTTCTCATAAGACAAGGAATTCAAAATTCCCAAACCTTCTAAAGGAACAACCAACGAAGGATCACCCACATATTTCCTCAATATCAAAACATGGAAGATCGAATGAATGAAGCTCAAACTAGTTGGCAACTCCAATTCATACACAATATGCCAACCCTCTTCAAAGCCAAATACAGACCCATATAATAGGGACTGAGCATCCCCTTCTTCCTAAAATGTATCACACCCTTCATGGAAGACACCTTTAAGAATACCCAGTCACCAACCTTAAACTCCAAATCCCTTTATCTCATATTTACGTAGGACTTTTGGTGGTCTTAATACTATCCTGAATCACCTTCACCTTCTCCATGCCTGGTAAACCAAATTAGGGTCGAATAACCTATTTTAACAAACCCCAAACCACCTAATAGGAGACCTACACATCCTACCGTAGAAAGCCTTAAATGAAGCCATACCAATGCTAGAGTGATAACTATTATTATATGCAAACTCTATGAGAGGCAAGTGATCAATCCAATTACCACCAAAATCAAATACACAAGACCTAATCATATCTTCCTAGATTTGATTGTACTTTCTGCTTGACCATTCATTTGTGGGTGGAAAGAAGTATTAAGAGCTACCTTAGTCCCTAAACCTTACTTTAATGACCTCTAAAAGTGAGATGAGAATTGGGTACCACAATCAGAAATGATAGAAATTAGAGCACCATGGAACTTGTCGATCTCCTTAATGAATAACTTGGCATAATCCTTAGTAGAGAAATTAGTCCTTACTGGCAAGTAGTGCACAGACTTGGTCATCCTATCCACGATGATTCAAATTGAATCAAATTGGTGGTGAGATCGCAGAAGGCTGGTAAAAAAATCCATATTAATTATTTCCATTTCTAATCGGTAGCTCAATCTATTGAGTCAACCCACCGGGCCTCAAGTGCTCTAACTTTACTTGCCTATACACCATGCACATAGCCATAAAATTGGCCTCATCCCACTTCATGTTATTCCACCAATAAATCTCTTTAAGATCATGATACATTTTTGTCAAACTAGTATAAACCGTATAACGCAACTGATGAGCCTCTGCCAAAATTATTCCTTGCAACCTATTAAAATTGTGAACACATAATCTACATTGGCATCTCAAGATACCATCACCACTAATATTAAAAGACACCACTTTTTGGTGACCCACCTCATCCTTAATCTGCATTAAGATAGGATCCAAAACCTATTTCTCCTTCATCCCCGTACCAAGAGATGACTTCACCATCTCTTAAGCATTCTTACTACCATCCTTGGAATACATGGGGCGGACTCTAAAGTTAGCCAAATGGTGAATTTCCTTCACCAAATCCTGCTTCTCCTTGCCCACATGAGATAAGTTCCAAATCTGAATAAATACCAACATGGATCCCATACAAATAATATCGCCAGATCTTTAATGTAAACACCACAGATAATAATTCCAAATTATGAATTGGATAATTCTTCTCATGAATTTACACTTTCCTAGAAGCATAGGAAACCACCTTTCCATACTGCATGATCACACAATCCCAACTGAGATACATTACAATAGAAAAACAAAATTGTCAGTGCCATCAGGTATAGTCAAGATCAAAGACAAAGTAAATTTATTCTTTAACTTCTCAAAACTACCCTCACAAGCATCATACCACAAAAACTTTACCTTCTTCTGAGTTAACTTAGTCAATAGGATAGAAATAGAAGATAAAATTTTCACAAACCTCCAATAATAATCGGCTAAACCCAAGAAACTCCAAATATTGGTTGGAGTCGTGGGTCTAGGACACTTTTTCACCACCAAAACATTTTATGGATCTACCATGATCCTTTTGCTAGAAATAACATGATCCAGATAGGTCACAAAATTCACCCAAAACTCACACTTTGTGAATTTCACATACAATTGCAGATCTTTTAAGGTTTGTAACATAAGGTGGAGATGATCAACATGATCCACCCAACTCTTAGAATACACCAAGATATCATATATAGACACACTTACAAACAAATCTAAGAACTGCTTAAATACTTAATTTATGAGGTCCATAAATGCCACTGAGGCATTAGTCAAACCAAATGACATCACCAAAAACTCAAAAAGACCATATCGGGTTTGAAAGATAGACGTAGGGATATGTACTTCCCTAATCTTCAATTGATGGTGACCAGACCAAAGATTAATCTTGGAGAAATACTTGGCACCCTAAAGATGATTGAAGAGATCATCAATCCTAGGAAGCAGATACTTATTCTTCACCGTCACTTTATTTAATTGGCGGTAATCTATACATATTTGAAGGGACCTATCCTTCTTACGCATAAAGAGAACCGAAGCATCCTAAGGAAAAATACTAGGGTGGATAAAACCCTAAGCTATAAGATCTTTCAACTGCTTTTTGAATTCATTTAACTCAGTAGGAGCCATTCTTTAGGGAGGGATAGAAATAGGATGAGTGCCCGGAAGAAGATCAATCCTAAAATCAATTTCCCTATCAGGAGGAACCCCGAGTTGATCAGTAGGGAACATCTCAGGAAACTCACAGACCACAACCACAAAATGTAAAGAAGGACCTTTGAATCTAGAATTCTTAATATGAAATAAGTGATAGAGACACCCTTAGAAATTAACTTTTGAGCTCTAAGATTGAAAAACTCTAAACTTGGACCCTTAGAAAAATTTCCTAAGTTGAGTACTCTGGACAAGGTGTGACTTGAAACATATGAGTCATAGGCTATGGTATGACTTTTTGTCCCTGTTTTGTATGTTAGGAAGTGAGTTTTAGGTTGGTTTATATCTATGATACAACTAGGCATCATACTAGTTGTATGGTAGGATACGAGGTGTATGATGCTTATTAACTAACCTTGTTGAATTTGTCCAAGGTAGGGTTTTTGGTACCATTCGTACCCTAAGGTACGAGTTAGCCCTAGGTGTTCATATGATGGTCAGTATAGGGGACCAAGGGGAGGTTTAGGGTATGAGTTAGGTTACCACTCATACCCTAGGGTATAGTTTAGATGTATTAGTCGTACCCTCCTAGCCGTTGGTTTTCAACTTTTAAGCTGAGGGCTTTTTAAATATTTCCCACCCCAAAACCTTAATGTCCCCATGTTATATAACTAAATATCAAAACACTTCAATAACACTCTTTAAATCTCTTTTGAAGATTGGAGGTTAGGGTTTCTACAAGTGTTCTTCAAAGGGCTCAAGAGAAGTTTTCTTTCATGAATCTTCTTTTATAAGGCATGAACTCCACCCTCATTTCTAGTTCCAAGTAATGTAATGATTTACTATGTTTTAAACCTTTTTATGAATCATAAATGGTAGTTTTAGAAAATCAATGTTGTGGGTTTGATGCTTATTGATGAATATTGTTTACTCTTGATTTAAACTA
This sequence comes from Capsicum baccatum var. pendulum, assembly GCA_030864225.1. NCBI lineage: Eukaryota > Viridiplantae > Streptophyta > Magnoliopsida > Solanales > Solanaceae > Capsicum > Capsicum baccatum. The sequence continues at coordinate 110,713,760 of CM061555.1, read as the reverse complement.
TGTTTTCACATGTTTTTTATGATAGTTTGCACATGTAGGTGCTTTTTGGTTATGGTTTAATGAATGGGTCATGGGTAAACCTAAAATTGAAGGTTTATACTTTGGTTTTAGTCTTGTTAAAGGTATGTCATCAACATTTTTGATAAAATGCCTATGGGAATGTTTTTACTATATTATTGAACTTTCATTGATACTATTGAATGGTACATGGGAATCACCTAAGTGAATAAATAATAAAATTGGTTTGAATGATAAAAGTATTGCGGGGTACATGGGAATTGACCACCTAAGCTTAATAATGTAACCTATGGGGTACATGAGAATCCCCTAAGGTTTGGCTAAAGACATTGCTTGCAAGATATAGTCGGTATGACAATACCACTAATGATAGCCTTGGTTAATAATAAATAAAATGGTGGTTTCATTTTGTGGTAACAATTTTAATTGGTCAATAATGGCAGGGTGTGATAAATAATTGTGAAGGTGTGAGTCCAAAGGACAAACACTGGAAACTCATGTTTGCTGATATGATTATTGGACATGGAGACCCTATGCTTGAGGGGTACACAGGAATCCCCTAAAACTTGTATATATGTATCATGAAGAGCGAAAGGTACAGGAGAATCCCCTGCACCTATGGTTCATGTGGCTAATCGGGGAAAGTCCAGGGGGTGACACTGGACCTATATAGCTCATGGGTGGATTATGAAGATTAAACTATACATACCTAGGTTAATGGTTTTAAAGGCATGCTAAACTCGATTCCCTTTCCCGACATGGATTTTATATATTGATTACTTGATTTTAAAAGTTGGCATTATTTTATCCTTATCCTGAGTTCATTATATCATTCACCCGCTAATCCATCTTCGAGCGACTGTACCCCCACGCGATGCAGGAATCAACCATACTACTCCTCCTGCTTATTGATCAAATTTGGGAACAATCGGTGTTGGATTGAAGTAGTGAGCTTCCATAGTTCGTAAATCATGTTTTTTATGTCATGTATTACTTTACATATTATTGTCTTTTCTTAGACTTTTGTTTTTGGCTATGGCCGGGGGTATGACCCGACTAGATACTTTTTGGTTTTGGTTTAGATGATTTTTATGGACAACTGTGGACTTGGGTATGGAATGGTTATGATTTATATGTATTATGTACATTGGATTATTGGTTATGGTTTGGTTGGTTGGTTATTAAACGAATTGACTTGGTTGGGTTGGTCTCAGCTATGGACTTATCCCAAATTCATCACATTGTTAAACGCATTATCTTATTATATGATTGAAATTCATCTGACTTAAGGTATATGTTTGTTGGCTGTACTGGGTTTTGGGGGTGGTCTCTAATCTCAGTTGCTCTTGAGATGCCCATTACGACAAGACCCCAGTTTGGGCCGTGTCAAAGATACAAAATGGACCTTTACTTAGGCACTAGGGAACTATATTCCTATTTAATCACCGGCTCCTTACGGAAGTTGAAAATGACACCTTGGGTCCAATAATTAAGAGACGCATAGCACGAATGTAACTAATCCATCCCAAGTTCTAACATGTCCAACTATATTAGATCCACCAAGGTCTCACTACCATTGATAGACATCACAAAAACCCTATAGACCCTTCTAGACATAATAGAGTTACCCACTATGGTGGATATAGAGAAGGGATGCAGAATACACTCAGGATCAAAGCCAAAATGAATAGCCACATAAGGGGTCACATATGAGAGGGTAAAGCTAAGATTAAGTAGATAGTATACATCATGAGGGAAAAGTTTGAGCATATCAGTAACAACATTGGAGGATGCCTTAGAATCCTAATAAGTGGAAAGAGCGTATAGGTAGTTCCGACCAGTACCAAAGCCACAAGCAGAAGTAACACCTTTTGGTACAGGTGTTGATGAGGTAGCAAAAAAGATCTTATTTTCCCTAGAAGCAACCCCGTAAGGACAATCCCTCTGTATATACCAATTTGACCATATTAAAAACACTTGTTCCTCTATTATTCACAAACACCACAGTGCATATGACCACAAAATATATATGAGGATATGATGGAGATGACTGAACCCCACTAGCCTATGGCTGATCACCCTACTCCCTGGGACCAACATAATTTTAAAAATGATGATCACCCGATGACTTTAGATAAAGAGAATTAGCTGTAGATAAGGTACCAAAATTGTCCTACTTCTTCTTAGACCAATTTCCACCATTTCTACCACTCTGTTGCTGACCTCGACCCTTATCTAAATAGCAAAACTTCTTACTCTACCTTTCGCTTATCTTTTTTTACTTTTTTTTCCTCTTCACCTTGTTGTATATACACCAAGAGTCTAGACATGTCCATTTCATTGTTCAAAAAGGAGACCCTAGTCTCCAATATCAATTCACGGGACAACCTAGAAGCAAACTTCCTCATTCTAGCCCTCATGGTAGATACCAATTTTGGAGCATTTCATGAAAGTTGATAAAATTTCAAGGCATACTCTTTTACCGTCATCCTGCCTTGCTTTAAGTTTATGAATTACTTAGACTTTAACTCCCTCAACTCCTGAGTAAAGAAGCAATTAAGAAACGCATTAGAGAATCCATCCCACAAAGTAGACTTAGCATCACCACCCCTAGACTGATCCCATTCCTCATACCATTGTACACCATATATTTTAACTAATAGGCAGTGAAATCCTTACCCTCCACACCAGTAGTATGCATCATACTTACGATATATTCCATCTTATCAATAAAATTTTGAGGATCTTCCTCAACTTTGGATCCAGTGAACTTTAGAGGACTCAATCCCATAAATTAGCCAACTCTAGTGACCATAAAGATGGAGCAATAGAAGTAACATAATCAGTATGAGGGGCCACCAACTGAGTAAGAAAATGAATTAACCGGAAAAACTCACCATTAGACACGCCATCTTGAGGATCCCATGGAGGGCTAGGGGAAACTCCACTAGCGCAATCAAAAGTAGCGACCGTAGACTAGTTTTGAACTCCTTTAATGGGACGAGCTCCATCTATATTATCCTTAAATAAGATAGAAGAGTTTCCACGAGCATAAAATCTTTTGGAAGGCATGATCTGAAAAATAAACATACGATATTAGAGGAGATTTCAAGACCTTCTACTCTATAGCACAAAATAGAACAATAAGAAAGGGAAACATTTCTAAATGCCTCATAGCCTCTCCATCATAAGTACGGTGCAGTACACACCCATAAAAAAGGCTCTAATTGACATGACTTTGTGGACACCCATTGACACCAAACATAGGCTTTGATAACAACTTTGTCATTACCTAAATGAGGGACTGTCCATGACGGGCATCTCCAATCTATCATGGATAGAACACCACCCAATAATGATTGAATTATGAATATATAATAAGATAACACAAGATAAGTTCATAGAATGAAAGATATGTTTATAACCGATAATAGGCAATCGACCAAACACTTCCAACCAAACACATACCTTTGCTCATACTTTGCCATTTAGACTCATAGAGGTACAAGACTCTGTTCAATAGCAGTCAAAATAAATTAAGGGATACTGGCTGCCAAAGTCATAGAAGTGACCTTGGCAAAATTAATCATGGATAAGTGAGGTGGTTGAGTTGACCAAGAGGGTCATACTCGAAGAAGGTGGTACATGAAGAGGATCGACCACCAGAGAAGTGAAACTAGAAGTATGTGGAGTATCTAAAGAAAGTGAAAGAACTGAAGGGTATCACCCCCTCTAAATTAGGCAACTCTCCCATAAAGGAATTAAACGACTCTGAGGATTTCCTCTTAATCCTTGCGGGATTACTATAATCTTGGCTGTGATTGATGTTAATCACCTCAATGCATTTAATACCCCAGTTGATTTTGGAGAAGATTGGTACCTTATACTTAAAGAAAAACAATGATATAAAAGAGGGAAATGGCAATAGAGTACCCAATTTCTTTGACCTCAACTTGATCATTTCTATAAATAATTCAACCGAATTAAGTACAATTTTATCTGAGATCCAATCCACAATAATAGTCCACTCAATAATGAAAACTTTATGATTTCTTGAAGGAAGAAAGTAGTTATTTATAGATCCAATCCAACGTTTAGCTGTAACGTCCCAAGTCTATACCTTGGATACTACACAATGCTCATAATACGAAATGACCATAAGCTAATCCATGAATGGTACCTGCTGTAATAACTGAATAACGTTAATACTAAAATATGCAAAAATTAGGAAGAAAAATGGCCATAAGGTTCAATACTATAAATAATACTGAATATGGTATCACAATAACAAAACTGAACATTAATACTGAAACTGAACAACTGTTTAAAAATACTCTAGTCTGCTAAGCCTTAAACTATCTGATTTATGGAGTTGATGGGAAAAGTCCCCAAGTAACTTCGAATGACTGCTGAAATAACTAAAATGCTAGAATAATCATATCCTCAAAATATGAGGACTCACCACTACACTGTCTGCTGAGAGCTGTACTACTGAGGATATTCTAGGGCCCACGCATCTAAATGTATGATATAAGACATCATAGCGCAAAATGCATACTTCAGTACTTTGAATGTACTGGTATGCTCAGTGAGGTAAGCTAAAATACATGGGTTCATGATGCATGAACAATACTAACTGAATAACATGGATATAACTGAATAGGAGTATATGCATGAATATGTAGACTATAACTAAAATCATGATGATACTGAATACTGAGTTTGAATACTAATTTATTGATATCTGAGTTAATAGATACTGTATTACTGATTATTCAGATGACCATAACTGGCAGTCCTGAAGTCTGTAGAACTATACTGAGTTTTGATCTGAGACTGAATCTGAAACTAAGACTGTGGGAGGTAATCATCTAATCGACATGCTCCCATTTTTCTAAATAGATTTTTGGTCCAACCTATAACCCCAGTTGGAAGGGTGCCAGTACCGTGTTGTGCGTAAAGACAACTGAAGAGAAACCCTCATCTGGAAGGTACTTGTCATGCCTCAAAACAACTGAGATGGAGATGCACCCGATGTCCTAATGGGCTGAGAGAACAAACCTATTACCTATTCTTACCGTATATGTAACTAAGATAATCCTAAGACCGTGACAAGTATAAGGAAAATTCTCGAATAAAATACCAAATACGTAGGCATAAAATAGGCATGCCAAAATTGGCCAATGAACCCTCGAATACCAAAAGACAAGACCCCACTGCACTTTAGTTTAACATTAGTCTACAAAGCCTCTAAGAAATGGACAACTTAGCTTAGATCGGGACAGGACCTTGCCATACACTTAACTAATACAATACAAAAATGCATGCTACAACTCGGCAAAGCTCCGAATCAACCTGGAGCTCACCACAAGCTGCTAAATATCCTGCACTTTTATTAGGGAGATCTATTATAGTTGGAGTACCTATACCCACAACATAAAACACAGTGTGCCCCATTAGGGACATCAGTATGAGAGAATATTCTGAATATGTAAGGAATAAAATAACCATATGTAAAATATGAGCTTAAATTAAAAATCAGGTTTAAATGTATAGATAATGATAGAGGAATACCTTCTCTTATACTTTTGGAATCGTGTATATTACATTTGTTTCTTCACTTGCTCTGCTTTGCTTTATTAACTTTGTTAATATGTGACAAAAGTGACTAGCTAATCAGTGGTAAAAAAAGATGACCTATGCTAGGAATTATGCCCCTGGGATCGTTCCTCATCAATACATAAATTAGGATCGACCCATGCTAGGCTTTCCTTTCACCCCTAGGATACCACCCGATAATAGGATCGATCCATGCTAGGTGTTCCTTCTATTTTTGGGATACCACCAATAAATTCACGAATTAGGATCGGCCCATGCTAGGCTTTTGACCCTGAGCTACCATCCATATATAAGTATATTTATTTTTGATAGTTCTTTAATCTTTTAGCTTGTTATTTTGGTGGTCATAGTGTTAGCTTTGAGACAACTAACCATAGTAGGAGACATGTGATTATGGACTTAAGGTAGTAACAATGACACAGAAATCAACTGTAACACTAACATAAACTTAGGATTTTATGTGACACAATAAGTGTTTGATGGCTTAAATTGAAACATATATCAAGTGGAGACATTTCACTTATCAAGCCACGAGATATGGACTTAGTTCAATGATATGATGGTAAAATACCTAGTAAATGATATTAAATGAAAGGGGTTACATAAACATGGGAACCAATAAAGTGCATGGACAGATTTAACATAGGACCAATATACATCACAAGTTAGGACATCTAAACTATTCAATGGAACAATTTAAGAACTCATCCGATAAGATGAACCTCATTTGACCTAGGGTAGCTCATAGAACTTCTTATTTAGAATAACTTTGTCATACCAATACTTAGAAGTATAATTAGGAAGAATAGAGCAATGAATATATGTGCACTTACAAAATATATCTGTGAGACCATAGCAGATTCATATTAAGGACAAGTGCACATTCTACATAAGGACATGCGCAAAATATATATTGGACAAAATGTGGCTCCAACATATAAATACTCATAACATGTGTAATGTACGGTCGTAAATAAACCTTATTTTACTTAGAGTATGACCCACAAAACTTTCCACTTAGAGTACCTTTATCGTACTAGTACTTGGAAGTACAAACACACCGATACAGGATAATGAAGACATGTAGAACTACTTTGACACATTTGTGAAACCATGGGTAGTAGGAAGGAGATCATTAACTACATTGAGATTGTACATCATCAATATGTATCTCTTACCATGAGTATAACTTAGAAGCTCCCGTTGTTGGCAATAACAAAAGAATAAGATTTCATGCCAAAGAATATTAAATTGAAAAGCCTTACATACCTTGTTGTACACCACAAATATTATGACTTAACCTTCTCTACTTTAGATTATTAATCTACAATGAAATGAGTGGTAAAAAATAGTATTAGTAGCTAATAAATCAATTAGAAACTACTTGATCTTACCGAAATACTAACCGGGCAGTAGCCCCTAATTCCTCAAATCAAGTATGCTCTTCCACCCCCTTCCCCTCTAATCACATCTATATACTATATGATCTTCGTAAAAGATCCCTCGATACTTCTTGGGCTTCAAAACACATACAAGTGGTACAGAAAAATGCATTAGGAAATAAGCTCCCATAATCCCCAATTATGTGGTGTATCACCACCAACTCCTTCCGTACTTACATATAACTACAAATGTCACTTTTCAAAGTCAACCAAACTGTCCCCCAATATACACATCCAAAATAGCTCCTAAATAGCCCAAAACATCCGATAACATAACAAGAATATATTGAATTCAAGATTTTATTAACCAGCCCACAAGTTCTTAACAAAAGACCTATATAATTCTCCACCAAATTTGTATATAAGGAAGGGCAATGAATGGGTATTAAATTTACCTTTAATTTGAAATTTATGATTTTTAACTTTTACTCCTTCAACAACATAATCTTTCCTTCAAACTTGGACTAATAAAATAAGATTAAACATATTGGAGAGTTGAAAAGAGTGGGCATCCAGCTTAGAGGAAAACAATCTATCCTATACTTGGCTTGAAAAAAGATGAATTTCTAGGAACCCTAAAGGACTTTAGGGCTACTATATGAAGCTAAGAGAGAGTTTGAGAGATAAATAATAGAATCTGAAATTTTATATGAGAAAATGAAGAGAAAGTACTGGTCTTAGACCTTAAAAAGGGGCTGCCTTAACCGCCTTTTTTTTTTCTAATTTCAGCCACATTTTGATCAAGTAAGTGATGAACCTACTTAGCCATTTTTAAGCTTGTCAAATGACAAAGTAGGTGACACACCTACTTGTACTTAATTTATGCCTTTTAATGGACTTTGGCCTTGTTGGGCTTAATATTATTGGGCCTTACAGATTGGGGGTTTTGGGCTGCCCATTCTCCTCATTCTTATTTGGGATAGATTTGTTAAGTAGGTGTTGGTTGTAATTTGGCCCATACACTTATTAAAATAGTCATAGTAGGTGATGCACCCACTTGGTTCTTAGGTTAGTCATTAAGTCAAAGTAGGTGATTCACCTACTTGTCACCTACTAGCTTAATTAATGTCAAGCAAGCAACTCACTTATTTTATTCTATATTTTAAATCTTAGCCTATTTGATTTTTAAATTCACTCTTATATATATATACTTTGCCACTATAAACCTTAAGATATAATACCACCTTACTATCTCATGTTTAAATACTTCTATCGAATTAACTTGGCCAAACACATTTTGAAATGTATGGGAACAACATATGCTTTATAAGCATCCTCTATAATAAGGGTAAAACGTGCATCACCTATATGTTATCTTCCTATAATATTAGGAAACTTTACCAACTCATTTCTCCATTCTATGGTATAAAAATGTCGTTCTCCTTTATATTATCTAGCCAAATACAATTGTACTAGTGATTGAATAACATAGAGCCTTCCCTTAATTTGAATATTCCAGCATATCATAACTTATATCTAACCCCTTAACATATTCAACCTAAATCTTTAGTCATATTTTCTTCTATAACTAAAATATAGATCACAATAAGACAATATTATCATACATATACTTTTTTACATGAAACAATTGAACAACTATCCTATGAGTTTTCTAACCACATAAAATATCACATGTTTTAACCTATTTAGAGTTGTCATATGTATATATCAATAACTCTAACTACTAACATACCTAGGATTATGAGTGAGCACATGGGCTCTATCAGCCAACTAAGCTATAGCCAACACCATTTGAGGTTCACCTACCGAACTATACTATTGCCATATTATTTAACTAACATAAAGCTAGTTCAACCACCTTTATCTCCAATATATGCCTAAAGATTCCATATATATTACTGACAAAGTACTAAATGTACTCTATAGAATTTCTATGACCACTGAAGAGTCATGTTTGAGGAAATTTCGGTCCCATGAATTAGTCACATCCTTCTAAGAGGCTATACATAGGGAAATGCCACAACCCATATCTATGACTAGGTAACTATTTTCTTTATAGCATATACATAATCTTATTATATCCCACTCCAATGAACTAACATAATACAAAAGGTGCAAATACAGATGTCGATGCAAGTAATGTAGAAACCTCAACAAGCTTTTCTCTTACTTTTAATAACATGAAGCCTTTCTCTGGAGATTGCCTCATAAGAAATAAAAGCCTTAGCTATTTAAAATATTTGATATTAGCCATAATAGACATAACTTGTATGATGGTAGACCATAGTATGAATGAGTACTTATTTCTGAAGTTACCTCTATCACACGATTTAGATTACAAAAGAAGAGACATTTCCAAAATGTCCAAGCAGCTCCCTAATTATAAATATTGTGCGCAACACATTCATAAGTAAGGCTTTACGAGACATAACTTTGTAGACTCCCTAGGATGACCTACTCTGATACTACTTCTGTCATGCCTAAAAACTAATGAGACGGATATGCACCCAATGCCCTAACGGAATCAAAATTATTACCTATTCTTACCATATATTAAATATGATAATCCTAAGACCGTGAAAAGTATAAGAAAGATTCTCAAATAAAATACCAAGATACGTAGGCATAAAATGGGCATACCTAACTTGGCCAATGAACACTCTCATACCACAAAACAAGACCCCACTGCACTTTACTTTAACATTAGTCTACAAAGCCTCTAAGAGATGGACAACTTAGATTTGGTTAAAGGAACCCTCCATACACTTAACTAATATAATACAAAAATGCATACTACAAACTCGGCAAAGCTATGAAACACCTGGAGCTCACGACAAGCCGCTAAATATCCTGCACTTTTATTGGGGAGATCTATTATAGCTGGAGTTCCTATACCTGCGACATAAAACACTGTGTGCCCCATTAGGGATGTTAGTATGAGAGAATGTACTGAATATGTAAGGCATAAAATAACTATATGTAAAACATGAGCTCAAATGAAAAATCAGGTTCAAATATATAGATAATGATAGAAGACCACCTTCGCTTATACTTGTGGAATCGTGTACACTGCATTCCTTTCTTTAATTTCTTTGATTTATTAACTTTGTTAATATGTGATACAAGTGACTAGCTGATTAGTGGTAAAATAGGATTACCTATGCTAGGCATTATGCCCATGGGGTACGTTTTTCTACAATACACAAATCAGGATCGACCCATGCTGGGCTTTCCTTTCACCCCTGGGATACCATTTGATAATAGGATCGAGCCATGCTAGGTGTTCCATCTATTTTTGGGATACCACCCATAAATTCATGAATTAGGATCAGCCCATGCTAGGTTTTTGACACTGAGCTACCACCCATATATAAGTATATTTATTTTTGTCAGTTTTTTAATCTTTTAGCTTGTTATTTTGGTGGTCTTAGTGTTAGCTTTGAGACAACCAACTATAGTAAAAGATATATGATTATGGACTTAAGGTAGCAATAATGATATGGAAATAAATTGTAACGGTAAAATAAACTTTGGATTTTATGTGATACAATAAGTGTTTGATGGCTTAAATTGAAACACATATCAAGTGGAGACATTTCACTTATCAAGCCACGAGATATTGACTTAATTCAATGATATACTGGAAAAATAACTAGTAAATGATATCAAATGAAAAGGGTTACATGAACATGGGAACCAATAAAGCACATAGACAGATTTAACATAGGACCAATAGACATAACAATTTAGGACATCTAAACTATTCAATGCAACAATTTAAGAACTCATCCGACAAGATGAACCTTATTTGACCTAGGGTAGCTCATAGAACTTCTTATTTAGAATAACTTTGTTATACCAATACTTGGAAGTATAATAAGGAAGAATAGAGCAATGATTACATATGGACTTACAAAACATATTTATGAGACCACGACAGATCCATATTAGGGATAAGTGCACATTCTATATAAGGACATATACAAAATATATATTGGACAGAATATGCCTCCAATATATGAATACTCATAACATGTGTAATGTAGGGTCGTATTGACTCAATTAACCTCATTTTACTTAGAGTATGACCCACAAAACTTGCTGCTTATAGTACCTTTATCGTACTAGTACTTGGAAGTACAAACACACCAATATAGGATAATGAAATCATGTAGAAGTACTTTGACACATTTGTGAAACCATGGGTAGTAGGAAGGAGATCATTAACTACAATGAGATTGTAAATCATCAATATGTATCTCTTAATATTAGTATCACTTAGAAGCTCCCCTTATTGGCAGTAACAAAAGAATACGATTTCATACCAAAGAATATTGAATCGAAAAGCCTTACATACCTTGTTGTACAACATAAATAGTATGACTTAACCTTCTCCCCTTTAGATTATTAATCTAAAATGAAATGAGCGGTTAAAAATAGTATTAGTAGCTAATCAATCAACTAAGAACTACTTGATCTTACCGAAATACTAACCGGGCAATAGCCCCTAATTCTTCAAATCAAGAATGCTCTTCCACCCCCTTCTCCTCTAATCATATCTATATACTATATCATATTTATAAAAGATCCCTCAATACTTCTTGGGATTCAAAACACATAAAAATGGTACAGCAAAATGCAATAGAAAATAAGCTCCCATAAACCCCAATTATGTAATGTATCACTACCAACTCCTTCCATACTTACATATAACTACCAATGTCACTTTTCAAAGTCAACCAAACTGTCCCCCAATAGACACATCCAAAATATCTCCTAAATATCCCAAAACATCCGGTAACATAAGAAGAATACATTCAATTCAGGGATTTCAATAACCAACCCACAAGTTCATGACAAAAGACCTACAGAATTCTCCACCAAATTTGTATATAAGGAAGGGAAAAGAATGGGCAATAACTTTACCATTAATTTGAAATTTATGATTTATAACTTTTACTCCTTCAAGGACATAATCTTTTCCTTCAAACTTGGACCAATAAAAAAATATAAAACACTTTGGAGAGTTGAAGAGAGTGGGTAACCAACTTGGAGGAAAAGAATTTATCCTACACTTGGCTTGAAAAGAGGATAAATTTCTAAGAACCCTAAAGGATTTTAGGGCTACTATATGAAGCTAAGAGAGAGTTTTAGAGAGAAATAATAGAATCTGAAATTTTATAAGAGAAAAATAAAGAGAAAGTGCTGGTCTTAGACCTTAAAAAAGGGCTGCATTAACCGCCTCTTTTTTTCCTATTTTTTCCATATTTTGATCATGTAAATGATGCACATGAAAAAGTAGTTGGAAAACCTACTTGGCCATAATTTATGCCTTTTAATGGACTTTGGCCTTGTTGGGCTTAATAGTATTGGTCCTTGCAGATTGGGGGTTTTGGGCTACCTATTCTCCTCATTCTTATTTGGTCCAGATTTTTCAAGTAGGTGATGATTGTACTTTGTCCCATACACTTATCAAAATAGTCTTAGTAGGTGATGCACCTACTTGGTTCGTAGGTAGGTCAATAAGTCAAAGTAGGTGATTCACCTACTTGTCACCCACTTTCTTAATTAAAGTCAAGCAAACAACTCACTTATTTTATTCCATATTTTAAATCTTAGCCCATTTTCTTTTTAACTTCACTCTTATATACATAATTGGCCATTATAAACCTTTAGATACAATACCACCTTACTATCTCATGTTTAAATACTTCTATAGAGTTAACTTGGCCACACATGCTGAACTGTATGAGCATTATGGTTGGTAACCTCCTAATCTACTTTAAACCATTACTAGTCTTTTAAGAGACTTGATACCTAGCCTACATAAGAGGTTACATAAAGTTCCATATGACTAGAACTAGTATACGCAGAATACGGGAATTACATTACTATCTTGAGTTTTAACAATTTTTTTGTCAAATTCACTTAATCAAATATGTGTTTAAAGGTATGGGGGTGTTACAATACTCTAATGAGAATGGTGGAACCCTCAACTGACAGGTTAAAACACCTCATCAACCCTCGACTAGCAGGTTTGATATCTCAACCTATGCTGGCTACATAGTTCTAGAATGCAAGGATTGCTTTTAAGAGTCATATCCTCCACTAGCAGGTGAGTCCTGATCCTTGGGTTCAGTCGGTGCTGAACCTACTCCCAACTGAATAGACGTTAAACTGATTTCCTATTTCATACTAGGATTAACTGAGCTATTACTGAACTGGACTGGGATAGTACTGAGTTTACTGAGTTTTTGGTGGATTCTGGAACTGAATAAAAGTATAACTGATCGTGTCCTAACTGAGACTATTCTTTAACTAATACTAGCTCTAGGTATACAACTAAATTATTAGGTATTAAATAAACCCCAGGACTTGATTGCATAAAGAGTAAAATGTAACTTAAATCTTGAAGGCACAACAATGGCCACATATTTATAATTCACTTTCTAAGGCATTTCATCAAATACTTTTAAATATTGAACTTGTAAATGTATAGGGATGTATGCTATCATGTCATAAGTACACTAACAATTCACATAGGCATTTCGACAAAAACCTTCAAGGCATATCTTTAACATAGGAGTCCTTTAGACATGTAGTTCTTTCATGAGTTCATAATTAAGATCAACAATGGATCAAATTGCACAATTAATTCACTTAGGCATTTTGGCAAACACATGGGAGGTATGGTATTATATTTGGGCATGAATAATAATTCAATACATCATGGCTACATGAATAATTTCAATTTAAAAGATTTCAACCCATATGCTAACATAAATTCATGAAATTTATTAAAGACGTCATCTTGGGAAACACACAACAAGATTAACAAAAATACAAAAACCCATAACATAGAAATCATGATTTAATATTTTAAAAAAGGTTTCTTGAACTCCAACGGTGAAAGGTCCCTTGAATGTACACTTCACATACCTTTATGCTTATTTTTGAGAAGATTGATGGTAGAACTCTTAAGATTTGAATCTTGAATTGAAAACCCTAATGCTTGTTCTCGAGAGAGTTTGAGAGAAAGAATGGGATTATTTGCCTTATAGGCTGATTAATTTCATGTTAAGGCTTAATTAGGGTGGGGAAATTGGGCCATTTACCCTCATAACCCATAACTAAAATTTGCTAAACTGGGCTGCCCCTCGCATCACGACCCCTACTTGGGTTGACTACCTATCATGACACAACCCCTAGCTGGGTTGACTAGGCCAAACAACGAGGGACCATCATGATCCATTACTATTTTTAGCATCCAAACTCACCCTTACACTAGTTGGTAAAACTCAAAACTCACTCGAGATGGCCTAAAAATGTAAGGACCTAATTTTCTAGAACTAAAATATCACACGGTACTCATGATCCTGAAGGTCGAAATGCTAACCCTCTACTGATATCTGTACCTAGACACTGCATAATATATAGATAATAAATACAAAAACTAACCATAGGTTCAAAACATCTAAAATACTTAAAATTTAAAATTGAATACTGATACATCTTTTCAAAAAACCTCTAAACTATTTGAACTGTAGAGTTGTTGAGACATGTCGCCAACTAACTCTGTCTACTGAAAACAAACAAAATCTAATACAAAAATGATAAAAGTATCATTCTCGAATGAAGAGGGCTCACTGCTACATCTACTGTTGCTGATTGGGACTGAACTACTAAGGGTACTTTGGATTTTGTGCCTCTGATCCTATGGTGTCAAATAAAACACCATAATACAAATGCATCAGTATGGGAATGTACCGAGTATGTAGATGAGGTAAGGCTAAATGCTAGGGCTTATTCATGAATAATTACTTAACTGAATAATCATGATAGTACTGAATGAGAATACATTCTTGAATGCACAAACCATAATCACAATCCATAATCACAACCATCACGACTCTAAGTACTGAAACTCGGGTTTTGTATTACTGAAATCTGAACTTACTACTAATACTGAGATACTAAATAAATGAATCATCTAATACTGATAAATGAGTACTGAGGTGAGATTAGTTTCATCTAGTGAGTGATCTCACAATCTAAGGATACTGAAGCTGATTAACTGAATATACTCACATCAGATATTTATACTCTCAACTGACTGCATCAGAGATCAAACCTGTTTAATAGATGATTTCACTGTCTACTATCAATGATAAAAAATGATCATGTCCAAATCTGACAACAAGAATAATCAACTAAATCTGAGAATGAGATCAAGCCTATCTAACGGGTGATCTCTAGATCTGATAACAAGAATAATCAGCTGAATCTGAGACTAAGATCAAGACTATCTGATGGGTAATCTCTAGATATGATAACAAGAATACTCAACTAAATCTGAGAATAAGA
Organism: Capsicum baccatum var. pendulum; assembly: GCA_030864225.1. NCBI lineage: Eukaryota > Viridiplantae > Streptophyta > Magnoliopsida > Solanales > Solanaceae > Capsicum > Capsicum baccatum. The sequence continues at coordinate 110,698,356 of CM061555.1, read as the reverse complement.
TCAAGCCTATCTGATGGGTGATCTCTAGATTTGATAACAAAAATACTTAACTGAATCTGAGACTGAGATCAAGCCTATCTGATGGGTCATATCTAGATCTGACAACATGATTACTTAATTGAATATGATATTGAGATCAAGCCTATCTGGTAGGTGATCTCTAGATCTGATACTGAATAACTTTATATGGAACCAAGCCTAACTGATGGGTGGTCCATAAATCACTGAAACTATTTGAGTTCCTCGCTCAAATAGATGACTGTGTTTGACAGTCTAGATTTCTGATAATTGATATTGAAACTATAATTATGGGAAGTAGTCACTTTAATGACATACCCCGAATCTCAACTGGTGGGGTCCAACCTGTAACCCCAATTGAAAGGGTATCAATATCGTGCCATGGGTAAATACCTCTCTTGTCAAGCCTATTTGATGGGTGACCCTCACAGGAAGTCAATCTTAAGGCAATATAATAATCAAGCCTATCTGACGGGTGACTAGCCTTTCCTGATGGGTGACTCCAGCATCCTATGCTAGCTACGTAGTTTTGGAGTTCAGTAATTGCTCCTAATGACTTTGCCTCTCCAATGGGGAGCCTCCATCCCTACCCTCGGTCGATGCTAGCTCCTACTCCCAACTGAAAGACACTGAACTGATTCTTAACTGAACACAAACTAAGCTGAATCTGACACTGATCATATTTCTCAAATGATTTGACTGAGTTAAGCTTAATTCACTTGGTTCCATATCTGATGGACTACTGAATCTCGTTATCTGACTGAATTATACTGAGCTTTGAATAGGTACTCAATCACTATAGAGGTCAGAACTGAACACTTAAATACTACTAGATCTGAGTTGGGTACAGAACCAAGGCTAGATTACTAGCATTACTGATATTACAATGATTACAGAGATTACTGAGATTTCTTAAGTTTTTTATATGTCTAAGAATATAGAGTTCTATAACTCACTAAGTTCTGAGAATCTTGGCTTGACTAGAATTATCATGAAAACTGACACGAGTTCTAGAAAACAACTAAATTATCGGGTATAAATACCCCTAGGACTCGATAACATAAAAGTAAAATATAACCATTTTAGAATAATCAAGACCATGGACAATCATTCACCATCACAATCACTAAAGCATCACTTCAAGCATTTAGGAATCCTAAACATGTAATAACATAGGGGGACATGATATTAGATCATACTCAATTCAATAAGGCCTTGCATCAAGCACTTCACACATATTTAAGTCTTGGCATGTACCAGAGATCACATAATTGGGGAACTTCATGCTACCATGTTACAATTCATTCATCAAAAACTTAGCATGTATTAAAGTCTAAGCATGTATCAAGGAACACATAATTGAGGAATTTCATGCTCTTATGTGATAATTCATTCACTAAGGCTTTTCTACAAACACTTGGCATGCATAGGCTTACACACAATTGGGAATTTCTAGTCAACATGTTATAATGGCTCTAATTCATTCACATAAGCATTTTATCAAGCATATGGGGAGCGTGCTTTGCTTATTTAGCAATTTCAACACTTAATTACATGAACACATCACTAAAAAAGCAACTTGAAGAGGGTTTGTCATGAACATCACATAGGTATCACATACTAGGGTTAAATCTTGAAAACCTTACAAACAACCATGAATCAAAACTTAATAATAGCATGAACATCAATTTTAACTCACATGAATCATGGAAACTCAAAAACATAAAATCTTTGAATTTTTGAAAAAGGATTCTTGAGAATTTTGGATGAAAGGAACCCAAGAATCAACATCTACATACCTTAGTTTCTTGATATTTGAAAAGTTAACGAAGGAATCTTGATGATTGGGGTCTTGATTTAGGAACTCGACCACTTGTTCTTGAAGAGAATTAAGAGAAAACAATGATATTTTGGGTGAAATAAGTCCAAATTCCGTGTTAAGGAGTATATATAGAGCTAGAAAAATGTCCCATTTTGCCTCTGGAGTTAAACTAAAAAATCCCAATTTTACATGCTGGTGCAATGCGCCAGGTCACTGGAAATTGGACAATCAAGAAACTGCTTGATGGTGCCATATGGAGGAAATCGCGTTACCACCTTAGTTGCGAACTAGAAAGGCACCACAACGTGGTGGAATCATGTTGGTGCATTGAAAATTGACAATTCTGAAATTAAGGCTTGGCACGATGTGCTATAATCATAGAGGCTCATTGGATTTTGATGATTGCTATTTTGGCTGGTTCTGCAACATGTTAAAGTGCCAGGTGGCATACTATCTCACTAAAATGGCTCTAACTCTTCGCTTAAGTGTTGGATTTAGGATAATTTGGTATCGATGGAATGCTTATTCAATGCTTATTTAATGTCAGATTAGGAAAATTCTACACGATTAAAAATATTTCTCACTTGGGAAGACACTTCTCAATCTTTTTGGACCGGATTAATGCTTCACTTGATATGCTCTAAGGCTCAGACTATGAGAGAAATTCGCTGGTTCTTACAACAAGTGATCCAAATAATGAATCAATTTGAAAATTGACAAAATAAGGTCGGGAAGGTCATGAACTAGGATTACCAAACTAGAAAGGCTAAAATGACTCTAAGTATAAATAATTAGCTGAATTTTCTAAGTCTGGGACCCCTTAGTAGGCTTTAAAGGACTGAGTCAAGCTTAGAATTTTGCGGGGTATTACAATATCTACCCCTTGGTAACATTCGTCCTCTAATGAGACTAACTAAGCTGAGAATACTAGTAGAATAAATGTACTTACAGAATATGAACACTTGAAATATGAGTATCTGACTGACATTACTAACATACTGAATCTCATACTGCACATGCATATTTGATGCATGAATACATGACTGATATGACTCATGAATATATGACTGAATATACAATGATGACTGATACTAAAATTTATAATGGAATATCTGAGCATGAAACTGAGTAAGTTTTTAACAAAAACTATTACCTTGAGCTGAGTCTGAGTTTACGGAGAGGAGGTGAGGATACTTGGTCCGCATATCTACTTTTTCTTCCTAAGTACATCCTTCAATGGACTGATTCAGCCAAAGAACTTTGACTAGAGGGACTTCATTGTTCCTCATTCTGTGAATCTGATAGTCAAGGATTTCGACTAGAATCTCTTCGTAAGAGAGGCTAGTCTGAACATCTCTGCCCTCTATGGGACTACAGTTGATGGGTCACCTAAGCATTTCTTTAGCAACGAGACTTAACACACTAGATGGACTGAAAATAGATCTGAAGGCAACTCAAGCTCTTAAGCTACCTTTCCAAAATGACTTAGTATTCGGTAAGGACCGACATATCAGGGACTGAGCTTTCTCTTCTTTCTAAATCTCTTCACTTCCTTCATGGGAGATATTTTCAATCACAAATAGTCACTGATATCAAACTCAAGATCCTTTCTGCTCATATATGCATACGATTTTTGTCGGCTCTAAGCTGTCTTAAGCTTTTCTCTGATCAGTGAACTTTTTCTAAGGCATCAAATACAGGGCTAGGCCCTTCCACTGCGGACTTAACCACTTCAAACCAACCAATGAGAGGTCTACATCTCCTCTCATAAACCACCTCAAATAGAGCCATCTGAATACTGGAATAATAGATGTTGTTATATGTGTAATCAAAGGAAAGTGGTCATCCTAACTACCTTTAAAGTCTATCACTCACGCTCGCAGAATATCCTCTAAAGTATGAATGATCCTTTCTGCTTGACCATCTATCTGAGGTTAAAAGGTTGTACTGAGGTAAAGTCGGGTACCAAGACCCTCTTTGGAATTCCTTCCAAAAATGAGAGGTGAACTGGGTACCTCTATCTGAGATAATGGACAATGAAACATCATACAATCTGACTAATTCCCTAATAGAGTTTGGCGTAATCTTTGACTGAATAAGAGTTATGGATTGGTAGGAAATGAACTGATTTGGTTATCCTGTCTACAAAGATCTAAACTGAATTATGCTGATAATGAGTACGAGGCAAACCTGCCACAAAGTCCATGTTCAATTCTTCCCACTTCAAAGTAGGAAAGCTGAACTCCTGCATGGATCTACTAGGTTTTTGATGCTCAATCTTAACCTGCTGACATACAGAGCACCTAGATACAAACTCTGCAATGTCTCTTTTCATCCCACTCCACCAATAGATTTCCCTCAAATCATGGTACATCTTCGTGGCCCCTGGATGAATAGAGTAACATGCACCACACACCTCTGTAAGAAATCGCTGCCCTAAGTTATCTACACTTGGCACACATAAATGACCCTGACAATGTAATACACCATCTCCCCATTTAGAGAAAACCTCTACCTTATGATCAGTGACTTCTTATTTCAACTTAACTAAACTGGGATCTCTATCCTGCTTTTCCTTTACTTCTAAAACTAAAGATGATTCTAAACTATTCTGAACACACACACTACCTTCTCCTGTGTCAACTAAGCAAACACCTAGTTGGGTAAGCTAATGGACTTTCTGAGCTAACTTGTTCTTATTGTCCTCAACATGAGCAACACTACCCATAGACATCCTACTAAGAGCATCAACTTATATATTAGCCCTGCTCGGATGCATAGCACACTCATGCCATAATCTTTTAATGACTCTAACCACTTTTTTCGATAAAGGTTAAGATCTTTCTGGGAGAACACATACTACATTCTCTTATGGTCCGTAAACATATCAATGTGCACCCCATACAAGTAATGTCTCCAAATATTTAAGGCAAAAACTACCGCTGCTAACTCATGATCATGAGTAGGATAGTTCTTCTCGTAGGGTTTAAGTTGCCTAAAGGCATAGGCTATGACCTTACCTCTCTATACGAGGACACAATCCAAAACTACTCTGGGTGCATCACAGTACACAACAAAGCCATTTGAATCATCTGGTAGGGTTAAACTGGAGCTATAGCAAGTCAAGTCTTCCACTCCTGGAAACTCTTCTCATAAGAATTTGACCATTGAAAATTGACCTTTTTTGAGTTAATCTAGACATAGGGATGTAATAGATGAAAATCCCTAACAAACCATCAGTAATAGCTAGCCAAACCCAAGAAACTCCTGATATCTGATAGAGACATAGGTCTAGGATAGTTTCTCACTGCTTCGGTCTTTAGGGGATCAACTCTAATGCTATCACTAGAAACTATATGGATAAGGAAACCTACTGACCTTATCCAAAATTTTCACTTACTAAATTTGGTGAATAGCTGATGGTTTTTGAGAGTCTTCAATACTATTTTGAGATGGTCTACATGATCATGTTCACTACAGGAGTAAACAAGGATATCATCTATGAAGACTATGACAAATATGTCCAAGTACTGCTTGAACACATGATTCATCAAGTCCATGAAAGATACTGGGGCATTGGTAAGACCAATGGACATGACTAAGAATTCAAAGTGACCATACAAAGTTCTGAAGGTTGTTTTTGGGTTGTCACCTTCCCAGACTCTGAGCTGATAATAGCCTGATCTGAGGTCTATCTTAGAAAAATAGCTAGTACCCTAAAGTTGGTCAAATAAGTCATCAATTTTGGGAAGTGGGTACTTGTTCTTGATCGTAACTTTGTTTAACTGACGATAGTCAATGCACATTTTGAGAGAACTATCTTTCTTTTCCATGAATATAATTGGTACTCCCCATGGAGACACACTGGGTCTTATGAATCTCTGATCTAGGAGATCCTTTAAATTCTCTTTTAATTCTTTGAGTTCTACTGGAGCCATTTTGTATGGCGGAATAGAGATAGGCTAAGTATCTGGAAGGAGATTGATTCTGAAATTAATTTCCCTATTAGGAGAATCTCCCGAAAGATCTTCGGGAAACATATCTGGGAATTCACATATTACATGACACTGACTTTAGAGTAGGGGTTTATGAACTAGAGTCTTGAACTCGAACAAGATGGTATACACATCCCTTGGATATAATTTTTCTATCTCGAAGGTAAGAAGTAAGCTGACCCCTAAGTATTGAAGTACTACCCCTCCACTTTAGGATGGGCTCATTCAGAAACTAAAATTGGACAATTTTATTTCTGCAGTCAACTGAGGCATAACAAAAATGAAGCCAATCCATAATGAGAATGACGTCAAAATCAATCATCTCTAATTCGAATAAGTCTGCTGAAGTGATTTTCTAAGATATCATAATTGGGTAGTTATTGTATACCAAACTGGCTATGATAGATTTACCCACTGGGGTAGCGACTGAGAAAAGATCTACTATAATTTTAGGACTAACTCTAAAATTGATAGATATATAAGGAGTAACAAAGGATAAGAAAGCTCCTAGATCTAGCAAAGCATAAACATGCAAATGATAAGCTTGTAACGTACCATTTACCACATCAGGATAATTTTCATGATCCTATCAGGATTGAATAACATAGAGTTTGTTTGGGCACTTCCCACTAGTGGCACTAGATGAAGAGCCATGTTGATTCAAGCAACCAGACTGAGCCAGAGGATGGTTATGCTGACCCTGGGAACCTGACTAGGGACAATCTCTGACTCTTTGGCTTGGCTTGCTATATCTGAAACATATATCACTTCCTTCTCTACATACACTCTAATGGTTTCTGCTACACTGCTGGCAGAGAGGATTTATTTGGGCACTTCTAACACTACCCTGAGGTTTAGGGCCTGACGCCCTATCTCTGTTTCCATCTCTGAATTTTGACACTAGAGAACTAGTTGAGGATGGGGCAGGAACTGAAGATTTTGGGCAGAACTAATAATGATTCCCACTATCTGACTTAGGCTGAGCAAAGTTAAAACTATCTATTCTAGCCCTTTTATTCTGCCTCTCTCTCTCCTTATTCTTTTGCTCTTCGATCTGTTGAGCATGGACCATTAGTCTATACAAGTCCATTTCATCATTCAACATCATAGTTCTGTACATTTTAACCATAATATCTTTCACTCCTAACATAAACTTACTCATCTTAGACCTGCTATCTGCTACCATGTGAGGAGTATATATGGATAATTGAGTAAACTTTAGAGAATACTCTTTCACCATCATACTACCCTGCTTCAGATTTATAAATTCTAAAACCCTTGCTTCTCTCAACTCCTATAGGAAGAACCTATCCAGGAAAAAAGTGGCAAACTCCTCTCATTCTATGGGCCCTGTGTCTGTGGCCCTTTCTGCTTTCCACTATTTGAACCATGAGTTAGCCATATCCTACAAATGATATATAGCTAGCTCAGAACTCTGAATAGCCATCACCCCCATAACATCTGTAACTTTATGCACCAGATCAATAAATTCCTAAGGGTCCTCATCTAACTTAGACCCAATGAAAGATAGAGGGTTCATTCGGATGAAATATCAAATCCTAGAAGCTGCTATCTTGGTCACTACACTGTCCAACAATAGCTCAGAACTTATTCAGGGCTTCTACAACATGAGCTAGGGTGGTGAAAGCTGTTCTGAACTTAGCATGGGATACGTGTTTGTCCAGTGAATCTTACTGGATGGAATGAGGTTTTGGATGGTCTCCCATTCCTCTTTCCTTAGTTATTTTGAGAGGAATATTCTATAAATGGAAGATAAAATTGGATTATATAGAGTGTTTAACTGGAGTTCATGCTCACTCACATGACATGAATACTAAAAAAAGGGTAAGACATCTCATAGCTTTCTGTCCATAAGTGTGGTGCATTACACACCCATGCACAAGACTCTACTAGATGCAGGTTTCAGACTTTCTAGGACTCTGTTGAATCTTAGGCTCTGATACCAAGTTTGTAATGCCCTGAGTCTGTACCCAGAATGCTACATGGTGCTCATAATCCCAAAGGACCACAAGCTAACCCATGACTGATACCTGTTGTAATAACTAAGTAACAATAATATTTAAATATGTGAAAATTAGGTAGAAAATAGTCCATAAGGTTCAATACTATAAATAATACTAAATATGGTATCATAATACCAAAACTAAACATCAATGCTAAAACTGAACAATTATCTAAAAATACTCTAGTCTAATAAGCCTCTAAACTGTCTGAAATATGGAGTTAATAGGAAAAGTTCTCAACTAACACCGACTGACTGCTGAAATAACTAAAATTCTAGAATTAATCATGTCCTCAAAATATAAAGACTCACCACTATGCTTTTTGCTGAGAGTTTTACTTCTGAGGATGCTCTGGGGCCCATGTGTCTGAACCTATGATATAAGATATCATAGCACAAAACGTATACGTTAGTACTTTGAATATACTGGTATGCTTAGTAAGGTAGGCTAAAATGCATGGGTTCATGATGCATGAACAATACTAACTGAATAACATGGATATGACTGAATGGGAGTGCATGCATGAATAAATAGATTATAACTGAAATCGTGATGATACCGAATGCTGAGTGTGAATACTAATTTACTGATATATGAGTTTACTAATACTATATTATTGATTATCTGGATAACTGTGTCTAACAATATTAAAATTTGTAGAACTATACTGAGTTCTGATCTAAGACTAAATCTAAAATTGAGACTGTGGGAGGTAATCATCAAACTGACATGCCCGTTTTTCAAAATAGATTTTGGGGTCTAACCTATAACCCCTATTGGAAGAGTTCCAGTACCATTCCACGAGTAAAGACAATTGAAGAGATACCCTCATTTTGTAGGTACTCTAATGAGAAAGTGGAACCCTTAACTGATAGGTTAAAAATACCTCATCAACCCTCGACTGGAAGGTTTGATGTCTCAACCTATGCTAGCTACGTAGTTCTGGAATGTAAGGATTACTTCTAAGAGACACAACCTCTACTGGCAGATGAGTCCCTATCCTTGGGTTCACTGGGTGCTGAATCCTACTCTAAAATAAATGAACACTGAGCTGATTTCCTAGTTTATACTACGCTCGACTGAACTGTTATTGAACTGGACTGAAATAGTATTGAGTTCACTGAGTTTTTCCTAGATTCTGGAATTGACTAAAAGTATAATTGATCGTGACCTAACTTATACTATTCTGTAACTGACATTGGATTTAGGTAGACAGCTAAATTTTTGGGTATAAATTCCTCCAGGACTCGATAGCATAAAGAGTAAAATATAACAAAAATCTTGAAGGAACGACAATAGCCACATGTTCATAATTCACTTTTTAAGGCATTTCATCAAACACTTTTAAATATTGAACTTGTACATGCATAGGGATGTATGCTATCATGTCATAAGTACACTAACAATTCACATAGGCATTTCAATAAACACCTTCAAGGCATATCTTTAACATGGGTGTCCTTTAGACATGTAGTTCTTTCATGAATTAATAATTAAGATGAAAAATGGATAAAATTGAACAATTAATTCACTTGGGCATTTTAGAAAACACATAGGAGGCATCACATTATACTTGGGCATGAATAATAATTCAATACATCATGGCTACATTAATCATTTCAATTTCAAAGATTTCAAACTCACATGCTAACGTAAATTCATGAAATTCATTAAAGACATCATCTTAGGAATCATACAACAAGATTAACCTGAATACAAACAAATCACAACATGCACTTCATGATTTAATATTTTAAAAAGGGTTTCTTGAACTCCAAGGGTGAAAGGGAACTTGAATGAACACTTCACATACCTTTATGCTTATTTTTGAGAAGATTGATGATGGAATTATTGAGATTTGAATCCTTAATTAAAAACTTTAATGCTTGTTATTGAGAGAGTTTGAGAGAAAGAATGAGATTTTTCCCTACAGGCTGATTAATTTTGTGTTAAGGCTGAATAAGGGTAAGGAAATTGACCCATTTACACCCATAAGTCGTAACTAAATTTTCTAAACCAGGTCCCTCACGTCGTGATCCTTACTTGGGTTGACTACCTATCATGATATGACCCCTAGCTAGGTTGACTGGACCTTGCAATGCGGGGTCATCACGACCCCTTACTAGTTTTAGCATCTAAACTCGCCCTTATGCTAATTGAAAAAACTCAAAACTCACTCGGGATAGCCTATAAGTGACCCTGATCATAAATCAAGTTGAAAATTGACAAAACAAGGTTGTGAAGGTCGTGAACTAGGATTGCCAAACTACAAAGTCTAAAATAACTCTAAGAATAAATAATTAGCAGAATTTTCTAAATATGGGACCCCTTAGTAGTCTTTAAAGGACTGAGTCAAGTTTAGAATTTTGCTGGGTCTTATATTAGCTTGGATAAAAAGTTCCTGCCTTTTAATTTCCCCAATTCCATTGCCCATGGAAGGATCCCTTTTAAAATGCCTGGGCAGGCCAAGGAAAGTAATCACAACCTTTAAGCATCCACTTCTTGCTCTCAACCCTAAAATCCCACTAACAAGAAAAGTAAATTTGAGTAATTTTTGAGGCGGTGCATGGAACGTCAACTCTATTAACTAGCATACTTAGAAGGGATGGTTGATTTGCTATCGGTGGCTTGTATTTATGTTGGTTATGGTGGACAACATATGACATATAGAATTCCCATACTAGTTTTTGATTATAACATGATAGATGGAAAGTAGAATACATATCGGTGAAGATGTCACAACCCAAGGCTACCCCTTAGTTGTAACAAGGTGCTTAGAACTACTAGTGATCGCAAGCTAACCCATGTACTGTCATGATTCTTGAAAAATTAATTTAAAATGTATATACAATCTAAAATTTCGAAGTGGAAGCTTAGTCATGAGAAAATCTGAATGAATGTAATATTATAAAGTTTACAACATGATAAATCTTAAGAATAGAACTTGAATTACATGTAATGACTCTGATTGACCATCTATGAAGCCTCTAATATATTGACTATAGATAGATAAGACAAGCTTCCAACTACCTCTAATCAATACATATGGATAATCAAAATACAACATAGGAACTGCAATGGACTAGAGTTCCCAAAATAAAAAACACATTACCTGCTGTCTGAATATTGAGAACTATCTGAACCTGGTGTGTAAACTATATGTAGTACCTACATTATGAAGGAATGTAGCCATAAATAAATATATATGGTCAGTAGTTGGAATGTACTAAGTATATGGAAACACACATTGCATCACGGAAATATTTAAAACCTGCTTTAGAATTGAGGATATAAGATATTTATTGAAACATCCATTTAAAAAGTGGGTTATACATGAAAATAGTAAGTCATAGTGAAATTTATAAGTTCATAAGATAAAAATAATTCTATAAGTTGGGAAGCGGTAGAAACATAAACATTGTATGTAAATCTCATGTAAAGCTAGACATGTTTTAAAACTGAATTGACGATCATGTATGGATTCTGAGAATGAGAACATGAACATGTAAAATAGAGGATGGAATACCAAGTATAGCATGTACTAAAATGATCTTAATAACATGAATAATTACTAAAATCCAATTACTTTGTATCTCAGGTGGTTTTATGCACTTTAGTATTGTTATCCTAGCTTATTTAGCCTTGTTCTGAGAAATTCTTGTGTACTTAATGTGTTGATCATGATATAAATAATATTATAAGTTATTATGAATTTTATTACAATGTTCAAGGTGTTTTCCAAACAAGTTTGTATTTGAATTGGTTACTTAGAGTTCAAACGAGAAAACTAGTACTACTAGCGGAGCTAGGTGTTGATCTAGTCTATCTCAATGGATTCTAATGTGTTTAATGAGTTTCTAAGGATTTTTAATATGTATTTCTGTGTGTAAAAACCTTTTTATAATGTTCAAAGGGATATTTAATTAAGTTAAGAGTCCGAGTGAAGTGAAAGATCAAAGTGGATGAAACTAGTTCTTAGCTTGGGTTTCTAGTTCATCGTTATGGATTGTTTGCTGTTGTAATCTATAGTACATGGTGTATGATGATGTATGATTCTTGGTTAGTTTATTTTGATGATATTTGGATGATACAAAAGAATACAATCAAGTGTAAATAACACTATGAAGCTTGGGCTGGATGTACAAGTGCAAGACAAAGGTTGGACGTCAAATTAGTGAATTCTAGCGAGCCCTAACGTTGAGACCGTGATGCGCCACTTGATATGATGGAATAAATCCTTTAAATTTCCAAAAAATCCATTGGAATGTGTCCCATTACATTCCACTCACTCCCATAGATTAGGGATCGCGGTACACCCTTTATCCCCGAGCTGGAAAAAGTCCTCTACTATAAATACACGACTTGTACACTTTGTAAATGACTTTTGCACCTATTTGGACTTGGAGAGGGTATTCTCAACACTTATTTTAGGGTTTATTTCTATTTACTATAGCTTTTTAATGTATTATTTCATGTATTCATTTATTTGGATTACAGTTATGTCTATTAGTGGCTAAACATCCCATTTCCCGGGTTAAGGCAAAGAATATGTTTACTTTTGCTTTGAATTGAGTTTTTTGGATTGTTTATCATATTTGGTTGTTTGTTTATCCTTTTTATACATATTTTAAGGATTCATAATCCTTAGAGTTCATATATTGTTGACCTTGTGAACTCGGAAGGGGTAATAGGAAGATAGAATGTGGGGTTAAGTAGAGTAAGGTTATTATTCCTTTATGATATAAGGAATTTGAATTGGATAATAGGATAAGGCTATACCTAGAATCCTTGATTAGTTCACATGTAGGATGATTTATTCATTCATCTAATTGGATTATTACATCTCTACTCAATGATGTAGTTGTAATGCCCAAGTTAGGTAGGCGATAGAGCTGGGCAGACCATGATCATACGATAAACCTTGTGAATCAACAAAAAATAAAAGTAATCTAATTAATGAAGTTCAATAGAGTAGTATGATTGTTCATAGTTCTTTAAATCTGGGTTTTCATCCATTTTTTGTCCACAATCTTTACTTTAATACATTACTTACATTACTTTAAGTTATAAACAATCAAAACACTTTTTGTTATGTTTGCACTGATTAATCTCAATATTTGAACTGGAATTTAACAGTTGTTAAAAAAATCTTTGATGGATCGATATTAGGTTTTATTTAAGGCCACTGTATTAATTAGTGAGACCACGTACACTTACGTATGTTCTCGGGTGCAACAAGTTTTTGGCACCGCTATTGGGGACTTGTATATTGGCAACTATTTTTGTTTTAGTATTACTTTTTATATTTATTTGATTCTTTACACTTGATCTTGGTATTGAATTTTTAGGAAATAGGTTTAAAGGAGAATAAGCAGGCAAGGAATAGGGAATTGATTGAACTAAGCCCTGAACCCGAGAAATGTTTCCATCAATGAAGAGAGAAGAAATCCTTCTCCCCGTATCCCACAATTTCAAGAGGAATAAGACAATCCTACCCTAATAGATGAAGTTCAACTAGCCCACAGTACAGTTTGAGAAGTGGCAATCCTACTTTTGATAAATTTGACCTTCTCTTTTTAGAAATCATCTGATGGAGGTAACTTTGAGCTGAAACTAAACATGTTGCATCTTTTGATTAGTAATGGATAGTTTATGGGGCTTTGACATGAAGATACCCAAGTCTATCTGAGGAAATTTCTTGAGATCAGTGGTACATTCATCCCCACGGGTGTGTCAACTGGTTATGTTAGGCTAACACTATTCCCAATTAGGGGAAGATAAGAAGTGGTTAAACACTTACCCGATAAGTTCAATCACAACATGGGATGAATTATCCCAGAAATTCCTCATTTAATTCTTTCTATCTAGCCATACTGTAAGATTGTACAGTAAAATTATGCGTTTCAAATAGAAGCCAAATGAGAACTTATATCATGATTGGGAGAGGTTCAAAGCTCTTGTTTGGAATTTTCTACATCATCACTAGTCCAATGAGGTATTAGCTCACACTTTTGTTGAGGCACTTGATCACAACACTAAATTTTTTCAAGATTCAGCTGAAGGTGGTCAAGCTTTGGAATTGACGTATGATGAGCTATATACCTTGTTGAATCAAATTACACAAGGAAATCCTGAGTGGCATTCTGACTCAAGAAGTTCTACAAAGATGGTTGTAGGTGTGTTGGAGGTGGGCTAATGTACTGCTACATTTTCCTATATTGATGCAATACAAAACTAGTTAAACGCTCAGAATCAACAATATGAAATTGGGGGTTACACAACCAACAACAATAGTCAATGCAATTTAGCAGATAGGTTCTTGGTGCGAGATTTATGGAACTAGTGGTTATTTTGGGGCTATGTGTGCTTCCAATACAAAGTCGGTGATGTTCATGGGTAATGTTCAAAGTATGAATTATGGGAACACATACAATCCAAAGTGGCAGACTTAGATACCAAATCAACAATAGAATGCCTAATAATGGTAGTTTCAGCAGCCATAGGCTCAAGTAAATCAAGCCACTAGCAATATGGATAAGATGCTAAAACAAATTTTATCTACTAAAGAACAATTGGAACTATATATAAAAAGACAACAAGTAGATGTAAAGAACAAACAAACAGTTACAAGGAGCTTGGAGTTGTAGATAGGTTAGATAGCAGCAACGTAAATTACCAGGACAAAAGGTGGTTTTCCAAGTGATACTAAAAATCCTAAAAAATTAATGACAATCACTTTAAGGAGTGGTAAGGAGCTCAATAAAGAACCTCCAAAAAAATTAAGAAGGTAGATGCTGATTTGGTTTCGGAATAGGTATATGACAGAGTTGTTGAAAATTTGAGGAAGTCTAAGTACTCAAAAACAAAAGTTGCAGAACAGGTAAGGGAGAGACCACCATTACCTTTCCCACAGAAGCATATAAAGGCAAAGAAGGACGTATGATTCAAAAATTCTTTGACACATTCAGTGAGCTTCACATTAAACTTTCTTTTTTACATGTTTTGTAGGGAAAGCCTAAGTATGCTAAGTACTTGAAGGATATGGTCGCTAACAAAGTTAAGATGTAGGATGTCGAGATAGTAGCACTTATTAAAGAGTGAAACGCTATTGTGATGCAGAAGATGCCTTAAAAGATCAATGATTTAGGGAGATTCACCCTTCCTATTCAAATTGGAAATAGTTAAGTGGTCTATGCACTGAGTGATTTGGGGGAGAGTATCAACTTGTCATTGTTTAATAAGTTAGGACTGGGAAAATCAATATCAAGCACTGTGATACTTTAATTTGCAAACCAGACCTTATCCCATCCTAAAGGACTCATAGAGCATGTTATCATCAAGGTTGGTTAGTTTATTATTCCTGCCGACTTTATTATTTTGGATTCTAAGGAAAATGAAAGAGTGCCAGTGTAATAACCCGTACTTTTATCTAGCTTGAAATCATCCAAAGAATGTTAGACACTTACTTTGAAAGATGAATCCACTTTTGTACGTGTGGAATTTTTTTAGATTTGCATTTTTTGGTGAGTGGGAGGTTGAATAAGCTTTCCATTGATACCTATTTTTTCAAAATAAGGTATTAGGGTAGAAAGTTATGGACACAACACAGACGCAGTAAAAACTGCCCAGGTGCAATGGTGAGAGCCGACAGTATTGAGCTAGTGATGGACTGTCGCCCAACCTATCACAGCAGAGATAGTGAGACCTTATTCCGCCTTAGCAATGGCTCAGGCCGATGCACTATTGACCTAGTGATGGACCGTTGACCAAGCCATTATAGGAGAGGTAGTGAAAACCATTCTGCCTAGGTGTGATGGTCTGGACCGACAAATCGTCGACCCAATGATGGACCATCGCACCCACCATCGCATATTTCATTCAGCAATTTTAAGTCATTTTTAAAAAGGTCTTTTAGGACTTTTACCACCCTTTTCTAATACCTAATAATATTAGATCAAGTCTCATAAGTTCATTATCTATTTACAACATAAAATTAGGGGTTTGTCTCAAAGATAATTCCTAAGAAACAAGATCCAAATCTTCTTCAAAAAACAAAGAGATTCAAGTTCTTCAAGTCCAAGAACTTCAAGAAACTCACAACCCAGGTATATCATGTGTTGATTCATGGATCTCTTTCACCCATGAAGCTCAAGAACCTCTTTTCAAAATCCAAGATTTATATATCGATGAATGTTCATGATTTAAATTGAATTGAAATTCATGCTCATGTTGTTATGGGTTTTGATTCATGTTTTAAATTACATATTCCAATAACTGACCTTAGTATGTGGTGATTTGCATAATAATCATGATAAAGCCTTCGAATTTGAAAATTTATTTATGCAACCATGACAATTAGAAGCATTGATGATGGTATAACCAAAGTATGCTGCCCATGTGTCTAATTAAATGCCTATATTAAGGAAAAGTACAATACTCGTATAATAATATAAAATCCCCACTCATGTTCAAGTTTATGCATGTCAAGTGTTTGATAAAATGTCTTAGTCAATGAATTATTGATATATGTGTATCCATTGTGGTGCTTTAGAACTTGTACTTCATGAAATCTCCAACTTATTATTTATGGATTGTGATGTTGGTCATGTATTCAAGAAAGTCATGCTTAGTCAGTTTCTTCCCATTGAGTCCTAGGGGTACTTGTACCCAAAAAGTATAGCTATTTTCCAAGAGCAGTGTCATGTTTTCACGATATCCTCAGTCAACCCATGATCCATAGATCTCAGTCAGTAAAGTGATTTAGGAAAGCTCAATAATCTTATAAACTCAGTACTATTTTGTCAGTCAAGGGAACTTAGCTAATTTCTTCCAGTTCAGTTCAGTAATCCATGTTTAGTGTCTATTCAAATGGGAGTAGGAATTAGCACCAAGTGAACCTAAGGATAAAAATACATACTATCAGATGAGGGTGTAATTTTAAGAAGTCATCGTTACATTCCATAACTATATAACCAGCATAGGTTGAGACATCAACACTGTCAGATGAGGGTTGATGTGGTGGATAAACACTATCAGATGAGGGTCCAACCATTCCCATTTGGGGATAATTTCAGATGAGGGTCACCCATAGCTTGTGTTTACCAGTGGCACGGTATTGACGTCCTTTTAATTGGGGTTACAGATTGGATCTCAACTCAGCCATAATGGCGTATTAAGGGCATGTCAGTTTGATGACTACTTTCCATAGTTTCAATATAGAATCAAGACTGTCAGATATAGACATTTAGTCATAGTAATAGAACTCAGATAGTTCACTAGAATTCAGGACTATCAAATACAGTCACCTCAGAATAGAACAAAACTCAGCTAGTTTCATCAAAAACTAGACTGTCAGATACAGTTCCTCAGTATCAGTTATTTTAGTTATACAATTATCAATATCTCATGTTATTAGTACTCAAACTCAGTAATCATGATATCATGACCCCAGTTACAATTATTATGTATTCATGCATGTATTCTCACATTTATGTCATCCAGCCAGTTAGTATAGTTCATGCATGTGAACCCTTTACATTAAACCAAGCTTACATGCGTACCAGTATATTCAATCATATTGACACGTTTGTGGTTTGGTGTTTTATACCATAGTTCCAAAAGCACGAGCTCTAGAGAATTAGTTGCAGTCAGAGTTAGCAGTGAGTCCTCATCTTTCGAGGACATGATTATTCCTTTATTATTTCTTTACTTAGTTTATTTCAGTAGTTGGAGTTAGTTGGGGACTTGTCCCATCAACTCCTTTTTTACATAGTTCAGTCAGTTAGAGGCTTTTCAGACTAAAGTATACCTAGATAGTTTATTTTAGTTTTTTTGGGTATTTCATACCCCACCTAGATGTTATATTTTATCAGATACTATGTCTCAGTTTTGAACCTTACGGACTTTCAGTCCTTATTTTTATATTATATATAGTATGTTATACAGTGTACAGGTACAAATATTAGTCATGGGTTATCTTGTGGTCCTTCGGGGTCATGATCACCGTGTAGCATTCTAGGTACCAGATTCAGGGCATTACAAACTTAGTATCAGAGCCTAAGGTTCAATATAGTCCCAGGAAGTCTGAAAGTTGCATCTAGTAGAGTTTTGTACTTGGGTATATTGTGTGCCACATTTATGTTCAGGAGGCTATTAGATGTTTTAGGAATAGTTTCCCTTCTTTCAATATTCATGTCATGCCAGTAAACATAATGTTAAGCTAATATCTTAGTCTAATCTATTTCTCTCTTTCTTCGATAGAAATGCCTCCTAATAGAAGAAATGGGAATCAGTCAGCCCTTCAGCTCAAAGAACCTTTAGGCAAACATATTTCTTATGTAGAGTTCAGAGCTGAATTCACTACTATTACTCAGTCAGTTGCTGCTCAAAATGAACGACCAGCTATCGTTTCGGCCAATCTAGTGGGCAATTCAGCTGCAGCTAGTATTCAAAATTTTATCCAAATAAATTGTTTATCCTTTCTCAGGTCTAAGACAGGTGAGGACCTTAAGGAATTTATTGATTAGGTTTAGAAGGTTACTAACATTATGGTGGTGTCAGTTGTTGAGAGTGCTAAGCTAGCTGCATATCAGTTGCAGGATATTGTTCACACTTGGTACAAATAGTGGAAGTCAGAGAGGTCAATTGATATAGGGTCCATAGAGTGGGAGGAGTTTGTCATCGTATTATTAGATAGATTCATTACCCTAGAGCTGAGAGAAGCTAAGGTGTTAGAATTTATCAAACTCAGGTAGGACAATATGATGGTAAAAGAGTATTATCTTAAGTTTACTCAATCAGCTAGATATTCTCCTCATGTTGTTGTAGATTGTAGGGTCAAGATGAGTTTGTTTTTGGGGTGAATGATAATATGGTTAATGAGTGCAGATCTATAATACTTAATAGTGACATGACTTTATCCAAGCTCATGACTCATGCTTAATAGATAGAAAAGTAGAAGATTAAGATGAGAGAGAAGCACAATAAGAGAGCAAAGATAGGTAGTTTCAACTTTTCTCATCCCAAATCAGAAGTAGTAAACCATTCTTAGTTTCGTCCTAAGTCATCAGTTCCACCTCATTATCAGCCAGTGCTCCAACTTCTAAGTTTAGGGATGGTAATAGAGATAGGGAGTTGATTAATCTTGTTACAACATTAATCATTAGATGAGAGCTTAACTTCTCAAATCCTTGTTGATAATTCACTACCTTTAGTTTATTTCTAAGTTCAAGCAAATCAACATAAGGTGAGATTTATTGTTTACAACCAATAAATAACAATCATAATAAAGGAATTATCAAAATATACCCATAATCACTCAAACCCTAACCAACTATTAAATCCATGGGGGAATAATCATAGATACCACAACCCTAGTTGTGGATTTAAGTTCCATATGAGAAATAAAGAGATAGAAACAATTATAATCATCATTCAAAGTAATTAAAATTACAAAAAATAAAGTCTGAAGTTGATTCTCTTCTAAGTTCAAGAGAAAATTCCCAAAACCAAATCAAAGCGTTGAAATTGAATTCTAAGTTTCGAGCCCCCCCAAAAAGGTGCCTTTTTCTTTCGCCTAAGTTCAAGATATTCTGCCCCTCTCTTATTAGAAAACTATAACATATGCTTTAAATACTTCATCTTAATTATGGAAAGAAAATAGGAGATTACATTATTTTCTCTGATAGTCAACGACGTGGGTGATGGCTTATCAGAAGTCTGATGACTTATCAGGAATGTCGTCAGCTCCTCTTCACTTTTTACAATCTCTTCCTTAGGTTGATGATGAGACGTAATAGCTTATCAGACATGTGATGAATTATTAGAATTGTCATTGCTTCTTCACATCAAATACCATTACCTGCCTAATCCTAACGATAAACTTGATGGTTTATTATACTTCTGACGTCCTATCACAGATATTATCATCAATTCCAGCTGAAGCCCATTCACTGCCTAAGCCTAACGATAAGATTGATAGCTTATCATACTTCTGATGGCCTATCATAGATGTTGTCATGAATTCCAGATGAAGCCATTCTCTATCTAAGCCTAACGACGAGCCTGATGTCTTATCACACTTCTGATGGCCTATCACAGATGTAGTCCTAAATAGCTGAAGCCCATTCTCTATCCAAGGCTGACAATAACTATGATAGCTTATCACAAGGCTAATAACTTAGGCACCACTGTGGTAGCCACCCTCAACTTAGGCTATTTCCTAAGTCAAAGTGTATAATGTCCAAGGAGGACCAGTGCCAAAATAGGTTTATTGTCATACAAATAAGAAGGTAATAGGTATAATAAAAAGAATAGGCATTAAGGCTTAAAATCAGGATCAAGGGATATTATTTACACGTAGAAGGTCATTTAGGCTAAAAGTAGACTAATATAAATAATGACCTATGATCCTTTCCTAACTGCTATCCTACAACCAAGGCAAGACCAACCGAACAAATTTTGGATTTAACACACAACAGAAACTAGGTTGTATATCATGTACACATGGCACAGAGGTACATCAAAAGCTACTACCCATTTGGTTCATGCAATTGTGTAGCAATGGTTATCATGTCTCTAGTACTAATGCCATAACAAGATGCACAGTGGTCACACAGAAATGCATATCACATAATTATAAAACAGACCATTGGAGAGGTGTTTAAAAATCAACAAAAATATGTTAATTGTCTAAGATACTTGTATTTCTCCAAGTCAACTATAATATTTTACAATAAATTAGAGTACGCCTATACATGCCGTCTCTACTAGGAACAAGACTCCAAGGATAAGAGGCACGGCAAAAACCCTAAGAGGACATCAGCACCCATAAGTAACCCCTTCCTCAACTTAAAATCATGCAATGTCCCCAATGCGTCAAACCAAAACAAGAGAGTTAAAAATATACTTGTGGCACCATGGGTGCAAAGATCTGTTGTAAATCACATAATACAAATACAAACAAAAACATACCTTGGGTTTTCTCTCAAGCAGCGCCTGATTTAATGTTGCGGCATGACCCATCCCAGCTTTTTCCTCCACCTCGTGGATATAAATTTAACCCCTAACTTAGAGTCTATTTTCTTGCCTTGCTCATAGTGGGGTGGCATAAAAATTAAGGAACCAAGTAATAGAATGTGCATGGTAAACCACTCTTACCTAAAGTTAGGTATGTTTTTATGTTGCTTGTCTAGTGTAAAATCAAGAATATATGATTCTCGTTCCTCATCTTCACACTCTTATACTATTTTAAATAATTCCACTGACAAGATATCATCTAAAAATAATGTAGAAAAGTGCTTTGAATGGGGACCAACAAATCCTACTTCAAAAGTTACACTATCCCCAACATCTTCACTTATACTCATCATCTCAATATTAATCTCAAGATTAAGATGACAATCGAGTGGCTGCAATTCTGGTGTTTTCTCCATAAATTGGCTAATGTTCTCCTAATATTCTCTTGAAGATTGACTTTTACTACAATATCAAATAGAAAATAATAAAAAATGATAAAAGTTGCTTAAGACTTTGAAATTATTCTTAGTTAAAAGTCTCAAATGTGTTAGCCTCTACTCACACATCAATGTGTTCACAGATCATAAAAGCCTTCAGTATGTTTTTTCTCAAAAAGATCTCAATCTTTTTCAGAGAAGGTGGTTAGAGCTCTTGAAAGATTACTACATAAGTGTCCTTTATCATTCAAGCATGGCCAATGTAGTAGCCGACACTCTCAATAGACTTTTTATGGGTAGTGTTTCTTATGTTGAGGATAGTAAGAAGAAGCTAGTTTAGGGAGTCCAACAGCTTGCCAGACTAGGTGTTTACTTAGTTGACACAGAAGAGGATGACATATGGGTTCAGAGTAGCTCATAATCATCTCTAGTTTCTAAGGTGAAAGAAAAGAAAGATAGAGATCCTAACCTATTCAAGTTGAAAGATTCAATCAAGGATGAGAAAGTAGAGGTTTTCTCCCAAGGGGTAGATGGTGTTTTGCGTTGTCAGGGTCGACTGTGTGTTCTTGATGTTTATGAATTAAGGTAATGAATTCTTCCAGAAGTGCATGGTGCGCATACTCTATTCATACAGGGGCCACAAAAATGTATCAGAACTTTCATGAGATCTATTGGTAGAGTGGAATAAAGAGAGATATTATAGAGTTTATGGCTAAGTAATCTATATGTCAGTAGGTTAAGATAGAGCATCAGAACTTAGTGGG
The DNA here is from genome assembly GCA_030864225.1 of Capsicum baccatum var. pendulum. Lineage (NCBI taxonomy): Eukaryota > Viridiplantae > Streptophyta > Magnoliopsida > Solanales > Solanaceae > Capsicum > Capsicum baccatum. The sequence goes on along the minus strand of CM061555.1, from coordinate 110,676,279 downwards.
CCCATGGAGGAGTTCAGTATTCTTTCTTAGAAGTGGGAAGAAGTGAACATGGACTTTATGATAGGTTTTCCTCGTACTCATCTCTAGTATGATTCAGTTTGGGTCGTTATATATAGGATGACCAAATCAGCTTATTTCCTTCTAGTCCATACCTCATTTTCAGTCAAGGATTATACCAAACTCTACATCATAGAGTTGGTTAGATTGCATGGTGTTCTATTATCTATTATCTCAGACAGAGGTATCTCGTTTATCTCTCACTTCTGGAAAGCATTCCAAAAGGGTCTAGGTACCCAAGTTCATCTCAGTACAACCTTACACCATCAGACAAATGGTCAAGTAGAAATGACCATTTAGACTTTAGAAGATATGCTAAGGGCGTGTGCAATTGATTTCAAGGGTATTTGGGATGACCACTTGCCTTTGATTATGGTTGCATACAATAATAACTATCATTCTAGTATTCGGATGACTTTATTCGAAGCTCTCTATGGTAGGGGATGCAGATATCCAGTTGGTTGGATTAAAGTTAGTGAGGCCTTAGTTATAGGGCTTGATTTAGTATTCGATGCCTTAGAGAAAGTACAGTTGATCAGAGAAAGACTCCAGGCTGCTCAAAGCCAATAGAAGTCTTATGTAGATGTCTATAGAAAGGATCTTAAGTTTGAGATTAGTGACTATATCTATCTAAAGATGTCTCTCATGAAAGAAGTGAAAAGATTTAGCAAAAAGGGAAAGCTCAGTCCCCAATATGTCATTCCCTTCAAGATTCTCAATCGATCAGGCAAGGTAGCTTATGAGCTTAAATTACCTTCACATCTAGCCTTAGTTCATTCACTCTTCCATATCTCTTTGCTCAAGAAGTGTATAGGTGAACCAACAGTTCTAGTCCCTATTCAGAGTATACATGTTTAGAACAACCTCTTTTATGAAGAGATTCCAATTGAAATCCTAGACTATCAGACTCGTAGACTGAGGAATAAAGAGGTCTCTCTAATCAAAGTTCTTTGGCAAAATCAGTTTGTTGAGGGAGCTACTTTGGAAGAAGAAGTATCTATGCAAACCAAGTATCCTTAACTCTTCTTCGCCAACTTAGATCAAGCTCAAGATAGCAATTATCCTTAAGCTTACTCAGTTTTATGTTCAGAATTCCATTACAACTTGTTATTAAATACCATTACATATTCAGTCATGCATTCATGTATCAGATCAGAAAAGTAATCATGAATCAGATATGCATTCTCATTGTGAGGAAACTTAGTTCCTCAAAATACTCAGTCATGTATTCATTAATCAGGTATTCATGTATAAAATATGCTTTTTCAGTATGATATATATTCAGTTTATTAGCCATGCTAGTCATGGAGTTATGTTTCAGTCATTCATGTTCAGTATGTATGTCAATTTATCTTCTCCACTTTCACTTAGTATCATTTTATGAATGTTCTTAAAGGGATATATTGTAATACTCCATACTTTTACCTAGCTTGAAATCATCCCAAAAATGTTAGAAACTTACTTTGAAAGATGAATCCACTTTTTTACATATGGAACATTTTTAGATTTTCTATTTTTGTTGAGTGGGAGATTGAATAAGCTTTACATTGATACCCATTTCATTAAAATCCAGTATTGAGGAAGAAATTTATGGCCGTAATATAGAAAGCAGTCAAAACTACCCAGGTACGATAGTGTGAGCCAATGGAACGTTGAGCTAGCAATGGGCCATCGCCTAAGCCATTGCAACAGAGACAGAGAGACCACATTCGTCCTAAGAGTGATGGATCAGGTTGATGGACCATCAAGATAGCGATGGAACATCACCCAAGCCATTGTAGGAGAGGTAGTGAACCCTTATTCTGCCCAGGTGTGACTGTCAGGACCGATGAACCATCAACCCAGTGATAGACCATCACACCCATAATCCCATATTTCATTCAACTATTTTAAGTCATTTCTAAAAAAGGTATTTTGGTATTTTACCCCCTTTTCTAATACCTAATAATATCAGATCAAAGCTCATAAGTTCATTATCTATTTACAATATCAAATTAGGGTTTTATCTTAAAGATAATCCCCAAGAAACAAGATCCAAATCTTCTTTAAGAAACTAAGAGATTGAAGTTCTTCAAGTCAAAGAACTTCAAGAAACTCACAACCCAGGTATGTCATGTGTTGATTTATGGGTATCTTTCACCCATGAAGCTCAAGAACCTCATTTCAAAATCCAAGATTTGTGTATTGATGAATGTTCATGATTTAATTGAATTGAAATTTATGCTCATGTTGTTGTGGGGGGTTTTGATTCATGTTTTAAATTACATAATCTAATGATTGACCCTAGTATGTGGTGATTTACATAATAATTATGATAAATCCTTCAAATTTGCAAATCTGTTTATGCAACCATGATAATTAGATGCATTGGTGATGGTATAACAAAAGTATGCTCTCCATGTGATTGATTAAATACCTATGTGCAGGAAAAGTGCCATACTAGTAGAATAATATGAAATCCCCATTCATGTACAAGTTTATGCATGTCAAGTGTTTGATAAAATGTCTTAGTCAATGAATTATGGATATATATGTAGCCATTGTAGTTCTTTAGAACTTGTACTTCATGAAATCTCCAACTTATTGTATTATGGATTGTGATGTTGGTCATGTATTTAAGATAGTCATGCTTTGTCAGTTTCTTCCCATCAAATCCTGGGGTACTTGTACCTAAAAACTATAGCTGTGTGCCTAGAGCCAGTGTCATATTGTCACAATATGCTCTATCAAGCCATGATCCATAAAACTCAGTCAGTCATGTGACTTAGGAAAGCTTAGTAATGTAGTAAGCTCAGTACTATTCTATCAGTTAATGAAACTCAGCTAATTCAGTCTAGTTCAGTTCAGTAATCCATGTTCAGTGTCTATTCAGATAGGAGTAGGAATTAGCACCGAGTGAACCCAAGATGGGAATACATACTGTCAGATAAGGGTGTGATTCTTAGAAATCATCCTTGCATTCCTGAACTATGTAGCCAGCATAGGTTAAGACATCAACATTGTTATATGAGGGTTGATAATATGGAGAAACACTGTTAGATGAGGGTCCCACCATTCTCTTTTGGGGCCACTGTCGGATGAGGGTCACCCACATCTTGTCCTTACAAGTGGTGTGGTATTGACACCCTTCTAATTGGTGTTACGGATTGGACAAAAACTCAGCCATAATGGTATATTAGGGGAATGTTGGTTAGATTACTACTTTTCACACTTTAGTACAGAATTAGGAATGCCAGATACAGTCATTTAATCTCAGTAATAGAACTCAGATAGTTCTATAAAATTTAGAACTATCAGACACAGTCACCATATAATAGGATGAAACTCAGCTAGTTTCATCAGAAACTAGACTGTCAGATACAGTCGCTCAGTATAAGTTATTTCAGTTATACAATTATTAGTATCTCATGTTATCAATACTCAGACTTAGCAATCATGTTATCACGACCCCAGTTATAGTTATTATGTATTCATGACTGTATTCTTACATTCATGTCATCCATTCAATTTGTATAGTTCATGCATATGAACCCTTTACATTCAGCCTACCGCATATGCGTAGATTCCATCATATTGACGCATTTTTGCTATGGTGTTTTATACCATAGGTTCAGAAGCACGAGCTCCAGAGTATCAGTAGCAGTCATAGTTAGTAGTAAGTCTTCATCCTTTGAGGACATAATCATTACTTTATTATTTCATTACTTAGTTTTTTTCAGTATTTGGAGTTAGTTGGGGACATATCCCATAAATTCCTTATTCATATCGTTCAGTAATCTAGAAGCTTTTCAGACTACAGTATGTTCAAATAATTTATTTCAATTGTTATAGGTATTTCAAACTCCACCCAAAAATTATATTTTATCAGATACTATGTCTCAATTTTAAACCTTATGACCTTTCAATATTTATTTCCATATTATACGTATGTTATGCACTGTACAGGTACAAATATTAGTCATGGGTTAGGTTATGGTCCTTCAAGTTCATGAGCATCGTGTAGCATTCTGGGTACCAGATTTGGGGCTTTACAGCCAATTATCTTGGGATATCTATTTTTAGTGAAGGCAGGAGCATTGATAGATCTGAGAGAGGGCTCACTCACAATAAGGATGAATGATGGTATTTAAAGTGTACAAACCTCTCAAAACACTATTCCACTATAAAGATTTATGTATGATTATTATGATTGAAGGGTATAAGTGCGGGGTGGTGAATTTTATTCTACCAAATATCTCTTCGAACTTGCTCATTGATCAACCCAAGAAACCAATGCCTCAACCCAAAATGATGCAGATTGATAAGCCTGAAAAGACTAAAGTTGAGAAAGCTATTGACCTTGAGAGTTCACACTCAAGAGGTGATAAATAAATAAGAAGATAGCGTCCGAGTGTGTGGAAGAGGATGAAGGAAAATGGATGATTCAAAGATTTGGTCATGTCGTACTACTAAATAAGGCGCTACTTGAGAGGCAACCCAAGATATGGTAAGTTTTAATTTTCAGTATTCTAGTCTTTACTTCACGTAGTTTTTTATTTTGTTGAGTCACAGGTTGATAGGAATTTTGAGTACCAAAAAACCTAAGCTAACGAGCATGGTGAAGACTAAGTCTGGGTCCCTAGAACCTCTTGATGCATAAAGATACTACTAACTAAGCCTAGAGGCCTCAGGAAGTATTTCTATCTCTTTCTTTAAAGTACACTTTGGGGACAAAGTAGATTTGTATTTGTGGGGTGGGGAATTCCCATTTTTAGGGTAATTTTATTGGTTTTTATGTTCAGAATAAATAAGATATTCTTGTTAGTTATATATGTTGCTTTATGTAATGTAAGTGTTTTAGTTTTAAAAATCATGTTGATTGTAGGAATTACTACTTTTGAGATTCCTAGGCTCATGATTATGACTTTTGTACTTGTTGGCTTAATGTTGTCTTCATGCTATTATTTGGTTGAGAGTCTATGATGATCCTGCTTAAGTTGAGCATACGTCATATGTATGTGAGGTTGTTTGTATATTTCTTTCCGCATTTTATGCTAGAACTTGCCTGGCGTGTGTGGAAAGCAAAACAAAGAGTGTGGATTTAGGAGATGATATAGGTATTTCTTTGATAGTCACGTTCATACCTTGTTTTGACCTACCATTGTGCAAAATCCTAGTTATCCCTATTGACCCTTTAGATTTTTCTTTGGCAGCATCATATGTAGCCTAATCCCCTTATTTGATTGACCTTGATTTGATAAAAAACTCTTAATCACTTCAGTGTAAAATTAATTGAGTAGGGAGTGTAAAATTAAAGAAGGAGAAAGGTGAAGGTAAAGCCCCAAAGTGATAGTTATTAGTGTGTACAATTGCTATGTGTTGTGGTTATGAGTTAAGGAATGAAAAAAAATAAAATTTGTTAAAATTGAATAAGTTGTGAATAGACAAAACTCCCACCATGTGTATATGGATGAGCTTAATGATATGGGGAAAAAAACAAAAATAGGGGTAAACAAAAATGGTGTAATGTTTATTGTTAGAGATCGGTCTTAATTCTATAAGGTGATGTATTAAAACATTTAGGGAAGATAGTCACTATTATTGACCAGAATAGTTCCTATCCATACCTTAGCATACACTACAACCCTTAAAGACCTACTTGATCTTGAGCTTTAACATTATGGTATTAGTGGAGTACTACACTTAGGGAAATCCTATGGTTCATTTTGTGACACTTGTGAATTCCTTGTGAGAGTGAGTGTAATTTGATTTTTATACCATTTTATGTGAAATTGCATCTATGTGAGTGATTATGGGTAACTCACTTATTGTGAAGGAACATGTTTGATGATATTTGAGTGAATTATATGATTACGGTAATTGAAAAATATGAATGAGTTTGCCAACTAGGTGAGTCAATTCTTGAGGCTGGGATATTTTGGAGTAGTATTCAGTCAAGGATTATAGCAAACTCTACATCATAGAATTGGTTAGATTGCACGGTGTTCCATTATCTATTATCTCAGACAGAGGTATCCCGTTCACCTCTCACTTGTGGAAAGCATTCCAAAAGGGTCTAGGTACCCAAGTTCATCTCAGTACAACCTTCCACCCTCAGACAGATGGTCAAGTAGTTCCTACCCATACCTTAGCCTACACTACAACCCTTAAAGACCTACTTGATCTTGAGCTTTAACATTATAGTATTAGTGGAGTACTACACTTAGGGAAATCCTATGGTTCATTGTGACACTTGTGAATTCCTTGTGAGATTGAGCGTAATTTGATTTTATACCATTTTATGAGAAATTGCATCTATGTGAGTGATTATGGGTAACTCACTTATTATGAAGGAACATGTTTGATGATATTTGAGTGAATTATATGATTACGGTAATTGAAAAATATGAATGAGTTTGCCAACTAGGTGAGTCAATTCTTGAGGCTAGGATATTTTGGAGTAGTATTCTAGAACTGTCAATTGTGTACATAACATGCTTAGTGGAGAATCTTGCATTCTGTGTAGTCATTGTAGTACTAGCTTGAGTGTATTTCTTGTAGTAGAAGTGTATAATCACCTTATATTATGGTGTGATACCGTACAACCCCAATAATACAAAAACAACCCCCAAAATGTCGCAAGACTCACCACAAACCGAGAGCCCAAGGAACCATGTCTCGGCCAAGAATGACAACACAAGAATGAAAAGAAAATTCAAGAATTCTTCAACAATGGTGAGATAAAAACGTGTATAAACATACCAAAACATCAAAAACACTACATTAATATGATGAAAAACAAGCTTAAAATAACAACAACCAATCATTACAAGAGGATAAGACATAACTACTACAAACAAAAGTAAAGAGATAGATAATGATTAAAACACAAAGGAAATCCCAAAATAATGATTAAATTCTCTTCAAAGTAATTTCTTTTGCAAGCCAAGAAGTTAGAGAGAGAAAATATCAATGTATCATGTCTCAATACTCAAGGTTCGTAACCCTTCAAAAAACCCTAAACAAGGATTTAAATAGTTCACCTTAGTTATGGAAACAAAAGAATAAAATTCAGAAATTCCTCATATTAGGTGACGCCATTTGTTATAGCCTATCAAGAGGCTGACGACTTATCACAAATGTCGTCAGGTTTCTCTTTGCTTTGGACACTTGCTGCCTAATGTTGTTGATAAATGGTGATGCCTTATCAGCGCCTTGACGAGTTATCACAAATATCATCAAGTCTCTGCTTCAATTCTCATGTGCTGCCTTAGGTCGACAGTATACAGGATTGCTTATTAGCTTTTGATGACCTATCACAAAATGTTGTCACTTCTTTCAACTTAGGCCAATTCTCTGTCTATGGCTAATAATAAAGCTGATAGCTTATCAAAGGGCTGACAACTTATCACAAATGTCATTAGCCATACTTTGCCTCTATTTACTTTAAATTCTCTGTCTATGGCTAACATTTGATTATTGGTGTTCACATAATATTGCCTTTGAGAATAGCCCACAAATAACTCTGAATTGGGTTTGACAACACACTTAACTACAGAATGACCATTTTTTCCACAAACCATACACCACTTTGTGGTCTGGTTCACGGATAAAACATTATGTACCTCATATTGTAGAGGTCTCATCCACATATTTCCATAAAAATCTAGACAATAAGCATTATGATGGGGTTCCCCATAAAATTAATATGAATCATGATCACTCGAAAACCATCTATCCCAGGCTGACATCTCAAGAAGTATGAGAAATAAAAAGTAATAAAGGAACTGAAAAAGAAAAATAACTAAACTATTTGCAACTCAATATAGCTAAATAAAATCAAGATAGTTGCATATTTAAAAGTCCCCAACAATGGCACCAAAAACTTGATAGCGGCCAAGAACACATGTAAGTGTACCTGGTCTACCAAGTAATATAGTGGCCTTTATGACAGATGAATATCGATACCACAGGGAATTTTTTAAACAACTAATTGATTTCAATTTACAAGTCAAATTCAGTTGATACAAGCATAACCAAAATTTGTTTTGTAATATTTGCAAACTAAGGTAAGGTAAACAATGCATAAAATAAAGGTCTTGAAAAAAAAATAGGAGAAAGCCCACGGTTAAAGCACTTAGAACAATCATACCATGTTATTGAAGAACAATCATACCATGTTATTGAACTTCATTCATTAACTATCTTATCTTGGTTGTTGATTTGTAGGGTTTATCACATGACCATGGTCTCCCGACCACTAATCGTTTACCAAAGTTAAACATTACAGCTACGTCGTTAAACGGGGATGTAATAATCCAATTAGGTGCTTAAGTCAATCATCCTACATGTTAATCAAGCTAGGATTCTAGGTGAATCCCTATCATAGATGCTAATTCAAATTCTTTATTTCATAAAAGAAAAGGGACCATACTTTGTTCATCCCTATATTCTATCTTACTATTCTCTCTTCCGAGATCACACGGTTGACAATACATGTATTCTAAGGGGTGATAAATCATTAAAATATATAATGCAAGGATAAAAAAATAACCAAATATGATAATCAAATTAAGTGAAATCAATTCAAAACAATAGTGGTCATGTCGTGGGCATTAACCCCGAAAAGGAAGTGTTTAGTCACTAATAATCATAATCATTATCCAAATAATTATGTTAATGATAAAAACCCTCAAGAAACCAAATTAAAGAATGGAAAATATAAATATAATGAGTTTTAGAAGCCTTCAAATATTTTCCAAGATGTACAAAAGATCCATAAGCACAACATAAGAAGTCCTATTTATAGTGTAACCCATTTGTCCGTGAAGGGAGAACATGGTGTGACACATTGCTTTTTTTATGGTAGGTAGTGGTGTGTAGTCTTGCATATTTCATGGTAAATAGAAATGAATCAAATTGGTTGCTTCAACTTAGAAAGGTATGCACCGCGGGGAAAACATGTAGGCTCACTGAATGTGCAATTTCATTGTCCAAACTTCCCTTTGTGCTTTGTCTTCAATTCCAACCTTATGGTGGCATTTTAAAATTATATCCAGCTTGTTCCATGTCCATATATGATACTTATCAATAACCAAGCATTCTACAATATCATACACCATGAATTTGATTTCAAATCAATGCACATTTCGTAACTATGAACTAGAAACACGAGCTAAGACTATGCTTGCCCATGTTGCTCTTCAACTAATTGTTCCGGCACTTGAATTGACTAATTACAATTTGTACATTACACACAAGTTGTTTCACATAATATTATACACTAACACCATTAATAACTCGTTACACACAACAGAATCCAATGAAACAACTAGACAAACTCCTAGCTCAAGCTAGTAGAAGTAGTTTTTTCATTTGAATTCTAAGTGGCCAATTTAAGTACAAACTTGTTTGAAATACACCATGAACGTTACAATCCACTACTTGAACACATAGATGATTATTTATATCATAATTAAGACACTAATCTCACGAATTTTCCTTAAAACAAGGATAAAAAGGCTAGAATAACAACACTAAAGCGCACAAATACATCTCAGATCAACACTAAGGTATATAATTCACCATGGATCAACACCAGAAATAGAAACCCTTGTTCGTCCTAAAAAAATCCTTACTCTAAGTATCATAATCAAAGGATACTCAACACTTCTATTACAAGCAATGCATTGAAGCTAGCAGTACAATAAGAACACACTATGAATGTTTTACACTAGGCATGCTATACATAGTTGAAAGCTCAAGAACGCTACTCCAAAACATCCTAGCCTCAAGAATTGACTCACCAATTTGGAAAAATCATACATATTACTCAATCAAAAACATCTAACAAATCACACAACTATCATCAAATATGTTCCCTCCCATAACAGAGTTACCCAAGCTCACTCACATAGATGTAGTTTATCAAAAAATAGATACAAGAATAAAATTATGCTCACTCTCACAAAGAAATCACAAGTTACACAAGATTAACCATAGGCTTTCCCTTAGTTTAATACTCTACTAATATTAGAATTATGATGATTAGGATCAAATATGTCCTTAAAGGTTGTAATGTAGGCTAATGAATGGATAGGAACTATTTTAGCCACGAATAGTGACTATCTTCCTTAGGCGCTTTAATAAATCACATGAACATTGAAATCTTTCTATTAACAACCAATTTCTACCACTTCTATCTACCCATATCTTTTTTCCCCAATCTCATTAAGCTAATTCATATACTATATGGTGGGAGTATTGCCTTTGCACACAATATTCAATTTTTTACAACCATCATTCTTTTCATTACCCAACTCCCAAACACCATACATATCAATTTTCAACACAAATAGCTATTTAATGGGGGCTTCATTTTCACCTTTTCTCATCTTATTTTTCAAATTCCTTAACTTCCTTTATTTTTCACTAATGTTATTAGTAGCTTTGGATCAAATTAAGGTCGATCAAAGAAGGGAACTAGACTATATATGAGGATACAATGAAAAGCTAAAGGATCAATGGGGCTAACTAAGATTATGCACAAGGCTAGGTCAAAAGGGGTATGAAACATGGCTCTTACAGAATGCCTATATCATCTCCTAAACCCGTACTCATCATTTTTCTTTGAACACGCACCAGACAAGTTCTAGCATAAAATTACACAAAGAATATTCAAATACCTCATATACATATGCACATGCTCAAATCAAGTTGGATCATTATAGAATCCAACAAAACAACAACATTAATTCAACATTAAGCTAACAAGTACAAGAGTCATAATTATAAGTCTAGCAGTTTTAAAAGTAGTAACTGACATAATCAACATGTTGTTACAACCAAAGTACTTGCATTATGAAATCACACATAGAACCTACAAGACAATCTCACTTATTCCTAAAAAACTTTAAAATTTATGGCTAAGAAGAAAAAGGATACTATTTCAAAGGGCGCCCCCTGAAAAAGAATTAATAAAAACAACTATGGGGTTGGTGAAATGTGCACCTACTAGACTCACCCAAAAAACTAAAAATTAAATAGAGAGAATCTTTTTGTAATTTTTTCAAATTTAACAAAAAATAGAAAAACACTAAGACTAAAGGCCTGACAATATCACTTCACTGGAAACAATGGGAATTTCCCCATTCTATAATTAAAAATCTACTTTGTCCCCAAAATATACTTAAAAGTAGATATAAAAATACTACCTGAGGCCTCTAAGCCTTTCTAGTAGCATCTTCATATATCACAAGGGTCTGGGGACCCCACTCTCAATCTTCGCCATGCTCCGTCGCTTGGGTTTCTAATACTCAAACTTCTTATAAAATTATGCCTCTAAAAAACAAAAACTACATGAAGTAGAAACAAAAAATATTTAAAAGAAAACTTACCTCAGCTTGGGTTTCCTCACAAGCAACGCCTAATTTAGTGTTGCGGCATGACTCACATCAACTTTTTCCTCCACCTTCAGGATATGGTTGTCACCCCCAACTTCGCATCCATATTTTTGCTTCACTCAGAAGGTGGTAGTAATAAGATAAAGAAATCCAGTAATGGATTTTGAATGGTAAACCACTCGGCCTTGAACTAAGGCATGTTTTTGTGTTGCTTGTCTTGTGAAAATTTAATAATATAGGATTTTTTTCCTTATCTTAACACTCTTCTATTATTTAAGATAAATCCAAAGAAATGTCATCAGTTAAACATAATGTAGAAAATTTCTTTTAATAAGACCCAACAAATCCCACATCAAAATTTACACCGATCCCACAATGCATAATATAGAAAAGTGCTTAAATTCTTGTGTTTTCCCCATAAATTGGATAGTATCCACATCATCTAGAAAAGGTCCCAATCACTCACTTCCCTAAAAAATTGGAAAAAAACTATCGATGGGGTCCTCTACAAAAATATCAAGAATCGTTATCACTCAACCACTATCTATCCCAGTTTGACATATCAAGAAGTGTGATTGAAAAGTAAAAGAAATTAAAAAAAAATACTACTAAACTATGTACAACTCATTATAGCTAAACTAAAATAAGATAGTTGCTTATTTGAAAGTCCCCAGAAATAGCTAAAAAACTAGTTGCGCCCAAGAACACACGCTAGTGTATGTGGTCCTACCAAGTAGTAAATTGGCCTTTTATAAGCAGAGTATCGATCTCACAGGAACTTGTGTTAACAACTATCTTATTCAAGCTTAACTATTTATAATAAACAAGTAAAAATGAAACCATGAGAATTTGAGAGTTATAACTAAACATAAACTAAAATAATGTGGTAAATTAAATGTCTAGGACAATCTTAATGAGAAACCTAGGTTTAAGGTTCTGCGAACAATCATACTATACTATTTAACTTTATTGGTTTCATTACTTATCTTGGTTGTTGATTCACAGGGTTGATATTATGACTATCAACTTTTAAGCCTCTAATCACCTATCTAGCTTAGCCCCACAACTACATCTTTGAGAGGGGATATGGAAACTATGCTAAATACAAATATATTTAATCTTGTAACTGAGCCAACTAATTCATTAAGGTAAATTATTATCCTAATGCAAATAACTACTTCATTCTATAGAAGATTAGAATCCTACACTATTTACCCCACGGTCTATCCTTTTGTTCCTCCTTCCAGGCTCAAAATATTAAAATAGATGTATTCTAAAGGTCGATAATCCTAAAAATGTAATAAGAAGGATAAATAAGAAACCATATACTATAAATAATAAAAAACAATTCATCTCACAAAAATAATACTCATGTTATTGGCCTTAACCTTACAAAAGGGCTTTTTAGCAGCTCATGGGTAAAATCGTAATTGCAATGACTGAATACATGTTAAAATCCATAAAAAAAACCAAATTAACTAAACAAAAAAAACTAATTCATGTTTTTTTATTCTTCCTAAAATTTTTACGGTCGTCCAAGGTCTGTAACATAATGTTTAAGTGTCCTATTTTTAGGACACAAGCTGTTGAATTGAAGTTAGGTCCATGCCATAAGGTTTATTGTAGTGCCTAGGGTACATTGCTTGTCCAAATAGATGTGAAACACTGGAATTGGTAATTTAGGATGCCTCCAAGGGCGTGGAATGGACCCTAACATGCCTAAGTTCCAGGGCATGCCAATGACTACAAAACTTCCATTTTTTGTCAAATCTTATCCCGTGCTTTTGTCCATCCATTCAAAGCCTTGTTGTGTTGTTTCCACTAGATTTCCATTTTTTTATCCTCACTATATAATCATTATAAACTCAATAAGCATCAAATACATTGTAATAGAGCTGAAACTAATATACAATTTAAGATGATGAACTAGAACTTAAGCTAAGAATACTTGTTTTGTCCTTTTGATCTCTAACTTAGTTTTGACTTTTGGATCGTTTCATTTGAAACCTAATCACTATAAACAAGATGTTCCACACCTAATTACACATCCATACCGTTAATAGCTCATTACTCATTCTATAATTTATCTAGATGGTCTAGAACAACGCATAGCTCAAGCTAGTAACACTAGTTTTCTCGTCTAAACTCTAATAGACAAAATTGATTCAAAACTTGTTTGAAACACACCTTAAACCTACTAATAAATTAGGTTAACACTTATATCTTCATTTATATCATTAAAAACTCATTAATAACTCAAGATGTCCTAAAAACAATTCTAAATACGCATAGATAATGACACTTAGGTTCATAAGTTCACCTCATTTCATTACCCCACACTTAAAGACTTGTTTGTCCTCGAACAACTCATTACTCTAACCATCATAATAAGAAAAGACTCTACACTTACTACAAGTAATACATTAAAGGTAACAGTACAATGACTCACACAGTACAGGTTTTTACACTAGGCATGTTATACACAATTGAAATCTCAAGAATGCTACTACAAAACATCATAGCCTCGAGAATTGACTCACCAAGTTTATTAACTCATACATATTGCTCAATAAAAGACATTATACAAATAACCCAAATATAATCAAATATGTTCCCTCACAACAAGAGAGTTACCCCAGTTCACTCACATAGATACAGTTAATCATAGTATTGGTACAAGAATAAAATTATGCTCACTCTCACAAAGAATTCACAAGATACACAAGATGAACCATAGGCTTTCCCTTATTATAATACTCTATTAATGTCTGAATTATGATGCTTTGGTTCAAATAAGTCTCTAAGGGTTGTAATGTAGGGTAAGGGATAGGTAGGTCCTATTTTGTCCTTGAATAGTGCCTATCTTCCCTAAGTTCTTTAATACATCACATGAACATTGAGATATTTCTATTAACAACAAATTTCCACCACTTCTATCTACCCATGTCTTTTGTTTTGCCAATCTTATTAAGCTAATACACATACAATAACGTGGAAGTGTTATCTCTGCAAAGAATATTCAATTTAGAACAATCTTCATTCTTTTTATTACCCAATCCACAACCACCATACACATCAATTTTCAATACCAATTCTTGGGGGCTTCAATTTCACCCTTTCTCATTTTATTTTTCAAACTCCTTAAATTTCTTAAGTTTTCACTAAAGTTCTTAGAAGCTTTGGATCTAATTAGGGTCTATAAAAGAAGGGAATTAGGCTACATACAAAGCTCAATAAACAAGATAATGGCTTAATGGGCCTAACTAGGACTATGCACAATGGTAGGTTAAAAGTAGTATGAAACATTGCTATTAAACAATGACTATATCATATCCTGAAACCCACACTCTTTGTAGTGATTTGCACACTCACCAGGCAAGTTCTAGCATCAAATGCCACAAGGAATATATAAATACCTCACTGACATATGAAACATGCTGAACTCCAGGAGGATCATCATATACTCTCATCCAAACAATAGTATGAATTCAACATTACACCAACAAGTAAAAGAGTCATAATCATGAGCTTAGAAATCTCTAAAGTAGTAATTCACATAATCAACATACTTTTACAAACAAAACACTTGCATCATGCAATAACACATACAGCAACAACAACAACAACAACAAACCCAGTGTATTCCCACCTAGTGGGGTCTGGGGGGGGTAAGATGGACGCAGTCCATACCTCTACCTCTGAAGAAGTAGAAAGGTTGTTTCCAATAGACCCCTGGCTCAAGACACGAGACACTACACAGATACAAAGTAAAGCACAGAACAGGATTTCATAACGTAAATACGGCACCCATAAGTAGTATAAAACAGCGGGAAGCATCGTAATAAAACATAGAACACCGAATCATAACAAGAATAAGAATAGGAATAGGAATAAAAATAAGAATAGGAAGAATAGGAAGAATAACAAGAATAATACCTCCACCAAGTAATTCCCTACCCTAGCGACCCAAACTGGCCCTAGTCTTCTGCCCTAATTCGCGCCCTCCAGACCTTCCTATCTAGGGTCATGTCCTCGGTGAGCTGTAACTGCTCCATATCCCGCCTAATCACCTTACCCTAGTACTTCTTTGGCCTACCCCTACCCCGCCTAAAACCATCCAATGCTAGCCTCTCACACCTACGAACCGGGACATCACTTATTCCTAAATAAAATAATTAAAATTTACACTTAAAAAGAAAAAATAATACTGCATTCAATGGGAGGCCTCGTGGAAAAAAATCAAAATAACAACCACAGGGTAGTGATGTGTGCACATACTAGATTGAATCATAAAACTAAAAACTAACGAGAGAAAATCTTTTTCTAATTTAACCAAAACTAGAAAAACACTAAGACTCAAGTCCCTTCACCCAAAACAATGGTAATTTCCCTAAAGTATACTTAAAAGTTTAGATAAAAGTTCTCCCTGAGGCATTGAGGCCTAGCTAGTAGCATCTTCATAAATCACAAGGGTCTGAGCACCCCACACTTAGTCTTTGACATGCTCTTTTGCTCCGGTTTCTGGTACTTTAACTTCCCATCAACCTGTGACTCAAAAAAAACAAAAACTATGTGATAGAGGAACAAAAACTATGTCATATAAAAACTGTCTTAAAATAAAAACTGTCATAACTTGGGTTTCCTCCCTAGCATCTCCTAATTTAGTGACGAGGCATGACCTATATCAATTTTTTCCTCCACTGTGAGGATATGAATTTCACCCTCAACCTCGCGTCCATTTTTTTGCTTTGCTCATAGGGTAGTGGTATAGAGATGAAGAAATTGAGTAATGGATGGTGCATGGTAAAAAAAAACTCATCCTTGAAGTGAGGCATGTTTTTTTGTTGGTTTTCAGGTGAAAATTGAAGAAAATAGGATTCTTGTTCCTTATCTTCACACTCTTCCATTAATTCAGATGACTCCAAATGTATGTCAAAAACAAAACATAATGTATAAAAGTGCATTGAATGAGATCCAACTAATTTCACATCAAAATCTACACCATCCACGATAAACTTCCTTTTATTCACCTTCTCAATGTTAGTGTCAAGAAAAAGATAACAGTTGAATGGCAGAAATTCTTGTGTCTGCTCTATAGATTTACTAGTGTCCATATAATCAAGTAAAGGTCTCAACCACTTGCTTCCCTGAAAATTAAGAAAAAAATCCTCTCGGTGGGGTCTGCTACAAAAACAACAAGAATCATCATCACTCTACCACCATCTATCCCAGGTTGATATATCAAGAACTGTGATATAAAATTAAAAGAAACTATAAAGGAAAAACTGCTAAACTATATACAACTCAATATAGCTAAACTAAAAATAAGATGGTTGCCTATTTACATGTCCACGACAATGGCTCAGCCTTTTATAATCCATGTATCCAGTTTAACTTTTGATATTAAAAAAGTAAAAATATAACCATGGGAGTTTGAGTTATAACTAAACATAAACTAAATCAATATGGTAAATTAATGGTCTTGGACTATCACTGAGGAGAAACCCAGGGTTAAGGCTCTGCGAAAAATCATACTATTAAAATTTATTGGTTTGGTTTCTTATCTTGGTTGTTGATTCACGGGGTTGATATTATGACTATGGTTGGTCGAGCCTCTAATCATCAATCTAACTCAGCCCCACAACTATATCATTGAGCGGGGATATGACAACTAAGTTAAATATAATTATAGTTAATCCCATAACTAAACCAAATTGGTCACTTAAGTATATTCTTAGCCTAAATGTAAATTATAACTTCATTGTATAGAAGATTACAATCCTATTTTATTTACCCCACGTTTTATCCTCTATTCCTCCTTCTGGGCACAAAATATTACAATGGATAGCTCATCCTTAAAATTGTAATAACAAGAATAAAAAAACAACCAAAGTATTATAAATAATCAAAACCAAATCAATTCATAAAAATAATACTCATGTTATTAGCCTTAACCTCAGAAAAGGGCTTTTTAGCCACTCATGGAAATAACCATAATCGCAATGAATAAATACATGGTAAATTCCATAAACAAACCAAAGTAATCAAAGCAAAACCTAATTTATGTGTTCTACATCTTTTCTAATGTTTCACGGTTATCCAATGTTTGTAACGTAATGTTTAAGAGTCCTATTTATGAAGTGCCGATTAAAACGTAGATTCATACCACGCCCCTTGTTAGAGTGTGTCGGGTCAGTTTCACATCCTTATCCAAGTGACATAGTGGAATTATTCATTTTAGATACCCCTAAAGGTGTGGAACAGACATTAAAGCATTTCCTAAGCTCCGTGGAATGCCCATGGCTCTAAAATATCCCTTTTTTGTCAAATCTTGTCTCGTGCTTTTGTCCAACCTTTCCAAGGCCTGTGGTGTTGTTTCCACTTGATTTACTTCTTGTTTATCATACATATATAATCAGTATAAACAAAAAAAAATCCTATTGAATTAAACACCGCGTATTATAGCACAAAATGACATACAATGACGATGAACTAGAATCTTAAGCTAAGAATACTAGTTTTGTCCTTTTGATCTTTAACTTAGTTTTTACTCTTAGCTTGTTTACATACTGTAAAAAAATGTTGCTCGAAACATAATCATACATTCATGCCTTTATTAAGTCATTACAACTCTTGAATCTATCGAGATGAACTAGAATAATACATAACTCAAGCTAGTAACACCAGTTTTTTTGTCTAAACTCTAAGTGACCAAATTACTTCTAAACTTGTTTGAAACATTCCTTAAATATTGTAATCAAGTATTTTAACACTTAGATTCTCATTAATATCATTAAAACTCATTAATAAATCAATAAGTCCTAAAAACAAGTCTAAACAAGAATAGATACTAAACAAGAATACATAATGAGACTAAGGTTTATAAATTCACCTCGGATCAACGCCACACAAATAGTTCTTTCAGAACATCAAAGCAAAAAAACCGTGCACAACTACAAATCATGGGTAGGGTAATTCCTTTAATAGGCCTTCAACTGATGAGAAGCATACACAATCGCCATACACTCCTGCATCGAATAACTCCTAACCTAACACCTTAAGCATTAAAAAAGAAGGTAAAATCCAACCCCTCCATGGGCTAAGTCAAGATAGGAGTTGATGTGAAAAATTCCTAGAGATTTTGAAAACTTGCCTCACAATCATTGAACCACTGAAAGAAAATCTTCTTCTAGGTCAACTTGGCCAATAGAGCCACAATAGATTAAAAAAACACTCAATAAAACCCTTGTAGTAACCTATAAAATCAACCAAACTCTATGTCTTAGTAGAAGAAGTAGGCCTAGCTCAATCACAAACCGATGTAATCTTGGTCGGATCCACCATAATACCATACTTGGTCACCATATGACCCAAGAAAGAAATCGACTCAAAAAATTCAGTTTTGGAGAACTTAGAATACAACTTCTCATCCCTCAATCTCTAAAGAACATTCTGCAAATGCTCCTCATGATCAACCTTACTCTTGGAAAAAAATATATCATATATGAATAGAATAACAAAAGAGTTGAGATACATTCAAATTACCCATCAACTCAATGAATGCTACTGGAGCATTGGTCAACCTGAAGGACATGAAGAAGAACTCAAAATTAGGGTATTGAGTTAAAAAAGCTATATTTGGAACATCCAAAGCTCTAATCGTTAACTAGTGATACCCGTATATCAAATAAATCTTAGAAAACACTGAATCACCCTAAATCTAATTGAAATAATCATCAATACGTGGAAGACAATACTTATTCTTAACCGTCTCTTTGTTCAACTATCGATAGTTAATACACATACGCATAGAACCATCCTTTATATTCACAAACAAGACAGGGCAACCGAAGGTGATACACTAGGTCAAGAAAATCACTTATACAATAACTCATCCAATCGATCCTTAAACTTATTTAACTCTACGGGGTCCATCCTATAAGGAGGAAAAAATGGTCATGGTGCCTGTCTCAACTTCAATAACAAATTCAATATCATGATTCAGAGTCAAACCACCCAAATCTATGGGGAAAACATCTACAAGCTCATGGATAATATAAATAGAATCCAGAGTAGGAGTTGAAGAAACACTAGTATCATGAATATGAGCCAAATAAGACAAACATCCCCATCTGAACAACTGACGAGCTAGAAGAAAATATATAATCCTCTTGGGACCCAAATAAAGTACACCCTTCCAAGAAATCCTTGGCATACTCAGTGAAGATAAGTTCATAGTCGTAGCATAACAGTTTGGGATAGCATGATAAGGAGCTAACCAATCTATGCAAAAAAGACATCAAAATCTACCATATCAAAGTCAGTTAAATCTACATAAGTCTCACGCTTAGAAAATGTCATAACATATGATCGGTAGATCCAATCCACCACAAAAGAGTCTCCTACTTGTTTAGATACACGGATAAGCATGCAAGAGGCTCACTAGAAGAATCAAAACCTAAAGTACAATATGCAGACACGTAGGAAAAATTTGATCAAGATCAGATAACATAGATGTATATCCTCAAAATACTATGCATGTGGTCTTGAGGTTATAGCATTGCACTATCCACCAACCACCTCACTAAGTAGCCACGCGATCACCACTATATTTTGTACTACCTTTACCATATACACCTCTAATAAAATCTCTACCTCTCACAGCCTATATTAGAGTAGAACTAAAAACATAGAGAGGATAGTCTTTGTCCCAATGAAAAACCTCATCAAACAAAAACATGACTCTATGGCTCGAATAAATAGGAGAAGGTATGGTTTATCTAGAATGACCACCAAAAGTCATTGGAATAGCTGACCCACTACCTGTACCCTACATGGATGCCTACACTAGCATACCATGATACCTACGAAGGCATCTAGAATTTGTACCTCAAGAATTTTTATCTTTAAACTATCCTTGATGGTGTATCCTCTTGGCACCACTTTGAGATTCTTGAAGTATAAAATCTATAATTTTAACATGATCCACTATACTAAAAAAGACACCTCATACAATACCATACGATTCATAGATAGCTGAAGAAAAGCATTCAAAACCTTTATGAACTTTTAAATCTTCTCAGACTCTTTGGAAATACTAGTATAACAATATCTAGACTTGCCATAGAATCATGCCTCATACTTTACAACAATAATGAATCCTTTCTCTAGGTTGTCAAACTCATCTCTCATCTGATCCATCGAACTGAATGGCACTAACTTGTCTAAAAATCCAAAATAAATTGATCCTAATTCATCTCTAGAGAACAAAAAGGCATGCAACTAACAAGTTCCCTCCACCAATCTCTTGCTATATCTCTTAGCTGATATGTACTATATGCAACCCCATGTAACTTTAGTAAACAAAGTTTATGCAACATCTCGCTACAATCAATCATGAACTCATAGACTTCCTAGCCTATAACACATTAATACTAGAAGTACCTAAATGAGTGAAAAACTCAAAAACTCTTCTTAGCCTTAGAAGACATAATTCTACTTCCAATAATAAGACACATAGTAAATCAAGTTGGATGATATCTCACTTTAGGAGGTAACATAAATGAAAGATAAACTCCCTATCTTAGAATACCATACTTAAATATGGGCACTAATGGAGCAAAAACACAGGGAGTTTGTATGTACCATAAGAAAATATTGATACCATTAGAGTTTTAACACTTAGAATTAGAGGCACAATACTCGAAGCTGGAGGAACCCTAGGTTTACTTAAAGGAACACCCTACAAATGAGTAAATAAGTGGATTAATAACCCCTCTAAGACTGGGGTAGAAGAACCTTATGGGACCAGTGTAGGAACTATATCTCCAGCATGGTGGAACACAGGCTTATGGGAGATCCCCCTAGCAATACCTATGGATGTGGTTGATTGTCTTGTCTATCCACTACCTCGAGCACATCCACGACTTGTCTATCACCCTTTAGAATAAGACCTTTATTCTAAATATAGCTTTGCATCTCTAGCCTCATGGACTCTAGTGCTCACCATCTGTGAAAGAAAGAGCAAAACTTAGTTTTTGACATTTGGTATGAATGAATTTGCATGATAAGGAACAAAATAAGAGAATGTTCCAAAATATATCTCATAATATTCTTTAGATAGTTATAGAGATCTACATATAAATCTGCAAGACTCTATATGACACCTTATTCTTACACTAATGACACCAACGAAACCAGGATGATCTGATGCAAATTTGTCATGATTAAAAAATTAAAGTTCATGATAGTACAAGTCACAGAAAGCCTTGAAAAGTAAGACAATCACCCAAATTGATAAGAGATGAAAAATAATACCAAATCTATGGAAAGGCTTTAAGAACAAAGTTAGACAACAAAAATATGATAATAATGAAAGTACAAAACAAAAGATTCCATGCATTATCCTAAAACCTTGTGTCACCTTCTAAAAACTACTAAATACATCTCAAATGTCAAAAGATACAATAATAAACCAAAGAGGATAATAATTTATCTACAGATACAAAACAAGACAAGAAATAAATAGGAAGTAGTAGATCAACTTTGAAAGAATAGATCATTTTCTTTCTTGAATAGACACCAGATACAACCTACATCAGCTACCCCGCAGCGAACTCGTAGCTAGATCTACACCAAAATGGCATAGTAAAGGTGAGTAAGATCCACTTACACTCAGTAGGTATTATAGGACAATTGAGAAAATTAGAAAATAAAGCATATAAAATACAAACTTTAAGCACATCACTTATAGTTAGAAAAAGTGTCAAACGGTAGCCAAAACTGTCTCCACTAACAATTCTATAATATACACATATAATTCAAAAAAATATTATAAAAAATAAAAATATATACGTTTACCAAATGCAAGTATAAGAAAGAAATACAAATAGGCAAATATCTTATCAAGGAAAACAATAAAACACATAATGAGTATAATATGTATGAAATACTATGGAGATGATTATTATATGATGATCAAGGTTATCACACAACTTTTGTATACACCTACCGAGTTGTGCTTCCAGGTAGGACCCATGGGGATTTACATCCCATAAGCAATTCAATATCCAATATCTAATACTAATATCCATAACTCCTCTTCGACACAAATATTGGTGGAGGCTTTTTAAAGATGTTTAATTTTTATCAGAAAAAGATAGTGTTTCCAGTATATCCACAATTATACCAATGTTTCATTAATGCATATGACCTAAGGATATAATGCTCAAAAAAAAAACAAAATGAGAGTTCCCAAATCCAACCAATATAAAAATAATGTGAGCTAAAATCCATTCAATATGCAACCATACGTGAATATAATATAATCCTTGTAGCAATAAACTAAATTACATAAAAATGCCATTAATATTGTATAAATCAAATTAAGGCATTTTCACTAAATGATATACAATCAAATATACTACATAGCCCAAAAATACTACATAAGACCCCACATGGTTATGCATAGAAAATAATGTCCTAAAATCCACCAAATAGCAGTAACTTAGGCCCTCACATAGGCAAAACACAATATTAAAACCATTTCAAGATTAGTTCCCACACCCATAACGTGATATTACACCAGTATTAACTAATCAGTCCACCTAAAAGAAAGTTAAGCTATAAACTACCTTAAATTTCAAAATTGATACCACCAATCCTTACCCACTGAAATTTCACTCACGAATGGACCCAAAATCAATTACAATACTCAAATAAAGAAATTGGACATTACAAGAAAGTTGACAATACCTATATAGTCTATTTTTAGGTTAGGGTCAAAGTATACCCCCAAATGAGATTTCAAAATAGATGGATAAAACTGAATTTTTTGTCAAACAATATATTTCCCATGATTAAAGAAATTCATAGAAGAAAATCAATGTAAAAATGGGCTGAAATAGGGCTTTATATAGAGAGAATACCAATTTGGCACTCCTAGCAAAAATCTCCATATTCCACATTTAATTTCAAATTTTAACAAGTCTTAAATGATAATAATAAAAGAAATATTATTGAAATAGGGATTTAGAGCTTACCCAAGATTATAAAGGAAAGAACTCTCCTAGAATCTCGAAACCCCAAGTTCCCAGCCTAAAAAATAATGAAAGAAAACTAGAATAGAATTATACATAAATGTACTAGGTGTCTTTGAAGCATTCAAATTGTTGATTTAGCGGTCAACTCTAAAGCACCGCTAAAGAGGTTGGGTACCTCTTTAGGGGTACCTACAATTGTGCATCAATCCACTAAACTGGACAAGGGGCATACCACAAAAACGGACTGGGCATCGGTAAAACATCCTTGTACAGCTAGGGCTAGCTACTAAAGTTACAATGTGGCACTTTAATGCCTATAGCTAATGGCTAAAATGACACTTTAATAGTTGCACAAACTGAGTGTTGCACCAGCTATTGAGACTTTGAGAATTCCAAGTCTCCGTGGACCCTTCTAGATTCATTTGAAAGCTCGAGAATGCAAATGAACTATGATACCTACCAAATTCGATGCTTCAAATTCTATGGAGATATTAGATTTTTCATAAAATATTATTTTCACAAAGTTGAACAACGAAATCAAATTTCATAACTTTTTGAACCGAGGGTTGAAATAAGATATAAAAGCTACAAAATTATATCAACCATGTTAGCAATGAAAAATAAATAATCTAGATCTATTGGCATAGTTTGTTCTTCCATTCGATGCACGAATTAATAAATGTTGACCGAAGTCAATTACAAAACCTTTATAACCATTGTAAACCACATCTCGCACAAATCATACCAAAAAGCATTGAGATATATGCCAATCATCCTTACCCCGAGAAATACCGTGATGCAACCACATGAAAAGGTAAAATAGTCAAATCAAACAAAAATGAATAATTTACATAAATTACCAAAATTTGGAGATTACAAACTAAGAATAATCCATACTATAGACCACAAAAGGGAAAATAAAATAAACCTATAAAGAGGTATATATGAAAAACAAATGTACATAAGAAGTAAAACCATATAGGACCCTGAATTAATGTTGTCCTAAAAGCAATCTTTCTTCCATTATTATTTTTTTTGTATTTCATTACTATCTTCCCATGTGTATATTGACCCTCTAACATTATGCTGAAATAAGACAACTATGCTATACTAAAAAATAAGTAAACTATAGCCCTATATTAGGAAAATTGTTCATTTCAACATAGTACATCTTTTCAAGTAGCATATAGTCAGATGTGGTGTCATCAGGCTGTGGACACTATTGATACATTTGGTCATTTTTTAAATGAACTTAAATCCCATGGGATATCAAGCCATCTGATAATACTAATCTTACACATCAATTTAATTGCAAGGTGATTGTTGTATATATAATAACCCAACATGAGTCGGGGTCAAATCCATTAGGAGTAGTATGAGTGATTAATGGGTATGTTTAAAATAAAAGTACTTACTAAATTCAAACTTAAGATTCAATGATTTTGGGTTTTAAATGATTTCGAAGATTTGATTAATTTTTTTCTTCTAAATAACTATTTCAAGATTAAGAATAATTAGAGTATAATCAATTAGGCATGGATCGTGGGATTATACTTCCCTAGAGGAGAGTTTTTCATGGGAACATGATGATTCTGTGAAAAATTCTAATTATTAATGATATGGTAGGCTAGGTTGAAAGTCCTTGAGGATTGTTTGTCAATAAAATCTCAAAGATATCACTCATTGACCCTTTTAAGTACCTAAAAAGTGTGTCAATTCAATCTACTTAACTCCTTAATTGGGTATCCCAATTTCTAGGAAGATGCTAAAAATATAGCCTACTCTTTATTCACCCTTATTTCTCAGATTGCAAAATGATAGTAATTTATGTCCATTATCATTCACTATTGCTTTGTCTCCTGCATAACCCTCTTTATAGGATATCATGGTTTCTAAAAGATTACTCAAACGCCTCTTTCAAGAATGGTTTGAGCATTCAAGAGTTTGGGGTTTTACCCTCAAACCTGTTTTGGGTATTTGGGGGCTTCACTCATAAAACCCCACTAATTTAACCAAGAAATAATGGAACCCATCATCAGCAACTAGAATCAACACAAATACAACCACACACAAATTGCACCCTATCCTAACATATTCCCAAGAGGAAGAACTAGCAACTCATAAAGATAATAAATAAAAATACACCAAAATCTTCATCAATTTGATTCATGATAATAAAGAGAATTCAAACCACACTTTAAATTCCAATGAATCCTTCATGGGATTTGCCAATTCTTCATATTGGAGTTTCTCTGATTAATATTTCCCTCAAATTAGTATAAATTCAAGATCAAAGATACAAGTGATAAACCCTAAACTTAAGATAGGATAAAATCTCTAGAATTGTTAATTTCTAAAAATAGAAAGGGTTTAAACCTATAAAAGTAGTTGGGGTCCACTACATGTAATTATAAAACTACCCTTGGGAAAATTCCCTCTTAGTCATGATTGTAGATGCTTTACTGCGATCATTGTTGTAGCAGTTGCGGTAAACAAGACTGGTTTCTGCTTCAGGTCTTATTGTTGTACTTCTTCTCTCTTTTTTGATCCTTTTTAGCTCGCATCCATATCTTTCCTTCTCATAACCTGTATGCATGCAAAATGTTAAAAATAGTTTAGTTGATCACAAAATTGTCTCATTTAAACATTCAAATCATAGTAGTGTGCATTGAAGTGGAGTGCAAATGAGTGGTAAATTACCCACTCATCAACACCCCCAACATAAATCTTTGCTTGTCTTTATGAAAAACTACATCTTACCATGAGACAATGAATATTTATACCCACTTTGAATGACCAAATGATCACAATGACTCTAACTGAATTTGTATCACAAGTATCTCTTCACACATGGGCAAAGATATTCTCACAACACCCCTCAATATAAAATGCGATTTTCAAGGATGCAAAAGAGTTTTGAAAAGAAACAATGTAACAACCACTAATCCTCAAGAAGTGACTCACCTTTCTTGTCTTTACTCCAATATACTCCATTTTTCTAATTTTTCAAAAGGTAAGAATATCACCTACCTTAATTTGTTCGCATGCCTCCCCACAAGAAAGAAAATCACACATAGTAATTTATCAACAATACAACAAGATATTTAAATCCAAGACACTTTCTCTCACAAAGACTCTCGATGCTAACAAGTACTATGCCATAGGCTTTCCTCTATTTTCAGTTGCCAATATAATGAATACACTTGGTTGGAGATCTCAAAGGGATTTTTGAGCTTGTAACACATGTTCGGGGTTTGGTAGGATATCATTTTAGAACAAAGTGTCTATACACTCCTTGAACAACTATATTACACTTTTTTATTAAACTTTAAATATTGGGCCACTTCTCTTATTTTCACTATTTACAGATGTGCGTACTTTTACCACCTTGATTCACCTATCTTTTGGAAAGAATTTTCTTTTCACCGCTTTGCCTAATATATTTCATTCTTTTCTTCGCATTCATGTGTCCCTCTTTTTTTCTTTATTCACTGGTTCACAGAATTTAGATCTTATGCACTAACTTACAAGCTTATTGCCTAAAGTTACCTTTTTTTATTTTCACCAACCCTATCTTAGGCTTTTACCCTATAATTACATTTTTAAGTTCAAGAAGGGTAGGGATCACAAGAGGGATAAAATTCAAATGTCTCACAGCATGCAAAGTGTTTGACTAATAAATAGTCCAAAGGCTTAAAATGGGTGACTAGGGATAACATTTATGCACGGGTAGGCTTTCTAGGCTAGAGTGGACTTCCAAGTTCACAAAGATGTCCTAGGATCATCACACCAACAAAATATAATCAAAATTAGCCTTGAGAGATTAGTTGGGAAAGTTCTAAATGGTAAAAGTGTACATAAGACTCAAAGAAATAAACACCGTACGTGGCATGCAAGGAGACTCAATTGCCTATCACACTAGAGACACAAGATAGAGTATCTATCAATTTTCACTAGCCACAACTTTGGAGTAATAATAAAATAAAAAGTATTTTTACAAGGTTATTCACGCCCATGCCCTTGATTTTTGAAATTTTTTTAACAGAGTTGGTTGTTTACTTTGTATTTGCTACACGCACAAATTGATAATTCTGGTACAAACCAAGCCTTGATCTAACATTGTCTCTTTCACACAGGAATATTATATGGCTACTTACACATTTCCATTGGTACAAGTGTGATCCCAAATCCAAAATGATATGGGTACTCGTATTTCTCTTGCATTTATAGCCTCGATGTTGCTTGTCAAAACCCAATCACAAAGAGTTTTCCTTAAGAATGTCATCACTCAATCTATGATATGAAAAGGCTTACTCAACATCATTATTAAAAGAAATCAAAAACTAAAAATAAAAACTATCAATTAACAAATTTCCATACGTCGTGGGAACTTAATTCAAGTATTGTAAATCAATAAGTACACACAGGTGCAGGGCCACAACCCTTACTAAAAGACTTGTAGTGACCTCAATACATAACACAAAAGTATAAAAAGTGTAAAAGGGCTCCTTGAAACTGCATTGATAGCCATGTTAAAATCTGGACACAGAGTCACGATCCCGGTATGATTGGCGTGATTGCAATCCTCAAGCCATGATTATGGTACCTGAGGCATTCTGCTCCCCTATTTTTTCCTATTTTCCTTTATTTCTGCCACACCTTTAAACTCGATTTCTCCCGATTTTTGGCTTTTAATCCATCCAAAGCACCTACAAAATATCAAAATTATGTGACTTATTAAAAAGGATAAAGACAAAATATGAAAGCAATGGGTTTCCTCCCATCAAGAACTTGATTTAACATCATGACACGATGCCTTATAACCATCATTTATGTCTCCATTTAGAGGATTTGAATTACCTACCAAATTTTTAATCAATACATCTTTAAGGTGGACTAGAAAAATATAAGCTCCTGATGACACATATTCTATCATGCCACTTCAAAGATTTGAATCTTTTACCAAATTTCACATAAACTTTGTGATTTGGTTCTATGGGCAATGGTAGGAACACAATAAGCCACTAGTTGAACTTTTGAAGTTGGTTTCCTTGGCCTTTTAGTGTTGGAGTTCCATTTGCTCTTTTGAAATGTCAAACTCCAAAGTGTAGGAATGGTTCTCCTTCTCCACAAAATCTATTATTTGCTTGGGTAGGTGGACTTTTATCACATTCACCAAGCATACTATTGAAAAATTGTTTGAATGAGGTCTATCCCATAATTTCAAAATTGCATACCTATTAGCATCCTTACCCCAAAATGGACTAAAGTCTTCATAAAAGATTTGCTTGGCTTTTTCATTTGACTCTATTTCCATTTCTTAAATTTTGCCATCTTCAAACATATTAGGTTTGGTTGGTTGAGAAATAATCAAGGAAGTTTTCATGTCATGCTCATTTAGAAGAGCGGGTATACATATGGTATTTGAATAATTAGCTTCATTACTCATCTCTTATATCTTATTGAGTTCCTTATTATATGCCCCCACAGATTGATGCATGAGCTATATGTCATCCCCTATTGTGTCTGCCCTATTAAAGATAATTTGAAGCATTGATTTAATCTTATTATCTTCGGCATATTGTTCTTTCTTTTTCTCATCATAAGACCTATCAAAATCATAATACGAACTAGCAATTGGGTTACTATATTGGGGGAAAGGAGTATTTGGACAATCCTTCCAATATCCATCTTGGCCACCACATAAACAATAAACATACTCCCAATAGGATAGAGATAGTGCACACATCTCTATTCAAGGAGCATATCTATAATCTCACAGAAAGTCGGGTCTATCACAATATGGATATGGATTATCTAAAAAGGATTTCCAACTACCAAAATCATATTTTCCGAAGATGACACAAATACAAGTTAAAAGAAACAAAAATCTACCAAAAAAATGAAAATCATAAGAAAATAATTATAGGTTTGAATCAAATCAAGCAAACTAAAATTTCAAACAAATTCAATATGCTATATTATTCCCCGGCAACTGCTCTATTTTTCATAATTCTTAAGTTACATATCAATTTAAGTACTCGATGGTCAATGTCAATATAATAACCCAAAAAGAGTCGAGAATGAATCCACAAGGAGCAATATGAGCAACGAATGGGTAAGTTCGAAATTAAAGCAATCACTAAATTAAAATTTAATATGCAAAGATTTGAGGGTTTAAACATTTTCAAAGATATAATAAATTTTGGGCTTCTAAATTACAAATTCAAGACTAAGACTAGTTAGAGTATAATCAATTAGGCACGGATCATGGGATTATGCTTTCCAAGGAGAAATTTATGCATGGTAACATGATGACTCGGTGCATTCTAATCGTTAATGATATAGTAGGATAGGTTAAAAGTCCTTGAGGCTAGTTTGTCAACAAAGACTCAATGATGTCACTCATTGACCCTTATGATTACCTAAAAAGTATGTTAGTGGGTATTGTATATAATGTACTTGTGAAAGTGTATAACTTTATATTTCTTGCGAATTTATTAATTCTGGATTGCGAAGTGGACATTGAATACCCATAATCTTTGGCAAGCCATTTTTGGCAACCAGAAAGTCTTAGTTGATTTGGAATTTAATTAGCTGAAATTTAGGCTTGATGATTGAACTCATGGTATGGTGATACTCATGAAGATTCTAAGTTAGTAAGTGTTCAAGTTATGATATAATGACTAGTAGAGCTATAGAAAGTTAAGAATTGTATCTCAAAAGAAAGTACAAGCAGTGGGCTTTAAATTTTCACGTACAGTCTTTTAGGGTGAGTTTAGTATTCATGTGTATTTTTATATCTCAGACTCTAGAATAAAGTGGTTGCAGTTCAGTTTAGAGTTTATTAAAGACGCCCATTGACTTAGAATGATAGCTTGAATCTAAGATGGAGAAGATAGAACAAGGAACCAAAGCAGGCTCTCAGATTGTAGTAGTGATGCCAATGTGTTCTAGAAGAACACTAAGGAAAGAAAATGCTTGAACCCTTCTTATCTCAGTGCAAATTTTGTACTTTAGTCATCACAACATCTACTTATGCCTTACAAGTCAGTTAAACGGTCATAGATTATCTTCTTGCACTTTCTATGGATTATGTATGCTCCTAGTTCTTAATTTGAGGAGTTCCAATTCACTCAAAAGTACAAATCATATTCTATGAATTTATGAACTCCAAACTCAAGTCATGAAGCTCATGACTCATGTAACCATGTTTTACAGTATGTTAAGTTTTAGGTACTCATGTTCACACTTAATGATCAATGAAATTTAGATTATGTCATGTATGTCTTTAGTTTAGATCTCCTTAATATATCCACACCGTGGATGCTCTATTCCTCAGGCCTCAATTAAGTTTCCAAGTTATGCATACTATTCTTTAATTCTTTATGTCCTCATGTTCTAACCTACCAATCACGTCTTCTTATGTCAAAATAGTGGACATGAACAATTGTTTAAATGGAAGAGAGTGCATTTCCATATATGTAAAAGATTGTTAAATTCTTATTCTATGAAAGGCTATAAGTTTAAAGGAATATTGAGCTAGATCTTTTGATATACATTATGGTTAGTTGAGAATTCTATGTGTGTCTTTATGGGATAATGCATGGAAGTTGTTATTGACAAAAATATTAGAGAATGTGAGAAAATTTCCTAAGACGGTTGGTTGACTAGAAGTTCATATGTGGTTATAATGATAAGCTTTAATGTTATGTTGGTGTATAAGTGGATAAAAGCTTTGTGTGCTAGTGAATTCATAGTAAGAGTTTGAAGTTAGTTTTTGCAGTGGTAAGAAGAATTATTCTTGAGATGAGAGTTGTGACACATGAATGGTGTATTGAATTCATGTCTTAGAATAGTAGTATGGTGTGGTGTGTGGCACTTTTTAATTTTGAGTTAGGCTTGAACATGGAAGGAGTATGTAGTTCAACTCATACTTGGGCCGAAGTAGTTATCGGAACCCATATAAAAATTATAAGTTGAATCAAATGAGCATGATATTTAAGGGAAAAAGTATAGTTGAGGGGGTATTTAGTAAGTATGGATCAGCTTGAAAGTTAGCAGTCGCATTGTATAAGGCCTAGAAATTCTATCCTAGCCTATGTTTTATAGGCCTATGTTCCATGTTCTAGAGTTATAGCCATATTGAGATTCCTTATTCGGATATCTTTTTCATATCATGCCCAAGAATTCTTTGCTTCCCAATGTTATTAGAACTTCTTAGCAAGAGTGTTGAAGAAATACTCTAGTTGAGTATAAACTTTCAGCATAAGTTAGCCTGTATAGCCAACAATTCAGTTTAGCAATAAGACAAATAAGATCCTATAGATTTATATCTTTCCATCTCATCATACTATCCGTATTCGGTGAGGTAATTCATTTATGTTCATGCAATTTATGAATTCCGTTTAGTCCATGCATTATGTCTCCGATTCAGATATTTATTCATGATTTAGTTCATAATTTTTTAGTGAATGATCTTAGTTTTCCAAGTATTATAGCTAAGATAGTGTAATACCCATTTTACGACCTTAATCTCGTTATCTCATGATTCTTTCTTATATAATGTACTTGGTGATGCCATGAAGCCCTTTTCTTTTGATTCCTATGTCTTTTTTGTTTGGAACAATTCCTAATGAGAAGTTATATACTTTATTTCCTCCATAGTAACTCTTGGAATTTTTTACATCAGCTATCACTTCATAATCTATATGTATGATCCTATCATGAACATTTTGAGTAAGTTCTACTCTCTCAGCATGAATCATTTTCTTATAATAAATATAGTAAAGTCAGCTCACAAATTAGTTTCATGATGAAAGATCTAATGCTTCATCTCAGCTATATCCTTCATTAGAATACATGTTATGTCTATATTATTTCATTCTTCTAAAGTTTCAATAAGTTCTTACCCATCCGAGGACAAATGATTCCAAGGGGTAGATAATGTAACACCTTGCATTTTTGTCTAGACTTTGAACCATCGTTCCTACATGTATAAACTCAAAAACCATGATTTATATTTGAATATACATGTCATGATCATTAGCCTAGTGTGAAGAGTGCTTATCAAGTGGAAAAATATTCATAGGAATCACTTAGAGCAAAGTTGAGTAAAGAGCCTTTGATTGGAACAAATTTTGGTACTTAATCCTACAAGGGTCAGCTTTGAACTTGTATAACTCTTTACATATGTGGAATTTTTCATCTCAATACCCACCAAATTTTAGATAATTGAATTAGCTTTCAAACAATACAAATTTTTCCTTAATCTGATACCCAAGAAAAAAAGCTATGACCATGCTAAGGTCGTGCATCGCATAACAAATGCCAAGAGCCACTGGATAGGTTGTTATTTTGGTGTGCGCCACATACCCTTTAGTGAGATTTGGCTACCCCTAAATCATTTCTAGTCATTCTTAAATGAAATAAGGGGTCTTCAAACACATTGTTTCCATGCTCTTAAGCCCCCAAGCATCCAATACATGATTTAAAACCCTTCCTCTCTTCCCAACAACGAAATCCAAGCTTCTTCCCTCAAGAACTCAAGAATTCAAGTTCCAATTTCAATATTTCTTCAAGAAGTCATCTAATTGAGGTATGTGGGGTATCCATCAATGGGTTCCTTTTAACCTATTAAGCCCAAAAATCCTCTTTTTGGTTTAAAGGGTGAATTTTAACCTATTTTATGAAATTAGCCTTGCAACTTATGAACTTAATCCATGTAATTTATGGAAATTTGAATTCAAGTTATGTCAACATGTTTTTCCATGAAAACTAGCTTATTTCATGCCTCATTTTTCAATTACTCATGCTCTATTCAAGTGATTCAATGTCAAATATTTAAGTTATAAATTAAATCATGTGAATATGTTGGTTTTCTCAAGTTTAACTCAACCTCATGTTCAAATTCATGTATTTCACTCAATTTTTGAAACGTCTTATATCTAGGTCTTGCAACTATGATTTTATATCACTATTTTAAGCGTTGTTTACATATTTTGTGATTATTCATGCTGGAGGGTAATAAACACCTAATACCTATCTGTTTATAAATGTCTTTATTTTTGAGTTATAAGTCATACAGGTCATGATTTTTTTTACTATATTCAGACTACCACGTTCAGGTTGAGCACATATCAGCACAGTGCCATGTTATGTTAGACCTATAATAATACCAGTGTCATTCCGTTGGGAGTAGGATTTAGCACCAAGCAAATCTAATGATTTAGGCTCACCCTCCAATTAGGGTTAGGTCCTTAGTATCAATCCCTAAGTTCCAAAACTATCTAGCCAGCATAGGATTATGAGATGTCACCTGCCAGTTTAGGACTGACACTCTCTTAGGGGTCACCAGCCAGTTTAGGACTAACTCTCTAATCATTTGGGACATAGTATTAATGGATCCACATAGATATGTGTTAGTAACCATGGAAAGGTACTGACACTCTTCCAATAGGGGCTATAGGCTGGACCCCGATTAGCTCAAATTGGGCATGTCGGTTATATGATATCTCCCACAGTTTCAGTTAGTCAATTTTAGTTCAAGTTTTCTTGACCAATGTTGCACCCAAGTTTACACACAAGTGTAGGTGGTATCACCAAGTAATACAGTGTCCTTAAGTAAAGCCGAATATCTATCCCTTAGAGACTTGTTTTAACAGCTATCAAATTCCAGTTCAACTGTTGAGATTAATCAGTGCAACCTTAACCAAAATAGGTTTGATTATTTATAACTTCAAGTAAAGTAAGTAATTCGGCAAAGTAAAGACTGTGGAAAATTAATGAATTAAAACCCAGGGTTAAAGAAATATGAAAAAACATACTACGCTACTGATCTTCATTGATTAGATTACTTATCTTGGTTGTTGATTCATAGGGTTTATCGCATAATCATGGTCTCCCAACATCTAATAGTCTACCTAACTTGTATAATACAACTACATCATTGAACATGGATTCAATAATCGAATTAGCTTCATGAAGCTATCATCCTACATGTTAACCAATAAAGGCTTCTAGTTATATCCCTATCCTAGTCTCTAATTCAAATTCCTTATTTTATAAAGGAATAAGAACCTTACTGTACTTATCCCCATGTTCTATCTTCTATTCCCCCTCCTGGATTCATAAGTTCGATAATATATGTATTTTAAGGGTCGTGAATCCTTACAATAGTGATAAAAAGGATAAAAAACAATTAAATATGATAAGCAATCCAAAAAAAACTTAATTATAAGTGAAAGTAAACATGTATTGGCCTTAACCCCGAAAATAGGGTATTTAGCCACTAATAGACATAACAATAATCAAAATTAATAAATACATGCTATAATCCATTAAAAATTTAAAGTAAATAGAAATAAACCCTAAAAGAAGTGTTTATAAGGCCTTATCCAAGTTCAAAGACGTCCAAAATTCATTTACAAGGTGTATAAGTTGTGTATTTATAGTAGAGGACTTTTGCCAACTTGGGAATAAAAGGTGTGCCACGACCCCTAATATATGGGAGTGAGTGGTGCATCATGAGGATCTTTCCTATGTAATAGATTGTAGTGTCGTGGGATTTAGTCAATGGGAGAAATTGGCATGTCATGGTCTCAGCGTGAAGGCTCACTAGTATTTACCAATTTGACACCCAACATTTGTCTTACACTTATCCATCCATCCTAAGCTTTATAGTATTCTTTCCACTTTATTATATGATTTTGTATCAGAAAAATATCATAAAATCAACTCACCAAGCATCCTACATCATCATACACCATGTATTATAACTCACAACGACAAACAATCCATAACGATGAACAAGAAACTCAAGCTAAGAACTAGTTTTGTCCACTTTGATCTATACTTGGCTTGGACACTTGACTTGATTCAATTTCCCTTTGAACATTATAAACAATTTTTTACACACATAAATACACAATAAAAATCCTTAGTAACTCATTAAATACACTATAATCCATCGAGATAGACTAGATCAACACCTAGCTCAAGCTAGTAACACTAGTTTTCTCGTTTGAACTCTAAGTAACCAATTCAAATACAAACTTGTTTGAAAAACACCTTGAACATTGTAATCACATAATTAAGCACTTACATTCTTATTTATATCATCATAAAAACATTAATCACACAAGAAGTCCTCAAAAAAGGCTAAATAAGCTAGGATAATAACACTAAAGTGCATAAAACCACCTTAAATCACCACCCCACACTTAAAGCCTTGTTCTTCCTTGAACAAATCTTTAATTTAAGCACCATGATACAAGTGCGACTATGGATAAACATGTGTACAAGTGAAGTAAAGGATCATCCTAGGAAGTGCAATGTTGAAAGTGAGAAGGATCAAATACACACCAAATCTGCCCTATTTTCTCATTGTTATACTAAAGGGGTACCCATTTTCATTAAGGGTCTTTTAGGCATTTCATATTTTATGTAATAAGGAAACTATATATAGTTTAATAGTAGGGATTTCATTACTTAGTTGATTATTTTTGTATTTCTTTACATTTAAAATACCAAATTCCTCTCTCTACTTAAGGCAAATGGAAACTTACAACTAGGATAGCAATTCAAGGGTGGAATCTCTTGTGATTTCTTGTTTTTTAGAAACCGTGGCACTTGAGTGGTGGAATACACTCTTCTATCATCATAATAGTTAGGTGATCATTTGTGGAAGTGTTAGGGGTCTTAGAGTTTAATGTACTCTTTGGTTACTTGGATTTACACCACCTTTGTGGGCTCAGAGTTATTTGTGGGCTATTCTCAAAGGAAATATTATGTGAACACCAGTAATTAAATGTTAGCCATAGACAGAGAATTTAAAGTAAATAGAGGCAAAGTATGGCT
Organism: Capsicum baccatum var. pendulum; assembly: GCA_030864225.1. NCBI lineage: Eukaryota > Viridiplantae > Streptophyta > Magnoliopsida > Solanales > Solanaceae > Capsicum > Capsicum baccatum. Next base: position 110,639,942 of record CM061555.1, on the reverse strand, counting down.
AACGACATTTGTGATAAGTTGTCAGCCCTTTGATAAGCTATCAGCTTTATTATTAGCCATAGACAAAGAATTGGCCTAAGTTGAAAGAAGTGACAACATTTTGTTATAGGTCATCAAAAGCTAATAAGAAATCCTGTATACTGTCGGCCTAAGGCAGCACATGAGAATTGAAGCAGAGACTTGATGATATTTGTGATAAGTCGTCAAGGCGCTGATAGGGCGTCACCATTTATCAACAACATTAGGCAGTAAGTGTCCAAAGCAAAGAGAAACCTGACGACATTTGTGATAAGTCGTCAGCCTCTTGATAGGCTATCACAAATGGCGTCACCTAATATGAGGAATTTCTGAATTTTATTCTTTTGTTTCCATAACTAAGGTGAACTATTTAAATCCTTGTTTAGGGTTTTTTGAAGGGTTACGAACCTTGAGTATTGAGACATGATACATTGATATTTTCTCTCTCTAACTTCTTGGCTTGCAAGAGAAATTACTTTGAAGAGAATTTAATCATTATTTTGGGATTTCCTTTGTGTTTTAATCGGAAAATCTCTAGTTTCTATTCATCTTATGGTAAGTTTATCTTTCAGAGCATGAATTCATCTAGTTGCTTTGATCATTACTTCATGAGTGGCTAAATTCCTTTAACCTGAATTATGGGATCTAGGATTAGGCCTTGATAAGGTGATGAGTGTTCAGGATTCAAAAGGTCGTAAGACTTCTTCATTATTTTGATGTTTTAATTATTCTCTGTTGGTTGCAAACGATAGATAACACCTTCTTTGATTTGCTTGAGAAAGAAATCAAATATAGTTGGAAATGAATTATCAACGGGGACATGGAAACACCAAACTTCCATTTATTAATCAGCGCTATAACAAGGTTGGTTAACCTGAGGTAAAATCTAGGTAGTGAATATAAATTCCCTAACTCTGAGAGGATTAGGTAATCAAGTGCTTAAGTAGGTCGAGAGACATTTAAGCATAAATTCGTTAAAGATAACTTGTTGTCCTACCTAGCATGAAAATCTTGAACCACTAGTAGCGTTTGTTAAGTACCAAAAACCCTAGTGAACATAATTCTGGTTTTTTATACTCTTGCTTATGATTACTGTAACTAAAGTGAGAAACAATTATTGGCTAATCTCCAAAACCTCCATTTTATCTTTTCATGATAGTTGTTTAAATTTAACTTGTAGCTATAGTTTCAAATTAGTTTAATCGCCACTCATATTATTCTCTGTGGATTCGACCCCAACTCCAAAAGTTGGGTAAATATATGACGACGACCGCCTTGCACTAAATTGTTATATAAGTTGAGCATTATCACGGACCCTTATGATATATAAAGATTCTACTACTAGGCCTATAGGCCTCAGCGTCTTGACTTTTAAAGTATAATTTGGGGATAAAGTAGATTTTTAAGTGTGGGGTGAGGAAATTTCTAGTTTTAAGGGTAAATTGAAAATTTTTATTTGTCTTGCAAATAAGTAAGATGAACCGGTTGGTTCTATATGTGACTGCAATGGTGCAAGTGTTAGGTTGTAAAAGCATGTTAATTATGTGAATTACTACTTTTTAGACTCTTATGCTCACGATTATGGCTCTTGCACTTGTTGGGTTAGTGTTGAATTCATGCTATTATTTTTTGTGTGTGTATGATGACCCTATGTGAGTTATGTGGTGTTGTATATTCCTTGTTGAATGTGCTGTCTAGAACTTTCATGGTGTGTATGTAAAGAAAAATAAAGAGTATGGGTTTAGGTGATGATATAGGCATTTCTTTGATAGCCATGTTTTATACCTTTTGTTGACCTATTCTTTGTGCTTCATCCTGGTTAGCCATGTTGAGCCTTTATCTTTTTATTTGGTAGCCTCATATTTTTCCTAATCCTTTCTTTGATAGACCTTAATTTAATGCAAAGATTCTAGGTACTTTAGCAAAAATTTATTGGAGTAAGCAGTGTGAAAGATAAGAGGAGAAAAGGTGAAATAGAAGCCCCAAATTATTAGCTATTTGCATCCAAAAATGTATTATATGTGGTGGTGGGGAGTTGAATAATGAAAAGAATTAAAAAGATTACAACTTGAATGAGTTATGCATAGAATCCCCCAACATAGTGTATGTAAATGAGCTTAATAAAATCGGGTGAATATAAAAGAATGTGGTAGACAAAAGTGGTATGATTTGGTTGTTAGAGTTGAGTTGAATGTATAAAGTGATGTATTAAAGCACTTAAGGAAGATATTCACTATTTCACGAAAATAGTTTATACTCATCCCTTAGCCTACATTACAACTATTAAAGACCTATTTGATCCAAAGTTTAACATTTTGATATTAGTGAAGTACTACACTAAGGAAAAGCCTAAGGTTAATCTAGTGCAACTTGTGAATTCTTTGTGAGAGTGCAGGAAATTTGATCCTTGTACCCATTCCATTATAAAATGCTTTTATTTTGAGTAATTATGGGTAACTCTCCTGATATGAGGGGTAAATGTTTGAAGAACGTCAGTGAATCATACTATGTATTTTATTGATCAGTATGCATGATTTTCCATTTGTTTAGTCAATTCTTGAGTCTAGGATGTTTGTAAGTAGTCCTATTGAACTATCAATGGTGTACATAACATGCTTGTTGAAGAAACTTGCATTCTTTATAGTAAGTGTAGTACTAACTTAAGTGTCTAGCTTTTAGTATAAGTGTAGAGTCAACTCATCTTAAGATGATTAGAGTAAACAGTTGTTCGAGGATGAACAATCCTTTAAGTGTAGGGTGGTGATCAGAGGTGTATTTATGCACTTTGGTATTGTTATCCTATCCTATTTAGCGTTCTTTTTAGGACAGTTCGTGAGCTTAGTGTGTTAATGATGATATAAATAATCATTTAAGAGTTCAAGTAGTGTATTGTGACATTCATGATGTATTTCAAACAATTTTGTACTTAAATAGCTCACTTAGTGTTCAAATAAGAAAACAAGTGTTACTAACTTAAGCTAGGAGTTTGTCTAGTTGGTTTCATTGGATTGTATTGTTAATAATGAGTTCTTGATGGTTTTAATGTTTAATATTATGTGGAACAACTTTTTTGTAATGTTAAAAAAGTAATTGATTCAAGTCAATAGCCGGAATAATAAGTCGAAGAGCAATATGGGCAAGCCTAGTCTTAGCTAGTGTTTCTAGTTCATCGTTATGAATTGTGTGTTGCTTTGATATCTAAACCATGGTGTATAGTGTTCTATATTTCTTGGTGATTTGATTATGATGATATATTGACATGTTGATATATAGATATAAAGTTAAAATGCCACCATAAGGATGGAATTGAAGACAAAAAACAAAGGGAAGCTTGGAAGATGCAATTGCACATTCTGGTGAGCCAACGCATTTTCCCCAGGATGCATCCCTTTATACCTTGCAGGAACCAATGCGATTTATTTATCTTTCCCATGAAATAATCAAGGTGACGTGCCACTCCCTACCTTATATAAAGCAACACGCCACACCACATTCTCCATACAGGCCAAATGGGTTAAACAATAAATAAGACTTCTCACGTTATGCCAAAGGATCTTTTGAACATCTTGGAAAATATTTGGAGGCTGCTGCAAATCATTATTTTTAGGTTTTCCATTCTTTAATTTACTTTGCTGATGGTTTTTATCATTCATATAATTTTTTTGATGATGATTATGATTATTAGTGGTTAAACACTCTCTTTCCGGGGTTAAAGCCAAGAACATGAAGACTATTGTTTTGAATTGATTTTGTTTAGTTTTTTTTCTTTTTTATCATATTTGATTTATTGTTCATCCATGTTTTAACTATTTTAAGGATTGATCACCCCTTAGAACAAATATATTGTCAACCTTGTGATCTCGGGATATGGAATAGGAAGATAGAACGTAAGGATGAACAAAGTAGGGTTCTTATACTTATATGAAATAAGGGATCTGAATTAGCATTTAGGATAGGGATGTACCTATTTTAGTTTCTTGACTCACATGTAGGATGATAGCCTTATGCACCTAATTCGATTATTACATCCCTGCTCAACAATGTTGTTGTAATGTTCAAGTTAGGTAAATGACTAGAAGTTAGGAGACCATGGTCATGTGACAAACCCTACGAATAAACAACCAATATAAACGAGTTAAAGAATGAAGTTCAATATAGATGTATGATTGTTCGAAGTTATTTAACCCTATTCTTTCTCCTACTGATTATCTCTAGACCTCTATTTTATGTATTTTTTACTTTACCTTAGTTTACAACTATCAAAAACTCTCTTTTGGTTACACTTGAATCAATTGAATATAAATTGTGAAATGAAATAAAATAGTTATTGGAACAAGTCTCTGTGGTATCGATATTTGGCTATCTTAAAGGCCGCTATATTACCACGTACACTTGTGTGTGCACTTGGGTGCTGTCAAATGTTATTATCTATGCTTATTTACCCTTGTTTTGAGGAATTCACGTGTGATTCATGAATTTTTAATGATATAAATGATCATATAAGTGTTAAACTAATTGATTACTATATTTAAGGTATGTTTCAAATGATTTTGGAATCAATTTTATCACTTAAGTTTTGACGAGAAAACTAGTGTTACTAGGTTGAGCTATTTATTGTTCTAGTTCATCTTGATAGATTCAGGAGTGCGTAATGAGTTACTAAGGGTATGAATGTTTAATTATGTTTGTAAGAACTTTTTTATAGTGTTTAAGGTTCAATTGAAACAATCCAAGCATCAAAACTGAGTTAACGATCAAAAGGACAAAACTAGTATCTTATCTTAAGATTCTTGTTCACTCTCTTGAATTGTATGTCTTTTTGAGCTCTAATACATGGTGTTTGATACTATTGTATAATTTTTGAGGTGATAATGATTATCTATGGATGATACACAATCTAAAAATCATGTGGAAACAACTTAACAAGGCTTTGAAAGGATGGATAAAAGTATTGGACAACATTTGCCAAAAACGAACATTTTGGAGTCATTGGCATGCCATAGAGCATAGAAAATGCGGTAGGGTCTGTGACATTATCTTTGGGGAATTATAATTGACCTATTCCAGTGTTACTCATTGATAAGGATTTTCCACATACCCTATGCACCACGATAAGGGGCATGGCACGAACCTAAGTTCAAATCCGTAGCTTGTGTCCTATAAAAAAGACCCTTAAACATTATTTTACAAACCTTGGACGACATTGAAACTTTGATGGATGCTGGAAAACACTGAAATTAGGTTTTTTGTTCCTTTAAATTGTTTTTTATGGATATTAACATGTATTCAATCATTGAAATTACGATTATGTCCATAAGCGGCTAAAAAGCCATTTTCCGGGGTTAAGGCCTAGAACATGAGTATTATTGTTAATAATTGATTTGGTTTTAATTATTTATCATATTTTTTTTGTTTATTTATCACTGTTATTACTATTTTAAGGATTTTATACCCTTAGAATACATCCATTGTAATCGTTTGAGCCCAGAAGGAGGAACAAACGGATAAAATATGGGCTAAATTAAATAGGATTGTAATGTTCTATCAAATAAAGTTATAATTTGCATCTAGGATAGTAATATACCTAAGTGACCTATTTGGTTTAAGTAAGATATGAAACATAAATGCATTTAACTTAGTTACCACCTCCCTGCTCAACAATGTAGTTGTGGGTCTAATCTAGATAACTGATTAGAGGCTCGAAAGACCATAGTCATAATATTACCCCCATGAATCAAAAACTAAGATAAGTAACCTAACCAATAAATTTAAATAGAATATTATGATTGTTCATAGAACCTTAACCCTGGATTTCTCCTCATTGATTGTCGAGGCCTTTAATTTACCGCATTATTATAATTTGCATTTAGTTATAATTGTCAAACTCTCATGGCTATTATTGCACTAGTTTAATCTTAATAGTTAAACTTGAATAAGATCGTAATTAACACAAATCATTTTAAATCGATAATTGGCATGTAAAAGGCCACTTTACTACTTGGTGGGACCACAAACACTTGCATGTGAACTTGGGCACAACATGCATCTGTTGTGAGGTTTTCTCAGATCATCGTAGCCCTAAATATTTATTTTCCTATTGAGATATTAATATGTGTAAATGTCTTTGGTTTCAGCTCCTTAAGGATTATTACCATGCTATTCTTTATCATCCAATCCAGGTTTATATGGTTACAATGCCTTGAGCCAAAAGTATGATAATATGGGTAGTATGGGGCATCTGTTGACTTTGGAGATGACTTTGGCCTTGTAGGATTAATCTTTGGCTAACAACATATTTAAGCTTAATATATAAACACCTAAGTGCATTTTGGCACTTTTGAGGCTTGGTCTTCCTTAATAGAGTAGATTTAGGCTCATTAGTTTAATGATATTTGATTGAGAGTTATTCGAGATAAGGTGTTAAGTGGTGATGCGAAGGAAGCCTTGCTTGATCCAGATTATTATTTGAGGATTTGTGGCTTATTTTATATGCTTAGAGTTGGTGATTCGATTAGATTTAATTTGGAAGACGCTCATTAATCCAGGTATTCCATCCATCCAGAAGTGACTAAGATTTATTATGATTTGACATAGTATTACTTGTGGGGTGGTATGGGGAATTATGTAGCGAATTTCATTGCTCAGTACCTATGTCGCCAGTAGGTAAAGTCATAGCATTTGAGGCCAGGTAGTGTGCTTCATAGGTTACCTACTCTCAAATAGAAATGAGCATGGATCACTATAGACTTTATGACTGGGCTACCTCATACTTCTCATTGTTCATATGGTATTTGGGTCATCATGGATCTATTGACCAAGTCTGCTCAATTATTTTTCATTTAGTTTTCTATCATTTTTGAGAGATTTACCCATCTCTATATACGTGAGATAGTTCCTATTTATGGCATACAAATATTTATCATCAAAAATCAGGGTTCAGTAGTCACGTCTTACCTTTTGATGATTTTAAAGATAACCTAGGTACCTGGGTTGATCTTAATACAACTTGTCACTCCTAGACCAATAGTTAGTCAAAGATGCTATTAATGTTTTAGAGGATATGCTCTTAATTGGGTGATGGACTATGGTGGTCAATGGGAGAAAAATCTTACATTAGCGGAGTTTGCATATAATATTAGCTACCATTATAGTATTGAGATGTCTCTTTTTGAGGCTTTGTATGACACACATTGTCTCTCTTTATTTTGTTGGTATTATGTTTTTGAGATTACACCTCAAATGTATGAACATGATTTGTGAGTCTTAGGATAGAGTTTGAGTAATTCATGATAGACTTTAAGCAACTCTTAGTAAGAAAAAGTGTTGTGTGGATCATAAACCTTGTGCCGTGAGCTTTAGTATAAGTGATTGGGTCATTCTTCATAGGTCACCAATGAAAGGCTTGATGAGGTTCGTGAATAGGGGAAAGCTTAGTCCCATTTATATTGGACCTTTTAAGATTCATTGGACTATTAAAGATATGGCTTATGATATAGAATTACCCTAATATTTATCATCAGTTTATCTATTTTTTCATGTTTCTATACTTTAATTGTACATTCTCAATGACTCTCATGTCATTCATATGGATTCAGTCTAATAAGATGAGAGTTTGTCTTTTGTTGAGGGGCCCATATCTATTATGTCTAGAGATGTATCTAGTTTCATTCTAGAGATATTCCAGTAGATAAGGTCCTGCAAAGAAACTGATATATAGATGAGTGTACTTGAGAGGTTGAGTCTGATATGTGTGGTATTTATTCCTATCTTTTCACGGATTCAGGAATTTGTATTGCCATTAGTTCAACGACGAACTATATTCTTAGTGGTGAATGATATAATATCCTAATATTTATGATTTTTGTGAATTATTTATTTCTGTGTGATTTAACCATTTTAACCCTTCCAGTAGTTATATGTGGCATTTATGGGGTATGGGATGATTGGAGTGGATCCAAATGCTTTTGATTGAGATTTGTGCAGGTTTGTGGTTGTTGGTGATTATAAAGGTTTTATAGATCACTTCGGTCAACATTATTGATCCATGCATTGGATAGCAAAATGTACTCGCAAGTAGATCCTGATCATTCATTTAAGGTTGATAACATGGTTGGTGTAGTTTTTCATCTATTATTTCACAATTCGACCGTTGGTAAGAAAGTTTTGAAATTCTACTTTGGGGGTCAACTTTGTGAAAACAACATCTTTTTAACAATTAGATATCACCATTTAGTCTTAAGCGTCGAATTTTATAAGGTAGCATATTTCATTTATGCACTTTAGTTTCCGGATAAATTCCGAGGATTCCGTAGAGAGTTCGAACAACTCAGCTGCTGTAGCCGCTAAAGCATCATTTTTGTTGCTTTTGTAGTTGGTGCTAAAGCGTCACTTGGACAATTTAGCAGTCGACCCCAACTATACCAGGGAGCATTAGCGGTGCCCTGTCAACTTTATCTGTAGGATCTAAAGCTTCCCTTCTCTACGTTAGCCGACTGGCTAGTATTGGCGGGTACCGTTAAAGTCGTACTTGACTGTTTTAGTGGCACCCGGTACACGTATAAAATCATTTTATCAATTTCATCACCTTTTTTAGACTTTGAGCTTGGTGTTTAAAGTTTCTGGGTGATTTCTTCAATTTCTAATCTTGGGTAAGTTCCAAATCCCTACTTCGATCATATTTCTTCAATTATTACAATTTAAACCTCATTATAACTTGAAATTGAATGTGGAATTTAGGGATTTTGTACCATAGGCCCTAAATTGGTATTCTCTTAATGTAAACTCAAATTTAACCTGATTTTACTCGAGTTTTCTTCTATGAATTCATTTAATCATGAAAAATATATTTTTGGACAAAAATTTTGGTTCTACTCGAAAACCTATCTATTTTGTTCCCAACCCAGATATGGGAAATATAGGTATCATTGAATTTATTTTAATGCGTAGATTCCATATTTATATGTTTTAGTGCTAGAGGACGGTCGTTGTCAATAGCTCAATTTATATTGAGGTTGAATCCACGAGGAAAAAAATTAGAATTCTAGTCCTATGGGCATGAAATGCTACTAATAAGCTATCCGTAATGTCAATAAAGTAAAACACAAATATAAAAATAGGGGGAGGGGGGTCATATGGCGCATGTTTTGTCAATATCAACTCAAGTAAACAACGTAAACAACAATTTTGATTTAAATTTGATATGAGAAGAATATTGAGATTATGTCTACGTAAGAGCAAGTTGTGCATGGGTGCATGAATATTTAGTGTACATGCTATAAAATTATTAGAAATTACCCCTGTGGTGATGGTTGCAAAACAGTTGCAATAGACAACAAAACTGTGGCCATATCTCTACCGCGACGGTTCAGCAGGCGTCCTATATGAAGGCATTGGGATAGGTATATGGCAATGATTTATGTGGCGGTTGGTTGAATCCATTAGCGTAGGTGAAGTTATAGAAACTGTTATTTTTTGACTTATTGATACGCCTTTTTCAATTTATTACAATGGTTACTCATTATTGCAATATATTGTATTGCAACAACATTAAACTGTTGCAATAACATCTATTGAGATGGTTTTGTTACTCTGTTGCAATGATTTTCAAGTACCTATTACAACTATTTCATTAAACTGTTGAAACAGTTTTATTGGACTTTTGGGATGATTTTTTAATACCTATTGCAACAGTTTATTGAACTATTGCAATGATTATTGCCACATATTATTAATTTGAAACAGTGTAAATAAAAAGTCACTTGTATTAATATTAATTTTTATTTACATTCATAATAAGTTATAACACAATATATACAAACACAAAATAAAATTATTCATTAATAATCTCATAATCCAAAATATACAACAAGCTAGCAATTTAAACCAAAAAGCAAAATGTTAATTAAGTACAGATGATTAGTTAAGTTTTTATATAGAAGAAAGTATGAGTTGCGAAATGTTTCAAAAAATTCAACACAAAACTATTGAATGTAGAGCATTTAGCAACAACCCAAAAAATCTTGTCAAGTAAGTCAATGTATTCAGCACTTTCTTCATCCCTTTCTTCATTTTGGACAGCTATAAAAGGAGAATAAATAATATAAATTATCACTTAAATGAAAAGATTTTCGATTTAAAACAGACCAAAAAACAACATTTAAAGAAAATCTACATAAATAAATTCAATAGCTTAAATTTAATTCGCAACAACCTTTGCACATCAAGAAGGGGGAAGGATGCAATTGTACCTATTTTGAAAATTTTTTCTTGCAAATTTTGTATAAAATGAAATGCAAAAATCGTTGGAGAAAGATGCCGAGCGAAACTCCTACTTTGCAAGATCAATGGTTTTGATTACTTTTTTGTTGTTGACCTGATAATACAGCATGACTTTAAAACAACTACAATACATTTATTCATACCAGCTTCCAACTTATAATGTCGACACTCAACTCTTTTGGAGGGGGAGAGGGGGGGGGGGGGATAAAGTAGTGATAGTAAACCTTTCCGAGGGTCACTTAGTAATAGAACTGTCTCTTCTTACATGAAAATATAATATAAAAGCCGTAGATGCTTTGTGAGCACAACATAAATGTCATAATGACGAGATTTGTCTCTCATACTTTAGAAAAAGGAACTAGAATTTTCTATTAAAATGTTTTTATAGCCCGAATCCTCTTAAAATCATCCTAAAGACTCTCTTATGATGACTAGCTCATGAATATTGGTGTTAAAATAGTCATAAATGTTAGTGTATTTCAAATAAGCAACTCACATGTTAAAAGCAGAAGATCTAAAACCATGTGCAAAAAGTCACCATAACATCCACTCAACACTCTAGTAGTGCTATATATGTGTCTTTCTAAATTAACCAAATAAGTTCTTCTCTCTCCTTATATGTGGGACAACAATACTTTATTTCTAATTCACGTAATACTCCCTCCATCCATTTTTACTGGTCTAATATCCGTAAAAAAATTGATTAGAATGATAAATGCTTATTTAGACAAGACTTGAGATGTGGCCAAAACATGTTCCATGAAAAATTAACATGAAAAAGGGAAGGATTATTACTACAATAAGGGAAAGTGCCAATAGTTGTTTCTGGTTCATGTGGTACTATGGCTGCTCCATCGATATTAGTGTTTGGGAGAGCATCCGTCTCTTGCCTTCTTTCTCAGTTTTTCTCATACAAGATTTAAAATGTCATAGCCATTGAACATATGATGGCTGGAATCACTAAGGCTAGTGCAATAATTCAAAATATTTTGTAGGTACAAACTACATGAAGAGGCCACCTATAGTTCTAGATGTTTTCTCATGCAACAAGTTTATTTCCACCTAGCAGACGTTCTATTAAATGTTAGAGACGAGCATCAAGTAATGATCATTTATCTCAACCATCATTTGCTTATAATGATCTATTGATATAGTGGCCTTTGAATCTATACTGCTAATAATATAGGATCAATTTTAACCTGTTAGCTTCTTGTTAAGGTAATTACTAATTTCATTGTACTTCATGGAACTAAAATCTTTGCACTTTTACAACAATTCCAATTGAAGGGAAAATCAATAATCAGACAGGTGCATCATGGTAAATAAAAGCTAGACATTTCAGAGTATATTCAGTATGTCTAGTTTTCTAAAATACTTTATGTAGCAGATCATATTTTTATTTTTGACTTTGTTTACAAAATCTCATTAAAGATTTACTACTCTTTCTATCTAATAAAAAAATATAGAGAACATGCATTAGGAACATAATTCTTCTTCTATTACTAGGTGTATCCCTAGCACCTGAATAAATGAAACAAAAGAGAATAGGGAGATTGTCTTTGACTCCTGCAAGCCCTCTGTAAATATGCAACTACTTATTAGAGAAGAAAACCTAGATGGGACTGGATAGTAAGCAGTGTTGGGAACATACTCTCTAATTACTAATGAAATAATTCAGTTAGAGACAGAATATCAGTTTGAAGCTTAACAAGTCCTACCTATACTATAGTATGTATCATCACTGAAACTAATGCATGATTGTTATCCTTATTTAAACATCATTAATAATTAATACACTCATGCTTGTCAGACTTACTGGCCACAATATAAATATCTAAAGTGGAGTTTCCTTGATGCAAAATTGTTCCAAAATGTATATGATTATTTTATTTAAATTAAATCAAATAAGAACAAATTGGTGGAAGATAAAAAAGTGGAAAGGCAATGTCTAATGGAATCTAAGTTTAAAGGATTCAAAAATAAGAGAAGAAACTATAACGATAACAAAGGAAATAAAAGATTACTAAAATGAATTCCATTAATGTCAAAGATGTATAGAGATGACATAGATCTTAAAAAATTGTTGTATTTTCTTTTGTGTATTATGTTCCTCATTGTTTCATTCTTGAATCTGTGAAAATAAGTTAAGATAAAAATAAGTTAACATACCTAATACCAAACTTCCTGGTTGAGAGGTTCTCTGGAGAATTAGAAGAACTTTGAGAGCAACAACAAAGTAATGCAGCCTTAGAGCATCAATCCTCTGAAATATAATAGAGATGTTCGTCCACATAGGCTAGTAGCATGACGAAAATATAGTTTAGGAAGTGAAATTTACAAGAGCATCTTGTAGGATCGAGTGATCTTAGAATCTTGGATTTCCTGGAGTGTATCTAGTCATAATATTTATCACTTTCCCAAGATTTGTGAGGGACTGATTGATGGTCTTTGCTTCATCAAGAATTTTACCTTCAGCTCAAGTCTTCTCAACTTTTTCCGACCCTGCCAAGTCTGCAAGTATCAGTTTTCCAAATTTGGTCCTGCTAGAAAACTCAATATTCAAGATAAAGCTTTCAGGTTTAAAGATATTGAGTGATAATACCTTTAATCCTTTGTTGGATCCTTGTGGATACTAAATATGTTGAGGAAATAACATCTACTACTCGACATATTCATTTCTTAAATAGTATAAACATTTTAACAAAGAATAAACAGAATAAATATGTAAAAGGAAGAATTTTTGTAACAAAATACTAAGGATACGTGTTTCTCCAACTACTCTATTAGTTATCCAACTTTGTAACATGAACAACCATATTATAACTACAATGTATAAAGAGCCTCATGTGGAAATACATTATCTCATTTCCCCTTACTGATAAGCTTTGCAATGCTTCTTTAGAGATAGATATAGCTACCTGGAAAACAATTTATGATTCTGCATAATTTTGTAACTTTCAAGGAAAAGTAAATAAATTTTTGGTAAAAGTAGATTTTTTGCATAAATTTTTGTGTTTCTAAAAGTAAATAAGTTCAGAACATAGGTCAATTCAAGCTTCCTAACATATCAATCAAGCCATTTATTTATGTCGATAGTTTATGAGTACGTAAAGTTATGCACGACTCCAATGATAACTGAAGATAATCCAGCATATATTTAAACAAACAATATGGGTTATGTTGAACATATTGCATGCTATAAAACTAAAACATTATAACAGTTTGATAAAGGGTGCTGATGACTTACTTTTGTTGCTGAATTCAGAATAATTTCATGTATTTTACTCTCTTTTATCTGTATATTGTCCTTTGATAAATCAAAGAGATTACTATAAGAAATTGATAACTAAAAGAAATGCTTATGGTTAAAGTGACAACGACTGGCAGAAATATATATAAATCAATAGATATCTTCAGGTACAATTGCCAGTGACACAAACCTTTACTTTCTCCATGTAGATCTCTAATGGTAAGAGTAAGAAATTTGTTAAACTTGCATACTAGCATTTATTCATTGATGAATATGAACTTAATGAAAAACAACACTCACCATACTAAAGGTTGAATTAATAAATTAGAAGAATACACTAACATTAACATCACCAAATTAAAGAAGAAAACTCCAAATTTGCTCAGAAGGTGAACTGAAAATTAAGAGTTGAAATCAAAGTGGTTGTCAGAGCAGTGGATAAGATTATTTCTTGTCGAAGCAGTGGTGGTTAGAGCACTTATTGGTGATTCTGGTCACGTACTAGTGGTGTGGGGTCAAAGTGTACTGGTGGAGTATGGTCGGAGCGACTGGTGGTGTGTGGTGTGTAGATGGAGCATACTTGCGATGTATAGTGATAAGTATCTTGATGGAGGTGGTAGAGTCTTAATTTATAGGAGAGAAGAAGGCAGAATATCATTTTCCATAAAATGAGTGCAAAATGCTATCAAGAAATTTTCAACAGCAATGGTAAATTTTCTTTATACTCTTCTTTAATTTTTGTTATCTATTATTTTAATTTTTAGCGGCTACATTGAAAATTTTGGGAGGGAATAAATGAAACCCGATACAATAGCTTTTTTGTCAATTAAGTGTTTCTATAGTTGACTTTATGGAAAGTTTCATGCAACCATTGCTATAAGTCCCCTATTGAAAAATATAGTTCCACTAAAATAATATTTTTTTTGCAACCATTGTAAACATTTCAATAGATGCTGTAATTTTTTAGAACTGTTGCCAAAATGTTTGTTGCAATAGGGGTAATTTCTATTAGATCTAGTTGTCAATATTATGGTAGGATAGGTATAAGATCCTTGAGGCTATTCTAACAATTAAACCTACAAAATTTCACTCATTGACCCTCTCGGGTACCTAACAAGTGTGTTAAGTTTTAACCACCCACTACCTCAATTGGGCATCCTAATTTCTTTGAAGATGCCCAAGATATAGTCCACTTCCTATTCACCCTTATATAAAAGATAGTGAAAATTAGCAAAATATATTCACTAATTATCTACTATAGTCTTGTAACCCACATCCCTCTTTAAAGGATGATATGGGTTCAGAAAGTTCACCTAAGCCCCTTTTTGAAGGATGGTTTGAGCTTTCAAGAGTTTGGAGTTTTCAACCCAAATATATTTTGGGTATTTGAGGATTTCACCCACAAATCTCAATTAATTTAACTGAGCAATAGCAAAACCCATCATTAACAAATTAGCTTATATACAAATACATCACAATCCATACATAGTTGCACCAACATAATCCCAAGACAATGAAAGTCTAGCTTCTCATGATGAAAAGAAAGAAAAATATGTCATAGGGATTGTTCAACGCATCCATTCTTCACAAATTTTAAATTCAAAGTGTCAAAATACAATTACGATTCTTTTCCAATATAGGGTTTTACACTTCAACTTCAACATCATTTAATGGTGTTGAATACACAAAAAAGAAAGTTTTTTAGTCTATAAGATAATTTGGGATGGCGACGTGAAGTTACAAAATAGCCCTAGGGTTGAATCTCGCATTGCTGCGATTGCTTACACTTGTTTGTAATCACAGTCATCGCGATTGTGTTTAGATCATTGCAATCATAATTTTTTACCTGGCATGACTGGCTACTATCATGACCCATAGAACACGATTTTGGTAACTCAGCTTGTTTCCTACTTCAGGTCCTTCAGCTGCACTTTTTTCCTACTTGTAAATATTTTAAACTTACATCCATATCTTTCTACCTCATAAGTTGCATGCCTGGAGAATGTGGAATTTAGTACATTTAATCCCCAATACATCTCATTTATACAATCAAGTTATGATAGTGTGCACATATATTGAAAGAAAATGAGTGGTAAATTAACCTCACATCAAAACCCCAAACTTAAAGCTTTGTGTCTCCTCAAGAAACACTACCTTTTACTAAAAGACAATGCACATGTATGCCCAAATTATATGCCCCAACTATCACAATGACTTTTATTTGATTACTACCACAAATAGTTTTTCAAACATGGTCAAAACAATTTTCACGACACCCTCAACATAAAATGTAATTTTCAAGGATGAAAACTACTTTAAGAAGAAACCATGCAAAAATCGCTAATACTCTAAAAGTAACACACCTTTTGACCTCAACTACATTATACTCCTTTTGCCTCATTTCTTGGGAGATAACAAAATCACCTACCTCAACTTGTTTACATGTCTCCTCTCAAGAAAGAAAATTCCACACAAATTTATCAATTAAACAACATCGGATTTAAGTGTAAAACTCTCTCTTACACAAATACATTCAATGCTAACAAAAACAATGTCATAGGCCTGCCCCTATTTTCAATCTCCACTATAATGAATACACTTGGTTTGAGATCTCGAAAGGTTTTTTGATCTTGAAACATAGGATTGGGGAAGCGTTGGATAATATTTAGGAACAATGTGGTTTAACTATCCTTGAACATCCATATTTACGATATTTCAACTAAATTGTGACCATGGACCACTTTTTTCTTTTCACACCTTATACATGCCTACTTCAAGAGCCTTGATTTCCCTAACTTTTTGAGGGAATTATTCTTACGCTTGTTTCTTTTGTAACATATGCCTCATTTTTCTTTTCATCATCCCATTATTTTCACTTTTTCATTGCTTGGCTCAAGGGTGTCCACTTATACTACCATGGCCCAAAGTCAACTCTTTTAAACTTACCACCATAACTTGGGCATTTATCCTCAATTTTTATTTTTCATGTTCAAAGAGGATTTGGGTCAAGAGATGAATAAATTGTTTAATGGTACATGGTTTGTAAAGTGGTTGCCAAAGAAAGTCTTGAAGGCTCAAAGTGGGTGACTACGGATAACATCTATGTATGGGTAGACTTTTTAGGCTAAAGTGGGCTTTCAATATCACAAAAAATGTCCTTGGATCATCTCATCAACCAAATAGAATAGAAATTACCCTTTAGAGACTAATGGAGCAAGTTCTAGATGGTAAACATACATATGAGATTTGGACAAAGAAGCTCATCATAGATGGCATGCAAATTCTCCATGGAGGCTCAATTTCTCTCCCACTAGCGACCAAAATAGAGTATCTACCAATTTTCACAAGCCAATATTTTTGGACTCATAAAAAGAGAAAAATAATTATTATAAGGCTGCTCATGTACATGCCCTTTATTTTAAAAAAATTTAGATGGAGGGGGTATTTGCATTGCATATGCACCACACACAATTTGATAAATATAGAATCAAGCCAGGCTTTTGTCTCACATTTTGGATTTCATACGGGAAAACCATATGGCTACTCAGACTTCGCCATAACTATAAGTGTGATTCCAAATTCAAAATGCAACAGGTACATAGACTTCCCTTGTATTTGTGACCTCGATGCCAAGGGTACTCTGAATTTACCTGGATCCATGGATTAAAACCCAACCACGATGCTTTTTTCCTTTAAAATATCATCACTCAGTCTATCATAGGGAAAATCTAGTCTAATATTGCCATATGTAACATAAAGATAAAGTAAAAATCTAAAAATAAAAATGACTAATCCCTGTAAATGCAGGAACTATAAGTGTACCCGAATATTACAACCTAAATAGAAATAAAATTCATGCAGTAGAACATAAAAAATCAATAAATATCAATAATACAGGTTCAAATCAAATGGCTGTTGAGACAAAACCCCCCAACTAAAAGTATAGCAGTGTCCCCATTGTATAAACAATCAAGAAAAAAGAAAAGTAAGGGTGTTCCCTAAAACTGCATCAAGGGGTGCTGTCACTCTTGGTCTCTGCATCATTATTAGACTTCTCAGGACCAGACCACTATGTTAGGGCCTCTTCATCACTCTCCACTCGGGAGGGAGGAAGTCTATCATGAGGTTTGAGGACTTCCATATGTCCTTCACCCCATTCCACATCTTGCTATAAGAAATTATCTCTCTTCTTGTTTCTTTTTACATCTTCTTATGTGCAACTCCAAGATCATAATATGATTCTACCATGGATGAGTAGCCTTTCTCAAGCCTAGCAATGGTAGTCCTTTCTTGTACCAATTCTCCTGATATTTCTCATAATAAGACCAGGACACAAATAAATGTTGGGTGGTGGAGGGATCTCTCGATCCTTGGGTTAATCCCAACACGAGCTCCCTAATGGCCATAATATAAACTCTAATATACTCAAGAGTCCCGATGGTGGATGACTTAGAAGACTCAGTATCCACACAAGTTGACTTTCCCAAGTTAATCTTTCTCTTCTTGCTTTGCCCGGTGCACTCTCTCCTAATATTTTCAGAGGATAGATGGAGGTGTCAGGGCATACCTAAGAATCTTCAAGGTACTCATCAACCCTAGCTCTCATTCAAAGCTCTGTAATTATAGAATAAAAGGAAAGATGCATACTACCACAGTTCTTTAAGAATTTCATATAGGAAACCATGAGCTGACCAATATCTAAAGGAATTTGATCTAGAATGTAAGCAACCATTCGAGCTTGCAAATCTGGGACTATTGTCATGTGGATTCCAGGGGAGACTGGAATACATATGATTTTTAACCAAATGATAGCTTTAATAGTAATATCATTCATGAAGATGTTTCTCTTAGTTGTTGCCCAAGAGACTACCTTTTTAGGGTAAAGTCTTTCCACCAACAAACTTCCCATCTCACACCCTTTTTCTCAAACTAATCCATGTTTATATTTGGGATCCCATAGATATCATTGATTTTCTCCACCACAAAATTCACCTCTTTCTCTAAGATTCTAATAATGATGTTGGATGGATCCAAAAAAGATTCTACGCTAAGGTTAGCATAAAACTTACTGTCGCACTTCTTATTAGCGTTTCATGGATCAGGGGCAAAACACTACCACCCCGTATCCATAAGACTATCATGAAATGCCTGAAGCTTTTATAGCACATTCTATAGGCATATTCCTCTCTTTTAGAGAAGCCTTGTTCATGAAAGGTCACCATAGTATAGAGTGTGGTACTCGGGGTCCATGATTCAGACTTGGTCGTATTCCTCTATGGTACAGTACTAAAATAAAAAGCACCACTATAAAATTATTCATTGATATTTTCATGCACAAACTATGCTATGTTTCCCATTAAAGTTCATTGGATGGTTACTTGGTGGTGTTTGTACAAAAGTTTGAAGTGCATAATTATTAGCCCTGCAAGAAAACTAGCCTTGGTTACTATGATCGAGGGCTATAGAGCTCCAATCACGGTATCTAATACAAGTTTCAAACCAATTTTTAATGTCCAAAAATTCAAATTTTAAGCTCAAAGAATTTTCTATAATGGGAATTTACACTAAAATCGTTGGACAAGACTACTAGGTACTTGATTATGCCCTTAGAATGTAAAAAGCATTAGTGAATACTCATTTGTACAATTCATCAGGCACTTGGTGTGAAATTTTTAGTTTTCTCCATTTCACACCCAATTTGGGTACTTAGGACTTCCCCAAGTATGTGCACACAATATTCTAGAATCCAAACACCACAGAAGTATAGTTGACTAAGCATGTAAGCATGAAAATCATAATCCAGGCCTTTACTATAACATGTATTCTATGGACTATCTTCAACAATAAAAGCATATTTGAGGCACCTACAAGATAAGTAATGAAATAGAGACGCAAGGATATTATTCAAATGCTCACATTTCATCAAGAAATTGACCCAGTTAGAAAGAAAAGTTGAGAAGACACTATGGGGAAATAGAGATTCGGATGGTCATATAACTTATATGACCAAGACCATGGTCAAGGGTCTGTGATCGTGGACTTATGAGTGACCGTGATCGCAACCAAGGTACCTCAGTCGCGATAACAGAGGGCATTTTATCTCCCTTATTTTCCCCTTTTCAGCTTATTTTATATTTGGAAAGAATTTTCTCTGTTTAGTTTAGCATGAAAAAATTTCTCAATTTTCCCTTTCTTCTCATCCAACACACTCTATAGACCTATAAATGCATGGATTATTCATTTGAAAAAACTGAAATCTACACTACAAAAATAAAATTTAAGGTTAGGAGCCACTCTTATGGCATTTTTAGGTTGCCTCCCATATAGCGCTAAAGCTATCATTGTGGAACAACGTCTTCCTTCTTTCTCAAGTTGGGTCCTCAAGGTACCTATTATCCACTTTCTCTACTTCAAAATCAATCCCCAATCCCACTTTAAGCTCCATTGTTTTTTTCTTTATTTTTTCCACCCAAAAGGACACTTCACCATCATGAGCTCTCAACCTTATTTCCATAAGCTCCAAATCAACAATTGCTCTTTCAGTGGCAAGAAAAGGTCAAACAAAGTTGGACAGGCACCTCTTGGTCCATTTGACTATATAGCACCATAAAATCCATCAAAAGGATGAATCTATCTAGTATCACCAATATGTCAAACACAACACCAACTGACTTCTTGATAAACTAGTCCTCTATCAAAAGCATCATTGAAGTTATAGTAGGAATGATAAGGCATGATATTAATAATCAAACCAAGGACACATAAATCTTTTTAAAACTTATGTGTTCCAATAGTGCATGGAATGGTAAAGGCCCCGCGGGCTTCTTTTATTTCAGCTCTTTTTCTACTTATGATGGCACTACATCTATGGGTTGCTTCAATGATATCACCTTCAACAAGATTCTTATTTGACATTAACTTTTTTCATAAGCGTAGCATATCATGGGATATCTTGGATAGCCTCAACCAATTTGATATTAATGGACAAGACGGAAAGTTTAGCCATGATGGGTTTGAATTTAGAATTATTCTCTTTTATTTGAGGCATTGAGGGAATGGAGGGGAAACCATCATGGTAGGTATTGGGCCAATTTTTACTTCATTATCTTTAACTACTTTTTGGTTACCCTCTTCACCATCGACTCCTTTATTCAATTCTAACTCTTTTTGTTTCCATTTATGAGACATTAGAGTCTCTTGCTTTAAATCATTCATAAGATTTTTCTCCATATCAGGCTTCTTCTTAACATCTACCATAAGATCACCAAGGTTTTTACCACTCCTAGTTACAATAGACAACACTTGGGATTTATTTTTGAGTTCATAATGGTGTCAATTGGGAGGACTCCCTTTATCCTAGCATTGAGTTGTGTGTAGATTTTCCCAATTTGAATCTCTAATTACTTGATTCAAGAATAGTGGGATACAATGTTTGGTTGAGTTGTAGAAAATTGCCTTTTAATTCATGGACCACTTTGTTTGTTCCCTCCACTTTCATCTAAATCCTTGCTATCATATCTTTTATTTTATCTTATCGGGGTCAACAAAATTGGAATCCTTCCTCTTTTCCCAATCAGGAAAAGGCACATAATGATCATACTCACGATTATTATCCCTCTAATCATAATCATTATCTCTGTCTCTTTCATTCTAACCTTGGTTCCTAAATTGCTTTTGATAGGTGGGGCGAGAACCTCCCACCTAGCTGGACAAATACCAAATCTCCTCATCAAGCTTCTTGGCCTCTTCATCATCATACTCTTTGGATGCCATGACATTCACCGTCTTTGGGGCTATACCCATCACACATTTCTCAAAAGCTCTAATTGTGTTATCATTTTTGTCATATTCTCCTTTATCTCCTCATCCCTCTTTTTTTCCTTGTCAACAAAGGTGGTAGTCAGAGATCATTTTGGTACCTCGACATAATAGGTATGCCATCCTCAGTTTTAATTGGTAACTTTATCAAGAAATTTTGAAGCCCCATGATAATTAAATTTCACAAGAGAACCCTCCGCCACATTATCTACCATAGTTTTACTGAGCGGATCAAGTGCTTGGTTGAAGATTTGGTGAAGCATTTTCTCTTGGACCTCATGGTTGGGACAATGATAGAGCTTTCCGTTCAACCTTTCCCACACCACATATAAGATTTCCCTATTCAATTTTCTAAATTTCATGATCTCATCCCATAATTGGAGAATTTTGGATAGTGCTAAATATCGGTCAAGGAAGACCATAGTGAGTTCATACCATGAATTGATGTATCTGACTTGAAGAAAGTAAAGCCATAACACCACCTCTCCTATTAGATAAAATAGGAAAAGATAAAGCCGGATGGATGATAACGCTTGATGAGTGGTGACGTTACCACTCATTTGCACTCATTTTTCATGTATATTACCTTATCTTGAATGAATAAATGAGTCAAAATTGTGATTTGATGCACTAATATCCACTTGCTGTAGTTATAAGAGTTTAAAGAACAAAGAGATGTGCATTAGAGTTTTAAATCATCAAAATAGAGTAAAACAAGTATTGTTGAAGACATGTAGTGAACAAGCCTAAGTTACCACGATCACGGTCAGTCAAGGTGGTCAATCAACCATTGCTACAGAAGTCAATCGCGTTTGCATAGCTTTGGTCTTAGCCATACTTACGCGATCGCGGCTTGGCAGAAATGTTCAATTTAAGGGAAAAACTATAATGTCACGTCCTGATCCCAATTTTAACAAAATGATTTTGACCCTAATTAGATGTATTAGTCATTCCATCACATTCCCTCTCCCCGAATTTTCTAGGGTTTGACTTAAGAATTTGTAGCCTCTATTTTTAGAGAAGAAAATATTATATTAATTTTGGGCGGAGAATACATTTGAGATAAGTGTAAGATTTTCTCACTTCCATTGTTGATATTATGGGAGAGCCCACTTTGAAGTAATAATTACTTAGATCTTCTACAACTTTAATTCAACTGAGATTATGGGTGTATCAATGCTTATTTATGTTATGTGTAGCTAATCTCCCTCTTAGGGTTATGTGTGAAAAGGGGTTATAGTGTATTTTGGTATTGTTAGCATCTTTTTTGCAGTTCATGTTTATGGGGTATATTATTCCTATGATAATTTGGTTAGGATTTTATAGGTGAAAGCTCTAAATACCCCACATGGTTTTGATAGGTGAAAACTATAAGATTTAGAAAGCTCAATGCCATCTTTGGAAAAAAGGGTTTTGAGTGAACTTTAGGAATCTATATCATTCTTGAAAAAAGGATGTGGAGACCAAGAAATGATAGAAAACAATTTGTGTAGTTTTCTATATTCTTACTATCATAGAAATAAGGGTGAAAGTGAGGTTGATTATGCCTTTGGTGCCATCCTAGAAATAGGGATGCCTTGATTACGGTTATGGTTGTTAATTATTGAACATATCCATTAGGTATTTGAAAGGAGCAATGGGTGAAAGTTTGGTGTTTTGTTGAAACACTTGCATCAAAATCTATAATCAAGCCTACTCATATTTAACTTACCAAATTGATGTGATGTCTAACTCCCACATGTCACTCTCTTAGTAATACATAATCCAAAGATTTGTATATAATTACTAATGCTCTAATTATTCATAGCTATAAATTTATACTAGAATATCCCAAAAAAATGTTAGTATAGGATCTCACCTCCCCTATTTATCTTTTTGGGCCATTTGTTTGAAATTAACTTGGAACTATCATTCAAAATTAATTTGATCTCCACTCATATTGTTCCTTATTTATTTTATCTCGACTCTAAAGTTGGGTAAATATATTGATGTGTAAGTTGAGCATTGTTAAAAATGGTGCCATTGTCGGGGAACAATTTGGTGTATTAAGTTAGATTGCAATCTTAGTTACTTCCTTCAATTGAAGCATGCAAATATTTTTTTGTGATTTTTCTTTGTGGGTATATTTTATTTTATTTTTGCCTTTCTTGAAGGATTATTCTATCAAGCATGAGTTTAATGATTGGAAGTCATAACGCGACCCCCCATGTTTGTATTATTATGGAACACACTTTAAGAGATAGTATGTATGTTCCCTGGTGAGAATTTCAGCATCTCAATCTAATGGGAGTATGGTTTCCCTATGTGTGGCCGTCTACAAAGATATTAGGACGAGTTTCCAAACCCCCATTAGACTTATCGAATTGATAGTCCTTCCTATGATTTTATTAGGTCATATGATGAGAAACCAAAAGAACAATGCAATAAATCTAGTAGCTGTGACCCAAGGTTATTAGCCATCTTGTATTGGGTAAATGCAATGGGGGAGAATGTGGAACACATGTACAAAGAATAGACGGGTGTCAAGGTAGAGATATTTTGCAAAAAATCAAAGCATGAAACTATCAATACATTTCCCAATACTCAAGAGGAGTGTTATCAAGAAGGGAAACTAGGCTATGATAAAGATCTTGGTAGTGAATACTCCTCAATGGCTTCCCAACAATCCGACTAATACGAAGGGGAAGAAGCCATAATAAAGGAAATAGGGCTAGAGACCAAAGAGATGCCAACTAAATCTCTTATAACGACTCTAGTTCATTTTAGAGTGGAGATTATATAGAGGAGGTTACCCAAAATTAAGTGTTAGACCTCATCCTACCTATTTTTTGACATTTTGTTAGGAGGATGTGTCAAAAATCCATACCTTTAACCAAATAGAGGATTTTTGGGAGGTAAGTCCCACTTTTATATTTTGAAGTTTGATATTCTACAAGAGATCGCACCCATCAAAGGCCAAGATGATTAGTTTCCAAAGTCTAAGGAAGGGAAAATTGTTGTACCCACTTTTACCTAAGAAGTTAAAACAAATATTCAATGTGAAGATAGGTAAAAGGTTTAAATCTTCAAATTAGCGAGACTGAAACTTGCTTGCCATTGCTTTAACTCTTCCACGACTCTTTTTGGAAGATCTGAATCCTTTTCCCCTCTTCCATTGATTACATATTTAGCAAAAGTTGTGGCGGATATTCAAATTTTCTTGGTGGAAGCATAAAAGAAAATGGAAGGAGCATCTTGCTAAGACTTTAGACTAAGATCTCAATGGGAGGAAACCTATAATGCCATAAAAATGGCACATATCCTTTCTATTTATGCATGCTAAAATATATTTTTTATTCTGGTTATGCATGCACAAGCCATGAGATATTTGTACTCACCAAATTGTTGATCGAATTTAAAGAAGAGAAGTATGAATTTCGCTTTTTAGGACTAAACAGGAAAGGAAGGGGATCAGAATTCTGGTCTCAGTTACTATGGTTGTGGCCCATGTCAACACAATCTCTGTGGCCATGTGATAGTGATTGCATGAATAAGACCACAATCGTTGTCTAATTTATTTAAATGACTATCCAACTGCTTATTATTCACCATCCCCTTTTCACTTTTCCTTAAAATTTTCTTCTCTTTTTGGACCTATAGTGTATAACCAAGGGTTTTCTCATTCCAATTGCATCTATTAGCATGATCATCAGCCCCAAAGATAAAATTCTTCAATGACACCATATTCATTAAAGCACAATGCCACCAACTTTATTATGATGATTTCCACATAACTAAGCTACTTCTCAAGAGGGGCATCATCTTGGACAAGGTAGAAGAGAAGCTTCCAGAATTCCATGCCAGACACTGCAACTGGGTGCATATGCTTTTCCCCAGAACCTTTCTAGGCCAAAAGGATGTAGATTCATGTGTTCTACGCAAACCTCCTCATATTATCTATCATGAATCCAGTGATGATAACTTTTGGTAAATAGGTGAACTTTGGAGTGGAGCAGGAGAATGTGGTGTATGGGCTCCTAAATGCCAACATGAGGTAGTTTTATGCAAGGGAATATGAGCCTGGGTCCTGGATGGCCAATATTTTATGCCCAGTTAAAGTATTTCCTTAGGCCATAACCAAGAAAGACATTCTCCATTTTATGCCCAGATAAAGAATTTCCTTGGGCCATCACCAAGAACGATATTCTTATGAAGGACTCCAAAGAAGAGTCCAGACTTTGGTTAAAAATCATATACAGTTGAGAATTACTTTGTACCTATATGACCAACATCATGAACTTAAGAGCTAGAATGATAGCTTGCATTTTGTTTGGCATCCCTCTTAATATGGGAGAGATTATTCTATTAGAATGAAGTTTTAACTTGACCTATGAAGGTACGCACCTACTTTTCCCTTCTCTTATCACTGAACTATGTAAGAGAGCAAAAGTGGAGGTGTATGATATGGATAGTTCGGTATGTTTGGTCTCTATGATCTGTTACCTCAAATTTAGAGGTGAGGGTGCCCCAATCAAAAGAAATAGCCGAAAGGACCCAACACCATGCGGTCACCCATCAACAAATACCCTTAATGATCTTTCATATCAAATAAGGGTGGTCAGAGATTTAGTGTCTAGATTATGTTAGGGTTCAGAAGAGCCATTTACAACCCTTCATTCATATGTAATTCAGTATAACTTTGAGAAGTACATTAAGAAGAAGCAGGAATAGGAAACCACCATTTCCAGCTTAGAAAAAGCATACTCTACCTTAGCAAAAACACATAGGGACCTCAAATAATCACATAAGAAGATGGTACAAAGAGAAAAAGAGAGATAAATTCTTCAAGAAGTTGTGGTAGAGAGTTAAAGGCATAGTTAAGAAGCTCAAGCCTAATGAGAAATTGCCTTCTTCAAAGCTAGATAGTGAAGATGAGGCCCCTGCTAATTGGTCGATTGATAAAACTGGTGGTGCCTGCACAGAGTTTGATATGAAGAGAATCTCTTGAGATGGATTCAGGAAGACACTTCTTACCCTTGATTTAGTGTGCCTGCAGTAGGGGAACTGCATTTTATATAGTAAGGGGTTACCCCAAGAATAATGGTATTTTAATGACCTAATTCTAGACATAATTTTTTTTATGTTATTGTTTTGATATGATGCTTTGGATATTATTTATTTTATGGATAATTATGTTTTTCTTTTATTTCTAGTTTTAGTTTTTAATGAACAATTTAAATTTGTTATGGATCATATTATTGTTGGGAAAAGTATGAAGGGGAATTCTAAGTACCTATAGGATAAATGTCAAAAAGTACAAGGGATGCTTGAGTACTTGGGGCATTTTGGTTTGTTATATAAGATTTGGTAATGTCTGAGTAGCCATATGGTTAATTTTCCTATTTTAAGAAAAGACGGTAAACTAAGGCTCTGGTTGTAGACGTCACCATTTGTTAGAAATTTGTACATGGTGCTATGGCAATTCAAGAAACTCACTTTGTCAAAAAATTTTGAAAAATGAAGGCCATGGATGTGAGCAATGTTGTAACAAATCATTTACTCCTTTTGTTGTTCCCTAAACTTTTTACTTGTAAATAAGTGATACATTCTACATGATTGTTTCCATTAGGAGAGACATTTGATCTCCCTTATAGAATTTTGTATGCCATGTGTGGTGAGGATATTGCATTGATCTCTTGTAGACTTGTGTTATCTAGAACTTACCCCATTAGTCTATCAAAACTAATTTTGAATGTATTTGGTTGGAGAAGTGTTCTTAGGCCCTCTTGTGATTTCGGAATCCATTCTTGCCTTTAAAAAAACTACCTATGTATAAGTGTAATTCTTAGTACATGCTTTTAGACTTTAAGCCTTTCTTTGGAAAAAACATTGCAAATCATGGACCAATATTTTATCCCTCTTTTTAACCATACCTTCCTTGAACTTTAAAATGTAATGTGAGGCTAAAATCTTAAGTTGGGGGTGGTAATGATCGATGGAAGTGAGTTTAGGTCCATAAACTTGTAAAGGAATAGCCTAATATTCCTAAGTATTTTAAACAAATGATTTGAAAAAGGAAAGGACCCAATAAAAGGATAACTTGCAAAAAAAAATGAAAGGACGTAGAAGTAATAGAAAAGTGGGGAACAAAGGAAGCAAAAATTAAGCATTAGAAAAGAAAGAAAACAAAGCAGAGTGGCCCTTAGTCGAAATTAGGACTGTTGTAAAGTGTGATGTAGATATTCAAGGTAGGGTGTAACCTAGTCCCATAAATGATATCCTACCCTAACCCGAACCTACATGAAAAGCTTAGAAGTCCTTTGATATCTCCAATCATTTACTTTCTTAATATAGAGGCAAGACTATGGCATGACACTTGTTCCAGTGAGATTTCTTTTGTCAAGGAAGAATTTTGCACCTAAAATTCCTTGTTACTTGATCGGTTGTTTGGTGTGTAAAACTCTTATTTCATGTAAGATTGGCATCCAAACAAGTTGAGGTGACTTATTTTGGTCACCTCCCGGATAATGAGGCAAGTAGAGTATGGTTTAGTGTTAGTCAATAAGTACGGCACTTCTAGAATATTTGTTTTTGTTGCTTGATTGCTCCTTAAAGTCAAATGTAACCTTGATTGTTACATTTTATAACATGGGTGTGGATAAATTAGCTTAGAATATTTGCGATGAGCTACTTGTGGTTGCGACTCAAGTTAAAGTCAGTATGGAATTTAATACATAAAATATTGGCATAAATGATTGTGGCTCATAGTAATGAGGCAGTGTTGCTTTAGGACAAACAAGGTTTAAATTTTGGGGTGTTGATGAGTGGTGATTTTACCACTCATTCGCACTCATTTTATATGCATATTACTTTGTGTCAAATGAGTAAATGAGTCATAATTGCGATTTGATGTACTAACATCCACTTGTTGTAGGTATAAGAGTTGAAAAGACAAAGAGATGTAGATTAGAGCTTGAAATAAGAAAAAGGGAGCAGAACAAGTTCATCTAAATACATGGAGTGAACTAGCCTCAATTACCGTAGTCATGGTTAGTCAAGGTGGAGATTCAACTTTGGCTGTAGAAGTCAGTCGTTGTAGCATAGCTTTGGTCTTAGCCAGACTTACGCGATCGCAGCTTGGCAAAAATGTTCAGACTAATGGAAAATCTATAATTTCACGTGTTGATCCTAATTTTAACAAAATGACTTTGACCCTAATTTGATGTATCATTCTTTCCATCACATTCCCTCTCCCCAAACATTCTAGTATTTGACTTGAGACTTTGTAGCCTCCATGTTTGGAGGAGAAAATATTGTGTAAAATTTGAGCGAAGAATACATTTGAGACTTTGTAAGTTGAAAATTGGCTCACTTCCATTGTTAATATTATGGGAGAGCCGCATTTGAAGTAACATTCGCTTAAATCTTCTATAACTTTGATTAAATAAAGATTATGGGTACATCTATGCTTGTTTGTCTTATGTGTAGATAAATATCCCTCCTGAGGTTATGTGCGAATAGGGGTTAAAGTATGTATGGGATTATATTATTAGCATCTCTTTTGTAGTTCGCGTTCACGGGGTCTATTAGTTATATGGTAATGTTTTTGGGATTTGATGGGTAAAAGCTACAAATACCTACATGGGTTTGATGGGAGAAAACTCCAAGCTCTAGAAAGCTCAATGCCATTTTCAAAAGAAGGTTTTTGAGATAACTTTAGGAATATATATCATCCTCGAAGACAGATGTGGAGACCAAAGAAATGATAGACAACTATGTGTGTAGTTTTCAAAATTCTTACTATCTTATAAATATGGCTAATTTTGAGGTTGACTATGCCTTGAGTGTCATCCTTGAAATAGGGATGCCTTGATTGGGGTTGTGGTTGCTAATTGTTGAACACATCTATTAGTATTTGAAAGGATCAATGGTTGGAAGTTTGGTGTTTTGTTGAAAAACTATCATCAACATCTATTACCAAGCCTACCCATATTTAACTTACCAAATTTATGTTCATAACTAACTCCTACATGTCACTTCCAAAATAATGCATAATCCCAAGATCCGTATATAATTGATAAAGCTCTAATTATTCCTAGCCCCAAATTTATACTAGAAAAATTCAAAAAGAAAGATCAGTGTAGGATCTCACCTACCCTATTTTATCTTTTTGTGCCTTTTGTTTGAATTAACTTGTAACTATCATTCCAAATTAATTTGATTGCCACTCATATTATTCCTCGTGGACTCGACCCCGACTCCAAAGTAGGGTAAACATATTGACGACAACTGCCTTGCTCTCAAATTGATGTGTAAGTTGAGTGTTATGAGAAATGGCGCCGTTATTGGGGAATAATTTGGCATATTAATCTAATTTGCAATCTTAGTTACTCTCTTGAATTCAAGCATATAAATATTTGTTTGTGATTTTTCTTTGTAGGTTGATTTTTTTATTTTTTTTCTTGATGGCTTCTTCTAACAATTATGTATTTAAAGATTGAAAGTAATAACATGACCCCTCATTTTATATTTTTACGGACCACACTTTAGTAGAGATTGTATGTA
Organism: Capsicum baccatum var. pendulum; assembly: GCA_030864225.1. NCBI lineage: Eukaryota > Viridiplantae > Streptophyta > Magnoliopsida > Solanales > Solanaceae > Capsicum > Capsicum baccatum. The sequence goes on along the minus strand of CM061555.1, from coordinate 110,610,034 downwards.
TGCTCCCAAGGGAGAGATTTTACTGTCTCAATCTGATTAAGAGTATTTTTTTCCCTATGTGTGGCCGTCAACAAGGACATTGGGACAAGTGTCCAAACATCCCATCCCCTTATTGTACTCATTAAATTGCTAGTCCTTCCTAAGATTTTCTTAGGTTATATGATGAGAAACCGATAGAAAAATGTACCGTGTCTAGTAGCTGTGACCCAAGGTTATTACCTATCTTGGATTAGGTAGATCCAATGGGGGTGAACGTGCAACACATGTATAAAAAATGGACGGCTGTCAAGGTAGAGCTATTGGGAAAAGAATCAAAACTTGAAACTATCACCACCTCTCCTAATACTCAAGAGTATTGTCATTAAGAAGAGAAACCAAGATATGATGAAGATCTTGGTAGTTAATACTCCTCAAAAGTTTCCCAACTATTCGAATCATACGAGGGAGAAGAAGCCATAATAAAGGAAATGGGGCTAGAGTCCAAAGAAGAAGCCAACAAATCTATTTTAATGACTCTAGGTCATTTCTGGGTGGAGATTCTTCAGAGGAGGTTAACCCAAAATTAAGTGTTGGACCTCATCCTTTAAGTGTTGGACCTCGATTGTAGGATGTGATGAAGATCTATACGTTTAACCAAATGGAGGACTATCGGAATGTAGAGTTTGACTCTTGTAGTTTGAAGTTTGACATTCCACGGGAGAACATAGAGACCTACCCATCATAGTCATAGATTCTAAATTTTTGAAGTCCAAGAAGGGCCTATTGGTGTTCCCACTTTTACCTAAGAAGCTAAAACGAAAGTTCAATGTAAAGATGGGTAATATATTTAAATCTTCAAAATGGCAAGACTGAAACTTGCTTTCCATTAATTCACCTCTGCGAAGCCTCTTCTTGGAAGATTTGAATCTTTTGTCTCTCCGTAGTTCATTAAATATTGAGTGAAAGTTGGGATAGAGATTCAAATCTTCTAAGTGGAAACACAAAACGAAATGTAAGGGGCATCTTGTTAAGACTTTAAACTAAGCACTCGATGGGAGAAAACCCATCATGACACAAAAATAGGCATATATCCTTTTTATTTTTGCATGGTTAAATATATTTTTATTCTGGTTATGTATGTATAAGCTAGAGACGGTGGTGCTCATCAAAATTTTGATTGAATTTGAAGAAAAAAATTATGAATTTGGTATTATAGGACTGAATAGGAAAGGCAGGGGATCAAAATTCATTTATGAGTTACTGAGGTCGCTGCCCATGTCAGTACGATTACTACGGCCGTATAACTGAAACTGCCTGACTAAAACTGCGATTGCACTTGAATCTTTTTAAATGACTTCCTAACTGCTCACTGTTCACCCATCCTCCATCACTTTTTCTTAAAATTTTCTTCTTTATTTGGCCTTAGAGTGCATAACCAAAAAGGTCATATCAGGCCAATAGCATCTACTAAAGTGGTTATCAACCCAAAAGATAAAAGACTTCAACAACACCAGATCATGAATGAATAATTCTACCAACTTTATAATGATAATTTCCACAGGAATATGCTACTCCTTGAGAGGGTCATTAGCCTGGAAAAGGTGGAAGAGAATCTTCGAGAATTTTACTTCAGACACACTGCAATCGGGTGGATATGCTTTTCCCAGAACTTTGATAGGATAACGAGATATAGGTGCATGTGTGATACGCAAACCTCTGTGTAGTCTCTATAATAAATCCCATAATTATGATATGAGGTAAATAGGTGAACCTCATACAAGAGTAGGTAAATTCGATGTATGGGCTCCCAAATGCCGACATGAGGCAGTATCACGGAAGGGCCTGTAAGCCTGGGTCCTGGATGGCTAACATTTTATTCCTAGGTAAAGAAGTTCCTTGGGCCATCACCAAGAAAGATATTTTAATGAAGGACTTCAAAGCAGAGGCTAGACATTGGTTAAACATCATATGTGGTCGAGTATCACCTTACACCCATATGACTAACATCACGGACTCGAGAGCTCGAATGGTGGATTGCATCTTGTTTGGCATCCCACTTAATGTAGGAGAGATTAGTCTATTAGAATGGAGTTTTCACCAGACCCATGAAGGTATGCCCTGACTTTTCCCTTCTATTATAAGTAAAATTTGTAACAGAGAAGAAGTAGAGGTATATGCTATGGATACTTGGGTGTGCCTTATCTCTATCATCTATCTACTAAAATTAAGAGACGAGGGTGCCCTGGTCCATAACAACAATTAAATGATAGATTCTGAAAAAGAAGCCCAGCAGTACCCAGCAGCATACGGACCCCCATCAGCAAATCCCCTCGATGATCTTTCAAATTAAATGAGGTTGGTCGAAGAGTTTGTTTCAAGGTTATCTCAGGGTCCGGGAGAGCCCTCCATAACCTGTCATTCACATGTAATGTAATCTAACTATAAGAAGTATATTAAGGAGCAGAACGAATATGGAAGCATCGTTGCTATCTTATAAAGAGCATACTCAACCTTAGCAAGAACACACAGGGACCTCAAGCAATCACATAAGAAAATGGTATGAAGAGAGAAGAAGAGAGACAAATTCTTTAAGAAGCTATGGAAGGGAGTAAAAGTTTATTTAAGATTCTCAAGACAAAATAGAAATTGTCTTCTTCAAAGCTAGATAGTGATGATGAGGTACCTTCTAATTGGTCAGTTGATCAGATTGGTGCTGCCTGCATAGTGTTAGATATGGAGAGAAGCACTTGAGGTAGCTTCGATAAGACACTTCTTACCCTTGCTTTAGTGTGCTTGCAGTAGGGGCACTGCATTTTATCTAGTTGGGTGGTGCCCCTGGAATAATGATGTTTTGATGATCGAATGCTAGACACTATTTCCTTTATGTTTTTGTCTTGAGATAATGCTTTAGATATTATTTGTTTTAGGGATAATAATGATTTTCTTTTATTTCTTGTTTTAGTTTTTAATCCATCCATTAAATTTTGTTATGGATCATATTGTTGTTGGGAAATGTATGAATGGGAAATCTAAGTACCCATAGAATAAATATTAGAAAAGTGCTAGGGACGCCCGAGTACCTATGGCATATTAGTTTGTTATATAAGATTGAGTTCAGATTGTACTCCATTAGTGAAGTCTGAGTAGCCATACGGTTTGATTGCGTGTTTTAAGCCAAAATGTAAGCCTAAGGCTTTGGTTGTAGTCATTTCCATTTGTTAACAATTTTTGCATGGTGTTATGGAAAATCAAGAAACCTACTCCATCCAAAATTTATGAAAAATCAAGGGAAAGGACGTGAGCAATTTTGTAATAAATCCTTTTCTATTTTTATTGTTCCATAAATTTTTGACTTGTGAATAAGTGATAAATACTCCGTGATTGCATCCATTGAGACGGACAATTGAGCTCCCTTAATGAATTTTTTAGGAAATGTATGTTGAGGATATTTCATTGATCTTTTGTATACTTGTGTTATCTAGATATTTCCCCATTAGTCAATCAAAACTAATTTTTGATTGTATTTGGTTGGTGAAATGATCTTAGGACCTTTTGTGATTTTCGAATCCGCTCTAGACTTAAAAAACCTACCTATGTATAATTGTAATCCTTAGTACCGAATGTGAGCCTTTAAACCTTTCCTTAGCAAATGCATTACAAACTGTGGACCATTTTTTTATCCCTCTTTTGAACCATGCCCTCCTTGAATTTGAAAATATAATCTGAGGCTTAAAGCCTAATTTGGGGTGGTAAAGATCAATGGAAGTGAGTTTGGCACCACGAAGTTGTAAATGAATTGCCTAATATGCCTAAGTGTAGAAAACAAATGTTAAGAAAAAGGAAACGTCCCAACAAAAGGATAATTTGCACAACGATGTAAGGTCATGGAAGTGAAATAAAAGTGGGAAAAAAGAAAACAAAATGTAGGCATAAGAAAAAAAAGAAAACAAAGCAGAGTGGCCCTTAGTTAAAAGGAGAAGTGTTTTAAAGTATGATATAGATGTTCAAGGTAGGGTTTAACCTAGTTCCCTAAATGATATCCTACCCTAACTCGAACCTACGTTACAATTTTAGAAAGCCCTTTGAGCACTCCAACCATTTACTTTCATTGTAGTGGAGATTGAATATAGGGGAAAGCCTATGGTATGTCACTTGTTGCATGTAGTTTTCTTTTGTGAGGGGAGAATTTTGTGCTTAAAATTTCTAGTTACTTTTCAATTATTTGGTGAGTGAAACTCTTTTTTATTTTGAGATGGTCATGCAAAAAAGATGAGGTGAGTGATTTTTGTCAACTCCCGAATAATGAGGCAAGTGGAGTATGGTTCAGTTTTAGTTAATAAGTGAGCCACTTCCAAAGTATTGGTTTTTGTTCCGTGATTGTTATTTAAAGATGCAGCCTGCATTATTACTTTTTATAATAAGGGGCATTGAGAAATTAGCTTAGCATAATTGCAATGAGATACTTGTGGTTGTGACTAAAGTCGAGGTCGTTATGGCATTCAAGACATAAATATGGGTATAAATGATTGTGGCTTATTGTAAAAAGGTAGAGTTGCTTGACGATAAGGAAGGTATTAAGTTAGGGGTGTTAATGAGTAGTGATTTTACCAATCATTCGCACTTATTTTCTGTGCACATTATCTTGTATCAAATGAGTAAATGAGTCATAATTGTGATTTGATGCACTAAATCCACTCATTCAATGTATAAGAGTTTAATGGAAAAAGAGATATGGATTGGAGCTTGAAATGAACAAAAGAGAGAATAATAAGTGCAGTTGAAGACCTGTAGTTAACTAGCCTTAGTTACCGCAATCGTGGTCCATGGGCTGCGGTCGCGATCAGTCAAGGTACTCAATCAACCACAACTGTGGAAGTCAATCATGATTCCATAGCCATGGTCACAGCCAGGCTACGCGATTTCAACATCACAAAAATGTTCATACCAAGGAAAACATAGTAATTTCACGTGTTGATCCCAATTTGAACAAAATAACTTTGATCCTAATTAGATGTATCATTCATTCCATAACATTCCCTCTCCCCCAATTTTCAAGTGTTTGACTTGCGACTTTGTATCCTTAATTTTTAGAAAAGAGATATTATGTAAATTTTGGGCTAAGAATACCTTTGAAAGACTATCATCAAAATATATTACCAAGCCTGCCCTTATTTAACTTACCAAATTTATGTTGATGACTAACTCGTACATGTCACTCGCATAGTAATGTATAATCCCAAGATCCATATATAATTGCTAAAGCTCTAATTATTCATAGCCCCAAATATATACTAGAAAATCCCAAAAAGAAACATTAGTATTGGATCACACCTCTCTCATTTTATGTTTTTTGTCTCATTTGTTTGAATTTAAGTTTTAACTATCATTCCAAATAATTTGATCGCCACTCACATGGTTCCTCATGGATTTGACCCCAACCACAAAGTTGGGTAAATATATTGATGATGACTACCTTGCACTCAAATTGACGTAAGTTGAGCGTTACCAACGCTCAACTTATATATCAATATAAGTTTAAGGCAGTTGTTGTTAGTATATTTACCCAACTAAGAGTCGAGATAGAATCCAAGAGGGACAATGTGAGTTGTAATTTAGTTAGAAACAAACGTTTCTTACAAAATTCAAACCTATGGTACTAGATGGTTTAAGGTTTTTCAATGTTCTTTAATTTGAAAATAATTCTTGGGCTTCTAAGGGACTAATTCGAGACTAAGAATAATTATAGTGTAATTTATTAGGCATGAATCATAGGATAACCTTGGGGAAAGTTATGCATGGGTATGTGATGATTAAAATGCAAATTCTAATCATTGATGTTGTGGTAGGATAGATTTTAATACCATTAGGCTAGTTCTTCAACAAAACCTCAAATATGTCACTCATTGACCCTTTTTAGTACCAAATGAGTGTGTCAATTAAATCCACCCAATACATTAATTAGGCACCCCTTTTTCTATATGGTACCCAAGGAATAGTCAACCTCATATTCACCCTGATGTCTGTGATGGTGAAAATTAGCAAACTATGCCAAATAATTGTCTACTATTTCCTTGGTTCCCATATCCCTCTTTCAAGGATGATGAGGGTTCCGAAAGTTCACCAAAACCCCTCTTTAAAGGATGGTTTAGGCTTTCAAGAGCTTGAGGTTTACCCCAATATACCCATTTTCAGTATTTAGAACATTCACCCAAAAATCCCAATCAATTTACTCAAGTAATAGTAGAACCCAACATCAACACATTAGAATATAAACAAATGAATCACAAGCCACACAAAAAGGAACCCTATTCTAACATAATCCCAAGAGGAAGAACTAGATACTTATAATGGTAATAAACATAAATTAACCAAAATCTCCATTAAATTGATTCATCAAAAATAAATAGAATGCAAACCACACTTTAAGTTTGAATGAATCCTCAATAGGATTTGCCAATTATCCACTTAGAAGTCACTCTAATGTCTTCTTAGCTTAAGATTAGTTTAAATTTAGCTCCAAGCTACAAGAAATCACAACAAACCTACACCATTTATAGGAGTTAGGGTTGTAGAATAATAAATATCTAGAATGAATAGGTTTTGGGCCTTAAATGTGATTTAGGGTCAGCTGGCCAAATGATGTTTTTGCCCTTGGGTAATTTTCTACTCTCATGCGATGGTGTAGGCTTGATCGCGATCGCACCTACTATAATCATGGAGTAATGATCACGAATGCCATTGGTTTACTATTTTGACTAATTGTGATCGCGACCCTCATCTTGCGATCACAATAACTAAGGGTCAGATCCTTTTCCCTTTTTCAGCTTGTCCAGCTCATGGATTTCTATTGCCTTTATGATTCGTGTTAACTCAAAGTTTTTTCTTTTCTTATCAGCACTTGTATACCTACAAAATATGGGAATTAGTGCATTTAACCATAAAAATGTCTCGCTTCAACATTTAAATCATAGTAGTGTGCATGGATGTTGTGTGCAAATGAGTGTTAAATTCACCACTCATCAGTGGACTCTTAGATTATGTGTGCAATATCAAAGAGTGTGCACACTTCAATGAAGTTCTTTAAGTGTAAGTTGGGCTCCTCAATGGCTTATCCCCTAAAAATTTCTTTTATTTGGAGGATATGAAACATGATTCTTGTTACATGAAACACATCATTACCTTGAGTAGTTTAATATGGATTGCTTGATCGACCAACATCATTGAATTGCTTCTCATTATCAAGAGGGCCATCGAAAGACTCGGCAATGAATGCATTATCGCTCACTATTTCATGAACACTATGAGGATCACCTAAAATGAAAACAAAAACAACAAGACGAATAAACACAAGCCACAACATGTGTACCAAAAGTAATACTCAACACCACACTAGTGAAAATTAAATTTCACTCCCTAACAATGACCACACTTTAATAACACTCACTTATACCATTGAAAGTGGTAGAGGAAGTTCATTGAGAATAGATCAATTTATGTTGAGGTAAAATCCACAAGGAGTGAAATTAGAATTCTAGACCTATGGGTATGAACTGTTTCAAATAATCCACCTGAAATGTGAATAAACCGAGATGTATAAATAAAAATGAGAGTGGGTGAGGGGGGTTTGTTTGGCACGTTTGTTTTCAATATCAACTCAATTCAACAACCTAAACAACATTTCTGATTTAAATTTGATATGAGAAGAATCTTGGGATTATGTCTACCTAAGATCAAGTTATGCCTGGGTGCATGAAGATCTAGTGTTCATTATAGTTATTAATAACATGGTCGAATAAGCCTATAATTCTTGATGCTAGTCTATAATAAAAAATAAGAATTTCAGTGATTAACTTTCTCAGATACCTAACAAGTGTGTTAAATTTTAGCCACCCATTACCTCAATTAGGCATCTCTATTTCTAGGAAGATTCCCAAGATATTCTCTACTTCTTATTAACCCTTATATCTAAGATAGTGAAAATTAGAAAATTAAATCTATTAATTGTCTGCTATTGCATTGTTAACCATATCCCTCTATCAAGGATAATATGGGTTCTATAAGTTCACCCACCCCACTTTCAAGGATGGTTTGAGATTTCAAGAGTTTGGAGTTTTCACCCACAAAACCATGTTGGTTATATGAGGCTTTCACCCACAACTGCTAACTAATATAACCAAGAAATAGGAAAACCCAACATTATCAAATTAGCATTTACATAAATACATCAAAACCCACACATAGTTGTACCTTTATTTAACATAATACCAAGAAAATGAAAGATTAGATACTCATGAAGAAAATAAATAAAAATATACCATATTTATAGTTCAAGGCATGGATCCAATCATAAAAAATACAAAATTCAAAGTCTGAAAATCAAATTACAATTCTTGCCCAATTTAGGGGCGTACACTTCAAATTCAAAATGTTTCAATAGTGTACAATGCCTAAAAGAGAGGATTTTAGCCTATAAGAGATTTTAGGAAACCTATGTGAAATTACAAAATAACCCTTAGGTAAATCCCATATTTCTGCAACCGCTGACACTTGTCGATAATTGTGACCACCGTGACCATGGTAATATCACCACGATTGTAGTCTTTAGACCTGTCTTGACTGGCCGTGATCATGGCCCACAGACTATGATCATGGTAAGTGATGTTTTTTCCTACTTTAGGTCCTTCAGCTGCACTTTTTTCCTCCCTTGCAATCTTATCAGCTTGCATCCATATCTTTCCATCTCATAACCTGCATGCCTAAAAATATGGAATTTAGAATACGTAATCACAAATACGTATCATTTATACATTCAATTCTTGATTGTGTGAACTTATATTAAGAGTAAAAAAGTGGAAAATTCACCACTCATCATCAATTTGTGTGTTGAAAGCTCGGTGTGGGACATTTATTTTTACTAATTTTGATATTTGAGGTAGGTTATTATGCTTAACTTTTTTCAGACTAGGTTAGGTATTAAATATTGACATAAAACTCTATTTTATGTGTGGGACATAATCATGAAATGGTTTTATTATTTTGTTGTGTTGTGTAGGGGGCTACATTGTTACTATTTGGTGGATTTTAAGACATTATTTTATTTTTGTGACCATGTGGGGTCTTATATGATATTCTTAGACACGAGTATGTATATTTTATCGTATATCTTCATGTTAAAATGGCCTAAATTTTATTTATGCGATATTAATTGCATATTTTTGTGTAATTTACTATATTGGAATGTGGAGTACATTGGATTCATGGATTGTTGGCATTTTGAGTTGATTTTGTATCATATGGTTAGTATATTGGTTGTATCTGAGAACTCTCCTTTAAGATTGGTTGTGAGAATTACATCCTCATATCGTATACACTCACGAAACATTGTCACCATTGTGGAAATACTTTAAACACTGCTCTTTTTCGAAAGAAATGTGATATCTTTAAAAACCCTCTTACGATATATGTATCAGACACGAGATATGGATATTGGTATTAGATATTTGATTATTTGTAGGTTCCATACCCCCATGCCTCCTACCTGGAAGCAAAACCTTGCAGGTGTATATGTAGGTTGTGAAGCAACCTTGAGCATCACATTATCATTATCTCCATTACATTTCATACATATTGTGCTCATTCTGTGTTGTATTTTTTTGCTTGATGTGATATTTACCTATTTTTACTTCATCCTTATACTTATATTTGGTATATGCTTATATTTATGTTTCTTTCTTATATTTGTGTATGGTATATGTGTATATTATGGAACTCTTAGTGGAGACGATGTGAGCCACCATTTAGGACATTTCTGATTTCAAGTGACATGCCCTTAGTGTTTATTTTATATTCTTTATTTTCAACTCTTCTCAGTCGGTCTATAATACCTATTTAGTACAATTGGACCGTACACCCCCTACTGCACTATTTTGGTGAAAATACAAATACGAGTGTGCTGGATGGTAGCTCATTCAGGCAGTTCTAGAGTGTATTCAAGGAAGCATACTATCTATGCTTCAGAGGTTATCTACTACCTCATCCTATCTATTTTATATCTTGATTTGTATTATGAGATAGATTATGATCCTTTTTTATCAACTATTTTATCTTTTAGCATTTGAGATGTATTTTGTAGTTCTTATACAGTGACACTAGGTTATAGGATATTTCATGGTATCTTTGATTTCGCACTTCCACTATTATCACATTTTTGGGGTTTAGCTTCATTCTACAAGCCTTTTTTTTGGGTTTGGTATTGATTTGTCATCTCATATTGATGATAGGCGGATTTACACGCCTATATCAATATATTTTACCCATATTTTAGCCTAGTTTTGAGAACTAATTATCTATTTCATGCACTTTTAGTCCTTTTTCCTGTAAATGAGCTAACAAACATGATTAGTAAAGTTTCAGGTATAAATGATGCAAAATACAGCATTTTATGGCTTACTTGACGCAAAAGAAAGCTCACGAACGAAGTGGAAAGGAGCTGGACGCCTAAAGGACCAAATCTGCTGCATGGAAAATCTGTCCCGGGCTAAAACAACAATTCTGAAGACTTTGGGGACTTACAGACACAAAGCTGGATTTTTACCAAGATACATTAACCTAGTACAATTAGGTTATGTGTTTCACTATCCTATTTTGATTATGATATTGTAACCTTACCCTAGTACATTTGGGTCAAGGATTTCATTAGTATATTAGGATTTGGTTATTAGTAAATACCCTATCATGCTAGAGTTTTTAGAGACATTACACAACTCCTCCCTTAGTGGAGAGTATTCTTCCATCGCTCTCTTCTTCCACTACAACACTTCTATTCACTCTTCTAATCTTTCCATTAATTCTATTCTTCTTCTATTCTTAAATTCCACAACAAGAGAATCATTACTTGCTAAGGAATAACGCCACACGCCTAACACCTAATCCACACGCCATTACTCAACAATAACCATGCAAATCGTGATATCCTTCGCATTCATGGGTAACTAAACCTCTTAGTTGGGGTTATGGAAGCCGAATGAGTTACTATCTATTGCTGTGAGTTTGTGAGTTCAAGACAAGTATATTGCTTATATCATCATTCTCTTCAACTTAATCTACATTCTTTGCGGTTGCAAACGCAAGAATACGCCAGTCTAACATTTAACTTGTTCGAGAGAAAGGTTATCTGTCTGGAAAAGAGATAATGTCAAGGTAGTAGGACACCCTTTCCTATTAAAAAGCTAGTGCCGTAACTGGACTAACCTCTTGGGGAATTCGTACCGTTAGACACACATTAAGCTCGAGAGAGTTAAAGTGAAATAGTCCTTGTTTAGGTCGAGAGATGCTTGGATTTACCATCGACTACAATTCTCTATAAGCAATTGCATGTCAAGACTCTACACACTCATAGACAATAGAGACGTATACCTCAGAAGGTGGACATAACCCCAACGCTTCAATTCTCATTTTTTACAACTCACGTAACAATTTCTCTCGCTTTACTTTATTATTTTCAGCTTTTGTTTACATTACTTCCAAAACAAGAATCCCCCCTTCTTACGAGACTTGCACCAAAAGTCTACTAATTTTGCTTACTTGTTGGCCAAGCTATTCCCTGTGGGATCGACACCCAACCCAGGTTGGGTTCTATATTTGCTATCGACCGCTTTACACTCAAACGAGAGCTGTAGATTGAGCGTTATCAAAAATTGGCGCCGTTGCCGGGGAATACGAGTGTCAATCAAGTTCGTGATAATTACTAGACCCTTTGGTCAAAGATTCTCGTACTTTTACGTTTAGTTTTTGTTTTTGTTTATTGCAGGATTTTCTTTTAGTGCATGCCCCATACTAGAAGTTCTGGTCAACCGTTATTACCAATCAATCCTGAACCACAACGAATTAGAAGAATGGAAGCACAAGCTGAAATCGACAGGATGGCTGCTCAACACGAGCAAGCAAGATTAGCTGCTCTTGCCGCTGCTCAAGTCCAACAACAAAACATTGATAATCCTGGGCGAGCAACAAATCCTGACGATGAAGATTTAGGTGATGAAGAGTTACTAAACCCTAGGCGTGATGCTGAAATTATAACACCTGCCAATCGAAGAGGTCGACAATCTCGGTATAGGTATGATCGCCAACCTTTGTAACCAGCTTTCGACGACGATGATGATGATCTTGATGGTGCCGGAGCCACTGGAGCTATAATTCCACCACCATTAGCGCTCGGAGCCAAGTTCAACATCACAAGCACCATGATTCAGTTATTGCAACTCAAGGGATTATTTGGTGGACTAGCAGGCGATGATCCGAATATGCATCTCATCAACTTTATCTCTACATGCAAGTCTTTTGACAATCCTGGTGTTGGTCAGAATGCTATTCGATTACGACTATTTCCATTGTCTCTGTCTGGGGAGGCAACACTATGGTTGAATGGGCTGACTCCTGATTCAATTACAAATTGGAGGCAATTGAGAGTCGCTTTCCTAGAAAGATTCTTTCCGCCATCCAAAAGGGCTCAATTGAGAGATGAAATCAGCAACTTTCGTCAGCTCCCCTCTAAAGCTCTTCACGAAACATGGGAGAGGTTCAAGACAAAGCTAGCGAGATGCCCAAACCATCACATGACTAATGTTCACCTCATGGAGATCTTGTATAGAGCCTTGAATTCAATAACTAAACAGTGGTAGACAACGCAGCTGGAGGTTCTTTCATGGACCTCACCTTTGGTCAAGTAAGCAATATGCTAGATCGCATGACAAAGCAAAGTAGAGCTTGGCATACCAGGGATTCTGAGGTAGCAAGTCCCACTTTATCTATTGGCATGTCTGCAGACCAAAGAAGAAGAGAAGAAGAACGTGATCAAGATATGGCGCACATGAAAACCCAAATGGATCTTCTTACAAAGCATCTATTAGGGAAGACTGAAAAAGTGAAAGTTATTGCGTCAAAAGGAAGAGACGAATCTGATTCGGAAGAGGAGGCCAACTACTTGAACAATCAGGGGGGTTTCCGAGGGAATACCCAAGGAAACCAAGGTCGGAACTATTATGATAAATCTGGAAGTAAAGACCAAGGTAGTTGGAAGAAAAATAATGAAAAAAGTGGTTTGTACGTTCCCCCTGGTAAACGTGATACCACCACATCTAATTCTATAGAAGACATGATGGCTAAGTTATTGAAAGGAAGGGAAGCAACGAGCGCGGGAGTTAAGGAGGTAATTGATGATTTGGCCTCCATGAAGCAATTAGTTGATTCTCATTCCACTTCTATCAAGCAAATAGAGCAGCAATTAAGCCAACTTTCAGCAGCATTCCATTAAAGAAAGGTGGCACCTTACCGAGCGATACAGTCCAAAACCCAAGGAATGATGGGTCATGCATGGCCATCACTACCAGGAGTGGTAAGGTGCTGGAAACTTCAGCAAAAGTCAAGCAAATGGTTGACGTAGCAGCAAACATTGACGCCACATCTAGTGACGTTACAGGAGAAGAAGCCGCAACAACTACTTCAAACGTCAAGGATGTTTTACCTAGTGACGTGCAACCTGAAAAAAAGGATAAATGGAAGCAAGAGGAGAATAAAGCCATGGAGAGAACACTTCCATACCCACCACCACCTTTTCCACAAAGATTGAAGAAGGCGGCCGATGACACTAAGTTCAGCAAATTCATGACTATGCTCAAGCAGCTGACCATTAATATCCCATTGGTAGAGGCACTTGAACAAATGCCTGGGTATGCGAAGTTTATGAAAGATCTTTTGACTAATAAAAGGGCAGAAATTTATGAGCTGAAAGATGATGTGCATCATTGTAGTGCAATTGTTACCCGATCGATAGCTCAGAAAAAGGCCGACCCCGGAGCTTTCACTATTCCTTGCACCGTCGGATCTTTGGACTTTGCTAAAGCATTGTGTGACTTAGGAGCCAGCATCAACTTGATGCCATTATCAATCTACAAGAAGTTGGGGTTAGGAGATCCTACACCAACTAATATGAGGCTTGTTATGGCGGATAGGTCGGTAAAACGACCGGTTGGTATTCTATGCGATGTCTTGGTAAAGGTTTCTTCATTTATCTTTCCAGCAGACTTTGTCATCTTGGATTGTGAAGCAGATTCAGAGGTTCCCATAATCTTGGGATGCCCCTTCCTTGCTACGGGAAGTGTGCTCATAGATTTGAGAGCTAATGAGCTTTCATTCCGAATAAATGATGAAGTGGTGCGCTTTGATGTTTGCAAATCAATGAAGCAACCCAAAGATCTGAGTGTATTTTCTGTAGCTGATGTTGTCTTTGATGATGAGAAAGAGTTACTTGCTGAAGAGCAAATTCTTGATGACCCTTTGGAGGTTTTGCTCATGAAAGGAGAGAATGATGATGCTGAAATTTCTGATGAAGATATTTGTGCTCTATAGGGATTAGGGACATATCGCTATACCCCCAAGAAGCTGGATCTTGATCTCAAGAATCGACCCACACCACCAGCTAAGCCATCTATTGAAGAATCACCCACGTTAGAATTGAAGGAGCTGCAAAGCCATTTGAAGTACGCATTCTTAGGAAGCGGAAATACTCTTCCAGTCATAGTGGCAGCCGATTTGGGTGAGCAACAAGTTGCAGTTCTTATTGCAACTCTACGCAAGTATATTAGAGCTATTGGATGGACCATTGCGGATATCATTGGTATTCCACCTGGTATTTGCACTCATAAAATTCAGCTTCAAGAAAAGTGCACACCCACCATTGAACATTAAAGACGTCTAAACCCACCAATGCAAGAAGTACTGAAGAATGAGATTATCAAGTGGTTAGACGCAGAAGTCGTGTATCCTATTTCTGATAGTACATGGGTAAGCCCAGTACAATGTGTTCCCAAGAAAGGAGGTATGACGGTAATTGCGAATGCAAAGAATGATCTTATTCCACTCAGGCCCGTTACTGGATGGAGAATATGCATGGACTACCGCAAGCTGAATTCTTGGATGCTTAAGGATCACTTCCCCATGCCATTTATGGACCAAATGCTAGATCGATTAGCGGGGAAAGGATGGTTTTGCTTCTTGGATGGTTATTCAGGTTATAATCAGATTTGTATTGCCCCCGAAGACCAAGAGAAGACAACGTTCACATGCCCATATGGTACGTTTACCTTCAAACGTATGTCATTCGGGTTATGTAACGCACCAGCCACCTTTCAACGTTGTATGATGTATATTTTCTCTGATATGGTAGAAAACACTTTGGAGGTATTTATGGACAACTTTTCAGTTGTTGGTGAGTCTTTTGAAGCGTGTTTGGCAAACTTGAGCATGGCATTGCAAAGATGTGTAGAGTTCAACCTTGTGCTGAATTGGGAGAAGTGCCACTTCATGGTAAAAGAAGGAATCGTTCTTGGGCACAAGATCTCCGAAAGAGGAATAGAGGTTGATCGCGCCAAAATCGAGGTAATAGAGAAGCTACCGCCTCCAATTTTGGTGAAGGGAGTTTGTAGTTTTCTTGGCCATGCCGGTTTTTATCGTAGATTCATCAAAGACTTCTCCAAAATTTCTAGTCCATTGTGCAAACTATTGGAGAAATATGCGAAGTTTGACTTTAATGATGACTGCTTAAAGGCATTCGAATGCCTTAAAAGAAAACTCATTGAAGCCCCTATCATGGTAGCACCAGATTGGACGCTCCCATTTGAAGTCATGTGTGACGCTAGTGGTGTAGCCGTTGGTGCTGTTCTTGGGCAGAGAAAGGAGAAATTGTTTCATCCTATCTATTATGCAAGTAAGGTCCTAAATGAAGCCCAAAGGAACTACACCGTTACTGAACAAGAGCTCCTAGCGGTTGTGTATGCGTTTGAGAAGTTTCGTGCCTATCTACTGGGTACTAAGGTGATCGTTCATATAGACCATGCAGCTCTTAGGTATCTAATGACGAAGAAGGATGCAAAACCAAGGCTGATTCGAGGGGTGTTGCTGCTGCAAGAGTTTGATTTCGAAGTCAAAGATAGAAGAGGTTGCAAGAACCAAGTGGCTGATCACCTATCTAGACTTGAGAAAGAGTATGTGGCGCAACCAGAAAATCAGATTGATGATGCATTCCCTAACAAGGAGATACTAGCGACAACAATGGAGAAATTACCATGGTATGCGGACTTTGCTAATTTCATGGTGAGTAATGTGTTACCTTCCAATTTATCTTACCACCAAAGGAGGACGTTTATGCATGACGTTCAGCACTACTATTGGGATGAGCCTTATTTGTTTCGAAGATGCGCGGATAGTATCATTCGACGATGTATATCCCATGAAGAAGTACCTACTATATTGGAAGCATGCCACACTTCGTAAGTTGGAGGACATCATGCAGGGAATCGAACGGCAAGGAAAGTCTTGCAAAGTGGTTATTATTGGCCTACAATATTCAGAGATGCATACGACTATGTGAGAAGGTGTGACCAATGCCAACGCCAAGGTGCTATTTCAAAACACCATGAAATGCCCATGTCCAAAATTCTGGAGGTAGAACTCTTTGATGTGTGGGGTATTGATTTCATGGGTCCATTCGTGAATTCGTTTGGAATGAAGTACATCTTGGTTGCTGTGGATTATGTATCAAAATGGGTGGAAGCTGTAGCATTGGCCGACAACGAAGGAAAGCGTGTTGTAGCATTTTTAAAGAAGAATATCTTCTCTCACTTTGGAGTACCTCGTACTATCATAAGTGATGGAGGATCTCACTTTTGCAACAAGCTATTCAAATCTGTATTGGCCAAGTATGGAGTCAAGCAACACAAGGTAGCTTCGCCTTATTATCCCCAAACCAGTGGACAAGTTGAGGTTTCCAACCGCGAGATCAAGCAAATCCTTGCCAAGACAGTTAATGCGAATAGGAAGGACTGGTCTCGAAAGCTAGATGATGCACTATGGATGTATAGGACTGCATTCAAGACACCCATTGGCATGTCACCTTATCAGCTAGTTTATGGGAAGGCTTGTCATCTACCCATCGAGCTTGAATACAAGGCATTGTGGGCATTGAAGCACTTGAATCTGAATTGGGATGATGTGAAGAACATGAGGCTGGAGCAGCTGAACGAACTAGATGAATTTCGTCTCCATGCATATGAAAGATCAGATTTATACAAGGAGCGGATGAAGAAGTATCATGATCAGCGGATTGTTCGACGAAACTTCCAAAAAGGTGACATGGTACTACTCTTTAACTCCAGACTCAAGCTCTTCCCAGGCAAGTTAAAATCAAAGTGGTCTGGTCCATTTAAAGTTATCCAAGTCTACTCGTCTGGAGTAGTCGAATTGGAAAATAATGATGGTGCTGTCTTCAAAGTGAATGGCCAACGTGTTAAGCCATATATCGGTCCTCTAGACACGATGAATGACATGGCCATCACTTATCTCGACGAAGTCTAAGTACTCGAGATTACTACGTCGAGCCACGACAATAAATAAGGCGCTAGATGGGAGGCAACCCATTGTTTTATCGCTTTATCGTTTTATTGTTTTATTGTTTTATCGTTTTATCGTTTCGTCGTTTTAGTATTTTTTCTTTTTGATACATGAAAATCCAAAAATAAGAGTCGTACCACGACCAAAACCAAGGCGCTTGGTGGGAGGAAACCCATTGTACTAATCATTTTCATTTTGTTTTGAGCAAATATAGGTGCAAGAAGTATGCGACGAGGAGATTGATCTCAATCGACGATTTGGACGCATTGTATGGTAAAGTCGGTAAGTTAGGAATGGTGATGCATAAGGCTATGAATTGAGCCTTTCTCACGTCATAATAGGCTTCGAGAAAGGCTAGTCCTTGGTAAAAATAGGCCACGAACGATGCACAACCTATTCTATAGCCTAAGGACTCGGAATCTAGTGTGCTATACACTATGCGCCGCCTATTCCTAGGTATTCTTTTGACTATGCGCCGCCTATGCTATGGCATTTGGTCTTAGTATCTCATGTGCCATATACTATGCGGCGCATATGTCTACAAATGCCATAGACTATGCGGCGCATATGTCCCATTATGCCATGGACAATGCGCCGCATATGTCATTGATATGCCGAGGGATATGCGCCGCATATGTGGTGTTTTTGTCCCCAAATCCGATTGTAAATGGGTCATAACCCGACCCATACTCTTCCTATATAAAGGGGACTTGGTTTTATAACACAACCACATTAGAAACAACCCTAAAGGCGCCGCATAACACTCCAAATCCTCTCAAAATTTTCTTCCTTTGTTCTTCCAATTCACAACAACTTCTCCACAATCTTCAAGCAAGTAAGTACTCTCTTATTCTTCATCTATTTATCGTACGTACTACGTTGCTATGCTTATTATAATTTGCTAAATCATGTGAGATTGGTGGTGATGTTCATGTGTTTGGATAATTGTTGTAAAATCATGTGAGTGAACATATACGTAGGGAATTCTTGACTTGTTTCCGACTTGAATTTTGTTTCAAAAGAATTGTTATGATATTTGCTGAATATATATGGCTATGAATATTGCTTAAGAGTGTTGTTTGGATGCTTGCATGATAAACTATCCCGGCCATCGGGATAAGGTTATAGTACCTATCGACTTCGGAGGTTGTGCTTGTTGTAAGAATAACGATTCCATGTGGTAACCCCTATGTTGTAGTGTTGCTATATCCACCACCAAAGTAGTCCAATGGCTGCAAATAAGTGATGTAATGCTGATTTTCCTGTCGAAATACATTCCTAAAATGTATGTCGACGAAATCTGAGTACTCGACCACTTTCACTTCACTGATTTGTGCTAACAAGACTAAGTGTGGGGTAGTACTCCTAGTGCTTTCATATAGATTGTATCAAGTGAGATTGTGCTGCAACTAACATTATTTCTAGTCTCAGGTACAATGGCACCTAAAGCGAGGCAAGGCAAGGAGAAGGCTACCACATCCCAAAAGGGCAAAAAAAGAAGTCGAAAAGACCAAGGAGAATCATCCTCAGCACACCTACCACGCAGAATGTTTGGAATAAAGTGGGTTCTTGAGGAAGAAGCCAAAGCATGGTACAACAGCAACAAAGATAGGAAATATGTGCATGTCGACTTGATCAACAAGTAGACCTTAGCAAAGAAAGAGCCGCGTATGTTGGCAAAAATAATGGCTTTGAAGCTGGATTTAATTTTCCGTGACATCGGAGAGTGCAATCTTGACTTGACAAGAGAGTTTTATGCCAACTGGTCGCCAAACACAACAGGCAACGAAGTCAAAATTCGGGGCCAAGTGTTACAGCTCACAGCGGATTGGATCAACTCTTTTCTTGGCTTACCTTCGGTCGACCCAGCACCATTCAAAGAGCTGTACAGCAGGCCTCCTTATAGAGCGATACGACACACGCTTTGTGGAAGTAGATCAATGGCAAGGTGGGGCATACATAAAGATACAGGCCATCACAACACCTTCCCCTATGCTCCAATAAATAGGGAAGCAAGAATCTGGATGTGCATTGTCAACTCATGCCTTATTCCTGGGACTCAATACACCAAGATATCGAGAGATAGAGTGTGTTTGGTCTATGCTTTGATGACAAATGTCCCTATCAACTTTGGGGCAATCATTCGATCTACCATGAGGAAGGCCAGACTCCACAAAAGGTCCCATTTCACATTCGGCAATTTGTTGACAGCAATGTTGCGGAAGGAGAATGTCGAAGAGGAACCAGCTGACCACAAACTCCCGCATAACCCAAAGAAGGTTGACCTCACCAAGGTCAAAGATGCTGAAACAACTCATGGAGTCAACCTTACTACTGCGGAGAGACATGCTCGTGATGAGAGTTTCTTCCGTCATCTCTATGGCATGACACGATTCACTATGATGAGTGGTGGACGTATTCCAACTGCTGAAGAGCTCCAACAGCTGGACCACGACTACCCAATGAACATGCATGCCCAGGAGATGTGTGGAGTGGGTGTATATTTTGAGAAACCTATAGACGATGACGTGCCGACTGATGATGATCGACGCCTACCTGATTCTGATGATGAAGAGAACTCTGACGACGACTCTTATGATGATTCCGACGAAGGGGGTATGACCCCCGACATTCATGAGGAGTCCGACTAACCAGGTTATTCGCATTTATTTTCCACTGAGGGTAGTGTCCCGTCTAAGTGTGGGGTGGCAGAATATTGCATGCTATACTTCTTTGTTTGCACCTATGTTTGTACGTTTGCTTGTTTACTTTGTTTTGTTTTTTTTTTCTTTTTGTTTGAAGTTTTTTGTTTTCTTCAGGAGTAAATTTTTTCTAGCTTCGCATGAAATTATTTTGATAGGAAGCATGAGATTATAACAAGAGTATGTGCCACAACTGTGACTATTGAGACATTTAGGCTCTAGTTGTGACTCATTATGTGATATTGTGTGATTCAATTCCTTCACTTGTTGGTTCGAGAGTCTATATTACTTCCAATCAAGTCGACCATGTGCCTTGTGTGTGTGAGCTAATAGTATCTTCTATGATTGTGGCTAATGCTAGAACTTGCCTGGTATGTATGCAAAGCGAAAATAAGGAATATACGTTTAGGATATGATTTAGGCATTTCTTTGGCAACCTATACATGTTTACTATCAGTTTTACCTACCCATGTAAATCATCCTAGTTAAACCCTTTTGAGCCTTTAGCCTATTTCTTTGACAACCTTGCATGTAAGCCTAATCCATTTTTTTGAAGACCGTAATTTGATCCAAATTCCTAAGTGCTTTAAAGTGAAAAAGTCATGTGACAACATAAGAGGAAATTGGGTGAGTATGATGCTTTAAATTGCAATGGTGCTTGAATGTGGTATGAAAAAGAAAGTGCTATCTTAAGAGGTATGTTGTGAAAAGAAAAAGGAAAAGAAAGCTGAAAAGTAAGTAGTGCTTGAAATTGAAAAACAAAATAGGAGAACAAGGGTGGTAGAATAAAAGAGTGAAGAAAGGTTGAAAGAAAAAAGTGTCGTTGATACAATGTGATGTATTAAAGCGCTTAGGAACCTAGTCACTATTCTTGGCCAAAATAGTCCTACCCGTCCCTTAGCCTACATTACAACCATCAAAACACCTACTTGATCCTAATCTTAACATTCCGACATTTAGTAGAGTACTACATGAATTTTTTGTGAGAGAGAGTGCAAGGACATTTTGATACCCATGTTTGAAAAGTATGCTATACTTGTGAGTGATTATGGGTACTATATGGTGAGACACACATGGTTGATGAGTTTTGGATAGTTGTATATGATTCTATGTACCTTAACGTTTGCATGCGAGTTGATCACCATCACGAGTCTATGCTTGAGGTTAAACTGTTTCTACTTATAAACAGAAAACTACTCTTTGTTGATAATTGTTGTGCTTGTCTTGAAGAATGTTTTGTGTTGTTGCTGTAAAACCTTAAGTCGATGTTTAGAAGGACATGATATTTTGTTCGAGGACGAACAAAGCTTAAAGTGTGGGGTGTTGATGATAGGCGTATTTACACGCCTATATCAATATATTTTGCCCATATTTTAGCCTAGTTTTGAGAACTAATTATCTATTTCATGCACTTTTAGTCCTTTTTCCTGTAAATGAGCTAACAAACATGATTAGTAAAGTTTCAGGTATAAATGATGCAAAATACAACATTTTATGGCTTACTTGACGCAAAAGAAAGCTCACGAACGAAGTGGAAAGGAGCTGGACGCCTAAAGGACCAAATCTGCTGCATGGAAAATCTGTCCCGGGCTAAAACAACAATTCTGAAGACTTTGGGGACTTATAGACACAAAGCTGGATTTTTACCAAGATACATTAACCTAGTACAATTAGGTTATGTGTTTCACTATTATATTTTGATTATGATATTGTAACCTTACCCTAGTACATTTGGTCAAGGATTTCATTAGTATATTAGGATTTGGTTATTTATTTCATTAGCTTAGTAGGAGTAGGATAGAAGTATTATAAATACCCTATCATGCTAGAGTTTTTAGAGACATTACACAACTCCTCCCTTAGTGGAGAGTATTCTTCCATCGCTCTCTTCTTCCACTACAACACTTCTATTCACTCTTCTAATCTTTCCATTAATTCTATTCTTCTTCTATTATTAAATTCCACAACAAGAGAATCGTTACTTGCTAAGGAATAACGCCACACGCCTAACACCTAATCCACACGCCATTACTCAACAATAACTATGCAAATCGTGATATCCTTCGCATTCATGGGTAACTAAACCTTTTAGTTGGGGTTATGGAAGCCGAATGAGTTACTATCTATTGCTGTGAGTTTGTGAGTTCAAGACAAGTATATTGATTATATCATCATTCTCTTCATCTTAATCTACATTCTTTGCGGTTGCAAACGCAAGAATACGCCAGTCTAACATTTAACTTGTTCGAGAGAAAGGTTATCTGTCTGGAAAAGAGATAATGTCAAGGTAGTAGGACACCCTTTCCTATTAAAAAGCTAGTGCCGTAACTGGACTAACCTCTTGGGGAATTCGTACCGTTAGACACGCTTTAAGCTCGAGAGAGTTAAAGTGAAATAGTCCTTGTTTAGGTCGAGAGACGCTTGGATTTACCATCGACTACAATTCTCTATAAGCAATTGCATGTCAAGACTCTACACACTCATAGACAATAGAGACGTATACCTCAGAAGGTGGACATAACCCCAACGCTTCAATTCTCATTGTTTACAACTCACGTAACAATTTCTCTCGCTTTACTTTATTATTTTCAGCTTTTGTTTACATTACTTGCAAAACAAGAATCCCCCCTTCTTACGAGACTTGCACCAAAAGTCTACTAATTTTGCTTACTTGTTGGCCAAGCTATTCCCTGTGGGATCGACACCCAACCCAGGTTGGGTTCTATATTTGCTATCGACTGCTTTACACTCAAACGAGAGCTGTAGATTGAGCGTTATCACATATCAGTTTGGGTGATTGACTTACTTGTCAAGATTTTTGCGACAAATGCCATCATGACCTTTGGTTTTTGGGTCGTGACATATTTCCCATAAAATGTACTTTTTTTGGATTGCTTTGTACCAATTTAGGAATGCTTTAGTTTTATATATATATATATAATGGGGGTAATAGAATGTTTAATAACAATAGATAATTCTTTTCAAACAACACATGCCTTTACGAACAATCGTTCATCCCGCCTTTGGCTCAAAAAGTCCTCTCAAGTAGCACACATTCTTTATTAGTGCTTATGTGATATAACTAGTTTGTGTTCTCATACATGCTATGTATATTCAAATAAAGTTTAAATGATCCAATCCTATTTTATAAAGCCCGTTTACAGGGAAATATATTCCACTACACAAATTGTCTAACCAAAATACTCTGGGCCTTCAAAAGCTTCACAGAAAAGTCTATAATACCTATCAAATCATTTCCTAAGGAATCATTGTCATCCTTTCAGAATGGTTTTCATAAAAGATGGATAAGTAAATATATTTGACCAGGAGAAAGATGTTAATTCAATAATAGATCGATGACCTCCATAGTATGTGCGAGGAAATCCACCATGTTATGAAAGTATCTTTAGCCATAGGCAAGGAATTTGAAAGACGCACAGTTGAAGCTAAAGAAAATATCACGGAGATATATAATGTGTTAAAAGGAGGAAATATATAAAGTAATATCACTTGAAAAAATCAAGTAGTTTGTTTTGGAATTTGAAGCCTCTTAAAATGAATCATTTTGGGATCAAACAGAAAAGTAAAAAAATGCCTAAAAGAGATGAATGAAAAAATCTGGCAAATATAAGAGAACAAGTAACCTACATTCAAAGAAGGTGGTAGGAACTACTTAAGGGAGTCAAAAATTAGGCAAGCCTTAAAATTTTATCAGTTCTTCCAAGATATGAGAACTTTGTACTTGATTATGACCTAATTACCCAAGTAATATCCTAACGAGAATAAGAGATATGCTTCACACCTCCTCCAACCAGGGCATACCGCATATAAATGTTCCTTAGTAAAGTCTACGATATGTGACATGATCAATTGTGGGAAGATTACATCTTAGTACGGACCACATAACATGTTGCCATATGATAAAGTTGATCTTAGAACTCCTATTAGCAGTGGTGATTGAATCAACCATGTTGACTTTATCACATCACGTACAACTGTCATGACCTATTTTACGAGTCATGATGTCACCTTCTGTATCATTCCAGTAGTTAATCCAATCCTTATCCCAGAGTTATAAGGAATAATCTAAGTTGGTGAAAATTGGCATAAAGCCATAAAATAAACATTTAAAGAGTTAACTCACCAATAAAGTAATCATAATAATCTTATAAATAGATTAAAGAGCAATAAACATCCCAAGACTCTGTAATGCCGATATAAGAGCTACTATGACCAAAATATATGTACTGAATAGTCAAACACAATCTATCTAAAAAATGAAAGACTAGACATGGATAAATATAAGGAAAAGAGAAACTCTAACTATGAGATCTCTCCCTATCTCTTAAACCAAATCAGCACAAGCATCGAATCAGTGGTGTTTACTAGTAGTTAGATCTGTACCAAAATGGAATAGAAGTGTAATAGGAACACCAAAATTACGGGTACTCAGTATGCTTCACCGACCGATGGAGTTATATCATAATATGTATAAAATAAGATACAAGATAAAAAACTAATCAAGGTAAAAGGGAAAACATAGAAATAAGCTCGACCACTATTGTACATGAATAAATAAATAGAAAATAGTAACGCAAGGGTAACACAACTATTACTTCAAGATTGTCTCCCATAAACTAATAAGTGAGGAAAAGTAAATAACCTAACAAAGGCTCCCCTTCGCCTAGAGGATACAATCAATGAAAGTAAATAACCCCATAGCCAGAATTTAAGAAGTTATTATTCAATAAATTATAATATATATTAACCATTTCATGGCATAAATATCTCAAAAAATGTAAGAATAGAATCGGATCTCAGTAGTACCATCATCATTACCATCATTCACGTGAATTTAACCAAAACTTATATTTCATTATAATCATCTATTGTTGGAATTAAATAAGAAGTCATATCATTAGACCATATAAATAATCATAAGCCATATCACTAAATCATCATAATTATCCACAACTTTTCCAGAATTAGCACTAACTCTCAACTACCGAACTGCCATAATTAATAAGAATCAGATCTCTTTAAAGTACCAAAATAAGAATTAATGTACATCATGTGTAAGTAAGTCTAGAAAATCTACCACAAGTCATAGCGTAGGGAAGTACCGTGGGGTTAATTTCTAATACCCAAATTCCATTTTAGCTAAATTCTAACTCAAAGTAGGCTAAGGTGTCGAAACTTATTTTTATATGTTAATTGAGCACTAAATATGCCTAAGATAGAAATTTACCTTAAAACACAAGTAAATAAATCAATTACGCCTTAATTACTCTTTCAAGACAGCCTAATTTCCCATTAAACCTAATATTATCAATCATACCTTCAACAAATAAATCCTATCCTATATCTTGCATTATATCATAATCATACTACAAAACAACTCAATCTATTAGGAGAGAAAACCTAGCCTATCTGGATGCTGAAGAAAAGCCTGAAAAATCTGCTAAACCTCTAATTTCCCGTCTTGATAAGTTCATACAAGGTGCCATGCTATCAAAATCACAGTCTACTAATCAAATGAGAACAATGAAATACACATTTCACTATTTTACTTCAAATCCAAAATTACATAAAATCCCATTTGGGGCCTATTTATAAAATCATACTTTCAAAACTATCACAACATCTCTCTATACTCATAGGACATTTACCTTAAAATTGGTGAATTCTGAGTTCCAATGGTGCTACAATCAAGACAAAAAGATTCTATGGATTAAAAATAAGATGAATGAATAAATCATTAAATTAGTAGAATCTTACCTCAAATTCAATGAAGAAATGCATAAATTAATTATATCAAAGCTCCACAACAACCCACAAATGATTCTCCAAAGAATTCCCCATTTTTAGAGTTCATTAATCAATAAAATGGATGAAAAGTAGTGAAATTTTGTTAATGGGGTTTTTATCCTATCTTAGGTCCACAAAAGTTGCTTAAGTGGATGTAGCTTAAGAGACTAGGTGTCACATTTGTCTGACACTAGTAGCCTTAATATATTTTATGCAAGGGGTTCCGGTATTTTTTAAGTGAAATTCACTTATGCAACATGCGCTCTAATTATAAAATATGAGTGGGCCTAGACAAGTTTCTTAAGCAATTATTCAATCATTTACGATATGCACCAAGCACAACCCAAGACTTAATAATTTTTCCAAGTGTCTGCCAACCCCATGAGATTCATTTAAAATTCCAAATGTGCAAATGAACTATGCTACTCTATTAAAATTGGATGTTATAGACTCAATGGAATAGTCAAAATTTCCATTCGAGGATTCTTTAATAAAAGGTGGATCTACATCTACTTACCATTTTTTAAATATTTTGGCCAATATACCATAACGATTTTGTGATCCTTAAGATACGAACCAATGTTTCTCCTAGTTTCCAGTGTCTTAGCGCGATTTCTATGCATCACACCAAACTTCTAGGTTGAAAATAAAGTGGCAACGCGATGGCTTTATGTAAGAACCCATAAATTTCTCTCATAGTTTGAGCCTTAGAGTGTGTCAAGTGAAGAGTAAATACCTACTTAAAAGATTAAGAAGTGTCTTCCCAAGTGTAAATTGATACTAATTTTGTCAAAATACGGCATCAAAAGAGGAAGTTATAGTCTCTTTACTGAAAGCAGTTGGAACCATCCAAGAGTGATGGTCGGGTTGGTAGACCGTCGAGCTAGCGATGAACTATCATCCAGTGTGTCGCAACCAAGGTAGTGACTCCCTTTTTAGGCCCAGGTGCGATGGCCAGGATTATAGATCGTCGAGGCTGCAACGGACTGTCACATGGACTATTGCGCTGAGGCAGTGTTACCCATCAGGTTTTTGATGGGCCATCATTGATACTGTTGTAATGCATTCTATTTCTGACCACTGTATGGCAGATGATCCGACGGACCATCAGACTGAGCAACGGACTGTCACTTCGACGATTGCATACCCTATTTAGTATTTATAAATCATTTTTAAAAGGGATTTTTGGTCTTTCTCCCACTATTTTCAGTCCCTATTTAGGTTTTCTACTAAATTAAAACCCTTACTTATTCTTCAAGAAAAATCAAAAGAAACTAAGAATTCAAGATTCTCTCTAAGAGTTTCAAGAAAGAATTTCTCTAAGGTATGTAGATTTTGATTCTTGGGTCCCTTTCATCCAAGAAGTTCAAGAACACTTTTATAAAATTCAAAGATCGTATGTTTGTTGGTTTTTATGATTCATGAGAGTTGAAATTGATGTTCATTCTATTCTGGAGTTTTTATTTATGTTTGATTACAAGGTTTTCAAGCTTTTACCCTAATGTGTGATATTCATGTGATGTTCATGATAAACCCTCTTCATGTTGCTTGTTATGTGATGTGTTCTTGTTCATTAAGTGAAGAAAACTATTGAATAATCAAAGCATTCTCCCCATATGTTTGATAAAATTCTTATATTGAGGAATTTGAGTCATTATAGTATGTTGACAAGAAATCTCCAATTGTGTGCAAGCCCATGCATGTCAAGCATTTGTTGAAAAGCCTTAGTGAACGAATTCTAACATGATAGCATGAACTTCCCCAATTATGTGCTCTTTGATACATGCTAAGACTTTAATACATATCAAGTGTTTGATGCAAGACCTTGTTGAATGGAGTATGATCCAATAACATATTCCCCTATGTTATTACATGTTTAGGATTCCCAAATGCTCGAAGTAATGCCTTTGTGATTGTGATGGTGAATGATTTTCCATGGTCTTGATTATTAAAAAATAGTTATGTTTTACTTTTATGTTATCAATTCCTGGGGGTATTTATACCCAAAAATTTAGTTGCTGTCTAGAGCTCGTGCCAGATTTCATGATAATTCCAATCGACCCATGATTTTCAAAACTCAGCGAGTTATAGAACTCTGTATTCTCAGACAGATACAGAACTTAAGAAATCTTAGTAATCTCTATTATCACTGTAATCTTAGTATCATTAGTAATCTACCCTCAGTTTTGTACCCAGCTCATATCTATAGTATTCAAGTGTTCAGTTCTAACCTCTGTAGTAATCGAGTACTCTATTAAAGCTCATTATTATTAAGCCAAATAACGAGATTCAATAGTATTTCCTCAAATATGGAACTACGTAAATTTATCTTAACTCAGTCAGACCATTTGAGAAAAATGATCAGCATCATATTCAGCTTAGTTTGTGTTCAATTAAGATCAGTTCAGAGTCTCTCAATTGGGAGTATGAGCTAGCACAGAGTGTGGGTAGGGATGGTGGCTCCCCGTCAGAGAGGTAGAGTTATTAGAAGTAATCATTAAACTCCTGACCGATGTAGCCATCGCATGATGCTGGAGTTACCCATCAGAAAAGGTCGGTCACCCATCAAATAGGCTTAACTATTATATTGCCTTAGGATTAACTTCATGTGAGGGTCACCTATCAGATAGGCATGACCAGAGAGGTATTTACCCATGACACGGTATTGACATCCTTCCATCTAGGGTTAGAGGTTGTATACCACTAGTTGAGATTTGAGGTATGTCGGTTAAATAACTACTTCCCACAATTGAAGTTTTAGTAACAATCTTTAGAAAAGAACTCTGAAATTAGGACTATCAGATACAGTCATCTATCTCAGTAAGAAACTCAGGTAGTTCCATTGAATCATGGACCACCCATCAGATAGGCTTTGTTCTAAATAAAGTTATTCAGTTTTAAATCTAGAGATCATCCATCACATAGGCTTGATCTCAGTTTCATATTTAGTTGAGTAATCTTATTATCAAATCTTGATAACACCCGTCAGATAGGTTTGATATCAGCCTTAGATTCAGTTGAGTATTCTTGTTATCAGATCTAGTGATCAACCATCAGATGGGCTTGTCTCATATTTAGTTGAGTATTCTTGTTATCAAATTTAGAGATCACCCATCAGATAGGCTTGATCTCAGTCTCAAATTTAGTTGAGTATTCTTGTTATCAAATCTAGAGATCACACATCAAATAGGCTTGACCTCAGTCTTAGATTCCGTTGAGTATTCTTATTAATAGATCTGGAGATCACCCATCAGATAGGCTTGATCTTAGTCTCATATTCAGTTGAGTATTTTTGTTATAAGATCTAGAGATCACCTTTCAGATAGGCTTGATCTCAGTCTCAGATTCAGTTGAGTATTCTTGTTATCTGATCTAGAGATCACCTATTAGATAGTCTTGATATCAGTTTCAGATTCAGTTGATTATTCTTGTTATCTAATACAGAGATCACCCATCATATAGTCTTGATCTCAATCTAAGATTTAGTTGAGTATTCTTGTTATTAGATCTAGAGATAACCTTTCAGATAGGCTTAATCTAAGTCTTAGATTCAGTTGAGTATTCTTATTATTAGATCTAGAGATCACCCGTCAAATAGGCTTGACCTCAGTCTCAGATTTAGCTGAGTATTCTTGTTATCAGATCTATAGATCACCCGTCAAATAGACATGACCTCAGTCTCAAATTCCATTGAGTATTCTTATTAACAGATCTAGAGATCACCTGTCAGATAGGCTTGATCTCAGTCTCATATTCAGTTGAGTATTTTTGTTATCAGATCTAGAGATCACCTTTCATATAGGCTTGATCTCAGTCTCAGATTCAATTGAGTATTCTTGTTATCTGATCTAGGGATCACCCATTAGATAGTCTTGATCTCAGTCTCAGATTTAGTTGAGTATTCTTGTTATCTAATCTAGAGATCACCCTTCAGATAGGCTTGATCTCAGTCTGAGATTCGGTTGAGTAATCTTGGTATTATATCTAGAGATCACCTATCAAAAAGGATTGATCTCAGTCTCAGATTCAGTTAAGTATTCTTATTACCAGATCTAGAGAACACCCATCAAATAGGCATGATCTAAATCTCAGATTTAGCTGAGTGTTCTTGTTATTAGATCTAGAGATCACCCATCATATAGGCTTGAACTTAATCCTAGATTAAGTTGAGTATTCTTGTTATCATATCTAGAGATCACCTGTCAGATAGGCTTGACCTTATTCTCAGATTCAGTTGAGTATTCTTGCTATCAGATCTAGAGATCACCCATCAAATAGGCTTAATCTCAGGCTCATATTTAGTTAAGTATTCTATATATTAGATCCCAAGATCACTCACTATATAAGACTAATATCAACTATAATAATCAATTATCAGTATCAGATAATTCAGTGTTAAGTATCACAGGTATTAGTAGTGAGTTCAGATGGCAGTAAAGCAGTATTCGAGTTTCAGCATTTCCAGTCACGATGATTTCAGTTATGGTTTGTGCATTCATGATTATTATGTTGTGGGTTGCTCAAGTTATGTGATGGTTGTTGTTTGATTAACATGTTGGGATCCTTCTGTGAAATTATGACAACTACGTTAGCATATAAATTGAATTCCATGAATTTGGTGGTTTATGATTTGTAAAATTTGATGATTTCACTTATTCCTTAAGTAGTTCATGTAAGGTGTTTGATAAAATACCTAAAGGGATAGAAATTATGTACTATAGCTGAATTGTGATCCAAAATAACTTTCATGTTATTCTTATGTATTGAAATTGTTGTTGGATTGCTCATGAGTTTGTTTTATGAAATTATTCTATGCATACATGCTATTTTATTCATGTATCAAGCAATGATAATCTAATGCCCGTGAAATGTCTTCAATTATTGTATTATGGATTGTTGATGATAGTTATGTATTCAAGAATGTCATGCCTTGTCAGTTTCTTTCCATCGTGTCCTGGGGGTACTCGTACCTGGAAAATATAGATGTATTCCTAGAATCAGTGTCATGTTTTAAGATACTCTGAGTCAAGCCAAGTTTAGTAAAATTCAATAAGTCTCATGACACAGTAACAACTCAGTAATCTCAGTCAGTTATTAGATCTCCATAATATTTTGTTGGTCAATGGAATTTGGTTAATTTAGTTAATTAAGTCCTGTTCAGTAATCCATGTTCATTTTCTGTTCAGATGGGAGTAGAAATTACCACCTTATGAACCTAGGGATGGGAACACATACTTTTAGATAAGGGTGTGACTCTTAGAAGCCATCCTTGCATTCTAGAACTATGGATCTAGCATAGGTTGAGACATAAACACTGTCAGATGAGGGTTAATCAGGTGGATAAACACTATCAGATAAGGTTCCCACCATTCTCTTAAAGGGGACATTATTAGATGAGTGTCACCCATAACTTGTCCTTACCAGTGGCGTGGTATTGATACGCTTTAAATTGGGGTTACTGATTGGACCCCAACTAAGATATATGGTGTTTTAAGGACATGTCGGTTAGATAACTACATCCCTCAAATTCAGTTACAAAATTAGGACTATAGGATACAGTCATTTAGTCTCAGTATTAGAACTCAGATAGTTCTAAAGAATTAAGAATTGTCGGATATAGCAAATCAAGAATAGTATGGAACTCAGCTAGTTCCATTAGATTCAGGACTGTCAGATACAATCACTCACATTAGCAGTTATATCAGTCATCAAAACTCAGTTATCTGTCATGTTAGTTATCAGTAAATTCTTGTTATCACGATCTCAAACGTAGTTTCTACATATTCATGCATGTATTCTCAAATTTCTATTAGTTAATTTGCTAGTATTGTTCATGCATATAAACCCCGTGCATTCATCCTACCTCACATGTATACTAGTATATTCAGAGTACTAACGCATTTGTGCTATGGTGTTTTATACCATAGGTTCTGAAGCACGAGCTCTAGAGCATCAGCAGATTACAAATATCAACACTCAATTAGCAGTGAGCCCTTATCCTTCGAGGACATGATTATTTATTTATTATCTCATTAATTAATTAATTAGTTGGAGTTAATTGGGGACCTGTTCCATCAACTCCTTATTCAGACAATTCAGTTAGTTAGAGGATTTTTAGATGATAGTATGTTTAGATAGTTTTTTTTTGGATATTTTTACCCCATCCCAGATGTTATATATATCATATGTTATGTACTATTTAAACCTTATAGCCTTTTATTTCATGTTTCTATATTATATTGTATATCATCCAGTTTACAAGAATAAATATTAGTAATGGGTTAGCTTGTGGTCCTTCGAGGTCATAAGCACCGTGTAGCATTCCAGGTACCATATTAGGGGCATTACAAACTTGGTATCAAAGGCTAAGGTTCAATAGTGTCCTAGGAGATCTAAAAGCCGTATCTAGTAGAGTCTTGTGCATAGGTGTGCTGCGTGCCACATTTTTGTACAAAAGGCTATAAGATGTTTTAGGAATAGTTTCCCATATTTTAGTATTTATGTCATGCTAGTGATCATAATCTCAATTAAATCTCTTAGTCTAATCTATTTCCCTTTTATTCAAAAGAACATGCCTCCTAAAATAAGAAACGAGAATCAGTCAGCCCCTCAGCCCGAAGAACCTTTAGGCGAACATGTTTCTCATGTAGAGTTTAGAGCTATATTCACTACTCCTTCTCAGTCAGTTACTACTCAGAATGAATGACCAATTATCATTCCAGCCAACTCAATAGCTAATTCAGCTACAACCAGGATTCAGGACTTCATCTGAATGAATCCTTTATCTTTTCTTGAGTCTAACTCAGATGAGGACCCTTAAGAATTCATCGATCAAGTTTAGATGGCTACTGATGTTATGGTGGTTTCAGCTATTGACAGTGTTTTGCTAGTTGTATATCAGTTATAGGATATTGCTTATACTTGGTTCAAGTAATGGAAGTCAGAAAGGCCAGATGATGCAGGGCTTATTGAGTGGGAGGAGTTTGTCACTGCATTCTTAGAGAGGGTCTCTCCCCTAGAGCTGAGAGAAACTAAGGTATTAGAACTCATCAACCTCAGGAAGGGAAACATGATGGTTAAGAGTATTCTTTTAAGTTTATTCAATTAGCCAGATATGCCCCTCATGTAGTTGTAGACAGCAGGGCCAAGATGAGTAAATTTGTTTCTTAGGTGAACAATAGTGTGGTCAACAAGTGTAGGTCTACAATGATGAATAGTGACATGACTTTAGCTATGCTTATGACTCATGGTCAATAGATAAAGAAGAAAAAGATTAAGATAAGTGAGAAACAGAATAAGAGAGCAAGGATAGGTAGTTTCAACTTTGCTCAGCCCAAATCAGAATAAGGAAATCTTTCTCTGCTTCATCCTAAGTCATCAGTTCCAGCTCCTTCTTTAGCTAGTGCTCTAGCTCCTAAGCTTAAGGATGTTAAAGATAGGGCACCAGGCTCTAAGTCTAAGGGTAGTGCTAGCAATGCCGGCACCAATCCTCTTTGCCAGACTTATGGAAAGAACCATTGGGGTATTTAAAGATATGGAAGTGGTATTTATTTAGAATATGGCAAGACAGGCCATAGATTAAAAGACTGTCCTCAGCCAGGTCCTCAGGGCCATCAGAACTATTTTTTAGCATAATTAGGTCGCCCAAATCAGCAGGGTTCCACTTTCAGCGCTTCTAGAGGGCAGCGTCCAAATCAATTTTATGTTTTCCAGTCGTGGCAAGATCAGGAAAATTCTTCTGATATGGTTAGTGGTATATTACAAATCTTTTATGTGTATGTTTATGCTTTGCTAGATCTAGGAGCTTCCTCGTCCTTTGTTACTCCCTATATGGCAGTTGATTTTGGAGTCGGTCCTAAAATTATAGTAAAGCCCATATCAGTATCTACCCAGTGGGTATATCTATCACAGCCCGATGGGTATACAAGAACTATCCAATTATGATATTTCAGAAAGTCAATTCATCAGAATTAGTTGAATTAGAGATGACGGATTTGATGTCATTCTCAACATGGATTGGCTTCATTCCTACTATGCCACAGTCGACTGTAGATACATAATAGTCTAGTTTTAGTTTCTAAGTAAACCCTTACTAGAGTGAAAAGGTAGTGTATCTGCTTTCAGAGGTGAGCTTGTTTCCTACCTTTGGGCATAAAAATGATATCTAAAGGATATGTATATAATTTTGTTTGAGTTAAGGACACTAGTTCTGAAACTCCTATCCTTGATTCAGTCCTAGTCATATATAAATATTCAGATGTCTTTCCTGAAGATCTTTCAGTGATTCCTCTCGAAAGAGAAATAGACTTCAGTATCGATCTTCTTCCTAATACTTAGCCTGTATCTTTTCCGCCATACAAAATAGCACAAGATAAACTTAGGGAATTGAAAAAGCAGATGAAGGATCTCTTAGATAAGGGGTTCATCAAACACAGTATTTCCCTATGGGGTGCACCAGTCTTATTTGTGCGAAAGAAAAATAGTTTTCTCAGAATGTGCATAGACTACTGTCAACTCAATAAAGTCATAGTCAAGAACAAGTATCCACTTCCCAGAATCGATGACTTATTTGACTAATTTCAGGGTGCCAATTATTTCTCTAAGATAGACCTTAGATCAAGCTACCATCATCTAATAGATAGAGAATGCAACATTCTGAATACAACTTTTCGTACTTGGTATGGTCACTTTGAATTTCTAGTCATGTCCTTTGGTCTTACCAATGCCCCGGTAATTTTCATGGACTTGATGAACAGGGTGTTCAAGTAGTACTTTGACATATTCATTATAGTCTTTATAGATAATATGTTGTTCTATTCCCATAGTGAGCGTGATCATGCAAACCATATTAGAATTGTACTTTAGACTCTCAAAAACCATCAGTTGTTCACCAAATTTAGTAAGTGCAAATTTTGGCTAAGTTCAGTAGCATTAATTGGTCATATTGTTTATGGTGATAGAATTAGAGTAGATCCTTAAAAGACTAAAGTAGTAAAAAATTGGACCAGACCTATCGCTCAATCATATATTAGGAGTTTCTTGGTTTTGAGTGGCTATTACAGATGGTTTATTAAAGGATTTTATTATATTTCATCTCCTATGTACAGATTGACTAAGAAAAAAGTGAAGTTTCAGTGGTCAGATCCTTGCGAGAAGAGTTTTTAGGAGTTGAAGACTTGACTCACCTCAGCCATAGTCTTAACTCTTCTAAATAGTCCTGATGGGCTTGTAGTGCATTGTGATGCATCCAGAGTAGGTTTGGGATGTGTCCTCATACATCATGGTAAGGTCATAGCCTACGCCTCTAGACAGATTAAACTTCATGAGAAGAATTATCCTACTCGTGATCTTGAATTAGCAGCCATAGTATTTTCTTTAAAGATTTGGTGGCATTACTTATACTGTGTACATGTATATGTGTTCACAGATCATAAGAGCTTTTAGTATGTATTTTCTGAGAAAAATGTCAATCTTTGTTAGAGAAAGTGGTTAGAGCTCTTGAGAGATTATGACATTAGTGTCCTTTATAATATGGGTAAGGCCAACGTAGTGGCCGACACTCTTAGTAGACTGTCTTAGGTAGTGTTGCTCATGTTGAGGACAGTAAAAAGAAGTTAGCTTAAGAAGTCCATCATCTTATTAGACTAGGTGTTTACTTAGTCGATACAGAGGAGGGTGATATATGGGTTCAGAGTAGTTCAAAATCAACTCTAGTTTCCGAGGTAAAATAAAAGCAAGATAGAAATCCCAATTTAGTAAAGTTGAAAGACTCAGTTATGGATCATAAAGTGGATGTTTTCTCCTAAGGGGAATATGGTGCATTACGTTGTTAGGGTCGTCTCTATGTTCCTGATGTAGATGACTTAAGGCAGGGAATTCTTGGAAAAACACATGGTGCACGCTACTTTATTTATCCAAGGGCCACAAAGATGTACTGTAAAGTAAAGTGGTAGATGTATTAGTGAAGTGAGATGAAGAGGGATGTTGTATAGTTTGTGGCTAAGTTCTCTACGTATCATCAGGTAAGATAGAGTATTAGAAGCCTAGTGGGTCCATACAGGAGTTTAGTATTCCTACTTGGAAGTAGAAATAAGTAAAAATAGACTTCGTGATGGGTTTTCCTCATGCTCATCATGAACATGTTCAGTTTGGGTCATTATAGATAGAAAGACCAAATTAGTTCATATCCTTCTATTT
The DNA here is from genome assembly GCA_030864225.1 of Capsicum baccatum var. pendulum. Lineage (NCBI taxonomy): Eukaryota > Viridiplantae > Streptophyta > Magnoliopsida > Solanales > Solanaceae > Capsicum > Capsicum baccatum. The sequence goes on along the minus strand of CM061555.1, from coordinate 110,573,903 downwards.
TATACCTCTTATTCAATCAAGGGTTATTCCAAAATCTATATCAAGGAGTTGGTCAGATGAAACAGTGTTCCATTATCTATTATCTTAGATAGAGGTACCCAGTTCACCTCTTATTTCTAGAAAACGTTCTAAAAGGGTTTTCTTACCCAAGTTTATCTTAGCACAACCTTTTATCAATAGAAAGATGGTCAAACAGAACAGACCATTCCTACCGTAGAATATATACTAATGGCGTGTGCAATCGATTTCAAGGGTAGTTGGGATGACCACTTGCCTTTGATTGATACATACAACAATAGCTATCATTCAAGTATTCAGATGACTCCATTCGAAGATCTCTATAGTAGGAGGTGTAGATCTCTAATCATCTTGTTCGAAGTTAGTGAGGCCTCAGTGAAAGGGCCTATCTTAGTATTTGATGCATTAGATAAAGTCCAGTTGATTAGAGAAAGACTCTGGGATACTCAGAGCCGATAAAAGTCTTATTCAGATATGCATAGAAAGGATCTCGGGTTTGAGATTGGTGTCTATATCTATCTAAAGATCTCTTCCATAAAAGGAGTGAAGAGGTTCGGCAAAAAAGAAAAAATTAGTCCCCGATATGTTGGTCCTTTCAAAATTCTCAGTCACTTCAACAAGGTAGCTTATGAGCTTGAATGTCCTTCAGATATAGCCTCAGTTCATCCAGTATTTCATGTGTCTTTGCTCAAGAAGTGCATAGGTGACCCAGCAGTTGTAATCCCTATTTAGTGCATAGATATTCAGAATAGCCTCTCTTATGAAAAGATTCTAGTCAAAATTCTAGACTATGAAACTCATAAACTGAGGAACAAAGAAGTCCCAATAGACAAAGTTCTTTGGTAGAATCATTCCATTGATGGAGCTACTTGGAAAGCAGAAGAAGACATGCATACCATGTATCCTCACCTCTTCTCCTCTAACTCAGATCTAGCTCAAGGTAATAGTTCTCCTTAAGCTTTTCAGTTTTTATGTACAGATTTTAGTTACAACTTGATATCAGCCTCATGCTCAGGCTCTATTTTTAAATTGGGTACTAAGTATGATTGGATATTTAATTATATGTTTATGTACCATATTAGTCATGTGTTCATGCATAAGACATGCATTCTCCATATGAGAAAATCAGTTATCAGTATTCTCAGTCATGAATTCATGTATCATCTTAGTCATGCAATCATCATCATATTCATCATCATATATGCATGCTCAATATGAATCTCTAAAATGTCAGTCATGTTTCATTGTTCATGTTTAGTGTGTGCTTTGGCTTATTATTTCTCTCTTCTTAGTCAGTCTCATTCAAGGATTAATGTTCCCAAGGGGGAGATATTGTAATACCCTAAAGTTTCCTAACTAATTTTGTCTCAAGAATGCCTAGTATTATCTTTTAAATTGAATGATGTTTATTCTATGAGGAATTTTTAAGATTCACCCAAATCCAATAAACGGATAAGAAGTTAATACTATTGCAAGTTCCCATTGTAAAATAGTGTCAAGTTGGTCAGTGGCACGCCGTGCCATAATATAAAATGGAAATTGTGCTTTTCTAGTGTCTTAGTGTGATTTTTCTGCATCACACCAAACTTCTAGGTCACAAATGAAGTGGCAACACGATGGATCCATAATGCGCCATGCCATAATTTCCCAGTTGTCAAATTCCAGTGACATGGTGCGACAACGCCGCATCGCGCCAAGAGTCCAGTTCCAGAAATTTTCACTAAATTTAAAAGATGCATCCAGGGTTAAAAGGGTAAATTTTTCAGCCCTATTTAAATCCAATAATACGTGATTTATCCATTCTTCATGAAAAATATACTAGTTTCTCTCAATTATCTGTCAAGAACAATCTATGGTTTCCATTGGGTATTCAATTTCATGAAAGTCTCTCCATTAATCTTTGCTAAACAAAGAACTAAGTTATACAATGTGTTGATTTATGGATTCCTTTCATCCATAAATCTCAACAACCCTATTTTAAATTATTAATCATGATTATTGTTGTGGGTTGCTCAAGTTATATGATGGTTGTTGTTTGATTAACATGTTAGAATCCATATGTGAAATTATGATTACTACGTTAGAATATAAATTGAATTCCATGAATTTGGTGGTGTATGATTTGTGAAATTTGATGATTTCACCAATTCCTTAAGTAATTCATGTAAGGTGTTTGATAAAATGCCTAAAGGGATAGAAATTATGCACTATAGCTGAATTGTGATCCAAAATAACTTCCATGTTATTCTTATGTATTGAAATTGTTGTTGGATTGCTCATGAGTTTGTTTTATGAAATTATACTATGCATACATGCTATCTTATTCATGTATAAAGCTATGATAATCAAATGCCCATGAAATATCTTCAATTATTGTATTATGGATTGTTGATGTTAGTCATGTATTCAAGAATGCCATGCCTTGTTAGTTTCCTTCCATCGAGTCTTGGGGGTAGTTGTACCTAAAAAATATAGATGTGTGCCTAGAATCACTATTATGTTTCAAGATACTCTCAGTCTATCCAGTTTCAGTAGAATTCAATAAGTCTCATGACTCTGGAAAAACTCATTAAACTCAGTAATCTCAGTAATCTCAGTTAGTCTCAGTCAGTTATCAAATCTCAGTAAAATTCCATCAATCAATGAAATTCAGTTAATTTAGTTAAGTCAGTTTAGTTCAGTAATCCATGGGCAGTTTCTATTGAGATGGGAGTAGGAATTAGCACCGAGTGAACCCAAGGATGGAACACACACTGTCAGATGAGGGTATGATTTTTAGAAGTGATGGTTGAATTCCAGAATTATGTAGCTGGCATTGGTTGAGACATCAACACTGTCAGATGAGGGTTGATGAGGTGTCTAAATACTATCAGATTAGGGTCCCATCATTCTCTTTTAGGGGACACTATCAGATGAGGGTCACCCACAACTTGTCCTTACCAGTGGTGCGGTATTGACATCCTTAAAATTAGGGTTACAAATTGCATTCCAACTTAGCTATAATGGCATATTAGGGGCATATAAGTTAGATAACTACTTTCCACAGTTTTAGTTACAGAATTAGGAGTGTCAGATATAGTCAATCAGTCTTAGTATTAGAACTCAGATAGTTCTATAAAATTTAGGACTGTCGGATACAGTCAACTTAGAATATTACAGAACTAAGCTAGTTCCATCAGATTCAGGACTATCAGATAGAGTCACTCATGTTATCAGTTATATCAATAATCAAAAGTCAGTTATTAGTCATGTTAGTTATCAGTAAATACTTTTTATCATGATCTCAAACATAGTTACTATGTATTCATGCATTTATTCTCACGTTCATATTAGTTAGTTTACTAGTATTGTTCATGCATATGATCCCCATGCATTTAGACTACCTCACATGTATACCAATACATTCAAAGTACTAACGTATTTGCTATGTATTTTTATACCATAGGTTCCAAAGAATGACCTCCAGAGCATCAGCAGATTCCAGATATCAACAGTCAGTTAGCAGTGAGTCCTCATAATTTGAGGACATGATTATTTCTTTATTATCTCATTAATTAATTTATTAGTTAGAGTTAGTTGGGGACCTGTCCCATCAACTCCTTATTCAGACAGGTCAGTCAGTTAGAGGCTTTTCAGACTATAGTATTTTAGACAGTTTTAATTTGGACTTTTATACCCCATCCCAGATGTTATATTTTATCAGATATTATGTTGCAATTTGAACATTATGTCCTTTCAATTCGTGTTTCTTCATTATAATATATATCATGCAGTATACAGGTATAGCTATCAGTCATGGGTTAGCTTGTGGTCCTTCGGGGTAATAAGTACCGTGTATTATTCTGGGTACCAGATTGGGGGCATTACATAAGAACATAAAAAAGATTTTTAGAAAAATGGTCAAAAATGATATATCTTTGAATAAGACAATTCCTTATGCTATGTTAGGACATAGCACAATGCTAAAAACCTCAACCTGGGAAACACATTATCTATTGTTTATGGAAATGAAGTTGTGAAACCAATCAAAGTTGAGATTTCTTCCTTGAGGATTATTAAAGAAGCCAAACAAAGAAACGAATAATGGGTTCTTGCTAATTAAAAAAAACTAATATTGATATGTGAAAAGTTAATGGTTGTCTTATGTCACTTCAAGTTATACAAACAATGGATGATTTGTCCCTTCAACAAAAACCTTAGAGCCAGCATGCTCAAAATTAGGCAGTTGGTAGTCAATTGTATATTCCCTCATTAAAAGAGTAAAAAGGAAATTTTGATCCTAATTTCCATGGTTTTTTTGTGGTTTGGTAAGTTATATCTTGAGAATCCATGATCCTATAGAATATCTATGGTAATGAGTGGCCCAAGCCTATAATGCGGTGAAGAGATACTATATCTAAGTATAGTCATCTCTCTATGTTTCCTTTTGTTTGTAATAGTATTTAATAATGTAATCATTTAATGATCTATAATTACTCAGAATTTCTATCCTTTTTATGTTAAAACTATATTTGACCTGAATTCTTAAGAATGAGTTACATAGGTAGCCTATGTCAGGTTTGGTCAACTCGTTTTTGAAAATTTACCTTTCCCTTAAGTGTACGAACTACTTCTAACTTGAATTCTAAGAAAATGAGATTCATAGGCATTAAACATCGACTTTGATCAACCCCTTAGGAAAATTTACCTTTCTCTTTTAGGTACAAATTTTGTTAGACCTTAATTCTCAAGATTGAGATATGTATGGGGACTATTTCAACTTTGATCAACCATTTAGGAAAATATTATCATTCCCATTTAGGTATGAACTATTTTATTACTTGAATTCTAATGAATAGGATACATATATAGTCTAATTCATTTTTGGTCAACCCTTAAGAGTCTTCTATGTCTCTCTAGTATAGCACTAAACTATGTGATTACCTAATTAATGCATCAGTGAGGTACGTAGGTTACCTAATAGCTTAGTCACATTACCCCAAGAAATTTAAAATAGGTAAGAATTTTTAAGAAGGAATCTCAAAGATTCAAAAGAAGAAGACCATATTTCGTAAAAAAGAATGAGGACCAACAAGGACTTTAGGAGAGAGTCTCAAGGTTACCTCAAGTCGATATTTCATAAAATAGTATCCTACCAGGTAAAAAATATTTAGGAGGTCCTTTCAATTTCCACTAACAATTTGGAATGAATTTAATATCCAACAACGATTGGATGTCAAGCCAAACTTCAAAAATCACTAGTTGCGACAACATCTAGAATGACTAAATCCCCAACAATGATAACATTATGCAAAATTGTGCTATTGAACTCCACAATGATAAAAATAGGTTTCAAAAGATCCTCTACTTTATGTAAGACATAGTCAGTCGTTGATATAGAACATGATATGATTGGTATAAATTTTCTAATAGTTTTTATGAAAGTTTTTTCAAAATATAGTTTATCAAAAACAATTAATTTTTCAAAATCTATACGTGGTTCCTACATGATGAATTTTTCCTTACATTAATTGAAATAGGGAGATAAGATGGAAGTTCAAACATGTAGTTTCACCAAGAAAAATCAGTGTATGTATGGATCATTCACAAAAATGAGGTCTAATTAAAAAAATACCATAAGGGAATCTGGAACTGCACCAAAGCATATAATACTTAAGAATGGTATTTTTGTATTTCCCTAAAGATGGGTTTAATTTCTTATTTTGGATCGAGGATCTATAGATTTTTATATTTCATTTAAAGAAAATATGGATGACAAACAAAGTCATTTTATCCTTGTTATATGAATATGTTACTCAAAACTTCTTCCAAAAATAATCGCTATCGAAAGCGACTTTATGTCTAATAAATGCTTACCCTAAGTGAAAATGCATTCAAAAGTATCTACAAATTATAAAGTGATCAATATGATCACTCAATAAGTATAAGAGTAGAAAGGTATCCCTCAGATTCTCTATCAGGGACATGGGCCCTCAGATCAGCCACATGGATTGGAACCTATGCTAGTAGGTCACTAATGCAGACTTTTCATAATTTAAATGGAATGCAATATTTGGGGCTAAATATATTTTCAGATCAAATTCACTATTCTAGTACTTTCTAAAACTTAGAAACATTATAGTGATATTTCAAGTGTTAAATTAGTGGTTTTAACTCACGTTTTATTGAATCTGAAGCTTAAATATTATACTAACATGTGTTTCATGTAATCAATTTGAAGAAAATTTACGTATATCTCTACCTTTTGTCTCTATGAGTAGTTAATTTCTTATCTTGGGTTATGCTTCAATTGGTTGTGATTAATATATGGGCGTTGTTTATTTAACTTTCTACTTAGATAATTGATAAGGGTTTTGCATCTATTCTAAGTTTTATTTGAGAGAGGTTGCAAACTTTAACTACCCTTTAAACCTCACTATCCTTTACAAAATGGAGGAGGGTGAGGAATGAGTGTGAACAATAACTTGAATTAATTTATCCCAGAAACCTTATCATCCTTGGCAAAAGAGACGAGGGTGGAGAATGGTTGTTAATAGTAACTTTAATTAATTCACTTAATAGTATCTCTAAGATGTAAGGATACTAATTGTGGCCACAATTCTTCAAATAGTCACACTTATAAGGTGATAAAAAGAACCCATTTGTGATGTTTTGTGTTTGATTAACCAACTGACACTAAAGGGCAATAATCTAGACTAACGATGACTTTTAGGAAATTTAGAAAACTATCTAGTAGCCTATGCGTAGAGACACACCTAGTAGAGCATAACCCTAAGTCCCATTCACATTTGATTAAATTTTAATAATTTCTAGATTTAAAATTGCATTCTTACTATGATAAAATGTTGACTCTAAAAATGTTCAAGAAAATCTACTAATTATACTTTCATGTTTAATTTACACCAAATTATGGGAAAACTTTTAGTTAACTTCTAATGCTCAAGCTTGAAATCCATGAATTCATTCCTTGAGGATTTGACCCCAACTTTAGTTGGTTTACTATATTGAAAATGATTGCTTACACATTTAGGATGTAATTTGTGGATCATCAAATTTTTGCACCATTGTAAGTGAGTGAAACATATTTTTTTTCTTGTAGTAATTTTAGTAACTTTAAGTAGGTTGTAGTGTTTATTTTACATTATTTATTGTTTTCTTTCCTTTTTCAGGTGATGACTATAGTATACTCGATACCATTAGCCAACATGTTATGAATACTGGTACTTATCATGAACACCTTGAGGATGATGATCACCTTAGAGATGTGGGTTGAGCTACCGCTATTTGTATTCCACTAGAAATTAAAAATGGAGTATTTAATTTTACTAGTATTACAGTTCATTTACTTTAAATAAAAGATTTTTTTGGGTATCAACCCCATGAAGATGGAAATCTAAACTTGAATAATTTTATTGATGTGTATCTTCTATTTGATATCATCCACATTTCTCAAGAATTAATAAATTTGAATTTTTCCCTTTGTCATTCACGTGAGGAAAGATTTTATGGTTACAGGAGGTGCCCGGGATCTTTAACTTCATGAGTTAAGCTAACAAAAATATAATTGTACATGTTGTTTCTTCCTTCATAAATGTTGCAACTAAGGGATGAAATTATAAGCTTTTTTCTACTTAATAGTAAACCATTATGTGGGGCTTGGAAATAATTTAACAAGAAACTAAAGATATCTGAAATTATGAGGTCCCCAACAAAATAATTCTTCAAATTTTATATAAGGGATTAGAAAAATTGAACAAGATGGTAGCCGATAATGCATTCCGAGGATCTATTATCAAAATATCTTATGTTGTTGCGGCTACATTATTAGATCAAGTGACCAAGAGAAGTAGAGGTTGGAAAATAAATGATATTGAGGTGATTGTGTGGGATCTCTATAATGAATCTCAAGGTCATTTTATTGATTTTCATGCATTCTCGGTACTTTAAGATTTCCTACAACTACAGGTATTTTTGAAATAATGAAACAGTTAGTTTGATTATCGGATAGTTTAGTTTGATTTTTGGCTCATTTCTCTATTTTGGAGCTTTTTTTATTAAGCGTTTGGACTCAATCCACAATACCTAGTAGATGACCTTGGATAAGGATTTCAACAGCTCCATCGTCTATAAAATGTTGACTTAAGGCTACAGGGACCCTTGGTTCAGGTTTCGAGGCTTCAAAACTCATTTTAGGCTATTGCCGGATTATATGAATAAGTGAGTTATAGTTATGGTCCCCACATGTAGCTGAAACAATCTTGGATGAACATTTTGATGATTCCATGTTTTCTAAAACATGTTTAACAATTAATTTGCACTATTGTTCATAGGGTTTCAGATGAGTTTTGACAGTCAAAAGTAATTTTTTGAAATTATTGGTGTTATGTGGCTACTTAAGATATAATTGACCATTTGACCAGGGCGTTTAAGTAAACATTTTTCTAGTTAAGCAATATTTTGACCCTTTGACCAGGTTGCTTAAGCAATCAAAGTATCGCTTAAGCAACTATTACTACGTATAAGACCAAAATAAAACTCTTTTTGTTTTTCTAATATTATTGATGCTAGAAATCTCTAGTTTTGTTGAATTTCAATGTCATTTTGTCATATAATCATTTTATATGAGTTAGGACTCTATTTTCTCCTTTTTCAAAGATCTTCTATTTTATTTCTCATAATTTCCATCCAATTTGAGAATAAAGAACTCATTTTCAATATTTTTGGGGCTTGGATTTGGGTAATTCCAAAAGTGTTTTCAAGATTTTCCAAGGTTAAGTTTATAATCTTTCAATTATAATTTATCATTGATTTTATCTTTAAAACAACATCAAATTCTTTATTACAAGATAGGTTTTGTGGGTTTTTGCTAGTAAAGCTTGAAAATGAATTTTCTTTGATTTGAGCCACGTTTTTAACTCATTATTTCATGGGTTTTGAGCTGCAGACTCCTATTAGTAAGTCAAATATATTTATAAAATAAAATTATAGTATTACCCCTTTTATGTTTGAATCTATTATTTGGGTATGCTTTTAGACTGGTCTTGAATAAGAAATACGAGATTAATTTTACTCCTAGTGACATGTTGATTACTATTTGGATAGTGTGATAACATTTAAGTATTATGGAGAAAAGGTGGATAATTTTTGTATGATTTAAGGACTGTGTTTTGGCATCGAGGTAGGCTTCTATCTACTTTTATTCATGAGATAGTGTACCATATATGTTTTATATTAGATAAATATGTTAGAATGTGATATTAGGTATAACACTATCACATAGTCTAATTTACTAGTTCGGGGGCTAGAAGGTATTGAGCCTAAAGGTAAAATACTTATTATGCCTCTAGGATCCTATTACCCTAGGGTGCTAGGTTGTTAGGCATAGTTGGATAATAAACCTTTAATATAATGTTCACAATGTCATGAAGTGGATAGTGGTGTTTTTTCTTGAATTATGAGAACATAATTATATCGTATGTATATATATATGGGCTTGAGGCTGTGATTATGATAATGGTTGGATTCCAGAAAGTGATTTATTCTTGTAAAGGACGTGGATGTAGTTTATTGAAGTTTAAATGCTTATGATCACACTATTTTGATATTAGTGATGGGATGGATTGATTTGGATAATTCATGCTTACTAAAAAAGTAAATGGTAAGATTCTAACTAAAATGTAGTTTTACTACTATTTTTCCAATAAAGGGAATTATTCCCCCTTTTTACTTTATAATGAATTCTTTCATAGCGGGAATCATACCCTCTTATTGAATAACTTATCAGCCTATAAGACTAAAAATGATGTTTTAGAAATTTGACTTAGATCAATTCTTGTCCATGATTTTTCTAACTGTTAACCTTAGTCAAGAGATTTAGATCCTTTCTAAACTTTTATGATAAATTAGTTATGGGGTTTACCTTTGACAATGGATTTATGTAGTTACACTCTTTTAGGCATAGTTATAGCTAATGTATTTTTATATATACATCTCCAGTACTGGATAGAATAAATAATGATGATCATGGTATCGAAAATCCTACATTAGGACTAGGTTGGTGTGTGTGGGTACTCTCAAACCTATCGAGTCCCCTTCGTCTGTGAGCCATCATGTTGGAGAAGAGAGGTAAATATAGGTCCTACCATTTTGAGCCATATAGAGTTGGATTAGGTACATAAAGTAGGTCACATTATGGTACTTTGTTTTGTAATGGATATATGGATTATACTTTTCATTCAACCTTGCATGCATATTGCTTATCAATCGTGTGCGCCTATATCTATCAACCTTTTAGAGGTTTCATAGGTATAGGTGATGAGTCTTGCTTGTGTTTTATTTTGTGTTGATTGGACCTTCTAAGTTGTGGGGCCTGATTTAGATCTTATTGTTCGAGCTATCTGCTTCTTACATTGTTATTGGTATTATTATAGTTAGATCATGATAGGTTTTTTATTTAACTGGTATTGATATTTGAGGCATGATTTTGACTTCTTTCTTTATAGTTTCTTTATAATATATAACTATCTCATACTTAAATGTATGGATTATATACCTTGATTAAGTTAACATTATTTCCACCTATGATTAGAAGGCCTTTAGATGGAAGTGTGATTACGTAGGTTGTACCTTTCAGTTACCCTTGTTTATGTGTATGTACCTATCTATAGTAGTTATGATATCACAATATATTCCTTTTTTCTTTCATTTATTCATGTTGCATATCCATTCCTTGGCCTTTTATACTAGATATATCATCTACTCCATATTTGTATATATGCCAGTGATCAAAAGTATAATGCTTAGGTTCCTAGAGTATAGAAAGAAAATAATAATATATCCTTAGGGTATTATAAGGTTTTGTATGTTAGTTTCCTAGATATTAGGGCTCATTTTACATTCTTGCTTGAATGCTATGTATATTTGCATTCTGTTAAGATCTTAATTACTAGTTGCCTACTGAGTACCACATGTTTTGTAATTATACTACACTTTTGTATCTTGAAAATCATAATATAGGTTCTCACTAATACTTTATGCATTGTGTAGTGTAGGTATGGTTTGAACACCTAGGTTGAGATCCTAGCATTCAAATTATTACTATTCTCCCTTTTATTTACTAGGTCTTTGTGTTGGTTTTAGAGATAGGTTGTATCAATATATTTATTTAGTACTTAATTTTATAATATTATTACATAGAAGTTGTTGTACCAATTACACTAGGTTTTGGGAGTATCTTATGTATTTTAACCATTTTATAATATTTCTTCTGCACTTTTCTTTTATTTCTCTTGGTAGTCCATTACTAGTTGTTCTGAACTATGGGTTGGCTTACCCACTAGTGAGTTATAGTAGGTGCCATCATGGGATGAGAAATCAAGTCATGAAATCTATATCTGAGCCTATGTTTACAGCGGTATTGGTATAAGATCTAAGTGTCTACTTGAGTCCTGTAGATTTATGTGGAGATATATGTAACCTATCTTTTAAAAGATACAAGTCATAATTAGGAAACTGTATTCTTGACTCCTTATTTTCTATGGATATTTCTATGAGCTTCAAGTAAGATCCTTGACTTTATTCTAACATAGATGGATGGTACAAGGTTGTTGATAGATGCAAATAGGACTTTGGCACACATTTTAAGAACTTTAGTATAGTATCATACCAAGTAGTCAAGGATGGATATTGAAGATATATAGCATCAATAGGATGATTTAGGGCCAACACAATATTTGTAAGCATTTTTGATGTCATTATCTCTTCGGGATTCATCATGAGGGATCCCAAGTCTTTTTATAGATACATCATAACTAGGGATGACATCTGGTTGTTTGGTCAGTTATTAATCTAGAGTTAGGTTTGTTGGTGTCCAGTAGGGTTCCTTATTGGTTTTACAGTATGATATTAGGTTTGTTGAATGGGCTAAGTGTATTTCTATACTACATCCTTCATAGCATGATATGGTGCATAGACTTATTAGAGGATTAGCATTGCAACTCTATTTGGCATTAGTGCATTTGATAGTAGGCGAGTATTCATTCACTCAAGTTGTTAATCATGTAAGATACATACAAAGAGCATGTATTGAGACTTATAGATTTTGTAATAAGATGCCATGTCATCATTATAATGCTATTGGTACTCCATGCAGGAGTAAGGATCCTTTCTGTAGATGTCTTCTTCACTTGTAGGTTTTCAGTTCAACGTATATAGTGTTTAAGACTATGGGAAACTCTCAAATTAGTCGTGGTCCTTGCGAAATACTTCTTATAGGTCTTTAGGCCATGTAAGTCATTTTTGATAAAAAAGGAAAGCACTTTAGGGTATTCTAGAAGCTTGTTTTAGTTATGTTGAGATGGCACATTGGTCTACAGAGTACCCCAAATGTGAGTTGGTTGTTCAGCCACGATTAATTTATATTTCTTACAAGCCTAATATTCCTGAGTTATGTTACAATTGAAATCAGTATGGTCATTTTAGAAAGGAATGACCTCGGCATTAGTTAGTCAACCATATAGGGTCAGCTTATATCTCTCGCTAGGATATGTCTTAGTGGTTATCTACGACTATAGAGAGATAAATTATTAGTCCAGAGAGTGTCCCTGACATGGAAATATTAGTCATTCAACTCATTTAGTTTAGATGCATAGTGTTATGGCACCTTTTGTTACAGGCACTGGACTTAGTGCCATAGTTTGTGTTTAGATAGTTAGTTTGAGTTTGCACCCATTCAAATTTTTTCCTCCTAGGGAACATCAAGAATATGACTTCGGATTTCACCGTGATAAGTGAGATTTTATTTCCTACCTTTACTCTTTTTATTTATGTGTATTAGAGTTCCCATAACTATCAATGATTGCACATTTTCTATTCTTGTACATTGGGGTTCTTTTAACCATTAATGATTATATGCCTTGGTTGCTTTTGTTTTTGTTACTATGTTCCTTGATATAGACTTCATGATTATATGACTACCCCCGTAGATTTTTTTTTTTGTAGCAGATAGAGTAGATTAGTGTGAATATTTCCCTAGGGTGTAGCATTACGATTTGAGTCCTACTTACCTTGGCATATTAGCCTTCTTATGGCCCGATAATGTTACTTATTATTGATTTTCATTTCATATACCACTTATATCTTATTTCGATGCGTATATTATTATTTTTATTATTTTTATTATTTGATATTTATCGATCCTCAATTAGAGATATCTAGACTAGCAATATCTAGTTAGAATTTTCCTTTCTCATGGTTCATATTTGTTCACTTGTGTGGTTTGCTATGTTTGATAGTTTCTCTTTTGTATTAGTAAGGTTTGTTTTTTTCTTTTTTTTTTTGTAATGCTAGAACATTTGTAGAGTGGATGATGGCAGTGATGGTAAGTTGACCTTACATGGTCCTATTATTGTCCTAGAGTTGTTGATTAAGTTAGGTAGCCTATTTATTAGGCTTCCCAATTTGGGTTTTGTTTTTCTAATTTGTCTAGTTCATTGCTTGATAGTTGTTTTGAAGTTGATGCAGAAATTCCTTGGATTCATCTCCCAAGTTTGTGGGGTTTGTCTCTTGGTGGTGGTTTCTTATTTATATTAGTGTGGAGTTGGATACTCTATTCTTATTGTAAGGTAGTTCTTACTCTACGTGGAGCTAGCCAGCTAGAGATAGGTGATATTTCTTATGACCACTTCATAAGTTTTAAATTAGGTATTCATTGTCGAGATGGAGTATTGGCTTGACTAGTATCCTACTAAGATTTTATTTCTCCAAGTAGCTGGAGTTTTAGTTATTATTAGTGTTATATACAAACTTGGTGAGTTCTTAAGAATACTTTGAAAGTTCATGCCCTTAAATAAATATGGAATTGATTATTTGGGTTTTCAGCTGGTGATTTTTCGTTGTGGAGATTTGTGCTTTATCTATATTTTGGTTTCAATTTTGACTTGATTTAGTAAGGATATGTCTAATTTGGATACAAAGATTTATTTGGTATCTAGCCTTAGATTAAATTTGTTAGCTTAATTTTAAATTTGATTCCTTGGTATGGCAGTTTAAAAGCTATGATCAATTTAGAGCATGGATTGTTACCTATTTTAAGTATGGTTTGGGTACTGGAGATCCTGTAGTTCATCCTTAGTGTCAAGATTTTAGGTTGGAGTTGTAGACCATGGGTTAAACCTTTATTTATATTTATCTCAGTTAAGGTTTCATCTATAGTTTGGCCAAGCCGACCCTTTTACTTACTTTTTAAGTGTTTTTTATTTAAATATATTCTAGTGTATTGACGTTTAGATGGTAGTTCAATTTTCATGTTATTGGTTCTTTCTTGTTTTGACCTTGGGTTCTAATTTTTGATGGGATTTTTTGATACGTACTCAGCAAAAGTAATATGCATGAACTAGAATGCACATGGATTTATCTTTAATTAATCGGGCATCCTAGAGTGGATCATTTTATGGTAAGTAGGTGTGCTTAAGACTACTAACCATCAATTTTTAGAGCCATACAAGCTAGTTGTAGCATAGTCTAGATTGCAAACCTTGGCTGTTTCCATTTATGTGCCTAATTAGTGTTGTATGGTCTTATATTCAAATTTTTCATTATAAATTTAAGTGGATAAACTTTAGTTCTTTGATATTAGTGTGATGGAATAGCGTGGATAGGACTCAGTTGAATTAATACATAGTTTGGAAGGGATAGCAGGTTTGGAAAGGCAAAAGAAGGTTATATTTGGATTTGGAGTTGATTGTGTGACACATACCTTAGTTTATCTCTGAAATGGTTGAGTTTTCATTAAATTATGTAGATATTAGAGTGGTATAAGTATTTTGTTATTTTTATTTGCCTACGTCAATCATTTTTATTTAAGTTGGAGGCTAGTTGGTGGTTGAGGTTGAGTTTTGTTGTTTGAAAGTAGAGTGCAGGAGTTGGTTGGAAAAGAGATATATGTGCCAAAAACCCTTGGATGCATCATTTCTTCTTTGAGGTTATCTGGAAGTTATGGTCGGATCATGAAAGCCCAACATTTCATCCTTTTGAGCTTTTGTGATCTTTCTATCTGTTGACTTTTGTAGATGAAAGTCCTTTTTGTAGTGTATATTATAATGACCCTACAGGTAATTTCCTTGATTTGCATGTGTTTCTGGTATTTCATGCCTACCTATAATGTGTTGAGTGGTGAGGCTTACAAATCCTCCCTTTATTCAGATGGTGTTTTGAGGATTAGAGACCGAGTTTATGTACTAAGAGTGGGTGATTAGATTAGATTGAATTTTAAAAGAAGCCAATTGTTTCAGGTATTCAATCCATTTGGATGTCACTAAGATGTATCGTGATTTTAGGTAACATTACTAGTGACGTGGTATAAGGAGAGATATAGCAGATTTTATGGCTTATAGCCAGCATATCTAGTCGATAATGGTCGAGCATTTTAGACGTGGTGGTTTGTTTCTGAGGTTACCTATTCTCTATTAGAAATGGGAACATATCACCGTGGGTATTTTGACTAGGCTGCCTCGTACTTCTTATAGTTTTAATACTGTTTGGGTCATTAGGGATTGGTTGACCAAGTTTTCCGATTTCATTCCAGTTGCAGCCTCTTCTAGTGGTGAGGTGTTGGCGCATATCTATATTTGTCAGATAGTGCATCTTCATGATGTCCCAATATCTTTTATTGAGTTTTAGTGTTCATATCTCACCTTTGTAAGACCTTTCATGACTAGTTAGTTACTTGAGTTTATCTTAGTAAAACATTTCACCCCTAGACCAATAGACGATTAGAGTAGACTATTTAGGTTCTAGAGGATTTGTTCCACACTTTGTGATGTATTTTTGTGGTTAGTGGGAGTAACACTCAGATTTAGCATAGTTTGTGTAGAATAATAGCTACCATTCTAGTATTGATATGGATACTTTTGAGGCTCGCTCTCCAATTGGTTGGCTTAAGGTTTTTAAGATTAGACCTCGGGGAATGAACTTGCATTATGAGTCCTTGGATAGATTTTGAATTATTCAGGATATCATGTTACCCATAATAAGTAAAAATATTATGCAAATCATAGTTTCACCGATGAAGGGTGTTATACATTTTGGGAAGGGGGGCAATATTATCCCCAGGTATATTGTCCCATTTTAGATTATTGGACTATTGGTGATGTGGCTTATGAGTTGGGTTCGTCCCTTGATTTATCAGTTGTTCAGCTAGGTTTTCATTTCTCCGTGCTTCGTCGTTACAATTTGGATAAGTATCATGTCATTCATTGAGATTCAATTTAGTTAGCTGAGAGGTTTTATTTTGTCTAGTAGCCTATATCCATTATTCTATGGATATTAGATGGCTGCATTCTACAGATATTCTAGTGGTTAAGGTCTAGTGGATACATTGACCTATAGACGAGGCTACTTAGGAGGTCGAGTCTAATCTTTGTAGTTATTATCCCTAATTTTTTGTTGATTCAGGTATTTTCCAATGCCTTTAGTTCAAGGATGAACTAGAATTTTAGTGGGGAATGATGTAACAATCTAATTTTTAATGATTTATCTTAAATATTCATTTATATGTGATTCGACCATTTTACACCAAATGGTTTCTTTATACTATTTCTTGTGTGTGGGGATGATTGTAATGATTCCCGATGCATTTCTGTGTGATATATGTGATATTGTGGTCTTTGGTGTCTTAAGAAGACTAATAGTTGACTTACGTCAACATTTATTGATCTATCCATTAAATGGCAAAAGAGATTGCACCGACAAATTTGAAACATTGAGTTTAGGGTGACAACATGGTTGCTATGGTTTTTGACCCTTAATTTGAAAAGTTATTAAATTGGATTTCGGAGGTCAGTTTTGTGAAAATAATGCTTTTCTAAATTTCGTATATCCACATTGAGTCCCGAGCATCAAATTTGGTAGGTTAGAATAATTTGTTTGTATTCACAGGATTACAAATGAATCTGAAGAGGTCCACAATGAGTTGTAGAATTCCAAGTCTATAGTTGGTCTAGTGCACCCACGATCGTGGTTGGCTAGTCGCATTCATCACTCAGTTGATCAGCCCCAAGTGTCGCATACTTGACATCTTGATCTCAAGCGCGAGTACCATAAATGCATTGATAGGATCATGAAAGCGATACCTATCATAAGACTAGGTACCGCAAACGCTACCCTGTCATCACAATCATTATGTCTGGGTCATATATATATACATGATTTTCCATTTTAATTATTTTTAAGACTTGAAGATTAGTATTTCATGAATTTGGGGAATTTCTTACACTTTTAAACTTGGGTAAGATCCATAACATCTATTTTGAACTATTTAATCAAAAATTATATCCTGAAATTCTTGTTCAAATGGGAATTAAAAAGGTAGAAATTGGGGATTTTGCCCATAAAACTTAAAAATTATAATTCTGCAATTTAAACCTCAACTTCCACCCATTTTTACATTATTAAGTTTCCCATTCTATAATTAACACTTTTCTGTTGATTTCGACTTCAAAACAACTTCAATTCTTTATTTTAAAATGGATTTTAAGGATTTTGTCGGCAAAGTTCAAACATGGTTTTTCTTTGATTTGGACCTCTTTTTTACATATTTTTGCTTGGATTTTAAACTGTAGACTGTTAAAATTGCGGAAAATATTTTTAAAAAATAAAAATAATTTTACCCTTCTGTTTTGAAAACCCATTTTGGGAGTCCGTTTTGGCCCTAACTTGAAAGTAAGAAATAGGTGTATCAGTTTCTTTCTTTTGATACATAGATTCTATATTTCTATCTTAGTTGATTTCAAGTCTATTTGTGGGAGTAAGGCATAGGATTAAAGGTTTGAAAATTGGTTTTCGGCATTCGAGGTAGGTTATAGATTTACTTTCTTTAGTTGGGTTAGGTAGTTAATATTGATATAAAATCATGTTAAGGTTTTTTGAAATATCATGGAAATGGTTATATTTATTGCATTGTGCCCATGTGAGGGCGTATTTTTTGGTGGTTTATAAATATTAGTTGATATATGTGACCGTGTGAGGTCCTATAAGATAATATTTTCCAGATGTATGTGAAATATTTTGTATCTCATTGGTGAAAAAGTCTAAAATAGTATCAATGGTGAATTCTTTAAGGTGTTTCTTTCTATTGGCATATATTTTATCTAGAATTCATGGATGGTTGGACAAATGAGTAGATTTTGGCTAACTTGATTGGTATATTCGTTGGATATGGAATTTCTCAGATTGGTTGGTTGTGAGCATTAAATCCTCATATAATATTCATTCATAAAATATTTGTGCCACCATGGAAATACTAGACATATTGGAAATACTATCGTTTTTTGACAAAAATGTGACATCATAAAACCCTCTGCCAAAGGATGTGATGGAGATGAGATATGGATATTGGTATTAGATTTATTGTATAGGAGTTGACGAACACACCATGGGTCCTACGTTAGAGTTGTTTCTCCAAAGGTGTATACAGATGACAATGCATTTCCATCATCATTATTATCAAACCATCATCATCATCCTCATTGCATTTTATGCTATGTGTTTATGTCATAATTGTATTTCTTTATTGACTTTACATTGTATCTTTATTTATGTTGCTTTATCTTCCTTGATGCAGACCTTCGTATGTGTATTTCTGCCTTATGCTCGTACAAGTGATATCGTATACTTATGCTTCCTTCCTTATAATTACTATGGTATATATGAATATTATAGAACTATTAGTGGAGATAGTGTGGTCCAACATTTGGGATGTTTTCTGGTTACAGGTGACATAACCTTAGAGTGTATTTTGTATGCTTTATTTTCTACTTTTCTCAGTTGGCCTATGAAACCTACTAATTATAAATGGACCGTTCTCATCCCTACTGTATCCTGTCAGTGAAGATCTAGGTGCAATGCACCTCAGAATGGTTGATTTGAAGTAACAATTGATTTCATACATCAAGAGTTAACTACTGCCTTCCCTTATTTAGACTGTGTTTATTTATATTTTGAGACATAGTTGTTCTTTGTTTTGATACTGTATGTATTTTGATCTTGAGTTATACTAGTTATTTCTTACATTGTAACAACAGTTTTTGGGATTTTGTTTGGCATCTTTGGTTAAATTTCCACTTTCCAATATATATGCTGCTTGAATCCATTATAGAGGTCTTGCCTTGGTTTTTGTATTAATTTCTCATTTCATATCACATTGGGTGATAGGATTAAATGTCAACGCTTACCGTGATAAGTTCCATCATGACACTTTTTTGGGTCATGACAATATCCTGTACTTCTCCTTATTTGTATATGGGCCAACGATAAATGGTACAGTGCTTAGGTTCCTAGAGTATGTCTAGAATTGAATATTTTGTTCTAATGAACACCTTAGCTTTGCTAGTTTTCTGGATATTTGGGCACAATATACATTTTTGCTTGAATGTTATTTTTATTTGTATTGTCTTTAGATCTCAATAAATATTTCCATACTGAGTACCACGTGGTTGGTACTCATACTATATATTTGCAGCCTATACATCATAGTACAGGTTATCACCATTGTTGTGAGCATTATGCAGAGCAACTATGGTTTGGAGACATAGGGTGAGCTTCTTGTTGTTGGAGTATTACTATTCTCCCTATTATGGACTAGACTAGTCTCTATGTTGTATTCAAATATAGTTTGTATCAGTATATTGATTTAGTACTTTAATTTTTAATCTTATAACATTCAAAGCACTTATGGTAATTCAATCAGGTTTTGGGACTATCTTGTGTTTACAATATTTATTCTTCATTGTTCTTTTATTTTTCTTAGTAGTCTGTTAATAGTAGTTTCAGAATACGAGTTGGCTTACCTATTAGCAGGTGAAAGTATGTGTTATAGTGACCTAAGAAATTGGGTCATGACACTCCTTCCACATCTTTGATAAGAGAAGAGCAAAGGGAAAAAGATAAGGAAAAAGATGAGAACATGGTTAAAGCGATGACTCACTTAGATCTTCTCACCAGGCATGTATTGGGGGATCCTATAGAAGCAGTCAATGTTGTTGATGTTAATAGTTTTTGGATTATAATGAAGATGAAGAAGATTCTCTTGATGAGGGAATTTGGTTCTTGTAAAACAAAATGCAAGGTTTCGTCCTTCCTATCAAAGACAAGGTTGGAACCAAGGTTTGAAAGAAAGGCATTATGAATGGAAGAACCGTGATTGGAAAAGATAGTGATCATGAAAGGGATTTTCATGATAAAGTTCATGATAGAGCATGAATGGAGAGATAGGATTAATGATTATGACCAATACATCCCTCCACATAGTAGGGCCAAGGGTAAAGAGTCGTGCTCTATTGATTTGGAGAATTTTGAGAGTGAAGACGTCCTTAATAATATCATAATGGGTGTTGAAGAAAGTGATAGGATGTTGAGAAAGATGAAAAGTGATTTGTCATAACTTAAACAAATGGTGAACTGAGTGCATTCACTATTCCTTGCACAATTGGGGTGTACATATTTGAAAAAACATTGTTTGATCTGGGGGAAAGTATCAATTTGATTCCATTTGTAGTGTTTTGAAATATTTGATTATGTACAACTATACCTTCTATAATGAGGCTTTTAATGGCAAATCACTCTATCAAGAAGCCCATGGATGTATTGCATGATGTTCTAGTAAAGATCCACAACTATCTCCTTCCATCAGACTTTGTAATTCTAGATTACAAAATTAATTATGGGTATCCATCATTATTGGTAGACCTTTCTTATCTACTGGAAGTGCCTTAGTTGATGTTGAACATGGTGAAATAAAGTTTTAGATGAACAATAAAGAGGTGTCTTTCAATACGTTTAAGTCTATAAAACAACCTATGTATCTGAATGGTTTTTGGTGAACAATATGAATGACGACGAGCTGACTAACACCAAGGAGGTTGATCATTTCAGTTACCCTTGGGTGGGTGTATAATGGAGCCACAAGAGTGAGGTTGTTGAAGAATATGATGAGGTGGTTGAATCACTGATGGGTCTTGTCTCTTATAGTATAAATCTATAAATTCTTGCAAGTTGGATCATAATTTTAAAAATTATAAAAGACAACCATCCGAAACTTGTATTATTGAACCACATCAACTTAAACTTAAGTTGTTGACTTATTGGGTGATAATAATCTTTGCCTATTATTTTTGTGGATGTTATTGCCTCGGTAAGTGAAAGGATTGAATCTATTGTGAAAAAGTTCATTCGTGTTATAGGGTGGACCATAGAGGGTATCATAGGGATTGCTCCTAGAATTTTCTCTCATAAAATTAAATTGGAGGTTGATAATGTTCCTAGTGTGGTACACCAAAGAAAACTGAACCCACCAATGTAAGAGGTAATTAAGAAAGAGATTATCAAATGACTTGATGCGGGTATTGGCTACCTAGTCTCAAATAGTACAATTTTTAGTCTAATCCAATGCATCCATAAGAAAGGTGATATAATGGCAGTCCCAAATGAAAATAATTATATTGTACTCATTTTATCCATTAATAGGTTAGCGGTATGTGTAGATTACTGTAGATTGAATTGTTGGATGAAATGATCACTTTCCTATGCCTTTTATGGACCAAATGTTGGAATAATTATTTGAGAATGAATGGTGTTTTTCCTTTACTGATATTCGCGTTTTAATCAAATTTTCCTTGCACAATAAAATCAAGAATAGACCATATTAACACATCATTAAATGACCTTTGCCTTCAAATGCATGCCCTCTGGGCTATGCCACACACTCGGTAACATTAAACGACTAATGTTATCTGTAATATCATGCATGGTAGAGGATAATATGTAAGTATTCATGGATGAAATTTTTGTGGTTGGTGACTTATTCGAATTTTGCCTTTAGCATCTGAGTAATGTCCTTGAGCAGCGTGTGGAGATCAATATTCTTTTGAATTGGAAAAAATTACATTTCATGGTCATGAAAGGCATCATGTTAGGCCATAATATTTTGGGTAAAGGGATCCAAGATGGTCATGCAAAATTTGAAGTGATTACTAAGATAGCTCCACCTATTTTTATGAGAGGTATACATGATTTTCTAGGTCTTCTCAGAGTCAATAGGAATTTCATTAATAATTTCTTGAAGATTTCTCAATCTTTGTGCAAACTTCTTGAATAGAAAGTAAAGTTTGAATATGATGTTGATTATTTAAGAGATTTTAATTATATAAAGGAGATTCTTGTGTTGGATTATATCATAGTAGCTCCGTATTGATCCTAGCCTTTTGAAGTAATATGTTATATGAGATGTCTTTCTATAGGTGCGGTGTTGGGCCAAAGAAGAGAAAAGTTGTTCCACCCGATCTACTATGCTAGCAATTCATTAATTGATGCCCAACGTAACACATGATTATGGAACAATAGTTGCTCATAGTGGTATATGCTTTTGAACAATTTTGAGCATATTTGTTGGGTACAATAGTTATGGTACACACGAACCGTAAAACTCATATATATCTCATGGCAAAAAAAAGGATAAATCTCAATTGATTAGGTGTATATTGCTCCTACAAGAATTTAATTTTGGGGTGAAGGACCAAAAGGTTTGTGATAATCAAGAAGCCGACAACCTTTCTTTCCTTAAATCTAATAATGAAATATCGGGTAAGATCAAAATGATGACACCTTCCCTAATAAGATAGTCATATAAATTTTATGAAGTATTGATCCTGGGTATGTGAACTATGCTAATTATATTGTGAGTGGCTTACTTATTGATGATCTTAATTATTATCAAATGACGAGGTTTTTATTTGATGTAAAATATACTTTAGGGATGAACCTTACTTGTTTAAAGAGTGTGCGAATGGTATGATGCATCAGTGTGTCATGGATTTAAATATGAGGGCCATTCTTGAGGCTTGTCACTCTTCTCAATTAAATGGTCATCATGGTGGTATTAGATAAAGCATCCTAGGTTAGGACCCTTAGGAAATTTCTTGGAAATCCCATTCTTCAAAATTATTATGACTCATGGCACGAGTCGTATACTGGTGTACATATGGAGAATTCTTATCGTAAGCTACCTGTGTTAGTTAATAGGATAGTTTTGGTCACTCAAAAGGATATGACTTAGGGTTTGACTGTCGTATGGTTGGGTATTATTCATATAGGTAACTCTAAAGGTGATTAGTGTTTGATCCTCCTAGTGTTACATTCTACAAATGATACAGATCATAGGTAAGGATTGTATGCTGAGGTTATACTAGATAGTGTTTTGTCCATGTTTGAGGCTTGTTTACAATCAGGTGGGTATCAATTATAAAGGAGTTTACTACTCATAAGGAGGTCATTCGTGACCCTATGTTGGGTTTTTATGGGATTTAAGTGGGGGTATTCTAGACACTTTCCTCCTTAACTTAATAAGGATCCTTGACTTCTAATACACTGGGGAGGTTATTTACCCTATTATTTTACTCTTAAACACATAGAAACTCTTCTTAAACATATCAAATTCTCTTAAGAGCTTTTGGGGAAAAGAGCTAGGGCTTCAACTAAGGGATTACTTTGGGGCTCGCCTTGGTGAATTCTTTTCATCAATCTTTTTTGATTAAGCCATGATTCTCTTCCCTAATTGTAATTTCTATTAAGGTATGGTTACAGGGTTTATTTCATGGATTTTCTCTTACATGATTATAGCTTCCAACAATTGATTTGGGGTTTTTTTTATGTTAAATGGTTGGTTATGATTTCCTATGGTTTTAATTATATTTTAAATGAATTAATGGTGTTTTTGGAGAATAGAATCGTTTAATGGTAAAGGAATTTGGTTGTGGTTATGTTATTCCCCCAAAGCGATTGATAAAATGCTTATAATTATATATTCATTGCATTGACTTGTGTTAATGGAACTGTTGCTTGTTTTCACCTTATAAATAAAACCTTAAATGTTTTTCAATGGTTTACAAAGGTTAATTGCTAATTTGGTATGCTTATGGAGAACATGGTAGTCTCCCAAGAGGTTTAATATGTTTATTAATGATAGGGCACCTGAATTTCCCCTTGATCTAAATGGTTTTGCTATGGATAATACTTTTAAGAATGGTTGTATGATGATACAAATATTAAATAGACTTCATCCCATGGATATTGCCTAGGCATGTGGCTAAACACACTGAGACCCTTTCGGCAGGGGGAGCTGAACTCATATAGCCCGTGGATGGAAGGCAGTAAAAGGTGGTTGAGTTGGGTTAATGGGGGGGTCTCTGGTCCTAGTTGGACTTGGTATTCCCATTACAATAAGGTACTGGTTCGGGATACGTCAAGTTTGTATCAAAGTTTAGGTTCATGGTCAATTAGAAGTCCATAAAGTCGTATCAAGTAGAGTCTCTTTTAGAGGTGTGCGATGCACCACTCTTATAAGGGAGATACTACAAGACATTTAGGAATGTTTCACTTTCTTGGTATTCTTTCTTTAAGCTTGACTTCTCAGTCTTGGAAATCCCCTCTAATCCTTATTTGATCATCTTCTATATCATGCCTCCTAGATCTAGAACACAAGCAAATTCTTATACCCAACCTAGAAGTGATGCTAAGGGAACAGGTTCCACTCCTGGTGTTCATCCTTGATATCATGGTCGTATTTCTGATTGTACTAGAGTTCCTCGTATTCCTCCCACTGCTCCTCAGGTCCCTCAGGGCAATGTGACAAATGTGGAGTTTTGTCAGTCATTGTATGTTATTGCCCAATAGGTTGCTGCTCAAGCTGAGTGGGATATGTCTATCGTTGTCAGTAATGGCCACTAGACTTGGATAGATTTTAAAGATGGTTCCTTCATCTTTTATGAAAGTGAAGGTAGAGGAATATCCATAGGGATTTTTTTATTAGACGGAGAAGATCTTTTGGGTAGTGAGGACTACTAATGAGTAAGGAGTAAACTTTGTAGCTTATCAGTTCAAAGAGGTTGCTTATTTTTCGTATGAGGAGTGGGATAGAGATAAGGGTGATGTATAAGAGTATGGTTTGTGGGAGGCCTTTTCTAATGCCTTAATGGATCGATTCTTTCCTTAAGAGGTAAGATACACTAAGATAGAGGAGTTTGTGAACCTCAGGAAAGTGGATAATGTCTATGAAGGAGTATGATTTAAAGTTCCATAAGATGTCTAGGTATGTTCCTAATTTATTGGCTGAAACAAGGTCGAGAATAAGGAAGTTTACTTCTAGGCTTAATAGATACATGATTATGGAAAGCAAGACTATTTTTATTATAAACGATATAGTCTTCATGGTTGGCCATTCATAAGTAGTAGCTTGAGGATTAGAAAAGAAGGCAAGCAAAATATGGAGACTGGCAGGGTAAGAGGGATAGGTTTTATGATTAGGGAGGTGTCCAGTCTTAGGGTGGTCGAGAGCGTGGAAAGTGGAAAATAAAAAAGTGGGGAGCTCAGGTTCATTCTTGACTACCAGTTCTCCTTAGCCCTAACAGTTAGACGACAAACGTCATCATAGTTGTGCGATTCTCGGGTGCATAGTGCCCAATATTAGAAAAGCAGAGGTCAGTCTATTTTTTCATGTCCACATTGTCGATTTATGGTCATCATCATCAAGGATTTTGTAAGGAGGGAAGGGATAAGTTCTTCATGTGTGGCAAAGTAGGACATTGGTTCTATATAGCTTTAACTTGAGATTTGCATATGGTAATCATGTTTCTACTATTTTCTAGCTTATAGAAATATTTTCAGCTCATGATATAGAAATTTTAATAAGTTTTATAGCTTTTACATATATCCATGATTTGAATACATATTTCAACAAATAGTTTATACCCTCAGTTTTAAATGATACATTAAGTATTTCCATGATATAGTCCATGTATCACATACTCAGTACTTTCCAAGTACTGACCACATATATGCGTTTATGGCTACATTCTTTCATAATGTAGGTACCAGATGTAGCCCATACACTAGGGTCAGACAGTTCACAACATTCAGTCAGTAGGTGATGGGTTCTCTTATTTTGAGAACTCCAGTAAGTTAAAGTTCCTATATTTTATTTTCATTATTTTTATGTATTGATTTGGTATAGTTGAAGTCATATACCAACTACCTATAGTTAGTCTATTAGAGGTTACATAGATAGCCAGTCAAAGTCGGTATTGATAATTTAAGTTCTTTTCTCTCTCAGATTTCAATGTTGTAAACTTTGATCAGTTATGTATTGAAACAGATTATCTCATGTTGAATATGCTTTGTCTCATTTATTTAGCATTTACATATCTATTAAATCAGGTTCTTAAGTATCATGCCAGTACATGGGTTAGCTTGGGATCACTTGCGTTTCTAAAAACTCTGTTATGAAGAGGATGTAGTCTTCGATCGTGAAAAAATTGGTATCAATGCATAAGGTTCAAGTTCCTAGGGTGTCTAGTAGAGTTTTCCAAAATCATACAAAGACATTTACACTTTTCTTTTAGAGGATACAAGGCATTTAAGAAATGTTTCCCTTCTTTCATATCTCAAATTGTGCAGTAGAGATGTTCTCTAAGAAACTTATATCAATTCTTACATTCTTCCATTAATGCTAACTCTGCCTTATTCTTGAGGTAACAAAAATAGTAAAGCTTAAATTCCTACTGATAGAGTTTTCTCAAATAGTCCCCACAGACAGTTATGGGATTGCATGTGAGCTCAAAAAGATTACATTAGTGCCTCTAATTTCCAAAGTTTGAAATAGTTAGCCCTTATTTATGAAAGTTGTGCACTAATACAAAGTCAGAAGTGCCCTCAGGTCCCTTCTCAGAATCCTATGACAGCATATGATCTTGAGTTAGAAACATGAGCCTAGAAGTTTAGCAGCAGTAAATTAGGCATAATGTTTATCTAAATTTAGTAGATTATGTTTCATTAGGGTCAGATAGTTGTTGTGTAGTTTGTGTAATAGCACTTTGAGAGAGATTTCTCAGTTAAGGGAGACTTAGAGTATGCAAATGCTTTAGTTGGGATAGAGATTAGGCAGTGACCGCAATGATAGGAGAGCTTGATAAGGTTAAGTATGTTCATATAATTTTGGGTGGATTAGTGTTTGATGTTTCCTTCCCAGTAGTACTTATTACAGTTGGGCATATCCACGTTATATGTTAGAATCTAATTTTGAATTATGCATAATTAAGATAATAGAAAGAAGAGTTTGAAATTATAGATGGTGTGAAATTAGGGTATGGTGATACTCCTTAAGATTCTAAGTTATTAAATGCTTAAGTTAATATATGATGACTATTGGGGAAATAGAAAGTTAAGAGTTTTATCTCAAAAAAAATACTAGCAACAGGTTTTACACTTTAGGATATAGTCTTTCAGGGTGAGTTTATTAATTATGTGCATTGTTATAGGTGAGTTTATTAATTATGTGCATTGTTATATCTCAAACTCTAGAGTAGAGTGGTTGCAGTTCAGTTCAGAGTTTATTAACAAGGTCCATAAAATTAGAACGATGGCTAAAATCTATGGGGGGATGATTGAACAAGGAACCAAGACAGGTTTTCAGATTCTAGTAGTGATACTAGTAAGTTCTAAAACACTAGTAGGGAAGAAAGGTGCCTAACCCATTCTTGTCTAAGTTAAAAATTTTGTACTACAGTCATCACGATATCTACTCATGTAATGCCCCAATTTGCTGAATTGGAATGCTACACGGTGTTTATGACCTCGAAGGACCACAATCTAACGCATGACTGATATTTGTACCTATACACTTTATAATATACACGTAAAATGCAGAAAACATGAACAATAGGCCATAAGGTTCAACTAAATAAAGTGTCAGACAAAACATAACATCCATATGGGTGACAAATACCCAAAACAACTGAAGTCTAAATCAAATCTGAACTAAATGTGAAAGCCTCTAAACACTATCTAGAATAAGGAGTTCAAGAAACATGTCTCTAACTAACTCCATCTAGAAAAATTAAGCTGAAATAATGAATGAAATAAAATAATATCGTCCTCGGATGGATGAGGACTCAATGCCACTCTATGTAATAAGATGCTATTGCTACTGCTGATCGGGAACTAGTAATTCTGAACATATGGTATAACATAAAAAAAGCACCATAGCACAAATGCTTCAGTACAACTGAAAGTACTGAGTATATGAGTGGGGCAGCAAAATCCAAAAAGGTTTACATGTATGAGAAATTCTAACTGACTGACTAATATGAACGTGAGATTGCATGAATGCATACATAGTAATTAAGATCGTGAATACGTAATATCTGGATCTGTACCCTAAAACATAGTTTATTGTTATCTAACATGACTGATACTAGAATTTTGATAACATGGATGACTGTGTCTGACTGTCCTAAATCTGATGGAACTACCTGAGTTCCGTACTATAACAGAATTGACTGTAACTAATAGTGTTGGTATACTGAAATCTAAAGAACTGTCTGAGTTCTTTTACTGAGACTGGTACTGAAACTATGTGAGGTAGTTGCTTAACCGACATGCCCCAATAATGCATATAGCTATGTTGGGGTCCAATCTCTGCCCCGACTAGAAGGGTGTCAATACTGTGCCACTGCTGTGAGTGACCCTTAGCTGGCAGGTACTCAAATGAGAATGGTGAGAACCCTAAACTGGCAGGTTCTAATCTAGCAGGTTAAGATGTCTCAACCTACTCTGTCTACATAGTTCTGGAACCGAGGGATAACTACTAAGAATCACACCCTAAACTGGTAGGTGAGTTCCCATCCTTGGGTTCACTCGATACTAACTTCTACTCCCATCAGAAGAGATTGAACACAATTTAACTGGATGTACATGGACTGAGTAACTGACTTCCATTAACTGATGGAATAGTACTACTATCTAAGAATTTATTGAGATCATAAGGTTTCCAAGATTTCCTGAGTCACATGACACATGACTGACTGAGTTCTATAGATCATGGCTAGAATAAAATTAACTAGATAATGTGACATATCTCTAGGCATACAACTATATTTTTTTGGGGAAAAAGTACCCCAGGACTCGATGGAAGGAAACTAACACATATAATTGACTTGATCATAAAAATGGAGTCCACAATTAACCATATCATAAGTCGGGGATTTCACACAAAGCATAGTTCTCAACATTTTACGTAAGGAAGGAAAATTCATACAATATGTGTACACTTGCAAAGTTTCAACATCTTTCTCAATCCATATCATAACAATGACACATATAACACATAGAATTTAGGGGAAATCATAATGCATAGAGCATGGACTTTTAATTTAAGCACTACTAAATCATGGGACACGAATCTTATTACCTTAAGAATTTTATCAAAAACTTTACATGCATTCCTTTAGCTTAGGTGTGTTTTCATGAATTTCCCCATTTTAAACCACATAAAGTTCATGGATTTCAACTAACGAACAAATATACTTTATGAAAACACCTTTAGCTATCATCTTGAAACTTAAGCAACAATCATCAACATGTACATGGTCATATCACAACAAGACAATCACAATATAGTATTAAAACATTGTTCTTGATCTCTATGAACTAAATGTATCCATATATGAACACTATGCATACCTTAGATGGAAGATCCATGAAAAATTACGGTGAAATCCCTTTAATCTTGAAGCTCCTATGAAAACCCTTTGGGGTTATTGAGAGAATTTTTGATAAAAGAGAGTATGATGTGGATGGATTGGGGCTAAATTCTGTATTTATAGAATATATAGGGGTGGAAAGATGACCCAAATACCCCTCTAGATGTGTCATTTAATTTCTGTGAAAATTACCTGATTTGGGCCCCCAGTGCGATGCAGAGATATTGTGTTGCCACCCGTTTATTACCTAGAAACTCACCGTGATGTGGTGGAATTGTGGAGAGACACTGGAAATTGACAAACCTCATTTTGGCTTATGGCGCAATGCGCCATTGACTGAAATGATGCTGCAGAAACTTTAAATTGCAATAAGTTCTTCACCGGATGTCCGTTTTAGGCAAATTTAATATCGACAGAAATCTTACTCAATTATTTACAATTTAGAGGGTATAAACCTTAAAAAATAACACCTATGAACCAAGTAATACTCGTTCAAAGATGACCTATGTAAAATCATACACGAAAACTTAGTGGATTAAAAAGTTCTTTGCTTGGCTTATCTAAGTGACTCTTATGAACATGCTTAACACATCATAACCTCTATTATCACTAGTATACTCATCCTAGTTCATGTAATCAAATATGAATCGCAGGATAGGAGGTTTCATATGTAGGAGAAATGGTTCATTTTCTTGCTTAGAAATATATGGGATATTACAATATCTCCACCTTAGAAACATTCATCCTCGAATGAGACTAACTAAAATGGGGAGAGATGATAAACTAGAGTACGTTCAAGACATACACTACTGGAACATGATCTCATGATAGATATGACTGATAAGCTAAACATATCATGCTGGACATACATATCTGATGCATGAGTAACTGATTCATGAATGCATAATTGAGATTTCTAATAACTGAGTTCTCCTAATGAGAATTCATATTTCATGCATTACTATACAATATACTGATACATGAATTCCTGATTGAATATGAAATGGTACTTGATACTAAATTTGTGATAAAACATGAGCATGAACTGGATACCAAGTTATATAGAAAATTGAACGGGAAACTGAATAAGCTTACAGAAAACTGTTACCTTGAGCTTGATCTGGATTGGCAGAGAAGAGGTGAGGATACTTCGTATGCATTTCTGTTTCTGCTTCCCATGTAGCTCTCTTAACAGACTGATTTCGCCAAAGAACTTTGACTAGAGGGACTTCTTTGTTCCTCAGTTTACGAGTCTGATAGTTTAGAATTTTGACCAAAATTTCCTCATAGGAGAGACAGTTCTGAATGTCAATGCTCTGAATAGAGACTACGACTAATGGATCACCTATACACTTTTTGAGAAAAGAGACATGAAAGAATAGATGAACTGAGGCTAGATGTGAAGGCAATTCAAGTTCATAAGCTACTTTGCTGAAGCGACAAAGAATTCTAAAGGGACCGGCATATCAGGGATTGAGTTTCCCTTTCTTAAACTCAAAATCGAGATCCTTTCTACGAACATATGCATAGGACTTATTTCGGCTCTGAGCAGTCCAAAGTATCTCTCTGATAACGCTCAATCTACAGCTCTCGTAGGAGTGTAAAGCGGTCGTTAGCAAATATAGAACCCAACCTGGGTTGGGTATCGATCCCACAGGGAATAGCTTGGCCAACAAGTAAGCAAATTAATAGACTTTTGGTGCAAGTCTCGTAAGAAGGAGGGATTGTAATAAGTAACAAAAGTAATTAAAAGCTGAAAATAATAAAGTAAAAAGAGAGTATTTCGTAGGTTGTGAAACAATGAGAATTGAAGCGTTGGGGTTATGTCCACCTTCTGAGGTATACGTCTCTGTTGGCTATGAGTGTGTAGAGTCTTGACATGCAATTGCTTATAGAGAATTGTAGTCGATGGTAAATCCAAGCGTCTCTCGACCTAAACAAGGACTATTTCACTTTAACTCTCTCGAGCTTAAAGTGTGTCTAGCGGTACAAATTCTCCAAGAGGTTAGTCCAGTTACGACACTAGCTTTTTAATAGGAAAGGGTGTCCTACTACCTTGACATTTTCTCTTTTCCAGACAAATAACCTTTCTCTCGAACAAGTTAAATGTTAGACTGGCGTTAGTCTATGCGTCTTCTTTTCTAGACAAATAACCTTTCTCTCGAACAGGTTAGATGTTTGAATGGCGTGTTCTTGTGTTTGCAACCGCAAAGAATGTAGATTTAAGATGAAGAGAATAATGATATAAGCAATATACTTGTCTTGAACTCACAACTCACAGCTATAGATAGTAACTCATTCGGCTTCCATAACCCCAACTAAGAGGTTTAGTTACCCATGAATGCGAAGGATATCACGTTTTGCATGGCGGATGGCGTGAATAGTAGGTGTTTGGCGTGTGGTTTTAGTGATTCCGTAGCAAGTAACGATTCTCTTGTTGTGGAATTTGAGAATAGAAGAATAGATTAGAAGTGTTTGTAGTGGAAGATGAGAGGGATGAAAGAAAATTGATTAAATTGTAAGGAGATGTCTTAAGTGAAGAATGAATAAAAATCTCTAACATGATAGGGTATTTATAATACTCCTATCCTACTCCTACTAAACTAATGGAATAAATAACCAAATCCTAATATACTAATGAAATCCTTGACCCAAATGTACTAGGGTAAGGTTACAAAATTATAATCCAAATAGATTAGTGAAACACATAACCTAATTGCACTAGGTTAATGTATCTTGGCAAAAATCCAGCTTTGTGTCTGTAAGTCCCCAAAGTCTTCAGAAATGCTGTTTTAGCCCGGGACAGATTTTCCATGCAGCAGATTTAGTCCTTTAGGCGTCCAGCTCCTTTCCACTTCGTTCGTGAGCTTTCTTTTGCGTCAAGTAAGCCATAAATTGCTGTATTTTGCATTATTTATACCTGAAACTTTCCTAATCACATTTGTTAGCTCATTTACAGGAAAAAGGACTAAAAGTGTATGAAATAGATAATTAGTTCTCAAAACTAGGCTAAAATATGGGCAAAATATATTGATATAGGCGCGTAAATTCGCCTATCATCAACACCCCACACTTAGAGCTTTGTTCGTCCTCGAACAACATATCATGTCCTTCTAAGCATTGACTTAAGGTTTTTACAGCAACAACACAAAACATTCTTCAAGACAAGCACAACAATTAGCAACAAAGAGTAGCTTTCCGATTAAGTAGAAACAATTTAACCTCAAGCATAGACTTGTGATGGTGATCAACTCGCATGCACGTGTTAAGGTACATAGAATCATATACAACTATCCAAAACTCATCAACCATGTGTGTCTCACAATATAGCACCCATAATCACTCACAAATATAGCATATTTTTTTCAAACATGGGTAGCAAGGTATCCTTGCACTCACTCTCACAAAGAATTCACATGTAGCAACTAATGACCATAAGCTTGCCTTTAATGTAGTACTCTACTAAATGTCAGAATGTTAAGATTAGGATCAAGTAGGTCTTTAGATGGTTGTAATGTAGGCTAAGGGACGGGTAGGACTATTTTGGCCAAGAATAGTGACTAGGTTCCTAAGCACTTTAATACATCACTTTGCATCAATGACGCTTTTTTCTTTCAACCTTTCTTTACTCTTTTATTCTACCACCCTTGTTCACATCTTTTGTTTTTCAATTTTAGCACAACTCACTTTTCAGCTTTCTTTTCCTTTTTCTTTTCACAACATACCTCTTATGATAGCACTTTCTTCTTTTTTTTTTTTTTTCATAACGCATTCAAGCACCATTACAATTTAAAGCATCATACTCACCCAATTTCCTCTTATGTTGTCACATGACTTTTTCACTTTAAAGCACTTAGGAATTTGGATCAAATTACGGTCTTGAAAGAAATGGATTAGGCTTACATACAAGGTTGTCAAAGAAATAGGCTAAAGGCTCAAAAGGGTTTAACTAGGATGATGTTCATGGGTAGGTAAAACTGAATGTAAACATGTATAGGTTTCCAAAGAAATGCCTAAATCATATCTTAAACTTACATTCCTTATTTTCGCTTTGCATACATACCAGGCAAGTTCTAGCATCAGCCACATACATAGAATATACTATTATCTCACACACACAAGGCACATGGTCGACTTTATTGGTAGAAATGTAGACTCTCGACCCAACAAGTGAAGGAATTGAATCACACACTATCACATAATGAGTCACAACTAGAGCCTAAATGTCTCAATAGTCACAATTGTAGCACATACTCTTGTTCTAATCTCATACTGCCTATCAAAATAATTTCATGCGTAGCTAGAAAAATTTTACTCCTAAAAAATAAAAAAAACGTCACATGAAAAAAAAATCACAAAAAAATTGGACTCAAAACAAAATAAACAAGCAAACATACAAATATAGCATGCAGATTCTGCCACCCCACACTTAGACTAGACACTGCCCTCAGTGGAAAATAAAGTCGAAGAACCTGATTAGTCGGACTCTTCCTCAATGTCGGGGGTCATGCCCCCTTCGTCCGAATCATCGTAAGAGTCATCGTCAGAGTTCTCCTCAGCATCAGAATCAGGCAAGCGTCTATCATCATCAGTTGGCACGTCATCATCAAGAGGTTCCTCGAAATATACTCCCACTCCACACATCTCCCGGGCATGTCTGTTCATTGGGTAGTTGTGGTCCAGCTGTTGGAGCTCTTCAGCAGTTGGAATACGTCCACCACTCATCATAGTGAATCGTGTCATGCCATAGAGATGACGGAAGAAACTCTCGTCACGAGCGTGTCTCTCCGCAGTGGTAAGGTTGACTCCATGTGTTGTTTCAGCATCTTTGACCTTGGTGAGGTCAACCTTCTTTGGGGTATGTGGGAGTTTGTGGTCAGCTGGTTCCTCTTCTATATCCTCCTTCCACAACATTGCTGTCAACAAATTGCCGAATGTGAAATGGGACCTGCTGTGGAGTCTGGCTTTCCTCATGGTAGATCGAATGATTGCCCCAAAGTTTATAGGGACATTCGTCATCAATGCATAAACCAGACACACTCTATCTCTCGATATCTTTGTATATTGCGTCCCAGGAATAAGGCATGAGTTGACAATGCGCATCCAGATTCTTGCTTCCCTATTTAGTGGAGCATAGGGGAATGTGTTGTGACGGCCTGTTTCCTTATGTCTGCCCCATCTTGCCATTGATCTGCTTCCACAAAGCGTGTGTCTTATTGCTCTGTAAGGAGGCCTGCTGTACAGCTCTTTGTATGGTGCTGTGTCGACCGAAGGTAGGCCAAGAAAAGAGTTAATCCAATCCGCTGTAAGCTGTAACACTTGGCCCCGAATTTTGACTTCGTTGCCTGTTGTGTTTGGCGACCAGTTGGCATAAAACTCTCTTGTCAAGTCAAGATTGCACTCTCCCATGTCACGGAAGATGAAATCCAGCTTCAGAGCCATTATCTTAGCCAACATTTGCGGCTCCTTCTTTGCTAAGGTCTCCTTGTTGATTAAGTCGACATGCACATATTTCTTTTCTTTGTTGCTGCTGTACCATGCCTTGGCTTCTTCCTCAAGAACCCATTTGATTCCGAACATTCTGCGTGGTAGGTGTGCTGAAGATGATTCACCTTGGTCTTTTCGGCTTCTCTTTTTGTCCTTTCGGGTTGTGGTAGCCTTCTCCTTGCCTTGCCTTGCTTTCGGTGCCATTGTACCTGAGACTAGAAATAATGTTAGATGCAGCACAATCGCACTTTATACAATCTACATGCAAGCACTAGGGGTACCACCCCACACTTAATCTTGTTAGCACAAATCAGTGAAGTGAAAGTGGTCGAGTACTTAGACATCGTCGACATACGTTTTAGGATTGTATTCCGACAAGAAAATCAGCATTACATCACTTATGAGCAGCCACTTGGACGTCTTTCATGGTGCATATAGCGACACTGCAACATAGGAGTTACCGCATGGAATTGCTATTCGTACAACAAACACTACCTCCTACGTCGATAGTCACTATAACCTTATCCCGATGGCCGGGATGGTTAATCATGCAAGCATCCAAACAACACTCTCAAGCAATATTCATAGCCACATATGTTCAGCAAGTATCATAATAATGCCATTGAAACAAAATTCAAGTCGGAAACAAGTCAAGAATTCCATACGTATATATTCAATCACACGATTTTGCAACAATTATCCACACACATGAACATCACCACCAATCTCTCATGATTTAGCATTTTATAATAATCATAGCAACGTAGTACTTACGATAAATAGATGAAGAATAAGAGAGCACTTACTTGCTTGAATATTGTGGAGAAGATTGTTGTGGATTGGAAGAACAAAGGAAGAAAAATTTGAGAGGATTTGGGATGATATGCGGCGCCTTTAGGGTTGATTCTAATGTGTTTGTGATAAAAAACCAAGTCCCCTTTATATAGGAGGAGTATGGGTCGGGTTATGACCCATTTACAATCGGATTTGGGGACAAAATCACCACATATGCGGCGCATATCCCTTGGCATATCACTTACATATGCGGCGCATTGTCCATGGCATAATGGGACATATGCGCCGCATATGGTATGGCATTTCTAGACATATGCGCCGCATAGTCTATGGCATTTGGTCTCAGTATCTCAAATGCCATAGCATAGGCGGCGCATAGTCAAAAGCACACCTAGGAATAGGCGGCGCATAGTGTATTGCACACTAGATTCCGAGTCCTTAGGCTATAGAATAGGTTGTGCGTCATTCGTGGCCTATTTTTACCAAGGCCTAGCCTTTCTCGAAGCCTATTATGACGTGAGAAAGGCTCAATCCATAGCCTATGCATCACCATTCCTAACTTACCAACTTTACCATACAATGCGACCAAATCGTCAATTGAAATCAATCTCCTCGTTGCATCTTTCTTGCACCTATATTTGCTCAAACAATTGAAAACGATTAGTACGATGGGTTGCCTCCCACCAAGCGCCTTAGTTTTGGTTGTGGCACGACTCTTATTTTTGGATTTTCATTTATCAAAAAAGAAAAAATACTAAAACGACAAAACAATAAAACAATAAAACGATGGGTTGCCTCCCATCTAGCGCCTTATTTATTGTCGTGGCTCGACGTAGTAGTCTTGAGTACTTAGACTTCGTCGAGATAAGTGATGGCCATGTCATTTATCGAGTCAAGAGGACCGATATATGGCTTGACACGTTGGCCATTCACTTTGAAGATAACACCCTCATTGTTTTCCAATTCGACTACTCCAGACGAGTAGACTTGGGTGACTTTAAATGGACCAGACCACTTTGATTTTAACTTACCTGGGAAGAGCTTGAATCTGGAGTTAAAGAGTAGTACCATGTCACCTTTTTGGAAGTTTCGTCGAACAATCCGCTGATCATGATACTTCTTCATCCGCTCCTTGTATAAATCTGATCTTTCATAAGCATGGAGACGGAATTCATCTAGTTCGTTCAGCTGCTCCAACCTCAGGTTCGTCACATCATCCCAATTCAGATTCAAGTGCTTCAATGCCCACAATGCCTTGTATTCAAGATCGATGGGTAGATGACAAGCCTTCCCATAAACTAGCTGATAAGGTGACATGCCAATGGGTGTCTTGAATGCAGTCCTATACGCCCAAAGTGCATCATCTAGTTTTCGAGACCAATCCTTCCGATTCGCATTGACCGTCTTGGCAAGGATTTGCTTGATCTCACGATTGGAAACCTCTACTTGTCCACTAGTTTGGGGATGATAAGGCGTAGCTACCTTGTGTTTCTTGACTCCATACTTGGCCAATACAGATTTGAATAGCTTGTTGCAGAAGTGAGATCCTCCATCACTTATGATAGTACGAGGTACCCCAAAGCGAGAGAAGATATTCTTCTTTAAAAATGCTACAACACGCTTTCCTTCGTTATCGGCCAATGCTACAGCTTCAACCCATTTCGACACATAATCCACAGCAACCAAGATGTACTTCATTCCAAATGAATTCACGAATGGTCCCATGAAATCGATACCCCACACATCAAAGAGTTCTACCTCCAGAATTTTGGACATGGGCATTTCATGGTGTTTTGAAATAGCACCTTGACGTTGGCATTGGTCACACCTTCTCACATAGTCGTGTGCATCTCTGAATATTGTAGGCCAATAATAACCACTTTGCAAGACTTTTCTTGCTGTTCGATTCCCTGCATGATGTCCTCCAACTTGCGAAGTGTGGCATGCTTCTAATATAGTAGGCACTTCTTCATGGGATATACATCGTCGAATGATACCATCCGCGCATCTTCGAAACAAATAAGGCTCATCCCAATAGTAGTGCTGAACGTCATGCATAAACTTCCTCCTCTGGTGGTAAGATAAATTGGAAGGTAACACATTACTCACCACGAAATTTGCAAAGTCGGCATACCATGGTAAGTTCTCCATTGTTGTCGCTAGTATCTCCTCGTCAGGGAATGCATCGTCAATCTGATTTTCTGGTTGCGCCACATA
The DNA here is from genome assembly GCA_030864225.1 of Capsicum baccatum var. pendulum. Taxonomy (NCBI): domain Eukaryota; kingdom Viridiplantae; phylum Streptophyta; class Magnoliopsida; order Solanales; family Solanaceae; genus Capsicum; species Capsicum baccatum. The sequence goes on along the minus strand of CM061555.1, from coordinate 110,535,801 downwards.
CTCATTCTCAAGTCTAGATAGGTGATCAGCCACTTGGTTCTCGCAACCTCTTCTATCTTTGACTTCGAAATCGAACTCTTGCAGCAGCAATACCCATCGAATCAGCCTTGGTTTTGCATCCTTCTTTGTCATTAGATACCTAAGAGCTGCATGGTCTGTATGAACGATCACTTGAGTACCCAATAGATAGCCACGGAACTTCTCAAACGCATACACAACCGCTAAGAGCTCTTGTTCAGTGACAGTGTAGTTCCTTTGGGCTTCATTGAGGACCTTACTCGCATAGTAGATAGGATGAAATAATTTCTCCTTTCTCTGTCCAAGAACAGCACCAACGGATACACCACTAGCATCACACATGACTTCAAACGGGAGCGTCCAATCTGGTGCTACCATGATAGGGGCTTCAATGAGTTTTTCTTTAAGGCATTCAAATGCCTTTAAGCAATCGTCATTAAAGTCAAACTTCGCATCTTTCTCCAATAGCTTGCATAATGGACTTGAAATTTTGGAGAAGTCTTTGATGAATCTACGATAAAACCCAGCATGGCCAAGAAAACTACGAACTCCCTTCACCGAAATTGGAGGTGGTAGCTTCTCAATTACCTCTATTTTGGCGCGATCAACCTCTATTCCTCTTTCGGAGATCTTGTGCCCAAGAACAATTCCTCCTCTTACCATGAAGTGGCACTTCTCCCAATTCAGCACAAGGTTGAACTCTACACATCTTTGTAATGCCATGCTCAAGTTCACCAAACATGCTTCGAAAGACTCACCAACAACTGAAAAGTCGTCCATAAATACCTCCAAAGTGTCTTCTACCATATCAGAGAAAATAGACATCATACATCGATGAAAGGTGGCTGGTGCGTTACATAATCCAAATGGCATACGTTTGAAGGCAAACGTACCATATGGGCATGTAAACGTTGTCTTCTCTTGGTCTTCTGGTGCAATAAAAATCTGATTATAACCTGAATAACCATCAAGAAAGCAAAACCATCCTTTCCCCGCTAATCGATCTAGCATTTGGTCCATAAATGGCATGGGGAAGTGATCCTTGAGAGTCCAAGAATTCAGCTTGCGGTAGTCCATGCATACTCTCCATCCAGTAACGGGCCTGAGTGGAATAAGCTCATTCTTTGCATTCGCAACCACCGTCATACCTCCTTTCTTGGGAACACATTGTACTGGGCTTACCCATGTACTGTCAGAAATAGGATACATGACTCCTGCGTCTAACCACTTGATAATCTCCTTCTTCACCACCTCTTGCATTGGTGGGTTTAGACGTCTTTGATGTTCAATGGTGGGTGTGCACTTTTCTTGAAGCTGAATTTTATGAGTGCAAATCCCAGGTGGAATACCAATGATATCCGCAATGGTCCATCCAATAGCTCTAATATACTTGCGTAAGATTGCAATAAGAGATGCAACTTGTTGCTCACCTAAATCGGCTGCCACTATGACTGGAAGAGTGTTTCCGCTTCCTAAGAATGCGTACTTCAAATGGCTTGGCAGCTCCTTCAATTCTAACGTGGGTGGTTCTTCAATAGATGGCTTAGCTGGTGGTGTGGGTCGATTCTAGAGATCAAGATACAGCTTCTTGGGAGTATAGCGATATGCTCCTAATCCCGATAGAGCACAAATATCATCTTCAGAAATTTCAGCATCATCATCCTCTTCTTCCATGAGCAAAACCTCCAAAGGATCATCAAGAATTTGCTCTTCAGCAAGTAACTCATCCTCATCATCAACGACAACATCAGCCACAAAAAATACACTTAGATCTTTAGGTTGCGTCATTGATTTGCAAACATCAAAGCGCACCACTTCATCATTTATTCGGAATGAAAGCTCATTAGCTCTCAAGTCTATGAGCACACTTCCCGTAGCAAGGAAAGGGCGTCCCAAGATTATGGGAACCTCTGAATCTGCTTCACAATCCAATATGACAAAGTCTGCCGGAAATATGAATGAAGATACCTTCACCAAGACATCGCATAGAATACCAACCGGTCGTTTTACCGACCTATCCGCCATAACAAGCCTCATATTAGTTGGTGTAGGATCTCCTAACCCCAACTTCTTGTAGATTGATAATGGCATCAAGTTGATGCTGGCTCCTAAGTCACATAATGCTTTAGCAAAGTCCAAAGATCCAACGGTGCAAGGAATAGTGAAAGCTCCGGGGTCGGCCTTCTTCTGAACTATCGATCGGGTAGCAATTGCACTACAATGATGCACATCATCCTTCAGCTCATAGCTTGCTGCCCTCTTCTTAGTCAAAAGATCTTTCATAAACTTTGCATACCCAGGCATCTGTTCAAGTGCCTCTACCAAGGGGACATTAATGGTCAGTTGCTTTAACATAGTCATGAATTTGCTGAACTTAGTGTCATCGGCTGCCTTCTTCAATCTTTGTGGAAAAGGTGGTGGTGGGTATGGAAGTGTTCTCTCCATGGCTTTCTTCTCCTCTTGCTTCCGTTTATTATTTTTTTCAGGCTGCACATCACTAGGTAAAACGTCCTTGACGTTGGAAGTGGATATTGCGGCGTCTTCTCTAGTGGCGTCACTAGGTGTGGCGTCCATGTCTGCTGTTCCGTCAACTACTTGCTTGCCTGTTGCTGAAGTTTCCAGCACCTTACCACTCCTCGTAGTGATGGCCATGCATGACCCATCATTCCTTGGGTTTTGGACTGTATCGCTCGGTAAGGTGCCAGCCTTTCTTTGATTGAATGCTGCTGAAAGTTGGCTTAATTGCTGCTCTATTTGCTTGATAGAAGTGGAATGAGAATCAACTAATTGCTTCATGGAGGCCAAATCATCAATCACCTCCTTAACTCCTGCGCTCGTTGCTTCCACTCCTTTCAATAACTTCTCCATCATGTCTTCCATAGAATTAGATGTGGTGGTGTCACGTCTACCAGGGGGAACGTACAAACCACTATTTTCATTATTTTTCTTCCAACTACCTTGGTCTTTACCTCCAGATTTGTCATAATAGTTCCGACCTTGGTTTCCTTTGGCATTCCCACGGAAACCCCCCTGATTGTTCAAGTAGTTGGCCTCTTCTTCCGAATCAGATTTGTCTCTTCCTTTTGACGCAATAGATTTCACTTTTTCAGTCTTCCCTAATAGATGGTTTGTAAGAAGATCCATTTGGATTTTCATGTGCGCCATATCTTGATCACGTTCTTCCTCTCTCCTTCTTTGGTCTGCAGACATGCCAATAGATAAAGTGGGGCTTGCTACCTCAGAATCCCTGGTATGCCAAGCTCTACTTTGTTTCGTCATACGATCTAGCATGTTGCTTGCTTGCCCAAAGGTGAGGTCCATAAAAGAACCTCCAGCTGTGTTGTCCACCACTGGTTTAGTTACTGAATTCAGGGCTCTATACAAGATCTCCATCAAGTGGACATTGGTCATGTGATGGTTTGGGCATCTCGCTAGCTTTGTCTTGAACCTCTCCCATGTTTCGTGAAGAGCTTCAGAGGGAAGCTGACGAAAGTTGTTGATTTCATCTCTCAATTGAGCCCTCTTGGATGGCGGAAAGAATCTTTCTAGGAAAGCGTCTCTCAATTGCCTCCAATTTGTAATAGAATCAGGATTCAGCCCATTCAACCATAATGTTGCCTCCCCAGACAGAGACAATGGAAATAGACGTAATCGAATAGCATTCTGACCAACACCAGGATTGTCAAAAGACTTGCATGTAGAAATAAAGTTGATGAGATGCATATTCGGATCATCGCCTGCTAGTCCACCAAATAATCCCTTGAGTTGCAATAACTGAATCATGGTGCTTGTGATGTTGAACTTGGCTCCGGGCGCTAATGGTGGTGGAATTATAGCTCCAGTGGCTCCGGCACCATCAAGATCATCATCATCATCGTCGAAAGCTGGTTGCAAAGGTTGGCGATCATATCTGTACCGAGCTTGTCGACCTCTTCTGTTGGCAGGTGTTATAATTTCAGCATCACGCCTAGGGTTCAGTAACTCGTCATCACCTAAATCTTCATCGTCAGGATTTGTTGCTCGTCCAGGATTATCAATGTTTTGTTGTTGGACTTGAGCAGCGGCAAGAGCAGCTAATCTTGCTTGCTCGTGTTGAGCAGCCATCCTGTCGATTTCCGCTTGTGCTTCCATTCTTCTAATTCGTTGTGGTTCAGGATTGATTGGTAATAACGGTTGACCAGAACTTCTAGTATGGGGCATGCACTAAAAGAAAAACCTGCAATAAACAAAAACAAAAACTAAACGTAAAAGTACGAGAATCTTTGACCAAAGGGTCTAGTAATTATCACGAACTTGATTGACACTCGTATTCCCCGGCAACGGCACCAATTTTTGATAACGCTCAATCTACAGCTCTCGTAGGAGTGTAAAGCGGTCGTTAGCAAATATAGAACCCAACCTGGGTTGGGTATCGATACCACAGGGAATAGCTTGGCCAACAAGTAAGCAAATTAATAGACTTTTGGTGCAAGTCTCGTAAGAAGGGGGGATTGTAATAAGTAACAAAAGTAATTAAAAGCTGAAAATAATAAAGTAAAAAGAGAGTATTTCGTAGGTTGTGAAACAATGAGAATTGAAGCGTTGGGGTTATGTCCACCTTCTGAGGTATACGTCTCTGTTGGCTATGAGTGTGTAGAGTCTTGACATGCAATTTCTTATAGAGAATTGTAGTCGATGGTATATCCAAGCGTCTCTCGACCTAAACAAGGACTATTTCACTTTAACTCTCTCGAGCTTAAAGTGTGTCTAGCGGTACAAATTCTCTAAGAGGTTAGTCCAGTTACGGCACTAGCTTTTTAATAGGAAAGGGTGTCCTACTACCTTGACATTATCTCTTTTCCAGACAAATAACCTTTCTCTCGAACAAGTTAAATGTTAGACTGGCGTTAGTCTATGCGTCTTCTTTTCTAGACAAATAACCTTTCTCTCGAACAGGTTAGACGTTAGAATGGCGTGTTCTTGTGTTTGCAACCGCAAAGAATGTAGATTTAAGATGAAGAGAATAATGATATAAGCAATATACTTGTCTTGAACTCACAACTCACAGCTATAGATAGTAACTCATTCGGCTTCCATAACCCCAACTAAGAGGTTTAGTTACCCATGAATGCGAAGGATATCACGTTTTGCATGGCGGATGGCGTGAATAGTAGGTGTTTGGCGTGTGGTTTTAGTGATTCCGTAGCAAGTAACGATTCTCTTGTTGTGGAATTTGAGAATAGAAGAATAGATTAGAAGTGTTTGTAGTGGAAGATGAGAGGGATGTAAGAAAATTGATTAAATTGTAAGGAGATGTCTTAAGTGAAGAATGAATAAAAATCTCTAACATGATAGGGTATTTATAATACTCCTATCCTACTCCTACTAAACTAATGGAATAAATAACCAAATCCTAATATACTAATGAAATCCTTGACCCAAATGTACTAGGGTAAGGTTACAAAATTATAATCCAAATAGATTAGTGAAACACACAACCTAATTGCACTAGGTTAATGTATCTTGGCAAAAATCCAGCTTTGTGTCTGTAAGTCCCCAAAGTCTTCAGAAATGCTGTTTTAGCCCGGGACATATTTTCCATGCAGCAGATTTAGTCCTTTAGGCGTCCAGCTCCTTTCCACTTCGTTCGTGAGCTTTCTTTTGCGTCAAGTAAGCCATAAATTGCTGTATTTTGCATCATTTATACCTGAAACTTTCCTAATCACATTTGTTAGCTCATTTACAGGAAAAAGGACTAAAAGTGTATGAAATAGATAATTAGTTCTCAAAACTAGGCTAAAATATGGGCAAAATATATTGATATAGGCGCGTAAATTCGCCTATCATCACTCTCTGATCAATTGAAGTTTCTCTAACGTATCGAATACTAAGTCAGGACCTATGATTGAGGCCTCACTAACTTTGACGCACCCAACTGGAGATCTGCACCTCCTACCATAGAGAGCTTCAAACAGATCCATTTTAATATTAGAATATATGATGTCCTGAGAAATTTTCTTTTTGCTATCCTTAACATGAGAAACACTACCCATGGAGAGTCTACTGAGAGCGTCGTCCATAACGTCGGCCTTCCCCGAATGATAATGTACACTCATGTCATATTTCTTCAAGAGCTCTAACCACCTTCTCTAAAAAAGATTGAGACCCTTCTAAGAAAATACATTTTGGAGATTCTTATGATCTATTGAGACATCTACATGAACTCTGTATAGATAATGCCTCCAAATCTTAACGGAACATACTACGGCTGCTAACTCAAGATCATGAGTAGGAAAATAATTCTTCGTATGGGGCTTTAACTTCCTAGAGGTGTAGGCTATAAACTTACCATGCTGAATGAGGAAATAACCTAGACCCACTTTAGATTCATCACAATATACTACAAAACCATCTGAACCATCTGGAAGAGATAGAACTAGAGCTGAGGTAAGTCGAGACTTCAACTTCTAAAAAATTTTCTCGCAAGAATATGACCACTAAAACTTGACCTTCTTCTGAGTCAATCTGGACATAAGGGATGTAATAGAAGAAAATCCCTTAATAAATCATCTATAATAGCCAGCCAAACCCAAGAAACTCCTGATATCTGATGGAGAGACCGAGCGAGGCTAATTTCTTACCACTTTAGTCTTCTAAGGATCTACTCTAATTCCATCACTGAAAATAATATGGTCAAGGAATGCTAATGACCTTAGCCAAAACTCGCACTTACTGAATTTGACGAATAGCTGGTGATATATGAGTGTCTGAAGAACAATTCTGAAATGGTCTGAATAATCACGCTCTGTGCGGGAATAAACCAGGATATCATCTATGAAGACTATGAAAAACATTTCCAAGTACTACTTAAACACACGGTTCATCAAGTCCATGAAAGTGGATAGGGCATTAGTAAGACCAAAGGATATAACTACAAATTCAAAGTGACCATACTGAGTATGGAAAAAAGTCTTCGGGATGTCACATTCTCTAACTCTGAGCTGATGATAACCTAATTTGAGGTCTATCTTGGAGAAATAACTGGCACCCTTAAGTTGGTCAAACAAGTCATCTATTCTGGGAAGATGATACTTGTTCTTGACCGTGACTTTGTTGAGCTGATGGTAATCATTACACATTTTGAGAGAACCATCTATCCTGTGCATGAATAAGACTAGTGGACCCTATGGGGAAACACTAGGTCTAATGAATCCCTTATCTAAGATATCCTTCTACTAATCTTTCAGTTTTTTGAGTTCTACTAGGGACATTCTATATGGAGGAATAGAAATATGTTGAGTATCTGGATTGTGATCTACGCCGAAGTCTATTTCCTTTTTGGAAGGAATGCCTGGAAGATCTTTGGGAAAGACATCTAAATATGCGTTAACCACTGTGTAATACCCCAAAACATCTAAACCAATATTAGATCCATATACCAAGCTCATGCATAGTACATTATGGTTATTTTATAGTTTTATGAGTAGGTTAGATGTATATTAAGGCTTCAAATAACTCCCAACTATTAGACGAACCAAAACATTCCATACGTATTGAATTCTTGAGATGGATATTGATATAGTAACCTTCAAATGATCATATCTCTCATTATACTTGGAATTTTTGATCTCATGATCTATTAACAAATAGATAATTGAATTATCTTTCCAATGATACAATATTCTTCTAAATTCGATATTTGAGAAAAGAGTTATTCCTATTTTACTCCAGCATGTCAAGCTAGAAATAATGTGCCGACATTCGTGATAGCTTACCACATTTGTGATGCCCTATCACTAAGGTCATCATCCTTAGGCAGAAACCATCTCCTAAGTGACAAAATCCATGATAGATTACCACATTTATGATTCCCTATCATAAATGTCATCAGCCTTAGGCAGAAACTAGTTCCTAAGTGACGACATTCGTGATAGCTTATCACATTTGTGATGCCCTATCACGAAGGTCGTCAGCCTTAGGTAGCAACTAGCCTTTAAGTGGCGACATTCATGATATCTTACAACATTTGTGATTCCCTATCACAAAGGTCGTCAGCCTTAGGCAGAAACCAGCTTCTAAGTGACGAAATTCATGATAACTTACCATATTTGTGACGCCCTATCACGAAGGTCGTCATCCTTAGGCAAAAACCAGCTCCTAAGTGATGACATTAGTGATATCTTATCACATTTGTGATGCCTTATCATGAGGGTTGTCAGCTATGATTTTTCAGCAACTAGGAATTTATTTCATGGGCATTTTGGTCATTTCCTTTACCTTCCACAACTTATAACCCTAAAGAGGCATAATTTTTCCCATTTTTTCTTCAGTTAAGCATCTCAAAAATCTCTCTTATGCTCTCAACCACAAGATTAGGGTTTCCATCAAAATCATCTCTCAAAAGCAAGGTTCAAGCCTTTTTCTAAGATAATTGTCAATTAAGTTTCCCAATCCAAGAACTCTCTATCAAATCATCAAGGTTTTCTTTCTGAGATATGTGTAGTGTTCATCTATGGATCCAATCCATTCATAGATCTCAAGAACTATGTTTTAAATATTATTTTGTAAACTTTTTATGGTGATATGAGTATGTACATGTTTATGATTATTGTTTAAGTTTCAATCTGATGTCTAAAGGTGTTTTCATGGAATATATATGTTTGTTAATTGAAAACCATGAACTTTAGGTGGTTTAATATGGTGCAAGTATGAAACTCACCTATGCCTTAAAGAATGCATGCAGGGTGTTTGATAAAATTCTTAGGATGCTAGAAATTCATATTTGTATGGTTCTATGATGTCTAAATGACAAGTCCATGTTAGCTATATACTTCAATCTGAATTCCATGATTTTCATGTGTTGCTATTGTGGTGGTATGAAATATGTAAGATAATGGAGATATACAACATGTACACAATATATATCCATGCATTCCCTTTAATGTTTAAGATATTAAATAAATACGAAATATGATATCCCCTACTTATGTTATTATAAATTTTGGACTCAAATCTTATGATCAAGTCATTTCATGTGTATCAATTTCTTCCTATCGAGTCCTAAGGGTATTCGTACTCAAAAAAAATAGTTGTGTGCCTAGAGCCATGTCATGTTGTCATGATAATCTCAGTCAAGCTATAATATATAGAACTTAAGTTAGTCATGTGACTTAGGAAAACCTAAAAAATCTTATGATCTCAATTAACTCTCAAATAATAGTACTACTCCATCAGTCAATCGAAGTCAGTTAATCTGTCCATGTACAGTCAGTTGAATCATGTTTAGTCTCTTTAGATGGGAGTATATGTTAGCACTGAGTGAACCCAAGGATGGGTACTCACCTACCAGTTTAGCGTGTGATTCTTAGCAGTCATCCTTGTGTTCCAGAACTACGTAGCCAGCGTAGGTTGATACATCTTATCCTATTAGATTAGGGTTGATGAGGTAGATTAAGCTATTAGTTTAGGTTTCCCACCATTATCCTTTCAAATACCTACTAGCTAAGGGTCACCCAAAACTATCCTTACCAATGGCACGATATTAACACCCCTCTAGTTAGGGTAGAGATTGGAACCCAACTTAGCTATATGCATTATTGGGTCATGTTGGTTAAACAACTACCTCCCAAATTTTTAGAATTTGTCTCAATAAAAGAACTCAGATAGGTCTTCAGATTTCAATATATCAGGACTGTCAGATACAGTAAGACTAAATTATAGTATGGAACTCTTATAGTTCCATTAGATTCAAGATTGTCAGATACAGTCACCCATGTTATCAGAATTTTAGTATCAATCATGTTAGACATCAGTAAATCATATATTATCATACAGGACTAGCTATCATGCACCCACGATTTCAGTTTCTATGTATGCATGTTTGTACTCTTACGTTAATATCAATTAGACAGTTAGCATTGTTCATGTATGTAAATCCTATTTATATTTATCCTACCTCACTCGTATACTCAATACATTCCCTCGTACTGATGCATTTGTGTTATGGTGTTTTCTTTTAATGTTACACCATAGCTTTAGAGACACAAGCTCTAAATCATTAGTAGTAGTAGTAGTAGCATTTCCAGTAGTACAGATTCAGTTATTACTCTTCATTCGAGGCTAATATGATTTTATTTATTTATTAATATTTTAGCCAGTTATCAATTTATTGAGTTAGTTGGAGACATGTTCCTTCAAATCCTTATTCAGATAACACTTAGAGGCTTTCAGATTTAGTATTCTGACTTATGTTTAGATTTGATTTAGTTTTTAGTTGTTTTGGGTATCTTTCACCCATATGGATATTATGTTTTGATAGATTTTTTATTCAGTGGAACCTTATATATGTTTATGTTTTCTGCATTATTATGTTATATATTGCAGTGTACATGTACAGATATCTGTCATGGGTTAGCTTTTGATCCTTCAGGGTCATAAGTACTATGTAGCATTCCAATTCAGAAAATTAGGGCGTTACATACTAGGACTAATTCAAAGCTAGGAGATTCAAAACCAGAGTCTTTAACATGAACGAGATGATAAACACATCCCTTAGAAATCAATTTCCTTGCCTGAAGGTAGGAAATAGGCTGACCCCTAAAAGATGAAGTACTACCCTTTCACTCAAGGAAACAAAACTGAACTATCCTATTTCTGCAGTCAACTGTCACATAGCAAGAATGAATCCAATCCATGCCGAGAATAACATCAAAATCAGTTATCTCTAACTCGACTAAATCTGCTAATATGGCTTTCTGAACTATACTAAAAGGGCAGTTCCTATATACCCACCGAGCTATGATGGTTTTACCTACTGTGGTAGAGATTGAGAAGGGCTCTGTAAAAATTTTAGGAGTGATTCTGAAATTGCCTGCCATATAAGGAGTAACAAAAGACAAGGATGCACCTAGATCTAGCAAAGTGTAAACATAAACATGGAAAATCTGTAATGTACCAGTAAGGACATCAGGAGAATATTCCTAATCCTGTCGGGTCTGAAGAGCATAGAGTCTATTTGGGCGTTACCCAGTAGTAGCACTAGAAATGGCACCCTGCTGATTTGGGCGACCGGACTCGGCTGTGGAACTAATTCTGCTGACCCTGTAGACCTGACTGCGGACACTCTCTAATCCTGTGGCCTGGCTTGCCACAATCAAAACAAACATCGCTACCAGCTATTAGGTACCCTTGTAGTTCTTGCCACAAGTCTGACAAAGGGGATTAGTTCGGGTACTTCTGACACTACCCTAAGAATTAGAGCCTAGTGCTCAATCTCTATTGGTTTCTCTGAATTTTAGCACTAGGGAACTGGAGGAGGAAGGAGATGGAACTACTAGCTTGGTATGAAACTGCAAATGGTTTTCTCCTTCTGATTTGGGTTGAGAATATTTGAAACTGCCTGATCTTGCTCTCTTATTCTGCCTCTCGCTAGTCCTAATCTTCTACTTTTTAATTTTCTGAGCATGTGTTATGAGTATAGCTAAAGTAATATCAGTATTCATCATCGCAGACCTACACTCATTTACCATGTTATCATTCACACCTGATACGAACTTTCTCATCTTAGCCCTATTGTCTGCAATAACATTAGGGGCACATCTGGCTAGCTGAGTAAATCTGATAGAATACTCTTTAACCGTCATATTTCCCTACCTGAGGTTGATGAATTCAAGAAATTTTACCTTACATAGCTCTTGGGGAAACAATCTATCTAAGAAAGTTGTGACAAATTCCTCTCACTCAATGGGACCTGCATCCTCTAACCTCTTATACTTTCACTGCTTGTACCAAGTGTAAGCCACATCTTGCAACTGGTACATGGATAAATCGTCACTTTGACAAGAAGTAACTCCCATGATGTCTATGACCTTCTGGATTTGGTCAATGAATTCCTGAGGGTCGTCATGAGACTTTGACCTGAAGAAAGATAGTGGTTTCATTCGGGTGAAGTCCCGAATCCTAGCTGTGGCTGAGTTGAGGACTGGATTGGCTAGAATAACTGGTGGCAATTTATTTTTTGGAGTCACAGACAAAGTAAGTGTGGTGAATGCGACCCTAATCTCTGCATAAGAAACATGTTCGCCCAAAGGATCTTCGATCTGAGGAGTTGGCTAGTTTCTTCTCTTTGGAGGCATAATCTGAAATAAGAGAAGAATGAATTATACTGAGATTATAACTTGATATTATGTTCACTAGCATGATATGAATATTGAAAGAGGGGAAACTATTCCTAAAACATCTCACAGCCTCTTGCATATAAATGTGGCATGCAACATAACCATGCACAAGACTCTACTAGGTGCGGCTTTCAGACTTCCTAGGACTCTATTGAACCTTAGGCTATGATAAAAAGTTTGTAAAGCCCCGATTTGCTAAACCAAAATACTACATGGTGATTATGACCCTGAAGGACCACAATCTAACCCATAACTGATATCTATACCTGAACACTACATAATATACACGTAAAATATGGAAAACATGAATAATAGGCCATAAGGTTCAACTGAATAAAGTGCCTAACAAAACATAACATCCATATGGGTGACAAATACCCAAAACAACTGAAGTCTGAATCAAATCTGAACTAAATCTGAAAGCCTCTAAATACTATTTGAAATAAAGAGTTGAAGGAACATGTCTCCAACTAACTCCGTCTAGCAAAACTGAACTGTGAAATAAAATAATATCATCCTCGGATAGATGAGGGCTCACTGCCACTCTGCGTACTAGGATGCGACTGCTACTACTGATCTATAACTCGTGACTCTAAACCTATAGTGTAATATAAAAGAAAGCACCATAATGCAAATGCATCAGTATAATTGAAAGTACTAAGTATACGAGTGGGGTAGGTTAAATGCAAAAGGGTTTACATGTATGAGCAATGCTAACTGGCTAACTAATATGAAGATAAGAGTGAAAGCTTGCATACATAGTAATTGAGATCATAAATACATGATATCTGGATCTGTAAGATAATACATGGTTTACTGTTATCTAATATCACTAATGCTGGAATCTGATAATATGGATGACTGTGTCTGATAGTCCTGAATCTGATAGAACTACCTGAGTTCCGTACTGTAGCTGAATTGACTATAACTGATAGTCCTAATATACCAAAATATGAAGAATTATCTGAGTTTTTTTACTAAGATCGGGACTAAAGCTGTGGGAGGTAGTTTCTTACCGACATGCGCTAATAATACATATAGCTAAGTTGGGGTCCAATCTCTACCCCAACTAGAAGGGTGTCAATACCGTACCACTGGTAAGGACAGCTATGAGTGACCCTTAGATGGCAGGTACTCAAATGAGAATGGTGGGAACCTTAAATTAACAGATTAATCCACTTCATCAACCCTAATATGGTAGGTTAAGATTTATCAACCTACGCTGGCACATAGTTCTGTAACACAGGGATGACTACTAAGAATCACACTCTAAACTGGAAGGTGAGTTTCCATCCCTGGGTTCACTCGGTACTAACTTATACTCCCATCTGAAGAGATTGAACATAATTTAACTAGTTGTACATAGACTGGTAACTGACTTCCATTGAGTGATGGAATATTATTACTATGTCAGAATTTATTAAGATCATGAGGTTTCTGAGATTTCCTAAGTCACATGACTGACTAAGTTCTATAGATCATGGCTTGACTAAGATTATTATGATAACATGATATAGCTCTAGGCACATAACTACATTTTTATTTTGTACAAGTACCGCTAGGACTCAATAGAAGGAAACTGACAAACATAACTGACTTGATCATAAGTATGGAGTCCACAATTCACCATATCATAAGTAGGGGATTTCACACTAAGCATAGTTCTCAACATCGTACGTAAGGAAGGGAAATTCATTCAACATGTGTACACTTTCATAGATTCAATATCATGATCAATCCATATCACAACAATGATGCATATTAATCACGTGGAATTCATGTGAAATCAGAAAGAATAGAGCCTAGACTTGTCATTTAAGCACTCCTAAATCATAGGACACGAATCTTATCAACTTAAGTATTTTATCAAACACTTTGAATGCATTCTTTTATTTTAGGCGTGTTTTCATAAATTTCTCCATTTGAAACCATATAAAGTTCATGGATTTAAATTAACGAACACATATACTTTATGAAAACACATTTAGATAACATCTTGAAACTTGAACGACAATCATCAACATGCATATGATCATATCAGAACAAGACAATCACAATATAATATTTAAAACATGGTTCTTGAGATCTATGAATGAAAAAGATCCATAGATGAACACTACGCATACCTTAGATGGAAGATCCGTAAAAATTTATGGTGAAATCCTTTAAATGTAGAAGCTCCTAAAAAATCCCTATGGGGTTATTGGGAGAATTGTTTAGAAAAGAGAGTATAATTTGGTTGGATTGGGATATATTACGTGTTTATGGAATATATAAGGGTATAAATATGAACCAAATACCCCTCTAGATGTGTCATTTAATTTCTGTGAAAATTATATGATTTGGGCCTCCAGTGCGATGCAGAGATATCGCGTTGCCATCTATTTGTAACTTGGAAACTCACCGCTATGTGTTGGAATCATGGAGAGACTTTGTAAATTGACAAATGTAATTTTGGCTTACGGTGCGATGCGCTACTGACTGAAATGATGCTGCCAAAACTTTAAATCGCAATAACTTCTTCACCGGGTGTCTGTTTTAGGTGAATTTGGTATCGACGGAAAGATTATTCATTTTTCTACAATTTGGAGGGTATAAATATGCAAAAATACCACCTATAAACCAAGTAATTCTCATTCAAATATGAAATATATGAAATCATACACGAAAACTTGGTGGATTCAAAAATTCTTAGCTTAGCATACTGTAAGTGACTCTTATGAATATGCCTAACACATCATAAGCTCTATTATCACTAGGATACTCATATTAATTTATGTACTCAAATATGAATCACAGGATAGGAGGTTTTATGTGTAGGAATAATGGTTCATGTTCTAGCTTAGAAATATATGGGGTATTACAACTAATGCCCTACAAGTCAACTCTATGATAATAGCTCATATTCATAAACTTTACATAGAATCATGTGTACTCCTAGTTCCTAGTATAAGGAGCTTAAATTCCCTCAGAAGTACAAATCATATTCCATGAATTTGTGAACTACAAACTCAGGTCATGCAGCTCATACTCATGTACTCATGTTTTATAGTATGCTCAGTTCCCCTAACTCAAGGTACACCCATAATGACCAATGAAATTTAGATTATGGTATGTATGTACTCTATTTTGATCTCGTTAATGAATTCATGTTGTGTATACTCTATTCCTGAGGCCTTTGTTAATGGTCAAAGTTATGCATAGTATCCTTTTATGCTTCAGGTTCTCTTGTTTAATATTTCATTGACCTCTCCTTATGTAAAGATAGTGATGGTTAAAATTGATCAATAATGGTTTAGATATGAGAGAGCAAATGTTTCTTATTGGGGAAAGATTGTTGTATGCTTTTTTTATCTATGGATATTAGTGTGAAGGAATATCTAGGTAAAGATTTTGATATATGTCATAATTAGTTGAAAATTATAGGTGTGTGACACAACCCAAATTGGGGCCTTGTCATAATGGGCATCCCAAGTCTGATCGGGATTGGAGACCACCCCTGTTAGCCAACCCAACGTCCAGTTGCCTGCCCTAAGTTGGCTGAATTTTGATCATATAACAAGATAGCATAAATATCAACATTATAGACTTTGGGATGGGTCTATTCCCAAGACTGACCCAAATTAGTCCAATTGTCCAAAACCAACCGATAGCTAAACCAAGCCATTACCATAACCATATGAGTTCTATAATAATTATATATAATCCCATAATTAAAGAAGATGGAACAACCAAGAGTATAGTCAACCTGTAACACCTCGATTTGCTGAACCAGAATGTTACCGGTGCTCATGACCCCGAGGGACCACAAGCTAACCGATGATTGATATTTGTACCTGTATACTGCAAATCATGATATAATAATGCAGAATACATGGAACTGTAAGGTCATAATGTTCAACTGAATACAATTATGTGGGTGAAAACACCCAAAATAACCCAATCTGCACATAAATCTGAAAGCCTCTAAACTATCTGAATAAGAAGTTGAAGGAACATGTCTCCAACTAACTCCGTAAAACTAAACTACAGAAATAAATAAATGTATCAAATCATATTATCCTCAAATCAATAAGGACTCACTGTGTCTCTGTGACTGGAATTATACCGCTACTGTTGGGTTGGAGCTCGTGTCACGAAACCTATGGTGCAAAATGAAAAGGAAGCACCATAACGCAAATACAGTAGTACAAATGGAGTACTGAGTATACGAGGAAGGTAGGTTGAACATAAAGGGTTTCATATATGAACAACACTAACTGACTAATATGAACGTGGGAGTGCAAACACACATATTTAGAAACTGGGACCATGAATACGTGATAGCATGACCTGTAAGCTAATACATGGTTTACTGATTACTGTCATGACTGATATTGAAACTGCTAACATGGGCGACTGTATCTGACGGTTGTGTATATACTGAAATCTAAAGAATTCCCTGAATACTTTTACTGAGACTAATACTGAAACTGTGGGAAGTAGTATTTAACTAACATGCCCCAAGTATGCCATTATGGCTAAGCTGGGGTCTAATTTATGCCTCGACTATAGGGGTGTCAATACCATCACACAGGTAAGGATAGCCTGTGAATGACCCTTATCTGGCGGGTACTCAATGAGAACGGTGGGAACTATAAACTGCCAGGTTAAGCCACCTCATCAACCCTTATCTGACAGGTTAAGATGTCTCAACCTATGCTGGCTACGTAGTTCTCAAACAAAAGAATTGCTATTAAGAATCACACCGTGAACTGGCGGGTGAGTTCCTATCCTTGGTCACTTGGTGCTAACCTCTACTCCCTTCTGGAGATACTGGACATGAATAACTAATTGTGTATGACTTAATCTTACTAAATTTGATTGACTGGCAAAATGTTACTGATATTTGATAACTGACTAAGATCATGAGGTTTTCCTAAGTCATATAACTAACTGAAGTCTACGGAATCATAGCTTGATTTTGGATATCATGAAACATGACATGGATCTAGGCACACAACTATAGTTTTTGGGTACAAGTACCCCCATGACTCGATGGAAGGAAACTGACACACATGACTTACTTGATCATAAGAGTAGAGTCCATAATTTATAATATCATCAGTAGGGATCTCATACTAAGCATGGTTATCAATAATGTATTGCATGGAAATGATTTCATATCACATGGAAGTACTTACACAATCTTAATATCATGTTCACTGCATAATCATATTTGCAACACATACTAATAGCATAGAAGTTCATGTGGATTGCATGGTTATCATACATCTTGTTCATAAGTAGGATTTGCAAGTAACCATAGCATATTGTCATAAGAATAGTTCATGAGTATTCCAACAACATTTACAAGGCACATTAACAAAATAGAAGTCACTGGAACGTAAGGGCATATCATGAATCCTTCACTTAGTCACAATTTAGCTATATTGCATGATTTCTAGTTCCTTAGACATTTTATCAAACACCTTACATGCACATATTAAGCATAGGCGAATTCATTAAATTATACAGCATGAACAACTAAATTTACTTGTTTTCAACTCATATGATATCATGAATTGACAAAAACATATAAATATTCCATCTTAGGAATCACCCAATATCAACAACATGATCATCAACACCCAACAATATAGAAATCATACTTTATAATGAAAAAGAGGAAAACAAACAAGCATCAACATGGGTATGATCATATCACCATAATAAATTAAGATTTTGTATTTTAAAGATTGATTCTTGAACTTCACGAATAAAAGGAATCCGTGTATGAACACTACGCATACCTTAGAAGGACGATTCTTGATGATTGATGGAGGAATTTCCTTGAAATTGAATCTTCAAGCTTAATTATGCAACCCTAGTTGTTTTTATCCTTTAGTTCTCTTAGATGATGAGCTTTGAGATAAAAATAGGGTTGCAGTATCCTTTGAAGCTATATATTTTGTAGGATTAAGTTTAGGGGCGTGTAAGGAGTATTTAAAGACTTAATTACCTTTAAAATACCTCAAAGCGGAGTGATTTTGACACCTGGAATTGACTTAGGTAGATACCAACCCCCTATGCTTGGGTTGGGTGGTGAATAACCAATCGCCTATGCTTGGATTAGGCGGCGCCTAACCAATCACCTATGCTTACTGTCTCTCACAAAATTGGGCATAAATTTTTTCTTGGGTATTGAATTAAGACGAAATTGGTATCGTTGGAAAGCTAATTCAATTCTCTACAATTTTATGGGTCCAAATCAGTGAAAATACCATATTAAAATTAAGCTATACTCATTCAAAGATGATCCTAGAAAAATCAAACACTAAAACTTGATGGATTCAAAAAATCTTAGCTTGTATTACCTTAAGTGAATCATATGAACATGCTTAATGCATCATAAGCTATCCTATCACTAGGATATTCATTGTAAGTCATGCACTTAAGTAGGAGTCATAAGATAGGAGATTTCATACGTAGGAATATTTATACACTTCCTAGCTTAGAAATATGCGGGGCATTACAATATCTCCCCCTTGGGAACATTTGTCCTTGAATAAGAATTTACTGAGAAGGGATACAAGAAAATAGAACCTGAATTAAACATGAAGAACTGAAACTTGATCTCATGACTGACACGCTAAATATGCTAAACTTGTGCATATCTGATGCATGGACAACTGACATATGAATTTATGACTGAGTATGAAATGATTAATAGGTACCAATTTTATACTGGAAACATGAACATGAAACTGGATAAGATTAAGGAGAACTGTTACCTTGAGCTTGATCTAAATTCGTGGGGAAGAGGTGAGGATACTTCAAACGGATATCTTCTTCTGATTCCCAAGTATCTCCCTCATGAGATTGATTTCGCAAAAAAAAACCTTGACTAGAGGGACTTCTTTGTTCCTCAGTCTACGAGTCTGATAATCTAAGTTTCGACTAGAATCTCTTCATAGAAGAGGCTGTTCTAAAAGTCGATACTCTGAATAGGGACAACAACTGTTGGGTAACCTATGCACATCTTTAGCAAAGAGCGATGGAAGACTGGATAAAATGAGGCTAGATCTGAAGGCAACTCAAGCTCATAATCTACCTTGCTGAAGTGACAAAGAATTCTAAAGGGACCGATACTTCACTCCCTTCATGGGATAGATCTTAGGATAGATAGAGTCATTGACCTCAAACTCGAGATCCTTTCTACGAACATCTGCATACGACTTATTTCGGCTCTGAGCAGCCCGAAGTATCTCTCTGATCAACTGAACTTTCTCTAATATATCGAATACTAAGTCAGGACCTATGATTTAGGCCTCACTAACTTTGAACCAACCAGTCGGAGACCTATATATCCTACCATAGAGAGCTTTAAATGGATCCATCTGAATACTTGAATAACAGCTATTGTTGTATGCAAACTCGATCAAAGGAAAGTGGTCGTCCCAACTTCCCTTGAAGTCAATTTCACACTTCCTTAGCATATCTTTAATAGTCTAAATGGTCCTCTCTACTTGACCTTCTATCTGAGGATGAAATATTGTGCTTAGATGGACTTGGGTACTGAGACCCTTTTGGAATGCTTTCCAAAAGTGAGAAGTGAACTAGGTACCTCTGTCTGAGATGATAGATAGTGGAACACCATGTAATCTGACTAACTCCCTGATATATAGTTTGGCATAATCCTTGGAAGAATAAGAAGTACGAACAGGAAGGAAATGAGCTGACTTGGTCATTCTATCTATAATGACCCAAACTGAATCATGCTGATAATGAGTTCTAGGCAAACCCATCACGAAGTCCATGTTAACTTTTTCCCACTTCCAAGTAGGAATGGTGAACTTTTGCATGGAACTACTAGGATTTTGATGCTCTATATTAACTTGCTGACATGTAGAGCACTTATCTACAAAGTCTACAACATCTCTCTTCACACACTCCACCAATAGATCTCCCGCATGTCGCGGTACATCTTAGTATCCCCTGGTTGAATAGAGTATCATTCACTATGCGCTTCTACAAGTATTCGCTGCCTCAATTCATCTACACCTGGAACACATGAATGACCCTGACAACGAAGAACACCACCTCCCCCTTGGGAGAAAACCTCAACTTTCTAATTCTAAACTGACTCTTTGAGCTTGACAAGGCTAAGATCCCTGTCTTGTTTCTCTTTTACCTCAGAAACTCGAGATGACTCTGAACTACTGAACACATACACCACCCTCTGAAGAATCGACTAAGAGAACGCCTAATCTGGAAAGCTGATGGATCTCCTGAGCCATCTTTTTCTATCCTCAATATGATAAATACGAACCATGGAGAGTCGACTAAGAGCATTAGCCACAATATTAGCCTTCCCCAGATGATAAAGAACACTCATATCATAATTCTTCAAGAGCCCTAACCACCTTCTCTGTTGAATATTGAGATCTTTCTGGGAAAAGACATATTGGAGGCTTTTATGGTCTGTGAATACATCTACATGAACTCCATAGAGATAATTCCTCTAAATCTTCAAGGGAAAAACTATCGCTACTAACTCAAGATCATAAGCACCATAATTCTACTCATGTGGTTTAATCTTCTTCTGAGTCAATCTATACATGGGAGATTCAATAGATTAAAATCCCTTGACAAACCATCTATAAATGCCAGCCAAACCCAAGAAACTCCTAATATCTAATGGAGATACGGGTCTGGGCCAGTTTCTTACTTCCTTGGTTTTTTGAGGATCTACTCTAATGCCATCACCGGAAATAATATGGCTAAGGAATGCTACTGATCTTAGCCAAAATTCAAACTTGCTGAACTTAGCGAATAACTGGTGATCCCTGAGAGTCTGAAGAACAATCCTGATATGGTTTGGATGATCACGCTCTGTGCGAGCATAGACCAGAATATCATCTATAAAGACTATGACAAATATGTCCAAGTACTGCTTGAACACACAGTTTATCAAATCCATAAAAGCTTTAGGGGCATTGGTAAGACCAAATGACATAACTAAAAATTCGAAGTGACCATACCGAGTATGGAAAGCTGTCTTTGAAATGTCACATTCTCTAACTCTGAGCTGATGGTATCCTGATCTGAGGTCTATCTTAGAGAAGTAACTGGCACCCTAAAGTTGGTCAAATAGATCATCAATCCTGGGGAGAGGATATCTATTCTTGACCATGACCTTGTTTAGTTGATGGTAATCAATACACATCCTGAGAGAACTGTCTTTCTTACACAGAAATAATACTGGCGCACCCTACAGGGAAATGCTGGGTCTGATGAATCCCTTATCTAAGAGATACTTCAACTGATCTTTTAGTTCCTTTAGTTCTGCTGGTGCCATTCTGTATGGTGGAATAGAAATAGGTTGAGTATCTGAAAGACGGTCTATGCGAAGTTTATTTCCCTTTTGGGAGGAATGTCAGGGAGATCTTTGGAAAAAACATCTGAGTATTCAACAACAACATGGACTATTTCGAGGCTGGGAGATTTAGAACTGGAATCTTTAACATGCACGATATGATACACATACCCCTTAGAAATCATTTTCCTTGCTCAAAGGTAGGAAATAAGTTACCCCTGAATGCTAAAATGCTACCCTTCCACTCTAGGATGGGCTCATTCAGGAACTGAAACTGAACTATCCTATTTCTACAGTCGACTGTGGCATAGCAGGAATGAAGCTAATCCATGCTAAGAATGACATCAAAATTAGTCATCTCTAACTCCACTAAATTTGTTGATGTGGATTTGTGAGATATCATAACCGGGCAGTTCTTGTATACCCACTGAGGTATGATGGTTTTACCCACTGGGGTAGAGACTAAGAAGGGCTCTACTAGGACTTTGAGACTGATTCTGAAATCTCCTTCTATGAATGGAGTAACAAAAGACAAAGATGCACCTAGGTCTAGCAAAACATAACCATGAATATGGAAAATCTATAACGTAATAGTAACGACATCAGGAGAATTTTCGTAATCCTACCAGGACTAAAGAGCATAGAGTTTGTTTGGGCGTTGCCCACTGGTAGCACTGAAAATGGCACCCTGTTGATTTGGGCAACTAGACTAAGCAGAAGAATGATTTTGCTAACCCTGAAGACTTGACTGCAGACACACCCTAATCTTATGATATGGCTTGCCATAACCAAAACAGATATCACTACTGGCTCTGCAAATGCCCTTGTGGTTCTTACCACAAGTCTAAAAAAGAGGTTTCGTTCAAGCACTGCTAACACCTACCCTAAGATTTAGATCCTGGTGTTTTTTTTATATTGTCGTCTCTAAATTTCAGCACTCGAGCGCTGGAAGAGGAAGGAGCTGTAACAATTGACTTGGAGTGAAACTGTGAAGGGTTTCCTCCATCTGACTTGGGGTGAGCAAAGTTGAAATTACCTGACCTTGATCTCTTGTTCTGCCTCTCCCTATTCTTAAACTTCTGCTCTTTTACTTGCTGGGAATGGGTCATGAGTCATGCTAAGGTCATATAACCGATCAGCATCACAGACCTATACATATTTACCATGCTATCATTGACCCCTGACACTAACTTGCTCATCTTAGCTTTATTGTTTGCAACCACATGAGGAGCATACCTGGCTAGCTGAGTAAATCTAAAAGAATACTCCCTAACCATCATATTCCCCTACCTGAGGTTGATGAACTCAAGAACTTTGGCTTCCCTCAGCTCTTGGGAAAAGAATCTATCTAAGAAGGCCGTGACAAATTCCTTCCACTCGATAGGGACTGCATCATCTAACCTCTCAGACTTCCACTGTTTGTACCAATCATGAGCAACATCCTATACCTGACGAAATGCTGAAAAAAATTCTAGCTAATCAAGCACAGTTGTCAGCAGATTTGAAGAGTAATGCATCCATTTTAGAGCATCAAAAAATTTTTGTAATGAACTTGGTAATTCAGATAGGGCAAGTGCAACAGGTATATAATACTAGACTTCAAGGTGATTTGTCAAGTGATAGTGAACAAATAAATAAAATCACTTTGACGAATGGTTCGGAGCTTAATGAATAACCTTCAAAGACAACTATAAAGGTAGATGCAAAGTTGATATTCCAACCTCTTGAAGACAAAGTTGCTGCAATTCGAGGAAGTTTGAGTACTCAAAAACCAAAATTGTTGAAATTGTTAATGAAATGCCACCACCACCATATGAATCTCAACCGCTCAGTTGTCTTCTTTCTCTTGAGACTGAAATTGAGAGGGTTAAGAAAAGTGATGATGTTGAGGATTGTGTAAATTTTGAAGTACAATTGGTTGGGCCTCATTTGAACCACTTTTCTATATTATGTTTAGATGATGTTCTATCTATGCAATTATGTAAAGTAGTGTAAGAGTGTGAAGATGAGGAGAAATAATCCTATATTCTTGATTTTACATCAGATAAGCAATATAAAAACGCACCCCACATTAAGGTTGAGTGGTTTATCATGCACAATCTATTACTGGGTTCCTTAATCTTTGTACCACCTCCCTATGAGCGAGGAAAGAAGATGGATGCAAGTTGGGGGTGAAATTATATTCGCAAGGTGGAGGAAAATGTTTATTGGGTTGTGCCACGACACTAAATTAGGCACTTCTTGGGAGGCGGCCCAATCTAAGGGATGTTTTCTTTTTAGTTTTTTAATTTTTTTTACTTCACATAGTCAGAGCCTAGTAATTCTGAACCTGTAGCTGTTGAAACTGTCACTGTTAATTATAGGCGTTAACATAGTATTGCCTTTGATCATAGCCCACAAACATTACTGAATTAGGGTTGACAGA
The DNA here is from genome assembly GCA_030864225.1 of Capsicum baccatum var. pendulum. Classification (NCBI taxonomy): domain Eukaryota; kingdom Viridiplantae; phylum Streptophyta; class Magnoliopsida; order Solanales; family Solanaceae; genus Capsicum; species Capsicum baccatum. Next base: position 110,511,845 of record CM061555.1, on the reverse strand, counting down.
ACACATATCTTCAGAATAACCACTATTGCCACAAACCATACATCGTACAAAATCGTCATCACTTAAACACCATCTATCCCAGGATGACATATCAAGAAGTGTGATAAAAAGAGAAGTAAAAAAATTTAAAAAAAACAAAAAAAAAACATATACAACTCATTATTGAAAAACTAAAATTAAGATTGGTGCCTAATTACAAGTCCCCGGAAATAGTCCCAAAAACTTGACAGCGCAAATGCAAGTGTACGTGGTCTACCAAGTATTAAAGTGGCCTACAAGAAAGATGAATATCGACCCCACAAGGATTTGTGTTAAAAAAAACTATCCAATTCTAGTTTAACAAATTGAGAAGATAACAAATAAAGTTTTAGAATTGTAAACTAAAAATAAACTAAACTAATGTGGAAAAGTAAATGACTTATGACAATCAACGGATAGAAGCCCAAGGTTAAGCATTACGAATAATCCTACTATGTTATTGAACTTAATTTATTAAATCACTTATCTTGGTTATTGATTCATAGGGTTAATTGTGTGATTATGGTTTCCCAACCTCTAATCCTCTACCAAAGTTTAACCTTACAACTACATTATTGAGCGGGGATGTAATAGTTCACTTAAACCCTGTAACCGTATAGCTTTTGAGCAATCGACTTTTGAGCAGCCTGAGTCTAAGCATTCTGAGTCAGAGGAGCATGGTTTACAAAATGCTGATTATGAGAATCCTAAATCTAAGGTACCATCATCTAAGTCCCTATTTGTAGAGCAATAGGAGTATGAAAAATTTTTAATTTGGGGAACTCTGGTTAAATATAAGAACCCCAAGGTTCGAGAAAGATCTAGATGGCAGGTTCATGGGGAAAACGAGATATTTTATGGTAAGCTTCTTAGAACTAAAAGAAGAACCATTAAAATGTAAATATTTGAATATAGAAGAACATTACTAACGTGTTGAGCAGGTATCTTGACGTGGGGCAAAATTTTGAGACTATGACTTGGGATGGACCGCAAAAGGAGAAGCTTATTTTGCCCTGCACTAGTCTAGGAATTCAATGCAAACTACCAGGCTTGATTGGAGAACATATGTAAAGAAGGGGAGAAATCAGCAGATCAACCCTTATTGGATAGAGTTCCAGTGTAGGCTGTGATGCTGGATCTCTTAGAAACAAAAATCAATAGATTTCTTCATGGACCAAAATTAACTACCCAAGACACTTTACTATAATCTACGCTCGGTTGAAGCATAGTGGAAATCAAAGGTCTTGGTTAGGCACCATCATAGCTGAAGGAGAACCTGAATGGCTTACCAAATCGAATGAAAGGATTTTCAAGGCCTCCGTAACTTAAGAGGCAAGGTTCTAGTAGGGTTTAGTACAGACCCATTTGATACCTAATAAGGGAGATAACATCCTTAAAGATGATAGAGAAATATTAGTTGTGAGTCTCGTGGCTAACCTTAAATTAAACATAGGAGAGATCATCACTGAGGAGATAAAAATTTTGGTATAAAGACCTGACAAGGCATATTTTTTCCCTTATCTAATTGTAAGGAGGCCAATACACCTGAGGTTGTAGGGATAGACAGCCAACTATTTGAAAAGAAGACCCATAACCCCATCTGATATAATGAAAATTAGTTGAGGATGACACTTGGTAAAGGAGCCAGAGGTTGCAGTAGATCTACCAGTTATAGGTATTAGCACAACACCTAATGTGAAGGTGTAGGATTCCGAAGCTGCACCACTGACATCCTTAGTACAAACAGATTTAGTTCGTAGAAATGAATTAAATCCTTCAGATGTTATGTCTATAACAGAATTTGACTTCAACCCGTGAATTTTAGGAGAGTGGCAAAGCAAACCAAGTGGTGTGAGGCTCAGCTGTAGCTTTTTGCAAAGAAATTAGCCTCTAAGTAAACAAAAGGATTAAGTTCATACTTGAGTGCTTTCGAGCCTTTCCCAGTCAGATTAATGAATTTGAAAACCATTTTAATACACGATTAAGAGAAAATTTTGGATCAAACCTTGCATAATTTAGATTATCCCTGGACAAGGTAAAGGCGGGTGTTAGAGTATTACAGAAGGATAAACTTATGGTGTTGATAAATCCGACTGTTGATGAGTTTGAGGAAGTAATACCATTTCTTAATCTCACTGGGGAACCGGAGAAGTAAAAGAATAAGAAGGGAAAGAAGAAAGGAAAGGGTAAGATAAACATTCCTGATAGTAATGAGGAACGAAAAGTAGAGAAGAAGGCAAAACAAAAGAGTGAAAAAGAGGATCTAAAAAAAGAGATGCATGATTCCCAAGCTGACAATGAGAAATGGGAAGAGGTCTTAAGAGATAGGGATATAGGTTCCTCAACTAGTAGGACACCAACAATAACTAGGCCAGATGCATCAGAGCAGAGAGAGGTTCGCGATGGGGATAAGATAGCTAATGGCACTGATATAGGGTCAGGGACCTATGATCTCCTTGCTTGATCTACTCCAGGTATACAAGGCACTGCTCAGGGTCAGGGACCCATGATCTCCTTGCTTGATCTACTTCAGGTATACCCTAACCCTTAGTTCCGTTTTTCTTTAATTTTAAGTTAAGCTTGTAGGGTGAGTTATTATTGTATAATTTTGTAACTAACTAGGAAAAAATACAAGTACTTGAGGCAATTAACATGGTTTTGTTATTTTGTGAACACCTCTCAAATGGTTTATTTGTATAACTATGTGATTGGCATCTATTTACGCCACTATATATCTTGTTGTGGCATTAGTTCTAGCGACTTGATAATTATTGATAAACAATTTCATGAACCAGATAAGTAGTAGCTTGTGAGATACTTATATGCCATGTGTGTGTGAGGCATTAATTAGTTCCCTTTGAATGTTGAATTTAGAACTTGCCCAGTTAGTCTTGCCTTGGTTGAAAAATAGGGGTTAGGAAACGATCTTAGGCCATTTTGATAGTAGTCAACTTTTTAGCCTAAATGACCTTCCCTGTTTGCATAATATCCCTTGGTCTCTAATTTGAACCTGAATTACCTATTCCTTTTTGTGACACCTATCACCTTCTCATTTATATCATAATGAACCTATTTTGTCCCTGGTCCTCCTTGGACACTGTTTACCTTGACTTAGGCAAATGTCCTAAGTTGAGGGAGGCTATCATATGGGTACGTGATGTAAAATGAGCATGAAGAAGGGTAGAATAAAAGAAAAAAATAAAAAGCTGGATGCAGTGGAAAAGAATAAGAAAAGAAAAGTTGTGAAAAAAAAAATTGATTATTGAGAAGACCATACCCATCCTGAATATGTGTGATCAAGAAAAGAGAAGAATAGAAAAAAAGGTTAATAAGTAACACCCTAAAAGCTAGTGTAGTGTCAAGGACGCTTAGTCACTTTAAACATCATCAAGCATCATACCATCCCCTAGCCTACATTATAAGACAAGGAGAACACCTATAGTGATCCTAGCTGACCTGTCGAAAAACCTTGGTAATTAAAAATAAGGGCAAGCCTATGGTATTTGGTGTACATTGATTGGAACTTTATTTTAAGAGTGAGTCCTTTGATTGTGCCCATGGTAACAAATGTGGTTTCTGATGTGAGTAAAAAGGGACTATTTGTTATGAGGGCACATTGTTTATGTCATGAGTTGCTAACTTGTTTAGATAGTGCAATATTGGTACATGCATGGTTGTTGTTGCTAAATTGATGCCATATCTCTATTCTTGTGTGTTGCATTGTTTCTCTTCAATAATAGACATAATTACTTTTAAATTTATTGACCTTGGAGAATGTAAAAGATTTTTTGAAATAATATTAGATGATTGAATGCCAAATGTACTTTGTATTCTCTTGGTTGTATTTTAGTTGCTTGAGGACAAATAATTGTTTTAAGTTGAAGGTCTTGATGTTTGAGTAGATGCTAACATATTTGAGTCTTTTAACTATAAATAGTTGCAAAGTCTTAATAAACTTTTGTCATTTTTGATTGTTTTATCTTTGATATTACAGTAATGGTCCAGATAAAAGAAAACCAATAACAATAGAGGTAAAATAGATAATTTTTGAGAAAGTAGAACTGGAAGTATAGCTGACGACTTGCCTGATAAGTCATCAACCTTGTGATAAGCTATCAAAGTTTCCATCATCCTTATACAGAGAATGGACTTAAGCTGAACAAAGTTATGATGTCCTATGAAAGGCCGTTAGAGTTGTGATAAGACGTTAAAGTCGTTGTTAGCCTAAGGTCGAACATGAGAGCTGAAGTGAAGAAGTGATGACATTGTCTGATTTGTCATCAAAGTTTTGATAAGCTGTCGGGATTTATCATCATCTTAAGGCATAGAATATCAAAATTGAAGAGTATCTAACGACATTCCTGGTATGTCGTCAAACTCCTGATAATCCGTCACACACGTCGTCTTCTGTCTGAGAAAAATAATGCACTTTGTGATTTTGTTTCCATAATTAGGCTAAAGTATTTAAAGAATATGTTAGGGTTTTATAAGAAGAATTATTTATATGATTCTTCATTTTGAACTTCACGTATTTTTTTTATTTCTCTCTAGTTTTTGTATACATATTAACCATTAACTTTTGAGAGATTGCTATTATTATCTTTGGGATTTCTGCTGTGATCTAATCTCATAAACACTTGTTTCTATTCATCTTGGTGTAAGTTCATCTATCAAATGATGAATTAAACTTGTTGTCTTGCTTATTACATTATCAGTGGCTAATTTCCCTTAACCTAAATTATGGGATCTATAGGCTAGGTCTTGTAAAGTTGCTAAGTGTGTAAGATTCTATAGGTAGTAGGACTCCTTAATAATTCTGTGGGTTTACACATTATCTATTGGTTTCAAATGATAGGTTTCACCTACTTTGATTAGCTTGTAATAAGAAATCAACCATAGTAGGAAGTGAATTATCAATAGAGATTTGGAAGGACTAAACTTCCACTTAATAATTGATGTTGTAACAAAGTTGATTAACCTGAGGTGAAGTCTGGTCAATAAATATAAATTTCTTAAGTCCAAGAGGATTATTTAACTAAATTCCTAAGTAGGTCTAGAGACATTTAGGCATAACTTCGATAAAGATAATCTGTTGTTCCTACCTACCGCAAGAATCTTGAATCACTACTAGAATTTGTCAAGTACCAGACCCATAGTGAATGTAATTCTGATTTTCCATACTCTTGATTACAAACATTAAAACTAAAGTCTAAATTAATTACTTGCTAATTCTCATTAATCACCATTTATCGGGAACTACTAACTATTAGTTGATTTACTTGCACACAACTTAGATTCACACCATATTCCTTGTGGGATTTGACCCCAACCTAATTGGGTTATATATTAACAATTATCACTTTCATTCTCATTATAGAGGTCTATTTTAAGCATTATCAGTATGTTAGTCCCTACAAAATTCTTAGTCACTTTGGAAAAGTAGCTTATGAGCTCAAATTGCCTTCAGATCTAGCCTCAGTTTATCAAGTGTTCCATGTCTCCTTGCTCAAGAAGTGCATAGGTGACATTAGTTGTAGTCCATATAAAGGGCCTAATTATTCTGAATAGACTCTCCTATAAGGATATTCTAGCCAAATTCCTTGACTACTAGATTTGTATACAAAGGAACAAAGTAGTTCATCTAATCAAAGTTCTTTGGTGGAATCAGTCCATTGTGGGAGCTACTTGAGAAGCCAAAGTGGATATGCAGACCAAGTACCCTCAACTCTTCTCCATGAATTCAGACTCAGCTCAAGGTAATAGTTTTTCTTATGCACATTCAATTCCATGTTTAGATTTCCATTACAAACTTGGTACTAAGTACCATTGCATATTCAGTCATGCATTCATGTGTCAGCACAGTCATGTATTCCTGAATCAGTTACTCATACATTAGATATGCATGTTTAATATGATGTATTCAAATTATCGGTCATGTCGGACATGAAATTATTTCTCAGTAGTGTATGTTCCTTGCATAATTGAATTGATTGTTCTCCCCTCCCAGTCAGTCTCATTCAAGGATGAATATTCTTAAGAGGAGATATTGTAATACCTCAAACTTTATTAACATCTAATTTAGTCTCCAAGAGATTTATGGGTGACTTCCTAAATGTATAATGCTTAAATCAGATTGAAATTCCCAAAATTTAACTTCCTTTATGTGAAAAACTGAATTAGCTTTCCAATGATACCAATTTCGTACAATTTTGGTATCGAGGTGAAAAGTTATGGACATTTTTTAGAAATTTATCCGAGGTGCCCAGGAGTGATAGGTCATTATACCAGCCATTGCAAATGAGGTAGTGTACCTATATTCCGCCCAGCAGTGACAATGAGGACCGATGGACCATCGAGGAAGCGACGGAGCGTCACTCAAAGCCGTTGCATTTTAGGTTTAGTGATTTAATTCCTTTTTTAAAAGAGTTTTTAGGTATTTTTCCTCCTTTTTTAACACCTAGTTTTATTCGTCCAGAGTTCATAGTCTCATTATTCATTCATAACATTGAATTAGGGTTTATCTCAAGATTAACCATCAAGAACTAGGACAAATCCTTCTTCAAGAAATTCAAGAAAAATCAAGAACAAGTCAAGAAATTCGCAAAGAACCTTCAAGGATCTATCATCCCAGGTATGTAAAGTGTTCATCTATGGGTCCCTTTCGCCCATAGAATCTAAGAATCCATTTTCAAAAGTTACAAGATTTTTTATTTATGAATTTTATATTTGTATTAGCTTGAATTTATGTTTATGATATTAGTTTGTTTATCAACTCGTGATTATGACAAGATTCATGAAATTAGAAAAGCAATTAAGAAAAATTGTGTAAATTGTATGTTAAGCCATGAATATGCATATATAGGGATTTATTTCCATGTTCAGATGTTATTCATGTTTATGTTCATTAAGTTGTGCTCCCCAAGTGTTTTATAGAATGTTCATGTGAATAAAGTGATGAAATAATGGTACTTTAGTACATGTACAAGTCCATTCCCTACAAGTGTTTGAGAAAATGCCTCTAGAAGATGAATTATGAACAAGTGTGTATTGTTATGCTTTCCAAGATCATTTTATTTGTATGTTTATGCTATTGAGTCATGGGGGTACTTGTACCCGATAATTTAGCTGTGTTCCTAGAGCCAATGTCAATTTTCAGAATACTCTTAGTCAAACCATGTTCAGTAGAATTTAGTTAGTCTTATGACTCAGGAAAATCTTAGTAATCTCAGAAATTTAGTAATCTCAATAATAATTCATTAGTCATTGAAATTTAGTAAAACTAAGTTCAGTTCAGTCTAGTAAACTTAGTTCAATGTCTATTTATATGGGAGTAAGATTCAGCACCGAGTGAACCCAAGGATGGGAAATCGCCTACTAGTTGAGGGTGTTATTCTTAGAAGCAATCCTTGTGTTCTAGAACTATGTAGCTAGTATAACCTGTTAGATAAGGGTCCCATCATTCTCGCTCAGGCTATTTGTCAGATAAGGGTATCTTTTTAGTATATTTACCAGTGGTGCAATACTGACACCCTTCCAATTGGGATTAAAGAATAGACCCCAACTCAACTATATTAGCTTATTCGGGGCATGTTGGTTAGATGAATACTTCCCATAGTTACAATCTCATCTCAGTAATAGAACTCAGGTACATCTTTAGATTCAAGACTATCAGATACAGTCACCTAGTGGAGTACGAAACTCATATAGTCCCATCAAAATCTAGACTATTAGACATAGTTGGTCAGTATCAGTTATATCAGTTCTTAATAACTAATGTTATTAGTTTTCATATTCAGTAACTAGTAATATCACGAAACTCAGTTTGAGTTATGTATTCATGTATGTTTTCTCACATTCATGTTAGTCAGTAAGTTAGTATTGTTCATGCATATGAACCCCATGCATTTAGCCTGCCTCACTTGTATACTCAATACATTCCAACGTACTAATGCATTTATGCTATGGTGTCTTATACAATAGATTTAGAGGTATGAGTTCCAGCTTTAGAGCATCAACAGTCTTTCAGATCTCAGCAGTCAGATTTTGCAATTAGTTCTCATCACCCGAGGATGACATAATTACTCATTATTTCAGTTTAGTTTTTTCAAATATAGCATATCTAATATTCAAAATAATATTCAGTGCTCAGTTATCGATATTAGTCATGGGTTGGTTTGTGATTCTTCTATATCACGTGCACTGTATAGCATTCCAAGTACCAGATTTCGGGAATAAAAAATTTGGTATCAAAGCCTAAGGTTCAATAGTGTCATAGAAAGTCTAAAAGCAACATCTAGTAAAGTCTTGTGCATGGGTGTGTTGCGTGCCACATTTATTCATAGAAGGCTATGAGATGTTATAGGAATAGTTTCCCTTCTTTTAGTATTCATCGCATGCTAGTGAGCATAAGCTCAAACTTAAACTCTTGGTCTAATCCTTTTCTCTCCTATTTTTAGAACATGCCTCCTAAGAAGAGAACTAGAAATCAGTCAACCCATCAGCCTGTCCAGGCAGATCCTTTGGACAAGCATGTCTCCCATGCAGAATTCAGAGTTGCATTCACTACTTTTTCTAATTCAGTTTCTTCCACAAATGAATGACTAGCTATTATTCTGGACAACCCAGTGGCATATTCTATTGTAGCCAAGGTTCGAGAGTTCACCCAAATGAATTCTCCATCCTTTTTTAGGTTTAATTCAGATGAGGACGCTCAAGAATTACTTTATCAAGTTCAGAAGGTTACAAATATCATGGGGGTGACTCCTAGTTAGAGTGATTATGTATCTGTATATCAGTTTTAGGATGTGGCTCACAGTTGGTTAAAACAGTGAAAGTCAGAGAAGGCAGATGATGCAGGGTCAGTAGAGTGGGAGGAGTTTACCAGTTATTTTATTGATAGGTTCTTTCCCCTAGAGCTGAAAGAAGCTAAGGTGTTAGGACTTATCAATCTCAATAAGAGAAACTTGACAGTGAAATATTATTCTCTTAAGTTTACTCAATTAGCTAGATATGGTCTTTATGTAGTTACAGACAACAGGTCTAAGATGATGATAGTGTGCTTAATTAATGTAAGACCACGATGTTAAATAGTGACTTGAACATAGCTAGCATTATAAACCATGCTCAGCAGATAGAAGAGTACAAGATTAAACAGGGGGAGAAGTAGAATAAAAGAGCAAGGAAAGGTAGTTTCAACTTTGCTCTGCCTAAGTCAGAGAGTGGAAATCATTCTCAGTTCCTTCCTAAGTCATCCATTCTAGCTCCTTCTTTAGTTAGTTCTCCAATGCCAAAATTCAGAGATATAAATAGAGATAGAGCACTAGGCTTTAATTCTTAGGGCAATGTTAGTAGCGCCCACACCCATCCTTTTTGTCCAACTTATGGCAAGCACAATATGGGTATTTGTAGAGATGACAGTGATGTTTGTTTCAGATATGACAAACCAGGCCACAGAGTCAGAGATTTTCCTCAGCTAGGTTATCAGAGTTAGCACAACTGTTCCTCATCTTAGTTCAGTCACCTAAATTAGTGGGGTTCCACTTCCAGTGCTATTAGTAGGCAACGCCCAAACTGACTCTATGCTCTTCATTCATGATAGGATCAGGAAAATTCTCTTGATGTGGTTAATGGTATGTTACAGACCTTTTATGTGCATGTTTACACATTGTTAGATCTAGAAACTTCCTTGTCTTTTGTTACTCCCTACATAGAAGTTGATTTTGGAGTCACTCCCAAAATTTTAGCAGAGATTCTCTCAGTATCTACCCAAGAGGGTAAAACCATCATAGCCTGATGGGTACACAGAAACTGTCCGATTATGGTATCTCAGAAAGACACTTTAGTAGACTTAGTCGAATTAGAGATGAATGATTTTGATTTCATTCTGAACATGGATTGGATGTATTCCTGCTATGCCATAGTTGACTCCATAAATAGAATAGTCCAGTTTAAATTTGCGAATAAATCTATATTAGAGTAGAGGGGTAGTACTTCCACATTCAGAGGTCAGCATGTTTACTATCTACAGGCTAAGAAAATGATATCCAAAGGTTGTATTTATAATCTTATTCAAGTTAAGGACACTAGTTATAAAAATCTCAGTCTTGAATCAGTCCAAGTAGTGAATGAATATTTAAATATCTTTCCCAAAGATCTTCCAGAAATTTCTCCCGAATGGGAAATAGACTTTGGCATTGACCTTCTTCCATATACTCAGCCTATATCAATTCCTTCATATAGAGTGGCACCTATTAAACTCAAGGAATTAAAATTACAGTTGAAGGATCTCTTAGATAAGGGATTCATTAGGCCCAGTGTGTCCCTATGGGGTGCACTAGTCTTATTCGTGTAAAAGAAAAATAGCTCTCGAAGAATGTGTATAAAGTACCATCAACTCAATAAAGTCATGATCAAGAACAAGTATCCACTTTCCAGAATTGATGACTTGTTTGACCAGCTTCAAGGTACCAGTTACTTCTCTAAGATAGACCTTAGATCAGGCTATCATCAGCTCAGAGTCAGAGGAAATGACATTCTGAAGACAGATTTCAAAACTCTGTATAGTCACTGCAAATTCTTAGTTATGTACTTTGGTCTTACCAATGCCCCAACAGATTTTAAGGACTTGATGAACCGTGTGTTCAAGCAGTATTTGGACATTTTCATCATAGTCTTCATAGATGACATTCTTATATATTCCCACAGTGATCATGATCACACAAACTATATCAGGATATTACTTCAGACTCTCAAAAATCATTATTTTTTTTTGTCAAATTTAGAAAGTGCAAATTTTTGCCAGGGCTGGTAGGATTCCTTGGTCATATCGTTTATAGTGATGGCATTAGAGTTGATCCACAAAGACCAAAGGTGTGAGAAACTAGGCCAGACCCATTTCTCTATCAGGCATCAGGAGTTTCTTGGGTTTAGCTAGCTATTACAGATGGTTTATTGAAGGATTGTTTCTATCATCCCCTATATCTAGATTGGGTCAGAAGAAAGTTTAGTTTCCGTGGTCAAATTCATGCGAGAAAAGTTTTCAAGAGTTGAAGACTCGACTCAACTCATCTCCAGCCCTAGCATTACCAGATGGTTTCAATGGGTTTGTCGTGTATTGTGATGCATCGAGAGTTGGTTTGGTTTGTGTCCTCATACAACACTGTAAGGTCAGAGCCTATGCCCCAAGACAGCTTAAACCCCATAAGAAGAATTATCCTAATCATGATGTTGAGTTAGCAACCGTAGTTTTTGCCTTAAATATTTGAAGGCATTACTTATATGGGGTGCATATAGATGTGTTCACAGATCACAAAAGCCTTCAGTGTGTATTATCTCGGAAAGATATCAACCTCCGTCAGAGGAGGTGGTTAGAGCTATTGAAATATTATGAAATGAGTGTCCTTTATCATTTAACCAAATCTAATATAGTGGTAAATGCTCTCATTAGACTATTTATGGGTAGTGTTGCTCATATTAAAGACAGAAGAAGAAGTTATCATAGGAAGTTCATCAGCTTGCCTGACTAGGGGCCCGCTTATCCAATTCATTAGAGAGTAGTGTATGGGTTTAGAACAGATCAGAATCATCTCTAGTTTTTAAGGTGAAAGAAAAAAAATATAGAAATCCCAGCCTAGTCAAGTTGAAAGAGTCAGTCAGAGATTCGAAAGTAAAGGTTTTCTCCCAAGGGGGATATGGTGTGTTGTGTTGTCAGGGTCATCTCTATATTCCAGGCATAGATGAATTAAGGTAGAAAATTCTTATAGAAGTGGTCGTCTCCATGTGAACCAGACTCTATTCATCCAGGGGCCACTAATATGTACCGTGACTTGTAAGAGATCTATTAGTGGAGAGGGATGAAGAGAGAAATTGTAGAGTTTTGATGTGTGAGCTATGCTAATACATTTAAAGCTTTTAACAGAAATAATTGTAAAGTCTTAATCAAATTTTTTAATTTTTATTGTTTTCTCTTTGATAATGCAGAAAATGTTGGATGCAAGAGAACCTAAGACAATAAGAACAAAAAAGGTGAGTTTGGAACAAGTGATCAAGGAAGCGCAGGTGACAACTTGTCTAAAATGTTTTTACCCTTGTTATAAGCTATTAGAGTTGCTGTCAGCCTTAGATGGAAAATGAAACTCAGCTGAAAAATGTGATGACGTCCAGTGATAAGCCATCGGATTTGTGATAAGCGATCAGGAACATCATTAGACTTAAGTAGTAAACGAGATTTGAAATAAAGAAGTGAGGACATTTCTGAGAAGTCGTCAAAGGTATGATAGGCCATCACGCATCACCGTCAGCCTAAAATAGAGATTGTCAAAATAGAAGAGGAGCTGACGATGACATTTAATAAGGCGTCAGACCCCTGATAAGGTATCTGACTTTATGGTTAGCTATCCGAAAAAAAGTTATATTATATGATTCAATTCCAAATTTTTTCTCTTGGTATTTAAAGAAATGTTTTTAGGTTTTATTATATCTGGTCATTAAACACAAGAACATTGACATTCATTATTTCTCTCTCTAGTGTTTTATACACTTTTACCATTAATTTGGAGACATTGCTACTGCTTTTATTGGGATTTCTTTTTGTGATTTAATATAAAAACCAATTGTTTCTATTCATTGGGCTATAAGTATCATATATTCAATTATGAATTCAACATGTTGCTTTGTTTCTTACATTACGAGTAACTAATCAATTTAACCCGAGTTATGGGATCTATTGGTTTGGGTTTGTAATGTAACTAAGTGTTCAAGATTCTAATGGTGGTAGGAACTTCTTGGTAATTCCTCTATTTTACATTCTATCTATTGGTTGGAAATGATAGGTTATGCTTGCTAGTGATTTGCTTGACATATGAAATAAGCCCCAGTAAGAAGTGAATTATCAATAGGGACTTGGAAGCTACAAAACTTTTATTTAATAATTAATGTTGTAACAAGATAAATTAACTTGAGATAACATCTTGTTATGAAATATAAATTCCCTAAGTTTGGAAGAATTAGGTAATTAAATGTCTAAATAGGTTTAGAAACATTTAGTTATTACTTCAATAAGGATAACATGTTTTTACTACCTACCACAAGAGTTTGGAACCGCTACAAGAGTGTGTCAAATCCCAATACCCATAGCAAAAATAACTCTGGTTTTCTTTATCATATTGATTACAAATATTGAATTGAGAAATAATTACTTGCTATCACTCCAAAAATCCCTATTTATAGAAGACTGGGAACTATTAATTGATTAACCTGTAGACAACTCAAATTCACACCATATTCCCTATGGGATTTGAACCGAACCTAGTTGGGTTATATATTTTTACGATGACCGCTAAATTTTTTGTAAGAGAGGTATAGTTTGAGCCTGATCAAGTTTGTGTCTAAGTATTCTACATGTTATCAAGTTAAGGTAGAGCGTCATAATCCTAGTGGTTACATGTTGGAGTTCATTATTCTCGCCTAAAAATGGGAAAAAGTGAACATGGACTTCGTGATGGGTTTGCCTCGTACTCATCATCAACATGATTTAGTTTAGGTTATCATAGATAGGATGACCAAATCATCTCCTTTTATTCCAGTTCATACCTTTTATTCAGCTGAGGATTACGCCAAACTCCATACCAGAGAGTTGGTCAAATTGTATGGTGTTTCGTTGTCTATTATCTCGACAGAGGTACCCAGTTCACCTCTTACTTCTGGAAAGCATTCCAAAAGGGTCTTTGTATCTGAGTTTATCTTAGTGAAGCCTTTTATCCTCAGAAAGATGGTCAAGTAGAAATGACCATTCAGTCCTTGGAAGATATGCTAAGGTCGTGCATAATTAATTTCAAGGAAAGTTGGGATGACCAATTGCCTTTGATTAAGTTTGCATACAACAACAACTATAACTCCAGTATTTAGATGGCTCCATTTAAAGTTATTTATGGTAGGATATGCATATCTACAATTGTCTGTCTTGAAATTAGTAAGGCTAAAGTTGTAAGGCCTGACTTAGTATGCGATGCCTTAGAAAAGATTTAGTTTCTCAGAGAAAGATATTTGGTTTCTCAGAGTCGACAGAAGTCTTATGCAGATATGTGTAGAAAATATATTGAGTTCGAGATTGATGACTATGTATATCTAAGGATCTCTCCCATGAAAGTAGATAAGGGATTCGACAAAAAAGGAAAGACCAGTCCTCGATACGTTGGTCCATTAAAAATTCTCAGTCACTTTGGCAAAGTAGCTTATGAGCTCGAATTGCCTTCAAATCTAGTCTTAGTTCATCCAGTGTCCCATGTCTCTTTGCTGAAGAAGTGCATAGGTGACCCATCTGTTGTAGTCCCTATAGAGGGTCTAAATGTTCAGAATGACCTCTCCTATGAAGAAATTCTAGTCGAAATCCTTGACTACCAGATACAGAGACTAAGGAACAAAGAAGTTCATCTAGTAAAATTTCTTTGGAGAATTTAGTTTATTGAGGGATCTAATTGGGAAGCCAAGCAGATATGCGGACCAAGTACCCTCACATATTCTACATAAACTCAGACTCAGCTCAAGGTAGCAGCTCTTCTTAAGATCATTCAGTTCCATGTTTAGGTTTCTATTACAAACTTGGTGCTAAGTACCATTGCATATTCAGTCTTGCATTATGTGTCAGCTCAATCATGTATTCCTGAATGAGTGACTCATGCATCGGATATGTATGTTTAGTATGATATGTTCTGCTTATTAGTCATGAAATTATGTCTCAATAGTGTATGTTCCATGAATACTTCAGTTGATTGTTCTCCCCCCTCAGTCAGCCTCATTCGAGGATGAATGTTCTCAAGGGGGAGATATTGTAATACCCCAAATTTTTTTACATCTAATTTAGTATCCAAGAGATTAAAAGGTGACTTCCTAAGTGTATTACTCTTTAATTGTGCCATCCATTGCAACTGAGGTAGTCTACCTATATTCTTCCCAGGAGCAACGGTAAGGACCGGCAAACTATCGAGCAAGCGATGGACCATCGCCTAAAGCCATCACATTTTACGTTAAGTGATATAATGCCATTTTAAAAAGGGTTTCTAGGTATTTTTCCAACCTTTTTAACACTGAGTTATGTCCCTCCAGAGCTCATAGTCTCATTATTGATTCATAATATCAAATTAGGGTTTCTTTCAAGATTAACCCTCAAGAACTAGGGCAAATCCTTCTTAAGAAATTCAAGAACAATTCTAGACATTCTTCAAGAACCTTCAAGGATCTATCATCCCAGGTATGCGAAGTGTTCATCTATGGGTCCCTTTCGTCTATAGAATCTAAGACTCAGTTTTCAAAAGTTACAAGATTTCAGATTTATGATTTCTATTTTTCAATTTGCTTAAATTTCTGTTTGTGATATTAGTTGGGTTATCAACCCATGATTATGATAAGATTCATGAAATTAGAAAAAATATTAAGGGAAATTGTGTAAATTGTATGTTAAGCCATGGAATTTCATGTTTAAGGATTTAGTTGCCATGTTTAGATGTTATTCATGTTTTTGTGCATTAAGTTGTGCTCCCAAGTATTTGATAGAATGTTCATGTGCATAAAGTGATGAAATCATGATACTTTTGTACATGTACAAGACCATGCCCTACAAGTGTTTAAGAAAAATCCTTTAAAAGATGAATTATGAACAAGTGTGTATTGTTATGATTTGCAAGATCATGTTGTGTTTATTTTTATGCTATCCAATCTTGGGGGTAATTGTGCCCAACAATTTAGTTGTGTTCCTACAGCCGGTGTCAATTTTCACGATACACTCAGTTAAGCCATGTTTAGTAAAATTCAGTCAGTCTCATTACTCAGGAAAAACTCCGTAATATTATGAATTTAATAAACTCAGTAGTACTCCATCAGTCATCCAAATTCCATAAAACTCAATTCAGTTCAGTCCAGTATATTTATTTCAGTGTCTATTTAGATGGGATTAAGATTCAATACTGAGTGAACCCGAGGATGGGAATTACCTACTAGTTGAGGGTGTGATTCTTAGAAGCAATCCTTGTATTACAAAAATACGTAACCTTTATAGGTTGAGACATCAAAACCTATCAGATGAGGGTAGAAAAGCTGGTTTAACTTGTTAGATAAGGTTCCCACCATTCTCTTTAAGGGTGCCCATCAGATAAATGTAGCTTTCTAGTGTCTTTACTAGTGGCGCGGTAGTGATACCCTTCCAATTGGGTTTACAGATTGGAACCCAACTCTGCTATATTAGCTTATTCGGGGCATATGTAAGACCCCACAAAATTGTTCCATCCAAATTCAGCTCTCTTGGCTTTACAAGCCTTAAAACTTAGCAAATTTTCATAAATGTTCAACACTTAATCTCATTTTAGACCTCCAAATTTAGAGATTTATTTGATGACCTTTCCGACCTTCGTTTTTCAATTTTCAAGTTGCGTTATGATGGGGCAAGGTTGTAGTACATATTGGGTAATTTTCAGAATATCAAGAATCCGTTTAGGGCTCGTTTGGATTTCAAAACAGTGGATCTAGGCGATCTATAGGCGCCGACTGGTAGTAGCTGTGGACTAGGGCAGGCGCCGCCTGCTAAGTTTGGTGCTTGCCTAGTTTTTCTGCACTTAACCTCCGCATTTTAAAGGTTATTTTGAACATTTTACCTATCGTATATATAGTTTTAAACATGGGATTAAACCCATTTTTCACCAAAATATTATGTTTTCATCAATTTTCTCTAATGAACACCCAAGAGCAAGTCTAGGGTTTAATTGGGGGTTTCCAAATACAAGCTTAATTCACTACAATCTTTATGGATTATCTTTCTAAGGTATGCGTAGTGTTCATATATGGATTAAATTCATTCATAGAGTTCAAGAATCATGGTTTTAAATGTTATTTTGTAAACTTTTTGTGGTGATATAAGCATGTACATGTTGATGATTGTTGTTTAAGTTTCAAGATGATATTTAAGGATGTTTTCATGAATTATATGTGGTTGTTAGTTGAAAAACATGAACTTTAGGTAGTTTGGTGTGATACAAGTATGAAATACGCATATGGATTAAAGAATGCATGCAAGGTGTTTGATAAAATGCGTAGGATTCTAGAAACCCATATTTTCATGATTCCATGATATCTAAATGACAAGTCCATATTAGCTATACACTTCCATATGAATATCCATGATATAATGGAAATATGAATTATGTACATGAAATGTATCCATGCTTCTCCTACCATGTTGAGATATTGAATAAAGCCATGAAGTATGCGATATCCTACTTATGATATTGTTTATTGTGGACTCAAATCTTATGATCAAGTCATTTCATGCGAGTCAGTTTACTTCTATCGATTCCTGGGGGTATTTGTACCCAAAAATATAGTTGTCTGCCTAGAGCCATGTCATGTTGTCACGACAAATCTTAGTCAAGCTATACTCTATAGAACTCAGTCAGTCATGTGACTTAGGAAACATCAGAAGTATTATAATCTCAATTAACTCTAAAACAATAGTACTACTCCTTCAGTCAACGCATGTCAGTTAGTCAGTCTATATACAATCAGTCGAATCATGTTCAGTCTTTTTCAGATAAGAGTAGAAGTTAGCATAGAGTAAACCTAAGGATGAGAACTTACCTATCAGTTTGGGGTATGATTCTCAGTAGTCATCCTTGTGTTCTAGAACTACGTAGCCAGTGTTGGTTGAGACATCTTAACCTGACAGATTAGGGTTGATGAGTTGGATTAACCTATAAGTTTGATATCCCACCATTCTCACCTTGAGTACCTTCCAAATAAGGGTTATTCACATCTGTCCTTATCAGTGGTGCGATATTGACTCCCCTCTAGTCGGAATAGAGATTGGACCCCAGCTTAACTATAATGGCATACATGGGGCATGTCAGTTAGACAACTACCTCCCAAAGTTTTAGTATCAGTCTCAGTAAAAAAACTCAGACAGTTCATCAGATATCAGTACACCAGGACTGTTAGATACAGTTAATAACACGGGACTCAAAGAGTTCTCCAGGTTCAGGACTGTCAGACATAGTCGCTCATGTTATCAACACTAAAGTTCCAAGCATCTATTAAGGTATAAAATTAGCTACTATGTACTCATGATCTCAGTTGCTATGTATGTATATTTGTACTCTTACATTCATTTTAGCCAGTCAGTTAGCATTATTCATGCATATAACCCTTTTCCATTAGCCTGCCTCATTTGTATACTTAGTACTCCAGTTGCACTGATGCATTTACGCTATGGTGCTTTCTTTTCATATTACACCATAGGTTCAGAGAAATGAGTCCAAGACCAGTTATAGCAGTTGCATTCAGCATTCTAAATTACAGTGAGTCCTTTTCATTTGAGGACGACATTATTTGATTTATTCTTTTATTTCTTCAGTTTAGTTTTATGGAGTTAGTTGGAGACATAATTCTTCAACTCTTTATTTAGACAGTACTTACAGGCCTTTAGACTTAGTCAGATTTAACTTTCAGATTTAGTATTTAGTATTCAATTGTTTTGGGTATTCAGATTTAATATTTTCTTCAGTTGAACCTTATGGCCTACATGTTCATGTTTTTCATCTATTATATGTATATTATTTAGTAGAGTAGTGTACAGTTACAAATATTAGTCATGGGTTAGTTTGTGGTCCTTTGGGGTCATGAGCACCGTGTAGCATTTCGGTTCAGAAAATTAGGGCGTTACAAACTTGGTATCTGAACCAGGTTCAATGGAGTCCTAGAAAGTCTGAAAGCCACATCTAGTAGAGTATTGTGCATGGGTGTGTTGTGCACCACATTTATGTACAGGAGGCTATAAGATATTTTAGGAATAGTTTTCCTTCTTACAGTATTCATGTCGTGCTAGTGAGAATAATCTCAAGTTAAACTCTCCGTCTAATCCATTCTTCTCTTATTTAAGACCATGGCCCCAAAGAGAAGAAACCAGCCAACTCCTCAGCCAAAAGATCCTTTGGGCGAACATATTTCTCATACAGAGTTTAGATCAATATTCATCACACATTCTCATTCAGTGGCTACCCACAATGAATAGCCACCAGTTATTCCAGCCAATTCCACAGCAACAAGGATTTGGGAATTCAGCCGAAGGAACCCTCCATCTTTTTTTGGGTCTAAGTCTGATGAAGACCCTCAGAAGTTCATTGACCAAGTCTATAAGGTCATTGAAATCATGGGTGTTACTTCTGTTCAGAGTGCCGAGTTAGCCATATACCAATTATAGGATATTGCTCACATTTGGTACAAATAGTGGAAATTTGAGAGGGTAGATGATGCAGGTCTTATTGAGTGGGAGGAATTTGTCATGGCCTTCTTAGATGGATTCTTTCCCCAAGAGCTGAGTGAGTCTAAAGTTCTTGAGTTCATCAACCTCAGGTAGGAAAATATGATGGTTAGGGAGTATTCTCTCAAATTCAACCAGTTAGCCATATATGCCCCTCATGTAGTTGCCGACAACAGGGCTTAGATGAGTAAGTTTGTGTCAAGGGTGAATAATAGCATGGTAAATGAGTGTAGGTATGTGATGTTATAGAGTGATATTACCTTAGCCAGACTCATGACCTATGCCCAGAAGATAGAAAAGAAGAAGGTTAGGACTAGGGAGAGGCAGAATAAGAGAGCAAAATTAGGCAATTTCAGTTTTAATCAACCTAAATTAGAAGGAGAAAACCGTTTGCAGTTTTGTCCTAAGTCGTCGGTTCTAGTTCAGTCTTCATCGAGTTCCCCAGTGCTGAAATTCAGAGATGGCAACAAAGACAAAGAACCAGGCTTTAAATCTCAGGGCAGTGGTAGCAGTTCTCGAACAAATCCCCTTTGTTAGACTTATGGTAAGAACTACAAGAGTATTTGCAGAGTCAATAGTGATGTCTATTTGGGTTGTGGAAAGCCAGGATATAGGATTAGAGAGTGTCCACAGTCAGGTCTTCAGGGTCAGCAAAATCTTTCCACAGCTCAGTTCGGTCGCTCGAACAAGCAGGGTGTCACTTCCAATGCCACCAGTGGGCAATGCCCAACTAGAGTCTATGCTCTTTAGACCCAACAGGATTAGGAAAATTCTCTTGATGTTGTTACTGGTACGTTATAGATTTTCCATGTTCATGTTTATGCTTTTCTAGACCTAGGTGCATCTTTGTCTTTTGTTACTCCATACATAGCAAGAAATTTTGGAATCACTCCCAAAATTTTAGCAGAGCCCTTTTCAGTCTCTACCCCAGTGTGTAAAACCATCATAGCTCACTAGGTATACAAGAACTGCCTGGTTATGATACTTTAGAAATCCACGTCAGTGGATTTAGTTGAGTTTGAGATAATTGATTTTAATGTCATTATCGACATGGATTGGCTTCACTTCTGCTATTCCACAATCAACTGCAGAAATAGGATAGTTCAGTTTTAGTTCCTGAATGAGCCCATCCTAAAATGGAAGGGTAGCATTTTAGTGTTTAGGGGTCAACTTATTTCCCACCTGCGGGCAAGGAAAATGATTTCTAAGGGGTGTGTGTATCATCTCATATATGTTAAATATTCTAGTTTCAAATATCATAGCCTTGAAACAATTTTGATGGTTAGTGAATATTCAGATACCTTTCCCGAAGACCTTCCAGGCATTCCTCCCGAAATAGAAATAGACTTTGGCATAGACCTTCTTTAGGATAATCAGCCTATTTCTATTCCTCCATATAGAATGGCACTAGCAGAACTCAAGGAACTGAAATATTAATTGAAGGATATCTTAGATAAGGGATTCATCAAGCCTAGTGTGTCTTCATAGGGTACGCCAATCTTATTCGTGCACAAGAAATATTGTTCTCTCAGGATGTGTATCGATTACTGTCAAATCAACAAAGTTATGGTCAATAACAAGTATCCTCTTCCTAGGATATATGATTTGTTTCAAAAACTTCAGGGTGCCAGTTACTTCTCCAAGATACACCTTAGGTCAGGCTATCATCAGCTCAGAGTTAGAGAATGTGACATTTCGAAAACAACTTTCATACTTGGTATGGTCACTTTGAATTTTTAGTCATGTACTTTGGACTTACCAATGCCCCTACATATTTCATCGACTTGATGAACCGAGTGTTCAAGAAGTACTCATACATGTTTGTCATAGACTTTATAGATGATATCCTGGTCTATTCTCGCACAGAGCGTGATCATTCGGACCATCTCTGAATTGTTCTTCAGACTCTCAGAGATTATCAGTTGTTCGCTAAGTTTAGCAAGTTTGAATTTTGCCTAAGTTCATTAGAATTACTTGTCTATATTATTTTCGGTGATGGAATTAGAGTAGATCCTCAGAAAATCAAAGCGGTAAGAAACTGGCCCAGACTTGTATCTCCAACAGATATTAGGAGCTTCTTGAGTTCAGATGGATATTACAGATGGTTTGTCAAGGGATTTTCTTCAATTTCATATACCATTACTAGATTGACTCAGAAGAAGGTTATGTTTTAGTCGTCAAATTCATGTGAGAAGAGTTTTCAAGAGTTGAAGAATCAACTCACCTCAACTCCAGTTCTAGCTCTTCCAGATGGTTTAGATGGTTTTATAGTCTATTATGATGCATTCAGAGTGGGTTTAGGTTATGTCCTCATGCAGCATGGTAAGTTCATAGCCTACGCCTCCAGACAGTTAAAGCCACATGAGAAGAATTATCCTACTCATGATCTTGAGTTAGCAACCATGGTTTTTGCTCTAAAGATTTAGAGTTCATGTTGACATCGTTACAGATCAAAAGAGTCTCTAGTATGTATTTTGTCAAAAAGATCTCAATATTTATCAGAGAAGGTGGTTAGAGCTCTTGAAGGATTATGACATAAGTGTCCTTTACCATTCGGTCAAGGCCAATGTTGTGGCCGACGCTCTCAGTAGACTCTCCATGAGTAGTATTTCTTACATTGAAGATAACAAAAAGAAAACAACTAAATAAATCCATCAGTTTGCTAGACTAAGCGTTCTCTTAGTAGACTTATCATAGGGTGGTGTATGTGTTCAGAGTAGTTCAGAGTCATTTATAGTTTTCAAGGTTAAAGATAAGCAAGACAGGGATCCTAGCCTTGTCAAGTTAAAAGAGTCAGTTCAGGATCAGATGGTTCAGGTTTTTTCCCAAGGGGAAGATGGTGTCCTTCGTTGTCAGGGTCGTTTTTTAATCCCAGGTGTAGATGACTTGAGGCATAAAATTCTTATAGGAATGCATGGTGCGCGATACTCCATTCATTCAGGGGACACTAAGATGTACTATAATCTGCGAGAGATCTATTGGTGGAGTGGGATGAAGAGAGATATTGCAGAATTTGTGGCTAAGTTCTCTATATGTCAGTAGGTTAAGATAGAGCATCATAAACCTAGTGTTTCCATGAAGGAGTTCACCATTCCTACTTGGAAGTGGGAATAAGTGAACATAGACTTCGTGACGGGTTTTCCTATAACTCGTCATCAACATGATTCAGTTTGGGTCATTGTAGATAGAATGATCAAGTCAGCTCATTTTCTTCCTGTTTGTATTTCTTATTCAGTCGAGGTTTATCCCAAACTCTATATCAGGGAGTTGGTCAGATTACACGGTGTTCCCTCATCTATCATCTTAGATAGAGGTACCCAATTCACCTTTTACTTTTGGAAAGTGTTCCAAAAGGGTCTCGATACCCAATTCCACTCAGTACAGTATTTCATCCTCAGACAGATGGTTATGCAGAGAGGACCATTCAGACTCTTGAAGATATGATAAGGGTGTGTGCAATTGATTTCAAGGGAAGTTGGGATGACCGTTTGCCTTTTAATGAGTTTGCATAAAATAATATCCAACATTCCAATATTCAGATAGCTGCATTCGAAGCTCTCTATGGTAGGAGATATAGATCTCCGATTAGTTGATTCAAATTTAGTGAGGCCTCAGTCATAGGTCCTAACTTGGTATTCTATGCCTTAAAGAAAGTTCAGTTGATCATACAGAAATGCTCGGCTGATCAAAGCTGATAGAAGTCTTATGCAGATGTCTGTAGAAAGGATATCGAGTTCGAGGTCAATGACTATGTATCTCTTAAGATCTCTCCCATAAAAAGAGTGAAGATCCTTGGTAAGAATGGGAAACTCAGTCCCCGATATGTTTCTCCCTTCAGGATTCTCAGTCACTTCGGCAAGGTAGCTTATGAGCTTGAAATGCCTTTAGATCTAGCCTCAGTCCATCTAGTCTTCCATGTTTCTTTGCTAAAGAAGTGCATAGTTGGCCCAACAGTTGTTGTCCTTACTCATAGCACTGATGTTTAGAATAGCCTCTCTTATGAAGAGATTCCAGTTGGAGTCTTAGACTATCAGAGACATATATTGAGGAACAAGGAAGTCCCTCTAGTCAAGGTTCTTTGGCGAAATTAGTCTCATAAGGGAGTTACTTGGCAACCAGAAGCAACCAGGAGTTACTTAGTCTCATAAGTACCCTCACCTCTTCCCCGCCAATTAGGGTCAAGCCCAAGGTAATAGTTCTTCTTAAGATTATTCAATTTCATGTTCATGTCCTCAGTTTAAACTTGGTATCTATTACCGTTGCACACTCAGTCATGTATTCATGTATCAGGTCAATTATAAGGTCGTGCATCAGATATGCATTCTCATCTTGAGAAGCTCAGTTTATCAGATTGCCTAGTTACGCATTCATGTCTTAGTTATCCATGCATCAGATATTCATGAGTTCAGTATGTTTAGCATGTCAATCATGAGATCATATTTTAGTCCTTCATGTTCAGTTCATGTTCATCTTATCTTGTATCCCCTATCAATTGATTCTCATTCAAGGACATATGTTCCCAAGGGGGAGATATTGTAAGACCCCACAAAATTGTTGCATCCAAACCTCAAAACTTAGCAAATTTTCATAAGTATTCAATACTTTGTCTTATTTTAGACCTCCAAACTTTGGGGATTTATTTGACGACCTTCCCATCCATCATTTTTCAATTTACAAGTTGCATTGTGATGGGGTAAAGTTGTAGTACATCCTAGGTAAGTTTCCGAATATTTGGAATCCGTTCAGGGCTCATTTGGATTTCAAAATAGTGGACCCAGGCTATCTGTAGGCGCCGCCTGGTATATAGCGGTGGACTAGGGCAGCCGCCGCCTGCTTAGTCCGGTGCTTGCCCAATTTTTCTGCACTTAACCTTCGCATTTTAAAGAGTATTTTTGAAATTTTCCCTACCCTATATATAGTCTTAAACATGGGATTAAACCCATTTTTCACCAAAATATTGTGTTTTCATCAATTTTCTCTCAAGAACACCCAAGAGCAAGTCTAGGGTTCAATTGGGGGTTTCTAATTACAAGCTTAATTCACTACAATCTTCACGGATTATCATTCTATGGTATGCGTAGTGTTCATCTATGGATTCAATTAGTTCATATAGTTCAAGAATCATGGTTTTAAATGTTATTTTGTAAACTTTTTGTGGTGATATAAGCATGTACATGTTGATGATTGTTGTTTAAGTTTCAAGATGATATCTAAAGATGTTTTCATGAATTATATGTGGTTGTTAGTTGAAAAATATAAACTTTAGGTGGTTTGATATGGTGCAAGTATGAAATATACCTATGCCTTAAAGAATGAATGCAAGGTGTTTGATAAAATGCGTAGGATGCTAGAAACCCATATTTACATGATTCCATGATATCTAAATGACAAGTCCATATTAGCTATACACTTTCATATGAATTTCCATGATATTTATATGGTTTATTGTGGTGGCATGAAGCATGTGTGATAATGGAAATATAAATTATATACATGAAATATATCCATGCCTTCCCTACCATGTTGAGATATTGAATAAACCCATGAAGTATGTTATCTCCTACTTATAATGTTGTGAATTGTGGACTCCAATCTTGTGATCAAGTCATGTCATGCGAGTTAGTTTCCTTCTATCAAGTTCTGTGGGTATTCGTACCCTAAAAATATAGTTGTGTTCCTAGAGACATTTCATCTTGTCACATTAAATCCCAATCAAGCTATACTCTATAGAACTTATTCAGTTATGTGACTTAGGAAACATCAAAAATCTCACGATCTCAGTTAACTCTCAAACAATAGTACTACTCCGCCAGTCAACGCATTTCAGTTATTCAGTCCATGTACAATCAGTCGAATCATGTTTAGTATCTTCAGATAGTAGTAAAAGTTAGCACCAAGTGAACCGAAGGATGGGGACTTACCTATCATCTTAGGGTGTGATTCTTAGAAGTCATCCTTGTGTTCTAGAACTATGTAGCCAGTGTAGGTTGAAATGTCTTAATCTATCAGATTAGGGTTGATAAAGTGGCTTAACTTTTCAGTTTATGGTCCCACAATTCTCACCTCAAGTACTTTCTAGATAAGGGTCACTCACAGCTGTCCTTACCAGTGGCACGGTATTCACACCCCTCCAGTTGGGAAGAGATTGGACCCTAGCTTAGCCATAATGGAATACATGGGGCATGTCTGTTAAGCAACGACCTCCTATAGTTTTAGTATCAGTCTCGGTAAATGAATTCAGACATTTCTTCAAATATCAGTACACTAGGACTGTTAGATACAGTTAATAACGTGGGACTCAGAGAGTTCCACTAGGTTTAGGACTGTCAGACACAGTTGCTCATGTTATTAGAGCTACAGTTCTATCTATGTACTAGGGTATAGAATTTGCTACCACGTACTCACGATCTCAGTTACTATGCATGTATATTTGTACTCTTACGTTCATATCAGTCAGTCAGTTAGCATTATTCATGCTTGAAAACCCTTTTTGAATTATCCTACCTCACTCGTATACTCGGTACTCCAGTTGTACTAACGTATTTGCGCTATGGTGCTTTCTTTTGATGTTACACCATAGGTTTAGAGACACAAGTCCCAGGCTAGCAGTAGCAGTCGCATTCCGCATACAGAGTTATAGTGATTCCTCTTTATTCGAGGATGACATTTTGTTATTTTTCATTTATTTCTTCTGTTCAATTTTACAGAATTCATTGGAGATATGTTCCTTCAACTCCTTATTCAGACAGTACGTAGAGGCTTTTAGATTTAGTTAGATTTAACTTTCAGATTTAGTATTCAGTATTCAGTTGTTTTGGGTATTCATTACCCCATGGATGTTATGATAATTTCTTCAGTTGAACCTTATGGCCTATATGTTTATGATTTTTGTGTATTATACATATATTATGTGGTAGAGTAGTGTAAAGGTATAGATATCGGTCATGGGTTAATTTGTGGTTTGTTGGGGTGATAAGCACCATGTACCAGTTCAGTTCAGAAAATTGAGGCATTACAGCATGTCGATTAGATGATTACTTCCCACAATTATAGTCTTAGTCTTTGTAATATAATTCAGGTAGTTCTTCAAATATTGGACTATCAGATACAATCACTCAGTATATTACGAAACTCAGCTAGTTCCATCAAAATCTAGACTGTCAAACACAGTCACTCAATATCAGTTATATCAGTTCTCAATAACTTATGTTATCAGTATTCAAGTTCAGTAATCAGTAATATCATGAAACTCATTTTCAATTATGTATGAATGCATGTATTCTCATGTTCATGTTAGTCAGTCAATTAGTATTGTTCATTCATATGAAGCCCATGCTTTCGGCCTGCCTCATTTGTATACTCAGTATATACCACCGTACTATGCATTCACACTATGGTGTCTTGTACCATAGGTTAAGATCCATGAGTTCCAGCTTCAGATCTTAACTAGTCTTTCAGATCTCATCAGCAGGATTTTGCAGTGAGTCCTCATCTACCGAGGATGACATAATTATGCATTATTTCATTTTAGTTTTTAGTAGATGGAGTTAGTTGGGTACATGTACCATCAACTCCTTGTTTAATAAGTTCAGACTGTTAGAGTATTTGTAGACTATACCATGTCTAAATAGTTTATTTTAGTTTTGGGTATTTCTATACCTTGTTCAGACATTATGCTATCAATTATACTATAGTTTTGAACCTTATGGCCTTACTGATTATATTTCATATATTTTATAGTATAATATTTAGTGCTGTGTTATAGATATCAACTATAGGTCATGGGCACTGTATAGCATTTCGGGTACCAGATTCGGGGCGTTATACATATGTACTAAAACCGACTAGAGTCTCTAAAATAAGACTCATCACTTGATTTTTGGAAGCTGAAGATTGTCTAATTATAATCCATGGGCTACAACTAGTACCTATATTATGAGACAATATTGTACATATATATATAAGTGGATCAGTACTTTGTAATGTACTGAGTAAGTGGGGGTGAATGCATTAAGTGAAACTGATTTCATATCTAACCTTAAAATATGCATTCTAAGTGCAATTAAACTCACCAAGAGACTAAAATAAAATGAAAGCTAAAGTATCATAACCATGAGTAACAATTATAATCTGATAAGCTGGTCAATCACTACACTTAGTTACTTAAATCTTTACTTTTATAGAATAACTATATTTATATCTGGGAAGTGGTAAAACATGAATACAATTTGTAAATCTCATGTAAAACTAAATAGTCTGTAAAACTAAATAAAGGATTATTAATGGGTACTTAACGTGAAAAAAGTAACATGAATATGTAAGAACGGAGAATGCAAGACCAAGCATAAACATATGATAGAGATAATCTGTAATATGAAAAAATGAAATCTATCAAACTAAATAATTGAAAATCTATATGATTTGGTCAAGAAAACCTAAGCCGAGTCATACTGAATACGTCTGAAACTATGTGAGGTATCATATAATTCGCATGCCCCAATCTGAGTTATTGGTGTCCAACTAGTAACCTTAGTTGGAAGGGTGCTGGTACCTTGCCAAGGGTACTAACACTGACTAAAAATATGGATCCACAAGGATGAGATAAAGTCCTAAAGGATGAGAGTGTCATTCCTAACTAATAAGGGACCCCTCAAAATCTATGGTGGTGCCGTAGGTTTTGAACTTAGGGACTGCTACTATCGTCTCATTCCCAACTGGCAGGGGAGACACCATCCTTACGTTCACTCGATGTTAGATATTACTCCCAACTAAAAGACACTGAAATACTAACTATTTCATGCACTGATAACTGATAACTAATAAGCTTGGGTCATGGTATTCTGAAAATAATAGTGCATATGGATTCTGAGGTAATAATTAACATATAAGCTGATTATACTCAAAATGATCATGGTGTTCTGAATATGTTATTAAAACCATAGTCTGACTAACTTGTTACTTGAAAAATAAAAATCATGTAATACACATAGGTATCAACTGTTCATAATATGCCAGTACTAAATAATTATAAAAATACTATATCAACTTGAAATATTATAGTACATAATCATGGTTCAAAGACCTAACATAGATATTTATTTAAACATATGGGAATCCTGATTTTAAATAGAGATATGTATTAAAAAATATGAAACTAACATCTTGACATAGTTTAAATCATAATTTGAGACAGTGACGTTAAATCGATTGAAAATGGAATTGGAATTTGAATATAAAACATAATAGCTTAATTCACTTGGAAACACTTATAAACATTGCTTGTTCTTGAATTACTAGGAAGTTCTTGGGTTAATTCATAAGTTTATGGAGGAATTCATAAAATAGGAATTGAACTATACTTTTAATTTAAAATAGGGTTTTTAGGATCGATGTGCAAAAGGGACACATTAATGAATACCCACATACCTTAATTGAACAAATTCTTCAAGAAACTTGAAACTAGAACTTAAACCTTGAGTTCTTGAGGAAGAAAGTGATGTGCTAGCCTACTATTATCACATTTAAGACTTTTAACTCGGAATAACTATAAGTTCTTAAGTAACTACTGTTATTTTTTATTATATTTCATGTGATTTTTTAGAAAAGTCAAGATGCATGGAAATACATAAAAGATACGTCAAGAAGGATGATTTTTGGTGAACATAGCTCAGTTTGAAGACTTCACCTGATGACATATCGGATAAGTTATTAGATTTTTTATAAGCTATCACATATGTCATCACACACTAACAGGAAATAAGAAATTGGAAGAACTTTTGATGATATTTATGATAACTCATCAGACTTGTGGAAAGTTATCACACATGTCGTCACACTGAGGTAGAACCCCCAAAAAAGGAGATATGTTTAACTACATGTGTGATAACTTATTACAAATCAGATAAGTTATCAGATATGTGATCACATTTACATAGAGTATCTGACGACATTCTCTGATAACTTATCAGATTTGTGATAAGTTATCAGACATGTCGTCACCTAAAAGGAAAATTTTAAATTTTGAATTTTGAATTTTTCTTAAGTTACAGATATAAATAGAAACTTTTAGGGTTCATTCAACATCTTGAACTATCGGGAACTTATTCAATATACTAGTTGACTCCCTTATGGCTCTTGGAACTTTAAATTCAATTTTCCATTTCTTTGATTTAGTTGTGGGAAATATCTCTTGAATTTGGAAGAGAATCAACTTCAATTCACATATTTTGTAAGTTTAACTACTTTGAATTATGAATTCAATTTTTATTATATTTTTCTATTTAATGTGGAACTAAAACCCACAACTAGAGTTGTGTAATCTATGATTATTTCTTTATTTATTTTATAGTTGGCTAGGGTTTGAGTGATTATGGGAACATCTTGATAATTCTTTAGTAATGATTACTTTTTATTGGTTGAAAACAATAAATACCAACTTATGTTGATTTGCAAGTGAGAAATAAACTAAAAGGTAGTGAATTATCAACGAGGATTTGCGAAGTTTAAGTTTCCATATAATTATTAATATTGTAACAGGAGTAATCAACTCGAGATAAAATTAGTGTGAATAGAAGGTTCCTAAGTTTGAGAGAATTAGGAAACTCAACTTCTAGGTAGGTTGAGAAACACTTAGATGTACTGACGATACTGATAATTTGGTATTTCCCATAAGTCACGAGAATCCAATACAATAACTATTATTTAATGAAGGATTAATAATCATAGTGATCACAACTCTAGTTTCTCTCTGCCATTGATTTGAAATCCTGAAATTTTAGTTTGGAGTTTCTAAGGCAAGTTGAAAACTTAAAAATTGGTCAATCATTAAAAACCCCCCATTTTGTCTTTTTGTGTCATTTGTTTGAATTTAACTTGTACCTATAGTTTCAAATTAGCTTGATCGCCACTCACATTTTTTCCCTGTGGATTCGACCCCAACTCCAAATTTTGGTAAATATATTAATGACGACTGCCTTTCATAAAATTGAGGTGTAAGATGAGTGTTATAAAAAATGGAACCATTGCCAGGGAATAATTTGGTTTGAAAGTTTAGCTTACTTTCTTGAATTCAAACTTGTAAATATTTGTTGGTAATTTTTTTTATTTCTTGTGTTAAGTAGATTTTTATTTTAGTTCACTTAGTACTATGGCATCTTTGAACTAATATGTGTTTGATTGTTGAAAATCTTATATTGATGATCCATGTCCATATTGTAATGGACTTTACTTTTGGCAATATTATAGATATACTGCTCGGGAGAGATGTGTGGACCATCTCCATACTACTGGAAGTGTGATTGTTCTTTATATGGTGGTGAAGATTTACACTAGAGTGATTGCTCAAATTCCCCCTTCCCCCTATTGTGCTAACCCAATGTCTAGTTCTCTTTATGATTTTGATAGTTCTTATAGTCAAGAAGAGTAAGAATGAAGCATCGAGAAAAGTGCATTGAAGTTATCCTTCAACTAATGTTGGACATATAGACACAACGAATGATGTCATATGTGATATACGTCAATAAACTAGGACATTTAATAAGGAAAGAGAAAGGATAGAAAAGATGGATATAGAGGTCAATCATTCAAAGAACGTTTTTACATTATGTTTAGATGATATCTTGTCTGTGAAATCATTTAAAATAATGGATGAGTGTGAAGATGAGGAGAAAAAAAAACTATATTGATGTTGATATTGATGTTTTGCAACCTTCATAGATTTCCCAACAAATTGAAGCAACCATGAGAGATAATACCAAGATTAAGGAAATGATGCTAGAGGCAAAAGAAGAAATCAAGAAAATCTCTAATAAAGATTCTAGCCCAATTCGGGGTAAAGATTTCGTGAAAGATACAACTCTAAAATTTGGGAGAAGACCTCATTCAAATAATTTTTCAACATTGTTATTGCCGGATGTGATGAAATTCCACCTACCCAAGCAAATACTATTTTTGGAAGATGAGGAACAAAATCCTTATACTTTGAAGTTTGTCATTCAAAAAGAGAAAAATGAAACCCCCTACTTGAAGGTCAATAAAGGTAAAATTAAATGTCCAATAAGTAGATTGTTGATGTTCTTATCAATACCCAACAAGCTTATTCAAAAATTTGATATGAAGTTGGATAAGAGATTCAAGTCATCAAGGTGATGAGATAAAAGAAGTGTCATTGTATCCATACCTTTTCCCAATGTTCCTATTTATTGATCAAAAGTTGGGTGGAAGTTTCAAATACTTCAAGTGGAGTCATAAATAATCATCAAAAGAGTCATGTCGTGACATTAAATCAAGTGTTGCTTGGGAGGCAGCTTAAGGTATTTTGTTGTTTCTATTCGTATTATGTGATTGACATCAGATCTCCGCACCTATGGTTCCAGAGGTATGTCTTTAATTCTCTTGTTATGGTTTGACGCGTTGGGGACAATGTATGATTATAAGTTGAGAGTGGGACTACTTATGTATGTTGATGTTCTCCTGGGGTTTTTGTTGCTATGTCTCCTTTTCCCGGAGTTTTGTTCCTAGTAGAGCCGGTATATTTAGGCGTATTGTGTTTTTTTTATGATGTGTTATGGTTAACAGGGAGAAAAATAAGTATCCAAGGCAGTTGACATATGTTTATTGATAAATACCTATCCAATTTTCCATTTTGTAATTGTGTGATGTGTATCTATATGTGACCACTGTTAATCTTTTTATGTCATTAGTACATGGTACATGATAACCACTACTGAAAATTGCATAAAACAGATGGAAAGTACCTTGTGATGTACCTTTATTCCATGTGTGTGTGAGATACTACCTAATTATCACTGTGTCTTAAATCTAGAACTTGCCCGACTAGTCTTGCCTTGGTTGTAGGAGAGTGGTAAGGAAAGGATCATAGTCCCTTTTTGATATTAGTCCACTTTTAACATAAATGACCTCCCACGTGTGAATAATATATGTTGATCCTAATTTCGAGCCTGAATGCCTATTCTTTTATTATACCTATAACCTTCCCATTTGTATAACAATGAACCTGTTTTTGCCCTGGTGCTCCTTGGACATTTTACACTTTGACTTAGGAAAATAGCGTAAGTTGAGGGTGTCTACCATAGGAGTGTGTGATGTAAAATTAATATGAAAAAAGTTAAAATAATAGAAGAGAATTAATGGTTGGAAGTATTGGAAAAAGAATAAGAAAAGAAAAGTTGTGAAAAAAATGAAATAATTGATGAAAAGACTGCACCCATCCAGAGAATGTTATGATCAAGAAGGTAGAAATAAGGTAAGGGTTACTAAGTGAGAGCCCAAAAGTTAATGTAGTGTCAAGGAGGCCTAGTCACCTTAAATATCCTTACATATCATGCCAGCCGCAAGCCTACATCACAAGACAAAGAAAAGACCTATTGTGATCCTAACTCAACTATCTAACAACCTTGGTAGTGAAAATAAGGGCAAGCCTATGGTATTTGGCATACATTGATTGAACTTCTGCCTGATGGCTCTTTATTACAAGGGCACATCAGTTTCACTGCTAGATGCTTACTTGTTTGGGTAGTGTAACTGGTGTAGATGCATGGTTATTATTGCTAGTTTGATGCTATCTATTGATTCCTTTGTGTCATGTTATGGATCCTCATTAATATACATAGTTGGGTTGGAGCTATTGAACTTGGAGAAGGTAGTGTGTTTTGAGTAAAAACTAATGATCAAGTGTCATAGCTATTTTTTTTTTGGTTAAGAATCGTAGTGTTGTGTTATGTAGTTGCTTGAGGACAAGCAATTGTTTTAAGTTGAGGGTGTTGATGTGCTAGCCTTCTGTTACCATATTTAAGACTTTTAACTTGAAATAATTTTATGTTCTCAAGTAGCTACTGTTGTTTTTTATTATATTTCATGTGATTTTGTAGGAAAGTCAAAATGCATGGAAATACATGAAAGGTACGTCAAGAAGGGTGATTTTTGGTGAAAATAGCTGAGTTTGAAGACTTCACATGATGACATGTCTGATAAGTTACCAGATTTGTGGTAATCTATCATACATGTCGTCACACACTAACAAAAAATAAGAAATTGGAAGAATTTATGAAAATATTTTTGATAACTTATCAGAATTGTGATAAGTTATCACACATGTCGTCACACTAATGTAGAACCCCAGAAAATGGAGACATGTCTGACGACATGTCATATAACTTTTCAGAAAGCTTGAATCTTGGGACTTGAATTATGAACTTGTGACAAAAACCCTATTCTTGATGTTTTCTTAAAGATTTTTGAACTTTGCGGCTTTAATTCTCTAATTTCTTGAGAGAAGAAGCTTGGATTATTGTTCTTGGGAAGGGGGTTTATGTTAGTTGATTGGAAGAAAGTAGGCAAATAATGCCATTTTGGGTGTTATAATTTGTGCCTTGGACATTTGGGGTTGAGGGGAAAAGACCAAGATGCCCCTTGGCCCTTAAGAAGATGAAACAGAGAGGGAATAAATTTTGCATCACATCTATTGTCTCATCGAGAGAAAAACACGTCACACCCTTATTTCATTAAGAGAGTGACGCACCTAGGCCAAATCGTGGACCATTCCTGCCTCACACAAAAAAAGCCATAACTTTTTTCTCGAGTACCGGAATAAGGTGAAATTGGTATCGTTGGAATGTAATTCAATTATATGTCATTTGGATAGTCTTGAGCTGAAAAATTCCACGTATAATAAAGTTATTGTTTAAATTCTACTCTTGTGGAATCAAATACCAAAATATGGCCGAATCAAAGGCTCTTAACTCACTTTTCTTTAAGTGATTTCTATGAACAGTTTTCACCTTATAATCACTTCACACGCTAGGATAAAGGTCATTACACATATATTCAAAATTTAAATCATTGTATCAGAGTTACACACATAGAGATGATGATTTGATTTCTAGCTCAAGAATATGGGGTGTTACTATAACTCCTCGTTAGAATCATTTATCCTCGAATGAGACTTGTTTGACTGAGAATACTAAGGTAGCTGCAAACATATACTGAACATGCATGACATGCAACATAATTGCATAACTGAGTTTGAGCATGATACATGAACTAAGCTAATTTCGTCAATACATGCAAAGACAAGAGAATGGTTATAAGACTGAGATAGAAATAAGAAAGTCAACTTATGAGTAACTATTACCTCAAGTTGGATCTATTTGAAAGCCCTGAAAATAGGTCCTGAGACGTCACACGATGCTCAAGGTCACAAGTGACCCCAAGCTAACCTTTCTACAGTCATAACTCATAAGCAACAGAATAAAATGCATAAATCTGAAAGAATAATGCGTAAGATAACTCTTTTATAAATTTGCTCAATACAAAACTATACAACTCTACTTTTACAACAAAACTGAAACTCCATATATCAACTTTTATTGACTCTCTATAAAGCCTTTACTAGTACTGACTATAGGTAGTCGGGTCATGACTCCCAACTATCCCAACTCAACACGACTGATTAAAGAAGATATTAAAAAATAATACTTCTAAAACTATAAAACTGACTCGAGCCATTGGATAAAAAGGACTCATCACCTGATGGATGGAAGCTACAACTTACTTAACATGGTGTGTGTGCTACAACTCGTACCTACATTATAAGACAATGTAGCACAAAGACATATATGCGGGTCAACACTTTGGGAATGTACTGAGTATATGGGGGTGTATGCATTTAAGTAAGCAATATCTTAAATTTTGTTAGAAATCATGCATGCTGACAATAATGACTCACAAAACTTGAATAAAATCTAAAACATAAACATCATAGATCATGAATAATGAAATATGTATCATAAATCTCGTAAGTCGTTATTATTAACTCAAAAATTTGAATTTATCCTTTTATTCTCAAAAATTCTAAGCTAAAGAAATCTTTAAATAGTACTTTAAAAATTCATACTTCTTTAACGAATAGAATAGAACTTCTTTAACACTAAAGGACTCAAAGATTTATAAAGTTACGAATTTGAAATTGGGAAACCTTTGAATTCTTATGGACTTGAGAACTTGAAAATCTCAAAAATCAAACTTTTGATATATATACTTTTATCAAAATTCGAGTAGGGGACTTCTTTGAGAGTTTCTTCTAACCGGCATAAACCATGTGAGCCACATGGAGTCCAACGTCTCGCCCATATTGGGGAGAGTTGTTCTAGTCTTGCCATCAAAATCGAACCTTAATGTTAGCGATCATTATCTCAGCCTTAGGTACATAATCTCAATCCTATGGTGGCATGTAGTTTTGGAAAAGTAGGATGCGGTAAACCCATACTTCCTACTCGTTGCTAAATACTACTCCTATACTTAGGCTCAGAACTTTTAGAAAATCCACCTCAAAATAACTCAAGGGTCTATTACGAAGACCAAATCATATTTATATTAATTTAAATCATAAGCAATTATGGACTCCTATCTTAACTCAAATTCACAATATCTATCTTGATTCAAATCTTGGTAAGAAATTTGCTAAAGGAAGCTTAAAATCATAACATCTTCAAATTGCAAACTCATTCGTAAATGGAATATGATAGTTTAAAACTTTCAAGAACATAGTATTAAAATTTCAATATTCTTATTGGGGCATTAAGAAAATATCAACAACTCATTCTTGGACTTAAATCATGTATGCATATTCAAGTAATATTAATGTTCAAGATAGTAGTGAATCATAACTTCATCTTTAGAAACATTCAAAACCTCAATCTTGGAAGGAATATACAATTCATTCATAAATTCTCAATTCACAACATAAAATAGGTGAAATATCATATACTACAAAACATAATCAATTCATAATTTCTTGAATTTGAAATATATCAAAGTAGGCATAATTCAACTTGAAGATATGAAATTCTTTAAGAAACCAACATTTTGGGCACAAGAATGATAGGATAGTTCTTGTAAAAACCCCACATACCTCAAATTATGAATTTGGATGAACTCTTGATTTCAAAACTATATTCGTAAAATTGATGGGTGCTTCTTGTAGTTCTCGCAATGGGAATTCCGAAGCTAAGATCAATTTTTGAATTTTTACGGTTGAATTTTGATGGATCTTGATTTTTATTTTGAGTTGAAGGGGTGTTGTTCTTGAGAAATTGGAAGATAATGACCATATTTTAGTCAATTGGGATTCAAATCCTATGTTTATGGCTGATAAGGGTTGGGGAAAAGACTAAAATACCCCTAAGGAAACAAACAAAGCCACAGTTGTCCCTCAGTTAGCAGGATGATAGGTTGAAGTAAATTTCTCATAACTTCTTACTCCGATGTTGGATTTCGATGAAATCAGTTTCATTGGAAATAAGAATCAAAGTGATTTCATTTGACATATAGTAGCTCTTTCAATTCTTGGTATATAACAAGTTATGGTCATTGGAATTTGAACCTAAAATTGTGGAATGAAATGTGCTCAGAATGCGAGAGCATTTCAAACCAGTGAGTTAATCCCTTGAAATGCACCCAAGATTCTCACGGAATGTGCCCAAGACGTACTATTGACATTTTCTATTGCAACTCAACTTGAAAATCGAAAAACAAATGTCAGAAAGGTCATGAAATAAGTCCCCGAAGTTGAAGGCTCAAAAATAAACTAAGTGTTGGAACACTTAGCAAAAATTCTAAGTGTGAGATTTCTTTCAATTTATTTCTAAAGCCTTAACAATGAGGGAAATTTGCGGGGTCTTACAATATCTCCCCCTTGGGAACATTCGTCCTCAAATGCCGCTTGTAAGGCTAAGAGTATATAAAAAACTAAGGATACACAGCTGAAATAACTTGC
This sequence comes from Capsicum baccatum var. pendulum, assembly GCA_030864225.1. NCBI lineage: Eukaryota > Viridiplantae > Streptophyta > Magnoliopsida > Solanales > Solanaceae > Capsicum > Capsicum baccatum. The sequence continues at coordinate 110,474,733 of CM061555.1, read as the reverse complement.
TAAACTAACTCTACTTTATTCTAAACTTGGAGTACTTTAAAGAATGCATGGACTCATGATAAGAATAGCTATACAGCTGAATTATGTACTAGAAAGGGATGATGTAAGGAAGGCTGTTATTTTCATCTGAATCTAAGCTAACTTGCCTTTTTCTTATTATGAGGAGCTGGCTCATGCTGAGAGTTAAGGACTCGCTTGATATGCTCATGGTGCGATCGTATTTATAGAATGTGAAGTGATAGTTTATACAGGCTCAAATCATAAGAAAATGAGGCTAAGATCACACAATGGGCTTCACATCATCTAAGCTGAAATACTTGGAAAGCGAAGATCGTTCATTGAATACTTATGAGCTGAATTATGACTAGGTGTCTGAATTCTGAAACTGATTCCTGATACTTATAATGAGCCGAATTTGGAATTTCTCATGGGTGTGAACAACTAATTCTTGGAATGCCCGTACTTATGAAATTTTAAGTAGTAAGACTATATTAGTTTAAGACAATGGAATACTATAGAAATCAATCCGTATGATTTTTGAGATGGATTGCTCACTATGCAAACTGAGTCATACTAGATAACCACACCTCAATTGAGGATTTCTTCAACACCCTTCTAGGAAGTTCTAACGATATGAGGGAGAAAGAAACTTGGGAAATATCTGAACAAGACGTCTGATCAAAAGATTACAATCTTGAAACGACTCTATAGCTTAGAACATAGACCCATGAATTGTAAGTCGGGATAAAAATACTAGGCCTCAAGCAATGCAACTTCTTACTTAAAACTTATATACACTTCAAAAATGTTCTATCAACTATTCATTTCCCTTAAAACCATACTTATTGATTCATCTTCTAATTCTCATAAGGCAGTTGATATTACCATCAACTCATGTTTAAACTAAACTAAATCCCCTCACTATCATCAAGGCTAACCCACAATCACAGGAATCACCACATAACACTATACTACTAGTATAAACTATAATTCAACACACCCTTCACTTCCCAACTTTTTATCTCATACATAATTGTCGTTACTACTCCAGCGACCATATTCAACCTTGTGCTAGGCATTCACTAATTTGTAGTGCATTCATCTAGGTATATACAAACGTAACATTCAAGCCTATCTTTATAACCACATGTACATTCTTAGAAAAACACTCGTAATGCCTTTTTTTCATATCCTACAATCCTCTATCAAAACAACTTCCATGTACTCTTCTTAGGAAGACACACCTAAAATACTCCTAACAAATTAAGCCTTACACAAAAGAAACTTCACCTCAACATTCCTCCACTTATAGAGCTGTATAAAACACCACACAATAATATTTCCAATCAAAACACATTAAACCTCAACTAACCATGACATATATCAAAGACTTAGCTTTGATCTTACTTCACACATTACTATCTTGGCTAATAAAGAACACCACCATCTTTCACAAACAAGAAATATTTACTCTCTCCCCTATATACAACTATTTATCATCACCACCTTAACTAAGGGAAGGCAACTAAAAGATTAAATCATGAGGACCTGAAGAATAAGAAAATATGGTATATGAGTTGACACTCAACTAAGGCTTTAGGAATAGAATATTTAACATCATGAACTCATCAAAGAAGTCTGCTCTGAGGATATGCATGATATAAATTTGAATTTTGCTGACCATTAAAATTATTTCTTGAGTACTTGAACAGAATATACCGTAAATCTTAGGTACCCGAGTCATGAGTTGTATGACTAAAATTTGGAATTAATAACTTATGGAGTGTGATTCCAACTGCTTAAAGAATTGAAGCTCCTTATTTTGGAAACTAGGAGAGTGCATAATCCTCTATCATATGCATGAACATGAATTAAGATCATGGAACAAAATAAAAGTAAACTACTGGAATAAGATTAGAATGAACATCATTCTTTCTCACGGCTATTCCAAACATACTGGTACATCTACTAGAATCTGAAAGCTTGACTTAGTTATTTGTTCTATCATCTCCCCCTTAGACCTAAGCCATCAGTCAAAGGTTGTGAACGGCTATATAAACTTTAGTCTAACTGCAATCACTTTACTCTAGAGTCTAGGATATAACAATACACATGAACAAAAAGACTTAACCCGAATGACTACACTTAAAAGTGTAATACCAACTTCTAATACTACCTTCTGAGCTACACCTTATCTTTCTACATCCCCAAAAGTCATCATATAATACTTGATCACTAACTAACTTCAAATCCATAAAAGCATTCCCATAGTCGGAGTACACACAAATTAGTGCTCTAACTCTTATTTTTATTAGCTCAATCTCCTAACTTACAAAGTTTGATTCTAACACTTAACATGGGTATCTCTAAATTTTTGATGGACCATACTACTTCTGTCATAGACTGACAATATCACGCCTATAAGCTCATGTTTCTAAACCATATGAATCAAAATCATACTTAACAGTATCAACATTTTCAATCATAACTCCTTAACTTAGTTATCAAGAATATTGTACATTCTCTAACGAGTCTTTCTCCACCTATCAACTCAACAACACTACTAACCACACAAATGCAATGATCCTTAAAAATAATACATCCCCTTAGCACCTTGGGCATAATTATATATCATGCTTGGAACTTCAGACTCTATTATAAATTAAATAAACTTAAGCTCATTCACACACTATTCAAGCCTACTAGATCACTCTCGTACGTCTAACATTCACAACACATCAATCATTATATCCATCTTGCTCATCATCTACCATTCAAACTTATTATCTCATTCTCTCTATGATCTACCATAATCTTGACAACTATTATCTCATGTCACACATCCAAAGATTCTAGTCTGTTAAAACCTCACAACAATAAGGATCAATCAAAATCCTATGATCTATCTTATTCAAAGTCCATCAACACATCCTCTTTCTATATGAAATTACTATCTAAAAAGTATTTTTATCAATAATTTATACCTTTCTAGCACAACAAATACTATCAACAACTCTTTTCACACTTCAAGCAAACAATAATTCACCTTAACTAATAACTCCTTCTCTACCTTCCAACTCACAAAAACATATCACTTTATTACTAACTCAATCGTATGCAAAAATGTTTGGTTATACATATATTGGATAAATCACACTTATTGCTCATCCTATCACTATACCTTTAAACCCCCGATTTCAGCTAACACAATAACATCAAGATAAATAATAAGTTGCTAGTGAATCGAAATAGGCCTCACACGGCTTCACTAGACTTTGATTTTCAACAAAACAATGATAACAAGGTTACAAGGTATAGAAACTTAACACACAATTTTCAATGGTCTAAGAAAACATATCTTATTTTGTCTTACTTGCATGGATTATAAGAGTGGGGACATAACTCTGATCTTGAGAGACTTATAACACTCTAGAATGCTTCTCTCATGTCACTTTGTGTAACTTATGAGGATGCTTGCTAGCCAATCATAGAGATTTATTTGGGAAGGAACTGGAACTTACTAATCATACTACATCAAGAATAATACATGGATGGGAAATATAACTTTATATTATGGGTTATAAGGAGAAATATGAAATTACATCTAACTTGGGATTAGTGCATGAATTTTATGAATCATGAATAAAACACTTAAATATTTGGAACTCAAAATCACTGATGGGATAATTTATAGCTCACTTATAATACCATAACTATCTGTGGAGACTACCTGAGAAAGTACTATCGATAATGATTTAAGCTCAACTATTTTTTAATATCTTGAGAATAGGGCAGAGGTGGACCGAATAAAGTAAGATAAAAATCTTTATCAAGTTCTTTAGAGAACCTTTCTATAGCAACATCTGAGACTTGAAAAAAAAAATTAGACATTTCCTAAATGCCTTGTAGCCTCTCAGAGAAAAGAACATACGTCTCCATACTGTTCCGCAAGACTTTACTAGACACGGCTTCACAGACACCCTAGGACACTTAAACTTTGTGCTTTGATACTAAGTTTGTAACACCCAAAAAATGGGTCCCAAAACATCATACGGTTCTTAGGGACACAAGTTACCCCAAGCTAACCCTTCTACAGGCATAACTCATAAGCAACTGAGTAAAATGCATAAATCTGAAAGAATAATGCGGAAGATAACTATTTTATGAATTTTCTTAATGCAAAACTAAATTTACAAGATGAAAACTCTACTTTTACAACAAAACTAAAAATAAATACATCAACTTCTACTGACTGTCTATAAAGCCTCTACTAGTACTGACTATAGGTAGTCGAGTCATGACTCCCAACTATCCCAACTCAATACGATTGATTAAAGAAAATTTTTAAAAAAATTACTTATTAAACTATAAAAATGACTCGATCCCTTTGATAAAAAGGACTCATCACCTGCTGGCTAAAAGCTGCAACTGACTGAACACGGTATGTGTGCTACAACTCATACCTACATTATGAGACATTATAGCACATAGACATATGTGTGGGTCAGAACTTTGGGAAGGTACTAGTATATAGGGGTGTATACATTTAAGTGAACAATATCATAAATTTTGTTAGAAATCATGCAAGCTGATAATAATGACTCACAAAGCTTGGATAAAATCTTAAATATAAACATCATAGATCATGAATAATGAAACATGTATCATAAATCTCGTGAATTGTTATTCTAAACTAAAAAATCTGAATTTCTCTTTTTATTTTCAAAAATTGTAAGCTAAACAAATCTTTAAATAATACTTTAAAAACTCATACTTCTTTAACAAGGAGAATAGAACTTCTTTAAAACTAAAGGACTCAAAACTTTATAAACTTAGTAATTTGAAATTGGGCAAACTTTGAATTCTTATAGACTTGGGAACTTAGAAATCTCAAAAATCAAACTTTCAATATATATATACTTTTAGCTTAATTAGATTAGGGAACTTCTTTGGGAGTTTATTCTAATCAACATAAACCATGTGAGCCACATGGAGTCCAACATCTCTCCCAGATTGGGGAGAGTTGTTCTACCCTTTCCATCAGAATAGAACCTCAATGTTAGTGATCACTACCTCGGCCTTAGGCCTATAATCTCAATCCTATTATGGTACATAGTTCTGGGTAAGCAGGATGTACTAATCCCACACTTCCCACTCGGTGCTAAATACTACTCCCATACTTAGGCTCAGAACTTTTAGGAAATCCACTTCAAAATAACTCAAGGGTCTATAATGAAGACCAAATCATATTTCTTTTAACTTAAATCATAAGCAATTGTGGATTATATTAAATCAAATCTAGGTAAGAAATTTTCTAAAGGAAGCTTAAAATCATGACATCATCAAAATCCAAACTCATTCTTGATTTTAATATGATAGTTAAAAACTTTCAAGAACATAGTATTAAGATTTCAATACACTTCTTGGGACACCTAAGAAAACATCAACAACTCATTCTTGAACTTAAAGCATGTATGCATATCAAGCAATATTAAGCTTCAAGATAGTACTGAATCATAAATTCAACTTTAGAAACATTCAAAACATCAATCATGGTAGGAATATACAATTCATTCATAAATTCTCAATTCACAACATAAAATAGGTGAAATATCATATACTACAAAAATTGATCAATTCATAATTTCATGAACTTGAAATATATCAAACTAGGCATAATTCAACTTGAAGATACAAAATTCTTTAAGAAAACCAATATTTTGTGCCAAGAACGAAAGGATTGTTCTTGTTCAAACCCCACATACCTCAAATTATGAGTTTGGATGAACTCTTGATTTCGGAACTCTATTCCTAAAATTGATAGGTGTTTCTTGCAGCTCTCGCAATGAGGATTCTGAATCTAAGATCAATTTTGAAATTTTACAGTTGAATTTTGATGGATCTTGATTTTGATTTTGAGTCTAACAAGTGTTGTTCTTGAAAAATTGGAAGATAATGACTATATTTTGGTCAATTGGGATTCAAATCCCATGTTTATGGCTGATAAGGGTGGGAGAAAAGACTAAAATTCTCCTAAGGAAACAAACAAAGCATAGTTGTCCCTCAGTTTCTAGGATGACAGGCTGAAGTAAATTACTCATAACTTATTACTCCGATATTGGATTTGGATGAAATCAATTTCATTGGAAAGAAAATTCAAAGTGATTTCAATTTAATTATAGCAGCTTTCCCAGTTCTTTATATACAACAAGTTATGATAATTAAAATTTGAACCTAAAATTTTGGCCTGAAATGAGCCTGAAATATGAGAGCATTTCAAACCCGTGAGTCAATCCCTTGAAATGTGGACAAGATGCTCACGAAATGTGCCCAAGAGTTACTATTGACATTTCCCATTGCAACTCAACTTAAAAATTGAAAAAAAGATGTTGTAAAGGTCATGAAATAAGTCCCTGAAGTTGAAGGCTCAAAAATAAACTAAGTGTTGGAACACTTAGCAAAAAGTCTAAGTGTTAGATTTCTTTCAATTTGTTTTGAAAGATATAAAAATGAGGGAACTTTGTGGGGTCTTACAATTTTCATGAATAAAAGTTTTAAGGTTTAGGGCATGAAAACTTGGTGTATTACAAGATCTCCCCCTAGAGATCATTAATTCCTTGAATGATTCTGACTTGGGTAAAATACAAAGGAAAGACTTAGATGATGCACGGGACACTTACGAACTGAGTCATTACTGAATATCTGAATATAAAACAAGATGGATGAACTAAACTGAATTCACAATTTATATGGATAAGAACAAGTTACCTCTTAGAATGGCCATACTCAAGAAACTTCATATAGTAAGGCTAGATTGAAACATGGAAAACCATAGAAACTTATTTGTTTGACTGCTAAACTAAATTATTGGATATATAGAGTGAATTGTACTAAAAGCTTATACTCAGCTAGAGTATTTATTTAACTCTCTTTCTAAGAGGTCCTAATAACAATAGGCAGCAAACAACTTGGACATAATATGAATATGATATATAAGGAATCTAAATATGGCTTCAACTCTGTAACATAGAATGTTGGCCTATAGAATGTACTATGCTTTAGTCGATGTACTTCTAATGTCCAAGCTAAGCCTAGCCCTAAGTCCGAGTTGACCTACATACCATCACCAAGTTCAACCCTAACTCAAAATCACACGGTACTGCCTATAACACCAAAATTCTTGTTTGAACCATGTATTTGTACCCTTTGTGTTTTCATAGCTCTCCTCTCTAGAATAATTCTTTTTACCACTTCAAAAACAAGTACTTCAACCTCTAACTAGCAATTCACTAGTGCACAAAACACCCAACCAATTATATACCAACATGACATTAAAGCCTATCATTAACCATATACAATTTTTTAGGGAAACACCCATAAATTCATCTTTCTGATATTCTATAAATCCCTATCAATAACAAATTTCTTGCACTATCCTTAGGAAGACACACATAGAATCTTCAACTAAACATGACATTTATCAAATGATCTGCCTCAATCATCCTTCAAACTTATGGTCTGAGATATAACAAGCATGCAATAATTTTTTTCCCAACATGAGACATTTACTTCACCACTATCATTTCATAAGGGGAGGTCATTGTAAGGTTGGAATATGAGGACCTGAGCATGAAAAAATACTACTCATAATTTAGAAACTTAACTGAGGCCTAAGGAATAGAGTGTAAACGACATGAATTCACCAAAATGGTTTAAATTGAGTTCATACAATATATGATGTAAATTTCACTGATCATTAAGAGTGTTGTATAAGTTATGGGAACTGAGCATACTTTAAAACATGAGTACATGAGTTATGATCAGCATGACTTAAGTTTGGAGTTCATGAATTCATGGAATATGATTCGTACTGTTGAGTGTATTGGAACTCCTCATACAATCTGAAAGTGCACTTGATTCTATGGAGTGTGCATGATGAGTATGATCATAGGGCTAACAATCAAGGATGAGTAGATATTATGATGACTAAATACAAAATCTTAAATTGATACAAGAATGGGTAGGGAATTTTCCTTCCTTACTGATGTTTTATAATACTCTAGAATTACTACTAGAATCTGAGAGCCTAACTGTGTTACTTGTTCTACACTAAACTATATCTGCTTTACGCTAGAGTGTGGGGATATAACAATACACATAAATATGAAAATCACCTTGAAAGACTACACCTGAAAGTGTAAAACCCACTGCTAATACTTCCTTCTGAGATAGGAATCTTAACTTTCTATAGCCCCAACAATCATCATATAATAACTTAAACACTTACTAACTTAGAATCATTATGAGTATCCCCATACTATGAGTTCACGACTTCTAGAACTTCAACTCTTCTTTCTATTAGCTTAATTATCCAAGTTTCAAACTTAGATTCTAACACTTCACATGGATATCCCTAAAATTTAATGAACCATACTAACTTGCTTCATAGCCTACTGGTATCATAACTCTAAAACTTATATCTTTCCCTAAACCATGAGAATTACCATTACACCAACATACCTCATATCAACAACATATACTTTCGAATTGAAATACTAGTTTAACTTTCATACAACTAGCCGCATAGATACATAATCTACTAAATTTAGATAACACTATTCCACTTTACTGTTGCTAAACTTTTATGTTCATGATTCTAACTCTAAATCATATTTTGTAATAGGATTCTGAAAAAGGATCTGAGGGCATATCTAACCTTGGCTTACTGCATGATTTCATTAATAATAATGAACATTTTCAAAGTTTAGAACATAAGGGCACTGATGGGATACTTTTAAGCTAACATCCAATCCCATCCTTTTCTGTGGGGAGTTTTTGAGAAAACTCTATCTGTAAGGATTTAATCTTGGCTATTTCTATTGGCACAAGAATAAGGCAGAGTTTCCAGGAATGAAATAACTTAAAAATCGGTACAAGTTCATTAGAGAACACTACTACTATAAGATCTAGGGCATAAAAAAAGGGGAAACATTTCTTAAATGCCCTATAGCTTCTGGAAGAAAAGTACAGACATTTTAATACCATTTCATATGACTCTACTAGACATAACTTCATAGAAAGCCTAGGACATTTGAACCTTGATATTTGATACTAAGTTTATCACGACCTGAGACTACCCTCTAGTTATACATGGTGCATCTAACTATAAGTGATCCAAAGCTAACCCATAAAATGGCATAGTACTTGAGCAAACAATTTAAATTGTAGAAAAACTAAATTTACTGAATGGAAACATGATCATGAAGAAATATAAATAAGTATAATACTAATAAATATTACATCATGATAAAACTGAAGAAAGAAATTGGAATTACATGTAATTACTCGGACTGACTATCTATGAAGCCTCTACTATACTGACTATAGGTAGTTAAGACATGTCTCCAACTACCACTAATCAATACTTATGAATAATAAAGAATAATACATTGACTAAATTTGAATGGAGTCCTCAAAATAAGAGAACTAATCACATACTAGGTGAAAGCTTTAACTTGTTATTATAATGTGTGGGCTACAAATGGTACATACATTATGAAACAATATAGCACATAGATATAAATGCGATCACTACTCTGGAATGTATTGAGTAAGTGGAATGAATTAATTAAGTAAAATTGATTTCATATCTAACCTTAAAACATACATATTAAGTGGAAGTAGACACACCAAGAGTATAAAATAAACTAAAAGATAAAGTATGCTAAAGCATGAGTAACAATTACAATCTGATAAGATAGTGAATCACTAAATTTAGTTACTTCATTTACTTTTGTAGAATAAGTAGAACTAAGCTGGGAAGCGGTAAAACATGAATACTATAAGTAAATCTCATGTAAAATTGAATAGACTATAAAACTGAACTAAAGATTATACATAGGTACTGAACGTGAAAAAAATAACATGAACATATAAAAATTGAGAATTCAAGACCAAGAATAAACATGTTTCTGAGATAATCTGTAATCTAAAAAAAATGAAATCTGTAAATAATAGAAAATCTATATGCTTTGGTCAAGGAAACCTGAGCTAAGACATACTGAATACTGACTAAAACTGTGTAAGGTATTATATAATAGACATGCCCCAATCTGATCTATTGGGGGTACAACTTGTAACCCCAATTGGAAGGGTGCTGGTACCTTCCCAAGGGTACTAATACTGACTAACAATATGGATATACAAAGTTAAGATGAAGTCCCAAAGGACAAGGGTGTCATGCCAAACTAATGGATGACCTCTCAAAATCTACGATGGCGCCATATGTTTGGAACTTAGGGACTGATACTAACATCTCATGCCTAACTGATGGGGGAAATGCTATTGCTATATTTACTCAGTGTCAAATCCTACTCCAACTAAAAGAAACTAAAATACTAACTGATGCAGGCGTTGATAACTGATAACTAATAAGCTTGGGTCATAGTATTCTGAAAATAATAGTGCATACGAATTCTGAAGTAAATATTAACATATAAATTGATAATGCTCAACATGATCATGGTGTTATGAATATGATATTAATACCATGGTTTGACTAATTTGTTACTTGCAAAATAAAAATCATGTAATACATATAGGTATCAGGTATTCATAACCCTCTAGAACCACATAATTTTAAAAGTACAATATCAGGTTTAAATAATATAGTATGCAATCATAGTTCAATGACCCAAATATAGAAATTTCATCAAACATGTAGGAATCATGAACTTGAACATGGGGATATGTTAAAACATGCAAAAACAACATCTTGACATGGTTTAATTCTTAATTCAAGACTGTGACATAAAAATGATTGAATATGACTTTGAGAATTTTAATATAATACATAAAATAACTTAATTCACTTGTAAACACTTGTAAACATGGCTTGTTCTTGAATTACTAAGAAGTTCACAGATTAATTTATGAGTTCATGGAGGATTTCATAAAATCAGAATAGATCCATGCCTTTAATTTAAAATACAGTTTTTAGTCTCAATGGGTGAAAAGAACCCATTGATGAACACCCACATACCTTAATTGAATGAATTATTGAAGAAACTTGAAATCTAAACTTGAACCCTTGAATTCTTGAGGAAGAAATTTTAAATATTGGGACTGAAATGATGAACTTGTGAAAAAAGCTCTATTCTTGATGTTTTCTTGAAGATTCTTGAACTTGGAAGCTTTAATACTTGGATTTCTTGAGAGAAAAAGTTTGGATTATTGTTATTGTAAAATGGGAGGGTTTTTACATGAGTTGATTTGAAGAAGATGGGAAAATAATGCCTTTTTGAGTCTTATAATTCATGACTTGGACGTTTGGGGATGAGGGAAAAAGACCAAGTTGCCTCTTGAACCTTAAAAAGCTAAAATAGAGAGGGAATGAGCTCCGTATTGCATCCTTTATTATGTTGAGAGAGAAACACAATGCTTTCCTTATCTCATTGAGAGAGAGATGCGTTGTGGCAAAATTGCGGACCCTTAACAAAAAAAAGTCCATAACGTTTTGCTCGAGTATTAGATTAAGGAAAAAATGGTATCGTTGGAAAGATAATTAAATTATATATTATTTGGTGCCTCTTGATAATAAAAATTCAACTTATATAAGAAGTTTGACATATTTTGAAGTCTACCCTTATGGAATCATACACCAAAATTGGGATGAATAAAAAACTCTTAGCTCACTTTGCTCTAAGTTATTTCTATGAACATTTTTCACCTCATAACCTCTTTACACACTAGGATAAAATTCATAAAACATGTATTCAAAATGTAAATCATGGTATTAGAGTTTACACACATAGAAATAATGGATCAATACAACTCACCTGTACAATTCATTGCACTAATGGACAAAACTGTGCAGAGATGTGACAGTTATAACTTTTTATAAAGACACAAGGACTTTGTCACTTGTTGTCAATTTGATCATCATCAAAACATAAGACATCAATTTTCCCCTTTTGATGATGAAAAATGATAACCTTAGAGCATCAAAATTCATGCAATCATCAGATCAATGTATGCTCCCCCTATCATAATTATTAGGTCACTCAGCACTTCGTACCTAGTTTCTACCTACCATATTGAATTCAAATTACTTCTTTTGGCATTATTGAAATAAAAGAATAGTCAACTAAAAGTAAAATAAGTGTATATTAGTTAACTCATGGCCACTTGGGCAACGAGACAGATGAAAGACACAAACACTAAATACATTCATGTTAAATTGAATAGTGCCATTACAGCATACCAAAAAATCGTTAAATATCTAAATCTTCAGAAGAATTACCATAATAAAGGACAAAATTGACATAGGGATAACATAGGAACAATAGTTATAAGGCTTAGGTAGAGGGAGGTTTTAGGGAGAGATACTTGAGTAGCATCTCCATTTGAACACTCCCTACTGTATTAGTATTTATCAATTATTTAGTGAGGCCCTTAACATCTATATTTAGTCCTTGAACCTCCTTAGTGAGTTTTGTAACCTTAGTTTGGAGTTTTGTATTTTCAGTTGTAGGTACGTCAGTCACACCTAGTCCCTCAGAGGATAGCTGCTAGTTCTTTAATTTTAAGTGAAAAATATTTAAATCCTTGGCAGCCAATTTAACCCTCAACTCCTTTATCTCTTTGCTCATGATTTCCTGAATAATCAATAGTTCTAACACTTAGGACATAGTCCCCACCTTTCCTTCTACATATTTATTTTCAATCAATATTGTCAGACTAAACATGTTTTTCACTGTTCCCAGAGTTCTTTAGTTCCAACAACTTTAAAGCAATCAAATACCCTATTTTGAAAATACCCATAGCACATACCATGTATTCTTTTCTTCTTATGGATAAACTTATATATGTGTTCAATCATTACAATAGGTAGACTAATCAATTCAAATTTACTAAGACATTCTAGACGTACAAGTGCTTGGTGTAAGAAATGGTTTATTTCTTTGACCTAGGCGAAATGATGTTGTTCAAAAATTCTAACACCAATTAAAATTCACTACTGAGAATTCTCTTTCTTACCCCTGTAATTGATGTTCCCCCTAATTAAAGCATCCAAGATAAATTCAGTTATTGGCTGTTACTGAGACACCATTCTCACACCAATGATAGGGGCATCCTAAATTTACCCAACACTTCATCTAGTTTTATTTTTTTCCCTTAGACTAAAGAAGATAAACTTAGCCCATCATCATAAACTTTCATTATATAGTAGAACTGTTTCACTTCTCCTTCAAAGAAAGGGGGAACTTATTCCACTAGAGAGTGTAACCATCCCCGATGTCTAACATATTCTACCAAATTTAATGTAACACCTCGTGTTTTCCTAGTATAAATTAAGTCATAGTATATGAGAATTGATATATAAAATTCTCAAAACACTCAGTAATTTTCAGTTTAGAGCCTTCCATTGCGTATGAAATTGAAATAGCTTTCGAATGATATAAAATTTCCCCAAATTCAATAAATGAGCAAGAACTTATGGCGATTTTATGTTTCTGTCATTAAACATCATCATTTAGTCACCAGTGCATTGTGGAGCAAGTCTAAATGACAATTTCCAAAAACTAGTGGGCCTCCATGATGTTGGTGCATCACGCCATAGGCTCAGTTCAGAATTGTCCATGTCCAATGATCCCACGTGATACCATAGCATTGCGGTAAGTTTCCAAGCCACCACATCGCACCACAGTGCAGTTTCCCAATTGTCCAATTTCAGTGACATAGAGAAATAGCGCCATCTCATGCCATCCCACAAAATTGGTAATATTTCAGTTATTTTTAGTTTTAAATCTGATGATATTAAAGTATTTTTCCCCTCACCCCAGTCAAATCTTAATATGAAATTCACCCTTAATTAGCCTATTAGTTCATTATTCACTCAATTTTCCCCCAAATTCAAGAGCTTTCTCTCTAAATTACAAACCCTATCTCTCAAGAATCAAGGACAATCCTCAAGAATCCACCAAAAACTTTAAGAAATTAATCGATTAAGGTATATTAAGTGTTCATCCATGGGCCCCTTTCACCCATGGAGCCTAAGTACCATTTTAATTACAAAAGCTATCATCTTTTCAAGATTTATCATTTTAAACTATGAATCTCCATGAACTTCCATGATTATTGATTTTATACCATGTTAAAATGAAATCATTATTGTTATTCAATCCTCCATGTTTTAATATTATTGTTTATAGAATTAAACCATGATTTACTTCCATTATGTTTAATTTAAGCTATTTTTATAAGTTTCATGATATTCCTATGATTTAATTTAAACCATGAATTACAAGTGTTTGATAAAATGCCTACAAGTGTAATAGATTTAATAAAAGCCTTTATGCTATGTCCTCCAAATTTTAGTATAATTTTACTATTATTGTTTTGAGTCCTGGGGGTATTAAATACCCAAAAACCATTGTTGTTTACTTATTTTAGTCTCAGTACATTACAGAATATTCTTATGAATATAGTATGATCATTATCAGAACAGTCATATATCAGTCAGTTAAACTAAGAACAATCTAGTATTTTAATGTCTTTCATTTGGGAGTAGGATTTAGCACCGAGCGAGTATAGGTATGGTGGCTTCCCTGTCAAATAAGCAGTCACTAGTAGAAATCCCTATACTCTAGAACTATATAGCCAGCATAGGATATAAGAATTCACCTATCAAATTAGGCTTAACTATCTCACAGAGGTCACCCATCAGTTCAACTTTGATACCTTTAGTCCTTCAGGATAGTATATCAGTATATTAGATCCACACAGCCAATGTTAGCACCCATGGCATGATATTAACACTTTTCCCCATGGCATGATATTAACACTTTTTCAACTAGGTTACAGGTTGGACCCCAATTAGTTCAAATTGGGGTATGTCGGTTAGATGATACCTCCCACAGTCTCAGTCATAGTCTCAACCCAATAATCAGATCAGTAATTCAATCTTAGAGTTGTTTGACTAAAGCATACAGATGTCAGTATTTCAGTATTTTAAATTTAAAGATATTATTAGTTCATGTTATATGCTTGGTTATGCATCCCTAGTAGCTATAGATTTCACATACCTTCAGTATTTAAAGACTTTTATACATACTAAATACTTATAGATTTTCCATATTTCTAGTATCTACAGATTTCACACTTTATATTCAGTATTTCATATTTTTTCATTTATATTCAAATAGTCATTATTCCTATTCATGAAACCATGCATATTAGCCTACCTCATTTTGTATATCAGTACATTCAAAGTACTAATAACATAACCATTTCTTGCGCTATGATGTCTTATATCATAGGTGCTAACGCCCAGTTCTTAGCCCATGTTTAGACTTCTCAGACTATTAGTAAAAAAGTAGCAGTGGTGAGTCCTCATTATTCAATAACAAATTATTTCATCTTATTTTTTTAGTCTAGTAGTTAGAAGAGTTAGTTGGGGCCTGTCCTATCAACTCACAGTAATACAATTTAGAGGCTTTTCAGACACTACAGTTAGTTGTTCAGTTTATCAGTATTTTGTTAAATTTAGATAGTTCTTTTGTTTTTTTCTAGAGTTTTGTTCTTGTATTAATTTTAGTTATTAAAACCTTATGGAATATCAATATTCTTCTGCATTTATGGTTATTTTATTCAGTTCTTACAGTAGGTAGTAGCTCATGGAGTAGCTTGTGGTCCCTCAGGACTGTAAGCACCGTGTGATGCCCAGGGTGTACTCTTGGGGTGTTAAAAATGTGGTATAAGAGCCTATGATTTTAAAGTGTCCTAGGAAGGATAAAATTCATATCAAGTAGAGTCTTGTGCATGGGCATGTAGTGTGTTACACTTATGGATAAGAGGCTACAAGGAGTTTAAGAAAAATTTCCCTTCTTTTTGTATTCACATCGTGCGAGTGAGCATGGGCTCAATTTATACTTTCAACCTAATACATTGCTTCCTTCTGTTTATAGAACATGCCTTCCAAGAAGAATGGAATAAGGATAGGAAACCAGCTAGCACCTTCACCCATCCAGGCAGATCCACTTGATAAGCATATCTCTCATAAAGAATTTAGGGTTGCATTCATAATTTTAGAAAACTTTATAGGTGCATGAAATTAATGACCTTTGTTGTTCAGGTCAACCCGGTGGCCAACACTACTGCAACAAGGATTTGAACTTCTCCCGAATGAATGCTTCTTTTTTCACAGGATCTAAGTTTGAAAAGGATCCAATGGAATTCTTAGATATGGTTCAGAAGGTAATAGATGATATGGGGGTAATATCTAGTGAGAGTGATAAGTTAGATACATATCATTTATAGGATCTAGCTCACTTATTTTTTAAGATACAAAAAGTAAATAGGGGTGTTTATGTAGGGCCTATAGAGTGGGAAGAGTTTGACACAACTTTATTAGATAGATTCTTTCCATTGGAGTTAAGAAAGGCTAAGGTGTTATAATTTATTAACTTGAGGCAGGGAAGAATAATTGTGAAGGAGCATTCCCTCAAGTTTACTTAGTTAGCTAGGTATCTCCTTATGTAGTAGCTGATAATAGATCCAAGATAAGTAAGCTTATGGTTGGAGAGTCTAATACGCTGGTCAAGGAGTATAGGACTACAATGTTGATTAGTAAGATGGACTTTTCTAGTATTATAATCCATGCTTAACATATAGAGGAGTATAAAATTAAGGAGACATAGGGGGAGGGGTAAAACGAGGGCTAGTATGGGTAGTTTTAATTTCAGTTATCTAAGGTCAGAAGGTGGTAGCCATCCTCAATTTTATCAAAGGTCTTCAGTCCCAGTACCTTCTTCAGCCAGTGCCTCTATTTAAAAATTCAAAAATGATAATCGTGATAGGGTAGTAGGTTCTAAGACCCAAAGTAGTATTAACAGTGCTCGTACAAATCCTCTATGTTAGAAATATGGCAGACACCATCAGGGATAGTGTAGATCCGGTAGTGATATATTCTTTGAGTGTGGAAATCCAGGCCAGCGGATTAAAGAGTGTCGGGGAGTTGCTCAGAAAGGTAAGGAGTCGCGCTTATAGGGCCAATCCCCTTAGTTTATAGTTCTATTTGGTCATCCAATTCAGCAGGGTGACGCTTCCAGTGCTACCAACAGTTTGTGCCCTAACAAATTATATGTTTTTTAGTTTCGTTAGTATCAGGAAAATTCTCCTGACATAGTTACTTATATGTTGAAGTCTTTCATTTACATGTTCATGCTTTACTAGACCCTAGAGCTTCTTTTTTTTTGTAACTCCCTATATACCTGTCAACTTTGGAGTTAGTCTTGAAACTCTAGCAGAGCCCTATTTTAGTGTCTACCCTAGTAGGTGTTTCCATTATAGATAGGCAGGTATATAGGAACTTTCTAGTCACAATATCTGAAAAAGTTACTTCAACTGATCTTGTGAAGTTAGAGATAATAGATTTTTATATCATTCTCGAAATGGATTGCCTCCACTCATGCTACGCCTCAATTAATTGTAGAAACAAAGTAGTTCTTTTTCAGTTCCTAAATAAACCGGTTCTTAAATAGAGGGGTAGTACTATAGCTCTTAGGGGTCAACTAGTTTCGTACCTTAAAGCAAGAAGGTGGATATCCAAAGGGTGTATTTACTATCTTGTTTGAGTCAAAGACTTAAATTTAAAGACTCCAACCATGGGGTTAGTTTCAGTAGGTAGGGAATTTTTAAATGTGCTCCCTAAAGATCTTCCCGGAGTTCCTTCCAAAAGGAAAATTGACTTTAGAATAGAACTTTTTCCAGACACTCAGCCTATATGTATTCCGCCATACAGAATAGCTCCAGCTAAATTCAAAGAATTATAAGAATAGTTAAAAGATCTCTAGATAAGGGATTCATCAGACCTAGCATCTCCCCGTGGGGAGCAGCAATTCTATTTATGCATTAGAAAGACGATTCTCTTAGAATATGTATAAACTACTGCCAACTGAACAAGGTCACAGTCAAGAATAAATATCCACATCCTAGAATCGATGACGTTTTTGACCAACTTTAGGGTATCAACTACTTCTCTAAGATAGACCTCAGATCACACTATCATTATCTTAGATTTAGAGATTTTTACATTCTAAAAATAGCTTTCTAAACCTGGTATGGTCACTTTAAATTTCTAGTCATATCTTTTGGTATTGCGACTTCCCTAGCTACTTTCATAGACTTGATGAAACAAGTGTTCAAGAAATACTTGGACATGTTTCTCATGGTATTCATTGATGAAATTCTTGTTTACTCTCGTAATGAAAATGATCATGCAGAATATCTTAGAATAGTTTTACAAACTCTTAAAGCCTATCAGTTGTTCGCCAAATTTAGTAAGTGCAATTTTGGCTAACGCCAGTTTCTTTTCTTTGCCATATCATTTCTGGTGATGGCATTAGATTTGATTCTCAAGAGATAGAAGTAGTGAGAAACTAACCTAGACCCATCTCTCCATGAGATATTAGGAGTTTCTTAGTTTAGCTAGCTGTTACCGTAGGTTTGTTGAAAGATTTTCTTCTGTTGCATACCCCATGTCCATATTGACTTAGAAGAAACTTAAGTTTCAATGGTCAGATTCATGTGAGAAGAGTTTTCAGGAGTTGAAGACTCGATTTACCTTATCCCCAGTTTTGACTTTTCCAGATGGTTTAGATGGGTTTGTTGTGTACTATGATACATCTATATTAGTTTTAGATTAGGTCCTCATTCAATGTGGTAAGGTCCTAGCCTATGCCTCCATACAGCTTAAGCCCCATGAGAATAATTATTCGACTCATGATCTTGAGTTAGCAGCAGAAGTTTTTGCCTTAAAACTTTGGATGCACTACTTATATGGGGTGCATGTAGATATTCTCACAGATCATAAAAGATTGAAGTATAATTTTTCCTTAAAAATTTGGATGCACTACTTAGATTTATGAAAGATTATGACATGAGTGTTTTTTATCATTTGTGAAAGGCAAATGTAGTGGTCGATGCTCTCAGTAGATTGTCTATGGGTAGTGTTGCTCATATTAAGGACGGTAAGGAAAATTTAGCTTAGGAAATTCATTATCTTGCCAGTCCAGGTGTTAGCTTAATCGGTTTAGTAAAAGGTAGTATATGGGTGCAGAGTAGTTCAGAATCATATCTTGTTTCCAAAGTGAAGGAAAAGCAGGATAGAAATCCTATTCTAGTCAAGTTGAAAGTATCAGTCAGATATTAGAAAGTAAAGATTTTCACCTATGGGTGAGATGATGTATTGCATTGTGAGGGCAGGTTGTGTGTGCCAGGTGCATATAACTTGAGGTAATGAATTCTTACAGAAGGGCACGGTGTGTGTTACTCTATTTATACAGGGGCCAGTAAGACGTACCGTGATTTGTGGGAGTTCTATTAGTGGAGTGCGATGAAGAGAGATAGTGTAGAGTTTGTAGCTAAGTGTTATACATATTAGTAGGTTAAGATTGAGCAGCACAAACCTTGTGGGTCTAAGTAGGAGTTTAGTATTCCCATATGGAAATAGGAAGAAGTGAACATTGATTTCATGATAGGATTGCCTCGTACTCAACATTAGCATGATTTCATTTAGGTTATCGTAGATAGCATGACCAAATTATCTCATTTCTTGCCAGTCCATACCTCTTATTCAGCCAAGGACTATTCCAAACTCTATCTTAAAGAGTTGGTTAGGTTGCATGGTGTTCCCTTATCAATCATCTCAGCTAGTGGTACCTAGTTTACCATTCACTTCTGGAAAGCATTCCAAAAGGGTCTTGGTATCTAGGCTCATCTCAGTACAGCCTCCCATCCTCAGAAAGATGGTCAAGTAGAAGGGACCATTTAGACTCTTAAGGATATGATGAGACCATGCGTAGTTGATTTTATAGGTAGTTGTGATGATCACTTACCTTTGAGATGGTTCGCATATAATAACAATGATCATTCTAGTATCTGGATGGCTTTATTTTAAGCTCCTTACGGTAGGAGAAATAGATCTCCAATTGTTTGGTTTAAAGTGGGTGAGGCCACAGTAGTAGGTCTTGACTTGGTGTTTGATGCGTTACAGAAAGTTTAGTTGATCAAATAAATGTTTAGGGAATCCCAGAGCCAACAGAAATCCTACCCAGATGTGAGGAGAAAGGATCTTGAGTTTGAGCCTAGTGATTTTGTGATTTTGTGTTCCTAAAAATCTCTTATATGAAGGGAGTAAGGAGGTTTGGAAATAAAGGGAAACTCAGTCCTCGATATATGGATCCTTTTAGAATTATCAATTATTTCAGAAAGGTAGCTTACAATCTTGAGTTACCTTCAGGTCTAGCTTCAGTACACCCACTATTCCATGTATCATTGTTAAAGAAGTGTATTAGTAATCCAGCGGTAGTTGTTCCTTCAGAAAGTGTAGATGTTTAGAATAGTCTTTCCTATGAGGAAGTTCTAGTCAAAATTCTTAATCATCAAGTTTGTAGAGTAAGGAAAAAAGAAGTTCCCCTAGTCAAAGTTCTTTATAAGAATCAGTCCACTGAGGGAGCCACTTGGGAAGTAGATATAGATATGCAAACTAACTACCCTCATCTTTTCTCTGCGAATTCAGATTCAATATAAAGTACTAATCTTCTTAAAATTTCTCTAAATCATGCTTTATTTCAGTTGCACATCATATTCATGTTAGTCATGCATTCCTAAATTAGTTTAGTCATGCATTCCATACATCAAATATGCATGTACGAAAGTGTAAGCACAGTCCATCAGTTTTCCCAGCTTAACCAATCTCATTCGAGGACGAATGATCTTAAGGGGAATATATTGTAAAACTTTGTGTTTCCATAGAATAAATTAAGTTCTAGTACATGAGTATTCATATATAAAATTGTCAAAACACTTAGTAATTTTTAGTTTAGATCCTTCCATTGCATATGAAATTGAATTATCTTTCTAATGATATAAAATTTGTCCTAATCCAATAACCAGGTAAGAAGTTATGGATATTTTAAGTTCTACCCATTAAACACCATAATTTCAGTCACCAGCTTGTCATGGAGCAAGTCTAAATGATAATATCCAAAAACCAATAGGCCTCCGTAATGCTGGCACATCACTCTATAAGCTTAGTTTAGAATTATCCATTTCCGGTGATCCCACACGATACCATCACATCATGGTGAGCTTCCAGGTCGCAAACAAGGTGGCAATGCGATTTCACTATATTGTGCCACAGTGTAGTTTCCCAATTCTCCGATTCCAGTGACACAGTGCGATAGCGCTACATCGCGCCAGGCCAAAAATTTGGGATGTTTTAAATAATTTAGAGGTCTAAATCTGAGGGTATTAAAGTATTTTCCCCTCATACCAGTCATCCCTTAGCACAAAATTCACCATTAATTAACCTATTCTTCATTATTCACTCAATTTTCTCCCAAATTCAAGAGCTTTCTCTCTAAATGACAAACCCTAGCTCTTAAGAATCAAGGACAATCCTCAAGAACCCACCAAGACATTTAAGAAATTCATCGATTAAGGTATGTTAAATGTTCATCCATCGGTCTCTTTCACACATGGAGCCCAAGTACCCATTTTAATTATAAAAGCTATTATCTTTTCAAGGTTTTTGATATTGATTTATGATTTTAAACTGTGAATCTCCATGTACTTCCATGAATATTGATTTTATACCATGTTACAATGAAATCACTATTGTTATTCAATACATCATGTTTTAATATTATTATTTATCAAATTAAATCATGATTTATTTATATTATGTTGAATTCATGCTATTTCTATAAGTTCTATGACATTCCTATGATTTGATTTAAACCATAAACTAAAGTGTTTGATAAAATACCTGCAAGACTGATTGATTTAATAAAAGCCTTCATGCTATGTCCCCCATGTTTTAGAATCATTTTACTATTATTGTTTTGAGTCCTAGGGTGTTGAATACCTAAAAAACATTGTTGTTTACTTAGGCTAGTATCATTACATTACATTACAAGATAGTCTTTACAATCTACTATAAACATTATTAGAAAAGTCTGATATCAGTCAGTTAAACTCAGAACAGTATAGTATTTCAGTTGGGAGTAGGATTTAACACCAAGTGAGTGTAGGGATGGTGCCTTGGATTTAACACCAAGTGAGTATAGGGATGGTGCCTTCCCTGTCAGATAGGCAGAGTTGCTAGTAGAAGTCCCTATACTCTAGAACTACATATCAAGCGTAGGATATGAGAATTCACCCGTCATATTAGACTTGACTATCTCGCAGGGGTCACCCGACAGTTCAGGCTTGAGACCCTCAGTCCTTCAAGATAGTATATCAGTACAGTTGATCCACATAGCCAATTTTAGTACCCCTAGCACGGTATTAAAACCCTTCAAACTAGGATTATAAATTAGACCCTGATTATCTCAGATTGGGGCATGTCAGTTAGATAATACATCCCACGGTCTAAGTCACAGTCTCAGCCCAATAATCAAGCCAGTAATTTAGTCTCTATTTTGCTTGATGAAAGTATAGAAATGTCAGTCATTTCAGTATTTTTAGTTTATAAATTTTATCAGTTCATGTTATATACTTTGGTCATGCATCCCCACTATCTATAAATTTCACACATCTTCAGTATTTGTGGACTTTTATCCATACTCAGTACTTACAGATTCTCTATATTTCTACTATATATAGATTTCATGCTCACTATCAAGTATTCTATATTTTGTATGTATATACAACAATAATAACAACAACAATAAACCCAGTGTATTCCCACCTGGTGGGGTCTGGGGGGGGGTAAGATGTACGCAGTCCATACCTCTAACTCAAAGAAGCAGAAAGGTTGTTTCCAATAGACCCCCGGCTCAAGACACGAGACACCACGCAAATACAGATAGTCATTATTCTTGTCATTATTCTTTTTCATTAAACCATGGATATTAGATTACCTTATTTAGCATATTAGTACACTCAAAGTACAGATCGCATACCCTTTTCTTGCACTATGATGTCTTATATCATATGTACTGATGCCCACTTCTCAAACTGCATTTAGACTTGTAAAACTATCAGTAGTACAGTAGCAGTAGTGAGTCCTTATTATTTGAGGATGGATTATTTCATATCATGTTTTCAGTCTAGTAGTTAGTAGAGTTAGTTGGGGCTTATCCCATCCATAGACAGTCTTACATTTTAGAGGATTTTTAGATACTACAGTTAGTTATTCAATTTATTAGTATTTTCGTTGTTTAGTTTATCAGTATTTTGTCAGATTCAGATAGTTATTTTGTGTTTTTTTCTAGATTTCTATTCCCGTATTGATTTCAGTCATTAAAACCTTATGTCATATTAGTATTCCTTGACATTTATGATTATGTTATTTAGTACTCACAGTAGGTACCAGCTCATGGGTTATCTTGTGGTCCCTCAGGATTATAATTACTATGTGACACCTAGGGTGTACTCTTGGGGCAATACATTTACCATTCTAGGTTTTTTCATAGATCCTAGATTTAAAAACTCTGCCAGAAAGTACTTTCTGGGTTTTAGGATCTCACTCCTATCTTCTGTAGACATAAACTTCTTGTTTTCCTCCTTTCATCATCTGTTAGAGCCACTACTTGGTTCTCTCTTTACAACTTTTCTCTTCATGGGACCAGTTACCTCAGAGACTTTCATCATATTTACAATAATGTGTTTTTGTTTCATTCTAGTGGGACTTCTTGATTTTTAAGCGGAGGACGTGATCCTTTGGTCATCATGGACTTTTTCTCATTCTTTCTATTGTAGTAGCATTAGGATCAATATCTTTACGTTCTCCAATGTCTACAGCTTTCATATTTTTATCCTCTACTACACTAGCTTTACTCAGTTTCTTTATCCTAGCAGTAGATGACTTTCTAGCCTTGATAGTATCCCCCAGCAGTTTCTTCATAGAACCTCTGCTTGAGTATTTTATAGTAATCTTCACCCCTGTTTCTATCAACTTCTCTTTTTCTTTGCTTCCCTGTTGCTTCTATACCAACCACCTTAGTTTTGGTTCCTCATCATCAACGTCATCTGCTTCGTTTAGAGGATTCCTAAAGTGCTAAAATTTAGTAACATATTTTTTAAAAGATTGATCACTTTTCTTCTCACCAACTACTAAATTTTCTCTCCCAAAAGAGATTTCCCTGGGATTATTGACAAGCAGAATTAAATTCTCAGCCACCTAATTTTTCACTTCTGGAAAGATCAGACCATTTTATTAGAATTTTTTCATAAATAAAAAAAATAAGATTTGATTCTAAGGAAGCATGCAAAGTAGTTACTTTTAGGGTTTTAGAGATTTTAGTTTTTTCTAGATCTTTTAAGGAAAAGGGAATTTGATAAACTTTGGGTTAACTAGTTAAACAAGAACCCTTATTTTGGTCTATCTGTATGGCTGACCAATTAGGGGTTTCCATGATTGTTGAAGTTTCTTTAGTAATAGATACATTTTAAGGCTCGGGAGTTTCTAGGAAAGATGTAGTGTATGGGATAAGCTCAGATTCTTGAGGGAGATTTGAAGTGAATTCTCCTATAGTTTTTGATTTAAAGGATCAGGATTCTCAATTTAAGGATTTTTAAACTGAATTAATGGGATTTGAAATTTTTTTGAGTTTTTTAGGGCCTTAAAGGACTAGGAATTTAAGATATTTAGATTTTTTATAAGTGAGTGAATGAAAAACTTTGTTTCGAAGAATACGAGTTTTAAAGAAATGGTTTGAGAGTCAATTTTGGAAGAGAATGGAAGAGGAAGGATTTTATGTTTCTATTTAAGGGAACTAACTGTTATCATTTTAAGGACCCTTTAAGGGAAATGACGTGTCTGGCCTTAGCCAGTGTAACTCTTTAATTTTTTAATGATTTGATAGCTTTTAACTCTAAAATAAAAGAAAATGTGACTTTTTATATAGTCTTTTATTAATTTTAAAGTACACAACTTCTGTACTAACCAAAGAGATGGGGCCAGGTCCCTCTCTTTCTTGAGTGAATCCTCAAAGTTGTTTTTGTCACAACTATTCTCCTCCAAAGTTATTCCCATGTATATATACCTGCAAAGATATGATACTTATTTAGACAACCAAGTGCATACTTTATCAAGGATATTTGTCTCCTAATCTTAGCCAATTTATAGAGGAAATCTAAACCATTATATTGGTTAGTTCATTTTGAACAACTCCACCCTCAACTCGTTCTCCACAATTGCTTCTTGTGAATAAACTTGGTAAAAATATCTGCTAATTGATCTTTAATCTTAGAAAACATAATACAGAAAGCTCCTTTCACAATATTATATCTCAAAAAGTGATTCCCCACATCAATATTATTTGTCCTCTTATGTTGCATGAGATTTTTAGCCCTGTTTAGAGAACTGGTATTGTCACACATCAGAGGAATTAAGTCTAAAACAATCCTAAAATTCTTTAGTTTCTATTTGATCCATAACAGTTGAGCAAAAGATAAAGCTAAAACCAATATTAAGTTTAAACAGTAGATAGAGCAACTGAGTTTTGTTCTTACAACCCCAAAAAATAGGGAAGATCTAAGAAAATGATATATTCCAGAGGTGTTTTGTTTTGTCCAATAAGTATCGAACATAATCAGCATCAACAAAGCCTACTATATCCAAACTATCTTCGAATGGATAGAAGAGGACTAGGTCCCCTATCCCTTTCAGGTACTTAAGGATTTTCTTTGCATCTTTCAAGTGAGATTTCCTTGGACAGCCTAAAATCTGACACAATTCCCACACTAAATACATTGTGTGTCCTACATGCATGAGATATAGTAAGGATTCAATAATCCCTCTATACATGGTTTCATTAACTGGGGACCAGGTTCATCATTATCTATCTTTGAACTAGTTCCAGTTAGAGTTTAAATTAACTTGGCATCTCCCATTGTAATACCTCGAGAAACCTTTTATTGAAATTTTGTGCGTAAACGTGTTGCGTTCTATCTTATAGAATAAATTACAAATTTTTTGTATGGAATGTCTTAAATTATGACCCACCATTGCGTAGAGAATCGAATAATCTTCCCAACGATATGTGGATCATCCAAAATTGTTACCTAACCGATGAGTTATGAACATTCCAATTGAATCGTGAATAGTAGTGACAGTAAAATATGCAGGAAAAAGTACTGAGGCATAGAGTATTTTTTAGTCAACTTCAAATGATCAGAACTCCTCGTACACAATGATCTGGGTAAGATACTATATATCAACGGAAATATATGAGAGTCCTCTTTCTAATGAAATTGGTTTCATCCAATTTGAATATCGGTGTAAAACGTTATGGTTGATCTACTTTAGACTATCAAAAAAGTCCACCAAAAGATATATTCAAGAATTTTTTTGATTTTTAGGGGCTCTTTGGTCATTCCCCCTCACCCAAAATCCCTACAAACCCTAAATTAAAGCCTATTAGGAGCATTATATGTTATATTTCATCAAATTCCCTCAAAAAGAAAACCCTAAGCTCCTACATCCAACTTCAAGAACCTCCAAAGTTCACCATTAATTCTGCAAATTTATTCAAGATTCCAATTTCCTAGTTAAAGAAATCCAAGAACCATCATTCAAAGAATTGATTAACATCTCAAAAATAAGTATTGATCTAAAGTTCATCCTTCAAGGTATGTGGGGTTTTTCAACAAGAACTCTCTTTCGTTCTTGTGCCCAAAAGTAATTTTCTTTACAAAGGCATGATTTTATTTGATTTTTATGAATTTGAAGCATGAATATCTTATGATGATTATTATTAAATCTTGATATTTATTATTTTGAAAGATAAATTTAAATGTGTGGTGATATAAAGCATGAATCTTGAACGATATTTATCATGATTTTGATATTTAGGTTGTGAATCCCCATTAGAACTTGTGTTTTTTTTAGAAAGTGTGTGTTATAAGCACGTTGATGTTGAATATTTGAGATATTTTGAATGATTTGACCTTTTGGTGTTAATGGAGTTGTTTTGAACTCGAGCGTGAAAGAAATCCACAACGTGGTTGATTTTGATAGATGAGAAGCATGATGGCTCCCAATGTATATTTATATATTAGTAAAATTATTTTGTTGTGGATTGTCTTTGAAATAATCTGAGCTAATTCTGAGAGAAATCTTTAGCACCGAGTGAGAGGTATAAAACGACCTTACTTCCCTAGAACTACGTGCCCCCATAGGAGTGAGCCTAAGTCTGAGTTATATAGTGATCACTAGTTTCTGTTGATTTGATATTGATAGTCCTACTCTGATGGCAAGGATAGGATAGCTCTCCCCAACGTGGGTTGTACGTTGGACTCCATGTAGGTTACATATTTTATGTCAGTTATAGGATCTCCTAGTGTTTGTGTGTTTCCTTGTGTCTGTAGTGCATGGTGAAGTGATTTGAAAGTGGAATTGTGAAAGTTATTCTTTCAAAAGATTTAAATGATATTTTCATTATGAGAATTGATATTCTTGATGAACTGAAAATGATTGATAAATTATATGATGACTCACATGTGTTATTATACTTATTTCATCCTTTCATGATTATGATGACTTTCTTCAGTCTATGTGAGTCTTTCATACATCCTGTATATCTCTTAAAATATTTATGATGATGATGTTTATACAACTGCATACACCCCTATATACTCGGTTTCTTTCCATTGTACTGACCCATATCTTCAGATATGGGCTATATTTTCTTGGAATATAGGTTCAGGTGCTCAGTTCTAGGTTCAATAATGATTCTTCGGGCATGCTGTTCTAAAATCTTCTATTGTGGTGAGTCCTCATGTTTTGAGGACGTGATGTCTGATGTTGGTTTCACAAAATTAAATACATTTAATAACTGAGTATGAGTCAGTTAGGGCTTATCTCAATGGCTCGTTGGTTTTATTGATTTTCTTTAAGGCTTGTCATACTAGTATAAATGTTGGGAGTAGACTAATAAGTCATATTTTGTTATTTTTTTGAAGTTCTTTTATTCTTGGATGATGATTACTCTATTGATATTTGAGTGTTATTTATGGAAACCCCATTGATTTGTGTTGAACTGAATGAGATTGTCTCAAAGGGTTATCTTGGGGCTACTTATAGCCTCAAGGACCGTGTGGCGCTCTGGGACCCATTTTTAGGGCATTACAAACTTGGTATCAGAGCCTAAGGTTTTAAGGTGTCCTAGAGAGTCTGACAAGTCGCGTGAAGTACAGTCTTGATCATCGTTGTGTAGCGTGCCACATCTATGAGTAAGAGGCTACAAGACATTTTATGAAAAAAGTGTGATTCTTTCTTTTAGTAGTCTATCGTGCTTAAAGTGTCTCTCTCTGCTATTGATTCGTGCTCTTCTCTTTCAGAAATATGCCTTCACATCGAGCAAGAAGAAATAATTATGGGTAGCAGCCTTAACTCGCTGACCCATAGAATGAAAACATGTATCATGCTAAATTTTAGGCAGCCTTTCAGGCACTGGCCCAAGCTGTTACTACAAATATTCAGGCCAAACCAGCCCTGGCTCCACAGCAGTTAGGAAGTGATTCAGCTGCTGCCAGGATCTATGATTTCATGCGGATGATTCCACTGGAATTTTATGGGTCCAAGTCTGATGAGGATCCATGGTTGTTTTTAGAGGAGGTACAGAAGATTACTCGGGTTATGCATGTATCTGAGGAACATAGTATGGAGTTGTCTACGTATAGGTTGAAAGACCTTGCTTATGATTGGGTTATTTCTTGGAGGAAAGGTAGAGGTGAGGGAGCTATCCCTACGACTTGACAAGAGTTTCAGGACATATTCCTAGATCAGTTTTTCCCTTTAGAGATGAGGGTGGTAAAGGTAGAAGAGTTTATGAACCTGCGATAGGTCTCTATGACTGTTAGGGAGTACTTTCTAAAGTTCAATTAGTTGGCCAAGTATGCTCCTGACTTAGTGGCTGATAATCGGGCTAGTATGAGTAAGTTTGTGACTGGAGTATCTAGTTATCTGGTTAAGGAGTATAGGTCTGCTATGCTGAATGGTGAGATGAATCTTTCTAGGATGATGACTCGTGCCTAACAGATTGAGGCAGACAAGATTAAGGAGAGAGATAGAATGAGAGGGAATAAGAGAGCTAGGTCCGAGCAGCACGGACAAGGTCAAACTAAATCATAGAGAGGGAGTCGCCCTCAGTATCAAGATCGTTCATCTATGCCAGCACCGTCATCTGCTAGTGCTCCTATTCCTAAAGGTAGGCAGGACTAAGGTACCACATCGTATGCATCCAGGTCCAAGTACAATGCTGGCAGTAAGCCAAATTATCCCATGTGTCCTAAGTATGGTAGGTCTCATTAAGGTGAGTGTTGGGGTGAGAAGAGGGGTTAATTTTGGTGTGGTGACATAGGCCATAGAGTTAGATATTGTCCATAGGATGGACAAGGGCGTCGTGACTATCGCCCTTAGACCCAGACTCAGACTGTTAGTGCTCCAGTTCAAGCGACTCACCCAACCCCAGCTCAGTACGCCTCTTCTAGTAATGCTGGCGGGTAGCACCAGAATACATTCTATGCTTTACTGTCCTGCCAAGAACAGGAGGACTCTCCCTATGTTGTTACTGGTATGCTTCGTATATTTCAATTTGATGTGTATGCTTTGTTGGATCCTGGATCCAATTTCTTATATGTTATACCTTTGATTGCTGTGAATTTTGAAATGAGTCCTGAGATTATTCCTGAGCCTATCCTAGTTTCTACCCTAGTGGGTGATTCTATTATTTCCCAAAAAGTGTATAAAAAGTGTCCTGTTACCATTCTTCTGAAAGTCTTGTTGGCTGATCTGATTGAGTTAGACATGGTAGATTTTGATATTATTCTGGGTATGGACTGGTTGTATTCTTCTTATGCCTCTATTGATTATCGGACTCGAATGGTCCATTTTCAATTTCTGGGTGCATCCGTATTTGAGTGGTCTAGGAATTTTGTGTCACCCAAGAGTCATTTTATCTCTTACCTCAAAGATAGAAAGCTTATTTCCAAGGGGTGTATTTACCATTTGGTTAGAGTCAAAGACACTAAGTTTGAGACTCTAACTCTCCAGTCTGTTTATGTCATCAATGAGTATTCTGGTGTCTTTTCGTATGATTTCCCAGGGATACCCCCTGATAGAGAGATAGAGTTCGAGATTTATCTTTTTTTTTATACTCAGCCATTTCTATTCCTCCTTACCATATGGCCCCTGCAGAACTTAAGGAGTTGAAAGAGTAACTCAAAGATCTACTAGATAAGGGTTTCATAAGGCCCAGTATTTCTCCTTGGGATGCTCCTATATTGTTTGTGAGAAAGAAATATGTCTCTTTGCGTATGTGCATTGATTACTGCCAACTGAATAAAGTCACCATAAAAAATAAGTACCCCCTTCTGAGAATAGATGATTTGTTTGACCAATTGCAAGGTGCAAGTTATTTCTCAAAGGTAGACCTTCATTCCGACTATCATCAACTCAAAGTTACGGAGTGTGACATCCCGAAAACCACTTTCCAAACTTGTTATGACCATTTTGAGTTTCTTGTTATGTCTTTCGGGTTAACTAATGCCCTAGCAGCTTTCATGGACCTCATGAATCAAGTTTTTAGAACATATCTGGATATATTTGTCATAGTATTCATCGATGATATACTAGTGTACTCCCGTAGTTCATCTCCGAACTGTCTTGCAAACCCTTAGAGATCATAAGTTGTTTGCCAAGTTTAGTAAGTTTGAGTTTTGGCTAAGGTCACTAGCTTTTCTGGGTCATATCATTTCTTCTGAGGGTATTACAGTTGATCCCCAAAAGAGCAAAGCTGTTAGAAATTGCCCTAGACGTATTTCTCCGACTGATATCCAAAGTTTCTTAGTTTTAGCTAGATATTACCACTATTTTGTTAAGGGTTTCTCCTCTATAGCATCTCTTATGACTCGATTGACCAAAAAAAGTGAAGTTCTTGTGGTTCGAATCTTCTAAGAATAGTTTTCAGGAGTTGAAGACTCGACTTACTTCAGCCCCTGTTTTGACTTTGCCTGATGGTTTTGATGGTTTTGTGGTGTACTGTGATACTTTGAGAGTTGGGTTGGGTTGTACATTGATGCAAAAGGGTAAGGTAATAGCTTATGCTTCTAGACATTTGAAACCCTATGAGAAAAATTACCCCACCCATGACCTCGAGTTAGCTGCTGTTGTGTTTGCTTTGAAAATCTAGAGACACTATTTGTATGGTGTCTATGTTGATATTTTCACTGATCATAAGAGGCTGCAGTATTTGTTTACCCAGGGAGAATTGAATCTTAGGCAGAGACGATGGTTATAATTACTAAAGGACTATGATATAAGTGTGTTGTACCATCTGGGCAAGGCCAATATTGTTTTGGATGCCCTAAGTAGAGTGTCCATGGGTAGTGTTTCGCACGTGGTAGAAGATAAGAAATAGTTGGCTCGTGATGTACATCGTTTGGATAGATTGGGGGTTAGGTTGTTTGACTCTGCTAAAGGTAGTAGAGGGGTTCAGAGTAGTTCTGAATCCTTCTTGGTTTCAGAGGTGAAGAAAAGCAATACTTAGATGCTAGTTTGGTCAGACTGAAGGAATCAGTCAAGGACCAAAAAGTAAAATATTTCTCCCAAGAGGGAGATGGTGTATTGAGATTGCAGGGTAGATTGTGTGTCTCAAATGTTAATGATCTGAGACAAAAGATTATGGCTGAAGCGCACGGGGCGCAATATTCTATTCATCCTGGTGCCACCAAGATATACCGAGACTTGCGGGAAATCTATTGGTGGAGTGGCATGAAGAAAGATATAGCAGCGTTTGTAGCTAAGTGTGCAACATGCCAACATGTTAAGTTTGAAAACCAAAGACCTAGTGGTATGATGAAAGAGTTTAGTATTTCTACCTGGAAGTGGACAGAGATAAATATGTACTTCGTCATTGGTTTACCTCTTTCTCGACGCCATTATGATTCCATTTAAGTTGTGGTTGATAGGTTGACTAAGTCTTCTCATTTCTTTCCTGTTCATACTTTATATACTGCTGAGGATTATGCTAGATTGTATATCCGAGAGCTAGTCATACTGCATGGAATTCCCTTGTCTATCATTTTGAATAGGGGTACTCAGTTCACTTCGCAATTTTGGAAGGCTTTTCAGAAGGGTCTTGGTACCCAAGTGCTTTTGGGCTCTGTTTTTCATCCGTAGACTGATGGTCAGGCTGAGCGGACCATCCAGACCTTAGAGAATTTTTTGAGAGCTTTGTGCACTTAACTTCAAGGGAAGTTGGGATGATCACTTACCGTTGGTAGAGTTTGCTTATAATAATAGTTTCCACTCGAGTATTGGCATGGCTCCGTTTGAAGCCTTATATGGGAGGAAGTGTAGATCACCCATAGGTTGGTTTAAGATGGGTGAAGTGGCTATAAGAGGTCCTGATTCGGTATTTGAAGCTATGGAAAAAGTTAAGTTGATTAGGGAAAGGTTGAAAACTGCGCAGAGTCGTTAGAAGTCATATGCTGATGTTAGAAGGAGAGACCTTGAGTTTGAAGTAGGTAACCTAGTGTACCTAAAAATTTCGCCCATGAGGGGGGTAAAGAGATTCAGAAAGAAGGGAAAGCTTAGTCCCCATTATGTTGGTCCTTACAAAATGCTTAGCCGTAATGGTAAGGTAGCTTATGAGGTCGAGTTGCCTTCTGAGTTGTCCTCTGTTCATCCAATATTCTCTGTCTCCATGCTTAGAAAGCATATTAGCAATGTTGTGGTAGTGGATTCCTCTGTGAGTGCTGACATTCAAGAAAATCTTTCTTTTGATGAGATTCCTATTGATATTCTTGATTTTAGTGTCCGAAGACTAAGGTACAAAGAAGTTCCCTTGTTCAAGGGGTTGTGGCGAAACTAATCTGTTGAGGGTGCAATTTGGGAAGCTGAGATGGATATGAGATCCAAGTACCCGAACCTATTTCTACAAACTCCAATCAAGCTGAAGGTACCATTCTTTCCTAAATCATGCACTTTTTATAAATGTTGCAGCAGTCCAGCTGTCATTTATTAAGTGTTCAGTTGTAGTTTCTTGAATTTATGCATTCTGTGTTGCATTCGGAGTGAGAAACGAAGTGGTGATAAGTCTAACGAATGGTTTGAGCTTTATGCTCTATTCCCTATCTAATCTTGGCATGTCTAGCATCATTCGAGGATGAATGTTTCCAAGTTAGGAATGATGTAATACCCCAGGAAATATTTCATTGAAATTTTATACGTAAACGTGTTGGGTTCTCTATTCTAAAATGAATTATAAATTTTTCATGTGGAATGTCTTAGATTATGACCTACCATTGCGTAGAGTATCGAATAATCTTTCCAATAATATGTGGATCATTGAAAACGGACACCCGAGCGCGTGTTATGAACATTCCGATCGAATCGTGAATAGTAGTGAACAGTTAAATATGTAGGAAAAAGTACTGAGGCCTGGCGTATTTTTGGGTCAACTTCAAACGATTACAACTCATTGCACACAATGATTTGGGTGAGATACTATATATCAACAGAAATATATAGGAGTCATCTTTCTGATGAAATTGGTTTCATCCAATTTGAATATGAGAGGAAAAAGTTATGGTCGATCTACTTCAGTCAATCAAAAGTGAATTTTCATGTTAACTTCAAACAATCATAACTCCTCATACACAATGATCTGGGTGAGATACTATATATCAAAGGAAAGATATGAGAGTCCTTTTTTTAATGAAGTTGGTTTTATCCAATTTGAATATTGGAGTAAAATGTTATGGTTGATCTCCTTCAAACTATGAAAACAGTCCACCAAAGGACATATTCGAGAATTTTTTTGATTTTTAGGGGCGTTTTGGTCATTTTCCCTCACCCAAAATGCCTCCAAACCCTATATTAAAGCCTATTAGAAGCATTATATATTATATTTCATCAAATTCCCTCAAAAAGAAAACCCTAAGCTCCTACATCCAACTTCAAGAACCTCTAAAGTTCACCATTAATTCTGCAAAGTTATTCAAGATTCCAAGTTCCTAGTTCAAGAACTCCAAGAACCATCATTCAAAGGAACGAGTAACATCACAAAAATGAGTATCGGTCTAAAGTTCATCATTCAAGGTATGTGGGATTTTTTAACAAGAACTCTCTTTCGTTCTTGTGCCCAAAAGTAATTTTATTTACAAAGGCATGATTTTTATTTAATTTTTATGAATTTGAAGAATGAACCTATATCTTATGATGACTATTATTAAATCTTGATGTTTATGATTTTGAAAAATGAATTTACATGTTTGGTGATATAAGCCATGAATCTTGAATGATATTTATCATGATTTTGATATTTGGGTCGTGAATCCTTATTTGAAATTGTGTGTTTTTTTTTTGAGAAAATGTGTGTTATAAGAATGTTGATGTTGAATATTTGATATATTTTGAATGATTTGACCTTTTGGTCTTAATGGAGTTGTTTTGAACTCGAGTGTGAAAGAAATTCACAACGTGGTTGATTTTAAGAGATGGGAAGCATGATGGCTCCCGATGTATATTTATATATTACTGAAATTTTTTTGTTGTGGATTGTCTTTGAAATGATCTGAACTAAGTCCGGGAGAAATCTTTAGCACCAAGTGGGAGGTATAAAGTGACCTTACTTCCCTAGAACTACGTGCCCCCGTAGGAGTGAGCCTGAGGTTTATTTATATAGTGATAACTAGTTTGTGTGGATTTGATATCGATAGTCCTACTCCAGTGGCAAGGATAGGATGACTCTCCCCAACGTGGGTTGTACGTTGGACTCTATATAGGTTATATGTTTTATGTTGGTTATAGGATCTCCCAGTGTGCGTGTGTTCCTTGTGTCTATGGTGAATGGCGAAGTGATTTGAAAGTGGAATTGTGAAAATTATTATTTCAAAAGATTTAAATCATATTTACATTATGATAATTGATATTCTTGATGAACTGAAAGTGATTGACAAATTATATGATGAGTCACATGTGTTATTATACTTATTTCATCCTCTCATGATTATGATAATTTTCTTCGAGCTATGTGACTCTTTCATACATCCCGCATATCTCTTATAAATATTTATGATGATGATGTTTATACAACTGCATACACCCCATATACTCGATTCCTTTCTATAGTACTGACCCACATCTTCGGAGGTGGGCTGCATTTTCTCGGAATGTAGGTTCAGG
Source organism: Capsicum baccatum var. pendulum (assembly GCA_030864225.1). NCBI lineage: Eukaryota > Viridiplantae > Streptophyta > Magnoliopsida > Solanales > Solanaceae > Capsicum > Capsicum baccatum. The sequence continues at coordinate 110,439,530 of CM061555.1, read as the reverse complement.
TGATCAGTTCCAGGTTTGATAGTGATTCTTCGAGCACGCTGTTCTACATCATCTGTTGTGGTGAGTCCTCATGTTCTGAGGACATGATGTCTGATGTTGGTTTAACAAAAAGTTTTACATTTGATAACTGAGTATGAGTCGGTTGGGGCATGTCTCAATGGCTCCCTGGTTTTATTAATTTTCTTAAAGTCTTGTCAGACAAGTATAGATGTTGGGAGTTGACTGATAAGTCATATTTTGTTATCTTTCTAAAATTCTTTTATTCTTTGATGATGATTACTCTGTTGATATTTGAGGGTTATTTATGGAAACCCCATTAATTTGTGTTAAACTGAAAGAAAATGGCTCAAAGGGTTAGCTTGGGGCTACTCGTAGCGTCAAGTACCGTGTGACACTCTGGAACCCATTTTTTGGGGCGTTACACCAATATTGGATTTCTTTAAAAACTCCATGTACTTTTCTTGAAAAATTATTATCCTTTGAGAGGTTTGCTTGATCTATAAGCCTAAGAAGAAACTCAATTCACCGATCATGATCATTTCAAATTTACTCCTCATTACAATTGAAAACTCTTGACATAGTGACTTAGAATTAGCTCCAAAAATTATGTCATCCACATACATTTGAACAATTAGCAAGTTGTTTCGTCTACTCTTTAAAAAGAGAGTTTTGTTAAGTTTCCTTCTTTTAAAGACATTTTCTGGAAGAAACTCTAAAATTATCTCACACCAAGATCGAGGTGCTTGCTTCAACCCATAGAGAGTTTTATCTAATTTAAGCACATGATGTGGAAAATTTGCATCTTCAAAACCTATAGGTTGTTTGACATTAACATTTTTTGTTAAGCATCCATTAAGAAAAGAACTCTTATCATCAATTTGGAAGAGTTTGAACCCCATGTATGCAGAATATTAAATAGGAATTGTTATATCATCTATCCTTGCTATAGGGGAAAATATTTCATCATAGTAAATTCCTTCTTCCTAGTTATAGCCTTGAAAAAACATTCTTACTTTATTTCTATTCATAGTACCATGCTTATGCCACTTGTTTTGCACACCCATTAAGTCCTAATAATTGTTCTATCAACAGGTCTAAAATAATAAAGCTTAGGCTTTTTATTGAACACAAGATCATATGGATTTTTGTTCAAGACGGTTCTAATTAAACACATATTAGTCACATAATAGGCAGTCCTAATATATTTATCCCAAAACCTCTTTAGAATCCCATTGTCAATCAGCATAGTGTTATCAATCCCTATGAGATTCCTATTCTTTCTTTCAACAACACTATTTTGCTGAGGAGTCCTAGGATCAAAGAAATAATGACTGATTCCATATTCAGCATAGAATCCTACAACTTAGGAGTTCTCAAATTTTGTTCCATGATCAGATCTGAATTAAGAAACTTTACAACTTAGCTTCAAATGAATTTGTTTGACAAAATTTACCAGAACCTCATAGGTTTCATCCTTGATTCTCAAGAACATTATCCAAGTGAACCTGGAGTAGTCATCTATAATAAAAAATACGTACTTCCTCCCCCTTCTACTATGAACTTAACAGGTTCACATAGATCCATGTAAAGTAACTCAAGTGGTCTAGAGTTCTAAACCTACTTCTTAAGCTTAAATAAAGATTTAGTTTTTTTCCCTTAACACAAGCATCAAATCACTTATTGTCTAGAAACTTCAGCTTTGGCATACCACCAGCTAGGTCCTTTGAAACCAATTTTTTCTTCAAGGAGGAACTTAAATGTCCCGTCTTTTGTGGCACAGATCAACATTTTCACTTTAAGCACTTAAGCAAGTCAATTCTCCATCATCTATAAACTCTAAAATAGCCACATACATATTTTGAACCTTTTATCTTTGAGACTAAATCTCCCAGACTTTAAGTTTGACATAGTACAAACATCAGATAAGAACTTTACCTAATTACCTGATAAAATCCAAATGGCCCTTATAGATTTGGATGCCATTATTCGAGGGAAAACATGAAGGATCTAGATTTGGCCACATTGAAGGCTTAAGAGCATGCATGGAGAGAGCATTTTGGGCACTCAATGGAGCAAGCTCATATGTGGAAAATTGCTTGGATGCTTTCCTTGATGCTAAACTGAGGACCATATCCTTGAAGAATGAACTATCCTTGGTTTTTATAGCATGAAATAGGTGTCATTCATCAAGTCCAAAGATACAAAGTTCAATTTATGAAGATAGAGACTCATGAGAGTATGTGGCATTCATCTAAGGAAGTCTAGCATGTGGCATTAATCTAAGGAAGTGTACTTTCTACTTGTGAAGAGAGACCTTGAATATACTCCAATATAGCCTTGTATATACTCCTAATGCACCTCAACTTAGGGGTATTATGGTCTTTTGAGACTTCTCTTTTACAAACCAAAGGAGCACCCTTTATTAAGGGTATTTTTATCTTTGTTTGTAATAAGTGTAAATAAACTATTAGGCTTCTATTTTCCTTAGCTTTGACGAATTGATTAAGTGATACTCATATTGTAGTTTACTTAGTGTAGGGATTTGAAAAGCCAATATAGTGTAGGAATTGGAAAAGTCATTGAAACTAGGGTTAACTTAAGTGTGGAATCACTCTTGTTGACATTTTGGCAAGTAAGGTTGGTGCTTATGGAGTTGATCCCTTTGTTTCCACCTAAGCGTGTAGTGTTATCCTTCATTGGTGTTGTGTGTATTGGTATTTTATACACACTTTGGTGCTATTCATTGGTGTAGGTGTATGTCTCACTATATATCCTATATTTTAATGTATTTTCATATTGTTTCTTATTATATTCGAATATGCTCTTGTGTGTTCTACTTCATCTCATTTTCTTCTTAGCGTGTTTCACATTTTTATTCAAGTTCTTAGTGATTTCTTGTATCATTTAGTATCAAAGCCAGGTTTTAAGTTGTTCCCACAAGTCTAAATCTTGGATCTAAGAAAATCTCCACAAGAAAAGAGTCTAGAGTAAAAAAAAAAAAAAAAAAGGTGTTTCACATTTTTTTGTGTTTGGACAGAATTTTAAATCATAGATATACACATTTTTATGTTGTTTTGTTGGTTTCTAGTGCTATATCCTTGTTCCATAGAACTTAAAGAGTCTAGATCTAAGTTTGGAACAAGATTTTGTTCTTTTTGAGCAAGATCCACCATTGTTAAGGTGTGTTTGAAGATTTTTGAGGTGGGAGCTCGTGGTGGATACTTTGTTTGTGTCTTTTTGCGGCTGATTAATTGTTTTTTGTGATTTTCTTGGCAAAAGAAACCTAGATCTAAAAGAAATATTGAATTTGGGGTTCATTTTCCTAGTGGTCAAACCGTGGTAAACTCTTGAATATTCATCTTCTTCATCCATCATCTTCAAATCTTATTGAAGAAGAATATTCAAGCATATTGTCTGGTCCAAAAAGGGAGAATAAAGAGAGTTTTTGTTTAAATGTTTGTACAATAATATTCACTAGTATACTCTAAGTCTTCCAAAAAGGAAGAGGGGACAATGGGACAAGCAAGTACAATTGAAAGTACACTTGAATGGACCAATCCATGTTGAATTCATTTGAAGCTCCAAAAGGGTTCAAGACCTTCAATTTTTCCCTCCCAAATGAAATTTGTTCTTATCCTAACTGTTTTTGTCCTAAACAAGAATTTGGAAGTTAAAAAAATTGAAAAAATGACGCCTAATCACAAGCTGCCACATCATCACTTTTATGAACAGCCAAATTGAGTTCTAAATTAGATTTCTAAGTTTCTATTTGTTTTTTCTAGTTCCTTTTGTGTTGATTCTACCACTAATTAGCAAACTAGTAACTACCTACTAGGTTGATAATTAGTTTAGAGTCATTTGTTTCATGTCATTATATTTTGTGTGCCTTTCTTGTTTTTAAGTCATAGTAATTTGTCGGTTCAATTTTGTACATAATTTTTATTTGAGTCACATCAAACAAAAATTGATTCTAGGACAAAGTAGATTTACAACTCATTCACTTGCTAAGTACATGCCAAGATTTCAACACTTGTAAGACCAAGTATGAGGTAAGAACCGAGTGTGAGAGTGGCGAGGCTTTTGAACTAACGTGTTTGTTCGTTTTATAGGATTTACTTGTTTTTTATGTACATTTACCATAGAACACAAGGGTTTAAGTTCTCAACCTTTGAGTAATAATGTTAGTAGGGTTATATTGGCTCAACTTGAGGCCAGGTCTCATGATGTGGCAAGGATGAGTATGGATTTGGGTACAATGAAGGGTGATTTGGGTTTAATGAAGGGTTATGTAAAATCAAGAAAGGTTTAAATGATTATAATGAAAACGAGAGTTGATAGTCTATGCCTACCAAAGTCGCCACAAAACCAAAACCAAAGTCTACCAACCCGAGAGCCAAGTAGACCTATATGTCCCCCATTGAACTAAGTCCCAAAAGAATGACTTAGTACTCAAATACTACCTTAAAAAATGAAATACCAAGTTCTAAACCTACTTTACCAAAGGCTTTACCCTTTACAATTCCAAACACCTCAAGTCCAAAGGCCCTACATCCCTAAAATCCAATGTCACCTTCCCAAGCTACACTAACCCAAAATTAAGATGGAGAGTTAGGATGCAAGGATAATGAGTCCAAGCCTCAATATGGAGAGAATCAGGGATTCCTTGGTGCAAAAACAAGTGAATAACACACTTCCCATGATCTATGAGGTAATAAAGTTATCTTCTACACTCCTAGAAACTTGAATTGTTGTGATATGGCTAGTAGTGGCCAAAGTGGTGTAATTTATAATTTTCTTAGTATAGAAGTTTATGAATCTTCCTTTTCTGATTCCATTGGTGTTCTTAGGTTCCATAAGGACCAAACTCTTTTTATGAGTACGCAAGCACTAGTTGATAGTTTAGATGACCAAATTGATTTTTTTCGTAAGAATGATTTGTGACCATCTAGTGCTAGCACCTATAAATTTAATAAGGTTCCATTACCAAGAAACAAGATTATTTACACACTAGTTGAACCTTGTGCAAATAAAGGTGAGTCTACATTGGTATGTTAGTTGCCAACGACTAGTGAGGTTGTGAATAATGATCAACTTACTCACGAATGTAGTCTACTACTTGAGCATATGTGTGGTGTGTATGGTAAGTCTCAAGTTAGCGATACTGTTTATAGAGTTGATCATGATAATGGATATGGTTCTTTGAGAATATTGTATGACGAAATCCACATTGATAGCTTTCCTCAAAGAAACCAAGAAAAGGCACAATAGGGTAAAGGTGACCTTTAATTTATTGAATATTTAGGAAACCCAAATGCGATTGTTCTTGTGAAAATATTTTTGTGTGTAATCCCTTTTCTTCCCATGGTTATTTATACCTCTGTGGGATTACTCTATCAAAATAGAAAGTGGTCCTTGCTTATAAATGTCGTCTATTTCTTCTTTGTGTGTTTCCTATGTTGAGCATCATAGTGGTGATGAACTTGGAAATAGTGAGTAATTGCATAAGGTCAGCATAGTTGAAGTTGATTTGTGTGACACTATTCTCTACTCTCTATTTTTCTTTGATGATGTGTATGCTATTATAGAGAGTATGTCTTTTAGACTGGTGAAGCCTATTAGGGGAAAAAGTATTATCTAGATCCATGTCTAAGGCCACTCTTTCTATTTAACTCAGGCGCCAAATATGGATGTGATGATATTGGCATACCCAACTTATTGCTTAGTCTGCATGACAAGAAAAGTATTGTTCTTAAAAACTCAAGGTTAAAAGTGTCATTGTCTTCTTGGGATAATGTTCTAAATGTGTATCCTTGATTGACACACTTGTGCTTAAGTTTCTTGAATCCCAACTTATGGATACCAAGTTGAAGTTTCACTTAAAAGGTAAAAATTGTTAGTGTTTAAATGATTTGGTTCCATCCTTATGTGCTAATTATTTTCAACCAATTGGCATACTTATAGATTATAGCATCTGTGATGATGCCTTTACACTTGATGCCTTCCTATACTAACACTTTGCTTATGATGATTTCCAAGATAGCCTTGGATTGGTTTTATGTAGAGGTAGGACATTTGCTATTTGGTCCACTTGTAGGAACAATGTTATATGGTTTTTGTGGAACTTTGTAGTATCCTTGCCTCTTGAGGCTTCCAATAATCAAATTCATTGTAGACTTTTCAATATGTTTTTAATATTTAAAATTAAGGATGCTTAGCTATATGCGAAGTATGTGCCAGCTTGGTATGATACTATGATTCATTTGTGTTAACCCTAACCCTTATACAATGAGGAAAGTTTGTTTGCTTGTGTCTCCTACTGTTTTGTAAGGTTTGGATTCGAGGTCAAATTCTTTTCAAGAAGGGGAGGATGATACAAGACAAATGGTCATCATAGCTTTGGATGCCATTATTTGAGGGAAAAATATGTAGGATTTAGCTTTGGCCACATTGAAGGCTCGAGAGCATGCATAGAGAGATCATTTCGGGCACTCAATGAAGCAAGGATGTGTTTGGAAGATTGCTTGCACCCTTTTCTTGATGCTAACCTGAGGAACATAATCCTTGAAGAATAAACCATCCATGGTTTTTAGAGCATGAATGAGGATCCATTCATCAAGTCCAAATATACAACGCACCAATTATGAAGATGGAGGCTCATGGGAGTATATGGTATTCATCTAAGGGAGTGTACTTGATACTATGTGAAGAAGGACCTTGAATATAATCCAAGGCATCCTTGGATATAATAAAAAGGTGCCTTCACTTAGGGATATTATGGTCTTCTGATACTTCTCTTTATACTCCAAAGGAGCACCCTTCATTAAGGGTATTTTTGTCTTTGTTTGTAATAAGTATAAATAGAAAATTAGGCTTTTATTTTCCTTAGTTTTAATGAATTGTTTAAATGATACTCATATTGTAGTTTTCTTAGTCTAGGTCTTGGAAAATCCAATGCAGTGTAGGACTTAGAAAAGCCATTGCAACTATGGTTAACTTGTGTGTGGAATCACTCTTGTTAATATTTTGGCAAGAAAGGTGGGTGCTTGAGGAGTTGATCCCTCTGTGTCCACCTAAGAGTGTGGATTTATCCTTCATTGGTGCTGTGTGTCTTGGCATTTGATACACACCTTGGTAATATTCATCGGTGTAGGTGTATGTCTCACTATCTATCCTTTAATGTATTTTCATTTTGTTTCTTATTAAATCTGAATGTGTTCTTGTGTGGTCTACTTTATGTCATCTTTTTCTTAGTGTGTTTCACGTTTTTATTCAAGTTCTTAGTGTTTTCTTGTATCATCACCTTTGTCAAAGATTTGAGAAACACTCAAAAGATTATACTTGAGGCCATTTACATAATACACATCTTCTATTGCATGATCAAGTGATTTTCCAATCTTTCCCGTACCATAGATATAGCTTTTTTACCATTTCTAAATGACAAACCTTTTGAAGTGTATTGAGAGAGAGAAAATAGTCAGTCCTCCCAGTAATAAACTTTTAATATCTACTATCCATGAACAAGTTCTGATTTCATTCCCTTTCTCCTACCTGTAAACAAAGTCATTTGTTAGATTTAGGAACCAACTTGAGTTTGAGTTTCCAAAAGAAATATAAAGGTGTGATCAATTCTTTATTATCCCATCTTGGTACTAAGTTCTTCTTCAGACTTCTCAAGGGTTTAGAACCTTTAGGATAAGGTTTCTCTTGCTGGATATATCTAGCACTGTTTATTTTTGCTCTAATCCAACTTTGACAATTTTCCTTCAGGTGTCTATTCCTACCATAATTAGTACATAGAGTTTCATAAACTCTATTTTTAACACCATGAACAGGATTTTCTTGTGACCTAAGTGAGTGAATTCCATACTGATATCCAAGCCATTTACCATTACTGACTCCCAGACAAGTTAAATTAGAAAAAACTTGTGAGGATGTGGTCTACTTTAGGGATTTGTTAAGATATTCTCTTAGAAAAACCAGGTCCCTTTCTAATTCCTCATCCTTATGAAGTACAATCATGAGGTACTTCTGAGAATTCCTCAGTTTTTCTTTAAGCTCAATCTGGAGCCTTGGGGATTTTTTCTTCTCTTTATCATCGAACCATTTACTTTCTCTTGTTGGCTCATTAAACTCAAGTTTTCAGACTTTGATTTTATGAATTATTCTTCAGTTTAAGATAGTTGGAGAGTTAAGAAAATTAATTCAATCTCTTGATTTTCTACTCTTTCTTCTAGAGCTTGTTTCTCAGCAGTCAGTTCACACACATAATAAATCAACATATTTGCAAGCTTCTTTATCTTTCTAGCAGAGTAGTTGCCTAAATTTTCTTAATATCAGAAAGAGTTACCTTGTTTTCTTATTCACCATCTGAATTAGCCATATGAGAAAATAAGGAATCATAGGTGACTTCACTATACTCCACTGCCAGCATAGAAATATCTTTATTTTTTTATATTCGTCATATTCACTAGAGAAATCACCCAAGAAATCTAAAGCTTGCTTTATTGCATAGTCAGCAGTAGCCTTTCTTCTTGAATTATATAGGATCTAGTCCTTTTTATTTCATTTTTCACCTCCATAATTCAGATATTCCCGATAATCCATTTTTTGAATGGGAATCTTTGATGAAATGCCCAAGTTTTTCACATTTGTGGCAAACTTCAACTGTACCTCCTTTTTTTACTGTTACTTCCTTTCTTTTGAGACTGACCACTTTTATTCATTTCTCTCATAATTCTTTTTTCCAAATAAGCAAATCAATGTCTTCCTCACTTGAATCTAACTTTGAAGCTATCAATTCCAAATACTTTTCTCTTGTTTCTTCCTTCTTCTCTTGCCCTTACTGCTTCTTGATTTCATGACTCTTCATAGCCCCAATAAGTTCATTCATAGTGAGTATTTTCACGTTCCTTGCTTCATTAATAGAATCTACTTTGCTTTCGCAAGATTTTGGAAGAAATCCTGGAATTTTTCTCACTTGTTTGCACAAAGGAATAACTTCTCCTAACAAGTTCTAGTAATTGAAGTAAATCTAATGTGTATCTCTTGAATAGTTTCTCCTTCTTTCATGGAGAAAGTTTCATACTGAGTAGTCAACATATCAACCTTTGAGTAATTCACATCACTTGTTCCCTCATGAGCAGTCCTCAATAAATCCAAGATTTTCTTAGCATTTTCACAAGCAGAATGTTATTATATTTATTTGGTCCAATACTACAGACAAGCAATTTCTTGGCCTTGTAATTCTTCTCAATTTTCTTACGATCTTCATCATCATACTTTCTTCTAGTTTTGACAACCATCCTTGTTATGTCTCTTTCATCGACTTCCTTAACATGCACATAAGGAACCATCAAGTATTACATCCATCAATTCACTGTCCTCCATACATCCTGGTTTTCAACCACCTATAGTATTTCCTATTAAAGCGAGCTGGTCTAGTTGTATATTGACCTTCTTCCAAATTAAATGGAGAATCCATGATCAATAAATCACTCTAGGTGTGAACCTTTTAGGGTTTCTTTGCTCTAATACCAATTTATGAATCGTGAGGAGGTGCACCACTGTACAAAGGACCAGGACCCTGAGACTAAAACATATCCAATAAAACAATGACAAAGTAAAACTTACAAGAATATAAAGAACATAGATATTTACCTAGAAACCTCCTTGATCAATGAAGGAAAAACCATGCTTGCCCTCACAAGCACTTAAATTCCACTATAATAAACATTCATTGATTACAGACTCCTTTGGAACCTATCTCTAAGTTCCACTAATTTGTAATAACTCTATTATAAACAACTCTTGACAACTCTGTCAGTTCTCCGCTTCAATATTGATTAACTCTTACCAATATCACCTCAGGTAGCTCTACCTAAGCACTCTACTAATAGAAGAAAACTATTACTCTTATCAAATGAGTAATTTGATTACAAACCAAGACTTTACTCCAGAACAATTACACTTTAAGCTCAAGGAAACTTGGAACTTGAGAAATATGAGTTTTCGTCGTTTCTTCTTGAATGATTAATTTTGCAAAAACTATTTAACTAAGTAGCATTCTTTTCTATTTATAGTTGAGGATAGATCAGGGTAGAATTTTGATTGAACCAGGTGTCCTATCTGAGTATCTAGTACATAACATACCTGCATTATTTGTTGCACTAACAGACAAAACTGTGCAGATATGTAATGACAATAACTTTTCATGAAGAGCCAAGGACTTGGTCCCTTGTATGAGATATCAAAGGTTACATTGAAGAAAAACTAGCATTATAAAATTAAAACATTATTCATATGAAAAAGAGTGAAATTGGGGTTTAAAATCAAGCCCTAATATTTTTGGGATTTTGAGAAATTAATCAAGAAACTACTAAAAAGGGGTGAATTCTTACCTTATATCCGTAATAGAATTGAGAAATAAATGTTAATATAACTTCCCAAGCTCCCACATTCTTCACTTTTAAGATCTCACACTATTTTAGGGTTTAACCCTCCAATGGCGAGGTGAAAAAATGGGCAAAATAGGGGGAAAAAAGAGGAAAAAATTGCTATATATTGCAATTTTTTCTAAGTCCAAACGGACTTCGATGGGGTTCCCGAGATTTGTTCGAAGTTTAGTATACACAAAGAAGCTTGTAACCACACTAATTCAATTCTCCAGACTCAATGGAAATATCAAATTTTTTAAAAAAATATTATTTTATGGAATCGACCCCGAAAACTTGAAATCACAATTTTATAAACCAAGGGTCGAAGTGAGATTTAAAAGTCATAAAATCACACCAAGTGTGTTACTACTCTAAAATCGTTGTTTCAAATCTACTGGTGAAATAAAATTTTCCATTTGAGGTTGTTTTGATCAAATGTAGGTCCCACATTAATATTTCCAATAATTCAATTTTCCAACCAACATGCCAAAATGAGCTCGGGTACACTGGGACCCAAACCAGAGGTATACCTAGCCTAAAATCAATATTTCAGAGTTACTGGCATACTCCACTCAACCATCCATTGCATGAGTCAAAAGATATCCACATAAGTCTTAAATAAGGCTCTCAAAGTCATCAAAAATATAGTATTTCATAATGGTATCCAAATACATCAGGAATCATGTCTATCACCCCCACACCCTAGAAATACCATAATGCAACTACAGGGAGGGGTATAATAGTCGATCATGCAAAAACATACCTTTCACATTATTCATCAAAAAGCTGGTCGTTTCACTATCCACCACTAAAAATCTAGTTCATCTTCGAGCTAAAGACAAGAGAAATGCCTGAATTAACAAAGATTTGGAGATAAGAACTAGGCATATCAAACTTGGCCCCCCCAAATAGCCTCATCTACAAGTCAATGTCGCCAATGGACCTTAACTACAGGGATCACTCTAGTGTGTAACCACCTAACATCCCTATCCAAAATGGAGACCAACTCCTCAACAAAAGACAATTGCTTATCTAACTAAATTGACTCCCAATGAATAATGTGAGACTCATTTGGAATGTAACGGCGAAGCATAGAAATATAAAAAACTAGATGAATACCTGATAGATCAGGGGGAAAAGCAAACTCATAATCCATATTACCAACAATCCAAAGAATCTAAAATGGACTAATTTACTTAGGGATAAGCTTTCCCATCCTCCCAAACCTCATCACACCTTCATGGGTGAAACTTGAAGGAAAATATGATCACTAACACCGAATCTCAAATCAACATAGCACTTCTGCCTACTCTGAGCTGCTTTAAGTCTATCCTAGATGACTCAAACTCTATCCAAAGACTCACAATGAAATTCTATACCTCGAGGTCTCACCTTTGAAACATCAAATCAACTTACTGGGGAGAGATGAAGCCTACCATATAATGCCTTGAAATGAGCTATGTCGATATTGGAATGGCAGTTATTGTTATATGAAAACTCATCTAACGACAGATACTACTCCTACTGTCCACCAAAATCCATCACGTATGTCATAGCATATCCTCTAAAACCTAGATAGTCCGCTCTGACTGGCCATCTATCTGGGGGTAAAACACTATGCTAAGATCAACCCGAGTACCCAAATTATCCTAAAACTAATTCAAAAAATGAGATATGAACTCAAAACCTCAATCTAAAATAATGGACACTAACTCACCATGAAGATGTATAATCTCATGAATGTAGACAATACCCAACCTCTCAGCATTGAATGAGACCTGAACCAGAAAAAATAAGTTAACTTGGTTAATCGGTCGATGATGTTCCAAACATTGTTAGAACCATGATATGTATAAGTCAAAGTAGTCACAAAGTCTATGGTGATGTTTTGTCACTTCCAATCGAGAATGTGTAACCTCAGAAGCAAACCACCAGGTCTACCATGCTTAGCTTTCACTAACTGAAATTATAGGCAATGAGCAATAAATTCTGTTATATATCACCTCATACTAGCCCACCAATAGTGTTTTCTCAAATCATGATACATCTTAGTCATACCTGGATGGATGGAATATCTAGAATAATGAGCCTCCTCCAAGATCAACCTAATCCAATCACCCACTCTTGGCACACAAACTCATCCTCCAATCTGTAAAACTCCATTTGAATCAAGTGATGCTTACTTAGACTTCCTTATCAATACCTTATCTCAAATGAACCTCAATCCAATATTGTCAAATTGATGAGCTTAAATATTCTCCATTAAAAAAATCTATCCTCCACAAATGTCAAGATAGTCTAGGTGTTAAAATATCATGTCTAACCATATCATTAGCTAAATACTAAACCTCTAAGGCTAAAGGCCTCTTCTGAGTCAAAAGACACGCCATGCGACCCATGCTAGTCAAATTTTATCTCAAGGCATCCGCAACCACACTAGCCTTGCTCGGGTGATAGAGAATAGTCAAGTCTTAATAGTTAAGAATTTTAAGCCAATGTTCCTGCCTCATATTAAGATCACGCTCAGTGAAGAAGTATTGAATACTATGATAATCTAAAAACATCTCACAATAGACTCTATAAATGTAGTGCCTCTACAAATTTAAGGATAACACAACTGCGCACAACTCTAAATTATGGGTAGGATAATTCCTCTCATGAGGCTTCAACTAATGAGATGTATAAGTAATCACCTTTCCCTCTTGCATCAACATAGAACCCAATAAAATAACTAAAGCATCAAAAAACAAGGTAAAGCCCACACCCTTATTAGGCAAAGCTAATATAGAAGCTGAAGTCAACACTTCTTGAGCTTTTGAAAGCTCACCTTACAAGAATCGAACCACTGAAATGAAATATTCTACTGAGTAAACTTCGCCAATAGAGTTGCAATAGATTATAAACCCTCAACAAAATACCGATAATAACCTACCAAGACAAATACGATCTAGGCTAATCATGGAACACTGCTACCTTTTTTGAATGAACCATAATACTGTCCTTAGCTACCACATGACCCAAGAAAGAAATAGACTCCAACCAAAACTCTCATTAAAGAACTTAGCAAATAGCTTCTCATCCCTCAATCTCTAAAGCATAATCTACAAATTCTCCTCATGATCAACCTCACTTTTGGAATAAAAAAAGATATAATTTATAAATGAAGTTATAAAGGAACCATTAAGATATAGTCAAAATACTCAATTCATCAACTCCATGAATGCGATAGGGGTATTGGTCAACCCAAAGGACATGACTAAGAACTCATAATGATCATATCGAGTCGAAAAAGATATCTTCAAAATATCCAAAGCTATAACCCTCAGCTGGTGATAACCAAGCCTCAAATAAACCATTAAAATCACTACAACATCCCAAAGCTAATTAAATAAATCATTAATGCGAGAAAGAGAATAATTATTATTAACTATCACCTTATTCAGTTATTGATAGTCAATACACATCCGCTTCGAACCATTCTTCTTCTTTATAAACAAGATAGGCGCACCCCAAGGAAAAAAACTAGGCTAGAAAAATTCCTTAGCCAACAACCTTGTAACTAACTCTTCACTACCTTCATATCTGTTGTGCCATCTTGTAAGGAGAAATAGAATTGGGCTTGACGTCTGGCTTAACATCAATAGTAAAATTAATACAATGATAAGGAGGCATACAGAGAGAATCCATAAACTCATGAACAATATAAACAGAATCTACAAAATAAGGTGAAATAACACCAGTGTTATGAATATGGACCAAGTAAGATAAACATCCCCTCTCAACTAATTTATGATCTAAAATACAAGATATAATCCTATTAGGACCCAAATAAAGTGCACCCTTCTAAGCTATTCTTGGAAAACCCAACAAATCTAAACAATCTTGGAATAACAATCTAGGACAGTATGATAAGGACCCAACCAATCAATACCTAAAATAACATCAAAATCAATCATATCTAATACAAGAAAATCTACCAAAGTCTCACACCCAGAAAAACTCACAACACAATATTAGTGCACCCGATCTACCATAAAAAAATTACCTACTAGGGTAGATACACGAATAGACATAGCAAGAGGCTTACTAACAGAATTAAAACCAAAGCAAAATACGTAGATACATAGGAGAAAATTGATCTGAGATCAAAAAATATAGATGCATATCTAAAACAAATAGGGAAGATACTTGTGATCACAATTGTGAAGGCTTAGCCAACGGTTTAGCTGGTATAGCATAGCAGTCACATGACCACCAATTTCTTAGGTAGCTCGATGACCATGAAAACTAATTGCCTGAGGCATCCCCAGGAACATGCCCATAAGCTCCACTACCTTTACCCCTTGAACATATGGTAGCACCCCTATCCCTCACAACTGGAATAGAAGTATCCTAAATCACCCCATGAAGACAAACTTTGACTATGTGGCTAGTCTTATCACACACATGCAACATCTACGACCAGAAGATACAATTGGACCCAAAATACCACCCTAAATTTCTAAAGAATAAGATCCACAAACTGTCCTATGAAAAGTCACCTACACTAGCCTACCATGGTAACCACGAGAATCCCTGAAATCTCTACTCTAAGTAGTCTGACCTCTAAACTCACCAAATTGTCACACCTTCTTGGCACCTCCTGAGATGCACTAAGAATACCCTATGTTATCTTAGAATGATCCATAATACTCTAAAAAAAAGCCCTAAAAATAGCCGTTTGAGATTTATCCAACTGAAGAAAGACATCTAAACTCTTCAAAAACTTCTGAATCTTCTTAATCTTAGTAGAAATGCTATCATAACAATATATGGATAGCGCATGGAAGCGTTCCTCACACTCAGCAATTATCATGGATCCCTACTTCAAATAATAAAACTCATCCTACATATGATCTCTCAAATTAAAATGCAAAATTCTTTCTAAGAAAGCCTTAGTGAACTGATCCCAAATTATCTCAGGAATATTATGGAGTCTATAACTCATAAGTGACCTACCCTAAACTTTAGAAATAACTCTAAATTGATATGCTATAAAGAAACACCATCTCTACATAAGAGTGAAACAAAACTCAGAACACAGGGTATGAAAGAACTTCACATTATAAGGAATAAAATTAGAGATGTTTTTTAAAGAATACCTGTAGCCCCTCGAAGATAGATAAGAATGTATATGTACCAATCTGTGAGACTCTATCAGTTATCTCATTCTTACACTATTGGGATGTAACGCCCTAATTTTCTGAACCAAAATGTTATATGGTGCCCATGACCCCGAGGGACTACAAGCTAACCCATGACTGATATTTATAACTGAGAACTATATAATAAACTATAAAATATATGAAAAACATGATAATGTAAGGCCGTAAGTTTCAAAAATGAGATATAATATCTGATAAAACAATGTCTGAATATGGTATAATTATACCAAAACTGAAATAGCTATCTGAAATTATCTATAGTCTGAATCTAGTCTAAAAACCTCTAACTACCTGAGTAACTGACTAAGGAGTTGATGGGACATGTCCCCAACTAATTTTGTCTACTGAAAACTAATTGAAATAATGAAGAAACAAAATAATCATGTCCTCCTCAAATAAAAAGGAATCATTTTAACTCGGAGTACTGGAACTGAAATGTTATTCCTGCTCTAGAGCTAGAACTTTTGTATCTCAACCTATGGTATAAGAAACCATAGTGCGAATACGTCAGTATATTGGAATGTACTGAGTATGCAAGTGAGGTAGGCTAAATGCATGGGGTTCATATGCATGAACAATACTACTCACTGACTAACATGAACATGATAATGCATATATGAATACATAAGACTGTAACTACAATTATGATACGACTGAATACTAGAGTTCGGACTACTGAGTCTACTGATAACATGGATTTACTAATATCCAAGAGTACTAATATTGTATTACTTATGAAGAATAATATTTCTGATTATGCGGAACTGATCTGAGTTATGTACTGATCTAATTGACTGTATCTAACAATCCTAAAACTTAATACTTATAACATAAATTACTAATAATTAATATAACTTATGCTGAGTGACTGTAGCTGACAGTCTAAATTCTGATGGAACTAGCTAAGTTCCGTAGTTTATTGAATGACTGTATCTGACAGTTTTGAATTTGAGAAACTATCTGAGTTCCATTACATGATACTGAGACTGTAACTATGGGAAGTATTTATCTAACCAAAATGCCCTGAATATGGTATTATAGCTGATTTGGGGTACAATATATAACCCCCATTGAAAAGGTATTAATATTGTGCCATTAATAAAGACACTGAAGAGTCACCCTATACTTGTAGACACTTTGAATAAAAATGGTAGGACCCTCATCTGATAGGTTTAGCCACCTCATTTGATAGGCCATGATATCTCAACCTACACTGGCTATGCAGTTCTATAATTGATAAATTGCTTCTAAGAAATACACCCTATACTGATAGGTGAGTCCCTATCCTTGGGTTTACTTGGTGCTGAATCCTACTCCCAACTAATAGACACTAAACATGATTAACTGGGTTGAACTGGGTTGACTGGATTTCGTTGAATGATGAAATATTACTGAGTTATGTTAACTGACTATGTTCCTAAGATTAATGAGATTTCCTGAGTCATGAGACTAACTAAATTCTAATAATCATGGCTAGACTGAGAGTATCGTGAAAACATGACATAACTCTAGGCACACAACTATAATTTTGAGTACAATTACCTCCAGGACTCGATTGAAGGAAATTGACACATCTTGACACATGATTATAGCCAACAATTCATTATAAGATAATTTGGGGATTTCATGGAACACTTAATAATCATAATAATAACTCATGACATAATCTTGAAGCACAACAATGACTATATGTCCATATTTCACTCTTTAAGGCATTTCATTAAACAACTTGCATGCATTTACTTGTACTCTATTTGGGATTTCATGTTGACATGTTATAATGACACAATTCCATTCACATAGGTATTTTGTCAAACATATGGGGAATATGCTTTGGTTAAATCATAATCAATACTTGAAATTGAAATGGCTACATAAATTAACTTTCAAATTGGAAGGGTTTATCATGAATATCATGTAAATCATCACATACTAGAATCAATTATTGTAAACTTGCAATATCAACATGAATTAAACCCAACAACAACATAAACATGGATTTCAATTAAAGAAAAACATGAGAACTCATAAAAATACATTCTTTGTACTTTGAAAAGATCTTCTTGATCTCTATGGGTGAAAGGTGTAACATGCCATATTTTGCTTGTACTTGTTCTAATTATATCAAACTTGGTATAGCCTTTTGATAAATATAACGTATGAGAATTTTATTGCAAGTATTAATGGTATAGATGGAATTATAGATGTTGCCCGTACAGTTTAATGTGATGCGGCTAAGTTAACACTAAGATAACTATTTAAACTTGGAATCTTAAGCTAGTATTTGAATCTAAATTTTAAAGTGACCAAGTGCGTATAAGTTAAAGGTTAGATTAAAGGGTTTAGGAGCTAAAAATGGAGCAAAATATTGAGGTGCTTGCTTGACTTATTTAAGCTAGTAGGTGAGTCACCTTCTTAAGTTGTTTGGACCAAATTAATGGACCCATGGATATGGATCAGATTTGGGTCTATGCTAATATACGCATGAGAAAGAAAATGGATAAGTGTCCTAACACACCAATTTGCCAAAGGTCCAAGTTATTAAGCCCAAAATAAGAATTTAAGTAAGTAGGTGTATCACCTACTTTGAAAATTTGTGCAGCTTGAACCCTTAAGTAGGTGCATCACCTACATGGACCAATTTGACATATTTTAAGGTCCAAAATACAGCTAAGGAGGTGGACAAGATAGGGACTTTAAAATGCCAAGTTTTTGGTCATTTTACTTCATTTATAAGTCACAAAAAGGAGTATATTTCAGCAAATCTCTCTACTCTCTCTAAAATAACAAGAACAACAGCCCTATTTTTCCTTCTAGGGTTCTTAAAGAAATCCTCACCTTTTCAGCCCAAGGTAAGTGAAAAACACTTAAGGTTTTGTTTAACTATCTCATGGAAGATTAGGAAAACAAGCTATAAGTGTTTGACTATAAGTATATGGCTGATTATAGAACAAGCTATTTGTTCACGTTTCCTTGTTATTGAGGAACTTTTTTCTTCTTCTTTGGTTTAAGTGTGAAGGAAAGTTCAAGATCTTGAAGAGTTCAATTAAAAGAGTAAGTTTCTGAATTGAGGTAAGGTGACTGCTCCATTTAGTTTTTCGTATATATGAATTTGAGAGGGGATTATGGATGTCTTGTTATTAAGAACTCAAGAGGTGATGAGTTCAATAATTGATTGCTATAATAAAAGGGATTTGGGACTATTTTGTGGACTATTTTGTATGTATATGTTATGGTCTTCCAAGTAGATATTGGATAAAGGTGTGATGAGTTTGTAATGAATTATAGAAGAAAGATGTGGTGATACACCACCAAACTAATATTTGCTGCCCAATCTATTCTGCATATTATTTAGAATATGTAATGAAGTCTAGGTGGTTTTGGTAAACCTTATAAGAACCTATATGGTATGTGGGTGTAATTGAAGGAAGAAAAGAGTTAAAATAACACCCTTGTTTGATAGATTAATAGTTTCTTTCCGGTTATTATTTTGGGTGAAATTAAGTATCCCAAATGTGTTAATTGGTTACTAATATGAGTTCACCATATATTCTATTGTAGATAAGTAATCTAAAAGGAAGGAAGTCAAGTCGGGTTAGTTTTGGAGTCAAATAACCAGGTATGTAAGGCATACTCTATTTCACACTCTTTGGCATGAAATCGTACAATTGTTCCATCAAGCAAGTTTTCGAGGTTATCCTATAACAAAGTGATACATAATGGAAGCACATTACACTCCATGTATCCAATGACCTTGTTCGCACTCTCTAACGCATTAGAACAATACATGCTTATTGTTAAATCTGCACATGTAACTTCATTAGAAAATTTTAAGAGTTCTCCATTTGTTCAAATAAAGCCCATGTATTATTTCAGCTCCTAAACACTTTATTTGTGTTCCAAAAGCTCACTACCTCATTGTTGTTGCATTAAGTGTCTATTTATATGTCTCTTATTAGCGTATTATTGGTTCAAGGTACCATAATGTGATGACCACCAAAGTAACAATCTCAAAGGCTAAATAAACTAAGTAATTAAAATCTGTAAATGATGAGTGGAAGCTCAGGGTCATTTTCCTAGCATGGGCCGATCTCGACACCTTTATTTGTGGGTGGCAGCTTAGGGGCATAAGCCTAGCATCGACTGATCCCAATCTTTATATGTAGGTGGCATCTCAGGGCAGTATGCCTAGCATGGGCTAATCCTAATTTATCGATTTACCACTGATCAGCTGGTTATTTGCATTATATGGGTTACAAAGATTATGAAGTAAGAAGGTTAAATGAAGAAAAGAATGTAATGTACATTATGCCACAAGTATTTATAAAGGTGGTCTAATAGTACTACTTATACACTTGTATCAGATTTCTATTGAGCTTTTGTATCAAATGTGTTTTACCTTCTACCTTACCTATTCAGTACATATTTTTGTATGGACACCCTCATAGGGGACCTGCATTTCATGCTACAGAAATAGGCACTTCAGCTCATCCAACTCACTAGTAAGAGCGCAGGTTTTTCAGGGACTATTGGTGAGCTCCAGGTTGATTCGAGGCTTTCCTAGTCTGATTCATATATTTTGGTATTGTACAGTAAGTCAAGAGTAGTGCAGGGTTTGTCCCGACCCTAACTAAGTCTATGTATCTTTTAGAGGCTTTGTAGACTAATGTAAAGTTATGGTAGTGTTTTGTATTTAGATGTGGTGGCCCCAACGGCCAAGTATTGTATATATCAGTTTGTGTTAGTATATGTAATTATTCTCATCGATTGATAATATCATGTTTGTTAGAACCTTTAGTTGTTTTAGTTACATGCATGGGAATTACAAGTTTATGAATTGGTTCTCTCAGGCCTTTACGGCTACGAGTGTCTGTCCTCCCCAATAGGATTTGAGGCATGACAAAAGTGGTGTCAGAGAAGTTCATCCTAGGGATTCTACAAAGCCTTGTCTACGTAGAGTCTTGCTTACGGGTATGTTGTGCACCACATCTATAAGCAAAAGAGTATGGGTATTTAGGGGTTGTCTCTTTTTCTTTATATCTTAGATCGTGCAATAGAGCCCATGGGGTAGGTGAAGTCATATTTAACCATTGAACCTATTTTATCCTCTTATTATAGTAAATATGCCGGTTACAAGAAGGAGTAAGAATATCGATAAGCGAAAGGATGTGGCTGCTGGAAAAGGGACCAGCAAGTCACCACCTAGACAAGCTAATCAAAGCGAGGCTAAAGCTGAGTTTGTATGCCAGACTTCTTCTACTCCTCCCTCTCCATAAGAGCTAAGAAGGAGAAGAACCGTATCCTTAGAACCATCTATTAATGCTACTGACCAAGATTTAAGGAATACGGTACAATTATTAGCTTGCATAGTTGTTGGACAAGCTCAAGGACTAGCCATTCCAACCACGGGTTCTAGTGGTAAAGATAAGGCAGCTAGCCTACGGATGCAGGATTTTCTTAAATTGGATCCTCCCACATTTACCAGATCAGATCTTACTGAAGACCATAGGACTTTATTGATTAAATCCAAAGGGTTTTAGATGTCATCCATGTGTCAGGTAAAGAGACAGTTGAGATAGCAGCATATAGATTCAAAGGGGAGGCTATATTATGGTATGAACACTGGAAATGATCTAAGGGTATCGATGCACCCCCAGCTACTTGTAAAGAGTTAAAAGAGGCATTTATTGATCATTACCTTCCATATGAGATTCTAGAAGCCCATACAGATCAATTCCTGAATCTTCGCTAAGGGATTATGAGCGTGAGGAAGTACAACCTTCGGTTTAACTCTTTGGCTAGGTATGCTCACAATATAGTAGCTACAATGGATGATAGAGTTTTTCGATATATAGATAAATTATATCCATATCTAGTTGGAGATTGTACTATTGCTTCTTTTAACAAAGACATGGACATAGCAAGGATACAATATTTTGCACAAAAAATAGAGGATCAGAGGCAAAGAAGAAAAGCACAAGAATAGGAAAGAGGGTAATCCAAAAGGGCTAGATCTATGGGGAAGTTTATGGAATCCCAAGGAGAGTTTAGGCCTCTGTTCCATCCCATTGAGTCGTATCAATGTTGTGATTCCTTATTTAGATGTCTTGTTCAGATTATACCCAAAATTCTTTGCTCACTAATATTATTAGAATTTCTTAGATGAGTGTTAAAGAAATACTCCATTTGAGTATGAGTACTCAGTATGATCAACTCCATAAAGCCTGCAATCCAGTTTAGCAATCAAACAGATAAACAACATTTCCACCTTTCCATTTAGTCTTACTACCAATAGTTTCACAAATAAGGCAATTCTATGTTGTAAGATGTTTGCATTTATGTAAAATATGAATTCATCTCAGTTCATACATCATGCATCAGCTTCAAATTCAGATATTAAGTCAAGATTCAGATCCTAAGTGTTCCGAACCTTATCTCAGTCTTGTCTTTCAGCAAAGTCAGTATCATTCGAGGGACAAACTATCCCAATGGGGAGATTTTGTAATACCCCCGAGTGTTCATGTACTAAATCTCTGAACTTTTCTTCATGAAACAAGATCCAACTTAAAGTAATGGGTACTCATAAGTTTACTTTATCATCTTTTTCTAAGACTTATAACCATTCTCATGTCATTGCATGTATTTATGAAATCAGCTCCGTCATGTATCATGTTTTATACACAGTCATGTAATCATGTTTCCAGTCATGTATGTTCATTATACGATCTTAGTTCTCCCAGTATGCTCAGCTAACCGGTCTCATTCGAGAAGGAATATTTCCAAGGGGGAGATAATGTAAGACCCAATATTTTTGCACTTGAATTTGAACTGTTGTTCCTATGTCTATAAAATATAATCCCATTATATAAATTTTAATAAATTTGTCATGATCATTATTCTAGTGATAATATTTCTTAAGAGGTGAAAAATGGTCATAGGAAGAACTTTGAGCAAAGTTGAGTTGAGAACACTTTTATCAATTGAGTTTTGTATTCAATCTTACAAAGGTCAATTTTAAACTAACGTTTATCAAAGAATATATATAGACAGTTTTCCTACTATATATCAAATAAAATTAATTTGAGTCTTCTTTCCAATGAACTTGGTTTGCCTTAATCTGATAACGGACTGGAAAGGTATGCTCATTTTACCTCAGCATGTCCATCTGTTAACAAGGTGATGACTTAAGGTGATAAGTCGTCAACTAATTGTCAAATTATCAACCAGGTCATCAGACTTAACCAGAATGTCATCAAATTCAGGTACAAAGTGACGTATTGAAGTGATAAGTCATAAACTAAGTGACGACCTATCAACCAAGTCGTCACCCATAACTTTCTGATCTACAAAAAGTCATCAACTAGTTGATAAGTTATGAACTGGAGTTATCAACAAAAAATTTCAGCAATCCTTATTCAATTTTATAGGAGTATTTTGGTCTTTTTATTACCTCAAACCCTACCTCTCCCATGGTTCAAAGCATCATAAGATGCTATTTTCCCTCATATTCAATTACTTAACACATTATTTCTTATCCTACACTTAAGAAAAATAAGATTAGGGTTTTTTTCCAAAGAACAAGAAACTCAAGCTTTCCTATCCAAAGAATCCATGAATTCAATTCACCTCTTCAAGAATATAAGTTCCCTAGTCCAAGAAGTTCAAGAAAGCTTTCAAGATCATCTCTAAGGCTTTCAAGGTCACGCTTTATCCATTAAATCAAGTATATTAGGGTATGTAGGGTTATCAACAAGGATCCTCTTTAATCTTATTCCTAAAACTAGTTTTAATGTTGAATTTACATGATGTTCAATCTAGTATTCATACCCAATTATTATTATTATTTGAAATTTATGAAGTTAAAAGTGAATTAAGTGTTGAATTGCATAGTTATTTTTACACACTCATGCATGTGACCTATTATTGTATATTGAGAATTGAATTTCATAATCTTGACTAGAATTGTTAAAGTATTTCAAGGTCATCATTATTTAGCATGAAGTTGTGATGATTTGACATAAGTTTAAAGAAAGGGTTATAATACCAAAGTTTAAGTCAATATAGATCAAGAAGATTATGCTTTAAGCATTCTTTGATAAAGAAGTATTCAGATTTTAGGAAAGAAATTGATCTTTTGATCCTAAGCTAAGATTGGAATCCATAATTGTTCATCTTGATCATGATTTAAAGAAAGAGAAGCATAACTGGTTCTCATTATAAACACATGTTCTATTTTAAGGTAGATTTACTAAGGTCCAACCATAAGAATTCGAGTAGTACTTATCACCGAGTGGAGTATGATTCCAAGGTCTCATACCCCAGAATCATGTGCCATCAAAGGCTTTAGAGTACCTTTAGTGGGCTAAATCAGTAATCACTTATGATAAGGTTCAATTTCAATAGAAATTGTAGAAAAACTCTCCCCAATGTGGGTGAGACATTGGACTCCATATCCTATCAGTGGTTTATGTCAGTTAGAAGAAACTCTCTGTAGAAATAGTAAAAGTGCAGCTTTCAGAACTGTGTGTTATGACTCACAAAGATTATCTATGCTTTATATACTCATGCTTTATTTTTTTGTAGTATATGTTTTATTCGATCCAAGGTGAGTCATTTACACGTAGCATGCATCCTTTGAAAGTTTTTAATGGAGATTGAATTATTATTTTACTTATGCATTCACCCCCATATGCTTAGTACAATCCAAAAGACTAATCCGCTTATACGTCTATTTATTATTAACTCACAATATAGGTACTAATTGTATCCCAAAAATCATAATTAGACAATGTGCAGCTTCCAGTTAGTAGGTGATAAATCTTTTTTATTGGAGGGCTCGAGTCAATCATAGTATCGAGTAGCATTTTGTTTTTTTATTCAGTAGAATTGATTAAGGATAGTTGTCAGTAATGTTTCAACTACCTATAGTTCTAGTAGAGGCATCATTGACGGATTGTAGAGTTGATGTATTTGATTCCATTTTTATTTTGTATGAGTAGAGTTGTATTCATTTTTGTAGTTTTTATTAAAATATATTTAGCTAAGACATATTTCCCACTTACTTCTTTCAGACTTATGTATTTTTAAGCCATTTGGTCGGGAGTTATGCTAGTATAAGGGTTATTGTCACGACCCAAGCCGGGCCCTAGCTGTGACAAGCATTCCGAACCATAAAGGCCTGGAACACCCTTCCCTATCTGGTAATTATGCACAAGATTAATAAAATAAAGGAAATGTGGGAATAGAAATCTAATACAGAAACATGGTTAATCTAAATGTAATCATAATACTGAAAACTGAAACCCAAAAATGTATCTGAATAATAATGTCTGACTCAGTATGCGAAATCTCTACTATGAACTAAAAAAAAAGTTGTCTGAAAGCTGGGACAAGGCCCCCAGTAGAACAAAACATAACTAATAGTAGTAATGTGAAATAATAACGCCTTCTGAATCATAGAAGGCTCACAACTGCAAAATCCGGTCTGTGATCTGAAATCTCTACTATTTATCTGGACCCCTAGATTGTGCCTCAGAACCTGTAAGGAAGGGGGGATCAGCACAAAGGTACTAACACATGAAGCAGTCCAAAATAGAGTATTTGAACATATATATATATATATATATATATATATATATATTTAATATGAGAAAAAAGTTTTTCTTTAAACATAATGCATAAAGTGGTTTCTAAAAACACATAGGCACTTTCTGAAAACATAAAATCTGTTTGTAAACTTCAAATTCTGATCTGTGTATTACTTCTAAGTTAGGTGGTGTCCCCTACAAGTCTGATATTCCATAGGCGATATGGAATCCTCCATTGACTCAGCGGGGAAGCTCAAAACCGAGTGTGCCACAAAGGTTGGATTTCCTGAATATGATACGCCACAGGGCTCTAGGCCAGTATAATATATAAACTCAGATCAGAAAATCATGGTTTTGGCTGATGAGTTGTTTGAACTTATGCCTTCTTTGGAGAACCACCTAAGCTCTCTGTATGCCAAATTTTTATCCTGTTTTCAATCATGCATGTTTCTAATTTCAACATCTGGAAAATCTAATTTCAAACATGCATTAAATATGTTCTAAAAATTCATGGTAAAGTCTGAATTGGTGTCATCACAACAAGATGTGCAAGTCGTATTTCTGAGCCATAATGCAATAAGCATGATCTTTCGTTAAAACATGGTTAAGACCACCCAAACATTAAAACATTATAAGAGATTTCATGTTCCAAAAACATAAGTCAAAACTATGCAAGAACTCCTCAAACATAAGGTGTCATGTGCTTTTGAAAATATCCATGCACTCTTTCAATATATGTATTTTCAACATTTTTCAATACAAACAACCCTCTCTTTGGAATTCAAGATTCATAACCAAATCATTCATAGATTAGGACACTTCATAACATGCTTTTCAAGATGCATTTCACAAACAATCCATATCATATGATAAGTATGGAAAATCTTAATGAGAGAGGGATTTTCAGATGAATCATGCTCTCAATTCAATCATCCACATTAAAACATGTATGTATATATATATATATATATATATATATATCAATTCAAATAAATTTGGGGAAGGCCTAAAGACCAAAACAATACCATCAAAACTTCTAAAAACATAATTATATTCATATATTAAAAACCCCATTCTTTAAATCATGATTTCTATGCCCATGAGATTTGAAGGAAAACCTCACGTACCTCAAATTTAGAAGATAATGGGTGCTTCTTGAAGCCTACGACCTGGGGATTCCAAATATCCGATTTGCTTCTAAAATCTATAAAGGAATCTTGAACTACTTGGGTTTTAAGGTTGAAATCCTTGAGAGTATTCTTGAGGATTTTCGGTGAAAATATCAATATTATGCTAAATGGGGAGTGTAATCCGGTGTTTAAGTTGATAGGGTTTTTGAAAAAATCAACAATGCCCTTAATGAGACGGAATATTGCACTGAAATTGGATGGGTGCGCTAGGCAGGGAGGCGCACTGCTTAGACCTTGGGAGAACCCAGGGTGGCGCATTGCTCTGACCTAGGGTGAGACCAGGGAGGAGCCTCTCTTAGAGCGGAGGTGAACCCTGGGCGGCACCCCCTATAGCCTTTAGCTATTGTTCAGCCAACCCAAAAATGACCTTATGCTCATTTAAAAATTCTGAAACTTACTCGATATGTACTACAACCTTGCCCCATCACAACGCAACAAGGAAATCTAAAAACGGATGTTGGGAAGGTTGAAAATAAAATCCCCAAAGGTTACTATAAAAATATAAGGATAAGTATTTCAAAACTTAGTAAAATTTCAAGTTTTTTAGTTCAACACCACACCAATTGGAGCTAATATATGTGTGACTTTTACGGGGCGTTACATTATATCCCCCTTAAGATCATTTGTCCCCGAATGATGACACAGAATACAGTCACGCACGATTTCAAATATATTCAGATATACAAAAGAAGACATAAGACAAGAATTGTACCTTCCATCTCACCATTCACCAGATCAAATAAGTTTGGGTATCTAATTCTCATGTCATTTTTTATTCCCAGGTGGATTCCTCAGCTTTCTGATTCCTCCACAGTACTTTAATTGAGGCTTTCTCTTTACTCCTAAACTTTCTAACTTGATGATCTAATATTTCTACAGGCCCTTCTTCATAAGACAAGGAGTCTGTCATTTTGATTTCTACAATAGGTACTACTAACGAATGATCACCAATGTTTTTTCTCAGCATGGATACATGAAATATCGGATGGACAGAACCCAAACATGTTGGAAACTATAATTCATACTCAACACCTCCTACCCTTATCACAATCTGATATGGTCCTATAAAGTGTGGACTCAGCTTTCCTTCTTTCCGAATCATAGAACTCCCTACATGGGAGAAACCTTATGGAAGACCCAATCTCTAACCTCAAACTCTAACTCTCTCCTCCTAACATCGGCGTAGAATTTTTGGTGACTCTGAGCTATCTTAAGTCGTTCTCTAATAAGATTCACATCTTTCATTGCATGATGAACAATATAAGGCCCAAATATTTACATCTCACCTGCTTCATACCACCCTATCGGAGACCTACACCTTCTACCATACAGCGCTTCAAACGGTGCTATCTTAATACTGGAATGAAAGATATCAATATATGCAAACTCTACCAATGGCAAGTGATCTACCCAACTGCCTTTGAAATCTATTACACACGCCCTCAATATATCTTCAAGGGTATGAATGTTGTGTTCAGCTTTCCCATCAATTTGAGGGTGGAATGTCATGCTTATGTTCACCAGGGTACCTAAACCTTTCTAAAATAATCTCCAAAACTGAGAAAAAACTGCATACCATGGTAAGATATAATAGAGACAGGTGCTCTGTGTATACTGACTATTTCCTCAATGTATAGCTTCACATAATCATCTCTCGAATAATTAGTCCTCACAGGAAAA
Source organism: Capsicum baccatum var. pendulum (assembly GCA_030864225.1). Taxonomy (NCBI): domain Eukaryota; kingdom Viridiplantae; phylum Streptophyta; class Magnoliopsida; order Solanales; family Solanaceae; genus Capsicum; species Capsicum baccatum. Next base: position 110,411,436 of record CM061555.1, on the reverse strand, counting down.
AAGTGAGCTGACTTTGCCAATCGATCTACAATCACCCAAATGGAGTCATACTGGTTTTAGGACTTCGGAAGTCCTGTAATGAAATCCATATTTATCATCTCCCATTTCCATAAAGGCAGAAATATCTCTTGGGAAGTACCTCCTGGCCTAAAATACTCTACCTTTCCTTGTTGACAGTTCAAACACTTGGACACAAAATCAGCTACATCACGTTTCATGTTATTACACCAATATAAAGTTTTCATATCATGGTACATCTTAGTAGAGCCTGGGTGAACAGCATACCTCGAAGTGTGAACCACATCAAGGATTCTTTTCCACAGTCTATCAAAATCCGAAATGCACAACCTACTTTTATATCTCAGAATACCATCACCACTAATTTCAAATGACATTACCTTTTATTGACCCACATCTTTCTTGATTTGCATCAAGATGGGATCTTTAACCTACTTCTCTTTAACTTCAGCACAAAGGGATGACTTATCTACCTCATGAATAATCAACCATCCATCTTCGGAATCTAAGAGTTACACTCGCAGATTTACAAAGTGGTGAATATCCTTCACCATATCTTTATTCCCTTCTTCAACATGAGAAAGGATGCCTATAGACAACCTACTGAGAGCGTCGGCTACCATATTTACCTTGCTCCGATAGTAATTTGGGGTCATATCATAGTCTTTCAAAAGCTCCATCCAATGCCTTTTCCAAAGGTTCAATTCTTTCTGAGAGAAAACATACTGCAAACTTTTACGGTCAGTATATATATATATATATATAAACATGTACCCCATAGAGATAATGCCTCCAAATTCCAAGTGCAAACACCACAGCTGCTAATTCTAAGCCATAAGTGGGTTAATTTTTCTAATACACCTTTAACTTCCTAGATGCATAAGCTATCACCTTACCATGCAGCATAAAAACACTACCAAGTCCCACACGGGATGAATCACAGTAAACCATAAAACCATCTACACCCTCGGAACGGATTTTAAGAGTCAATTTTATGAAAATGATATTTTTTTCAAAAATTTGAATTCGCCAACGTATCCAAAGCATTGAATTTAGTAAGGTTGCATAGTTCGTTTGTGTATATTGGACTCTGAACGAATCCCGAGCACCCCGTCAAAGTTTGTTTGGACATGAAAAAAATCTGCACTATTATAGCAGATTTTTTTCCTTATTTGATGTTTTTAGTCAAGTTCGGGATCGTTCGTGGAAAGTAAAGTCGTGGGTTCAAAGTGTAGCGGACCAGTTTTAGATTTTGAGTGTAACTCTTTCATACTAGACTGGATAGTAAATGATGATACAAAATGCATGTTAAGGGTAGGAACTAATTATGAAAATGGCTATTTATGTGTTGTGCCTAGTGGGGGCCTATATGTAATACCTAGTATTTTACCTAGCTTAATTTAATCCCAGTACATGAGTATTCATAGATAAAAATTTTGAAGTACTCATTATTTTTCATTTTAGAGCTTACCAATGTATAGGAAATTCAATTAGCTTTCCAACTATATAAAATTCGCCCAAATTGGAGAGCTGGACGAAGAGTTACAATGATTTTTGTAAAATAGTGTACGATTTGGTACATCAACACATCGTAAAGTCATGACAAATGATAATTGTTCGAAACCAGTGTGCCAATGTGATAAGGCCACATCGAGGTGAACTTATACATCCCAACCAGTTGGAGACCATGATTCCACCACATCGCGCCAAAGGCCATAATGGCACTCGTCAATTTCCAGTGACGCTCCATGATCTTAGCGCATAGTGCGAAGGCCAAAAATTAGGATTTCAATTTCCAATTCCTAGTTTTTAAATTTCTTTAGGGGTATTTATGTCTTTTTCCATGGCCCGTATCATCCTAAACACGAGATTTATCCCCTAAACAACCTAAGTAATCATCATTTATCCAATTCCTCTCAAAAATTAAGATATGTTTCTCAAGAACAAAAATCCTATCTCTCAAATTCAAGATCAAATCCCAAGAACTCACCGCTAATTCTCATGAATTCATCAATCCAGGTATGTTAAGTGTTCATTCATGGGACCCTTTCACCCATGAAGCCCACGTATCCAATTTGAATCTAAAGTTATGATCTTTCCAAGTATTATGATTTGAAATTATGATCTTAACCATGAAATCCCTTGAATCTTTTCCAATACTATGTTTTCACAAAATTGATGTTGATTATTACACTTCTCATGTTTTAATGTCGCTGTCCACTAATTTAATTCATGACTTAGTAACATTTGTGTTGAAATTGTGCTTTTACTAAAAGCTTTAAACTATTCTCATTCTTAATGTACACTATGCACATCAAGTGTTTGATGAAATGCCTACAAGATTGGATTTTAAATAAATGCTCCCATGTTATGTCCTACAAGATTAGTACTACTTTTACTATCATTACTTTTGAGTCCTGGGGGTTGAGAATACCCAAACATTTAGCTATTTTACTTAGTCTCAGATCTTCAGAATAGTTTCAGAACATACTATGAGCATTATCAGAATAGTCAGTTATCATTATCAGTTAAGCTCAGAATAGCCTAGTATTCCAGTGTCATTCAGATGGGAGTAGTATTTAGGATCGAGAGAGTGTAGGGATAATAGCTTCCCCGTCAGATAGGCAGAGTCGTCAGTAGCAGTCCCTATACTCCAGAACTACGTAGCCAGCGTAGGATATAAGAAGTCACCCGATGGTTTAGGCTTGACTATCTCGTAGGGGTTACTTATTAAATTAGGCTTGACACCCTTAGTCATTCGAGACAATATAGCACACTAGTTTAGTGGATCCACACAGCCAATGTTAGTACCTGTGGCAAGCTACTGACACCCTTTTAACTGGGTTACAGGTTGGACCCCGATTAGCTCATATTGGGGCACATCGATTAGATGATGCCTCCTATAGTCTCAGTTCAGTGTTCAGTATAATTTAGTTCAGGTTGTATTGACCATAGTGTACAGTTATCAGTTATTCTGTTTTCAGATTTCAGTATTTCAGTTATAGGCTACATCAGAAATATATTATATGCTTGGTCATGCATTTTCAAATTCTACAGCTTTCACGCACTTATGTTTGGTAATCTCTTACTAACCAGTCAGTCTGTACATTATGCATGTTTTCTCATTTATCTTAGGTTATTCAGTTAGTTTTAGTCCATGACCAGTTATCCCATGTTATTGATTCAGTCAGTTATCTTTCATGCACAAAAATCATCATGCATAATATCCTAACCTCATTTAGCATTCCAGTACATTTAAAGTACTGATTGCATACTCTTTTCCTATGCTATGATGTATCATATCATAAGTTTGGACATTCAGTTCCCGGATCGCGCTAAGGCTTCTCAGACTCTCAGTAGTAGAAGTGGTGAGTCCTCATATTTTGAGGACAGATTATTTTATTTCATGCTCTCAGTTTAGCAGTTAGTTGGAGGTAGTTGGGACCTGCCCTATAAAATCATACCCAGTCAGTCTAGAGACTTTCGAACATGTCAGGTAGTTATTCAGTTTATCTTTGTGTTATCAGATTCAGACAATTGTTTTCCAGATTCACTACAACAAAATTGATATATAGCTATGAAATTATTAGCTACAAGGTGAAATTCGTCACTAACTGTTCACCTTTTATGACGAAAATTGCATTTTGTATCTAAATACATGAAGAACATATTTTAGTGACAAAATGTAAAATTTTACAGCAAAGTTTTGTCCTCTAAAGTTTCCCACCAAAAATTCTTTTGGCACTATTTTATTGAGTATCAGTATTGACGAATTTTAAGTTTTCAGTGACACCCTTTCTTATCACCAATAATGGATTCAATTCGTGAAAAACTATTTTTTGTCTTGCATTAGCTATAATTTTAGACACAAAAAAATATTGTCATAAGAAATAGCGATAAATTAGAGTTCGTAGTTAAATATTGTAAGTTTTAGCTACAAAATTTGATATTTAATTGTGACCTCAATTTTTGTCACTAATACTATAAACAATTAATGATGCTCATTTTATTGTCTCTAATAATGGATTCAATTCATGATAAACTATTTTTTGTCTTGAATTAGTTATAATTTTAGACACAAAAAAATTCATCATAAAAAATAAGTTATCACAATAGCGACAAATTAGAGTTCGTAGTTAAATATTGTAAGTTTTAGCTACAAAATTTGATATTTAATTGTGACCACAATTTTTGTCACTAATACTATAAACAATTAGTGACACTCATTTTATTATCTCTAATTAATCTATGATTTAGTGAAAACATAATTTTGTCATAAAATATGTCATCGTTAAGTAGTGATGATTTAGAATTTGTAGCTGAATAATTTAGTTATTTTTTTCTACGAAAAAATTTTGTAGCTAAATATAAATTGATCTTTGGCTATTTTTGTTTATGATTATAGAAAATTAATTGTATATTGATATAGCTATAGAAAACAAGACTCGATCTTATTGTGTGAAAGTTGAAGTGAACTTATTGAATGAATTTTTCTGAAGGTATAAAGTCAGTGTGTTAATCTTGTACATGTGAGAAACATTTTGAGTAGACCGACGTTAAATATGATCAACTAATTAACTAAAGTTTGAAGCTATTATATTGTAAGTTTTAGCCACAAATTCTTATCTACTCCATTTCTTTTAACATTCACAAAGAGTTCAGTTGAGACTTTCATAAAATCATATTGTCCTAATCAAATCATGTTGCTTTAAAGTAATTTGATGATCTTGTTCTTTGTTAGTTGCACCTTTCTTGGTAAATAGCCTAACAGAAAGGGCAGCACGTCTTACTTTTACTGTTATATTGGGAGTTCCTCCTTATGTTTTGCTCTACGTAAAATGGATAGTGGGTTCCTCTTTGGCGATTTAGGAAGACGCCATGGTGATATGTCCACGCTTCTCTAACCATATTTGAATAACTCCGAGGAACTAATTCTTCATCCCCATCCGAAGCTTCCTGCATTAGACTTTGTGATCCAATCCCTCTAGGTGATTGAATTCACAACAAATAAATAACAAGACACTACAATATTTTAGTCTTTTGGCCACACTAATTCTAGACCACCCTTGTAAAGTGAGGCCTATATCTTTAAAGATCACGCTTTTAAAGCATAGCCTTAGTTTTTAGCTTTTGGCTACATTAATTTTGGCAATACTTTGAAAGTGTGGTCCTTAATGTTATAGGCCACACTTTACAAACGTTGACAAATAATGATTTAATTGGCAATGCTTATTCACATATATGACTACACTTTTAAATGAGATATATATATATATATATATATATATATATATATATATATATATATATATATATATATATATACATAAGCAAAACTAAAATCAAGACAAGAAGCCACATGGTAGCACAAGAATAAGCCTAAGTGATAATTTTAAGACAAAGTCAAAAAGTATGTAATAAAAATTTTGAATTGAAAGATTAAGCATTTGAATTTGAAATACATTATCTCTTTTTAAAAAAAAACAAATTATTTTAATAAATAAAAACTCATAATTGAAGAGTCCTTATTGACTCTTACTATTTCAAAGCTATATCTTATAAAATTTAAATATTATATATATTTTTTATAATAAATAATAATAAAAATAATATAGTGGCAGTATGTAACAGTAGTACTAATATTGATAGTAGTAATAATAATAATAATAAATAATAATAACAGGAGGAGGAGCACGTATAGTGGAGTGGATAAAAAAAATTAAACGAAAGATAAAAATAAAAAAAAATATTATTTATCAATAATAAGAATAAAATTTTATTTAATCTTTGTATGTTTAATTATTTTTATCTTTATTAGAAAAGAAACAAAAAGAAGACAAAAACATAAGAAAAGTAATTAAAAAGAAAAAATAAAGACCCTTATTTGAAAACATAGTAAAATACAAGCATTTGAAATTTTTTAAATATAAATTAAAATTTAATAATTAAATTCAACGTATATATCTACTTGAAATACTTTTATAGATATAATTTGTGAATTTATTTTTATTTTTAAAAATTCGCAAACAAAAAAAAAAAGAAAGAAAGAAAGAAAGAAAGGAAAGAAAGAAAACAAAAGCTAATAAAATAAAAAACGTGCAAAACAAAAAGAACATAAACTATCAAAAGATAATTAAAACTAATAAATTTTTAATTTTAAATTAAAAGTAATTATAAAATAAAACTACTTATTAAAAATGGCTACTTATCACATTAGAGAGTTCTAATTGGACTCTTATCAAGTTTTGAATTGAAAAATCAAGTACCATTTAAATTTGAAATCACTATCCTTTAATTAAAAAGATTTTTATTATCTTAAAAATAGAACTCATAATTGAAGAGTTCTAATAGATATTTTCTATTTCAAACTTATCTCTTTAAAATTTAAATGCTATAAAATATATTTAAATATAATCTTATATTTCATAAACTTATCTATATCAAATATAATGATAAATATATTATTATTGTTATTGATAATTAAAAATAATATATATTTGTGGTGGGTATCTAAAAGTTATTCTTACTTGCGATTATTTTAAAATTTTAAATATAAATTAAAATTTAATAATTAAATTCAACGTATATATCTTCTTGAAATGTCTTTACATATCTAAGTTGTTAATTTATTTTTATAAGAAAAAAAAACTAAAACAGACAAAAGAAATAAAGAAAGGAAAGAAAAGAAAACAAAAGAAAATAAAATTTAACAAAAAACGTGCAAAAAAAGATAAACTATCAAAGATAATTAAGACTAATAAATTATTAATTTTAAACTAAAAACAATTATAAAATAAAATTACTTATTAGAAATAGTTATTTATCACATTAGAATGTTCTAATTGGACTCTTATCAAGTTTTGAATTGAACGATAAAATATTTGAATTTGAAGTACATTATCCTTGTGATAAAATATTTTCATTATCTTAAAAATAGAAACCATAATCGAATAGTTCTAATAGATATTTTGAAATTTCAAACTTATCTCTTTAAAGTTTCAATGCTATAAAATATATTCAAATATAATTTATTTATATATTAATAAAAGATGAAAATTTTATCCAAGTAATATTAATAACAATAATAATAATATAAATTAATGATAGTAATTAAAACAAATTATTATTACGATTATTTGTAATTAACATTATTCTGATTTTTTAAAAGAAATAATTAAAGAAATAATTAATTATAAAAACACGTTTGAACAAAAGTCTTATTTTTTATTTATTTTTATTTAAATCAATTAAATAAGGAAGAGTTCCTAATAAAATGCTAACTATGTAGTTTTCAAGTTTGAATGTAACTTCTCAAATATTTTTTTATTTTTTTAACTTTAAAACTATAAATTATTAGACAATGATAATTTAGAATCTTATCTTTCCTAACAAATTGATATATTTAAATTTTGAATTTGACTAAAATTTTGGTTGACAAAAATATCCGTATTTGTAACCTCTTATATATATCCCCTTGAATACATATACCTGTCATGACCCGACCCGAGGCCCTGGCCGCTGTCACAACCCGACCCAAAGCCTTGGCCGCGGCGGGTAACTTGAAACACGAAGGATTGAGAGACCCCTGTCTCTACCCAAACCCACTAGTGATAGTGTCTGCTCTGGGCCCAGGCACGCACGTTTTTAAAATGTGTCACTAGGGAGTAAGATTTTCTTACTTATATATTTGACATCTCTCCTATGTTTTACCAATGTGGGACCTTTACACCCCCATTATGGACTCAGCGTCCTCGCTGAGGTTTGCCTCATCGAATGGGATTTGCCTACACTCAGGACTGAGGTTTTCCCCGCCTTATCGGGATTTGCCTACACTCAGTTTGAACTTTGGCCCACATCGATAGGGATGACATAGGAGCTGTTCTGATACCATTATGTCACGACTCGATCCGAGGCCCTGGCCTCTTTCACAACCCAACCCGAGGCTCTGGCCGCGACGGGTATCTCGAACCACGAAGGCTTGAGAGACCCTTGTCTCCGCCCAAACCCACTAGTGATATTGTCCGCTCTGGGCCCAAGCCCGCACAGCTTTAAAAAGAGTAGGGAGTAAGGATTTCTTACTTATATACCCAGCATCCCTCCTATGTTTTGTCGATGTGGGACTCCTTCTTAAGTTGGGGTGTTACAATATTATTTAAGTTTTTTTCATTTCTTCTTCTTTTTTTCTGTCAGTTACAATTATTTTCATATTTAGATTGTGTTTATCTCAGAAAAAATTATATGATCATTTATTCATAAGATATTGGTATAATAATATCAGAAAATAATTTTTACATTATTAAAATTATCTTTGAATAACTATCAAAGTATGTTGATACTTAACTTAGCTTGTAACTTTTTTTATTGTTATTTATGATTAACATTATATCTAAATTTTTCCGCAGATATGTCTACAGTCGTTAAAAAGATTACAAGCAATTCTCATTAGATTTGTTTGATTAATTATCAATATATATTATTCATGGTTAATTTAATTTTGAATTATTTTATTGTTATTTATGATTAACATTATATTTTCTTTTTTGAAACAATGTACCCACCATGGATTAACATATTATAGGCAATGCTCATCAAATTTCTCTAAATAAATTAGAAATGTATGCCCTCATACTTGATTTAATTTTATAGTAATTTTATTTTTTTTCTAATTAACACTATATTTATATTTTGTCACAGATGTATCTAAGAAAACTAAAATTTTTACAAATTCTATGCATGTAATCTCTCCAAAATGCAAAATAAATACTTGAGAAATCAACAAGTACAATTGAGAGTCGGAATATACAAAGAAAATTAATCAGATCATTTGTGTAAAGAATACAACAACAACAACAACAACAACAAACCCAGTGTATTCCCACCTAGTGGGGTCTGGGGGGGTAAGATGTACGCAGTCCATACCTCTACCTCTGAAGAAGTAGAAAGGTTGTTTTCGATAGACCCCCGGCTCAAGACACGAGACACCACACAAATATAAAGTAACGCACAGAACAGGATTTCATAACGTAAATACGGCACCCATAAGTAGTAGGAAACATCGGAAAGCACCCAGATTCGTAATAAAACATGGAACACCGAAAGCATAACAAGAAGAAGAATAGAAAATAGGAATATAAATAAGAATAGGAAGAATAACAGGAATAAAACCCCCACCAAATACTTCCCTACCCTAACGCCCCAAACTGACCCTAGTTTTCTGCCCTAATTCGCGCCCTCCAGATCTTCCTATCTAGGGTCATGTCCTCGGTGAGTTGTAGCTGCTCCATATCCCGCCTAATCACCTCACCCCAGTACTTCTTCGGCCTCCCCCTACCCCGCCTAAAACCATCCAACGCTAGCCTCTCACACCTACGAACCGGGGCATCCGTGTCCCTCCTCTTCACGTGACCAAACCAACTCAATCGCACTTCCCGCATCTTGCACTCCACTGGAGCCACACCAACCTTCTCCCTGATAGTCTCATTCCTAACTCTATCCCCTCGAGTCATCCCACACATCCAGCGCAACATCCGCATTTCCGCCACCTTCATTTTTTGGATGTGGGAGTTCTTAATTGGCCAACACTCCGCTCCATACAACATGGCCGGGCGGACTACCATCCTGTAGAATTTGCCTTTAAGCTTGGGCGGCACCTTCTTATCACACAACACCCCCGACGCGAGCTTCCACTTCAACCATCCCGCCCCGATACGGTGCGAGACATCCTCGTCAATCTCACCGTTACCCTGTATCACAGACCCGAGATACTTGAAACTATCCCTCTTACATACCTCCTGTGATTCCAGCTTCACGACCACCTCGTCCTCCAACCTCACGTCATTAAACTTGCATTCCAAATACTCTGTCTTGCTTCTGCTCAACCTGAACCCTTTAGACTCAAGAGTTTGTCTCCACACCTCTAATTTGTCATTCACACCCTTTCGGGTCTCGTCAATCAGAACTACATCGTCTGCAAAAAGCATACACCAAGGCACCTCCCCTTGAATACGCCGCGTCAATACATCCATCACCAAAGCAAACAAAAAAGGACTAAGAGTAGATCCCTGATGCAATCCTGTCAAGACAGTGAAATGCTCTGAGTCTCCTCCCGCCGTCCTTACCTGAGTTTTCGCTCCATCATACATATCTTTAATTGCTCTGATATAATCCATCGGGACTCGACTCACCTCCAAGCATCTCCAAAGCACCTCCCTGGGAACTTTGTCGTAAGCCCTCTCTAGGTCGATAAACACCATATGCAGGTCCTTCTTCCTTTCCCTATACTGTTCCACCAGCCTCCGTACCAGGTGAATTGCCTCCGTCGTCGAGCGCCCAGGCATAAATCCAAACTGATTTTCCGAAATAGACACTATCCGTCTCAGCCTCCCCTCGACCACTCTCTCCCAAATCTTCATAGAGTGACTCAATAACTTAATCCCCCTATAGTTATTGCAACACTGGATGTCACCCTTATTCTTATAAAGAGGGATCATGGTACTCCACCTCCATGCCTCGGGCATCTTTGCCGTCTTGAAGATTTCGTTAAACAGACCAGTCAACCACCTTACCCCAGCCTCTCCAACGTACTTCCAAAACTCCACCGGTATCTCATCCGGCCCCGTCGCCCTACCCCTCCGCATCCTGCGAACAGCCTCTCTAACCTCTTCTACCCTAAAACGTCTACAATAACTAAACTCCCGACACTCCTCTGAATGCTCCAGTTCCCCTAACACAATAGCTCTATCCCCTTCGTCATTCAAGAGCCTATGAAAGTACGACTTCCATCTATTCTTAATATGTCTGTCCTCCATCAACACTCTGCCATCCTCCCCCTTAATGCACCTCACCTGATCGAGGTCACGGCCCTTCCTCTCCCTAGCCTTAGCGAGTCTAAACAACTTTTTCTCCCCTCCTTTCCCCTGTAACCCCGCATACAGGCTCTCAAACGCGGCCGTCTTAGCTGCCGTGACTGCTGACTTAGCCTCCTTCCGAGCTAGCTTGTACTCTTTCCTGTTTACCCGCTTCTCTTCTTCGTCCCTGCTCTCCACCAACTTAGCATACGCCTCTTTCTTGGACCGTACTTTCTTCTCCACCTCTTCATTCCACCACCAATCCCCCTGATGGTGCCCGGCCCGGCCCCTGGAAACACCCAACACCTCACTTGCCTTCTCCCTGATGCACCTAGCCGCCCTATCCCACATACTATCCACGTCCCCCCTACACTCCCACACCCCCATTCCCGCCAACTTCTCCCCTATCTCCCACGCATTCACTGGCGTCAAACCGCCCCACTTAATTCTAGGTCTACACTCCTTACTCCTCCTCTTACTATTCGTCTTTATACCCAAGTCCATGACCAAGAGCCTATGCTGGGTCGAAAGGTTCTCACTCGGGATGACCTTACAGTCCCTACACAACACCCTATCCCCTTTTCTGATCAACATAAAGTCAATCTGGGTCCTGGCCATCGCGCTTCGAAAGGTGATGAGGTGATCGTCCTTCTTCGGGAAGCCCGAGTTCACCACCACCAGCCCAAAGGACCTTGCGAACTCCAAAAGAGTAGCCCCCTCTTCATTTCTCACCCCAAAGCCAAAACCACCATGCACATCACCAAAGCCTCCCGGTAACGCGCCGATGTGCCCGTTGAAATCTCCTGCTACAATAATCTTCTCTGAGCTAGGCACGCCTCTCAGCACCTCCTCCAAAGCCTCCCAAAACCGCAACTTCTCCTCCCCCTCCGAGCCCACTTGCGGCGCATAGGCGCTACACACATTCAGGGTAAACCCTCGAATGACCAACTTAATAGTCATCAACCTATCGTTGATCCTCTTAACCTCTACTACCTGGCCTCTAAGCTCTTCATCTACTAAGATGCCAACTCCATTCCTCCGCCTCTCGCTCCCAGAGTACCACAGCTTGTAACCATCCACATCCCTAGCCTTAGACCCTACCCACTTGGTCTCTTGAATACACGCGATATTGATCCTCCTCTTCTTAAGAATCTTCACAAGCTCTATAGACTTACCCTGAAGGGTCCCTATATTCCAAGAACCAACCCTCAGCCTACCAACACTATCCCCCCGCCCTCCCCTACCGCCCCCACAGCCATACCTTGGCCTCCCTCCCACTCCCGCCCTTACCGCATCCCCCGCCCCCACAACTGCCCCACACCCCAACCCCCTCAGACATGACCCTATCCAACCATTACCGCTCACAGCCACTATATAGGAAAATATAAGAAAATATACTCAAAGGCAAGAAACGACCACAACAACAGCAACAACAGACAACAGTCACAGCAACAACAAACAACAGACAATAGCAACAATAAACAACAGATAATATCAACAAATCGCAAGCCGATACCCAAACAAAAGCAGTGCAAGAAAACAACCACAGCCACAGCGACAGCAACAACAGATACGGGCAATATCAGTAAATCAACTGCAAATCAGATTAAACTAGCAGTAAACGGGGAATAAAATGAAATAGCGAGAAATGAAATATCAAAGGTTAGAGATCACCGGGTCGCGCTTGTAGACCAAGCCGGAAAACCCGAACCCAGCGTTGACCGGGTTCCGGTGAGTTCCGGTGCTGAGATGGAGCTGCGGCTGCTGGAGGCCGGCTGAACTGGTCGGCGGCGTCTGGTCGGCGGCCGGGTGCTGCAGTTGTTGGCGACCGAGCAGCTGGCCGGTGACGGCGGAGCTGCGGCGGCGGCGACGGCGGCTGGCTGGGGCCGAGCTGCGGCTGCTGAGGGGGGAGGGGTCGGTCGATCGGCGGCTGCTGGAGGGGGGGCCGGTCGATCGGCGGCTGCTGGAGGGGGGTCAGTCGGCGGCTGCTGGAGACCGAAGGGGGGGTTGGGGGGGTGGATCTCGCCGGATCCGGCGATGGGGGAGGGAGGGAGGGGTCGGGGGTCGGGAGGGGTCGGCGGGCTGACGCCGAAGGTGGCGCCGGTGGCCGGCGACAGGAGCCGGAGAATCGGGTCGGGTCAACGACGACGGTCGACCGGAGGTCGGCTCCGAAGGTCAGCGACGGCGACGGGGCCGGGGACCGAGGAGAGAGAAGGTAGGGAGAGGGAGAGGGAGAGGGAGAGAGATACAAATATTTGTGTGTTCAAATATAATATATTTATCTATCACATTTACATATCCACTCTATTCTAAGAAGGTTATAAAAAAGATTTATATGCACTTAAATATTGTAATTGATTTTCTCTTTTCATGATTTTACTTGCAAATTTATTTTAATACATGAAAAATATTTACTAATTTTGTTTGTAGTTTATATTTTTTAAAACCGCACAACTAAAATCTCAATAAACAATAAGTCATATGAGCATTAAAATATAAAAATCAACTTAAATTTAAATTCAATATTTTATTTTTTAAAATATAAGATAAGAAGAGTTAATTACTTATAAAGTGTAACTTTGAAAAAGTTAATTAAAAAATATACTAGAATAGTGATAGTTTTAGTAGTAGCAGTAGTAGTAACAACAACAATGTAAAAACAACAACAACTACTACTACTACTATTATTATTACTACATTATTATTATTATTATTATCATTATCATTTATCTTAAATATTTATCTCAATTCAATTATATAACTCATAAGGGAAATATACAAATTTTTAAGAAAAATAAGAATAAAGAGAATAATAAGTTAATCTTCTTAGCATTTGAATTTAAAAGATTAGATATAATTAAATTTAAATTTAATAGTTTAAAAAAGAATAGAAAATATTTGATTTTAATTTATTTTTGGTGGGTTTTCAGCGTGTTGGGGGGGGGGGGGGGTAATATGAGGAGAGGGAGGAAAATAGTTTTTTATTTTGTTTTATCATCAAATATGTAAATAAAAATTTTGTATTATTAATACTATTGTCAAAATTACTTATACAAAGAAATTATTCCAACTAAAATATTATTGTAATAATTTATTTTATCTTTCTAACAACTAATATGTTTGAAAAATTATGTATCGCATATTTATTTGATAAGTAAAATTTATTTATTCTATAAATATATGTAAGTCTATAATATATATTAAAAGAGAAGAACATTATATAATATTAAAAAGAAAAAAAAATGATAATTTGAAAAAAGATATCTAAAATATTCAATTGAGATGAGCAGGGGTGGACAGGAAGTAGAATATTCAAATTAAGAGATTTATTTGGTTTAAAAATAGATTAAAGATAAATTAAAATTATATGAAATTACATATTAAAAGTAGTTAGCTATCATACTAAAGAGGTCTAATTGAATTCTCATTGTTATCTATTCCTTTTTAATTTGAATTGGAGATGCAATATCTTCTCAAAGATAAACTTATATTTTTTTTAAAAAAATATAGGTGCATTTAATTGTTAAATATATTAAAAAATAAATCTAAATGAAATCTATTAAAATATTAAATGAAGTATAATAATCTAATACTGCTACTAATAATAATAAATAGAAGTGGTAGTTGTAGCACATAGTATATATGTGCATAAGTAGTCGTACTTAGCATGTGTCGTAGTAGAATAATACAATTAATATGTTAAACGAGGAAGTATTTTTTAAATCATAACAAGTAAAAATTTAAATTTTGTATGTCATGTATAGCGTCAATGAATAACAAATTAAATGACTATTAGAATATAAGAATTTAAGTGATCTATATTTAAACTTAATATTTTATATGTTGAAATGTAAGAGAAAAAAGCTCAGCTACCTATGAAATGTAACCAAAAAATATAATTCATCATATTCTGAAGAAAATAATTAAAATATAGTTTTTTTTTGGCAAGTATTGGGGGCTGGGGTGAGGGATAAGAATTTTGAATTAACTATGAAAATATAATGAATAAATTAAATAAAAGAATTTTGGTAAAGAAATTAACTGAAATTATATAATAGACAAATTACTATCCATACATTTTATAAAAAAAACATGATTAAATAAAATAAATATATAATTTTATATTCACAAAAAAACACTTGATAATTATATTAAGCAATTCGATAAGTTAATAAAAGTCAAATGTTAACAATCAAATAATATTAGATAGTGAACAATGTAATAAAGAAAATAATTGATCAATTCTTTTGTTTTGACAATTACATGATTCATTTTTTTCATATGATTTGACTATAGGATTTTCTGGGCGAGATTGAGAGAGTTGAAGACGGGTGGGGGTGACGCGGCGGTGTAGTGACGGAGAAGGGAGAATACATAGTTTAACTAAATTAATTGAACTAGGTAATTTTATGAATTATTTATTATAAAATATATTCAACATATTAATGTGATACTGATGTTGGGCGTATTTACACGCCTAAAGTACCATAATTTACCCATATTTTACCCAAGTTTTAAGGACAAAATATATAATTCCTGCATTTTTAGTCCATTTTCCTGTAAGTGAGCTAACCAACGTGATTAGCATGTTTTCAGGTATTTATGATGAAGATTTCAGCACTTTGTGGACCTTTCGGTAGCAAGGGAAACTTCACGTAAGAAAGAAGGCAGCTTTTGGAAGCTTGTGGACTGAATGTGATGCATGGAGAATCCATCCCGGGCAAAATTAGTATTTCTTAATACTTAGGGGTGCAGCAGTAACCCAGTAGGACTAGGACAAGGATAAAAACCCTATTTCAGTAGGACTAGGACAAGGATGTTATTAAAACCCTATTTGCTGAATTTTTCAGCAAGCTTTTTCATTTACGCTTTTCATTAAGCTTTTTATAATTCATTCGACACTTTGAGGATTTATTCACGTTACTTTCTAACAGAGAAAACTGGGCTCTCTTGAGGAACGGCCAAGAAGAAAAATGTCATCTCCTTCTTGACGTTTAAGTCATCCCATCGCCAAGATTATTCTAGGTTGTGGTATGATGATTATATCTATTGTGATCTCCGTTATACTCATGAGTAGCTAAACTTCTCTGTTAGGGTTATGGAAGCCTTATGATATACTATCTATTGCTATGTGTTTGTGAATTCTTAATACGTATGCTACTTATATCATTACTCTCTTCATCTTAAGTAAATTCTTGTGGTTACAAACATATAGAATACGCCAATATAGCATTAACTTATTCGAGAGAAAAGTTACATGTTTGGAAAAGAGAGTGTGACAAGGAAATAGGGCTACCAACCCCTATTTACACGTTAGTGCCGTAACTGGATTAACCTCTTGGAGAATTTGTACCGTTAGTCATACACTTTAAGCTCGAGAGAGTTAAAGTGAAATAATCCTGGATGGTAGAGAGACACTAGGATTTACCATTAGAATACGAATCTCTATAAGTGCATGGATTTTTGAATTCCGCATAACTCATAGTTAATAGATACGTAGAACTCAAAAAGTGGACATAACCCTAACTTATTATTCTCTGTTGTTAAATCTTACTACACAAATCGTTTCATTCGTTACTTTGTTTACATTAATTCACGCAATAATTCAAATCCCCCCTTCCGTAGAATTTTCGACCAACAGTCTACTAATAGTTGCTTACTTAGTGACCAAGTATTCCCTGTGGTATTCGACACCCAACCCAGTTGGGTTCTATATTTGACAGTGACCGCTTACACTCTTACGAGAGCTATAGTTTGGGCGTTAACAAATTTTGGCCCCGTTGCTAGGAATACGGATGTCAACTAAGTTTGTGATAGTTACTAGACCCTTTGGTCAAAGATTCTCAAATTTTACTTTTTGTTTGTTGTTTTTGTTTTATTCAGGTTCTGTTCAGTGCATACCAAATACTCGAAGTTCTGTTCAGCCATTATTACCCATAAATCCTGAACCATAACTTATTGGCAGAATGGATGCACAACGAGATTGAAAGAAGGGCTGCTCAACAGCAGGCTAGATTAGCTGCAATGGTCGTTGCTCAAGTGCATCAACAGAATATTGATAACCTAGGTCAGGCAACAAATCTGGATGATGAGGACCTGGGTGATGATGAGTTACTGAATCCTAGGCGTACTGATGAAGTGGCGGCACCTATGCATAGGAGAGATCGTAGCTAGATTAAGGCCTGAACACCAAGCTGTGCAAATTTCTTTTGATGATGATGATAACGATCTGGATGGAGTTGGTGCAACAGGGGCTATTATTCCTCTGCCCTTGGCACCTGAGCCAAGTTCAATATCACTAGCACCATGATTCAGTTAGTGCAGCTCAAGGGGTTATTTGGTAGACTTGCAGGAGATGATCCAAATATGCATCTGATTAATTTTATCTCAACATGCAAGGCTTTTGACAATCTAGGGGTTGGACAGAATGCGATCCGACTACACTTATTTCCATTGTCTCTATCTGGAGAGGCAACTCTATGGTTGAACGGGCTAACTCCTGATTCTATCACTAATTGGAGGCAACTGAAATAGGCTTTTCTAGAAAGATTCTATCCGTCATCCAAGAGAGCACAATTAAGAGATGAGATCAATAATTTTCGACAGCTTCTAACTGAAGCTCTCCACGAAACATGGGAGAGGTTCAAGAAGAAGCTTATGCGGTACCCGAATCATCACATGATCAATGTCCACTTGATGGAGATATTATACAGGGCTTTGAATTCGGTGACTAAGCCAGTGGTTTATAATGCTGTGGGTGGGTCATTCATGGACCTTACTTTTAATCAGGCAAGTAATATGCTAGATCGTATGACAAAGCAGAGTACAGATTGGCATACCAGGGATTCTGAGGTAGCAAGCTCTACTATATCTATTGGCATGACTGCAGAACAAAGGCGAAGAGAAGAGGAACGTGACCGGGATATGGCTCACATAAAAATGCATATGGATCTTCTTACCAAGCATATATTATCAGGGAAGACAGAAAATGTCAAAGTTGTGGTGACATAGGGAATAGATGAATCCGATTCTGAAGAAGAATCTAACTACTTGAATAATCAGGGGGGTTTCGAGGCAATGCCCAAGGAAACCAAGGTCGGAACTATTATGATAAATCTGGAAACAAGGACCATGATCAAGTTAGTTGGAAGAATAAGACTGACAGAAGTGGTTTGTATGTTCCTCCTGGAAATTGTGAGGCTGTGGCGTCTGGCTCTAGGAAGATGTCTATGGAAGATATAATGGCTAAGCTATTGAAAGGAGTGGAGGCAACCAACACGGGAGTAACTGAGGTAGTAAATGATTTGTCCTCAATGAAGCAATTGGTTGACTCGTATTCCACTGCAATAAAATAACTGGAACAACAAATGAGTCAACTATCAGCGGCATTCAACCAAAGAAAGGCTGGAACACTACCAGCGACACAGTGCAAAATCTGAGGAATGATGGATCGTGTATGGTTATTACTACCCGAAGTGGTAAAGTGTTACACAATCCGTCCAAAGGCAAGCAGGTGGTTGATGATATAGTAGATAATGTTATTGATACAGATTGTGATGATTTTGTAGAAACTGAAAATCTGAATGAGAGCTTTCATGAGAAAACTATTCCCCTTCCACCTTTTTCTCAGAGACTGAAGAAGAAGGTTGATGACACTCCTTCAAAGGTTGATAATTGGAAACAAGATAAAGAAAAAGTGGTGGAGAAAAAAATTCCCCTTCCACCACTACCTTTTCCGCAGAGACTGAAGAAGAAAGTTGATGACACCAAGTTCAGTAAGTTCATGACCATGTTGAAGCAACTGACTATTAATGTTCCATTGGTGGGGGCGCTAGAACAGATGCCTGGCTACACCAAATTCATGAAGGACCTTTTGACAAAGAAGTGGACAGTAAGCTATGAGCTGGCAGATAATGTCCATCATTGCAGTGCAATTGCCACGAGGTCCTTAGTATAGAAGAAGGCAGATCCTGGTGCTTTCACTATTCCTTACACAGTTGGATCTATGAATTTTGCTAAGGCATTGTGTGATTTGGGAGCTAGAATCAATTTGATGTCGCTATCCATTTACAAAAATTTGGGGTTGGCCGATCCTACACCAACTAATATGCGACTTGTGATGGCAGATAGGTCGGTAAAATGACCTGTTGGTATCTTATATAATGTATTGGTGAAGGTTTCCTCCTTTATTTTTCCTGTAGACTTTGTTATTTTAGATTGCGAGGTGGATTCTGAAGTTCCCATAATCTTGGGACGCCCTTTCCTCGCAACTGAAAGTGTGCTTATTGATTTAAGAGCTAATGAGCTTTTATTTCGGTTGAATGACGAAGTGGTCCATTTTGATGTATGCAAATCAATGAAGCAGCCTAGAGATATAGACGTGTTCTCTATAGCTGATGTTTATTATGAGGATGACAAATAATTATCTATAGAGAAGCAGCTTACTATTGAGCCATTGTCTATTCTTCTGTTGAATTTTGAGCGTGAAGAAGTTGAATAATATGAAGAAACCATTTGTGCTCTAACAGGGATAATGTCCTATTCTCATGCTCCTAAGAAGCTGGACCTTGATCTTAAAAATCGACCTTCACCAATAGTGAAGACTTTCGTTGAAGAGCCACCAGTGCTAGAATCGGAAGAACTCCCCAGTCACCTAAAGTATGCATTCTTGGGAAGAGGAAATACACTTCCAGTGAGTGTTGTGGCTGATTTAGGTGAACAACACGTAGAGGCTCTCATATCTGCTCTGAAGAGGTACAAGAGAGCTATGGGATGGACTATTGATGATATAATTGGTATCCCTCCTGGGATATGTATGCAAAAGAGTCATGTCGAAGAGGATTGCATGCCTACAAGTAAGCATTAGTGTCGTCTGAATCCATTCAGAAAATGATGCACCATATATCTCGATAAAGCCTAAGTAATCGAGATAACTATGTCGTGCCACGACAATAAATCAAGCGCTAGATGGGAGGCAACCCATCATCTTTAATTATTTTCTTTTACTAAGAGTTTATTTTTATAGTCGAGCAACAACCAAAACTAAGGCTCTTGGTGGGAGGCAACCCATCTTCCTAATAATTTTTCTTATTTTTGAGTAAGTGTAGGTGCAAGACGTATAAAGGAGGAGATTGGTCTCAAATTTTGATTTGGAAGGGTGCCATGTTAAAGGCGGTAAGATAGGAATGAAGGAGTAAAGGCAATAGACAAGGCCATGCCTATGTAAATCTAGGCAACGAACAAGGTAAGGCCTATGTAAATATAGGAAAGGCCTGTGCTATGGCCTAAGCTCTCTGAATCTACAATGCCATAGCATAGGCGTCGCCTATACTCAACTAGGAAAAGCATTAGGTGCCGCCTATGTCAATGCCTTTTGTCTCTGAATCTACAATGCCATAGCATAGGCACCGCCTATGCCCAACAACAGGCACCGCCTATGCCCAACAATGCCATAGCATAGGCACCGCCTATGCCCAACAAGGCTTTGTAAAAGGCGCCGCCTATGCCAAGCATAGGCAAAGCATTAGGCGCAGCCTATGCTCACATTTTAGTCTCCTAACCCAATTTTAAATGGGTCAAACCCGACCCAATCCTTGGGCTATAAATAGAACTTCATCCTTAAGATAAAATCACATTGTTTACTCAATCAAAGTGTCGCCTACCCTTACCATATCTCTCAAAATTTTTCTTTTTGGTCTTCTAACCTTGCAAGATCATCTTCCAAGGCCATCACTAAGTAAGTACTTCTTTTATATTCCATAAGTATTACAATACTACGCTTATAATGATTTGATAGATCTTGAAGTGGTGTTGGTGATTTGAATGTGCTTGGTTTGTTATGATACATCTAGTTGAGTGAAAGAATACGTGTGGGTATTCTTGACTTGGTTCTGACTTGTATTTAATTCTGATACACTATCATACTTTTGTGGAATTGACAAGGTAAAGTTAAGTGCATAAACTTCAAAATTGAATGCTTGAATGTTGAATGACTCGTTCATCGAGATAAAGATCATAATTGAATACAAGCATGAGATGTTGTGATTATTTCTATGCCATAACTTGATTCAATCTCCGTATAGTAGTCTTGCTCAAAAAGTGCATCAATCCAAACATGAGATTATAGTCAAGATTACATGAAATAGAGTCAGAAAGGATAGTTAAGATGACTTGAAAGTATGACTGTGCTGAACGTGTTGTTGGATCATGTTGCCTATACGTATGTTGATGAAGTCTGAGTAATCGACATCGTTCACTTAATTAGTTTGTGCCAACAAATTAAGTGTGGGGTGGCGCCACTACTGTATGTTTGTCGATTGAATCTACCGAGATGAAGCTAACATGACTTTATTTTAAATCTTAGGTACAATGGCACCAAAAAGTCGACCAGGAAAAGAAAAAGCATCCACCTCCTAGAAAGGTCAAAAAAGGGGAAGAAAAAAGCAAACTAAATCCTCCTCACTGCAAATACCTCGCCGCATGTTCAGGATAAAATGGGTCCTAGAGGAGGAACGAAAGGAGGGGTACAAAAACAACAAAGTGAAAAGATATGTTCATGTGGAGTTGATACAAAAAGAGAGCCTAGCAAAGAAAGAACCTCGCATTTTGGCTAAAATCATGGCGTTACATCTTGATTTCATTTTTTGAGATATGGCAGAATGCAATCTTGATCTAACGTGAGAATGTTATGCCAATTGGTCCCCAAAGACTACCGGAAGTGAAGTGAAGATTCGAGGCCAAGTCTTGCAACTGAATGCGGAGTTCTTCAACTCTTTTCTAGGCTTGCCATCTGTAGATCCATCATCGCTCAAGGAGATTTATCAAAGACCTCTGTATAGGGCAATCAGACACACACTATTCAGAACTAGATCAATAGCACATTGGAGTCGTCACAAGGATACCGGTCGGCACAACACCTTCCCGTATGCTTCCTTGAATACAGAAGATCGAATATGGTTGAGGATAGTCAACTCTTCCCTGATTCCAGGGACTCAGTACACAAAGATCACACATGATAGAGTATGCCTGGTGTATGCTCTGATGACTAATATTCCCATCAATATTGGTACGATGATACGGTCGTCAATGCGTAAGGCTAGGCTGCACAAGAGATCCCACTTTAGCTTTGGCAATCTGTTGACTGTGATATTGAGCAAAGAGGACATTGAAGAGGAACCTGCTGATCTTAAGCATCTGCACAACCCGAAGAAGGTTGATCTGACAAAGGTTAAAGATGCCGAATCTATGCATGGCATCAACCTAACCACTGCAGAAAGACATGCTCGTGATGAAAGCTTCTTTCACCATTTATATGGCATGACGAGTTTTACCATGATGAGCGAGGATCGTGTTCCAACTGCTATAGATCTCCAACAGTTAGATTATAACTACCCAATGAATGAGCATGCGAGGGCTATGTGTGGAGTAGGTGTATATTTTGAGGAACCTCTTGATGATGACGTGCCAACCGACAATGATCGCTGAATGCGAGACTCAGACGTGGAGGATAATTCTTATGACAACAACTCCAATGATGATTCCGATACAGGGGGTATGACCCCAGACATAAAGGAGAAGTCAGACTAATCCAGGTTTTCCTTATTTATTTTCCCCTGAGGGCAGTGCATCCCATCTAAGTGTGGGGTGCTGGTATTTGTATGTTGTGTTTCTTTGCCTACCTTCATTTATTTGTTTGATTTTTAGTAGTAGTTAAATTTTCAAAATTTTTAGTATTCTTTAAGTATTTTTTAGATTTTGCATGAAGTGCGTGAAATTGTTCTGATAGGTGGCATGGTATTATGACAAGAGTTGTGCTAAAATCATTACTAATAAGATATTTAGGCTCTAAGTGTGACTCACTATGTGATAAGTGTGTGGTTTAATTCCTTCATTTTTTGGGTCAAGGGTTTACAATGCTCCCAATAAAGTTGACCATGTGTCTTGTGTGTGTGAGGTAATAGTATATTCTGTGTTGTGGCTGATGCTAGAACTTTCCTGGTGTATGCGTAAAGCGAAATAAAGAGTGCAAGTTTAGGAGATGATTTAGGCATTTGTTTGGAAGCCTGTGATTGTTTACCTTCTTTTTACCTACCCGTGTACATTATCCTAGTTAACCCCCTTTGAGCCTCTAAGTTATTTTCTTTGACAGCCTCATATGTAGCCTAATCTATTTTTTTTCAAGATCATAATTTGATCCAAATTCCTAAGCGCTTTAAATTGTAGAAGTCATGTGACAAAATAAGAGGAAATTGGGTGAGAGTAATGCCTCAGAGTGTATTGGTACTTGAAATAGTTGTGAAAAAAAATGGTTATCATAGTGGTGTGTTATAAAAAAAAAGAAAAAAATAAGTAAATAATCGAATAAAAAGAAAAAAAAGAATATAGTTGTGTTGATAATTGAATAACAAAATAAGTAAAAAGGGGAGGTAGATGAAAGAAAAGTAGAGGGGTTGTTTAAAAGAGAGAGTAATGGCATAATGTGATGTATTAAAGTGCTTAGGGAACATAGTCACTATTTCTGGCCAAAATAGTCCTACATGTCCCTTAGCCTATAGTACAACATGTAAAAGACCTATTTGATCCTAAGCTTAGCATTCGGATATTAGTGGAGCATTACACTAAGGGCAAGCCTATGGTCATCAGTTGCAACATATGAATTCTTTGTGAGAGTGAGAGCAAGGAGAATTTTATACCCATGTTTCAAAAAATGCTTATGAGTGATTATGGGTGATATCTTGTGTGAGACACACATGGTTGATGTCTTGGGTAGTGTTATATGATTCTTTATGCCTTAACTTGTGGATACGAATTAACCATCATCACGAGTCTATGTTGGAGGTTGAATTATTTCTAGTAGTGATCAAGAAAACTACTCTTTGTTAATGATTGTCGTGCATGTCTTGTTGAACAATTTGTGTTGTTACTGTGAAATCCGAAGTAGATGTTTGAATGGACGTAATATTTTGTTCAAGGACGAACAAAGCTTTAAGTGTGGGGTGTTGATGTTGGGCGTATTTACACGCCTAAAGCACCATAATTTACCCATATTTTAGCTAAGTTTTAAGGACAAAATATATAATTCCTGCACTTTTAGTCCATTTTCCTGTAAGTGAGCTAACCAACGTGATTAGCATGTTTTCAGGTATTTATGATGAAGATTTCAGCACTTTGTTGACCTTCCGGTAGCAAGGGAAACTTTGCGTAAGAAGGAAGGCAGCTTTTGGAAGCTTGTGGACTGAATGTGATGCATGGAGAATCCGTCCCGGGCAAAATTAGTATTTCTTAATACTTAGGGGTGCAGCAGTAACCCAGTAGGACTAGGACAAGAATAAAAACCCTATTTCAGTAGGACTAGGACAAGGATGTTATAAAAAACCTATTTGCTGAATTTTTCAGCAAGCTTTTTCATTCATGCTTTTCATTAAGCTTTTCATAATTCATTCGACACTTTGAGGATTTATTCACGTTACTTTCTGACAGAGAAAACTGGGCTCTCTTGAGGAACGACCAAGAAGAAAAACATCATCTCCTTCTTGACGTTTAAGTCATTACATCGCCAAGATTATTCTAGGTTGTGGTATGATGATTATATCTATTGTGATCTCCATTATACTCATGAGTAGCTAAACTTCTCTGTTAGGGTTATGGAAGCCTTATGATATACTATCTATTGCTATGAGTATTTGAATTCTTGATACGTATACTACTTATATCATTACTCTCTTCATCTTAAGTAAATTCTTGTGGTTACAAACATATAGAATACGCCAATATAGCATTAACTTGTTCGAGAGAAAAGTTACATATTTGGAAAAAAGAGTGTGACAAGGAAATAGGGCTACCAACCCCTATTTACACGTTAGTGCCGTAACTAGATTAACCTCTTGGAGAATTTGTACCGTTAGTCATACACTTTAAGCTCGAGATAGTTAAAGTGAAATAATCCTGGATGGTCGAGAGACACTAGGATTTACCATTAGAATACGAATCTCTATAAGTGCATGGATTTCTGAATTCCGCATAACTCATAGTTAATAGATACGTAGAACTCATAAGGTGGACATAACCCTAACTTATTATTCTCTGTTATTAAATCTTACTACACAAATCGTTTCATTCGTTACTTTGTTTACATTAATTCACGCCATAATTCAAATCCCCCCTTCCTTAGAATTTTCGGCCAACAGTCTACTAATAGTTGCTTACTTAGTGACCAAGTATTCCCTGTGGGATTCGACACCCAACCTAGTTGGGTTCTATATTTGACAGCGACCGCTTACACTCTTACGAGAGCTGTAGTTTGGGCGTTATCTGATACAATAAAATATAATTTATTATTTCTAACTAATAAGATAACATTTCTAATGATTTATTTTTTAACAAATATTTCGCGCATAGCGCGAGTGCCTATACTAGTTATTATACTTTAAAATAATACATAAGGGGTGTGCATCGATCGGTTCAGTTAGATTTTATATATTATCGGTTCGGTTTATCAATTTTGGTTTTAAAATATAATGAACAAATAACCAAATCAATAATATATTTTTTATTGATTTTCAATTTATCGGTTTTTAGTCCTTAAAGGTTCAATTTTTGGTTTAACCGATAAGAAAATACTCATAAAATAGAATAGTAGTAACTAATATGAAAAAATAATCGAATCTTAGTTACAATCAAAAATCCTACATAAAGTGTTTTAATTTACAAGAATCTTCAAATTTGAACTTAATTTTGTTTGGAGAAATTAAGAGTGTGTATAATTGAAATAATAGGTTTGTTAATTTGTAGAAATTAAAGAGAAATATATAATAAGTCATATATATATATATTCATATTGGGTTATCGTTTTACCCAATAACCCAAAAAGAAAAAATCGAATCGAACCAATAACCCAATAATTTTTTAAAAAAACCATTAACTCAATAACCTAATAATAGTAAAACAATAACATATTTATCAGTTCGGTTTATGTACACCCCTAGATAACACTTTTAAAATATAGCCTAAGATTTTTATTAAAATATTTCACTCTCCCTCCAATTTATAATTGTCCAAAAATGATTAAGAAATGTAAGCATTTACACTCTCAGATATAAGATTATCTCTCACAAAATCCTTTTCCAAACATATCTATTTTCTATCACACACAAAATCCTATGCCTAAATTTCTTCAAATCCATTGAATCCATCAAATTTCTTCGAATTGCATTGCCTAAGATACTTAAATTTACTTAAATTTCACCTCACAGTAGTTCAGTTCGCAATGGATTCGAAGAAATTTGAAGGATATATATAAACACACACAAAGATATGAAGGATTTAGTTTTTAATATTTGACCCTTTTGTTGTTACTTCTTCCAATTCTCTTTGTTCATCATCATATATGTTTTGTGTTTAAATCCTTGAAAAAGGGGTTTTTATTTTCATTGATAATGATATTGATGTTGTTGTTGTTAGTGGGGGTGGTGTTACAATG
Source organism: Capsicum baccatum var. pendulum (assembly GCA_030864225.1). NCBI lineage: Eukaryota > Viridiplantae > Streptophyta > Magnoliopsida > Solanales > Solanaceae > Capsicum > Capsicum baccatum. Next base: position 110,385,093 of record CM061555.1, on the reverse strand, counting down.
TGAGGCTATGATGATAGAGGTGTGTAAAGTTCATGGGTAATAGAGCTATGCCTGTAGCTTGGTGGGGCAACCCGAAAGGCCTTATTTGTAGTGCAATCGAGGTTTTGCGTCCATGTTTGATGCATTATCTCCTTTGCCCTGATTATTGTAATCTGACCTTTATATCAGAAGTTTCTGTTGTACTACCAACCACAACTCAGTTTGTATTGTTTAAGATCAGCTTAGTGACTAGAGTGGGAACTTTAGCTTACCTATGTGATTAGAGTGGAAATTTCACCTCAGGTCAGTATTAGAGTGTATATTTCCGAGAAATTTAACTTCACTTTTGCTTATTGTTTCAGTGAGCCTAGTGTATTCGAAGTATATTTTGCATTAGGGATTATTGCTTGTGCTTTTATTACATGTGGATTTTAATCTTGAAACTAGCTAGTTTACTACTTATTACACATTTTATATTTCTATTTAGTGCTCTTTAGTTAGACTTTAGTGATTTTGTACATGTTAGACCGTGATTCCTTGTTTGAAATGCACTCGTTGTTCTCATGGGGATTTATTGAATGTATATTGAATTTGTTGATCATAAAATGAGTGAGATGTGGACTGTAGTGACTAGTGTGCAAAAGATGGTCCTTTTTTGTGTTCTTAAAATCTATGATTGTAACGTTGATACTTTACTATCCAATCATATAGTGGGGCGGGGTTGTTTGTCAATTGGAGGTGTAAAGCTCAAATTTTTTCATTTGTGGTTGTGCATTTTTTTCATTTTGTATGTTCAGTGGTTTCCATACATAGCCTTCTTAGTTGGAGTACTGTTTAATATGAGAATTTAGTGTTTCTATGAAATTTAGAAAGTGATTCATTTTTAAATGATCTCGTCTTTATTGTGGGGATTTATCGAATATATGTTGAAGGTTCTGACCATAAAATGGCTACGATATAGACAGTAGTGACTAGCATAGGGAAGACACTTATTTCTCAAGTCTTGAAAATTATAATTGTAAAGTTGGTGCTTTACTGTCCAATTATGCGTGAGGATGAACTTTTTTCTTGTTACTATTTTGTATAATGAATGGTTAGTGGTATCTATGGACTGAAATCTTGATCAATCAAATCTATGTAAATGCATATCCACCTAAATACAGAGTATATCTGTCTTATCATGTTTATAGTAAGTGTAAAAGGGAAAATAGTTTGAGAAAGCGCACATTTAGGATCTTATTTTTTATTTTGTTTTGTTTTAGTACTCCCTCAATTTTAGAGATCTATTATTTCCTCTTCTCCATAATACCCCACAAAAATCGCATGTCAAATTCAGCTCGCCAAGCTCCATGAAGGGTCCCAAGACTTAAAAATTTTGCTAAATGTTCAAGATTCAACACTTAGTCTCATTTTAGACCTACAAACTTTGGGGATTTATTTGACGACCCTTCCGACGATTTTCAAGTTATGTTTTGATGGGGAAAGGTCGCAGTACATCCCGAGTAAGTTTTTGAATAATTTGGATAATGTAAGGGCATATTTGGATTTCCAAAATAGTAGCTCCCCGCAATAAGGGGGCATCGTCTAGCCTAGAAAACCACTCTAAGAAAGGCGCCACTTGCGTATAGTGGTGGAGTTTCCAGGCGTCGACTACCAAGTATGGTGTGTGCCTAGTTTTTCAGTATTCCATTTCCGTGTTCTTAGGGGTATTTTGGTATGACGGCCTGATTTTCTAAACCGAAATGCTACACGGTGCTCATGACCCTGAAGGACCACAAGCTAACCCATGACATAATCTGAATGATAAAAATGTCTGAATAAAGTGGTATCATAACACTGAAACAATACTGACTTACTAAATCTGATACTACTGCAATCATCTGAAAGCCTTTAACTGAACTGAATAAGGAGTTGACGGAACATGTCTCCAACTAACTCCATCAACTGAGAAACTAATATGAAATACTGTAGTAAAGTAATAATAATATCGTCCTCAAATGAAGAGGACTCACTACTAACACTGACTGCTGAAATCTGCAATGCTACTATTGCTCTAAAACTCGTGCCCCTGTACCTATGGTGTTAAGCAAAACACCATAACATGAATGTGTCAGCATGAATGAATGTACTAAGTATACGAGTGAGATAGGCTAAATGCAAAGGGTTTATATGTATGAACATGTTCACTCATATGAACATAAGAATACATACATGCACTTGGAAACTATAACTGAAATTGTGGTAATACTGACTATTAAGTCTGAATTCTTACAACATTGAGTTTATTGATACTGTATTAATGAATACTGAGAGACTAATACTATGTTACTGATAAAGATATGATTGTTTCTGACAGTTCTAATTATGAAGAATTGGTTTGATTGACTGTATCTGACAGTCCTAAAATTGAGTACTGATAACATGATTTTACTGATATCTAACATGGATAATAAGTGAGTTTTGATAACTAACATATCTGGTAACATGAATGACTATATCTGACAATCCTAAATCTGAATACTGATAACATGGGTAACTGTATCTGACAGTCCTAAATCTGATGGAACTATTTGAGTTTCATACTATATTTGAGTTGACTATATCTGATAATATTGAAATCTGAAAAACTATCTGAGTTCTTTTACTGAGACTGGATGACAGTATCTGGCAGCCCTGAATTCTATAACAGAAACTGTGGGAAGTAGATATTTATCGATATGCCCCATGTATGCTAATATAGCTGAGCTAGGGTCCAATCCTTGCCCTGATTGGAAGGGTGTCAATACCGCACCACTGGTAAGGACAAGCTATGAGAACTCTCTACTGGCAGGTACTCAAAATGAGAATGGTGGGAACCCTCAACTGGAAGGTAAGCCACCTCATCTACCCTTAACTAGAAGGTATGATGTCTCAACCTATGTTGGCTACGTAGTTCTGAAATTCAAGGATTGCTTCTAAGAATCACACCCTCTACTGGCAGGTGAGTTCCCATCCTTGGGTTCACTTGGTGCTAATTTCTACTCCCATCTGAATATACACTAAACATAGATTACTGAACTGAAATGGATTGAGATCACTAAGTTTTGTTGACTGGTGAACTTTACTGAATTCTAATTAATAGACTGAGTTCATGAAATTACTGAGACTTTTCTGAGTCACATGACTGACTGAATTCTACTGATCATGGATTGAATGAGAGTATCATGAAAACAAGACATGGTTCTAAGCACACAGCTATATTTTTCGAGTACAAGTACCCCTAGAACTCATTGGAGAGAAACTGACACAACATGACATTTCTTGATCATAGGAATAAGATCCACAATTCATAATACCATTAGTTGGAAATTTCATACTACCCATGGTTCTTATGATCTCATAGATGAGATGGAATACATATAACAATATATCATAAGTTCATTATTCTAGTTTCATGAACATCCCATCAACAATCATTATGCACAATAATATTATGATATTCCATAAACAATTACAATACAAAACAATAGCATGGAAATCATGTTTGAACATAATGATAGAGCATGGACTTGTCATTTAGGTTCCATTAAGTCATAAATACATGATTTCTAGTATCTTAGGCATTTTATCAAACACCTTACATGCACAACTTAGGCATAGGTGAAATTATCAAATTTTGCATTGCGAACAACCAAATTTAACATGTTTCCAACTCATATGATTCATAGATTCATAAAAAGAAATACATAAAGATTCCAACTTGAGAATCATTCAATACCACAACTCAATCCAATTTCACAAGTTTCAATTCACATAATATCATGGTATCATGAACATCATATGAGGATTCTAACTTGAGAGTTGTGTAACAACAATCACACAAACATAATCAACCATCAACATGAACATAATCATACCACAGTAATAAATCACAATTTATTATTTAAAACTTAATTCTTGATCTCCATAGATGAAAGGAATCCATGGATGAACGCTACGCATACCTTAGATTAACAATTCGTGAAAGTTAGCGGTGAAACTCACTTGATTTTGATCTTCAATTGGAAACCCCTCTTTTTGTTCTTGAGAGAAATTTGAGAAAAAGAGTATATTGTGCTTATAATAAGCCTTAATCCCGTGTTTGGGGTATATATAGGGGAGGAGGATGATCAAAATTACCCCTAAGAAAAGAGAAAAAAATGAAGTTGTCCCTCTGTTGATAGTTCTGATATATTGAAGTAAATTGAGCATAACCTTTTACTCCAATGTTGTATTTGGATAAAATCAATTTTATTGGAAAAACACTTCAAATATATTTCATTTAATATATAGCAGCTCTCCCAGTACATTATATATAAGAAGTTATGATCATTTGAAGTTGACTAAAATTTTGGACCTGAAATGCACTTGGAATGTGGGAGCATTTCAAATCAGTGAGTTAGCCACTGAAATGTGCCCAAAATGTGTCCAATACATATTAGGGACTTTCCCCCATCACAATACAACTTGAAAATCTAGAAACGGAGGTCATAAAGGTCATCAAATAAATCTTCGAAGTTAGGAGGTCTAAAATGAGATTAAGTGTTGAACTTGAACACTTAGCAAAAACTTTTGTAAGTGTTAGAATCTCTCATGGAGCTTTACGAGCTGAATTTGACATGCAATTTTTATGTGGTCTTACAATATCTCCTCCTTGGGAATATTCATCCTCGAATGAGACTGACTGAGAAGGGAGAAAAGACAACTGACATGAGTACTGAGCATGAATGACTAAACATGATTTCATGGCTGACATGACTGACAAGCTGAATATATCATCCTGAACATGCATATCGGATGCATCCGTAACTGATTTATGAATAAAGGACTGAGTGTTCTGATGAACTAAGTTTTTTTCAAAATGAGAATGCATATCTAATGCATAACTGATAAGTTGAATCCATGCATATCTGATGCATGATTATATGAGTGACATGATACGTGAATGCATGACTGAAAGTACTGATAAACTGACTATGCATATCTGATGCATAGATACACGACTGAACTAACTCGTGAATATTCGAATGAATATGCAATGTAATGATACCAAGTTTGAACTGAAAACTGAGCATGGAAGTGAATACCAAGTTTGGTATAAAAATCTGAAAATGAGAATGAGTTAGATCAAGGAATACTACTACCGTGAACTGAAAATATCAATGAGTCTAAGATTAATTACTCAATATTCATGAGTGGAAAAATGAGATCATAACTGAGTCTGGAACATGGTACATGAGTTAAACTGAGTCTGTAATGAATGGCATAGATAGAGCATCGTATCGTGGACTAAACTAAGCCATTGAGTACATGCCTTAACACTTCCTCCAAGATAGATTCATCAAAGAAAGTGTCATGTTTAAATCATGAAAGTTTGAGGTTTACAGTGTATCTCCACATTGGGACATATGCCCCTTAAAGAATGCTGGACTAACTTTGCTGAGATATTGAAGAAGTTGAGGAGATGCATAAGACATCTAGGTATAACATCTTGACTGATTATCTGAGATCTGAAATTGAAATATGATGCACGAATACATAGACATACTGACTTATCTGATTAACTAAGTAACTGTTAAAGTTGAACTATACTTATCCTGAATAGATAGACTGAGACTATAAAGTATAGTACATAGGAGGTAAAGACTAACTGAGTAACATGAAGAGACTTAACATGGATTTTATAAAAGGTGTATTGTTTGAAAATACAGGGCCCAGCATATTACAAAATTTAGAAACATTCCATTGACTGAGGTATTGAAATACCTATAACTGAGTAATTGACAACTATGTGCTATGGTTAAGAAAATTTGAAATTGACCAGAGTTTCTGAACTAAATATTAATTCGAAGCTAACACTATAACTAAGACTGTAACTAGGACTAATACTGGGACTAACTGAAGAGTCCTGATAACTGAATACTGAAACTAAGGTTTAGACTGATACTAAAGTGCTTAATTCTGAGACTGAACATTAATTACTAAAACAATAACTGAGATGGCAACTAAGTTATGATAGTCGTACAATGAAAGCTGACATAAGTCAAGGATCTGAATATACGCTCACACTTCGAACTTTCCCCAACTTCTAAGTACTACCTCTTGCTATCCATTTACTTGCATACTAACATGACATTTAAGCCTATATTAATATCTACACCCTCGTATAAAACATGTATGCAACAATATTTTCTTAAAACATCACTACACTATTCCATAAGGAGAGCTTACTGAAGGATCAAATCAAGAGGACCTGAAGCATGAATGGATAGTGACTGAATTTGACAAATGGCTGAAACCTGAGGAATAGAATATCTGTGGCATGATTTTACCCAAAAAGGTAAGAACTAAGGATATACATGACATAGTTTGTATTTATCTGATGAGTGAGGGCGTAGCATGAGTCTCGAAAGTTGAGTATACTATAGAGCATGATATATGTACGTGAGTCATGAGCTACATGATCTGAGTTTGGAATTTCTATGTTCATAGAACAAAATTCGTAGCACTGAGTGATCTAGAACTGGACTCCCTATGCTGGGATCTGAAAGTGCACATGATTCTATGGAATACGTGTTAATATAAGCTATATTTATGGAATTGATATATAAAGCATGCATAAGCATCAGTCTGACTGAAGTACAAAACTTTGTATTAAGACAAGGATGGGTCACGAATTGTCTTCCCTTACTATTTTTCTATACATACTGGCACTACTACTGGAATCTGAGGGTTTGAAATGGTCACTCTCTCTATCCTCTATATGTAGGACTGTGATATTTACTATGTTTGTTACCTTAAAAGTAAGGTGGAGTTGACATGCATGGTGCATGATGAGAATCTACATGAATTTCCTTAGAAAACTTTTCTATAGCAAGATTTGAGACATAAAAGAAGGGAAACTGGTCCTAAAACATCTCATAGACTCCTGCACATAAGTGTGGTTCACAACACACCTATGTACAAGACTCTACTAGATGTGGCTTTCATACTTCCTTAGAAACTATTGAACCTTAGGCTCTGATACCAAGTTTGTAATGCTCCAATTTTCTAAACCATAATGCTACACGATGCTCATGACCTCGAAGGACCACAAGCTAACCCATGACTAATATTTGTACCTATACATAGCATAATATAACATGATAATGAAGAAAAATATACTAAAAGTCCATAATATTCAATACTGAACATAATTTGAATGATAAAAACGTCTAAATAAAGTGGTATCATAATACCAAAACAATACTGGCATACTAAATCTGATACTACTGCAATCATCTGAAAGACTCAAACTTAACTAAATTAGGAGTTGAAGGAACATGTCTCCGACTAACTCTATCAACTGAGAAACTAATATGAAATACTGTAGTAAAGTAATAATAATAGCGTCCTCAAATGAAGAGGACTCACTACTAACTCTGACTGCTGAAATTTGCAATGCTACTGTTGCTCTAAAACTCGTGCCCCTATACCTATGGTGTCAAGTAAAACACCATAACATGAATATGTTAGCACGTCTGAATGTACTGAGTATACGAGTGAGATAGGCTAAATGCAAATGGTTTATATGTATGAACATGCTGACTGATATGAACATAAGAATACATACATTCACTTGGAAACTATAACTGAAATTGTGGTAATACTAACTATTAAGTCTGAATTCTTACAACATGAGTTTATTGAAACTGTATTAATGAATACTGAGTGACTAATACTATGTTACTGATAAATATATGATTGTTTCTGACAGTTCTAATTATGAAGAATTAGTTTGATTGACTGTATCTGACAGTCCTAAAATTGAGTACTGATAACATGAGTTTACTAATATCTAACATGGATAATAAGTGAGTTTTGATAACTAACATAACTGGTAACATGAATGACTATATCTGACAATCCTAAATTTGAATACTGAAAACATGGGTAACTGTATCTGATAGTCCTGAATTTGATGGAACTATTTGAGTTCCACACTATATTTGAGTTCACTATATCTGACAATATTAAAATCTGAAAAACTATCTTAGTTCTTTTACTGAGACTGGATGACTATATCTGACAGCCCTGAATTCTGTAACAAAAATAGTGGGAACTAGATATTTACCTATATGCCCCATGTATGCTAATATAGCTGAGCTAGGGTCCAATCCTTGCCCTGATTAGAAGGGTGTCGATATCGCACCACTGGTAAGGATAAGCTGTGAGAACCCTCTACTAGCAGATACTCAAAATGAGAATGGTGGGAACCCTCAACTGGTAAGTAAGACACCTCATCAACCGTCAACTATCAGGTATGATTTCTCAACCTATGTTGGCTATGTAGTTTTGAAACTCAAGGATTGCTTCTAAGAATCACACCTTCTACTGGCAGGTGAGTTCCCATCCCTAGGTTCACACTGTGCTAATTTTTTCTTCCGTCTGAATAGACACTAAATATGGATTACTAAACTGAACTGGATTGAGATCACTGAGTTTCATTGACTGATAGAATATAATGAATTCTAATTAACTGACTGAGTTCATGATATTACTGAGACTTTCCTGAGTCACATGACTGACAGAATTCTACTGATCATGGATTGACTGAGAGTATCGTGAAAACATGATGTGGCTCTAGGTACACAACTATATTTTTGGGTACAAGTACCCCCAAGACTCGATGGAAGAAAACAGACACAACATGACACTTCTTAATCGTAGGAATAAGATCCACAATTCATAGTACCATCAATTGGAAATTTCATACTATACATGGTTCTTATGATCTCATACATGAGATGAAATTCATATAACAATATATCATGAGTTCATCATTCTAGTTTCATGAACATCCCATCAACAATCATTATGCACAACAATATCATGACACTCCATAAACAATTACAATACAAAATAATAGCATGGAAATCATGTTTGAACATAATGATAGAGCATGGACTTGTCATTTAAGTTCTATTAAGTCATAAAAACATGATTTCTAGTCTCTTAGGCATTTTATCAAACACCTTACAAGCACAACTTGGGCATAGGTGAAATTACCAAATTTGGCATCATGAACAACCAAATTTAACATGTTTCCAACTCATATGATTCATAGATTAATAAAGAAATACATAAAGATTCTAACTTGTGAATCATTCAACGCCACAACTCAATCCAATTTCACAAGTTTCAATTCACATAATATCATGATATCATGAACATCACATGAGGATTCTAACTTGAGAGTTGTATAAAATTTGGGGATTTATTTTACCACCCTCCCGACATTTGTTTCTGGATTTTAAAGTTGTGTTGCAATGGGGCAAGGTTGTAGTACATCCCGGGTAAGTTTTGGAATTTTTTGGATTGCATAAGGGCATATTTGGATTTCCAAAATAGTAACTCCCCGCAATAAGGGGGCGTCACCCAGCATAGAGCACTTTTCTAAGTCAGGCACAGCCTGCTTATAGCGGTGGATTTACCAGGCATCGCCTGCCAAGTTCGATGCATGCCCAGTTTTTCAGCATTCCACTTCTATGCTCTTAGGGGTATTTGGTCATTTTGCTTTTGTATCTATACTCAATAACATGGTATTGAGGCTCAAAAATACCAAAATACACTATCTTCTCAAAAAATACTCTCAAGAACAAGGCTAGGATTTTAATAGGGAATCCAAATTCAAGATTCACATTCAAGAATCTCTCCTATAATCTTCCTAAGATCAAGAACTAAGGTATGCGTGTGTTCATTCATGGACTCTTTTCGTCCATGAAGCCTAAGAATCCCTATTTTTAAACTATATGCCATGATTTTTATGATTGATTTGATTGTTGATCTTGTTTATGTGTTGAATGATGTCACGCTAGAATCTTTATGGGTTTGTATGAAACTAGGATAGCATGTTAGTTGAAATAGATGAACTTTGGGTGATTTGGGTTGTTGAATTCATGAATAAACCTATGCCCAAAGTGGTGCATGCAAGGTGTTTGATAAAATACCTAGGATGATAGAATTCATGTTTCATGACTCAATGGAGCTTAAATGACAAGTCCATGCTTTATGCTTTATGATTTCACATGAACTCCACATTATTGCTATGTGTTATTGTTGTGATATGGAATGAGCATGATATTGAAGTTGTGCAAGTATACCATATACAGTCAATCAGATCAGTTATTCATAATCAAAACTGTTAGAATCATCATTTATTTTTAGTAATATAGTGTCATTCTTTCAGTTATGCAGTACCTCAGTGCTAGTAAACTCATGTAGATAGTGTTCAGACTCAGTAGTCAGAATCATCACAAATTCAGTAGCAGTTATATGTATGTGTATGTATTCTCATGCCCATACTAGTCAGTTAGATAGCATTGTTCATGCATATAAACCCCATGTATTTCAGCCTACCCCCATACATATTAAGAACATTCAAATGTACTGATGTATTTGCGCTATGGTGTTTCTTTTTATTTTACACCATAGGTTTAGAGGTGTAACTTCCAGATCAACAGTAGCAGTCCAGTTAGTAGTGAGTCCTCATATTTTAAGGATAAGATAATTATATTTATCATACCATTATTTCATTTTATTTTCAGTTATGGAGTTAGTTGAAGACATGTTCCTACTAGTCCTTATTAAGACAGTTTAGAGGCCTTCAGACGACTACAGTATTTTCAGACTAGACTTAAGTTATTGTAGTTTTGGGTATTGTTATACCATTTTTTAGACATTTTACTTATAATATTATATTCAATATTGAACCTTATGGACTTTTAGTACATGTTTCCACATTTTATATGTTATATTATATAGTGTACAGGTATAGATATCAGTCATGGGTTAGCTTGTCGTCCTTCAGGGTTATGAGCATCATGTAGAATTTTGGCTCAAAAAATCTAGGAATTATAAACTTGGTATCAGATCCTAAGGTTCAATAGTATCATACGAAGTTTGAAAGTCGCATCTAGTAGAGTCGTGTATATGGGTGTATTGTGCACCACACTTATGTGGAGGAGTCTATGAGATGTTTTAGGAATAGTTTCCATTCTTTCAGCATTCATGTCATGCCAGTGAGCAGAAGATACAATTAAAATCTCATTCTAATTTGCTTATTCCTTTCATTTATCGAACATGTATTCAGAAAGAACTAATGAAAGAAAAGCCAAAAGTCAGTCAGTATCTCAGCCAGTCCAAGCAGATTCCCTGGAAGAACGTGTCTTACATACAGAATTCAAGACTGTATTCACTACACTAGCCAGTTCAGTTATAACTCAAAATAAATGGACAACCGTTATTCTGGTCGACCCAGAGGCCAATGTTGATGCATATGGGATTTGAGATTTCAACTGAATGAATCCTTCTTTATTCTATGGTTCTAGGTCTGAAGAGGATCCACAATAGTTTCTTAACCAGGTTCATAAAGTCACAGGCATCATGAGAGTGAATTCCAATGAGAGTGATGAGTTAGACGCCTATCATCTACAATATGTAGCCCATACGTGGTTCAAATAGTGGAAGGTAGACTGGGGTAAAAATGTAGAGTCCATAGAGTGGGAAGAGTTTGCTACAACTTTCTTAGATAGGTTCTTTCCCATAGAGTAGTAGGAGGGTAAAGTGTTAGAGTTCATCAATCTTAGGAAAGGTACGATGAGAGTAAAAGAATACTCCCTTAAGTTCACCCTATTAGCTAGGTACGCTCCTCGTGTAGTGGAAGACAGTAGGTCCAGAATGAATAAGTTTGTGTCTAGGGTATCAGGTAGAGTGGTTAAGAAGTGTTGGACTACAATGTTGATTAGTGATTTGTACTTGTATAGGTTGATGGTCTATGCTCAAAAGATTGAGGAGAATAAGCTTAAAAATAAAGAAAGAGTAAATAAGAGGGCTAGAACAGGTAGTTGGAGTCTTTCTCAGCCGAGGTCAGGGGGTAGTGAGGGAAAAGTTCTTACCCATCCCCTTTGTTAGATTTGTGGTAAGCATAATAAGGGTATGTGTAAGGGATGTAAGTGGTTTATGTTTTGGCTATGGCATGTTAGGCCACAGAGTTAGAGATTGTCCCTAATGAGGTTATTAGAATCATCTCTACGCCTCACTTTAGTTTGGGCACCTGGATTAGCATGGTACCAATTCTAGTGATATTTGTAGGCAATGCCCAAACATACTTCATGAACTTCGGTCACGACAGAATTAGGAAAGTCCTCTTGATGTAGTCACTGGTATGTTACAGATTCCCCATTTACATGTTTTTTTTCTCTTACCTCATTAGATTTATGAGTTTTTTTCTATTGTAGCCTTATATAGTAATTGAACTTTAGGGTCAAAAAGTTGGGTCTTTAGATTCTAGTTATAGTTCCAGTATATATAGAAAATCAGTAAGGAAAGACGATTCCTGACCTATTCTTATCCCAGTGCAAAGGTTTTGTATTTCAGTCATCACATTACCTGTGCATACTTCACATTTCTATTTTAGGAACCTAACTTATATCCACTCAGTATTACGAATTATGTTCCATGAAATCAAAAACTCCAAACTCAGGTCATGCAACTCATGACTCATGCACTCATGTTATATTCTACAGAATGCTCAACCCACAAAATTCATGCTCCGATCCTAGTGATTTTCCAAGACCAGATTATGTCACATATACCCTAAATCTTGATCTCTCTATAAATCTACGATGATAATATTTTATTTCTCGGGCCTCATTTATAGCATTAGTTCAGTAATCAGACTAGAAACTTAATTTAGTTTCAGACTTGCTTGACTATAGCATACGGTTATCAGTTACTCAGTTATAGGTATTTCAATACCTCGGTCTATGGAATATTTCCAAATTATGTAATATGTTTGGTCCTGTATTTTCAAACAATATAGCTCTTATGAAATCCATGATCAGTTACCTCATGTTACACAGTCAGTCACTTCCAGTATGCATAATACTCTATGGTTTTAGTCCAGCTATTCCGACTAAGTGTAATTCAGTCTTTTATATCCAGTATTCAATTATTAGTCATTTAGTTAATCATATAAGTTAGTATAATTTATACACTCCAAACCCATCATGATTCGAAAAGTTTCCCTAGCCTAGATTCAAGTATGTTATACGTCTTTCATATTTATCGTATGTATGGTTAGACCTCTTTCTCTTATTTGAACTTATGTTTCAGCATGATTTAGTTAGTAAACATCAGTGGGTCTAGTTCGGTTCATGCATCATGCATTAGTTTCAGACTCCTAAGGTTTAGTTACAAACTAGTTCGTAGATGCCTTGTGCATCACCCCAGTATCTCAAAAAGGTAAGCATTCTTAGAGGGACATAGAGTCCCAACTTTGGAGATACTCTATCATTCCTTAACGCTCTCATGTCCTAAACTTTTTATTTCTCTTCGCGTGATGAATTCAGTTTAGAATAAAGGGTACTCTTAAGATAACACTTAAAGTACAAACCTTAACCGTAAGCCTTGCACTCAGAGGTTTAGATCAGTTCATGATGTCTAGTTCATATGTCATGTATTAGACTCAGTTATATTCTCATGCTTCCACTAATACATATTGAGTAATTAATCTCATACTCATTGATATCTTTAATTAAAGGTAACATCCTGACCTGAACTTATTCATTCTCATGTTCAGATTCAGTAGCAAACTTAGTATTCAGTTCCATGCTCAGTTTTTAGCTTAAACATGGTACCTTTACCATTACATGTTCAGTCGAATGTACATGAGTAAGTTCAGTTATATAATCATGCATCAGATATGTGTGCATCAGATATTCCTATTCAGATGCTCAATTTTCCGTCATATCATCCATAAACCCATGTCTTAGTAGCGTATGTATTGTACGTACTCCAGTTATCATTTCTCCCTTTTAGTTAGACTCATTCGAGGATGAATGTTCCCAAGGTGGAGATACTATAATACCTTGCAAAATTCTGTGTCAAATTTAGCTCGTAAAGCTCGATGAAAGGTCCCAAGACTTAGAAATTTTGCTAAGTGTTCAAGATTCAACACTTAGTATCATTTTAGACCTATAAAATTTGGGGATTTATTTGACCACCCTCCCGACATTTGTTTCTAGATTTTAAAGTTGTGTTGCAATGGGGCAAGGTTGTAGTACATCCCGGGTAAGTTTTGGAATTTTTTGGATTGCATAAGGGCATATTTGGATTTCCAAAATAGTAACTCCCCGCAATAAGGGGGCGTCACCCAGCATAGAGCACTTTTCTAAGTCAGGCACAGCCTGCTTATAGCGGTGGATTTACCAGGCATCGCCTGCCAAGTTCGATGCATGCCCAGTTTTTCAGCATTCCACTTCTATGCTCTTAAGGGTATTTGGTCATTTTGCTTTTGTATCTATACTCAATAACATGGTATTGAGGCTCAAAAATACCAAAATACACTATCTTCTAAAAAAATACTCTCAAGAACAAGGCTAGGGTTAATAGGGAATCCAAATTCAAGATTCAAATTCAAGAATCTCTCCTATAATCTTCCTAAGATCAAGAACTAAGGTATGCGTGTGTTCATTCATGGACTCTTTTCGTCCATGAAGCCTAAGAATCCCTATTTTTAAACTATATGCCATGAGTTTTATGATTGATTTGATTGTTGATCTTGTTTATGTGTTGAATGATGTCACGCTAGAATCTTTATGGGTTTGTATTAAACTAGGATAGCATGTTAGTTGAAATAGATGAACTTTGGGTGATTTGGGTTGTTGAATTCATGAATAAACCTATGCCCAAAGTGGTGCATGCAAGGTGTTTGATAAAATACCTAAGATGATAGAATTCATGTTTCATGATTCAATGGAGCTTAAATGACACGTCCATGCTTTATGCTTTATGATTTCACATGAACTCCACATTATTGCTATGTGTTATTGTTGTGATATGGAATGAGCATGATATTGAAGCTGTGCAAGTATACCATATACAGTCAATCAGATCAGTTATTCATAATCAAAACTGTTAGAATCATCATTTATTTTTAGTAATATAGTGTCATTCTTTCAGTTATGCAGTACCTCAGTGCTAGTAAACTCATGTACATAGTGTTCAGACTCAGTAGTCAGAATCATCACAAATTCAGTAGCAGTTATATGTGTGTGTATGTATTCTCATGCCCATATTAGTCAGTTAGATAGTATTGTTCATGCATATAAACCCCATGTATTTCAGCCTACCCCCATACATATTAAGAACATTCAAATGTACTGATGTATTTGCGCTATGGTGTTTCTTTTTATTTTACACCATAGGTTTAGAGGTGTAACTTCCAGATCAACAGTAGCAGTCCAGTTAGTAGTGAGTCCTCATATTTTAAGGATAAGATAATTATATTTATCATACCATTATTTCATTTTATTTTCAGTTATGGAGTTAGTTGAAGACATGTTCCTACTAGTCCTTATTAAGACAGTTTAGAGGCCTTCAGACGACTACAGTATTTTCAGACTAGACTTAAGTTATTGTAGTTTTGGGTATTGTTATACCATTTTTTAGACATTTTACTTATAATATTATATTCAATATTGAACCTTATGGACTTTTAGTACATGTTTCCACATTTTATATGTTATATTATATAGTGTACAGGTATAGATATCAGTCATGGGTTAGCTTGTCGTCCTTCAGGGTTATGAGCATCATGTAGCATTTTGGCTCAAAAAATCTAGGAATTATAAACTTGGTATCAGATCCTAAGGTTCAATAGTATCATACGAAGTTTGAAAGTCGCATCTAGTAGAGTCTTGTACATGGGTGTATTGTGCACCACATTTATGTGGAGGAGTCTATGAGATGTTTTAGGAATAGTTTCCATTCTTTCAGCATTCATGTCATGCCAGTGAGCAGAAGATACAATTAAAATCTCATTCTAATTTGCTTATTCCTTTCATTTATCGAACATGTATTCAGAAAGAACTAATGAAAGAAAAGCCAAAAGTCAGTCAGTATCTCAGCCAGTCCAAGCAGATTCCCTAGAAGAACGTGTCTTACATACAGAATTCAAGACTGTATTCACTACTCTAGCCATTTCAGTTATAACTCAAAATAAATGGACAACCGTTATTCTGGTCGTCCCAGAGGCCAATGTTGATGCATATGGGATTTGAGATTTCAACTGAATGAATCCTTCTTTATTCTATGTTTCTAGGTCTGAAAAGGATCCACAATAGTTTCTTAACCAGGTTCATAAAGTCACAGGTATCATGAGAGTGAATTCCAATGAGAGTGATGAGTTAGACGCCTATCATCTACAATATGTAGCCCATACGTGGTTCAAATAGTGGAAGGTAGACTGGGGTAAAAATGTAGAATCCATAGAGTGGGAAGAGTTTGCTACAACTTTCTTAGATAGGTTCTTTCCCATAGAGTAGAAGGAGGGTAAAGTGTTAGAGTTCATCAATCTTAGGAAAGGTACGATGAGAGTAAAAGAATACTCCCTTAAGTTCACCCTATTAGCTAGGTACGCTCCTCGTGTAATGGAAGACAGTAGGTCCGGAATGAATAAGTTTGTGTCTAGGATATCAGGTAGAGTGGTTAAGAAGTGTTGGACTACAATGTTGATTAGTGATTTGGACTTGTATAGGTTGATGGTCTATGCTCAAAAGATTGAGGAGAATAAGCTTAAAAATAAAGAAAGAGTAAATAAGAGGGCTAGAACAGGTAGTTGGAGTCTTTCTCAGCCGAGGTCAGGGGGTAGTGAGGGAAAAGTTCTTACCCATCCCCTTTGTTAGATTTGTGGTAAGCATAATAAGGGTGTGTGTAAGGGATGTAAGTGGTTTATGTTTTGGCTATGGCATGTTAGGCCACAGAGTTAGAGATTGTCCCTAATGAGGTTATTAGAATCATCTCTACGCCTCACTTTAGTTTGGGCACCTGGATTAGCAGGGTACCAATTCTAGTGATATTCGTAGGCAATGCCCAAACATACTTCATGATCTTCGGTCACGACAGAATTAGGAAAGTCCTTTTGATGTAGTCACTGGTATGTTACAGATTCCCCATTTACATGTTTTTTTTCTCTTACCTCATTAGATTTATGAGTTTTTTTCTATTGTAGCCTTATATAGTAATTGAACTTTGGGGTCAGAAAGTTGGATCTTTAGATTCTAGTTATAGTTCCAGTATATATAGAAAATCAGTAAGGAAAGACGATTCCTGACCTATTCTTATCCCAGTGCAAAGGTTTTGTATTTCAGTCATCACATTACCTGTGCATACTTCACATTTCTATTTTAGGAACCTAACTTATATCCACTCAGTATTACGAATTATGTTCCATGAAATCAAAAACTCCAAACTCAGGTCATGCAACTCATGACTCATGCACTCATGTTATATTCTACAGAATGCTCAACCCACAAAATTCATGCTCCGATCCTAGTGATTTTCCAAGACCAGATTATGTCACATATACCCTAAATCTTGATCTCTCTATAAATCTACGATGATAATATTTTGTTTCTCGGGCCTCATTTATAGCATTAGTTCAGTAATCAGACTAGAAACTTAATTTAGTTTCAGACTTGCTTGATTATAGCATACGGTTATCAGTTACTCAGTTATAGGTATTTCAATACCTCGGTCTATGGAATATTTCCAAATTATGTAATATGTTTGGTCCTGTATTTTCAAACAATATAGCTCTTATGAAATCCATGATCAGTTACCTCATGTTACACAGTCAGTCACTTCCAGTATGCATAATACTCTATGGTTTTAGTCCAGCTATTCCGACTAAGTGTAATTCAGTCTTTTATATCCAGTATTCAATTATTAGTCATTTAGTTAATCATATAAGTTAGTATAAATTATACACTCCAAACCCATCATGATTCGAAAAGTTTCCCTAGCCTAGATTCAAGTATGTTATACGTCTTTCATATTTATCGTATGTATGGTTAGACCTCTTTCTCTTATTTGAGCTTATGTTTCAGCATAATTTAGTTAGTAAACATCAGTGGGTCTAGTTCGGTTCATGCATCATGCATTAGTTTCAGACCCCTAAGGTTTAGTTACAAACTAGTTCGTAGATGCCCTGTGCATCACCCCAGTATCTCAAAAAGGTAAGCATTCTTAGAGGGACATAGAGTCCCAACTTTGGAGATACTTTATCATTCCTTAACGCTCTCATGTCCTAAACTTTTTATTTCTCTTCGCGTGATGAATTCAGTTTAGAATAAAGGGTACTCTTAAGATAACACTTAAAGTACAAACCTTAACCGTAAGCCTTGCACTCAGAGGTTTAGATCAGTTCATGATGTCTAGTTCATATGTCATGTATTAGACTCAGTTATATTCTCATGCTTCCACTAATACATATTGAGTAATTAATCTCATACTCATTTTTATTTTTTTTCAATTAAAGTATCATCCGAGGTTCGAGAATTTTTGGGCTCTCTAACCCGAGATGATCAGGGGTTGAGCCATGCACCCCCAAGCCTTATTATTAATAGACGGATTATAAAAACTGAAAGTACACGGAGGGGGACATAAACCTGACCTCCAAACCTATGGTGGTTTCAAGTCAACTGATCCACGAAAATCAGTCGACTCGTCCCCAATACTAAAATGGAAACCTAGTGCTATGCACCTACATACGAGGACTCCTCGCGGTACAAGGTAAGCTAGGTATAAATAAATGATGGAGACTTTCCCCTTACAAGTAAGAGAAGATTCAAAATTAACATGACGACTACAAAAAATCTGAATTCCGCAGAAATACAGAACAAAGAAAAAATTCGTTTTTTTTTTTTTAAAAAAAAAAAAAAAAAAATCCGCGGGACAGCAGAAATGCTGAAGTCATTTCGATACCTGCCATGGAACAGTGAAAGTAATCGCCTTCGTTGGAGGAATCAAGGTGGTTTCTTTATTCTCTTAAGCTTTCTCCGTCGAAAGCTCATCGTGCCAAGCTTATCTAGAATAAAGTACCCTTTTGCTGCTCTAGGCAGCTGCTGATGAGTGTAGTACTGCTGAGTAATATCATAGTGATGACTATACTTAGACAAGGCATCCGCAGTGTAGTTAGCCTCCCGGTAAACATGGCGACTCTAAAATGACTCAAGCTGACTAACGAGTTTTTGAAGCTCCAGAATGTCAGTATCAAGTCTCCAAGGAGGTTGGATATGGTGAGTGAGCCATTGGATAAGAAGCGCGGAATCCACTTCTAAGATAAGCTTAGTATATCCATGTTGGATGCACCAAGTGACTCCGAAGATAGCCGCTTTTACCTCCGCCTGGTTATTCGTGCCAATGCCGAAAAGAGTGGAGAAGGCATAGATTAAATTTCCATGATGATCGCGGAGAATACCCCCTCCACCAATGCTGCCCGGGTTCTGTAGTGCGCTCCCATCAGTGTTTAACTTATAGAAATCAGCCGCGGGTTTTTTCCAAGTAATGCTGGTCACTTTAACATCATGTCTACATTTTTCAACCATGGAAACCATATCGTTCCAGCTGGTCGGCCAACTTATCTGAGGGAAATAAGCAGCAAGTAGGAAGTAAATGTCCTTGAAAACGAGGAATTTAACTCTTGCAATATTGGACTTCTTTCCCCCATATTTGCTAGCACAGCGGTTCTTCCAAAGGTTCCAGCAGATGAATATAGGAATGGCATGTATCAACAGCTTGTGGACATCATTTTTATGCTCCGTAGCCCACCATTTGAGAAGAAAAATATGCAACGGAGCAGCTGCATAGTTGCTGCCCAGGTTCCCGGAGAAAAACTGCCATATATGTCTCGCAAAGTGGCCTGAAACAAAGACGTTATCAATAGTTTCAGGTGCTGGTCGGTTGCAGCAAAAACAGTCGACCAGCGTACTCCCGAACTGAGTGATCCTATCATTGGTTGGGAGCTTTCGTCGCAATGCTCTCCAAAGAAGGAAGGATACTTTAAATAGTATGCTTTTATGCCAGGTGTTGGTGTTGAGACGAGTCTTTTCCTTCTTCGCTCTAACTAACTCCCACGCCAATGAGCAAGTAAAAGTTCCACTTTCATTCGGCTTCCAAATTGGTGTATCGGCTATGCCCTCCTGGAAAAGAAACTGAGTGGACAGAATTTGTGGCACTAACAGAGGAGAAACATGCTGTCTGATCATCTCTTCATTCCATCGGCCATCGATTAAAAACTGAGATACTTTGATGCTGCCAGGTCTGGTATCCACAATTCTGTGAGGCGCTAAAGCTCCAATTCCAAGCCAATCGTCCCACCAAAAACAGCAACTACCTGATCGCAGCTTCCAGCTTATATAATTTTCAGCAAGGCCTTTGTTTGTCATCATATGTTTCCAAACAAGAGATTGGCCCGTGTCCCATTTTTTGGCAACTGGATTGGCTCGTTTGCAGTATTTGGCACGTAGGAAATCACCCCACAAGGTTTTCTTAGCTCTGAATGTCCACCATTGTTTAAGTTGGAAAGCTTTGCACACATCCGAGATTTGTCGCACTCCGATACCACCTTCTTCAAGCGGGTAGGCAAGTGTCTCCCAAGATGCCCAATGGTATTTTTTCTTATCCTTGTCCCATCCCCAAAAGAAATCAGCAATTAACTTCTTGATATAATTGAGGATCGTCTTTGGGGGTGAAATGGCCGCAAGAGTGTGAATAGGAAGTGATTGAAGGAAATGTCTCACCAACGTAACCCTGCCTCCAAAACTGAGAATTCTGGACTGCCAGCCGCTGATTTTTCTTACTACTTTATCAATCATATCGGAGAAATAACTTACTCTTTGTCTACCAATATATAATGGACAGCCAAGGTAGGTAATTGGACTCTCTTTCTGATTGAACCCAGTAGTATCTCTGATGGTTGCAATGATCTCTGACGGAGTGTTGGTAGGAATCATAAAATGACTTTTTTCTCTATTGATCCGCTGACCGGAAACACTCTCATAAGTCGACAAAATCTGCATGATCAGCTGTAGAGAAACTCTGGTTCCGGAGGCAAAAATGATCACATCATCGGCAAAGGTGAGGTGATTGATTTGTGGTCCTCTGTACTCCATGTGGAAACCCTTATATTGCTGGTTCTGTTGTAGATTATTCAGCATTCTGGACAAAACTTCAGCCCCCATAATAAACAAAGCAGGGGATAAGGGATCACCTTGCTTAAGGCCCCGAGAGGATCGGAAGAAACCATGCCTTGCTCCATTGATGATAATAGAATACCAATTGTTGCTCATAATTCTCCATACCATATCAATGAATAACTCCTCGAAGCCCATTTTCCGTAGCACCAAGCATATAAAAGACCAAGAAACCCTATCATAAGCTTTAGCCATGTCAAGCTTAATGACGACGTTATCTCCCGCTTTAGGCTTTTTGATACTATGGGTGATTTCTTGCGCGAGCATGATGTTTTCAGAAATACTTCTGCCCTTGACAAACCCTGATTGGTTTTCAGAGATGAGGTCCGGAAGTATGGGAGCCAGACGCAGACATAAAAGCTTAGAAATGATTTTATTTGTAAAATTGCTAAGACTTATGGGTCTGAATTCTGAAAATCTGCTGGGATGGTCCACTTTTGGTAGTAGAACCAAGCAAGAGTGAGAAAAGTACTTGGGAATTGGATGCCCACAGAAAAAGGACTGAACAACCGCAAGCAGATCTCGCTTGATAATGTCCCAACAGGATTGAAAAAATTTTCCATTCATACCATCTGGACCGGCAGCCAAATTGGGATTCATAGAAAATACCACCTGCTTGAGTTCATCAATAGACGGCATAGCAGAAAGCAACTGATTCTGAGCAGCAGTAACCATAGTAGGAATGCAGTCAAGCGCAGCTTCGTTCACCATCTGTGATTCTGCCGTAAGGATATCCTTGAAATGAGCACAGGCAGCATTAGCAATGTTTTCCTCACCTTAAATCCATTCACCTTGTTCATTGGAAATTTTGTGGATAAACAACCTCCTCCTCCTACCTCGGATGAGTGCATGAAAGTATTTGGAGTTTGTATCCCCTTCCTTGAACCATTACAGCTGTGTTTTTTGCTTTAGGATGGACTCTTCCAGCTTCAGATATCGAATATATTCAGCATTAACAGCATGTAGGTTAG
Source organism: Capsicum baccatum var. pendulum (assembly GCA_030864225.1). Classification (NCBI taxonomy): domain Eukaryota; kingdom Viridiplantae; phylum Streptophyta; class Magnoliopsida; order Solanales; family Solanaceae; genus Capsicum; species Capsicum baccatum. Next base: position 110,363,048 of record CM061555.1, on the reverse strand, counting down.
CTCGAGTCTCGGCATTGTTGTGGTTGAGCATTTCCTCTTCAGCCCTACTAACTTCGCCTTCATACTGTTTAACCCTCGCATGAATGTCTCCATACTGATTTTTAGACCATTTGCTAAGGGTGGCAGCAAGTCTTTTCATCTTGACATGAAAAGTTCACATTGGATTACCTGTAGTATCGCTGTTCCAGCACTCTCTAACCGTATCCAGGAAGGTCTGATTCTCTGTCCAGCAATGCAGAAATTTGAAATATCTGATGTTGGATTGTCGAATCTCCTGAACTTCCATAAATAGAGGGCAATGATTGGAACCGACAGACGGAAGATGAGTAATAGAAGTGTGTGGCATGATTTCTAGCCATTTATCATTCACCATGGCTCTGTCTAATCGCTTCCATACTCTAGCGTCTGGATTTCTCTGATTACACCAAGTGAATTGCTAACCATGAAAACCAAGATCTATGAGACCGCAAGCTTCTATAACTCTCAGAAAGTCAAAGCTTTTGTTGATGTTATACGGTACCCCTCCCTTTTTCTCTGTCGCAGTAGTGATCACATTAAAGTCCCCAACTGTACACCAAGGGCCCTGATAAGCTGCATGATGGAGAAGTTTATCCCAGAGAGGTCGTCGGAGATGAGCGCTACACTTGGCATAAACGAAAATGGTAGTGAAGGGAAATGAAAGCTCTGCATGACTGAACTCACATGTAACTTGTTGATCATCAGAATCAAGCACTTTGCAATCAACGTCTTGATTCCAGAAGATCCAAATTTTACCGTTTAGATTACAATATGCATTTTCCATCCGAAGGCGACTCTTGTAAATGTTGATGCGGGAGTTGTCACTAAAAGGTTCCAGGATGGCAATCGTGGACACATTATGGAGAGTCTTGAGCTGTTGGAGTCTTTCCAACGCTCCTTTGGTGTTGATGCTTCTAGCATTCCAACAAATAGTGTGAATCATTGGGCACCTGGACTTCGCGACCTGGTGATGATAGGTCTGCTGGAATCAGCAGAGGTACTTCTTTTGGACTGCTTTCTGGCACGCCTTTTCTGTTTACTGCCCCGAGGAGACAGACCCTGTCTATCCGCAACCTGCTGAACCTCTGCCTGGTTAGTCCTGTGGTAATCCAATTCAACATGTTCCGGTAACTGAACGCTATCTTGTTCCTCCTCTGCTTCATCTGATATGGAATGAGTGTCCAGTTCCTTTTCATTCTCCGATTCAATTACTCTATATTCATCCTCTTCAGCCGGGGGGCTTGTAGGATTAGTATTGAAAGTTCCTGGAGCTGGGTGAGCATTTTGCTGAACCTGGGCAGCATGATAAGTGACCTGAGGTTGTTTTCCTGATCTGGTCTTCTGCTTAACTCTTGTGGTTCTGCTGGCGACAGAAATAGAATTGCTAGTAGAAGTTGAGGAGAAAACAGAAATGTCAGCAGCTTTGGATGGAGCAGTATCCGGCCTTCCATGAGCAGAAACAGTGAACACATCAATACCCATATTCTGAGGCATCATCTTGGCACTGGCTGAACCATCTGTCGAGGGAACAATTTGTTGAACCTGAGTGGTATCAATTAACAGATTGGCCTGAGAACATTGCTGATAATTTTCAGTAGCACAACTCACATTACCCAGCTGTTGTTCCTGAGCAAACACCTCATCATACTGATTCTGAAATGTGTATCTAGCATCAGTGCGTTTGGCTGAATCAACCTCTGGACTCTTAGCAAGCTGAGAACCATTCACTACCTTAGTAACAATTTCAACTTCCACATTCTCAGCAACATCAACATTACAGTGTGTAAACTGAGCAGCAGGCTGAACCATGTGAATACTATCAGCTTGAGCTAGCTGGAAACTGGCAGTTTCAGTATTTATTTCAGAACATCGGGCTGGCTGAGAGCCATTCACCACATCAGTCAGCACTACGGGATCACTCTGGTACTGCATTTGGTCCCTGATATCTACATAAGGAGCAACAGCATGATCTGCAACCTGTTGAATCACCTGAGCAGCAACCTCACCATGAGCATTTTGATCTACAACCTGAACAATACCCCCATCTTGAATTACCTGGGCCCTGGCATTTCCAGCAAGCACAATAATTTGCTGCTGAACAGCCTGATCACTGGAAAAAACATCATTTTGAATATTGGCCACTCCACCTTGAACCATCTGAGAACCAGCAGTAACATGATGAGTGTTGTCAGCCAACATACATTCCATCTGGGCAGGTGCAGTAACCAAAGCAACCTTCGGAGCATCATCAACATTACAGGGTGCAGTCTGAATATTAGCCTGGTCACTGGAAAATTCATCATTCTGAATATTAGGTACTCCACCTTGAACCATCTTCTGGGCATCCTTAACATTACAGTGTGCAGTCTGAACAAAAGCCTGAATATTGTGTATATCAGCAACATGAGCTAACTTAACCTTATCATTTTCAGTAGGAATTTCAGAACAAGTAGCAAACTGGGGGTCAATCAGCACACCAGTCAGCACTTCAGAATCTTGTTGGTGCTGCATTTGGTCCCTGATGCCGAGAGTAGGAACAACAGCATGATCTGCAACATGCTGAATCACCTGACAGTCCAGAATAACATTTCTATTACCAAGACCAACCCTGTGAAGATTCTGATCATGCTTAACACTATCCAAGCCATTTTTCTGAGTATTATCAACATCATTCTGAGCATGGTCGATCAACAGGACAGTATTCTGATTCTTCTGAGGATGAGCAGCCGGGATGATCCGAGAGTTAGCAACTTCAGCTTGAACCTGAACACTGTGAATACGCCTAGCCTGAACCTTGGCACTTTTATCAATAGCCTCAATTGTTCGACCCTGAGCATTGTTCACAATCTGTAGTCTGTTCTGATTTTTTTAAGCATAAAATACCACAGGTGCTAAACCAGCAGAATGTATTCGATGATTAACTGAATCAGTGTCCTGAGCTTGAACAGCCGGAGTGATGTACGAAGTGGTAGCAGGGGCTCTACAGTCCATCCTATGGTCAACCAGCCTATGCTCATGCAAAGCAAGAGCTCTACCACTTCCCTGAGGATCCCCTTCCTGCAGATTAATAGGTTTCTCTTTCAATCCCCCTTCCGCACCCCCAGACTTCTCAGCAGACACCAGAGCAGTTATTATATTAATGGGGCGGGGTTGATGGAGCATTGAGTCAATACCTGTGGTCTTGTTTGCCTCAATTGGGATCATAACTTGTTTGGTTTGTTGTTTTTGCTGCAGCTTGATGTTTTATTGAGCAGATGATGTGGGTTTGTAAACCTGAAGTTGTGGTGCAGTTGCCTTGTTTTTCTGATTAGTTTGAGTGACACCTTTGAAGTTCTTCTTCTTTTGGGTTTGCCATTCCTCCCGTGGTTGAGACTGCTGATTCTGCGGTTGGTGTTGATGGTCGGCCTTAGTACCTGAACCACTTGGAGGAGCAGTAATAGTAATAGCTTGAGATGTCGGTTCCTTAGGTGGCACCTGAGTGCTTGCTGCTGGTAATTGTTGATCCATGGATTTGACAACCAGATCAGCATCCTTTTTCTTCCTGTACTCATCATCTCGTCTCTTCACATTGCAAGCTTGTACAAGATGGACTTGGTGCTTACAATACGAGCAATAAGCCGGAATGTCTTCATAATGGATAGCTTGCCATTTACCAACAGTAAGATCGTTCTTATCAAATCCTATCCAAATATGAGGAGGTAATTCATCGGTGAGGTTAATTTGCAACCTCACTTTAGCCATGCTACCACGGGTTTTCTGAATAGATGCAGTGTCAAGATACAGAGTTTGACCCACGGGCGACAGCAAAGCAGTGATGAATTCCTTGTTATAGAAATGCCAAGGAAGCTCCGGAAGAGTGACCCAGACTGGAACAATAGGTGTTTCTTCCTTTGGAGTGAAGGTCGGAGTCCATTTTTGTAGTCTCATAAGCTGGTTGTCTATGTACATCCGCTGTTGAGTCCACACAGTGATGTAATCTTGCTCATTATCAAGATCGATATAGACATGTCTTGGATTGTAGTGAGCAATTTTAACTCCACCAGTGAGTGGGGTTTGCAATATAAACTGTTTCCTAATCACCTCCATTTTAGGCATTGAGTTGGTGAATTTGCCAATGAGTGTAAACTTGCACCTATCAGCTAACTTCACCATGACATCCGCAGCATCAAAAATGACAGCCGGCAAGCCTTGCCTAGTTGTAAGAGTAGGTTCAACTAGTTGAATAGGAACCTCATTCTTCGTATGATTAGCTCTTAATCTTGTAGCATAAGTCTGAACTACAGTGAATGGAGCAGGCTCGGGAACAAGATTATTCTTACCATTGACAACGGAAGTTGTAGCCGCATTGTTGGTGGACTTCTAGATTTGGTTAGGCTGACCGGTTTTGGGAGTATGTTTATCGAAGTTTGCTGAGATTTTTGGAAATGTAGACTTGGGACCTTTGGACTGCACGGCAACACTTTCAGAAACGTTCATCACAACTCCTTTCTCGGATGACTGACTTTTGTTGTTTGGCTTGGAAGGGGGATCCGAAGGTGTCCCAGCTTTGTCAATTTGAATTTGTTGTGCAGTTGTACCAGCATTTTCTTCTATAATAGCCTTCAACCGGGAATCAGTAGTACGCTTCACCAGAGCTCCGTCAGCTACTATGTTGATAACCGGTTGGGGTTGAACCCTAACTTGCAAATTGGAAGAACCTTGTTGCACATTAATTGGGGATTCTGTGCTTGTTGTGTTGCATTCCTTATTACGATCCGAAACATCCGAACAGACTGCCATTTGGTGGATTCCGGCGGCGGCGCCGCCGACAGCAGAATTCGCCCTAGGCGGCGTAAACTTCAAAGTCAAATTGGAGACGTTTTGGTGCGAACTAATTGGGGCTTCTGGCATGGTTGAGTTTGCATCATCATCGCTAACCATTTTCCGTTGAGTACCGGCAATTTTGTCGGTCAGACTTCCGGCGCCGGCAATGAACAGTTAATCGCCGGAAATTTCTCCGCTAGGGGGCTCCACAATTAGATGAGGACGAAGGTCCGATGAAGGCGAGCAGACCCCCATGGTAGCGCCACCGCGTAACTCACCGGAGCATAGTCCGGTTGCAATCGGATCCGTGGGACAGTTTCGCGAAGCAGCAGCGTTTCCAGAGATTTTTGCAGCATTGAGGCTCGATAATTTGGAATTGTTAGTTGGGGGATGATGCGCAACGTTGCTGCGCACATTTTGGCGGTGGTCCGGCGGCCGATGGAGCTCGACCGGCGGCGGCAGCGCCATTCTGGCGGCGGCAGAATTTTAGTTAAGGTTTAATACGGCGGCGGCAGAATTTTAGTTAATTTTACTCTTATTGGTTTGATTTTCATACTCATTGATATCTTTAATTAAAGGTAACATCCTTATCTGAACTTATTCATTCTCAAGTTCAGATTCAGTAGCAAACTTAGTATTCAGTTCCATGCTCAGTTTTTAGTTTAAACATGGTACCTTTACCATTACATGTTCAGTCGAATGTACATGAGTAAGTTCAGTTATATAATCATACATCAGATATGTGTGCATCAGATATTCCTATTCAGATGCTCAATTTTCCGTCATATCATCCATAAACCCATGTCTTAGTAGCGTATGTATTGTACGTACTCCAGTTATCATTTCTCCCTTTTAGTCAGACTCATTCGAGGACGAATGTTCCCAAGGTGGAGATATTATAATACCTTGCAAAATTCTGTGTCAAATTTAGCTCGTAAAGCTCGATGAAAGGTCCCAAGACTTAGAAATTTTGCTAAGTGTTCAAGATTCAACACTTAGTATCATTTTAGACCTATAAAATTTGGGGATTTATTTGACCACCCTCCCGACATTTGTTTCTGGATTTTAAAGTTGTGTTGCAATGGGGCAAGGTTGTAGTACATCCCGGGTAAGTTTTGGAATTTTTTGGATTGCATAAGGGAATATTTGGATTTCCAAAATAGTAACTCCCCGCAATAAGGGGGCGTCACCCAGCATAGAGCACTTGTCTAAGTCAGGCACAGCCTGCTTATAGCGGTGGATTTACCAGGCATCGCCTGCCAAGTTCGATGCATGCCCAGTTTTTCAGCATTCCACTTCTATGCTCTTAGGGGTATTTGGTCATTTTGCTTTTGTATCTATACTCAATAACATGGTATTGAGGCTCAAAAATACCAAAATACACTATCTTCTCAAAAAATACTCTCAAGAACAAGGCTAGGGTTTTAATAGGGAATCCAAATTCAAGATTCAAATTCAAGAATCTCTCCTATAATCTTCCTAAGATCAAGAACTAAGGTATGCGTGTGTTCATTCATGGACTCTTTTCGTCCATGAAGCCTAAGAATCCCTATTTTTAAACTATATGCCATGTTTTTTATGATTGATTTCATTGTTGATCTTGTTTATGTGTTGAATGATGTCACGCTAGAATCTTTATGGGTTTGTATGAAACTAGGATAGCATGTTAGTTGAAATAGATGAACTTTGGGTGATTTGGGTTGTTGAATTCATGAATAAACCTATGCCCAAAGTGGTGCATGCAAGGTGTTTGATAAAATACCTAGGATGATAGAATTCATGTTTCATGATTCAATGGATCTTAAATGACAAGTCCATGCTTTATGCTTTATGATTTCACATGAACTCCACATTATTGCTATGTGTTATTGTTGTGATATGGAATGAGCATGATATTGAAGCTGTGCAAGTATACCATATACAGTCAATCAGATCAGTTATTCATAATCAAAACTGTTAGAATCATCATTTATTTTTAGTGATATAGTGTCATTCTTTCAGTTATGCAGTACCTCAGTGCTAGTAAATTCATGTAGATAGTGTTCAGACTCAGTAGTCAGAATCATCACAAATTCAGTAGCAGTAATATGTGTGTGTATGTATTCTCATGCCCATATTTGTCAGTTAGATAGTATTGTTCATGCATATAAACCCCATGTATTTCAGCCTACCCCCATACATATTAAGAACATTCAAATGTACTGATGTATTTGCGCTATGGTGTTTCTTTTTATTTTACACCATAGGTTTAGAGGTGTAACTTCCAGATCAACAGTAGCAGTCCAGTTAGTAGTGAGTCCTCATATTTTAAGGATAAGATAATTATATTTATCATACCATTATTTTATTTTATTTTCAGTTATGGAGTTAGTTGAAGACATGTTCCTACTAGTCCTTATTAAGACAGTTTAGAGGCCTTCAGACGACTACAGTATTTTCAGACTAGACTTAAGTTATTGTAGTTTTGGGTATTGTTATACCATTTTTTAGACATTTTACTTATAATATTATATTCAATATTGAACCTTATGGACTTTTAGTACATGTTTCCACATTTTATATGTTATATTATATAGTGTACAGGTATAGATATCAGTCATGGGTTAGCTTGTCGTCCTTCAGGGTTATGAGCATCATGTAGCATTTTGGCTCAAAAAATCTAGGAATTATAAACTTGGTATCAGATCCTAAGGTTCAATAGTATCATACGAAGTTTGAAAGTCGCATCTAGTAGAGTCGTGTATATGGGTGTATTGTGCACCACACTTATGTGGAGGAGTCTATGAGATGTTTTAGGAATAGTTTCCATTCTTTCAGCATTCATGTCATGCCAGTGAGCAGAAGATACAATTAAAATCTCATTCTAATTTGCTTATTCCTTTCATTTATCGAACATGTATTCAGAAAGAACTAATGAAAGAAAAGCCAAAAGTCAGTCAGTATCTCAGCCAGTCCAAGCAGATTCCCTGGAAGAACGTGTCTTACATACAGAATTCAAGACTGTATTCACTACTCTAGCCAGTTCAGTTATAACTCAAAATAAATGGACAACCGTTATTCTGGTCGACCCAGAGGCCAATGTTGATGCATATGGGATTTGAGATTTCAACTGAATGAATCCTTCTTTATTCTATGGTTCTAGGTCTGAAGAGGATCCACAAGAGTTTCTTAACCAGGTTCATAAAGTCACAGGCATCATGAGAGTGAATTCCAATGAGAGTGATGAGTTAGACGCCTATCATCTACAATATGTAGCCCATACGTGGTTCAAATAGTGGAAGGTAGACTGGGGTAAAAATGTAGAGTCCATAGAGTGGGAAGAGTTTGCTACAACTTTCTTAGATAGGTTCTTTCCCATAGATTAGAAGGAGGGTAAAGTGTTAGAGTTCATCAATCTTAGGAAAGGTACGATGAGAGTAAAAGAATACTCCCTTAAGTTCACCCTATTAGCTAGGTACGCTCCTCGTGTAGTGGAAGACAGTAGGTCCAGAATGAATAAGTTTGTGTCTAGGGTATCAGGTAGAGTGGTTAAGAAGTGTTGGACTACAATGTTGATTAGTGATTTGGACTTGTATAGGTTGATGGTCTATGCTCAAAAGATTGAGGAGAATAAGCTTAAAAATAAAGAAAGAGTAAATAAGAGGGCTAGAACAGGTAGTTGGAGTCTTTCTCAGCCGAGGTCAGGGGGTAGTGAGGGAAAAGTTCTTACCCATCCCCTTTGTTAGATTTGTGGTAAGCATAATAAGGGTGTGTGTAAGGGATGTAAGTGGTTTATGTTTTGGCTATGGCATGTTAGGCCACAGAGTTAGAGATTGTCCCTAATGAGGTTATTAGAATCGTCTCTACGCCTCACTTTAGTTTGGGCACCTGGATTAGCAGGGTACCAATTCTAGTGATATTCGTAGGCAATGCCCAAACATACTTCATGAACTTCGGTCACGACAGAATTAGGAAAGTCCTCTTGATGTAGTCACTGGTATGTTACAGATTCCCCATTTACATGTTTTTTTTCTCTTACCTCATTAGATTTATGAGTTTTTTTCTATTGTAGCCTTATATAGTAATTGAACTTTGGGGTCAGAAAGTTGGGTCTTTAGATTCTAGTTATAGTTCCAGTATATATAGAAAATCAGTAAGGAAAGACGATTCCTGACCTATTCTTATCCCAGTGTAAAGGTTTTGTATTTTAGTCATCACATTACCTGTGCATACTTCACATTTCTATTTTAGGAACCTAACTTATATCCACTCAGTATTACGAATTATGTTCCATGAAATCAAAAACTCCAAACTCAGGTCATGCAACTCATGACTCATGCACTCATGTTATATTCTACAGAATGCTCAACCCACAAAATTCATGCTCCGATCCTAGTGATTTTCCAAGACCAGATTATGTCACATATACCCTAAATCTTGATCGCTCTATAAATCTACGATGATAATATTTTGTTTCTCGGGCCACATTTATAGCATTAGTTCAGTAATCAGACTAGAAACTTAATTTAGTTTCAGACTTGCTTGACTATAGCATACGGTTATCAGTTACTCAGTTATAGGTATTTCAATACCTCAGTCTATGGAATATTTCCAAATTATGTAATATGTTTGGTCCTGTATTTTCAAACAATATAGCTCTTATGAAATCCATGATCAGTTACCTCATGTTACACAGTCAGAAACTTCCAGTATGCATAATACTATATGGTTTTAGTCCAGCTATTCCGACTAAGTGTAATTCAGTCTTTTATATCCAGTATTCAATTATTAGTCATTTAGTTAATCATATAAGTTAGTATAATTTATACACTCCAAACCCATCATGATTCGAAAAGTTTCCCTAGCCTAGATTCAAGTATGTTATACGTATTTCATGTTTATCGTATGTATGGTTAGACCTCTTTCTCTTATTTGAGCTTATGTTTCAGCATGATTTAGTTAGTAAACATCAGTGGATCTAGTTCGGTTCATGCATCATGCATTAGTTTCAGACTCCTAAGGTTTAGTTACAAACTAGTTCGTAGATGCCCTGTGCATCACCCCAGTATCTCAAAAAGGTAAGCATTCTTAGAGGGACATAGAGTCCCAACTTTGGAGATACTCTATCATTCCTTAACGCTCTCATGTCCTAAACATTTTATTTCTCTTCGCGTGATGAATTCAGTTTAGAATAAAGGGTACTCTTAAGATAACACTTAAAGTACAAACCTTAACCGTAAGCCTTGCACTCAGAGGTTTAGATCAGTTCATGATGTCTAGTTCATATGTCATGTATTAGACTCAGTTATATTCTCATGCTTCCACTAATACATATTGAGTAATTAATCTCATACTCATTGATATCTTTAATTAAAGGTAACATCCTTATCTGAACTTATTCATTCTCATGTTCAGATTCAGTAGCAAACTTAGTATTCAGTTCCATGCTCAGTTTTTAGCTTAAACATGGTACCTTTACCATTACATGTTCAGTCGAATGTACATGAGTAAGTTTAGTTATATAATCATGCATCAGATATGTGTGCATCAGATATTCCTATTCAGATGCTCAATTTTCCGTCATATCATTCATAAACCCATGTCTTAGTAGCGTATGTATTGTACGTACTCCAGTTATCATTTCTCCCTTTTAGTCAGACTCATTCGAGGACGAATGTTCCCAAGGTGGAGATATTATAATACCTTGCAAAATTCCGTGTCAAATTTAACTCGTAAAGCTCGATGAAAGGTCCCAAGACTTAGAAATTTTGCTAAGTGTTCAAGATTCAACACTTAGTATCATTTTAGACCTATAAAATTTGGGGATTTATTTGACCACCCTCCCGACATTTGTTTCTGGATTTTAAAGTTGTGTTGCAATGGGGCAAGGTTGTAGTACATCCCGGGTAAGTTTTGGAATTTTTTGGATTGCATAAGGGAATATTTGGATTTCCAAAATAGTAACTCCCCGCAATAAGGGGGCGTCACCCAGCATAGAGCACTTCTCTAAGTCAGGCACAGCCTGCTCATAGCGGTGGATTTACCAGGCATCGCCTGCCAAGTTCGATGCATGCCCAGTTTTTCAGCATTCCACTTCTATGCTCTTAGGGGTATTTGGTCATTTTGCTTTTGTATCTATACTCAATAACATGGTATTGAGGCTCAAAAATACCAAAATACACTATCTTCTCAAAAAATACTCTCAAGAACAAGGCTAGGGTTTTAATAGGGAATCCAAATTCAAGATTCAAATTCAAGAATCTCTCCTATAATCTTCCTAAGATCAAGAACTAAGGTATGCGTGTGTTCATTCATGGACTCTTTTCGTCCATGAAGCCTAAGAATCCCTATTTTTAAACTATATGCCATGATTTTTATGATTGATTTGATTGTTGATCTTGTTTATGTGTTGAATGATGTCACGCTAGAATCTTTATGGGTTTGTATGAAACTAGGATAGCATGTTAGTTGAAATAGATGAACTTTGGGTGATTTGGGTTGTTGAATTCATGAATAAACCTATGCCCAAAGTGGTGCATGCAAGGTGTTTGATAAAATACCTAGGATGATAGAATTCATGTTTCATGATTCAATGGAGCTTAAATGACAAGTCCATGCTTTATGCTTTATTATTTCACATGAACTCCACATTATTGCTATGTGTTATTGTTGTGATATGGAATGAGCATGATATTGAAGCTGTGCAAGTATATATATGATATATGTATTCCCTTCCATGCATAAGATGTTGAGAACCATGCGTAGTATGAAATCCCCTTCTTATGATCTTATGAATAATGGACTCTATTCTTATGATCAAGTCAGTCATGTGTGTCAGTTTCCTTCCTTCGAGTCCTGAGGGTACTTGTGCTTGAAAAATATAGTTATGTGCCTAGAGCAATGTCATGTTTTCACGATACTCTCAGTCAAGGCATGATCCCTAGACCTCAGTAAGTGGTGTGACTCAGGAAATCCCAGAAATCTCAGTAATCTTAGTAGCTCATAAATATCAAAAACTCCAGTATCAGTAGTCCCAGTAACTTCAGTACTCTCAGTCAGTCCTCAGATCTTAGTAGTATTTCGTCAGTCAACGAAACTCAGTGAAGTCTGATTAGCTCACCTAAGAAATACTATCAGCCCAGTTAATTAATTTATTTAATCAGTTCAGTTCAGATAATCATGTTCAGTGTCATTTAGATGGGAGTAGGATTCAGCACTGTGTGAACCTAGGGATGGGGTCTCACCCGTTAGATAGGACTGAGATCTCTAGAAGCAATCCCTAAGTTCTAGAACTACGTAGCCAGCGTAGGTATGAGATGTCACCCATTAAATAATACTGGCATACTCAGGGATCACCCATTAGCACATTTTTATGTATAGGACTGGTCCTAGGGGTCACCTGCTAGATTAGGACTGACTCTACAGCTATTGTCATTATTGGTGATGCAGTATTGACACTCTTCTAATTAGAGGAAGGATTGGACCCTAGACTATATAGAAATGGGCATGTCGGTTAGATGAATACATCCCACAGTTTCAGTTACAGAAATCAAGATTGTCAGATACAGTCAACTCAGCTTAGTAGTACAAATTAAGGACTATCAGACACAGTCAAACCTTATCACTATAAATAGAATCTAGGATTACCCATTAGACAGGACTGATCTCGATTATGGTCAATTAGTACCATGATTATCAGATGTAGAGATCACTCATTAGGTAAGATTGATCTCAGACTAAGTTAATTCATTTTTAGTATCAGTATACTCAGAGGTCACCCACTAGATAGGACTGATCATAGATTTAGTTACTCAGTACAGTATGGGACACAGATAATTATACCAGATTTAGGATTGTTAGATACGATCATCCATATTATCAGTTATATTAGTTAACAAAACTCATGCTATCAGTACTCAATTTCAGGATTGTCAGATATAGTCAAGCAGATCAGTTCTTCATAATCAGAATTGTCAAAACCATCATTTATTTTTAGTAATATAGTATCAGTCTTTCAGTTATATAGTACCTTAGTTCCAGTAAACTTATGTGGATAGTGTTTAGACTCAGTAGTTGATATTAGGCGTATTTACACGCCTAAAGCACCTTAATTTACCCATATTTTAGCTAAGTTTTGAGGACAAAATATATAATTCCTGCACTTTTAGTTATTTTTCCTGTAAGTGAGCTGACCAACGTGATTAGCAAGTTTTCAGGTATAAATGATGAAGATTTCAGCATTTTACGGAGATTGGATGCCAAAGGAAACTTCACGTAAGAAGGAAGGCAGCTTCTGGAAGCTTGTGGACTGAAAGTGATGCATGGAGAACTTGTCCCGGGCAAAAATAGTATTTCTAAAGACTTGGGGATCAGCAGTAACTTAGTAGGATTAGGACAAGGATGAAGTAACCCCGTAGGACTAGGAAAAGGATAAAAACCCTATTTCAGTAGGACTAGGATATGGATGTTATAAAAACCCTACTTTGCTGAATTTTTCAGCATTCTTTCCCTTCTTCATTAATTTATTTTCAGACATTATTCTTCATCTATTCAACTTTTAGTTTTCACGATAAGAGAAGCGTAACTAGCAAGGAAATGACGCCACAAGTGACACCAAAACATACTTCACGTGAGATTATTATTATTTTGGTATGATGATAATTGCTATTGTGTTTTCCGTTGCACTCATGAGTAGCTAAACTTCTGTGTTAGGGTTATGGAAGCCTTATGAGATACTATCTATTGCTATGAGTTTGTGAATTCTTGATACGTATGCTGCTCATATCATTACTCTCTTCATCTTAATTGAATTCTTGTGGTTGCAAACATATAGAATACGCCACTATAGCATTAACTTGTTCGAAAGAAAAGTTATATGTATGGAAAAGAGGGTGTGTCAAGGAAATAGGGCTACCATCCCCTATTAAAAAGTTAGTGTCATAACTGGATTAACCTCTTGGAGAATTTGTACCATTAGACACGCTTTAAGCTCGAAAGAGTTAAAGTGGGATAATTCGTGATGGTCGAAAGACGGTAGGATTTACCATAGAATGTGAATATCTGTAAGCGCATGTATGTCTGAATTCCGCATAACTCATAGCTAATAGATACGTAGAACTCATAAGGTAGAAATAACCCTAACTTAAAATTCTCATTGATTAAAACCTACTAAACATTCTGATTTTCTTTGTTAATTTGATACTCTTAATTCACGCTACAATTAAATCCCCCCTTTTTTCGCAGAATTTACGATTAACAGTCTACTAATCGTTGCTTACTTAGTGACCAAGTTAGCTTCTTCTTCAGAATCGGATTTGTCTCTTCCTTTTGACGCAACTGCTTTTACTTTTTCAGTCTTACCTAATAATAAATGCTTGGTAAGAATATCCATCTGTGTTTTCATGTGCACCATATATTGATCGCGTTCCTCCTCTCTTCGCCTTTGTTCTCCATTCATGCCAATTGATGTGGTAGATCTTGTTATCTCTGAATCCCTGGTATGCCAAGCTCTACTTTTCTTTATCATTCGGTCTAGCATATTGCTTGCCTGAACAAATGTGAGGTCCATAAATGATCCTCCAGCCGCATTATCCACCACTGGTTTAGTTATTGAATTCAAGGATCTGTATAGTATCTCCATTAAATGGACATTGGTCATATGATAGTTTGGGAACCTCATAAGCTTCTTCTTGAATCTCTCCCATGTTTCGTGGAGAGCTGTAGTTGGAAGCTATCAAAAGTTACTGATTTTATCTCTCAATTGTGCTCTTTTGGATGGCGGAAAAAATCATTCTAGGAAAGCATCTTTCAATTGCCTCGAATTAGTAATAGAATCAGGAGTTATCTCATTCAACCATAGAGTTGCCTCCCCAGATAGAGACAGTGGAAAACCCAAGGAACGACGTATCATGTATGGCTATTACTACCAGGAGTGGTAAGGTGTTGGAAAATCCAGCCAAAGGTATGCAAGTGGCTGATGATATATTAGATAATGTTGAACCAAAAGACGCCGAAGAAGCTGAGGAAAGCTTTAATGATGTCACCCGGAAACATCTACAGCCAGAAAATATCGCTAATCTAAAGCAAGATGAAAAGGAAGTCGTAGATAAAATGATTCCCCTTCCACCACCACCTTTTCCGTATAGACTGAAGAAGAAAGCGGATGATACAAGGTTTAGTAAATTCATGACGATGTTGAAGCAGCTGACTATTAATGTCCCTTTGGTGGAGGCGCTGGAACAGATGCTTGGGTACGCTAAATTCATGAAGGACCTTTTAACAAAGAAGCGGGCAGTAAGCTATGAGCTGCCAGATAATATTCATCATTGCAGTGCAATTGCCACAAGGTCCTTAGCATAGAAGAAGGCAGACCCTGGTGCTTTCACTATTCCTTGCACGGTAGGATCTATGAATTTTGCTAAGTCATTGTGCTATTTGGGATCTAGCATCAATTTGATGCCATTATCCGTCTACAAAAAGTTGGGGGTGGGCAACCCTACACCAACCAATATGCGGCTCGTGATGGCAGATAGGTCGGTACATCGACCTGTGGGTATCTTGAATGATGTTTTGGTGAAGGTGTCTACCTTTATTTTTCCTGCAGACTTTGTGATTTTGGATTGTGAGGTAGATTATGAAGTTCCCATAATCTTGGGACGTCCTTTCCTTGCAATAGGAAGTGTGATTATTGACATGAGAGCTAATGAGCTTTTATTTTGGTTGAATGACGAAGTGGTCCATTTTGATATATGCAAAGCAATGAACCAGCCCGAATATATGAATGTGTTCTCTGTAGATGATGTTTATTATAAGGACAAGAAAGAATTATCTGTAGAGAAGCAGCTTACTGTTGAGCCACTATCTGATGTGTTGTTGAATGTTGAGCATAAGGATGATGAAGATTATGAAGAAACTATGTGTGCTCTAACAGAAATAGGGTCCTATTCTCATACTCCTAAGAAGCCGGACCTTGATCTAAAGAATCAACCGTCACCAACAGCGAAGACTTCCATTGAAGAGCCCCCAGTGCTAGAATCGAAAGATCTCCTCAATTATCTAAGGTATGCGTTCTTGGAAAGTGGAAATACACTCTCGGTGATTGTGGCGGATGATTTAATTGAACAACACGTAGAGTCTCTCATCTCTGCTCTGAAAAGATATAAGAGAGCTATGGGTTGGACTATTAATGATATAATTGGTACCCCTCCTAGGATATGTATGCACAAGGGTCATCTCAAAGAAGATTGCATACCTATAAGTAAGCCTCATTGTTGTCTGAAAACATTCAGAAAATGATCCACCATCTATCTCGATGAAGTCTAAGTAATCGAGATAGCTATGTTGTGCCGCGACAATAAATCAAGCGCTTGGTGGAAGGCAACCCATCATTTTTATTTAATTGTTTTGTTTTTCTAGGATTTTGCCGAGCCACGACCAAAACTAAGGCGCTTGATGGGATGAAACCCATCATTCTAATCGTGTTTGTTGTTTTTGAGTAAGTGTAGGTGCAAGATGTATAAAGGAGGAGCTTGGTCTCAAATTTTGATTTGAAAGTGAGCAATGTTAAAGGTGGTAAGTGAGTAATGAAGGAGCAAAAGGTTTTTGGTTAGGCATTGCCTATACAAATCTAGGCAATGGACAAGGCAAGGCCTACATAAATCTAGGCAACGAACAAGGTAAGGCCTATGCTATGGCCTAAGCTCTCTGAATCTATAATGCCATAGCATAGGCGCCGCCTATGCCCAACAATGCCATAGCATAGGCGCCGCCTATACCAAAGCCTTTTGTCTCTGAATCTAGAATGCCATAGCATAGGCGCCGCCTATGCCCAACAATGCCATAGCATAGGCGCCGCCTATGCTCAACTAGGCAAAGCATTAGGCGTCGCCTATGACAATGCCTTTGCTCTCTGAATCGACAATGCTATAGCATAGGCGCTGCCTATGCTCAACTAGGCAAAACATTAGGTGCCGCCTTTACTTTCCAAATATCCTAAAACTTTTCTTTTTGCTCATCTAACCTTGCAAGATCATATTTTGAATCCATCACCAAGTAAGTTCTTCTTTTATATTTCATAAGCGTTACAATACTACGCTTATAATGGTTTGTTAGATCTTGAATTGGTATTGGTGATTTACATGTGCTTGGTTTGTTATGATACATCTAGTTGAGTGAAAGAATACGTGTGGGTGTTCTTGACTTGGTTCCAACTCGTATTTGATTTTGATACACTGTCATACTTTTGCAAAATCGACATGGTGAAGTAATTGCATAAACATCAAAATTGAATACTCAAAATGCTTGAATGACTTGTCCATCGAGATAAAAATCATGATTAATACAAGCATGAGATGTTGTGATTATTTCTATGTCATAACTTGATATGATCTCTACGTAGTAGTCTTGTTCAAGAGGTGCATTAATCCAAACAGGAAAGTATAATCAAGATTACATAAAATAGAGTTTCATGGGATAGTTAAGATGACATGAAGGTATGACTGTGCTGAACATAAGGTTGGAACATATCACTTATATGTAAGTCGATGAAGTCGGAGTAATCGACATCATTCACTTAATTAGTTTGTGCCAACAAATTAAGTGTGGGGTGGTGCCACAACTGATTGTTTGTCGATTGAATCTTCTGAGATAAAGCTAACATGACTCTATTTTAAGCTCAGGTAGAATGGCACCAAAAGGACGACAAGGAAAAGAAAAAGTGTCCACCTCACAGAAAGGGCAAGAAAGGTCAGAAAAGGGCGACAAAAGAGAAAGTTGAGTCCTCACTGCAAATACCTCGAATGATGATGTGAGGGACAACTCTGGTAATGACGACTCTGATGATGATTCCGACGCAGGGGATGGCCCCAGACATAGAAAAGGAGTCCGTCTAATCAGCTTTTTCTTATTTATTTCCACTGAGGGTAGTGTGTCCCATCTAAGTGTGGGGTGAGGGTATTTGTATGCTGTAGTATACTTCTTACTTCTTTTCCTGCACTTATTCTTTTTTGTAGTTAAATTTTTAGATTTTTAGAATTTTTTTAGATTTTGCATTTTGCATGAAATTGTTTTGATAGGCGACATGAAATTATGACAATAGTTTGTGCTAAAATCATTACTATTGAGATGTTTAGGCTCTAAGTGTGACTCACTGTATGATAAGTGTGTGGTTTAATTCCTTCATCTGTTGGTTCAAGATTCTATACTACTCCCAATAAAGTTGATCATGTGTCTTGTGTGTGTGAGATAATAGTATATTCTGTGTTGTGGTTGATGCTAGAACTTGCCTGGTGTGTATGTGAAGCAAAATAAAGAGTATGAGTTTAGGAGATGATTTAAGCATTTCTTTGGCAACCTATGATTTTTACCTTCATTTTACCTACCCGTGGACATTATCATAGTCAACCCCTTTTGAACTTTTTGCCTATTTTCTTTGACAACCTTATATGTAGCCTAATCCAAGTTTTTTTTCAAGACCATAATTTGATCCAAATTCCTAAGCTCTTTAAATTGTAAAGTCATGTGACCAAACAAGAGGAAATTGGGCGAGAGTGATGCCTTAAAGAGAATTGGTACTTGAATTTGTTATGAAAAAAAAGGGCTATTATAGAGGTGTGTTATTAAAAAATGATGAAAAAGAAAAATGAAAAGTTAATGCTATTTAAAATTGAATAACAAAAGAGGTGAAAAGGGGTGGTAGATTAAAAGAAAGTAGAAAGGTTGTTTGAAAGAAAGAATAAATGGCATAATGTGATGTATCAAAGCGCTTAGGGAACTTAGTCACTATTTCTGGCCAAAATAGTCCTACCCGTCCCTTAGCCTACATTACAACCTGTAAAAGACCTATTTGATCCTAAGCTTAACATTCTGATATTAGTAGAGCATTACACTAAGGGCAAGCCTATGGTCATCAGTTGTAACATGTGAATTCTTTGTGAGAGCGAGAGCAAGGAGAATCTTATACCCGTATTTCGAAAAATGAAATACTTGTGAGTGATCATGGGTAATATCTTATGTGAGACACACATGGTTGATGAGTTTTGGGTAGTCTTGTATGATTCTTTGTGCCTTAACTTGTGGATACGAATTAAACATCATCACGAGTCTATATTAGAGGTTGAATTGTTTCTAGTAGTGATCAGAAAACTACTCTTTGTTAATAATTGTCGTGCCTGTCTTGATGACTATTTTGTGCTGTCACTGTGAAACCCTGAGTAGATGTTTATATGGACATGATATTTTGTTCAAGGACGAACAAATCTTTAAGTGTGGGGTGTTGATGTTAGGCGTATTTACACGCCTAAAGCACCTTAATTTACCCATATTTTAGCTAAGTTTTAAGGACAGAATATATAATTCCTGCACTTTTAGTCCTTTTTCCTGTAACTGAGCTGACCAACGTGATTAGCAAATTTTCAGGTATAAATGATGAAGATTTCAGCATTTTACGGAGATTGGACGCCAAAGGAAACTTCACGTAAGAAGGAAGGCAACTTCTGGAAGCTTGTGGACTGAAAGTGATGCATAGAGAACTTGTCCTGGGCAAAAATAGTATTTCTAAAGACTTGGGGATCAACAGTAACTTAGTAGTATTAGGACAAGGATGCAGTAACCCCGTAGGACTAGGACAAGGATAAAAACCCTATTTCAGTAGGATTAGGATATGGATGTTATAAAAACCCTACTTTGCTGAATTTTTCAGCATTCTTTCCCTTCTTCATTAATTCATTTTCAGACATTATTCTTCATCTATTCGACTTTTAATTTTCACGACAAGAGAAATGCTACTAGCAAGGAAATCATACCACAAGTGACACCAAAACATACTTCACGTGAGATTATTATTATTTTGGTATGATGATAATTGTTATTGTGTTTTCCATTGCACTCATGAGTAGCTAAACTTCTCTGTTAGGGTATCAAAGCCTTATGAGATACTATCTATTGCTATGAGTTTGTGAATTCTTGATACGTATGCTGCTTATATCATTACTCTCTTCATCTTAATTGAATTCTTGTGGTTGCAAACATATATAATACGCCACTATAGCATTAACTTGTTCGAAAGAAAAGTTATATGTGTGGAAAAGAGGGTGTGTCAAATAAATAGGGCTACCAACCCCTGTTTAAAAGTTTATGCCGTAACTGGATTAACCTCTTGGAGAATTTGTACCATTAGACGTGCTTTAAACTCGAAAGAGTTAAAGTGAGATAATCCGTGATGGACGAAAGATGCTAGGATTTACTATAGAATACGAATCTCTATAAGCGCATGTATGTCTGAATTCCACATAACTCATAGATAATAGATACGTAGAACTCATAAGGTGGACATAACCCTAACTTAAAATTCTCATTGATTAAAACCTACTAAACATTCTGATTTTCTTTGTTACTTTGATACTCTTAATTCACGCTACAATTAAATCCCCCCTTTTTTCGCAGAATTTTCGATCAACAGTCTACTAATCATTGCTTACTTAGTGACCAAGTATTCCCTGTGGGATTCGACACCCAACCCAGTTGGGTTCTATATTTGACAACGACCGTTTATACTCTTACGAGAGTTGTAGTTTGGGTATTATTAGTAGTCAGAATCATCACAAGTTCAGTAGCAGTTATATATGTGTATGTATTTTCAGGCTCATATTAGTCAGTTAGCTAGTATTGTTCATGCATATGAACCCCATGTATTTTATCCTACCCCATACGTACTCAGTACATTCAAATGTACTGACACATTTGCACTATAGTATTTCTTTTTATTTTACACCATAGGTTCAGAGGCGTAAGTTCCAGATCAGCAGTAGCAGTCCACTTAGCAGTGAGTCCTCATCTTTCGAGGAAATGATCATTATATTTGTCATTGCAGTATTTCAATTTATTTTTATCTATGGATTTAGTTGGAGACATTTTCCTTAAACTCCTTATTCAGAAAGTTTAGAGGCTTTCAGACAACTACAGTATTTTTAGAATAGACTTCAGTTATTTCAGTTTTGGGTATTGTTAGACCATTTTCAGACATTGTGCTAATCAGATTATGTTTAGTATTGAACCTTATGGCCTTTTAGTACATGTTTTTGCAATTTACATGTTATATTATATAGTGTACAGGTGCAGATATCGGTCATGGGTTAGCTTGTGATCCTTTGGGCTCATGAGCACCGTGTAGTATTCCGGTTCAAAAGATCAGGGCATTAAATTCTCCTACTATGTCTAGTTGTCCGGCATATGTCTTATGCTCTGCTTTTTGTAGTATTAACCCAACATATCTAATGTAGTATGTTTGGAGAGGGTAGAGTGTACGCTGACCTTATCCCTATATACATTTGGAATGAAGCTATCTAGCTAAAACTTATTAAAGTCGAGAGGATCCAGCTATATCTTAGTGTTATCCTTCAATTGCTCTACCTTATTACTACCATCATCTTTGCTTACAATGATCCCAACCAATCTGTAGGGTTCTGAATCTTCTAGCATCTTGACTATATTTCTCATTGTTGGCCTTAATGTGGGAAGCCTAGTTATACAGACAATAGCAATTATCAAGACTTTTATTGCATCTTCTTTGAAAACTTTAGGAATTGCTTTAGTCAACTATGCATAATACACTTTCCTTGCTTCCTAATATGATGCTCACCCATGTAACTATGTTGTTATTCTTTCTGTATTTAGGTTCTATTGGACTTTTCCCAGATATAAGCTCCATCAGTACCACACCTAAGCTATATATATCACTTTTCTCATTCACATTGTGTGTGTATCCATATTCGGTTACACCAAATCAACTCAAATAATTCAAGAATAGTACAAGTAATTAGAAACTTGCTGCCACTAAAATCAGAGGCGGATCTAGGAAAGATCCTATATACTCTGTTAAACTTGTTTCTTTCGGCTAGAACCATACATATATAAATATAAGAAGATCATAATTGTTTTTGAATTCATTGACTGCAAGTCTTGAATTCTTCACCGACTAAAATAAATACATAATCTATATACATAAATCAACTATAGTGAATGAACTATCTTACTAGGAGCAATATATCTATGTGTTCCAACAATGACATAAGTTGAATCTTTGGTTGAATCAGAATGGCACCTACAGACTCGAGTCATCACTCGTTATGCTATAATACAATTTCACCCTTTTCACATATCGAATTGAGCTTAGTGTTTCAACCTCAGCCACGAATTCTTTTGATTTCTTCCCAGTTTTCCCAATATTGTCGATGTTGTTCCTGATATTTTCCTTTTTCCTTAATCAAAATTCCAAAAATGTTTCACGGTAAAATTTGTTCTATCAAAAAGTTGCACTCTATATACACTACCAGAACTACCTTTTCCAATTAAACTATCATGCTTGATTTTATCAAGAATTTTATCCTCCATGAAGGTCAATATATGAAATGACTTTGTATTCCAAGAATTTTGCTTCAGTGACCTCTCATGTTCCTTATAACCATTCTAATTCAGGTTCAAAAAACCTACAAATGAAATGAGCTCCAAAATGAAAGCCACCAATAAATAGATCAAAAGAGTGTACCAGTCTTTCGGCTTTTCAAATTCATCATAACATCGATGAAAGTTATTGATGTTTTTTGTATAAAGACCATTATTCCCAGCAAAACTACCCCTATGAGCATCAAGTTATAGATAATTTGGTATTGGTCTCGTCAACTGATTGTTCAAAAAATCAAAAAGATTTAACTTCAGATTTGATAAAGTTTTTGGAATTTGCCCTAAAAGCTGATTTTTCAACAAGTTTAATGAAATTAAAGTAGGTAAAGATCCTAAAGAAATAGTAATGGTACCACTAAGAGAATTTTTAGCCATGTTAATTTTTCTTAGTGAAACACAAGAACCTAAAGAATTAGGTATTGAACTAGAAAACTTATTTTTTTGTAAATAAAGATTACCAATCTTTTTAAGCTCCCCGATTTCCCTAGAATTTCACCCAAATGATTGTTGCTAAGTTCAATTCTCACCAATGAAGTAGCATTTGATATTTTCGTAAGCAATTCACCAGAAATTCTGTTATTAGCAACATAAACTTCACCCAAAGTTTTTGCTCTTTCGATATTAAAAGTAATACTACCTCCAAACTCATTTATTACAACATTAATGATCTCAATCTTTGGTAGGCCCCATATGCCTACAGGAATCACACCAGAAAGGGAGTTTTTGCTCACTCAAATCCACTCCATTGACATACAATTTTCATAACTTCCAGGGGTTCCACCAATGAAATTATTCTGCACTTCCTATCTTTCCATCAAACACACATAAGCAGTAGTGTGGCAAAAACCCATGTTCTATACCTTGGTATCATTCTTCCATATGCTCAATTATGCAATACCTTTTTTATTGTTCAACTTTGTCTTAAAGTCTTAAAGCTGGTGAACAAAATCTTTCTTTGATAGTTGGGTGTTTCATGTGTTAGGAATCAGCTTCTGAGGGCTTATACAAGTTTAGGTATTAGGTCATTTTATACATTGGTAGTTGATTGCAATGTAACTCTCTTGGTTAAGTATACATATCTTGTTTTACCAAAATTAAATTAATTTTGTAAATTTTTGTTCTTATTGGCAAATAAAGAAATGCTAGCATCCCTAATCCCTGCTTGTGGGATTACACTGGGCATTATATTGTTATTGGTAAATAAGGAAATAAAATGATCTAAGAATCAGACTGTTACTTCAACTTTTTTTTCATTATGAGGTTTAGATGATTGAATATTTTTATGGTTCGGTAAGGGTTTTGACCAACTGTTGGTCAGGATCCTCTTGACTTTTCATTCTTTTTATATATAATACAAAAAGTTTTTCTATAAGAGAGTCGATGGAAAAGAGTTTCTGGTTATTTGAATATTAGTAAAACATTATGGTTTCTTATTAGTATACATTTTTTTACTTTTTCTATAACCCTTACTAACATACTAGCTACAGAATGCACCCTCAAGACGTTCCTATTATTGCCCCCTCCTAAGTATGCTATCAATCTTCTAAAAAATTTTGATTTGTTCAATTCATTTTCATGTTGAATAATGTATTGCATTTTTTCTTACGCTCTTTAAACTGCCGTAAGAAACTATTGAGGACCATTATTATGGAAACGTTTTATGGTCATATCTCTTGAAAAGATTAGAGTCTAAAATGAAAATAAGCACTTTCCAGTGTATCCCAAAACATAATTTCTATGGTCTTAAGACTATTTTTTCTTTCCTTAGGAATTGTAGATTTAATGATTGTAAATAAATTCTTATGATTCCACTGGAGTTCTGTGATTGGTCTAACACTTAGTTTAAGCTAACAAGACTAATTGTCAAAAAAAAGATAACACACTTAAGTTTAATCTTCACATGACAGCTACTAGGAGCAGTAAAAGAATGTGAACAAATATATTTTCTCAGTTTTAAATGTGCATCTATGGCTGACCATGACACTTATAGAAGCTTTAATAACTCAACTGTGTGAAGAAAGCTTCAATTTATAGTTATTTTTCTCATTATTCTATTAATGTGTTTTCTCCTTCTATAGTTCAGTTGTCCTGATGTATCATTGCGGCTATGGTTTTGAAGGACATTTATGATTTTTGAGCTCTAATTATTGAATTACCAATTGATAGGGACAAAATATATAGTGTTTCATGGTTCTTGCACCACTTGGGTTCAAGAAGAGTTATTTAGAAGCTTTCCTGGTGCACTTTGGCTCCTAAATACATGAAAGTTCTCGTTATCTGAAAGAAGAGAATCCTTTCATTTTTTTGTCTTTTCTTTCCCACCAACCTTTAAAATATCACGTAAAGCATGTAATGTCCCATTATTATGTACTAATTACTATTCTTTGGATGTTATATTTCTGTTCCTCTGAGTTTTGCTTTGGTTAGACTGCATTTCTTAATTTTCTGCACTATTTGTGAAACATCCATCTTGAAATTAAATTTTCTGTAGTTGTTTGACTGGCTATTTCATTTTGAGTTTCAAGTTTTCTGTACTAACAATAAATATTTATATTATTAGATTACTTAATTGCAAGTAAGTCTATGTAATTTATATTGATCTATAACCTAAAATAAATAGAAAATATCAAGTAATATAAACTAAATAACATGAACGACGTAAACAATTCATGCATGAGAGAAATAAAACCTTCCATACAAATGCTTTCCTTTGTTTTGTGCCGTGGGAAATTTGAGTAAATGTTATCTTATTGCTTATTTATCAAACAAAAATAGAATGAATATTATCTCCCTGGAAGATGTAGTATTCATCTGGAGATTCGCCTGGGTGTAGTATATTGTGTGTCTACTTACCTAATGTTTTTTATTTACATCCCTTATTCTGTGGAGAAAAGATTCAATAAGCTCAGACGTTGTTCATTTTATCTTATAATTACTAGTATTCTATCTATTTAACCCATAAAACAACTCTGCTTCTTGATTTTAACCCAAATTTAAAGATTTTATCTACTATAACATAAAAATGGTTTTTCTTCGATTTGAACCCTATTTTTTACTTGATTTAACTTGGTTTTTTAGATGTATGTTCCTAAAAATATGGGGAACGTGTTTTTGAAGTAAAGTTTAATTTTGCCCTTCTTTTTCGAAAACCCATTTTGGGGGTTCATTTTTACCCCGAACCAAAGTAGTCAATATAGGCGTTGTTGGATTTGACTTGATGCGTAGATTTTATATTTTATTTTTTAGTAGAGTTCAGGATTATTCATTAAAAATAAGTTCGCGGTTTCAAGTGTAGTGGACTGATTTCGGTTTTCAAGGTAGGTTATGGCTTAACTCTTTTAGACTGGGTTGCATAGTAAATAATGATACAAAATACATGTTAAAGGTGAAAACCAATCATAAAAAATGGCTATTTATGTGTGGTGCCCGCATGGGGCCCTATATATGATGTAATTATCAAAATTGAGTTATTATGTAATATGTGTGACCGTGTGGGATGCTATATGGTATTAATAGGCTTAAATATATGTGAATAATAATATTACGTTGTTAAAATGCTTAATTTTTGTGTATTTTGATTATATTCATACCTTATTGGCATATGAGATATATGGAATTCATGGATGAAACAAAAATAATGATGGATATTAGCACATATGGTTGTGGAAATGTATAGTTGTGGTTGGTTGTGGAAATATATCATGCTGTTGGTTATGGAAATACTCATTGTGATTGGTTGTGAGTATTACATCTTCATATCATATTCATTCATGAAACACTAGTACACCGTGGCAACATCTTAGAAACACTGGCAACACCTTTTTAAAAGATATTGTATCACTTTGTAAAACCCTTTCCGAGGGATGTACCAGAAAGGAGATATGTATGTGGATTGTATATAGATTGATGAACCTCCCATGGGTCCTAAGTCGGGAAGCTTTAGCTCTGTAGGTATATATGGGGATTGTGAGTCGATCTAGGAGGTTGGACAACGACCTCGTGCATCATCATCATCATTATTACATACCTTGCACTTACTTTATTATGTTTATGTTATGTTGTATTGCCTTATTAACTTGTCATCTGTGTATTTTTCTTACTTTCCTTTATTTGTATTTGATGATCTTGTAGCTACATATTCTCTCTTATTCTATTTATATGTGATATAATATATACTTGTGTTCTACATCTTAGTGTATTATTTAATATATGTGAGGTATATTAGATCTGTTAGTGCAAGCGGTGTGGGATATTTTTTTATTATAGGTTATTTCTTTGCGGTTATTTTTGTGATGTATTTGACTCTTTTGGATTGTATTAGTAGTTCTTATACTATTGACACCTGGTTTTGGGTATGATTGGTATTTTGGATAAGTTTTTTCCACATTGTTATGATTACTTATATGGTTTGTCTTCATTCTAGAAGTCTTACTTTAGGATATTTTTGTCTTTTCTTCTTTTTGTAGCAGTTTGGATGATAGTCTTACTTATCAAGATACGCCACGACAAGTGTCATCATGACCCTTATTTTTAGGTTGTGATAAATTGGTATCAGAGTAGCCAATTTTCATTAATCTCAATAGTGTAAGAATTAGATGTCTAATAGAGTCTCGCGGATCAGTACAAAATCATATGTATCTATCTTTGAGAGGCTATAGGATGTCTTTTGGAAACTTTTCTCATTTAATTTTTTATCTTGTAAAGTTCTTTCATACCCTGTGTTTTGAGTTGTGTTTCACTCTTTCTACGCGAATGAAGTTGTTTATACCTCATACCAGTTAAGACATATTGTGATAAATTAGCAGATATCATTTGTCAGTTATAGGCTTATCGATACTCCTAAGTTGTCATGCGATGAGTTTGTTGATGCCTTTCTGGAAAGATTTATGCCTTTCAGTTTGAGAGATCATATATGGGACGAGTTTGATCATTTGGAGCAGGGCTCTACGACAGCTTTTGAGTATAAGGTATGCTTTCATGCCCTATCTAGATATTTCTATGATAGCATTTCCACTGAGTCTAAGAAGATTCTGAAATTTATGAAGGGTTTGGATGTCTCCTTTCAGTTGTCTAAGCCTCAGATAGTTGTGATTGGAGCTCCTTTTATGGGTATTGTGGATCATTGACAAAGAGTATTGTTATTGCATCTCAAGGAAGAGCCAAGAAGGTGTGACATTTTGGTGAGTTCAGGCATCAAACCTCTTGAGGCAGAGATTTTAGAGGTTATTATGGATACCATAGTAGGCTAATGTAGATAGCTTTATATAACTCAAGTGGTGGATTTTCTAGTTCAGTAGTTCGGGGTGGTTGTTCGGGCCTAGTTGTATAGTCTCTTATTAAGACTGGTCATAGAGGTTGTTATGAATGTAATAAGACTGGCTATTTGGCAAAGTACTATTCTCGATGTGTGTTTAGAGATACTCTTATTTTTCCTGTAAGGGGTAGAGGTTCAACCAAAAGTGCGAGAGGTAGAGATGGTAGATCCTGTGGTGGTGGTAGTGGGGATACTCATCTAGTTGGTAGTCGTGGACAGTGTTATGTTATACTATCCATAAATAAGGTAGAGGCTTCTGATATTGTGATTACAGGTATCTTTCTCATTAGTTTCAGACCTGCATCTGTATTATTTGATCATGGAGCAACTTTTTCCTATGTGTTTGTGCATTTTACTTTGGGTTTTAATTCTGTTAGTATGCCTCTTACCATGCCTATTCGTGTATCTACTCTAGTAGGTGATTTTTTAGTGGTGGATTAGGTGTACTGATCTTGTGTTGTAACTTTTGTCAGGTGTGAGGCTTGTGTAGATTTACTTGATTTCGATATGATTGATTTTGATGTTATTTTGGGTATGGATTTGTTGGCTCTTTATCACGACGTCTTAGATTGTTCTGATAAGACTGTCACTTTAGCTTTGCCTAAGGAGGGTGTGTAATGATATAGAAGTGCAAGGTAATAGCGTATGCATCTCATCAATTGAAGCCTTATGAGAGAAATCATCCTACCCATGATTTAGAGTAGTGCGTAGTGGTGTTTGCCTTAAAGTTGTAGAGGCACTACTTGTATGGAGTCCATTGTGAGATCTTGTCAGATCATCGTAGGCTTCAGTACTTCTTTACCAGCGAGATCTTCATACGAGGCAGCTCTGTTGGCTTGAGTTGCTTAAGGATTATAACTTAACTATTCTCACCATCGGGGCAAGGCTAATATGGTTGGGGATGCCTTAAGTCGAATGTGAACTAGCATGGGTAGCTTGGATGACCCAAGAGAGGCCCTTGGCCTTAGAGGTTTAGTCATCAGCTCACCAGATGGTTAGACTTAATATTTCGATGCCTGTGCGGGTTTTGTTATTTTTGGAGGCTAGATCTTCTTTGATGGAGCAGATTCAAGCTTATAAGTTTGACGATGTTGGATTGAGGTTGATTTGAGATAAGTTGTTGAGTGGGAAGCTAAGGAAGCCTCACTTGATTCAGATACAATTTTAAGGATTGAGGGCTGAGTTTGTGTGGCGAGAGTGGGTGACTAAATTAGGTTGATATTGGAGGAGGCCCATTGTTCCAGATATTCTATCTATCTAGGTGTGACTAAGATGTATAATGATTTGAGGCAACACTACTGATGGGGTGGTATAAGGTAAGATATGACATTTTAATACCCTGATTATTCGTTAAGCCTAAATTTATCTTTTTGAATGGATATGTATGACTTCAAAAGTGATTGATATTTAAACTATGTTGTATTTGTCTTTTTGTCATATAGAACATTAAATAAGCTTTCCATAGATACCAATTTCATCGAAATCCGACATCGGATGAGTGAGTTATGACTGTTTTACTGAATGTTATCGGATCGCCCAGGTTTGATGGTCGACCTGGTGGACCGTCAGGTCCTTGGTGGACCGTCAAGTGTCCTATAAAGCCAAGGTAGTAGCTCCCTTTTGGGGCCTTCGTGTGACGGCCAAAGTGGTGGACCATCACAAAGTTGACAGATCATCAAGGGGTCCGTCAGATCGGGGTAGAATGTCCTATTCTTGATCCTCGAGTGATAGACGATATGGTGGACCATCAGTCCTTCTGACGGACCGTCACTTCGACCTTTACTCCAAGGCAGAACGTTCTAGTTTTGACACTCGAGTGACGGATGACCTGGTGGACCGTCAGCTCATCTGACGGACCATCAGATCGACCATCACAGACCCTGATCTGTAATTTTTAACTTTTTTTCAAAAGGGCATCTTGGTCATTTTTGCTCCTTGTGGCCTTATATATATATATATCTATATATATATATATATATATATAGAGAGAGAGAGAGAGAGAGAGAAGAGAGAAGATCATTTCTCTCCATTTCTCTCCAAACTCTTTCAAGAATTCACTAGAATCCTAGGGTTTCTTCCAAACC
Source organism: Capsicum baccatum var. pendulum (assembly GCA_030864225.1). Classification (NCBI taxonomy): domain Eukaryota; kingdom Viridiplantae; phylum Streptophyta; class Magnoliopsida; order Solanales; family Solanaceae; genus Capsicum; species Capsicum baccatum. The sequence continues at coordinate 110,333,393 of CM061555.1, read as the reverse complement.
GAAAAATCAGATTATCTCCAAGAAATTCAAGAAATCTCCCATAAATTTCTTCAAGTTGTTCAAGAACTAAGTTCCTCAAGTCAAAGGCAACAAGGTCTTGGTCTAAAAATGTGAGAAAGAAGTTCCAAACAAGTTTCTACATCTTCAAAATCAAAATACAAGGTATGTGGGGTTTGAACAAGATTACTCCTTTCGTTCTTGTGCCTAAAGATTAAATTTCCATTATTGATTACATGATCTTTGCAATTGGGTTTACAACCAAATTTCTTAATTGATGATTTATGTTATTTGAAATGAATATTGATATTATAATATATTTACCATCATATTTCTTGAATTAAGGATTTATGCCATGGGTTGAATATTCTTATTACGAATTAATGATTTTCGAATGATTTGAGATACGTGTCATGATTTGAGCTTTCCATGAAAAGTTGGTTACTGAATACATATTGGTATTTGAACTTGAGAGTCAAGAATGAGTCCTATGATGTTTCCATGAAGCTTTTGATGTTTTTAATGATTTGATAAGTAAATGTACGTGATGTTAAGAAAGGATGTGTTGAGTTGAGTTGAGTTATGAATCCACAAGATGTTTATGATTCACAGATGATATATATATATGTTTTGTTCTTCATGATAGACCCGTGAGTTGATATTGATTAAGGTGGATTTCCTAATACGTTTTGAGCTGAATCTGGGAGGATTATTTATCACCGAGCGAGAAATTTGGTATTTCTTCAAAACAACGTGTCACTGTAGGATTGAAGTTGATAATTGTGGGCCAAAGGCTGTGTATGAGATTGTGATATTGATATTGAGGTTGTACTCCCTGGACAAAGTACAACACCCCTACCAATGTGGGTATCCCTCCTTAGGAGGGCAAAACGTTGGACTCCATGAGGCTCACATGGTGTCGTTATGTCAGTTATAAGAAACTCCCACGTCCATAATGATTTAAGTCTCTTGAGTTACCGAGTCACTCTAAGTTATGATTTAAAGAGTTGGAGTTGAGTATAATGATTCATGAGATTTATAAAACACCTGTTATTACTGATGATTTATGGAAATAATGTTTCAGATAATTCAAGCGAAGATAGTTATTATTGTCAACATGCATGATTTTCTCATACATTTATGATATAATTTAAAATGTTGTATCCACCCCCAAACACTCAGTTCATTCCCAAGTACTGACCCAAATACTTTTTTGTATTCTATATTTCATCATGATATAGGTTCAGGTGCTTAGTCTCAGCCACGACAGTGATCTTTGGGTACCTTCATCTACATTTCTGCAGTTGGTGAGTCCTTATGGTTCGAGGACCTGTATCTCTCATTTTGTCTTGCTAATAGATGGTTGTTTATTTTCAGTTTAGTACGAGTCCATTGAGGATCTGTCCCAATGGCGTATGCATGATGGATTGTTGGTAGATCCAAAATGTCAATTTTACGGTGTTAGCATATTTGGTATGATTTTACAATTTTTAAATGTCATTTCGACCCTCGAATTGAAAAATTGTGATTTCGGGTTTCGGGGGTCAACTTTATGAAAATGATATTTTTTTTTGAAAATCTGATATCGCCATCGTATTTGGAACGTCGAATTTCGTATGGTTACATAGTTTGTTTATGTATATTTGACTCCGAACGAATTTCGAGCATCCCGTCGAAATACGGGGTGAATTTGAAGTGAAAAATCTGGTGCAATACCAGATTTTCTATATATAAATACCTCTTTTTGGCCCTTTGTTCATTTTTCATCTTGCCTCTTGGGATTTAAACCCTAAAATAGTGTGTGGGCTTAAAAGTAAAGTTTGTGAGAGTTTGGAAAACTAAATTAACACTTTTTTTTTGGTTTTACTACGGATTAAAGGGAATAATTCATCATTTTCTTAGTAATTTATTGATTAATTTCTCAAAACCCCAAAACTCTTTGGGCTTGATTTTAAACTCCATTTTCACTTGAATAATATATTTATCTTATAATTACTAATTTTTCATCAATTTAACCCTTAAAATAACTTCAATTCTTGATTTTAACATGGATTTTAAAGATTTTACCTTGTAAAGCTCAAAAATAGTTTTTCTTAGATTTGAACCCCGTTTTTTACTTGATTTAACTTTGGTTTCAGCTGTAAGTTCCTAAAATATGGGGAACATTTTTTTGAAGTAAAGTTTCCATTTTGTCCTTCTTTTCGAAAACCCATTTTGAGGGTCCGTTTTGATCCCGAACCAAAAGTAGTCAATAGGGGTGTCTTCAGTTTTGTCTTGATGCGTAGATTTCATATTTGGTGTTTTTAGTGGAGTTTGGGATTGTTCATGAAAAATAAGGTTGTAGGTTCAAGTATAGCGGACCAGTTTCGGCTTTTGAAGTAGGTTATGGTTTAACTCTTTCGGACTGGGTTGGGTAGTAAATGATGATACAAAATACATGTTAAGGGTGAAAACTAATCATGACAAACGTCTATTTATGTGTTTTGCCTATGTGGAGGCCTATATGAGATGTAATTATCAAAATTGAGTTATTATGTGATATGTGTGACCGTGTGGTGTCCTGTGTAATATTAATAGCCTTGAATACATGTGAATAATTGTATTGTGTTTTTAAAATGTTTAATGTTGGTGTATTGTGATTATATTCATACCTTATTGGCATATGAGACATGTGAAAATTCATGGATGAAACAAAAATAATGATGGATATTAGCTCATGTAGATGTGGAAATGTATAGTTGTGGTTGACTGTGAAAATATATCATGTGGTTGGTTGTGGAAATACTCATTATGATTGGTTGCGAACATCACATCTTCATCTCATACTCATTCATGAAACACTAGTACCACCGTGACAACATCTGAGAAACACCAGCAATATCTTTTTAAAAAATATTATTTCACTTTATAAAACTCTTTACGAGGGATGTGCCGAAAATGAGATATCAGATAAGTGGATTGTATATGGCCTGACAAACCCTCATGGGTGCTACGTCGGGAAGCTTTAGCTCCCCAGTTGTATACGGGGATTGTGCGACGATCCTGGAGGTTGTACGATGATCTCATGCATCATCGTCATATATATTGCACTTAATTTATTATATTTCTGTTGTGTTGTATTGCCTTATTGACTTGTCATCTATGTATTTGTCTTACCTTCCTTTACTTATATTTGATGATCTTGTATCTACATGTTCTCTCTTATTCTATTTATATGTGACATAATGTATACTTGTGTTCTATATCTTAGTGTGTTGTTGTAATATATGTGAGGTATATTACAACTGTTATTACAAGCGGTGTGGGCTACCATTGTGGGACATTTTCTGATTGTAGGTGATATGCCCTTAGTGTATATTTTGTATTCTTTATTCACTACTTTGCTTGATCGGCCTATGATACCTACTGAGTACAAGTGGATCGTACTTTTGCCTACTTCGCCCTTTCGGTGCAGGTGCTAACTTGAGTGCGCCTCAGCTTGATTGACTCGGGCGATTATTGGAGCTTCCAAGGTAGCAGTTGGATATTCATGCGTTCGAAGTTCACCTTTATCTTCCTACAATAGTTATGTCTTTATTAGTATTCATAGAAAGATATTATTCCTTTGTGATTATTTTTTTTTTATGTATTTGACTTTTAGATTGTATTAGTAGTTTTTACACTTTTGACACCTAGTTTTGGGCATGATTGATATTTTTGATAAGTTTTTTCCACATTGTTATGATTACTTATATGGTTCAGCTTCGTTTTAGAAGTCTTACCTTGGGATATTTATGTCTTTTCTGCTTTTCATATCAGTTTAGGTGATAGACTTATTTGTTAAGGTACACCGCGAGCGTGTCATCATAACCCTCATTTTTGGGTTGTGACAAGTGAGATTGAAAATGAGAATGTGGATGATGAGTTGTAGTTTTTAGTCTTTTGTATGTTTTGTAGTTTGGATTTGGAACCTCAATAAATTTTGTAAATAATTTGATTTTCAATGTTTCTATTTCTATGGTGGTTGATTGTATATTAAATGATTGGTGAGTTGTATTGTATAATGGAATGTAGCATAACTATATGCGGTTTTTTTTTTTTTTTTTACAAAATTACTAGAAAAATCAATCACATGTGATCGGTTTACTATAATTAATTAAAACTATTAAATACAAAACCGACTATATTTTATAAATTAATTAATTAATTTAAATACAAAATCGACCACTCGTGGTCGTTTTTATGTAATTTTTTTAAAAAACTCTTTTTTTTTAAAAATAATATTGAATTTTCAATATATATATATATATATATATATATATATATATATATATATATATATATATTTGATTCTTTTTCTTAAAAAGTCGACCACACGTGGTCAATTTTTAAAAAGTTACCACGTTTTTTCCGATCACTCATTTTGGTCGGTTTTTTTGGTTGCAAATGCAAGAAAATCAACCACAATAGTGTCATATTATCATCAGCATGTTGCATTGAGATTCAAACTCAACATCTTATCTATATAAAGACGTCTTAGGCTATAAGTCGATGAGACTTAAACCCAACATCTTATCATCATGGTGCGCTGAAACTTTTAACCCAATGTCTTACCCTCTTAATGAGATTTAACTTAAATTCGTCATCATATCTTTTAACAATATTGTTCTTTATAAACAAATTTAAAGTATAAGTGGTTTCAAATCAATTATTTTTCCTCAAATCCAACAATAATTATATCATTAGCCGCAGAAAAATATAATATAAGAAATTACCAACCTTAAAATTACCTTTCGATTTATAATATCACCTTGTTTGGCAGGGCCTCATGCTGATAACGTGTTATGAAATATAAAACAAAGAAAAAAAAATAGAGAAAAAAGAGAGAGTTGCTATTATTTCTTTTGAGAGGTTCTTGATGAGTGAATTACAATGAAGGAAAATCCATTTATTTATAGGAAAAACTAACCTTGAAGTTTCTTACTTTTTCAAAAATAGATATTCACTATATATGATAAAGTAGACAGTCATTATGATAATATATTTATAACAAAATTGTATAATTAGCAAATTATTTCTGCTCATATTTTGTGAGTCCTTCAAATTAGGGGTGTATATAGGTCGGGTTCGTTTGATTTTATATTTTAAAAAACCAAATAAATTTTGGCGGTTTATTAAAACTATAAACCAAATCAAACCAATGTATATTTGGCTTTGTCGGTTTAGGTTTTAGTCGATTCTTTCGATTTTTTCAAATTTTTGGGTTTTTAAATTTCTTTTATAATCTTTAATTTGTATAATTATATTGAGATTGAAGTCTAGATCAAATATGTTTTCACTCATGTGTTAATAAAAAAACCACAATTATGACAAAATGAGGAATCAAAAACTCTTTTAAAACTAAAAATTAAGATAAAAAGTGAAAAATTAGGTTTTAAGTTTATATTGTATTTTGAATAATTTAATTTGCAATTAATAGACAAATTTTACAATTTAAAGACCCAAATATATATATATAATATTTAATTAATCGATTCGATTTGACTTGACAACTTTATCCTTCCAACAAGAAGTAATGCAACTTTGTCCAACCCTAATACAAAAGTGTTTTGTTTAGTGGTGACACAAAATAAGTATAAATAGATAGATGTAGATCCGTTTGTCGCCTCTCCACCTAAACTTTGAAGAAAATCGAAAATGTCTACGGATTGTTGGCGTTGCTCTGTTCTTCTTGGTGGCCGGAGTTGTGGACGGATTTCGTGCAAGGCCGGTGGACCTTCCGGTGGGCCTTGTATAATTGATGAACTCGGAATTTCGGAGAAGCTGAATGATCCTGAATATGTTGAGCGGATTCGCGACCTGATGTTCCTCTTGCAAGGAAATGTTGATAAATTTGTCTCCAATCTCAAATTGATTTACGAATATCAGAATGTTGCAGCGTGTCAGACCGTTGGTGGATCTCAAACTGTGGAAAGCTCTCAGAAAAAGCATAACTGCTTGACTCGAATGCAAAAAAAAATTCATTACTGGTTGCACTCAATGTTGCTGTTCTGGGCATGTTCAGGATGATGATGATCGCCTTCATGATTTTGTTTAGTATCTTGGTGGTTAGTCTATGGACGTGTGGTTGTTAGTCTCTTATTGTTAGTCTTCGTGTTAGTCTAAGTCTATGGAAGTGCTTAGTTTCTAGTGGTACTTAGTCTCTGGTGGTGCTTAGTGGAACCATCTTGCTTTTTAAATTTTGAATCTTGTTCTGGAATCATAGTTCACTACTACATTGTAGTTCCGTGTGAAGTTTTCAATGAAGTATTTTCGTGGTACCCTTTTCTTTGTGTGTCTATATTTCTTCTCGCTTTGTAGCTCCCATCAAACATTATTGCTGGATTTAATTTACTGTGGATCACCTACTGCTCTTATTGTAGTTCGTTCATAGTTAGAGCAGAAGCCTATTTGTGTCGATTCCCATGCCTGAGCTCAATCTTACTTTCGTGTCTGTGCTTAGGTCTTCTCATTGCAGCAATAGAGCTCGATACCAAAGGCACCATTGCCTATGATCCTGGTGGAATTAAATCCTCTGGTGGCTGACCTCAACTCCTTGTGAATGGATCTCTCTGTTGTTTCTCAAAAAAATGCATCTCATTCATTTATCTTATGATTGAGCTTTTAGAAATGCTTGAGAAGAAGCCAAACCAACTGTTGTATTCCAGTCGATTCCCATGCCTGAGCTCAATCTTACTTTCGTGGCTGTGCTTAGATCGTCCCATTGTAGCAATAGAGCTCGATACCAAAGGCGCCATTGCCTATGATCCCGGTGGAACTAAATCCTCTGCTGGCTGACCTCAACTCCTTGTGAATGGATCTCTCTGTTGTTTCTCAAAAAAATGCATCTCATTCATTTATCTTATAATTGAGCTTTTAGAAATGCTTGACGTTAGATCATTGTGATGTTGCAGGAAAAGCAAAAGATGAAAGTTAAAGAAAAGCAAAAGGTGAAAGTTAAAGAAAAGCTTGACTAGTTTATTAAAGAGAAACTGTTGAATTCTGTGATGTACTAGATATACCTATTCCCAAATTAAAGCTGCGTTGAGAAAGGTGTGTTCATATGTTTTAGGTGCATGTTAGACCTTTATATTTCACTGAAGTAATTTTTCTTTTGAAAATTTACTGAGCAGATTGCTTTCATCCTCAACTGTTAATTCATACTATGTGAAGATGGCATTTGGTATATACAATCTTCCTCTCAAGTGCCTCAACAGTTTAGGAGATTTATATGGATCAAGAAGACTTAGTAGTAAAGTTGATTTGACTTTCTGGAAGCTCCTCACGCTACGACTTTGAAGTTGCTTGTGGAGAAGGAACAGTTGGGTGGTTTTATCAGTGATAAAAAGCATCTGTCACGGTTCTGTTAGTTTATTGTATGCTGATATATCTCTGGTCAAATGAATAGTCAAGTAAAGGAAAGAAGCATTTATCAAATGAATAGTCAAGTAAAGGAGAGCAAAACGAGTTCTTCGTTGGCATCTGTTAATTCGAAAGATTCAGCCAAGGTATTTCTCTCTTATTAACTTTTATCTAAGTTTTAGTAGTGAAATACCAACTAATATAGGATTTTTGGTTTGTAACTCGCAGACTTGTGTCCTCTTTTTTGAGTCAAAGGTTACTTTGTATTAACAAAAACTCATAGCAGACTGCCCAAAAAGAAAGAAACTTGGGCTTTGAGTTATAAGTGACAAAAGAGTTTGAAAGTGAGGTGTAGGTGACTCAGTCTTAATAATTGAGTGGAGGTAACAATTACTTTATTATGAATTAAGAAAGTTGAGGAAATTTGAAAATAATCCACAAGTTTTTAAATTTGTACTTTGATCCAAATGTTTGTTAATATAATGGGACACGGAGGGAAAAAGACGCGTTTCTTAACAGATTGGTCATTTGTCATAATAGATGTCTATAATTATTAGATAATTTTAATAAACGTGTCATCTGTTGCAACAAGTTAGTCATTTGTTCATTCAAATTAATTCATAGATGGGCTAGGAAGAATAAGGTGCATGCAGATAGACGAATTTTTCATTACTGGATACACTTTAATATTTGCACTTGATTTAAGTTTCTCATGTTTTAAGTCAGTTTCATCAGCCAGATTCGCTAGAAGTTGCTTGCTACCCTATGTTTCCTCTTCAATTAGCTCTCAAATGATATAGTTCTTTCATTAACCCCCATTTTCCCTTGCAAGTATTCTCCTAACGCATCTTCTGGCGTATAATCATTACCCAGAGCAACCCAACCATATAAATTTGAGCTAGGGCAATAACTATATTGATTTTCGTTCTTGGTTGAAGCAGTGGGAGGCTTCGAAGGCCCTCTCAGAGTCTAATGCACCTTAAAAGTTTGACCAATCGCTATTGAATTTTTTTACACTGCCACCAAAACTTGATTCCTTCACAATGCTTGACACATAAACATGTGCAACAACTGACATTAAATCTTAACAGGGTATCAGAACCATATCATGATCAGGCCTTATCAGTTCGAACCTATCAAACTTCACTGTAAAATTGCAGATATCTTGTTTGAATGATCAATTTGACTAATCGGTAAAAAACAACATTCACAAAATCGGTGTACTCTATGTGTGTTTTCACGATAACATTATCAGTAATATATATCTCCCATATATGAAGTGGTTTTATCTGCAAGCAGCTTATTCCTCTGAATTCATCTTTACTGCAGCCTTTTATGTTGGTTGGAAAAAAATTGATCAACTTTCCGTTTCTTGTATCTACAAAGAAGAAAAAAATTAATGTCAAACAAGAGAAGAACATTATCCATGAAGAAAAAAATTAATATCAAACAAGAGAAGAACAGAAAGAACATTATCTATCTGTTGCAACAAATATGGAGTCTGTTGGAATACATTAAACCAGCCTTGTTAGTGGTTTGATCTGTTCCAACAATTGCTCTGTTTGTTCCAACAGCATCAACTACAAATAAATAAAGAACAAAGAACAACATCAACAACAAAGAAACAACATCATTTGTTCCAACACCATCATCAACAACAACAACAATAACACCAACACCAACAACAAAGAAGCAAAATCCATTGTTCCAATACCACCATACCACAAGTTCCAACAACACCGACCCAACCACCAACATCAACAACAAAGAAACGACCAAAATACATAAAAAATGATACTGCCAACAATGCTTTAAAACTTCTCCCAACAGATGATTTTTTTCGTATATTTAAATAAAAATAATGGTTTGTTTATTCAAGACTTAAAAGTTTCTTTAAATTTTTTTAAATAAATATGATATGGGCAAAGGGTAATTAAATAAAAAACAGATGTAAATAACTTGCACAGAAGAAGACGAGAATGAAAGAGCAATAGTGAACCATACCTGCAATGTCAAAAACAAGGGGATCAAAACAACAATTTTAGTCGAGGAAAGATATAGTTCGGTTTAAGTTCGAAAGGATCTTTATGTGAAAGAGGAGAGAAAAAAGAGAAAAAATAAGACGGTTGTGATAACCCCAAAGAGGAGAGAAAGAAAAAGATGAGAGATGAATAAATTTAGGGCTGAAGGAGAGAGAATTCTAGACATGGATTTAAATATTCATTAATAACCTGAGGGACACGAGGAAGACAGGTGACATTGAAAAGACAAAATATGACCACTCTGAGAATTTTGAGTTATTCAAGAAATAATTTTTTACCACCTTTAGTAGTACTATTTTATCTTTCTTCTTTCAGACAGAAGATTGCTTTAAAATTAAAAAAAAAAGATTTTCAAACAGATGTCATCTGTTGTAACAAATATCAATATCTATTTTTCTAACAGCTCAGTCATCTGTCACAATATATGCAAATGTTAATTTGATAATTAAATCAGATATGTCATCTATTACAATGGATATCAATATCTGTTTGAAAATTTCCAACAGCTCAGTCATCTGTCACAACAGATGCAAATGTTTATTTGATAATTAAATCAGATATGTCATCTATTGCAACAAATATAAATATCTTTTTGAAAATTTCAACAACTCAATCGTCTGTTGTAACAGATTTCTTTGCAATTGATTCAATTGATTTAGATAGAACTAGGGATGAGTACATAGGGTGAACTACAACTTCAATTGAGTCTTTGCAATTGCATGATGTTGATATTGCATTCCTCCTGACCCGAGTTGTCGATCGATCAGTCTGAGTCGAAACGTTTCGTATTAATTTATTATTGAGCTAATACCTAAATTAATTTAGATATAATTAGGGATGAGTACATAGGGTCAACTATAACTTCAATTGAGTCTTTGCGATTAGATGATGTTGGTATTACGTTCCTCCCTGAGTCATCGATTGATCACTCTGAGTCGAAACATTTCATATTAACTTATGATGGAGCTAATACCTAAATTGATTTAGATAGAACTAGGGATGAATACATAGGGTCAACTACAACTTCAATTGAGTCTTTGAGATTGCGTGATGTTGGTATTGCGTTCCTCCCGACCTGAGTCGTCGATCGATCACTCCGAGTTGAAACATTTCGTATTAACTTATTATTGAGCTAATATCTAAACTGATTTAGATAGAACTAGATATGAGTACATAAGGTCAACTACAACTTCAATTGAGTCTTTGTAATTGCATGGTGTTGGTATTCAGGGGCGGCTCAATAAATTTGGTGGCCTAAAGCTGAACTTTAGTACGAGGCCTTAATTTAAAAATAAATAAACAATAAAACTTATCGACCCCCCCCCCCCCCCCCCCCCCAATTCTTTTATCTATATATGCAAAGTCATTGCTTTCTTAGATAAAAGAGAAAATGAGAAGGCATAATTTGCTTCATTTATTCCAATTATGAAATGTAAATGATCCGTAAAGAGTCATATTCAGAGAACGTAAGGATCTAAAAGAGTAATTCATATTATCTAAAAAAAAGTGCAATGATACTACCATTCATAAGTTCAGAAGTCTTCTTTTTTATTATACGTACTTTATATCAAAGTACTTGTCATACTTCGTTTTAGACTGTCAAACTGTATACACCTAAAAAATTGCAACTTATAGAGCTTTTCATGTAGCTTATGAATATCTGATATTTAATTTTTATATGTTAAATTAATTTAATCTAATTTAGCTTTAAAAATTATTCAAATTAACTTTCAAAAAGTGAAATATACCAAGTATTTTGAATGAAAGAAGTAATTATTTGTAGGTTTTACACTATATATATATTTTTTAAAATAAATAAATAACATGTACACAAATAATTAGTAGAAAATGGGGGCCCCAAAAACTTGGAGTCCTGAAACATTTGCTTCACTTGCTTTACCTAATACCCGACCATGTTGGTATTACGTTCCTCTCGATCCGAATCATCGATCGATCACTTTGAGTCGAAATGTTACATATTTTTTAAAATTTTTAAAAATAATTAAGATCAATTCAAAACAAATTAAAATTTTAAAAAATTGTCATTCTTTTTCAAAATACAAATTAACCCATACAAATCATTTATTTGCGGAAAAATGTTTCATAATTTCAAATCTCAGTTCTCGCTTTTTTCTCTCTCAACAATACAGACAACAACTACTGAACAAATTGCTCAACCCTTCATAATAGATTGATTTTCTTCTCATTTTCGACCGCATAGGTGTTATTTTCGACTCCATTCTTGTTTGTATCCGTCGTTTTCTCTGTCTTCGTAGGTAACAGAGTTCGAGAAGAGTTCCATATTTTTTATTTTTTCTAAAATTAGGGATTTTTAGTTAATGATGAAAAAGCCTTTTAGTTGTATTATTTTCAAGAATGAGTTAACAATTTTGAGTTTTGATGCTAAAAATATAGGATGAATGCGAGAAAACCCTAGTTTTTGTCCCAATATTTCGTTGACTGTTGTGGTATTGTTGGATGATGTTTGTGGTGTTGTTGGTGGCTGTTGTGGTGTCGGTATTGATGGTCTTGGTGGTGGTGTAGGTGGTCTTGGTATTGGTATTGGTGGCATTAGTGGTGGTCTTGACGTTTTGGCAGCCTTGTTGCGGGTATTGGTGGCCTTAGTGGTGGTGTTGGTGGTATTGGTGGCATTGGTAGTGGTGTTGGTGGTGGTCTTAGTGGTCCATCTGTTGCAACAGGTGGAACAGGTGGACCATCTCTTGGGAGATATTAAATAGGTCTTCAAACAGATTTCAATCTGTTCCAACTAATGGGTTATCTGTTGGAGTATTTATTTGTAATGTGGTGTATAATAATCTATTGAAATTTGTCTTTTTTTTTAAAAAATTATGCAGACATTAAATGTAATGTATTTTTTGTTTTTCTGTTCTTTGTAGTTAAAAGATGTCTCCAAAAAAATAAAGAAACTTAAAGTGGATCAACTTCTGACCACCCAACAAAAAAGGCTAGAGTACAGATGGATTCAATAGAACTTCCTGAACAATCTCACTCAAGGAAAAATGAAGTTGAGGAAAGTTATGAAAAGTGAGGTGGAGAAGGGTTTATATAGACTGACGAGAAAAATAAAAGTGAGGAGGAAGAAGAAGAAGATAAACATGATGATAATGCATCACTAATGGGGTGTGAATTAAGATCAAAATCCCAACATGAGGTTGTCAAAACTATTAGTATTGATAGGTTTCAAGTTGCGATGCCGATAGAACTAACTGGTGATCTTGTACTTAAATGTCAATTGGGGAAACCTTTTGACAAATTTAGGAATATTATGAAGAATGAAAACATAGATGGATTTTTTAAGAAAAGTTGCTTTGGATACTTTCTTGAGCTGCCTGAGGACCACACTACCCATTTCCAAATGTGCATGGTATATGGTCTTCTCAATCACAAGATCAAGTACGTGAGGGATGATAAAGATTCAAAGCCGGGGAAAACGATGATGAAATCTGGATCAACTATTGTGGCATGCCTGTTTGTTTTGGCTTGAAAAAGTTTTCCATTATGACATGCTTGAGATCCGATTGTCCAGAAGAACCTCTCATCAAGAAGACACCTCGCAAAATGTCCAAGCCAAGCAGGACAACCAAACCACCATCATCAAATAGACAGAAGACATTATCTAAGCAACTACCCACAAAAACCAACAAACACAAGAAAAAAATAGATGAATTGTTGGACATTGCTGGACGTAGCTACAAAGTGGCGGATTTGATAGAAGATCTCAAGGAGAAAACCATACCAAAGCAGTAAGCAATTGTACTTAGTTTGGTTTGCCCATTTCATTATATTGGCAAGAGACGTTAAGAAAGTTATAGAAGATGATTTGTTGACACTTGCTGAGGATTTTGAGAAATTCAACGGTTATCCCTAGGATATGACAGCTACAACTTGACTGTCAAATATATACTAAAAAATCTATCCCCAAAGACGATCACATTAAACGGATTTTCTTGGGCTTTCACAGTAAATTTAATCACTATTTGTTTACTCACCCATTATTTTATATTGAATAATTGTTTTGACTTGTTTTTGCTTGCTTCCTATTTACATATTTTAGGCTTATGCATTTGAAGTCATTCCTCCCCTCCAAAGCAGGTCAAGGATTACCCGGATGAGGTTTTCCATCCAAGGATCCTTAGGTGATTGGCTGCGAAGAGCATCACAAGAATTAAGAAGACTGATCTCTTTAAACCTTCGGATGATGCAGTATGTTTTCTTTCAAGTAAAATAATTTTACTCGAAGAAAGATATTGAAACAGATGTGCCATCTGTTGTGACAAAGTCTGTCGCAACAGATTACCCATCTACTGCAACTAGTGCAACAGATGGGTAATCTATTGCGACAGACGATGTATATTTCGCAACAAATTAACCATCTATTGCTATGGTTCTCTGAACCCGACTCAACAGATTACCCATCTACTGTAAATTATGCAACAGATGGGTAATCTGATGCAACATATTGTTAATCTATTGCATCATACAGATCAGTTGTTACGACAGATAGATCATCTGTTGCATTAGTTGGCTGTGTTAACATGTAACCCAACTGACTACAAATTATTATTATATGATTTAAATGTATCTGTCTTTTTTATAGGTTGTGCATCCTTGGATCGTGCCTACTAAGCAGGAGTTGGAGATGACTTCTTTTATTACTCTATGAGATGACAGTGAAGCTGGATTCGCAGGTGGTTTGTAAGAGGGATAGTTTCAAGTATCTCGGGTCCGTGATCCAGGGTAACGGTGAGGTTGACGAGGATGTCTCGCACCGCATTGGGGCGGGATGGATGAAGTGGAAGCTCGCGTCGGGGGTGTTATGTGATAAGAAGGTGCCGCCCAAGCTTAAAGGAAAATTCTACAGGGTGGTAGTACGTCCGGCCATGTTGTATGGAGCGGAATGTTGGCCAGTTAAGAATTCCCACATCCAAAAAATGAAGGTGGCAGAGATGCGGATGTTGCGCTGGATGTGTGGGCTGACTAGAGGGGATAGAGTCCGGAACGAGACTATCAGGGAGAAGGTTGGTGTGACTCCAGTGGAGTGCAAGTTGCGGGAAGTCCGATTGGGCGCTGGTTCAGACACGTGAAGAGGAGGGACGTGGATGCCCCGGTTCGTAGGTGTGAGAGGCTAGCGCTGGATGGTTTTAGGCGGGGTAGGGGTAGGCCGAAGAAGTACTGGGCTGAAGTGATTAGGCGGGACATGGAACTGTTACAGCTCACCGAGGACATGACCCTAGATAGGAAGGTCTGGAGGACGCGGATTAGGGCTGAGGACTAGAGCCAGTTTGGGTCGCTAGTGTAGGGAATTAGGTTATGATTCCGTGTTCCTTGTTTTAGTATGAATCTGGGTGCTTCCTCTGTTTCCTGTTTTCTTTTTTGTTTTCTGCTTTCTTTTCTTTCTTCTCTTTTACTTATGGCTACCAGATTTATGTCGTATTTATGCTATGTATGCTATGTGCTGTAATCTTGTGACCACGTTTGGTGCTTTACTTTGTATCTATGTGGGATCTTGTGTCTTGAGCCGGGGGTCTATCGGAAACAGCCTTTCTACTTCGTTAGAGGTAGAGGTATGGACTGCGTACATCTTACCCCCCCCAGACCCCACCAGGTGGGAATACACTGGGTTTGTTGTTGTTGTTGTTGTTGTTGTCTTATTGCAACAATAGCAGACCCAACGGTGGAGTTAATAAAGAAGGAATTGGCTGGAGCAACAACCATAAGAAGAGCAGCTAGGAAAGGTCAGCCTTATGTTGGATCTCTTTATTACCAACCTATTGCAATAGATTTGGGTGATTCTTATCAGGGTGTTGCGGGTGGAGTTGTTGATGCTGGTGGCAACCATCCTGATGCTGATGCTGCTGCCAGTCGTGATGATGAGCATGTTGATGCTTAAGAAAAAA
The DNA here is from genome assembly GCA_030864225.1 of Capsicum baccatum var. pendulum. NCBI lineage: Eukaryota > Viridiplantae > Streptophyta > Magnoliopsida > Solanales > Solanaceae > Capsicum > Capsicum baccatum. The sequence continues at coordinate 110,318,056 of CM061555.1, read as the reverse complement.
TAAATACACTTGAAATCACCCCTTACACAAGTCCCTCTTACCTATACACCGGTCTCTCCCATTCTTACAGTGGTCCCTCTCACCCCTCTTCACACTCATGTTCTCATTGCAAATGCAAAGTGTGCAAGGACAGACAGGATAAACTTCTTGAAAAACTAGAGGCTATCGCTGAAACTATCTAGGAATTGAAATCCAAGAGGGGTGTCATACCATCCAAGAAGGTGAGAGTCATACACTCATACAGTGGTGGTTATAAAGAAGAAAAGAAAAATTAGCCGAATACTCTCCGATCTGAAAATAAAAGAGATTGCAAATCGTCCCACTCCACAAGTTGTTGAAGTTCTGAGGCACTAAAGAAGGTGGGCATATACGCAGAACTTGGTGGCGAAGAGAGGACGGGGCTGCGAAATAGCAAGTATCCCAAGAAGAAGGAACCTGTAGAAGAATACACCATGCATATGTTTGACTACCAAGACTTCATGAGTATGATAGCCGTGCTAAGTGATATGTGGATAGGATAAGTTTACTTTTCCTAACCTAGCTTTCTAATCTACTCCATGAAGAAGAATCTACGCAATAAATGTCTCTTCTATTGCAACAACTGGGTATTCTGGTGCAACTGGTGGCTGTTCTATTACAACAGTTTAAAGATTTATTGCATAAGTTGCGTTAGCTGGGTAACCTGCGAACAAATTCAGAGAACCCTCTGCAATAGATGGACCATCCGTTTCATCTTTCCATTATGTTTTTCTTCTTTACAATTACTAACCTATTTAATAATTGTCTTCTTATATCACTTTATGTTGATGAAATTCTCTACCTCATGAGGGGCATAAAATTAGCGTACCGGGATGCTGATGATGTTGCCGATAGGATAATGGATCCCAACTTCTAAAACAATTTCAAGAATAGGTATAATCATCTCAGTGAGCTAGCTAAAACTCTCGGTGGCTCGGGATTTGCTTGGTTAGTTTCTACGTAGAATGGGAGGAAGATATGACTAACTATGTTAGATGGAAGAGGCCATATCCACACGACTAGAGCTCGACCAAGGGAAAGAGAATTCTTGCAGTCATGAACGTGGAAGTCAAAAAATTTTCTCGTTGTTGAGATACTTCTCGAGGAGGGAAAGATTAAGTTTTATGATCGCAACTTACCTGACTTCAACAATGAAGCTTTTTTTATCCACACATAGCCACTGTTGGAGTTGCTCCCTAGTTTTTTGATGCAGAGTAAACTGATGGATCATTTGCCAGCGGAAGTCTTGATGAAGAAAGCATGGGATTTTGAAGGTCGAAACAAGGGCATGCACCTTTAAAAAAATAAAACCGATGTCGTGTGCAGGCCGTACGTGCTTGCATACATCGAATGTTTGTTGGCCGACACAAAAATGCTCGATCTGTGCGACACCATTGTGGAAAAAATGCAAGAGGTCTGGGCTTATGGGATACTAACTAAATGCTTGTAGCTTGGAGCCTATGTATAAAGAAGATGTACAAAGACAAACACCATAACAATTTTTTATGTTTGATGAAAGTTGAATTTTTTATAATGCAACTGATTGTCTATCTGTTGTAACAGATAGTATATCTGTTATGACAGATTGATTATCTGTTGCAATAGGTTGGTCATTTGTTGCATTAAGCAGATATTTCTCAGTCTCTGTCGCAACAGATATACAGTCTGTTGCAACATATAGTCTATCTGTTTCAACTGATAGGTATTGGAACAAATCAAAAAAGTAGGAAGACCTGTTTGATAATTTTCAACAGATGACCTACATGTTGCAACATATGTCTAAATCTGTTTGATAATTTCCAACAGACATGTCGTCTATTGCAATATATGTATTATCTGTTGCGATATTTGAATCTAGTATTCCATTTCAATTAATAAGTTCAAAACTAAGGATTAAATTATATTCACATACAACATAAAAGAAATTGAAGGCTTCAGAAATTACATGAAATAACTCAACAAAGAAATAACATATAAAAAAATCATTATGGGTACAAACGATCTACCAAATGATCTACTCTACAAATAAATCAATAATTTAACCGTTGGTGCCAACAATTACCAAGGAGAGGTTATTACTTTGACAGACTCAAGCTATAAAGATCTACTCAATATGGACAAGTTCTTCATCCGATGCTATGAAATTCGGCTTTAGTCATCGTGGATCTTTAATGTTGCTTGCGTACGGTTTTTGAGCTCTTACTTCTCCGTATTTCCATAAAAGAGCAGCATATCTTTTGCGGAGTAATTCGACATCAAGTCTTATCATTTGATACTTGTAATCCGTCGCTCAAATACTCGACGTAAGCGGCAACAAAAAGATTGCAATCCTGCATTTAAAAAAACAGATAATTCATATCCTGCAGTTCATATAAGCGTTGTGAAATTTATAAAATGGAACTAAATCATGATACTATGGTACTTACAAGCTACCAATGAGGAGTTGAGCAATTCCTTCAACATATTCTACATCAAATGGATTATTCATTTTATCCAGGTATGCTTCAATCATCAACCAATCAGTACGAACCTTTTGGTCCAGAAAGTCACTTATATCAAGGTAAGTAGGCAACATTTTGGACAACTTTTGTATCTCTGACGATGGTGTGGAACGTCTCCTTCCCGACACCGAGTCATAAACTCGGATGCGCCTCTCTTTTAAAACGACGACAGCTAACACCTAATGAAATTCATCACCATAATTGATTGGGATGTACACTTCGCCGACCAAATGCCAAGTTAAGCCAGCTGGAATGCTAAAACCTTTGATGATGTTGATTAAGCATTCCTCAGTTCAGGAAACTTCTGGCTGTTGTTGACAAAGCCTATCGTAGGCATCATTGATGTAAACTTTGTACAAATAATTGAAGGTCGTGTATCTGTATTGTTCTTGGATTTGCAACTTGGCCTTTTTTCGGAGGTAGTAAAAAATGACATCGATGTGTTGCACATATTATCAAACATTTTAGATTATGTTATAATAAAATTAATATACAGATGCAATTAAATAAAATATTAATTAATAGTAATATGTATGACATTTAATCCTCACCATTCCAACAAGTTTAGGGCTGCGACATCAAATAGAACCAATCCTTTGCCCAGGATGTGCAATAATAAAGTCGAACATATCAAAACCAAGACTCGATTCGTTTACTTTGTAGCGATCGTCATTTTGTTTTCTACATGCTTTATATGTGTTAATGTCATATTTTTACAATAAGAATTGTATAGATCAATATCTTTAAAAAAGATTTATGTACCTACCGACGTGATGCTTTAACAGCCCATCGGCAATCCATTTTGAATAGTCGTTGATCAGCTTTGTTAGTTTTTTGGAGCTTCATTCGAGACGTTGAACCCTTCAAATTGGTAATTCTTCCATTCTCCCGAACTTACAGGCTCCACTTTTTCTTCCTCCATGGAAATGATTTATGAATTATCAACTGTAATATTATGTTGTTCATCAGTAGCTTCTACTATGACATCCACATGGAAAGCCAGATTTCTCAATGCTAATAATCATAGATATACAACAGATTATCTATTTGTTGCATCAGATAGATCATCCGTTGGGACAAACTCGAATAGATAAAATAGAGTTGTACGATAATTTCGAACAGATAACCCATTTGCTTCAACATATGACTCATCTATTGGTACAAATTAAAATAGTACTAAATCTTATTTGATTTGCTGAAACAGACGGACATATGTTGAAACGAATAATGCATCTGATGCAACAAGTTATACGACCGTTGCAATAGATGTATTTTCAGCAGATGTATAATCTGTTGAAATTGATATGTGTCTATTTTGTTTGTTGGAACAAATGATATACATTCACTTTCTTCAGCTCATGCTTCTCTCCTGCAGCCTTTGTATATTAATCAAAGGTGCAAGACAAAGACAAAAGAGTTGCAATTTTGCTATTTTCAATGCTTGATGATGCCTTGAAAATTTCTTTCTTTCTTTCTCCTCTTAGCTTTCTTGATCTCTAGTAGAGTGTATGGATATGAACTCCTCTTTGATGGAATGACATCCATCTTAGATGTCATTTCCCTTACAAAAACAGTTAATGCATTAATAACATTAAGATTGCAAGGCGAAACATAATAGAGTGATTGATATTTGCATGCAGAACATTTGCTAAAAGTGACAAAATCTGTATAACCAGTATCATCATAATCATAATGTTTTGTTGTTTCAAAAACTATAAGAGGAGCACCACTCCCATTATCATCATCAACAACAACAAGCCTATCCTCCAAAATTGTTTTTCTTGTGATGGATGTTGCTCCAAATAATTCCTCCTTTATTCTATCAATGACCTTAGGGTTCGATAAAATTTACACACACCGTAAAGTACGAAAAAATGGCATCTTCAACTCTCGGTTGGTCGGAACAAGCCACAAATGGACAATTTAAAATAAATCAGTTCATATATTAGAATGATGATGAAATCATTTTTAAAAATTATTAATTAAAACAAAAATTTAATTAGAATTAGACTTACTGCTTCCTTCGAGGGTTGAAGAGATTAAGAAATTTTGCATTTTTATCAGTTTTGGCAGACAACCATCTCAGGATTCTTGGACTGGAAACTTCTTCATAGTAGTTCGCTTGTTGTCTCAAATAAGGAATGACTTCAAATGCCCAAGTTTATAAAATAACGCCAATAAATCAAAAGTATTGTTGAATAAAAAAATGAATCATGTCATGATAAAATAAATATTTATCATAAAAGTCCATGGAAAGCCATATAAGTTGATTGTCCTTGGAGTTAATGGAGTTAACAAATATTTAAGTCATTTTGTAGCTTTCATAACCCCAAGGATAGTTGTTAAATGCCTCAAGATCCTCGGAGAGCTTTATCAAACCAAGTGGTATGTTGTTGTTAACATCTCTCGCCCAAAAAACATTATATACAAACCAAACCAAACACAATGATTATTTGGGCTTCTTTGAAAGTCTTTTACATTTCAACGATTCTATCAAATTTATGATTTTGAAACTTGGACCAAAAAGAAACACCAGGTCATCACGATCACTCGACTTGCCTTTGCCTTTTTTGGGTTAAAATAGGTATAACTTGAGAAGGAGAAGTTGGATAATATTTTAATTCAGTAATTATGGTAAACTCCTTCCAACCAACACAAACAGACATGCCATAGTAATTTATCCACACCTCATCCATCTTATCTTTGTTTTCATACACAAATCTACGCTTGAGAAGATCATATACCATTTTCATTTAGAAACGAGCATTGTTGTCCTCCGACAAATCAAGATATTGACCAAAGCAGCTGTTCCTGAAATAAGCATCCAATTTTTGTTCTCGAATTATTTTTCTGAAGGCGTCGAAAGATTTTCCCTTGGCTGACTTAACTACAAACTCACCCGTTAAATCTGTTGCACCATCGCACTGCATTCTCACATGATAACAATCAATGCTGAAGGTTTTGACCAACTCTTCGGTGGAAGGGCTATTAGCATTTGGATGTTCTCTTTTGAAATATTTCTCCTCCCCATGTTCATCATCTTTTTCTCCTGATTGAGATAATGCTTGTAAAGCAAGCTCATAGAGTAGTGGATGTAGCCTAGCTGCTTCACTTGTTTTTTTAATTGGACTTGATTCAGTTTTTTTTCTTTTAGGAGCCATATTATCTAAAATTAACAAGAACATAAAATATATTATAATTGATTAGTGTATCATTAAAAAGAATAACAGTAAATCAAATATGTACAATAGTAAAATAATAGTTCCAACAGACCACCCATCTGTTGCACCAGGTATGATATTTGTTGCAGCATATAACCAACCTGTTGTAGCGGATGATCAATTTGTTGGAAACAATAATAACAGGCCATACATCTATTGCACCAGGTAGGATATCTATTGTAACATATAACCAACCTATTCCAGCGTAATTCGTTGGAAACAATAAAAATAGATCATTCATCTGTTGCACCAGGTAGGATACTATTGTAGCATATAACCAACCTATTGCAGTGGATGATCAATCCGTTGGAAACAATAAAAATAGGCCACACATCTGTTGTACCAGGTAGGATATTTGTTGTAACATATAACCTATTGCAGCAAATGAGTAATCGTTGAAAACAATAAAAATAGACCACTTATCTGTTGCACTAGGTAGGATATATGTTGCAGCATATAACCAACCTGTTGTAGCAGATGAGTAATCCGTTGGAAGCAATAAAAATAGATCACTCATCTGTTGAAACAGATCACTCATCTATTGCCAAATGAGTTATCTGTTGGATAAATATTATTTAAATTTGTTCCAAACAAAAGAGTCGTCTATCGCAACAGATGAATGATCTGTTTGATTGTTCATTTATTGCATAAGATTTTCATTATTGCATTAGATTTACATCTGTTGCATCAGATAGTGACAGATCACTTATTTGTTGAAACAGATCACTCGTCTGTTGCCGAATGAGTTGTTTTTTTGGATCAAAATTATTTAGATTTCTTCCAAACAGAAAAGTCGTCTGTCGCAATAGATGAATGATCTGTTAGATTGTTCATCTATTGCATCAGTTTTTCATGTGTTGCATTAAATTTCCATCTGTTGCATCAGATGTTTCATTTGTTGCACCATATGATTCATCTGTTGCAACACAATTTTTACCAAGAGAAATAAAAAATCAACCCAGCAACATCAACGCAACACACTCTAAGAACATCAACGGTGACCAAATATCACCAACATATTGAATCAATAGTTCGACAGCAAGAGCTATAATAACAACAAAAAATTATATTTCACACCAAAAAAAGTAGAGAAGAAATGCCAAAATTAAGATTTTATTCTGGCCATATTTCAAATTTAAGCAAGAAATATTGAAATTGTTAACCAATACTAGAAGAAAAGTTGTCTCAAGTTCCTCTTTTTCTTCATAACTAAAAAGATAACTTTTTACCCGTGAAAGAAGAAATGGAACGATAAAGAGCTCGAAGTTGTTGTCGCTGGAGAACATTGCTTGTCACGTCGATTGACAATTGAAAGTCGCAAAGGAACTCGCCGATCTATTTGTCGCGGGATTGAGGGGAGAAATTTTGCAGAGCTATTGGTTGGGAGAGAGTTAAGAGAGACTGTCTCTCTCTTGAGACGGTTGATTTGGAAAGGAGAGGGGTGTGGGTTGATTTTTATTTTTAAAAAGATCAGAAAGTTTTGAAAATATTAATCAAGTTCACAATTAACTTAATCAAGTTTCCTAATTATGTTTGATCCTTTAAGTTGGTCAATGTCCCCAATCCTTCATTCAAGACTTAAAAATACCTTTCCTTCAATTTTCTCAAGAAACTTTACAAGTTACCTATGAAATCTACTAGATCTAAGGTATTCCCCCAATTTCCTGTTTACACCAAAAATAAAGTAAGCTAAAGCCATGGCTTTAATCTTTTGGATGCTGCAACTTTTGCCTTCATAGCACCTGGCATTTCTTTCTTCCCACAACATCCACCAGACACAAGCTGGAATATTCAATCACCAATCTTCTGTTGAACCTCTCTTCCCAATTACTTTCCAGTTAGAAATTCCAGTGTGGATCTTGGCATTGTCCAGCTGATCCCCAGGATACAAAAAACATGTTCCATAATTTTTCTGCTATGTTACAATGCAGAAATAGGTGTCTATTCACTTTTGCATCTTGGTTACACAAAAAACATCTAGATCAAATATGCATTCCTCTTCATTGTAGAGCTTCATGAGTTAGGCAAACTTCTCTGATAACTAACCAAACAAAACAAGCCAATTTCAATGGACTTTTGACTTTCCATAGTTGCTTCCAAGGCCAATTGATTATATGGTTCTGGTTGTTGTTTCTATTCCAATAGCATGATTTCTCCATAAACACCCCTTTATTATGAATCTGTCAAGATTGTTTTATCAGCAACATTAGAGATTCCAGAAAATGCACTCGAAGGAGTCTAGCAAAACGCACTCAGTATCTGAAGGAGTCTACCAATATCAGTATCTGAAGGAGTCTACCAATATCTGACACTTCCCAGTCATTAAGAGCCCTCCTAAAGAATAGGTTCCACCCATGTAGACTCCATACTTACAGCAACTATATCATTTCTTTGTGAACTTAAGATATAAAGCTGGGGAAACATGGTTCCCAAGCTGTCTTCCCCTATCCAAAGTTCATTCTAGAAATCAATTTTGGATCCATCACCCACATTGAATGTGATATTGGCATAAAATTGATCCCATAACCTCTTGATTCATTTCAATACGCTGCAACCAAAAGAACCTTATACCTCTTCGGCTGACCACTGATTAATCGTTCCATATTTATCAGCTATGAATCTTCTCCATAGACCCATGTCTTCAGTACAGAACCTCCACAACCATTTTTGAAACAAGCACTCATTCTGGATACTGAGATTTTTCATTCCAGACCCCCTTGACTTCTTTTAAGGGTCAAGATATCCCATTTGACTAGGTTGTAACCCTTTTTCTCCTTGTTGCCTTGCCATAAAAAAGTTCTTATCTTGTTGATCTTCTTCTCAATGATCTTCGGGATTGGGAATAAGCTCACTATATAAGTTAGGAGTACTTTTTGGAAATGCCTCATGACGACTTCGTAGTTCCTTGTGGATAAGAAACAAGTGGGTGATTCTATCAGTAAAAAAAACATCTGTCACTGTTCTGTTAGTTTATTGTATGCTGATATCTCTGGTCAAATGAATAGTCAAGTAAAGGAAAGAAGTGTTTATCAAATGAATAGTCAAGTAAAGGAGAGCAAAATAAGTCCCTCGTCGGCGTCTGTTAATTCGAAAGGTTCAGCCAAGGCATTTCTCTCGTTTATCTAAGTTTTAGTAGTGAAATACCGACTAACATATGAGTTTTGGTTTGCAACTGGCAACTTATATCCTGTAGGCTTATTATATTTCAAGGGCAATATTTGATAAAGAATTCATTTAAATTTCATTGCAGAAAGTTTTTGATTGTACTTTTATTCTCACCTTGACTTTCTGCGTCCATCTCCTAAATCTCTAAAGTTTCCAAAGTTGTTTGCAAATCACTCCTGGTGCTTTGAAGTGTTCTTGTCTTGGAAATGTTCGAGTTCTTATTTGATTTCAGAGCTGGATAGAATGAGATCTTTTTATCTTTATGAAAAAGAAGTGAAATGTTATCGAACAAGCAGCAAGATTTTGCTTTCTGGATTAATACTACACATGTTTTTAGAATATTCATCATGTTGATTACCATATGCTTTTTCGGATCAGGTTGGCTCATGTTTAATCCTTCCAAATGGAAAAAGAAACAGATGGAGCTTCAAAAAAGGAAGGGTGGAGCTGTGCTATAACATTAATACTTATTGGAGTGAACTTTGTGGGATTTTTATTTCCACAATTTTGGTCTCTGGTGTATTTACAGAGCATAAAGCATACTGAAACTGTATCTCTAAAGGCTGAAAAGAAGAAGAATGTGCCTGAGTCAGAAGATGAAGAAAATGTTCATGAGGAGGCATCTGAAACGAAAAATGCTAATGGTGTTTCTAAGATATCTGATGATGATGATGATGAGAAGTCAGACCAAGCTGAAGATAAGCGTGAGGAGGACAAGAAAAATCATAAGCAAAGTTCAAAAAAATCTTCAACAAAGAAGGAACCTGTTGTGAAAGCTAAGAACACAAAACCTGCAGTCTTTAAAGTACCAAGTCCTCCTAAAATATCCCTTCAAAATCACCAAAGAGCTCATAGCCCAAAGCTTCTTCAAAGAAAAAGAAAACTGAAGTAGTTAAAGAAAAATCTTCAACGCTAAAGATGTCTACTTCCAAAGAAAGTACTGGTGAGAATCACTATATATGCCTGTTGATGGATTGTTTAGAGGGGTTCAAATATGGTTGATTTTGTCATTAAGGTATTTCTCAACGAGTTTTTCTGTTCCGTGCAGGGAAAAAGATTGTAAAGGGGAAGGAGAAGAATAAAGAAGATAAATTGAGACCAAGTGATGAAGAACTTAGAGATACAATTTCTGAAATTCTAAAGGAAGTTGACTTCAATACGGTAAGTATTGTACTCCAATTAGTTGCATGTTCCTACTGTGATTGTAAATGTTATAGTGCTTTCGTGCTTTTGTTTTCTCTTTTCAATGCAGCGGCAGACCCAGACTTTTCACCAAATGAGTTCATATATAAAAAATAAACATGGATAAAGAAAAGATTTACGTTTAATATATCAAAAATAAATATGTATAAAGAAAAAAGTCAATTAATATTAAGTTGGCTGTTGCTTAAAGGAAAAAAAAAGGGGGGAAAGACAAAAGCTGCATAAAGAAACCAAAACGGGTAAAGAAAAGAGGTGCACTGATGGGGATCGAGCACAGCTGCATAAAGAAAACAAAAAATAAACACTGATGGAGATGAACGAACAATGCAACACTAAGGATATGGACCCACTACCACTAGGTTAAGCACTCCAACTATGTATGTTGAGTTCAAAATATTATATATATCTTATACATCTGTTTAGACTACTTATAATGTAATTTTTCAACAAAGTGGGTTTATATGAACCCACTTGAACCTATGTGGGTCTGTCCCTACTTCAATGCATCCCATCTTGCAATTCGCTTGTATGACTGTTCCGTAGAGACTTAGATGTATCTTTTTTTTATATTCCTTTCTGACATGTTGCTTTAGGCCTCTTTGCATATTTGAGTGATCACTTTCCCCAGTTTAATTTTTTTTTAAAAAAATTGGAGATTTGCACCTTTGGGCCCAAAGTAGACGTTGGGTCTATAGCCATTTTTGGGTTCAAATGGCTACTTTGGCCCTTTTAATTAAAAAAAAATTACATTTAAATTATTTTAACCCCCAAAAAAATCCTATAAATACCATACACTTTCAAATCATTTTTCATATAATTTTTCATTCTCTCAAATCTCATTCTCTCTCAAATCTCAATTCTCAAATATTCTATATTTTTAAATTTCTAAAGTGCTCACTTAATTTTTTAATTTTGCGATTACAAAGTAGGAGTGGAAGTTTCTAAACTCGCAACCTTCGAATCATTTCAAAATTTGGTATTGTCATTCATCTCTTACGTTTAATTTTTAATTAGTGTATTAATTGTTGAATATTTAATTTTATTATATTTAAGTGTTTTGAATTTTTTTTTAGTTTAATTTATATTATGGATAAATTAAAAAACCTCGCCACTAAAGGTGTTAAAATTTTTTGTCCCGGAAGTGGTAGTGGTAGTTAAAAGTGAATTGGTAGCGGTAGTAGAGGTACTTCAACCAATAGATATACCTGTATGCCTCCGATATCACTTAGTCAACCTTTTGAGGAAGAAATAGATATAAGTGTTCACGATATGGATTATGTAGAAGCTTAGAAAAATTACCATTTAGAAGAATAAAATAAAGTAGATGCGGTTAATTTAGATGAAGATGATGGAGATATTGGTGAGACCCCTACAGTAGGAAATGCTAACGTTAGATCTGAGTCGGTTAATCTCCCTCCCTGTCCTCCTCGTGCCTCAAGAACTCGTACAATAACTAGTATTGCATGACAATTTTTTTAACGTATATCAGATATTGAGGTGCAATGCAATATTTGTCAACGAATATATAAGAATAAAAGAAGAGGCAAGAAAGGGGGTATGGGTGCGTTAATGAGACATTTAGAGGATAGTCACCAAAGAGAGTTAAAAATTACAAAAGAAGGTGAGGATGTTGGTGGGCGACAAACTAGAATGGACTTAGCAACCGACCAAGTAATTAAGAAGTATAATAAATTGAGGGACCGAAAAGAAATAACAAAAATGGTAGCTGTGGGTTGTTTGCCTTTTAGTTTTCCTTCTTTTGATGCCTTTATTCATTATATTCAAGAAATTTATAATCCTATGTTTAATGGTATTCCTAGAAGTACTTGTTGGTTCGATATTCTTAGAATTCATTCACAATATTATTTTTATTTATCAATATTGTGTAAAATGTTTCTAACTTCTGATCTTGATTGTACTGTAAATAAAAATAATTATTAACCATTTCTTGTCACTGGATGGATGGTAATTTTGTCATGCAAAAATGTATTATTGCTTTTTTATATGATGAAGATCGTGAATATACTGGAGATTTTCTTGCTGATTCGATTGTTAAAATTGCAGAATTTTATGGTATCGAAAATAAAATCTTATGTATTGCTTTTGATAATGCTTCTAACAACAAAACTGTTATAACGTTAAGTGTGCTTGTCATATATCTAATTTAATTGTAAGAGATGATCTTGAGTTTTTTGAGCTTTATATTAAAAAAATTCGTCTTGATTTTGGTTTTATTCAAGGAAATAATCGTAGAAAAAGAATTAGAGAATTTAAAGTTAAATGTCAAGAAAATGAACTTGTACCGATATTGATTCCCGAGGAATGTGATACTAGATGGAATGCTACGTATTAAAAAACTTATAAATATAGTGTTCCTATTACACTAACTTTTAACCAACATTATGGTTCATTTGCTGATTCTGCTAATTGCATGCTGCATGATTCTGATTGGGTTTGTAATTGATGATCTTGTTAAGCTTTTAGAAAATTTTTATATAGCTACAGTTGAATTTTCCGGTCCTTATTATCCTACTGTTTGTGGTATTTTGGCATATATAGCCGATATTTCTGGTTTGCTCATAGAATATAAAAATAAAGAAATTTACAAAGAAGTTGTTGGTGCCATATTTGCTAAATTAATTTTTTTTTTCTATTTACTTGGTTGGTGCTATGCTAAAAATCCTTGCATGAAATATACTACTATGTACCACTTTAGTACTCTTATTTATTCTAACTTAGTGATAAATAGTAAGAATGATTCTGAACAAGTACAACCAGATTTGTGGATGGCTATGGGTGATGCGAACGCTTACATAGATAAATTATATAACCACTATTCTGATTTAGTTAATTTAGATGTATCGAAAAATATCACTCCAACAGTCGCTCCTCATCCACCTGAGGAGCCATCATCTTCTAAAAGGCTGGAACATAGTGGTTTTCCTTATTACTTTTATAATTTACCTTGTTGGAATAGTGTTGATGAGGGAGCTTATACATCAACTTATCAGGAAAAGCTTAAGTATTATCTTCGATCGCCGCTAGAGGATCGCTGACGAGTGATCAACGCGTTGGATTGGTGGAGGAGTAATGAAATACAATATCATGTGCTTTCAAGATTAGCTAGAGATATCTTAAATGTTTCAATGTCAACCGTTGCATCAGAGAGCTCTTTTAGTTAGGGAAGATAACAACTTGGAGACAACCGACATTCATTGGAAAACAATGTAATGAATGTTCTAGTTTGTCTTAGAAATTAGATTAGAGCGGAATGAAGACACCAAGGAATGGAAGTGGAGTTGAACAACGAGCAAAGACTTGAAGAAATTATGACTTCATGGGAGAACTCAGCAGAATCAAGGCCAATGCATGGTTTTGTCCCCGTTGACTTTGACTATCCTATGCAAGTTCTCGTTAATATTAACATGAATGAGTTGAAAAAAACGATGCAAAATTTGTAGATTTTTCATTCATGTAACTTTTAAATTTTGGATCATTTTGCAATCCATAAAATTCAACTTTCATTCACTCCCCAGTCCTTACTTTGTATTTTTTTTATTTAATGATTTAAAATTTTAAATTGAATTTCTAGTTCAAATTAAAAATTTAGTTTTAATATATTATTAATTTACTATTAAGTATTATTGATTTATTATATTAAGTAGCATATGTATACTTTTATAAGTTTTATTTAAAGTAGTACACTGTACATATATTGAATGGTATGTATATATGTGTATATATCTTCTATAGACGTATATATTTAGCGTATACATGTGTATACCTTTTATAAATTAATATATCACTATATATATATAGTGTGTGTATATATAGTAGTATATTTATTATAGCATATGTTTTATTTAAAGTAATATATATATATATATATATATATATATTGAATGGTACGTCTATATGTGTATATATTTTCTAAAGTAGTATACATTTAACGTATACATATATATCTTTTATAAATAGTATATAACTATATATGTAGTGTTTGTATATATTGTAGTACGTATATTGTAGCATATGTTTTATTTAAAGTAAGACATATATATTGAGTGGTACGTCAATATGTGTATATATATATTCTAAAGTAGTATATATTTAACGTATGCATATGCATATCTTTTATAAATTAGTATATAACTATATACATAGTGTGTGTATATATTGCAGTATATATATTATAGCATATGTTTTATTAAAAGTAATACATATATATTGAATGGTACATCTATATTTGTATATATTTTCTAAAGTAGTATATATTTAAGGTATACATGCGTATATGTTTTATAAATTAGTATATTATATATATATATATTGCGTTTATATATTGTAGTATATGTTTTATTTAAGTAGTACGTATATATTGAATGGTACGTCTATATGTGTATATATTTTCTAAATTAGTATATATTTAACGTATACATGTATATATGTTTTATAAATTAGTAAATAACTATATGTATAGTGTGTATATATATTGTAGTATATATAACATAGTATATGTTTTATTTAAAGTAGTACGTATATATTGTATGGTAAGCCTATATGTGTATATATATTCTAAAGTAATATATATTTAACATATACATATGTATATCTTTTATAAATTAGTATATAACTATATATGTAGTGTGTGTGTATATATTGTAGTATATATATTATAGCATATTTAACGTATACATGTGTATATGTTTTATAAATTAGTATATAACTAGATATATAGTATGTGTATATATTGTAGTATATGTTTTATTTAAAGTAGTACATATATATTGAATGGTACGTCTATATGTGTATATATATTTAAAGTAGTATATATTAAACGTATACATATGTATATCTTTTGTAAATTAGTATATATATCATTATATTGTAGTACATATCTTATAACATATGTTTTATTTAGAGTAGTATATATAACACTAATGTATCTCTGTATACGCGATTACATGTGTAATTGTGCATATGTTTTTTAAATTCTAATGTACTATTTACTATATATATATAGTGTGTATATATATATTGTTTAAAGTATTTAAAAATTTAAAAATATATAGGTGGATATATATAGTGTAAATTGGAATTTGAAAAAAAAACTTTTATTTTTTGGGTTTTGATCGGGTTTGACCGAATGTTGGACCGGGTTTGATCGGGTTTAGGTGGATTACTGATCTTGGACTTATTTATATGTCTAATCACCAACATTCACCCATATTTGGACCTGTTTTGAGAGCAAAAATGTATTAATTGCAATACTTTGAAGCATTAATTTGTATTTCGAATCTAATCTATATGATTTCTGAATGCAGGGTGAATTTCACTCGGATTGGATGGATTTTGAACACTCATAATGAAGCAAATGATAAAGGAGTGAAGATGTGTATTACATGAAGTACTACAGATATCTTGAGGAGCTTAAAAACAATTAAGTAAGAGTGAATCGAGTGGCGGAGCAAGGAGCTAAAAGGATCCAAAAGATGCTGTTGAAAAATAGGGGAAAATTAAATTTCAGGGTAGCAAGGCTCTAAGAAAGGCGGAGCCTTTCTTAGAACTGGGCTTCCAAAACTTAGTTTTATTTTTCAATGCAAATTCCAGTGAGCAAAGGCGCTAAGGCCGCGCTGCCTTGCCTTGAGCAGGGGCAAGAACAGGGAGGTGCCTTGCTTATTAAGGCGCTAAGAGCAGGGCGACACCCTGGTGATCGCGGAGCTCTGCATACTTAACCAAAATTTTGAGTGTAATTTCTAATGAGTAAAGGCGCTGAGGCTGTGCCTCCTTGCTTATAGCGGGGGTAAGAGCAAGGCGACACTTTTTTTTATCTATGTTGGGCCAAAATGTTTTTCAGTAAAAATAAAAAATATGAAGAAGCCCTGGGGATCCATCTTAATTCTTGTAATACACAGAGCGGCGGAAGAGAAGAGAACCCTTCCATTTAGGGTTCTTGAACAATATTTTCATTTCTTCTTTGTAAGTTTAATTTTGGGTATGAGTTATTATTCATTTTTGATACTACATTTAATTACGAGTGGATAAATACCCTTGTTCTGGGGTTGAGGCCAAGAACATGAATACATTTTGATATTGTTATTGCAGTCTATTATTTAATTATCACATAGATTGTTCTTAATTTCTTGAGCTTATTATTTTAAGGATTCACGATCCTTAGAATGCATTTATATTTCTGTGTGAATTTGGGAGAAGAATCATAGATTAGAATGAAGAAATTAGGGAATAAGGTTCTTATTCTTTTATAAAATAAGGAATTTGAATTAGCTTCTAGGATAGGGATATACTTAGAAGCTTTGTTTGGTTCAAATACAAGAAGATAACTTGATATATCTAGAATAATATTTGTATCTCTGCGGGAGTTGTTGGTACATTATTTAATAGATAGTAGATCCGAGGTCGGGAGACTAGGATCGTGGTTAAACCTTGTGAATCAACAATTCGATAATTAAATAGACTGTGATAAGAATAGAGATTTGTATGCGTGTTCACGATGTCTCAACCCTAGAATTCTCTCTATTATTGTTTACAAATACTAAGAACTTTGCGATAATTACCACTAGTTATTTTATAATTGTTAATTTACATTTATTTTCAGAAACTCAAACATTCTTGATACTTCACAACACTTCACCTTTAATTGTCTAAAACAAAAAGTTAGTTTAATTTCTAGTTGCTTAGTCCTCGTGGGAACGATATCCGACTGTCGTAGTCACTTTATTACTTGTACGATCACCTGCACTTGTGTGTGCGTTTGAGATGCAATATGTTCTTGGCGCCGTTTTCGGGGACTAGTATAACTAGTCAATTATTTAATTTTTGGTTTTTGATAAGAAGTGTTAGTGCTAACAACTTGATCTTAGCGGCTGAATTTTGCAGGTTTAGATGAATATCGGACTAGCTAGGGACAAAGATTTGGTAGAGCCTTTGGCAGAACCAAAACAGATTTTTCATCAAAGGCGAAGAGCTCGAAATGTCATCCCACAGTTTCAAATGGAAGAACTCAGAGATCAGTACTTTGCTAATCCTAATGATCAAATTGATCGAAAGATGGACATGGTCTCGTTATTCCTGTTCAACTAGCTGTCAGACCTATTCGTGAAGTGGCAATCCCACTAATGAATCAGGCAACCAATTGTTTGTGTAAGCCTAATCCAGAAGGCCGATTTAAACTAAAATAGAATATGGTGTAACTGTTGCAATCAGTAGGACAATTATTCTGTCTTTCACATGAAGATCCACAACAACATATACAGTCTTTACTGGAGATCAGCGACACATACATTCCTGCTGGGGTAAATTCTGACTATCTTAGAATGACACTTTTTACCTTCTCTCTAAGCGGGGAAGCAAAGAGGTGGTTCAATGCTGAACCCCTATTATCTATTATTTCATGGGAGGATCTAGCTAGGAAGTTCCTTATTAGATTCTTCCCATCAGGGAAGACCGTATGCCTGAGAACGGAAATATTAAGCTTCAGACAGAAAGATGGAGAAAATATTTACTAGGCTTAGGAAAGATTTAAAGGAATGCTCAGAAATTGCCCGCATCATCATTAATCGAATGAGGTTATCTTCTATACTTTCATCGAGGGACTGGGACCTCATACGAAGATTATCTTGGATTCAGTAGCAGGTGGGCAGGCTCTTGAAAAAGCTTATGAAGATCTGTACACTCTGCTGAATCAGATTTCACAAGGGTACCCAGATTGGCATGTAGACTCCAGAAGTGCTACGGAGAGAGTTGCAGGGGTGTTGGAAGTAGATCGGTTTATAGATCTAGACCCAAGAAACTTCAGATGTCAGATGGAGAGATGGTTCTAGGCCAGTTTCTAATAGCTTTTGTCTTTTGGGGATCAACCCTAATACCTTTGGAAGAAACAATGTGACCCAGAAAAGCAACTGACCTTAGAAAAAATTCACATTTGCTAAATTTGGCAAACAATTGATGATTTTCAAGGGTTTGCAAGACAATTCGGAGATGACTTGCATGGCCATTCTCACTACAAGAGTATACCAGAATATCGTCTATGAATACTATGACAAACATATCAAGATATTGTTTGAACACTCAATTCATGAGGTCCATGAAAGCTGCTGGGGAATTAGGTAGCCCAAAGGACATAACAATAAACTCAAAATGACCATAGCGAGTTCTAAAGACTATTTTTGGGATGTCACACTCCCTTACTTTGAGCTGGTGATAGCCAGATCTAAGGTCTATTTTGGAAAAATAACTTGCAATTTGCAACTAGTCAAACAAATCATCGATTCTCGGAAGGGGATACTTATTTTTTATCGTGACCTTTTTTAGCTACCGATAGTCAATGCACATACACAAAGAACCATCCTTCTTTTGCATGAATAGGATAGGTGCGCCCCAAGGAGTTATGCTAGGCCTAATGAAACCTTTATCCAACAGGTCTTTGAGTTGCTCCTTCAACTCCTTAAGTTCTGCGGGTGCCATACGGTAGGGAGGAATGGAAATAGGTTGAGTATTAGGAAGAAGATAGCTCCCAAAAATGGCTAGCCAGTTGCTTTAGGGAATAGTCTAGGAGAGATAAAGTTTAATTAACATAGTGTGATGATTTGTCTAGTGCTTTACTGGATTTCTTCTTTCCACAAGAGTTGAGAGAGGCAAAAACAGAAGAGTTGTTAATTTAAAGTAAGTAAGGATAATAGTTAAGGAATATACCTTGAAATTCCATCAGTTATCCTGATATGATCCTGAGTTCGTGTCTAGCACAGGGACAAAATTGAGGAAATTTTCCTCTAGATTATCTCATAATCTATTCTAAAGAGTAAGGTTGCCTTATTGAACAAGGATATGGACATCTCCAGATTGGTTGTAAATATGTAGCAGGTTGAGGAAGAAAAGAAGAAGCAAGAAGAGATAGAGAAACACGGCATAAGAAGGTTAGATTTTTTTATCAGGGTAGAAATCAATAGAAGAGCGGTAGAGACGGTAAAAAGTTGTCTAACCAACCTCAAAAATACGAGATTAACCTACTCTAAAGGCAAAAAATCTATCATTCTCTCTCAATTTTACTCAAGAATAAACCCTAGAGCATTCAACTTTCAAGACCAATCTTCCAGAACACGCCATCAATCTTCACGAATTTACTTACCAAGGTATGTTGGGTGTTTATCCAAAGGTTTCCTTCCACCCTTGAGTTCAATAACCTCATTAAAAGTTTGAAAATTATTTATTTCATGAATTCCATGTTGAGTTAAATTGTATTCATGATTATGACTTTATTTGGGTTCTAATCCATGATTAATTACAAAATTCATGTGAATTAAATAGCTTGTGTGTAGTATTATGTTGTTTCATGCTTAAAACCCTTGAAGTTGTGATTTTGGAATTGTGATCGTGATACTTGCATGTTGACTAGTATTATGTGCATAAACTATGCCCCCTGTGTTTGATGTAATGTTCATGAGAGTGAATAGTGAATCATGACATAATAGTATGTGTACAAGTTCATACCATGGAAGTTTTTGCTAAAATGCCTCAATGAATGAATTGTGACAAAGTGATTAGTTATTATGTTTTCAAGATTGTGCTATATTTTTACTATCTATGCTATCGAGTCCTGGGGGTATCTAATGCCTGATAATCTAGCTGTTATCTAGATTTATAGGAGTTTAATAATAGTTTATGTGATTTCACATATAGTAACACTCAATCTGTAACAAAACTCAGTAAATTCAGTCAGTTAATAAAACAAAGTTAACTTAGTCCAGTTCAGTTAGATAGCATGATTAGTAACAGTTCAGTCAAGCCTAGTACAGCCTAAAAATCAGTTCAGTGTCTATTCAGTTGGGAGTAGGAATCAGCACCGAGCGAACCCAAGGATGGAGGCATTCCTATCAGTAAAAATTGCTTGACTCTTACTAGTAGTCTCTGCATTGTAGAACTACGTAGACAGTGTAGGTTGATATATCTTCCTGATACATCTCATACAAGTTTTCTTGCCAGTGAGGGTAGACGAAAGGGCTTTCTGCCAGAGAGGATTAACTCATAGCCATTGTTTGTATCCCTTGGCAAGGTTCTAATACCCTTCTAACTGGGATCATAGTTTGGACCCCAACTCAGTTCATACTTGGGGTATGTTGGTTAGATAAACACTCCCATAGTTTTAGTTTCAGTTTTAGTTTCAGAATCAGTACAAAACCTCAGTTCAGTATCAGAATTAGGAGTCTCAGCTACAATTACCCCACTCAGTTTAGAACTCAGTTTAGTTCTACAGAATTAGGACTGTTAGAAACAGTCACTCAGTTAATAGTAATACAGTATCAGTAAACTAAGATATCAATCATTTAGTTTTCAAAACTCATTATCTATTATTAAATGTGATCTCAGTTACATTATACATAGTTATGCATATAACGTTGCATAATCAGTATTTTATAGCAGTTTTAGATATACATGAACTCGCACTCAGTTATATTCATGATTTCTCAGCTAGTTACTATTCATACATATGAACCCCTACATTCAACCTTACCTCACCTAGCTTACCAATATATTAAAAATACTGACGCTTCTTTTTTTTGTGCTATGATGTCTTATATCATAGTTTTAGACGCACGGGCTCGTGATCGTACCTATCAGCCCAGATTATCAGTAGCAGATTTAGTGGTAAGTCCTCATAGTTTGAGGATAGAGTATTATTTCATTTATCAATACTTCAGTAGTTAGAGTTAGTTGGGGGCTTATCCCATCAACTCTATATTCGGACAGTTCAGTTAAAGGCTCTTCAGACTAGATTATTTTAAACAGTTGTTTAGTTTTTAGTATTTATCTATCAGTATCCAGTGTTTGATTGCAGTTATTAATCTTATGGAAAATTCAGCCTAATTTTTGCATTATTATAGAGTTTTTATTATTCAGTGATTGCAGCAGGTACTAGTCATGGATTAGCTTGTGGTCCTTCAGGATTATGAGCATCATGTGAAATTCAAGGTCCAGACTCAAGGAATTACAAACATGGTATCAGAGCCTAAGGTTAAACAGAGTCCTAGGGAGTCTGAAATTTGTGTCAAGTAGAGTCTTATGTATAGGTATAAAGCCTGCGAACTTATGAACAAAAGGCTATGAGGCAATTTAGGCAAAGTTTCCCTTCTTTCAGTATTCATATCATGCGAGTAATATTGAGCTCAAGTTAAACTCCCAGTCTAATTCTTTTTCGTTTCCATTTACAGAACATGGCTCCCAAAAGGAACAATGAAAAGAGAACAGAAAACCAGTCAGCACCTTCGCCAGTTTAGGTAGATACCCTGGATGAGCATATCTGTTATGAAGAATTTAGAGCAGCTTTCACCACTATAGCTCATTCTATGGAAGCCCAGAATAAACTCCCAATTATCGTTCTGGCCAACTAGTGGCCAATACTGCTGCAGCAAGAATTTGTGACTTTACCCGAATAAACCCTCTAGCCCTTACCGGGTCTAAGTCAGATAAGGACCCATAGAAATTCCTTGATCAGGTATAAAAATTCATAGACATTATAGGGTAACTACGAGTGAGAGTGTAGATTTAGCTGCATACCAGTTGCAGGATATAGCTCACTCATGGTTCAAGCAGTGGAAGGTAAAGAGGGTTGCAGGTGTGGGGCTTGCAGAATGGGAGGAGTTTTCCAATTTTTTTATGGATAGGTTCTTCCCACTGGAGTCGACAAAAGTGAAGGTTTTGTATTTTATTAATTTAAAGCAGCAAAACATGACAGTGAAAGAGTATTCTCTCAAGTTTACTCAATTAGCCAGGTATGCCCCTTATGTGGTAGCAGATAGCAGATCTAAGATGAGTAAGTTTTGTATGGGGTGTCTAATAGTATGGTTAAGGAGTGTAGGACCAGAATGCTAATTAGGTAGATAGACATATCGAGGCTCATGTTCTATGCTCAATAGATATAGAAGGCTAAGAATAAAAAGAAGGAAAGGGAAAATAATAGAGCTAAAAAGGTAGCTTCAACTTTACTCAGCCTAAGTCAGAGGGTAGAAATCATTTACAATTCTGCCTGAAATCATTAGTTCCAGCTCCGTCCTCAGCAAGTTCTCTGGTGTTAAAATTCAGAGATGGCAATATATATTGGGCGCCAGGCCTTAAATCTTAGGGTAGTATTAGTAATTCCTAAACAAATCCCTTTTGCTAGAAATGTAGTAAAAACCACCAGTGTATTTGTAGGGTTGGCAGTGATGTATATTACGGATATGGCAAGCTAGGATATAGGGTTAGAGAGCATCCTCAGGTGGGTTCGTAGATTTAGCATAATAGGCTTTATGCCCAAATAGGCTTTATGCACTTCAGTCTTGATAGGGTCAATAAAGTTGTCGTGATGTGGTCACTGGTATGTTAAAAGTTTATCATTTACACTTTGCTAGATCCAGGATCTTATTTGTTCTTTGTAACTCCTTATATAGCTTTTAACTTCGGAGTTAGTCCCAAAATCCTAGTAGAGACCTTCTTAGTATCTACCCAGTAGGTAAATCTATCATAGCCCAACGGGTATACAGGAACTATCCTGCTATGGTATCTTAAAAAGTCACATTACCAGACTTAGTAGAATTAGAGATGATAGATTTTGATGTCATTCTCGGTATACTTTGGCTTTATTCATGCTATGCTTCAATTGACTGTAGAAACAGAGTTGTCCATTTTCAATTTCGGAATGAACCTATCCTTAAGTAGAGGGGTAGTACTTCAGCACTTAGAGGTCAGCTTGTTTCCTACCTAAGGGCAAGAAAAATGATATCTAAGGGGTGTGTCTATCATCTTGTTCAAGTTAAAGACTCTAGTTCAGAGACCCCTAATCTTGAGTCAGTTCTAGTAGTTTGTGAATTCCCATATGTATTTCTCAAAGATCCTCCTAGAGTCCTTCCCGAGCAAGAAATTGAATTTGGAATAAACCTTCTTATTGATACTCAGCCTATCTCTATCCCACCATATAGAATGTCCCCAGCAGAACTCAAAGATTTAAAGAAATAGTTGAAGGATCTACTAGATAGGGGTTTGATCAGACACATCGTATCCCCTTGGGGAGCACCATTTCTATTCGTGCGTAAGAAAGACGGTTCTCTTAGATAATGTATAGACTACCATCAACTTAAAAAAGTAACGGTCAAGAATAAGTATCCATTTTCCAGAATAGATGACTTGTTTGACCAACTTCAGGGTGCCAACTACTTTTCTAAGATAGACCTCAGATCAGGCTATCACCATCTCAAAGTCAAAGAATGTGACATTCCAAAAATAGCTTTCAGAACTCGGTGTGGTCACTTTGAATTCCTAGTCATGTCATTTGGTCTTACCAATGCCCTAGAAGCTTTCATGCACTTGATGAACACTTGTTTAAGCAGTACTTGGACATGTTCATTATAGTCTTCATCGATGATGTTCTTGTCTATTCCCACAGTGAACATGATCATGTAGACCATCTCAAAATAGTATTACAAAATCTCAGAGCCCATCAGTTGTTTGCCAAATTCAGTAAGTGAGAATTTTGGCTAAGTTCAGTAGCTTTCCTTAGTCATATGTCTTTCGGTGAGAGCATTAGAGTTGATCCTCAAAAGATCGAAGCAGTAAGAAATGAGACCAAACCCATCTTTCCATCAGATATCAGGAGTTTCTTAGGTTTGGATGGCTATCACCGATGGTTTGTTGAAGGATTTTCATCTATTGCATCCCCCGTGTCGATATTGACTCAGAAGAAAATCAAATTCCAATGGTCAGATTCTTGTGAGAAAAGTTTGTAGGAGTTAAAGAGTCGACTCACTACAGCCCAGTTTTGACTTTACCAGATGGTTCAGATGGGTTTGTTGTGTTTTGTGATGCTTCTAGAGTTGGTTTAGAGTGTGTTTTGATGCAAAGAGGTAAGGTCATAGCCTATGCCTCTAGACAGCTTAAGCCTATGAAAAGAATTACCCCACTCATGATCTTGTGTTAGAAGTTGTTGTATTTGCCTTAAAGATTTGGAGACAGTATTTGTATGGGGTGCATGTTCATGTGTTCACAGACCATAAGAGCCTGCAGTATGTATTTTCTCATAAATACCTAAACCTACGTCAGAGAAGGTGGCTAGAGTTATTGAATGACTATGACATGAGTGTTCTTTATGATTCAGGTAAGGCCAATATACTAGCTAATGCTCTCAGTAGGATGTCTATGGGTAGTGTTTCTCACGTGGAGCATGGTAAGAAGAATTTAGTTCAGGAAGTCCATTAGCTTGCCCAACTAGGTTTTCTCTTAGTCGATTTGGCAGAGGGTAGCATATGGGTGCAGAATTGTTAGGAATCCTCTTCTCATTTCCAATGTAAAAGAAAAGCAGAACAGAGATCCCAATTTAATTAAACTAAAAGAGTCAGTAAGAGATTAAAAATTAGAGGTTTTCTCCTAAGGAGGAGATGGTGTGTTATGCTGCCAGGGTAGACTATGTGTACTATATATGGATGGCATAAGATAGAGGATTATTGCAGAGGCATAGGGATCACATTACTCGATTTACCCTGGGGCCACAAAGATGTACTTTGATTTATAGGAGGTCTATTGGTGGAGTAGGATAAAGCGAGACATTGCAGAGTTTGTGGATAAGTGGTGTGCATGTCGGCAGGTCAAGATTGATCTTCAAAAGCCTATTGGTTCTATGCAAGAGTTTAGTATTCCCACATGGAAATGTGAGGAAGTGAACATAGATTTTGTGACAAGATGTCCCCGTACTCGCTACCAACACGATTCAATTTGGGTCATAGTAGATAGGATAACCAAATTAGGTCATTTCTTACCAGTTCATACCTCTTATTCAGCCGAGGATTATTCCAAGATCTATGTTAAAGAGTTGGTCATATTGGACAGAGTTTCGTTGTCAATCATTTCAGATAGAGGTACGCAGTTTACCTCTTATTTCTGAAAAGCATTCCAAAAGGGTCTTGGTACCCAAGTTCACCTTAGTACAGCCTTTCACCCTCAGACAGATGGTCTCATAGAAAGGACTATCCAAACTTTAGAAGATATGTTAAGAGCGTCCGCCTTTTACTAAAGGGTAGTTGGGATGACCACTTTCCTTTAATTAAGTTTGCATATAATAATAGTCATCATTCCAGCATTCAGATGGCTCGGTTTGAGTCACTCTATGGGAGGAGATGTAGATCCCCCATTGGTTGGTTTTAAGTGGGTAAGGCCATAATGGTAGGGCCTGACTTGGTATTTGATGCCTTAGAAAAAGTTTAGTTGATCAGGGAAAGGCCCAAGATAGCTTAGAGCCGAAAGAAATCATATGCCGATGTGCGAAAAAAGGATCTTGAGTTTGAGATTGCTAATTTTATGTATTTGAAAATCTCACCTATGAGGGGAGTGAAGAGTTTTGGAAAGAAAGGGAAACTCAGACACCGATATATCGGTCCTTACAAAATTCTCAGTCGATTCAAAAAAGTATCTTACAATCTTGAGTTGCCTTCAAACTTAGCTTCAGTGCACCCAATGTTTCATGTCTCTTTTCTAATGAAGTGCATAGGTGACCCAGTAGTTATAGACCAGATAGAGGGAATTGATGTTCAGAATAGCCTCTCTTATGAGGAAATCCTCATCGAAATTCTTGATTCTCAGGTTCGTATACTAAGGAACAAAGAGGTTCTTCTAGTCAAAGTTCTTTTGTAGAATTAGTCCGTTGATGGAGCTACTTAGGTAGCAGAAATAGATATGTAGACCAAGTATCCACACCTCTTCTCTACAAACTTAGACTCAGCTTAAGGTAACAGTTTTTTTTGAATATACTCAGTTTCATGCTCAGATTACCTTTACAACTCTGTATTGGTTTAGTTGCATAGAATTCTCATGTTATGCATACCCTCATAAAATAGCCTAGTCATGTGTCATGTCTTCAAAACTCAGTCATGCTTCAGTTATGCATGTCAATATGATAGTTAAGTATATCAATAGATTCAGTCATGAAATCATGCTTCAAATGTGCATGATCAGTATGTAAATTCAGTCTATCAGTATTCTTAGATTAATCAATCTCATTCTAGGACGAATGTTTCTAAGGAGAATATATTATAAGACACCAAAAAATTCAAAGCTTAACTCAATCCGTTAAAGCTTGAAAAGAGGTCCGAGACTTAGAAATTTCAGCTAAGTGTTTACACTTAGAATTATTTTAGCCTTCATAATTTTACGATCTTATTTTATAACCCTTATGACTTTAGACTATTGATCCTTGGATTGAATGATGATCAGATGTGTCAATTGGTTACTTCGGGTGATTTTTGAATTTTTTGGACCTTATTTGAATCATAATCTAGTGGCCAAAATAGTGGGTTGACGGGATCTCGATGCAAGGCATCGCCTATCCCATCGACAATTAATTTTTCTCCACCTTTCAAGGCAATTCCAATAAACCAATGAAAACTCAACATTGCGTGTTTTTCATCGCATTGATGCCATCGACGCGGTGCGTTTCTCACCGCATCACAGGGCATGTTTTCAGTCATTAAAACTCCCCATCCAGAGGGGTATTTAGGTTAATTTCCCACCCTTAACCATCCCCAAAACATGAGATCAACCTACTCTAAAGGCAAAATCTCTCATTCTCTCTCAAATTTACTTAAGAACAAACCCTAAGGCATTCCAATTTCAAGACCAATCATCAATCACACCATCAATATTCACGATTTTACTTACCAAGGTATGTTGGGTGTTCATCCAAAGGTTTCATTCTACCCTTGGAGTTCAAGAACCTCTTTTGAAGTTTCAAGATGATTGTTTTCATGAATTCCATGTTGAGATAATTGTATTCACGATTATGATTTTATTTGGGTTCTAATCTATAATTAATTACAAAATTCATGTGAATTAAATAGCATGTGTGTAGGTTTATGTAGTTTCATGTTGGAAACCCTTAATGTCATAAGTTTGGAATTGTGACCATGATGTTTTCATGTTGATAAGTATTATGTGCATAACTATGCCCCCCCAAGTGTTTGATGCAATTTTCATGAGAGTGAATAGTGAATCATGACATAATAGTATGTGTACAAGTTCATATCATACAAGTTTTAACTAAAATGCCTTAATGAATAAATTATGACAAAGTGACTAGTTATCATGTTTTCAAGATTGTTCTATGTGCTCACTATCTATTATATCGAGTCCTGGGGGTATCCAATGCACGAAAATCTAGATATTACCTAGATTTAGAGTTGTTTCAGAATAGTCTCTGTGATGTCAGGTACAATAATTTCAGTCAGTAATAGAACTTAGTATATTCAGTTAGTTAACAGAACTTAGTGAACTCAGCCCAGTTCAGTTAGACAGCACGATCAGTAATAGTTAGTCAAGCCTAATACAGCCTAGAAATTAGTTCAGTGTCTATTCAGTTGGGAGTAAGAATTGGCACTGAGCTTACCCCGGGATGGGGGCATTTCTATCTGTAAAAAGGGTTTGACTCCTAGTAGCAGTCTCTGCATTATAGAACTACATAACCAGTGTAGGTTGTGATATCTTCTTGCCAGTCTAGGTTTGTACATATCATACGAGTTTTCCTTCCAGCGAGGGTTGATGAAAGGGCTTCCTTCCAAAGAGGGTTAACTCATAGTCATTGTTAGTATCCTTTGTCAAGGTGCTAATACCCTTTCAACTAGGGCCACAGGTTGGACCCCAACTCAGTTCATAAGTGGGGTATGTCGGTTAGATGAAAACTCCTATAGTTTTAGTTTTAATTTCAAACTCAGTATTAAACCTCATATCAGTATCAAAATTAGGACTATTAGATACAGTCATCCAACTCAATTTAGAACTCAATTTAGTTCTATAGAATTAGGACTGTCAGAAATAGTCACTCAGTTAACAGTAATACAGTATCAGTAAACTCAGATATTAGTCATTCAATTTTTAGAACTTATTATCCAGTATTAAATATGATCTCAGTTATAGCATATGTAGTTATATGCATAGCATTACATAATCAGCATTTTACAGAAGTTTCATATATACATATACTCGCACTCAGTTATATTCATGATTTCTTAGCTAGTTACTGTTCATGCATATGAACCCCTACATTCAGCCTTACCTCACCTAGCATACCAGTACATTCAAAGTATTGACACATACCTTTCTTTTTTGCTATGATGTCTTATATCATAGGTTCAGACGCACGGGCTCCTAACCTTACCTAGAAGCCCAGATTATCAGTAGAAGATTTAGTGGTGAGTTTTCATTGTTTGAGGATAGAGTATTATTTTAGTTATTAGTAATTCAGTAGACGGTGTTAGTTGGGGAATTATTCCATCAAGTCCATATTCAGATAGTTCAATTAGAGTCTCTTAAGACTAGATTATTTCAGACAGTTGTTCAGTTTTTGGTATTTATCTATCAATATCCAGTGTTTGATTTCAGTTATGAACCTTATGGAAGATTCAACCTAATTTTCACCTTATTACAAAGTTATCATTATTTAGTGATTGCAGAAAGTACTAATGATGGGTTAGCTTGTGGTCCTTCGAGATTATGAGCACTGTGTGATATCCGGGGTTCAAACTTGGTTCATTACAGCAACTATAACTGAGCATAGAACATAGTAAATTTAAGGAAGACTATTACCTTAGGCTGATTCAGAGTTTACAGAGAAGAGATAAGGGTACTTTATTCGTTTGTCTACTTCTACTTCCCAAGTGGCTCCCTCAACGGACTGATTCAGCCAAAGAACTTTGACCAAGGGAACTTTGTTCCTTAGTCGGCGAGTCTGACAAACAAGGATTTTGATTGGGACTTCCTTATAAAGGAGACTGTTCTGAATATCTACTCTCTCTATAGGGACTATAACTGCTGGGTCACCAATGCACTTCTTTAGCAAGGAGACGTGAAACACTGGGTGCACTGATGCTAAGTCTGCAAGTAACTCAAGCTCATAAACTACCTTACCGAAATGACTCAGAATCCTATAAGGACCAACATATCGGGGATTAAATTTCCCCTTCTTACCAAATCTCTTCACCCCCTTCATGGGAGAGATTTTTCAAATACACATAATCACCAATCTTAAATTCAAGATCTTTCTTTCTGACATTTGCATAAGATTTCTATCAGCTTTAGGTTGTCTTAAGCCTCTTGATGATAAACTGTAATTTCTCAAAGGAATCAAACACCAAGTTAGGCCTCACTATATATCCTTACCTTCCTCAAACCATCCAACAGGAGATCTTCATCTTCTCCTATAAAAACCCTAAAATGGAGCCATCTGAATACTGAAATTATAAATGTTATTATACATGAACTCAATCAAAGGTAAGTGGTCATCCAAACTGCCCTTAAAGTCAACAACACATGCTCTCAACATATCTTCTAAAGTCTGAATGGTCATTTCTACTTGACCATCTATCTGAGGGTGAAAGGTTGTATTAAGGTAGACTTGAATACTAAGACCCTCTTAGAAGGCTTTCCAAATGTTAGAGGTAAACTGCGTATCTTTATCTGAAATGATGGATAACGGGACATTATGTAGCCTAACCAACTCTCTAATATAGAGCCTGGCATAGTCCTCAGCTAAATAAGAAGTATAAAATGGCAATAAATGGGTTGATTTGGTCATCCTATCAAGAATGACCCAAATCGAATCATGCTGACAACTAGTATGAGGTAAGCCTATAATAAAATCCATATTTACTTTCTCCCATTTCTAAGTTGGAATACTAAACTTTTGCATAGACCCACTATGCTTCTAATGTTCAATCTTAACCTACTGATATGTTGAGCACTTAGCCATACACTTTTCAATGTCTCTCATCATCCCACTCTACCAATAGACTTCTCACAAGTCATAGTATATCTTAGTGGATTCTTTATTAATAAAGTAACATGCACCATGCAGTTCATCAAGAATTTGTTCTCTCATACCATCCACACATGGCACACATCGCCTACCCTGGAAACACAACACACCATCTACCCCTTGGGAGAAAACCTTAATATTCTGGTCTCTGACCAACTATTTTAGCTTAACTAAATTAGGATCCCTGTCGTGCTCTTCTTTTACATCAGAAACTAAAGAAGATTCTGAAATATTCTGCACCCATACACTACCCTCAGCTGAATCAACCTAACGGGAACCTAGTCTATAAATATGATGAACTTCCTCGACTAACTTCTTCTTACTATCTTCAACGTAAGCTACACTACCTATAGACAACCTACTGAGGGCATTTGTCACTATATTAGCCCTACCCAGATGATACAGAATACTCATGTCAAGTCTTTCAACAACTCTAACCACCTTCTCTGATATAAGTTTAGGTCTTTCTGCAAAAAAAATATACTGCAGGCTTTTGTAGTTTATGAATAAATCAACATACAACCCATATAAATAGTTCCTCCAAATCTTTAAGGCATAAACAATAGCTGATAAATCAATATCATAGGTGGGATAAATCTTTTCATGAGTCTTAAGTTGTCTAGAGGAATGGGCTTTGACCTTACCCTTCTGCATTAGGACACAACCCAAACTAAATCTGGAAGTATCACAATACACAACAAAACCATCTGAACAATCTGGTAAAGTCAAAACTGGGGTTGTAGTGAGTCGAGTCTTCAACTCCTGAAAACTCTTATCATAAGAATCTGACCACAGAAATTTAACTTTCTTCTGAGTCAATCTAGACATGGGGGATGCAATAGACTAAAATTCTTCAACAAACCATCGGTAATAGCCAGCCAAACCTAAGAAACTCCTAATATCTAATGGAGAGATGGGTCTAGTCCAGTTTTTCACTGCTTTGATCTTTTGAGGATCAACTCTAATTCTATCACCGAATATAATATGACCAAGGAATTCTACTGACCTTATCCAAAATTTTCATTTACTGAATTTGGCAAACAGTGATGGGCTCTGAGAGTCTATAATACTATTCTTAGATGGTCTGCATGATCATTCTTATTACGAGGAGTAAATAAAGATGTCATCGATGAATACTATGACGAACATGTCCAAGTATTGCTTGAAAATGTGGTTCGTTTAGTCCATGAAAGATGTTGGGGGATTGGTAAGACCAAATGACATGACAAGAAACTCAAAGTGACCCTATCAGGTTTGAAAAGTTGTTTTTGGATTGTCACATTCTCTAACTCTGAGCTGATGACAGCCTGATTTGAAGTCTATCTTAGAAAAGTAAGTGGCACCCTAAAGTTAGTCAAACAAGTTAGAGATTATAGGGAGTGGGTACCTATTCTTGACTGTGACTTTGTTTAACTGATGGTAGTCCATACAATCTAAGATAACCGCCTTTCATTTACACAAATAGGACTAGTGAACCCCAAGAAGATACATTGGGCCTAATAAATCGTTTGTATAAGAGGTCTTTCAAATATTTTTCATCTCTTTAAGTTCAGATGGAGACATTATGTATGGCAGAATAGAGATGGGCTGAGAATTAGGAAGAAGGTCTATTCAGAAGTCAATTTCCCTTTCAGGAGGAACTCTGGGGAGATCTTTGGGAAACACATTTAGAAATTTACTTGAGACTGGAAATGACTCCAGATTAGGAGTCTCGGAACTAGGGTCTTTGACCCACACAAGATGATAGAAACAACCTTTGGATATCAGTTTTCTTACTCTAAGGTATGAAACAAGCTGGCCTTTAAGCATTGTGGCCCTCTATCCGAGGACTGGTTCATTTGGAAACTGGAAAGAGATATTTCTGTTTCTACAATCGACTGAGGCATAGCATGAATAGAGCCAATCCATGCCAAAAATGGTATTAAAATCCATTATCTATAACTCTACTAAGTCTGCTGAAGTAACTTTCTGAGACACCATAACCGGACAGTTACTCTATACCCACCGAGCTATGATAGACTTACCCATAAGGGTAGAGACTGAGAAGGGCTCTACTAGGATTTTGGGACTGACTCCAAAGTCAACATCTATGGAAGGAGTTACAAAGGACGAAGAAGCTCCTGGATCTAGAAAATCATAAGCATTTAAATGGTAAGTGTACCAGTGACCACATCAGGAGAACTTTCCTGATCCTATCGATACTAGAGTGCATAGAGCCTATTTGGGCATTACCCACTGGTGGCACTGGCATCGGTACCTTACTGAGACGAGCGACTGGACTGAGCTGGGGGAAATTATGTTGACTCTATAAACCCAACTAAGGACACTTTCTGATTCTATGACCTTTCTCACCACACCCAAAGCTGCCAAGCCTACAGAAACCCTGATGATTTCTGCCATGCTTTTGACAAAGAGGATTTATTCAGGCACCGTTCACAATACCCTGAGATTTATAGCTTGGATTCTATCCCTATTACCATTTATAAATTTAGGCACTGGAGAACTGGTTGAGGACGGAGCTGGGACTGAAGATTTTGGATGAAACTAAGGACGGTTACCACCTTCTGACTTTGGTTGAGCAAAACTAAACCTACCTGTTCTAGCCTTCTTGTTTTCCTTGTCTTTCTCCTTAGTATTATGTTACTTAATCTTTTGAGCATGAACCATCAACCTATCCAAGTCCATCTCCTTAATCAGCATTGCGTTCCAATATTTCCTTACCATACTATCAGATACACCAGACACAAACTTACTCATCTTAGACCTATTATCAGCTACCATATGAGAGGCATACCTGGCCAACAGAGTAAACTTGAGGGAATACACTTACACACTTATTTTTACCTACTTTATATTGATGAAATTTCACACCTTATCCTCCCTCAACTCCAATGGAAAGAACCTATCTTAAAAGGCAGTAGCAGACTCTTCTCATTCTATAGGCCCTGTATCTATGCCCCTATCTACCTTCCACTACTTAAAACATGTATGAGCCACATCCTACAACTAATAGGTAGCTAAATTAGCACTCTCACTAGCAATTACCCCTATAATGTATGTTACCTTCTGCACCATGTCAAGGAATTCTTATGGGTCTTCTTCAGACTTAGACCTTGAAAATAAAGGAGGGTTAATTTGGGCAAAGTACTAAATTCTGGTTGCAACGGTATTAGCCACTAGGTTTACCTAAAAATCAGTTGGTCAAACATTCTGAGATGCCACAAAATGGGGTAGAGTGGTGAAAGTTGCTTTAAATTCTACATGTGAAACGTGCTCATTTAGGGGATCTTTTCGAATAGACGAAGGTGCTGGCTAGTTTCTAGTTCTTTTTACATTGGTCATTATAGGTGGCATGTTCTATAAATGAAAGAAAAATTGGATTAGACAGAGAGTTTAATTTGAGATAATGATCACTCGCATAATATGAACACTGAAATAAGGGAACGTTTTTCTAGAAATGCCTCATAGTCTCTTATCTATAAGTGTAGCACGCTACACACCCATGCATAAGACTCTACTTTATGCTACTTTCAGACTCCCTAGGACTCTTTAGAACCTTAGGATCTGATACCAAGATTTTAACCCCTCGAGACTACACCCTGGGCATCACATTGTGCTTACGACCTAAAGGACCACAAGCTAACCCATGACCGGTACTTGATGTGAGCACTAAAAATAATATTGGAATATATATATGCAAAAAAATCTAAAAATGCGATAAGGTTCTCAAAATACAAAAATAATAAATGAGTATGACTGATAATAACATCTAAAATCTGAATAACTGACTATGTTAGTCTGAGAGCCTCTAACTGTCTGAATATAGATTTGATGGGGCAAACCCCCAACTAACCCCTATTGAAACAACCACTGAACTGCTGGAAGACTAAAATAGATAAACTTTATTCTTAAAATATAAGGACTCACCACTATTACTGTTGTTGATAGCCTAATCTACTAAGTATGATCAGGAACCTAAGCATCCGAACCTATAATATGAGACATCATAGCATAAAAGAAAGTATGCGATCAGTACGTAGAATGTACTGGTATTCTTAGTGAGTCATATATATGAGATGATAACTGACTGAATGAACATCATAAAGTAACTGGATGAGAGTATATGAAAAACTATAACTAATTCTTTCTAGGGGTAATTTGGTCTTTTCTATGTCCCTAATCAGTCTAAAGACGTTATTTAACCCCTAATAACCTGGTTAAGTCATTATTCTATTCAATTTCCTCCAAAATCAAAATCATTCTCTCAATTATCAAAACCATAACCTCAAAGAATCAAGAGCAATCCTCAATAATTCCATCAAGAAACTTTAAGGACTCATCCTCCCAAGTATGTTAGGTTCTCATTCATAGTCCCTTACCACCCATGGAGCCTAAGAATCCTATTTAAAAATACCAGTTTTTAGATTTATGTCTTCCATTCACTTAATCAGCTATTTTTCATGCATATAAACCTATGTATTTCATCCTTACCTTATCTATCATACCAGTTTATTCCACGTACTGATCGCATACTCTTTTCTTACGCTATGATGTCTCACATGATAGGTTCGAATGCTTGGGTTCCTGACTGTGCTTAGCCAAATTTAAGTAGTAGCAGCAAATTCACAAGTGAGTCCGCATCCATTGAGGATATTATTTATTTCAGTATTATGGTAGATTCAGTATTTTATTAGTCAGATTTATCTCTACATTTAGATAGTTCAGTTAGAGGATTTTTAGTCTAGACTAGTTCAGACAAATTTTAATTTTGAGATGTTATTATCAGTTGCTATATTTATCAGCATTCAGATTATGAACCTTATGGAACTTAGGCCTAATTTTTGCATTATTTTAGTATTATTATTCCTCACAACAGGTACCATTCATGGGTTATCTTGTGGTCCTTCAGAGTTATAAGCACCGTATGGCATCCGTGGTGTAGACTAGGGATGTTACAGTGAGATAGGTAAATACTTATCTATGTATAAAATTTTAGACCAGACCACATCCTCTATTGATATTCCAATGGATTTGAATGGGAGTCATGTTAATGATATAAATCAATTCCTAATTCCATAAAATCTAGTGATATTGCTGGTTTGAGTGGGAGTAACTTATCAATTGAAAAAGCAATTTATCAATCTCAATATCGATGAACAAATCATCATAAATTCCTCGTCATTGATTTGATAGCAAAAGGGAAGAATTTATAGTTACTCTGAATGATGAAGAGCCAAGAAATATAAGTGAAGATCATTTATTTCCCACTAAAGAAAAATAGTTAAAAGCAATGAAGGAGGAGATGGAGTCAATAAAATCTAACCAAGTGTGGGAATTGGTTGATCTACCTATGGGCCAAAAATCTATTGGAAATAAGTGGATTCTCAAAATCAAGCATAAGGAAGATGGTAGTATCAAAAGATTTAAAGCTCGCCTAGTTCACAAAATGGGAAGGAATTAACTATTAAATATTTTTTACCTATTGTACTCTTAACTTTAATAAGATTAATTTTGTCTATAATAGCTATATTGGATCTAGAATTACATTAAATGGATGTGAAAACTACATTTCTCAATGGAGAACTAGAAGAAGAAATCTATATCAACCTATAGAAAAAAAAGGGAAGCCCGATGCACTAAAGCTACCTCTATGTGTGGTGTTCGGGGAAGGGCCCCACCACAAGGGTGTATCGTACACAGCCTTACCTTCCATTTCTGCCAGAGGCTGTTTCCAAGGATTGAACCCGTACCTCCTGGTCACATGGCAGCAACTTTACCAATTACTCCAACCTATATCAGCCTATAGGTTTGCGAAAAAAGGCAAAGAAAATAAAGTATGTCGACTTTGAAGATTCATTTATGTCCTTAAAAAATCTTTTAGTTGATGGAAATTGTATTTCCATAATATGATAATATCGTATAATTTTTATATGGTTCATGAAGATCATTATGTATACATTAAAAGATCCAAAGATAAATTTGTGATTTAATCATTGTATGTAGATGACATACTTGTTGCTGCAAGTGACATTGAATATGTAAAAGAAATAAAAGAGTGGTTATCATCTAGTTTTGAGATGAAAGATATGGGTGAAGCATCTTATATTCTTGAAGTTAAGATTTCAAGAGATTGTTGTCTCTATCACAAGAACCTTACATTAAGAAAGTTCTTGAATGCTTTTGTATGAAATATTGAAAACCATAAACACTCCAGTTTCTAAAAGTGAAGCTTTAAATCAAAGGATGTGCCCTCAAAATCCACAAGAGAGGGAACAAATGAGAAAGGTTCATTATGAGAACGTTTTCAGAAGTCTAATGTACATTATAATATATAATAGACGTGATACTGGTTATGTTGTCGGGTTAGTTAGTAGATATTAATCCAACCCAAGACCACAACATTGGAAAAAGTTGAAAGAATACGAAGGGCTCGGCTAGGTCATGCCAGAGATGGCCCTTGGTCCACTTGACTGGTTGGAGAGGCATCTAACTGATTGGGGAGGAGATTTAAAAGAGAGAAAGTCCACCTCTAGATATGTATTCTTGCTTAACAATGGAGCCATATTGTGGAGTAGAAAGAATCAGTCATGTATAGCTTAATCAATGATGTAAGATAAATTTGTATTGCTATCATCTTGTAATAACTCATATTTTTCCTAGCTTACGACTCATCCTTCAAATCGTAAAGATTCTCATCAGTCGTATGTATCAATTCATACCCATGTAAGTGTGTGTAACACTCCGATAGTACACCCTGGGCATCACATGATGCTTACGACCCCAAAGGACCACAAGCTAACTCATAACTTGTACCTGTTGTGAGCACTCAATATAATATTAGAATATATATATATATATATATATATATATATATATATAAGAAGTCTAAAAATACCACAAGGTTCTTAAAATACTAAAATAATAATTGAGTATAACTGATAATAACATCTAAAAATTGAATAACCAACTATGCTAGTATAAGAGCCTCTAACTGTCTGAATATAGAGTTGATGGGACAAAACCCCAACTAACTCTGACTGAAATAACCACTAAACTACTGGAATACTAAAATAGATAAACTTTGTTCTTAAAATATGATGACTCACCACTATAACTACTGCTGATAGCCTGAGCTACTAAGTACAATTAAGAACCTGAGCTTCCAAACCTAAGATATGAGACATCATAGCGCAAAAGAAAGTATGTGATCGGTATGTGGAATATACTAGTATTCTAAGTGAGGTAAGACTGATATACATGGTTTCATATGCATGAGATGATAATTGACTGAATAAACATCATGAAGTAATTGGATAAGAGTACATGCTAAACTGTAACTACTAAACATACTGAATATGTAATACTATCCATATAGGTATACATTAAGTATCTAAGATTATACTGATACTGATTACTAAATTCTGATGGTTAAGTAACTGATAACTGATAGCCATGGTTCTATAGAACTGACTAAGTTCTTTACTAAATACTAAGACTGAAAATTTAACTGTGAGAGTGTTCATCTAACTAACATACCCTGATATTGATTGATTTGGGTTCCAAGATATGAACCTAGTTGAAAAAGTGTTAGCACCTTTCCACGGGTTACTAATAATATTGTGTCAACCCTAGTCTGGTAGTAAGACTCATGAAATATATATACATGATTGCGTTAACCCTAGTCTGGCAGGAGAACAACTTACCCTATACTATTTACATTGTTCTATAACTCAGGGATTGCTACTAAGGGTCAAACCCTAACTAGTAGGAATTCCCCCATCCCTAGGTTTGCTCGGAGCTAAATCCTACTCCCAACTAAAATACATTGATTACTAGACTGTACTAATCTTGACTGAACATACCCTGATCATGTTAACAGACTGAACTAGACTAAATTCACTGAGTACTGTTAACTGACTGAGTACTACTGTTCTTGACATTTTCTGGGACTATTCTAAAACTACTGCAACTAAGTAAATAGCTAGATTTCAGATAATAAATACCCCCAGGACTCGATAGAATAATTGGTAAACTCATATCACAACTTTAGCAACACAATAATAGGATACCATGCATAATTTACTCATATGGACATTTTATCAAACACTTGGGGAGCGTAATTGCAATACATGAGAACTAAGCACATAGGCCATCATAACTACAACATGTAACTTGCAAATTCAATAGTTTTGACATGAGAGATTCATAATTTAACCCCTATGCTAGCTTAATTTCATGGAACTCATAAAAGGTCTTAACTTGAAACCCATACAACAACACAAACATGAGCATAATTTACTTCATAACATAGGAATCATAATTTAAGTTTTGAAAAGGGTTATTGAACTCCAAAGGTGGAGGGAGACCCAAGAATGAGCACCTAACATATATGAGTGACAGAATTAGTGAAGATTGTTGGGAATTTCTTGGAACTTAATCTTAAGCTTGATGAATTAGGGTTTATTTCTTGTGAGGATTTTGTCAATTAATGAATATATTTTACGTATTGAGGGGCTGAATTTAATGTTATGGGGGTTTAATGTGGGAGAAAAATGACTTAATTGCCCCCACAACCCATATCTAAATATGGAAATGTACCAAGCGATACAAAAACTAGCATGCTGCATTAATGTTGTTGACGCGATTGCCAACGTGCTGCGTTGATACTACGATGTGATTACTGATGTGTCACAGCCTAATTGCTTTGACTCACTATTTTGGACATCCAAACATGTCTTTAATGATGTTCAAAAAATCTAAAACTCACCCAAGATGACCTATTTACATCCCTAATCATAAATCAACTTAGAAATCAAAATTCTAAAGTCGTAAGGATCAAAAATAAGATCATCTAATTATAAAGGATAAATATAATTCTAAGTATTAACACTTAGCTAAATTTTTCTAAGTCTGGGACCCCTTATTACAAACTATATGGGACTGAATTGAACTAGAAGTTTTACAGGGTTTTATAGAGTAGGATAATTTAAGTTCTGTTCAACATATGAGTTGACCCTAGAAGTCATCAAGTAAGGTATGGGTCATATGAAAGTAAGTCGTACTGTCAGCAGAATTGGTTTCTTGAGTTCTATCCAGCTTATGAGTAGTGGCTAGAGGTCGTATAGGCATATTTTGAGTCATAAGATCTAAATCATACCCTGATCTATAGACAATCCAAGAGTCAAGACTCATGTTTTGATAGTTTTATAAGTTACTTGCACATATATTAAATCCTCAAATAGCTCCGAGCTCATGAACAAGTCAAAACCTCTCTTGGCAATTAAATTCTTAGGATGTACATAACTATATTCATTTTCAAATGATAATAACTTTTGTTATACTAAGAATTTTTTAGCTCAAGACCCACCAAAAGATATAAAATTAAATTATCTTTCCAATGATACCAGTTTTTCCTTAATATGATATCAGGGTGAAAAGTTGTGACAAAATTATTGAAGCACTATCAAAGTTATCAGTGGATACCACTCACTGATGACGACTCATAAGTAGACCATATGAGTTGACAGGAGGAGTCATACCCACAACAGTAGTGGTTGAATTTTGGGTTCCTGGTGATGACTCAAGGTACAACCTGTATCCAGAACATATGAGTCGTACCTAAGCACATTGGGACGGCTTCCTGATAATTTCCAGAAGGTTTCTAAGAGTCTTTTTTTATATATATTTTCTCCCCTTATAACTCCCAACCCATGATATTTAATCCCAATGGGTGTTACTTTTCCTTCCTTTTCCATCAATTAAAAATCACAAAATCCCTATTTCCACTCTCAAGAACAAGATTAGGGTTCCTCGCGAAAATTTATCCTTTAAGTATCAAGCCTTAAAATTCAAGTCTTCTCTGCAAGTCAAGCATAAAAGGTCCCAATTCCAAGCTTCTCCTTCAAGGATTCAAATAATTAAGGTATGTGGAGGTATTCATCAATGGGTCCCTTTCACCCATTAAGCTCAAAAATCCAATACTAATTTAAAAGTACGAATCTTAATCCTATTTTATGAAGTCATCCATGAATCTTATGATTTTAATTTGTGAAGTTCTTATTAAATTGAGTTTAAGCCATGTTAATGTGTGTTTCCATGCTATTTAAGTCACTTTATGTTTGAATTACAATTTACCTCATTTATTTACTTTGATTTTGTGATGATTCATTAAATTATTGATTAAAAAATGTAAACATATTGTCCTCCCATATTTAATACATTCCCATGTTCAAATTTATGTATTTCAACAGTTATTGGAATTCACTATCTTTTAAGTCTTTGAATTATGATCTTATATCATTATTTAAATGTTATCATCAAATTTTGTAATCATTCAGTGCTGGAGAGTTATGAACACCCAATACCTATATGTTTACTTATATTTCAGACCTCCCAAGAAATGCCAGTCAACTCATATTTTATAGTTATGCTCAGTTTTTTATGACCATGATGAACACTATTAGTTTACTTATTTATAATTAATTTAGAATCACTATGCACTGTTGTTTACAAAACACCATGACCTGAGCTTATCATTTATCAGTGCATGCACCAGTTAGTACTTCAGTGTCTTTCAATTGAGAGTAGGATTTAGCACCTAGTGGGAAGTGTAGGTTCAGCGCATCCTACTTCCCCATAAACTTTGTGCCATCACAAGTTTAGGGGCCTCGCCAGAGAGTGTTTTCTCTTTTCCAATATGGCTCAGTTTAGTGATCACTCCAGTTGAGGTTCTACTCTGATGGCAACGATTGAACAAACGTCCTCAATATGGGTCAGATGGTAGACTCCATCATAGCTCACATGGTCTATGTTGGTTACATAATAGCTCCCACAGTTTCAGTCAGTTCTTAGTCTAAATCAGTTTATGTTTGCTTGACCAAGCAATCAGATTACCAGTTATTTAGTCAGTTTGTTTTTACAGATTATTTTAGTTATTTAAATATCAATTATTTAGTTATTCAGATCATGTATGTCCATGATTTGTTTGGTCTTGTATCCATTTTACTTGATCATGTTTTCATGCTTAGTATCTATACATGATCCTTAATGTGTATTATAGTTTATTCAGCTTTACATGATATTTATATACAGTATCTATGTTTTATAGAAAGCTAACATAATTCTTTTCAGTTTGTGATTTATAAATCTCACAATGACTTAAAGTTTTCATGCATAGCCATGCTTTTAAATGTATGTTTCACTAAATAACTAATATCCTCAGTTTTAAAGGATGTTATAAATATTTCCATTACTTAGTGCATGTCTCCATATGCTCAGTACATTGTATAGTAGTGATCCACATGTATGTCTATGTGC
This sequence comes from Capsicum baccatum var. pendulum, assembly GCA_030864225.1. Classification (NCBI taxonomy): domain Eukaryota; kingdom Viridiplantae; phylum Streptophyta; class Magnoliopsida; order Solanales; family Solanaceae; genus Capsicum; species Capsicum baccatum. The sequence goes on along the minus strand of CM061555.1, from coordinate 110,276,789 downwards.
TACATTATCTCATCATTTAGGTACCATTTCTAGTCCACACATCATAATCAGACAGTTTACAGCTTCCAGCCAGTAGGTTATAAGTTCTCTTATTTTGGGGACTCTAGTCAATTGTAGTTTATGTACTATATTATTATTGATATGTTTTGATTAGTGGTAGTTGGGGCATGTCCCAACTATCTATAGTCAATATAGTAGAGGCTTTATAGATAGTCAGTCAGAGTCATTACATGTAATTCAAGTTTATTTCTTCATATTTATCAGGTTGTAAACTTTATCAGTAATACATTAATTCAGACTTTCCTATGATTATGTTTTTGCTTAGTAAATGTAGTTTTTATACAATTTAAATTAGTTGATCAAGTAATATACTAGATCATGTGTTAGCTTAGGATCACTTGTGGTTTCAAGCACTGTATTATGACTAGGGGATAGTCTTGGGTCATGGAAAACTTAGTATCAGAGCATAAGGTCCAAGTGTCCTAGGGTGATTTTGAAGTCTTGTCTAGTAGAGTCTTACGAAATGGTACAAAGATGTTTGCACTTTTTTTCAAGAGGCTAGAGGACATTTAATAAATATTTCCCTTCTTTCATATCTCAGATTATATTATAGAAAGGTTCTCTAAAAAACTTATAAAAATTCTTCTCATGCTCAATTCATGTTGACTTTGCCTTATTTTTTAGGGAATGGAAATAGGCAGGCTTAAATTCCTACTGATAGAGTTTTCTCAAATAGTCCCCATAAATAGTTATGGGATTGCATGTAGTATTAAAAGGATCCCATCAGTGCCCTTATGTTCTAAACTTTGAAAGTGTTCATTCTTATTCATGAAAATCGTGCATTGAGTCAAAGTTAGATATGCTCTCAGATCTCTTGTTAGAATCCTATGATGACATATGATCTAGAGTTAGAAGCCTAAACCTAGAAGTTTAACAGCTATAATATAACGATATCTGGATTTAGTAGATTATGTATCCATTGGGTTAGTTGTATGTAAGGTGAACTAGTAGGCTTGAAATAGTTTATGCAAGAATTTAAGTTTATTGATTTGAAATTAAGTATGATGATGTTTGCATGATCTAGAGGTGTACCTAAGGGTGATATGGGATTGTATTATTTCTAAGTTTTAACAGTGTATGTGCTTAGATATTATCCTTGAGTTGTTAAGTATGAATGAGGCTATGTAGTATATGATGTTCTTACTAGCTAAGTTATGGTTATAGGTTGTTGATGGTAGCTATGTTGATGTAATGGAAATTCTCATGGTTTAGAAAAAAGTATATAAGTTTAGAGATATGATATTTGTAGGCTATGGAGGAAACAAAATAGATATATGTTTAGTTGGACAAGAATACTATCTAGAACAACATAAACATAATGACTAGTGGGGCTATAGAAAGTTAAGAGTTGTATCTCAGAAGGAAGTACTAGCAACAAGTTTTACACTTTCAGGTGTAGTCTCTTAGGGTGATTTTATTACTTATGTATAATTTTTATATCTCAAACTCTAGAGTAAAGTGGTTGAAGATCATTTTAGAGTTTATTAAAGGGGGTCCACAGACTTAGAATGATGGCTTAAAGCTAAGAGGGAGATGATAGAACAAGAAACAAAGTCAGACTCCTGTATTCTAATAATGATGCCAGCATATTGTAGAACATCAGTAGAGAAAGTAGATGCACGACCTATTCTAATCTCAGTGCAAAGTATTATATTTCAGTCATCACAATATCTGCTCATGCCTTATATGTCAGCTCCATGATCATAGAAAATATTGATGAATTTGCCATAAAAATCATGTACACTTTCAGATTCTAGTATGAAGAGTTCCAATTCACTCAGCAGTATGAATCATATTCCATGAATTTATGAACTCCAAACTCAGGTCACATAGCTCATGACTCTTGTACTAATGCTTTATAGTATACTCAATTCTTGGTACTCATGCTACACTCTTAATGAACAGTGAAGCCCAGATTATGTCATGTATGTTCTCAGTTTTAATCTCTTTAGTGAATTCATATCTTTGATACTCTATTTCTCAGGCCTTAGTTAAGTGTTAAAGTTATGCATAGTATTCTTTCATGCTTGGGGTCCTTATGTTCTAACCTTTTAGTTACCTTTTCTTAATATTAAGTTAGTGGTGATGAAAAATTTATGATCAATGATATAGAAGGGAGATATTAAATTTTTCATGTTGGGGAAAGATTGTTGTATTCTTGTTTTATCTAAAGCTATAAGTATGAAAGAGGATTGAGTCAAAGATTATGGTATATGTTATGTCATGGTTAGATAGAAATTTCATGTGTGTTTTCTTGGGGATAGTGAATGGAAGTTTATATTGATAGAGGTATTAGAGAATATGGGAAAGATGCTTCGATGGGTTGATTGACTAGAAGTTCATATATGGCTATAATAATAATCTTGAATGTCTTGTTGGTATATAAGTGGATGGGTGCATTGTGCACTAATGAATTCCTAGTAAGATATTGAATATAGTTGTTGAAGTGGTAAGAGGAATTATTCTTAATATGAAAGATGTGAAACATGCATGGGGTATCGAATTCATGGTTTAGACTAGTGTTATGGTTTTATGTGTGGTACCTTGCGATTTCGAGTTAGTCTTGAACATGGTGAAAGTATGTGGTTTAACTCAGACTTTGACTGGAACGATTATATACACTCACACGAGTATTTCAGGATCGAGCCTAAGCTTAAATTGGGTATTTTCATTACCTAATACCTAGTAATTCTATCCTAGCTTATGATTTATATGTTTATGTTCCATATTACAGAGTTATAGTCGTATTAAGATTCCTTACCCAGATATCTTATTCAGATTATACCCAAGGTTCTTTGCTTCCTAATATATATATATATATATATATATATATATATATATATATATATATATATATATATATATATATATATATATTAATTTTTATGTGGTGTACATAAATTTTTTAAGGATAAAAAGTATGTCAAATAGACAAAAAGATTGGCCTATTCACATAGGCAATCGCCTCTATTGTCTAAGTGACAAGTAGTGGAGATGAGACAGTTATACACTTATTATTGTCAGGCATGATGATAAAAGAGAGTTAAAATTTTATAATTTGAATGTTGTTTGTTAGATTGTGTTTAATCATATGTTATTAAATGAGTAAGTTTGTTTCAAGTACCAGATATGAGTTCTAAATAATAAAATTGTTGAGTAGATTTATGAACTCAAAGTTATACACGAGTTGTCTATCCTATAATCTGCACAGTATTTACTTTATAAAAGATATACGCTCCATGGGAAAGGAGTCAATACTATGATACATGTCTCATACCATGTATGTGAAGCTATTTGGAGGGGGGTGCGGATAACTAGGCTAATAAATAGATTATAAAATAGATTTATTTTAGGTAATGAATCTATTCTTTTTTGTGCGTGGTTTTTTCTTAAATTTTTGTAAGATGTATCCATTAATTTAGTTTATTATTTTATCCTATAGTAACTGCTGAGTTACAAATTTTTGTATAATAATTTATTCTTTCTGTACTGTAGTGTATATCTAATTCTAGATTTTCTATGTTATTTATTATTTTGTGTTGTTCTTCTCGTAGTGAGTTTTTTAAAGTATATAAACTATCACATGTACTTTTTTCTAAATTTTCTAATTTTTTTTCTATCCATATTAACTTTTCTTTTAGATCTTCCATTATTTTTCTAATTTGGTTTCCGTAATTAATTTCGTTATTTAGATTATCTTGGTTTTCTCTAGTTTTTCTAATATGTTCTAACATCCACAATCTTGGTCTGAATAATATCCTTCTGGGTAAATGTCTTCGTATATTCGTTCTATCTCATTTATTATTTCAATTTCGTAGTTTATTACTTCTTCTAATATTATTTTCTTAATATCTATTATTTCTATATCTTTAAGTATATATAAGATTAAAACTTTGAGGTAGTCTAAACGACCTATTTTATAAAATTGATATTTTATAGTTATTTGTTTTAGCCTTAGTAGTTCTTGCATATTTTTATTAAGAGATTTTATATATTTTTTTATTTTCCATGTATTTGACTATATTTATTTTTATCTATTTTTCTAGTAACTGCATATTTCGCATATCTTTAAAATTCTACGTAATTTTAACATAATAATCATTTATAAGAGTAGTTGGGTATGTGTGGTATATAATTTATTCTATCCATATAATATTCTCCGAAAGCTTTTTCTAATATAATTTTTCTTATATCTGCAGCATCTATATCTCTAAGTACATACAAAATAAGTATCTTAAATTTATCTACCATGACATCAGATATATTATCATTCATTATCATAAAATTGCTTTTTTCAAAATATTCCCTTCAACCATGTACATAATAAAATATAGTCATCTCAGATTACTATATACTAGATTATTCTTAAATAACATGTTCTTCGGTCACTACTAGCATGATAATTCAGATACTATTTCCCTTAAACAGCGCCTCGACTCTGGTTACTCCCTACCACGGCTTCTTGCCTCATTGGTTTCACCTTTAGGATGGCATAGTTCCTAGGGATTTTTCTCCGTTTCCACTTTGCTAATAAACTTCTTAACATATTATTTTTCGAATAATTCTACTATAAAGTAACTAATATGAATTTATTTTATCATATCATGATTGTTGGGAATTATGAATTTAGCTATTCATAATCATAAATAGATATACCTGTTCCGGTAGCTTTGATATTTCTGAGGTTTGTTGCTCCATAGCTTTTTCCATTGCAGTGTATATATTTAATTAACTAGGTAAAAGTATTTTTGGACGAGAGAATTTTGGCTTGAATGTAAGAAGGCTTGCCCTCTGCAATGCCTTTCTCTTCTTTTTTTATACAAAGAACATATCTTTACATTGTTTTACATATGTCCGCTAACAAACAAAAACTATTAAAGAAAGACTTGAAAGTCTTCCATTCTAAAACCTACCCTAAGCCTATAAGGCTAAAAATTTCAAACTTTACATTAAATTTACATAAATGCTACCAATGCTACCAACTACTTTTACTATTTTTTCTTTTACATAAACTTTCTATACAAATATATTGAATATCTACAAATATATCTTGTCTTCCGTTTATTTTGTCATATCTGTTGTATCTCCATTATAGCTCTGGTCTTATCTTTCCAGCTGTCATCTTACTTTCTTGATTTTTTATTCTAGATGTACCTCTGAAATAATATTATCTTCTCCATTACACCTCGAACATTGGTGGTCTGGATATTTATGTCCAATTATTTTACAGTATCTTGTTAGTAGTCCGTCAGAAATAAATCCTTTTTTAATAGCTCGTGCAGTAGATGGTTTCTATTGAGTAGCGTCATTATCCATTGTCTTACATCCTCCATATCTGTTGGTCGTAGCTCTTTCGAATTCGAGTAAATCATTTGGTGATCTCTTGAGTAGTAGTTCCATATTGGATTTCCATTAGTATAGTTATTTGCTAGTTCTTGTATAATCGTAGGTAGTCCAATAAGTCTTTTATTTGCGTAGAATTCTGGTATCTCAATTCTAGGTATTTCTGGTTGCTGCACAATATCTTATGGTGCAATCATATCTATTTTAATCCTATCTTTATGACTTGTATAACTGGTTTTATGTCTTCATATAATATATCTGCGGGTGCAGTATAACACTTTATATAAAATAGAGTGCCTTTTGTTATTCTCTTATAGGTCGTGAATATCTTATATAATTCTTCCATAGCTGTCAATTCTGCTCCGTCTTGGGTGTATATGATGTTTAGTAGTCAATAGTCAAAACATGTTTTCACTAGCTAGTGCATCCGCTAAAGTAGGCATTTGTCCACATTAATGGCTAGCCAGTTGCTTTAACGATCTTAGCTTGCCCAGTTGGTCCATTTTAGTGGTGGTTTGTGCACAAAAGCGGATGCCAATTTAGCAGTATATAGTCTCAGCAGGTATCGCTTTAGAAGTACTTGGCCACTTTAGAGATGATTGCTTTAGCGGCACCTGGGAGTCCATTAAATGCCTCATTTTGTCCGATTTTCTCCCATTTTCTCACAAGTTTCAAAGGATAAAATCCCTAAAGAGTGTGAGAATCCTAATTGTTGAAAGATCGTGGGGTGTTTGTGAACTCGGACTACTCGTTTCCTTGTCCTATACCTTGTAAGACTTTGGTTTATTTTTGGATAATTTTATCTTAGGTGAACTTATGCACCTATGTTTTGTTAATGACTACATGTTTGTAGTTTTTAAGGTGTGTTCAAAACAAGTTTGGAAGCAAAGCTTTCAAATAGAGTTTAAACAAGAAGACTAGTATTCTTAGCTTGATCTATATATTGTTCTAGTTGTTCTTGTTGGATTTTATTGTGATGTGAGCTATATTTAGTGGGTTTTTATGCTATAGTAATATTTTGGATATGATAAACTTGATAAATAAATGATATACAAGCTGGGATTGAAAAGGAAAAGCTATCACGAAGCAAGGAACCAAATGCCAAACGTGGAGTAAATGATATCAAATGATAGAAATTTTTTTCTAAGGGGCGTGCCACGCTGCCTAGACACCACTATAAGGGTGTTCCACACCCTTAGTATCAAACAAAAATGTTATTTCCAATGATCCTCGACATTTTCAACATGCCACACTTTCTAGGAACTAAGATAGGGGCGTGGCACGCTAGTGTGCAAATAATGGACAATATTCTCCAACTATAACTCTTTTGTAAATACCTTGGACAACCTTTGAGCATTTTAATACAATTAAGGAGGCTTCTCTTAGGGTTTTTATTTCTTTACTTTAGTTTGATTTTGGATTATTACATGATTTCTATCATTATTACTCTTTGTATGTCTATGAGTGGCTAAACACACTCATTCGGGGTTAAGTCCAAGAACATAAGTACTTAAGATTGTTAATTGACTTGGTTTATGTTTATTATCATCAGTGGTTGTTCATGTATCCTTGTATCAGCTATTCTATGGATTCACGAATCTTAGGATAAAGTCATAATTCTATTGTTTGCTTGGAAGGAGGAATGATAGAATAGAACGCGGGATATATAGGATGGGATGATAATCATTCAATGAATTGTAGATATAATTTGCATTTAGGATAGGAATATAACTAATTCTACCAACTTGGTTTTTATATGGGAAAAAATATAAATGTGTTAGCTTAGTTCTTGGATCCCTGCTCAACGATGTAGTTGTAAGGTTGAGTTAGATTGTTGATTAGAGGTTCGAAAGACTGTAATGTTATCAACCTTGTGAATCAACACATATGGTAATTAACTAAACAAATTAAGTTGTATATATATGTAGGATTGTTCCTAGTTCCTTAACCTTGGTTTTACCCCATCATAATTCATTAACTTTTACATTACCGCATTGTTTAGTTTATGTTTAGATTTCAATTCACAAACTTTATTTATTACGTTTACACTTGTTTAATCTTTGTATTGAGACTAGAATAGGATAGTTGCTTAACACAAGTCCCTGTGAGATTATTACTTGTCTTCTAAAGGCCATTTTACTACTTGGTGGACCACGTACTTGCGTGAACTCTTGGGCGCAACAAGTTTTTGGCCCCATTGTCGGGGACTTGTATATTGGCAATTGTCTTAGCTTTATTTTTTCCTTTTGATTCCTTAAGTGCTAATTACTTGATCTTATATTCTGAGTTTGTAGGTTTACGTTAAAAATCAAGTAAGCTGGCAAGGGAAAAGGAGTTGTTGATTCATATCCCAAACTTTAATGATTCTTAGACCAGTTGAGGAGAGAAATAATACTTCTCTATCGGATACCTTAAATTCAACAAGAGGAAGATAATTCTGTCACCATGGGTGAATATACACTATCCTACAGGATAGTTTACAAATTTTCCATCCCACTCACAACTAATGTTACCTACGCTATTCTCACATCGGCTGCTGGAGGTAGATTTGAGCTGAAGCAAAATATGGAGCAACTTTTGCACAACAGCGGGTAGTTTACCAATTTGTCACATAAGTATCCATAGGTTCACTTGCATATTTTTTGGACATAATTGACATGTTCATCCCCTATAGATTCTCTAATAATTATGTGAGGCTCACTTTATTCCCCTTCTTACGTTTGGGCAAAGAAAAAAAGTGGCTGAGCGCTGAACCGATAGCTTCTATCACTGTATGGGATGACTTATCCCAGAAATTCCTTATCTATTTTTTTCTTATTGGCACAAGTGCAAAGATATATAGTGAAATCTTATGTTTCAAGTAGAAGCTAGATGAAAATCTATATCATGCTTGGGATAGGTTCAAATATCTTCTTAGGGACTATCCACATCACAACAGTCTAATGAGGTAATGGCTCACACTTTTGTAGAAGTTCTTGATTAAAAATAGAAAGATCTTATATGACTTCGCTGTAGGTAGTCAAGCACTAAAGAATGCATATGATGAGATCTATGCCTTGTTGAACCAAATTAAATAAGATAATCCAGATTACCATGGTGACATTTTCAAAGGTGCAGTAAAAAAGCCTATAGGGATGATTGAATTTGATAGTATCACAGCCTTAGCTGCCAATTGCCTACTCTTCAAAATTAGATGATGACACAATTTAGGAAATTGGGTGTGAATATATCTTAGGCTTAGGTGAATATAGAACAACAGACACTATCTTGGTGTGAAATTTTTAGGAACAATGGTCACTCTATAGACTTGAGTAGAGAAAATCTAGAGTCTGTGAATTTTGTAGGCAATTCATAAAAGGGAACTTATGGGAATGCCTACAACCACAAGTGGTAGATCCAACCAAACTAGTCATGGGTTAATAATCAGACTTCGCAATTTCAGCAGTAGCACAACACATAAGCCAATAATATTAAGGAAGCATAGAAAAAGATCATAGACAATCAAGATAAAATGACTACTTAAATTAAAAAGCAACAACTTACGCAAAAGAATTCAGAGACGTAGTTGGGGCAGTTGGCTCAGGCACAGAATACTAGGCCCCAAGGTGCATTGTTAAGAGACACAAAAAATACAAAGTAGGAAATGGAAATCACCTTGAGGAGTGGTAGATATCATATTTATTAGCCTTTTAAGAAAAATAAGGAGGTTCAAGCAAAGCTAGTCCCTCAGTAGGAATAGAAGATTGGTAAGCTTCCTAACCATTTTACTTCACCTGAATAAACATTCAGATATTCGGGGGTCAGCTTTGGATTGAAGTGGTGAGCTTGCATCTATTCGTAAGTATCCATTTCATGGATGTTATTTAATACTCCAGATTATTTAGGGAGATTGGTTTTGGCTATGGTTGGGGGCATATGCCAATCTGATATTTGTATTCTTTTGGTTAGAGGATTTTGTGGAGGTCCTCGAAATATGAGGACTCATAATTGTTGCTATTACTGATGATAGATTAGAGTTTGTTGGGCCCTAATCCCAAATAAGTCCTCAAAACATGAGGACTCACAATTATTGTTATTGCTGACTAGCTGGACTGTCTAATCACGGTCGGTAAACTGAGCATCCATACCTATGATATTAACCATCATAGTTCAAAGAAAGCGTATCTGATTAGTACTATGAATGTAATTGTATATGACATAAGGTTAGGATAGGATGCATGGGCTTATGTGCATGAAGTAAAGACTGACTGAATAGCATGAGATAGCTGAATGTAAATGCATAAAAAGCTATAAAATCTAAGAATGCATGACCAAGCATATAACATGTTTGAAAATAGTCTGTAAACTGAAATTTTGAAATCTAATGATTGAATAACTGGTATACTATATGCTATGTTCAAGTAAAACTGAACTGAAAATATATTGAATATTGTATTGAGACTTTTGAAGGTATCATCTAACGAACATTCCCCAATCTGATCTGATCGAGGTCTAACCCATAACCCCAGTTAGAAGGTGTCAGTACTGTGCCATGGGTACTAATGCTGACTGTGTGGATCAACTAATCTGGTGTACTGAAGTACTAGGTGTCAAACCTAAACTGACGGGTGACCCCTGGAAGGAAGTCAAGACTAAACTAATGGGTGATTCTTCATAGGAAGTCAAGTCTATACTTATGGGTGACTCCTCATATTCTATGCTGGCTACGTAGTTTTATAATAGAAGGACTACTACTAATGAATCTTCCTAACTGATAATAAAACCATCATACCTACACTCGCTCGGTGCTAAATCCTACTTCCAACTAAACTAATACTAATTGCTAAACTGTTCTAAGTTTTACTATCTATGATAACTGATTGAACTGATAATGCTTATAATATATCTAAAATCATTCTGAATGTACTGAGATCATATCTGAAATCATTTTGAATGTACTATGACTATGTAATAGCTAAGTATGGGTGTTCATAACCCTCTAACACTGAATAAAATTATCAATAAGGACATATATAGCTTTACAAAACCATAATAAGGGATCATTGTTCAATACCCAATCATTTAGACATTTCATCGAACACTTGAAATCATAAGCTTAAACATGGGAATTATTTAAATATGTGGGAATAGCATAATCATAATACTTAAAACCTGGGACTTTACATGGAATTTTCACTATTCAAACGTGTAAGGGCTATTTTCAATGAACAATACTTGTTAACATCATGTATAATCGGAACTCATAAAAGCCTCATGAATACAACCCATTGTAAATATGTAAATTCATGATTTAAAACACAAAAAATACATTCTTGGACTCTATGGGTGAATAGAGCCCATGGATGAACATCACACATACCTTAACCCTTGAGCTTAAAAGGAAAAACACAATCTTGAAAGCTTTCTTCAGATTTCTTGGATTGAGAAACTTGAATCCTTGATTTTCTTAAAGAGAAAAAGATGAATTTGATGAACTAAGGAAATAGTTAGGGTTTATTTTAGAGATAAATTGAACATAAAATGTCCTAAAGAATGATTTAAGTCGTGTTTTTATGTACTAGGATGAGGGGAAAAGATGCAACTGCCCCTCAGGAATTTAAATTAGCAACTGGAACGCTGATTAACTGCATACCGCAATATGACAAGGGCCGCATCACTATAAGCTTCACAATGCAATGCAATCGTGTTGAACTACTAGAATCGAAATCTAAACATGACTCAATCCTCGTCTAAAAATTTTCAAACTTCCCCACGACATACCCCTTACAACCCTGAACATGAATTAACTAAAAAACTTACGTCTCGATGTCGGGAAGGCTGGTTTAAAAATCCTCGAAGTTAAGAGTCCAAAAATAAGACAAAGTCCCCAACACATAGAGAAATTTTCAGGTTCTAAGCCTCTTATACAAGCACTATGAGCTTAACTGAGCTAAGAAAAGTATGGGGTATTACAATATCTTCCCCTTGGGAACATTCGTCTTCTAATAAGACTGATTAAGTCGAGAATACTGAAGAACTGAGATTACATGTGGAACATACATAAATGATGACATGATTACATGACTGAGCCTAGAATATGATACCTGACTAAACTAAATTCGTGAAAGCATGCAAGACATGATAATGATATATAGCTGGGACTGAGAATGGAAAAGAGTCAATTTAAGAAAAACTATTACCTTAATCTTGTCTAAAATTGTGGAGAAAAGATGAGGATACTTGGTACCCATATCCTCTTCTACTTCCCAAGTGGTTCCCGCAATGGACTAATTCCGCTAAAGAACTTTGACCAAGGGAACTTCTTTGTTCCTCAGTCTACGAATCTGATGATCTAGGATTTTAAATGGGATTTCTTCATAAGAAAGGGTATCTTGAACATCTATGCTTTCTAGAAAAACTACAATAGCTGGGCCACCAATACATTTCTTAAAAAAGACTCATGGAACACTAGATGCACTGATGCCAAAGCTGCAGGCAACTTAGGTTCATAAGTTATCTTTACAAAATGGCTCAAGATTTTGTAAGGGATAACATATAGTGGACTAAGCTTCCTATACTTGCCGAACCTCTTCACTCCTTTCATGGGAGATATTTTCAAATACACCAAATCCTAAACTGCAAACTAAAGATATCTCCTATGCACATCTACATAGAATTTCTAAAGGCTTTGGGATGTCTTGAGCCTCTCCCTAATTAACTGAACTTTCTTCATTTCATCAAATAGTGAATTACACCCTATCAAAGTAGTCTTACCTACCACAAACCAACCAATAGGAGATATAAATCTCCTTTCATAATGAGCCTCAAATGGAGCCATTTGAATACTGGAGTGATAACTATTATTGTAGGCAAACTAGATCAAGGGTAAGTGGTCTTCCCAACTTCTTTTAAAATCAAGAACATACTCTCTCAATATATCTTCTAGGGTATGAATGGTCCTCTCTGCCCGACTACCTGTCTGAGGATGAAAAGCTATACAGAGGTAAACTTGGGTACCAAGACCCTTCTGAAAAGCTTTCCAAAAGTTTGAGGTAAACTCAGTACCTCTATATGAAATGATAGAGATCGAGACTCTATGCAACTTGACCAACTCTCTAATATAGAGATTGTCATAATCCTCTACTGTATAGGAAGTATGAACTGGCAAGAAATGAGTTGATTCGGTTATTCTATCTATAATAACCCATATTGAGTCATGTTGGCGATGCGAATGTGGAAACCCTTTCACAAAATCCATGTTCACCTCTTCCCAATTCCAAGTGCGAATGCTAAACTCCTGAATTATGCCACTAGGCCTCTGGTGCTCATCTTTAACCTTTTGAAAATTAGGACACTTAGATACAAACTCCATAATATCCCTATTCATACTGCTCTACCAATAGATTTCCCATAAATCATAGTACATCTTAGTGGCTCCTGGGTGAATAGAGTAATACCCACCATGCACTTCTACAAGGATTCACTATCTCAAACCATCTACACATGGCACACACAGTCTACCCTGACATCTCAACACACCATCTCCCCCTTGGAAGAACATTTCTTCTTTCTGATCTCTAATTGATTCCTTTAACTTAACTAAATTGGAATCCCTATCTTGCTTCTCCCTTACTTCAGCAACTAATGATGATTCTGAACTTTTACGAACCCAAATACTACCTTCAACTGAATCCACCAAATGAATGCCTAATCTAATAATCTGATGAACCTCCTGAACTAACTTCTTCTTATCATTCTCAACATGAGCAACACTACACATAGACAATCTACAAAGGGCGTCTACTACTACATTGGCCTTGCCTAGATGATACAACACACTTATATCATAATCTTTCAATAATTCTACCCACCTTATCTGATGAATATTTAAATCTTTCTAAGAGAACACATACCACAAACTTTTGTGATCAGTGAACAAATCAACATAAACCCATAAAGATAATGCCTCTAAATTTTCAAGGCAAATAAAATAACTTCTAACTCAAGATCATAGGTAGGGTAATTTTTTTCAGAGGGTTTAAGATATCTAGAGGTATAAACTATGACTTTACTTCTCTGCATTAACACACAACAAAGGCCAACTCTAAAAGTATCATAATAAGTAATAAACCTATTTGAACCATCTAGCAAGGTCAAAACTGGGGCAGAGGTAGTCGAGTCTTCAACTCTTGAAAACACTTTTCATAAGAATTTAACGACTCAAACTTGACTTTTTTCTGATTCAATCGAGACATGAGGGATGCAATAAACAAAAACCCTTCAACAAATCATCTGTAATATCCATCCAAACCCAAAAAACTCCTGATATATGATGGAGAGATGGGTTTGGGCCTATGTCTCACTTATTTGGTCTTTTGAGGGTCAATTCTAATGATATTACCAGAAATAATATGGCCAAGAAAAGATAATGATCTTATCCAAAACTCGCACTTATTAAGTTTAGTGAATAACTGATGTACCCTAAGAATCTATAATTTAATTCTGAGATGGTCTGCATGATCATTTTCAATACAGGAGTAAACAAGAATATCATCAATGACGACTATGACAAACATGTCCAAGAACTATTTGAACACTCTTTTCATCAAGTCCATGAAAGCTGCTGGAGCATTCATGAGTCCAAAAGACATAACTAGAAATTTAAAGTGACCATACCGAGTTCTGTAAGCTATTTTTGGGATGTCATATTCTCTGGATCTGAGCTGATGATAGCTAGATTTGAGGTCACTCTTAGAGAAATAACTGGCTCCCTAAAGTTGGTCAAAAAACTCATCAATCCTAGAGAGTGGATACTTATTCTTGATTGTGACTTTGTTCAACTGACGGTAATCGATGCATATTCTAGGAGAACCATCTTTCTTACACATAAAAAAGACTGGATCTCCCCACGGGGAAACACTAGGCTTGATAACTCTTTTATCTAAGAGATTTTTCAATTGTTCTTTTAACTCTTTTATCTCAGATAGAGCCATTCTGTTGGGCAGAATAAAGATAGGCTAGGTATATGGAAGGAGATCTATTCCAAAGTCAATTTACTTTTTGGGAGGGACTATAGGAAGATCTTCAGGAAACAGATTTGTAAAGTCCCTTACTACTGAAACTAAACTGAGTCTTGGAGTCTCAACACTAGCCTTTGACTCAAACAAGATGGTAAAGACAACCTTTAGAAATTATTTTTCTTGCCTTAAGATATGTAACAATCTGACCCTAAGCGCTGAAGTGCTACCCCTCCATTTAATGACTAGTTCACTGGGAAACTGGAATTGAGCAACTCTTTTTCTTTAGTCAATTGAAGCATAAAATCAGTAGATCCAATCCGAATGACATCAAAATCAGTCATCTCTAACTCCATAAGATTAACTGAGGTGACTTTCTGAGATATTATGATCAGATAGTTCCTGTATACATACCAGGCTATAATGGAGATACCTACCGGAGTAGACACTGAGAAGGGTTCTGCTAAAGATTCAAGACTGACACAAAAACTTATAGCTATATAGGGGGTTACAAGTGAAAGTGAGGATCCAGGTTCTAATAAAACATAACTATAAAGATGAAAGACCTATAACATATGCATAACCACATCAGGAGAGCTTTCCTAATCATAAAAGGACTGAAGCACATACAATCTATTCTAACGCTAGCCACTGGTGGCACTGGAAGTGGCACCCTACTGAGTTAAGCAACCTGCTGGAACTGATGATAGATTGGATTGGCCCTACTAGTGAAATTATCTTCCCCTATAAGAAACTACTCGACACTCTCGAATCCCGTGGCCTAGTGATAATGCTCAATCTACAGCTCTCGTAGGAGTGTAAAGCGGTCCTTAGCAAATATAGAACCCAACCTGGGTTGGGTGTCGATCCCACAGGGAATAGCTTGGCCAACAAGTAAGCAAAATTACTAAACTTTTGGTGCAAGTCTCGTTAAAAGGGGGAAGTCTTGTCGTGCAAGTAATGTAAACAAAAGCTGAAAATAATAAAGTAAATAGAGAGAGATTGTTACGTAGGTTGTAAACAATGAGAATTGAAGCGTTGGGGTTATGTCCACCTTCTGAGGTATACGTCTCTATTAGCTATGAATGTGTAGAATTCTGACATGCAATTGCTTATAGAGAATTGTAGTCGATGGTAAATCCAGGAGTCTTTCAACCTATTCGAGGATTATTTCACCTTAACTCTTTCGAGCTTAAAGCATGTCTAACAGTACGAATTCTCCAAAAGGTTAGTCCAGTTACTGCACTAACTTTTTAGTAGGGAATTTTAGGGGGTGACCCTACTACCTTGACACTATCTCTTTTCCAGACAAATAACCTTTATTTCGAACAAGTTAAATGTTAGACTGGAGTATTCTTGCATTTGCAACCGCAAAGAATGTAGATTACGATGAAGAGAATAATGATATAAGCAATATACGTGTCACGAACTCACAAACTCACAACAATAGATAGTATCTCATTCGGCTTCCATAACCCCAACAGAGAGGTTTAGTTACCCATGAATGCAAAGGAGATCACGATTGACATTGTTATTATATCACAATATTGGTTAATTGCGTGTAACTTAGGTGGTAGGCGTGAGGCGTGAATTCCTTAGCAAGGTAATGATTCTCTTGTTGCGGAATTTAAGAATAGAATAATAGAAGAATTGATGGAAAGATTAGAATTGTTGGAAGAGTAGAAAAGATTAATAGTTGAGGAATGAATAAAAATCTCTAGCATGATAGGGTATTTATAATACCCATATCCTAATCCTACTAGGTAAATGAAATGTCTAACCAAATCCTACTAGGCTAATGAAATACTTAACCCAATTGTACTAGGTTAATGTAACATTCTCCTAATCCAAATAAACTAATGAAATGCTTAACCCAATTGTACAAGGTTAAGGTATCATTATTCTAATCCTAATTAGTTACTGCAAGTCCCCAAAGTCTTCAAAAATGTTGTTTTAGCCCGGGACAGATTTTCCATGCATCACTTTTGGTCCTTTAGGCGTCCAAGCTTCCTTTCCTTCCTTCGTGAGCTTTCTTTGGCGTCAAGTAAGCCATAAAATGCTGAATTCTGCATCATTTATACCTGAAACTTTACAAATCATGTTCGTTAGCTCATTTATAGGAAAAAAGGAATAAAAGTGCATGAAATATATAATTTGTTCTCAAAACATGGCACAAATATGGGCAAAATATATTGATATAAGCGTGTAAATTCGCCTATCATCAACACCCCACACTTGAAGCTTTGTTCGTCATCGAACGAAATATCATGTCCTTCTAAACATCAACTTAGGGTTTCACAACAACAACACAAAACATTCATCAAGACAAGCACAACAATTATCCACAAAGAGTAGTTTTCCGATCATAAATAGAAACAATTTAACCTCTAGCATAGACTCGTGATGGTAGTCAACTCGCATGCGAACGTTAAGGTACAACGAATCATATATAACTACCCAAACCTCATCAACCATGTGTGTCTCACAATATAGTACCCATAATCACTCACAAGTATAGCATATTTTTCAAACATGGGTATCAATAATATCCTTGCTCTCGCTCTCACAAAGAATTCATATGTAGAAACTGATGACCATAGGCTTGCCCTTAGTGTAGTACTCCACTAAATGTCAGAATGCTAAGCTTAGGATCACATAGGTCTTTTGAAGGTTGTAATGTAGGCTAAGGGACAGGTAGGATCAGCTATTTTGGCCAGAAATAATGACTATGTTCCTAAGCGCTTTAATATATCACATTGTATCATTGACACTTTTGTTCTTTCAACCTTTCTTCTTTCTTTTATTCTACCACCCTTGTTCTCCTCTTTTGTTTTTCAATTTTAAGCACAACTCACTTTTTAGCTTTCTTTTCCTTTTTCTTTTCACAACATACCTCTTATGATAGCACTTTCTTTTCCATAACACATTCAAGCACCATTTACAATTTAAAGCATCATACTTACCCAATTTCCTCTTATATTGTCACATGACTTTTTTAATTTAAAGCACTTAGGAATTTGGATCAAATTACGGTCTTAAAAAATGGATTAGGCTTACATACGCTGTTGTCAAAGAAATAGGCTAAAGGCTCAAAAGGGTTTGACTAGGATAATGTCCAAGGGTAGGTAAAAGGAAGGTAAACATGTATAGGTTTCCAAAGAATTGCCTAAATCATCCCCTAAACTTACACTCCTTATTTTCGCTTTGCATACATACCGGGCAAGTTCTAGCATTAGCCACAAACATAGAATATACTATTATCTCACACACACAAGGCACATGGTCGACTTTATTGGAAGTAATATAGACTCTCGACCCAACAATTGAAGGAATTGAACCACACAATATCACATAATGAGTCATAACTAGAGCCTAAACGTCTCAATAGTCATAATTGCAGCACATACTCTTGTTATACTCTCATGCTGCCTATTAGAATTATTTCATGCGAAGCTAAAATAAATTTTACTACTAAAATACTTAAAAAAACGAAACAAATAAAACAAAGTAAACAAACATAGATGCGATAGAGAAGCATAGCATGTGATACCGCCACCCCACACTTAAACGGGACACTGCCCTCAGTGGAAAATAAATACGAAGAACCTGGTCGGTCGGACTCCTCCTCTATGTATGGGGTCCTACCCCTTGCATCGAAATCATCATCAGAGTCATCATCCTCAGAAGTTCCTCATAAGTATCTCACTTAATTCAAAGTGTGAGTCGAGGTGTTTGCAGCGAGGAGGGTTCTCCTTGATCCTTGCGGCGTCTTTTCTTGCCCTTTGGGGAAGTGGTAGCCTTATCTTTGCCTTGTCTTGCTTTGGGTGCCATTGTACCTGAGACTTGAAATAGTGTTCATGGTAGCACAATCTCAATGGATACAATCTATACATAAGCAGTAGGGGTACCACCCCACACTTAGTTTGTTGATACGAATTAGTGAAGTGAAAGTGGTCGATTACTTAGACTTCATCGGCATACATTTTAGGAGTTATATTCCAAAAAGAAAATTAGAGATGTAACACTTCTTGCAATCTTTGCAATACTTTCATGTTTGATATATCAAGACTACGACATAGGAATTACATCATGGTATAGTTTCTATCAATAATCACAATCTCCTATGTCGGTAGACAACTATAAGTCTTATTCCGATGAATGGGATATTCTAACATGCAAGTATTCAAGTGACAATATTATGCAATTTTCATGACTATAGCAATTTTGCAAATAGTATAACAATGCATCAAAATCAAATTCAAGTCGGAAGTAAGTGAAGATCATCCTAACGTATATGTTCACTCACTTGGTTGTGTATCAACAGTTCAAACACATGAATATCACCAATGCTTCTTAAAGATTTAGCAATTCATAATAGGTGTAATAATGTAGTACTTACAAAGTATAAATGAAGAACAAAGTAGTACTTACTTGGTTAAAGCCTTTGGATGATGTTCTTGTGAAGAAAAAGAGCAAAAAGAAACTTTTTGATAGGATTTGGAGATTATAGGTGGTGCATAAGCTAGGTTTCCAATGTGTTTTTGGTTCAAGACTAAGTCTCCTATTTATAAGAAAAGGTTGGGTCGAGTTTTGACCCATTAAAATTGGATTTGGAGACCAAAAGTGACCATAGGCGGTGCCTAATGCTTTGCCCAGTTGAGCAGAATGCCATAGCATATGCCATGCATTTTGAAAAGCATTTAGTGAACAATGCGGCGCATTCTTAAAAGCATTCTTGACCATATGCAGCGCATTTCACTTTGCATATGTGATTCAGAGACCAAATGCTTTAGCATAGGCGGCGCATAATGTAAAGCATACTTAAGCATGGGCGGCGCCTATGTCTTTGCACACTAGATTCCGAGACCTTAGGCTATAGTATAGGTTTTTTATTGTTTGTGGCCTAGTTTTACCTAGGCCTAGCCTTCCTCGATGCCTATTTTGGCATGAGAAATGCTCAATCCATAACCTTATGCATCACTATTCCTCACTTACCACCTTTACCATACAATACGTCCAAATCGTCGGTTAAAACCAATCTCCTCGTGAAAACCTCTTGCACCTATATTTGCTCAAAACCAATGAAAACGATTAGTACGATGGGTTGCCTCCCACCAAGAGCCTTAGTTTTGGTCATGGCACGACTCTTATTTTCGGATTTTCATTTATCAAAAGCAAAACAAGTACTAGAACGAAAGAAAGACAAAACAATAAACGATAAATGATAAACGATAAACGATGGGTTGCCTCCCATCTAGCGCCTTATTTATTGTCGTGGCATGACATAGTTACCTCGAGTACTTAGACTTCGTCGAGGTAAATGGTGGATCATTTTCTGAAAGGATTTAGACGACAATGAGGCTTACCTGTGGGCATGCGATCTTCTTCGAGATGACTCATACATCTCACCGGAGGGTCACCAATTATATCATCAATAGTCCAACCCATAGCTCTCTTGTATCTCTTTAGAGCAGAGATGAGAGCTTCTACGTGTTGTTCACTTAACTCATCCGCCAAGAAAACATACCTTAGATAATCGGGGAGTTCTTTCGATCCTAGCATTGGTGGCTCTTCAATGGGAGTCTTCGCTGTTGGTGGATTCTTGTGATCACAATCCGGTTGTTTAGGAGTATACGACTCTATTTCTATTAGATCACCCATAAGTTCTTCATTGTCCTCATGCTCAACATTCAGCGGCGCAGCAGTCAATGGCTCAACAGTAGGCTGTTTCTCTATAGATAATGCTTTCTTATCCTTATGATAAACATCAGCTATGGATAACACATTCATATCGCTGGGCTGTTTCATTGTTTTGAATATATCAAACCATACCACTTCGTCATTAATTCGAAACAAAAGCTCATTATCTTTCATGTCAATAAGCACACTTCCAGTTGCAAGGAAGGGGCATCCCAAGATTATAGGAACGTCAGAATCCACCTCACAATCTAGAATAACGAAGTCTGCAGGAAAGATAAATGAAGAGACCTTCACCAACACATCATTCAAGATACCCACAGGTCATTTTACCGACCTATCAGCCATCATGAGCCTCATATTGGTTGGTGTTGGATCACCTAACCCCAACTTCTTGTAGATGGATAGTGGCATCAAATTGATGCTAGCTCCTAGATCGCACAATGCCTTGGCAAAATCCAACGATCCAATTGTTCAAGGAATAGTGAAAGCTCCAGGATCTGCCTTCTTTTGAACTAGCGATCTTGTAGCGATTGCACTACAATGATTAACATTATCCGCTAACTCATAACTTGCTGCCCGCTTCTTTGTCAACAGGTCCTTCATAAATTTTGCATACCCAGGCATTTGTTTAAGTGCTTCCACCAATGGAACATTAATGGTCAGCTGTTTTAACATATTCATAAATTTGCTGAACTTTGTATCATCCGCCACCTTCTTCAATCTTTGAGGAAAAAGTGGTGGTGGGTATGGAATTGTTCTCTCCATGGCTTTCTTCTCCTCTTGCTTTCGTTTTTCAGTTTTTTCATATTGCAATCCATTGGGGTTGATGTCATGGCTATTGTGGCCTCTTTCTGCGGATGCTTCTCCTTTTGCTTTATCATCAATTTCCACTTCTTCGTCGACCACTTATTTGCCTTTTGCTGAAGTTTCCAGAACTTTTCCACTTCGGGTAGTGATGGACATGCATGACCCATCATTCCTTGGGTTTTGCACAGTATCGCTAGGTAAAGTGCCGGCCTTTCTTTGGTTGAGTGTTGCTGAAAGTTGACTGAATTGCTGCTCTAGTTGTCTAATTGAAGTGGAATGTGAATCTACTAATTGTTTCATGGAGGACAAATCATTAATTACCTCTGTTACTCCCACGCTCGTTGCTTCCACTCCTTTCAATAATTTAGCCATCATGTCTTCCATACTTCCAGAATTAGATGTGGTGGTGTCACGTCTTACAGGGGGAACGTACAAACCACTCTTTTCATTGTTTTTCTTCCAACTAGCTTGGTCCATGTTTCCAGATTTATCATAATAGTTCCGACCTTGGTTTCCTTGGGCATTCCCACGGAAACCCCCCTGATTGTTCAAGTAGTTGGCCTCCTCTTCCGAATCAGATTCGTCTCTTCCTTTTGATGCAATAGCTTTCACTTTTTCGGTCTTCCCTGATAATAAATGCTTTGTAAGAAGATCCACTTGCGTTTTCATGTGCGCTAAATCTTGATCACGTTCTTCTTCTCTTCTTCTTTGGTCTGCAGTCATGCCTATAGATAAAGTGGGGCTTGCTACCTCAGAATCCCTGGTATGCCAAGCTCTACTTTGTTTCGTCATACGATCTAGCATATTACTTGCTTGACCAAAAGTGAGGTCCATAAAAGATCCTCCAGCCGCATTATCCACCACTGGTTTAGTTTTTGAATTCAAGGCTCTATATAATATCTCCATGAGGTGAACATTAGTCATGTGATGGTTTGGGCACCTCGCTAGCTTTGTCTTGAACCTCTCCCATGTTTAATGAAGAGCTTCAGTGGGAAGCTGATGAAAGTTGCTGATTTTATCTCTCAATTGTGCTCTTCTAGATGGCGGAAAGAATCTTTCTAGGAAAGAGTCTCTCAATTGCCTCTAATTTGTAATAGAATTAGGAGTCGGCCCATTCAACCATAGAGTTGCCTCCCCAGACAGAGACAATAGAAATAAGCATAGTCGAATTGCATTCTGTCCAACGCCAGGATTGTCGAATGACTTGCATGTAGAAATAAAGTTGATGAGATGCATATTCAGATCATTGCCTGCTAGTCCACCAAATAATCCCTTGAGTTGCAATAACTGAATCATGGTGCTTGTGATGTTGAACTTGGCTCCAGGCGCTAATGGTGGAAGAATAATGGCTCCAGTGGCTCTGGCTCCATCAAGATCATCATCATCGTTGTCGAAAGCTGGTTGTATGGGTTGGTGATCATACCTAAACCGAGCTTGTCGACCTCTTCTGTTGGCAGGTGTTGTGATTTCAATATCATGCCTTGGGTTTAATAACCCGTCATCACCTAAATCCTCATCGTCAGGATTTGTTGCACGCCTAGGATTATTAATGTTTTGTTGGTGCACTTGGGCGGCGGCAAGAGCAGCTAATCTTGCCTGCTCGTGTTGAGCAGCCCTCCTTTCGATTTTTGCTTGTGCTTCCATTCTGCCAATTCGTTGTAGTTCAGGATTGATTGGTAATAGTGGTTGACCAGAACTTCGAGTATGGGGCATGCACTAAATAAAAACCTGCAGTAAACAAAAACAAAAACTAAAAGTAAAAGTATGAGAATCTTTGACCAAAGGGTCTAGTAATTATCACGAACTTAATTGACACTTGTATTCCCCGGCAACGGTGCCAATTTTTGATAACGCTCAATCTACAGCTCTCGTAGGAGTGTAAAGCGGTCGTTAGCAAATATAGAACCCAACCTGGGTTGGGTGTCGATCCCACAGGGAATAGCTTGGCCAACAAGTAAGCAAAATTACTAAACTTTTGGTGCAAGTCTCGTAAAAAGGGGGGAGTCTTGTCGTGCAAGTAATGTAAACAAAATCTGAAAATAATAAAGTAAAGAGAGAGAGTTTGTTACGTAGGTTGTAAACAATGAGAATTGAAGCGTTGGGGTTATGTCCACCTTCTGAGGTATACGTCTCTATTAGCTATGAGTGTGTAGAATTCTGACATGCAATTACTTATAGAGAATTGTAGTCGATGGTAAATCCAGGCGTCTTTCGACCTATTCGAGGATTATTTCACCTTAACTCTTTCGAGCTTAAAGAGTGTCTAACGGTACGAATTCTCCAAGAGGTTAGTCCAGTTACGGCACTAGCTTTTTAGTAGGGAATTTTAGGGGGGTGACCCTACTACCTTGACACTATCTCTTTTCTAGACAAATAACCTTTCTTTCGAACAAGTTAAATGTTAGACTGGCGTATTCTTGTGTTTTCAACCGCAAAGAATGTAGATTAAGATGAAGAGAATAATGATATAAGCAATATACGTGTCACAAACTCACAAACTCACAGCAATAGATAGTATCTCATTCGGCTTCCATAACCCCAACAGAGAGGTTTAGTTACCCATGAATGTGAAGGAGATCACGATTGACATTGTTATTATATCACAATATTGGTTAATTGCGTGTAGCCTAGGTGGTAGGCGTGAGGCGTGAATTCCTTAGCAAGGTAACGATTCTCTTGTTGCGGAATTTAAGAATAGAAGAATAGAAGAATTGATGGAAAGATTAGAATTGTTGGAAGAGTAGAAAAGATTAATAGTTGAGGAATGAATAAAAATCTCTAGCATGATAGGGTATTTATAATACCCATATCCTAATCCTACTAGGTAAATGAAATGTTTAACCAAATCCTACTAGGCTAATGAAATACTTAACCCAATTGTACTAGGTTAATGTAACATTCTCCTAATCCAAATAAACTAATGAAATGCTTAACCAAATTGTACAAGGTTAAGGTATCATTATTCTAATCCTAATTAGTTACTGCAAGTCCCCAAAGTCTTCAGAAATGTTGTTTTAGCCCGGGACAGATTTTCCATGCATCACTTTTGGTCCTTTAGGCGTCCAAGCTTCCTTTCCTTCCTTCGTGAGTTTTCTTTGGCATCAAGTAAGCCATAAAATGCTGAATTCTGCATCATTTATGCCTGAAACTTTACTAATCATGTTCGTTAGCTCATTTACAGGAAAAAGGACTAAAAGTGCATGAAATATATAATTTGTTCTCAAAACATGGAACAAATATGGGCAAAATATATTGATATAGGCGCATAAATTCGCCTATCATCACCTAGCTTACCATACCCAAAACATACATCCCTACCATCTATACACTCTTCCTGATGATTCCTACCATATTTTTGGCAAAGTGGGTTAGTGCGACCCCTATTTACACTGCCCTAGGACTTAGAGCCTGGCGCCCTATCCCAATTATCATTTCTGAACTTTGGCATTAAAGTACTAGCTGAAGATGGATCTGGGGCTAAAAACTTTTGATAGAACTAAGGATGATCACCACCCTCTAGCCTCTACTGAGAAAAATTAAAGGTACCTATTCTAGCCCTTTTATTCTCCCATCTCCCTCTCCTTAGGTTTCTATCTCAATCTATTAAGCATAGACCATAAACCTAGATATTCTCACCTCTTTAATAAATATGGCAGTCCTATACTCCTTGACCACACTATCAAATATACCAGACACAAACTTACTCATTTTAGACCTATTATAAGCCACCACCGAACGAGCATACCTTGCTAACTGAGTAAACTTAAGAGAATACTCCTTCACACTCATACTACCCTACTTCAGATTAATAAACTCCAACAAATTATAATTATTCAACTCCAAAGGGAAAAATCTGTCTAAAAATGTTGCAAAAAACTTGTCCCACTCTATAGGCCCTGCATCTGTGTCCCTATTCTTCTTCTACTGCTTGTACAGGTGTGATATATATCATATAAATGTAAGTATACAAGTCTGTACTCTCACTCGACATGACACCCATCATACAAATAACCTTCTGAACCATACCAAGAAATTCCTATGGATCCTTATCTAACTTAGATCCTAAAAACAAATAAGGGTTCATTTGGGTAAAGTTCCAATCCTAGCTGCAGCTGTATTAGCCACTCGATTGGCTGGGACAGTAGCCTGCTGGTTGTTCTAAGTTGCTACTAAGTGATCTAAGGTAGTGAAGGTAGCTCTGAATTCAGTGTGAGAGGCATGCTTATCTAGGGGATCTTCCTTAATTGGCAGAGGTGAGAATTGATTCCTGTTCCTTCTTTCTTTATTCTTTTTGGGAGGAATTATTTATAAGTGGAAGGAAGAATGAATTATAAATAGCATTTAAATATTTCCTATGCTCTTTCACATGACATGAACCCTAAAATAAGGTAAATGGCTTCGACAGAATTAAGGGAACTCAAGGAGCAACTTAAAGATCTTCTATATAAAGTGCTTATTCATCATAGTGTATCTTTATAGGGTGCACCGGTGTTGTTCGTGCGCAAGAAGGATGGTTCCCTTCAGATGTGCATTGACTATCTACAGTTAAATAAGGTAATGATCTAGAACAAGTATTCTCTTCCAAGGATAGATGACTTGTTTGATCAGTTGCAAGGTACCAAGTTCTCCACAAAGATAGATCTCTAGTATGGGTATCATTAGCATAAAATTAGGGAGGAGGATATCACTAAAATTACTTTTCGTACTCGGTATATGAACTTTGAATTCTTGGTGATGTCATTTGGTTTGACTAATTCCCTGATAGCATTTATGGACTAGATGAATAGGGTTTTTAGGCAGTTCTTCGACCACTTTTTCATCGTGTTTTTTCATTACACTATAGTTTATTCCAAGAGTGAGATTGATCATGCTAATCACCTCCGTATGGTATTGGAGACCATGAATGACCAATAATTGTATTGTAAGTTCTATAAGTGTAAGTTTTGGTTGAACGATGTGACTTTTCTTGGTCATATTATTTCTAGCTAGGGGATCATGGTGGATCCGCAAAAGGTGGTTGTAGTTAAAAATTGGCCTAGACCCACAAATCCGACCAACATTTGGATCTTCTTAATTTTGGCTGGGTATTATCGGCAGTTTGTGGAAAGATTTTTAATGATTGTTGCTCATTTGACTAAGTTGACTCAGAAACAAGTAAAGTTTTCTTGATAGGATGCTTATGAAGGGAGTTTCAATAAGTTGAAAGATAATCTAACTTTGTCTTTGGTTTTGACATTGCTTGAGGGCAGTGAAAGGGTTTGTGCTTTATTATGATGCATCTTGGGTGGGACTTAGTTGTGTCTTGATGAAGCATGGGAATGTGATTGCCTATGCTTCTAGGCATTTGAAGGTGCATGAGAGGAATTATCCTACTTATGATTTGAAGCTGTTTGTGGTGTTTTTTTTCTTTGAAAATTTGGCAGCATTATTTGTATGGAGTGCACGTAGACATCTTTTTTTATCATAAGAGTCTATAGTATGTGTTCACTCAGAAGGTGCTAAATCTTAGGCAGAGGATATAGTTAGAGCTTCTTAAGGACTATGACATGAGTCTTCTCTATCACCTAGGTAAAGCTAACGTGGTTGTTGATTCTCTTAGCAGGTTATCCATGGAGAGTTTGGCTCATGTGGAGGAAGAAAAACGGGAATTGGTGAAAGATATTCACTGCTTGGCTAATCTTAGAGTTTGTGTTTTGGACTCCGAGGATGGTGGTGTAATGGTACAGGAAGTGTTTTAGTCATCTCTTGGTGCAGATTTTAAGGAGAAGCAAGTGCTAGATGCTATATTGATGATTAAATCAAAAGTAATATGGGTATGCAAAAGGTAATAATGTTCGAGATCTTTGGTAATGGCAGTTTAAGGTACCAAAGGAGGTTGTGCATTCCTGATGTCGCCGGTTTGCAACAAATGATTTTGGATGAGGTGAATGAATCCTGCTATGTTGTACATCCTGGATCGGCTAAGGTGTATCATAACCTCAAGAAAATGTATTGGTGGAATGGTATGAAAAGGGATGTGGCTGATTTTGTGGCCAAATAGATGGTGTGCCAACAAGTTAAAGTTGAGCACATAAGACCTAGTGGGTTGTATCAAGAAACTAATTAGCCCGAGTGGAAATGGGAGGTTATCAATATGGATTTCATTACGATCTTCCTCCATCGCAGAACCAATTTGATTTGATTTGGGTCATCGTGGATAGGAGTACAAAGTCTTATCACTTCTTGCCAGTGAGGACTAACTTTTTGATAGAGGATTATGCGAAGTTATATCTTCGGGAGATTGTGAAGATTTATGGGGTACCTGTTTCGATTATCTCTGATCGAGGTACATAATTTTCATCTCATTTATGGTGGTCTTTTCAGAAAGAATTGGGTACTAAGATGAGTTTGAGTACTGTGTTTCACCTCAAATGGATAGGCAAGTGGAAAGCACTATTCAGACATTGTAGGATATTCTTCAAGCATGTGTGATTGATTATAGTGGCAGTTAGTGATGCGACCCGACCGGGGGCCTTATCGTAATGGCCGTTCCAAGTCTGTGCCTTGAGTTGGCTGAATTTTGAGCATGTAACAAGATAATGTCATAGCTCACCTGAAGACTCTGGGATAATATCACGACCGTGACTGACCTAACCGAGTCGAACCATCCCACACCAACAATCCAACCATACCTAACCAATACCTAATCAAGTGCCATAAACTAGGCCATAACCAAGAAGATTCCAAAATATAATATACTTAATCCCAAAATGAAATATGATGGAATAGTGAGAAATTATGTCCAATGATATTATCCCTCCAGGTTATTCCAATGCCAAGGCTAACCAGTACCGATACCACCCATTCCAACCTATAGAAGTATAATAAATCATCTAACCAAAAGAGAAATAAAATTCGCTTGGGACATGCCCCCAACCATAGCAAAAACCAATATCCAAAAATAAACCAAAATTTCTAATAGTGTCCATAATATAAAATGGAGCTTTGCAAAAGGATGGAAGCTCACAACTTCAGTCTAACTGCTGATCCCGAGTTAATCACTATGTAGGACGAGTAGAACGGCCGATTCCTTCATAGCGTGGTATACAGCTGCCAGTAGATGGGTTAGTGGGTGAACCTAGCATGATCTCAAGATAATGATAAAATAATGCCATTTATAAAATTAATTTAAATCACCCATATGCACACACACACACACACACATACACACACACACACACACATATATATATATAGAACCATGTTTGAAAAAGAGATTGTGTTTAGCATGCCTTAATAATGTTTACCTGTGATGTGTAGCTTTGCCGTCCTAAACCACCCAGGGGATATAAGGGTTCAGCTTTCCCTGCTGAAAAGGCCCCAATGTGTGAAGCTGTACGACCACGGAATAAACACTGTGATGATTAGTATATCCCCCAAAATAATGTGACATCATGAACACGGTCACCAAGACCAACTTCACATCAGCAAATATGAGTTTCCAATTTTTATCCCCCCGGGGATCTCCACCTTCCATGGCTTTGCTATATATCCTACCATTAACGCCCAATTAAAACCAATTTCTAATAACTAAAACATTATCCATTTATTAACCAAGGCCATTAATATTGGTATCATCATACCAACCCTCACTTTCAAGTATTATCCATAGCCAACCATTTATAGGTTTAAGGGGACTTTCAAGTGCCCTTCCATTTGCTATATTAAACCATTTGGAGGATTCCATGTTCCCCACAAGCATAACCATTTAGCCATTTACCTTTCCAAACCATTTAAGTCATGCATAATTCATTTACCAATTTTTAAACAAGTAAGAGTTCCATTAAAAATAGCCAATGCAATGCACATATCTTTATAAGCATTTTGTCAAACACATTGGGGGCATAATATGACCAAAACCAATTTCAATTAACATTAAACCATTCTCATACAATCCAATTAGCTAGAACCATCATTAATGCACATAAAGCATAGTTAAAACCATTGAAAACCATAACCAACCAATTAACATCAAAACCCTTAATTCATATTTGAAAACCAAAATCATACAATCAATGAAGTTATGAAAACATTCATGAAAACCATGGTTATAGTTTGAATTTACAATGAGGGAAGAGAAAAAGTGTAAAACCAAGATGAGGATGGAAAGAAATCACCAAGACAAGCCCCAAATCAATCCTCTAGTTGAAACCCTAGCTTCCTTTGCAAAATGTTTTTGAGGGAATTATAGTGTGTTCAGAAGAGTTTTTAAGTATTATGAATGGAATAATAGGGTAAATAACCTCCCAAGTAGGTTAGACGTCATGGGACCCTTTCCAAAAAATTGTGTAAATAATCAAAATATCCCTACTTAAGTTATACAAAATCCCATCCTAGGGATACGAATGACCCTCATGAGTCATACCCTTCAAATATGAGTGGTACCCTCCACCCGTTCCCTAGACTCAACCTTTGGATGAAACACTGTCCAATATACCACTCATCCAACCAAGTCATATCTAAAACATAAGATTCATACCCTTCATCCGTACCCCTGGCAGATTTAAACCCAAGAAAGATTTAGACAATGTCCACTATTCAACTCCTAGGTTATAACTCTTGGTGAGCCACTCATACTCAGATCTAACCTAAGTAACCAAAGGAACCAAATGATCTGTAACCACCAATACGAATCGTACCCCTAAGTCGTATCCTTTCTAGTAACCAAAATCCATCCTACCAACCAATACTGGTCAGCATACGACTGGACCATACCATTCATACCCCAACATACGGCTCGTACCCATGAGTCGTATTAGGTCCATATATTAGAGTTCCCAAAATTTTTCTATAGTCCAAAAACTAGGTGTTTTATTATCCCCAACTAGGAACATTCGTCCCTGAATGACGGTCAAGGTAGGGGTAACCACATACATGAGTCATTTACATTATCAAATATATTCCCAATCTCTGAAAAAGTTTTTAAATAAAGAGGCAAAGATATTAATCTTTCCTTTAACAAACTCTCAAAATAAAGATGTGTTAAAGACATATACCTTCCACACGAATCCCAGAAGTAGAAAACAAATGTGGATATTTGGACTTCATGTCCTCTTTCGCTTCCCATGTAGCTTCTTCCACCTTATAGTTTTGCCAAAAAACTTAGCTGAAGCCACATCCTTGGTCTACAACCAATGAATCTGCCTATCTAAGATCTCAACCTAGACTTCTTCATAAGACAAAAAATCTGAGATACTCAACCTCTCCAAAGGAATAATGCCACATCATAAGCAACATTACCAACTCTCTGTAAAACATCATAAGGACTAACTTACTGAGGACTGAACTTCCGCTTTTTGACAAATTGCACTACTCCATTCATGGGAGGTAACTTAAGGTAAACCTTATGCCCAACCTCAAACTCCAAGTATCTATGCCTAACATTTGCATAGGACTTTTGTAGACTTTGGGGAACCTTAAGCCTTTCCCAAATCACCTTCACCTTCTCTATAGCTTAGTAAACCAACTCGGGACCAAACATATTTGCCTCACTAAGCTCGAACCAACCAATAGGATACCTACACCTTCTACCATACAACGCCTCAAAAGGGGCCATACCAATACTAGAATAATATCTATTGTATTAAGAAAACTCCACCAAAGGTAGATGCTCAACCCAATTGCCACCATAATAAATCACACAAGACCGAAGCATATCTTTTAATTTCTGAATAGTTCTCTCCACTTGCACATCCATGTATGGGTGGAAAATAATACTCAGACTCACCTTAGTCCCCAACCTTTTTTGAAAACACTGCTAGGAGTGAGATATAAACTATGTGCCATAATCAGAAATAAGCAAAACAGGCACCCCATGTAGCTTCACAATCTCTTGAAGATACAACTTCGCATAATCTTCCACTGAGAAAGTAGTCCTCACTGGTAAAAAGTAGGTAGACTTAGTCATCCTATCCATAATAACCCAAATTGAATCATATTGATTCCAAGATTGGGGAATACCAAAAACAAAGTCCATATTGATAATTTCCCATTTCCACTAAGGCAAATCAAGTTCTTAATACAACTCTTCTGGCCTTATGTAGTCAACCTTAACCTATTGACACACCATACACTTGGCCACAAAATCAACTATATCCCTCTTTCTGCCATTCCACTTATACATATCCTTGAGATCATGACATATCTTAGTTGAGTCGGGCTGAACAGCATAACATGATTCATGAAGTAATGCCAAAGTGGAAAGAGATGTATGAAACAAAATTTGACCTATGAAATTGGTCAAGTAGTAATAGTTGGGTAACAACAACGACGACAATGGTCAACAAGATGATAATGAAGTAGAAGATTATGACAATGAAGCAGAAGATGATGAATAAAGCAACAACAAAAATCGCAGAGAGAGAAAACAACAATAAATGAGAAGAGAGAGAAATGCAACTTTTTTCCCTCCATTTCCTGTTATATTAGGTTAAATTTGAATTAAAGTGTAAATTTAAAAACTTTTGGGCTATTCTCAAACTTCTCTAACTTTCTTAATCCATAATAAAATAATTGTCACCCACACTCAATTATTAAGTCTTGAGTCACCTACACCTCATTTTGAAAGTCTTTTTAACTTTTAACTCAAAGCCCCATATTTCAAATTTCATATTGTGGTATAAAATAAATAATTATTTCCTATATTCTAAATAATAGTATTATAAGAAAATAAATATTAATGGTTTCATTACAATTGAGTAAAAGAAATATTATAGAAAAAATCAATTGAAAGAATAACCAATTAATAAATAGTAACCAATCACTTTATAAAGAAAAGATTATTCCAAATAAACAAAAAATTTAAAACAAAGATGTCATTCCCCATAATATGAAAGTAATAAAAATAATGATATTATATTTTAAAAAAATTTTGATTTCATTATAATTAAGTAATCAAGAAATTATTAGAAGAAAAATTATGAATTTATAATCAATTAGAAATCAAATAACTTACATGGAAAAAATTCTAATTGACATTTTAATATATATATAAATATATATATATATATATATATATATATATATATCAACTTTAATTACAATTAAGTTTGACCTATTTTTGTAAAATAATAAATGAATGAATATAAGAAAATTCATAATTAGGAAAAAATAATTTTTACTTTATTTGAGTTTTTAGCAAATTATAAATATAATTAAATAATCAGTTGACTATAATAAAATTCTAAATTTATAATAAATTTTTGAAAAATAAATCAGTAGTTAGGGGAAAAAACTAATTTCTATCTTTTTAAAAATTCTTCCCAAAATTATAAAGGTAATTAATATCAATTTAATATAATCAAATCATAAAAATATGAGAAATTCATGGGATTGAATTTCCAAAATTATGAAGGTAATTAATTTCAAGTGTTTCCGTATTTGAGTCCTTTATGTAATTGTAGATTAGTTAAATATAATCAAGCTATAAAATTAGGACAGATTTATGGTAAATAGATATATAATACTAATAATAGTTTTATTGTTATCAAATTAATTAGATTAAATTGAGGTAAAATTCAGTTAATACTGACAATAATTTTAACAAAAAATATGTATAAAGTTTCGTAATTGATATTCATATATTAGTAAAAAAAACGAACATTGACTATAAAAAAGAACATTGACTACTACTTCAACTATAAATATATTTTAAAATTTACAATATTAAATTTAAGGAACGTGAGTCTATATATTATGATCATAAAACTAACTGTAATTAATTGAAATGAATTAGTTGATTGTGTAATCTTATTACAATTATGTCGTGCATTATTATTTAATGGAAATACATTAATTAATTAAATGATTTTGTGCAATCTACTATGATCTTATTAATTCAAATGAAATAATTTTTTAAATGATAAGTTTGGACTATACAAGAAAGGAGATTATTGTTTGACTTTAGCATTTCTTATGTATAAAAAAAGATTTAGAGACAAAACAATATAATGCCATAATATTTTGGGGATATTTAGTTCATTTATCTTTCAAAATGTTGTTGTTTATATCAATTCAATGATATTTACAACAACAACAACAAACCCAGTATATTCCCACCTAGTGGGGTCTGAGGAGGGTAAGATGTACGCAGTCCATACTATTATCCTAGAAGAAGTAGAGAGATTGTTTCCAATAGACCCCCGGCTCAAGGCAGTGGACCGTAGCCCAAAAAAATAACACAGAGAAATAAAGTAAATTAACTGACTAAGGGCACATGATAAATTAACAGAGCAGTAATAGCCACAAAAATAAAGTACATTCACAAACGTAGGTCTCCTCTCCTCAAACCTAGACCTATCAACCAAGCTACTCTAACCCCTCCTATATGCAGACTAAGGCTCAACCACCTAAATTTGCCCTCTACCTTAATACTCTTTCTCCAAACATTCCTATCGAGGGTCATTTCTTCAGTAAACTACAACTGTTCCATGTCACTTCTAATCACACCTCTCCAGTATTTCTTCGGTCTAACCCTACCCCTCTTAAAACCCTCTAAGGCCAACCTCTCGCACCTACAAAATGGAGCATTCGTTCCCCTTCTCATCACATGACCAAACCATCTCAACCTCACTTCCCACATCTTATTATCCACCGAAGCCACACCCACATTTTCTCAAATAGTGCCATTCCTTACCCTGTCAGCCCTCGTATAACCATACATCCAACGTAACATTCTCATTTCTGCCACCTTCAATTTTTGGATGTGAGAATTCTTAACAAGCCAACACTCCACTCCATAGAATATGACCGACCAGACCATAGCTTTATAGAGTTTACCTTTAAGTTTGAGAGTACCTTCTTATCGTATAAAATTCCCGAGGAAAGCCTCCATCTCATCCAACCTACCCCAATACAGTGAGAAACAACCTCATAAATCTCTTCATTCCCCTGGATCATAGACCCAAGATACTTAAAACTATCTCACTTACAAACCATCTGCGACTCCAACTGCACTATCGCTTCGTCCTCTTGCCTCAAGTCACTAAACTTGCACTCCAAGTACTCTATTTTGGTCCTACTCAACCAGAATCTTCTAGATTTGAAGGACTATCTCCAAACCTCCAACTTATCATTAACACCTTGGTGTGACTCATCAATAAAAGCTGCATCATCCACAAAGAGCAAACAAATAATAATGGACTAAGATTCGATCCCTGGTGCAACCCTATCAAGACCAAGAAATACTTGAAATCCCCTCCTACGGTCCTTACTCAAGTCTTCTACCCCTCATAAATGTCCTTAATCAAATAGATGTGCGCCACTGTTATCCTCCCTGCCTCCAAGCATCTCCACAGAACCTCCCTAGGAAACTTGTCATACACTTTTTCCAGGTCAATGAACACTATGTGCAGATCCTTCTTCCTCTCTCTATACTGCTCTACCAGTCTCTGCATTAGGTTAATTTCCTTAGTCGTCAAGCGAACAGGCATAAAACCAAATTGATTCTCTAAAATAGGAACTATCTTCCTTAACCTTTGCTCCACTATCCTCTCCCAAATCTTTATCGTGTGACTCAATAACTTAATACCACAGTAATTGTTGTAACTCTGAATGTCACATTTGTTCTTATAGACAGGAATCATCGTACACCATATTGACGCCTCGGTCATCTTAATGGATTTGAAGATATTGTTAAACAAATGGGTTAGCCACCTCAAACCAACATCGCTCGCAAACTTCCAAAAATCTACCAAAACCTCATCGGGCCCTATAGCCCTGCCCCTTCTCATTTTGTGAATAGCCTCACAGAATTCCTCTAATTTAAAATATCGATAATATCCAAAATTGTGAGACTGCTCAGTGTGCTCCAACTCTCCTAACACAATACCTCAGTCCCCCTCATCGTTGAAGAGCTTATGCAAATACGACTGCTATATTTTCTGAATAACAGTGTCCTCTACAAAAACTCTACTTTCCTCCCCCTTAATGCACTTCACTTGGTCCAAATCTTGTACCTTACACTACCTAGACTTGGCAAGCCTAAACAACCTCTTTTCCCTGCCTCTCTCCTCTAAACCCAAATACAATCTCTCAAAAGCTGCTGTCTTAGAAGCCGTAACTTCTAACGTAGCCTCTTTCTTAGCTACTTTACACTTCTCCCTGCTCACCTATTTCTCCTCTTCATCCTGACTCTCAGTCAACTTCATGTAAGCCGCATTCTTTTTCTCCACCTTCTTTTTAACTTCTTCATTCCACCACTAATCCCCCCGATACTGGCCAGGCCTGCCCTTTGAGACACCCAAGACCTCTCTAGTAGTTTCCTAGATGCAAGCAGCGGTCCTCTCCCATATACTATCCACGTCCCCTCAAGCTTCCCAAGCCCCCATCCTTTCCAACTTCGCCCCTATCTTCAAAGCCCTGATCAGAGTTAGGTCACCCCACCTGACTCTAGGATAACCCTTCCCACACCTTCTCTTCTTGCCCATCACCAGGAGTCTATGTTGGGTCGTAAGATTCTCATTCAAAAAGACTTTATAGTTCTTACACAAAGCTCTATCCCCCTTCTTAAGCAGTAAAAAGTAAATGTAGGTCTTGGCTACCCTACGACGGAAAGTAATCAGATGATCCTCCTTCTTTGAAAAGCTAGAATTAACTACCACCAACCCAAATGCCCTCACAAAATCCAAAAAGGCAGCTCCCTCGCCATTCCTATCCCCAATACCAAAGCCTTCATGCATATCATCGTACCCCATCGGTAAGGACCTGATGTTCCTATTGATGTCCCCTCATATGAGAATCTTCTTCGAACTAGGCATGCCCCGAATCACTTAGTCCAAAACCTCCCAAAATCTCCTCTTCTTCTCCTCCTCGTGCAGTCCCACTTGCGGCGCGTAGGTACTACAGACGTGCACCGTAAGCCCCCTAATAACCAACTTAATAGTCATCACCCTATCACTAACCCTATTGATGATAGGCAAATTTACACGCCTATATCAATATATTTTGCCCATATTTGTGTCATGTTTTGAGAACAAATTATATATTTCATGCGCTTTTAGTCCTTTTTCCTGTAAGTGAGCTAACGAACATGATTAGCAAAGTTTCAGGTATAAATGATGCAAAAATCAGCATTTTATGGCTAACTTGACGCCAAAGAAAGCTCACAAAGGAAGGAAAGGGAGTTTGGATGCCTAAAGGACCAAAAGTGATGCATGGGAAATCTGTCCCGGGCTAAAACAACATTTCTAAAGACTTTGGGGACTTGTAGTAACTTAGTTGGATTTGGATAATGATACATTAACCTAGTACAATTGGGTTAAGTATTTCATTAGTTTATTTGGATTAGGACAATGTTACATTAACCTAGTACAATTGGGTTAATTATTTCATTAGCTTAGTAGGATTAGGATATGGGTATTATAAATACCCTATCATGCTAGAGATTTTTATTCATCATTCAATAATCTTCTTACATTCTACACTACAAACAATTCTACAACTCTTCTAATCTTTCCATTAATTCTATTTTTCTTCTTCTATTCATCTATTCTTAATTTCCGCAACAAGAGAATCGTTACTTTGCCTAGGAAGTCACGCCTAAACGCCTACTATACTTGAGCTACATGAAATTCATCCTTATTGTGGTATAATAACAATGTCGATCGTGATCTCCTTTGCAATCATGGGTAACTAAACTTCTCTGTTGGGGTTATGGAAGCCGAATGAGTTACTATCGATTTCTATGAGTTTGTGAGTTCGTGACACGTATGCTGCTTATATCATTATTCTCTTCATCTTAATATAACTTATTTGTGGTTTCCAACACAAGAATACGCCAGTATAATATTTAACTTGTTCGAAAGAAAGGTTATTTGTCTGGAAAAGAGATAATGTCAAGGTAGTAGGGTCTCATCCCCTATTAAAAAGTTAGTGCCATAACTGGATTAACCTCTTGGAAAATTCATACCGTTAGACATGCTTTAAGATCGAAAGAGTTAAAGTGAAATATTCCTCGAATAGGTCGAAAGACGCCTGGATTTACTATCGAATACAATTCTCTATAAGCACATGCATGTCAGAATTCTACACACTCATAGCCAATAGAGACGTATACCTCAGAAGGTGGACATAACCCCAAAGACTCAATTCTCATTGTTCACAACTTACGTAACATTATTTCTCTTTTTAATTTGATATCTTTAGCTTTTACTTTAATACTTTGTTTACATTACTTGCACGACAAGACTCCCCCCTTTTACGACACTTGCACCAAAAGTTTAGTAATTTTGCTTACTTGTTGGCCAAGCTATTCCCTGTGGGATCGACACCCAAACCAGGTTGGGTTCTATATTTGCTAACGACCGCTTTACACTTCCACGAGAGCTGTAGATTGAGTGTTATCAAAAATTGGCGTCGTTACTGGGGAATACGAGTGTCAATCAAGTTCATGATAATTACTAGATCCTTTGGTCAAAGATTCTCATACTTTTACTTCCAGTTTTTGTTTTTGTTTACTGCAGGTTTTTATTCAGTGCATGACCCATACTAGAAGTTCTGGTCAACCTTTATTACCTATCAATCCTGAACCACAACGCATTGGAAGAATGGAAGCACAAGTAGAAATCGAAAGGATGACTGCTCAACAGGAACAATTAAGACTAGCTGCCCTTGCCGCAACCCAGGTTCAACAGCAGAACATTGATAACCCTGCATGAGCAACAAATCCCGACGATGAGGATTTAGGTGATGATGAGTCACTAAACCCTAGGCATGATGCTGAAATAACACCTGTCAATAGAAGAGGTCGACAAGCACGGTTTTGGTGTGATTGCCAACCTATGCATCCAGCTTTCAACAATGATGATGATGATCTTGATGGTACCGGAGCCACTGGAGCCATAATTCCACCACCATTAGCACCCGGAGCCAAGTTCAACATCACAAGCACCATGATTCAGTTATTGCAACTCAAGGGATTATTTGGTGGACTAGCAGGCGATGATCTGAATATGCATCTCATCAACTTTATTTCTACATGCAAGTCGTTTGACAATCCTGGTGTTGGTCATAATGCAATTCGATTACGTCTATTTCCATTGTCTCTGTCTAGAGAGGCAACACTATGGTTGAATGGGCTGACTCCTGATTCTTTTACAAATTGGAGGCAATTGAGAGACGCTTTCCTAGAAAGATTCTTTCCGCCATCCAAGAGGGCACAATTGAGAGATGAAATTAGCAACTTTCGTCAGCTTCCCACTGAAGCTCTTCATAAAACATGGGAGAGGTTCAAGACAAAGCTAGCGAGATGCCCAAACCATCACATGACTAATGTCCACCTAATGGAGATCTTGTATAGAGACTTGAATTCAATAACTAAACCAGTGGTGGATAACGCAGCTGGAGGTTCATTCATGGACCTCACCTTTGGTCAAGCAAGCAATATGCTAATCGCATGACGAAACAAAGTAGAGCTTGGCATACCAGGGATTCTGAGGTAACAAGCCCCACTTTATCTATTGGCATGACTGCAGACCAAAGAAGAAGAGAAGAAGAACGTGATCAAGATATGGCACACATGAAAACACAAATGGATCTTCTTACAAAGCATTTACTATCAGGGAAGACCGAAAAAGTGAAAGCTATTGCGTCAAAAGAAAGAGACAAATCTGATTTGGAAGAGGAGGCCAACTACTTGAAAAATCAGGGGCGTTTTCGTGGGAATACCCAAGGAAACCAAGGTCGGAACTACTATGATAAATCTGGAAACAAAGACCAAGGTAGTTGGAAGAACAAGAATGAAAAGAGTGGTTTGTACGTTCCCCCGGTAGACGTGACACCACCACATCTAATTCTGGAAGTATGGAAGACATGATGGCTAAATTATTGAAAGGAGTGGAAGCAAAGAGCGCGGGATTTATGGAGGTAATTAATGATTTGTCCTCCATGAAACAATTAGTTGATTCTTATTCCACTTCAATCAAGCAAATAGAGCAGCAATTGAGCCAACTTTCAGCAGCACTCAATCAAAGAAAGGCTGGCACCTTACCTAGCGATACTGTGCAAAACCCAAGGAATGATGGGTCATGAATGGCCATCACTACCAGAAGTGGTAAGGTGCTGGAAACTTCAGCAAAAGGCAAGCAAGTGGTTGACGAAGTTGCGGGCATGGATGACGACGCAAAAGGAGAAGATGTCGCAACACCTACTCCTGATGACAAGGACGCCTCACCCAGTGCTGTGCAACCTGAAAAATCTGAAAACAGAAGCAAGAGGAGAAGAAAACTGTGGAGAGAACACTTTCATACCCACCACCACCTTTTCCCCAGAGATTGAAGAAGGTGGCGGATGACACAAAGTTCAGCAAATTCATGACTATGTTAAAGCAGCTGACCATTAATGTTCCATTGGTGGAGGCACTTGAACAAACGCCTGGGTATACCAAATTTATGAAGGATCTTTTGACTAAGAATCGGGCAGTAAGTTATGAGTTGAAAGAAGATGTGCATCACTACAGCGCAATCGCTACCCGATCGATAGTTCAGAAGAAAGCCGACCCCGGAGCTTTCACTATTCCTTGCACCGTTGGATCTTTGAATTTTGCCAAAGCATTATGTGACTTAGGATCCAGCATCAATTTGATGCCATTATCGATCTACAAGAAGTTGGGGTTGGGTGATCCTACTCCAACCAATATGAGGCTCGTCATGGCAGATAGGTCGGTAAAACGACCTATTGGTATTCTATGTGACGTATTAGTGAAGGTTTCTTCATTCATCTTTCCGACAGACTTTGTTATTTTGGATTGTGAGGCAGACTCAGAAGATCCCATAATCTTGGGGCGCCCTTTCCTTGCTACAGGAAGTGTGCTTATTGATTTGAGAGCTAATAAGCTTTCATTCCGAATAAATGATGTAGTGGTTCGCTTTGATGTGTGAAAATCAATGAAGCAACCCAAAGATCTAAGTGTATTTTTGGTGGTTGATGTTTTCTTTGATGATGAGAAAGAACTACTTGAAAAAGAGCAAATTATTGATGACCCCTTGGCGGTTGTGCTCATGAATGGAGAGAATGAGGATGCTGAAAATTCTAAAAAAGCTATTTGTGCTCTATCGGGATTAGGGACATATCGCTATGCTCCCAAGAAGCTGGATCTTGATCTCAAGAATCGACCCATACCACCAGCTAAGCCATCTATTGAAGATCCACCCACATTAGAATTGAAGGAGCTGCCAAGTTATTTGAAGTACGCATTCTTAGGAAGCGGAAATACTCTTCCAGTCATTGTGGCAGCCGATTTGGGTGAGCAACAAGTTGAAGCTTTTATTGCTATTTTATGCAAGTATATTAGAGCCATTGGATGGACCATTGCAGATATTATTGGTATTCCACCTAGGATTTGCAAACATAAAATTCAGCTTCAAGAAAATTGCACACCCACCATTGAGCATCAAAGACGTCTAAACCCACCTATGCAAGAAGTGGTGAAGAAAGAAATTATCAAGTGGTTAGACACGGGGGTTGTGTATCCTATCTCTGATAGTACATGGGTAAGCCCAGTACAATGTGTTCCCAAGAAAGAAGGCATAACGGTGGTCGCAAATATGAAGAATGCGCTTATTCCACTCAGACCCGTCACTGGATGGAGAGGATGCATGGACTACCGAAAGCTGAATTCTTGGACACTTAAAGATCACTTCCCAAATCCATTCATGGACCAAATGCTAGATTGATTAGTGGGGAAAGGATGGTTTTGCTTCTTGGACGGTTATTCAGGCTATAATCAGATTTGTATTGCCCCCGAAGACCAAGAGTAGACAACATTTACATGCCCATATGGTACGTTTGCCTTCAAACGTATGCCATTCGGGTTAAGTAACGCAACAGCCACCTTTCAACGCTGTATGGTGTCTATTTTTTTTGATATGGTTGAGGACACTTTGGATGTATTTATGGACGACTTTTCAGTTATTGGTGAGTCTTTTGAAGTATGTTTGGCAAACTTAAGTATGGCATTGCAAAGATGTGTAGAGTTTAACCTTGTGCTAAATTGGGAGAAGTGCCACTTCATGGTAAAAGAAGGAATCGTTCTTGGGCACAAAATCTCCTAAAGAGGAATAGAGGTTGATCGAGCAAAAATAGAAGTTATTAAGAAGCTACCGCCTCCAATTTTGGTGAAAGGAGTTCGTAGTTTTCTCAGCCATGCAGGTTTATATCGTCGGTTCATTAAAGACTTCTCCAAAATTGCTAGTCCATTGTGCAAACTACTGGAGAAAGATGCAAATTTCAACTTCAATGAAGATTGCTTGAAGGAATTCGAATGCCTCAAAGCAAAACTCATTAAAGCCCCTATCATGGTAGCACCAGATTGGTCTCTCCCGTTCAAAGTCATGTGTGATGCTAGTGGTATAGCCGTTGGTGCTGTTCTTGGTCATAGAAAGGAGAAATTATTTCATCCTATCTACTATGCAAGCAAGGTCTTAAATGAAGCCCAATAGAACTACACGGTTACTGAACAAGAGCTTCTAGCGGTCGTGTATGCGTTTAAGAAATTTCGTGCCTATCTGTTGGGTACTAAGGTGATCGTTCATACAGACCATGCAGCTCTTAGGTATCTCATGACAAAGAAGGATGTGAAACCAAGGTTGATGATGGGTGTTGCTGCTGCAAGAGTTTGATTTTGAGGTCAAAGATAGAAGAGGTTGCGAGAACCAAGTGGCCAACCACTTATCTCGACTTGAGAATGAGCATGTGGCACAACCTGAAATTCAAATTGATGATGCATTCCCGGACGAAGAGATATTAGCGACAACAATGGAAAAATTACCATGGTATGCCGACTTTGCAAATTTCGTGGTGTGTAATGTGATACCTGCCAATTTATCTTACCACCAAAAAAGGAAGTTTATGCATGACGTGCAGCACTACTATTGGGATGAGCCATATTTGTTTCGAAGATGCGCGGATGGTATCATTCGACGATGTATATCCCATGAAGAGGTGCCTACTATATTGGAAGCATGCCACACTTCTCAAGTTGGAGGACATCACGCAGGCAATCAGACGATAAGAAAAGTATTGCAAAGTGGTTATTATTGGCTTTCGATATTTAGAGATGCCTACAACTATGTTAGAAGGTGAGACCAATGCCAGCGTCAAGGTGCTATTTTAAAACACCATGAAATGCCCATGTCCAAAATTCTTGAGGTAGAACTCTTTGATGTGTGGGGAATAGAGTCCATTTGTGAATTCGTTTGGAATGAAGTACATCTTGGTTGCTGTAGATTATGTTTCAAAATGGGTGGAAGTTGTAGCGTTGGCCGACAATGAAGGGAAACGTGTTGTATCGTTCTTAAAAAAGAATATCTTCTCTCGCTTTGGAGTACCTCGTACTATCATAAGTAGTGGAGGATCTCACTTTTACAACAAGCTATTCAAATCAGTTTTGGCCAAGTATGGTGTCAAGCAACATAAGGTAGCTATGCCTTATCATCCCC
This sequence comes from Capsicum baccatum var. pendulum, assembly GCA_030864225.1. NCBI lineage: Eukaryota > Viridiplantae > Streptophyta > Magnoliopsida > Solanales > Solanaceae > Capsicum > Capsicum baccatum. Next base: position 110,234,410 of record CM061555.1, on the reverse strand, counting down.
AAACTAGTGGACAAGTAGAAGTTTCCAATCGCGAGACCAAGAAAATCCTTGCGAAGACAGTTAATGCGAATAGGAAGGATTGGTCTAGGAAGCTTGATGATGCACTATGGGCGTACAGGACTGCATTCAAAACACCCATTGGCATGTCTCCTTATCAACTAGTTTATAGGAAGGCTTGTCATTTACCCATCGAGATCGAGCATAAGGCATTGTGGGCGTTGAAGCAATTGAATTTGAATTGGGATGATGCTAAGAATCTGACGTTGGAGCAGCTGAATGAATTAGATGAGTTCCGTCTCCATGCATATAAAAGATCGGACCTATACAAGGAGCGGATGAAAAAGTATCATGATCAGCGGATTGTTCGATGAAACTTCCAAAGGGGTGATATGGTACTTCTCTTCAACTCTAGATTGAAGCTCTTCCCAGGTAAGTTAAGATCTAAGTGGTCTGGTCCATACAAAGTTATCCAGGTCTACTCATCTGGAGTAGTCGAATTGGAAGACAATAATGTTGTTGTCTTCAAAGTGAATGGCCAACGTGTTAAGCCTTATATCGGTCCTCTTGACTCACTGAATTATATGGCCATCACTTATCTCGACGAAGTCTAAGTACTCGAGGTAACTATGTCGAGCCATGACAATAAATAAGGTGCTAGATGGGAGGCAACCCACTATTTCATTGTGTTATCGTTTTTCGCTTATCGTTTTATCTTTCTTTCATTCTAGTACTTGTTTTGCCTTAGATAAGTGAAAATCCAAAAATAAGAGTCGTGACAAGACCAAAACTAAGGCGCTTGGTGGGAGGCAACCCATCATACTAATTGTTTTCATTATTTTTGAGCAAATATAGGTGCGAGAAGTATTCAACGAGGAGATTGGTTTCACGTGACGATTTGGACGTATTGTATGGTAAATAGGCATCGAGGAAGGCTAGGCCTAGGTAAAACTAGGCCACGAACAATGCAAAACCTATACTATAGCCTAAGGTCTCGGAATCTAGTGTGCAAAGACATAGGCGCCGCCCATACTTAAGTGTGCTATACACTATGTGCCGCCTATGGTATAGCATTAGGTATCAGTATCTCAAATGCCATACACTATGCGGCGCATATGTCCCTAAATGCCATACACTATGCGCCGCATATGTCCATAAATTCTATACACTATGCGCCGCCTATACCATGATTATGCAAAGCACTATGCACCGAATATAGGCCATTTTTGTCTCCAAAACTATTTGTAAATGGGTCAAAACCCGACCCATTCTCTTCCTATATAAAGGGGACTTAGTCTTGAAACATAACCACATTAGAAATTGACCTAAAGGCGCCGCATACCCTTTCCAAATCATCTCAAATATTTTCTTTTTGCTCTTCCAATTCACAAGAACATCTCCAAAGGCTTCAATCACGTAAGTACTCTTTTATTCTTCATCTATTTCTCGTAAGTACTACGTTACTATGTCTATTATGAATTGCTATATCTTGAAATATTGTTAGTGATGTTAATTTGTTTGGATAGTTGATACAAAACCATGTGAGTGAACATATACGTTAGGATAATCTTGACTTGTTTCCGACTTGAATTTGGTTTTAATAGCATTATTATACTATTTGCGGAATTGCTATGGTTATGAACATTGCTTAAGCTTGTTACTTGGATACTTACATGTTAGACTATCTCGTTCATCGAGATAAGACTTATAGTTGCCTACCGACTTAGGAGGTTGTGATTGTTGAAAGTAACTATACCATGATGTAACCCCTATGTAGTAGTGTTGTTATACCTAACATAAAAGTAGTGCAATGGCTGAAAGTAGTGATGCATCACTGATTTTCTTGTCGGAATATAGTTCCTAAAACGTATGTCGACGAAGTCTAAGTAATTGACCATATTCACTTCACTGTTTTGTATCAATGAACCTAAGTGTGGGGTGGTACCCCGATGGCTTGTTTATAGATTGTTTCCTTTGAGTTGATGCTAACATGAATATTGTTTAAACCTCAGGAACAATGGCACCTAAAACGCGACAAGATAAGTCTACCACTTCCCACAAGGGCAAGAAGAGAGGTTGCAAGGACCAAGGAGAATCATCCTCAATGTAACTACCCCGACGAATATTAGAAATAAAATGGGTTCTTGAGGAGGAAGCCAAAGAATGGTACAAGAACAACAAGGAAAGGACACCCTAGCGAAGAAGGAACTGCGTATGTTGGCAAAAATAATGGCGCTGAAACTGGATTTCGTCTTCCGCGACATGGGAGAATGTAATCTTGATTTCACAAGGGAGTTCTACGCCAACTGGTCACCGAAAACCATAGGCAACGAAGTCAAGATTTGGGGCCAAGTATTACAGCTCAATGTGGATTTGCTCAACTCCTTTCTTGGTTTACCTTCGGTCGACCCAAAACCATTCAAAGAGCTGTACAGCAGGCCTCCTTATAGATCAATACGACACACACTCTGTGGAAGTAGATCGATGGCAAGGTGGGGCAGACACCGAGACACCGGACGACACAACACCTTCCCCTATGCTCCATTGAATAGGGAAGCAAGAATCTGGTTGCGTATTGTCAACTCATGCCTTATTCCTGGGACTCAGTACACCAAAATATCAAGATATAGAGTGTGTTTGGTCTATGATTTGATGATGAATGTCCCTATCAACTTTGGGGCAATCATTCTCTCTACAATGCGGAAGGCCAGACTCCACAAAAGGTCCCACTTCACTTTTGGTAATCTGTTGACAGCAATCTTGCGAAAGGAGGATATCGAAGAGGAACCAGCTGATCACAAACTCTCAAATAACCCGAAGAAGGTTGACCTCACAAAGGTCAAAGATGCTGAATCAACTCATGGTGTCAACCTTACTACTGCGGAGAGACATACTCGTGATGAGAGTTTCTTCCGTCATCTTTATGGCATGACACGCTTTACTATGATGAGTGGCGGACGTGTTCCAACTGCTGCAGAGCTCCAACAACTTGACCACGACTATCCAATGAACATGCATGCACGGGAGATGTGTGGAGTGGGGGTATACTTTGAGGAACCTCTAGACGATGATGTGCCGACCGATAACGATCGACGCTTGCCAGACTCCGACGAGGAGGAGAACTCTGACAACGACTCTCGACATTGAGGAAGAGTCCGACTGACCAGGTTCTTCGTATTTATTTTCCAGTGAGGGCAGTGTCCCATTTAAGTGTGGGGTGGCAGTATCGCATGCTATACTTCTCTATTGCATCTATGTTTGTTTACTTTATTTTTTTGTGTTTTTTTTGTTTTCGTCGTGTTTTTTTGTTGTTTTCATTTTTTTAGTTTTTTTTAGTAGTAAAATTTTTTAGCGTCGCATGAAATAATTCCAATAGGCAGCATGAGATTATAACAAGAGTATGTGCTACAATTATGACTATTGAGACGTTTAGGCTCTAGTTATGACTCATTGTGTGATAGTGTGTGGTTCAATTCCTTCACTTGTTGGGTCGAGAATCTATATTACTTCCAATCAAGTCTCCCATGTGCCTTGTGTGTTCGAGATAATAGTATATTCTATGTTTGTGGCTGATGCTAGAACTTGCCTGGTATGTATGCAAAGCGAAAATAAGGAGTGTAAGTTTAGGATATGATTTAGGCATTTCTTTGTCAACCTATACATGTTTACCTTCATTTTACCTACCCTTGGACATCATCCTAGTTAAACCCTTTTGAGCCTTTAGCCTATTTCTTTGGCAACCTTGTATGTAAGCCTAACCCATTTTTCAAACACCGTAATTTGATCCAAATTCCTAATTACTTTAAAGTGAAAAAGTCATGCGACAACATAAGAGGAAATTGGATAAGTATGATGCTTTAAATTGTAATGGTGCTTGAATGTGTTATGAAAAAAAAAAGTGCTAGCATAAGAGGTATGTTGTCAAAAGAAAATAGAAAAGAAAGCTGAAAAGTGAGTTGTGTTTAAAATTGAAAAAACAAAAGAGGAGAACAAGGGTGGTAGAATAAAAGAAGGGTTGAAAGAAAAAAATGTGTCAATGATACAATGTGATGTATTAAAGTGCTTAGGAACTTAGTCATTATTTCTGGCCAAAATAGCTGATCCTACCCGTACCTTAGCCTACATTACAACCATCAAAAGACCTACTTGATCCTAATCTTAACATTCTGACATTTAGTGGAGTATTACACTAAGGGCAAGCCTATGGTCATCAGTTTCTACATATGAATTCTTTGTGAGAGTGAGAGCAAGGATATTTTGATACCCATGTTTGAAACATATGCTATAGTTGTGAGTGATTATGGGTACTATATTATGAGACACACATGGTTGATGAGTTTTGGGTAGTTATATATGATTCCTTGTACCTTAACATTTGCATGCGAGTTGACCACCATCACGAGTCTATGCTAGAGGTTAAACTGTTTCTACAAATAATCGGAAAGCTACTCTTGGTTGATAATTGTTGTGCTTGTCTTGAAGAATGTTTTGTGTTGTTGCTGTAAAACCCTAAGTTAGTGTTTAGAGGGACATGATATTTTGTTCGAGGACGAACAAAGCTTCAAGTGTGGGGTGTTGATGATAGGCAAATTTACACGCCTATAGCAATATATTTTGCCGATATTTATGCCATGTTTTGAGAACAAATTATATATTTAATGCTCTTTTAGTCCTTTTTCCTGTAAGTGAGCTAACGAACATGATTAGCAAAGTTTCAGGTATAAATGATGCAGAAATCAGCATTTTATGGCTTACTTGATGCCAAAGAAAGCTCACGAAGGAAGGAAAGGGAGTTTGGACGCCTAAAGGACCAAAAGTGATGCATGGGAAATCTGTCCCGGGCTAAAACAACATTTCTGAAGACTTTGGGGACTTGTAGTAACTTAGTTGGATTTGGATAATGATACATTAACCTAGTACAATTGGGTTAATTATTTCATTAATTTATTTGGATTAGGAGAATGTTACATTAACCTAGTACAATTGGGTTAATTATTTCATTAGCTTAGTAGGATTAGGATATGGGTATTATAAATACCCTATCATGCTAGAGATTTTTATTCATCATTAAATAATCTTCTTACATTCTACACTACAAACAATTCTACAACTCTTCTAATCTTTCCATTAATTCTATTTTTCTTCTTCTATTCATCTATTCTTAATTTCTGCAATAAGAGAATCGTTACTTTGCCTAGGAATTCACGCCTAAACGGCTACTATACTTGAGATACACAAAATTCATCCTTATTGTGGTATAATAACAATATCTATCGTCATATCCTTCGCAATCATGGGTAACTAAACTTCTCTGTTGGGGTTATGGAAGCCGAATGAGTTACTATCTATTGCTATGAGTTTGTTAGTTCGTGACACGTATGCTTCTTATATAATTATTCTCTTCATCTTAATATAAATTCTTTGTGGTTTCAAACGCAAGAATACGCCAGTATAACATTTAACTTGTTCGAAAGAAAGGTTATTTGTCTGGAAAAGAGATAATGTCAAGGTAGTAGGGTCCCATCCCCTATTAAAAAGTTAGTGTCGTAACTGGATTAACCTCTTGGAAAATTCGTACCGTTAGACACGCTTTAAGCTCGAAAGAGTTAAAGTGAAATAATCCTCTAATAGGTTGAAAGGCGCCTGGATTTACCATCAATTACAATTCTCTATAAGTACATGCAAGTCAGAATTCTACACACTCATAGCCAATAGAGACGTATACCTCAGAAGGTGGACATAACCCCAACGCCTCAATTCTCATTGTTCACAACTAACGTAACATTATTTCTCTTTTTACTTTGCTATCTTCAGCTTTTACTTTAATACTTTGTTTACATTACTTGCACGACAAGACTCCCCCCTTTTACGAGACTTGCACCAAAAGTTTAGTAATTTTGCTTACTTGTTGGCCAAGCTATTCCCTGTGGGATCGACACCCAACCCAGGTTGGGTTCTATATTTGCTAACGACCGTTTTACACTCCCACGAGAGTTGTAGATTGAGCATTATCACCTATTCACCTCAACTACCTGCCCCCTAAAATTTTTATCCACTAAGATACCTACCCCATTCCTATACCTCTCACTACCTGAGTACCATAACTTGTACCCATCCACATCCCTAGCCTTAGTACCTACCCATTTAGTTTTCTCAACATACGCAATATTAACCCTTCTATTCCTAAGGATCTTTACTAGATCTATCGACTTACCCTGAAGGGTTCCTATGTTCCACGACCCAACCCTTAACCTATAATCTCTCGAATCTTCTCCCCTAAAACCTCTCCCTCCGCATCCGAAATTTACCCCTACACCCAAAATCAACCCCACCCTTAGCCCCCCAGGATCCCTGACCCTATTCCACCATTAACCACCCCAACCACTACTCAACAGATACAACAGAAGGTTTAAAAATAGCAAAACAATAGATACACCCACAAAGCACATCGTCTAACCAAAATTTAAGAGCAAACAGGACCTAGAAACCCAAATCACAGTCAGAATAACACACGCAAATTATAGGCAAAGAAACTACCAAAAATTATGCAAAAAATATAGTTCAGGGAATAGAAGTCACTGGGAATGTAGATGTTTGATGGTTGTGCTGGAGCCTAGTAAACTGGGTTGTTTGTCAGAAACACTTTGACGAAAAGTCCCGGAATGTCACCGACTCAAACCAGGTCAGTGGTCACCTGAATTGATGGAGACCCCACATTATTTGCTAAATCTGCCTCTTTTACCACCTACGACTGAGAAATAGTTTGCCAGGGTCGATTGTGGACCAGTAGTAATAAACCTACTTCCTTTTCTAATCCACTGGCAGTGGGGAAAGGGAGAGAGTGGGAGAGAGAGGGAGACCATGAGAGAGGAGAAGAGAAGGAAGTATACTTACTTGTCACCGATGGTGTTTCGCCGTCGGCATTCACCTTGCTGGACGTTGAAAGGAACAATATTTAGGAAGAAAAAGAGAGGAGCGTTATTTAGAAATAGAGAGAGGAGTGTTAAATAAGATTAGCCTTTAGTGATATTTATATGGAAAATTTAAATTTTGAAAAAATAAATATGTTAAGTTTCATAATTTAATTTAATTTGTGTACTAATTTGGAAAAGTTAATTTATAGTTTACATTCTATTTTTATTATATGGAGAATTTGACCTCACATGGCTATATATACCTATTTAATAACACAAAAATATTGTTACACATTTCTTATACTCGCTATCTCTCTCTGTTATTAGTATTGATCATCAGACTTATTGGTATTTATCAAGTTTTTCATTATAAATATGTAGAAATAAGAATTGTCAATAGTTTACTAAATAGTAATTTAGATTTTTCTTCATGAATTTCAGTCCTTAAATATAAAGTTTTTGATATTATAAGGATCACACATATTGATGGACAGTTATCAATATTTTAGAATGAGAGTTCAACATAAGAATAACATATAAGGAGATTGAACAATGTAATCACAATATAGCATAGGTTTGAAACAAGAAAATTATTTGTTGAAGATGATTTGAATTATTTGTAGCGATTTTCTTTCTTGAGAAAAATAAGTTTGTTATTTTTTTAATCTACTTATACAAATACAAATTTGTACTATGAATAATATAATTTCTTAACTATATTATATTGAAGTCTTGCATAATTATGATATAAAGATGATTGACTTTTTTTATTAATCATTATTTAATATTATATTTTGGTAGAGTAAAAGATCAACATAGTGAAAAAATGTTGTCACTAATTAAAAATGATATTTTAAGAATAATAAACTCATGACAAGGTCACTATATATTCAAAAAACATAGGTTTGAAACAACAAAAGTATTTATCAAAAATTAATTTAATTATTTATAGCGTTTTTGTTCTTGAAAAAAAAAGGGTTTGTTACTTTGGTTATTTCTTTATCCAAAGACAAATTTTTGGTAATATAGTATCACTGAATAATGAATCAATTAATAAAATTATGAAAAATATATCAATTGTTGACACGGATGAAAACTTAAAATTGCAAGTTCTTGCTTGAGATTATTATGATATATTTGTTTAAAATTTTAAAATTTTTAGAGATAACTTTTATCTCTTTTATATATTTGGTATTTTATGATCCTATTTTAGCTTAAATTTGAATGTTATAAATGGTATAACTAGAACAATAATATTTTTTTCTTTATACTTAGTCTCCTTTTGGTATTCATATATAAGTAAACAGTTTCAACAAACTCAAATTGATTTTATCTTCTTCTTTTTTTTTCATTTTGAAATGATTTATTATGAATTATTTATTATGAACTATTCAATAAACTATAATTGATAAGAGATGGCAAGTTAGGTTTCATTATTGATGTTGGTTTATCTATTGGTCAATAAAATATTTTTATTGGTCAATAAAATATTTTTATTGGTCAATAAAATATTTTTTTATACTTTTACTCTTTTGACAAATTTGTAAATCTAAATTATTTTTTAATCTATTTTTGGTTAATGAGTATTTTTACTTAAATATTGTTCATACATCGTGTGAGTACTAATACTAGATTGCATTAAAAAGGGGTAACTTAGTCCTATCCTAATTCTTAAGTATTGATTTTATTCAATAATTTTTTTAAAAAAAACTTACGAAATATGTTAAAAGTAACTTAAAGGCATTTTTTGATTACCTAAATATTACATAAAGTTCTAAATTGGGACAATAGATAAGCATGCTCCTTAACTTTGTCTCAGATCACATCTATGACTTCCAACTTTGAGTTTGCACAAGTAGTCACTTAAACTTATATAAAGTTGAATAAGTAGACACATATATCATATTTGGCATCCTACATTGTCAATTTTTGTCCTACATTAGGTTCCATTTATATTATGTTGCATTGGATGTATGTGTCTAATTGTTCAACTTTATACAAGTTTAAGTGTCTACTTGTGCATACCCAAACTTGGAGGTCATAAATGTGCTTTGAGTCCAAGTTGAAGGACATATATATGTATTATGCCTTCTAAATTTATATTCATACGAAAATATTTTGGGGATAAAAGACTTTCTATTGAAGTCTTTATTCAGGTACTCTAATTTAAGATTTTTTGGTAAAAAAAATCTCCATTTAATTAACTAAAGAGTACTAATTAGTTTTAATTTATGCCATATATCTCTCATCGAGATAAGAGGAGACAATAACAATGAAAATCCAAATGCTAAAAAGTACTTAATATTTTTCTAGTAAAACTTAAATTTTGTTATGAAATATAAATTAAAGAAGGAGAAGAATAGAGAGAGAAGAGAGAGTTATTATTTCTCTTAAGAGGTTATTCATCGGTGAATTACAATGAAGAAAAACCACTTTATTTATAGGAAAAAATAACCTTTTGGTTTCTTACTTTTCCATAAATAGACATTAACTATATATGGTAAAGTATATATTCAATATATATGGTAATATATTTATAACACTCTCCCTTAAAAGTCTAATTGATAAATAATATGCCTTGTTAAAACCTTACCAGCAAAACCCCATTGGAAAAAATATCTAGTGAAGGAAAAAGAATACACATCTTTAACAATACGCACATAGGCTGCCTTGTTAAAAATCTTAGAGGAAAAATCTAGTGGGACAAAACCTCGTAAGGGAAAAAGAGTACAACGTGTATTAACTCTCCTAATGAGAACATCATTTAACCTTTGCATTTCGATTTTGTGCACTATTTTCTTGAAAGTTACAATTGGAGGAGATTTGGTGAATAAATCAGTGACATTGTCACTTGAATGAATCTGTTTCACATTAATATCACAATTCTTTTATAGCTCATACGTATAGAAAAGCTTTGGCAAAATGTGCTTTGTTCTATCTCCTTGAGTCCTCCCTTAAGTTGTGTTGTGCATGCTGTATTATCTTCCAAAAAAATCATAGATACTTTATCACATTTGGAACCACATTTTTTGTGAATGAGATATATTGTGGACCTCAACTATATACATTCTCAGCTTGCTTCATGAATAGCTATTATCTCAGCACGGTTCGATGAAGTGGATATATAGACTGTTTTGTATATCTTAAAGATATTGCAGTATCCCCATATGTGAACATATAGCTTATTTGAGATCAAGCTTTATATGGGTCACTTAAGTACCCAACATCATCATAACCAGCAAAATCAGGATTATAATCTTAGAATAAAATAAGCTCATATGTTTGATCACATTTCGATGTCTCCTAGTAGGAGTAGAACAATATATGCCTTGCTAACAAATTGACTGAAAAGGCTATGTTATACCTTGTAGTATTTGCAAGATACATTAGTTCACCAATTTCAGTAAGATATGGTACTTCATAATCAAGGAGTTCCTCATTCTTTTATTGAGGTCAGAATGAATCCTTATTCAATTATTCATGTTTCTCACTTAAGAAAATATTTTATTGGTTTTGAAAACACTCCAAGATTTTAAATAATTTTCAGGCTATAAGCTTATACAATATAAGGATTATAAATAAGTTTCCTATAAACTTTTATATACTTTAAACATTTTGAATCCTAAAAAAGTTTTCATATAAATTTTGTAAAGTGACATATTCAGCATTTCATGCCTGATATCTTCAAGTATCTAGAATTCAAATCAAATAAGTTTTATGTTTACCAAGATGCATCCTTTCACATCACTCGATAAATTTATATGCCAACATGCTTAATAAACATAAAATTCATATCCTTGTAATCTCTTAAAATATTGCATCAATATTGTATCAAAGATATTGATGATATATCATTTCGCATCGATTCACAGTGTGATATAACATTTTGAGATATCATCACTTCATTATTTTTAGGTACTTGAAACCTCTCATAAGGTTATAAGAAGTGTTATGTCATAGGCTCCTCAATGCACATTGCCTTGTTATTATGATTATTTGCTCATTATCCTTATCAGGAATTACTTTATTTGGAACCAATCGATCTACCACGCTTCATACATCCATAGACTTTATCCTTTAGGGATACAAAATAGGAGCACTTGCAACTTAATATGGGATATTTTTGGGATTTGACTTGAATTATCTTTTGAATGAGGATTTGATGATAATTCCTGGCATATTTCATAGTTGATTATATATAACGACCTAAATATTTGATGAAATATATGAAATTTATGATTTTGTATGATTTGACTATTTTACCCCTCTCTATAGTTTCACAATGGTATTTGTGAGAGTGATTGATATATTTTTTGATGTATTTTGGTATCATTTATGTGATATTATGTTTTTTGATGGCTTTTAGAGCCTTATTTTAGACTTATGGGTATATCTTTTGATCTGTACAATGGATGGATGAACGAACTGCACCAGCAGCTCCAGGATATCGATTTTAGGCTAGGTAGAACTTTGGTTCAGGTCCTAGTGCACCCGACAGTAGATCTTAAATGTCAATTTTAAGGGTTAGCATGTTTGGTATGATCTTACGACTTTTAAATCACTCTTCGACCCTCGATTTTAAAAATTATGATTTTGGGTTTCGAGGGTCAACTTTGTGGAAATGATATTTTTTAAAAAAATATGAATTCTCCAACTCATCCGAAATATTGAATTTAGAATGGTTGCATAGTTCCTTTATGTACATCGGACTCTGAACGAAACTCAAGCACCCCGTCGAAGTCCATTTTGACTTGGGGAAAAAATCTACACTATTGTAGCAGAATTTTTTCATATTTTATGTTTTTAGTGGAGTTTGGGATCATTCGTAGAAAGTAAGGTCTTGATTCGAAGTGTAGCAGAGCGGTTTTAGCTTTTGAGGTAGGTTATGACTTAACTCTTTTAAACTGGACTGGGTAGTAAATGATGATACAAAATACATGCTAAGGGTGGGAACTAATCATAAAAAATGGCTATTTATGTGTTCTGCCCGTATAGGGGCCTATATGTGATATAATTGCCGAAATTGAGTTATTTTGAAATATGTGTGACCGTATGGGGTCCTAGGTGGTATTAATAGCCTTTAATACATGTGAATAATTGTATTGTGTTTTTGAGATGCTTAATATGGTACCATTGGTACATTATGATTATATTTGTACTTTATTTGGCATATGAGACGTGGAAATTTGTGGATAAAACTGAAATAATGAGTGGCTATTGTCTCACATGATTGTTGAAATATATCATTCTGGTTGGTGGCGAAAATACTCATTGTAATTGGTTGTGAGCATTACATCCTTATATCATACTCATTCATGAAGCATTGGTACCACTATGGAATACCTTTTAAAAACTTGCTCGAGGAAGGTGACGGGGAGGAGATATTATAATAACTTATAAAACCCTTTTTGAGAGATATTCTGAAAAGGATATATGAGATATGTGGATTGTATACAGGTTGACAAACTCCCTATGGGTCTTACATCGGGAAGCTTTAGCTCTCTATATGTATACGGGGATTTTGTGATGATCCCAAAGGTTGTGCAATAATCGCGTACATCATTATCATCATATACATTGCACGTACTTAATTTTGTTTATGTTGTGTTGTATTTCCATGTTGACTTGTCATCTATGTATTTGCCTTACCTTCCTTTACTTATATTTGATGATCTTGTATCTATATGTTCTTCCTTGTTTTATTTATATGTGACATAGTCTATACTTATGTTCTATATCTTTGTGTGTTATTATAATATATGTGATATACATTAGAACTATTAGTACAAGTGGTGTGGGCTACCACTGTGGGATATTTTATTATTGCAGGTGACCTGCCCTTATTGTGTATTTTATATGCTTTATTTACTACTTTGCTTGGTCAGCCTATGCTACCTACTGAGTATAAGTGGATCGTACTCACTCTTACTGCACCCTTTCAGTGCACGTCCAGCTCTGGTGCACCTTAGTTTGATTGACTCACGCAATTATTGGAGCTTCCAAGTTAGCGGTTGGACATTCATGCGTCTGAATTTGACCTCTTTTTCTATAGTATTTATGTCTATATTAGTATCCAGAGATAGATATTATTCTTTTGTGGTTATGTTTCCAATGTATTTGACTCGTAATTACATTGGTAGTTCTTACACTATTAACACCTGGTTTTGGGCATGATTGGTATTTTAGATAGTCCTTCTCCATTGGTATGATTACTTGTATAGTTCAACTTCATATTAGAAGCCTTACCATGGGGTATTTTTTTTTTCTCTTTTTGTATCAGTTTGGGTGATAGGCTTACTTGTCATGACTCTGATTTTTGGGTCGCGATAAATTGGTATCAGAGAAGCCAAGTTTCATTGGTCTCAATGATGTAAGAACGAGATGTCTAGTATAGTCTCGTGGATCGGTAATAGACATACATATCTATATTTGAGAGGCTATCAGACGATTTTAGGAAACTTCACTTATTATTTACTTTATTGTGAGAATTTCTTTCATACCTTGTGTTATTAGTTGCATTTCACTCTCTCTGCAAGGATGGCGTGGCTTATACTACATCTTATTAGTTGAGAGATGTGGAGAGAGATTGATGAAGGCCATTTGTTAATTGTAGACCCTGTGATTCTCCTAAAATGACTGGGGATCAATTCACCGAGGCTTTCCTAGAGAGGTTAATGACTTTCATTTTGAGAGACTATATCAGGAAAAATTTTATCATTTGGAGCAGGGCTCCATAGCAGTTGTTGAGTATGAGTCACACTTCCATGCCTTGTCAAAATATTCCTATAATAGTACTTCTATCTAGTCTGAGAAGACTCAGAAGTTTGTGAAAAGTTTGGATTTCTCTCTTAGTTGGCTATGTCTCAGATGGTTGTGCTTAGGGCTTTCTTTTAAAGTGTGTTGGATCATACTATGACGACAAAGGGTATTTTTCAAGAATCTCAAGGCAGCACCAATAAGGCGCGGCATTTTGGGTGAGTTTAGGAGTCAGACTTCTTGAGGCAGAGATTTTAGAGGTTCTCATGGATTACATGGTAGGCTAGTTACAGCTTTACAAATTTTAAGTGGTAGATTTTCTAGTTCAGCAGTTTAGGGTGTCCATTAAGGCCCAGTTGTATATTCTTCAATTGAGCCTACTCGTAGAGGTTGCTAAATGTGTGATGAGATTTTCTATTTAGCTTGTAATGCCTCTACATTTTTAAGGAAAATACTACAGTTGTTAACTCAAGATCATGAGTCGAGTAATTCTTTTCATAAGGCTTAAGTTGTCTTGAGGTATAGGATATGACCTTACTTCTCTGTATCAAAACACATCCAAAACCAACTCTGGAAGCATTATAATAAACAACAAACTCATCTGAACCATCTGGTAGAGTCAAAAATGGGGTTGTAGAGAGTCGAGTCTTTAACTCTAGAAAACTCCACTCATAAGAATCTGACTATTGGAATTTGACTTTCTTCTGAGTCAATATGGACATAGGGGATTCAATTGATGAAAATACCTCATGAACCATCTGTAATATCCAGACAAACCTAAGAAACACCTGATATCTGATAGGGAGATAGGTCTGGGCTAGTTTTTCACTACTTTGGAATTTTTAGGATCAACTCTAATGCCATCACCTGAAATGATATAAACAAGAAAAACTACTGACCTTAGCCAAAAGTTGCACTTACTGAATTTGGCAAATAACTGATAAGCTCTAAAAGTCTGTAACACTATTTTGAGATGGTCTGTATTATCATGTTTGCTGCAGAAGTAGACAAGAATGTCATCAATAAAGACTATGACAGACATGTCCAAGTACTTCTTAACACACGATTTATCAAGTCCATGAAAGCTTCTAGGGAATTTGTAAGACCAATTGACATGACTAGGAATTCAAAGTGACCATACCAAGTTTTGAGAGTTGTTTTCAGAATGTCACATGCTCTGACACTGAGATAATAATTGCTTGATCTGAGTTCAATCTTATAAAATTAACTAGCATCCTGAAGTTGGTCAAACAAGTCATCGATTTTGGAAAGTGGAAATTTGTTCTTGTAATACCCCGCATGTTTCTAAGCTAGGAAGTGAATAAGTATTCCTACGTATGATATCTCCTATCCTATGATTCATACTTGAGTACATGACTTACAATGAATATCCTAGTGATCGGATAGCTTATGATCCATTAAGTATGTTCATATGAGTCACTTAAGGTAAAACAAGCTAAGAGTTTTTGAATCCATCACGTTTTAGTGTTTGATTTTTCAAGGGTAATATTTGAATGAGTATAAATTGATGTTAATGTGCTATTTTGGCTGCTTTAGACCCACCAAATTGTAGAAAATCGGATTGGCTTTCCAACGATACCAATTTCACCTTAATCCAATACCCGAGCAAAAAGTTATGCCCATTTTTGTGAGAGACAGTAAGTATAGGCGATTGGTTAGGCGCCGCCCAACCCAAGCATAGGAGATTACTTGGGCGCCGCCTAATGTAAATTCCAGGTGTCAAAAACACTCCGTCTTGAGTTATTTTAAAGGTAATTAAGTCTTTAAATACTCCTTACACGTCCCTAAACTTAACCCTATGAAATATATATCTTCTAAACATACTGCAACCCTATTTTCATCTCAAAGATCATCATCCAAGAGCACTAAAGGAGAAAAACAACTAGGGTTGCATAATTAATCTTAAAGATCCGATTTTATGGAAATTCCTCCGTCAATCATCAAGAATCTTCCTTCTAAGGTATGCGTAGTGTTCATCCACAAATTCCTTTCGTCCATGGAGTTCAAGAATCAATCTTTAAAATACAAAAGCTTGGTTCATTGTGGTGATATGATTATACCCATGTTGATACTTTTTTGTTTTCCTCTTTTTCATTATAAAGTATGATTTCTATATTGTTGGGTATTGATGATCATGTTGTTGATATTGGGTGATTCCCAAGATGGAATCCTTATATGGTTTTGTAAATTCATGATATCATATGAGTTGGAAACATGTAAATTTGGTTGTTCATGATGTATAATTTGATGATTTCACCTATGCTTAAGATGTGAATGTAAGGTGTTTGATAAAATTCCTAAGGAACTAGAAATCATGTAATATAGCTAAATTGTGACTAAGTGAAGGATTCATGATATGCCCTTACGTTCCAATGACATCTATGTGGATAATGTGCCTTGTAAATGTTGTTGGAATACTCATGAACTATTCTTATGAGATTATGCTATGTTTACATCCAAATACTACTTATGAAAAAGATGTATGATAACCATGCAATCCATATGAATTTCGATGCTATTAGTATGTGCTGCCAGTATGATTATGCAACGAACATGATATTAAAATTGTGCAAGTACTTCCATGTGATATGAAATCCTTTCCATGCAATACATTGTTGATAACCATGCATAGTATGAGATCTCTACTTAGGATATTATAAATTATGGACTCTACTCTTACGATCAAGTCAGTCATGTGCGTTGGTTTCCTTCTATCGAGTCCTGGGTAACTTGTACCCAAAAACAATAGTCGTGTGCCTAGATAAACATCATGTTTCACTTAACCCGTCAGCTCAGGGTTGATGAGGTGCCGTCAGTTTAGGGTTCCCACCATTCTCATTGAGTACCCACCAGATAAGGGTCACTCACAACTGTCCTTACCAGTGGCGCAGTATTGACACCCCTCCAGTCGGGTAGAGATTGGACCTCAGCATAGCCATAATGGCATACATGGGGAATATTGGTTAAACACTACTTCCGACAGTTTCAGTAACAGTCTTAGTAAAAGAACTCAGGGCGTTCTTCAGATTTCAGTATATACAGGACTGTCAGATACAGTCATCCATGTTAATAGTTTCAGTAACAGTCTTAGTAAAAGAACTCAGATAGTTCTTCAGATTTCAGTATATACAGGACAGTCAGATACAGTCGTCCATGTTATCATTTTTAGTATCAGTCATAAAAGTTATCAGTAACCCATGTATTAGCTTACAGGTCATGCTATCACGTATTCATGGTCCTAGTTTCTATATATATGTGTTTGCACTCCCACATTCATATTAGTTAGTCAGTGTTATTCATGCATGAAACCCTTTATGTTAAGCCTACCTTCCTCGTATACTCAATACTCTACTTGTACTAATACATTTGCTCTATGGTTCTTTATTTTCATATTACAACATAGGTTCTGAGACACGAGCTTCATCCCAGCAGTAGTGGTAGCATTCTAGTTGCAGAGACACAATGAGTCCTCATTGATTCGAGGACAATATGATTTGATTCATTTATTTATTCTTCAGTTCAATTTTATGGAGTTAGTTAGAGACATGTTCCTTCAACTCCTTATTCAGACAGTTTATTCTCTATTATGGAGGATTCTTCTGAAGCCTCTGATTCCTCTTTCTCTGACGAAGACTATAGCAACGAAGAATATATCAACGCCGCTTATGAGTCTGATAATTCCCAATCTGGACAAGATTGTGAGTGCACAGGCACATTCTGTACTTGTTCCAACAAAGCTATTAATGTCATAACAGGAAAACCCAAGGAAATTCTGTTTGACATTATTGAGAACATTACAGATGATGAGCTACGAAGTAAATATCTCCAAGAGCTCAAAAGACTGCTTTCTCAAGAAGAAAGTCCCCCTAAATTCTCAAGAAGAAAGTCCCCCTAAAGCCAAACCAATTATTCAGCCTTTCAACATGCAAAAGGTTATGGCTAAATTCCAGACTTCATCAGAACCTTCTATTCCTGACCTAAAAGGGGAAATCGCTAGTCTAAAGGTAGAGATTAAAAATCTCAAGATCAGACTTGATCAAGTAGAACTCAATATTCTTACTGACCAAGTCGTCAAATCCGCCTTGCCCTCAGAAAAGGCACCTGAGTCTCCTCGGTATCTTCTGATCAGTCCAACTGATCATCTTCAAGGACCCAATCTTTTCCCTGGAGAAGACGCTCCATCTTCCTCCGGAAAGGCAATTTCCGCCATAAAAGCTTACAGCGAACGTATTGTTGTAAAAATTGTTATTGACCAAAGACTTTGTTCTAAACAGAGTCGCCTTGTTCTATACGGGCGCTGACAGTAATTGTATTGTCAAAGGTCTAATTCCTACTCGATATCTCCAAAGGAGTAAGTCTCGATTATACTCTGCTACTGGAGAAAAGATGAAAATTAGTTATGAGCTACCTAAGGCTCATGTTTGTAACAATGGCATTTGCCTTATTAATGATTTTGTCATTACTGACGATATCACAGAAGATATAATTCTTGGGATACCTTTCGTTAATAAAATTCGCCCCTATTGGAGCGATTATGACGGTATTCGCTCAATCCTCTTAGGTACTGAGCTATTCTTTCCTCTACTGCGTCCACTTTCAAAAGAAGATGGACAACGTATAAAGGAGGAAACTGTGTTTAAAATCAACCGGTTGTCCTCCCATCTTTGCTTTCTCAAGCAAGAAATTCAGCTCAAACATATTGAGCAAACTCTAAAAACCTCGGAGATGGTCAACAAGAACACACTCCTCCAGAAAAAGTTCGAACAAGAAATTTGCTCCGAATTGATAAATCGTGTTGAAGGATTCTTCTGGAATACTCCAGTTTTGAAGATCATTTTCAATTGTGGCAATCGGGGTTGCCTGGGAAGAAAGGTTAACAGTATTTTTAATATGATGGCTCATATTGAAAACATGCTGTCTAGAGACTAACAGAGCAAACATACATGTGCACATAGGCAAACATATCACAATAAACAGGTATGAAACAACGAAATCTAATTATATGAATACATCAATGGCTTATGGGATCTAACAAGTCTTAATGGCTTTACACTACAAACTGCTTAGTGTTATCTTAGTGACGGGACCACCAACAAGGTCTAACACGCTACTCCTTAACTTATGACCTACTTTCAGGCTGACCAACGTCCTAACCAGAGATTAATCGGTTCCTTCAAACACTTAAATTGTAAACAGTTACCCCATACTTGGATTAAAACCCCATTATAAGACAAGATATATTAACATAATTAAAGATTAAGATACTTCATACCAGATTAAAGTAATATGTTCTTATACGAACATAGTTTTGCTCATGCTCTAGACAGATTATGTGTTTAGCTGCTCATGCTAAGCACACAATCTGCCGTCATGGCTCTGATACCAGAAAATGGATCGTAAGTATTATAGCGGAATTAATACAATTTAAATACAAATTAATAAAAGAGAGTTTAAATAAACTTACAAGTTTATTTGATTGCTTAGAAAAACATTACAACAGTTACAAGAGAGAATGGGCATAGAGAATTTCTTAGTAGTGGAAATTTCTGAATGCCTTATATAGGCAGAGAATCTAAAGGGAGAATACATCTAAGCATACAAGTGGAAGGCTAAGATTATGCCGACACTTCTGAGTGCTTTCTTTTGAAAAAGCAGAATGATTGATTTTTACTTTAATAAAGTTGTCTAGCTGCCTTAATAAAGTAGATGCCCTTCTTTTGAAAAGCTGCTGACACATTTTGTCATCTTTAAGAGACAGGATGGGTCCTAGATTCCAATAAGAAATAGTGAATTACCCTTTTACTGAGATAATTCCGATTCTTTGAACCTCTATCTCTAGAAGGGTCATTTTCCTATTCATAATAGGGATCTAAGTAGGCCATAGCTATTCCTTGCGGATTTAGCATATCGCTATTGTCATCGCTGCTTCCTATAGATGAAGCTTCTGCGATAAGCTGAAGTAATTCTTCAGTATTGCTAGAATTTTCCTGGCTTTCCAAATCGTCCAGGGCTTTCTTGAGCTTCTCTTTCAGAGCCTTCTTGCTGGCAGAGGGACTGGAAGAGAATGCTGCAGATCTTCCTTTATCAGAAGTTTTGGGGGCTGTTGGCTTAGGAGTCCAACCTTTGATTTTTATCTCTTTGGACAAGTACTTGATCCTGTGTTGTTCTTCTTTGGAGAAGTTCCAGGAAATAATATGTAAGATATCCTTTTATTAATAAAAAATTTACACATTTGGATGTGTTCAGGTAAAGTAGAACATTCTTCCTTGATCACGAAATCAGGAAGACGCTTAAGAAACTGTTGTGGAAGAACATCTTTTGTTCCTCTGAAACAAAGCCACCATTCATAAAATCATCTGGGTATAATGGCTTCCATCATAGCGGGGCAGTATTTGACAAACCAGGTATGTCCCAGTCGAACGAACAAGAAGTTAAACCATGCCGACTTATAGTCGTACCAATTGTAAGTCTGAGGCCTATGTGGCATCGATAATGCAACAGGAGTATGTAGGTGATCCACAAACCAGTTGAAAGGGGTTAAGACCCTTTTGATGGTGAACTTGGAATAGCCGATATGTTCTGGATAACTTTTATCCATTGAGTGTTCAACTTCTATGGAATTTGTATCTACCAGGATAGCTTCGTAATATTGGCAAGTTTTGAGTGGATCTTCTGTGTCCACAAAGTTGTAGTTGGTATAAACTGGCTTGATGAGATGATTTAAGTGGTATCCTTCATATGCCTTGTCTAGTGCAAGAATAGGTCATACTTGGGTGGTAATAGATTTGAATTCCTCCTTGGCGGGGGATGCTGAAGTAGCTTGGGCTACTGTTGGATCTACTGCTTGAGCGAAGGTCTCAGGGACCTTCATTGCATAACTTTGTTTGGTCTGTACTGATGGAGAGCTGGCTGCTGGCTCAGCTGTTGACCCTTTGTTCAGGGGTAGATTTGTCTTCAGGTCTACTAATTGTGTAGGCCTTGGTGGAGGTAATCTGGGAAACTGAGCCTCTGTCAATGCAGAGAATCTGTTGTGAAGGGGAGATTGGATCTCCGTTTTAAGGACAGGTCTTTGAGGAACTGATGGCCGCAATGGGTTTACGGAAGCTGAAGGAGTGTCAATTAGTCTTGCCATTTTAGTTTGTTCTTGCTTGGGGTTCTTCCCCAGATTTGGTCTCATGGCCCTGTAGAAATTCTCTTGTTAGAAAATTGGGAAGGGAGTTGTTTTCTCCTTTGATAAATTCAATTTCAAAATCAAAGATAGATAGGAGAGCTTGCCATCTAGCAGATATCTTTTTTGAAATAAGATTTTTAACATCCTTTTGTAAAATCTCTTTAGCTGATTTGCAATCAACTCGAAGAAGAAATTCCTTATTAATAAGGTCATCTTGAAATTTTGCGATACATAGCACTATAGATAAAACTTCTTTCTTAACAGTGCTGTAATTTCTTTGGGTTGTATTCCATACACCAGAAGTAAAACGAACTAATTATTCAGGAGCATTAGTATCTACCCTTTGCTTCAGGATACCCCCATATCCAATGTCTGAATCATCAGTTTCCACAATCATGAAAGCTTCAGGATTTGGAATACCTAGACAGGGAAGGTTTTGTACTAAATATTTAATCTTTATGACAGCATCGGTTTGTTCAGAACCCCAGGGAACTGAATTCTTCTTAAGACGTTTGTAAAGAGGTTCACAGACCTGCCTAATGTAAGGGATAAAATCAGCAACATAATTAAGGCTTCCTAAAAACCTTTGAAGTTGAATTTTATCAGTGATTTCATTAGGAAATTTGGATGAGAACTCTATGGCTCTACAAATAGGCTTATGACTACCTTGATGCAAGTCATGTCCTAGGAAGCGAATGGAAGTTTGAAACAACTTCATCTTTTTAGCACTAACAAATAAACCATTTAATTTTACAATCTTAAAGAATGTATTAAGATGATTGAAATGGGAATCAATGTTCTCAGAGAAAATTAACACATCATCTATATAAACAATTGGCATGTAAGAATATTCATTGAAGATATTGTTCATGATATTCTGGAATTCAGAGGGGGCGTTTTTGAGCCCAAATGGTGAGACATTCCATTCGTAGTGCCCAAAAGGGACGTTGAAGGCAGTCTTATATTTATCCTTTTCAGCAATTTGGATTTGCCAGAATCCTGACTTCATATTGAATTTGCTGTAAAGATTGGCCTTATAGGTTCTTTTGAGAAGATCTCTTTTGCTAGGAATCGGATGTCGAATTCATTTTAGGACCACATTTAATGGCTTGTAATTTATAACGAGTCGAGGAGTTCCTCGTTCCTTTTCTGCACTGTTATTTACATAGAATGCAGAGCAACTCCAGGGAGAATTGGAGGGTCTAATGATCCCCTTTTGCAAAAGATGGTTTATTTCTGTTTTACAGATTTCCATCATTTCTTGGTTCATTTGAATGGGTCTGGCTTTCGTCGGAATATTTTGTTAATCAAAGCCAGCAATGTAGGGGAGTTCAACAAGATGTTTTTTTGCGTTCCCAAAATGCATTAGGCAATTCGGAGAAAATTTCTTGTTCGAACTTTTTCTAGAGGAATGTGATCTGGTAGAAAACGGATCGTGTGTATTTTAGCGGAATTAATACAATTTAAATACAAATTAATAAAAGAGAGTTTAAATAAACTTACAAGTTTATTTGATTACTTAGAAAAACATTACAATAGTTACAAGAGAGAATGGGCAGAGAGAATTTCTTAGTAGTGGAAATTTCTGAATGCCTTATCTAAACAAATACAATGCCTTATATAGGCAGAGAATCTAAAGGGAGAGTACATCTATGCGTACAAGTGAAAGGCTAAGATTATGCCGATACTTCTGAGTGCTTTCTTTTGAAAAAGAAGAATGATTGGTTTTTACTTTAATAAAGTTGTCTGGCTGCTTTAATAAAGTAGATGCCCGTCTTTTGAAAAGCTGCTGACATATTTTGTCATCTTTAAGAGACAGGATGGGTCCTAGTTTCCAATCAGGAATAGTGAATTGCCCTTTTACCGAGATAATTCCGGTTCTTTGAACCTCTATCTCTAGAAGGGTCATTTTTCTATTCATAATAGGGATCTAAGTAGGCCATAGCTATTCCTTGCGGATTTAGCATATCGCCATTTTCATCGCTGCTTCCTGTAGATGAAGCTTCTGCGATAAGCTGAAGTAATTCTTCAGTATTGGTAGAATTTTCCTGGCTGTCCAAATCGGCCAGGGCTTTCTTGAGCTTCTCTTTCAGAGCCTTCTTGCTGGCAGAGGGACTGGAAGAGGATGCTGCAGATCTTCCTTTATCAGGAGTTTTGGGGGCTGTTGGCTTAGGAGTCCAACCTTTGATTTTTATCTATTTGGACAAGTACTTGATCCTGTGTTGTTCTTCTTTGGAGAAGTTCCAGGAAATAATATGTAAGATATCCTTTTCTTAATAAAAAATTTACAAATTTGGATGTGTTCAGGTAAAGTAGAACATTCTTCCTTGATCACGAAATCAGGAAGACGCTTAAGAAACTGTTGTGGAAGAACATCTTTTGTTCCTCCGAAACAAAGCCACCATTCATAAAACCATCTGGGTATAATGGCTTCCATCATAGCGGGGCAGTATTTGACAAACCAGGTATATCCCGGTCGAACGAACAAGAAGTTAAACCATGCCGACTTATAGTCGTACCAATTGTAAGTCTGAGGCCTATGTGGCATCGATAATGCAACAGGAGTATGTAGGTTATCCACAAACCAGTTGAAAAGGGTTAAGACCCTTTTGATGGTGAACTTGGAATAGCTAATATGTTCTGGATAACTTTCATCCATTGACTGTTCAACTTCTATGGAATCTATATCTACCAGGATAGCTTCGTAATATCGGCAAGTTTTGAGTGGATCTTCTGTGTCCACAAAGTTGTAGTTGGTATAAACCGGCTTGATGAGCTGATTTAAGTGGTATCCTTCATATGCCTTGTCTAGTGCAAGAATAGGGCATAGTTGGGTGGTAATAAATTTGAATTGCTCCTTGGCGGGGGATACTGAAGTAGCTTGGGCTACTGTTGGATCTACTGCTTGAGCGAAGGTCTCAGGGGCCTTCATTGCATAACTCTGTTTGGTTTGTACTGATGGAGAGCTGGCTGCTGGCCCAGCTGTTGACCCTTTGTTCAAGGGCAGATTTTTCTTCAGGTCTACTAATTGTATAGGCCTTGGTGGAGGTAATCTGGGAAACTGAGCCTCTGTCAACGCAGAGAATTTGTTGTGAAGGGGAGATTGGATCTCCGTTTTGAGGACAGGTCTTTAAGAAACTGATGGCCGCAATGGGTTTGCAGAAGCTGAAGGAGAGTCAAATGGTCTTGCTATTTTAGTTTATTCTTGCTTGGGGTTCTTCCCCATATTTGGTCTTATGGCCCTGTAGAAATTCTCTTGTTAGAAAATCGGGAAGGGAGTTGTGTTCTCCTTTGATAAATTCAATTTCAAAATCAAAGCTAGATAGGAGAGCTTGCCATCTAGCAAATATCTGTTTTGAAACAAGATTTTTAACATCCTTTTGTAAAATCTCTTTAGCTGACTTGCAATCAACTCGAAGAAGAAATTCCTTGTTAATAAGGTCATCTTGAAATTTTGCGATACATAGCACTATAGATAAAACTTCTTTTTTAACAGTGCTGTAATTTCTTTGGGCTGTATTCTAGACACCAGAAGTAAAACGAACTAATTGTTCGGGAGCATTAGTATCTACCCTTTGCTTCAGGATACCCCCATATCCGATGTCTGAATCATCAGTTTCCACAATCATGAAAGCTTCAGGATTTGGAATACCTAGACAGGGAAGGTTTTGTACTAAAGATTTAATCTTTATGACAGTATCGGTTTGTTCAGAACCCCAGGGAACTGGATTCTTCTTAAGACGTTTGTAAAGAGGTTCACAGACCTGCCTAATGTGAGGGATAAAATCAACAACATAATAGAGGCTTCCTAAAAACCTTTGAAGTTGAGTTTTATCAGTGATTTCATTAGGAAATTTGGATGAGAACTCTATGGCTCTACAAATAGGCTTATGACTACCTTGATGCAAGTCATGTCCTAGTAAGCAAATGGAAGTTTGAAACAACTTCATCTTTTTAGCACTAACAACTAAACCATTTAATTTTACAATCTTAAAGAATGTATTAAGATGATTGAAATGGGAATCAATGTTCTCAGAGAAAATTAACACATCATCAATATAAACAATTGACATATAAGAATATTCATTAAAGATATTGTTCATGATATTCTGGAATTCAGAGGGGGCATTTTTGAGCCCAAATGGTAAGACATTCCATTCGTAGTGCCCAAAAGGGACGTTGAAGGAAGTCTTATATTTATCCTTTTCAGCAATTTGGATTTGCCAGAATCCTGACTTCATATCGAATTTGCTGTAAAGATTGGCCTTATAGGTTCTTTTGAGAAGATCCCTTTTGTTAGGAATCGGATGTCGAATCCATTTTAGGACCGCGTTTAATGGCTTGTAATTTATAACAAGCCGAGGAGTTCCTCGTTCCTTTTCTGCACTGTTATTTACATAGAATTCAGAGTAACTCTAGGGAGAATTGGAGGGTCTAATGATCCCCTTTTGCAGAAGATGGTTTATTTCTGTTTTACAGATTTCCATCATTTCTTGGTTCATTTGAATGGGTCTAGCTTTTGTCAGAATGTTTTGTTCGTCAAAGCCAGCAATGTAGGGGAGTTCAACAAGATGTTTTTTGCGTTCCCAAAATGCATTAGGCAATTCGGAGCAAATTTCTTGTTCGAACTTTTTTTGGAGGAGTGTCATCTTGTTGACCATCTCCGGAGTTTTGAGAGTTTGCTCAATATGTTTGAGCTGAACTTCTTGCTTGAGAAAGCAAAGATGGGAGGACAACCAGTTGATTTTAAACACAGTTTCCTCCTTTATACGTTGTCCATCTTCTTTTGAAAGTGGACGCAGTAGAGGAAAGAATAGCTCAGTACCTAAGAGGATTGAGCGAATACTGTCATAATCGCTCCAATAGGGGCGAATTTGATTAACGAAAGGTATCCCAAGAATGATATCTTCTGTGATATCGTCAGTAATGACAAAATCATTAATAAGGCAAATGCCATTATTACAAACATGAGCCTTAGGTAGCTCATAACTAATTTTCATCTTTTCTCCAGTAGCAGAGTATAATCGAGACTTACTCCTTTGGAGATATCGAGTAGGAATTAGACCTTTGACAATACAATTACTGCCAGCTCCCGTATCGAACAAGGCGACTCTATTTAGAACAAAGTCTTTGTCAATAACAATTTTTACAACAATATGTTCACTGTAAGCTTTTTTGGCAGAAATTGCCTTTCCGGAGAAAGATGGAGCGTCTTCTCCAGGGAAAAGATCGGGTCCTTGAAGATGATCAGTTGGACTGATCGAAAGATACCGAGGAAGCTCAACTGCCTTTTCTGAGGGCAAGGCGGATTTGATGACTTGGTCAGTAAGAATATTGAGTTCTACTTGATCAAGTCTGATCTTGAGATTTTTAATCTCTACCTTTAGACCAGCGATTTCCCCTTTTAGGTCAGAAATAGAAGGTTCTGAAGAAGTCTGGAATTTAGCCATAACCTTTTGCATGTTGAAAGGCTGAACAATTAGTTTGGCTTTAGGGGGACTTTCTTCTTGAGAAAGCAGTCTTTTGAGCTCTTGGAGATATTTACTTTGTAGCTCATCATCTGTAATGTGCTCAATAATGTCAAACAGAATTTCCTTGGGTTTTCCTATTATGACATTAATAGCTTTGTTGGAACAAGTACAGAATGTGCCCGTGCACTCATAATCTTGTCCAGACTGGGAATTATCAGACTCATAAGCGGCGTAGATATATTCTTTGTCGCTATAGTCTTCGTCAGAGAAAGAGGAATCAGAGGCTTCAGAAGAATCCTCCATAATAAAGAATAGTTTCTCTTTGGTTTCATCAGAAAGATCAAATTGGTTGATCTTCTTTTTCTTGCCAGATTTGCAATCTTTTGCCCTGTGGCCAATTTTGCCACAATTCCAGCAAGTATCTTTGGTAGATTTGGAAGATTTCCTCTTAGCCTTCCTGCTGGGTTTATAGGACTCTTATTTGTATGTCCTTTTGCTAGGAGAGGTCTTTTTGGTAGACTTAAAGGGTTTCTTTCTCCGTTTCTTATGGGAAGAAATGTCAGTGAAACCGTAATCATGACAGAAGGTTCCTAGACCATACTTACTGTTTTGCTTAAGTTGCTATTTAATATTGAGGTCGGTACAGAGATCTATTCCTGTAGTGGTGACAAAACTTACTAAGTCTCTGTAAGTAAGATTATGATAGGGAATTTGACCCTCAAATCTATTCTTAATAGTTGTTCGTACTTTGTCTGCGAACAGAGGAGGGAGACCACTGATAAATCTTTCTTTCCAAAAATCATTATGGCAGTCAGGTCTAATCATAACTTTGACCAGGAAGGTATCTTTGTACCATCTAAAGTCTGCTAAGTTTTTGCAGCGAAGATTATTAAGGATTTCTAAGCTCCTATCTTGGAAAAGTTTGGGTTCTCCTACGAAGTGCCTAGCTATGTGATAGAGAAGGGTGGCACAAGCATCTTCTTGTGCTTCCTCAGTGATCATTTCTTGACCTTCTGCAGCACGAACTACTTGCGTAGTAACCGTAGCATTATAAATGAGGTTTTTCTCTTCCTGAGAGACAAAATTGTCCCACCAATGTTTTATCATGCCAGTAAACCCTGAGACAATCATGGTGGCCGCTCCTTTGTCAGAGGAACCTTTGATTTTATAGGCAGTAATGGAAACAGCCATTTCATGGAGTTTATTGTAAATTTGGTGTTCTTCCAGACCATCAATATTCCATTTGGTAATTCCTCTGCCATCGTGATTGTATGTGGAGAGAAAAGGATTCTCCTCATACTGGACATCAGGGGGAGAGGGCTTTTTGTAATAGTTCTTCTTAAGATTATATCTTTCGTTGGTAAGTTTCGAAAGAGAATTCTTTTGAGAACTGGATTCCCCTTGCTGGGCAATCTTAAACTTCGTGAGTTTAGAATTGATTTTTTCCAAAATTTGTTCAGAGATCTTGAAATCATCATTAAGATCAGGAAATTTATCCTTTTGGAATTTCGGTATCTTGAAGATGGGATTTGAAAGAGGTTTAGAGCTAGGAGAGCTCTTAACTGGTAAGGGAACTGGAAGAGTAGATCCCTTGGTTTCCTCAATTTGTTGAGATATGGTATGGAGGACCTGATTAGTGTAATTGTTTTGCTTAATTATCCTATCAAGGTCTGGTAGATACAGATTCCATAGAAGTTGAACACTCAATGGATGAAAGTTATCCAGAACATATCGGCTATTCCAAGTTCACCATCAAAAGGGTCTTAACCCCTTTCAACTGGTTTGTGGATCACCTACATACTCCTGTTACATTATCGATGCCACATAGGCCTCAGACTTACAATTGGTACGACTATAAGTCGGCATGGTTTAACTTCTTGTTCGTTCGACCGGGACATACCTGGTTTGTCAAATACTGCCCTGCTATGATGGAAGCCATTATACCCAGATGGTTTTTTGAATGGTGGCTTTGTTTCGGAGGAACAAAAGATGTTCTTCCACAACAGTTTCTTAAGCGTCTTCCTGATTTCGTGATCAAGGAAGAATGTTCTACTTTACCTGAACACATCCAAATGTGTAAATTTTTTATTAAGAAAAGGATATCTTACATTATTTCCTGGAACTTCTCCAAAGAAGAACAACACAGGATCAAGTACTTGTCCAAAGAGATAAAAATCAAAGGTTGGACTCCTAAGCCAACAGCCCCTAAAACTCCTGATAAAGGAAGATCTGCAGCATCCTCTTCTAGTCCCTCTGCCAGCAAGAAGGCTCTGAAAGAGAAGCTCAAGGAAGCCCTGGCCAATTTGGACAGCCAGGAAAATTCTACCAATACTGAAGAATTACTTCAGCTTATCGCAGAAGCTTCATCTACAGGAAGCAGCGATGACAATGGCGATATGCTGAATCCGCAAGGAATAGCTATGGCCTACTTAGATCCCTATTATGAATAGTAAAATGACCCTTCTAGAGATAGAGGTTTGAAGAACCGGAATTATCTCGGTAAAAGGGCAATTCACTATTCCTGATTGTAATCTAGGACCCATCCTGTCTCTTAAAGATGACAAAATATGTCAGCAGCTTTTCAAAAGAAGGGCATCTACTTTATTAAAGCAGCCAGACAGCTTTATTAAAGTAAAAATCAATCATTCTGCTTTTTCAAAAGAAAGCACTCAGAAGTGTCGGCATAATCTTAGCCTTCCACTTGTACACTTAGATGTACTCACCCTTTAGATTCTCTGCGTATACAAGGCATTGTATTTGTTTAGAGAAGGCATTCAGAAATTTCCACTACTAAGAAATTCTCTCTGCCCATTCTCTCTTGTAACTGTTGTAATGTTTTTCTAAGCAATCAAATAAACTTGTAAGTTTATTTAAACTCTCTTTTATTAATTTGTATTTAAATTGTCTTAATTCCACTATAATACTCACGATCCGTTTTCTGGCTCAAAAACGCCCCCTCTGAATTCCAGAATATCATGAACAATATCTTCATTGAATATTCTTATATGTCAATTGTTTATATTGATGATGTGTTAATTTTCTCTGAGAACATTGATTCCCATTTCAAGCATCTTAATACATTTTTTAAGATTGTAAAATTAAATGGTTTAGTTGTTAGTGCTAAAAAGATGAAGTTGTTTCAAACTTCCATTCGCTTCCTAGGACATGACTTGCATCAAGGTAGTCATAAGCCTATTTGTAGAGCCATAGAGTTCTCATCCAAATTTCCTAAAGAAATTACAGATAAAACTCAACTTCAAAGGTTTTTAGGAAGCGGCTTATGACTACCTTGATGCAATTCATGTCCTAGGAAGCGAATGGAAGTTTGAAACAACTTCATCTTTTTAGCACTAACAACTAAACCATTTAATTTTACAATCTTAAAGAATGTATTAAGATGCTTGAAATGGGAATAATGTTCTCAGAGAAAATTAACACATCATCAATATAAACAATTGACATATAAGAATATTCATTGAAGATATTGTTCATGATATTCTGGAATTCCGAGGGGGCGTTTTTGAGCCCAAATGGTAAGACATTCCATTCGTAGTGCCCAAAAGGGACGTTGAAGGCAGTCTTATATTTATCTTTTTCAGCAATTTGGATTTGCTAGAATCCTGACTTCATATCGAATTTGCTGTAAAGATTGGCCTTATAGGTTCTTTTGAGAAGATCCTTTTTGTTAGGAATCGGACGTCGAATCCATTTTAGGACCGCGTTTAATGGCTTGTAATTTGTAACAAGCCGAGGAGTTCCTCACTCCTTTTCTACACTGTTATTTGCATAGAATGCAGAGCAACTCCAGGGAGAATTGGAGGGTCTAATGATCCCCTTTTTGCAGAAGATGGTTTATTTTTGTTTTACAGATTTCCATCATTTCTTGGTTCATTTGAATGGGTCTGGCTTTCGTCGGAATGTTTTGTTCGTCAAAGCCAGCAATGTAGGGGAGTTCAACAAGATGTTTTTTGCGTTCCCAAAATACATTAGGCAATTCAGAGCAAATTTCTTGTTCGAACTTTTTCTGGAGGAGTGTGATCTTGTTGACCATCTCTGGGGTTTTTAGAGTTTGCTCAATATGTTTGAGCTGAACTTCTTGCTTGAGAAAGCAAAGATGGGAGGACAACCGGTTGATTTTAAACACAGTTTTCTCCTTTATACGTTGTCCATCTTCTTTTGAAAGTGGACGCAGTAGAGGAAAGAATAGCTCAGTACCTAAGAGGATTGAGCGAATACCGTCATAATCGCTCCAATAGGGGCAAATTTGTTTAACGAAAGGTATCCCAAGAATGATATCTTCTGTGATATCATCAGTAATAACAAAATCATTAGTAAGGCAAATGCCATTGTTACAAACATGAGCCTTAGGTAGCTCATAACTAATTTTCATCTTTTCTCCAGTAGCAGAGTATAATCGAGACTTACTCCTTTAGAGATATCGAGTAGGAATTAGACCTTTGACAATACAATTACTGTCAGCGCCCGTATCGAACAAGGCGACTCTGTTTAGAACAAAGTCTTTGTCAATAACAATTTTTACAACAATATGTTCGCTGTAAGCTTTTATGGCGGAAATTTCCTTTCCGGAGGAAGATGGAGCGTCTTCTCCAGGGAAAAGATCGGGTCCTTGAAGATGATCAGTTGGACTGATTGGAAGATACCGAGGAGACTCAGGTGCCTTTTCTGAGGGCAAGGCGGATTTGACGACTTGGTCAGTAAGAATATTGAGTTCTACTTGATCAAGTATGATCTTGAGATTTTTAATCTCTACCTTTAGACCAGCGATTTCCACTTTTAGGTCAGAAATAGAAGGTTCTGAAAAAGTCTGGAATTTAGCCATAACCTTTTGTATGTTGAAAGGCTGAACAATTGGTTTGGCTTCAGGGGGACTTTCTTCTTTAGAAAGCAGTCTTTTGAGCTCTTGGAGATATTTACTTCGTAGCTCATCATCTGTAATGTGCTCAATAATGTCAAACAGAATTTCCTTGGGTTTTCCTATTATGACATTAATAGCTTTGTTGGAACAAGTACAGAATGTGCCCGTGCACTCACAATCTTGTCCAGACTGGGAATTATCAGTCTCATAAGCAGCATTTATATATTCTTCATCGCTATAGTCTTCGTTAGAGAAAGAGAAATCAGAGGCTTCAGAAGAATCCTACATAATAGAGTATAGTTTCTCTTTGGTTTCATCAGAAAGATCAAGTTGGTTGATCTTCTTTTTCTTGCCAGATTTGCAATCTTTTGCCCTGTGGCCACTTTTTCCACAAGTCCAGCAAGTATCTTTGGTAGATTTGGAAGATTTCCTCTTAGTCTTCCTGCTGGGTTTATAGGACTCTTTATTGTAAGTCCTTTTGCTAGGAGAGGCCTTTTTGGTAGACTTAAAGGGTTTCTTTCTCCGTTTCTTATGGGAAAAAATGTCAGTGAAACCGTAATCATGACAGAAGGTTCCTAGACTATACTTACTGTTTTGCTTATGTTGTTGTTTAAGCTTGAGGTTGGTACAGAGATCTATTCCTGTAGTGGTGCAAAAACTTACTAAGTCTACGTAAGTAAGATTATGATAGGGAATTTGACCCTCAAATCTATTCTTAATAGTTGTTCGTACTTTGTCTCCGAACAGAGGAGGGAGACCGCTGATAAATCTTTCTTTCCAAAAATCATTATGGCAGTCAGGTCTGATCATAAATTTGACCAGGAAGGTATCTTTGTACCATCTAAAGTCTGCTAAGTTTTTGCAGCGAAGATTATTAAGGATTTCTAAGCTCCTATCTTGGAAAAGTTTGGGTTCTCCTACGAAGTGCCTAGATATGTGATAGAGAAGGCTGGCACAAGCATCTTCTTGTGCTTCCTCAGTGATTATTTCTTGACCTTCTACAGCACGGACTACTTGCATAGTAACCGTAGCATTATAAATGAGGTTTTTCTCTTCCTCAGAGACGAAATTGTCCCACCAATGTTTTATCATGCCAGTAATGCCTGAGACAATCATGGTTGCCGCTCCTTTGTCAGAGGAACCTTTGATTTTATAGGCAGTAATGGAAACAGCCATTTCATGGATTTTATTGTAAATCTGGTGTTCTCCCAGACCATCAATATTCCATTTGGTAATTCCTCTGCCATCGTGATTATATGTGGAGAGAAAAGGATTCTCCTCATACTGGACATCAGGGGGAGAGGGATTTTTGTAATAGTTCTTCTTAAGATTATATCTTTCGTTGGTAAGTTTTGAAAGAGAATTCTTTTGAGAACTGGATTCCCCTTGCTGGGCAATCTTAAACTTCGTGAGTTTAGAATTGATTTTTTCCAAAATATGTTCAGAGATCTTGAAATCATCATTAAGATCAGGAAATTTATCCTTTTGGAATTCTGGTATCTTGAAGATGGGATTTGAAAGAGGTTTAGAGCTAGGAGAGTTCTTAACTGGTAAGGGAACTGGAAGAGCAGATCCCTTGGTTTCCTCAATTTGTTGAGATATGGTATGGAGGACTTGATTAGTGTAATTGTTTTGCTCAATGATCCTATCAAGGTCTTTGTTGTTGACATGCATGGAAGGCTTATCACTCTTAGACTTAAAAGGAGAAGCCTTAACGACTTCATTGGAAAAAGGAATATTAAGACCTTCAAGAGGAGGAGTGACAGACTCAACAATCGTATTAGCTTGGGTATACCATTTGGTAACCATAACATTAAGAGAGTCAGTTTGGTTTTCAATTTTTCCAGTTTTTTCTAACCAGAAGAAGAATTCTATATCGCATCGGAGTCGTTTCATATCAGCTATCCATAGCTGACCTAACTCCTTTTGTTGTTCTCTAGAATAGGTACTAGTGTACCATTTTCGTTTGAGAGTGTCCTTCGAATGGTTCCATCGGAATCTCAGAGCTTTAAGGTCTGGAAAATATTCTTCATCATCGGATTTGATGACGAGAAGACTGGGGTCAGTTCTAACCCTTGGAGGAGGAGGAGCCATATCTGAGGCCGTAGGGCTTCCAGGCTCATAGAGGTTTTTGGGTTCAGGGACCCTGGTTTGTTGATAATAGACTTTGGGGACAGGACCAGAGAAGTCAACTCCTCTAATCTTTCCTTTGACATTATCATGCTCATGTTCATCACTTCCCTCCCAAAAAACGGATCGTAAGTATTATAGTGGAATTAATACAATTTAAATACAAATTAATAAAAGAGAGTTTAAATAAACTTACAAGTTTATTTGATTGCTTAGAAAAACATTACAACGGTTACAAGAGAGAATGGGCAGAGAGAATTTGTTAGTAGTGGAAATTTCTGAATGCCTTCTCTAAACAAATACAATGCCTTATATAGGCAGAGAATCTAAAGGGAGAGTCATCTAAGCATACAAGTGGAAGGCTAAGATTATGCCGATACTTCTGAGTGCTTTCTTTTGAAAAAGCAGAATGATTGATTTTTACTTTAATAAAACTGTCTGGCTGCTTTAATAAAGTAGATGCCCTTCTTTTGAAAAGTTGCTGACACATTTTGTCATCTTTAAGAGACAGGATGGGTCCTAGATTCTAATCAAGAATAGTGAATTGCCCTTTTACCGAGATAATTCCGGTTCTTTGAACCTCTATCTCTAGAAGGGTCATTTTCCTATTCATAATAGGGATCTAAGTAGGCCATAGCTATTCCTTGTGGATTTAGCATATCGACATTGTCATCGCTTCTTCCTGTAGATGAAGCTTCTGTGATAAGCTGAAGTAATTCTTCAGTATTGGTAGAATTTTCCTGGCTGTCCAAATCGGCCAGGGCTTTCTTTAGCTTCTCTTTCAGAGCCTTCTTGGTGGCAGAGGGACTGGAAGAGGATGCTGTAGATCTTCCTTTATCAGGAGTTTTGGGGCCTGTTAGCTTAGGAGTCCAACCTTTGATTTTTATCTCTTTGGACAAGTACTTGATCCTGTGTTGTTCTTCTTTGGAGAAGTTCCAGGAAATAATGTAAGATATCCTTTTCTTAATAAAAAATTTACACATTTGGATGTGTTCAGGTAAAGTAGAACATTCATCCTTGATCACGAAATCAGGAAGACGCTTAAGAAACTGTTGTGGAAGAACATCTTTTGTTCCTCCGAAACAAAGCCACCATTCATAAAACCATCTGGGTATAATGGCCTCCATTATAGCGGGGCAGTATTTGACAAACCAGGTATGTCCCGGTCGAACGAACAAGAAGTTAAACCATGCCGACTTATAGTCGTACCAATTGTAAGTCTGAGGCCTATGTGGCAGCGATAATGCAACAAGAGTATGTAGGTGATCCATAAACCAGTTGAAAGGGGTTAAGACCCTTTTTATGGTGAACTTGGAATAGACGATATGTTCTGGATAACTTTCATCCATTGAGTGTTCAACTTCTATGGAATCTGTATCTACCAGGATAGCTTCATAATATCGGCGAGTTTTGAGTAGATCTTCTGTGTCCACAAAGTTGTAGTTGGTATAAACCGTCTTGATGAGTTGATTTAAGTGGTATCCTTCATATGCCTTGTCTAGTGCAAGAATAGGGCATACTTGGGTGGTAATAAATTTGAATTTCTCCTTGGCGGGGGATGCTGAAGTAGCTTGGGCTACTGTTGGATCTACTTCTTGAGCGAAGGTCTCAGGGGCCTTCATTACATAACTCTGTTTGGTCTGTACTGATGGAGAGCTGGCTGCTGGCCTAGCTGTTGACCCTTTGTTCAGGGGTAGATTTGTCTTCAGGTCTACTAATTGTGTAGGCCTTGGTGGAGGTAATCTGGGAAACTGAGCCTCTGTCAACGCAGAGAATCTGTTGTGAAGGAGAGACTGGATCTCCGTTTTGAGGACAGGTCTTTGAGGAACTGATGGCCACAATGGGTTTACGGAAGCTAAAGGAGAGTCAAATGGTCTTGCCCTTTTAGTTTGTTCTTACTTGGGGTTCTTCCCCAGATTTGGTCTCATGGCCCTGTAGAAATTCTCTTGTTAGAAAATCGGGAAGGGAGTTGTGTTCTCCTTTGATAAATTCAATTTCAAAATCAAAGCTAGATAGGAGAGGTTGCCATCTAGCAAATATCTATTTTGAAACAAGATTTTTAACATCCTTTTGTAAATTCTCTTTAGCTGATTTGCAATCAACTTGAAGAAGAAATTCCTTATTAATAAGGTCATCTTGAAATTTTGCGATACATAGCACTATAGATAAAACTTCTTTTTTAACAGTGCTGTAATTTCTTTGGGCTGTATTCCATACACCAGAAGTAAAACGAACTAATTGTTCGGGAGCATTAGTATCTACCCTTTTTTCAGGATACCCCTATATCCGATGTCTAAAGCATCAGTTTCCACAATCATGAAAGCTTCAGGATTTGGAATACCTAGACAGGGAAGGTTTTGTACTAAAGATTTAATCTTTATGACAACATCGGTTTGTTCAGAACCCCACGGAACTGGATTCTTCTTAAGACGTTTGTAAAGAGGTTCACAGACCTGCCTAATGTGAGGGATAAAATCAGCAACATAATTAAGGCTTCCTAAAAACCTTTGAAGTTGAGTTTTATCAGTGATTTCATTAGGAAATTTGGATGAGAACTCTATGGCTCTACAAATAGGCTTATGACTACCTTGATGCAAGTCATGTCCTAGGAAGCGAATGGAAGTTTGAAACAACTTCATCTTTTTAGCACTAACAACTAAACCATTTAATTTTACAATCTTAAAGAATGTATTAAGATGATTGAAATGGGAATCAATGTTCTCAGAGAAAATTAACACATCATCAATATAAACAATTGACATATAAGAATATTCATTGAAGATATTGTTCATGATATTCTGGAATTCAGAGGGGGCATTTTTAAGCCCAAATGGTAAGACATTCCATTCGTAGTGCCCAAAAGGGACGTTGAAGGCAGTCTTATATTTATCCTTTTCAGCAATTTGGATTTGCCAGAATCCTGACTTCATATCGAATTTGCTGTAAAGATTGGCCTTATAGGTTCTTTTGAGAAGATCCCTTTTGTTAGGAATCGGATGTCGAATCCATTTTAGGACCGTGTTTAATGGCTTGTAATTTATAACAATCCGAGGAGTTCCTGTTCCTTTTCTGCACTGTTATTTACATAGAATGCAGAGCAACTCCAGGGAGAATTGGAGGGTCTAATGATCCCCTTTTGCAGAAGATGGTTTATTTTTGTTTTACAGATTTCCATCATTTCTTGGTTCATTTGAATGGGTCTGGCTTTCATCGGAATGTTTTGTTCGTCAAAGCCAGCAATGTAGGGGAGTTCAACAAGATGTTTTTTGCGTTCCCAAAATACATTAGGCAATTCAGAGCAAATTTCTTGTTCGAACTTTTTCTGGAGGAGTGTGATCTTTTTGACCATCTCCGGGGTTTTTAGAGTTTGCTCAATATGTTTGAGCTGAACTTCTTGCTTGAGAAAGCAAATATGGGAGGACAACCAGTTGATTTTAAACACAGTTTCCTCCTTTATACGTTGTCCATCTTCTTTTGAAAGTGGACGCAGTAGAGGAAAGAATAGCTCAGTACCTAAGAGGATTGAGCAAATACCGTCATAATCGCTCCAATAGGGGCGAATTTTATTAACGAAAGGTATCCCAAGAATGATATCTTCTGTGATATCGTCAGTAATGACAAAATCATTAATAAGGCAAATGCCATTGTTACAAACATGAGCCTTAGGTAGCTCATAACTAATTTTCATCTTTTCTCCAGTAGCAGAGTATAATCGAGACTTACTCCTTTGGAGATATCGAGTAGGAATTAGACCTTTCACAATACAATTACTGTCAGCGCCCGTATCGAACAAGGCGACTCTGTTTAGAAGAAAGTATTTGTCAATAACAATTTTTACAACAATATGTTTGTTGTAAGCTTTTATGGCGGAAATTGCCTTTCCGGAGGAAGATGGAGCGTCTTCTCCAGGAAAAAGATCGGGTCCTTGAAGATGATCAGTTGGACTGATCGGAAGATACCGAGGAGACTCAGGTGCCTTTTCTGAGGGCAAGGCGGATTTGATGACTTGGTCAGTAAGAATATTGAGTTCTACTTGATCAAGTCTGATCTTGAGATTTTTAATCTCTACCTTTAGACCAGCGATTTCCCCTTTTAGGTCAGAAATAGAAGGTTCTGAAGAAGTCTGGAATTTAGCCATAACCTTTTGAATGTTGAAAGGCTGAACAATTGGTTTGGCTTTAGGGGGACTTTCTTCTTGAGAAAGCAGTCTTTTGAGCTCTTGGAGATATTTACTTCGTAGCTCATCATCTGTAATGTGCTCAATAATGTCAAACATAATTTCCTTGGGTTTTCCTATTATGACATTAATAGCTTTGTTGGAACAAGTACAGAATGTGCCTGTGCACTCACAATCTTGTCCAAACAGGGAATTATTAGACTCATAAGCGGCGTTGATATATTCTTCGTCGCTATAGTCTTCGTCAGAGAAAGAGGAATCAGAGGCTTCAGAAGAATCCTCCATAACAGAGAATAGTTTCTCTTTGGTTTCATCAGAAAGATCTAGTTGGTTGATCTTCTTTTTCTTGCCAGATTTGCAATCTTTTGCCCTGTGTCCACTTTTGCCACAAGTCCAGCAAGTATCTTTGGTAGATTTGGAAGATTTCCTCTTAGTCTTCCTGCTGGGTTTATAGGACTCTTTCTTGTAAGTCCTTTTGCTGGGAGAGGTCTTTTTGGTAGACTTAAAGGGTTTCTTTCTCCGTTTCTTATGGGAAGAAATGTCAGTGAAACCGTAATCATGATAGAAGGTTCCTAGACGATACTTACTATTTTGCTTAAGTTGCTGTTTAAGCTTGAGGTTGGTACAGAGATCTATTCCTTTAGTGGTGGCAAAACTTACTAAGTCTATGTAAGTAAGATTATGATAGGGAATTTGACCCTCAAATCTATTCTTAATAGTTGTTCGTACTTTGTCTACGAACAGAGGAGGGAGATCGCTGATAAATCTTTCTTTCCAGAAATCATTATGGCAGTCAGGTCTGATCATAAATTTGACCAGGAAGGTATCTTTGTACCATCTAAAGTCTGCTAAGTTTTTGCAGCGAAGATTATTAAGGATTTCTAAGCACCTATCTTGGAAAAGTTTGGGTTCTCCTACGAAGTGCCTAGCTATGTGATAGAGAAGGGTGGCACAAGCATCTTCTTGTGCTTCCTCAGTGATCATTTCTTGACCTTCTGCAGCACGAACTACTTGCGTAGTAACCGTAGCGTTATAAATGAGGTTTTTCTCTTCCTCAGAGACGAAATTGTCCCACCAATGTTTTATCATGCTAGTAAAGCCTGAGACAATCATGGTGGCCGCTCCTTTGTCAGAGGAACCTTTGATTTTATAGGCAGTAATGGAAACAGCCATTTCATGAAGTTTATTGTAAATCTGGTGTTCTCCCAGACCATCAATATTCCATTTGGTAATTCCTCTGCCATCGTGATTGTATGTGGAGAGAAAAGGATTCTCCTCATACTGGACATCAGGGGGAGAGGGATTTTTGTAATAGTTCTTCTTAAGATTATATCTTTCGTTGGTAAGTTTTGAAAGAGAATTCTTTTGAGAACTGCTGGGCAATCTTAAACTTCGTGAGTTTAGAATTAATTTTTTCCAAAATCTGTTCAGAGATCTT
This sequence comes from Capsicum baccatum var. pendulum, assembly GCA_030864225.1. Classification (NCBI taxonomy): domain Eukaryota; kingdom Viridiplantae; phylum Streptophyta; class Magnoliopsida; order Solanales; family Solanaceae; genus Capsicum; species Capsicum baccatum. The sequence goes on along the minus strand of CM061555.1, from coordinate 110,195,459 downwards.
GAAATCATCATTAAGATCAGGAAATTTATCCTTTTGGAATTCCGGTATCTTGAAGATCGGATTTGAAAGAGGTTTAGAGCTAGGAGAGTTCTTAACTGGTAAGGGAACTGGAAGAGCAGATCCCTTGGTTTCCTCAATTTGTTGAGATATGGTATGGAGGACTTGATTAGTGTAATTGTTTTGCTCAATTATCCTATCAAGGTCTTTGTTGTTGACATGCATGGAAGGCTTATCACTCTTAGACTTAAAAGGAGAAGCCTTAACGACTTCATTGGAAAAAGGAATATTAAGACCTTCAAGAGGAGGAGTGACAGACTCAACAATCGTATTACGTTGGGTATACCATTTGGTAACCATAACGTTAAGAGAGTCAGTTTGGTTTTCAATTTTTCCAGTTTTTTCTAACCAGAAGAAGAATTCCATATAGCATCAGAGTCGTTTCATATCAGCTATCCATAGCTGACCTAACTCCTTTTGTTGTTCTCTAGAATAGGTACTAGTGTACCATTTTCGTTTGAGAGTGTCCTTCGGATGGTTCCATCGGAACCTCAGAGCTTTAAGGTCTGGAAAATATTCTTCATCATCGAATTTGATGACGATAAGACTGGGGTCAGTTCTAACCCTTGGAGGAGGAGGAGCCATATCTGAGGTCGTAGGGCTTCCAGGCTCATAGAGGTTTTCGGGTTCAGGGACCCTGGTTTGTTGATAATAGACTTTGGGGACAGGACCAGAGAAGTCAACTCCTCTAATCTTTCCTTTTTCATTATCATTCTCATGTTCATCACTTCCCTCCCGGGGTTTGGAAGTAGAGGCACGAGTGGAGACAGACCGGCAAAACGAAGAATGCCGAGACGAGTCAAGCCCGAGGAATTTTAAATTGATAGATCCGTCAGGGTGTTGGATAACCCGTTCGATCTGAGATTTTTCAGAGTAGATCTGAATAGGTTGGGTGATAGCCTCAAAATGCCAATCATTGCTTTGGAGAATATCATCCCAAACAAGAGCCTTTGGAACAAAGACTGTGATACAGTTTTTGTTTGCTTCCATAAGGGTGGTAACCCCTTTAGGGCTCGTGAATCTAGCCTTAGGGGATAGCGTAGTACCCATGAGGCGATAATATACACAGTATATAATGGCTATTTCTCTGGTATTCTCCTTACTATTCAGGTTCTTTGTTTTAACGTTGAGAGTTAAAACATCCATGATGTTAGGATCATTTATATCAACAGAGAAATTTGGGTAGCAATTAAAGTATACCGGTCCGTCGGCGAGGTTACTTTGAATTACTCCTAAGAGTGAGTCATCAAAATTTAAGAGACGAGCATCTCTTAAGATAGCACAGACTGGGATATCAAGTCCCTGTCGGAAAAGTGGCTTAATAGCTACCTGAACAAGTCCAACATGCAGATAATTAAACTAATTTTTAAATTTGTTTATATCTAATTCATTGAACAGTTGAATAATTTCTAAAGAATTATTAATAGCAACAGTAGACTCAGAGGTCTTAATGTTATGTTTTTTCAAAAAACTAAATTTTCCGATTTGATAAATCGTGTTGAAGGATTCTTCTGGAATACTCCAGTTTTGAAGATCATTTTCAATTGTGGCAATCGGGGTTGCCTGGGAAGAAAGGTTAACAGTATTTTTAATATGATGGCTAATATTGAAAACATGTTGTCTAGAGACTAACAGAGCAAACATACATGTGCACATAGGCAAGCATATCACAATAAACAGGTATGAAACAACGAAATCTAATTATATGAATACATCTATGGCTTATGGGATCTAACAAGTCTTAATGGCTTTACACTACAAACTGCTTAGTGTTATCTTAGTGACGGGACCACCAACAAGGTCTAACACGCTACTCCTTAGCTTACGACCTACTTTCAGGCTGACCAACGTCCTAACCGGAGATTAATCGCTTCCTTCAAACACTTAAACAGTAAATAGTTACCCCATACTTGGATTAAAACCCCATTATAAGACAAGATATATTAACATAATTAAAGATTAAGATACTTCATACCATATTAAAGTAATATGTTCTTATACGAACATAGTTTTGCTCATGCTCTAGATAGATTATGTGTTTAGCTGCTCATGCTAAGCACACAATCTGTCGTCATGGCTCTGATACCAAAAAATGGATCGTGAGTATTATAGCGGAATTAATACAATTTAAATACAAATTAATAAAAGAGAGTTTAAATAAACTTACAAGTTTATTTGATTGCTTAGAAAAACATTACAACAGTTACAAGAGAGAATGGGCAGAGAGAATTTCTTAGTAGTGGAAATTTCTGAATGCCTTCTCTAAACAAATACAATGCCTTATATAGGTAGAGAATCTAAAGGGAGAGTACATCTATGCATACAAGTGGAAGGCTAAGATTATGCCGACACTTCTGAGTGCTTTCTTTTGAAAAAGCAGAATGATTGATTTTTACTTTAATAAATCTATCTGGCTGCTTTAATAAAGTAGATGCCCTTCTTTTGAAAAGCTGCTGACATATTTTGTCATCTTTAAGAGACAGGATGGGTCCTAGATTCCAATCAGGAATAGTGAATTGCCCTTTTACCGAGATAATTCCGGTTCTTTGAACCTCTATCTCTAGAAGGGTCATTTTCCTATTCATAATAGGGATCTAAGTAGGCCATAGCTATTCCTTGCGGATTTAGCATATCGCCATTTTCATCGCTGCTTCCTGTAGATGAAGCTTCTGCGATAAGCTGAAGTAATTCTTCAATATTGGTAGAATTTTCCTGGTTGTCCAAATCGTCCAGGGCTTTCTTGAGCTTCTCTTTCAGAGCCTTCTTGCTGGCAGAGGGACTGGAAGAGGATGCTGCAGATCTTTCTTTATCAGGAGTTTTGGGGGCTGTTGGCTTAGGAGTCCAACCTTTGATTTTTATCTCTTTGGACAAGTACTTGATCCTGTGTTGTTCTTCTTTGGAGAAGTTCCAGGAAATAATGTAAGATATCCTTTTCTAAATAAAAAATTTACACATTTGGATGTGTTCAGGTAAAGTAGAACATTCTTCCTTGATCACGAAATCAGGAAGACGCTTAAGAAACTGTTGTGGAAGAACATCTTTTGTTCCTCCGAAACAAAGCCACCATTCATAAAACCATTTGGGTATAATGGCTTCCATCATAGCGGGGCAGTATTTGACAAACCAGGTATGTCCCGGTCGAACGAACAAGAAGTTAAACCATGCCGACTTATAGTCGTACCAATTGTAAGTTTGAGGCCTATGTGGCATCGATAATGCAACAGGAGTATGTAGGTGATCCACAAACCAGTTGAAAGGGGTTAAGACCCTTTTGATGGTAAACTTGGAATAGCCGATATGTTCTGGATAACTTGTATCCATTGAGTGTTCAACTTCTATGGAATCTGTATCTACCAGGATAGCTTCGTAATATCGGCGAGTTTTGAGTGGATCTTCTGTGTCCACAAAGTTTTAGTTGGTATAAACCGGCTTGATGAGCTGATTTAAGTGGTATCTTTCATATACCTTGTCTAGTGCAAGAATAGGGCATACTTGGGTGGTAATAACTTTGAATTCCTCCTTGGCGGGGGATGCTGAAGTAGCTTAGGCTACTGTTGGATCTACTGCTTGAGCGAAGGTCTCAGGGGCCTTCATAGCATAACTCTGTTCGGTCTGTACTGATGGAGAGCTGGCTGTTGGCCCAGCTGTTGACCCTTTGTTCAGGGGTAGATTTGTCTTCAGGTCTACTAATTGTGTAGGCCTTGGTGGAGGTAATCTGGGAAACTGAGCCTCTGTCAACGCAGAGAATCTGTTGTGAAGGGGAGATTGGATCTCCGTTTTGAGGACAGGTCTTTGAGAAACTGATGGCCGCAATGGTTTTGCGGAAGCTGAAGGAGAGTCAAATGGTCTTGCCATTTTAGTTTGTTCTTGCTTGGGGTTCTTCCCCAGATTTGGTCTCATGGCCCTATAGAAATTCTCTTGTTAGAAAATCGGGAAGGGAGTTGTGTTCTCCTTTGATAAATTCAATTTCAAAATCAAAGCTAGATAGGAGAGCTTGCCATCTAGCAAATATCTGTTTTGAAACAACATTTTTAACATCCTTTTGTAAAATCTCTTTAGCTGATTTGCAATCAACTCGAAGAAGAAATTCCTTATTAATAAGGTCATCTTGAAATTTTGCGATACATAGCACTATAGATAAAACTTCTTTTTTAACAGTGCTGTAATTTCATTGGGTTGTATTCCAGACACCAGAAGTAAAATGAACTAATTGTTCGAGAGCATTAGTATCAACCATCTAGCTCCTCAGCCCGAAGATCCTTTGGGCGAACATATTTCCCATGCGGAGTTTACAGCCGCATTTACCACACTTGCTCAGTCCATGGCTGCATAGAATGAAAGGACACCATTCATTCTGGCCCATCCAGTGGCCACTCCCAAAGAAGCTAGTGTTTGGGACTTCACCCGGATGAACCCTCCATGTTTCCATAGGTCTAAGTCTGATGAGGACCCCCATGAGTTCATTGACCAAGTCTAGAAGGTCATTGTCATCATGGGTGCTACTTCTATTAAGAGTGTTGACTTAGCTGCCTACCAGCTACAGGATGTTGCTCATGATTGGTACAAATAGTGGAAGCCTGAGATGATAGGTGATATAGGCCCTATCGAGTGGGAGGAATTTTTCATGACCTTCTTCAATAGATAGCCAAAGTTCTTGAGTTCATCAACCTCCGGTAGGGGAATATGATGGTTAGGGAGTATTCTCTCAGATTCACTCAGCTAGCTAGGTATGTTCCTCGTGTGGTTGCAAACAATAGAGCTAAGATGAGCAAGTTCATATCAGGGGTCAACGATAGCGTGGTAAATGAGTGTAGGTCTGTGATGCTGATCGATGATATGACCTTAGCAAGACTCATGACCCATGCCCATCAAGTAGAAGAGCAAAAGTTTAAGACTAGGAAAAGGCAGAACAAAAGAGCAAGGTGAGGTAATTTCAACTTTGCTCACCCCAAGTCCGATGGATGAAATTGTTCATAGTTTCGCTCCAAAGTCAGCTATTCCAGCTTCTTCCTCTGCCAGCTCTCCAGTGCCAAAGTTTAGAGCCAGTAGTTATTTCAGTTTTAGTTGTGGCAGGCAAGGCCACAGGATTAGGGAGTGTCTGCAGTCAAGTCTTCAGGGTCAGCAAAATCATTCTATAGCTCAGTCCAGTGGCCCGAATCAGTAGGGTACCATTTCTAGTGCTACCAGTGGGCAACACCCAAACAGACTCTATGCTCTTCAGTCCCAACAGGATTGGGAAAATTCTCTTGATGTCATTACTGGTACGTTACAGATTTTCCATATTCATGTTTATGCTTTGCTAGACCGAGCAGCATCTTCGTCTTTTGTTACTCCATATATAGCACGTGATTTTGGAATTAGTCTCAAAGTCCTAGCAAAGCCCTTCTAAGTCTCTACCCCAGTGGGTAAAACCATCATAGCCCGATGGGTATACAGGAATTGTTCGATTATTATATCTCACAAATCTACGTCAGCAGATTTAGTGAAGTTAGAAATGACTGATTTTGATGTCATTCTCAGCATAGATTAGCTTCATTCATTATATGCCACAGTTGACTATAGAAATAGGATAGTTTGGTTTCAATTCTCGAATGAGCCCTTCCTAGAGTGGAAGGGTAGCAATTCAGCATTCAGAGGTCAACTTGTTTCCTACCTTCGGAAAAGAAAAATGATTTCTAAGGGGTGTGTGTATCATATCATGCATGTTAAAGATTCTAGTTTTGAATATCCCAGCCTTGAAATAGTCCCTGCTGTTAATGAATACTCATATGGCTTTCTCGATGATCTTCCAGGCATTCCTCCCAAAAGGGAAATAGACTTCAGCATAGACCTTCTTTCGGATACTCAACCTATTTCTATGCCACCATACAGAATGGCATCAGCAGAACTCAAGGAACTGAAATATCAGTTGAAGGATCTCTTAGATAAGGGATTCATCAGACCCATTATTTCCCCATGGGGTACGCCAGTATTATTCGCGCACAAGAAAGATGGTTCTCTCAGGATGTGTATTGATTATCGTCAACTTAACAAGGTCACGGTCAAGAACATATATCCTCTTCCCAAGATTGATGATCTATTCTACCAACTTTAGGGTGCCAGTTACTTCTCTAAGATAGACCTCAGATCAGGCTATCATCAGCTCAGAGTTAGAGAATGTGACATTTCAAAGACAGCTTTACGTACTTGGTATGGTCACTTTAAATTTTTAATCATGTCATTTGGTCTTACCAATGCCCCTACAACTTTTATGGATTTGATGAACCATGTGTTCAAGCATTACTTGGACATATTTTTCATAGTCTTTATAGATGATATTCTGGTCTATTCTTGCATAGAGCGTAATCATGTAGACCATCTCAAGATTGTTCTTCAGACTCTCAGGGATCACCAGTTATTCACTAAGTTCAACAAGTGCAAATTTTGGCTAAGATCAGTAGCATTCTTTGGCCATATTGTTTTCGGTGATGGCATTAGAGTAGATCCTTAAAAAACCGAGGCAGTAAAAAACTGGCCCAGACCCGTATCTCCATCAGATATTTAGAGTTTTTTGGGTTTAACTGGCTATTATAGATGGTTTGTAGAGGGATTTTCCTATATTGCATATCCTATGTCCAGATTGAATTAGAAGAAGATTAAATTTCAGTGGTCAGATTCATGAAAGAAGGGCTTTCAAGTGTTGAAGACTCGACTCACCTCCACTCTAGTTCTAGCTATTCCATATGGTTTAGATGGTCTCGTAGTCTATTGTGATGCATCCAGAGTGGGTTTAGGTTGTGTCCTCATGTAGCATGGTAAGGTCATAGCGTATGCCTCCAGACAGTTAAAGCCACATGAGAAGAATTATCCTATGCATGATCTTGAGTTATCAGCGGTAGTTTTTGCCTTAAAGATTTGGAGGTATTATCTCTATGGAGATCATGCATATATTTTCACAGACCATAAGAGCCTCCAGTATGTCTTTTCCCAGAAATATCTCAATCTTCACCAAAAAAGGTTGTTAGAGCTCTTGAAGGATTACAACATAAGTGTTCTTTATCATCCGGGTAAGGCCAATGTTGTGGCCGATGCTCTCAGTCGACTCTCCATGGGTAGTATTTCTCACGTTGAGTATAGTAAGAAAAAGATGGATCAGGAGATCCATCAGCTTGCCAGACTAGGCGTTCTCTTAGTTGATTCTTCATAGGGTGGTGTATGTGTTCATAGTAGTTCAGAGTCATCTCTAGTTTCCGAGGTGAAAGAGAAAGAAAATAGGGATCCTAGCCTTGTCAAGCTTAAAGGGTTAGTTCAAAATCAGAATGTTAAGGTTTTCTCCCAAGGGGGAGATGGTGTTCTTTATTGTCAGGGTCGTCTATGTGTTCCAGGTGTAGATGAATTGAGGCAGCGAATTCTTACAGAAATGCATGGTGCGTGATACTCTATTCATCCAGGGGCCACTAAGATGTACCATGACATGTGGGAGATCTATTGGTGAAGTGGGATGAAGAGAGATATTGCAGAGTTTGTGGCTAAGTACTCTACATGTCAGCAGGTTAAGATTGAGCATCAAAAACCTAGTGGTTCCATACAAGAGTTCACTATTCCTACTTGGAAGTGGGAAGAAGTTAACATGGACTTCGTTACAGGTTTTCCTAGAACTCGTTATCAGCATGATTCAGTCTGGGTCATTATAGATAGAATGACCAAGTCAGCTCATTTCCTTTTCGTTCGTACTTCTTATTCCGCCGAGGATTATACCAAACTCTATATCAGGGAGTTAGTCAGGTTACATGGTGTTCCACTATCTATCATCTCAGACAAAGGTACCCAATTCACTTTTCACTTTTGGAAAGCATTCCAAAAGGGTCTCGGTACCCACGTCCATCTCAACACAGTATTTTATCCTCAAATAGATGTTCAAGCAGAGAGAACCATTCATACTCTTGAAGATATGCTATAGGCATGTGCAATTGACTTCAAGGGAAGTTGGGATGACCACTTTTCTTTGATTGAGTTTGTATACAACAATAGCTATTATTCTAGTATTCAGATGGCTCCATTCGAAGCTCTCTATGGTAGGATATGTAGATATCTGATTTGGTTGGTTCAAAGTAAATAAGGCCTCAATCATAGGTCCTGACTTAGTATTCGGCGCCTTAAAGAAAGTTCAGTTGATCAGAGAGAGACTCTAGGCTACTCAGAGCCGACAGATGTCCTATGCAGATGTTTGTAGAAAGGATCTCAAGTTCGAGGTCAATGACTATGTCTATCTTAAGATCTTGCCCATGAAGGAAGTGAAGAGGTTTGGCAAGAAAGGGAAACCCAGTCCCCGGTATATCGGTCCCTTCAAAATTCTTTGTCACTTTGGAAAGGTAGCTTATGATCTTGAGTTGCCTTTAGATCTAGACTCAATCCATCCAGTCTTCCATGTCTCTTTGCTAAAAAAGTGCATAGGTGACCCAGCAGTTGTTGTCCCTATTCAGAGCATCGACATTCAGAACAGCCTCTCTTATGAAGAGATTCCAGTCGAAATCTTAGATCATCAGACTCATAGATTGAGGAACAAAGAAGTCCCTCTAGTCAAGGTTCTTTGGCGAAATCAGTCTCATGAGGGAGCTACATGGGAAGCAGAAGCAGATATACGTACCAAGTATCCTCACCTCTTCCTCGCCAATTCAGATCAAGCTCAATGTAACAGTTCTCCTTAAGATTATTAAGTTTCATATTCATGTTTCCAGTATAAACTTAGTACCTATTAACCATTTCATACTCAGTCATGCATTCATGTATCAGTTGTTCGTGCATCAGATATGCACGAGTTCAGTATATTTAGCATGTCAGTCATGAGATTAAGTTCCATTTCATCATGTTTAGTTCAGGTTCTATTATCTTGTATCCCTTCTCAGTAAATTCTCATTCGAGGACGAATGTTCCCAAGGGGGAGATATTGTAATACCCCATTTGTTGCTAACCTAGGAAGTGAATAAGTATTCCTACATATGATATATCCTATCCTATGATTCATACTTGTGTACATGACTTACAATGAATATCCTAGTGATAGGATAGCTTATGATCCATTAAGCATGTTCATATGAGTCACTTAAGGTAATACAAGCTAAGAGTTTTTGAATCCATCATGTTTTAGTGTTCGATTTTGAAAGGGTCATTTTGAATGAGTATAACTCGATGTTAATGTGGTATTTTGGCTGATTTAAACCCACAAAATTGTAGATAATTGAATTATCTTTCCAATGATACAAATTTCACCTTAATCCAATACCCGAGCAAAAGGTTATGCCCATTTTTGTGAGAGACAGTAAGCATAGGCGATTGGTTAGGCTCCGCCCAACCCAAGTATAGGCGATTGGTTAGATGCCGTCCAACCCAAGGGTGCCGCCTAAGTCAAATTCCAGGTGTCATTATAAAGTATGATTTCTATATTATTGGGTGTTGATGATCATGTTGTTGATATTGGGAGATTCCCAAGATGGAATCTTTATATATTTTTTTGAATTCATGATATCATATGAGTTAGAAACATGTAAATTTGGTTGTTCATGATGTATAATTTGATTATTTCACCTATGCTTAAGATGTGAATGTAAGGTGTTTGATAAAATGCCTAAGGAACTAGAAATTATGCAATATAGCTAAATTGTGACTAAGTGAAGGATTCATGATATGCCCTTACGTTCCAATGACTTCTATGTGGATAATGTGCCTTGTAAATATTGTTGGAATACTCATGAACTATTCTTATGAGATTATGCTATGTTTACTTGAAAATCCTACTTATGAACAAGATGTATGATAACTATTCAACCACATGAATTTCCATGCTATTAGTATGTGTTGCCAATATAATTATGCAACGAACATGATACTAAGAATGTGCAAGTACTTCCCTGTGATATGAAATCCTTTCCATGCAATACGTTTGCTGATAACCATACATAGTAGAGATCCCTACTTATGATATTATAAATTATGGACTCTACTCTTATGATCAAGTTAGTCATGTGCGTCAGTTTCCTTACATTGAGTCCTGGGGGTACTTGTACCCAAAAACTATAGATGTGTGCCTAGATCTATGTTATGTTTCATGATATCTGAACTCAAGATATGATTCCATAGACTTCAGTCAGTCATGTGACTCAGGAAAACCTCATGATCTTAGTCAGTTGTCAGATATGAGTAACATTCTACCAGTCAATGAAATTCAGTAAGATCAAGTTATGCACAGTCGGTTATTCATGTCCTGTCCCTCCGGATGGGAGTAGAGGTTTGCACCGAGTGAACCCAAGGATGGGAACTCACCCGCCAGTTCAGGGTGTGATTCTTAGTAGAAATCCTTGTGTTCCAAAACTACGTAGCTAGCATAGGTTGAGACATCTTAACCCATTAGCTCAGGGTTGATGAGGTGTCTTAACCCATCAGTTTAGGGTTCCCACCATTCTCATTGAGTACCTGCCAGATAAAGGTCACTCACAGCTATCCTTACCAGTGGCATGGTATTGACACCCCTCCAGTCAGGCAGAGATTGGACCCCAGCTTAGCCATAACGGCATACATAGGGAATATCGGTTAAACACTACTTTCCATAGTTTTAGTAAAAGTTTTAGTAAAAGAACTCAGGGCGTTCTTCAGATTTCAGCATATACAGGACTGTCATATACAGTCATCCATGTCAATAGTTTCAGTAACAATCTCAGTAAAAAAACTCAAATAGTTCTTCAGATTTTAGTATATACAGGACTGTTAGATACAACCGTTCTTATTATCAGTTTTAGTATCAGTCATGATAGTTATCAGTAAACCATGTATTATCTTACAGGTCATGCTATCATGTATTCATGGTCCTAGTTTCTATATATATGTGTTTGCACTCCCACATTCATATTAGTCAGTCAGTGTTGTTTATGCATGAAACCCTTTATGTTCAGCCTACCTTCCTCGTATACTCAGTACTCCAGTTGTACTAACGCATTTGTGCTATGGTGCTTTCTTTTCATGTTTCACCATAGGTTCTAAGACACGAGCTCCAACCCAGCAGTAGCGGTAGCGTTCCTGTCGCAGAGACACAGTGAGTCCTCATTTATTAGAGGACAATATGATTTGATTCACTTATTTATTCTTCAGTTCAGTTTTATGGAGTTAGTTGGAGACATGTTCCTTCAACTCCTTATTCAGAAAGTTTAGAGGCTTTCAAATTTACTTTCAGATTTATGTCCAGATTTAGTTATTTTGCGTATTTTTGCCCACATAATTGTATTCAATTGAATCTTATGTCCTTACAGTTCTATGTATTCTGCATTATTATATTATGATTTGTAGTATACAGGTACAGATATCAGTCATGGGTTAGCTTGTGGTCCCTCAGGGTAATGAGCACTGTGTAGCATTCCGGTACAGCAAATCGAAGTGTTACAGTTCTTGACTTTGTTCAACTAAAAGTAGTCAATACACATTCTGAGAGAACCATCTTTATTATGCACGAATAGAACTGGTGCACCCCAGGGGATACGTTGGATTTGATGAATCCCTTATCTAGGAGATCTTTTAATTGTTCTTTTAACTCTTTTAGTTCTTCTAGAGCCATTTTATATGGCGAAAAGAGATAGGTTGAGTGTCTGGAATAAGGTTAATTCTATAGTCAATATCTTTCTCGGGAGAAATTCCAAGAAGGTCTTCAGAAAACACATCTAGAATTCACATACTACTAACACTGATTCAAGATTAGGGGTTTCTAAACTAAATTCTTGAACTCAAATGATATGGTAGACACATACTTTAGATATCATTTTTCTCGCCCTAAGGTAAGAAACAAGATGACCCTTAAATGCTGAAGTACTACCTCTCTATACTAGGATAGGTTCATTTAGCAATTGAAAAAAAGACAATTCCATTTCTGCAGTCAACTGAAGCATAGCATAAATAAAGCCAATCCATGCTGAGAATGATATCAAAGTCTGTCATCTCTAATTCTACTAAGTCTGCTGATATGACTTTCTAAGATAACATAACCAGACAGTTCCTGTATACCCATCGAGCTATGATAGATTTACATATTGGGATAGAAAATAAGGAGGGCTCTACTTGAATTTCAAGACTGACTCTAAAGTCAACAGCTGTGTAAAGAGTTAAAAAAGATAAAAAAATCTCCTGGATCTAGCAAAACATAAACACGTAAATAATAAAATCATAACGTACCAGTGACCACATCAAGAGAACTTTCCAAATCCTATCTGGACTGAATTGCATAGAATTTGTTTGGGCGTTGCCTACTAGTGGCACTGAAAGACGCACCCTGCTGATTCAGGTGACCTGATTAAGCTGGAGGATGGTTATGCTGACTCTACAAACCCACCTAAGGACACTCTTTAGCCCTATGACCTGGCTTACCATATTCAAAACATACATTACTGCCAACCTTACAGACTCCCTGATGGTTTTTGATATATTTTAACAAAGAAGATTTATTCGGGCACTGCTAAAACTACCCTGGGGTTTAGGGACTAATACCCTATCTATATTGTCATCTCTGAATTTTGGCACCAGGGAAATGGTTGAGGATAGAAATGGAACTAAATATTTTAGGTAAAACTAGGAACAATTACCACCCTCTGACTTAGGCTAAGCGAAGTTGAAGTTATATGTTCTATCTCTCTTATTCTCCCTCTCTGTCTTCTTATTCTTAGCCTTTTTTATTAGTTGAGCATGGACCATGCTCCTGGATATATTCATCTCCTTGATCAGCATTGCGGTTCTACACTCCTTGACCACACTATTACACACACTTGACACTAACTTACTCATCTTAGATGGACTACCTGCTACCACATGAGAAGTGTATCTATCTAACTGGGTAAGCTGGAGAGAATACTCTTGTACTATCATGCTTCCCTACTTCAGATTAATAAACTCATAAACCTTCACTTCTTTTAACTCTAGTGGGAAGAACTTATCTAGGAAAGTAATGGAAAATTTCTCCCATTCTATGGGACCTGCATCTGTATCCCTCTCTGCCTTCCACTACTTAAACCATGAGTGACCCATATCCTATAACTGATATGCAACCAACTTGGCACTCTCGCTAGTCGTCACCCTATAATATTTATAATTTCCTGTACCTGGTCAAGGAATTATTATGGGTCCTTATTATCTGACTTAGACCCAGTAAATGATGGAGCATTCATTTGGATGAAGTCCCAAATTCTGACTGCAGCATAATGGCCACTAGGTTGGTCTAAACAACAGCTATCCATTCATTCTGAGCTACTACTGAATTGGCTAGAGTAGTTAATGTAGCTCTAAACTCTGTATGAGAAATGTGCTCGTCCAGGGGATCTATTTAAATAGGCTGGGGTGCTAACTAATTTTTGGTTCTCCTTTCGTTAGTCTTTTTAGAAGGCATGGTCTATAAATAAAAGGAAGAAATAAATTAGATTGAGAGTATAACTTGAGCTCATGCTCACTCATATGACATGAATAGTGAAAGAAGAGAAACTTTTCCTAAAACATCTCATAGCCTCCTAAACATAAGTGTGGCGCGCTACACACCTTTGCACAAGACTCTATTATATGTGGATTTCAGACTTCCTAGGGATCTATTGAACATTAGGCTCTGATATCAAGTTTGTAATAGCCTGAGACTGTACCCCAGATACAACATACTACTTAAAATCTCAAGGGACCACAAACTAACCCCATAACTAATATCTGCTACAAGCACTGTACAACAATACTGATATAAATATGGAAAATAGGTTGAAACTGTCATAAGGTTCAAAATTTGAAATACTAATAAAAAATATCAACAGAAGTAACAATTTGTAAAGCTGAATGTTGTTTGAAAGTCTAGTGTGAAAAGCCTCTAACTGAATCTTTTTGAAAATAGAGTTGATTGAACAATCCCCTAACTAACTCCAACTACTAAAATGTTGAAACTACTAAAATTACTAAAATAAAGCATATACTCAATAGATGAGGACTCACTGCAAAATCCACTACTGCTATCTAGATTTGTGTATGCATAGTCAGGAGCCTATGTGTCTGACCCTTTGATATAAGACATCATAGCGCAAGCAAAAAGGTATACGTCAGTAATTTAAATGTATTAGTATACTAAGTGAGGTAGGCTGATATGAATAGGTGCATATGCATGAATAATAAGTGACTTAGTAACATGGAAATAACTGAATGAGAGAACATACATAACTGTGATTGATGTCATATTAACACTAGATACTGAGTTCTAAATATTGATTAACTAATCTATAAGTTTACTGATAACTGAGTGACTTTTTTTGATATTTATAATTTTGTAGAACAAACTGAGTTCAATACTGAGCTGGGTGATTGTGTGTAACAGTTTGGGATCTATAAAACTGAATTGAGTTCTATACTGAGACTGAAACTAGAATTAAAACTGTGAAAGATAATCATCTAACCTATATGCCCCTCTCTGAACTGATTAGGGTCCAATCTGTAACCCAAGTTGGAAGGCTATTAGTACCATGATATGAATAAAGACAAGCTATGAGTTAACCCTCTCTGACAAGAAGCTCTTTCGTCAAACCTCGCTGGCAAGAAAATTTGTAAGGGACGTATCAACCTTTTTCTGATAGAAAAATATCTCAACCTATGCTGTCTACAAAGTTCTGTAATACAAGGATTATTTCTAAAGGTCAAACCCTCTGCTAGCAGGAATGCCTCCATCCTTGGGTTTGCTCGGTGTTGAATTCTACTCCCAACTGAATAGACACAAATTGATTTCTTATCTGTACTAGAATTGACTAAACTGTTACTGATAGTATTGTCTGACTAAACTAAACTAGCCGAGTTCACTGAGTTTCATAACTGACTGAATATACTGAGTTTTGTAACTGACTTAGAGTACTACTAAGTTCTGTAACTGACTGAGTTTACTGAGTTTTGTAACTATCAAGACTGTCTTATAACTAATGTAGCTCTAGGTAAACATCTAGAATTTTGGGTATTGAATACCCCCAAGACTCGATAGCATAAAAGTGAAGCATAGCATTAACTTGAAAGGCATAATAATATTCACATGTTCATCACTCTTTCATAGAGACATTTTATCAAATATTTGTAAAGGTACAAGCTTGTACATATGCTAGCATGTCATAAATTTCTCATTCAATTCATATAAGCAATTTATCAAACACTTGAGCATAATCTATGCATATGGTAGTAAACAACATCTAAACATCATGATTTCACATTTCAACTTATAATTTCTAGGGGTTTTATAATGAATCCATGTAATAATACACATATGTTAAATAAATTCTCATGTAACTTGTAATAACTCATGAATTATAAACCTATCAACATCATAATAATGATTATACACAAATCCAACATGAAATTCATGAAATAAATTAACTTGTAGTTTCAAAAGAGTTTCTTGAACTCTTCGGGGGGAAGGAAACCCTTAGTGAACTCCCAAAATACCTTGGAAATTAAATTCTTTAAGATTGATGGACTGTTTTTGAAGATTGAATTTGAAATTTAAATGCCCTAGGGTTTGTTCTTGAGTAATTTAAGAGAGAATGAGGTATTTAGCCCTTAGAGTGGCTTAATTATGTGTTTTAGGGCCGAATAGGTATTGGATAAATGACCTAAATACCCCTATGGACATGGAGTTTTAATGAATTACAATGTACCCAGCGATATACAGCCCAACTCACTATATCGATGGGGTCGACATAATGGCCAGGTGCAATACGTCGAGTTTGTGTTGACTTACTAGAATTTCCACTAAGCTAGGGAAAAAATCCATTGATATGGTAGGTGATGCAGCGCATTGAGATTGCATTGATCCTTTGGTTTAGACTTCCAAATATGACCCAATTGATGTTCGAAAAATTCAAAACTTATCCGAGAACACCTATTGATATTCTTTATCATGAATCAACTTAAAAATCAATACTTTAAGGTCATAAGGGTCGTAAAAAAAGATCACCAACTTATGAAGGCTAAAATAATTCTCTAAGTGTAAAAACTTAGCTAAAATTTTAAGTATAGGACCCTTTATCAAGCACTAAGGGACTAAATTAAGCTTAGAATTTTTGCGGGGTCATATATAGCTATGGACTGTTCTCTCCAAATGCTTAGATCTCCTTCTATTGCATCTATGAGAGGTATATTTTCTAACAAATATGTGAGAGGCAGAGGTTGTATAGCCTGTGGCAGTGGTTGTGGGGCTACTCAGCTAGCTGATAGCTGCATACAGTGTTATGTTATACCAGCCATACTTAAGGAAAATGCTTCTAATATTTTGAATACAGGTATCATCCCCATTTGTTTCAGACCTGCATCTATTTTATTTGATCTCAAATAGACTTTCTCCTATGTGTTTGTGTATTTTTATCCAGGTTTTGATTTTGTTAGTAAGACCCTTGCCATGCCTATTTGTGTATCTACCCTGGTAGGTGATTATTTATTGGTGGATCGGTCACATCAATCTTCTGTTGTGACTATTGTCGGGCGTGAGATTGTGGTAGATTTTTTTGTATTAGATATGGTTGATTTTGATACAATTTTAGGCATATATTGGTTGGCTCCTTATCATGATGTCTTATATTGTTTGCTAAAATTGTGACTTTAGCTTCATCAGGTGTGCCAAGGATATCTTGAAAAGGTGCATTTAATTCGGGTCCTAAGAGGATTATATCTTATGTTCAAGCTTGTAAATTAATTGAGAGGGGATGTCTATAATTCTTGACTCATATTTTTGACATTAGTGTTATTTCGTCTCCTTCCTTGGATTCTTCCCATGTTATCCGTACTTTTATAGATATGTTACCTATGGACTTTTATAGTATGCCATCATATCAAGATATTAATTTCATTATCGATGCTGAGTTGGGTACCACACCCATTTCTATTCCTCCTTATAGTGTGGCCCTAGTAGAGTTGAAGGAACTGAAAGAGAAGTTGCAGGAATTGTTTGATAAGGTATTTATCTAACCGAGTGTTTCACTTTGGGGTGCGCCTATCTTGTTTGTGAAGAAAAAAGATGGGTCTATGCAGATGTGTATTGATTATCAATAGTTAAATAAGGTGATGGTTAAGAATAAGTATCCTCTTCATCGTGTTAATAATTTGTTTGATCAACTTTGGGTGTTGTAGTATTTTGAAGATTGATTTAAGGTTCGGTTATCACCAATTGAGGATTATAGCTTTGAATATTTGAAGGCAGCTTTTCGGAGTTGATATAGTTATTATGAGTTCTTGGTCATGTCTTTTTGGTTGACTAATACCCCTACCGCATTCATGGAGTTGATAAAATTGGTGTTTCAATCATATATTGACTCTTTTATTTTTATCTTTTACAGATGATATCTTAGTTTATTTAGAGTATTTACAAATTGTGCTTCAGAGATTAAGTATGCTAAGTTCTCTAAGTTTGAGTTTCTGTTGGAGTCTTTTTCTTTCTTGGGTTATGTGGTGACTAGGGAGGGTTTATAGTTGATCCAGCCAATATTATTGCGGTTTGTGATTGGGCTAGACCTACTTCGCCCGCAGAGATTCAGAGTTTTATTGGCTTACCAAGTTATTATTAGTTTTCTATTGAGGGTTTCTCTTCCACTTCAACTTTATTGACCAAGTCTGATGCTTATGAGGTGATCTTCCAAAAGCTTAAGTATTTATTGACTTCAACTCCTATATTGGCTTTACCTAAGGGGGGCGTGGGCTTTACCATATTTTTTGAGTGATGCCAGTATTAGATTAGGTGTTGTGTTAATGTAGGAAGGCAAGGTGATTGTGTATGCGTCTTCTCAATATCAAAGCCTCGTGAGAGGAATTATTCTACCTATGATTTAGAGTTTTGCACAGTTGTATTTTCTTTGAAGTTATGGAGGCATTTTTTGTATGAAGTCTGTAATGAGATCTTCTCAAATTATCGTAGCCTTCGATAATTCTTTACCCAGCGAGATGTAGCGTCGTTGCCTTGTTTTGCTTAAGGATTATGACTTGAGTATTCTCTACCATCCAAGCAAGGCTAATGTAGTTGTGGATGCCTTGAGCCAAAATTTGACTGGCATGGATAGCTTAGTGCATATTTTGACCGAAGAGAGGCCCTTACCCTTAGAAGTTTAGTCTTTAGGTCACTAGATGACTAGACTTGATATTTTTATACCTGGCGTGTTTTATCATTTGTCGAGGCTAGATTATTTTTTTTGGTGAAGCAGATTTAAGCTCATTAATTTGACGATGTTAAATTGAGGTTGATTTGAGATAAGGTGTTGAGCAGGGAGGCTAAGGAAGCCTCACTTAATTAAAATGGAGTTTTAAAGATTGGGGGCTAAGTTTGTATGCCAAGAATAGGTGATTGGATTAGGTTGATCTTAGAGGAGGATCGTTGTTCCAAATATTCTATCAAACTAGGTGTGACTAAGATGTATCATGATTTGAGGCAACATTACTTGTGGGGTGCTAGAGGCGATATATGGCAGATTTTATGGCTTGTTACCTATGTTGTAAGCAGGTGAAGGTCGAGCATATGAGGCCTGGTGGGTTGCTTCAGAGGTTACTCATTCCCTAGTGGAAGTGGGAATGGATCACCATGGACTTTGTGACTAATTTTTTTCGTACATCTCATTGTTCTGACAGTTTTTGGATCATCTTAGATCGATTGACCAAGTTAGCTCATTTTATTCAGGTTCGGGTCTCATTCAGTACTGAGAGGTTGGCTTGTATCTATATTTGTGAGATTATTTGTATGCATGGTGTTTCGGTGCCTATTATTTTAGATCATAGTTTTATGTTCACATCTCACTTTTGGATGACTTTTCAGAGTGAGTTGGGTACTCGGGTTGATCTTAGCATAGCATTTCACCCTAGACTGATAGCTAATCAGAGTGGACTATTCAGGTTTTAGAGGATATGTTTTGCGCGTGCGTGATAGATTTTGGTAGCTAGTGCATACAATATTTGGCTTTAGCAGAGTTTGCATATAATAATAGCTACCATCCCAGTAATGATATGACTCCTTTTGAGGCGTTGTATGGTAGGTGTTTTCGCCCCCTTATAGGTTGGTTTGATATTTCACATAAGATACCTTGAGGTATGAACTTACTTTGTGAGCCTTTGGATAGAGTCTAGGACATTCAGGATAGACTTAGATCAGCTCAGAGTAGGAAGAAGTGCTATGTTGATAGTAGACTTCGTACCTTAATATTTGGTGTTGGTGATTGTGTTTTTCTTTAAGTTTCACTCATGAAGGATGTGATGGGGTTTGGGAAGAGGGGTAAGCTTAGCCCCAGGTATATTGGTCCATTTTGAGATTCTTCAGACTATTTGTCGTTTAGATTATGAGTTAGCTTCGCTCCCTAATCTATAAAATGTTTATCTAGTTTTTCATGTTTTATGCTTTGCCGTTACATTCCAGATGAGTTTCATATTATTCGTTAGGAGTCAGTTTAGTTAGATGAGCGGTTGTCGTTTATTGAGGAGGCGATCAATATTTTGGCTAGAGATGTTAGGCGGTTGCGCTCTAGAGTGTTCCATATGGTTAAGGTCCAATGGCGACATCGACCTATAGATGAGGCTACTTGGGAGGTTGAGTCTGATATGCATAGTTCTTATCCCCAGCTCTTTGTTGACTCAGGTATTTCTTTTGCCTTTGTTCAAAGACGAACTAGATTTTTAGTGGTGGATGATCTAACGATCTTAAAATTTGATACTATTTTACCCCTTTCCATAGTTGCATTATGGTATTTCTAGAGTGTGAGAGTGATTGACATGTTTTTCAATGCATTTTGGTATCATTTGTGAGATATTGTGGTTTTGATGGGTTCGAGAGCCTTAGTTTAGACTTATGGGGATATCTTTTGATCCGTGTGATGGATGGACAAACGGACTGCACTAGCAGCTCCAAAATACTGATTTTAGGATAGGTAGACCTTTGATTCAGGTCTCGGGGAACCCGAGCTCATTTCCACCTATTAATCAGAAAGTTTGGAAATATGAGTGTGAGACCCACATTTGGTTGAAACTACCTCGGATGGAAAATATGACTTCACCAGCAGATCTGAAATGTCAATTTTAGGGTTTTAGCATGTTTGCTATGATTTTACAGCTTTTAAATCTTATTTCAACCCTCGGTTTAGAAAATTGTGATTTCGGATTTTTGAGAGTCAACTTTGTGAAAATGATATTTTTTTCAAAAATTTGAATTCGCCAACGTATCCAAAACGTTGAATTTAGTAAGGCTGCATAGTTCGTTTGTGTATATTGGACTCTGAACGAATCCCGAGCACCTCATCGAAGTTCGTTTGGACATGAAAGAAAATCTGCACTATTATAGCAGATTTTTTTCCTTATTTGATGTTTTTAGTGAAGTTCGGGATCGTTCGTGGAAAGTAAGGTCGTGGGTTCAAAGTGTAACGGACCAGTTTCAGATTTTGAGTGTAACTCTTTCATACTGTACTGGATAGTAAATGATGATACAAAATGCATGTTAAGGGTAGGAACTAATCATGAAAAATGGCTATTTATGTGTTGTGCCCAGTGGGGGCCTATATGTAATACCTAGTATTTTTCCTGGCTTAATTTAATCCCAGTACATGAGTATTCATAGATAAAAATTTTGAAGTACTCATTATTTTTCATTTTAGATCTTACCAATGTATAGGAAATCCAGTTAGCTTTCCAACGATATAAAATTCGCCCAAATTGGATAGCTAGACGAAGAGTTACAACGATTTTTGTAAAATAGTGTACGATTTGGTACATCAACATGTCGTAGAGTCATGACAAATGATAATTGTTCGAAACCAGTGAGCCAATGTGATAATGCCGCATCGAGGTGAACTTATACATCCCAACCAGTTGCAGACCATGATTCCACCGCATCTTGCCAAAGGCCATAATGGCACTCGTCAATTTCCAGTGAGGCTCCATGATCTTAGCGCGTAGCGCGAAGGCCAAAAATTAGGATTTCAGTTTCCAATTCCTAGTTTTTAAATTTCTTTAGGGGTATTTATGTCTTTTTTCATGGCCCGAACATCCTAAACACGAGATTTAGCCCCTAAACAACCTAAGTAATCATCATTTATCCAATTTCTCTCAAAAATTAAGATACTTTTCTCAAGAACAAAAATCCTATCTCTCAAATTCAAGATCAAATCCCAAGAACTCACCGCTAATTCTCATGAATTCATCAATCCAGGTATGTCAAGTGTTCATTCATGGGACCCTTACACCCATGAAGCCCACGTATCCAATTTGAATCTAAAGTTATGATCTTTCCAAGTTATTTATGATTTGAAATTATGATCTTAACCATGAAATCCCTTGAATCTTTTCCAATACTATGTTTTCACAAAATTGATGTTGATTATTACACTCCTCATGTTTTAATGTCGCTGTCTACTAATTTAATTCATGACTTGGTAATATTTGTGTTGAAATTGTGCTTTTACTAAAAGCTTTAAACTATTCTCATTATTAATGTACACTATGCACATCAAGTGTTTGATGAAATGCCTACAAGATTGGATTTTAAATAAATGCTCCCATGTTATGTCCTTCAAGATTAGTACTACTTTTACTATCATTACTTTTGAGTCCTAGGGGTTGAGAATACCCAAACATTTAGCTATTTTACTTAGTCTCAGATCTTCAAAATAGTTTCAGAACATACTATGAGCATTATCAGAATAGTCAGTTATCATTATCAGTTAAGCTCAGAATAGTCTAGTATTCCAGTGTCATTCAGATGGGAGTAGTCTTTAGGATCAAGAGAGTGCAGGGATAATAGCTTCTCCATCAGATAGGCAGAGTCGTTAGTAGCAGTCCCTATACTCCAAAACTACGTAGCCAGCGTAGGATATAAGAAGTCACCCGACGGTTTAGGCTTGACTATCTCGTAGGGGTTACTCATTAGATTAGGCTTGACACCCTTAGTCCTGCGAGACAATATAGTACACTAGTTTAGTGGATCCACACAACCAGCGTTAGTACCCATGGCAAGCTACTGACACCCTTCTAGCTGGGTTACAGGTTGGACCCCGATTAACTCATATTGGGGCACGTCGATTAGATGATACCTCCCATAGTCTCAGTTTAGTGTTCAGTTTAATTTAGTTCAGGTTGTATTGACCATAGCGTACAGTTATCAGTTATTCTGTTTTCAGATTTCAGTATTTCAGTTATAGGCTACATCAGAAATATATTATATGCTTGGTCATGCATTTTCAAATGCTACAGCTTTCACGCACTTATGTTTGGTAATCTCTTACTAACCAGTCAGTCTCTACATTATGCATGTTTTCTCATTTATCTTAGGTTATTCAGTTAGTTTTAGTCCATGACCAGTTATCCCATGTTATTGATTCAGTGAGTCATCTTTCATGCACAAAAACCATCATGCATAATATCCTAACCTCATTTAGCATTCCAGTACATTTAAAGTACTGATTGCATACTCTTTTCTGGTGCTATGATGTATCATATCATAAGTTTGGACATCCAGTTCCCGGATCGCGCTTAGGCTTCTCAGACTCTCAGTAGTAGTGGTGAGTCCTCATATTTTGAGGACAGATTATTTTATTTCATGCTCTCAGTTTAGCAGTTAGTTGGAGTTAGTTGGGAGTTTCTCCTTATGTTTTGCTCTACGTAAAATGGATAGTGGGTTCCTCTTTGGCGATTTAGGAAGACGCCATGGTGATATGTCCATGCTTCTCTAACCATATTTGAATAACTCCGAGGAACTAATTCTTCATCCCCATCTGAAGCTTCCTGCATTAGACTTTGTGATCCAATTCCTCTAGGTGATTGCATTCACAGCAAATAAATAACAAGACACTACAATATTTTAGTCTTTTGGCCACACTAATTCTAGACCACCCTTGAAAAGTGAGGCCTATATCATTAAAGATCACGCTTTTAAAGCATAGCCTTAGTTTTTAGCTTTTGGCTACATTAATTTTGGCAATACTTTGAAAGTGTGGTCCTTAATGGTATAGGCCACACTTTACAAACGTTGACAAATCATGATTTAATATATATATATATATATATATATACATAAGCAAAACTAAAATCAAGACAAGAAGCCATATTGTAGCACAAGAATAAGCCTAAGTGATAATTTTAAGACAAAGTCAAAAAGTATGTAATAAAAATTTTGAACTGAAAGATTAAGCATTTGAATTTGAAATACATTATCTCTTCTTTAAAAAAAAATAAATTATTTTAATAAATAAAAATTCATAATTAAAGAGTCCTTATTGACTCTTATTGTTTCAAAGCTATATCTTATAAAATTTAAATATTATATTATTTTTTATTTACATAATAAATAATAATAAAAATAATATAGTGGCAGTATGTAACAGTACTACTAATATTGATAGTAGTAGTAATAATAATAATAATAATAATAGGAGGAGGAGCACGTATAGTGGAGTGGATAAAAAAAATTAAACGAAAGATAAAAATAAAAAAAATATTACTTATCAATAATAAGAATAAAATTTTATTTAATCTTTGTATGTTTAATTATTTTTATCTTTATTAGAAAAGAAACAAAAAGAAGACAAAAACATAAGAAAAGTAATTAAAAAGAAAAAAAAAGACCCTTATTTGAAAACATAGTAAAATACAAGCATTTGAAATTTTTTAAATATAAATTAAAATTTAATAATTAAATTCAACGTATATATCTACTTGAAATACTTTTATAGATATAATTTGTGAATTTATTTTTATTTTTAAACATTCACAAACAAAAAAAAAAAAGAAAGTAAAGAAAGAAAGAAAACAAAAGCTAATAAAATAAAAAACGTGCAAAAAAAAAGAACATAAACTATCAAAAGATAATTAAGACTAATAAATTTTTAATTTTAAATTAAAAGTAATTATAAAATAAAACTACTTATTAAAAATGGCTACTTATCACATTAGAGAGTTCTAATTGGACTCTTATCAAGTTTTGAATTGAAAAATTAAGTACCATTTAAATTTGAAATCACTATCCTTTAATTAAAAATATTTTCATTATCTTAAAAATAGAACTCATAATTGAAGAGTTCTAATAGATATTTTCTATTTCAAACTTATCTCTTTAAAATTTAAATGCTATAAAATATATTTAAATATAATCTTATATTTCATAAAATTATCTATATCAAATATAATGATAAATATATTATTATAGTTATTGATAATTAAAAATAATATATATTTGTGGTGGGTATCTAAAAGTTATTCTAACTTGCGATTATTTTAAAATTTTAAATATAAATTAAAATTTAATAATCAAATTCAACGTATATATCTTCTTGAAATGTCTTTACATATCTAAGTTGTTAATTTATTTTTATAAGAAAAAAAAATCAAAACAGACAAAAGAAATAAAGAAAGGAAAGAAAAGAAAACAAAAGAAAATAAAACTTAACAAAAAACGTGCAAAAAAAGAGAAACTATCAAAGATAATTAAGACTAATAAATTATTAATATTAAACTAAAAACAATTATAAAATAAAATTACTTATTAGAAATAGTTATTTATCACATTAGAATGTTCTAATTGGACTCTTATCAAGTTTTGAATTGAACGATACAATATTTGAATTTGAAATACATTATCCTTGTGATAAAATATTTTCATTATCTTAAAAATAGAAACCATAATTGAATAGTTCTAATAGATATTTTGAAATTTCAAACTTATCTCTTTAAAATTTCAATGCTATAAAATATATTCAAATATAATTTATTTATAAATTAATAAAAGATGAAAATTTTATCCAAGTAATATTAATAACAATAATAATAATATAAATTAATAATAGTAATTAAAACAAATTATTATTACGATTATTTGTAATTAACATTATTATGATTTTTTAAAAGAAATAATTAATTATAAGAACATGTTTGAACAAATGTCTTAATTTTTTTATTTATTTTTATTTAAATCAATTAAATAAGGAAGAGTTCCTAATAAAATGCTAACTATGTAGTTTTCAAGTTTGAATGTAACTTCTCAAATATTTTTTTATTTTTTTAACTTTAAAACTATAAATTATTAGATAATGATAATTTAGAATCTTATCTTTCCTAACAAATTGATATATTTAAATTTTGAATTTGACTAAAACTTTGGTTGACATAAATATTCGTATTTGTAACCTCTTATATATATCCCCTTGAATACATATACCTATCATGACCCGACCCGAGGCCCTGGTCGCTGTCATGACCCGAACCGAAGCCTTGGCCGCGACGAGTAACTTGAAACACGAAGGCTCGAAGACCCCTGTCTCTACCCAAACCCACTAGTGATATTGTCTGCTCTGGGCCCAGGCCCGCACGTTTTTAAAATGCGTCACTAGGGAGTAACACTTTCTTACTTATATATTCAACATCCCTCCTGTGTTTTACCAATGTGGGACTTTTACACCCCCATTATGGAATCAGCGTCCTCGCTGAGGTTTGCCTCATCGAATGGGATTTGCCTACACTTAGGACAGAGGTTTGCCCCGCCTTATCGGGATTTGACTACACTCAGTTTGAACTTTGGCCCACATCGACAGGGATGACATAGGAGCGGTTCTCATACCATTCTGTCACGACTCGATCCGAGGCCCTGGCCGCTTTCACAACCCAACCTGAGGCTCTGGCCGCGACGGGTATCTCGAACCACAAAGGCTCGAGAGACCCCTGTCTCTGCCCAAACCCACTAGTGATATTATCCGCCCTGGGCACAAGCTCGCACAGCTTTAAAAAGAGTAGGGAGTAAGGATTTCTTACTTATATACCCAGCATCCCTCCTATGTTTTGTCGATGTGGGACTCCTTCCTAAGTTGGGGTGTTACAATATTATTTAAGTTTTTTTCATTTCTTCTTCTTCTTTTTTTCTGCCAGTTACAATTATTTTCATATTTAGATTGTGTTTATCTCAGAAAAAATTATATGATTATTTTATTCATAAGATATTGGTATAATAATATCAGAAAATAATTTTTACATTATTAAAATTATCTTTGAATAACTATCAAAGTATGTTGATACTTAACTTAGCTTGTAATTGTTTTTATTGTTATTTATGATTAACATTATATCTAATTTTTTTCGCAGATATGTCTACAGTCGTTAAAAAGATTACAAGCAATTCTCATTAGATTTGTTTGATTAATTATCAATATATATTATTCATGGTTAATATAATTTTGAATTATTTTATTGTTATTTATGATTAACATTATATTTTTTTTTGTTTGAAACAATGTACCCACCATGGATTAAAATATTATAGGCAATGCTCATCAAATTTCTCTAAATGAATTAGAAATGTATGCCCTCATACTTGATTTAATTTTATAGTAATTTTATTTTTTTTTCTAATTAACACTATATTTATATATTGTCACAGATGTATCTAAGAAAACTAAAATTTTTACAAATTCTATGCATGTAATCTCTCCAAAATGCAAAATAAATACTTGAGAAATCAACAAGTACAACTGAGAGTCGGAATATACAAAGAAAATTAATCAGATCATTTGTGTAAAGAATGAATACAAATATTTGTGTGTTCAAATATAATATATTTATCTATCACATTTACATATCCACTTTATTCTAAGAAAGTTATAAAAAAGATTTATATGCACTTAAATATTGTAATTGATTTTCTCTTTTCATGATTTTACTTGAAAATTTATTTTTATACATGAAAAATATTTACTAATTTTGTTTGTAGTTTATATTTTTTAAAACCGCACAACTAAAATCTCAATAAACAATAAGTCATATGAGCATTAAAATATAAAAATCAACTTAAATTTAAATTCAATATTTTATTTTTTTAAATATAAGATAAGAAGAGTTAATTACTTATAAAGTGTAACTTTGAAAAAGTTAATTAAAAAATATACTAGAATAGTGATAGTTTTAGTAGTAGCAGTAGTAGTAACAACAACAATGTAAAAACAACAACAACAACAACAACAACTACTACTATTATTATTACTACATTATTATTATTATTATTATTATCATTATCATTTATCTTAAATATTTATCTCAATTCAATTATATAACTCATAAGGGAAATATACAAATTTTTAAGAAAAATAAGAATAAAGAGAATAATAAGTTAATTTTCTTAGCATTTGAATTTAAAAGATTAGAAATAATTAAATTTAAATTTAATAGTTTAAAAAAGAATAGAAAATATTTCATTTTAATTTATTTTTGGTGGGTTTTCAGCGTGTTGTTGGGGGAGGGGGTGATATGAGGAGAGAGAGGAAAATAGTTTTTTATTTTGTTTTGTCATCAAATATGTAAATAAAAATTTTGTATTATTAATACTATTGTCAAAATTACTTACACAAAGAAATTATTCCAACTAAAATATTATTGTAATAATTTATTTTTATCTTTCTAACATTTAATATGTTTGAAAAATTATGTATCGCATATTTATTTGATAAGTAAAATTTATTTATTCTATAAATATATGTAAGTCTATAATATATATTAAAAGAGAAGAACATTATATAATATTAAAAAGAAAAAAAATTGATAATTTGAAAAAAGATATCTAAAATATTCAATTGAGATGAGCAGGGGTGGAGAGGAAGTAGAATATTCAAATTAAGAGAGTTATTTGGTTTAAAAAGAGATTAAAGATAAATTAAAATTATATGAAATTACATATTAAAAGTAGTCAGCTATCATACTAAAGAGGTCTAATTGAATTCTCATTGTTATCTATTCCTTTTTAATTTGAATTGGAGATACAATATCTTCTCAAAGATAAACTTATAATTTTTTTAAAAAAATATAGGTACATTTAATTATTAAATATATTAAAAAATAAATCTAAATGCAATCTATTAAAATATTAAATGAAGTATAAGAATCTAATACTGCTACTAATAATAATAAATAGAAGTGGTAGTTGTAGCACATAGTATATATGTGCATTAGTAGTAGTACTTAGTATGTGTCGTAGTAGAATAATACAATTAATATGTTAAACGAGGAAGTATTTTTTAAATCATAACAAGTAAAAATTTAAATTTTGTATGTCATGTATAGCGTCAATAAATAACAAATTAAATGACTATTAGAATATAAGAATTTAAGTGATGTATATTTAAACTTAATATCTTATATGCTGAAATGTAAGAGAAAAAAGCTCAGCTGCCTATTAAATGTAACCAAAAAATATAATTCATCATTTTCTGAAGAAAATAATTAAAATATAGTTTTTTTTGGCAAGTATTGGGGGCTGGGGTGAGGGATAAGAATTTTGAATTCACCATGAGAATACAACAACAACAACAACAACAACAAACCCAGTGTATTCCCACCTGGTGGGATCTGGGGGGGGGGGGGGGTAAGAGAATTAACTATGAGAATATAATGAATAAATTAAATAAAAGAATTTTAGTAAAGAAATTAACTGAAATTATATAATAGACAAATTACTATCCATACATTTTATAAAAAAATAAATAAAAAACACATGAATAAATAAAATAAATATATAATTTTATATTCACAAAAAAAATACTTGATAATTATACTAAGCAATTCGATAAGTTAATAAAAGTCAAATGTTAACAATCAAATAATATTAGATAGTGAACAATGTAATAAAGAAAATTATTGATCAATTCTTTTCTTTTGATAATTACATGATTCATTTTTTTCATATGATTTGACTATAGGATTGTCTGGGCGAGATTGAGAGAGTTGAAGACGGGTGGGGGTGACGCGGCGGTGTAGTGACGGAGAAGGGAGACTACATAGTTTAACTAAATTAATTGAACTAGGTAATTTTATGAATTATTTATTATAAAATATATTCAATATATTAATGTGATACTGATGTTGGGCGTATTTACATGCCTAAAGAACCATAATTTACCCATATTTTACCTAAGTTTTAAGGACAAAATATATAATTCCTGCACTTTAGTCCATTTTCCTGTAAGTGAGCTAACCAATGTGATTAGCATGTTTTCAGGTATTTATGATGAAGATTTCAGCACTTTGTGGACCTTTCGGTAGAAAGGGAAACTTCACGTAAGAAGGAAGGCAGCTTTTGGAAGCTTGTGGACTGAATGTGATGCATGGAGAATCCGTCCTGGGAAAAATCAGTATTTCTTAATACTTAGGGGTGCAGCAGTAACCCAGTAGGACTAGGACAAGGATAAAAACCCTATTTCAGTAGGACTAGGACAAGGATGTTATAGAAACCATATTTGCTGAATTATTCAGCAAGCTTTTTCATTCACGCTTTTCATTAAGCTTTTCATAATTCATTGGACACTTAGAGGATTTATTCACGTTACTTTCTAAAAGAGAAAATTGGGCTCTCTTGAGGAACGTCCAAGAAGAAAAACGCCATCTCCTTCTTGACGTTTAAGTCATCCCATCGCCAAGATTATTCTAGGTTGTGGTATGATGATTCTATCTATTGTGATCTTCGTTATACTCATGAGTAGCTAAACTTCTCTGATAGGGTTATGGAAGCCTTATGATATACTATCTATTGCTATGAGTTTGTGAATTCTTGATACGTATGCTACTTATATCATTACTCTCTTCATCTTAAGTAAATTCTTGTGGTTGCAAACATATAGAATACGCCAATATAGCATTAACTTGTTTGAGAGAAAAGTGACATGTTTGGAAAAGAGAGTGTGAGAAGAAAATAGGGCTACCAACCCCTATTTACGCATTAGTGCTGTAACTAGGTTAACCTCTTGGAGAATTTGTACCGTTAGTCATACACTTTAAGCTCGAGAGAGTTAAAGTGAAATAATCTTGGATGGTCGAGAGACACTAGGATTTACCATTAGAATACGAATCTCTATAAGTGCATGCATGTCTGAATTCCGCATAACTCATAGTTAATAGATACGTAGAACACAAACGGTGGACATAATCCTAACTTATTATTCTCTGTTATTAAATCTTACTACACAAATTGTTTCATTCGTTACTTTGTTTACATTAATTCACGCCATAATTCAAATCCCCCCTTCCGTAGAATTTTCGACCAACAGTCTACTAATAGTTGCTTACTTAGTGACCAAGTATTCCCTGTGGGATTCGACACCCAACCCAGTTGGGTTCTATATTTGACAGCGACCGCTTACACTCTTATGAGAGCTTTAGTTTGGGCGTTAACAAATTTTAGCCCCGTTGCCGAGGAATACGGATGTCAACTAAGTTTGTGATAGTTACTAGACCCTTTGGTCAAAGATTCTCAAATTTTACTTTTCGTTTGTTGTTTTTGTTTTATTCAGGTTCTATTTAGTGCATGCTAAATACTCGAAGTTCTGGTCAGCCATTATTACCCATAAATCCTGAACCACAACTTATTGGCAGAATGGATGCACAACAAGCATTGAAAGAAGGACTGCTCAACAGGAGCAGGCTAGAATAGCTGCATTGGCTGCTGCTCAAGTGCATCAACAGAATATTGATAACCCAGGTCGGAAAACAAATCTGGATGATGAGGACCTGGGTGATGATGAATTACTGAATCCTAGGTGTACTGATGAAGTGGCGGCACCTATGCATAGGAGAGATCGTCAAGCTAGATTGAGGACTGAACGCCGAGCTGTGCAGATTCCTTTTGATGATGATGATGACGATCTGGATGGAGCTGGTGCCACAGGGGCTATTATTCCTCCGCCCTTAGCACCTGAGCCAAGTTCAATATCACTAGCACCATGATTCAGTTATTGCAGCTCAAGGGGTTATTTGGTGGACTTGCGGGAGATGATCCGAATATGCATCTGATTAATTTTATCTCAACATGCAAGGCTTTTGACAATCCAGGGGTTGGATAGAATGTGATCCAACTGCACTTATTTCCATTGTCTCTATCTGGAGAGGCAACTCTATGGTTGAATGGGCTAACTCCTGATTCTATCACTAATTGGAGGCAACTGAAAGACGCTTTCCTAGAAAGATTCTATCCGTCATCCAAGAGAGCACAATTAAGAGATGAGATCAACAATTTTCGACAGCTTCCAACTGAAGTTCTCCACGAAATATGGAAGAGGTTCAAGAAGAAGGTTATACAGTGCCCGAATCATCACATGATCAATGTCCACTTGATGGATATATTATACAGGGCTTTGAATTCGGTAACTAAGCCAGTGGTTGATAATGTTGTGGGTGGGTCATTCATGGACCTTACTTTTAATCAGGCAAGTGATATGCTAGATCCTATAACAAAGCAGAGTAGATCTTGGCATACCAGGGATTCTGAGGTAGCAAGCTCTACTATATCTATTGGCATAACTGCAGAACAAAGGCGAAGAGAAGAGGAACGTGATCGGGATATGGCTCACATGAAAATGCAGATGGATTTTCTTACCAAGCATCTATTATCAGGGAAGACCGAAAAAGTCAAAGCTGTGGTAACATAGGGAAAAGATGAATCCAATTCTGAAGAAGAAGCTAACTACTTGAATAATCAGGGGGTTTTCGAGGTAATGCCCAAGGAAACCAAGGTCGGAACTATTATGATAAATATGGAAACAAGGACTGTGATCAAGGTAGTTGGAAGAATAAGACTGACAGGAGTGGTTTGTATGTTCCTCCTGGAAATTGTGAGGCTGTGGCGTCTGGCTCTGGGAAGATGTCTATGGAAGATATAATGGCTAAGCTGTTAAAAGGAGTGGAGGCAACCAACACGGGAGTAACTGAGGTAGTAAATAATTTGTCCTCAATGAAGCAATTGGTTGACTCGCATTCCACTGCAATAAAATAACTGGAACAATAAATGAGTCAACTATCAGCGACATTCAACCAAAGAAAGACGGGAACGCTACCTAGCCACACAGTGCAAAATCTGAGGAATGATGGATCGTGTGTGGCTATTACTACCCGAACTGGTAAAGTGTTAGACAATCCGTGTAAAGGCAAGAAGGTGGTTGATGATATAGCAGATAATGTTATTGATTCAGATTGTGATGATTTTGTAGAAGCTGAAAATCTGAATGAGAGCGTTCATGAGAAAACTATTCCCCTTCCACCATCACCTTTTTCTCAAAGAGTGAAGAAGAAGGTTGATGACACTCCTGGAAAGGTTGATAATCGGAAACAAGACAAAGAAAAAGTGGTGGAGAAAACAATTCCCCTTCCACTACTACCTTTTCCGCAGAGACTGAAGAAGAAAGTTAATGACACCAAGTTCAGTAAGTTCATGACCATGTTCAAGCAGCTGACTATTAATGTTCCATTGGTGGGGGAGCTAGAACAGATGCCTGGCTACGCCAAATTCATGAAGGACCTGTTGACAAAGAAGCGGACAGTAAGCTATGAACTTGCAGATAATGTTCATCATTGCAGTGCAATTACCACGAGGTCCTTAGTACAGAAAAAGGCAGATCCTGGTGCTTTCACTATTCCTTACACGGTTGGATCTATGAATTTGCTAAGGCATTGTGTGATTTGGGAGCTAGCATCAATTTGATGCCGCTATCCATTTACAAAAAGTTGGGGTTGGGCGATCCTACACCAACTAATATGCGACTTGTGATGGCAGATATGTCGGTAAAATGACCTGTTGGTATCTTTTATGATGTATTGGTGAAGGTTTCCTCCTTTATTTTTCTTGCAGACTTTGTTATTTTAGATTGCAAGGTGGATTCTGAAGTTCCCATAATCTTGGGACGTCCTTTCCTCGCAACTAGAAGTGTGCTTATTGATTTAAGAGCTAATGAGCTTTTATTTCGGTTGAATGACAAAGTGGTCCATTTTGATGTATGCAAATCAATGAAGCATCCTAGAGATATAGACGTGTTCTCTGTAGCTGATGTTTATTATGAGGATGACAAAGAATTATCTATAGAGAAGCAGCTTACTGTTGAGCCATTGTCTATTGTGTTATTGAATTTTGAGTGTGAAGAAGTTGAAGAATATGAAGAAACCATTTGTGCTCTAACAGGGATAATGTCCTATTCTCATGCTCCTAAGAAGATGGACCTTTATCTTAAGAATCGACCTTCACCAACAGTGAAGACTTTCATTGAAGAGCCACCAGTGCTAGAATCGAAAGAACTCCCCAGTCACCTAAAATATGCATTCTTGGGAAGAAGAAATACACTTCCAGTGAGTGTTGTGGCTGATTTAGGTGAACAGCACGTAGAGGCTCTCATCTCTACTCCGAAGAGTCACAAGAGAGCTATGGGATGGACTATTGATGATATAATTGGTATCCCTCCTGGGATATGTATGCACAAGAGTCATATCGAAGAGGTTTGCATTCCTACAAGTAAGCATCAGTGTTGTCTGAATCCATTCAGAAAATGATGCACCATATATCTCAATAAAGTCTAAGTAATCGAGATAACTATGTCGTGCCACGACAATAAATCAAGCGTTAGATAGAAGGCAACCCATCGTCTTTAATTGTTTTGTTTTACTAAGAGTTTGTTTTTATAGTCGATCCATGACCAAAACTAAGGCGCTTTGTGGGAGGCAACCCATATTCCTAATTATTTTTATTGTTTTTGAGTAAGTGTAGGTGCAAGACGTATAAAGGAGGAGATTGGTCTCAAATTTTGATTTGGAAGGGTGCCATGTTAAAGGCGGTAAGTTAGGAATGAATGAGTAAAGGCAATAGACAAGGCCATGCCTATATAAATCTAGGCAACGAACAAGGCAAGGCCCATGTAAATCTATACAAGGCCTATGCTATGGCCTAAGCTCTCTGAATCTACAATGCCATAGCATAGGCGCCGCCTATGCTCAACTAGGAAAAGCATTAAGCACCGCCTATGCCAATACCTTTTTTCTCTGAATCTATAATGCCATAGCTAGGCACCATCTATGCCCAACAATGCCATAGCATAGGCGCCGCCTATGCCCAGCAAGGCTTTGCAAAAGGCGCCGCCTATGCTAAGCATAGGCAAAGCATTAGACCCCGCCTATGCTCACTTTTTAGTCTCCTAACCCAATTTTAAATGGGTCAAACCCGACCTAAGCCTTGGGATATAAATAGAACTTCATCCTCAAGATAAAATCACATTGTTCACTCAATAAAAGCGCCTCCTACCCTTACCAAATCTCTCAAAATTTTTCTTTTTGCTCTTCTAACCTTGCAAGATCATCTTCCGAGGCCATCACCAAGTAAGTACTTCTTTTATATTCCGTAAGTATTACAATACTACGCTTATAATGATTTGATAGATCTTGAAGTGGTGTTTCTGATTTGAATGTGCTTGGTTTGTTATGATACATCTAGTTGAGTGAAAGAATGCGTGTGGGTATTCTTGACTTGGTTTCGACTTGTATTTAATTCTGATACACTGTCATACTTTTGTGGAATTGACATGGTAAAGTTAAGTGCATAAACTTCAAAATTGAATGCTTGAATGTTGAATGACTCGTTCATCGAGATAAAGATCATAATTGAGTACAAGCATGAGATGTTGTGATTATTTCTATGCCATAACTTATTTCAATCTCAATATAGTAGCCTTGCTCAAAAAGTGCATCAATCCAAACATGAGAGTATAGTCAAGATTACATGAAATAAAGTCGGAAAGGATAGTTAAGATGACTTGAAAGTATGACTGTGCTGAACGTGTTGTTGGAACATATTGCCTATACGTATGTTGATGAAGTTTGAGTAATCGACATCGTTCACTTAATTAGTTTGTACCAACAAATTAAGTGTGGGGTGGTGCCACTACTGTATGTTTGTTGATTGAATATACCGAGATGAAGCTAACATGACTTTATTTTAAATCTTAGGTACAATGGCACCAAAAAGTCGACCAAGAAAAGAAAAATCATCCACTTCCCAGAAAGGTCAGAAAAGGGGAAGAAAAGAGCAAACTGAATCCTCCTCGCTGCAAATACCTCACCGCATGTTCAAGATAAAATGGGTCCTAGAGAAGGAAGGAAATGAGCGGTACAATAACAACAAAGTAAAAAAATATGTTCATGTGGAGTTGAAACAAAAAGA
The DNA here is from genome assembly GCA_030864225.1 of Capsicum baccatum var. pendulum. NCBI lineage: Eukaryota > Viridiplantae > Streptophyta > Magnoliopsida > Solanales > Solanaceae > Capsicum > Capsicum baccatum. The sequence goes on along the minus strand of CM061555.1, from coordinate 110,160,430 downwards.
GAGCCTAGCAAAGAAAGAACCTCGCATTTTGGCTAAAATCATGGCGCTACATCTTGATTTCATTTTCCAAGATATGGGAGAATTCAATCTTGATCTAACGCAAGAATTTTATGCCAATTGGTCCCCAAAGACTACCGGAAGTGAAGTGAAGATTCGGGGCCAAGTCTTGCAACTGAATGCGGAGTTCTTCAACTCTTTTCTGGGCTTGCCATTTGTAGATCCATCACCGCTCAAGGAGCTTTATCAAAGACCTCTGTATAGGTCAATCAGACACACACTATGCGGAACTATATCAATGGCGCGTTGGAGTCGTCACAAGGATACCGGTCAGCACAACACCTTCCCGTATGCTTCCTTGAATAGAGAAGCTTGGATATGGTTGAGGATAGTCAACTCTTGCCTGATTCCAGGGACTCAGTACACAAAGATCACACGTGATAGAGTATGCCTGGTGTACACTCTGATGACTAATATTCCCATCAATATTGGTGCGGTGATACGGTCGTTAATGCGTAGGCTAGGCTGCACAAGACATCCCACTTCAGCTTTGGCAATTTGTTGACTGCGATATTGAGGAAAGAGGACATTGAAGAGGAACCTGCTGATCATAAGCATCCACACAACCCGAAGAAGGTTGATCTGACAAAGGTTAATGATGTTGAATCTACGCATGGTGTCAACCTAACCACTGTAGAAAGACATGCTCGTGACGAAAGCTTCTTTCGCCATTTATATGGCATGACGAGGTTTACCATGATGAGCGGGGGTCGTGTTCCAACTGCTGCAGAGCTCCAACAGTTGGATTATGACTACCCAATGAATGAGCATGCGAGGGCTATATGTGGAGTAGGTGTATATTTTGAGGAACCTATTAACGATGATGTGCCAACCGACGATGATCGATGAATGCCAGACTTAGACGTGGAGGATAATTCTTATGACGACGACTCCGATGATGATTCCGATGCAGGGGGTATGACCCCAGACATAGAGGAGAAGTCAGACTAATCCAGGTTTTCCTTATTTATTTTCCACTGAGGGCAGTGCATCCCATCTAAGTGTAGGGTGCTGGTATTTGTATGCTGTGTTTCTTTGCCTACCTACATTTATTTGTTTGATTTTTAGTAGTAGTTAAATTTTCAAAATTTTTAGTATTCTTTAAGTTTTTTTTAGATTTTGCATGAAGTGCATGAAATTGTTCTGATAGGCGGCATGGTATTATGACAAGAGTTGTGCTAAAATCATTACTATTGAGATGTTTAGGATCTAAGTGTGACTCACTATGTGATAAGTGTATGGTTTAATTCCTTCATTTGTTGGGTCAAGGGTTTATAATGCTCCCAATAAAGTTGACCATGTGCCTTGTGTGTGTGAGGTAATAGTATATTCTGTGGTGTGGCTGATGCTAGAACTTTACTGGTGTGTGCGTAAAGCAAAATAAAGAGTGCAAGTTTAGGAGATGATTTAGGCATTTATTTGGAAGCCTGTGATTGTTTACCTTCTTTTTACCTACCCGTGTACATTATCCTAGTTAACTCCCTTTGAGACTCTAAGCTATTTTCTTTGACAGCCTCATATGTAGCCTGATCCATTTTTTTTCAAGACCATAATTTGATCTAAATTCCTAAGCGCTTTAAATTGTAGAAGTCATGTGACAAAATAAGAGAAAATTGGGTGAGAGTGATGCCTCAGAGTGTATTGGTACTTGAAATAGTTGTGAAAAAGAATGGCTATCATAGGGGTGTGTTATAAAAAAAAGAAAAAATAAGTAAATACTCGAATAAAAAGAAAAAAAAAGAATATAGTTGTGTTGATAATTGAATAACAAAATAGGTGAAAAGGGGAGGTAGATGAAAGAAAAGTAAAGGGGTTGTTTAAAAGAGAGAGTAATGGCATAATGTGATGTATTAAAGCGCTTAGGGAACATAGTCACTATTTCTGTCCAAAATAGTCCTACTTGTCCCTTAGCCTACATTACAACATGTAAAAGACCTATTTGATCCTAAGATTAGCATTCGGATATTAGTGGAGCATTACACTAAGGGCAAGCCTATGGTCATCAGTTGCAACATATGAATTCTTTGTGAGAGTGAGAGTAAGGAGAATTTTATACCCATGTTTCAAAAAATGCTTATGAGTGATTATGGGTAATATCTTGTGTGAGACACAAATGGTTGATGAGTCTTGGGTAGTGTTATATGATTCTTTATGCCTTAACTTGTGGATACGAATTAACCATCATCACGAGTCTACGTTGGAGGTTTAATTGTTTCTAGTAGTGATCAAGAAAACTACTCTTTGTTAATGATTGTCGTGCATGTCTTGTTGAACAATTTGTGTTGTTACTGTGAAATCCTAAGTATATGTTTGAATGGACGTAATATTTTTTTCAAGGACGAACAAAGCTTTAAGTGTGGGGTGTTGATGTTGGGTGTATTTACACGCCTAAAGCACCATAATTTACCCATATTTTAGCTAAGTTTTAAGGACAAAATATATAATTCCTGCACTTTTAGTCCATTTTCCTGTAAATGAGCTAACCAACATGATTAGCATGTTTTCAGGTATTTATGATGAAGATTTCAGCACTTTTTGGACCTTTCGGTAGCAAGGGAAACTTCACGTAAGAAGGAAGGCAGCTTTTGGAAGCTGGTGGACTGAATGTGATGCATGGAGAATCCGTCCCGGGCAAAATCAGTATTTCTTAATACTTAGGGGTGCAGCAGTAACCCAGTAGGACTAGGACAAGGATAAAAACCCTATTTCAGTAGGACTAGGACAAGGATGTTATAGAAACCATATTTGCTGAATTATTCAGCAAGCTTTTTCATTCACGTTTTTCATTAAGCTTTTCATAATTCATTCGACACTTTGAGGATTTATTCACGTTACTTTCTGACAGAGAAAACTGGGCTCTCTTGAGGAACGGCCAAGAAGAAAAATGTCATCTCCTTCTTGACTTTTAAGTCATTACATCTCCAAGATTATTCTAGGTTGTGGTATGATGATTATATCTATTGTAATCTACATTATACTCATGAGTAGCTAAAATTCTCTATTAGGGTTATGGAAGCCTTATGATATACTATCTATTGCTATGAGTTTGTGAATTCTTGATACGTATGCTACTTATATCATTACTCTCTTCATCTTAAGTAAATTCTTGTGCTTGCAAACATATAGAATACGCTAATATAGCATTAACTTGCTCGAGAGAAAAGTTACATGTTTGGAAAAGAGAGTGTGACAAGGAAATAGGGCTACCAACCCCTATTTACACGTTTGTACCGTAACTGGATTAACCTTTTGGAGAATTTGTACCGTTAGTCATACAATTTAAGCTCAAGATAGTTAAAGTGAAATAATCCTGGATGGTCGAGAGACACTAAGATTTACCATTAGAATACGAATCTCTATAAGTGCATGCATTTCTGAATTCTTCATAACTCATAGTTAATAGATACGTAGAACTCATAAGGTGGACATAACCCTAACTTATTATTCTCTGTTATTAAATCTTACTACACAAATCGTTTCATTCATTACTTTGTTTACATTAATTCACGCCATAATTTAAATCCCCCCTTCCGTAGAATTTTTGACCAACAGTCTACTAATAGTTGCTTACTTAGTGACCAAGTATTCCATGTGGGATTCGACACCCAACCTAGTTGGGTTCTATATTTGACAGCGACTGCTTACACTCTTACGAGAGGTGTAGTTTGGGCGTTATCAGATATAATAAAAGATAATTTATTATTTCAAACTAATAAGATAACATTTCTAATGATTTATTTTTTAACAAATATTTCGCGCATCGCGCGAGTACCTATACTAGTTATTATAATTTAAAATTATACACAAGGGGTGTGCATCGATCGGTTCGGTTAGATTTTATATATTATCGGTTCGGTTTATAAATTTTGGTTTTAAAATATAATGAACAAATAACCAAATCAATAGTATATTTTTATTGATTTTCAATTTATTGGTTTTTAGTCCTTAAAGGTTCAATTTTTGGTTTAACCGATAAGAAAATACTCATAAAATAGAAAAGTAGTAACTAATATGAAAAAATAATCGAATCTTAGTTACAATCAAAAATCCTACATAAAGTGTTTTAATTTACAAGAATCTTCAAATTTGAACTTAATTTTGTTTGGAGAAATTAAGAGTGTGTATAATTGAAATAATAGGTTTGTTAATTTGTAGAAATTAAAGAGAAATATATAATAAGTCATATATATATATATATATATTCATATTGGGTTATCGTTTTACCCAATAACCCAAAAAGAAAAAATCAAATCGAACCAATAACCAAATAATTTTTTTAAAAAAACCATTAACTCAATAACCTAATAATAGTAAAACAATAACATATTATCAGTTCGGTTTATGTACACCCCTAGATAACACTTTTAAAATATAGCCTAAGATTTTTATTAAAATATTTCACTCTCCCTCCAATTTATAATTGTCCAAAAATGATTAAGAAATGTAAGCATTTACATTCTCAGATATAAGATTATCTCTCACAAAATCCTTTTCCAAACATATCTATTTTCTATCACACACAAAATCCTATGCCTAAATTTCTTCAAATCCATTGAATCCATCAAATTTCTTCGAATTACATTTCCCAAGATACTTAAATTTACTTAAATTTCACCTCACAGTAGTTCAGTTCGCAATGGATTCGAAGAAATTTGAAGGATATATATAAACACACACAAATATATGAAGGATTTAGTTTTTAAGATTTGACCCTTTTGTTTTTACTTCTTCCAATTCTCTTTGTTCATCATCATCATATATGTTTTGCGTTTAAATCCTTGAAAAGGGGGGTTTTATTGTCATTGATATTGATATTGATGTTGTTGTTGTTAGTGGGGGTGGTGTTACAATGTGAGGCTTTGATGATAGAGGTGTGTAAAGGTCATGGGTAACGGAGCTATGCCTGTAGCTTGGTGGGGCAACCCGAAAGACCTTATTTGTAGTGCAATCGAGCTTTTGCGTCCATGTTTGATGCAGTATCTCCTTTGCCCTGATTATTGTAATCTGACCTTTATATCAGAAGTTTCTGTTGTACTACCAACCACAACTCAGTTTGTATTGTTTAAGATCAGCTTAGTGACTAGAGTGGGAGCTTTAGCTTAGCTATGTGATTAGAGTGGAAATTTCACCTCAGGTCAGTATTAGAGTGTATATTTCAGGGAAATTTAACTTCACTTTTGCTTATTGTTTCAGTGAGCCTGGTGTATTCGATGTATATTTTGCATTAGGGATTATTGCTTGTGCTTTTATTGCATGTGGATTTTAATCTTGAAACTAGCTAGGTTACTCCTTATTACACGTTTTACATTTCTATTTAAGGTAAATAATCTCTAATTTGAGGCCTTCCTAGAAGGTGGTGATAGAATTTAGTGCTCTTTAGTTGGACTTTAGTGATTTTGTACATATTAGACCGTGATTCTTTGATTGAAATGCACTCGTTGTTCTCATGGGGATTTATTGAATGTATATTGAATTTGTTGATCATAAAATGAGTGAGATGTGGACTGTAGTGACTAGGGTACAAAATATAGTCCTTTTTTGTGTTCTTAAAAGCTATGATTGTAACGTTGATACTTTACTATCCAATCATATAGTGGGGCAGGGTTGTTTATCAATTGGAGGTGTAAAGCTCAAATTTTTTCATTTGTGGTTGTGCATTTTTTTCATTTTGTATGTTTAGTGGTTTCCATATATAGCCTTCTTAGTTGGAGTACTGTTTAATATGAAAATTTAGTGTTTCTATGAAATTTAGAAAGTGATTCATTTTTAAATGAGCTCATCTTTATTGTGGGGCTTTATCGAATATATGTTGAAGGTTCTGACCATAAAATGGCTATGATATAGACAGTAGTGACTAGCATAGGGAAGACACTTATTTCTCAAGTCTTGAAAATTATAATTGTAAAGTTGGTGCTTTACTGTCCAATTATGCATGAGGATGAACTTTTTTCTTGTTACTATTTTGTATAATGAATGGTTAGTGGTATCTATGGACTGAAATCTTAATCAATTAAATCTATGTAAATGCATATCCACCTAAATACAGAGTATATCTGTCTTATCATGTTTATAGTAAGTGTAAAAGGGAAAATAGTTCGAGAAAGCGCACATTTAGGATCTTATTTTTTATTTTGTTTTGTTTTAGTTCTCCCTCAATTTTAGCGATCTATTATTTTCTCTTCTCCATAATACCCCACAAAAATCGCATGTCAAATTCAGCTCGTCAAGTTCCATGAAGGGTCCCAAGACTTAAAAATTTTGCTAAGTGTTCAAGATTCAACACTTAGTCTCATTTTAGACCTTCAAACTTTGGGGATTTATTTGACGACCCTTCTGACGATTTTCAAGTTACGTTGTGATGGGGAAAGGTCGTAGTACGTACCGAGTAAGTTTTGGAATTTTTTGGATAATGTAAGGGCATATTTAGATTTCCAAAATAGTAGCTCCCCGCAATAAGGGGGCGTCGCCTAGCCTAGAGAACCACTCTAAGAAAGGCACCACCTGCTTATAGTGGTGGATTTTCCAGGCGTCGACTACCAAGTCTGGTGTATGCCTAGTTTTTCAGCATTCCATTTCCGTGTTCTCAGGTGTATTTTGGTGTAACGGCCTGATTTTCTAAACCGAAATGCTACACGGTGCTCATGACCCTGAAGGACCATAAGCTAACCCATGACTAATATTTGTACCTGTACACAGCAAAATATAACATGATAATGCAGAAACATGTACTAAAAGGCCATAAGGTTCAATACTGAACATAATCTGAATGATAAAAATGTCTGAATAAAGTGGTATCATAATACCGAAACAATACTGACTTACTAAATCTGATACTACTGCAATCATCTGAAAGCCTCTAACTGAACCAAATAAGGAGATGAAGGAACATGTCTCCAACTAACTCCATCAACTGAGAAAGTACTATGAAATATTGTCATAAAGTAATAATAATATCGTCCTCAAATGAAGAAGACTCACTGCTAACTTTGACTGCTGAAATCTGCAATGCTACTGTTGCTCTAAAACTCGTGCCCCTGTACCTATGGTGTCAAGCAAAACACCATAACATGAATGTGTAAGCATGACTAAATGTACTGAGTATACGAGTGAGATAGGCTAAATGCAATGGTTTTATATGTATGAACATATTGACTGATATGAACATAAGAATACATGCATGCACTTGGAAACTATAACTGAAATTGTGGTAATACTGACTATTGAGTCTGAATTCTTACAACATGAGTTTATTGATACTATATTAATGAATACTGAGAGAATAATACTATGTTACTGATAAAGCTATGATTGTTTCTGACAGTTCTGATTATGAAGAATTGGTTTGATTAACTGTATCTGACAGTCCTAAAATTGAGTACTGATAACATCAGTTTACTGATATATAACATGGATAATAAGTGAGTTTTGATAACTAACATAACTGGTAACATGAATGACTATATCTGACAATCCTAAATCTGAATACTAATAACATGGGTAACCGTATCTGACAGTCCTGAATCTAATGGAACTATTTGAGTTTCATACTATATTTGAGTTGACTATATCTGACAATATTGAAATCTAAAAAACTATCTGAGTTATTTTACTGAGACTGGATGACTGTATCTGACAGCCCTAAATTTTATAACAGAAACTGTGGGAAGTAGATATTTACCGATATGCCCCATGTATGCTAATATAGCTGAGCTAGGGTCCAATCCTTGCCCTGATTGGAAGGGTGTCAATACCGCACCACTGGTAAGGACAATCTATGAGAACCCTTTACTGGCAGGTACTCAAAATGAGAATGGTGGGAACCCTCAACTGGAAGGTAAGCCACCTCATATACCCTTAACTAAAAGGTATGATGTCTTAACCTATGTTGGCTACGTAGTTCTGAAATTCAAGGATTGCTTCTAAGAATCACACCCTCTACTAGCACGTGAGTTCACTTGGTGCTAATTTCTACTCCCATCTGAATAGACACTAAACATGGATTACTGAACTGAAATGGATTGAGATCACTAAGTTTTGTTGACTGGCAGAATTTACTGAATTCTAATTAATAGACTGAGTTCATGAGATTACTGAGACTTTTCTGAGTCACATGACTGACTGAATTCTACTGATCATGGATTGAATGAGAGTATCATGAAAACAAGACATGATTCTAAGCACACAACTATATTTTTCGAGTACAAGTACCCCCAGAACTCGTTGGAGAGAAACTGACACAACATGACATTTCTTGATCATTGGAATAAGATCCACAATTAATAATACCATCAGTTGGAAATTTCATACCACCCATGGTTCTTATGATCTCATAGATGAGATGGAATACATATAACAATATATCATAAGTTCATCATTCTAGTTTCATGAACATCCCATCAACAATCATTATGCACAACAATATTATGATATTCCATAAACAATTACAATATAAAACAATAGCATGGAAATCATGTTTGAACATTATGATAGAGCATGGACTTGTCATTTAAGTTCCATTAAGTCATAAACACATGATTTCTAGTCTCTTAGGCATTTTATCAAACACCTTACATGGACAACTTAGGCATAGGTGAAATCATCAAATTTTACATCACGAACAACCAAATTTAACATGTTTCCAACTCATATGATTCATAGATTAATAAAAAGAAATACATAAAGATTCCAACTTGAGAATCATTTAATACCACAACTCAATCCAATTTCACAAGTTTCAATTCACATAATATCATGGAATCATGAACATCATATGAGGATTCCAACTTGAGAGTTGTATAACAACAATCACACAAACATAATCAACCATCAACATGAATATAATCATACCACAATAATAAATCACAATTTATTATTTAAAACTTAATTCTTTATCTCCATAGATGAAAGGGATCCATGGATGAATACTACGCATACCTTAGATTAAGAATCTGTGAAAGTTAGCGGTGAAACTCACTTGATTTTGATCTTCAATTGAAAACCCCTCTTTTTGTTCTTGAGAGGATTTTGAGAAAAGGAGTATATTGTTCTTATAATGAGCCTTAATCCCATGTTTGGGGTACATATAAAAGAGGAGGATGATCAAAATTACCCCTTAGAAAAGAGAAAAAACAAAGTTCTCCCTCCGTTGATAGTTCGGATATATTGAAGTAAATTGAGCATAACCTTTTACTCCGATGTTGTATTTGGATGAAATTAATTTTATTGGAAAAAAGACTCAAATATATTTCATTTGATATATAGGAGCTCTCCCAGTACATTATATATAAGAAGTTATGATCATTTGAAGTTGACTAAAATTTTTGACCTGAAATGCACTTGGAATGCGGAAGCATTTCAAACCAGTGAGTTAGCCACTGAAATGTGCCCAAAATGTGTCCAATACATACTAGGGACTTTCCCCATCAAAAATAAAACTTGAAAATCTAGAAATGGAGGTCATAAAGGTCATCAAATAAATCTTCAAAGTTAGGAGGTCTAAAATGAGATTAAGTGTTGAACTTGAACACTTAGCAAAAATTTTTGTAAGTGTTAGAATCTCTCATGGATCTTTACGAGCTGAATTTGACATGCAATTTTTATGGGGTCTTACAATATATCCTCCTTGGGAACATTCGTCCTCAAATAAGACTGACTGAGAAGGGAGAAAAGACAACTGACATGAGTACTGAGCATGAATGACTAAACATGATTTCATGGCTGACATGACTGACAAGCTGAATATATCATACTAAACATGCATATCGGATGCATGCATAACTGATTCATGAATAAAGGACTAAGTGTTCTGATGAACTAAGTTTTTTCAAAATGAGAATGCATATCTAATGCATAACTGATAAGTTGAATCCATGCATATCTGATGCATGATTATATGAGTGACATGATACGTGAATGCATGACTGAAAGAACTGATAAACTTACTATGCATATCTGATGCATGGATACACGACTGAACGGACTCGTGAATATTCGAATGAACATGCAATGTAATGGTACCAAGTTTGAACTAAAAACTGTGCATGGAACTGAATACCAAGTCTGGTACAAAAATCTGAAAATGAGAATGAGTAAGATCAAGGAATACTACTACCGTGAACTGAAAATATCAATGAGTCTAAGATTAATTACTCAATATTCATGAGCGAAAACATGAGATCATAACTGAGTCCGGAACATGGTACATGAGTTAAACTGAGTCTGTAATGCATGACATAGATAGAGCATCGTATCGTGAACTAAACTAAGCCATTGAGTACATACCTTAAGTAACACTTCTTCCAAGATAGATTTATCAAAGAAAGTGTCATGCTTAAATCATGAAAGTTTGGGGTTTACAGTGTATCTCCACATTGGGACACATGCCCCTTGAAGAATGCTGGACTAACTTTGTTGAGATATTGAAGAAGTTGAGGCAATGCATAAGACATCTAGGTATAACATCTTGACTGATTATCTGAGACCTAAAACTAAAATATGATGTACGAATGCATAGACATACTGACTTATCTTATTAACTAAGTAACTGTTAAAGTTGAACTGTACTTAACTTGAATAGCCAGACTGAGACTATAAAGTATAGTACCTAGGAGGTAAGGACTAACTGAGTAACATGAAGAGACTTAACATTGATTTTATAAAAGGTGTATTGTTTGAAAATACAGGGCCCAGCATATTACAAAATTTGGAAACATTCCATTGACTGAGGTATTGAAATACCTATAACTGAGTAATTGAAAACTATGTTCTATGGTTAAGAAAATCTGAAACTGACCTAAGTTTCTGAACTGAATATTGATTCGAAGCTAACACTATAACTAAGACTGTAACTAGGACTAATACTGGGACTAACTAAAGAGTCCTGATAACTGAATACTGAAACTAAGGTTTAGACTGATACTAAAGTACTAAATTCTGAGACTGAACATTAATTACTAAAACAATAACTGAGATGGCAACTAAGGTATGATAGTCGTACAATGAAAGCTGACATAAGTCAAGGATCTGAATATACGCTCACACTTCGAACTTTCCCCAACTCCTAAGTACTACCTCTTGCTATCCATTTACTTGCATACTAACATGACATTTAAGCCTATCTTAATATCTACATCCTCGTGTAAAACATGCATGCAACAATATTTTCTTAAAACATTACTACACTATTCCATAAGGAGAGCTTACTGAAGGATCAAATCAAGAGGACCTGAAGCATGAATGGATACTGACTGAATTCGACATATGGCTGAAACCTGAGGAATAGAATATCTGTAGCATGATTTTACCCAAATAGGTAAGAACTGAAGATATACATGACATAGTTTGAATTTATCTGATGAGTGGGGGCGTAGCGTGAGTCACGAAAGTGTAGTATACTATAGAGTATGATATGTGTACGTGAGTCATGAGCTACATGACCTGAGTTTGGAATTTCTATGTTCATAGAACAAAATTCGTAGCACTGAGTGATCTAGAATTGGACTCCCTATGCTGGGATCTGAAAGTGCACATGATTCTATGGAATACATGTGAATATAAGCTATATTTATGGAATTTATAGATAAAGCATGCATAGGCATCAGTCTGACTGAAGTACAAAACTTTGTATTAAGATAAGGATGGGTCACGAATTGTCTTCCCTTACTATTTTTCTTTACATACTGGCACTACTACTGGAATATGAGGGTTTGAAATGTTCACTCGCTCTATCCTCTATCTGTAGGACTGTGATATTTACAATTTCTGTTACCTTAAAAGTAAGGTAGAGTTGACATGCATGGTGCATGATGATAATCTACATGAATTTCCTTAGAAAACTTTTCTATAGCAAGATTTGAGACATAAAAGAAGGGAAACTGGTCCTAAAACATCTCATAGACTCCTGTACATAAGTGTGGTTCACAACACACCTATGTACAAGACTCTACTAGATGCGGCTTTCAGACTTCCTCGGGAACTATTGAACCTTAGGCTTTGATACCAAGTTTGTAATGCCCCAATTTTCTAAACCATAATGCTACACGATACTCATGACCTCGAAGCACCACAAGCTAACCCATGACTAATATTTGTACCAGTACATAGCATAATATAACATGATAATGCAGAAAAATATACTAAAAGTCCATAACATTCAATACTGAACATAATTTGAATGATAAAAATGTCTAAATAAAGTGGTATCATAATACTGAAACAATACTGACATACTAAATCTGATACTACTGCAATCATCTGAAAGACTCTAACTGAACTGAATTAGGAGTTGAAGGAACATGTCTCCAACTAACTCCATCAACTGAGAAACTAATATGAAATACTGTAGTAAAGTAATAATAATAGCGTCCTCAAATGAAGAGGACTCACTACTAACTCTGACTGCTGAAATTTGCAATGCTACTGCTGCTCTAAAACTCGTGCCCCAATACCTATAGGATCAAGAAAAACACCATAACATGAATGTCCCAGCACGACTGAATGTACTGAGTATACGAGTGAGATAGGCTAAATGCAAATGGTTTATATGTATGAACATGCTGACTGATATTAACATAAGAATAAATACATTCACTTGGAAACTATAACTGAAATTGTGTTAATACTAACTATTAAGTCTAAATTCTTACAACATGAGTTTATTGATACTGTATTAATGAATACTGAGTGACTAATACTATGTTACTGATAAATATATGATTGTTTTTTATGGTTCTAATTATGAAGAATTAGTTTGATTGACTGTATCTGACAGTCCTAAAATTGAGTATTGATAACATGAGTTTACTAATATCTAACATGGATAATAAGTGAGTTTTGATAAATAACATAACTGGTAACATGAATGACTATATCTGACAATCCTAAATTTGAATACTGATAACATGGGTAACTGTATCTGACAGTCCTAAATCTGATGAAACTATTTGAGTTCCATACTGTATTTGAGTTGACTATATCTGACAATATTAAAATTTGAAAAACTATCTGAGTTCTTTTACTGAGATTGGATGACAGTAGCTGACAACCCTGAATTCTATAACAAAAACCGTGGGAACTAGATATTTACCGATATGCCCCATGTATGCTAATATAGCTGAGCTAGGGTCCAATCCTTGCCCTGATTAGAAGGGTGTCAATAGCGCACCACTGCTAAGGACAAGCTGTGAGAACCCTCTACTGGTAGGTACTCAAAATGAGAATGGTGGGAACCCTCAACTCTTAAGTAAGACACCTCATCAACCCTAAACTAGCAGGTATGATGTCTCAACCTATGTTGGCTATGTAGTTTTGAAACTCAAGGATTGCTTCTAAGAATCACACCTTCTACTGGAAGGCGATTTCCCATCCCTAGGTTCACACTGTGCTAATTTCTACTCCCATCTTAATAGACACTAAATATGGATTACTAAATTGAACTGGATTGAGATCACTGAGTTTCGTTGACTGACGGAATATAATGAATTCTAATTAACTGACTGAGTTCATGATATTACTGAGACTTTCCTGAGTCGCATGACTCACTGAATTCTACTAATCATGGATTGACTGAGAGTATTGTGAAAACATGATATGGCTCTAGGTACACAACTATATTTTTGGGTACAAGTACCCCCAAGACTCGATGGAAGAAAACTAACACAACATGACACTTCTTAATTATAGGAATAAGATCCACAATTCATAGTACCATCAATTGGAAATTTCATACTATACATAGTTCTTATGATCTCATACATGAGATGAAATTCATATAACAATATATCATGAGTTCATCATTCTAGTTTCATGAACATCCCATCAACAATCATTATGCACAATAATATCATGACACTCCATAAATAATTACAATACAAAATAATAGCATGGAAATCATGTTTGAACATAATGATAGAGCATGGACTTGTCATTTAGGTTCTATTAATTCATAAAAACATGATTTCTAGTCTCTTAGGCATTTTATCAAATACCTTACAAGCACAACTTGGGCATAGGTGAAATCACCAAATTTGGCATCACGAACAACCAAATTTAACATGTTTCCAACTCATATGATTAATAGATTAATAAAGAAATACATAAAGATTCTAACTTATGAATCATTCAACGCCACAACTCAATCCAATTTCACAAGTTTCAATTCACATAATATCATGGTATCATGAACATCACATGAGGATTCTAACTTGAGAGTTATATAACAACAATCACACAAACATAATCAACCATCAACATGAACATAATAATACCATAATAATAAATCCACAATTTATTATTTAAAACTCTATTCTTGATCTCCACAAATAAAAGGGATTCGTGTGTGAACAGTATGCATACCTTAGATTAAGAATCCATGAAAGTTAGCGGTGATACTTAGTTGATTTTGATCTTCAATTGGAAACCCCTCTATTTGTTCTTGAGAGGATTTTGAGAAAAGGAGTATATTTTGATTCAAATGAGCCTTAATCTCATGTTTGGGTTATATATAGGGGTGGAGGATGACAAAATTACACCTAAGAAAAAAGAAAAAGATGAAGTTATCCCTCTATTGACAGTTTTGATATGTTGAAGTAAATTGAGCATAACTTATTACTCTGATGTTGGATTTGGATAAAATCAATTTCATTGGAAATAAGACTCAAAGATATTTCATTTGTATGTAGTATATCTCTCAGTTCATTATATACAGGAAGCTATGATCATTTGAAGTTGTCTGAACTTTTTGACCTAAAATGCGCTCAAAATTTGGGAGCATTTCAAACCAGTGAGATAGCCACTGAAATGCTTCTAAAATGTACCCAAAATGTGTCCAATACTTACTAGGGACTTTCCCCATCGTAACACAACTTGAAAATCCAAAAACGAAGGATGGTAAGGTCATCAAATAAATCCCCGAAGTTAGGAGGTATAAAATGAGATTAAATGTTGAACTTGAACACTTAGAAAAAAAATTTGTAATTGTTGGAATCTCTCATGGAGCTTTACGATCTGAATTTGACATGCGATTTTTATAGGGTTTTATATTTAGTCATTTTACCTTCGTATATATACTCAATAACACGGGATTAAGGCTCAAAAACACCAAATACACTATCTTCTCTTAAAATCCTCTCAAGAACAAGGCAAGGGTTTTAATAGGGAATCCAAATTCGAGACTCAAATTCAAGAATCTCTTCTTCAATCTTCCTAGGATCAAGAACTAAGGTATGCGCGTGTTCATTCATGGCTCATTTCGTCCATAAAGCCTAAGAATCCATATTTTTAAACTTTATGCCATGGTTTTTATGTTTTGATTTGATTGTGGATCTTATTTATGTGTTGAATGATGTCACGCTAGAATCTTTATGAGTTTGTATAAAACTAGGATGGTATGTTAGTTGAGATAGATGAACTTTGGGTGATTTGGGTTGTTGAATTCATGAATAATCCTATGCCTAAAGTGGTTCATGTAAGGTGTTTGATAAAATTCCTAGGATGATAGAATTCATGTTTCATGATTCAATGATGCTTAAATGACAAGTCCATGCTCTATGCTTTATGATTCTACATGAACTCCACATTATGGCTATGTGTTATTGTTGTGATATGGAATGAGCATGATATTGAATCTATGCACGTATATACATGTTTTATGCATTCCCTTCCATGTATAAGATGTTAAGCACCATGAGTGGTATGAAATCCCTTACTTGTGATATTGCGAATTGTGGACTCTATTCTTATGATCAAGTCAGTTATGTGTGTCAGTTTCCTTCCATCAAGTCTTGAGGGTACTTGTACCCAAAAAATAAAGTTGTGTGCCTAGAACCTTGTTCTGTTTTCATGAAACTCTCAATCAAGCCATGATACCTAGAACTCAGTCAGTCGTGTGACTCAGGAAATCCTAAAAATCTTAGTAATCTCGGTAGCTCAGAAATCTCAAAAACTCCAGTATCAGTAGTCCTAGTAACTTTAATACTCTTAGTGAGTCCTCAAATCTTAGTAGTATTCCTTCAGTCAACAGAACTCAGTGTAGTCAGCTTAGCTCAACTAAGAAATACTATCAGCCCAGTTAATCAGTTTAGTTAACTAGTTTATCTCAGTCAATTAGTTCATTTCATATAATCATGTTTAGTGTCATTCAGATGGGAGTAGGATTTAGCATCAAGTAAACCTAGGGATGGGGGCTCACTCGTTAGATAGGACTAAGATCCCTAGAAGCAATCCCTAAGGTCCATAACTATATAGCCAGCGTAGGTATGAGATGTCACCTATTAGATAGGACTGACATACTCAGGGATCACCCATTATCATACTTGTATACATAGGACTGGTCCTAGGGGTCACTCGCCAGATTAGGACTGACTCCACAGCTGTTGTCTTTACTAGTGATGCGGTACTGACACTCTTCCAATTAGGGCAAGGATTAGACCCCAGAATAGCTAGAAATGGGCATGTCAGTTAGATGAAGACATCCCTTATTTTCAGTTACAGAAATCAGGACTATCAAATACAATCAACTCAGCTCAGTAGTACAGATTCAGGACTATCAGATACAGTTAAACCTTATCATTATAAATGGACTCTAGGATTACCCATTAGACAAGACTGATCTTGATTATTGTCAATAAGTATCGGTATTATTAGATGTAGAGATCACCCATTAGGTAGGACTAATCTAAGCCTAAGTTAATTTATCTTTATTATTAGTATACTCAGAGGACTGCACATATCTTACCCTCCCCAAACCTCACTATGTGGAAATACACTAGGTTTGTTGTTGTTGTTGTATTATCAGTATACTCAGAGGTCACCTACTAGATAGGACTAATTTAGATTTAGTTACTCAGTATAGTACAGGACTTAGATAGTTCCACCAGATTCAGGACTGCTAGATTCAGTCATCCATATTGTCAGTTATATCAGTTAACAAAACTTATGCTGTACTTAGTTTTAGGAATACCATATACAGTCAATCAGATCAGTTATTCATAATCAAAACTGATAGAATCATCATTTATTTTTAGTAATATAGTATCATTCTTTCAGTTATGCAGTACCTCAGTGCTAGTAAACTCATGTAGATAGTGTTCAGACTCAGTAGTCAGAATCATCACGAGTTCAGTAGCAGTTACATGTGTGTGTATGTATTCTCGTGCTCATATTAGTCAGTTAGATAGTATTGTTCATGCATATAAACCCCATGTATTTCAGCCTACCCCCATACATATTAAGAACATTCAAATGTACTAATGTATTTGCGCTATGGTGTTTCTTTTTATTTTACACCATAGGTTTAGAGGCGTAACTTCCAGATCAACAGTAGTAGTCCAGTTAGTAGTGAGTCCTCATATTTTGAGGATATGATAATTATATTTATCATACCAGTATTTCATTTTATTTTCAGTTAAGGAGTTAGTTGGAGACATGTTCCTTCCAGTCCTTATTAAGACAGTTTAGAGGCCTTCAGACGACTACAATATTTTCAGACTAGACTTAAGTTATTTCAGTTTTGGGTATTGTTATACCATTTTCTAGACATTTTACTTATCATATTATGTTCAATATTGAACCTTATGGACTTTTAGTACATGTTTCCACATTTTATATGTTATATTATATAGTGTACAGGTACAGATATTAGTCATGGGTTAGCTTGTCGTCCTTCAGGGTCATGAGCATCATGTAGCATTTTGGCTCAAAAAATCTAGGAATTATAAACTTGGTATCATATCCTAAGGTTCAATAGTATCATACGAAGTTTGAAAGTCGCATCTAGTAGAGTCTTGTACATGGGTGTATTGTGCACCACACTTATATGGAGGAGTCTATGATATGTTTTAGGAACAATTTCCCTTCTTTCGGCATTCATGTCGTGCCAGTGAGCAGAAGATGCGATTAAAATCTCATTCTAATTCGCTTCTTTCTTTTATTTATTGAACATGTCTTCAGAAAGGACTAATGAAAGAAAAGCCAAAAGTCAGTCAGTATCTCAGCCAGTCCAAGCAGATTCTCTGGAAGAACGTGTCTCACATACAGAATTCAAGACTGCATTCACTACTCTAGCCAGTTCAATTATAACTCAGAATAAATGGACAACCTTTATTCTGGTCGACCCAGAGGCCAATGTTGATGCAGATGGGATTTGAGATTTCAGCTGAATGAATCCTCGTTTATTCTATGGTTTTAAGTCTGAAGAGGATCCACACGAGTTATTCAACCAGGTTCATAAAGTCACAGGCATCATGAGAGTGAATTCCAATGAGAGTGATGAGTTAGCCGCCTATCATCTACAATATATAGCCCATACGTGGTTCAAATAGTGGAAGGTAGACTGGGGTAAATATGTAGAGTCCATAGAGTGGGAAGAGTTTGCTACAACTTTGTTAGATAGGTTCTTTCCCATAGAGTAGAAGGAGGGTAAAGTGTTAGAGTTCATCAATCTTAGGAAAGGTACGATGAGAGTAAAAGAATACTCCTTTAAGTTCACCCTATTATCTAGGTACGCTCCTCGTGTAGTGGAAGACAGTAGGTCCAGAATGAATAAGTTTGTGTCTGGGGGTATCAGGTAGAGTGGTTAAGAAGTGTTGGACTACAATGTTGATTAGTGATATGGACTTGTCTAGGTTGATGGTCTATACTCAAAAGATTGAGGAGAATAAGCTTAAAAATAAAGAAAGAGTAAATAAGAGGGATAGAACAGGTAGTTGGAGTCTTTCTCAGCGGAGGTCAGGGGGTAGTAAGGGAAACGTTCTGACCCATCCCCTTTGTTAGATTTGTGGTAAGCATAATAAGGGTATGTGTAATGGATGGAAGTGGTGTGTGTTTGGATATGGCAAGTTAGGCCACAGAGTTAGAGATTGTCCCCAATGAGGTTATTAGAATCATCTCTGCTCCTCACTTTAGTTTGGGCACCTGGATTAGCAAGGTACCAATTCTAGTGATATTCGTAGGCAATGCCCAAACATACTTCATGCACTTCGGTCACGACAGAATTAGGAAAGTCCTCTTGATGTAGTCACTGGTATGTTACAGATCCCCGATTTATATGTTTTTTTTTCTCTTAGCTCATTAGATTTATGAGTTTTTTTCTATTGTATCCTTATATAGTAGTTGAACTTTGGGGTCAGAAAGTTGGGTCTTCCGATTCTAGTTATAGTTCCAGTATATATAGAAAATCAATAAAGAAAGACGATTCCTGACCTATTCTTATCCCAGTGCAAAGGTTTTGTATTTCAGTCATCACATTACCTGTGCATACTTCACATTTCTATTTTAGGAACCTAACTTATATCCACTCAGTATTACGAATTATGTTCCATGAAATCAAAAACTCCAAACTCAGGTCATGCAACTCATGACTCATGCACTCATGTCATATTCTACAGAATGCTCAACCCACATAATTTATGCTCCAATCCTAGTGATTTTCCAAGAACAGATTATGTCATATATACCCTAAATTTTGATCCCTCTATAAATCTACGATGATAATATTTTGTTCCTCGGGCCTCATTTATAGCATTAGTTCAGTAATCAGACTAGAAACTTAATTTAGTTTCAGACTTGCTTGACTATAGCATATGGTTATCAGTTACTCAGTTATAGGTATTTCAACACCTCAGTCTATGGAATATTTCCAAATTATGTAATATGTTTGGTCCTGTATTTTCAAACAATATAGCTCTTATGAAATCCATGATCAGTTACCTCATGTTACACAGCCAGTCACTTCCAGTATGCATAATACTCTATGGTTTAGTCCAGCTATTTAGACTAAGTGTAATTCAGTCTTTCATATCCAGTATTCAATTATTAGTCATTTAGCTAATCATATAAGTTAGTATAATTTATACACTCCAAACCCATCATGATTAGAAAAGTTTCCCTGGCCTAGATTCAAGTATGTTATACGTCTTTCATGTTTATCGTATGCATGGTTAGACCTCTTTCTCTTATTTGAGCATATATTTCAGCATGATTTAGTTAGTAATCATCAGTGGGTCCAGTTTGGTTCATGCATCATGCATTAGTTTCAGACTCCTAAGGTTCAGTTACAAACTAGTTCGTAGATGCCCTATACTTCACCCCAGTATCTCAAAAAGGTAAGCATTCTTAGAGGGACATAGAGTCCCAAGGTGGAGATACCCTATCATTCCTTAACGCTCTCATGTCCTAACCTTTTTATTTCTCTTCGCGTGATGAATTCAGTTTAGAATAAAGGGTACTCTTAAGATAACACTTAAAGTACAAACCTTAACCGTAAGCCTTGCACTCAGAGGTTTAGATCAGTTCATGATGTGTAGTTCATATGTCATGTATTAGACTCAGTTATGTTCTCATGCTTCCACTTATACATATTGAGTAATTAATCTCATACTCATTGATATCTTTAATTAAAGGTAACATCCTTCTCTGAACTTATTCATTCTCATGTTCAGATTCAGTAGAAAACTTAGTATTCAGTTCCATGCTCAGTTTTTAGCTTAAACATGGTACCTTTACCATTACATGTTCAGTCGAATGTTCATGAGTAAGTTCAGTTATATAATCGTAAATCAGATATGTGTGCACCAGATATTCCTATTTAGATGCTCAATTTTCCGTCATATCATCCATAAACCCATGTCTTAGTAGTGTATGTATTATATGTACTCCAGTTATCATATCTCCCTTTTAGTCAGTCTCATTCGAGGATGAATGTTCCCCAGGGGGAGATATTATAATACCTTGCGAAAATTCTGTGTCAAATTTAGCTCGTAAAGCTAGATGAAAGGTCCCAAGACTTAGAAATTTTGATAAGTGTTCAAGATTCAACACTTAGTATCATTTTAGACCTATATAATTTGGGGATTTATTTGACCACCCTCCCGATATTTTTTTTCTGTATTTTCAAGTTGTGTTGCAATGGGGCAAGGTTATAGTACATCCCGGGTAAGTTTTGGAATTTTTTGGATTGCATAAGGGCATATTTGGATTTCCAAAATAGTAGCTCCCCGCAATAAGGGGGCATCACCCAGCATAGAGCACTTCTCTAAGTCAGGCACAAACTGCTTATAGCGGTGGACTTACCAGGCATCGCCTGCCAAGTTTGATGCATGCCCAGTTTTTTAGCATTCCACTTCTATGCTCTTAGGGGTATTTGGTCATTTTGCTTTCGTATCTATACTCAATAACATGGGATTGAGGCTCAAAAATACCAAAATACACTATCTTCTCAAAAATCCTCTCAAGAACAAGGCTAGGGTTTTAATAGGGAATCCAAATTCAAGATTCAAATTCAAGAATCTCTCCTATAATCTTCCTAAGATCAAGAACTAAGGTATGCGTGTGTTTATTCATGGACTCCTTTCGTCCATGAAGCCTAAGAATCCCTATTTTTAAACTATATGCCATGATTTTTATGTTTGATTTGATTGTTGATCTTGTTTATGTATTGAATGATGTCATGCTAGAATCTTTATGGGTTTGTATGAAACTAGGATAGCATGTTAGTTGAAATAGATGAATTTTGGGTGATTTGGGTTGTTGAATTCATGAATAAACCTATGCCCAAAGTGGTGCATGCAAGGTGTTTGATAAAATACCTAGGATGATAGAATTCATGTTTCATGATTCAATGGAGCTTAAATGACAAGTCCATGCTCTATGCTTTATGATTCCACATGAACTCCACATTATTCCTATGTGTTATTGTTGTGATATGGAATGAGCATGATATTGAAGATGTGAAAGTATATATATGTTGTATGTATTCCCTTCCATGCATAAAATGTTGAGCACCATGCGTAGTATGAAATCCCCTTCTTATGATCTTGTGAATTGTGGACTCTATTTTTATGATCAAGTCAGTCATGTGTGTTAGTTTCCTTCCATCGAGTCCTAGGGGTACTTGTGCTTGAAAAATATAGTTATGTGCCGAGAGCAATGTCATGTTTTCACGATACTCTCAGTTAAGACATGATCCCTAGAACTCAGTAAGTTGTGTGACTCAGGAAATCCCAGAAATCTCAGTAATCTTAGTAGCTCAGAAATATCAAAAACTCCAGTATCAGTAGTCCCAGTAACTTCAGTACTCTCAGGCAGTCCTCGGATCTTAGTAGTATTTTGTCAATCAACAAAACTCAGTGAAGTCAGATTAGCTCAACTAAGAAATACTATCAGCCCAGTTAATTAGTTTATTTAATCAGTTCAATTTAGATAATCACGTTCAGTGTCATTTAGATGGGAGTAGGATTCAGCACCGTGTGAACCTAAGGATGGGGGCTCACCCGTTAGATAGGACTGAGATCTCTAGAAGTAATCCCTAAGCTCCAGAACTACGTAGCCAGCATAAGTATGAGATGTCACCCATTAGATAAGACTGACATACTCAGGGATCACCCATTAGCACATTTTTATGTATAGGACTAGTCCTAGGGGTCACCCGCCAGATTAGGACTGACTCTACAGCTGTTGTTATTATTGGTGATGCGGTATTGACACTCTTCCAATCAGAGGAAGGATTGGACCCTAGACTAGATAGAAATGGGCATGTCGGTTAGATGAATACATCCCACAGTTTCAGTTACAGAAATCAAGATTGTCAGATACAGTCAACTCAGCTTAGTAGTACAGATTAAGGACTATCAGACACGGTCAAACCTTATCACTATAAATAGAATCTAGGATTACCCATTACACAGGACTGATCTCAATTATGGTCAATTAGTACCAGTATTATCAGATGTAGATATCACTCGTTAGGTAAGATTGATCTCAGACTAAGTTAATTCATCTTTAGTATCAGTATACTCAGAGGTCACCCACTAGATAGGACTGATCACAGATTTAGTTACTCAGTATAGTACGGGAGTTAGATAATTCTACCAAATTTAGGATTGTTAGATACAGTCATCCATATTGTCAGTTATATCAGTTAATAAAACTCATGCTATCAGTACTAAATTTCAGTACTGTCAGATATAGTCAAGCAGATCAATTTTTCTTAATCAGAATTGTCAAAACCATCATTTCGTTTTAGTAATATAGTATCAGTCTTTTAGTTATATAGTACCTTAGTGCCAGTAAACTTATGTAGATAGTGTCTAGACTTAGTAGTTGATGTTAGGCGTATTTACACGCCTAAAGCACCTTAATTTACCCATATTTTAGCTAAGTTTTGAGGACAAAATATATAATTCCTGCACTTTTAGTCCTTTTTCCTATAAGTGAGCTGACCAACGTGATTAACAAGTTTTCAGGTATAAATGATGAAGATTTCAGCATTTTATGGAGATTGGACGCCAAAGAAAACTTCACGTAAGAAGGAAGCCAGCTTCTGGAAGCTTGTGGACTGAAAGTGATGCATGGAGAACTTGTCTCGGGCAAAAACAGTATTACTAAAGACTTGGGGATCAGCAGTAACTTAGTAGGATTAGGACAAGGATGCATTAACCCCGTAGGACTAGGACAAGGATAAAAACCCTATTATAGTAGGACTAGGATATGGGTGTTATAAAAACCCTACTTTTCTTAATTTTTGAGCATTCTTTCCCTTCTTCATTATTTCATTTTCAGACATTACTCTTCATCTATTTGACTTTTAATTTTCACAACAAGAGAAATGCTACTAGCAAGGAAATCACGCCACAAGTGACACCAAAACATACTTCACGTGAGATTATTATTATTTTGATATGATGATAATTGCTATTGTGTTTTTTGTTGCACTCATGAGTAGCTAAACTTCTCTGTTACAGTTATGGAAGCCTTATGAGATACTATCTATTGCTATGAGTTTGTGAATTCTTGATATGTATGCTGCTTATATCATTACTCTCTTCATCTTAATTGAATTCTTGTGGTTGCAAACATATAGAATATGCCACTATAGCATTAACTTGTTCAAAAGAAAAGTTATATGTGTGGAAAAGAGGGTGTGTCAAGGAAATAGGGCTACCAACCCCTGTTTAAAAGTTAGTGTCGTAACTGGATTAACCTCTTGGAAAATTTGTACCATCAGACACGTTTTAGGCTCGCAAGAGTTAAAGTGAGATAATCCATGATGGTCGAAAGACGCTAGGATTTACCATAGAATATGAATCTCTATAAGCGCATGCATGTCTGAATTCCGCATAACTCATAGCTAATAGATACGTAGAACTCATAAGGTGGACATAACCCTAACTTAAAATTCTCATTAATTAAAACCTACTAAGCATTCTGATTTTCTTTGTTACTTTGATACTCTTAATTCATGCTACAATTAAATCTCCCCTTTTCTTCGTAGAATTTTCGATTAATAGTCTACTAATCGTTGCTTACTTAGTGACCAAGTTGGCTTCTTCTTCAGAATCGGATTCGTCTCTTCCTTTTGATGCAACTGCTTTTCCTTTTTTGGTCTTCCCTAATAATAAATGTTTGGTAAGAAAATCCATCTATGTTTTCATGTGCGTCATATCTTGATCGCGTTCCTCCTATCTTCGCCTTTGTTCTGCATTCATACCAATTGATGTGGTAGAGCTTGCTACCTCTGAATCCCTGGTATGCCAAGCTCTACTTTGCTTTGTTATTCGGTCGAGCATATTGCTTGCCTGAACAAAGGTGAGGTCCATAAATGATCCTCCAGCCGCATTATCCACCACTGGTTTAGTTATTGAATTCAAGGATCTGTATAGTATCTCCATTAAATGGACATTGGTCATATGATGGTTTGGGCACCTCATAAGATTCTTCTTGAATATCTCCCACGTTTTGTGGAGAGCTTTAGTTGGAAGCTATCAAAAGTTGATGATTTCATCTCTCAATTGTTCTCTTTTGGATGGCGGAAAGAATCTTTCTAGGAAAGCATCTTTCAATTGCCTCCAATTAGTAATAGAATTAGGAGTCAGCCCATTCAACCATAGAGTTGCCTCCCCAGATAGAGACAGTGGAAAACCCAAGGAACGACGGATCATGTATGGCTATTACTACCAGGAGTGGTAAGGTGTTGGAAAATCCAGCCAAAGGTATGCAAGTGGTCGATGATATATTAGATAATGCCGAACCAAAAGACGCCGAAGAAGCTAAGGAAGGCTTTAATGATGTCACCCGGAAACATCTACAGCTAGAAATGATTGCCAATCTAAAGCAAGATGAAAAGAAAGTCGTAGAGAAAACGATTCCCCTTCCACCACCACCTTTTTCGTAGAGACTGAAGAAGAAGGCGGATGATACAAGGTTTAGTAAATTCATGACGATGTTGAAGCAGTTGACTATTAATGTCCCTTTGGTGGAGGCGCTGGAACAGATGCCTGGGTATGCTAAATTCATGAAGGACCTTTTAACAAAGAAGCGGGAAGTAAGCTATGAGCCGGCAGATAATATTCATCATTGCAGTGTAATTGTCACAAGGTCCTTAGCACAGAAGAAGGCAGACCCTGGTGCTTTCACTATTCCTTGCATAGTAGGATCTATGAATTTTGCTAAGGCATTGTGCTATTTGGGAGCTAGCATCAATTTGATGCCACTATCTGTCTACAGAAAGTTGGGGTTGGGCAACCCTACACCAACCAATAAGCGACTCGTGATAGCAGATAGGTCGGTAAAATGACCTGTGGGTATCTTGAATGATGTTTTGGTGAAGGTGTCTACCTTTATTTTTCCTGCAGACTTTGTGGTTTTGGATTGTGAGGTGGATTATGAAGTTCCTATACTCTTGGGACGTCCTTTCCTTGCAACAAGAAGTGTGCTTATTGACATGAGAGCTAATGAGCTTTTATTTTGGTTGAATGACGAAGTGGTCTGTTTTGATGTATGAAAAGCAATGAAGCAGCCCGAAGATATGAATGTGTTCTCTGTAGATGATGTTTATTATAAGGACAAGAAAGAATTATCTATAGAGAAGCATCTTACTGTTGAGCCACTATCTGATGTGCTGTTGAATATTGAGCATAAGGATGATGAAGATTATGAAGAAACTATGTGTGCTCTAACAGAAATAGGGTCCTATTCTCATACTCCTAAGCAACCGGACCTTGATCTAAAGAATCAACCGTCACCAACAGCAAAGACTTCCATTAAAGAGCCCCCAATTCTAGAATCAAAAGAGCTCCCCAATTATCTAAGGTATGCATTCTTGGGAGGTGGAAATACACTTTCGGTGATTATGATGGATGATTTAAGTGAACAACACATAGAGGATCTCATCTCTGCTCTAAAGAGATATAAGAGAGCTATGGGTTGGACTATTGATGATATAATTGGTACCCCTCCTGGGATATGTATGCACAAGGGTCATCTCAAAGAAGATTGCATGCCTACAAGTAAGCCTAATTGTCGTCTGAAAACATTCAGAAAATGATCCACCATCTATCTCGATGAAGTCTAAGTAATCGAGATAGCTATGTCGTGCCACGACAATAAATCAAGCGCTTGGTGGGAGGCAACCCATCATTTTTATTTAATTGTTTTATTTTTCTAGGATTTTGTTAAGCCACGACAAAAACTAAGGCGCTTGATGGGAGGCAACCTATCGTTCTAATCGTGTTTGTTATTTTTGAGTAACTGTAGCTGCAAGATGTATAAAGGAGGAGCTTGGTCTCAAATTTTGATTTGAAAGTGAGCAATATTAAAGGTGGTAAGTGAGTAATGAAGTATCAAAAGGCTTTCGGTTACGTATTGCCTATACAAATCTAGGCAATGGACAAGGCAAGGCCTATATAAATCTAGGCAACGAACAAGGCAAGGCCTATGCTATGTCCTAAGCTCTCTGAATCTAGAATGCCATAGCATAGGCGCCGCCTATGCCCAACAATGCCATAGCATAGGCGCCGCCTATGCCAAAGCCTTTTGTCTCTGAATCTAGAATGCCATAGCATAGGTGCCGCCTATGCCCAACAATGCCATAGCATAGGCGCCGCCTATGCTCAACTAGTCAAAGCATTAGGCGCCGCCTATGCCAATGCCTTTTCTCTCTGAATCGACAATGCTATAGCATAGGCACCGCCTATGCTCAACTAGGCAAAACATTAGGTGCCGCCTTTACTTTCCAAATCTCCCAAAACTTTTCTTTTTGCTCATAACCTTGCAATATCATATTTTGAATCCATCACCAAGTAAGTTCTTCTTTTATATTTCATAAGAATTACAATACTACGCTTATAATGGTTTGTTAGATCTTGAATTGGTGTTGGTTATTTACATGTGCTTGGTTTGTTATGATACATCTAGTTGAGTGAAAGAATACGTGTGGGTGTTCTTGACTTGATTCCAACTTGTATTTGATTTTGATACACTATCATGCTTTTGCAAAATCGACATGGTGAAGTAATTGGATAAACATCAAAATTAAATGCTCAAAACGCTTGAATGACTCGTCCATCGAGATAAAAATCATGATTGAATACAAGCATGAGATGTTGTGATTATTTCTATGTCATAACTTGATATGATGTCTACGTCGTAGTCTTGTTCAAGAGGTGCATTAATCCAAACAAGAAAGTATAATCAAGATTACATGAAATAGAGTTTCATCGGATAGTTAAGATGACATGGAGGTATGACTGTGCTGAAC
Source organism: Capsicum baccatum var. pendulum (assembly GCA_030864225.1). NCBI lineage: Eukaryota > Viridiplantae > Streptophyta > Magnoliopsida > Solanales > Solanaceae > Capsicum > Capsicum baccatum. The sequence goes on along the minus strand of CM061555.1, from coordinate 110,132,844 downwards.
ATAAGGTTGGAACATATCACTTATACGTAAGTCGATGAAGTCTGAGTAATCGGCATCATTCACTTAATTAGTTTGTGCCAACAAATTAAGTGTGGGGCGGTTCCACAACTGATTTTCTGTTGATTGAATCTTCTGAGATAAAGCTAACATGACTCTATTTTAAGCTCAGGTATATTGGCACCAAAAAGACAACAAGGAAAAGAAAAAGTGTCCACCTCACAGAAAGGGCAAGAAAGGTCAGAAAAGGGCGAGAAAAGAGAAAATTGAGTCCTCCTCACTGCAAATACCTCGAATGACGATGTGAGGGACAACTCTGGTAATGACGACTCTGATGATGATTCCGACGCAGGGGATGACCCCAGACATAGAAAAGGAGTTCGTCTAATCAGGTTTTCCTTATTTATTTCCACTGAGGGCAGTGTGTCCCATCTAAGTGTGGGGTGAGGGTATTTGTATGCTGTAGTATACTTCTTACTTCTTTGCTTGTATTTATTCTTGTTTGTAGTTACATTTTTAGATTTTTAGAATTTTTTTAGATTTTGCATTTTGCATGAAATTGTTCTGATAGGCGACATGGAATTATGACAATAGTTTGTGCTAAAATCATTACTATTGAGACGTTTAGGCTCTAAGTGTGACTCATTGTGTGATAAGTGTGTGGTTTGATTCCTTCATATGTTGGTTCAAGAGTCTATACTACTCCCAATAAAGTTGACCATGTGCCTTGTGTGTGTGAGATAATAGTATATTCTGTGTTGTGGCTGATGCTAGAACTTGCCTGGTGTGTATGTGAAGCGAAATAAAGAGTGTGAGTTTAGGAGATGATTTAAGCATTTCTTTGGCAACCTGTGATTGTTTACCTTCATTTTACCTACCCGTGGACATTATCCTAGTCAACCCCTTTTGAGCTTTTAGCCTATTTTCTTTGACAACATCATATGTAGCCTAATCCAAGTTTTTTTTCAAGACCATAATTTGATCCAAATTCCTAAGCTCTTTAAATTGTAAAGTCATGTAACCAAACAAGAGGAAATTGGGCGAGAGTGATGCCTTAAAGAGAATTGGTACTTGAATTTGTTATGAAAAAAAGGGCTATTATAAAGGTGTGTTATAAAAAAATATTGAAAAAGAAAAATAAAAAGTTAATGCTGTTTAAAATTGAATAACAAAAGATGTGAAAAGGGGTGGTAGATTAAAATAAAGTAGAAAGGTTGTTTGAAAGAAAGAATAAATGGCATAATGTGATGTATCAAAGCGCTTAGGGAACTTAGTCACTATTTCTGGCCAAAATAGTCCTACCCGTCCCTTAGCCTACATTAAAACCTGTAAAAGACCTATTTGATCCTAAGCTTAACATTCTGATATTAGTAGAGCATTACACTAAGGGCAAGCCTATGGTCATCAGTTGCAACATGTGAATTCTTTGTGAGAGCGAGAGCAAGGAGAATCTTATACCCTTTTTTCGAAAAATGAAATACTTGTGAGTGGTTATGGGTAATATCTTATGTGAGACACACATGGTTGATGAGTTTTGGGTAGTCTTGTATGATTCTTTGTGCCTTAACTTGTGGATATGAATTAAACATCATCACGATTCTATATTAGAGGTTGAATTATTTCTAGTAGTGATCAGAAAACTACTCTTTGTTAATAATTGTCGTGCCTGTCTTGATGAATATTCTTGTGCTGTCACTGTGAAACCCTGAGTAGATGTTTATATGGACATGATATTTTGTTCAAGTGGGGTGTTGATGTTAGGCGTATTTACACGCCTAAAGCACCTTAATTTACTCATATTTTAGCTAAGTTTTGAGGACAAAATATATAATTCCTGCACTTTTAGTCCTTTTTCCTGTAAGTGAGCTGACCAACGTGATTAACAAGTTTTCAGGTATAAATGATGAAGATTTCAGGATTTTACGGAGATTGGACGCCAAAGGAAACTTCACATAAGAAGGAAGGTAGCTTCTGGAAACTTGTGGACTAAAAGTGATGCATAGAGAACTTGTCCCGTACAAAAATAGTATTTCTAAAGACTTGGGGATCAGCAGTAACTTAGTAGGATTAGGACAAGGATGCAGTAACCCGTAGGACTAGGAAAAGGATAAAAACCCTATTTCAGTAGGACTAGGATATGGATGTTATAAAAACCCCACTTTGCTGAATTTTTCAGCATTCTTTCCCTTCTTCAATAATTCATTTTCAGATATTATTCTTCATCTATTCGACTTTTAATTTTCACGGCAAGAGACACGTTACTAGCAAGGAAATCACGCCACAAGTGACACCAAAACATACTTCACGTGAGATTATTATTATTTTGGTATGATGATAATTGCTATTGTGTTTTCCATTGCACTCATGAGTAGCTAAACTTCTCTGTTAGGGTTATGGAAGCCTTATGAGATACTATCTATTGCTATGAGTTTGTGAATTCTTGATATGTATGCTACTTATATCATTACTCTCTTCATCTTAATTGAATTCTTGTGGTTGCAAACATATAGAATATGCCACTATAGCATTAACTTGTTCGAATGAAAAGTTATTTGTGTGGAAAAGAGGTTGCGTCAAGGAAATAGGGCTACCAACCCCTGTTTAAAAGTTAGTGCCATAACTGGATTAACCTCTTAGAGAATTTGTACCATTAGACGCGCTTTAAGCTCGAAAGAGTTGAAGTGAGATAATCCGTGATGGTCGAAAGACGCTAGGATTTACCATAGAATTCGAATCTCTATAAGCGCATGCATGTCTGAATTCCGCATAACTCATAGCTAATAGGTACATAGAACTCATAAGGTTGACATAACCCTAACTTAAAATTCTCATTGATTAAAACCTACTAAACATTCTGATTTTCTTTGTTACTTTGATACTCTTAATTCACACTATAATTAAATCCCCCCTTTTTCGCAGAATTTTTGATCAACAGTCTACTAATCGTTGCTTACTTAGTGACCAAGTATTCCCTGTGGGATTCTACACCCAACCCAGTTGGGTTCTATATTTGACAGCGACCGCTTACACTCTTACGAGAGCTGTAGTTTGGGCGTTATCTGTAGTCAGAATCATCACAAGTTCAGTAGCAGTTATATATGTGTATATGTATTTTCATCTCATATTAGTCAGTTAGCTAGTATTGTTCATGCATATGAACCCCATGCATTTTATCATACCCCCATACATACCCAATACATTCAAATGTACTGACATATTTGCGCTATTGTATTTCTTTTTATTTTACACCATAGGTTCAGAGGCGTAAGTTCCAGATCAGCAGTAGCAGTCCAGTTAGTAGTGAATCCTCATCTTTCGAGGAAATGATCATTATATTTGTCATTCCAGTATTTCAATTTATTTTCAGTTAAGGATTTAGTTGAAGACATGTTCCTTAAACTCCTTATTCAGAAAGTTTAGAGGCTTTCAGACAAGTACAGTATTTTTAGACTAGACTTCAGTTATTTCAGTTTCGGGTATTGTTATACCATTTTTAGACATTGTACTAATCAGATTATGTTTAGTATTGAACCTTATGGCCTTTTAGTACATGTTTTTGAAATTAACATGTTATAATATATAGTGTACAGGTACAGATATCAGTCATGGGTTGGCTTGTGATCCTTTGGGCTCATGAGCACCGTGTAGCATTTCGGTTCAAAAAATTAGGGCATTAAATTCTCCTACTATGTCTAGTTGTTCGGCATATGTCTTATGCTCTGCTTTTTGTAGTATTAACCCAACATATCTAATGTAGTGTGTCTGGGGAGGGTAGAGAGTATGCTGGCCTTATCCCTATATACATTTGGAATGAAGCTATCTGGCTAAAACTCATTAAAGTCGAGAGGATCCAGCTACATCTTAGTGTGATCCTCCAATTGCTCTACCTTATCACAACCATCATCTATGCTTACAATGATCCTAACCAATCTGTAGGGTTCTGAATCTTCTAGCATCTTGACTATATTTCTCATTGTTGGCCTTAGTGTGGGAAGCCTAGTTGTGCAGACAATAGCAATTATCAAGACTTTTATTGCATCTTCTTTGAAAACTTCAGGAATTGCTTTAGTCAACTATTCATAATACACTTTCCTTGCTCCCTAATCTGATGCTCACCCATGTAACTATGTTGCTATTCTTTCTGCATTCGGGTTCTATTGGCCTTTTCCCAGATATAAGCTCCATCAGTACCACACCTAAGCTATATATATCACTTTTCTTATTCACATTGTGTGTGTATCCATATTCTGTTACACTGAATCAACTCAAATAATTCAAGAATAGTACAAGTAATTATAAATTTGCTGCCACTAAAATCAGAGGCGGATCTAGGAAAGATTCTACATACTCTGTTAAACTTGTTTCTTTCGGCTAGAACCATACAAATATAAATATAAGAAGTCACAATTGTTTTTAATTCATTGACTGCAAGTCTTGAATTCTTCACCGACTAAAATAAATACATAATCTATATACATAAATCAACTATAGTGAATGAACTATCTTACCGGGAGCAATATATCTATGTGTTCCAACAATGACATAAGTTGAATCTTTGGTTGAATCAGAATGTCACCTACAGACTCGAGTCATCACTCGTTATGCTATAATACAATTTCACCCTTTTCACATATCGAATTGAGCTCAGTGTTTCAACCTCATCCACGAATTCTTTTGATTTCTTCCCAGTTTTCCCAATATTGGCGATGTTGTTCCTGATAATTTCATTTTTCCTTAATCAAAATTCCAAAAATGTTTCACGGTAAAATCCATTCTATCAAAAATATGTGCTCTATATACACTACCAGAACTACCTTTTCCAATTAAACTATCATGCTTGATTTTATCAAGAATCTCATCCTCCATGAAGGTCGATATATGAAATGACTTTGTATTCCAAGAATTTTGCTTCAATGACCTCTCATGTTCCTTATAACCATTCTACTTCAGGTTCAAAAAACCTACAAATGAAATAAGCTCCACAATGAAAGCCACCAATAAATAGATCAAAAGAGAGTACCAGTCTTTGGGCTTTTCAAATTCATCATAACATCGATGAAAGTTATTGATGTTTTTTGTATAAAGACCATTATTCCCTGCAAAACTACCCTTATGAGCATCAAGTGATAGATAATTTGGTATTGGTCTCATCAACTGATTATTCAAAAAATCAAAAAGATTTAACTTCAGATTTGATAAACTTTTTGGAATTTGCCCTAAAAGCTGATTTTCCAACAAGTTTAATGAAATTAAAGTAGGTAAAGATCCTAAAGAAATAGTAATGGTACCACTAAGAGAATTTTAAGCCATGTTAATTTTTCTTAGTGAAACACAATAACCTAAAGAATTAGGTATTGAACTAAAAAACTTATTTTTTTGTAAATAAAGATTACCAATCTTTTTAAGCTCCCCGATTTCCCTATAATTTCACCCGAAAATGATTGTTGCTAAGTTCAATTCTCACCAATGAAGTAGCATTTGATATTTCCGTAAGCAATTCACCAGAAATTCTGTTATTAGCAACATAAATTTCACCCAAAGTTTTTGCTCTTTCGATATTAAAAGTAATACTGCCTCCAAACTCATTTATTACAACATTAATGATCTCAATCTTAGGTAGGCCCCATATTCCTACAGGAATCACACTTGAAAGGGAGTTTTTTCTAACTCAAATCCACTCCATTGACATACAATTTTCATAACTTCTAGGGGTTCCACCAATGAAATTATTCTGCACTTCCTATCTTTCCATCAAACACACATAAGCAGTAGTGTGGCAAAAACCCATGTTCTACACCTTGGTATCATGCTTCCATATGCTCAATTATGCAATACGTTTTTTATTGTTCAAATTTGTCTTGAAGTCTTAAAGCTGGTGAAAAAAATCTTTCTTTGATAGTTGGGTGTTTCATGTGTTAGGAATCAGCTTCTGAGGGCTTATACAAGTTTAGGTATTAGGTCATTTTATACATTGGTAGTTGATTGCAATGTAACTGAAGTATTTAAAGGACAAACCTCTTAGTTAAGTATGCAATCTTGTTTTACCAAAATTAAATTAATTTTGTAAATTTTTGTTCTTATTAGCAAATAAAGAAATACTAGCATCCCTAATCCCTGCTTGTGGGATTACACTGGGTATTATGTTTTTATTGGTAAATAAGGAAATAAAATGATCTAAGAATCAGACTGTTACTTCAACTTTTTTTCATTATGAGGTTTAGATGATTGAATATTTTTATGGTTCGGTAAGGGCTTTGACCAACTGTTGGTCAGGATCCTCTTGACTTTTCATTCTTTTTAGATATAATACAAAAAGTTTTTCTATAAGAGAGTTGATGGAAAAGAGTTTCTGGTTATTTGAATATTAGTAAAACATTATGGTTTCTTATTAGTATACATTTTTTTGTTTTTTCTATAAGCCTTACTGACATACTAGCCACAGAATGCACCCTCAAGACGTTCCTATGCCCCCTCCTAAGTATGCTATCAATCTTCTGAAAAAATTTTGATTTGTTCAATTCATTTTCATGTTGAATAATATATTGCATTTTTTCTTACGCTCTTTAAACTGCCGTAAGAAACTATTGAGGATCATTATTATGGAAACATTTTATGGTCATATCTCTTGGAAAGATTCGAGTCTAAAATGAAAATAAGCACTTTCTAGTGTATCCCGAAACATAATTTCTATGGTCTTGAGACTATTTTTTCTTTCCTTGGGAATTGTAGATTTAATGATTGTAAAAAAATTCTTATAATTCCACTGGAGTTCTGTGATTGGTCTAACACTTAGTTTAAGCTAACAAGACTAATTGTCAAAAAAAGAAAGATAACACACTTAAGTTTAATCTTCACATGATAGCTACTAGGAACAGTAAAAGGATGTGAACAAATATATTTTCTCAGTTTTAAATGTGTATATATGGCTGACCATGACACTTATAGAAGCTTTAATAACACAACTGTGTGAAGAAAGCTTCAATTTATAATTATTTTTCTCATTATTCTATTAATGTGTTTTCTCCTTCTATAGTTCAGTTGTCCTGATGTATCATTGCGGCTATTGTTTTGAAGGACATTTATGATTTTTGAGCTCTAATTATTGAATTACCAATTGATAGGGACAAAATATATAGTGTTTCATGGTTCTTGCACCACTTGGGTTCAAGAAGAGTTATTTAGAAGCTTTCCTGGTGCACTTTGGCTCCTAAATACTTGAAAGTTCTCGATCTCTGAAAGAAGAGAATCCTTTCATTTTTGTTGTCTTTTCTTTCCCACCAACCTTCAAAATATAACGTAAATCCTGTAATATGCCATTATTATGTACTAATTACTATTCTTTGGATGTTAGCTTAAAATTACTTTGTAACTAATTTCTGTATAAAGCGTTGGCCTGAGCCAGACCCTCATCATCGTACTGGTTGCATTCTTTTGACTTTAAGCTTCTTTTTTCATGACTAATGTGCAACTTGAATCATGAAGTTCCTATTTATACTGGCATGGTTATGCATACATTTTCCCCAAATGGGTTCTTATTTTTCTCCTCCAATATTCAATGATTAATCTGTGTCTAGCTCTTACTATTAACTTAGAGGATGATTGTGATTACAAGTTACAACAACTTATCCATTTAAATTCCTCTAGTGGGGTTTAGGGAGGGTGATGTATACATCTTACCTCCCTATCTTACAAGGGTAGAAAGGATGACTATGATCGAGGATTGAGATTAGATTTCTGTTCCTTTGAGTTTTGCTTTGGTTGGACTGCAGTTCTTAATTTTCTGCATTATTTGTAAAACATCCATCTTGAAATTAAATTTTCTATAGTTGTTTGACTGGCTATTTCATTTTGAGTTTCAATTTTTTTGTACTAATGTTAAATATTTATATTATTAGATTACTTAATTGCAGGTAAGTCTATGTAATTTATATTGATCTATAACCTAAAATAAATAGAAAACATCAAGTAATATAAACTAAATAACATGAACGACGTAAATAATTCATGCATGAGAGAAATAAAACCTTCCATACAAATGCTTTCCTTTGTTTTGTGCCGTGGGAAATTTGAGCAAATGTTATCTTATTGCTTATTTATCAAACAAAAATAGAATGAATATTATCTCCCTGGAAGATGTAGTATTCATCTGGAGATTCGCCTGGGTGTATTAGATCGTGTGTCTACTTACCTAATGTCCTTTATTTACATCCCTTATTCTGTGGAGAAAAGATTCAGTAAGCTCAGACGTTATTCATTTTAGAAAGGAAATTCTAACTAGAGAAAGTTGTATTTATTTTGGTAGACTCTGACCGGATAAAGTTGTATTTAGTTAGGTGGCCAAATGTGGTATTCAATATACAAGATGGTGGATCCAAAGAAAAAGATCTCTGAATAATGATTTGGATGACTTATTTATCGCCTGGAGTTGTCTATTTTGGTTAGGTTGCATCTAGGGATCGGAGAAATTTTTTATTTCAATAAGTAATAAAAGAATTACAAAGCTACCAGCTCCTTGACTCTAGAACCAGTTCACGGTTGGATCTATATTCCCTAGCTACACAAATGAACTGTTAGTCTATGTCTAGGTAGGAGAAAAATTCTATTTGTTCAGATTGGTTCTTGTGAAAATATTGATAATACTTTTTATTGAGAATCACTAGATGAATTTCTTCTTACTTTTACATATTCCTGAGTTTTTGTTTGGTTTTTGATCATCTCGAGAGCAATACTTCTTAGGATAAGATAAAATTATCATGTAGGTAGGCATATGCAATTTTTGCATACTCTATATTTTTTTTATAACTTATAAGGTAGTTTATTAATTTCTCAATATTGAATTATTAGGCTCATCCGAAGAAATTCGTTATAACCTCCTCTCCAATAATATATTTCAGATGATGTTATCCATACCCCTCCTCTTTTTTTTTTATTTTTAGAGGCAATTGAACTATAATAACGAACTGGATGTCTCTCACATAGCTAGCTTGAGCCTTGAGCAGAAAAAAGAAAACCTCAGCAATATTAACAGTCTAGTGTTAAATTAAAAAGTACGTGTTGGGTTTATGGAAGAGGGAGTCAGGCCTTTGAGTTTTTGTCTTGAGGATTCTCTTTACTGATCTGTAGTGGGGAATATTGTCTATGTCAGTAAGCTAATGGTTTTGTGTTGGTGAATGTCTCGTGTTGTTTCTACAGAGGAGATCATTGGCATTTTTTCCTTTTGAAGTGAGTTCCTAATGAAGTTTCTTATTTCAAAAGGAGATAGTTTGTTTTTGGGGTGGGGATAATATATGATAGTTTGTTTAGGTTAGTAACTTATGGAAAGTATACACAATTTGCCCTCTCTAAACCTCACTTTGTGGGAATGCATCGGGTATTGTTGTTGTTATGGAAGTTTGATGTGTTTACTGGATAGTATTTATTTAGTTTTTGGGTAGCCTAGATTTTCATAATTACATGTTTAATGGATTCTAGTTGTGGCTTAAAGCAGCAATAGCATGTAGTCATTTTGACTATCAAATCTAACAGCATCATCATCAATCTTAATTTTCTTCTCTTTTCCACAGGTGTAAAACTGAGAGTTGAATGAAGACCAATTGCAAGCTCAACACGTTATTGGTACTTTGGAAGAAACCTCTACATATCTACCTTAGTTTAGAATAAGAGTAATATTTAGTACTATATTTCAGTTAGATTTTCTTTGTGTTGGACTGTTTTTACTTGTTTTTGCCCTGTGAGGAGATATTACCTAAGTACAATTTTAGTTTTTTTTTTTAATTGTATGATTGTGGGTGAATTTTATCAATGTAACATGTTTTATAATTTTATTTTTAATTCATTCAATTCTAATTAAAAAATAATATCAATATGAAATAATTAAGAATTTTCTTGTAATTGGTGATAGGATTTTTATTATCAAATATAACTTTTAGCAACGATTAAATTAGACTTTTCAAGACAATTATTTGTGTCACAAAATAAACTAGTTCGTCATAAGTTTGACTACATTTAGTGACAAATGAATTTGTCTCAATATCTTCCTTTTTATTTGATATAAATTAATTTTGTATTTTATGACAATCATAATTGTCGATAATCATAATAATTTAGTGACGATTCTACATTGTCGGTAAAAAATATTATTTTTAGTGACAAAATGGTAGATTTAACTACAAAATTATTAATCTTTATTATAATAATAAATTTGTCACTAATTCATACATTTAAGGACGAAATTTTTTGTTGTATACAAAAGTTGTCAATAGTGATGAAAATACATTTGTTCAACCACGAAATATATATAACTCTATTGTTGTCGTCGCTAATTGAACTAAATAATTAGCGACGATAAAATTTTATAGGTATTGATAACTTTTTAGTGACAAAAGCATATCATCAACTACAAAAAAGTTATATATTTATGACAAATAGATTTGTCATAAGTGTTACACATTTGGGGATTATTTTTTATTTTTGGTAGCCAATTTAATTTTTTGTTCGCGAAGAAACACTAAATCGTCTTTGTCTACTTTTAGCGACCCACTTTTGGAGATGATTGATTGACGAAATTTTTTTTATCACACTAAATCTTTTGCGATTAGATATGACTTATAAGTGACAAGATAATTCATCCCAAATAATCAAATTTGTTGTAGTGCCATGATTTAGTTTTGATTCCAGTTATTAAAACCCTATGGCATATTAGTTATTCTTTCGCGTATATTATATTATATATCAGTGCTCACAGCAGGTACCAGCTCATGGGTTAGCTTATGGTCCCTCGGGACTGTAAGCATAGTGTGACGCCCAGGGTGTACTCTTGGGGCATTCCACTATATGTGATGTAATTATCAAAATTGAGTCATTATGTGATATGTGTGATGGTGTGGGGTCCTAGGTGATATTAATAGCCTTGAATACATTTGAATAATTATATTGTGTTGTTAAGATGCTGAATATGGTACCATTGGTGTATTGTGATTATATTCATTCTTTATTTGTCATTAGAGACATGTGGAAATTCATGGATGAAACTGAAATAATGAGTGGATATTGGCTCACATGGTTGTGAAAATATATTATTATGGTTTGTTGTGAAAATACTCTTTGTAATTGGTTGTGAGCATTACATCCTCATATCATAAACATTCATGAAACGTTGATACCACCGTGGAAATATCTGAGAAACACTAGCAACACCTTTTAAAAACCCTTTTCGAGGAATGTGACGGGGAAGAGATATTGTAACATATTATAAAACCCTTTTCAAGGGATGTTCCAAAAATGAGATATGAGATATATGGATTGTATACGGGTTGACGAACCCCCCATGGGTCCTATGTTGAGAATCTTTCGCTCTGTAGTTGTATATGGGGATTGTGCGACGTTCTCGGAGGTTGTGCGATAACCGGGTGCATCATCATCATCATCATCATCATTATATATGTTGCACTAACTTTGTTATGTTTATGTTGTATTGTAATGACATATTTACTTGTCATCTATGTATGTCTTACCTTTATTTACTTGTATTTGATGATCGTGTATCTAGATATTCTCTTTTGTTCTATTTATATGTGACATAATGTATACTTGTGTTCTATATCTTGGTGTGTTGTTGTATATATGTGATATATATTAGAACTATTAGTGCAAGAGGGGTGGGCTACCGTTGTGGGATATTTTCTGATTGCAGGTGGTGTGACCTTATTGTGTATCTTGTATGCTTTATTTACTACTTTTGTTGGTCGGCCTATGATACCTATTGGGTATAAGTGGACTGTACTCATGCCTATTGCACCCTTTTGGTACAGGTCCTAGCTTAGGTGCGCCTCAGCTTGATTGGCTCAAGTGATTATTGGAGCTTCCAGGGTAACGATTGGACTTTCATGCGTTCGAAGTTGACCTCTTTCTACAGTAGTTATGTCTTTATTAGTATTTGGAGAGAGATATTATTCTTTTGTAGTTATTTTTTCGATGTATTTGACTCTTAATTGTATTAGTAGTTCTTACACTAGCATGATTGGTATTTTGGATAGTCCTTTTCGCATTCTAACGATTACTTGTATAGTTCGATTTCATTTTAGAATCCTTACCTTGGGGTATTTTTGTCTTTCTCTTTTTTCTATATCAGTTTGGGTTATAGGCTTACTTGTCAAGGTACACCGCGACAAGTATCAATCATAACCCTTGTTTTTGGGTCATAACATTATAACTCCCCTTTATGTTAGAAAAACTAACATACATCCTATATTTTCGTTGAGGAATCGATCTTTGTGCATTATGGTATATACATTAATAGCATACTGCACATCAAAACTATTAGATGAACAACGTGTGGTTCCTGCTCAGAACTAACTTTGAGGGGGAATTAATCATAATTTATTGGTTTGACGCATACAAGTACTTTTGTATATAATATTTCAAACCAACACATCAAGCTTTTATTCTTATTAGCAATGATTCAGCTATTTATCAAGGGCATTCAATGCCAAACTGACATTATCAAGATTAATTGTCTTGATTATACAATCTGAAAATTATGCTCTTAAATCAATTTATATTGATCAAGCAATTTTATGAATGTCAAATTGCAGGTTGATAATAAATGTACATGTGATCATCTTATTGATTCATCTTTTCAACAAATCACACGATAGGTGAACGGGCCTATATTCACCGTTTATACTTTCCAGATTTAAGGAATTCAATCCCAACATTAGTTGATCAAATCAGCTTATCATGAGAACAAACAACATGAATAATTTTTTAAGAATCTTATTTAATATATGTCTAATACTCAATATGCACATCTTCGAAATGTCACAATCGTTCATGTCAACATTTGGATTTTTATACTAGTAAAATCTAAGTTTACCATGACATGTGTTTTTTGCTTTAGTAAATTTCTTATTTACTTTATAATAATAGACATCATATTTACTACTTCTGAGCAAATTGCAGAATATTTATTTTCAATTAGTCTACCTCTTTCGAAGGTCAGTTATGGTACCATCACAACAAGTGCAAATTTGTATTAATAAGCTTTACTAAATATTATCCCATTCACCCCAGGAAATATTACTAAATATAATCGTACCTTAAGCCTATCAAATCATGATAGATTATAACCTCTTTCAAAATATTGCTAATTCAAGAGAAAATCGAGGTATGCATATAATGTAGAGAATTTTTCTCAAACATATTTAGAATCATAATATGCGTATGCACCACAGGTGGGCTTGGACCAAGAGGTGAAGAAGAGGTTTTGGGAGGTTTTGGACGAGGTGGTTAGAAGTGTGCCTAGTTTGGAGAAACTTTTCATGGGGGGGTTTCAACGGGCACATTGGGCCTTTACTGTTAGGGTACAATGATGTACATGAAGGCTTTGGGTTAGGGGTTAGGAATGAGGAAGGACTTGTGCTTTTGGATTTTATGAAGGACTTTGGGTTAGTGGTTGTAAATTCTAGCTTCCCAAAGAAGGAAGAGCACTTGGTTACTTTCTGTAGTAGGATATCCAAGACTCAAATTGACTTTTTACTGCTTAGGAAGGGGATGGAGTTTTGTGTAAGGATTGTAAGTTAATTCTGAGCGAGAATCTTGGGACTCAGCATAGACTCCTGGTCATGGACTTAGTTATCAAGAAGAGTAAGATGCGTCAGGGTAGGAAGGGTAGACCTAGTATTAGGTGGGGGAGTCTGACTTCAATTAGTGCTTTGGAAATAGGGTCTAAGTTGGAGGGTATGAGGGTGTGGGAGTGCATAGGACACATGGATAGTATGTGGGATAGGGCTGTTGGTTGCATTAGGGAGTCGTCCAGAGAGGTATTAGGTGTTTCGAGGGGTTGGTCTAGCTGTTATCGAGGGGATTGGTGGTGGAATGAAAATGTTAAGAAAAGGGTGGATACGAAGAAGGGGGATTGTACTAAGTTAGTGGAGAGTAAGAATTAAGAAGAGAAAAGGGTAAGCAGGGAGGAGTACAAGGTAGCAAAAAGGAGGATAAGTTATCTATTACGGCTACTTAGACAGCAGTTTTTAAGAGTTTGTATAAGGGCTTAAAGGAGAAAGGCGAGGAGAAGAGGTTGTTTGGGCTTGCAAAGGTTAGGGAGCAGAAAGGTTGTGATCTAGAACAGGTGAAGTGCATTAAGGGAAAGGATGGTAGAGTTTTGGTTGACGACTCCCTCATTAAGGAAAGATGGAAGACGTATTTCCATAGGCTCTTAAATGATGAGGGGGGCGGAGGTGTTGTGTTATGAGAGTTAGAGAATTCCAGGAAGTGTTGCAATTTTGGCTTTTATCAACGTTTTATGGTAAAGGAGGTCAGTGAGGCTATTCGCACGATACGAAAGGGTAGGGCAATGGGATTTGATGAAATTTTGATAGATTTTCGGAAGTTATCTGGCTGGTTAGGGATGAAGTGGCTAACCAACTTGTTTAACAATATTTTCAAGTCAACAAAGATGCTCGAGGCTTGGCGATGGAGTACGATGATTCCTCTACATAAGAACAAGGGTGACATTCAAAGTTCCAACAACTACTGGGGTATTAGGTTGTTGAGTCACACTATGAAGATTTGGGAAAGAGTGGTGGAGCAAAAGTTGAGAAAAATGGTCTCTATTTTGGAGAACCAATTTAGTTTTATGCATGTTCACTCCACGACTGAGGTAATTCACATTGTGCAAAGACTGGTAGAGCAGTATAGAGAGAGGAAGAGGGATCTTCACATTCTGTTTATAGACTTGGAGAAGGCGTAGAACAAGGTCCCTAGGGAGGTTCTTTGGAGATTCCTTAAGGTGAGAGGGTTCTGTCGCGTACATCAGAGCGATTAAGGACATGTATGAGGGGCCAAAGACTCGAGTAAGGACAGTGGGAGGATATTTTGAGCATTTCCCAGTCTTGACAGGGTTGCAACAAGGACCAACTCTTAGTCCCATTTTATTCGCTTTGGGGATGGATGTGGGGACGCAGAATATACAAGGGGTGTATGCTTTTTGCGGACGATATAGTTTTGATTGATGAATCGCGACAAGGGTTTAATGATAAGATGGAGATTTAGAGAGAAACCCTGGATTCTAAAGGTTTAAGGTTGATTAGGACCAAGACGGAGTACTTGGAGTGCAAGTTTAATGACTCGAGAAATGAGGAGGAGGTGGTAGTTAAGTTGGATTCTCAGGCGGTTTTCAAGAAAGATAGTTGTAAGTATCTCGGATCAATGAGTCAGGGGAATAGAGAGATAGATGAGGATGTATCCCACCGTATTGGGGGCAAGTTGGATGAAATGGAGGCTCTTTTCAGGAATTTTATGCGATAAGAAGGTGCCCTCCAAGCTTAAAGGAAAATTCTATAAAGTTGTAATCTAGCCTGCTATGTTGTATGGAGAGAAGTGTTGGCCGGTTAAGAAATCTCATGTACAAAAGTTGAAGGTGGCTAAAATAAGAATATTGCATTGGATGTGTGGATTCATAAGGGCGACGAGGGTTAGAAATGAAATTATTCGGGAGAAAGTGGGAGTTGTATCAGTGGAGGATAAATTGCAGGAAGTGAGGTTGAGATGGTTTGGTTATGTGATGAGAAGGGGCATGGATTACCCAGTTCTTACGTGTGAGAGGTTGGACTTGGGAGGTTTCAATCAAGGTAAGGGTAGACCGAAGAAATATTGGAGAGAGGTGATTAGATGTGACATGGAGCAGTTACAACTGACTTAAGACATGACCCTGGATAGGAAGATTTGAATTAAGAACATTAGGATAGAGGGCTAAGGGTTTGGTTGAGTTCTAGTCAGTAGGTAGGGGATTTGTGGTGTCCGTTTTTTGGCAACGTACTTTTGTGGATGTCGTATCTATGTTATTCTATCACGTTCTATGCTTATGATGTTTTTGTATACCGTCTTTTATACTGCCTTGCATCTTGAGGTGGGGGTTTATCAGAAATAGCCTCTCTACCTCGTTAGAGATAGTGGTATGGACTGCGTACACTCTACCCTCCCCAGACCCCGCTAAGTGGGAATATACTGGGTTTGTTCTTGTTGTTGAATAAGCGTGTGAAAATATTATCACTTTTGATGATTATTATAATATTGTCCCACCACACTTATATTTTTGCATTCAATCACTTGTCTTCTTTCAAACATATTATACATTGCTACCACATTCCTATTAAGAATAGAGTAAGTTGTCAGCTTTCAGATTCATCATATATTGCTACAATATTCACTTTATGGAATAGAGCATATCAATAAGATATGTTTCATGACTTTTAACCAAACACCCATTATTTTACCTTAGCCATCAGACTACTAAAAAAATGTTTTTTTCAACCATGAAAAACCGACCACGTCTTGTGGTCGCAAGAAAATCGACCCCATGTGTTGGTTTTTTATTTAAATTTTTTTTTTTTTTAGAAAAGCGACCACATGTGGTCACTTTTATATTTTAAAATTCCAAAATAAGTTCTTCAATAATTTTTATATTAATTATTATTTTTAAAAAGATTAAAAAATAAAAAAGTGATCACTCGTGGTCGGTTTTTGAATTGAAAAAAAAATACCCAATTACCCCCTGAACTATACCCAAAAAGGGTATGACACGCCTCAACTTAAAGGGAATCCTATTACCTCCCCTACCCCTCCCCCCAAACTAATTAAAAGTGTAATTTTGGCACCCTTAATGCCTACGTGCCACATACTTGGCAAGACATCCTTAGTGCCTACGTGGCACATACATGGCATACACGTGTACCTACGTGGACACTTCAGTGAGTTGTGCCACGTGTGTGCCACATAGGCACTAAGGGTGTCAAAATTACATTTTTAATTAGTTTAGTGAGTAATAGGACTCCTTATAAGTTGAGATGTGTCATAACCTTTTTTGGTATAGTTCAGGGGGTAGTTGGGTATTACCTCTTAAAAAAATAATTTTAAAAAAACTGACCACTTGTGGTTGGTTTTATTTAAAAAATATTATTAAAAATTATTTTTAAAAAGCAACCACTTATTGTCGGTTTTATTTTAAAAATTAAATTTAAATTATTTTATAAAAACGACCACAAATGGTTGGTTTTCGAATTAAAAAAAAACTAAAAAAGAAAATAATTTTAAAAAAATAATTAAAAACTATTTTTGCAAAGCGACCACTTGTGGTCAGTTTTATTTTAAAAATTAAATTTAAAATATTTTATAAAAGCAACCACAAGTGATCGATTTTGGAATTAAAAAAAAATAAAAACCAACCACTTTTAGTCGGTTTTATTTAAAAAATATTATGAAAATGTATTTTTAAAAATGACCACTTGTGGTCAGTTCTATTTTAAAAATTAAATTTAATATATTTTATAAAAGCGACCACAAGTGGTCGATTTTGGAATTTTAAAAATAAAAAAGAAAATAATTTTAAAAAGCTGACCACTTGTGGTCAGTTTTATTTTAAAAATATAATTATGAAGTATATTTAAAAAGCAACCACTTGTGGTTGATTTTGGAATGAAAAATAAAATAAAATAAAAAACAACCACTTGTGGTCGCTTTTGTATTAAAAAATAAAATATTTAAAAAAAAAACCACTTGTGGTCAGTTTTTATTAAAAAATAATAATATGTAAAATCAAATATATAATTTTTTTTGAAATTGCACTGATCATACGTATTCGATAACTAATATAATAATAATAATAATAAAAATAATCAAACTAAGATTTTGTAAAAACATTATACTAATAAATTTATCAAATAAAATAAATAAATTACATTAATCATAATCTTTATCTTTTAATTTTGTTTCAATATATAAAATAAATATATTTTTTTGTATATACGTTAAATGACGTTAAACATAATCTTTGTATAATGAATATATCTATATTATACAGTTGAGGTAATGATATTATATGCTACTATTGCAGTTATAATAATGTAAAGTACATATATAACTAATAATTCGTCAAAATATAATGAATGTGTTCTATTATGAGGTAATATACTTATGGATGTGATGTATATAGTACGTATTCAAGAATTCATATATATATATATATATATTTATATATATAGTGATCGATTGATGAACGATGTAGTCAAAAAGTAGTAGAATCTATCCAAACATACTGAATACCTTGATTTGAAATGATAGAAGTAATAATATATTGTACGTTGAAGTTATATTAATGAAAACTAATCAGATTAATCGACAACTCATCAAAGTATGTATTTGAAATACATCGCATTATATTATGGGGTAATATACTCGTGTATGTATGTAATGTATATAGCATGTATTTAAAACTTGATAGTCGATAGCGTGTAAATGTGTGTGTATGTAAAGGGGTATGTGTGTGTGTGTATACATATACATATATATATATATATGTATATATATATATATATATATATATATTATGCAGTGATGTACGTAGTGCGTAGTTTGAAGCTTACATTTATATATATGTATGTATATCTCTTGTGTCATGTTTGTAATACGTAGTCAAAATTAAAGCTAACAAAATATATCCAGTTATATATTGAATATACGGATATCATGCGATCGATAAAGATAATATATAGTATACTATTGAAGGTATAATAACATAAGATAAACTAATCGATATATATTATAGGGTAATAAAATGGTGCATGTGATAGATTTATATAGTACGTATTTGGAAGCATGATAGCCAATTGGATATATGTATATATCTGTATATCTCATGTAGTGATGTATGCAATAATCAAAACCTAGATAACTGAATCTAATTAATCAATAATCCAATCGAAAATATAAAAAAATTATTTTATTTCTTTTTATTACCATTTTTTACGATTTATAAATTCAAAAATAATTTTTATGTTTTTTCAAAAACATGCACACTCACATTTATTTTACAAAATTCATTATCTATTATTATTATTATCATTATCAACAATTTTAAAATAAATATTCATAATATATACATGTCTATTTTATTTCTAATTATTACTATCGTCGATTTTAATTACACAA
Organism: Capsicum baccatum var. pendulum; assembly: GCA_030864225.1. Lineage (NCBI taxonomy): Eukaryota > Viridiplantae > Streptophyta > Magnoliopsida > Solanales > Solanaceae > Capsicum > Capsicum baccatum. The sequence continues at coordinate 110,113,863 of CM061555.1, read as the reverse complement.
TTTATTATAACTAATATAAGAATAATTATATTAGACATTTTTTATTCAATTAATGACGATTGTAGCCAAAATGATACCAATTTTGAATACAAATTAAAAGTCAAATTTTGACCTTATTTTAACCTCAGTCGCTGATCTAAACTGATCCAACGACTGAGATCAAGTTTCCCCTTCTTTTCTCTTAAGCCTAAATTCCCCAAACCCTAGCCTCATTCTTTTTGAAACAGCCTTAAGACCCTTCTCTTTTTCTCTCTCCTTTCTTCTTCTCTCTAAACTAGTGGTTGCCTCCATCACCAGAGCTGGCTACCTACACACCACCATCTCTCCGTTGTACCTCTCCATCCAGTGCAAGAACACACCTAACCAATAACCCCATGCTTCAACGTCCCCCTTTGCCATCGTCCTTACTTTCTCCTTCACGGCGTCGGGTTTCACCACCCCACTAGCAAAGTTTCCATGCGACAGAAAACCAATACCTCCATTCTCTTTAAGTATGTATTTTTACCTTTAGGTGAATGTGTATAATTTTTTAGCGTGCAGCCATATTGCAGGTAATACCTGCTTAAAAATTGTACTTTAGGATGCTTTTTTTGGTAAAATTAAATCCAATGCATATACCATATAATCCATAAATCTGCTAAATTATTGCATCTCAATTTTGTGGTCCTTGGAGTTCATGTTTTATCCAAGTACACCTTCTGTTTTTAGTGAGGAAAAGAGAAATTTGTAAAATGGCAATCTTTGCCTCAATATTTGTATCATTTTGAACATGCACTTCGACTATTGCAGTTACTAATAAATTAGCTGAACTAACATTTGTTTTGAACAGAGCTAAAATGGTAGTTAATTGGAGTTGATGGTAAATATAGTTGTTGGGTACTGGATTTGTTAGTGGTGCTTAAAGATGATTTTATGTAATCTGGATATTATTTTTCTTTCAGTATCAACCGTAATGTTATTTTTTATTCTCAGGATCTAATGATCGAGAATATAAAGCCACTCTTCGTGATACTACATCAATGATTGATTTGGCCTCAAACATAATAAGTAAAGGTCATGAATCATAGTTAATGCCGAGGGAGGCAAATCTAGATGCCTCAGTTACTGCCTTTAGGTAAGGGTGATTATTGAGTCTAGTTTTTTTCCCATTTATTGCATTAATCCACTTTCTGGTAATGGTTTTTCTTGAATTTTACTTTAAGCGATGCCAACTATATGTTGTAAAAAGCATACCTCAAGTTAGTATACATCAATTATGAATTTGTGAGCTTTTTAACTTCTTAGTTGTGGTTTCTACTATCCTAGCTAAATTTTAGGACACTCTAGCATGGTTTTGCATCTTTTTTTAACTCTGAAATCTCATCTAAATCCCATGTTACCCTTGCATCACTTGAAATATAAATTAGAGAGTTGAAAATGGTCAAGTGTAGTGTTTTGAAATATGTACTAGTGACTTCAAACTAATCAAGTGTAGTCACTTGAGAAGTGGATTAGTGACTTGAAATTAGTTTACTGTAGTTACTTGAAAGGCGAACTTGTGTTTTGAAATTAGTAAATTGTAATCATTTGAAAGTGTGAATTCATGACTTAAAATTGGTTTAGTGTTGGCACTTGAAATGTGAATTCATGACTTCAAAATGGTTAGGTTTAGTCACTTGAAATATGAATTAGAGAGTTGAAAATGGTCAAGTGTAGTGTTTGAAATGTGTACTAGTGGCTTCAAAATGATTAAGTGTAGTCGCTTGAGAAGTGGATTAGCGACTTGAAAATGGTTTAGTGTAGTTACTTGAAAGGTTAACTTGTGTTTTGAAAATGGTTAAGCATAATGAATTGAAATTGTCAATTAGCTATTTGAAAATGGTTTTCATGTAGTGACTTGCAATGTGAATAAGTTATTTGAAAATAATTAAGTGTAGGGACTTGAAAATGATTAAGTGTAGTTACCTGAAATTACAAACTTGTGACTTGAAAATGGTTTAAGTGTAGTTACTTGAAATTGTGAACTTGTGACTTGAAAATGGTTAAGTCTAGTCACTTGAAATGTGTACTAATAACTTGAAAATAATAAATTATAGTTACTTGAAAATGATTAAGTATAGTGACTTGAAATGTGAATTAGTTAATTGAAAATAGTCAAGTGTAGTGATTTGAAATGTGTACTAGTGACTTGAAAATGTTATAAGTGTAGTGACTTGCAATGTGAATTAGTTATTTGAAAATGGTTAAGTACAGTGACTTGAAGTGTGTAGTAGTGACTTGAAAATGGTTAAGTATAGTTACTTGAAATGTGAATTAGTTACTTGACAATGGTTAAATATAGTCATTTGAACTTGTGAACTTGTGACTTGAAATGATTAAGTGTAGTTACTTGAAATGTACACTTATCACTTGAAAATGGTTAAGTGTAGTGACTTGAAAAGTATACTAGTGACTTGAAAATAGTTAAGCATAGTTACTTGAAAAAGGTTAAGTATAGTGACTTGAACTTGTGAACTTGTGCCTTGAAATGATTAAGTGTAGTTACTTGAAATGTATACTTATCACTTGAAAATGGTTAAGTGTAGTGACTTGAAAAGTATACTAGTGACTTGAAAATAGTTAGGCATAGTTACTTGAAAATGGTTAAGTATAGTGACTTGAAATGTGTACTAGTGACTTGAAATTATATACTTGTGACTTGAAAATAATTAAATGTAGTGTCTTGAAATGTATACTAGTGACTTTAGAATGATTGTGTAGTAACTTGAAAATAGTTAAGCGTATTTACTTGAAAATAGTTAAGTATAGCAACTTGAAATGAGTACTACTGACTTGAAAATGATTAATTGTAGTTACTTGAAATGTGAATTAGTTATTTGAAAGCGGTTAAGTATACTGACTTGAAATGAATGATTATGTGTAGTTACTTGAAAACAATTGAGTATAGTTGTTTGAAATGTGAAGTAGTTACTTGAAAATGGTTAAGAATAGTTATTTTAAATGTGAAGTAGTTACTAGAAAATGGTTAAGTATAGTGACTTGAAATGTGAATTAATTATTTCAAAATGGTTTTAAGTGTAGTGACTTGCAATGTAAATTAGTTAATAGGTAAATAAAGTTTTGACTTTTGACATATAAATTGTCATGAATGTGTATTATTTACTTAAGTGTAGTCACTTGAGAAGTGAATTAGTGAGTCAAAAATATTAAGTGTAGTTACTTGAAAGGTGACCTTGTGTTTTAAATAAACTTACGTGTGGTCACTAGAGAAGTGAATAAGCAACTTTAAAATATTTAAGTGTAGTTACTTGAAATGGGACTTGTGTTTCGAATTTAATTAAGTTTGGTCATTTGAGAGGTGAATTAGTGGGTCGAAAATGTTTAAGTGTAGTTACTTGAAAGGTGTACTTGTGTTTTGAATATAGTTAAGTGTGGTCACTAGAGAAGTGAGTTAGTGAATAGAAAATGTTTAAGTGTAGTTATTTGAATGTGGACTTGTGTTTTGAATTTAGTTAAGTGTGGTCACTTGAGAAGTGAGTTAGCAACTTGAAAATGCTTAAGTGTAGGTACTTGAAACGTGGACTTATGTTTTGAATTTAGTTAAGTGTGGTCACTTGAAAAGTGAATAAGTGAGTAAAAACTGTTTAGGTACAGGAACTTGAAATATGGACTTGTGTTTTGAATTTAGTTAAATGTGGTCACTTGAGAAGTGAATTAGTGAGTTGAAAATGTTTAAATGTAGCTACTTGAAAGGTGGACGTGTTTTGAATATAGTTAAGTGTGGTCACTTGAGAAGTAAGTTAGTGACTTGAAAATGATGAAGTGTAGGTACTTGAAATGTGAACTTTTCATTTTGAATTTAGTTTAGTTTGGTAACTTGTGAAGTGAATTAGTGACTTGAAATGCTTAAGTGTAGTTACTTGAATTATGAATTAGTGACTTTTATTTTTAATTTAGGTACTTGAAATGTGAACTTGTGTTTTGATTTTAATAAAGTGTGGTCATTTTGAATTTATTTTAGTTTGGTAAATTGTGAAGTGACTTAGTGACTTGAAAATATTTAGGTGTAGGCACTTGAAATGTGAAATTTTCATTTTGAATTTAGTTTAGATTGGTAACATGTGAAGTGACTTAGTGACTTGAAAATGTTTAGGTGTAGGTACTTGAAATGTGAACTTTTTATTTTGAACTAAGTTTAGTTTGGTAACTTATGAAGTGAATTGGTGACTTGAAAATGTTTAGGTATAGGTACTTGAAATGTGAACTTTTTATTTTGAATTAAGTTTAGTTTGGTAACTTGTTAAGTGAATTAGTGACTTGAAATGTTTAGGTGTAGATACTTGAAATGTGAATTTTTCATCTTGAATTTAGTTTAGTTTGGTAACTTGTGAAGTGACCTAGTGACTTAAAAATGTTTAGGTGTAGGTACTTGAAATGTGAACTTTTCATCTTGAATTACGTTTAGTTTGGTAACTTGTGAAGTGAATTAGTGACTTGGAAATATTTAGGTGTAGGTACTTGATATGTGAAATTTTCATTTTGAATTTAGTTTAGTTAGGTAACTTGTGAAGTGACTGAGTGACTTGAAATGTTTAATTGTAGTTACTTGAATTATGAATTAGTGACTTTTGTTTTGAATTTAGGTACTTGAAATGTGAACTTGCATTTTGATTTTAGTAGAGTGTGGTCACTTGAGAAGTGAATTAATGACTTGAAAATGTTTGAGTGTAGGTACTTGAAACGTGATCTTTTTATTTTGAATTAAGTTTAGTTTGGTAACTTGTGAAGTGAATTAGTAACTTGAAAATGTTTAAGTGTAGCTACTAGAAATGTGAACTTTTGTAACTTGAAATAATTACTTGAATGCGATTGATTGTGTAGATGGAACCTGATTATAGCTGGATATATTAATGAAATATTGATAATATAATAGGTGATGTAACGACCTAAAAATTTAATGAAATATGTAAAATTTGTGATTTTGTGTGATTTGATTATTTTACCCCATCTTGTAGTTTCATTATAATATTTTTAGGGTGTGAGAGTGATTGTAATGATTTTCAATGCCTTTTGGTACCATTTATGTGATATTATAGTTTTTGATGGCTTCGAGAACCTTATTTTGGACTCATGTGGATATATTTTTATCCATACAATGAATGGTTAAACGAACTGCGCAAATAGATTTGAAATATCAATTTTAGGCTAGTAGACCTTTGGTTCGGGTCCTGATGCACCCGAGCTCATTCAACCTATTGGTCAAAAAGTTGAAAAATTAGAAATCTAAGTGTGGGATCCACATTTTATCGAAACAACCTTGGATGGAAAGTTTGACTTTGCCAGCTGATCCGTAATGTAAATTTTAAGGTGTTGCCATGTATGGTATGATTTTACAGCTTTTAAATTTCATTTTGAACCTCGGTTTGGAAAATTGTGATTTTGGGTTTCGGGGATCAACTTTGTGAAAATGATGTTTTCTTTAAAATCTGATATCATTATCGCATCTGGGCATTGAATTTAGTATGGTTGCATAGCTCGTTTTTGTATATCAGACTTCAAATGAAACTCGGGCATCCTGTCAAAATCCGAGGTAAATTTGAAGTGAAAAATCTGGTGCAATACCAGTTTTTCTGCATATAAATATCATTTTTTATTTTTCATCTTGTCTCTTGTGATTTAAACCCTAAAATAGTGTGTGAGAAGTTTGTGAGAACTTGGAAAACTAGATTAACACCTTTTTCTTAATTTTATTACAGATTAAAGGTAAGAATTCACCATTTTCTTAGTAATTTCTTGATTAATTTCTCAAATTTTCAAAAATCTTAGGGCTTGATTTTAAACCCCATTTTTTACTTGAATAATATTTTTATGTTATAATTACTAGTATTTTATCTATTTAACCCATAAAACAACTCTGCTTCTTGATTTTAACCCGAATTTAAAGATTTTATCTACTATAACATAAAAATGGTTTTTCTTCGATTTGAACCCTATTTTTTTACTTGATTTAACTTGGATTTTTAGATGTAGGTTCCTAAAAATATGGGGAACATGTTTTTGAAGTAAAGTTTAATTTTGCCCTTCTTTTTTGAAAACCCATTTTGGGGGTTCATTTTTATCCCGAACCAAAGTAGTCAATATAGGCGTTGTTGGATTTGACTTGATGCGCAGATTTTATATTTTATTTTTTAGTAGAGTTCAGGATTATTCATTAAAAATAAGTTCGCGGTTTCAAGTGTAGTGGACTGATTTTGATTTTCAAGGTAGGTTATGGCTTAATTCTTTTAGACTGGGTTGCATAGTAAATAATGATACAAAATCCATGTTAAAGGTGAAAATCAATCATAAAAATTGTCTATTTATGTGTTGTGCCCGAATGGGGCCCTAGATATGATGTAATTATCAAAATTGAGTTATTATGTGATATGTGTGACCGTGTGGGATGCTATGTGGTATTAATAGGCTTAAATACATGTGAATAATAATATTACGTTGTTAAAATGCTTAATTTTTGTGTATTTTGATTATATTCATACCTTATTGGCATATGAGATATGTGGAAATTCATGGATGAAACAAACATAATGATGGATATTAGCACATGTGGTTGTGGAACTGTATAGTTGTGGTTGGTTGTGGAAATATATCATGTTGTTGGTTGTGGAAATACTCATTGTGATTGGTTGTGAGTATTACATCTTCATATTATATTCATTCATGAAACACTAGTACACCGTGGCAACATCTTAGAAACACTGGCAACACCTTTTTAAAAGATATTGTATCACTTTATAAAAGCCTTTCCGAGGGATGTACCAGAAAGGAGATATGAGATGTGGATTGTATATGGATTGATGAACCTCCCATGGGTCCTAAGTCGGGAAGCTTTAGCTCTGTAGGTATATATAGGGATTGTGAGACGATTCAGGAGGTTGGACGACGACCTCTTGCATCATCGTCATCATTATTATATACCTTGCACTTACTTTATTGTGTTTATGTTATATTGTATTGCCTTATTAACTTGTCATCTATGTATTTTTCTTACTTTCCTTTATTTGTATTTGATGATCTTGTATCTACATATTCTCTCTTGCTCTATTTATATGTGATATAATATATACTTGTGTTCTACATCTTAGTGTAACAACAACAACAACAACAAACCCAGTGTATTCCCACCTGGTGGGGTCTGGGGGGGGTAAGATGTACGCAGTCCATACCTCTACCTCTAAAGAAGTAGAAAGGCTGTTTCCGATAGACCCCCGGCTCAAGACACAAGATACCAGGCAAATACATATTAAAGCACCGAACAAAGTTACAAGACTATAAATAACATAAATAACATAAATACGGCAGCCATAAATAGAAAGAAACAGGGGAAAGCACCCAGCCTCTTACTAAAACAAGGAGCACGGAATCATAACAAGAAAACTACCCCCAACAAGTAAAACCCTACACTAGCGACCCAAACTGGCCCTAGTCTTCTGCCCTAATTCGCGTCCTCCAGACCTTCCTATCTAGGGTCATGTCCTCGGTGAGCTGCAACTGCTCCATATCCCGCCTAATCACCTCACCCCAATACTTCTTCGGCCTACCCCTACCCCGCCTAAAACCATCCAACGCTAGTCTCTCACACCTACGAACTGGGGCATCCATGCCCCTCCTCTTCACGTGTCCGAACCAGCGCAATCGGACTTCCCGCATCTTGCACTCCACTGGAGTCACACCAACCTTCTCCCTGATAGTCTCATTCCGAACTCTATCTCCCCTTGTCAGCCCACACATCCAGCGCAACATCCGCATCTCTGCCACCTTCATTTTTTGGATGTGGGAAGTCTTAACTGGCCAACACTCCGCTCCATACAACATGGCCGGACGGACTACCACCCTGTAAAATTTGCCTTTAAGCTTGGGCGGCACCTTCTTATCACACAACACCCCCGACGCTAGCTTCCACTTCATCCATCCCACCCCAATACGGTGCGAGACATCCTCGTCAATGTCACCGTTCCCCTGAATCACAGCCCCGAGATACTTGAAACTATCCCTTTTACATACCACCTGTGATTCCAGCTTCACGACCACCTCGTTCTCCAGCCTTACGTCATTAAACTTGCATTCCAAATACTCTGTCTTGCCTCTGCTCAACCTGAACCCTTTAGACTCAAGAGTTTGTCTCCACACCTCTAATTTGTCATTCACACCCCCTCGAGTCTCATCAATCAGAACTATATCGTCTGCAAAAAGCATTCACCACGGCACCTCCCCTTGAATACGCCGCGTCAACACGTCCATCACCATAGCAAACAAAAAGGGGCTAAGAGTAGATCCCTGATGCAACCCCTGCAAGACGGTGAAATGCTCTGAGTCTCCTCCCGCCGTCCTCACCTGAGTTTTCGCTCCCTCATACATATCCTTAATTGCTCTGATATATGCCTGCGGGACTCCACTCACCTCCAAGCACCTCCAAAGCACCTCCCTGGGGACTTTGTCGTATGCCTTCTCCAGGTCGATAAACACCATGTGTAGATCCTTCTTCCTTTCCCTATATTGTTCCACCAGCCTCCGTACCAGGTGAATTGCCTCCGTCGTCGAGCGGCCAGGCATAAACCCAAACTGGTTTTCCGAAATAGACACTATCCGTCTCAACCTTACCTCGACCACTCTCTCCCAGATCTTCATAGAGTGACTTAATAGCTTAATCCCCCTATAGTTATTGCAACTCTGGATGTTCCCCTTATTCTTATAGAGAGGGATGATGGTACTCCACCTCCAAGCCTCGGGCATCTTTGCTGTCTTGAAGATTTCGTTGAACAATCCAGTCAACCACCTGACGCCAGCCTCTCCAATGAACTTCCAAAATTCCACCGGTATCTCATCCGGCCCCGTCGCCCTACCCCTTCGCATCCTGCGAACAGCCTCTCTAACCTCAGCTACCGTAAAACGTCTACAATAACTAAAGTCCCGGCCCTTCTCTGAGAGCTCCAGTTCCCCTAACTCAATAGCTCTATCCCCTTCGTCATTCAAGAGCCTATGGAAGTACGACTGCCATCTATCCTTAACGTGGCCGTCCTCTACCAACACTCTACCGTCCTCCCCCTTAATGCACCTCACCTGGTCGAGGTCACGCCCCTTCCTCTCCCTCGCCTTAGCGAGTCTAAACAACTTTTTCTCCCCTCCTTTCCCCTGTAACCCTGCATACAAGCTCTCAAAAGCGGCCGTTTTAGCTGCCGAGACAGCTGACTTAGCCTCCTTCCTAGCTAGCTTGTACTCTTGCCTGTTCTACATCTTAGTGTATTGTTGTAATATATGTGAGGTATATTAGATCTGTTAGTGCAAGCGGTGTGGGATATTTTCTGATTATAGGTTATTTCTTTGCGGTTATTTTTGTGATGTATTAGACTCTTTTGGATTGTATTAGTAGTTCTTATACTATTGACACCTGGTTTTGGGTATGATTGGTATTTTGGATAAGTTTTTCCACATTGTTACGATTACTTATATGGTTTGTCTTCATTCTAGAAGTCTTACGTTAGGATATTTTTGTCTTTTCTTTTTTTTGTAGCAGTTTGGATGATAGGATTACTTATCAAGATACGCCACGACAAGTGTCATCATGACCCTCATTTTTAGGTTGTGACAAATTGGTATCAGAGTAGCCAATTTTCATTGATCTCAATAGTGTAAGAATGAGATGTCTAATAGAGTCTCGCGGATCGGTACATAAACATATGTATCTATCTTTGAGAGGCTATAAGATGTCTTTTGGAAACTTTCCTCATTTCATTCTTTATATTGTAAAGTTCTTTCATACCCTGTGTTCTGAGTTGTGTTTCACTCTTTCTACGCGAATGGAGTTGTTTATACCTTATACCAGTTAAGACATGCTGTGATAAATTAGCGGATATCATTTGTCAGTTGTAGGCTTATCGATACTCCTAAGTTGTCATGCGATCAGTTTGTTGATGCCTTTCTGGAAAGATTTATGCCTTTCAGTTTGAGAGATCGTATATGGGATGAGTTTGATCATTTGGAGCAGGGCTCCATGACAGTTTTTGAGTATAAGGTATGCTTCCATGCCCTATCCAGATATTTCTATGATAGCATTTCCACTGAGTCTAAGAAGATTCTAAAATTTATGAAGGGTTTGGACGTCTCCTTTCAGTTGTCTAAGCCTCAGATGGTTGTGATTGGAGCTCCTTTTATGGGTATTGTGGATCATTGACAAAGAGTATTGTTATTGCAACTCAGGGAAGAGCCAAGAAGGTCTGACATTTTGGTGAGTTCAGGCATCAAACCTCTTGAGGCAGAGATTTTAGAGGTTATTATGGATACCATAGTAGGCTAATGCAGATAGCTTTATATAAATCAAGTGGTGGATTTTCTAGTTCAGTAGTTCGGGGTGGTTGTTTGGGCCTAGTTGTATAGTCTCTTATTAAGACTGGTCGTAGAGGTTGTTATGAATGTGATAAGACTGGCTTTTTGGCAAAGGACTGTTCTCGCTGTGTGTTTAGAGATACTCCTATTTTTCCTGTAAGGGGTAGAGATTCAAAGCCGGGGAAAAAGATGATGGAATCTGGATCAACTATTGTAGAATGCCTGTTTGTTTTGGCTTGAAAGAGTTTTCCATTATGACATGCTTGAGATGCGATCGTCCAGAAGAACCTCTCATCAAGAAAACACCTCGCAAAATGTCTAAGGCAAACAGGACAACCAAACCACCACCATCAAATAGACAGAAGACATTGTCTAAGCAACTACCCACAAAAACCAACAAACACAAGGAAAAAATAGATGAATTGTTGGACATTGCTGGACGTAGCTACAAAGTGGCGGATTTGATAGAAGATCTCAAGGAGAAAACCATACCAAAGCAGTAAGCAATTGTACTTAGTTTGGTTTGCCCATTTCATTATATTGGCAAGAGACGTTAAGAAAGTTATAGAAGATGATTTGTTGACACTTGCTGAGGATTTTGAGAAATTCAACGGTTATCCCTGGGATTGACAGCTACAACTTGACTATCAAATATATACTGAAAAAGCTATCGCGAAAGACGATCACATTAAACGGATTTTCTTGTGCTTTCACGGTAAATTTAATCACTATTTGTTTACTCACCCATTATTTTGTATTGAATAATTGTTTTGACTTGTTTTTGCTTGTTCCTATTTACATATTTTAGGCTTATGCATTTGAAGTCATTCCTCCCCTCCAAAGCAGGTCAAGGATTACCCGGATGAGGTTTTCCATCCAAGGATTCTTAGGTGATTGGCTGCGAAGAGCATCACAAGAATTAAGAAGGCTGATCTCTTTAAACCTTCGGATGATGCAGTATGTTTTCTTTCAAGTAAAATAATTTTACTCGAAGAAAGATATTGAAACAAATGTGCCATCTGTTGTAACAGAGTCTGTCACAACAGATTACCCATCTACTACAACTAGTGCAATAGATGGGTAATCTATTGCGACAGACGATGCATATTTCGCAACAAATTAACCATCTATTGCTCTGGTTCTCTGAACCCGACTCAACAGATTACCCATCTACTGTAAATTATGCAATAGATGGGTAATCTGATGCAACATATTATTAATCTATTGCATCATACAGATCAATTGTTACGACAGATAGATCATCTGTTGCATTAGTTGGCTGTGTTAACATGTAACCCAACTGACTACAAATTATTATTATATGATTTAAATGTATCTGTCTTTTTTATAGGTTGTGCATCCTTGGATCGTGCCTGCTAAGCAGGAGTTGGAGATGACTTCTTTTATTACTCTATGTCTTTTTGAAACAATAGCAGACCCAGCAGTGGAGTTAATAAAGAAGGAATTGGCTGGAGCAACAACCATAAGAAGAGCAGTTAGGAAAGGTCAGCCTTATGTTGGATCTCTTTATTACCAACCTATTGCAATAGATTCGGGTGATTCTTATCGGGGTGTTGCGGGTGGAGTTGTTGATGTTGGTGGCAACCATCCTGATACGGATGCTACTGCCAGTCATGATGATGAGCATGTTGATGCTTAAGAAAAAATAAATACACTTGAAATCACCCCTTACACAAGTCCATCTTACCTATACACCGGTCTCTCCCATTCTTACAGTGGTCCCTCTCACCCTTCTTCACACTCATGTTCTCATTGCAAATGCAAAGTGTGTAAGGGAAAATAGGATAAACTTCTTGAAAAACTAGAGGCTATCGCTGAAGCTGTCTAGGAATTAAAATCCAAGAGGGGTGTCATACCATCCAAGAAGGTGAGAGAGTTATACACTCATACAGTGGTGGTTATAAAGAAGAATAGAAAAATTAGCCGAATACTCTCCGATCTGATAACAAAAGAGATTACAACTCGTCCCACTCCACAACTTGATGAAGTTTTGAGGCACTAAAGAAGGTGCGCATATACGCAGAACTTGGTGACGAAGAGAGGACGGGGCTGCAAAATGGCAAGTATCCCAAGAAAAAGGAACCTGTAGAAGAATACACCATGCATATGTTTGACTACCAAGACTTCATGAGTGTGATAGCCGTGCATAGTGATATGTGGATAGGATAAGTTTACTTTTCCTAACCTAGCTTTCTAATCTACTCCATGAAGAAGAAGCTACGCAATAGATGTGTCTTCTGTTGCAACAACTGGGTATTCTGGTGCAACTGGTGGTTGTTCTATTGCAACAATTTAAACTTTTGTTGCATAAGTTGCATTAGCTAGGTAACCTGCGAACAAATTCAGAGAACCCTCTGCAACAGATGGACCATCCGTTGCATCTTTCCATTATGTTTTTCTTCTTTACAATTACTAACCTATTTAATAATTGTCTTCTTATATCACTTTATGTTGATGAAATTCTCTACCTTATGAGGGGCATAAAATTAGCATACCGGGATGCTGATGATGTTGCCGATAGGATAATGGATCCCAATTTCTAAAACAATTTTAAGAATAGGTATAATCATCTCAGTGAGCTAGCTAAAACTCTCGGTGGCTCGGGATTTGCTTGGTTAGTTTCTACGTAGAATGGGAGGAAGATATGACTAACTATGTTAGACGGGAGAGGCCATATCCACACGACTAGAGCTCAACCAAGGCAAAGAGAATTCTTGCAGTCATGAACGTGGAAGTCAAAACATTTTCTCGTTGTTGAGATACTTATCGAGGAGGGAAAGATTAAGGTTTATGATCGCAACTTACCTGACTTCAGCGATGAAGCTTTTATTATCCATACATAGCCACTGGTGGAGTTGCTCCCCAGTTTTTTTTGGAGGCAGAGTAAACTGATGGATCATTTGCCAGCGGAAGTCTTGATGAAGAAAGCATGGGATTTTGAAGGTCGAAACAAGGACATGCACCTTTAAAAAAATAAAACCGATGCCGTGTGCAGGATGTACGTGCTTGCAAACATCGAATGTTTATTGGCCAACACAGAAATGTTCGATCTGCGTGACACCATTGTGGAAAAAATGCAAGAGGTCTGGGCTTATGGGATACTAACTAAATGCTTGTAGCTTGGAGCCTATGTATAAAGAAGATGTACAAAGACAAACACCATAACAATTTTTTATGTTTGATGAAAGTTCAATTTTTTATAATGCAATAGATTGTCTATCTGTTGTAACAGATAGTATATCCGTTATGACAGATTGATTATCTGTTGCAATAGGTTGGTCATTTGTTGCATTATGCAGATATTTCTCAGTCTCTGTCGCAACAGATATACAGTCTGTTGCAATATATAGTCTATCTGTTTCAACTGATAGGTATTGGAACAAATCAAAAAGTAGGAAGACCTATTTAATAATTTTCAACAGATGACCTACATGTTGCAACATATGGCTAAATCTGTTTGATAATTTCCAACAGACATGTCGTCTGTTGCAACATATGTATTATCTATTGCGATATTTGAATCTAGTATTCCATTTCAATTAATAAGTTCAAAACTAAGGATTAAATTATGTTCACATACAAAATAAAAGAAATTGAAGGCTTCAAAAATTACATGAAATAACTCCACAAAGAAATAACATATAAAAAAATGATTATTATGGGTACAAATGATCTACCAAATGATCTACTCTACAAATAAATCAATAATTTAACCGTTGGGGCCAACAATTACCAAGGAGAGGTTATTACTTTGACAGACTCAAGCTATAAAGATCTACTCAATATGGACAAGTTCTTCATCCGATGCTATGAAATTCGGCTTTAGTCATCGTGGATCTTTAATGTTGCTTGCGTACGGTTTTTGAGCTCTTACTTCTCCGTATTTCCATAAAAGAGCAGCATATCTTTTGCGGAGTAATTCGACATCAAGTCTATCATTTGATACTTGTAATCCGTCGCTCAAATACTCGACGTAAGCGGCAACAAAAAGATTGCAATCCTGCATTTAAAAAAACAGATAATTCATATCCTGCAGTTCATATAAGCGTTGTGAAATTTATAAAATGGAACTAAATCATGATACTATGGTACTTACAAGCTACCAATGAGGAGTTGAGCAATTCCTTCAACATATTCTACATCAAATGGATTATTCATTTTATCCAGGTATGCTTCAATCATCAACCAATCAGTACGAACCTTTTGGTCCAGAAAGTCACTTATATCAAGGTAAGTAGGCAACATTTTGGACAACTTTTGTATCTCTGACGATGGTGTGGAACGTCTCCTTCCCGACACTGAGTTATAAACTCGGATGCGCCTCTCTTTTAAAACGACGATAGCTAACACCTAATGAAATTCATCACCATAATTGATTGGGATATACACTTCGCCGACCAAATGCCAAGGTAAGCTAGCTGAAATTCTAAAACCTTTGATGATGTTGATTAAGCATTCCTCAGTTCAGGAAACTTCTGGCTGTTGTTGACAAAGCCTATCGTAGGCATCATTGATGTAAACTTTGTACAAACAATTGCCTGTCGTGTATCTGTATTGTTCTTAGATTTGCAACTTGGCCTTTTTTCGGAGGTAGTAAAAAATGACATCGATGTGTTGCACATATTATCAAACATTTTAGATTATGTTATAATAAAATTAATACACAGATGCAATTAAATAAAATATTAATTAATAGTAATATGTGTGACATTTAATCCTTACTATTCCAACAAGTTTGGGGCTGTGACATCAAATAGAACCAATCCTTCGCCCAGGATGTGCAATAATAAAGTCGAACATATCAAAACCAAGACTCGATTCGTTCACTTTGTAGTGGTCATCATTTTGTTTTCTACATTCTTTATATGTGTTAATGTCATATTTTTACAATAAGAATTGTATAGATCAATATCTTTAAAAAGGATTTATGTACCTGCCGACGTGATGCTTTAACAGCCCATCGGCAATCCATTCTGAATAGTCGTTAATCAGCTTTGTTAGTTTTTTGGAGCCTCATTCGAGACGTTGAACCCTTCAAATGGGTAATTATTCCATTCTCCCGAACTTACAGGCTCCACTTTTTCTTCCTCCATGGAAATGATTTATGAATTATCAACTGTAATATTATGTTGTTCAGCAGTAGCTTCTACTGTGACATCCACATGGAAAGCCAGATTTCTCAATGTTAATAATCATAGATATACAACAGATTATCTATTTGTTGCATCAGATAGATCATCTGTTGGGACAAACTCGAATAGATAAAATATTGTATGATAATTTCGAAAAGATAACCCATCTGCTTCAACATATGACTCATCTATTGGTACAAATTAAAATAGTACTAAATCCTGTTTGATTTGCTGAAATAGATGGACATATGTTGAAACGAATAATGCATCTGATGCAACCAGTTATACAACAGTTGCAATAGATGTATTTTCAGCAGATGTATAATCTGTTGAAATAGATATGTGTCTGTTTTGTTTGTTGGAACAAATGATATACATTCACCTTCTTCATCTCATGCTGCTCTCCTGCGGCCTTTGTATATTAATCAAAGGTGCAAGACAAAGACAAAAGAGTTGCAATTTTGCTATTTTCAATGCTTGATGATGCCTTGAAAATTTCTTTCTTTCTCCTCTTAGCTTCCTTGATCTCTAGTAGAGTGTATGGATATGAACTCCTCTTTGATGGAATGACATCCATCTTAGATGTCATTTCCCTTACAGAAACAGTTAATGCATTAATAACATTAAGATTGCAAGGCGAAACATAATGGAGTGATTGATATTTGCATGCAGAACATTTGCTAAAAGTGACAAAATCTGTATAACCAGTATGATCATAATCATAATATTTTGTTGTTTCAAAAACTGTAAGAGGAGCACCACTCCCATTATCATCATCAACAACAACAAGCCTATCCTCCAAAATTGTTTTTCTTGTGATGGATGTTGCTCCAAATAATTCCTCCTTTATTCTATCAATGACCTTAGGGTTCGATAAAGTTTACACAGACCGTAAAGTAAGAAAAAATGGCATCTTCAACTCTCGGTTGGTCGGAACAAGCCATAGATGGACAATTTAAAATAAATCAGTTCATATATTAGAATGATGATGAAATCATTTTTAAAATTATTAATTAAAACAAAAATTTAATTAGAATTAAACTTACTGCTTCCTTCGAGGGTTGAAGAGATTAAGAAATTTTGCATTTTTATCAGTTTTGGCAGACAACCATCTCAGGATTCTTGGACTGGAAACTTCTTCATAGTAGTTCACTTGTTGTCTCAAATAAGGAATGACTTCAAATGCCCAAGTTTATAAAATAACGCCAATAAATCAAAAGTATTGATGAATAAAAAAATTAATCATGTCATGATAAAATAAATATTTATCACAAAAGTCCATGGAAAGCCATATAAGTTGAATGTCCTTGGCATTAACGGAGTTAACAAATATTTAAGTCATTTTGTAGCTTTCATAACCCCAAGGATAGTTGTTAAATGCCTCAAGATCCTCGGAGAGCTTTATCAAACCAAGTGGTATGTTGTTGTTAACATCTCTCGCCCAAAGAACATTATATATAAACCAAACCAAACACAATGATTATTTTGGATTCTTTGAAAGTCTTTTACCTTTCAACGATTCTATCAAATTTATGATTTTGAAACTTGGACCAACAAGAAACACCAGGTCATCACGATCACTCGACTTGCCTTTGCCTTTTTTGGGTTAAAATAGGTATAACTTGAGAAGGAGAAGTTGGATAATATTTTAATTCAGTAATTATGGCAAACTCCTTCCAACCAACACAAACAGACATGTCATAGTAATTTATCCACACCTCATCCATCTTATCTTTGTTTTCATACATAAATCTACGCTTGAGAAGATCATATACCATTTTCATTTAGAAACGAGCATTGTTGTCCTCCGACAAATCAAGATATTGACTAAAGCAGCTGTTCCTGAAATAAGCATCCAATTTTTGTTCTCGAATTATTTTTCTGAAGGCATCGAAAGATTTTCCCATGGCTCACTTAACTACGAACTCACCCGTTAAATCTGTTGCACCATCGCACTGTATTCTCACATGATAACAATCAATGCTGAAGGTTTTGACCAACTCTTCGGTGGAAGGGCTATTAGCGTTTGGATCTTCTCTTTTGAAATATTTCTCCTCCCCATGTTCATCATCTTCTGCTCCTGATTGAGATAATGCTTGTAAAGCAAGCTCATAGAGTGGTGGATGTAGCCTAGCTGCTTCACTTATTTTTTTAATTGGACTTGATTCAGAATCTTTTCTTTTAGGATCCATATTATCTAAAATTAACAAGAACATAAAATATATTATAATTGATTAATGTATCATTAAAAAGAATAACAGTAAATCAAATATGTACAACAGTAAAATAACAGTTCCAAAAGACCACCCATCTGTTGCACCAGGTATGATATTTGTTGCAGCATATAACCAACCTGTTGTAGCGGATAATCAATTTCTTGGAAACAATAATAACAGGTCATACATCTATTGCACCAGGTAGGATATCTATTGTATCATATAACCGACCTATTCCAGCGAATGAGTAATTCGTTGGAAACAATAAAAATAGATCATTTATCTGTTGCACCAGGTAGGATATCTATTGCAGCATATAACCAACCTGTTGCAGTGGATGATCAATCCGTTGGAAACAATAAAAATAGGCCACACATCTGTTGCACCAGGTAGGATATTTGTTGCAACATATAACCTATTGCAGCAAATGAGTAATCGTTGAAAACAATAAAAACAGACCACTTATCTGTTGCACTAGGTAGGATATATGTTGCAGCATATAACCAACCTATTATAGCAGATAAGTAATCTGTTGGAAGCAATAAAAATAGATCACTCATCTGTTAAAACAGATCACTCATCTATTGCCAAATGAGTTATCTGTTGGATCAATATTATTTAAATTTATTCCAAACAAAAGAGTCGTCTATCGCAACAGATGCATGATCTGTTTGATTGTTCATTTATTGCATAAGATTTTCATTATTGCATAAAATAGTGACAGATCACTTATTTGTTGAAACAGATCACTCGTTTGTTGCCAAATGAGTTTTTTTTTTGGATCAAAATTATTTAGATTTTTTCCAAACAGAAAAGTCGTCTGTCGCAATAGATGAATGATCTGTTAGATTGTTCATCTATTGCATCAGATTTTCATGTGTTGCATCAAATTTCCATCTGTTACATCAGATGTTTCATTTGTTGCACCATATGATTCATCTGTTGCAACACAATTTTTACCAAGAGAAATAAAAAATCAGCCCAGCAACATCAACGCAACACACTCTAAGAACATCAACGGTGACCAAATATCACCAACATATTGAATCAATAGTTCGACAGCAAGAGCTATAATAACAACAAAAAATTATATTTCACACCAAAAAAAGTAGAGAAGAAATGCCAAAATTAAGATTTTATTCTGGCCATATTTCAAATTTAAGCAAGAAATATTGAAATTGTTAACCAATACTAGAAGAAAAGTTGTCTCAAGTTCCTCTTTTTCTTCATAACTAAAAAGATAACTTTTTACCCGTGAAAGAAGAAATGGAACGATAAAGAACTCGAAGTTGTTGTCGCTGGAGAACATTGCTTGTCACGTCGATTGACAATTGAAAGTCGCAAAGGAACTCGCCGATCTATTTGTCGCGGGATTGAGGGGAGAAATTTTGCAGAGCTATTGGTTGGGAGAGAGTTAAGAGAGACTGTCTCTCTCTTGAGACGGTTGATTTGGAAAGGAGAGGGGTGTGGGTTGATTTTTATTTTTAAAAAGATCAGAAAGTTTTGAAAATATTAATCAAGTTCACAATTAACTTAATCAAGTTTCCTAATTTTGTTTGATCCTTTAAGTTGGTCAATGTCCCCAATCCTTCATTCAAGACTTAAAAATACCTTTCCTTCAATTTTCTCAAGAAACTTTACAAGTTACCTATGAAATCTACTAGATCTAAGGTATTCCCCCAATTTCCTGTTTACACCAAAAATAAAGTAAGCTAAAACCATGGCTTTAATCTTTTGGATGCTGCAACTTTTGCCTTCATAGCACCTGGCATTTCTTTCTTCCCACAACATCCACCAGACACAAGCTGGAATATTCAATCACCAATCTTCTGTTGAACCTCTCTTCCCAATTACTTTCCAGTTAGAAATTCCAGTGTGGATCTTGGCATTGTCCAGCTGATCCCCAGGATACAAAAAACATGTTCCATAATTTTTCTGCTATGTTACAATGCAGAAATAGGTGTCTATTCACTTTTGCATCTTGGTTACACAAAAAACATCTAGATCAAATATGCATTCCTCTTCATTGTAGAGCTTCATGAGTTAGGCAAACTTCTCTGATAACTAACCAAACAAAACAAGCCAATTTCAATGGACTTTTGACTTTCCATAGTTGCTTCCAAGGCCAATTGATTATATGGTTCTGATTGTTGTTTCTATTCCAATAGCATGATTTCTCCATAAACACCCCTTTATTATGAATCTGTCAAGATTGTTTTATCAGCAACATTAGAGATTCCAGAAAATGCACTCGAAGGAGTCTAGCAAAACGCACTCAGTATCTGAAGGAGTCTACCAATATCAGTATCTGAAGGAGTCTACCAATATCTGACACTTCCCAGTCATTAAGAGCCCTCCTAAAGAATAGGTTCCACCCATGTAGACTCCATACTTACAGCAACTATATCATTTCTTTGTGAACTTAAGATATAAAGCTGGGGAAACATGGTTCCCAAGCTGTCTTCCCCTATCCAAAGTTCATTCTAGAAATCAATTTTGGATCCATCACCCACATTGAATGTGATATTGGCATAAAATTGATCCCATAACCTCTTGATTCATTTCAATACGCTGCAACCAAAAGAACCTTATACCTCTTCGGCTGACCACTGATTAATCGTTCCATATTTATCAGCTATGAATCTTCTCCATAGACCCATGTCTTCAGTACAGAACCTCCACAACCATTTTTGAAACAAGCACTCATTCTGGATACTGAGATTTTTCATTCCAGACCCCCTTGACTTCTTTTAAGGGTCAAGATATCCCATTTGACTAGGTTGTAACCCTTTTTCTCCTTGTTGCCTTGCCATAAAAAAGTTCTTATCTTGTTGATCTTCTTCTCAATGATCTTCGGGATTGGGAATAAGCTCATCATATAAGTTAGGAGTACTTTTTGGAAGCGCCTCATGCGAAGACTTTGCAGTTCCTTGTGGATAAGGAACAAGTGGGTGATTCTATCAGTAAAAAAAACATTTGTCACTGTTCTGTTAGTTTATTGTATGCTGATATCTCTGGTCAAATGAATAGTCAAGTAAAGGAAAGAAGTGTTTATCAAATGAATAGTCAAGTAAAGGAGAGCAAAATGAGTCCCTCGTCGGCGTCTGTTAATTCGAAAGGTTCAGCCAAGGTATTTCTCTCGTTTATCTAAGTTTTAGTAGTGAAATACCGACTAACATATAAGTTTTGGTTTGCAACTGGCAACTTATATCCTGTAGGCTTATTATATTTCAAGGACAATATTTGATAAAGAATTAATTTAAATTTCATTGCAGAAAGTTTTTGATTGTACTTTTATTCTTACCTTGACTTTCTGCGTCCATCTCCTAGATCTCTGAAGTTTCCAAAGTTGTTTGCAAATCACTCCTGGTGCTTTGAAGTGTTCTTGTCTTGGAAATGTTCGAGTTCTTATTTGATTTCAGATCTGGATAGAATGAGATCTTTTTATCCTTATGAAAAAGAAGTGAAATGTTATCGAACAAGCAACAAGATTTTGCTTTCTGGATTAATACTACACATGTTTTTAGAATATTCATCATGTTGGTTACCATATGCTTTTTCGGATCAGGTTGGTTCATGTTAAATCCTTCCAAATGGAAAAAGAAACAGATGGAGCTTCAAAAAAGGAAGGGTGGAGCTGTGCTATAACATTAATACTTATTGGAGTGAACTTTGTGGGATTTTTCTTTCCACATTTTTGGTCTCTGGTGTATTTACAGAGCAGAAAGCATACTGAAACTGTATCTCTAAAGGCTGAAAAGAAGAAGAATGTGCCTGTCAGAAGATGAAGAAAATGTTCATGAGGAGGCATCTGAAACGGAAAATGCTAATGGTGTTTCTAAGATATCTGATGATGATGATGATGAGAAGTCAGACCAAGCTGAAGATAAGCGTGAGGAGGACAAGAAAAAGCATAAGCAAAGTTCAAATAAATCTTCAACAAAGAAGGAACCTGTTGTGAAATCTAAGAACACAAAACCTGCAGTCTTTAAAGTAGCAAGTCCTCCTAAAAAGATCCCTTCAAAATCACCAAAGAGCTTATAGCCCAAAGCTTCTTCAAAGAAAAAGAAAACTGAAGTAGTTAAAGAAAAATCTTCAACGCTAAAGAAGTCTACTTCCAAAGAAAGTACTGGTGAGAATCACTATATATGCCTGTTGATGGATTGTTTAGAGGTGTTCAAATATGGTTGATTTTGTCATTAAGGCATTTCTCAACGAGTTTTTCTGTTCCGTGCAGGGAAAAAGATTGTAAAGGGGAAGGAGAAGAATAAAGAAGATAAATTGAGACCAAGTGATGAGGAACTTAGAGATACAGTTTCTGAAATTCTAAAGGAAGTTGACTTCAATACAGTAATCATTGTACTCCAATTAGTTGCATGTTCCTACTGTGACTTTAAATGTTTTAGTGCTTTCGTGCTTTTGTTTTTTCTTTTCAATGCACCGGCAGACCCCGACTTTTCACCAAATAAGTTCATATATAAAAAATAAATACGGATAAAGAAAAGATTTACCAAATAGGTTTAATATATCAAAAATAAATATGGATAAAGAAAAAAGTCAATTAATATTAAGTTGGCTGTTGCTTAAAGGAAAAAAAAGGGGGAAAGACAAAAGCTGCATAAAAAAACCAAAACGGGTAAAGAAAAGAGGTGCACTGATGGGGATCGAACACAGCTGCATAAAGAAAACAAAAAATAAACACTGATGGAGATGAACGCACAATGCAACTCTAAGGATATGGACCACTGCCACTAGGTTAAGCACTCCAACTATGTATGTTGAGTTCAAAATATTATATATATCTTATACATCTGTTTAGACTACTTATAATGTAATTTTTCAACAAAGTGGGTTCATATGACCCACTTGAACCTATGTGGGTCTGCCCCTGCTTCAATACATCCCATCTTGCAATTCGCTTGTATGACTGTTCCGCGGAGACTTAGATGTATCTTTTTTTTATATTCCTTTCAGACATGTTGCTTTAGGCCTCTTTGCATATTTGAGTGATCACTTTCCCCCGTGGTAATTTACATTCTCAAATTTTGCACTCCGAAATTGCTAACATCTCGTCTGTTTTGTGCATGCAGGTAGGGCCACCTTTACTGATTTTATGAAGCAACTTGGTGAGTGTTCTTATTTCGTCTTTTTTTTGGCAATTCTTTAGGTGTACTAGGATATGAAAGATTCTAGGTCTCATTGATTATTGTGGTAGTTCAAGTTATACTTTGAGAAACATGATGTACGTCCTCCATGAGATCATAATAGCAAGATACATATTTCAAATGTGCGCCCATTTCTGACCAATGTGTGACAACTTCTTTCTTCTACAGCCAAGTGGTTTAATACAGATCTCATGCCCAGAAAATCGTCTATTAAATTATGATCCAGCAACAACAACAAACCCAGTGTATTCCCACATAGTGAGGTCTGAGGAGGGTAAGACGCAGTCCATATCTCTACCTCTAAAGAAGTAGAAAGACTATTTCTGATAGACCCCCGGCTCGAGACACGGAATACTAAATAAATTCATAGGAAAACATGGAACAAGATGGCATAACATAAATACGACACCCACAAGTAATAAAAAACTGAGAAAAGTAAACAGATTCGTAATAAAGCATGAAACAAGATATCATAACAAGAATAATACCTCCACCAAGTAATTCCCTACACTAACTACCCAAACTGACCCTAGCCTTCTACCCTAATTCGCGTCCTCCAGATCTTCCTATCTAGGGTCATGTCCTCAGTGAGCTGTAACTGCTCCATGTCCCGCCTAATCACCTCTCCCCAGTATTTCTTCGGCCTACCCCTACGCCACCTAAAACCATCCAAAGCTAGCCTCTCACACCTATGAACCGACGCATCCATGCCCCTCCTCATCACGTGTTCGAACCATCTCGCATCCATACCCCTTCTTATGACCCAGGATGAGCTTACTAAATTAGTTGATGAGGAAGACAATGATGAGGAGGAAGGTGAGGCTAAGACGATGCAGAAAAGCCTTCTAGGGAAGATGAGCAAGCCTGAAAACATGAGTAGGATGTAATCTGATATAATTTAATAATAATTGATCTTATTGATATTGAAGGGGTTACAACTGTATATATAGAGAACTGAAGAATAACTAATTACAGAATAACCCAGATGTATTTAATAATTATATATGTAGTCTATTATCCCCCCGCAAGCTGATCAGCGGTAACGAGGGGCAGCTTGGAGCAGAGATACTGAAAAGGCTGTAACGGAAGAGGCTTGGTGAGAATATCAGCAAGCTGGTCAGTAGATGGGACATAGTGCGTGGTCATCGTTCCTGCAAGTACCTCATCGCGAACAAAGTGACAGTCGGACCCAACATGCTTCATACGATCATGAAGGACTGGATTTTTGGTAACACAAATAGTGGACTGATTGTCACAATAAATCTGTGGTTTCGTCGGGGGAATGCCAAGTGCATCTGTAAGGTATCGTAACCACATGGCTTCAGCAACACCCGCAGCCATGGCACGATATTCTGCTTCTGTGGAGGAACGGGACACTCGCGTTTGCTTCTTGGTGCACCAGGAAATCAGATTCGGTCCCATCATAACAATATATCCAGTAGTGGACTTCCGATCATCTTTGTCGTTAGCCCAATCCGAATCAGAAAAAACAGATATATCAAATGAGCCCTTTTGAAATAAAATTCCACATTGAAGAGTACCTTTAAGATAGCGCAGAATGCGTTTCAAGGCCTGAAAGTGTTGTTCTGTGGGAGCATGCATTGATTGGGAGACTCGATTGACTGCATATTGGATGTCCGGACGAGTAACAGCAAGATAATGAAGTCCACCGACTAGGCTCCGATATAGTGTAGGATCGGCAAAGGGAGTATTCGGCCCTGGGGATTGGCGGACTGCCATGGGAGTGACCGCGGGTTTGCAGTCTGTCATTCCAGCTCGATTTAGAAGTTCAAGGGTATATTTTGTCTGATGCATCAATATGGTTCCCGATTTGCGGATGAGTTCGAGGCCAAGAAAGAACTCCAGAGGACCGAGGTCCTTAAGTTTGAAGTCACGATGCATAGCCTCAGTAATTTCAGTGATGAGTGATGACGAGCTGCCTGTAATAACAATATCATCCACATAGATAAGAATGATGACTGTCCCTCGAGAACAGTGAAGGGTGAAGAGGCTGTTGTCATGATGGTAGGTGCGAAAACTAAGACCCTGCAGAAAAGTAGAGAGGCGTGTGTACCAGGCACGTGGGGCCTGTTTCAGGCCATACAGTGATTTGCGAAGCTTGCAAACATAGTGAGGACGGTTGGGATTAACATATCCCGGTGGCTGAACCATATAGATGTCTTCCTCAAGATGACCATGAAGAAAGGCATTGCTGACGTCTAACTGGTGAAGCGGCCAATCATAGTGAAGAGCAAGAGACAAGACCAGACGAATAGTCTGTTGCTTAACAACAGGGCTGAAGGTCTCCTTATAATCCACACCATACTCCTGATGATACCCTTTTGCAACCAGACGTGCTTTATAGCGAGAAAGAGATCCATCTGAATTTCGTTTGATGCGAAACACCCATTTGCACCCAATAGACTTTCGGTTACTAGGCAGAGGTACCAAATCCCATGTACGTTGTTCATTCAGAGCCTGAAATTCCTCATCCATAGCTTGGCACCAGAAACTATTTTTGGAGGCTTGGTTGTAGGTAGTAGGCTCAGTTATGGGATGTGCATCAAAGGGTATTTGAGTGTGGTAGACTTTGGGTTTGAAGGTACCGGCCTTGGCTCGGGTTGTCATAGGGTGAGTGTTGAGTGGAGGGTGATTAGGAAGGGGTGGTGGAGTTGTATGATGTGTGGACGGGGGTTGGGTGGGGCTGCCGTGGGAGCTGGGATGTGCAGCGGTGGATGGGGTGGCTGTATGTGTGTTAGGAGTATGATGTAGGGAAGTGGTGGGTTGTGTGGCAGTCGGCTGGGTGTTCGGGTGGGAGGTTTGGGGGTTCGGGTGGGTGGGTGGGTGGTTCGAGTGGCTAGGTGGTTGGTTAGGGAGGGTAGTGGTGTAGTGGGGTACCGGGTTAGGTGCCGAGTGAACCGGAGCATGAGCGTGTGAAAAGGACGGAAATAATGGCACAATGCCAAGTGAATTGGGGGAGTATGGAGTAGAGGAAAGACTTGTGTAAGGAAATTGTTCCTCCACAAAACGAACATGACGGGAAACATATGTTTTCTGAGATACAGGATCGAAACATTTGTAACCTTTGATAGTGGGATGATAGCCTAGAAAGACACAAGGGGTGGACCGAGGTTGAAGTTTATGTTGAGTGTGTGGACGCAACCAGGGATAAACCAGACACCCAAGCGGGCGGAGATGGATGTAGTCGGGTGGATGATTGTAGAGACGGGCATATGGAGTGGAGTTGGAGAGAGTGTGAGTGGGCATGCGATTTATGAGGTAGTTGGCAGTAGCAAGGGCATCAACCCAAAAGGAAACAGGTAAGGTGGAATCATGGAGGAGCGCAACAACTGTTTCTATTAGGTGACGGTGTTTGCGCTCAGCAACGCCATTTTGTTCAGGGGTATATGGACATGAAGTGTGATGAAGAGCCCCTAGACTTTGAAGAAAAACACCAAATGCATTGTGGACAAATTCTTTGCCATTGTCACTTCGAAAAATTTTGATTTTGGCATTAAATTGATTTTGAACCATTCGGTCAAAGTTGACAAAAACAGTATAAGCTTCGGATTTAAATTTCAGAGGATAAAGCCAAGTGAATTTACTGTAATCATCAACAAAACAGATATAATAACGAAAACCTTGAACAGAAGGAACTGAGGTTGGACCCCAAACATCAGAATGAATTAATTGAAATGGCGCAGTGACCTTGTGTTCAGACAGTGAAAAAGGTAAACGACAAGATTTAGACACTGAACAGGACTCGCAATGTAATTTCTCTGAAAAATTAAAACCTAAGGAAGATAAAATGGATTTGGTGATGGCGGATGATGGGTGCCCAAGCCGGCGATGCCAGGTGGACGAGAGAATGACTTGACTCACAACAGACGGAGACCTGGATGGAAGAGTGTATAGCCCATGCTCACAGCGGCCCGTGTACCACACCCGGTTCGTGGTATTGTCCACTATCTGGAAATTGGTGTCATTAAAAATGTGGGTGCAGTTATTTTCTTTAGTAAAGCGATAAACAGATAAAAGATTGGATGTGAGGGAAGGGACGTGGTGAAGGGTTGAGAGATGAAATTTACCATTTGGGGTATAGACATACCCAGAGCCGGTGTTTGTGATGGGAAGGGATTGACCATTGCCTACTGTAATAGTTTCTGAGCCATGATACGGATGAGGAGCTTGAAGTTGTGAATAATCCGACGTCACATGGGTGTTAGCACCTGTGTCTAGATACCAATCGCCAGATTGAGCGTTTGTGGATGCATCGCCCTTGATCCGCCGGACTGGCGATTTACATTCTGCGAGTCATCATAACGATACCAGCAATTAGCCTTAGAATGGCCCCGTTTAGCACAAATTTGGCACGTCGGAAGATCTCGTGTGGGCCCCCGCTGGTTTCCTCGTCCCTATCCGCGGCCTGACTGGAAGCCGTCCCTCGGTGGAGGCCTGCCTCTGCCTTGCTGCCCGACGTTCCGACGGTCACCGCCGCCGCTGCCTCGCCCTTGGTTACGGCGATCGTCACCGCGACCCCTGGCCGAGCCCCCGCTGCCAGCCGAGTAAAGAGCCGTGACGCCAGGGGTGGAACTGGCTTCTCCGAGCAGTAATTTGTGTTCCATGTCTAGATTCAATTCTTCTGCATTAAGCCATCCAAACAGTTGATTCAGAGTGATTTCGACAGGTGAGAGGCGAATATGCTGTTTGAGAGAGGAATAACCAGACGGAAGACCACGTAGCACGGCATTCACCACGTCTCGTTCAGGAATAATCTCGTTCACAGCATCTAGGTCAGACAGAATAGAGGCCACATCATCAAGGTATTGAGTCATCGTCTTCGTTCCCTTCCGAAGAGTATGCAATCTGTCACGCAACTGAAAAATATGAGCCGTGGACACAGAGTTGTACCTTGTGGCTAGTGCGTCCCAAAGTGAAGCCGATGTGAGAAAACCCCGGGCGTGTTTGTGCACAGAGGGGCTAATAACGGCGAGAAGACAGGCTCGGATCTGAGTGTCTACGATCATCCACGGAAGGTAGTCGGGATTTGGGAGCATGACGCCGTCCTCCTCGGCTGTCTCGGGCGGCGGCTTCTCCGCACCGTCAATCCATCCGAGCAGCAAGTTGGCTGCGAGGGCGGTGCGGACGTTAAGTGCCCAGGCCGGGTAGTTGTTGTCAGATAATTTTTGGGGATGAGATTGTGGAGATTTCTGAGCAGTAATTTTACTCCAGACGGTAAATATGACAGAGGATCAACAACCTTGTCCATGGCGCCGACCTACGGCGGAGGAGGGAGGCCGTGCGGCGTGGTGTAGACGGTGGCGGCGGCGCACACACGTCGGAAAAGAGGAGCGATTAGGGTTTGGGCGGAAGAAGAAACCCTAGCTTTGATACCATGATATAATTTAATAATAATTGATCTTATTGATATTGAAGGGGTTACAGCTGTATATATAGAGAACTGAAGAATAACTAATTACAGAATAACCCAGATGTATTTAATAATTATATATGTAGTCTATTATAATCAACTCACTGGAAATGTAGCCTACACTGTCCGTCTCATTATCTGTCCTCTTCCTCATGAATTTGTGCCTCCAGGTGCTCATCATGATTTTACTGCTTGTATAAACACATTTGTGGTTTTTATTTCTGTTAACTTAGCCGTAGATATTTGTCTTTCTTATCGTTTATTATGTTTTGATTATCGCACCACCCTATGGTTGATTCTTGTTTTTTATAGGAGTAGTAGCTTCTGCATTGTCTCGTGTTGTCATAAATGCACTACGTTCTTCTTCTTTGTACCTGAATGTGCTATATTTAGATAAGTTTTTGGAACTAGTCTCCACGTTCCCGAAGTAGTGGTAAGGTTTACATGCACTTTATCCTTTCCAGACCTCACTTGTAGGATTTTACTGTGTACTCATTTGTGGAATTTTACTAGGTATATTGTTATTGTTAACTTATTTAGCTGCCCTGATCATGAATTACAAGTACAAATGTTGTAATCAAAATATCCATTTGGGCTGCTATTTTCTTATTTACTTTTGTGGTCCAAGATTTTCTGCCTCAATCGTCTAGAAGCGCGTCATTCCTTGCCTGAGGCTAACTAGCATTGCACTCCCCCCGTTTCATTTTAATTAATTTTCTTTCTAGAAATATTTGTTTCAATTTAGTTGTTCCATTGATGAAATTAAGATGATTTTAATATGTCCTTTCAATAATACGCTTACCAGTAAATGATTAAACAAGTTTTATATATATATATATATATATATTCAAATTTATATTTTTAAAGTACAATTAATAAGACTAATTTAGTAAAATAGATTCCTCATAAATATTTTTCCTCATAGGTATGTCAAATCTATAGGGACAACTAATACGGAACGAGGAAGTAACTTTATTTGTTAATGAATTAGCTATTGGTTAGTGTTTTGGCGGCTATCTTCTTTGGTGCAAACCTGTAACATCTTTGTTAGTAGACAAATTCAACATGCTATTTTAAGATGGACAGGCTCAATGTGTGTTCAAATTATATGTCTGTAAAATTCTTAAACTAAAAGATTGTGATTAATAAAAGACAAGTGGATAATTAAGCTTGATTTTTAAGGCAATTCGTAAGATATCATATAATGCTTAATTAATTAAATAATTAAAATATTACGAGATGTTCAATTATAAAGGCAAACAAACATAAATATTCAATTGAAAGTTGACATGCATAAATATCTTATTGGAGGGTAAACTAAAGTTGTCAAACGGATTGGTTGACTCGGTCGTTCAATCCGGCCCGAATCTGCCCACTTAAGAAAATTTGCCCGATTTGATCCGGTCCGGTAAGCCATGGGCGGTAGGGTATTGGGTCCCGGGCTGAATTATTTTTTGGGTTGGGACCGATTAACCCGGCTCGGACCAAACCCGGTTTAGGCCCGATTAAATTTTTTTAAAAACAAATTGGAGATTTGCACCGTTGGGCCCAAAGTAGCCGTTGGGCCTATAGCCATTTTTGGGTTCAAATGGCTACTTTGGCCCTTTTAATTAAAAAAAATTACATTTAAATTATTTTAACCCCCCAAAAAATCCTATAAATACCATACACTTTCAAATCATTTTTCATATAATTTTTCATTCTCTCAAATTTCATTCTCTCTCAAATCTCAATTCTCAAATATTCTATATTTTTAAATTTCTAAAGTGCTCACTTTAATTTTTTAATTTTGTGATTACAAAGTAGGAGTGAAAGTTTCTAAACTCGCAACCTTCGAATAATTTCAAAATTTGGTATTGTAATTCATCTCTTACGTTTAATTTTTAATTAGTGTATTAATTGTTGAATATTTAATTTTATTATATTTATGTGTTTTGAATTTTTTTAGTTTAATTTATATTATGGATAAATTAAAAAACCTCGCCACTAAAGGTGTTAAAATTTTTTGTCCCGGAAGTGGTAGCGGTAGTAAAAAGTGAATTGCTAGCGGTAGTAGAGGTACTTCAACCAATAGATATACCTGTGTGCCTCCGATATCGCTTAGTCAACCTTTTGAGGAAGAAATAGATATAAGTGTTCACGATATGGATTATGTAGAAGCTTAGAAAAATTACGATTTAGAAGAATAAAATGAAGTAGATGCGGTTAATTTAGATGAAGATGATGGAGATATTGGTGAGACCCCTGCAGTAGGAAATGCTAACGTTAGATCTGAGTCGGTTAATCTCCAGCCTTGTCCTCCCCGTGCCCCAAGAGCTCGTAAAATAACTAGTATTGCATGACAATTTTTTTAACGTATATCAGCTATTGAGGTGCAATGCAATATTTGTCAACGAATATATAAGCATAAAAGAAGAGGCAAGAAAGGGGGTATGGGTGCGTTAATGAGACATTTAGAGGATAATCACCAAAGAGAGTTAAAAATTACAAAAGAAAGTGGGATGTTGGTGGGAGACAAACTAGAATGGACTTAGCAACCGGCCAAGTAATTAAGAAGTATAATAAATTGAGGGATCGAAAAGAAAGAATAAAAATGGTAGCTGTGGGTTGTTTGCCTTTTAGTTTTCCTTCTTCTGATGCCTTTATTCATTATATTCAAGCAATTTATAATCCTATGTTTAATGGTATTCCTAGAAGTACTTGTTGGTTCGATATTATTAGAATTCATTCACAATATTATTTTTATTTATCAATATTGTTAACAAATATTCAATGTAAAATGTTTCTAACTTCTGATCTTAATTGTATTGTAAATAAAAATAATTATTAATCATTTCTTGTCACTGGATGGATAGTAATTTTGTCATGCAAAAATGTATTATTGCTTTTTTATATGATGAAGATCGTGAATATACTGAAGATTTTCTTGCTGATTCGATTGCTAAAATTGCAGAATTTTATGGTATCAAAAATAAAATCTTATGTATTGCTTTTGATAATGCTTCTCACAACAAAACTGTTATAACAAAGTTAAAATCTAGGCTATCTCCACCGTTACCTAAAATTTTTTCTGTTAAGTGTGCTTGTCATATATCTAATTTAATTGTAAGAGATGATCTCGAGTTTTTTGAGCTTTATATTAAAAAAATCCATCTTGCTTTTGGTTTTATTCAAGGAAATAATCGTAGAAAAAGAATTAGAGAATTTAAAGTTAAATATCAAGAAAATGAACTTGTATCGATATTGATTCCGGAGGAATGTGATACTAGATGGAATGCTATGTACTAAAAAACTTATAAATATGGAGTTCCTATTACACTAACTTTTAACCAACATTATGGTTCATTTGTTGATTCTGCTAATTGCATGCTGCATGATTCTGATTGGATTGTAATTGATGATCTTGTTGAGCTTTTAAATAAATTTTATATAGCTACAGTTGAATTTTTCGGTCCTTATTATCCTACTGTTTGTGGTATTTTGGCATATATAGCCGATATTTCTGGTTTGCTCATAGAATATAAAAATAAAGAAATTTACAAAGAAGTTGTTGGTGCCATATTTACTAAATTAAATTTTTTTTCCTATTTACTTGGTTGGTGCTATGCTAAAAATCCTTTCATGAAATAGACTACTATGTACCACTTTAGTACTCTTATTTATTCTAACTTAGTGGTAAATAGTAACAATGATTCTGAACAAGTACAACCAGATTTGTGGATGGCTATGGGTGATGCGAACGCTTACATAGATAAATTATATAACCACTATTCTAATTTAGTTAATTTAGATGTATCGAAAAATATCACTCCAACAGTCGCTCCTCATCCACCTGAGGAGCCATCATCTTCTAAAAGGCTGGAACATAGTGGTTTTCCTGATTACTTTTATAATTTACCTTGTTGGAAAAGTGTTGATGAGGGAGCTTATACATCAACTTATCAGGAAGAGCTTAAGTATTATCTTCGATCGCCGCTAGAGGATCGCAGACGATTGATCAACGCGTTGGATTGGTGGAGGAGTAATGAAATACAATATCATGTGCTTTCAAGATTAGCTAGAGATATCTTGAATGTTTCAATGTCAACCGTTGCATCGGAGAGCTCTTTTAGTTAGGGAAGATAACAACTTGGAGACAACCGACATTCATTGGAAAATAATGCAATGAATGTTCTAGTTTGTCTTAGAAATTAGATTAGAGCGGAATGAAGAAACCAAGGAATGAAAGTGGAGTCGAACAACGAGCAAAGACTTGAAGAAATTATGACTTCACGGGAGAACTCAGCAGAATCAAGTCCAATGCATGGTTTTGTCCCCGTTGACTTTGACTATCCTATGCAAGTTCTCGTTAATATTAACATGAATGAGTTGAAAAAAATGATGCAAAATTTGTAGATTTTTCATTCATGTAACTTATAAATTTTGGATCATTTTGCAATCCATAAAATTCAACTTTCATTCACTCCTCAGTCCTTACTTTGTATTTTTTTCATTTAATGATTTAAAATTTTAAATTGAATTTCTAGTTCAAATTAAAAATTTAGTTTTAATATATTATTAATTTACTATTAAGTATTATTGATTTATTATATTAAGTAGCATATGTATAGTTTTATAAGTTTTATTTAAAGTAGTACACTGTACATATATTGAATGATATGTATATATGTGTATATCTTCTATAGACGTATATATTTAACGTATACATGTGTATACCTTTTATAAATTAATATATCAATATATATATATAGTGTGTGTATATATAGTAGTATATTTATTATAGCATATGTTTTATTTAAAGTAATATATATATACATATATATATATATATATATATACATATATATATATATATATGTGTATACATTTAACGTATACATATATATATCTTTTATAAATAGTATATAACTATATATGTAGTGTCTGTATATATTGTAGTACGTATATTGTAGCATATGTTTTATTTAAAGTAATAGGTATATATTGAGTGTACGTCTATATGTGTATATATATGTGTGGGAGTGTGGGAGTGCATAGGACACATGGATAGTATGTGGGATAGGGCTGTTGGTTGCATTAGGGAGTCGTCCAGAGAGGTATTAGGTGTTTCGAGGGGTTGGTCTAGCTGTTATCGAGGGGATTGGTGGTGGAATGAAAATGTTAAGAAAAGGGTGGATACGAAGAAGGGGGATTGTACTAAGTTAGTGGAGAGTAAGAATTAAGAAGAGAAAAGGGTAAGCAGGGAGGAGTACAAGGTAGCAAAAAGGAGGATAAGTTATCTATTACGGCTACTTAGACAGCAGTTTTTAAGAGTTTGTATAAGGGCTTAAAGGAGAAAGGCGAGGAGAAGAGGTTGTTTGGGCTTGCAAAGGTTAGGGAGCAGAAAGGTTGTGATCTAGAACAGGTGAAGTGCATTAAGGGAAAGGATGGTAGAGTTTTGGTTGACGACTCCCTCATTAAGGAAAGATGGAAGACGTATTTCCATAGGCTCTTAAATGATGAGGGGGACGGAGGTGTTGTGTTATGAGAGTTAGAGAATTCCAGGAAGTGTTGCAATTTTGGCTTTTATCAACGTTTTATGGTAAAGGAGGTCAGTGAGGCTATTCGCACGATACGAAAGGGTAGGGCAATGGGATTTGATGAAATTTTGATAGATTTTCGGAAGTTATCTGGCTGGTTAGGGATGAAGTGGCTAACCAACTTGTTTAACAATATTTTCAAGTCAACAAAGATGCTCGAGGCTTGGCGATGGAGTACGATGATTCCTCTACATAAGAACAAGGGTGACATTCAAAGTTCCAACAACTACTGGGGTATTAGGTTGTTGAGTCACACTATGAAGATTTGGGAAAGAGTGGTGGAGCAAAAGTTGAGAAAAATGGTCTCTATTTTGGAGAACCAATTTAGTTTTATGCATGTTCACTCCACGACTGAGGTAATTCACATTGTGCAAAGACTGGTAGAGCAGTATAGAGAGAGGAAGAGGGATCTTCACATTCTGTTTATAGACTTGGAGAAGGCGTAGAACAAGGTCCCTAGGGAGGTTCTTTGGAGATTCCTTAAGGTGAGAGGGTTCTGTCGCGTACATCAGAGCGATTAAGGACATGTATGAGGGGCCAAAGACTCGAGTAAGGACAGTGGGAGGATATTTTGAGCATTTCCCAGTCTTGACAGGGTTGCAACAAGGACCAACTCTTAGTCCCATTTTATTCGCTTTGGGGATGGATGTGGGGACGCAGAATATACAAGGGGTGTATGCTTTTTGCGGACGATATAGTTTTGATTGATGAATCGCGACAAGGGTTTAATGATAAGATGGAGATTTAGAGAGAAACCCTGGATTCTAAAGGTTTAAGGTTGATTAGGACCAAGACGGAGTACTTGGAGTGCAAGTTTAATGACTCGAGAAATGAGGAGGAGGTGGTAGTTAAGTTGGATTCTCAGGCGGTTTTCAAGAAAGATAGTTGTAAGTATCTCGGATCAATGAGTCAGGGGAATAGAGAGATAGATGAGGATGTATCCCACCGTATTGGGGGCAAGTTGGATGAAATGGAGGCTCTTTTCAGGAATTTTATGCGATAAGAAGGTGCCCTCCAAGCTTAAAGGAAAATTCTATAAAGTTGTAATCTAGCCTGCTATGTTGTATGGAGAGAAGTGTTGGCCGGTTAAGAAATCTCATGTACAAAAGTTGAAGGTGGCTAAAATAAGAATATTGCATTGGATGTGTGGATTCATAAGGGCGACGAGGGTTAGAAATGAAATTATTCGGGAGAAAGTGGGAGTTGTATCAGTGGAGGATAAATTGCAGGAAGTGAGGTTGAGATGGTTTGGTTATGTGATGAGAAGGGGCATGGATTACCCAATTCTTACGTGTGAGAGGTTGGACTTGGGAGGTTTCAATCAAGGTAAGGGTAGACCGAAGAAATATTGGAGAGAGGTGATTAGATGTGACATGGAGCAGTTACAACTGAC
Source organism: Capsicum baccatum var. pendulum (assembly GCA_030864225.1). Lineage (NCBI taxonomy): Eukaryota > Viridiplantae > Streptophyta > Magnoliopsida > Solanales > Solanaceae > Capsicum > Capsicum baccatum. The sequence continues at coordinate 110,078,567 of CM061555.1, read as the reverse complement.
TTAAGACATGACCCTGGATAGGAAGATTTGAATTAAGAACATTAGGATAGAGGGCTAAGGGTTTGGTTGAGTTCTAGTCAGTAGGTAGGGGATTTGTGGTGTCCGTTTTTTGGCAACGTACTTTTGTGGATGTCGTATCTATGTTATTCTATCACGTTCTATGCTTATGATGTTTTTGTATACCGTCTTTTATACTGCCTTGCATCTTGAGGTGGGGGTTTATCAGAAATAGCCTCTCTACCTCGTTAGAGATAGTGGTATGGACTGCGTACACTCTACCCTCCCCAGACCCCGCTAAGTGGGAATATACTGGGTTTGTTCTTGTTGTTGAATAAGCGTGTGAAAATATTATCACTTTTGATGATTATTATAATATTGTCCCACCACACTTATATTTTTGCATTCAATCACTTGTCTTCTTTCAAACATATTATACATTGCTACCACATTCCTATTAAGAATAGAGTAAGTTGTCAGCTTTCAGATTCATCATATATTGCTACAATATTCACTTTATGGAATAGAGCATATCAATAAGATATGTTTCATGACTTTTAACCAAACACCCATTATTTTACCTTAGCCATCAGACTACTAAAAAAATGTTTTTTTCAACCATGAAAAACCGACCACGTCTTGTGGTCGCAAGAAAATCGACCCCATGTGTTGGTTTTTTATTTAAATTTTTTTTTTTTTTAGAAAAGCGACCACATGTGGTCACTTTTATATTTTAAAATTCCAAAATAAGTTCTTCAATAATTTTTATATTAATTATTATTTTTAAAAAGATTAAAAAATAAAAAAGTGATCACTCGTGGTCGGTTTTTGAATTGAAAAAAAAATACCCAATTACCCCCTGAACTATACCCAAAAAGGGTATGACACGCCTCAACTTAAAGGGAATCCTATTACCTCCCCTACCCCTCCCCCCAAACTAATTAAAAGTGTAATTTTGGCACCCTTAATGCCTACGTGCCACATACTTGGCAAGACATCCTTAGTGCCTACGTGGCACATACATGGCATACACGTGTACCTACGTGGACACTTCAGTGAGTTGTGCCACGTGTGTGCCACATAGGCACTAAGGGTGTCAAAATTACATTTTTAATTAGTTTAGTGAGTAATAGGACTCCTTATAAGTTGAGATGTGTCATAACCTTTTTTGGTATAGTTCAGGGGGTAGTTGGGTATTACCTCTTAAAAAAATAATTTTAAAAAAACTGACCACTTGTGGTTGGTTTTATTTAAAAAATATTATTAAAAATTATTTTTAAAAAGCAACCACTTATTGTCGGTTTTATTTTAAAAATTAAATTTAAATTATTTTATAAAAACGACCACAAATGGTTGGTTTTCGAATTAAAAAAAAACTAAAAAAGAAAATAATTTTAAAAAAATAATTAAAAACTATTTTTGCAAAGCGACCACTTGTGGTCAGTTTTATTTTAAAAATTAAATTTAAAATATTTTATAAAAGCAACCACAAGTGATCGATTTTGGAATTAAAAAAAAATAAAAACCAACCACTTTTAGTCGGTTTTATTTAAAAAATATTATGAAAATGTATTTTTAAAAATGACCACTTGTGGTCAGTTCTATTTTAAAAATTAAATTTAATATATTTTATAAAAGCGACCACAAGTGGTCGATTTTGGAATTTTAAAAATAAAAAAGAAAATAATTTTAAAAAGCTGACCACTTGTGGTCAGTTTTATTTTAAAAATATAATTATGAAGTATATTTAAAAAGCAACCACTTGTGGTTGATTTTGGAATGAAAAATAAAATAAAATAAAAAACAACCACTTGTGGTCGCTTTTGTATTAAAAAATAAAATATTTAAAAAAAAAACCACTTGTGGTCAGTTTTTATTAAAAAATAATAATATGTAAAATCAAATATATAATTTTTTTTGAAATTGCACTGATCATACGTATTCGATAACTAATATAATAATAATAATAATAAAAATAATCAAACTAAGATTTTGTAAAAACATTATACTAATAAATTTATCAAATAAAATAAATAAATTACATTAATCATAATCTTTATCTTTTAATTTTGTTTCAATATATAAAATAAATATATTTTTTTGTATATACGTTAAATGACGTTAAACATAATCTTTGTATAATGAATATATCTATATTATACAGTTGAGGTAATGATATTATATGCTACTATTGCAGTTATAATAATGTAAAGTACATATATAACTAATAATTCGTCAAAATATAATGAATGTGTTCTATTATGAGGTAATATACTTATGGATGTGATGTATATAGTACGTATTCAAGAATTCATATATATATATATATATATTTATATATATAGTGATCGATTGATGAACGATGTAGTCAAAAAGTAGTAGAATCTATCCAAACATACTGAATACCTTGATTTGAAATGATAGAAGTAATAATATATTGTACGTTGAAGTTATATTAATGAAAACTAATCAGATTAATCGACAACTCATCAAAGTATGTATTTGAAATACATCGCATTATATTATGGGGTAATATACTCGTGTATGTATGTAATGTATATAGCATGTATTTAAAACTTGATAGTCGATAGCGTGTAAATGTGTGTGTATGTAAAGGGGTATGTGTGTGTGTGTATACATATACATATATATATATATATGTATATATATATATATATATATATATATATTATGCAGTGATGTACGTAGTGCGTAGTTTGAAGCTTACATTTATATATATGTATGTATATCTCTTGTGTCATGTTTGTAATACGTAGTCAAAATTAAAGCTAACAAAATATATCCAGTTATATATTGAATATACGGATATCATGCGATCGATAAAGATAATATATAGTATACTATTGAAGGTATAATAACATAAGATAAACTAATCGATATATATTATAGGGTAATAAAATGGTGCATGTGATAGATTTATATAGTACGTATTTGGAAGCATGATAGCCAATTGGATATATGTATATATCTGTATATCTCATGTAGTGATGTATGCAATAATCAAAACCTAGATAACTGAATCTAATTAATCAATAATCCAATCGAAAATATAAAAAAATTATTTTATTTCTTTTTATTACCATTTTTTACGATTTATAAATTCAAAAATAATTTTTATGTTTTTTCAAAAACATGCACACTCACATTTATTTTACAAAATTCATTATCTATTATTATTATTATCATTATCAACAATTTTAAAATAAATATTCATAATATATACATGTCTATTTTATTTCTAATTATTACTATCGTCGATTTTAATTACACAATTTATTATAACTAATATAAGAATAATTATATTAGACATTTTTTATTCAATTAATGACGATTGTAGCCAAAATGATACCAATTTTGAATACAAATTAAAAGTCAAATTTTGACCTTATTTTAACCTCAGTCGCTGATCTAAACTGATCCAACGACTGAGATCAAGTTTCCCCTTCTTTTCTCTTAAGCCTAAATTCCCCAAACCCTAGCCTCATTCTTTTTGAAACAGCCTTAAGACCCTTCTCTTTTTCTCTCTCCTTTCTTCTTCTCTCTAAACTAGTGGTTGCCTCCATCACCAGAGCTGGCTACCTACACACCACCATCTCTCCGTTGTACCTCTCCATCCAGTGCAAGAACACACCTAACCAATAACCCCATGCTTCAACGTCCCCCTTTGCCATCGTCCTTACTTTCTCCTTCACGGCGTCGGGTTTCACCACCCCACTAGCAAAGTTTCCATGCGACAGAAAACCAATACCTCCATTCTCTTTAAGTATGTATTTTTACCTTTAGGTGAATGTGTATAATTTTTTAGCGTGCAGCCATATTGCAGGTAATACCTGCTTAAAAATTGTACTTTAGGATGCTTTTTTTGGTAAAATTAAATCCAATGCATATACCATATAATCCATAAATCTGCTAAATTATTGCATCTCAATTTTGTGGTCCTTGGAGTTCATGTTTTATCCAAGTACACCTTCTGTTTTTAGTGAGGAAAAGAGAAATTTGTAAAATGGCAATCTTTGCCTCAATATTTGTATCATTTTGAACATGCACTTCGACTATTGCAGTTACTAATAAATTAGCTGAACTAACATTTGTTTTGAACAGAGCTAAAATGGTAGTTAATTGGAGTTGATGGTAAATATAGTTGTTGGGTACTGGATTTGTTAGTGGTGCTTAAAGATGATTTTATGTAATCTGGATATTATTTTTCTTTCAGTATCAACCGTAATGTTATTTTTTATTCTCAGGATCTAATGATCGAGAATATAAAGCCACTCTTCGTGATACTACATCAATGATTGATTTGGCCTCAAACATAATAAGTAAAGGTCATGAATCATAGTTAATGCCGAGGGAGGCAAATCTAGATGCCTCAGTTACTGCCTTTAGGTAAGGGTGATTATTGAGTCTAGTTTTTTTCCCATTTATTGCATTAATCCACTTTCTGGTAATGGTTTTTCTTGAATTTTACTTTAAGCGATGCCAACTATATGTTGTAAAAAGCATACCTCAAGTTAGTATACATCAATTATGAATTTGTGAGCTTTTTAACTTCTTAGTTGTGGTTTCTACTATCCTAGCTAAATTTTAGGACACTCTAGCATGGTTTTGCATCTTTTTTTAACTCTGAAATCTCATCTAAATCCCATGTTACCCTTGCATCACTTGAAATATAAATTAGAGAGTTGAAAATGGTCAAGTGTAGTGTTTTGAAATATGTACTAGTGACTTCAAACTAATCAAGTGTAGTCACTTGAGAAGTGGATTAGTGACTTGAAATTAGTTTACTGTAGTTACTTGAAAGGCGAACTTGTGTTTTGAAATTAGTAAATTGTAATCATTTGAAAGTGTGAATTCATGACTTAAAATTGGTTTAGTGTTGGCACTTGAAATGTGAATTCATGACTTCAAAATGGTTAGGTTTAGTCACTTGAAATATGAATTAGAGAGTTGAAAATGGTCAAGTGTAGTGTTTGAAATGTGTACTAGTGGCTTCAAAATGATTAAGTGTAGTCGCTTGAGAAGTGGATTAGCGACTTGAAAATGGTTTAGTGTAGTTACTTGAAAGGTTAACTTGTGTTTTGAAAATGGTTAAGCATAATGAATTGAAATTGTCAATTAGCTATTTGAAAATGGTTTTCATGTAGTGACTTGCAATGTGAATAAGTTATTTGAAAATAATTAAGTGTAGGGACTTGAAAATGATTAAGTGTAGTTACCTGAAATTACAAACTTGTGACTTGAAAATGGTTTAAGTGTAGTTACTTGAAATTGTGAACTTGTGACTTGAAAATGGTTAAGTCTAGTCACTTGAAATGTGTACTAATAACTTGAAAATAATAAATTATAGTTACTTGAAAATGATTAAGTATAGTGACTTGAAATGTGAATTAGTTAATTGAAAATAGTCAAGTGTAGTGATTTGAAATGTGTACTAGTGACTTGAAAATGTTATAAGTGTAGTGACTTGCAATGTGAATTAGTTATTTGAAAATGGTTAAGTACAGTGACTTGAAGTGTGTAGTAGTGACTTGAAAATGGTTAAGTATAGTTACTTGAAATGTGAATTAGTTACTTGACAATGGTTAAATATAGTCATTTGAACTTGTGAACTTGTGACTTGAAATGATTAAGTGTAGTTACTTGAAATGTACACTTATCACTTGAAAATGGTTAAGTGTAGTGACTTGAAAAGTATACTAGTGACTTGAAAATAGTTAAGCATAGTTACTTGAAAAAGGTTAAGTATAGTGACTTGAACTTGTGAACTTGTGCCTTGAAATGATTAAGTGTAGTTACTTGAAATGTATACTTATCACTTGAAAATGGTTAAGTGTAGTGACTTGAAAAGTATACTAGTGACTTGAAAATAGTTAAGCATAGTTACTTGAAAATGGTTAAGTATAGTGACTTGAAATGTGTACTAGTGACTTGAAATTATATACTTGTGACTTGAAAATAATTAAATGTAGTGTCTTGAAATGTATACTAGTGACTTTAGAATGATTGTGTAGTAACTTGAAAATAGTTAAGCGTATTTACTTGAAAATAGTTAAGTATAGCAACTTGAAATGAGTACTACTGACTTGAAAATGATTAATTGTAGTTACTTGAAATGTGAATTAGTTATTTGAAAGCGGTTAAGTATACTGACTTGAAATGAATGATTATGTGTAGTTACTTGAAAACAATTGAGTATAGTTGTTTGAAATGTGAAGTAGTTACTTGAAAATGGTTAAGAATAGTTATTTTAAATGTGAAGTAGTTACTAGAAAATGGTTAAGTATAGTGACTTGAAATGTGAATTAATTATTTCAAAATGGTTTTAAGTGTAGTGACTTGCAATGTAAATTAGTTAATAGGTAAATAAAGTTTTGACTTTTGACATATAAATTGTCATGAATGTGTATTATTTACTTAAGTGTAGTCACTTGAGAAGTGAATTAGTGAGTCAAAAATATTAAGTGTAGTTACTTGAAAGGTGACCTTGTGTTTTAAATAAACTTACGTGTGGTCACTAGAGAAGTGAATAAGCAACTTTAAAATATTTAAGTGTAGTTACTTGAAATGGGACTTGTGTTTCGAATTTAATTAAGTTTGGTCATTTGAGAGGTGAATTAGTGGGTCGAAAATGTTTAAGTGTAGTTACTTGAAAGGTGTACTTGTGTTTTGAATATAGTTAAGTGTGGTCACTAGAGAAGTGAGTTAGTGAATAGAAAATGTTTAAGTGTAGTTATTTGAATGTGGACTTGTGTTTTGAATTTAGTTAAGTGTGGTCACTTGAGAAGTGAGTTAGCAACTTGAAAATGCTTAAGTGTAGGTACTTGAAACGTGGACTTATGTTTTGAATTTAGTTAAGTGTGGTCACTTGAAAAGTGAATAAGTGAGTAAAAACTGTTTAGGTACAGGAACTTGAAATATGGACTTGTGTTTTGAATTTAGTTAAATGTGGTCACTTGAGAAGTGAATTAGTGAGTTGAAAATGTTTAAATGTAGCTACTTGAAAGGTGGACGTGTTTTGAATATAGTTAAGTGTGGTCACTTGAGAAGTAAGTTAGTGACTTGAAAATGATGAAGTGTAGGTACTTGAAATGTGAACTTTTCATTTTGAATTTAGTTTAGTTTGGTAACTTGTGAAGTGAATTAGTGACTTGAAATGCTTAAGTGTAGTTACTTGAATTATGAATTAGTGACTTTTATTTTTAATTTAGGTACTTGAAATGTGAACTTGTGTTTTGATTTTAATAAAGTGTGGTCATTTTGAATTTATTTTAGTTTGGTAAATTGTGAAGTGACTTAGTGACTTGAAAATATTTAGGTGTAGGCACTTGAAATGTGAAATTTTCATTTTGAATTTAGTTTAGATTGGTAACATGTGAAGTGACTTAGTGACTTGAAAATGTTTAGGTGTAGGTACTTGAAATGTGAACTTTTTATTTTGAACTAAGTTTAGTTTGGTAACTTATGAAGTGAATTGGTGACTTGAAAATGTTTAGGTATAGGTACTTGAAATGTGAACTTTTTATTTTGAATTAAGTTTAGTTTGGTAACTTGTTAAGTGAATTAGTGACTTGAAATGTTTAGGTGTAGATACTTGAAATGTGAATTTTTCATCTTGAATTTAGTTTAGTTTGGTAACTTGTGAAGTGACCTAGTGACTTAAAAATGTTTAGGTGTAGGTACTTGAAATGTGAACTTTTCATCTTGAATTACGTTTAGTTTGGTAACTTGTGAAGTGAATTAGTGACTTGGAAATATTTAGGTGTAGGTACTTGATATGTGAAATTTTCATTTTGAATTTAGTTTAGTTAGGTAACTTGTGAAGTGACTGAGTGACTTGAAATGTTTAATTGTAGTTACTTGAATTATGAATTAGTGACTTTTGTTTTGAATTTAGGTACTTGAAATGTGAACTTGCATTTTGATTTTAGTAGAGTGTGGTCACTTGAGAAGTGAATTAATGACTTGAAAATGTTTGAGTGTAGGTACTTGAAACGTGATCTTTTTATTTTGAATTAAGTTTAGTTTGGTAACTTGTGAAGTGAATTAGTAACTTGAAAATGTTTAAGTGTAGCTACTAGAAATGTGAACTTTTGTAACTTGAAATAATTACTTGAATGCGATTGATTGTGTAGATGGAACCTGATTATAGCTGGATATATTAATGAAATATTGATAATATAATAGGTGATGTAACGACCTAAAAATTTAATGAAATATGTAAAATTTGTGATTTTGTGTGATTTGATTATTTTACCCCATCTTGTAGTTTCATTATAATATTTTTAGGGTGTGAGAGTGATTGTAATGATTTTCAATGCCTTTTGGTACCATTTATGTGATATTATAGTTTTTGATGGCTTCGAGAACCTTATTTTGGACTCATGTGGATATATTTTTATCCATACAATGAATGGTTAAACGAACTGCGCAAATAGATTTGAAATATCAATTTTAGGCTAGTAGACCTTTGGTTCGGGTCCTGATGCACCCGAGCTCATTCAACCTATTGGTCAAAAAGTTGAAAAATTAGAAATCTAAGTGTGGGATCCACATTTTATCGAAACAACCTTGGATGGAAAGTTTGACTTTGCCAGCTGATCCGTAATGTAAATTTTAAGGTGTTGCCATGTATGGTATGATTTTACAGCTTTTAAATTTCATTTTGAACCTCGGTTTGGAAAATTGTGATTTTGGGTTTCGGGGATCAACTTTGTGAAAATGATGTTTTCTTTAAAATCTGATATCATTATCGCATCTGGGCATTGAATTTAGTATGGTTGCATAGCTCGTTTTTGTATATCAGACTTCAAATGAAACTCGGGCATCCTGTCAAAATCCGAGGTAAATTTGAAGTGAAAAATCTGGTGCAATACCAGTTTTTCTGCATATAAATATCATTTTTTATTTTTCATCTTGTCTCTTGTGATTTAAACCCTAAAATAGTGTGTGAGAAGTTTGTGAGAACTTGGAAAACTAGATTAACACCTTTTTCTTAATTTTATTACAGATTAAAGGTAAGAATTCACCATTTTCTTAGTAATTTCTTGATTAATTTCTCAAATTTTCAAAAATCTTAGGGCTTGATTTTAAACCCCATTTTTTACTTGAATAATATTTTTATGTTATAATTACTAGTATTTTATCTATTTAACCCATAAAACAACTCTGCTTCTTGATTTTAACCCGAATTTAAAGATTTTATCTACTATAACATAAAAATGGTTTTTCTTCGATTTGAACCCTATTTTTTTACTTGATTTAACTTGGATTTTTAGATGTAGGTTCCTAAAAATATGGGGAACATGTTTTTGAAGTAAAGTTTAATTTTGCCCTTCTTTTTTGAAAACCCATTTTGGGGGTTCATTTTTATCCCGAACCAAAGTAGTCAATATAGGCGTTGTTGGATTTGACTTGATGCGCAGATTTTATATTTTATTTTTTAGTAGAGTTCAGGATTATTCATTAAAAATAAGTTCGCGGTTTCAAGTGTAGTGGACTGATTTTGATTTTCAAGGTAGGTTATGGCTTAATTCTTTTAGACTGGGTTGCATAGTAAATAATGATACAAAATCCATGTTAAAGGTGAAAATCAATCATAAAAATTGTCTATTTATGTGTTGTGCCCGAATGGGGCCCTAGATATGATGTAATTATCAAAATTGAGTTATTATGTGATATGTGTGACCGTGTGGGATGCTATGTGGTATTAATAGGCTTAAATACATGTGAATAATAATATTACGTTGTTAAAATGCTTAATTTTTGTGTATTTTGATTATATTCATACCTTATTGGCATATGAGATATGTGGAAATTCATGGATGAAACAAACATAATGATGGATATTAGCACATGTGGTTGTGGAACTGTATAGTTGTGGTTGGTTGTGGAAATATATCATGTTGTTGGTTGTGGAAATACTCATTGTGATTGGTTGTGAGTATTACATCTTCATATTATATTCATTCATGAAACACTAGTACACCGTGGCAACATCTTAGAAACACTGGCAACACCTTTTTAAAAGATATTGTATCACTTTATAAAAGCCTTTCCGAGGGATGTACCAGAAAGGAGATATGAGATATGTGGATTGTATATGGATTGATGAACCTCCCATGGGTCCTAAGTCGGGAAGCTTTAGCTCTGTAGGTATATATAGGGATTGTGAGACGATTCAGGAGGTTGGACGACGACCTCTTGCATCATCGTCATCATTATTATATACCTTGCACTTACTTTATTGTGTTTATGTTATATTGTATTGCCTTATTAACTTGTCATCTATGTATTTTTCTTACTTTCCTTTATTTGTATTTGATGATCTTGTATCTACATATTCTCTCTTGCTCTATTTATATGTGATATAATATATACTTGTGTTCTACATCTTAGTGTAACAACAACAACAACAAACCCAGTGTATTCCTACCTGGTGGGGTCTGGGGGGGGTAAGATGTACGCAGTCCATACCTCTACCTCTAAAGAAGTAGAAAGGCTGTTTCCGATAGACCCCCGGCTCAAGACACAAGATACCAGGCAAATACATATTAAAGCACCGAACAAAGTTACAAGACTATAAATAACATAAATAACATAAATACGGCAGCCATAAATAGAAAGAAACAGGGGAAAGCACCCAGCCTCTTACTAAAACAAGGAGCACGGAATCATAACAAGAAAACTACCTCCAACAAGTAAAACCCTACACTAGCGACCCAAACTGGCCCTAGTCTTCTGCCCTAATTCGCGTCCTCCAGACCTTCCTATCTAGGGTCATGTCCTCGGTGAGCTGCAACTGCTCCATATCCCGCCTAATCACCTCACCCCAATACTTCTTCGGCCTACCCCTACCCCGCCTAAAACCATCCAACGCTAGTCTCTCACACCTACGAACTGGGGCATCCATGCCCCTCCTCTTCACGTGTCCGAACCAGCGCAATCGGACTTCCCGCATCTTGCACTCCACTGGAGTCACACCAACCTTCTCCCTGATAGTCTCATTCCGAACTCTATCTCCCCTTGTCAGCCCACACATCCAGCGCAACATCCGCATCTCTGCCACCTTCATTTTTTGGATGTGGGAAGTCTTAACTGGCCAACACTCCGCTCCATACAACATGGCCGGACGGACTACCACCCTGTAAAATTTGCCTTTAAGCTTGGGCGGCACCTTCTTATCACACAACACCCCCGACGCTAGCTTCCACTTCATCCATCCCACCCCAATACGGTGCGAGACATCCTCGTCAATGTCACCGTTCCCCTGAATCACAGCCCCGAGATACTTGAAACTATCCCTTTTACATACCACCTGTGATTCCAGCTTCACGACCACCTCGTTCTCCAGCCTTACGTCATTAAACTTGCATTCCAAATACTCTGTCTTGCCTCTGCTCAACCTGAACCCTTTAGACTCAAGAGTTTGTCTCCACACCTCTAATTTGTCATTCACACCCCCTCGAGTCTCATCAATCAGAACTATATCGTCTGCAAAAAGCATACACCACGGCACCTCCCCTTGAATACGCCGCGTCAACACGTCCATCACCATAGCAAACAAAAAGGGGCTAAGAGTAGATCCCTGATGCAACCCCTGCAAGACGGTGAAATGCTCTGAGTCTCCTCCCGCCGTCCTCACCTGAGTTTTCGCTCCCTCATACATATCCTTAATTGCTCTGATATATGCCTGCGGGACTCCACTCACCTCCAAGCACCTCCAAAGCACCTCCCTGGGGACTTTGTCGTATGCCTTCTCCAGGTCGATAAACACCATGTGTAGATCCTTCTTCCTTTCCCTATATTGTTCCACCAGCCTCCGTACCAGGTGAATTGCCTCCGTCGTCGAGCGGCCAGGCATAAACCCAAACTGGTTTTCCGAAATAGACACTATCCGTCTCAACCTCACCTCGACCACTCTCTCCCAGATCTTCATAGAGTGACTTAATAGCTTAATCCCCCTATAGTTATTGCAACTCTGGATGTTCCCCTTATTCTTATAGAGAGGGATGATGGTACTCCACCTCCAAGCCTCGGGCATCTTTGCTGTCTTGAAGATTTCGTTGAACAATCCAGTCAACCACCTGACGCCAGCCTCTCCAATGAACTTCCAAAATTCCACCGGTATCTCATCCGGCCCCGTCGCCCTACCCCTTCGCATCCTGCGAACAGCCTCTCTAACCTCAGCTACCGTAAAACGTCTACAATAACTAAAGTCCCGGCCCTTCTCTGAGAGCTCCAGTTCCCCTAACTCAATAGCTCTATCCCCTTCGTCATTCAAGAGCCTATGGAAGTACGACTGCCATCTATCCTTAACGTGGCCGTCCTCTACCAACACTCTACCGTCCTCCCCCTTAATGCACCTCACCTGGTCGAGGTCACGCCCCTTCCTCTCCCTCGCCTTAGCGAGTCTAAACAACTTTTTCTCCCCTCCTTTCCCCTGTAACCCTGCATACAAGCTCTCAAAAGCGGCCGTTTTAGCTGCCGAGACAGCTGACTTAGCCTCCTTCCTAGCTAGCTTGTACTCTTGCCTGTTCTACATCTTAGTGTATTGTTGTAATATATGTGAGGTATATTAGATCTGTTAGTGCAAGCGGTGTGGGATATTTTCTGATTATAGGTTATTTCTTTGCGGTTATTTTTGTGATGTATTAGACTCTTTTGGATTGTATTAGTAGTTCTTATACTATTGACACCTGGTTTTGGGTATGATTGGTATTTTGGATAAGTTTTTCCACATTGTTACGATTACTTATATGGTTTGTCTTCATTCTAGAAGTCTTACGTTAGGATATTTTTGTCTTTTCTTTTTTTTGTAGCAGTTTGGATGATAGGATTACTTATCAAGATACGCCACGACAAGTGTCATCATGACCCTCATTTTTAGGTTGTGACAAATTGGTATCAGAGTAGCCAATTTTCATTGATCTCAATAGTGTAAGAATGAGATGTCTAATAGAGTCTCGCGGATCGGTACATAAACATATGTATCTATCTTTGAGAGGCTATAAGATGTCTTTTGGAAACTTTCCTCATTTCATTCTTTATATTGTAAAGTTCTTTCATACCCTGTGTTCTGAGTTGTGTTTCACTCTTTCTACGCGAATGGAGTTGTTTATACCTTATACCAGTTAAGACATGCTGTGATAAATTAGCGGATATCATTTGTCAGTTGTAGGCTTATCGATACTCCTAAGTTGTCATGCGATCAGTTTGTTGATGCCTTTCTGGAAAGATTTATGCCTTTCAGTTTGAGAGATCGTATATGGGATGAGTTTGATCATTTGGAGCAGGGCTCCATGACAGTTTTTGAGTATAAGGTATGCTTCCATGCCCTATCCAGATATTTCTATGATAGCATTTCCACTGAGTCTAAGAAGATTCTAAAATTTATGAAGGGTTTGGACGTCTCCTTTCAGTTGTCTAAGCCTCAGATGGTTGTGATTGGAGCTCCTTTTATGGGTATTGTGGATCATTGACAAAGAGTATTGTTATTGCAACTCAGGGAAGAGCCAAGAAGGTCTGACATTTTGGTGAGTTCAGGCATCAAACCTCTTGAGGCAGAGATTTTAGAGGTTATTATGGATACCATAGTAGGCTAATGCAGATAGCTTTATATAAATCAAGTGGTGGATTTTCTAGTTCAGTAGTTCGGGGTGGTTGTTTGGGCCTAGTTGTATAGTCTCTTATTAAGACTGGTCGTAGAGGTTGTTATGAATGTGATAAGACTGGCTTTTTGGCAAAGGACTGTTCTCGCTGTGTGTTTAGAGATACTCCTATTTTTCCTGTAAGGGGTAGAGATTCAAAGCCGGGGAAAAAGATGATGGAATCTGGATCAACTATTGTAGAATGCCTGTTTGTTTTGGCTTGAAAGAGTTTTCCATTATGACATGCTTGAGATGCGATCGTCCAGAAGAACCTCTCATCAAGAAAACACCTCGCAAAATGTCTAAGGCAAACAGGACAACCAAACCACCACCATCAAATAGACAGAAGACATTGTCTAAGCAACTACCCACAAAAACCAACAAACACAAGGAAAAAATAGATGAATTGTTGGACATTGCTGGACGTAGCTACAAAGTGGCGGATTTGATAGAAGATCTCAAGGAGAAAACCATACCAAAGCAGTAAGCAATTGTACTTAGTTTGGTTTGCCCATTTCATTATATTGGCAAGAGACGTTAAGAAAGTTATAGAAGATGATTTGTTGACACTTGCTGAGGATTTTGAGAAATTCAACGGTTATCCCTGGGATTGACAGCTACAACTTGACTATCAAATATATACTGAAAAAGCTATCGCGAAAGACGATCACATTAAACGGATTTTCTTGTGCTTTCACGGTAAATTTAATCACTATTTGTTTACTCACCCATTATTTTGTATTGAATAATTGTTTTGACTTGTTTTTGCTTGTTCCTATTTACATATTTTAGGCTTATGCATTTGAAGTCATTCCTCCCCTCCAAAGCAGGTCAAGGATTACCCGGATGAGGTTTTCCATCCAAGGATTCTTAGGTGATTGGCTGCGAAGAGCATCACAAGAATTAAGAAGGCTGATCTCTTTAAACCTTCGGATGATGCAGTATGTTTTCTTTCAAGTAAAATAATTTTACTCGAAGAAAGATATTGAAACAAATGTGCCATCTGTTGTAACAGAGTCTGTCACAACAGATTACCCATCTACTACAACTAGTGCAATAGATGGGTAATCTATTGCGACAGACGATGCATATTTCGCAACAAATTAACCATCTATTGCTCTGGTTCTCTGAACCCGACTCAACAGATTACCCATCTACTGTAAATTATGCAATAGATGGGTAATCTGATGCAACATATTATTAATCTATTGCATCATACAGATCAATTGTTACGACAGATAGATCATCTGTTGCATTAGTTGGCTGTGTTAACATGTAACCCAACTGACTACAAATTATTATTATATGATTTAAATGTATCTGTCTTTTTTATAGGTTGTGCATCCTTGGATCGTGCCTGCTAAGCAGGAGTTGGAGATGACTTCTTTTATTACTCTATGTCTTTTTGAAACAATAGCAGACCCAGCAGTGGAGTTAATAAAGAAGGAATTGGCTGGAGCAACAACCATAAGAAGAGCAGTTAGGAAAGGTCAGCCTTATGTTGGATCTCTTTATTACCAACCTATTGCAATAGATTCGGGTGATTCTTATCGGGGTGTTGCGGGTGGAGTTGTTGATGTTGGTGGCAACCATCCTGATACGGATGCTACTGCCAGTCATGATGATGAGCATGTTGATGCTTAAGAAAAAATAAATACACTTGAAATCACCCCTTACACAAGTCCATCTTACCTATACACCGGTCTCTCCCATTCTTACAGTGGTCCCTCTCACCCTTCTTCACACTCATGTTCTCATTGCAAATGCAAAGTGTGTAAGGGAAAATAAGATAAACTTCTTGAAAAACTAGAGGCTATCGCTGAAGCTGTCTAGGAATTAAAATCCAAGAGGGGTGTCATACCATCCAAGAAGGTGAGAGAGTTATACACTCATACAGTGGTGGTTATAAAGAAGAATAGAAAAATTAGCCGAATACTCTCCGATCTGATAACAAAAGAGATTACAACTCGTCCCACTCCACAACTTGATGAAGTTTTGAGGCACTAAAGAAGGTGCGCATATACGCAGAACTTGGTGACGAAGAGAGGACGGGGCTGCAAAATGGCAAGTATCCCAAGAAAAAGGAACCTGTAGAAGAATACACCATGCATATGTTTGACTACCAAGACTTCATGAGTGTGATAGCCGTGCATAGTGATATGTGGATAGGATAAGTTTACTTTTCCTAACCTAGCTTTCTAATCTACTCCATGAAGAAGAAGCTACGCAATAGATGTGTCTTCTGTTGCAACAACTGGGTATTCTGGTGCAACTGGTGGTTGTTCTATTGCAACAATTTAAACTTTTGTTGCATAAGTTGCATTAGCTAGGTAACCTGCGAACAAATTCAGAGAACCCTCTGCAACAGATGGACCATCCGTTGCATCTTTCCATTATGTTTTTCTTCTTTACAATTACTAACCTATTTAATAATTGTCTTCTTATATCACTTTATGTTGATGAAATTCTCTACCTTATGAGGGGCATAAAATTAGCATACCGGGATGCTGATGATGTTGCCGATAGGATAATGGATCCCAATTTCTAAAACAATTTTAAGAATAGGTATAATCATCTCAGTGAGCTAGCTAAAACTCTCGGTGGCTCGGGATTTGCTTGGTTAGTTTCTACGTAGAATGGGAGGAAGATATGACTAACTATGTTAGACGGGAGAGGCCATATCCACACGACTAGAGCTCAACCAAGGCAAAGAGAATTCTTGCAGTCATGAACGTGGAAGTCAAAACATTTTCTCGTTGTTGAGATACTTATCGAGGAGGGAAAGATTAAGGTTTATGATCGCAACTTACCTGACTTCAGCGATGAAGCTTTTATTATCCATACATAGCCACTGTTGGAGTTGCTCCCCAGTTTTTTTTGGAGGCAGAGTAAACTGATGGATCATTTGCCAGCGGAAGTCTTGATGAAGAAAGCATGGGATTTTGAAGGTCGAAACAAGGACATGCACCTTTAAAAAAATAAAACCGATGCCGTGTGCAGGATGTACGTGCTTGCAAACATCGAATGTTTATTGGCCAACACAGAAATGTTCGATCTGCGTGACACCATTGTGGAAAAAATGCAAGAGGTCTGGGCTTATGGGATACTAACTAAATGCTTGTAGCTTGGAGCCTATGTATAAAGAAGATGTACAAAGACAAACACCATAACAATTTTTTATGTTTGATGAAAGTTCAATTTTTTATAATGCAATAGATTGTCTATCTGTTGTAACAGATAGTATATCCGTTATGACAGATTGATTATCTGTTGCAATAGGTTGGTCATTTGTTGCATTATGCAGATATTTCTCAGTCTCTGTCGCAACAGATATACAGTCTGTTGCAATATATAGTCTATCTGTTTCAACTGATAGGTATTGGAACAAATCAAAAAGTAGGAAGACCTATTTAATAATTTTCAACAGATGACCTACATGTTGCAACATATGGCTAAATCTGTTTGATAATTTCCAACAGACATGTCGTCTGTTGCAACATATGTATTATCTATTGCGATATTTGAATCTAGTATTCCATTTCAATTAATAAGTTCAAAACTAAGGATTAAATTATGTTCACATACAAAATAAAAGAAATTGAAGGCTTCAAAAATTACATGAAATAACTCCACAAAGAAATAACATATAAAAAAATGATTATTATGGGTACAAATGATCTACCAAATGATCTACTCTACAAATAAATCAATAATTTAACCGTTGGGGCCAACAATTACCAAGGAGAGGTTATTACTTTGACAGACTCAAGCTATAAAGATCTACTCAATATGGACAAGTTCTTCATCCGATGCTATGAAATTCGGCTTTAGTCATCGTGGATCTTTAATGTTGCTTGCGTACGGTTTTTGAGCTCTTACTTCTCCGTATTTCCATAAAAGAGCAGCATATCTTTTGCGGAGTAATTCGACATCAAGTCTATCATTTGATACTTGTAATCCGTCGCTCAAATACTCGACGTAAGCGGCAACAAAAAGATTGCAATCCTGCATTTAAAAAAACAGATAATTCATATCCTGCAGTTCATATAAGCGTTGTGAAATTTATAAAATGGAACTAAATCATGATACTATGGTACTTACAAGCTACCAATGAGGAGTTGAGCAATTCCTTCAACATATTCTACATCAAATGGATTATTCATTTTATCCAGGTATGCTTCAATCATCAACCAATCAGTACGAACCTTTTGGTCCAGAAAGTCACTTATATCAAGGTAAGTAGGCAACATTTTGGACAACTTTTGTATCTCTGACGATGGTGTGGAACGTCTCCTTCCCGACACTGAGTTATAAACTCGGATGCGCCTCTCTTTTAAAACGACGATAGCTAACACCTAATGAAATTCATCACCATAATTGATTGGGATATACACTTCGCCGACCAAATGCCAAGGTAAGCTAGCTGAAATTCTAAAACCTTTGATGATGTTGATTAAGCATTCCTCAGTTCAGGAAACTTCTGGCTGTTGTTGACAAAGCCTATCGTAGGCATCATTGATGTAAACTTTGTACAAACAATTGCCTGTCGTGTATCTGTATTGTTCTTAGATTTGCAACTTGGCCTTTTTTCGGAGGTAGTAAAAAATGACATCGATGTGTTGCACATATTATCAAACATTTTAGATTATGTTATAATAAAATTAATACACAGATGCAATTAAATAAAATATTAATTAATAGTAATATGTGTGACATTTAATCCTTACTATTCCAACAAGTTTGGGGCTGTGACATCAAATAGAACCAATCCTTCGCCCAGGATGTGCAATAATAAAGTCGAACATATCAAAACCAAGACTCGATTCGTTCACTTTGTAGTGGTCATCATTTTGTTTTCTACATTCTTTATATGTGTTAATGTCATATTTTTACAATAAGAATTGTATAGATCAATATCTTTAAAAAGGATTTATGTACCTGCCGACGTGATGCTTTAACAGCCCATCGGCAATCCATTCTGAATAGTCGTTAATCAGCTTTGTTAGTTTTTTGGAGCCTCATTCGAGACGTTGAACCCTTCAAATGGGTAATTATTCCATTCTCCCGAACTTACAGGCTCCACTTTTTCTTCCTCCATGGAAATGATTTATGAATTATCAACTGTAATATTATGTTGTTCAGCAGTAGCTTCTACTGTGACATCCACATGGAAAGCCAGATTTCTCAATGTTAATAATCATAGATATACAACAGATTATCTATTTGTTGCATCAGATAGATCATCTGTTGGGACAAACTCGAATAGATAAAATATTGTATGATAATTTCGAAAAGATAACCCATCTGCTTCAACATATGACTCATCTATTGGTACAAATTAAAATAGTACTAAATCCTGTTTGATTTGCTGAAATAGATGGACATATGTTGAAACGAATAATGCATCTGATGCAACCAGTTATACAACAGTTGCAATAGATGTATTTTCAGCAGATGTATAATCTGTTGAAATAGATATGTGTCTGTTTTGTTTGTTGGAACAAATGATATACATTCACCTTCTTCATCTCATGCTGCTCTCCTGCGGCCTTTGTATATTAATCAAAGGTGCAAGACAAAGACAAAAGAGTTGCAATTTTGCTATTTTCAATGCTTGATGATGCCTTGAAAATTTCTTTCTTTCTCCTCTTAGCTTCCTTGATCTCTAGTAGAGTGTATGGATATGAACTCCTCTTTGATGGAATGACATCCATCTTAGATGTCATTTCCCTTACAGAAACAGTTAATGCATTAATAACATTAAGATTGCAAGGCGAAACATAATGGAGTGATTGATATTTGCATGCAGAACATTTGCTAAAAGTGACAAAATCTGTATAACCAGTATGATCATAATCATAATATTTTGTTGTTTCAAAAACTGTAAGAGGAGCACCACTCCCATTATCATCATCAACAACAACAAGCCTATCCTCCAAAATTGTTTTTCTTGTGATGGATGTTGCTCCAAATAATTCCTCCTTTATTCTATCAATGACCTTAGGGTTCGATAAAGTTTACACAGACCGTAAAGTAAGAAAAAATGGCATCTTCAACTCTCGGTTGGTCGGAACAAGCCATAGATGGACAATTTAAAATAAATCAGTTCATATATTAGAATGATGATGAAATCATTTTTAAAATTATTAATTAAAACAAAAATTTAATTAGAATTAAACTTACTGCTTCCTTCGAGGGTTGAAGAGATTAAGAAATTTTGCATTTTTATCAGTTTTGGCAGACAACCATCTCAGGATTCTTGGACTGGAAACTTCTTCATAGTAGTTCACTTGTTGTCTCAAATAAGGAATGACTTCAAATGCCCAAGTTTATAAAATAACGCCAATAAATCAAAAGTATTGATGAATAAAAAAATTAATCATGTCATGATAAAATAAATATTTATCACAAAAGTCCATGGAAAGCCATATAAGTTGAATGTCCTTGGCATTAACGGAGTTAACAAATATTTAAGTCATTTTGTAGCTTTCATAACCCCAAGGATAGTTGTTAAATGCCTCAAGATCCTCGGAGAGCTTTATCAAACCAAGTGGTATGTTGTTGTTAACATCTCTCGCCCAAAGAACATTATATATAAACCAAACCAAACACAATGATTATTTTGGATTCTTTGAAAGTCTTTTACCTTTCAACGATTCTATCAAATTTATGATTTTGAAACTTGGACCAACAAGAAACACCAGGTCATCACGATCACTCGACTTGCCTTTGCCTTTTTTGGGTTAAAATAGGTATAACTTGAGAAGGAGAAGTTGGATAATATTTTAATTCAGTAATTATGGCAAACTCCTTCCAACCAACACAAACAGACATGTCATAGTAATTTATCCACACCTCATCCATCTTATCTTTGTTTTCATACATAAATCTACGCTTGAGAAGATCATATACCATTTTCATTTAGAAACGAGCATTGTTGTCCTCCGACAAATCAAGATATTGACTAAAGCAGCTGTTCCTGAAATAAGCATCCAATTTTTGTTCTCGAATTATTTTTCTGAAGGCATCGAAAGATTTTCCCATGGCTCACTTAACTACGAACTCACCCGTTAAATCTGTTGCACCATCGCACTGTATTCTCACATGATAACAATCAATGCTGAAGGTTTTGACCAACTCTTCGGTGGAAGGGCTATTAGCGTTTGGATCTTCTCTTTTGAAATATTTCTCCTCCCCATGTTCATCATCTTCTGCTCCTGATTGAGATAATGCTTGTAAAGCAAGCTCATAGAGTGGTGGATGTAGCCTAGCTGCTTCACTTATTTTTTTAATTGGACTTGATTCAGAATCTTTTCTTTTAGGATCCATATTATCTAAAATTAACAAGAACATAAAATATATTATAATTGATTAATGTATCATTAAAAAGAATAACAGTAAATCAAATATGTACAACAGTAAAATAACAGTTCCAAAAGACCACCCATCTGTTGCACCAGGTATGATATTTGTTGCAGCATATAACCAACCTGTTGTAGCGGATAATCAATTTCTTGGAAACAATAATAACAGGTCATACATCTATTGCACCAGGTAGGATATCTATTGTATCATATAACCGACCTATTCCAGCGAATGAGTAATTCGTTGGAAACAATAAAAATAGATCATTTATCTGTTGCACCAGGTAGGATATCTATTGCAGCATATAACCAACCTGTTGCAGTGGATGATCAATCCGTTGGAAACAATAAAAATAGGCCACACATCTGTTGCACCAGGTAGGATATTTGTTGCAACATATAACCTATTGCAGCAAATGAGTAATCGTTGAAAACAATAAAAACAGACCACTTATCTGTTGCACTAGGTAGGATATATGTTGCAGCATATAACCAACCTATTATAGCAGATAAGTAATCTGTTGGAAGCAATAAAAATAGATCACTCATCTGTTAAAACAGATCACTCATCTATTGCCAAATGAGTTATCTGTTGGATCAATATTATTTAAATTTATTCCAAACAAAAGAGTCGTCTATCGCAACAGATGCATGATCTGTTTGATTGTTCATTTATTGCATAAGATTTTCATTATTGCATAAAATAGTGACAGATCACTTATTTGTTGAAACAGATCACTCGTTTGTTGCCAAATGAGTTTTTTTTTTGGATCAAAATTATTTAGATTTTTTCCAAACAGAAAAGTCGTCTGTCGCAATAGATGAATGATCTGTTAGATTGTTCATCTATTGCATCAGATTTTCATGTGTTGCATCAAATTTCCATCTGTTACATCAGATGTTTCATTTGTTGCACCATATGATTCATCTGTTGCAACACAATTTTTACCAAGAGAAATAAAAAATCAGCCCAGCAACATCAACGCAACACACTCTAAGAACATCAACGGTGACCAAATATCACCAACATATTGAATCAATAGTTCGACAGCAAGAGCTATAATAACAACAAAAAATTATATTTCACACCAAAAAAAGTAGAGAAGAAATGCCAAAATTAAGATTTTATTCTGGCCATATTTCAAATTTAAGCAAGAAATATTGAAATTGTTAACCAATACTAGAAGAAAAGTTGTCTCAAGTTCCTCTTTTTCTTCATAACTAAAAAGATAACTTTTTACCCGTGAAAGAAGAAATGGAACGATAAAGAACTCGAAGTTGTTGTCGCTGGAGAACATTGCTTGTCACGTCGATTGACAATTGAAAGTCGCAAAGGAACTCGCCGATCTATTTGTCGCGGGATTGAGGGGAGAAATTTTGCAGAGCTATTGGTTGGGAGAGAGTTAAGAGAGACTGTCTCTCTCTTGAGACGGTTGATTTGGAAAGGAGAGGGGTGTGGGTTGATTTTTATTTTTAAAAAGATCAGAAAGTTTTGAAAATATTAATCAAGTTCACAATTAACTTAATCAAGTTTCCTAATTTTGTTTGATCCTTTAAGTTGGTCAATGTCCCCAATCCTTCATTCAAGACTTAAAAATACCTTTCCTTCAATTTTCTCAAGAAACTTTACAAGTTACCTATGAAATCTACTAGATCTAAGGTATTCCCCCAATTTCCTGTTTACACCAAAAATAAAGTAAGCTAAAACCATGGCTTTAATCTTTTGGATGCTGCAACTTTTGCCTTCATAGCACCTGGCATTTCTTTCTTCCCACAACATCCACCAGACACAAGCTGGAATATTCAATCACCAATCTTCTGTTGAACCTCTCTTCCCAATTACTTTCCAGTTAGAAATTCCAGTGTGGATCTTGGCATTGTCCAGCTGATCCCCAGGATACAAAAAACATGTTCCATAATTTTTCTGCTATGTTACAATGCAGAAATAGGTGTCTATTCACTTTTGCATCTTGGTTACACAAAAAACATCTAGATCAAATATGCATTCCTCTTCATTGTAGAGCTTCATGAGTTAGGCAAACTTCTCTGATAACTAACCAAACAAAACAAGCCAATTTCAATGGACTTTTGACTTTCCATAGTTGCTTCCAAGGCCAATTGATTATATGGTTCTGATTGTTGTTTCTATTCCAATAGCATGATTTCTCCATAAACACCCCTTTATTATGAATCTGTCAAGATTGTTTTATCAGCAACATTAGAGATTCCAGAAAATGCACTCGAAGGAGTCTAGCAAAACGCACTCAGTATCTGAAGGAGTCTACCAATATCAGTATCTGAAGGAGTCTACCAATATCTGACACTTCCCAGTCATTAAGAGCCCTCCTAAAGAATAGGTTCCACCCATGTAGACTCCATACTTACAGCAACTATATCATTTCTTTGTGAACTTAAGATATAAAGCTGGGGAAACATGGTTCCCAAGCTGTCTTCCCCTATCCAAAGTTCATTCTAGAAATCAATTTTGGATCCATCACCCACATTGAATGTGATATTGGCATAAAATTGATCCCATAACCTCTTGATTCATTTCAATACGCTGCAACCAAAAGAACCTTATACCTCTTCGGCTGACCACTGATTAATCGTTCCATATTTATCAGCTATGAATCTTCTCCATAGACCCATGTCTTCAGTACAGAACCTCCACAACCATTTTTGAAACAAGCACTCATTCTGGATACTGAGATTTTTCATTCCAGACCCCCTTGACTTCTTTTAAGGGTCAAGATATCCCATTTGACTAGGTTGTAACCCTTTTTCTCCTTGTTGCCTTGCCATAAAAAAGTTCTTATCTTGTTGATCTTCTTCTCAATGATCTTCGGGATTGGGAATAAGCTCATCATATAAGTTAGGAGTACTTTTTGGAAGCGCCTCATGCGAAGACTTTGCAGTTCCTTGTGGATAAGGAACAAGTGGGTGATTCTATCAGTAAAAAAAACATTTGTCACTGTTCTGTTAGTTTATTGTATGCTGATATCTCTGGTCAAATGAATAGTCAAGTAAAGGAAAGAAGTGTTTATCAAATGAATAGTCAAGTAAAGGAGAGCAAAATGAGTCCCTCGTCGGCGTCTGTTAATTCGAAAGGTTCAGCCAAGGTATTTCTCTCGTTTATCTAAGTTTTAGTAGTGAAATACCGACTAACATATAAGTTTTGGTTTGCAACTGGCAACTTATATCCTGTAGGCTTATTATATTTCAAGGACAATATTTGATAAAGAATTAATTTAAATTTCATTGCAGAAAGTTTTTGATTGTACTTTTATTCTTACCTTGACTTTCTGCGTCCATCTCCTAGATCTCTGAAGTTTCCAAAGTTGTTTGCAAATCACTCCTGGTGCTTTGAAGTGTTCTTGTCTTGGAAATGTTCGAGTTCTTATTTGATTTCAGATCTGGATAGAATGAGATCTTTTTATCCTTATGAAAAAGAAGTGAAATGTTATCGAACAAGCAACAAGATTTTGCTTTCTGGATTAATACTACACATGTTTTTAGAATATTCATCATGTTGGTTACCATATGCTTTTTCGGATCAGGTTGGTTCATGTTAAATCCTTCCAAATGGAAAAAGAAACAGATGGAGCTTCAAAAAAGGAAGGGTGGAGCTGTGCTATAACATTAATACTTATTGGAGTGAACTTTGTGGGATTTTTCTTTCCACATTTTTGGTCTCTGGTGTATTTACAGAGCAGAAAGCATACTGAAACTGTATCTCTAAAGGCTGAAAAGAAGAAGAATGTGCCTGTCAGAAGATGAAGAAAATGTTCATGAGGAGGCATCTGAAACGGAAAATGCTAATGGTGTTTCTAAGATATCTGATGATGATGATGATGAGAAGTCAGACCAAGCTGAAGATAAGCGTGAGGAGGACAAGAAAAAGCATAAGCAAAGTTCAAATAAATCTTCAACAAAGAAGGAACCTGTTGTGAAATCTAAGAACACAAAACCTGCAGTCTTTAAAGTAGCAAGTCCTCCTAAAAAGATCCCTTCAAAATCACCAAAGAGCTTATAGCCCAAAGCTTCTTCAAAGAAAAAGAAAACTGAAGTAGTTAAAGAAAAATCTTCAACGCTAAAGAAGTCTACTTCCAAAGAAAGTACTGGTGAGAATCACTATATATGCCTGTTGATGGATTGTTTAGAGGTGTTCAAATATGGTTGATTTTGTCATTAAGGCATTTCTCAACGAGTTTTTCTGTTCCGTGCAGGGAAAAAGATTGTAAAGGGGAAGGAGAAGAATAAAGAAGATAAATTGAGACCAAGTGATGAGGAACTTAGAGATACAGTTTCTGAAATTCTAAAGGAAGTTGACTTCAATACAGTAATCATTGTACTCCAATTAGTTGCATGTTCCTACTGTGACTTTAAATGTTTTAGTGCTTTCGTGCTTTTGTTTTTTCTTTTCAATGCACCGGCAGACCCCGACTTTTCACCAAATAAGTTCATATATAAAAAATAAATACGGATAAAGAAAAGATTTACCAAATAGGTTTAATATATCAAAAATAAATATGGATAAAGAAAAAAGTCAATTAATATTAAGTTGGCTGTTGCTTAAAGGAAAAAAAAGGGGGAAAGACAAAAGCTGCATAAAAAAACCAAAACGGGTAAAGAAAAGAGGTGCACTGATGGGGATCGAACACAGCTGCATAAAGAAAACAAAAAATAAACACTGATGGAGATGAACGCACAATGCAACTCTAAGGATATGGACCACTGCCACTAGGTTAAGCACTCCAACTATGTATGTTGAGTTCAAAATATTATATATATCTTATACATCTGTTTAGACTACTTATAATGTAATTTTTCAACAAAGTGGGTTCATATGACCCACTTGAACCTATGTGGGTCTGCCCCTGCTTCAATACATCCCATCTTGCAATTCGCTTGTATGACTGTTCCGCGGAGACTTAGATGTATCTTTTTTTTATATTCCTTTCAGACATGTTGCTTTAGGCCTCTTTGCATATTTGAGTGATCACTTTCCCCCGTGGTAATTTACATTCTCAAATTTTGCACTCCGAAATTGCTAACATCTCGTCTGTTTTGTGCATGCAGGTAGGGCCACCTTTACTGATTTTATGAAGCAACTTGGTGAGTGTTCTTATTTCGTCTTTTTTTTGGCAATTCTTTAGGTGTACTAGGATATGAAAGATTCTAGGTCTCATTGATTATTGTGGTAGTTCAAGTTATACTTTGAGAAACATGATGTACGTCCTCCATGAGATCATAATAGCAAGATACATATTTCAAATGTGCGCCCATTTCTGACCAATGTGTGACAACTTCTTTCTTCTACAGCCAAGTGGTTTAATACAGATCTCATGCCCAGAAAATCGTCTATTAAATTATGATCCAGCAACAACAACAAACCCAGTGTATTCCCACATAGTGAGGTCTGAGGAGGGTAAGACGCAGTCCATATCTCTACCTCTAAAGAAGTAGAAAGACTATTTCTGATAGACCCCCGGCTCGAGACACGGAATACTAAATAAATTCATAGGAAAACATGGAACAAGATGGCATAACATAAATACGACACCCACAAGTAATAAAAAACTGAGAAAAGTAAACAGATTCGTAATAAAGCATGAAACAAGATATCATAACAAGAATAATACCTCCACCAAGTAATTCCCTACACTAACTACCCAAACTGACCCTAGCCTTCTACCCTAATTCGCGTCCTCCAGATCTTCCTATCTAGGGTCATGTCCTCAGTGAGCTGTAACTGCTCCATGTCCCGCCTAATCACCTCTCCCCAGTATTTCTTCGGCCTACCCCTACGCCACCTAAAACCATCCAAAGCTAGCCTCTCACACCTATGAACCGACGCATCCATGCCCCTCCTCATCACGTGTTCGAACCATCTCGCATCCATACCCCTTCTTATGACCCAGGATGAGCTTACTAAATTAGTTGATGAGGAAGACAATGATGAGGAGGAAGGTGAGGCTAAGACGATGCAGAAAAGCCTTCTAGGGAAGATGAGCAAGCCTGAAAACATGAGTAGGATGTAATCTGATATAATTTAATAATAATTGATCTTATTGATATTGAAGGGGTTACAACTGTATATATAGAGAACTGAAGAATAACTAATTACAGAATAACCCAGATGTATTTAATAATTATATATGTAGTCTATTATCCCCCCGCAAGCTGATCAGCGGTAACGAGGGGCAGCTTGGAGCAGAGATACTGAAAAGGCTGTAACGGAAGAGGCTTGATGAGAATATCAGCAAGCTGGTCAGTAGATGGGACATAGTGCGTGGTCATCGTTCCTGCAAGTACCTCATCGCGAACAAAGTGACAGTCGGACCCAACATGCTTCATACGATCATGAAGGACTGGATTTTTGGTAACACAAATAGTGGACTGATTGTCACAATAAATCTGTGGTTTCGTCGGGGGAATGCCAAGTGCATCTGTAAGGTATCGTAACCACATGGCTTCAGCAACACCCGTAGCCATGGCACGATATTCTGCTTCTGTGGAGGAACGGGACACTCGCGTTTGCTTCTTGGTGCACCAGGAAATCAGATTCGGTCCCATCATAACAATATATCCAGTAGTGGACTTCCGATCATCTTTGTCGTTAGCCCAATCCGAATCAGAAAAAACAGATATATCAAATGAGCCCTTTTGAAATAAAATTCCACATTGAAGAGTACCTTTAAGATAGCGCAGAATGCGTTTCAAGGCCTGAAAGTGTTGTTCTGTGGGAGCATGCATTGATTGGGAGACTCGATTGACTGCATATTGGATGTCCGGACGAGTAACAACAAGATAATGAAGTCCACCGACTAGGCTCCGATATAGTGTAGGATCGGCAAAGGGAGTATTCGGCCCTGGGGATTGGCGGACTGCCATGGGAGTGACCGCGGGTTTGCAGTCTGTCATTCCAGCTCGATTTAGAAGTTCAAGGGTATATTTTGTCTGATGCATCAATATGGTTCCCGATTTGCGGATGAGTTCGAGGCCAAGAAAGAACTCCAGAGGACCGAGGTCCTTAAGTTTGAAGTCACGATGCATAGCCTCAGTAATTTCAGTGATGAGTGATGACGAGCTGCCTGTAATAACAATATCATCCACATAGATAAGAATGATGACTGTCCCTCGAGAACAGTGAAGGGTGAAGAGGCTGTTGTCATGATGGTAGGTGCGAAAACTAAGACCCTGCAGAAAAGTAGAGAAGCGTGTGTACCAGGCACGTGGGGCCTGTTTCAGGCCATACAGTGATTTGCGAAGCTTGCAAACATAGTGAGGACGGTTGGGATTAACATATCCCGGTGGCTGAACCATATAGATGTCTTCCTCAAGATGACCATGAAGAAAGGCATTGCTGACGTCTAACTGGTGAAGCGGCCAATCATAGTGAAGAGCAAGAGACAAGACCAGACGAATAGTCTGTTGCTTAACAACAGGGCTGAAGGTCTCCTTATAATCCACACCATACTCCTAATGATACCCTTTTGCAACCAGACGTGCTTTATAGCGAGAAAGAGATCCATCTGAATTTCGTTTGATGCGAAACACCCATTTGCACCCAATAGACTTTCGGTTACTAGGCAGAGGTACCAAATCCCATGTACGTTGTTCATTCAGAGCCTGAAATTCCTCATCCATAGCTTGGCACCAGAAACTATTTTTGGAGGCTTGGTTGTAGGTAGTAGGCTCAGTTATGGGATGTGCATCAAAGGGTATTTGAGTGTGGTAGACTTTGGGTTTGAAGGTACCGGCCTTGGCTCGGGTTGTCATAGGGTGAGTGTTGAGTGGAGGGTGATTAGGAAGGGGTGGTGGAGTTGTATGATGTGTGGACGGGGGTTGGGTGGGGCTGCCGTGGGAGCTGGGATGTGCAGCGGTGGATGGGGTGGCTGTATGTGTGTTAGGAGTATGATGTAGGGAAGTGGTGGGTTGTGTGGCAGTCGGCTGGGTGTTCGGGTGGGAGGTTTGGGGGTTCGGGTGGGTGGGTGGGTGGTTCGAGTGGCTAGGTGGTTGGTTAGGGAGGGTAGTGGTGTAGTGGGGTACCGGGTTAGGTGCCGAGTGAACCGGAGCATGAGCGTGTGAAAAGGACGGAAATAATGGCACAATGCCAAGTGAATTGGGGGAGTATGGAGTAGAGGAAAGACTTGTGTAAGGAAATTGTTCCTCCACAAAACGAACATGACGGGAAACATATGTTTTCTGAGATACAGGATCGAAACATTTGTAACCTTTGATAGTGGGATGATAGCCTAGAAAGACACAAGGGGTGGACCGAGGTTGAAGTTTATGTTGAGTGTGTGGACGCAACCAGGGATAAACCAGACACCCAAGCGGGCGGAGATGGATGTAGTCGGGTGGATGATTGTAGAGACGGGCATATGGAGTGGAGTTGGAGAGAGTGTGAGTGGGCATGCGATTTATGAGGTAGTTGGCAGTAGCAAGGGCATCAACCCAAAAGGAAACAGGTAAGGTGGAATCATGGAGGAGCGCAACAACTGTTTCTATTAGGTGACGGTGTTTGCGCTCAGCAACGCCATTTTGTTCAGGGGTATATGGACATGAAGTGTGATGAAGAGCCCCTAGACTTTGAAGAAAAACACCAAATGCATTGTGGACAAATTCTTTGCCATTGTCACTTCGAAAAATTTTGATTTTGGCATTAAATTGATTTTGAACCATTCGGTCAAAGTTGACAAAAACAGTATAAGCTTCGGATTTAAATTTCAGAGGATAAAGCCAAGTGAATTTACTGTAATCATCAACAAAACAGATATAATAACGAAAACCTTGAACAGAAGGAACTGAGGTTGGACCCCAAACATCAGAATGAATTAATTGAAATGGCGCAGTGGCCTTGTGTTCAGACAGTGAAAAAGGTAAACGACAAGATTTAGACACTGAACAGGACTCGCAATGTAATTTCTCTGAAAAATTAAAACCTAAGGAAGATAAAATGGATTTGGTGATGGCGGATGATGGGTGCCCAAGCCGGCGATGCCAGGTGGACGAGAGAATGACTTGACTCACAACAGACGGAGACCTGGATGGAAGAGTGTATAGCCCATGCTCACAGCGGCCCGTGTACCACACCCGGTTCGTGGTATTGTCCACTATCTGGAAATTGGTGTCATTAAAAATGTGGGTGCAGTTATTTTCTTTAGTAAAGCGATAAACAGATAAAAGATTGGATGTGAGGGAAGGGACGTGGTGAAGGGTTGAGAGATGAAATTTACCATTTGGGGTATAGACATACCCAGAGCCGGTGTTTGTGATGGGAAGGGATTGACCATTGCCTACTGTAATAGTTTCTGAGCCATGATACGGATGAGGAGCTTGAAGTTGTGAATAATCCGACGTCACATGGGTGTTAGCACCTGTGTCTAGATACCAATCGCCAGATTGAGCGTTTGTGGATGCATCGCCCTTGATCCGCCGGACTGGCGATTTACATTCTGCGAGTCATCATAACGATACCAGCAATTAGCCTTAGAATGGCCCCGTTTAGCACAAATTTGGCACGTCGGAAGATCTCGTGTGGGCCCCCGCTGGTTTCCTCGTCCCTATCCGCGGCCTGACTGGAAGCCGTCCCTCGGTGGAGGCCTGCCTCTGCCTTGCTGCCCGACGTTCCGACGGTCACCGCCGCCGCTGCCTCGCCCTTGGTTACGGCGATCGTCACCGCGACCCCTGGCCGAGCCCCCGCTGCCAGCCGAGTAAAGAGCCGTGACGCCAGGGGTGGAACTGGCTTCTCCGAGCAGTAATTTGTGTTCCATGTCTAGATTCAATTCTTCTGCATTAAGCCATCCAAACAGTTGATTCAGAGTGATTTCGACAGGTGAGAGGCGAATATGCTGTTTGAGAGAGGAATAGCCAGACGGAAGACCACGTAGCACGACATTCACCACGTCTCGTTCAGGAATAATCTCGTTCACAGCATCTAGGTCAGACAGAATAGAGGCCACATCATCAAGGTATTGAGTCATCGTCTTCGTTCCCTTCCGAAGAGTATGCAATCTGTCACGCAACTGAAAAATATGAGCCGTGGACACAGAGTTGTACCTTGTGGCTAGTGCGTCCCAAAGTGAAGCCGATGTGAGAAAACCCCGGGCGTGTTTGTGCACAGAGGGGCTAATAACGGCGAGAAGACAGGCTCGGATCTGAGTGTCTACGATCATCCACGGAAGGTAGTCGGGATTTGGGAGCATGACGCCGTCCTCCTCGGCTGTCTCGGGCGGCGGCTTCTCCGCACCGTCAATCCATCCGAGCAGCAAGTTGGCTGCGAGGGCGGTGCGGACGTTAAGTGCCCAGGCCGGGTAGTTGTTGTCAGATAATTTTTGGGGATGAGATTGTGGAGATTTCTGAGCAGTAATTTTACTCCAGACGGTAAATATGACAGAGGATCAACAACCTTGTCCATGGCGCCGACCTACGGCGGAGGAGGGAGGCCGTGCGGCGTGGTGTAGACGGTGGCGGCGGCGCACACACGTCGGAAAAGAGGAGCGATTAGGGTTTGGGCGGAAGAAGAAACCCTAGCTTTGATACCATGATATAATTTAATAATAATTGATCTTATTGATATTGAAGGGGTTACAGCTGTATATATAGAGAACTGAAGAATAACTAATTACAGAATAACCCAGATGTATTTAATAATTATATATGTAGTCTATTATAATCAACTCACTGGAAATGTAGCCTACACTGTCCGTCTCATTATCTGTCCTCTTCCTCATGAATTTGTGCCTCCAGGTGCTCATCATGATTTTACTGCTTGTATAAACACATTTGTGGTTTTTATTTCTGTTAACTTAGCCGTAGATATTTGTCTTTCTTATCGTTTATTATGTTTTGATTATCGCACCACCCTATGGTTGATTCTTGTTTTTTATAGGAGTAGTAGCTTCTGCATTGTCTCGTGTTGTCATAAATGCACTACGTTCTTCTTCTTTGTACCTGAATGTGCTATATTTAGATAAGTTTTTGGAACTAGTCTCCACGTTCCCGAAGTAGTGGTAAGGTTTACATGCACTTTATCCTTTCCAGACCTCACTTGTAGGATTTTACTGTGTACTCATTTGTGGAATTTTACTAGGTATATTGTTATTGTTAACTTATTTAGCTGCCCTGATCATGAATTACAAGTACAAATGTTGTAATCAAAATATCCATTTGGGCTGCTATTTTCTTATTTACTTTTGTGGTCCAAGATTTTCTGCCTCAATCGTCTAGAAGCGCGTCATTCCTTGCCTGAGGCTAACTAGCATTGCACTCCCCCCGTTTCATTTTAATTAATTTTCTTTCTAGAAATATTTGTTTCAATTTAGTTGTTCCATTGATGAAATTAAGATGATTTTAATATGTCCTTTCAATAATACGCTTACCAGTAAATGATTAAACAAGTTTTATATATATATATATATATATATATATTCAAATTTATATTTTTAAAGTACAATTAATAAGACTAATTTAGTAAAATAGATTCCTCATAAATATTTTTCCTCATAGGTATGTCAAATCTATAGGGACAACTAATACGGAACGAGGAAGTAACTTTATTTGTTAATGAATTAGCTATTGGTTAGTGTTTTGGCGGCTATCTTCTTTGGTGCAAACCTGTAACATCTTTGTTAGTAGACAAATTCAACATGCTATTTTAAGATGGACAGGCTCAATGTGTGTTCAAATTATATGTCTGTAAAATTCTTAAACTAAAAGATTGTGATTAATAAAAGACAAGTGGATAATTAAGCTTGATTTTTAAGGCAATTCGTAAGATATCATATAATGCTTAATTAATTAAATAATTAAAATATTACGAGATGTTCAATTATAAAGGCAAACAAACATAAATATTCAATTGAAAGTTGACATGCATAAATATCTTATTGGAGGGTAAACTAAAGTTGTCAAACGGATTGGTTGACTCGGTCGTTCAATCCGGCCCGAATCTGCCCACTTAAGAAAATTTGCCCGATTTGATCCGGTCCGGTAAGCCATGGGCGGTAGGGTATTGGGTCCCGGGCTGAATTATTTTTTGGGTTGGGACCGATTAACCCGGCTCGGACCAAACCCGGTTTAGGCCCGATTAAATTTTTTTAAAAACAAATTGGAGATTTGCACCGTTGGGCCCAAAGTAGCCGTTGGGCCTATAGCCATTTTTGGGTTCAAATGGCTACTTTGGCCCTTTTAATTAAAAAAAATTACATTTAAATTATTTTAACCCCCCAAAAAATCCTATAAATACCATACACTTTCAAATCATTTTTCATATAATTTTTCATTCTCTCAAATTTCATTCTCTCTCAAATCTCAATTCTCAAATATTCTATATTTTTAAATTTCTAAAGTGCTCACTTTAATTTTTTAATTTTGTGATTACAAAGTAGGAGTGAAAGTTTCTAAACTCGCAACCTTCGAATAATTTCAAAATTTGGTATTGTAATTCATCTCTTACGTTTAATTTTTAATTAGTGTATTAATTGTTGAATATTTAATTTTATTATATTTATGTGTTTTGAATTTTTTTAGTTTAATTTATATTATGGATAAATTAAAAAACCTCGCCACTAAAGGTGTTAAAATTTTTTGTCCCGGAAGTGGTAGCGGTAGTAAAAAGTGAATTGCTAGCGGTAGTAGAGGTACTTCAACCAATAGATATACCTGTGTGCCTCCGATATCGCTTAGTCAACCTTTTGAGGAAGAAATAGATATAAGTGTTCACGATATGGATTATGTAGAAGCTTAGAAAAATTACGATTTAGAAGAATAAAATGAAGTAGATGCGGTTAATTTAGATGAAGATGATGGAGATATTGGTGAGACCCCTGCAGTAGGAAATGCTAACGTTAGATCTGAGTCGGTTAATCTCCAGCCTTGTCCTCCCCGTGCCCCAAGAGCTCGTAAAATAACTAGTATTGCATGACAATTTTTTTAACGTATATCAGCTATTGAGGTGCAATGCAATATTTGTCAACGAATATATAAGCATAAAAGAAGAGGCAAGAAAGGGGTATGGGTACGTTAATGAGACATTTAGAAGATAATCACCAAAGAGAGTTAAAAATTACAAAAGAAAGTGGGATGTTGGTGGGAGACAAACTAGAATGGACTTAGCAACCGGCCAAGTAATTAAGAAGTATAATAAATTGAGGGATCGAAAAGAAAGAATAAAAATGGTAGCTGTGGGTTGTTTGCCTTTTAGTTTTCCTTCTTCTGATGCCTTTATTCATTATATTCAAGCAATTTATAATCCTATGTTTAATGGTATTCCTAGAAGTACTTGTTGGTTCGATATTATTAGAATTCATTCACAATATTATTTTTATTTATCAATATTGTTAACAAATATTCAATGTAAAATGTTTCTAACTTCTGATCTTAATTGTATTGTAAATAAAAATAATTATTAATCATTTCTTGTCACTGGATGGATAGTAATTTTGTCATGCAAAAATGTATTATTGCTTTTTTATATGATGAAGATCGTGAATATACTGAAGATTTTCTTGCTGATTCGATTGCTAAAATTGCAGAATTTTATGGTATCAAAAATAAAATCTTATGTATTGCTTTTGATAATGCTTCTCACAACAAAACTGTTATAACAAAGTTAAAATCTAGGCTATCTCCACCGTTACCTAAAATTTTTTCTGTTAAGTGTGCTTGTCATATATCTAATTTAATTGTAAGAGATGATCTCGAGTTTTTTGAGCTTTATATTAAAAAAATCCATCTTGCTTTTGGTTTTATTCAAGGAAATAATCGTAGAAAAAGAATTAGAGAATTTAAAGTTAAATATCAAGAAAATGAACTTGTATCGATATTGATTCCGGAGGAATGTGATACTAGATGGAATGCTATGTACTAAAAAACTTATAAATATGGAGTTCCTATTACACTAACTTTTAACCAACATTATGGTTCATTTGTTGATTCTGCTAATTGCATGCTGCATGATTCTGATTGGATTGTAATTGATGATCTTGTTGAGCTTTTAAATAAATTTTATATAGCTACAGTTGAATTTTTCGGTCCTTATTATCCTACTGTTTGTGGTATTTTGGCATATATAGCCGATATTTCTGGTTTGCTCATAGAATATAAAAATAAAGAAATTTACAAAGAAGTTGTTGGTGCCATATTTACTAAATTAAATTTTTTTTCCTATTTACTTGGTTGGTGCTATGCTAAAAATCCTTTCATGAAATAGACTACTATGTACCACTTTAGTACTCTTATTTATTCTAACTTAGTGGTAAATAGTAACAATGATTCTGAACAAGTACAACCAGATTTGTGGATGGCTATGGGTGATGCGAACGCTTACATAGATAAATTATATAACCACTATTCTGATTTAGTTAATTTAGATGTATCGAAAAATATCACTCCAACAGTCGCTCCTCATCCACCTGAGGAGCCATCATCTTCTAAAAGGCTGGAACATAGTGGTTTTCCTGATTACTTTTATAATTTACCTTGTTGGAAAAGTGTTGATGAGGGAGCTTATACATCAACTTATCAGGAAGAGCTTAAGTATTATCTTCGATCGCCGCTAGAGGATCGCAGACGATTGATCAACGCGTTGGATTGGTGGAGGAGTAATGAAATACAATATCATGTGCTTTCAAGATTAGCTAGAGATATCTTGAATGTTTCAATGTCAACCGTTGCATCGGAGAGCTCTTTTAGTTAGGGAAGATAACAACTTGGAGACAACCGACATTCATTGGAAAATAATGCAATGAATGTTCTAGTTTGTCTTAGAAATTAGATTAGAGCGGAATGAAGAAACCAAGGAATGAAAGTGGAGTCGAACAACGAGCAAAGACTTGAAGAAATTATGACTTCACGGGAGAACTCAGCAGAATCAAGTCCAATGCATGGTTTTGTCCCCGTTGACTTTGACTATCCTATGCAAGTTCTCGTTAATATTAACATGAATGAGTTGAAAAAAATGATGCAAAATTTGTAGATTTTTCATTCATGTAACTTATAAATTTTGGATCATTTTGCAATCCATAAAATTCAACTTTCATTCACTCCTCAGTCCTTACTTTGTATTTTTTTCATT
The DNA here is from genome assembly GCA_030864225.1 of Capsicum baccatum var. pendulum. Lineage (NCBI taxonomy): Eukaryota > Viridiplantae > Streptophyta > Magnoliopsida > Solanales > Solanaceae > Capsicum > Capsicum baccatum. The sequence goes on along the minus strand of CM061555.1, from coordinate 110,042,457 downwards.
TAATGATTTAAAATTTTAAATTGAATTTCTAGTTCAAATTAAAAATTTAGTTTTAATATATTATTAATTTACTATTAAGTATTATTGATTTATTATATTAAGTAGCATATGTATAGTTTTATAAGTTTTATTTAAAGTAGTACACTGTACATATATTGAATGATATGTATATATGTGTATATCTTCTATAGACGTATATATTTAACGTATACATGTGTATACCTTTTATAAATTAATATATCAATATATATATATAGTGTGTGTATATATAGTAGTATATTTATTATAGCATATGTTTTATTTAAAGTAATATATATATACATATATATATATATATATATATATATATATATATATATATATATATATATATATATATATATATATATTGAATGGTACGTCTATATGTGTATACATTTAACGTATACATATATATATCTTTTATAAATAGTATATAACTATATATGTAGTGTCTGTATATATTGTAGTACGTATATTGTAGCATATGTTTTATTTAAAGTAATAGGTATATATTGAGTGTACGTCTATATGTGTATATATATATTCTAAAGTAGTATATATTTAACGTATGCATATACATATCTTTTATAAATTAGTATATAACTATATACATAGTGTGTGTATATATTGCAGTATATATATTATAGCATATGTTTTATTAAACGTAGTACATATATATTGAATGGTACATCTATATTTGTATATATTTTCTAAAGTAGTATATATTTAAGGTATACATGCGTATATGTTTTATAAATTAGTATATTATATATATATATATATATATATATTGCGTTTATATATTGTAGTATATGTTTTATTTAACTAGTACGTATATATTGAATGGTACGTCTATATGTGTATATATTTTCTAAAGTAGTATATATTTAACGTATAAATGTATATATGTTTTATAAATTAGTATATAACTATATATGTGGTGTGTGTATATTTTGTAGTATATATATTGTAGTATATGTTTCATTTAAAGTAAAATGTATATATTGAATGGTACGCATATATGTATATATGTATATATGTATATGTATATATGTATATGTGTATATATATATATATTTATACATATATATATATGTGTGTGTGTGTGTGTGTATATATATATATATATATATATTCTATAGTAATATATATTTAACGTAAACATATGCATATCTCTTATAAATTAGTAAATAACTATTTGTATAGTGTGTGTATATATTGTAGTATATATATTATAGTATGTGTTTTATTTAAAGTAGTATATATATATTGTATGGTACGCCTATATGTGTATATATACTCTAAAGTAGTATATATTTAACGTATACATATGTATATGTTTTATAAATTAGTATATAACTATATATGTAGTGTGTGTATATATTGTAGTATATATATTATAGCATATGTTTTATTTAAAGTAGTACATATATATTGAATGGTACGTCTATATGTGTATATATTTTCTAAAGTAGTATATATTTAACGTATACATATGTATATGTTTTATAAATTAGTATATAACTATATATATAGTGTGTGTATATATTATAGTATATGTTTTATTTAAAATAGTACATATATATTGAATTGTACGTATAGTTGTGTGTATATATATTTTAAAGTAGTATATATTTAATGTATTCATGTGTATATGTTTATAAATTAGTATATATATTGTTATATAGAGTGTGTGTATATATTCTAGTGTGTGTGTGTATATATGTATATATATATATATATATATATATATATATCATTTTGTAGTATATTTTAGTTAAAGTAGTATATATATTGAATGATACGTATATTTGTGTATATATTTTCTATAGACATATATATTTAACACATACATTTGTATATGTTTTATAAATTAGTATATAACTAGATATACAGTATGTGTATATATTATAGTATATGTTTTATTTAAAGTAGTACATATATATTGAATGGTACGTCTATATGTGTATATATATTCTAAAGTAGTATATATTAAACGTATACATATGTATATCTTTTGTAAATTAGTATATATATCATTATATTGTAGTACATATCTTATAACATATGTTTTATTTAGAGTAGTATATATAACACTAATGTATCTCCGTATACGCGATTAGATGTGTAATTGTGCATATGTTTTTTAAATTCTAATGTATTATATACTATATATATAGTGTGTATATATATATTGTTTAAAGTATTTAAAAATTAAAAAATATATAGGTGGATATATATAGTGTATATTGGAATTTGAAAAAAAAACTTTTATTTTTTGGGTTTTGATCGGGTTTGACCGAATGTTGGACTGGGTTTGATCGGGTTTAGGTGGATTACTGATCTTGGACTTATTTATATGTCTAATCACCAACATTCACCCATAATTGGACCTGTTTTGATAGCAAAAATGTATTAATTGCAATACTTTGAAGCATTAATTTGTATTTCGAATCTAATCTACATGATTACTGAATGCAGGGTGAATTTCACTCGGATTGGATGGATTTTGAACACTCATAATGAAGCAAATGATAAAGGAGTGAAGATGTGTATTACATGAAGTACTACAGATATCTTGAGGAGCTTAAAAATAATTAAGTAAGAGTGAATCGAGTGGCGGAGCATGGAGCTAAATGGATCCAAAAGATGCTGTTGAAAAATAGGGGAAAATTAAATTTCAGGGTAGCAAGGCTCTAAGAAAGGTGGAGCCTTTCTTAGAACTGGGCTTCCAAAACTTAGTTTTATTTTTCAATGCAAATTCCAGTGAGCAAAGGCGCTAAGGCCGCGCTGCCTTGCCTTGAGCAGGGGCAAGAACAAGGCGGTGCCTTGCTTATTAAGGCGCTAAGAGCAGGGCGACGCCTTGGTGATTGCGGAGCTCTGCATACTTAACCAAAATTTCGAGTGTAATTTCTAGTGAGTAAAGGCGCTAAGGCCGTGCCTCCTTGCTTATAGCGGGGGTAAGAGCAAGGCGACGCCTTTTTTATCTACGTTGGGCCAAAATATTTTTCAGTAAAAATAGAAAATATGAAGAAGCCCTGGGGATCCATCTTAATTCTTGTAATACATAGAGCGGCGGAAGAGAAGAGAACCCTTCCATTTAGGGTTCTTGAACAATATTTTCATTTCTTCTTTGTAAGTTTAATTTTGGGTATGAGTTATTATTCATTTTTGATACTACATTTAATTACGAGTGGCTAAATACCCTTGTTCTGGGGTTGAGGCCAAGAACATGAATACATTTTGATATTGTTATTACAGTCTATTATTTAATTATCACATGGATTGTTCTTAATTTCTTGAGCTTATTATTTTAAGTATTCACGATCCTTATAATGCATTTATATTTCTGTGTGAATTTGGGAGAAGAATCATAGATTAGAATGAAGAAATTAGGGAATAAGGTTCTTATTCTTTTATAAAATAAGGAATTTGAATTAGCTTCTAGGATAGGGATATACCTAGAAGCCTTGTTTGGATCAAATACAAGAAGATAACTTGATATATCTAGAATAATATTTGTATCTCTGCGGGAGTTGTTGGTACATTATTTAATAGATAGTAGATCCGAGGTCGGGAGACTAGGATTGTGGTTAAATCTTGTGAATCAACAATCCGATAATTAAATAGACTGTGATAAGAATAGAGATTTGTATGCGTGTTCATGATGTCTCAACCCTAGAATTCTCTCTATTATTGTTTACAAATACTAAGAACTTTGCGATAATTACCACTAGTTATTTTATAATTGTTAATTTACATTTATTTTCAGAAACTCAAACATTCTTGATACTTCACAACACTTCACCTTTAATTGTCTAAAACAAAAAGTTAGTTTAATTTCTAGTTTCTTAGTCCTCGTGGGAACGATATCCGACTGTCATAGTCACTTTATTACTTGTACGATCACCTGCACTTGTGTGTGCGTTTGAGACGCAATAAGTTTTTGGCGCCGTTTTTGGGGACTAGTATAACTAGTCAATTATTTAATTTTTGGTTTTTGATAAGAAGTGTTAGTGCTAACAACTTGATCTTAGCGGCTGAATTTTGCAGGTTTAGCTAAATATCGGACTAGCTAGGGACAAAGATTTGGTAGAGCCTTTGGCAGAACCAAAACAGAATTTTCATCAAAGGCGAAGAGCTCGAAATGTCATCCCACAGTTTCAAATGGCATAACTCAGAGATCAGCACTTTGCTAATCCTAATGATCAAATTGATAAAAAAAGGAACATGGTCCCGTTATTCCTGTTCAACCAGCTTTCAGACCTATTCGTGAAGTGGCAATCCCACTAATGAATCAGGCAACCAATTGTATGTGTAAGCCTGATCCAGAAGGCCGATTTGAACTAAAATATAATATGGTGTAACTGTTGCAATCAGTAGGACAATTATTCTGTCTTTCACATAATGATCCACAACAATATATACAGACTTTTTTGGAGATCAGCGACACATACATTCCTGCTGGGGTAAATTCTGACTATCTTAGAATGACACTTTTTACCTTCTCTCTAGGCGGGGAAGCAAAGAGGTGGTTCAATGCTGAACCACTATTATCTATTACTTCATGGGAGGATCTAGCTAGGAAGTTCCTTATTAGATACTTCCCATCAGGGAAGACCGTATGCCTGAGAAGTGAAATATTAAGCTTCAAACAGAAAGATGGAGAAAATATTTACTAGGCTTAGGAAAGATTTAAAGGAATGCTCAGAAATTGCCCTCATCATCATTAATCGAATGAGGTTATCTTCTAAACTTTCATTGAGGGAGTGGGACCTCATACGAAGATTATCTTGGATTCAGTAGCAGGTGGGCAGGCTCTTGAAAAAACTTATGAAGATCTGCACACTCTGCTGAATCAGATTTCACAAGGGTACCCAGATTGGCATGTAGATTCTAGAAGTGCTACGAAGAGAGTTGCAGGGGTGTTAGAAGTAGATAGGTTTACTGCTTTAGACCCAAGAAACTTCAGATGTCAGATGGAGAGATGGGTCTAGGCCAGTTTCTAATAGCTTTTGTCTTTTGTGGATCAACACTAATACCTTTAGAAGAAACAATGTGACCCAGAAAAGCAACTGACCTTAGAAAAAATTCACACTTGCTAAATTTGGCAAACAATTGATGATTTTTAAGGGTTTGCAAGACAATTTGGAGATGACTTGCATGGCCATTCTCACTACAAGAGTATACTAGAATATTGTCTATGAATACTATGACAAACATATCAAGATATTGTTTGAACACTCAATTCATGAGGTCCATGAAAGCTGCTGGGGCATTAGTTAGCCCAAAGGACATAACAAGAAACTCAAAATGACCATAGCGAGTTCTAAAGACTATTTTTGGGATGTCACACTCCCTTACTTTGAGCTAGTGATAGCCAGATCTAAGGTTTATTTTGGAAAAATAACTTGCACTTTGCAACTAGTAAAACAAATCATCGATTCTCGGAAGGGGATACTTATTTTTTACCGTGACCTTTTTTAGCTACCGATAGTCAATGCACATATGCAAAGAACCATCTTTCTTTTGCATGAATAGGATAGGTGCGCCCCAAGGAGATATGCTAGGCCTAATGAAACCTTTATCCAACAGGTTTTTGAGTTGATCCTTCAACTCCTCAAGTTCTGCGGGTGCCATACGGTAGGGAGGAATGGAAATAGGTTGAGTATTAGGAAGAAGATCGATCCCAAATTCTATCTCTCTATCAGGAGGTACCCATGGAATATCTTCTAGAAAGACATCAAGAAACTCATTAACAATGCTAACTGACTGGAGAATGGGAGTCTCAGACTTAGTGTCCTTGACCCTAACCAAATAATGAATGCATCCTTTGAAAATAAGCTTTCTAGCTTTGAGATATGAGATAAAATACTCTTAGGGAACACTGAATTTTCGGACCATTCAAAAATAGAATCACCAAGAAACTAAAACTTGACTACACGGGTACGACAATCTCTAGATGCATAACAAGAGTGAAGCCAGTTTATACACAGAATAACATCAAAATCCACCATGTCTAACTCTATCAGGTCAACAAGAATGACACTATAGAGTACTATAATAGGACACTTTTTATACACTTTCTGGGCAACAATCAATTCACCCACTGGGGTAGAAACTAGGTTAGGCTTAGGGATATTTTCGATACCCATTTAAAAATTTACAGCAACCATAGGTGTCACCTACGAAAAATTGGACCCAGGGTCCAACAATTCATAAACATCAAATTGAAATACGCGAAGCATACCAATAGCAACATCGAGAGAGTCCTTCTGCTCCTGGTGAGATTGTAAAGCATAAAACTAATTCTTGTATTGACCGCCAACAGTACTGGAAAAAGTTCCCTGAGATGGGGCTGGTCAATTTGCAGGAGCTGGAGCACTGGCAATCTGAGACTGGGAGAGATTATCATATTGACCTTGCCTGGAATTTGGGAACTCCCTAAGTTTGTGACCCAAGTCACCACACCCAAAACAACCTTTATTATTACCCCAACACTCACTTGGATGGGTCCTACCATACTTAGGACATTGAGGATAATTAGGCTTACTTGTAATACTGTACTGGGACTTGGACACATATGACCTACTACCTTACTTCTGCCTACCCCTAGGAGTGAGAGCGCTAGATAACAACGGTGCTAGTGTAGATGAGTGGTTCTGAAACTGAGGGTCGTCCCCTCCTTGTGATCTAGTCTGGCCATATCTGTGTTGCTGAGACCTAGCTTTTTTATTCCTTTTCATCTTATTCCTCTCCTTTATCTTGCCTTCTTTGATCTGTTGTGCATGAGTCATTAATCTATAAAGATTTATCTCACTATTTAGCATAGTAGATCAACACTTCTTAACAACATAGCTTGATACTCCTGTCAAAAATTTACTCATACTGGCCTGATTATCAGCTATCAAGTCAGGAGCATATTTGGCCAACTGATTGAACTTCAAGTAGTACTCCTTAATAGTCATAGAGCTGAACTCTTCTATCTTTGCCTCTCTCATCTCCAATGGGAAGAACTTATCCATGAGTATTTCCTGGAACTCCAACGAAGTCATAGGGGCAAAACCCTCTCTTTTACCCTTCTTCCAAGTAGCCACCCAATCATAAGAAATGTCTTCCAGCTGATACGATGCCAACTCCACACTATCCTCCTCAGTGTTATGCATCACCTGTGTGATTTTTCGCACCTCCTAAATATAACTATGGGTCTTATCTAGATTGGACCCATAAAACTCCAGTGGGTTCATCCACATAAAATCATGAATCCTCATAGCAGTTGAGTCACCCCCACTACTGTAGAGCTGGGGTTAGATTGGCCTAAATATTTGCAGTGGAAGATTGGGCTAGCACTTGAAAGGATGCCCAAAATTTTGCATGGGATACATTTCCATTTAGGGGATCAGCAGGCTGAGGTTTTTGACCCACGTTACTTCTTTGAGCTCGGTGAGAAGGCATATTCTAAAATAAGAGAGCATGAATTAATAGCTGAGAGAGACACTGTAAGCACAATGGACTTCTGAAAGAAAGAAATGACCTTTTTCCTAAAATGTCTCGTAGCCTCTTGCTCATAGATGTGGCGCGCTACACATTAATGATCAAGACTGTACTTAACATGGCTTATCAGAATGCCTAGGACTTCTTAAACCTTAGGCTCTGATACGAAGTTTGTAATGCCCCGAAAATCGGTCCCAAAGTGTCACACGGTGCTTGAGACTATAAGTAGCCCAAATCTAACCCTTTGAGCCATTTTCTACCATTAAAATCTTATCTCAATCAAAATATTTGAACATCATGCATCAAGTCTCACCAAAATATGGATAAATACTGAAATGTAACAAAATACGGGATATTTAATAACTCTGACCAACTAATCCGACAAAATTCGGCCTGATAAGCCTCTACTAATCAATGTACCAAAGATCCATTGGGACAGGACCCAACTGACTCAAACTCAAGAAGTAAAATGAACTACTCATAATGAAACAAAAAGTCTAAAATAATACATCCTCGAATCATGAGGACTCACCACTGCAGAAGATATAGATCAATATGCTCGGAAATCACCATCAAGTTTGGAACTGAGTACTTGAACCTACATTATAGGGAAAATGTAGCCCACATATGAATATGTGGGTTAGTACCATGGAATATGGATCGAGTATATGGGGGTGTATGCAATTTTAATAAAAAATATCATAAGTTCATAAAAGATAATGCATGCTGATACAAATGACTCACTTAGCTCGAATAAATCCTTATGATCATGAATGAATAGATATATAAAGTAGATCATGTGATCCATTTCAATAAATCATCAAGTCACTTCTTTATTGGTTCCAAACCTTTAGAATAACCAAGCTTCAAAACAATTTATATTAGAACATGGTATTTTAATATTTCGTAAATAATAACTTTCTCGGAAAACACAGTGTTTCATATCATACATATTTATCTTAAATAGAAAGAGGACACACAAACACATTGGGAGTTTCTCATAACCGACATAAACCATGTGAGCTACATGGAGTCCAACCTCCAGCGTATATTAGGTAGAGATAGGTTGCCATTGGAGTAGGACCTTAATCTTTCATTCACTAGTGATCACTATATCAACCTCAGACTCACATCCTACGGGAGCACGTAGTTATAGCGAAGTACCAAACTGCTATACCTCCAGCTCGGTACTAAAGACTACCCCCTGAATTTGCTCAGATTTTAAAAGAAAATCCATAATACATAGTTTAACAATTCACAACGGAAGTCAATATGCTACCCCTTTCATAATCAATCAAGAGTAGTGGATTTCTTTTCTCACTTGGTTTCAAAATCAATTCTTTCACGACCACCAAGGTCAAATATTATTTATCAGTTCAAATCATTCAAATTCTAGATGTTTATAACATATAATTTTCTCAGAAATTATAATCTTAAACAGGGTTCACAAAAACCTCTCAAAATTCATACTTTATGTCATAAACATATGAAAAATCGCATTAAAAATCTGAAAATTTAGCTTCATATGCAACAATATCAATATTATTATGAAACATCGTAATATATAAATTCATATATTCAAATTCATAGCAATACATATCAAATCATATATCTTTGTTATAAAAATTAACTTTGGGCACAAGAACAAAAAAGTGTTCTTGTTGAAAAACCCCACATACCTCAAAATTAAAGCCTTAGAATGAACTCTTTACTTATGAACTCTATCCATAAGATTGCTATACACCTCTCGTAACCCTCGGAATAGGGATTCTGAATATCCAAAAATTATTAAAAAGTTACATTTAGTTTTTCAGATAATTAGAGCTTTATATTGAAACCCTAGTAGAGGTTGTTGAGGAATTTTGATGAAAATAGATGAATTTTGTTCTTAGTTAGGTTAAATCCCATGTTAGGATAGGGGCATTGAAAATTACCAAAAGGCCCTTAATAAAATGGATGGAATTCCTGAAATTTGGCCGGGCGCGATAGGCAGGGCGGCGCCCTGCTTATACCTTGGGAGAACCCAGGGCAGTGCCCTACTTTCATTGGTGGAGGGAGCAAGACGGCACCCTGTTTAGAACGAGGGTGAACCCAGGGCAGTACGGGCCTAGTGCCTTTAGCTATTGGAATTGCAACCCAAATACAACCTTAAGCTCGTCTAAAAATTCTAAAACTTACCCGAGATATACTATGAACTTTCCCCATCATAATACAACAAAAATTTCAAGAAACAGACGTCAGGAAGATTACGAAATAATTCAATGAAGGTTAAGGGTCCAAAATAAAACTAAGTGTTGAATCATCTTGTTGAAAATTCTAAGTGTTAGACTTAATGTGACTCATTTCAGAGACTTTCATGTGGATGAAACTTTACGGGGTATTACAAGTATGGGGGAGGGAGGAGTATCTACCCGTACACCATGAATCACAAGTGAAGGGATAAGCTCACTACAATAAGGACCTCATTATATCTACTAGGCACCCTCGTCATCCACTCAAATCTATACTTCCAGAAGCGCTCTTCAAAACCTAGTAAGTCTAACATCCAAGTAGTTGTCAATCTCTATTTTGGATAAAGTACCCTTCTAATATTTCCACCTGATAGTCAGAATAATTCACTATTAAATATCTTCTCCATTTTAGGGTACCTTTATCATTCAGCGATGGGCACCAGTGTAGTGACAAGTGTAAGTGGGTGGGTGGGGGGATCTATTGGTCTATTGGGGTACCAATACCTCTTCTATATTTACCTAAACTAATGCTAAATTGAATTAGATTTCCAACGATACTAATTTTGTCAAAATTTGATACTCCGATGAGAAGTTATAACACTTTTAGTAAAAGTAGTGGGTCAAGATGAACAACACCGTGTCGCGGTGATAGTCAAGATGGTGTTTGTCCTTTTTCCAGTATGTCAACGCAGTAAGCACCACATTGTGCTAAGGGGCCATTTACTCTTCAAAAACTAGTAAGTCTAACATCCAAGTAGTTGTCAATGTCTATTTTGGATAAAGTACCCTTCTAATATTTCCACCTGATAGTCAGAACAATTTACTATTAAATATCTTCTCCATTTTAGGGTACCTTTATCATTCAGCGATGGGCACCAGTGTAGTGGTAAGTGTAAGTGTGTGTGGGGGGGGGGAGGCGGATCTATTGGTCTATTGGGGCACCAATACCTCTTCTATATTGGCCTAAACTAATGCTAAATTGAATTAGATTTCCAACGATACTAATTTTGTCTAAATTTGATACTCCGATGAGAAGTTATAACACTTTTAGTAAAAGTAGTGGGTCAAAATGAACAACACCGTGTCGCGGTGATGGTCAAGATGGTGTTTGTCCTTTTTCCAGTATGTCAATGCAGTAAGCACCACATTGTGCTAAGGGGCCATTTTACAATTGTCCACTTTCTAATGAGGCACCACGATTGGCACCTCATTGTACCATGGTTCTAGTTTAGAGTTGTCATTTTTTGATGGCGCAATGCGATAGTATGGTATCAGGACATTAGGCAAAATGGGAATTGTTAGCTTTCCAGCGTCCTAATGTAATTTCACTGCACCGCATTGGGTGTTAAAATCGAGATTCTCAATTTATTATATAATTTTCTAGGAACCATTTGGTCATTTCCCAAAGCCCCAATACATCTAAAACACGTAATTAACACCTTAAAGGGGATTATGTGCTCCATTACTCAAAAATCCTCTTCAATAAACTAATTATCTTTCAAGAACAAAACCCTAGCTTTCAAAATTCAAGATTAAATCTTAAGAACTCACCAACAATTCTCACTAATTCATCAATCCAGGTATGTTAAGTGTTCATTCATGGGTCCCTTTCACCAATCGAGCTCATGTATCCAATTTTAAATTCAAAGTTATGATCTTTACAAGTTATTATGATTTAAAATTGTGATTTTAACTATGAAATCCCATGAATTGTAATTCTATACCATGCTTATATGAAATTATTCTTGCTTATCAAAACCCCACATGTTTTAATGTAGTATTCACCAATTTAATTCATACTTAGTGAAGTTGGTGTTGAAATCATGTCATTATTATAAGATTTATACAATTCCCATATTTAATTTATACCATCCATATCAAATGTTTGATTAAATTCTTATAAGATTAGATTTTGAATAAATGCTTTCACGTTATGCCCCCAAATATTAGTATTGATTTGCTATTATTGGTATATAGTCGTGGGGGTTACGAATACCATAGAACTTTACTGTTTACTTAGTATTAGCATCATCAAAATAGTTTTAGAATATGTTATGAGCATTATCAGTTTAGTTAGTCATCATAATTAGTTAAACTTATAATAATTTAGTATTTTAAATTAGTTCAGTTGGGAGTAGGATTTAGCACTGAGCGAGTGTAGGGAATAAAACTTTCCCATCAGATAGACAGAGTTGTTAGTAGCGGTCTCTATACTCCAGAACTATGTATCCAACTTAGGATATGAGAAATCACCCATTAGTTTAGGCTCGACTACCTTGCAGGGGTCACCCATTAGTTTAAGCTTGACACACTTTGTCCTTCGAGACAATATATTAGTCGATATATACAACCTGCATTAGTACCCATGGCACGGTACTAACACCCTTCCAACTAGAGTCATAGGTTGGACCCTGATTTTCTCATATTGAGGCATGTCAGTTAGATGATAGCTCCCATATTCTCAGTCCTATAATCAGTTCAGTAAATTAGTTTCAATTTTCTTGACCATTAAATACAGACATAAGATATTCAGTTACAAAATTTTAGTATTTCAGTTTATAGATTATACTCAGAATATGTTTTATGCTTGGTCACACATTCATATGTATTTTAGATTTCATGCATTCTATTCAGTACCTCATGCTATTCATTCAGTCAGTTATTATTTATGCACATAAAATCATGCATATCATCCTACCTCATTTAGCATATCAGTATGTTCAAAGTACTAATCACATACTCTTTTCTTATTCTATGATGTATCACATCATATGTTCGGATGCTCAGTTCCTAAATCGTGCTTAGACTTTCCAGATTTTCAGCCGTAGCAGTGGTGAGTCCTTATATTTTGAGGATCTATATTTATTTCCACACTTTTAGTTTAGTAGCTAGTGGAGTTAGTTGGGGCTTGTCCTATCAACTCTTATTCAGTCAGTTTTAGAGGCTTTCAAACATTTCAGATAGTCAATCAGTTTATCTTTAATTCAATAATTTCAGATAGTTTTTTAGGAATTTGATGCTTTCTAGATTTATGATTTATAAATGCTTTATTATTTAAAACCTTATGGCATATTTAGATATTCCATATATCTTATTTGTTATGTGATTCAATTCTCACAATAGGTACCAGCATGGGTTAGCTTATAGTCCTTTTGGGCTGTAAGAATCGTATGACACCCAGGGTGTACTCTTGAGGCATTACAAACATGGTATTAGAGCCTAAGGTTTTAAATTCTCCTAGGAATTCTGAAAGCCGCATCCAGTAAAGTCTTATGCATGGGTGTGAAGCATGTCACACATATAGGCAAGGGACTACGAGGTTTTTTAGAAAAGTTCCCCTTCATTCAGAGTTCCTGTCGTGTGACTGAGAATGAGCTCATGTTAAATCCTTTGTATAATCTATTCTCCTTTTTATTTACGGAACATGCCGTCCTAAAAGACAAATGAAAGGAGAAATGTTAACTAACTAGAACCTCCATCCACTTAGAAAGATTCTCTAAATGAGCATGTTTTTTATGCTAAAATTAGAGCTACTTTCACTACTCTAGATCACTCTGTAGCGACTCAAAATACTCAGCCAACTACTATTCCAACCAAACCAGTGGCCAATACTATCGCAGATAGGATTCAAGACTATACTTGAATGAATCCTCCTTCATTTTTGGGATCCAAGTCTGATGATGATCTGCAGGAATTCTTTGACATGGTTCAGAAGGTAACAAATATTATAGGGGTGACTTTTAGTGAGAGTGCTGATTTAGATTCTTATAAGCTGCAAGATGTAGCTCATACATGGTTTAAATAGTAAACGGTAGATAGAGGCACAAATGTAAGGACTATAGAGTGGAAAGAATTTGCTACTGCCTTCTTAGATAAATTCTTTCCGTTGGAGTTACGGGAGGCCAAGGTGTTAGAGTTTATCAACTTGAGGAAGGACAACATAAGTGTGAAGGAGAATTCCCTTAATTTTATATATATAGCTAGGTATGCTTCTCATGTGGTAGCTTATAGTAAGTCTAAGATGAGAAAGTTTATGTTTGGGGTGTCTGATAGTATGGTCAAGGAGTGTAGAACCTTCATGTTGATTAAGAAGATGGATTTATCTAGACTGATGGCCCATGCTCAATAGATTGAGGAGCAGATAAACAGAAAGAGAGGGAGAATAAGAGGGCTTGAACAGATAGTTTCTGTTTTGCTAAGCCTAAGTCAGAAGGTTGTAATCATCCTCAGTTTTATCATAAATCATCAGTAGCAACCCCATTTTTAGCTAGTGCCTCAGTACCAAAATTTAGAATAGATAATCAAGATATGGCACTAGCTCTATGTCCCAAGATAGTATCAACAGAGGTCATACAAATCTCATCTGCCAAAAATATGGTATAAACTATCAGGGTTAGTGTAGTGCTGGCGAAGACGTATACTTTGGGTGTGGAAAGCTAGGCCATCAAAATTAGGATTGTCGGATAGTTGCTTGGAATGGTAGAAACTTTCACCAATAGGGCCAGTCCTATTAGTCATCAGTTCTAGCCGGCCATCTGACTAAACAGGGTGCCACTTGCAGTGCTACTAGTGGTCAACATCCAAAGAGATTGTATGCCCTTCAATCCAAATAGTATTAGAAAATTTTTCCTGATGTGGTCACCGATACATTGAAAGTCTTTTATTTACATGTTTATGCTTTATTAGACCCTAGAGGTTCTCTTTCTTTTGTAACCCCTTCTATAGACGTCAACTTCGAAGTCACTACTGAAATCTTAGCAGAGCTTTTTCAGTGTCTACCCCAATCAGTATCTCTATCATAGCGCGACGGGTATACAAAAATTTCCCGATTATAGTGTCTTAAAAAGTTACTTCAATCGATCTTATGAAGTTAGAGATAATGGATTTTGACGTCATTCTCAGCATGGATTGGCTCTACTCATGCTATGCTTCAGTTGATTATAGAAACAAAATAGTTCATTTTTAGTTTCCAAATGAACCATTCCTTAAATAGAGGGGTGGTACTAAAGCTCTTAGGGGTCATCTTGTTTCATACCTTAGAGCGAGAAAAATAATATACAATGGGTGTATTTATCATATTATCCAAGTCAAAGACTCTAATTAAGAGTCTCTCAGTTTTGAGTCAGTTTCAGTAGTGAGAGAATTTTCAGATGTGTTCCCTGAAGATCTTCCCGGAGTTTCTCTAAAAAGGGAAATTAACTTCAGAATAGACCTTCTTCTAGATACTCGGCTTATCTCTATTCTACCATATCGAATGGATCAAGCCTAACTCAAAGAGTAGAAAGAACAATTGAAAGATCTCCTAGATAAGGGACTCATCAGGAGCAACATTTCCCCGTGGGGTGCACCAGTTCTATTCATACATAGGAAAGATGGTCTCTTAGAATGTGTATTAGCTACCATTATTTGAAAAAAGTCACAACCAAGAACTAATATCTACTTCCCAGAATTGATGACTTATTTGACCAAATTCAGGGTGCCGATTATTTTTCTACGATAAAACTCAGATTTGGCTATCATCAGCTTAAAGTCAGAGAATATGACATTCTAAAAATAGCTTTTAGAACTTAGTATACTCTTTTCAAGTTTTTAGTCATGTCCTTTGGTCATATAATTACTCCTCCAGCCTTCATGGAATTTATAAACCGAGTGTTCAAGAAGTACTTGGATATGTCATCATAATCATTATTGATGACATTCTTGTATTCTCTCGTAGAAAAAATGATTATGCAGAACATCGCAAAATAGTATTTTAGATCTTAGAGCCTATCAGTTGTTCGCTAAATTTAGCAAGTGTGAATTTTGGCTAAGATCAGTAGCTTTCCTTGGCCATATTATTTTTGGTAATAGTATTAGAGTTGATCTTCAAAAGACTATATGGTGATAAGCTGGCCTAGACCTATCTTTCCATTAGATATCAGGAGTTTCTTAGGTTTAGTTGGCTATTACCGAGGGTTTGTTGAAGGGTTTTCATCTATTGCATCCCCATGTCCATATTTTCTTAAAGAAATTTTTAGTGGTCAGATTCTTGTGAGAAGAGTTTTCAGCAGTTGATAACTCAAACTCACTATAACCCTAGTTTTGACTTTGCCAGGCGGTTTAGATGGGTTTGTTGTATATTTTGATGCTTCTAGAGTTGGTTTGGCCTTTGTTTTGATGCAGAGTGGTAAGGTTATAGCCTAAGACTCTAGAAAGCTTAAGAACCATGAAAAAATTATCCTACCCATTATCTTAAGATAACAACTATTGTGTTTAGCAAAAAATAGTTGGAGGCACTATTTGTATGTAGTGCATGTTGATGTGTTCACAAACCAAAAAATCTTACAGTATGTATTTTTCGCATAAGGATTTGGTTCTGTGTAGAGAAGGTAGTTAGAGTTGTTGAAAGATTATGACTTGAGTGTTCTGTATCATTCGAGAAAGTATAATGTAGTGGCAAATGTCCTCAGTAGGTTATCCATAGGTAGTGTTGCTCACATTGAGGATGATAAGAAGAAGTTAGTTCAAGAAGTTCATCAGCTTGGTAGATTAGGTATTTGCTTTATTGATTAAGCTGAGGGTACCATATGGTTTCAAAATAGTTTTAAATCTTCTTTGGTTACCGAAGTGAAAGAAACACAAAATAGGGATGCTTGTTTAGTAAAGCTAAAGTAGACAATCAGAAATTAGAAAGTAGAGGTTTTCTGTCAAGGGGGAGATAGTTTAATACATTGCCAATAAAGATTGTGTGTACCATGTGTTGATGAGTTGAGGCAGTGAATTCTTACAGAAGCACATGGTCCGCATTACTCAATTTACCTAGGGGCCATAAAGATGTACCACGATTTATGGGAAATCTAGTGTTGGAGTAGGATGAAGAGGGATATTGCAGAGTTTAAAGCTAAATGCTCTACTTTTAGAAGCCTAGTAGGTCTATGTAGGAGTTTAGTATCCCCACTTGGAAGTGGGAGAAAGTAAACATGGAATTTGTGATAGGATTGCTTCGTACTTATTGTTAGAATGATTTGATTTGGGTCATTGTGGATAGGATTACCAAATCAACCCATTTCTTGCTAGTTCGTACTTTTTATTCATTCAAGGACTATGCCAAGCTCTATCTTGGAGATTTGGTTAGGTTGCACGGTGTTTCATTGTCCATAATTTCATATTCATGTACTTAGTTTACCTCTCACTTTAGGAAAACTTTTCAGAAGGGTGTTAGTACCCAAGTTCACCTCAGTACAACCTTCCACCCTAAAATAGATGGTCAGGTAGAAAAAACTATTTAGACCCTTGAGGATTTGTTGAGAGTGTGTGTAGTTGACTTTAAGGGCAGTTGGGATGACCACTTTCCTTTGATTGAGTTTGCGATGATAACAACTATTATTCTTGTATTCAGATGGCTTTGTTTGAGGCTCTTTATAGGAGGATATGTATATCTCTGATTAGTTTGTTTGAAATAGGTAAGGCCATAGTAGTAGGGCCTAACTTGGTGTTTGATGCTTTGAAGAAAGTACAGTTGATCAGTGAGAGGCTTAAGGCAGCCCAGAGCAAACAAAAATCATACATAAATGTGATAAGGAAAGATCCTGACCTTGAGATTTATGATTTTTCATATTTAAATATCTCACCCATGAAGGGAGTGAAGAGGTTTGGAAAGAAGGGAAAGCGTAGTCCCTGATATATTGACCCTTTCAGGATTCTGAGTTGTTTCGGAAAGGTGGGTTATGAGCTTGAGTTTCCTGCAAACTTAGCATCAGTGTACCCAGTATTCCATATCCCTTTACTGAAGAAGTGCATTAGTGACCCAGCTGTAGTTGTTCCCTTAGAAGTCATAGAGATTTAGAATAGTCGCTCTTATGAAGAAGTCCCAATCAAAATCTTAGATCATCAGATTCGTTACTAAGGAACAAAAAAGTTCCTTTGGTCAAAGTTATTTGGTTAAATCAGTCCATTGAAGGAGACACTTGGGAAGCAGAAGTAGATATGGGAACCAAGTACCCTCATCTTCTCTCCGTAAACTCAGATTCAGCTTGAGGTAATAATCTTCTTAGAATCTCTTGTTTAGACGCTCAGTTCCAGCTGCATATCATCTTATGTTAGTCATGCATTTACAGAACCAGTTCAGTCATGTATCATATTTCAGAATCAGTCATGCAACCATGTTTTCATCATGTATATTCAGCATGTAACCTAAGTTCACCGGTTTTTTAGCTTAAACAGTCTCATTTGAGGACAAATGTTCCTTAGGGGGAGATATTGTAAGATCCCCCCCAAAAAATCCAATCCCATGTTAGCTCCATGTTTTAAGTTTATGCATAGTACCTTATATCTTTTTGATAGTTTTATGAGTTAGTATGAGGTATATTAAGACCTCAAATAACTCCCATCTATTAGATGAATCAAAATAATTCTTATCGATTGAAATTTTGATAAAAATGTTGCTCTAGTCAACTTTAAATGGGTATATAATTTCTCTACTTAGAAATTTCCAGCTCAATACCCACTAAATGATAGAAAATTGTATTAGATTTCCAAAGATACCAATTTTGTCTAAATTTGATACTCGGGTGAGAAGTTATAACACTTTTAGTGAAAGCAGTGGGTCAAGACAAACAAAACCGTGTTGTAGTGATGGTCAAGATGACGTTTGTCTTTTTATAGTATGTCACCGTGGTAAGTACCGTGTCATTCCAAGGGTCCATTTTGTAACAGTCCACTTTCCAGTGAGGCACTATGATTGGCACCGCATCACGCCAAGGTTCCAATTTGGAGTTGTCATTTTTTGGTGGCGCAACACGATAGCACCACATCACGCCATTGGGAAAATTAGGAATTGTCACCTTTCCAGTGGCCCAACGCGATTTCACCGCATCGTTCGGGTGTAAAAATTAGGATTCTCAGTTCATAATTTAATTTTCCATGGGTCGTTTGGTCATTTTCCAAATCCCCAAATGCATCCAAAACACGTAATTAACACCCTAAAGAGACATTATGTGCCCCATTACTCCAAAATCCTCTTCAAAAAATTAATTATATTTCAAGAAAAAAAACCCTAGCCTTCCAAATTCAAGATAAAATCCGAAGAACTCACCATCAATTTTCACGAATTCATCAACCTAGTTATGTTAAGCGTTCATTCATGGGTCCCTTTTACCCATGGAGCTCAAGTATCCAATTTTAAATTCAAAGATAAGATATTTACAAGTTATTATGATTTTAAATTGTGATTTTAACTATGAACTCCCATGAATTGTAATTCTATACCACGTTTACATGAAATTATTGTTGTTTATCAAACTCCACATGTTTTAATGTTGTATTCACCGATTTAATTCATACTTAATTATGCTGGTGTTGAAATCATGTCATTATTACATTCTTTATACTATTCCTATGCTTAATTTACACCATGCATATCAAGTGTTTGATTAAATGCTTACAAGAATAGATTTTTAATAAATTCTTTCATGCTATACCCCCAAAGTTTTAGTACTATTTTGCTATTATTTCTATCGATAGGGTTATGAATACCCAAAAACATAGTTGTTTACTTAGTCTCAACATCATCAGATCAGTTTCAGAATATGTTATGAGCATTATCAGTTCAATTAGTCATCATAATCAGTTAAAGTTAGAATAGTTAAGTTGGGAGTAGGATTTAACACCGAGCGAGTGCAGAGATGGAAACTTTTCCATCAAATAGGTAGAGTTGTTAGTAGCGATCCTTATATGCCAAAACTATATAGCTAGCGTAGGATATAAGGAGTTACCCATCAGTTCAGGCTTGACTACCTCATAGGGGTCACTCGTCAGTTTAGGCTTGACACCCTTAGTCCTTAGGGACAACATCTCAGTGGATCCATACAACCTGTGTTAGTATCCATGGCACAGTACTGATAACCTTCTAACTGGAGTCATAGTTTGGACCCTAATTTTCTCAAATTGGGGTATGCCGGTTAGATGATAGCTCCCACAATCTCAGTCCAGTAAATCAGTTTCATCTTTCTTGACCATAGCATACAAACATAAGATATTCAGTTATCAAATTTCAGTATTTTAGTTTACAAATTATACTCAGAAATATTTTATTCTTAATCACTCATTCATTAGCATTTTTAGATTTCATGCATTTTATTCAGTACGTCATGTTATTTATTCAGTCAGTTATTATTTATGCACATAAAATCATGCATATCATCCTACTTAATTTAGCATACCAGTACATTCAAAGTACTGATCACATAATTTTTTCTTGTGCTATGGTGTATTATGTCATAGGTTCAGACACTCAGTTGCCAAATCACACTTAGACTTTCCAGATTATCAACCATAGTAGTAGTGAGTCCTCATATTTTGAGGGCAGACTATATTTATTTTTATGCTTTCAATTCAATAGCTAGTTGGAGTTAGTTGGGGCCTTTACCATCAACTCTTATTCAGTCTGTTTTTGAGGCTTTCAGAAATTTCAGACAGTCAATCAGTTTGTCTTTAATTTAATAGTTTTAGACAGTTGTTTTTTAGATATTTGTTGCTTCCCAGATTTACAATTTAGAAATGCTTTATTATTTAAAACCTTATGTCATATTCAGATATTATATACATGTTCTTTGTTATGTTATTTAGTGCTTACAGTAGGTATCAACATGGGTTAGCTTATGGTCCTTCAGGATTGTAAGCACTGTGTGATGCCCAGGGTGTACTCTTGAGGAGTTACATGCTATCCATTGAAACCTCAAACTCAGAAATTATCAATAAGTAGAGAAAACAAAACAAATATCTACCATTAAGTTCAGTATGCCTATTATGGTCAGGGAACGAGTAGTGGGTACTGGTCATATCCATTAGGTACGACTCATATGAATAAGTTTTATCTCATACAGTGCATGAAATTTGTTCTCTGGTAAGCTTACAATTCCTCCTAACCAGTCATACTATCAAGGTATGACTCATTAGCAAAAGTCGTAAGTATATCATAAGTATTTATTATAACTTTAATCCTTTTAGATGGGTACGATTAAGAGTGTACAAGTCGTACGGTCCGTGTACAACTTATATGGTCGAGTCGTATCCATTCTAGAATATTAAACTTGTCAGACTTTCATCTGGTCAATGGGTACGAGTCATAAGAGGTCTCATATCCGCTGTAACATAGATGTCCAACTTTAATGTTTGACTCCAAAGCTATTTCTCCAAATATCCATCACAATTATCAGCCATATCAATCCATCTTGGATGAAAATAACACACAAAATTATTTCCCAAAACCCTAGTTCCACCCTAATTCCCATTTTTTGTCATTAAGAATACCTAAATTTAGGTACTAATAATTTAACATGTAACTTCCACTCAAAAAAAGTTCATATTATCTAGCATTATTTATTTTAACTTGAAAAGTAATGAGACAAGGTTCAAAAACTTACTTGGTTTTTTCGAAGAGACTGAATTCTTGCTTTCAAGTTCTATTTGGTCCTAAATTTGAGCTTAACTTAAGAAGAACATAAAATTTGAACTTGATGGTAGTTAAATCAAGTTGATTTCAATTGATTTGATGAACTATTACTTGAGATTAGGGTGAAAGTTTAGGTAGGTACGAGTTATGTCATCAAGGGCCCATTAGGTACCCTTTTTAATTTTTAATTAAAAACTTGGGCTGGGTCGACCCATGATCTGATTTAAATAAACATTGGCAAAATTTATTTGTATGACTCATACCCAGGCTTATAGGTCATTTTTGTGACTCATATAGACCTAGAATCTTAGCGGGGATCTGGAGTGGGTACGACTCAAGTGGGTATTCATTCCAAAAAATTATACAAGTCAATATGACTCTTACTCAGGAGTCATATCATATAATATGACTCGTAAAGAGTCTGTATGACCCAAACCCTTCAACTTCTATAGGTATTTTCTACTTTCCTTTGACCTGCACACTAAATAAACATATTGCCCCATAAATAGATAAGTACACAAATATGGGTTGCCTTCCATGTAGTGCTTGATTTAATGTCGCGACACGACATTGTTGAGTTGTGTACTAAGGTTTCACCAACTAGACTCATGGGTTGCCTCCTATGCAGTTCCTGATTTAACATTGCAGGACAACGCAATTGCCTTGATTGCTCAGTCTTAATCAAGGTCAATATCAATAACTTCATTCACTTCTTCAATAGTTACCACATAGTGGTTCACTCTTTGACCGTTTTCCTTGAACGAGGCTTCCCCATCATTTTTCAATTCTAAAGCACTACAGGTATAAAATTTTAAAATTGTGAATGGTTCATACACTTTGACCTTAAATTACCTTAAAACCAATGAAGTTTAGACTGATAAAGCAACACCTGATCACTTTTTTTGAATACTGTCCTCTCGATCTTGCGATGGTGATGCAGCTTTATCTTTTCTTTTTAACATAACGAAATTTCATATGCCTAGTGTCGAAATTTATCCAACTAATTAATCTCATTCAACCTTGCCTTAGATGTATTCTGCTAATCTACATTCAACTTTTTTCAACGTATATTGTGCATTATGGTCAGGCTCCATTGGCAAGTGGTAACCCTTAAAATACACTAGCTGATATGGTAATGCACCTCTGGGGGTCTTTTAAACTAAGCTGTAAGCCTACAATGGATCATCCAACTTTCTTGACCAATCATTCCTATTGGCAGTCACAGTCTTCACCAAGATGGACTTGATTTCTCTATTGGACACCTCAACTTGTCCACTAGTCTATGGATAATAAGGTGTGGCCATCTCGTGTTTCACTCAATATTTTTCAGTAAGACTCTTGAATAGATAATTGTAAAAATGTGACCTTTAATAACTAATAATAGCTTTTGGAATGCCAAATCGAGTAAAGATATTCTTTCTCAAGAATGCAATGAGACTACATGCTTTATTTTTAGGAAGAACAATTCGTCCACCCACCTCGAAACATAATCAGTTACTGAAAGTATATACTTTATGCCACATGAACTTACAAATGACCCCATGAAATCTATGACCCATACATCAAATAATTTAACTTGGAAAAAGAAGTCATAGAAAGTTTATGTCTTCTAGAAATAGTACCTTGTCATTAACGTTAGTCACATGTAGAAGCATAATCATGAGCTTATTTATATATAGTTGGCCAATAATAGCCACATTGTAGAATTTTATGAGTTGTGTGGGTCCCTCCATGATGACCCCCAACTGGTGAGGAATGATAAGCGTCGAGCATGCTTATTATCTTTGCCTCAGGTATACATCTGGTATACACCTACGAATTACTCAATCTGCACAAATTCTAAATAAATAAGGTTCATGCCAGAAAACTTTCCTTACCTCATACATAAATTTCTTTCTTTGGTGATTGGAAAGATCTTCTAAAACTAGCTCACTGGTTAAGTAATTTGCATAATCTGTAAACCATGGAATCAAATCTTGGGAGGCTTCTAATATCTGTTCATATGGAAAACTGTCATCAATCTCCAACCCATTTGCAACCTTCTGCATAGCTTCCTTCTTTAATCTAGATAAGTGATCCGCAACTTGATTTTTTGTGACTTTTTTGTCCTTTACCTCAAATTCAAATTCTTACAACAAGAGCACCCACTTAATAAACTGAGGCTTTGCATCTTTTTGTAGCAATGAGGTATCTCAATGTTGTATGATCAGTGTGCACAATAACCTTTTTCCTAATCAAGTAAGATCTAAACTTTTTATAGGGAAATACCACTGCCAATAATCCTTGTTCTATCACGGTACAGTTCTTTAGGGTAGTATTTAATGTATTACTAGCATATTAGATAGGATGAAGGTTCATTTCCTTCTATTGGCCTAATACATCCCTTAAAGCTAATCCACCAGCGTCACACATAATCTCAAAGGGTAAGTACCAATCAAGAGACACAATGATTGGGGTAGTCACTAACTTCTCTTTTAGGCTTTCAAAATCCTTCTTACATGCATCATCAAAATTTACTTTTACTTTTTTCTAAAAAAGCTTGCAAAGAGGATTAACAATGTTTGAGAAATCCTTGATAAATTGCCTGTAAAAGGCTGCATGCCCTAAAGGTCTTCCAATTCCGTTTATAGAAATTGGATAAGGAAATTTGTCAATCACCTCAATCTTCTCTTGATAAAACTTTATGCCTCTCTTTGAAATCTTGTGCCTGAGCATTATTCATTCTTTAACCATAAAATAGAACTTTTCCCAATTAAGTACCAAGTTACATTCTTCATACCTTTGGAGAGAATTTGGCAAGTGCTTTAGACAGTCTTCAAAAGAATCACCAACAATCAAATTATAATCCATGAACACTTCGATGATGTGTTCTACCATATCAGATAAAATTGATATCATACATATCATCTCTGATACATGCAAGGAGCAATGCATAGGTAAAGTAGCATGTGCTTTAATGCCAAATTACCATAAGGACATGTGAAAGTCATCTTCTCTTAGATCTAAGGTGCAATAATGATCTAATTGTAGTCTGAGTACCCATCAAGAAAGTAGTAACATCCTCTGCCTGCTAATTTGTCTAACATCTGTTCCATGATAGGAATGGGAAAATCGCCCTTCTAAGGCCATGCATTCAATTTTCTATAATCCATGTACACTCTCCATCTAGTGACTGGTATCATAGGCAATACCTCATCCTTCTCTTTAGGCACAATAGTAATTTCACCTTTCTTTGGAATGCATGGTACCAGACTGACCCACTTGCTATCAGCAATGGGATATACTATGCCAACATCAAACTACTTGATTATTTCCTTCTTCACCACCTCCTGCATCATAGAATAGAGTAAAAAATGATTTCTAATAGACGAAACATAATCCATCTCAAGATATATTTTATGAGTGCACAAACTAGGCAAGATACCCATAATATCTTCAATGGACCATCCAATGGTCTTCTTAAGTCTCTGCAATACTGACAATAATTCTTTTTCTTTTTATTATCTCAGATAAGCTATAACAATAATTGGAAAAATATTATTGGCCCCTAAAAATGCATATGGCAAGTGAGATAGAAGGTCCTTCAACTTTAATACAGGTGGCTCCTCAATGGATGGATGAGAAAGTGGAGTAGTTCTATTATTCAAATCTAAGTCAAATTTCTTTGGTGCAAAGTCATAGTTACTTTCTCTATGCAGTACATTTACTATATCCTCATGCTCCTCAATACCATCAGACTCAAAATTCATCATCACAGTTTAAAGTGCTTCAATACCTAGTCTATCTTCAATAGGAATAACCACATCAGAACCATCATCTCATACAGTAACTGCATCAAAATCATGAAATTAATCTTCCTCCTCAACATACATATAGATCACATATATCACTCTCAATTCATCAGTTTGCCTCATGGATTTGCAAACATTAAATATCACGTGTTCATAATTCAATCTCAGCACTAGATTCCCCGACTCTAAATCAATCAATATCCTATATGTAGCCAAAAATGATCTTCTCAGAATAATTGGGACTTGAAAGTCCACTCCACAATGCAATATCAAAAAATTAGCAGGAAAGATAAAAGATGCCACTTTTACCAAACACCATATAAAATACCAACTGCCTTTTTTTACTGTGTTGCCTACATTAATAGTCTCATGGAGGTAGGTTTAGGAGCTCGCAACCCCAATTTTTTAAATACTACAAATAGCATAAGGCTGATACAAAAACCTAAATCACATAAAGCACGAACAAAGTTGGAAGACCTAATGGTGCAAGGTATAGTGAAAGAACTGGGATCCTCCTTCTTTTTCACCAATAATTTAGTATCTACAACACTATAATGATGAATATTATCAACTGGATCATAACTGATTTCTCTCTTCTGGCAGATCAAATCCTTCATAAATTTTACATACCTAACCATTTTCTCCAATGCCTCTACAAGAGGTATGTTAGTGCTTTAGCATGGCTAAAATTTTTTGATACTTACTATGTTCTTTTTTTAGCCATTGTGGATAAGGAAGAAGAGGTTTCAATATAGGATTTGTAACCTTCTTTTCTCATACATCCTGCTTGTTAGTTCTTTCTATATCAATAAGCTCGTCATCATTCTTTTGCTCATCAACAGTGGGTACAGGTGGGTCTATAGTGACTTTACCACTTTGAGTGGTAATGTCATGACAGTGACTATTATTTTTGGGATTTAGCACTATATTGCTGGAACGAGTGCCAGGTTGTCTTTGATTTACTGTGGTTGACATATGACCAAATTATTGCTCCAACTTCTTGATTGCTATAGCATGTGACTTAAATCTCTAGTTCAATCCTAATAAATCTACTTTGAAATCCTTTAGGCAGTTATCCTGACTTTATTTCCCCTTGACTAGTTTAGACGAACTTGCTTCCATTTTGAACTCTGTATATCGACTACCTGGTGGAATATGCTTGTCAGTTTTTTCCTTATAGTAATCTTTAGGCCTCTAATCACTCTCTTTTTCTTTACTCCTATCTCTGTATCTATCATTATAATAATTATGACCTTGATTCCCATTTCCTTGGGCTCAAAAATTCACTAATCTATGATCAAGATACGTTTCTTATTCTTCTTCAAATTCAATCTCAAATGGTTTAGAAGTTGACCCCATGCCACAACTGTATTTACCTTCTCAGCACTCATTTTCTTAAATTAGTGTCTATATAAAGCTATGACCTCTCTTCGCTACCATATCATGACTCTCTCCATAAGTATCTGTTGCTTCAATAGCATAAGTACCACCACCATATTCTAAGTTGATAGTATTCCATCCTCTATTAGTCACTGATAACGCTCAACTTACACCTCAAATAAGTGCAAGGTGGTCATTGTCAATATACTTACCCAACTTCAGAGTCGGAGTCGAATCCACAGGGAACAATGTGAGTGGCGATTAAACTAGTTTAAAACTATAGCTACAAGTTAAATTTAAATAAATAATAAGAAAAGACAAAATAGGGGGTTTTATCAATCAAAATTCTAACATTTCAACTTATTTTAGAACTAAAAACTTAGATTTCAATATTTTGAATCAATGATATAGAGAAACTAGGGTTGTGATCACTATGACTATTAATCTCCATTGAATAATAACTATTCGTGATTATCATGATCGGTGTGAACAACAGATTATCCCTGCTGATGGTACTATCTGACTTTTCTCTCGAC
The DNA here is from genome assembly GCA_030864225.1 of Capsicum baccatum var. pendulum. NCBI lineage: Eukaryota > Viridiplantae > Streptophyta > Magnoliopsida > Solanales > Solanaceae > Capsicum > Capsicum baccatum. The sequence continues at coordinate 110,015,573 of CM061555.1, read as the reverse complement.
CTCACCAGTCAATTTATTATCTAATTATCTCAAACTTAGATAACTTATCTATTTCAAATCAGATGTTATCTCAGGTAAATTTATCCAGTTAAGACATCAATCATTAAACAAAAGGTTGGTAGCTTCTGAGTCCCTGTTGATAATCCTCGACCTCTAGTCTATTTCTTCGTTAGAAGCAAATAAAGCCTAAGGCATAACCTAATGTTTGCAGCCAATAGATTCAAGTTAAAATAACAAAATTTCAAGACGTTCCCACAATCACTCAAACCCTAATCCAACTATTAAATTAATGAAATAATAATCATAGATCCCACAACCCTAGTTGTGTATTTTTAGTTGCTCATAAGATAGAAAGAGATAACAAATATTGAATTCATAACTTAAAGTAAGTGAACTTACAAAAGATGAAATTCAAAGTTGTTTCTCCTTCAAGTACAATAAGATTTTCCCACAACTAAATCAAAGGATGGAAAATTGAATTTCTAATTTAAGAGACTAAAGAAAAGTAAAGTCGTCTTTGGAATAAGTTCCAAACATTCCTAGGTGTCCAAGATGTCCCATGAAACCCTAAAAGTTGCTATTTATACCCGTACTTAAAAAAAAAAATTGAAATAAAAATTTCAGAATTTTTACTTTTTGTGACACCATTTGTGATAGACTATCACAAACCTAACGCCCTCCATGATAGCCTGTCACAACCTGATGCCCTCCGTGATAGCCTATCACAACCTGAGACCTCCGTGATATCCTATCACAAACCTGACGGCTTATCACAACATGTGGTCAGAAAATCTTCAATTTTCTTGTTCTCTGCCTAAACCTGACGACCTCCGTGATAACTTATCACAAACCTGATAGCTTATCACTATGTGTCATCAAGAAATCTTCAAAAACTTTTCAAAACTAAATTTCTTGCATTTTTTCACTATAAATCATTCTTCTTGATGAAGATTTCATGTATTTCCATGCATCTTGGTTTTCCTACAAAATCATAAGAAATATCATCAAAAACACTTGTAGTTACTTGAGAACTTACCATTATTTCAAGTTAAAAATCCTTAATGTGCTACAAAAATCTAGATCATCAACACCCTCAACTTAAAACAATTGCTTGTCCTTAAAAAACTACATAACATCATATTATGATGCTTAACCAAGAGAGACATAAGATTCCTATGATACTTGATTATCAAGTTTAGCTCAAAACATATTACCCTCTCCATTTTCAACCATCTTAAACCCAACTGTGCATATCAATGAAGATCCACAATGTGACCCAAAGGATTCAAGATATGGAATCAATTCAGCAACAACAACCATGCATGTACTAATGTTACACTATCCAAACAAGTTAACAACTATCAATGTAACTAATGTGCCCTTACAACAAAGAAGTCCCTCCCCACTCATATATGAACTCAAGCATGTCATTGCGGGGACGGTCAAGAGACACTCACTCTTAGAAAGAAATTCCAATTAATACATGTCAAATACCATATGCTTGCCCTTATTTTCATTACCAAGGTGTCTAGACAAGAAAGTTAGGATCACTATAGGTCTTTTCTTCGGCTTGTAATATAGGCTAAAAGATGGTATGATATTCAATGGCCTTTAGAGTGACTAAGCCTCCTTGGCACTACCTTAACTTTTCGGGTTCACTTATTAACATTTTTCTTCTTTTTATCCTTTTCTTGATCATATATTATTCAGGAGGGATGTGGATTTTCTTTTTTATTCTTTTTTTTTCTTCTTTTTCTTCCACACCACCCAGTTTTTTATTCTTTTCCTTTTATTCTACCTTTCTTCATACCCAGTTTACATCACGCACCCCTATGATAGCCACCCTCAACTTAAGTTGTTTACCTAAGTCAAGGTGCCCAGTGTCTAAGGAGGACCAGGGACAAAACAGTTTCATTATGATCTAAATAGGAAGGTGGTAGGTGTCATAGAAAGAAATGGTCAATTCAGGCTCAAAATAGGGATCAATAGATATCATTCATGACAGGGAAGGTCATTTAGGCTAAAAGTGGACTAAAATCAACAACGGCCTATGATCCTTTCCTAACTCCTATCTTTCCACCAAAGTAAGACTAATGGGAAAAGTCTTGGATTTAACACACAAAGGGAACTAAGTAATATCTCACACACATGGCACAAAGGTGAATCACAAGCTACTACCTATCTGGTTCATGCAATTGTTTAGCAGTTGATATCATGTCACTAGTACTAATGCAATAACAAGATGCACAGTGTTCACACATAAATATATATCACACAGTTATAAAACAGACCAACGAAGAGGTGTTCATCAGTCTTAAGAATCAACAAAATATTTAAACTATCTTAGATACTTATTTTTCTGTCAATTAACCATAACACAACACATAACAAAACAAAACACAATACGCCTAAATATACCGGCTCTACCAGGAACAAGACTCCGGGGAAAAGAGACACGAAAACAAAAACTCCAGGAGGACATCAACACCCACAAGTAGCCCCACCTTCAACTTAAAATCATGCATTATTCCCAACATATCAAATCGAAACAAGAGCGTTAAAAACATACCTATGGCACCATGGGTGCAAAGATCTGATGTCAAACACATAATATGAATACAAGCAACAAAATACCTTGGGTTTGCTCCCAAGAAGCGCCTAGTTTAACATCGCGACATGACCCAACTCAGCTTTTTCCTCCACCTTGAGGATATGAATTTTACCCCCAACTTAGAGTCTATCTTTTTGCCTCGCTCATAGGGAGGTGGAACAAAGATTATGAAGCTGAGTAATGAATGATGCATGGTAAATAACTTGACCTTAAAGTGAGGTGTGTTTTTATGTTGTTTATCAAGTGTAAAATAAAGAATATAGGATTATTGTTCATCATATTCATAGTCTTCCACTAGTTTAGATGATTCCATAGATAAGATATCATCTAAACATAATGTGGAAAAATGCTTTGAGTGTGGCCCAACAAATCCTACATCAAAATTTACACTATCCTCTGCACACTCACTTTTATTCATCTTCTCAATATTTTTACTTTGAATTGGGCTAGAGTCTTTATAAGAGATTGGCTTGTTTTCTTCTTTTGCGTCTAGCACCGTTTCCTCAATCTTGGAATCATCCCTCATGGTTGGTTTAGTTGGTTGGGAAGTCTCCAAGGTCTGCTTAACATCAAGCACAACATTGGTATAGGGTTCTTTCTCCCCATCTTCACACTCATCCATTATGTTAAATGATTCCACAGATAAGATATCATCTAACCATAATGTAGAAAATTGTTTTAGATGATTGACCTCGATATCCATCTCCTCTATCCTTTCTCTTCCCTTGTTAAATTCCCTAATGTCTTGAAATATGTCACATATTGTATTATTTATTGCATTTGTACGATACATCATTAGTTGAAGAATAGCTTTAACGTCACTCTTTCCAATGCTTCATTCTTCCTTTTCTTGACCATAAGACCTGTCATACTCATAGGAAAACCTAGAACCTGGGTTAGCGCAATAGGGGGAAGGGGAATTTCAGAAATCACTTAATATCCATATTTACCACCATATAGAGGAACAATTATAATCCTGGTAGGATGGAGATAGTGCACACATCTCTCTCCGGGGAGCATATCTACAGTTATGCCAAAAGTGGGGTCCATCACAATATAGATATGGATCATTCAGATAAGATTTCCATTCATCAAACTCACATTCATTCCATGATTCCATAGTAAGAAATTAGCAAAAATAAATAAAATCTACCTAACACACAAAACAAAGAAAATCACAAACAAATATTTACAAGTTTGAATTTAAGCAAGTAAGGTAAAATTGCAAACCAACTCAATACGCCAAATTGTTCCCCGGCAACGGCGTCATTTTTGATAACACTCAACTTACACCTCAAATAAGTGCAAGGCGGTCGTCGTCAATATATTAACCCAACTTTAAAGTCAGAGTAGAATCGATAGGGAATAATGTGAGTGGCGATTAAACTAGTTCAAAACTATAGCTACAAGTTAAATTCAAATAAATAATAAGAAAAGACAAAATAGGGGTTTTTCTCAATCAAACAAATTCTAACGTTTCAACTTATTTTAGAACTCAAAACTTAGATTTCAATATTTCGAATCAATTATATATAGAAACTAGGGGTGTGATCACTATGACTATTAATCTCCATTGAATAATAACTATTCTTGATTATCGTGATAGGTGGGAACAACAAATTATCCCTTGCAATGATACTATCTAACTTATATCTCGACCTAAAAATTTATTATTTAATTCTCTCAAACTTAGATAACTTATCTATTTCCAACCGGATGTTATCTCAATTAGATTGATCCAGTTACGACATTAATCATTAAATAGAAGGTTGGTAGCTTCTGAGTCCTTGTTAATAATTGACGACCTCTAGTCTATTTCTCTATTAGAAGCAAATAAAACCTAAGGCATAACCTAATGTTTGCAACCAATAGATTCAAGTTAAAACAATAGAATTTCAAGATATTACCACAATCACTCAAACCCTAATCCAACTATTAAATCAATAAAATAATAATCATAGATCCCACAACCCTAGTTGTGTGTTTTTAGTTGCTCATAAGATAGAAAGAGATAACAAAGATTGAATTAATAACTTAAAGCAAGTGAACTTACAAAAGATTAAATTCAAAGTTGTTTCTCCTTCAAGTACAATAAGATTTTCCCACAACTAAATCAAAGGATGGAAAATTGAATTTCTAAGTTAAGAGACTAAAGAAAGTAAAGTCATCTATCACAAACCTGACGCCTTCGGTGATAGCCTATCACAACCTGACGACCTCTGTGATAGCCTATCAAAAACTTGGCGGCTTCTCACAATATGTCGTCAGAAAATCTTCAATTTTCTTGTTCTCTGCCTAAACCTGACGACCTCCGTGATAGCCTATCACAAACCTAATAGCTTATCACGACATGTCATCAGGAAATCTTTAGAAACTTTTCAAAACTAAATTTCCTGCATATTTTTACCAAAATCATCCTTCTTGATGTAGATTTCATGTATTTCCATGCATCTTCGTTTTCCTACAAAATCATTAGAAATATCATCAAAAACACCAGTAGTTACTTACAAACTTACAATTATTTTAAGTTAAAATGTCTTAAATGTGCTACAAAAATCTAGCACATCAGTCATCAAAATGTCATCTAGCATATCCTATGCATCATACCACCAATGAAACATAAATGCTCCTTTAAAAATAGTATCTACCATTGCTCGTGAACTATCATTTGATAATCTATACAAGATTTCTCGAAGATTAGCTCCTCTAATTCTATGATTTGGTACTATGCTCAACTTCTTCTTGAAGTGAAACCACGTCTCATGCACAAATTTATGGGTAATTGTATGAAATTTTAAATTTCATCCTTCTACTATAGCATTCATTCATGAGGGAAAATCTACTAAAAAACTATTTCTTAAACTCGTGACAAGTAGTAATAGATCCTATTGAAAGTTCTCCTAGCCAAAGTGATGCTTCACCTGTCAAAGAAAATGGGAACAACGTCAATCTCAATGCTTCTTGATCTACCCAAGAATAGTGTAAGATGTACAGATCCTAAGAAAGTTATAAAGTTTCATGTGTACATCATCCCTAGCTGCACTCGTAAATACACCTTTCAAATTCAATAATTGGATCATAGAACTAGTAATATCAAACTTCACATTGGGGGCTAAAGCAGGATAAACAATGACTCCTATCTCATTGAGCACAGTATAACCCATATCTTCTTCATATTCCTTATATGGAAATACTCATTGTGATTGGTTGTGAGCATCCTCATATCATACTCATTCATGAAACATTAGTACCATTGTGGCAATATTTGAGAAACACTAGAAACATTTTTTCAAAACCCCTAAGGGAAGTATCATGGAGGAAAAATTATAACATATTTCAAAACCTTTCTTGAGGGAGGTATAAGAGAGGAGATATGAGATAAGTGGATTGTATATGTATTGATGAACCCCTTATGGGTCGCACATAGGGACACTTGCATCCGTGGATTTATACTGAGGTTATGTGACAGCCTCAAGCATCATCATTATTATCATTGTCATCTTGTATATCACACTTGCTTTATTTTAATTAGGTTGTGCTTGTATTGCCAAATTGAATTTTCATCTATCTATTTGTTCTAAATCTTGACTTGTAACTATCTAATTGTTTTATCTTCCTTTATTTATACTTGTCAATCTTGATTATACATATTCATCTTCTATCTTACTTGTATATGATATTGTGTATATTTGTGTCCCTATCTAGTGTGTTGTTATATTATATGTAGATATTAAAGAACTCTTAGTGCAGACAGTGTGGGCTACTATTGTGGGATATTTTTTGATTGCATCTGATGTTCCCTTAATATGTAAAATTTATTCTTTATTTGTACTTTGTTTGGTCATCCTATGATTCTTATTGAGTATAAGTAGACCAATCTTATTTTTCCTTATCCTTCTGGTGTAGATCCAAGTTTGGATGCTCCTCATGTTGCTTGACTCAGATAATTATTTGGAGATTTCATGGTATTTGATGATTTTTAGGCATCCGAATGTCTGTTACCTTTCTTTATAGACTATGTCTTTATTTTTATTTCATAAGCAAAGTTTCTTTTGCATTTAGATACCTCATGTATTTTTCTAGATTTGACATATAATACTACGTTCTTATACTGTTGACACCAGGTTTTGGGAGTTATGGTTACATATGTCTATTTATTCTTTCTGCTTTATCATATTTACGTGGTTTGGTTTTGTTCTAGAAGCCTTACCTTGAGGGTGTTTCTGTCTTTTCCCCCTTCATGTATTAGTTTGGTTGATATGCTTACTTGTCAAGGTTTACCATGACAAGTGCCATCATGACCTTTGTATTATTGGGTCGTAACATATTGATATAGAGAGAGGTTTCATTGGTCTCATGTAATACCCCATATTTTTACCTAGCTTAAAATCGTCCTATGAATGTCAAGTATTAGGTTCTAAATTAAATGATGTTTGTTCCATGTGGAATTTTCAAGATTTTTACTTTTTTTTCACATAGAAAGTTGAATAATATTTCCAACGATACCAAATTCACCTAAATTCGATAATCGGGTAAGAAGATATGGCTATTTTAATTCCCAATTGTAAAACTGCGTTATTTCAGTCAGTGGCACGTCACACCATTAGCCAGTTATATAATTGTCGATTTCCAGTAGAGGTCTACAATCATAGCACATCACAGAGCAATCCAAATTGTCAATCCAAAGCCTCACTGCATAGATTTGCATCGCGGTGTTTGTTTAGGTCTCAGTTGTCCCTTTCCTGTGGCCTAGCGCGATAGTGGCGCGTCACACTAGGGATCCATGTTAGGAAAATTTCACGAAAACTTCAGGTTGCACCCAGGGCTAAAAAAATCTTTTCCCATAATTTTATTCCACATAGATGTGGGATTTAAGCCCTAAAAACATCTAAACCCTTCATTATTCACTTTTCCCCAAATGAAAGAGCTTCTCTCTTTTCAAGAACAAGAACCCTAGCTCTAAATTTCAAAAGAAATCTCAAGAATCCCTCTAAGAGTCTTTGAGAACTTTAAAAATCTAGGTTTTCAGGTATGTAAAGTGTTTATCTATGGGCCCCTTTTGTCACGCCTCAAATCCTATTGGGGAGGACAAACACTCATAACTGTAAAGGCCTGAGAGAACCAATTCATAAACTTGTACTTTCAATGCATGTAACTATAACAACTAAAAGTTCAGACAAAGATGATATTATCTATCGAGAAAAATAATTACATATGCAAACACAAACTGATATATACAATACTTGGTCATTGGGGCCACCACATCTAAAGACAAAACACTACCATAACATTCCATTAGTCTACAAAGCCTCTAAAAGATACATAGACTTAGTTAGGGTCGGGACAAACCCCCGCCCTACTCTTGACTTACTGTAAAATACCAAAATATATGGAACAGACTCGGAAAGCCTCGCATCAACCTGGAGCTCACTAATAGTCCCTAAAAAGCCTGCGCTCCTACTAGTGAGTTGTATGAGCTGAAGTGTCTGTGCCTGCAGCATGAAATACAGGTCCCCCCTGAGGGACGTCAGTACGAAAATATATACTGAATTTGTAAGGCAGAAGGTAACAACTCATTTGATACAAAAGCTCATAGAAATCCAATACAAGTGTATAAGTAGTACTAGCAAACCACCTTTATAATTACTTGTGGGACAATGTACATTACATTTTTTTCTTCATTTTACCTTATTAATTCATAATCTTGGTAAACCAAATAATGCAAATAACCAGCTGATCAGTGATAAATAGATAAATTAGGATTGGCCCATGCTAGGCATGCACCTCTGAGTTGCCACCTAAATATAAAGATTGGGATCGGCCCATGCCAGGATTGTTCCCCTGAGCTTCCACCCATAAATAAAGGTATCGAGATTGGCCAATGCTAGTCAAATGACCCTAATCTACCATTCGTCATTTTACAGATTTGCATTACTTAGTTTATTTAGCCTTTGTGATTGTTACTTTGTTGGTCATTACATTATGGTGCCTTAAACCAGTAATACGCTAATAAGAGATATATAAATAGACACTTAATGCAACAAAAATAAGGTAGGGAGCTATTGGACCACAAATAAATTGTTTAGGAGTTGAAATAACACATGGGTCTTATTTGAACAAACAGAGAACTCCTAAAATTTTCTAATGAAGTTACATGCGCAGATTTAATAATAAGCATGTATTGAGGTGTTCTAATGCGTTAGAGAGTGGGAACAAGGTCATTGGATACATGGAGTGTAATATGCTGCCATTATGTATCACTTTGTTATAGGATAAACTCAGAAACTTTCTTGATGGAACAATTGTACAATTTAATGCCAAAGAGTGTGAAATAGTGTATGCCTTACATACCTGGTTATTTGACTCCGAAACTAACCCGACTTGACTTCTCGCCTTTTAGATTACTTATCTATAATAGAATATATGGTGAAATCGTATTAGAAACCAATCAACACATTTGAGATACTTAAATTCACCAAAATAGTAACCGGGCAACAACTATTAATCTATCAAACAAGGGTGTTATTTTAACCCTTTTTTCCTCTAATTACACCCGAATACCATATAGGTTCTTATAAGGTTTATGAAAACCACCTAGACTTTATTACACATTCCAAACAATACCCAAAATAGATTGGGCAGTAAACATTAGTTCGGTGGTATATCACCACATGTTTCTTCTATAATTCATTACAAACTCATCACACCTTTATCCAACTTCAATTTGGCAGCACATAATATATACATACAAAACAGTCCACAAAATAGTCCCAAGTTCCTTTTATTGTAGCAATCAATTATTGAACTCATCATCTTTTGAGTTCTCAATAACAGGACATCCATAATCCCCTCTCAAATTCATATATAAGAAAAACAAAATGGAGCAGTCACCTTACCTCAATTCAGCAACTTACTCTTTTAATTGAACTCTTTAAGATCTTGAACTTTCCTTCACACTTAAACCAAAGAAGAAGAAAAAAAGTTCCTCAATAACAAGGAAACGTGAACAAATAGCTTGTTCTATAATCAGCCATATACTTATAGTCAAACACTTATAACTTGTTTTCCTAATATTCCATGAGATAGTTAAACAAAACCTTAAGTGTTTTTCACTTACATTGGCATGCAAAGGTGAGGGTTTCTTCAAGAACCCAAGTAGGAAAAATAGGTATGTTGTTCTTGTTGTTTTATAGAGAGTAGAGAGATTTGCTGAAATATACTCCTTTTTTGTGACTTAAAAGTGAAGTAAAATGACCAACAACTTGGCCTTTTTTAGTCCCTATATTGTCCACTTCCTTATCTGTATTTTGGGCCATAAAATTGGTCAAATTGGTCCAAGTAGGTGATGCACCTACTTAAGGGTTCAAGGTGCATGAATTTTCAAAGTAGGTGATGCACCTACTGAAAATCTTATTTTGGGCTTAAATAACTTGGGCCTTTGGCAGATTGGTGTGTTGGGCCACTTATACATTTTCTTTCTCTTTTGTTCAATTTGTCCCAAATGAGTATATTAGCATAGAACAAAATATTATCTATATCCATGGGTCCATTAATTTGGTCCAAACAACTTAAGTAGGTGACTCACCTACTAGCTTAAATAAGTCAAGCAAGCACCTCAATATTTTGCTACATTTTCAGCTCTTAATCCCTTTAATCTAACCTTCAACTTATACATACTTGGTCACTTTAAACTTTACATTCAAATACTAGCTTATGATTCCAAGTTTAAATAGTTATCTTAGCGTTAACTTAGTCGCATCACATTAAACTGTACGGGCAACATCTATAATTCCATCTATACCATTAATACTTGCATAACAATTGTCATATGTTATATATATAAAAAGGCTATACAAACTTCCATATAATTAGAACAAGTACAAGAAAAATACGAGATTTTACACCCTCTCCTCAGAGGAATATTCGTCCTCGAATTATAGCATAAATTTCCAAACAAAACAAGTGCAAGCCTAAGTTTAATACCCCTATTATAACACAATACTTATTTCTTACACTCACTTGTTATTTCTCCAATTCAACATCTTGGACTTTTTCTCTGTATTTGAACAAATGGGGGTACTTTGATTTCATCACTTCTTCTGTTCCTATGTTATTTCTTCTACTTATTGGTTCCTCCAAAGAACTTTTATAGAAGTTATTTCCTTATTCCTTAACTTTTTCACTTGCCGATCTAGAATAGAAATAGGTATTTCTTCATAAGTGAGATCTTCCATAACTTCTACATCTTTAGTAGGAGTAATATGAGATGGATCACCCATGCAGTTTTGAAGCATTGAGTCGTGAAATACCGGATGAACTGTTGAGAGCTCTTGGGGTAGCTCTAATTCATAAGTGACTTGGCCAAACCTCCGGGTAATCTTATATGGGCATATATAATGTGGACTTAGTTTTCCTTTCTTACCAACTATCATAACCTCATTTATTGGTGATATCTTCAAGAATACCCAATCACCTATACCAAACTCTAGCCCCCTCCTTCTAATATCCATATATGACTTGTGTTGAATTTGGGCTATTTCTAGGTGCTGTTGGATCACTTTAACCTTTTCCATAGCTTGATGAACAAGATATGGCCTGAACAAGGAAGTTTCACCCGCTTCGAACCATCCAATTGGTGATCTACACTTTTTTCCATACAAAACTTCATACGGTACCATTTTGATATTTGAACGATATCTATTGTTGTAGGAGAACTCGATGAGAGGTAAATGATCATCCCAACTACCTTTAAAGTCCAATACATAATCTCATAGCATATCTTCAAGTGTTTGAATGGTACGTTCTGCTTGTCCATCTGTTTAAAGGTGAAAAGTTGTACTTAGGTTCATTTGTGTTCCAAGATTTCTTTGAAAAGACTTCCAAAAATTTTCCATAAATTGAGCTCCTCGATTTGGTATAATAAAGATTGGAACTCCGTGTAGCCGAACTATATCTTTAATATATAATTTGGCATATTCTTCAACTGTGTAAGTGGTCCTAACCGGTAGAAAGTGTGCTAATTTGGTAAGCCTATCAACTATCACCCATATGGAATCAAACCTTCGAGATGTACAAGGTAAACCAGTGAAAAAATCTATGTTGATCATGTCCCACTTCCAGATTGGAAGATCTATACATTGCATATAACCCCTGGGCTTTTGGTTCTCTACTTTAACACTTTGAAAGTTTGGACATTCGGCTACAAATTCTGCAATGTTCCTCTTCATGTCACTCCACCAATATATTTCTTTCAAATCTTGATACATCTTAGTTGACCCTGGATGGATGGAATACCTAAAATGATGTGCCTCTATCACAATCCTCTTTCTTAGCCTATCTACATTAGGTACACATAATCTATATTGTCACTGAAGTACTCTTTCTCGCGTAAGCTCAAATGCCTTAGTTATACCACATTGTACATTATCCTTAAGCTGTAATAAAATTGGATCTACATATTGCTTATTTTCACTTCAGCTACTAATGAAGATTCCGCTACATTATGCACAATAAGTCCTTCAGCTAGAGTTTCAAAAAGGCGAACCCCCAAATTATCTAGTTGGTGGTGATCTTTAATCATCCCTTTCTTTTCTATAGACACCATCATAGCCTTATGACTTAGCACACCAGCTACCATATTTGCTTTCCCTGGATGATACAAGATATCAACATCATAGTCTTTTAACAGTTCAAACCACCTATGCTTCCTTAAATTTAGATCTTTCTGGCTAAAGATATATTGAAAACTTTTATGGTCAGTATATATGTCAACATGAATCCCATAAAAGTAGTGGTGCCATATCTTTAAAGCAAATATAACTGCTTCTAGCTCGAGATCATGCGTAGGATAGTTTTTCTCATATGGCCGTAATTTTTTGGAGGCATAAGCTATTACCTTACTATGCTTCATCAATACACATCCTAATATAATTCTTGAAGGATCACAATACACCTCATACCCTTCTATGCCTTCTGGAAGTACCAATATGGGTATAGAAGTCAACTTATTCTTCAGATCTTGGAAACTCCTTTAACAGGCATCATTCAATTGAAACTTGGATGCCTTATGTGTTAGCTTAGTTAAAGGTGCAGAAATTGAAGAAAAACCTTCAACAAACCTTCTATAATAACCTGCCAACCCAAGAAAACTATGAAACTCCGTAGGCGTTTGGGCCTTGGCCAACTCTTCATGGCTTCTATCTTTTGAGTATCAGCCTTTATTCCTTCACTAGATACAAGATGACCCAAGAATGCCACTAATTTAACCAAAGCTCACATTTAGAGAACTTTGCATATAGCTTAGATCACGAAGAATCGGCAACACCTGTCGTTATTGATTGGCATGGTCCTCTTCTGATCTAGAATAAACTAGAATATCATCTATAAAAACTATCATGAACACATCTAAGAATAACTTAAACACCCTATTCATCAAATCCATAAAAGATGTGGGTGCATTTGTTAGCCCAAATGACATGACTAGAAACTCATAATGACCATACCGTGTTTGGAAAGCTAGTATATCCTTCTCTTTGACCCTCACTTTGTGGTAACTTGACCTAAAATCAATCTTTGATAAGTATTTGGCGCCTTGTAACTGATCAAATAAATCATCAATTTTTGGGAGGGGATATTTATTTTTAATAGTCACCTTATTCAGATGCCGGTAGTCAATACACATTCTCAATGAACCATCTTTCTTATGCACAAATAACACTGGTACGCCCCAAGAGGACATACCAATCCTAATGAATCCTTTCTCTAGAAAGTATTTCAATTGCTCTTTCAATTCTTGTAATTCTACCGAGACCATTCTATACAGAGGAACTGAGATTGTTTGGGTTCCTGGAATCACATTAATACAAAAATCTATTTCGTATTCAGGAGGTAAACCTGGAAGGTCTTCAGGAAATACATCAGGAAATTCATTTACTATCGGAATAGTTTGAAAAGTTGGTGGCTCTGCATCTGTATCCTTCACTCTAACTTGATGATATATGTAATATTCCGAAATCATTATTTTTGCCTTAAAATAAGAAATAAATTTACCTCTTGGTGCACCAATATTACCTCCCCATTCAAGGACTGCCCTCTTTGGAAAATAAAAATACACCCTTTTAGTTCGACAATCTACTGTGGCATAACAAGACGCCAATCAGTCCATTCCCATTATAAAATCAAAATATACCATTCCCAGCTCAACAAGATCAGCCATCATATCGCGACCACAAATAGTTATAATATAATTTTGATAAACCCTTCTAGCTATAATAGATTCACCATTCGGCGTAGATACTTCAAATGGCTTAACGAGCAATTCTGGTATTCTTTTAAAATTTCCAGCAACCAATGGAGTGACATATGATTATGTGGAACCCGGATCAAATAATGCATAGACATCATGTGAAAAGATGGACAATGTACCTGTAACCACGTTTGGAGAAGCCTCTGAATTATGTCGATCCGCTAAATCATATGTACGATTTTGAACTCCACTAGAGCTAACTGCTCCTTTAACACCTCTACCACGACCCATAGGTTGTACATCTCTACCTGAATAAGGCACCAATAATGATGATGCAACAGCTGATCCAGTATGTCGTGGCATACATGGCCCTTTAAGGGCATTCTCTCATCATATGTCCTGATGCACCACACCAAAAGCAAGCATTTGTTCCAAATTGGCATAAACTTAAATAAAAATTTCCACATTGCTTACATAGATGTCGATAAGGCCTTAATGGGTTCATACTCCCCTTCTGTTGATACCCTATTGTTCGTGAACTCTGACTCTCACTTCTTTTCCCAAACTGGTTGCCTTTAGACCCTTGAAACTGTGGTGGAGCACTACCTGTAGAATAAGAAGGTGATAATGGCCTAGGAGGTCTATTAGAAAACCGAGGCCTAAAATCTACTTGGGATTCCATAAAATGACCCATAGATCTAGCCCTTTTGGAATACCCTCTTTCCTATTCTTGTGCTCTTCTTCTTTGCCATTGATACTCTATTTTTTGTGCAAAAGATTGTATCCTTGCTATGTCCATGTCTTTGTTCAAAGAAGAAATAGTATAATCTCTAACTAGATATGGATCCAATCTATCTATTTATCTAAAAACTCTATCATCCATTGTAGCTACTACATTGTGTGCATACCTAGCCAAAGAGTTAAACCGAAGGTCGTACTTCCTCACGCTCATATTTCCTTAGCGAAGATTTAGGAACTGATCTGCATGGGCTTCTAGAATCTAATATGGAAGGTAATGATCAATAAATACCTCTTTGAACTCTTTCCAAGTAGCTAGGGGTGCACCGATACCCCTAGATTATTTCCAGTCTTCATACCATAATATAGCCCCCCTTTTAAATCTATATGCTGCTATCTCAACTATCTCTTTACCTGACACGTGCATGATATCTAAAACCCTTTGGATTTAATCAATAAAGTCCTATGGTCTTCAATAAGATCTGATCTGGTAAATGTGAAAGGGTCCAATTTAAGAAATTCCTGCATCCGTAGGCTAGCTGCCTTATCTTTACCACTAGAACCCGTGGTTGGAATGGCTGGTCCTTGAGCTTGTCCAGCAACTATGCGAGCCAATAATTGCACTGTATTCCATAGATCTTGGTCAGTAGCATTAATATATGGTTCTGAGGATACAGTTCTTCTCCTTCTTAGCTCTTCTGGAGAGGGACGAGTAGAAGAAGTCTGGGATACAAACTCAACTCTAGACTCGCTTTGATTAGTTTGTCTAGGTGGTGACTTGCTGGTACCTTCTCCAGCAGCCACATCCTTTTGCTTACCTATATTCTTACTCCTTGTAACCGTTAGCTTTACTATAATAAGAGGATAAAATAGGTTCAATGGTTAAATATTACTTCTCCTACACCATGGGCTCTATTGCACGATCTAAGATATAAAGAAAAAGAGACAACCCCTAAATGCCTATACTCCCTTGCTTATAGATGTGGTGCACAACATACCCGTAAGCAAGACTCTACGTAGACAAGGCTTTATAGACTCCCTAGTATGATCTTCTCTGATACCACTTTTGTCATACCTCAAATCCTATTGGGGAGGATAGGCACTCGTAGCCGTAAAGGCCCTAGAGAACCAATTCATAAACTTGTAATTCCCATGCATTTAACTAAAACAACAAAAGGTTTTGAAAAACATGATGTTATCATTCAATGAGAATAATTACATATACTAACACAAACTGATATATACAATACTTGGCCGTTGGAGCCACCACATCTAAAGACAAAACACTACCATAACTTTACATTAGTCTACAAAGCCTCTAAAAGATACATAGACTTAGTTAGGGTTGGGACAAACCTCCGCCCTACTATTGACTTACTGTACAATACCAAAATATATGGAACAGACTCGGATAGCCTCGAATCAACCTAGAGCTCACCAATAGTCCCTGAAAAGCATGTGCTCCTACTAGTGAGTTGTATGAGCTGAAGTGCCTATTCCTGTAGCATGAAATATAGGTCCCCTGTGATGGATGTCAGTACAAAAAATATGTACTGAATATGTAAGGTAGAAGGTAACAACACATTTGATACAAAAGCTCAATATAAATCTGATACAAGTGTATAAGTAGTACTAGTAGACCACCTTTATAAATACTTGTGGGATAATGTAGATTACATTATTTTCTTTATTTAACCTTCTTACTTTATAATCTTTGTAAGCCATATAATGTAAATGACCATCTGATTAGTGGTAAATAGATAAATTAGGATCGGCCTATGCTAGGATTACGACCCTGAGCTGCTACCTACATATAAAGATTGGGATCATCCCATGATAGGATTATGCCCCTGAGCTTCCACCCACAAATAAAGGTATCGAGATTGGCCCATGCTAGGCAAATGATCCTGAGCTGCCACTCGTCATTTACAGATTTGCATTACATGTGCAGATTTAATAATAAGCATGTATTGAGGTGTTCTAATCCATTAGAGAGTGGGAACAATGTCATTGGATACATGGAGTGTAATGTGCTACCATTATGTATCACTTTGTTATAGGATAAACTCGGAAACTTGCTTGATGGAACAATTGTAAGATTTCATGCCAAAGAGTGTGAAATGGAGTATGCCTTACATACCTGGTTATTTGAATCCTAAACTAACCCGACTTGCCTTCCCACCTTTTAGATTACTTATCTATAATAGAATATATGGTGAACTCGTATTAGTAACCAATTAACACATTTGAGATACTTAATTTCACCCAAAACAGTAATCGGGCAGCAACTATTAATCTATTAAACAAGGGTGTTATTTTAACTCTTTTTTTCCTTCAATTACACCCACATACCATATAGGTTCTTATAAGGTTTACCAAAACCACCTCGACTTCATTACACATTCTAAATAATACGCAAATTAGATTGGGCAGGAAATATTAGTTTGGTGGTGTATCACCACATCTTTCTTCTATAATTCATTACAAACTCATCACACCTTTATCCAACATCAACCTGGAAGCCCATAACATATAGATACAAAACAGTCCACAAAACAGTCCCTAATCACTTTTATTATAGCAATCAATTATTGAACTCATCATCTCTTAAGTTCTTAATAACAAGACATCCGTAATCCCCTCTCAAATTCATATATAAGAAAACAAAATGGAGCAGTCACCTTACCTCAATTCAGCAACTTATTCTTTTAATTGAACTCTTCAAGAGTTTGAACTTTCCTTCACACTTAAACCAAAGAAGAAGAAAAAAAGTTCCTCAATGACAAGGAAACGTGAACAAATAGCTTATTCTATAATCAGCCATATACTTATAGTAAAACACTTATAACTTGTTTTCCTAATCTTCCATGAGATAGTTAAACAAAACCTTAAGTGTTTTCACTTACCTTGGGCTGCAAAGGTGAGGATTTATTTAAGGAACCTAGAAGGAAAAATAGGGCTATTGTTCTGGTTGTTTTAGAGAGAGTAGAGAGATTTGCTGAAATATACTCCTTTTTGTGACTTAAAAATGAAGTAAAATGACCAGAAACTTGGCCTTTTAAAGTACCTATCTTGTCCACCTCCTTAGCTGCATTTTGGACCTTAAAATTTGTCAAATTGGTCCATGTAGGTGATGCACCTGCTTAAGGGTTCAAGATGCAAAAATATTCAAAGTAGGTGACACATCTACTTACTTAATTCTTATTTTGGGCTTCAATAACTTGGGCCTTTGGTAAATTGGTGTGCTGGGACACTTATCCATTTTCTTTATCTTTTGTTTAATTTGGCCCAAATGCATATATTAGCATAGACCCAAATCTGATCCATAGCCATGGGCCCATTCATTTGGTCCAAACAACTTAAGTAGGTGACTCACCTACTTGCTTAAATAAGTCAAGCAAGAACCTCAATATTTTTATCCATTATTAGATCCTCATCCCTTTAATATAACCTTCAAATTATACACACTTGGTCACTTTAAAATTTAGATTCAAATACTAGCTTAAGATTCTAAGTTTAAATAGTTATCTTAGTGTTAACTTAGTCGCATCACATTAAACTGTACGGGCAGCATCTATAATTCCATCTATACCATTAATACTTGCATAAAAATTCTCATACATTATATTTATCAAAAGGCTATACTAAGTTTGATATAATTAGAACAAGTACAAGGAAAAAATGGGATGTTACATCTTTCACCCATAGAGATCAAGAATATCTTTTCAAAGTACAATGAATGTATTTTTATGAGTGCTCATGTTTTTCTTTGATTGAAATCCATATTTATGTTGTTGTTGGGTTTAATTCATGTTGACATTGCAAGTTTACAATAATTGATTCTAGTATATGATGATTTACATGATATTCATGATAAACCCTTCCAATTTGCAAGTTGATTTGTGTAGCTATTTCAATTTGAAGTATTGATTATGATTTAACCAAAGCATATTCCCCATATGTTTGAAAAAATGCCTATGTGAATGGAATTGTGTCATTATAACATGTCAACATGAAATCCCAAATAGAGTACAAGTAAATGCATTCAAGTTGTTTAATAAAATGCCTTAAAGAGTGAATTATGGACATATAGTCATTGTTGTGCTTCAATATTGTGTCATGAGTTATTATTATGATTATTAAGTGTTCCATGAAATCCCCAAATTATCTTATAATGAATTGTTGGCTATACTCATGTGTCAAGAAGTATCAATTTCCTTCTATCGAGTCCTGGAGGTACTTGTACCCAAAATATATAGCTGTGTGCCTAGAGTCATGTCATGTTTTCATGATACTCTCATTCAAGCCATGATCATTAGATTTTAGTTAGTCTCATGACTCAGGAAATCTCATTAATCTCAGGAACTTAGTCAGTTAGCATAACTCAGTAATATTCTGTCAGTCAACGAAATCCAGTCAACCTAGTTAATCATGTTTAGTGTCTATCAGTTAGGAGTAGGATTTATCACCAAGTAAACCCAAGGATAGGGACTCACCTATCAATATAGGTTGTGTTTCTTAGAAGCAGTCCATGAATTCTAGAACTACGTAGCCAGAGTAGGTTGAGACATCATAACCTGTCAGATGGGGTGTCTAAACCTATCAAAGGAGGGTCCTACCATTCTTATTCAGAGTGCCTGCAAGTATAGGGTGACTCTTCAGTGTCTTTATCAATGGCACAATATTGATACCTTTCCAATGGGGGTTATATATTGGACCCCAACTCAGCTATAATAGCATATTTGAGGCATTTAGGTTAGATAAATACTTCCCACAGTTACAGTCTCAGTATCATATAATGAAACTCAGATAGTTTCTCAGATTCAGAACTGTCAGATACAGTCATTCAATAAACTACGGAACTTAGCTAGTTCCATTAGAATTTAGACTATCAGCTATAGTCGCTCAGTATCAGTTATATTAGTTATTAGTAATTCATGTTATAAGTATTAAGTTTTCAAGACTGTTAGATACAGCCAATCAGATCAGTACATAACTCAGATCAGCTCTTTATAAACAGAACTGTTATTCTTCATAAGTAATACAATATTAATACTCTTGGATATTAGTAAATCCATGTTATCAATAGACTCAGTAGTCCAAACTCTAGTATTCAGTCATATCACAATTGCAGTTACAGTTTCATGTATTCATATATGTATTCTCATGTTCATGTTAGTCAGTGAGTGGTATTGTTGATGCATATGAACCCCATGCATTTAGCCTACCTCACTTGTATACTCAGTACATTCCAATATAGTCGCTCTATGTTTTCTCATACCATAGGTTGAGAAGCACGAGTTCCAGCTCTAGAGCAGCAATAATATTTTAGTTCCAGTACTCAGAGTTAAAAGTGAGTCCTCTTCTTTTAAGGATGACATGATTATTTTGTTTCTTCATTATTTCAATTAGTTTTTCATAGATAGAGTTAGTTGGGGGCATGCCCCATCAATTTCTTATTCGGTTACTCAGGTAGTTAGAGGCTTTTACACTAGATTCAGACTAGAGATAATTTCAGATAGCTATTTCAGTTTTGGTATAATTATACCACATTCAGACATTGTTTTATTAGATATTATGTCTCATTTTTGAAACTTATGGCCTTACATTATTATGTTTTTCACATATCTTATAGTTTATTATATAGTGCTCAGTTATAAATATCAGTCATTGGTTAGATTATAGTCCCTCGGGGTCATGGGCACCAGGTAGCATTTTGGTTTAGATAATTAGGGCGTTATATCCCAGTAGTGTAAGGATGAGATATCTGATAGAGTCTCACAGATTGGTACATAGACATTCTTATCTATCTTCGAACGGCTATAGGTTTTCTTTAAAAAACATCTATAATTTTATTCTTTATCATGTGAAGTTCTTTCATACCTTGTGTTCTGAGTTTTGTTTCACTCTTATGTAGAGATAGTGTTTCTTTATAGCATATCAATTGAGAGTTATTGCTAGAGTTTAGAGTAGGTCACTTGTGAGTTATAGACCCCATAGTTCTCCTGAGATGATTTAGGATCAGCTCACTGAGGCTTTCCTAGAAATAATTTTGCATTTTAATTTGAGAGATCGTATGTAGGATGAGTTTGATCATTTGAAGCAGGGCTCCATGATAATTTTTGAGTATGAGGAACGCTTCCATGCACTATCCATATATTGCTATGATAGAATTTCCACTAAGTTTGAGAAGATTCAGAAGTTTATGAAGAGTTTAGATGTCTTTCTTCAGTTGGATACATCTCAGACGGCTGTTTTTAGGGCTTTTTTTTTTAGAGATTTATAGATCATTCTAAGATAACATAGGGTATTCTTAGTGCATCTCAGGAGGTGCCAAGAAGGTGTGCCATTTTGGTGAGTTTAGAGGTTAGACTACTTAGAGTAGAGATTTCAGGGATTCTCGTGGTTACCATGGTAGGCTAGTGTAGGTGACTCTTCTCAGGTCAATTTATGGATCTTATTCTTTAGAAATTTAGGGTGGTCGTTTGGGTCCAATTGTATCTTTTGGTCATAGATGTTGCGCATGTGTGATGAGATTGGACACATAGTCAAAGTCTGTCCCCGTGGGGTGATTTGGGATACTTCTATTCTAGTTGTGAGGGATAGGGGTGCTACCATAGGTTCAAGGGGTAAAGTTAGTAGAGCTTATGGGCATGTTCATAGGGATAATTAGGCAATTGGTTTTCATAGTCATCGAGCTACCCAAGAAATTGGTGGTCATGTGAGTGCTATGCTATACCAGCTAAACCGCTAGCTAAGCCTTCAAAATTGTGATCACAAGTATCGTCCCTATTTGTTTTAGACATGCATATATATTTTTTGATCTCAGATCCACTTTCTCCTATGTATTTATGTATTTTTCTTTGGATTTTGATTCTGTTAGTAAGCCTCTTTCTATGTCTATTCGTGTATCTACCCTAGTAGGCAATTCTTTTATGGTAGATCGGGTGCACTAATATTATGTTGTGACTTTTTCTGGGTGTGAGACTTTAGTAGATTTAGTTGTATTAGATATGATTGATTTTAATGTTATTTTAGGTATTGATTGGTTGGGTCCTTATCATACTGTCCTAGATTGTTATTCTAAGACTGTGACTTTGGATTAGTTGGGTTTTCCAAGGATAGCTTAGAAGGGTGCACTTTATTTGGGTCCTAATAGGATTATATCTTGTATTTTGGATCATAAATTAGTTGAGAGGGGATGTTTATCTTACTTGGTCCATATTCATAACACCAGTGTTGTTTCACCTCATTTCATAGATTCTGTTTGTATTGTTCATGAGTTTATGGATTTGCTTGGTATGCCTCCTTATCATTCTATTAATTTTACTATTGATGTTAAGATAGACATCAAGCCCAATTCTATTTCTCCTTACAAGATGGTCCAGCAGATTTGAAGGTACTGAAGGGTTAGTTGCAAGGTTGTTGGCTAAGGAATTTTTCCAGCCTAGTTTTTTTCCTTGGGGTGTGGCTATCTTGTTTATGAAGAAGAAGAATGGTTCGATGCGGATGTGTATTGACTATCAATAGCTGAATAAGGTGACAGTTAATAATAATTATTCTCTTTCTCACATTAATGATTTATTTAACTAGCTTTGGGATGTTACAGTGATTTTAATGGTTGATTTGAGGCTTGGTTTTCACCAACTGAGGGTTATAGCTTTGGATATTTTGAAGATATTTTTTGGACTTGATATGATCATTATGAGTTCTTAGTCATGTCCTTTGGGTTGACCAATACCCCTATTGCATTCATGGGGTTGATGAATTGAGTATTTTGACTGTATCTCAATGGTTCCTCTGTTACTATGTTTATAAATTATATCTTTTTTATTCCAAAATTAAGGTTGATCATGAGGAGAATTTGTAGATTATGCTTCAGAGATTGAGGGATGAGAAGCTATTTGCTAAGTTCTTTAATGAGAGTTTTAGTTGGAGTCTATTTCTTTCTTGGGTCATGTGCTAGCTAAGGACCGTATTATGGTTGATTCAAAAAAAGTAGCAGTGGTCTATGATTAGCCTAGACCTACTTTGCCAACTGAAATTCATATATTTTTTGTCTTGGTAGGTTATTATTGGTATTTTGTTGAGGGTTTATAATCTATTGCAACTCTGTTGGCGAAGTTTACTCAGTAGAATATTTTATTTCAGTGGTTCGATTCTTGTAAGGTGAGATTTCAAAAGCTCAAGAAGTGTTGACTTCAGCTTCTATAATAGCTTTGCCTAATCATGGTGTGGGATTTACCTTGTTTTTTGATGCTTTAGCTATTTTATTGCGTGCTATGTTGATGCAAGAGGGAAAGATGATTACTTATACATCTCATCAGTTGAAGCCTCATGAGAGGAATTATCCTACCCATAATTTGGAGTTGTGTGCAGTTGTATTTTCCTTAAATTTGTGGAGGCACTACATTTATAGAGTCCATTGTGAGATCTTTTCAGATTATCGTAGCCTTCAAGACTTCTTCACCCAGCGTGATCTTAATATGAGGTAGGATCATTGGCTTAAATTCTTAACTAGTAAGACTTGACTATTTTCTATCACCCGAGCAAGGCTAGTGTGGTTGCGGATACCTTGAGACAAAAGTTGACTAGCATGGGAAGCATGGCGTGTCTTTTGACTCAAAAGAGACCTTTAGCCTTAGAGGTTTAGTATTTAGCTAATGAGATGGTTAGACTTGATAGTTTATCACCTAGCCTATCTTGACATTTGTGGAGGATAGATTTTTTTAATGGAGAATATTCGAGATCATCAATTTAACAATATTGGATTGAGGTTCATTTGAGATAAGGTATTGAGAAGGAAGTCTACGTAAGCATCACTTGATTTAAATGGAGTTTTGGAGATTAGAGGCTGAGTTTGTGTGCCAAGAGTGGGTGATTGGATTAGGTTGATCTTGGAGGAGGCTCATTGTCCTAGATATTCCATCCATCCATGTATGACTAAGATGTATCATGATTTGAGACAACACTATTGGTGGGGTAGTATGAGGTGAGATATAACAAAATTTATTGCTCATTGCCTATGTTTTCAGTTAGTGAAAGCTAAGTATAGTAGACCTGGTGGTTTGCTTCTAAGGTTACCCATTCTGGAGTGTAAGTGAGAAAAGATCACCATGGACTTTGTGACTGGTTTGACTTATACATCTCATGGTTCTAATAATGTTTGGAACATCGTCGATCGATTGACCAAGCCAGCTTCTTTTTTCTGGTTCAGGTCTCATTCAATGCTGAGAGGATGGGTAGTTACTACATTCATGAGATTATGCATCTTCATGGTGAGTTAGTGTCCATTATTTTAGATTGAGGTTCTGTGTTCATATCTCATTTTTGGAATTAGTTTTAGGATGATTTGGGTACTCGGGTTAATCTTAGCATAGTGTTTTATCCCCAGATAGATGGCCAGTCAGAGCGGACTATCTAGGTTTTAGAGGACATACTATGACATACGTGATGGATGTTGGTGGACAGTGGGAGTAGTATCTTTCTTTAGATGAGTTTTCATATAACAATAACTACCATTCCAATATCTACATAGCTCCTTTCAAGGCATTATATGGTAGGCTTAGTCTCTCCCCAGTAAGTTGATTTGATGTTTCAGAGGTGAGGCCTCGAGGTGTAGACTTTCACTGTGAGTCTTTGGATAGAGTTTGAGTCATCCAGGATAGACTTAAAATGGGTCAGAGTAGGCAGAAGTGCTATGTTGATTTGAGATTCGGTGTTGGTGATCATGTTTTCCTTCAAGTTTCACCCATGAGGGGTGTGATAAGGTTTGGGAGGAGGGGAAATCTTAGCCCTAAGTATATTAGTCCATTTTAGATTTCTTGGATTATTGGTAATATGGCTTATGAGTCGGCTTTTCCCCCTGATCTATCAGGTATTCATCTAGTTTTTCATGTTTCTATGCTTCACCGTTACATTCTGAATGAGTCTCACATTATTCATTGGGAGTCAATTTCGTTAGATAAGCAATTGTCTTTTGTTGAGGAGTTGGTCTCCATTTTAGCTAGGGATGTTAGGTGGTTTCACCCTAGAGTGACCCCTGTAGTTAAGGTCCATTGGCGACATCGACTTGTAGATAAGGCTATTTGGGGGGCCAAGTTTGATATGCCTAGTTCTTATCTCCAACTCTTTGTTAATTCATGTATTTCTCTTGTCTTTATTTTGAAGATGAACTAAATTTTTAGTGGTGGATAGTAAAACGACCAGCTTTTTGATGAATAATGTGAAAGGTATGTTTTTGCATGATCGACTATTATACCCCTCCCTGTAGTTGCATTATGGTATTTCTAGGGTGTGGGGGTGATTGACACGGTTCTTGATGTATTTGGATACCATTATGAAATACTATATTTTTGATGACTTTGAGAGCCTTATTTAAGACTTACGTGGATATCTTTTGACTCATGCAATGGATGGTTGAGTGGAGTATGCCAGTAGCTCTGAAATATTGATTTTAGGCTAGGTATACCTTTGGTTTGGGTCCCAGTGTACCCGAGCTCATTTTGGCATGTTGGTTGGAAAATTGAATAATTGGAAATATTGATGTGGGACCAACATTTGATCAAAACAACTTCAAATGGAAAATTTGATTTCTCCAGTAGATTCGAAACATCAATTTTAGAGTGGTAGCACACTTGGTGTGATTTTATGACTTTTAAATCTCACTTCGACCCTTGGTTTAGAAAATTGTGATTTTAGGTTTTGGGGGTCGATTCCATAAAAAAAAAAATTTTTTTTTGAAAAATTTGATATTTCCATTGAGTCTGGAGAATTGAATTAGTGTGGTTACAAGCTTCTTTGTGTATACTGAACTCCGAACAAATCTTGGGGACCCCGTCGAAGTTCGTTTGGACTTAGAAAAATTTGCAATATATAGCAATTTTTTCGTCTTTTTTCCCCTATTTTGCCCATTGTTCACCTTGCCACTGGATAGTTAAACCCTAAAATAGTGTGAGATCTTAAAAGTGAAGAATGTGGGAGCTTGGGAAGTTATATTAACATTTATTTCTCAATTCTATTACGGATATAAGGTAAGAATTCACCCTTTTCTTAGTAGTTTCTTGATTAATTTCTCAAAATCCCAAAAATATTAGGGCTTGATTTTAAACCCCAATTTCACTCCTTTTCACATGAATAATGTTTTAATTTTATAATACTAGTTTTTCTTCATTTTAACCTTTGATATCTCATACATGGGACCAAGTCCTTGGCTCTTCATGAAAAGTTATTGTCATCACATATCTGCACAGTTTTGTCTGTTAGTGCAACAAACAATGCAGGTGAGTTATGTACCAGATACTCAGATAGGACACCTGATTTAATCAAAATTCTACCCTAATCTATACCAAACTATAAATAGAAAAGAATGCTTCTCAGTTAAATAGTTTTTGCAAAATTAATCATTCAAGGAGAAATGACGAAAACTCATATTGCTCAAGTTCCAAGTTTCCTTGAGCTTAAAGTGTAATTGTTCTTGAGTAAAGTCTTGGTTTGTAATCAAATTACTCATTTGATAAAAGTAATAGTTTTCTTCTATTAGTAGAGTGCTTAGGTAGAGCTACCTGAGGTGATATTGGTAAGAGTTAACCAATATTGAAGTGGAGAACTTACAAAGTTGTCAAGAGTTGTTTATAATAGAGTTATTACAAATTAGTGGAACTTAGAGATAGGTTCCAAAGGAGTCTGTAATCAATGAATGTTTATTATAGTGGAATTTAAGTGCTTGTGAGGGAAAGCATGGTTTTTACTTCATTGAGCAAGGAGGTTTCTAGGTAAATATCTATGTTCTTTATATTCCTGCAAGTTTTACTTTGTCATTGTTTTATTGGATGTGTTTTAGTCTTAGGGTCCTGGTCCCTTGTACGGTGGTGCACTTCCTCACGATTCATAAATTGGTATTAGAGCAAGGAAACCCTAAACAGTTCACACCTAGAGTGATTTATTGATCATGGCTGCTCTATTTAATTTGGAAGAAGGTCAATATACAACTAGACCACCTCGCTTTAATAGGAAATACTATAGGTGGTTGAAAGTCAGGATGTATGAATTATTAAGGTGGAGGACAGTGAATTGATGGATGTAATACTTGATGGTTCCTCATGTGCATGTTAAGGAAGTCGATGAAAGAGACATAACAAGGATGGTTGTCAAAACTAGAAGAAAGTATGATGATGAAGATCGTAATAAAATTGAGAAGAATTACAAGGCCAAGAAATTGCTTGTCTGTAGTATTGGACGAAAGAAATATAATAACATTTCTGCTTGTGAAAATGCTAAGAAAATCTTGGATTTGTTGAGGACTCCTCATGAGGGAACAACTGATGTGAATGACTCAAAGGTTGATATGTTGACTACTCAGTATGAAACTTTCTCCATGAAAGAGGGAGAAACTATTCAAGAGATACACATTAGATTTACTTCAATTACTAGAACTTGGTAGGAGAAGTTATTCCTTTGTTCAAACAAGTGAGAAAAATTCCAGGATTTCTTCAAAAATCTTGCGAAAGCAAAGTAGATTCTATTAATAAAGAAAGGAACTTGAAAGTGCTCACTATGAATGAATGGGAATATGAAGACTCATGAAATCACGAAGCAGTAAGGGTAGGAGAAGAAGGAAGTAACAAGATAAAAGTGTTTGGAATTGATAGCTTCAAAGTTAGATTCCAGTGAGGAAGACATTGGTGTGCTTATTTGGAAAAAAGTATTATCAGAGAAATGAATAAAAGTGGTCAGTTTTAAAAGAAAGGAAGTAGTAGTAAAAAAGGAGGTACAGTTGAAGTTTGCCACAAATGTGAAAAACTTGGGCATTTCATCAAATATTCCCATTCAAAAAATAAATTATCGGGAATATCTAAATTATGGAGGTGAAAAATGAAATAAGAAGGACTAGGTCCTATAAAAGTCAAGAAGAAAGGATTCTGCTGACTATGAAATGAAGCAGGCTTTAGCTGTCTTGGGTGATTTCTCTAGTGAATATGATGAATATAAAAAAATAAAGATATTTATATGCTGGCAGTGGAGGATAATGAAGTCACCTATGATTCGTTATTTTATCATATGGCTAATTCAGATGGTGAATAAGAAAACAAGGTAACTCTTTCTGATATTAAGGAAATTTAGAAAACTACTCTGCTAGAAAGATAAAGAAGCTTGCAAATATGTTGATTTATTATGTGTGTGAACTGACTGCTAAGAAACAAGCTCTAGAAGAAATAGTAGAAAATCAAGAGATTGAATTAATTTCCTTAACTCTCCAACTATCTTAAACTGAAGAATAATTCACAAAATTAAAGTCTAAAAATTTGAGTTTAATGAGCCAACAAGAGAAAGTAAATGATTTGATGATAAAGGGAAGAAAAAAGCCCCAAGGCTTCATATTGAGCTTAAAGAAAAACTGAGGAATTCTCAGAAGCACCTCATGATTTTAATTCATAAGGATGAGGAATTAGAAAGAGACCTGGTTTGTTTAAGAGAATATCTTAACAAATCCCTAAAGTAAACTACATCCTCGCAATTTTTTTCTAATTTAACTTGTCCGGGAGTCAGTAATGGTAAATGGCTTGGATATCAGTATGGAATTCACTCACTTAGGTCATAAGAAAATCCTGTTCATGGTGTTAAAACTAGAGTTTGTAAAACTCTATACACTAATTATGGGAGGAATAGACACCTGAAGGAAAATTGTTAAAGTTGGATTAGACCAAAAATAAACAGTACTAAATATATCCAGCAAGAGAAACCTTATCCTAAAGGTTCTAAACCCTTGAGAAGTCTGAATAAGAACTTACTACAAAGATGGGATAGTAAAGAATTGATCACACCTTTATCTTTCTTTTGGAAAGTCAAACTCAAATTGGTTCCTAAATCTAACAAATGACTCTGTTTACAGGTAGGAGAAAGGGAATACAATCATAACTTGTTTATGGATAGTAGATATTAAAAGCTTATTACTGGAAGGACTGACTATTTTCTCTCTCTCAATACACTTCAAAAGGTTTGTCATTTAGAAATGGTAAAAAAGTTATATCCATGGTACGGGAAAGATTGGAAAATCACTTGATCATGCAATAGAAGATGTGTATTATGTAAATGGCCTAAAGTTTATTCTTCTGAGTGTTTCTCAAATCTTTGACAAAGGTGATGATACAAGAAAACACTAAGAACTTGAATAAAAACGTGAAACACACTAAGAAGAAGATGACATAAAGTAGACCACACAAGAACACATTCAGATTTAATAAGAAACAAGATGAAAATGCATTAAAGAATAGATAGTGAGACATACACCTACACCAATGAATAGTACCAAGGTGTGTATCAAAATCCAAGACACACAACACCAATGAAGGATAAATCCACACTCTTAGGTGGACACAGAGGGATCAACTCCTCAAGCACCCACCTTTCTTGCCGAATGTTAACAAGAGTAATTCCACACATAAGTTAACCCTAGTTGCAATGGCTTTTCTAAGTCCTACACTACATTGGATTTTCCAACACCTACACTAAGAAAACTACAATATGAGTATCACTTAATTAATTCATAAAAACAAAGGAAACTAAAAGCCTTTGGATTCTATCCAATAATGCCTTGGATTATATTAAAGGTCCTTCTTCACATAGTATCAAGTACACTCCCTTAGATGAATACCATATACTGTCATGAGCCTCCATTTTCATAAATGGTGCCTTGTATATTTTGACTTAATGAATGGATCCTCATTCATGCTCTAAAAACCATGGATGGTTTATTCTTCAAGGATTATGTTCCTCAGGTTAGCATCAAGAAAATCCTGCAAGCAATCTTCCAAACACGTCCTTGCTCCATTGAGTGCCCGAAATGATCTCTCTATGCATGCTCTTGAGCCTTCAATGTGGCCAAAGCTGAATCCTACATATTTTCCCTCAAATAATGGCATCCAAAGCTATGATGGCCATTTGTATTGTATCATCCTCTCCTTCTTGAAAAGGATTTGACCTCGAATCCAAACCTTACAAAATAGTAGGAGACACAAGCAAACAAACTTTTCTCATGGTATAAGGGTTAGGGTTAACACAAATGAATCATCGTATCATACCAAGGTTGCACACACTTCACATATAGCTAAGCATTCTTTATTTTAAATATTAAAAACATATTGAAAAGTGTACAACGAATTTGATTATTGGAAGCATCAACAGGAAAGGATACTACAAAGTTCCACAAAAACCATATAACATTATTACTACAAGTGGACCAACCAGCAAATGTCCTACCCCTACATAAAACCAATCCCAGACTAGCTTGGAAATCATCATAAGCAAAGAGGTAGTATAGGAAGGCATCAAGTGTAAAGGCATCATCATAAATGCTATAATATATAAGTTTGCCAATTGATTGAAAATAATTAGCACATAAGGATAGAACCAAATCATTTAAACACACACGGTTTTTACCTTTTAAGTGAAACTTCAACTTGGTATCCATAAGTTGTGATTCAAGCAACTTAAGTACAAGTGTGTCAAGCAAGGATGCACATTTTGAACATTATCCCAAGAAGATAATGACACTTTAACCTCGAGTTTTAAGAATAATACTTTTCTTGTCATGTAGACTAAGAAACAAGTTGGGTATGCCAATATCATCATATCCATATTTGGCTCCCGAGTTAAATGGAAAGAGTGGCCTTAGACTTGGATCTAGATAACACTCTTTCCCCCCAATAGGTTTTACCAGTCTAAAAGACATACTCTCTATAATAGCATACACATCATCAAGGAAAAATAGAGAGTAGAGAAAGGTGTCACACAAATCAACTTCAACTATGCTGACCTTATGCAATTACTCACTATTTCCAAGTTCATCACTACTAGGATGCTCAACATAGGAAACACACAAAGAAGAAATAGACGACATTTGTAAGCATGCACCACTTTCTATTTTAAGACAGTAATCCCACAGAGGTATAAATAACCATGAGAAGAAAAGGTATCACACACAAAAACATTTTCAAAAGAACAATCACAATTTGGGTTTCCTAAATATTCAAGAAATTCAAGGTCACCTTTACCCGATTGTGCCTTTTCTTGGTTTCTTTGAGCAAAGCTATCAATATGGATTTCAATAAAATATGCTCAAAGAACCATATCCATTATCATGATCAAATCTATCAACATTATCACTAACTTGAGACTTACCATACTCACCACACATATGCTTAAGTAGTAGACTACATTCGTGAGTAAGTTGATCATTATTCACAACCTCACTAGTCGTTGGCAACTAACATACCAATATAGACTCATATTTATTTGCACAAGGTTCAACTAGTGTGTAAATACTCTTGTTTCTTGGTAATGGAACCTTATTAAATTTGTAGGTTCTAGCACTAGATGGTCACAAATCATTCTTACAAAAAAAAATCAATTTGGTCATCTAAACTATCAACTAGTGGTTGCGTACTCACAAAAAGAGTCTGGTACTTATGGAACCTAAAAAAACCAATGGCATCACAAAAGGAAGATTCATAAACTTCTACACTAAGAAAATTAGAAATTACTCCACTTTGGCCACTACTAGCCATATCACAACAATTCAAGTTTCTAGGAGTGTAGAAGATAACTTTGTTACCTCATAGATCATGGGAAGTGTGTTATTCACTTGTTTTTGCTCCATATAATCCCTCATTCTCTCCATATTGAGGCTTGGACTCATTATACTTTCATCCTAACTCTCCATCTTGATTTTGGGTTAGTGTAGCTTGGGAAGGTGACATTGGATTTTGGGGAGTGTAGGGCCTTTGGACTTGAGGTGTTTTGAATTGTAATGGGTAAAGCCTTTGGTCAAGTATGTTTGGAACTTTGTATTTCATATTTTAAGGTAGTATTTAAGTACTAAGTCCTTCTTTTGGGACTTAGTTCAATGGGGGATATATAGGTCTACTTGACTCTCGGGTTGATAGACTTTGGTTTTGGTTTTGTGGCGACTTTGGTTGGCATAGAATATCAACTCTTGCTTTCATTCTAATCATTTAAACCTTTCTTGATCCTACGAAACCCTTCATTAAACCTAAATCACCCTTTATTTTACCTAAATCCGTACTCATCCTTGCCACATCATGAGACCTGGCCTCAAGTTGAGCCAATATAACCCTACTAACATTATTACTCAAAGGTTGAGAACTTTAACCCTCGTGGTCTATGATCAATGTACCTAAAAAAAAGTAAATCCTATAAAATTAACAAACACGTTAGTTCAAAAAGCCTCGCCACTCTTACACTCGGTTCTTACCTCATACTTGGTCTTACAAGCGTTGAAATCTTGGCATGTAATTAGCAAGTGAATGAGTGGTAGATCTACTTTGGCCTAAAATCAATTTTTGTTTGATATGAAAAATAAAAATTATGTACAAAATTGAACCAACAAATTACTATGGCTTAAAAACAACAAAGGCACACAAAAAATGATGACATGAAACAAAAGACTCTAAACTAATTATCAACCTAGTAGGTAGTTACTAGTTTGCTAATTAGTGGTAGAATCAATACAAAAGGAACTAGAAAAAACAAATAGAAACTTAGAAATCTAATTTAGAACTCAATTTGGTTGTTCAGAAAAGTGATGATATGGCAGCTTGTGATTAGGCATCACATTTTTAATTTTTTTAACGTCCAAATTCTTGTTTAGGACAAACACAGTTAGGAGAAGAACAAATTTCATTTGGGAGGGAAGAATTGAAGGTTTTGAACTCTTTTGGAGCTTCAAATGAATTCAAAATGGATTGGTCCATTCAAGTGTACTTTCAATTGTACTTGCTTGTCCCATTGTCCCCTCTTCCTTTTTGGAAGACTTAGAATATACTAGTGAATATTATTGTACAAACATTTAAACAAACACTCTGTTTCTTCTACCTTTTTGGATCATACAATATACTTGAATATTCTTCTTCAACAAGATTTGAAGATGATGGATGAAGAAGATGAATATTCAAGAGTTTACCACGGTTTGACCACTAGGCAAATGAACCCCAAATTGAATATTTCTTTTAGATCTAGGTTCCTTTTGCCAAGAAAAGCACAAAAAACATCAAATCAGCCACAAAAAGACACAATCAAAGTATCCACCATGATCTCCCACCTCAAAAATCTTCAAACACACCATAACAATGGTGGATATAGCTCAAAAACAACAAAATCTTATTCCAAACGTAGATCTAGACGCTTTAAGTTCTACGGAACAATGATATAGCACTAGAAACCAATAAAACAACATACAAAATGTGTAGATCTATGATTTAAAATTCTGTTCAAACACAAAAAAATGTGAAACACCTATTTTTTTTTTACTCTAGACTCTTTTCTTGTGGAGATTTTCTTAGATCCAAGATTTAGAGTTGTGGGAACAACTCTAAAACCTGGCGTTGATACTAAATGATACAAGAAATCACTAAGAACTTGAATAAAAATGTGAAACACGCTAAGAAGAAGATGAGATAAAGTAGAAAACACAAGAACACATTCGAATTTAATAAGAAACAAGATGAAAATATATTAAAGTAAAGGATAGATAGTGAGACATGCACCTTCACCAATGAATAGCACCAAGGTGTGTATAAAATACCAAGACACACAACACCAATGAAGGATAACACTAAACTTTTAGGTGTACACAAAGGGATTAACTCCTTAAGTACCCACCTTTCTTGCCAAAATGTCAACAAGAGTGATTCCACACTTAAGTTAACCCTAGTTTCAATGACTTTTCCAAGTCCTACACTACATTGGCTTTTCCAATCCCCACACTAAGTAAACTACAATATGAGTATCACATAATTAATTCATCAAAGTTAAGGAAAATAGAAGCCTAATTATCTATTTACACTTATTACAAACAAAGATAAAAATACCCTTAATAAAGGGTGCTCCTTTGGTTTGTAAAAGACAAGTCTCAAAAGACCATAATACCCCTAAGTTGAGGTTCCTTAGGAGTATATCCAATGCTGTCTTGGAGTATATTCAAGGTCTCTCTTCACAAGTAGAAAGTACACTTCCTTAGATGAATTCCACATACTCTCATGAGCCTCTATCTTCATAAATTGCACTTTTCATCTTTGGACTTGATGAATGACACCTATTTCTTGCTATAAAAACCAAGGATAGTTCATTCTTCAAGGATATGGTCCTCAGGTTAGCATCAAGGAAAGCATCCAAACAATTTTCCACGTATGAGCATACTCCATTGAGTGCCCCAAATGATCTCTCCATGCATGCTCTTAAGCCTTCAATGTGGCCAAATCTAGATCCTTCATGTTTTTCACTCGAATGATGGCATCTAAATCTATAAGGGCCATTTGTATTTTATCAGGTAATTAGGTAAAGTTCTTATCTGATGTTTGTACTGTGTCAAACTTGAAGTCTGGGAGAGTTAGTCTAAAAGATAAAAGGTTAAAAATATGTATGTTGCTATTTTAGAGTTTATAGCTAATGGAGAATTGACTTGCTAAAGTGCTTAAAGTGAAAATGTTGATCCGTGTCACAAAAGACTGGACATTTAAGTTCTTCCTTGATGAAAAAATTGGTTTCAAAGGACCTAGTCGGTGGTATGCCAAAGCTGAAGTTTCTACACAATAAGTGTTCTGATGATTATGTTAAGGGAAAAAACCCAAATCTTTCTTTAATCTTAAGAAGTAGGTTTATAACACTAGACTTGAGTTGCTTTACATAGATCTATGTGGACCTATTAAGTTCATAGTAGAAGTGGGAAGAAATATGTATTTTTTATTGTAGATGACTACTCTAGGTTCACTTGGGTAGTGTTCTTGAGAATCAAGGATGAAACCTATGAGGCTCTGGTAACATTTGTCAAACAAATTCATCTGAAGCTAAGTTGTAAAGTTTCTCAATTCAGATCTGATCATGGAACAGAATTTGAGAACTCCCAAGTTGTAGGATTCTATGCTGAATATGGAATCAGTCATAATTTCTTTGATCCTATGACTCCTCAGTAAAATAGAGTTGTTGAAAGAAAGAATAAGAATCTCATAGGGATTGCTAGAACTATGCTGATTGACAATGGGCTTCTAAAGAGGTTTTGGGATAAAGCTATTAGGACTACCTATTATGTTACTAATATGTGTTTAATTAGAACTGTCTTAAACAAAAATCCATATAATCTTGTGTTCAATAAAAATCCTAAGCTTTATTATTTTAGACCTGTTGATGGAACAATTATTGGGACTTAATGGGTGTACAAAACAAATGGCATAAGCATGGAACTATCAATAGAAATAAAGTAAGAATGGTTTTCTAGGCTATAACCAGGAAGAAGGAATTTACTATGACGAAATATTTTCCCCTGTAGCAAGGATAGAGGATATAAGAATTCCTATTGAATATTCTGCAGACATGGGGTTCAAACTCTTCCAAATTGATGATAAAAGTTCTTTTCTTAATGGATGCTTAACAAAAAAAGTTAATGTCAAACAACCTATAGGTTTTGAAGATTCAAATTTTCCACATCATGTGCTTAAATTAGATAAAACTCTCTATGGGTTGAAGCAAGCACCTCGATCTTGGTGTGAGAGAATTTTAAAGTTTCTTCCAAAAAATGTCTTTAAAAGAAGGAAAATTGACAAAACTCTCTTTTTAAAGAGTAGACGAAACAACTTGCCAATTGTTCAAATGTATGTGGATGACATAATTTTTGGAGCTAATTCTGAGTCACAATGTGAAGAGTTTTCAAGCTAATGGGGAGTAAATTTGAAATGAGCATGATGGGTGAATTGAGTTTCTTCTTAGTCTTATAGATCGAGTAAACCTCTCAAAGGATAATAATTTTCAAGAAAAGTACATCAAGGAGTTGTTGAAGAAATCCAATATGGGTGTAACGCCCTGAAAAATGGGTTCCAGAGTGTCACACGGTACTTGAGGCTACGAGTAGCCCCAAGCTAACCCTTTGAGCCATTTTTATTTAGTTCAACACAAATCAATGGGGTTTCCATAAATAACCCTCAAATATCAATAGAGGAATCATCATCCAAGAATAAAAGAATTTCAGAAAGATAACAAAATATGACTTATCAGTCAACTCCCAACATCTATACTAGTCTGACAAGCCTCTAAGAAAATCAATAAAACCAGGGAGACATTGAGATATGCCCCAACTGACTCATACTCAGTTATTAAATGTAAAAAATTTTATGAAACCAACATTAGACATCATGTCCTCGGAACATGAGCACTCTCCACAACAGATGATGTAAAACAGCGTGCTCGAAGAATCACTATCAAACCTGGAACTGAGCACTTGAACCTACATTCCGAGAAAATGCAGCCCACCTCCGAAGATGTGGGTCAGTACTATGGAAAGAAACTGAGTATATAGGGGTGTATGCTGTTGTATAAACATCATCATCATAAATATTTATAAGAGATATGCAGGACGTATGAAAGACTCACATATCC
Organism: Capsicum baccatum var. pendulum; assembly: GCA_030864225.1. Classification (NCBI taxonomy): domain Eukaryota; kingdom Viridiplantae; phylum Streptophyta; class Magnoliopsida; order Solanales; family Solanaceae; genus Capsicum; species Capsicum baccatum. The sequence continues at coordinate 109,979,535 of CM061555.1, read as the reverse complement.
CGAAGAAAATCATCATACTCATGAGAGGATAGAATAAGTATAATAACACATGTGAGTCATCATATAATTTGTCAATCACTTTCATTTCATCAAGAATATCAATTCTCATAATGTAAATATCATTTAAATCTTTCAAAAGAATAACTTTTACAATTCCACTTTCAAATCACTTCACCATTCACCATAGACACAAGGAAACACATACACATTGGGAGATCCTATAACCGACATAAAATATGTGAGCTACATGGAGTCCAACGTACAACCCATGTTGGGTAGATCTATCCTATCCTTGCCACTGGAGTAGGACTATTGATATCAAATCCACACATACTAGTGATCACTATATAAATCAACCTCAGGGTCACTCCTACGGGGGTATGTAGTTCTAGGGAAGTAAGGTCGCTTTATACCTCCCACTCGGTGCTAAAGATTTATCCCGGACTTATCTCAGATCATTTCAAAGACAATCCACAATAAAACACTTTCAGTAATATATAAATATACATCGGGAGCCATCATGCTTCCCATCTATCAAAATCAACCACGTTGTGGATTTCTTTCATACTCGAGTTCAAAATAACTCCATTAAGACCAAAAGGTCAAATCATTCAAAATATCTCAAATATTCAACATCAACATTCTTATGACACACATTTTCTCGAAAAAAAAACACTATTTTCAATGGGGATTCACGACCCAAATATCAAAATCATGATAAATATCATTCAAGATTCATGGTTTATATCACCACACATGTAAATTCATTTTTCAAAATCATAAACATCAAGATTTCATAATAATCATCATAAGATATGGGTTCATTCTTCAAATTCATAAAAATCTAATAAAAATCATGCCTTTGTAAAGAAAATTACTTTTGGGCACAAGAACGAAAGAGAGTTCTTGTTGAAAAACCCCACATACCTTGAATGATGAACTTTAGATCAATACTTGTTTTTGAGATGTTGATCGTGCCTTTGAATGATGGTTCTTGGAGTTCTTGAACTAGGAACTTGGAAACTTGAATAACTTTGCAGAATTAATGGTGAACTTTAGAGGTTCTTGAAGTTGAATGTAGGAGCTTAGGGTTTTATTTTTGAGGGAATTTGATGAAATATGACATATAATGCTTCTAATAGGCTTTAATATAGGATTTGGAGGGATTTTGGGTGAGGGAAATGACCAAAACGCCACGAAAAATCGAAAAAATTCTCAAATCTATCCTTTGGTGGACTGTTTTGATAGTCTGAAGTACATCAACCAAAACATTTTACTCCGCTATTCAAATTAGATGAAACCAATTTCATTAAAAAGAGGACTCTCATATCTTCCCTTTGATATATAGTATCTCACCTAGATCATTGTGTACGAGGAGTTATGAGCGTTTGAAGTTAACCCAAAAATGCACTTTTGATAGGCTGAAGTAGATCAACCATAACCTTTTACTCTGATATTTAAATTGGATGAAACCAATTTCATTAGAAAGAGGGCTCATATATATTTCTGTTGATATATAGTATCTTACCCAGATCGTTGTGTACGATGAGTTTTGATTATTTGAAGTTGACCCAAAAATACGCCAGGCCTCAGTACTTTTTCCTGCACGTTTTACTGTTCACTTCTATTCACGATTCGATCGGAATGTTCATAACTCGTCGCTCGGGTGTCCATTTTAGATGATCCACATCTTATTGAAAATCTTATTCGATACTCTACGCAATGGTGGGTCATAATCTAAGACATTCCATACGAAAAATTTATAATTCATTCTAGAAGATAGAATCCAACACGTTTACGCACAAAAGTTCAACGAAAAATTTCATGGGGTATTACATCATCCCACCCTTGGAAATATTCATCCTCCAATAATGCTACACATGCCAAGATTAGCTATGGAATAGAGCATAAATCTGAAACCATTCGTTAGACTCATCACCACATCGTTTCTCACTCTGCATGCAACATAGAATGTATAAATTCAAGAAACTACTGTTGAACACATAATAAATGACAGCTGAACTGCTGCAACGTTTATCAAAAGTGCATGATTTAGGAAAGAATGGTACCTTTGGCTTGATCGGAGTTCGCAGAAAATAGGTGCGGGTATTTGGATCGCATATCCGCCTCAGCTTCCCAAGTTGCACCCTCAACAAATTGGTTTCTCCACAACACCTTGACCAAGGGAACTTCTTTGTTCCTTAGTCTTCGGATACTAAAATCAAGAATCTCAATAGGAATCTCATCAAAAGAAACATTTTCTTGAATGTCAGCACTCATAGAGGAAACCACTACCACAACATCGCTAATATACTTTCTAAGCATGGAGACATGGAATATTGAATGAACAGAGGAAAACTCGGAAGGCAACTCGACCTCATAAGCTACCTTACCATAACGGCTAAGAATTTTGTAATGACCAACATAACGAGGACTAAGCTTTCCCTTCTTTCTGAATCTCTTTACCCCCCTCATGGGTGAAATTTTCAGATACACTAGGTCACCTACTTCAAACTCAAGGTCTTTCCTTCTAACATCCGAATATGACTTCTGACGACTCTGTGCAATTTTCAACCTTTCCCTAATCAACTTAACTTTTTCCATAGCCTCAAATACCGAATCAGGACCACTTACAACCACTTCACCAACCTCGAACCAACCTATGGGTGATCTAAACTTCCTCCCATATAAGGATTCAAACCGAGCCATGCCAATACTAGAGTGGAAACTGTTATTATAAGCAAACTCTATCAATGGTAAGTGATCATCCCAACTTCCCTTAAATTCAAGTGCACAAGCTCTCAACATATCCTCTAAGGTCTGGATGGTCCGTTCAGCCTGACCATCATTCTGCAGATGAAAAACAGAGCTCAAAAGCACTTGCGTACCAAGACCCTTCTGAAAAGCTTTCCAAAATTGCGAAGTGAACTGAATACCCCTATCCGAAATGATAGACAAAGGAACTCCATGCAGTCTGACTAGCTCTCGGATATACAATCTAGCATAATCCTCAGCAGTATATGAAGTATGAACAAGCAACAAATAAGAAGACTTAGTCAACCTATCAACCACAACTTAAATGGAATCATAATGGCATCGGGAAGGAGGTAAACCAATAACGAAGTCCATATTTATGTCTTCCCACTTCCAGGTAGGAATACTAAACTCTTGAATCATACCACCAGGTCTTTGTTGTTCAACCTTAACATGTTGGCATATTGCACACTTAGCTACAAAGACTGCTATATCTTTCTTCGTGCCACTCCACCAATAGATTTCCAGCAAGTCTCAGTATATCTTGGTGGAACCAAGATGAATAGAATATTATTCCTGGTGCACTTCATCCATAATCTTCTGTCCCAGATCATTAACATTTGGGACACACAATCTACCCTGCAATCTCAATACACCATCTCCCCCTTGGGAGAAAACTTCTACTTTTTGGTACTTGACTTACTCCTTCAGTCTGACCAAACTAGCATCTAAGTATTGCTTTTCTTCACTTCTGAAACTGAGGAGGATCGGAACTACTCTGAACCCCTATACTAACTTCAGCAGAGTCAAACAACCTAATCCCCAATCTATCCAAACGATGTACATCATGAGCCAACTCTTTATTACCTTCTACCACATACGAAACTCTACCCATGGACACTCTACTTAGGGCATCTGCCATAATATTGGCCTTGGACAGATAGTACAACACACTCATATCATAGTCCTTTAATAATTCTAACCATCATCTTTGCCTAAGATTCAATTCTTCCTGGGTAAACACATACTGCAGACTCTTATGATCAGTAAAAATATCAATATGGACACCATACAAATAGTGTCTCCAGATTTTCAAAGCAAACACAACAGCAGCCAACTCGAGGTCATGGGTGGGGTAATTTTTCTTATAGGGTTTCAACTATCTAGAAGCATAAGATATTACCTTACCATTTTGTATTGATACGCAACCCAACCCAACTCTCAAAGTATCACAGTACACCATAAAACCATCAACACCATCAGGCAAAGTCAAAACAGGGTCACAAGATTCGAACCACAAGAACTCCACTTTCTTTTCGGTCAACCGAGTCATAAGAGACACTATAGAGGAAAAACCCTTACCAAAATAGCGGTAATAGCCAGCTAAAACTAAGAAACTTTGGATATCAGTTGGAGAAATAGGTCTAGGCCAATTTCTAACAGCTTCGGTCTTTTGCGGATCAATTCTAATACCCTCAGAAGAAATGATATGATCCAGAAAAACAATTGACCTTAGCCAAAACTCACACTTACTGAACTTGGCAAACAACTTGTGATCTCTAAAGGTTTGCAAGACAGTTCGGAGATGATCAAAATGTTCATCCTCAATACGGGAGTACACCAATATATAATCGATCAACACTATGACTAACATATCCAAATATGGTCTGAACACTCGATTCATGAGGTCCATGAGTGCTGTTGGGGCATTAGTTAACCTGAAAGACATAGCAAGAAACTCAAAATGGCCATAACTAGTTTGTAAAGTGGTTTTCGGGATGTCACACTCCTTAACTTTGAGTTGATGATAGTCGAAACGAAGGTCTACGTTTGAGAAATAACTTGTACCTTGCAATTGGTCAAACAAATCATCTATTCTTATAAGGGGGTACTTATTTTTTACGGTGACTTTATTCAGTCGGCAGTAATCAATGCACATACGCAAAGAGCCATATTTCTTTCTCACAAACAACACAGGAGCACCCTAAGGAGAAACACTGGGCCTCATGAAACCCTTATCTAGTAGATCTTTGAGTTGCTCTTTCAACTCCTTAAGTTCTGCAGGGGCCATACGGTAAGGAGAAATAGAAATGGGATGAGTATCGAGAAAAGATCAATCCCAAACTCTATCTCTCTATCATGAGGTATCCCTGGGAAATCATCCATAGTGACATCAGAATACTCATTGATGACGTTAACAGACTGGAGAGTTGGAGTTTCAGACTAGTGCCTTTGACTCTAACCAAATGGTAAATACACCCTTTGGAAATAAACTTTCTAGCTTTGAGATAAGAGATAAAATGACTCTTGGGTGACAATGACTCTTGGGTGACACAGAATTCCCAGACCACTCAAACACGGATGCACCTAGAAATTGAAACTTGACCATTCGAGTCCGATAATCAATAGAGAAAGAACAAGAATACAACCAGTCCATACCCAGAATCATATCAAAATCTACCATGTCTAACTCAATTAGATTAGCCAATAAGACTCTATGAAGAATGGTAACAGGACACTTTTTATACACTTTCTGGGAAACAATCGAATCAGCCACTAGGGTAGAAACTAGGATAGGCTCAGGAATAATCTCAGGACTTATTTCAAAATTCACAGCAATCGAAGGTGTAACATATGAGAAATTGGATACAGCATCCAACAAAGCATACACATCAAATTGAAATATGTGAAGCATACCAGTAACAACATCGGAAGAGTCCTCCTATTATTGGCGGGATGGTAAAGCATAGAATCTATTCTGGTGCTGCTCGCCAGCATTATTAGAAGAGGCATCCTGAGCTGGGGTTGGGCGAGTCGCTTGAACTGGAGCACTTACAGTTTGAGTCTGGGTCTGAGGGAGATAGTCACGACACCCTTGTCCATCCTGTGGACAATCTCTAACTCTATGGCCCGTGTCACTACACAAGAAATAACCACTCTTCTCACCCCAACACTCACCTAAATGAGACCTACCACACTAAGGACACATGGGATGATTTGGCTTACTGCCAGCACTGTACTGGGACCTGGATGCATATGACCTCGTACCTTGGTCCTGCATACCTCTAGGCATGGGAGCACTAGTAGATGACGGTGCTGGCATAGATGAATGATCCTGATACTGAGGGAGACTCCCTCCTACGATCTAGTCTAACCCTGTTCGTGCTACTCAAACCTAGCTCTCTTATTACCTCTTATTCTATCTATCTCCTTAATCTTGTCTGCCTCAATTTGTTGGGCATGAGTCATCAACCTAGAAAGATTCATCTCACCATTCAGCATAGTAGACCTACACTCTTTAACCACATAACTAGATACTCCAATCACAAACTTAATCATACTAGCCCGATTATCAGCCACTAAGACAGGAGCATACTTGGCCAACTGATTGAAATTTAGACATTACTCCCTAATAGTCATAGAGACCTGTCACAGGTTCATAAACTCTTACCCCTTCACCTCCCTCATCTCCAAAGGGAAAAACTTATCCAGGAATATGTCCTGGAACTCTTGCCAAGTCATAGGGATAGCTCCCTTACCTCTACCTTTCGTCCAAGCAACAACCCAGTCATAGTAAGGTCTTTCAACCTATATGAAGAAAACTCCATAATATGTTCTTCAGATACATGCATCGCCTGAGTAATCTTCCACACCCCCTCTAAAAACAACCGTGGATCCTTATCAAACTTGGACCCATAAAATTTTGTCGGATTCATCAGCATGAAGTCATGGATCCTGGCAGCAGCTGAATCACCTCCCAACTGTTATGGAGCCAGGGACAGTTTGGCCTGTACATTTGCAGTAATAGCTTGGGCCAGTGCCTGAAAGGTTGCCCAAAATTCAGCATGAGACATGTTTTCATTCAATGGGTCAGCAAGTTGAGGTCGCTAACCATAATTATTTTCTTGCTTGATGTGGAGGCATATTTCTGAAAGAGGAGAGCATGAATCAATTGCAGAGAGAGATACTTTAAGCACGATAGACTTTGAAAGAAAAAATCACACTTTTTCGTAAAATGTCTTGTAGCCTCTTGCTCATAGATGTGGTGCGCTTCACACCGATGATCAAGACTTTACTTAACACAACTTGTTAGACTCTCTAGGATACCTTAAAACCTTAGTCTCTGATACCAAGTCTATAAGGCCCCTAAAAATGGGTCCCAGAGCATCATACGGTGCTTGAGGCTATGAGTATCCCCAAGCTAACCATTTGAGCCATTCTCATTCAGTTCAACACAAATCAATGAGGTTTCCATAAATAACCCTCAAATATCAAAAATCATCATCCAAGAATAAAAGAACTTCAAAAAGATAACAAAATATGACTTATTAGTCTACTCCCAATATCTATACTAGTTTGACAAGCCTCTAAGAAAATTAATAAAACCAGCGAGCCATTGGGATATGCCCCAACTGACTCATACTCAGTCATTAAATGTAAAATATTTTGTGAAACCAATATCAGACATCACGTCCTTAGAATATGAGGACTCACCATAATAGAATATGTAGAACAGCATGCCCGAAAAATCACTATCAAACCTGGAACTGAGAACCTGAACCTACATTCCAAGAAAATGCAGCCCACATCTGAAGATCTGGGTTAGTACCATGGAAAGGAACCGAGTATATGGGGGTGTATGCAGTTGTATAAACATCATTATCATAAATATTTATAAGAGATATGCAGGATGTATAAAAGACTCACATAGCCTGAAGAAAATTATCATAATTATAAAAGGATGAAATAAGTATAATAACACATGTGAGTCATCATATAATTTATCAATCACTTTCAGTTCATCAAGAATATCAATTCTCATAATGTAAATATCATTTAAATCTTTTGAAAGAACAACTTTCACAATTCCACTTTCAAATCACTTCACCATTTACCATAGACATAAGGAAACTCACAAACGCTGGGAGATCGCATAACCGACATAAAACATGTGAGCTACATGGAGTCCAACGTACAACCCACTTAGGGGAGAGCCATCCTATCCTTGCCATCAGATTATGACTATCAATATCAAATCCACATAAAATAGTGATCACTATATAAATCAGCCTTAGGCTCACTCCTATGGGGGCACGTGTTCTAGGGAAGTAAGGTCGTTTTATACCTCCCACGCGGTGCTAAAGATTTCTCCAAGACTTAGATCATATTATTTCAAAGACAATCCACAACAAAATAATTTCAGTAATATATAAATATACATTGGGAGTCGTCATTCTTCTCATCTATCAAAATCAACCACATTGTGGATTTCTTTCACACGAGTTTGAAACAACGCCATTAAGACCAAAAGGTCAAATCATTCAAAATATCTCAAATATTCAACATCAACGTGGTTATTACACACACTTTCTCAAAACAAAATACAATTTTCAATGGGGATTCACGACCCAAATATCAAAATCATGATAAATATTGTACAAGATTCATGCTTTATATCACCACACATGTAAATTCATCTTTCAAAATCATAAATATCAAGATTTCATAATAATCATCATAAGATATGGGTTCATTCTTCAAATTCATAAAAATCAAATAAAAATCATGCCTTTGTAAAGAAAATTACTTTTGGGCACAAGAACGAAAGAGAGTCCTTGTTGAAAAACCCCACATACCTTGACGGATGAACTTTAGATTGATACTCATTTTTGAGATGTTAATCATTTCTTTAAATGATGGTTCTTAGATTTCTTGAACTAGGAACTTGGAATCTTGAATAAAATTGCAGAATTAATGGTGAAATTTGGATGTTCTTGAAGTTGGATGTAGGAGCTTAGGATTTTCTTTTTGAGGGAATTTGATGAAATATAACATATAATGCTTCTAATAAGCTTTAATATAGGGTTTGTAAGGATTTTGGGTGAGGGGGAATGACCAAAACGTCCCTAAAAATTAAAAAAAATCTCGAATCTATCATTTGGTGGAGTGTTTTGATTGTCTGAAGTAGATCAACCATAACATTTTACTTCGACATTCAAATTGGATGAAACCAATTTCATTAGAATGAGGACTCTTATATCTTTCTGATGATATGTAGTATCGCACTCAGATCATTGTGTACTATGAGTTTTAATCATTTGAAGTTGACTCAAAAATACGCCAGGACTCTGTACTTTCTCCTGCATATTTTACTGTCACTACTATTTATGATTCGATTGGAATGTTCATAACTCGTCGGTTGGGTGTCAATTTTGGATGATCCACATATCATTGGCAAGATTATTCGATACTCTACGCAATGGTGGGTCATAATTTAAGACATTCCATATGGAAAATTTATAATTCATTCTAGAAGATAGAACGCAACACGTTTACGCACAAAATTTCAACAAAAGGTTTCCCAGGGTATTACAATATTAATTTAAACTCTAACTCGAGCTAGTTCAAAGATGGATAATGATGAACCTGGTCCCCCAGTTAATAAAGCCATGTATAGAGGGATTATTGAATCCTTACTATATCTCATGCATGTAGGACACACAATGTATTTAGTGTGGGAATTGTGCCATATTTTAGGCTGTCCAAAGGAATCTCACTTGAATGATGCAAAGAAAATCCTTAAGTATCTGAAAGGGACAGGGGACCTAGTCCTGTTCTATCCATTCGAAGACAGTTTGGATATAGTAGGCTTTGTTGATGCTGATTATGTTCAATACTTAGTGGACAAAAAAAACCTCTGGAATATCTCATTTTCTTACCTCTTCCCTATTTTTTGGGGGTTGAAAGAACAAAACTCAGTTGCTCTATCTACTGTTGAAACTTAATATTGGTTTTGGCTTTATGTTTTGCTCAACTGTTATAAATCAAATAGAAACTAAAGGATTTTAGGATTGTTTTAGACTTAATTCCTCTGATGTGTGACAATACCAGTTCTCTAAATAAGGCTAAAAATCCCGTGCAACATAAGAGGACAAATAATATTAATGTGGGGAATCACTTTTTGAGATACAATATTGAGAAGGGAGCTATCTGTATTAAGTTTTCTAAGATTAAAGATCAATTAGCAGATATTTTTACGAAGTTTCTTCACAAGAAGAATTTGTGGAGAACGAGTTGAGAGTGGAGTTGTTCAATATGAACTGACCAACATAATGGTTTAGATTTCCTCTATAAATTGGCTAGGATTAGGAGACAAATATCCTTGATAAAGTATACACTTGGTTGTCTAAATCAGTATCATATCTTTGTAGGTATATATACATGAGAATAACTTTGGAGGAGAATAGATGTGACAAAAACAACTTTAAGGATTCACTCAAGAAAGAGAGGGACCTGGTCCCATCTCTTTGGTTAGTACAAAAGTTGTGTACTTTAAAATTAATAAAAGACTATATAAAAAGTTGCATTACCTTCTTTTTTAAGTTAAAAGCTATCAAATCATTAAAAAAATTAAAGAGTTACATTGGCTAAGGCCAGACACATCATTTCCCTTAAAGGGTCCTTAAAATAACAACAGTTAATTCCCTTAAATAGAAACATAAAATCCTTCCTCTTCCATTCTCTTCCAAAATTGACTCTCAAACCATTTCTTTAAAATTCGTATTCTTAGAAGCAAAAATTTTCATTCACTCACTTATAAAAACTCCAAATATCTTAAATTCCTGGTCCTTTAAGGCCCTAAAAAACTCAAAAAAATTTCAAATCCCATTAATTAAGTTTAAAAATCCTTAAATTGAGAATCCTGATCCTTCAAATCAAAAACTATAGGAGAGTTCTCTTCAAATCTCCCTCAAGAATCTGAGCTTATCCCATACACTACATCTTTCCTAGAAACTCCTGAGCCTTAAAATGTATCTATTACTAAAGAAACTTCAACAAACATGGAAACCCCTAATGGGTCAGCCATGGAGACAGACCAAAATAAGGGTTGTTGTTCACCTAGTTAACCCAAAGTTTATCAAATTCCCTTTTCCTTAAAAGATCTAGAAAAAACTAAAATCTCTAAAACCCTAAAAGTAATTACTTTGCATACTTACTTAGAATAAAATCTTATATTTGTTTTTTTTATGAAAAATTTCCAATAAAATGGTCTGATCTTTCCAGAAGTGAAAAATTAGGTTGCTGAGAATTTAATTCTGCTTATCAATAATCCCAAGGAAATCTCTTTTGGGAGAGAAAATTTAGTAGTTGGTGAGAAAAAAGGTGATCAATCTTTTAAAAAATATGTTACTAAATTTTAGGAGTTTAGGAATCCTCTAAATGAAGCAGATGGGGTTGATGATGAGGAACCAAAACTAAGGTGGTTGGTATAGAAGCAACAGGGAATCAAAGGAAAAGAGAAGGTGATAGAAACAGGGGTAAAGATTACTATAAAATACTAAAGTAGAGGTTCTGCGAAGAAACTGCTGGGGGATACTATCAAGGCTAGCAAGTCATCTACTGCTAGGATAAAGAAACTGAGTAAAGCTATTATAGTAGAGGATAAACATATGGAAGTTATAGATATTGCAGAACTTAAAGATATTGATCCTAATGCTACTACAACAGAAAGAATGAGAAAAATTACATGATGACCAAAGGACCACGTCCACCATTTAAAAATCAAGAAGTCCCACTAGAATGAAACAAAAACACATTATTGTAAATAAGATGAAAGTCTCTGAGGTAACTGGTCCCAAGAAGAGAAAAGTTGTCAAGAGAGAACCAAGTAGTGGTTCTAAAAGATGAAGAAAGGAGGAAAACAAGAAGTTTATGTCTAGAGAAGATAGGAATGAGATTCTAAAACCCAGAAAGTACTGTCTGGCAGAGTTTTTAATTCCAGGATCTATGAAAAAACCTGGAATGGTAAATGTATTGCCCCGAGAGTACACCCTAGGCGTCACATAGTAATTATAATCCAGAGGGACCATAAGCTAACCCATGAGATGGTACCTACTGTGAGCACTAAATAACATAATCATAAATGTCAAAGAATACTAATATGCCATAAGTTTTTAATGATTGAAATCAATACGGGAATAGAAATCTAGAAAAAACACAAAACAGCTATCTGAATCTGACAAAATATTGATAAACTGAACAACTAAAATACTAATAAATTGAATAACTAACTGTAGTATCTAAAAAGCCTCTAAAATGTAAGACTGTGTGTTGATGGGATAGGCCCCAACTAACTCTACTAACTACTAGACTGTCAACATGATATGAAATAATCTATTCTCGAATGATGAGGACTCACTACTACTACTACTGTACTGCTGATAGTTTTAGAAGTCTAAATATGGTTTGATAAGTGGGCATCAGCACATATGATATAAGACATCATAGTGCAAGAAAAGGGTATGCGATCTGTACTTTGAATGAACTAATATACTAAAAAGGTAGTGTAATATGCATGGTTTAATGAACAAGAATAATGACTAGAATAATGACTATCTGAATATACATACAAAACATAGAATACTGGATAGAGAGCATGAAATATATATATATATATATATATATATACTAGAAATATGGAGAATCTGTAAGTACTAAGTATGGATAGAAGTCCACAAATACTGAAGATACGTGAAATTTATAGATAGCGGGGATGCATAACCAAAGTATATAACATGAACTGATAAAATTTATAAACTAAAAATACTGAAATGATTGAAATTTCTATACTTTCGTCAAGCAAAATAGAGACTAAATTACTCATTTGATTATTGGGCTAAGACTGTGACTTAGACTGTGGGAGGTATCATCTAACTGACATTCCCCAATCTGAGATAATTAGGGTCTAATTTATAACCCCAGTTGGAAGGGTGTTAATACCGTGCTAGGGGTACTAAAATTGGCTGTGTGGATCAACTGTACAGATATACTATCCCGAAGGACTAAGGTTGTGAAGCCTGAACTATCAGGTGACCCCTGTGAGATAGTCAAGCCTAATCTAACGGGTTAATTCTCATATCCTACGCTGGCTAGGTAGTTCTGGAGTATAGGGACTTCTACTAGCAACTCTGCCTATCTGACAGGGAATTCACCATCCCTAGACTCACTTGGTGTTAAATCCAAGGCACCATCCATACACTCACTTGGTGTTAAATCCTACTCCTAACTGAAATACTATACTATTCTGAGTTTAACTGACTCCTATCTGACTGTTCTAATAATGCTTATATTATATTGTAAAGACTATCTTGTAATGTAATAATACTAGCCTAAGTAAACAACAATGGTTTTTAGGTATTCAATACCCTAGTACTCAAAACAATAATAGTAAAATGATGCTAAAACATGGAAGATATAACATGAAGGCTTTTATTAAATCAGTCACTCTTGTAGGCATTTTATCAAACACTTGTAGTTCATGGTTTAAATCAAATCATAGGAATGTCATAGAACTTATAGAAATAGCACGAATTCAACATAATATAAATAAATCATGGTTTAATTTGATAAATAATAATATTAAAACATGATGGATTGAATAATAATAGTGATTTCATTGTAACATGGTATAAAGTCAATATTCATGGAAGTTCATGGAGATTCATAATTTAAAATCATAAATCAATATCAGAAACTTTGAAAAAATGATAGCTTTTATAATTAAAATGGGTACCTGGTCTCCATGGGTGAAAGGGACCGATGGATAAATATTTAACATACCTTAATCGATGAATTTCTTAAAGTTCTTGGTGGATTCTTGAGGACTGTCCTTGATTCTTTAGAGCTAGGGTTTGTCATTTAGAGAGAAAGCTCTTGAATTTGGGAGAAAATTGAGTGAATAATGAAGAATAGGTTAATTAATGGTGAATTTTGTGCTAAGGGACAACTGGTATGAGGGGAAAATACTTTAATACCCTTAGATTTAAACCTCCAAATTATTGAAAAATTCCCAGATTTATGGGCTGGCGCGATGCAGCGCTATCGCACTGTGTCACTAGAATTGGATAATTGGGAAACTGCACTGTGGCGTGACATTGTGAAATGACATTGCCATGTTGTTTGCGACCTGGAAGATCACCATGATGCGATGGTATCATGTGGGATCACCATAAATGGATAATTCTAAACTGAGCTTATGAAGTGATGCGCCAACATTACGGAGGCCTATTGGTTTTTGGAAATTATCATTTAGACTTGCTTCATGACAAGCTGGTGACTAAAATTATGGTGTTTAATGGGTAAAACTTAAAATAGCCATAACTTCTTACCTGGCTATTGGATTTGGACAAATTTTATATCATTGGAAAGATAATTCAATTTCATATGCAATGGAAGGATCTAAACTCAAAATTACTAAGTGTTTTGAAAATTTTATATATGAATACTCATGTACTAGAACTTAACTTATCCTATGGAAACACAAAAGTTTTACAATATCCTCCCCTTAGGACCATTCGTCCTCTAATGAGACTGGTTAAGCTGGGAAAACTGATGGACTGTGCTTACACATTGTACATACATATTTAATGCATGGAATGCATAACTGAACTAATTTATGAATGCATGACTAACATAAACATGATGTGCAACTGAAACAAAGCGTGATTGAGAGAAATCTTAAGAAGATTAGTACTTTATATTGAATCTGAATTCACAAAGAAAAGATAAGGGTAGTTAGTTTGCATATCTATTTCTACTTCCCATGTGGCTCCCTCAGTGGACTGATTTTTATAAAGAACTTTGACTAGGGGAACTTCTTTTTTCCTTACTCTACAAACTTGATTATCAAGAATTTCGACTGGAACTTCCTCATAGGAAAGACTGTTCTGAATATCTACACTTTTTGAAGGAACAACCACCGCTGGATTACTAATATACTTCTTCAATAATGATACATGGAACACTGGGTGTACTGAAGCTAGACCTGACGGTAGATCAAGCTCGTAAGCTACCTTTCTGAAATAATTGAGAATTTTAAAAGGATCTACATATCGAGGACTGAGTTTCCCTTTATTTCCAAACCTCCTTACTCCCTTCATATAAGAGATTTTTACAAACAAAAAATCACAAAATCACTAACCTCAAACTCAAGACCCTTTCTCCTCACATCTAGGTAGGATTTCTGTTGTCTCTGGGATGCCCTAAACCTTTATTTGATCAACTAAACTTTCTCTAACGCATCAAACACTAAGTCAAGCCCTACTACTGTGGCCTTACCCACTTTAAACCAACCAATTGGAGATTTATATCTCCTACCATAAGGATCTTAAAATAGAGCCATCCAAATACTAGAATAATCGTTATTATTATATGCGAACCAGCTCAAAGGCAAGTGATCATCGCAACTACCTTTAAAATTAACTACGTATGGTATCATCATATCCTTAAGAGTCTTAATGGTCCCTTCTACTTGAACATCTTTATGAGGGTGGGAGGCTGTAATGAGATGGACCAAGATACCAAGACCCTTTTGGAATGCTTTCCAGAAGTGAAAGGTAAACTAGGTACCACTATCTGAGATGATTGATAAGGGAACACCGTGCAACCTAACCAACTCTCTAAGATAGAGTTTGGAATAGTACTTGGTTGTATAAGAGGCATGGACTGGAAAGAAATGAGCTAATTTGGTCATGTTATCTACGATAACCTAAATGAAATCATGCTAATAATGAGTACGAGGCAAGCCTACCATGAAATCCATGTTCACTACTTCCTATTTCCATATGGGAATACTAAAATCCTACTTAGACCCACTAGGTTTGTGGTACTCAATCTTAACCTACTAACATGTATAACACTTAGCTACAAACTCTGCACTATCTCTTTTCATAGCACTCCACTAATAGATCTGCCACAAATCATGGTACGTCTTAGTGGTCCCTGTATAAATAGAGTAAAACGCACCGTGCACTTCTGTAAGAATCCATTACCTCAAGTTATATGCACCTAGCACACACAACCTACCCTCACAATGCAACACACCATCTCACCATTGGAAGAAAATGTTTACTTTCTAATCTCTGACTGATACTTTCAACTTGACTAGAATAGGATCTCTATCCTACTTTACCTTCACTTTGGAAACTATATATGATTCTGAACAACTCTGCACCCACATACTACCTTCTTCTGAATCTATTAAGCTAACACCTGGACGAGCAAGCTAATGAACTTCCTGAGCTAACTTTTCCTTACCATCCTTAATATGAGCAACACTACCCATAGACAATCTACTGAGAGCATCGACCACTACATTGGCCTTTCACGAATGATATAAAACACTCATGTCATAATCTTTCATAAATCTAAGTACTTCATCCAAATTTTTAAGGAAAAACTTATACTTCAATCTTTTATGATCTGTGACCATATCTACATGCACCCCATACAAGTTGTGCATCCAAATTTTTAAGGGAAAAACTTCTGCTGCTAACTCAAGATCATGAGTTGGATAATTATTCTCATGGGGCTTAAGTTGTATGGAGGCGTAGGCTAGGAATTTACCACATTGAATAAGGACACAACCTAAACCTACTCTATATGTATCATAGTACACAACAACCCATCTAAACCATCTGGCAAAGTCAAAACTAGGGCTGAGGTAAATTGAGTCTTCAACTCCTAAAAACTTTTCTCACATGAATATGACCATTAAAATTTAAGTTTCTTCTGAGTCAATCTAGACATGGGGGATGCAACAGAAGAAAATCTTTTAACAAACCTACGGTAATAGCTAGCTAAACCAAGAAACTCATAATATCTGATGGAGAGATGGGTCTAGGTTAGTTTCTCACTATTTCTGTCTCTTGAGAATCAAATTTAATGCCATCACCAGAAATGATATGGCCAAGAAAAGACACTGACGTTATCCAAAATTGCACTTACTGAATTTGGCGAACAACTGATAGGCTTTAAGAGTTTGTAAAACTATCATGAGATGTTCTGTATGATCATTTTCATTATGATAGTAAACAAGAATGTCATCAATGAATACACTGAAAAACATGTTCAAGTATTGCTTGAACACTTGGTTTATCAAGTCTATGAAAGTATCTAGGGAAGTCGTAATACCAAAAGATATGACTAGAAATTTAAAGTGACCATACCAGGTTTAGAAAGCTATTTTCATAATGTCAAAATCTCCAAATCTAAGATAATGATAGCGTGATCTGAGGTCTATCTTACAAAAGTAGTTGATACCCTGAAGTTGGTAAAAAAAGTCATTGATTCTAGGAAGTGGATATTTATTATTGACTGTGACCTTGTTCAATTGACAGTAGTTTATACATATTCTGAGAGAACCATCTTTCTTATGCACAAATAGAATTGGTGCGCCCCACGAGAAAATGCTAAGTCTGATGAATCCCTTATCTAGAGATATTTTAACTATTCTTATATTTTTTTGAGTTCAGCTGGAGCTATTCTGTATGGCGAAATGCATATGGGTTGAGTGTCTAGAAAAAGTTCTTTTCTAAAGTCAATTTCCCTTTCGGGAGGAACTCCGAGAAGATCTTTAGTGAGCACATTTAAAAATTCCCTATCTACTGAAACTGACCCAATGGTTGGAGCCTTTGAATTTGAGTATTTGACTCAAACAAGATGGTAAATACACCCTTTGGATATCCACCTTCTTGCTCTAAGGTACAAAACAAGTTGAGCCCTAAGAGCTATAGTACTACCCCTCTATTTACGAATTGGTTTATTGGGAACTGAAAAAGAACTACTTTGTTTCTACAATTAATCGAGGCGTAACATGAGTGGAGCCAATCCATTCCGAGAATGATATAAAAATATGCCATCTTTAACTTTACAAGATCAGTTGAAGTAACTTTTTGAGATATTGTGACTAGAAAGCTCTAATTTACCTGTCTATCTATAATAGAAACAACTACTAGGGTAGACACTAAAATAGGGATTTGCTAGAGTTTCAGGACTAACTCCAAAGTTGACAGTTATATAGAGAGTTACAAAAAAAAAGAAGCTATAGGGTCTAGTAAAGCATGAACATATAAATGAAAGACTTCAACATACCAGTAACTATGTCAGGAGAATTTTCCTGATATTAACGAGGCTAAAAAGCATATAATTTGTTAGGGCACGAACTTTTGGTAGCACTGGAAATGTCACCCTGCTGAATTGGATGACTAAATAGAATTGAAAACTAATGGGATTGACCCTATTAGCACAACTCCTTACCTTTATGAGAAACTACCCAACACTCTTTAATCCGCTGGCCTGGCTTGCCATACTGGAAGCATATATCACTACTAGATCTACACTATCCCTGATGGTGTCTTCCATATTTCTAATATAGAGGATTGTGCGGGCACTGTTAATACTACTTAGGGTCTTAGAACCTACTACCCTATCTCGATTATCATTTTTGAATTTTGGAATAGAGGAACTGGCTGAAGGAGGTACTGGGACTGAAGACCTTTGATACAATTGAGGACGGTTACCACCTTCTGACCTTAGATAACTAAAATTAAAACCACCCATCCTAGCCCTTCTTTACCCCTCCCCCATCTATCCTTGATTTTCTACTCCTCTATATGTTAAGCATGGATTATAATACTAGACAAGTCTATCTTACTAATCAGCATTGCAGTCCTATACTTCTTGACCACACTATTAGACTCTCCAAACATAAACTTACTTATCTTGGATCTATTATCAGCTACTACATAAGGAGATACCTAGCTAACTAAGTAAACTTGAGGGAATACTCCTTCACAATCATTCTTCCCTGCCTCAAGTTAATAAATTCTAACACCTTAGCTTTCCTTAACTCCAATGGAAAGAATCTGTCTAAGAAAGTTGTGTCAAACTCTTCCCACTCTACAGGCCCTACATCAACACCCCTATCTACTTTTTACATCTTAAAAGTGAGTGAGTTAGATCCTATAACTGATATGTATCTAACTCAACACTCTCACTAGATATTACCCCCATATCATCTATTACCTTCTGAACCATATCTAAGAATTCTGTTGGATCCTTTTCAAACTTAGATCCTGTGAAGAAAGAAGCATTCATTCGGGTGAAGTTCAAATCCTTGTTGTAGTAATGTTGGCCACCGGGATGGCTTAAACAACAAAGGTTGTTCATTCCATGTGGCTATAAAGTTTTCTAAAATTATGAACGGAACCCTAAATTCTTCATGAGAGATATTCTTATCAAGTGGATCTGCCTGGATGGGTGAAGGTACTGGCTGGTTTCCTATCCTTGTTCCATTCTTCTTGGGAGGCATGTTCTATAAATAGAAGGAAGCAATGTATTAGGTTGACAGTATAAATTGATCTCATGCTCACTCGCATAACGTGAATACAAAAAGAATGGAAATTTTTCCTAAACTTCTTGTAGCCTCTTATCCATAAGTGTGACACACTACATGCCCATGCACAAGACTCTACTTGATATGACTTTTATACTTCCTAGGACACTTTAAAATCATAGGCTCTTATACAAAGTTTGTAACACCCCAAGAGTACACCCTGGGCATCACACAATGCTTACTGTCCCAAGGGACCACAAGCTACTCCATGAGCTATTACCTACTGTAAGCACTGAATAAAATAATCATAAATACGGAAGAATACTGTTATGCCATAAGTTTTTAATAACTAAAATTAATACAGGAATGAAAATCTAGAAAAAAACAAAACAACTATCTAAATCTAACAAAATACTGATAAACTGAACAACTAACTGTAGTGTCTGAAAAGCCTCTAAATTGTAAGAATGTGAGTTGATAGGACAGGCCCCAACTAACTCTTCTAACTACTAGACTAAAAAATAAGATGAAATAGTTTGTTCTTGAATAATGAGGACTCACCACTGCTACTTTGCTACTAATAGTCTTAGAAGTCTAAACGTGGTCTAAGAACTGGGCGTCACCACCTATGATATAAGATATCATAGTGCAAGAAATGCTTATGTAATTAGTACTTCGAATGTACTGATAGGCTAAATGAGGTAGGCTAATATGCATGGTTTCATGAACAAGAATAATGCCTATTTATTTGAATATACATGAAAAAATATGAAATACTAAATAAAAAGTGTGAAATCTGTAGATACTAGAAATATGGAAAATCTATAAGTATTTAGTATGTATGAAAGTCTTTAAATACTGAAGGTATGTGAAATCTATAGATACTGGGGATTCATAACCAAGCATTTAACATGAACTGATAATATCTTTAAATTGAAAATACTGAAATACTGGCATTTGTATGCTATAGTCAAAGAACACTGAGACTGAATTACTGGTCTGATTATTGGGTTGAGACTATGACTGAGACTGTGAGAGGTATCATCTAACCGACATACCTCAATTAGAACTAATCGGGGTCCAACCTATAACCCAGTTGAAAGAGTGTTAATATCATGCCACGGGTGCTAACATTAGCTGTATGGATCTAATATATTGATATACTATCCTGAAGGACTAAAGGTATCAAAGTTGAAATGATGGGTGACCTCTGTGAGATAGTTAAGCGTAATTTGACAGGTGAATTCTTATATCCTATGCTATCTATGTAGTTATAGAGTATAGGGACTGCTACTAGTAACTAGTTATTTGACAGGGAAGCTACCATACCTATACTCGCTCGGTGCTAAATCCTGCTCCTAACTGAAAGGCATTAAAATACTAGATTGTTCTGAGTTTAACTGACTGATATATGACTGTTCTGATAATGATCATAGTATATTCTTAAGAATATTCTGTAATGTACTGAGACCAAACTAAGTAATTAACAATGGTGTTTGGGTATTTAATACCCCCAGGACTCAAAACAATAATAGTAAAATTATATTAAAATTTGGAGGACGTAGCATAATGGCTTTTATAAAATCTATCACTCTTATAGGCATTTTATCAAACACTTGTAATTCATGGTTTAAATCAAATCATAGGAATATCATGAAACTTATAAAAATAGCATGAATTCAACATAATGGAAGTACATCATGGTGTAATTCTATAAACAATAATATTAAAACATGGAGGATTGAATAACGATAATGATTTCATTGTAACATCGTATAAAATCAATAATCATGGAAGTTCATGGAGATTCATAGTTTAAAATCATAAATCTTGAAAAGATGATAGATTTTGTAATTAAAATGGTACTTAGGCTCCATGGGTGAAAGGGACCCATGGATGAACACTTAATATACCTTAATCGATGAATTTCTTGAAGTTCTTGGTGGATTCTTGAGGATTGTCCTTGATTTTTGAGAGATAGGGTTTGTAATTTAGAGAGAAAACTCTTGAATTTGGAGGAAAATTGAGTGAATAATGAACTAATAGGTTAATTAAAGGTGAATTTCATATTAAGGGTTGACTAGGGTAAGGAAAAATAATACTTTAATACCCTCAGATTTAAAACTTAGAATTACTCAAAGATTACCAATTTTGTGGGATGAAATGAGATGACGTTATTGCTCTGTGTCACTGAAATTAGACAATTGGGAAACTGCACTGTGGTGCGACGCGGTGGCCTGGAAACTTACCGCAATGCAGTGGTATCACGTGGGATCATTAGAAATGGACAATTCTGAATTGAGCCTATATCGTGATGCACCAACATCATGGAGGCCCACTAGTTTTTGGCAATTGTCATTTAGACTTTCTCCGTGATGCACTGGTGACAAAATGATGATGTTTAATGACTGAATCTTAAAATCTCCATAACTTCTTACTCATTTATCAAATTTGGGCAAATTTTATATCATTGGAAAGCTATTTCAATTTCATACGCAATGGAACGCTCTAAACTGAAAATTATATAATGTTTTGAGAATTTTATATATGAATTCTCATATACTAGGACTTAATTTATGCTAGGAAAACACGAGGTGTTACAGTAAATTTGGTGGAATATGTTAAACATTGGGGATGGTTACACCCTCTAGTGGAACAAGTTCCCTTTTTTTTTGAAGGAGAAGTAAAATAGTTCTACTATATAATGAAAGTTTATGATGATGGGCTAAGTTTATCTGCTTTAGTCTAAGGGAACAAAATAAAACTATATGAAAAAGTGTTGGGTAAATTTAGGATGTCCCTATCATTAGTGTGAGAATGGTGTCGCAGTAATAACCAACAACTGAATTTATCTTGGATGATTTAATTAGGGGGAACATCTATTACAGGGTAAGAAAGAGAATTCTTAGTTGTGAATTTCAATTGGTGTTAGAATTTTAACCATTTCTTCCACCAAGGACTTGTGTGTCTAGAATGTTTTAGTAAATTTGAATTGATTAGTTTACCTATTGTAATGATTGAACACGTATATAAGTTTATCCATTAGAAGAAAAAAATACATGGTATGTGCTATGGGTATTTTATAAATAGGGTATTTGATTGCTTTAAAGTTGTTGGAACTAAAGAAAATCTAGGAATAGTGAAAAACATGGTTAGTCTGACAATATTGATTGAAAATAAATGTGTAGAAGGAAAGGTGGGGACTATGTCCTAAGTTTCAGAACTATTGGTTATTCAGGAAATAATGAGCAAAGAGATGAAGGAGTTGAGGGTTAAATTGGTTGCCAAGTATTTAAAAATTTTGCACTTGAAATTAAAGAACTAGTAGCTATCCTCTGAGGGACCAGGTGTGACTGACGCACCTACAACTGAAAAAGCAAAACTCCAAACTAAGGTTACAAAACTCACTAAGGAGCTTCAAGGACTAAATATAGAAGTTAAGGGACTCACTAAACAATTGATAAATACTCATACAGTAGAGAGTGCTGAAATGGAGATGCTACTCAAGTCTCTCTCCCTAAAACCTCCCTCTACCTAAGCCTTATAACTATTGTTCCTATGTTATCCCTATGCCAGTTTTTTGTCCTTTATTATGGTGCATCTTTTGAAGATTTAGTTATTTAATGATTTTTGGTATGCTTTAATGGTACTATTCAATTTAACATGAATGAATTTAGTAGTTGTGTCTTTCATCTATCTCTTTTACTTGAAAAGTTATTCTTCTTCATGTTATAGTTTCCCCAGTGGCCATGAGTTAACTAATATACACTTATATTATTTATAGTTTACTGTTCTTTTATTTCAATGATGCCAAAAGAAGGAATTTGAATTCAATATGGTAGGTACAAACCAAGTACCAAGTGTTAAGTGACCTAATAATGAGATAAGTTGATGATGAGATAGATGTTGGTATATCTAACTATTTGGGATAGGGGTAGTATTGATAGCGCAAAGAATTGTGATAGGGGGAGCATACATTGCTCTGATGATTGTATGAATTTTGATGCTCTAAGGTTATTATTTTTCATCATCAAAAGGGGAAAATTGATGTCTTATGTTTTGATGATGATCAAATTTACAACAAGTGACAAAGTCCTTGTGTTTTCATAAAAAGTTTTAGCTATCACATCTCTGCACAGTTTTGTCAATTAGTGCAATGAATTGTAATGGTGAGCTGTAACTAATGGACCATTAGGTAGGATCACCCTACATTTTGAGCTAGAAATTGAACCATTGATTCTACATGTGAAGATTTAGTTATTTAATGATTTTTGGTATGCTGTAATGGTACTATTCAATTTAACATGAATGAATTTAGTGATTGTGTCTTTCATTTGTCTCTTTTACTTGAAAAGTTATTCTTCTTCATGTTATAGTTGCCCCAGTGGCCATGAGTTAACTAATATACACTTATTTTATTTATAGTTGACTGTTCTTTTATTTCAATGATGCCAAAAGAAGGAATTTGAATTCAATATGGTAGGTACAAACCAGGTACCAAGTGATGAGTGACCTAATAATGAGATAAGTTGATGATGAGATGGATGTTGGTGTATCTAACTATTTGGGATAGGGGTAGTATTAATAGCATAAAGAATTGTGATAGAGGGAGCATACATTGCTCTGATGATTATATGAATTTTGATGCTCTAAGGTTATCATTTTTCATCATCAAAAGGGGAAAATTGATGTCTTATGTTTTGATAATGATCAAACTGACAACAAGTGACAAAGTCCTTGTGTTTTCATAAAAAGTTACAGCTGTCACATCTCTGCACAGTTTTGTCAATTAGTGCTATGAATTGTACAGGTGAGCTGTAACTGATGGACCATTAGATAGGATTACCCCACATTTTGAGCTAGAAATTGAACCATTGTTTCAATGTGTGTAAACTCTAATACCATGATTTACATTTTGAATACATGTTTTATGTATTTTATCCTAGTGTGTTAAGAGCTTATGAGGTGAAAAATGTTCATAGAAATAACTTAGAGCAAAGTGAGCTAAGAGTTTTTAATTCATCCCAATTTTGGTGTATGATTCCACAAGGGTAAACTTTAAATATGCCAAACTTCTTATATAAATTGAATTTTTCTTATCAAGAGGCACCAAATAATATATAATTTAATTATCTTTCCAACGATACTAATTTTGCCTTAATCTAATACTCGAACAAAAAGCTATCAACTTTTTTGTTAAGGGTCTGCGATATGGCCACAATGCATCTCTCTCTCAATGAGATAAGGGAGGCATTGTTTTTCTCTCTCAACATAATAATGGACGCAATGCAGAGCTGGTTACCCCTCTGTTTTAGCTTTTTAAGGTTCAAGAGGCACCTTGGTCCTTTTCTCTCAGCCCCAAATGTCCAAGCCATGAATTATAACACTAAAAAAGGCATTATTTGCCCATCTTCTTCAAATCAACTCAAGTAAATAACCTCTCATTTTACAATAACAATAATCCAAACTTTTTCTCTCAAGAAATCCAAGAATTAAAGCTTCCAAGTTCAAGAATCTTCAAGAAAACATCAAGAATAGAGCTTCTTTCACAAGTTCATCATTTCAGTCCCACAATTTAAGATTTCTACCTCAAGAATTCAAGGGTTCAAGTTTAGATTTCAAGTTTCTTCAAGAATTCGTTCAATTAAGGCATGTGGGTGTTCATCAATGGGTCATTTTCACCCATTGAGACTAAAAACTGTATTTTAAATTAAAGGCATGGATCTATTCCTATTTTATGAAATCCTGCATGAACTCATGAATTAATCTGTGAACTTCCTAGTAATTCAAGAACAATCCATGTTTACAAGTGTTTCCAAGTGAATTAAGCTATTTCATGTATTATATTAAAATTCTCAAGTCATGTTCAATCATTTTTATGTCACAGTCTTGAATTAAGAATTAAACCATGTCAAGATGTTGTTTTTGCATGTTTTAACATATCCCCATGTTCAAGTTCATGATTCCCACATGTTTGATGAAATTTCTCTATTTGGGTCATTGAACTATGATTACATACTACATTATTTAAAGTTGGTATTGCACTTTTAAAATCATGTGGTTCTAGAGGGTTATGAATACCTGATACCTATGTGTATTACATGATTTTTATTTTTCAAGTATCAAAATAGTCAGACCATGGTTTTAATATCATATTCATAACACCATGATCATGTTGAGCATTATCAATTTATATGTTAATATTTACCTCAGAATTTGTATGCACTACTGTTTTCAGAATACCATGACCCAAGCTTATTAGTTATCAGTTATCAATGCCTGCATCAGTTAGTATTTTAGTTTCTTTCAGTTGGAGTAGGATTTAAATATAGCGATAGCATCTCCCCCATCAGTTAGGCATGAGATGTTAGTAGCAGTACCTAAGTTCCAAACATATGGTGCCACCGTGGATTTTGAGGGTTCCTCCATTAGTTTGGCATGACACCCTCATCCTTTGGAACTTTATCTCAACTTTGTAGATCCATATTGTTAGTCAGTATTAGTACCCTTGGCAAGGTACCAACACCCTTCCAATTGGGGTTACAAGTTATACCCCCAATAGATCAGATTGGGGCATGTCTATTATATGATACCTCACACAGTTTTAGTCAGTATTCAGTGTCTTAGCTCAGGTTTTATTGACCAAAGCATATAGATTTTCTATTATTTACAGATTTCATTTTTTTAGATTACAAATTATCTCAGAAACATGTTTATTCTTGGTCTTGAATTCTAAATTTTAATGTGTTCATGTTATTTTTTTCACGTTCAGTACCCATGTATAATCTTTAGTTTAGTTTTATAGTCTATTCAATTTTACATGAGATTTACATATAGTATTCATGTTTTACCACTTCCCAGCATAGTTCTACTTATTCTACAAAAGTAAATCAAGTAACTAAATTTAGTGATTCACTATCTTATCAGATTATAATTGTTACTCATGCTTTAGGATACTTTATCTTTTAGTTTATTTTAGACTCTTGGTGTGTCTACTTCCACTTAATATGTATGTTTCAAGGTTAGATATGAAATCAATTTTACTTAATTAATTCATTCCACTTACTCAGTACATTCCAGAGTAATGATCCATATTTATATCTATGTGCTATATTGTTTCATAATGTATGTACCAGTTGTAGCCCACACATTATAATAACAAGTTAAAGCTTTCACCCAGTATGTGATTAGTTCTCTTATTTTGAGGACTCCAATCAAATTTGGTCTATGTGTTATTCTTTATTATTCATAAGGATTGATTAATGGTAGATGGAGACACATCATAGATATCTATAGTCAGTATAGTAGAGGCTTTATAGATAATCAGTTCGAGTAATTACATGTAATTCCAATTTCTTTCTTCAGTTTTATCATGATGTAAGATTTATTAGTATTATACTTATTTATATTTCATCATGATCATGTTTCCATTCAGTAAATTTAGTTTTTCTACAATTTAAATTAGTTGCTAAAGTACCATGCCAGTTCATGGGTTAGCATTGGATCACTTATGGTTTGATCCACCATGTATGACTAGAGGGTAGTCTCAGGTCGTGACAAACTTAGTATCAAATATCAAGGTTCAACTGTCCTAGGCTTTCTATTAATTCATGTCTAGTAGAGTCTTGCAAAACGGTATTAAAACGTTTGTACTTTTTTTCCAGAAGCTATAGGGCATTTAAGAAATGTTTCCCCTTTTTTCATGCCCTAGATATTATAGTAGTAGTGTTCTCTATTGAACTTATACTGATTTTTAAGTTATTTCATTCTTGGCAACTCTGCTTTATTCTTGCGCCAACAAAAATAGCCAAGATTAAATCCTTATAGATAGAGTTTTCTCAAAAAGTCCCCATAGACAAGTATGGAATTGGATGTTAGCTTAAAAGTATCCCATCAGTGCCCTTATGTTCTAAACTTTGAAAATGTTCATTCTTATTAATGAAATCATGCTATAAGCCAAGGTTAGATATGCCCTTAGATCCCTTTTCAGAATCCTATGATAAAATATGATTTAGAGTTAGAATCATGAACCTAAAAGTTTAGGAACAGTGAAGTGGGAATAGTATTATCTAAATTTAGTAGATTATGTATCTATGTGGCTAGTTGTATGAAAGGTAAACTAGTATGTCGATTCAAAAGTATATGTTGTTGATATAGGGTATGTTGGTGTAATAGTAATTCTCATGGTTTTGGGAAAGATATAAGTTTAGAGTTATGATACCAGTAGGCTAGAAGCAAGTTAGTATGGTTCATTAAATTTTGGGGATATCCATGTGAAGTGTTAGAATCTAAGTTTGAAACTTGGATGATTAAGCTAATAGAAAGAAGAGTTGAAGTTCTAGAAGGTGTGAACTCATGGTATAGGGATACTCATAAAAATTCTAAGTTAGTAAGTGTTTAAGTTATTATATGATGATTGTTGGGGCTATAGAAAGTTAAGATTCCTATCTCCGAAGGAAGTATTAGCAGTGGATTTTACACTTTAAGGTGTAGTATTTCAAGGTGATTTTCATATTTATAAGTATTGTTATATCCCAAACTCTAGCTAAAGCAGATGTAGTTTAGTGTAGAACAAGTAACACAGTTAGGCTCTCAGATTCTAGTAGTAATGCTAGAGTATTATAAAACATCAATAAGGAAGGAAAATTCCCTACCCATTATTGTATCAATTCAAGATTTTGAATTTAGTCATCATAATCTCTACTCATTCTTAATTTTCAGCCCTATGATCATACTCATCATGCACACTCCATAGAATCAAGTGCGCTTCCAGATTGTATGAGGAGTTCCAATTCACTCAACAGTACGAATCATATTCCATGAATTCTTGAACTCCAAACTCAAGTTATGCTGATCATAACTTATGTACTCATGTTTTCAAGTATGCTCAGTTCCCATAACTTATATAACACTCTTAATGATCAGTGAAATTTACATCATATATTTTATGAACTCAATTTAAACCATTTTGGTGAATTCATGTCATTTACACTCTATTCCTTAGGCCTCAGTTAAGTTTCCAAACTATGAATAGTATTTTTTCATGCCTCAGGTCCTTATATTCCAACCTTACAGTGACCTCCCCTTATGAAATGATAGTGGTGAAAGTAAATGTCTCATGTTGGGGAAAAATTATTGGATGCTTGTTATATCTTAGGATATAAATGTGAAGGATGATTGAGGTAGATCATTTGATAAATGTCATGTTTATTTGGAGATTATATGTGTGTCTTCCTAAGGATAGTGCAAGAAATTTGTTATTGATACGGGTTTAGAGAATATCAGAAAGATTCATTTATGGGTGTTTCCCTAGAAAATAGTATGTGGTTAATGATAGGCTTTAATGTCATGTTGGTATATAATTGGATGAGTGTATTGTGCTCTAGTGAATTGTTAGTTAGAGGTTGAAGTACTTGTTTTTGAAGTGGTAAGAAGAATTATTCTAGAGATAAGAGCTATGAAAACACATAGGGTATTAAATACATGGTTTAAACTAGCATTTTGGTGTTATATGCAGTACCGTGTGATTTTGAGTTAGGCTTGAACTTGGTGATGGTATGTAGGTCAACTCGGAATTAGGGATAAGCTTAGATTGGATGTTAGAAGTACATCGACTAAAGCATAGTAAGTTTTATAGGACAACGTTGTATGTTACAGAGTTGAAGCCATATTTAGATTCCTTATATATCTTATTCATATTATGTTCAAGTTGTTTGCTGCCTATTGTTATTAGAACCTCTTAGAAAGAGTGTTGAATAAATACTTTAGTTGAGTATAAGCTTTTAGTAAAATTCACTCTGTATAGCCAATAATTTAGTTTAGCAGTCAAACAAATAAGTTTCTATTGTTTTCCATCTTTCAATCTAGTCTTACTATATGAAGTTTCTTGAGTATGGCCATTCTAAGAGGTAACTTGTTCTCATCCATGTAAATTGTGAATTTAGTTTAGTTCATGCATCTTGTTTTATATTTAGATATTCAGTAATGATTCAGTTCGTAAGTGTGTGCATCATCTAAGTCTTTCCTTTCTATTTTACCCAAGTCAGAATCATTCAAGGGATTAATGATCTCAAGAGGGAGATCTTGTAATACACCAAGTTTTCATGCCCTAAACCTTTAAACTTTTATTCATGAAAATTGTAAGACCCCTCAAAGCTCCCTCATTTTAAGTCTTTCGAAACAAATTGAAAGAAATCTAACACTTAGAATTTTTGCTAAGTGTTCCAACACATAGTTTATTTTTGAGCCTTTAACTTTAGGGACTTATTCATGACCTTTTTGACATCTTTTTTTTTAATTTTTAAGTTTCGTTTCAATGAGAATGTCAATATTACATCTTATGCACATTCCGTGAGCATCTTGTGCACATTTCAAGGGATTAACTCACGAGTTTGAAATGCTCCCGTATTTTGGGCTTATTTCAGGCCAAAATTTTAGGTTCAAATTTCAATGATCATAACTTGTTGTATATAAAGAACTGGGAGAGCTTCTATAATTAAATTGAAATAACTTTGAGTCTTTTTTCCAATTAAATTGATTTCATCCAAATCCAATATCGGAGTAAGAAGTTATGAGTAATTTACTTCAGCCAATCATCCTGGCAACTGAGGGACAACTGTGACTTTGTTTGTTTCCTTAGGAGTATTTTAGTCTTTTATCCCACCCTTATTAGACATAAACATGGGATTTGAATCCCAATTGACCAAAATATAGTCATTATCTTCCAATTTCTCAAGAATAACACCTCTTAGACTCAAAATCAAAATCAAGATCCATCAAAATTCAACCGTAAAATTTTGAAATTGATCTTAGATTGAGAATCATCATTGCGAGAGCTACAATAAGCACCTATCAATTTTACAAATAGAGTTTCGAAATCAAGAGTTCATCCAAATTCATAATTTAAGGTATGTGGGGTTTGAACAAGAATGATCCTTTCGTTCTTCTGCACAAAATGTTGGTTTTCTTAAAGAATTTTGTATCTTCAAGTTGAATTATACCTAGTTTGATATATTTCAAATTCAAGAAATTATGAATTAATTAAGTTTTGTGGTACATGATATTTCACCTATTTAATGTTGTGAATTGAGAATTTATGAATGAATTGTATATTCCTACCATGATTGAGGTTTTGAATGTTTCTAAAGTTGAATTTATGATTCACTACTATCTTGAAGCTTAATATTACATGAATATGCATACATGCTTTAAGTTCAAGAATGAGTTTTTGATATTTTCTTAGGTGTCCCAAGAAGTGTATTGAACTCTTAATACTATGTTCTTGAAAGTTTTGAATTATCATATTAAAATCAAGAATGAGTTTGGATTTTAATGATGTTATGATTTTAAGCTTCCTTTAGAAAATTTCATACCAAGATTTGAATCAAGATAGATGTTGTGAATTTGAGTTAAGATAGGAGTCCACAATTGCTTATGATTTAAATTAAAAGAAATATAATTTGGTCTTCATTATAGACCCTTGAGTTATTTTGAGGTGTATTTCCTAAAAGTTTTGAGCCTAAGTATGGGAGTAGTATAACGAGCGGGAAGTGTGGTCTTAGTACATCTGATTACCCAAAACTATGTGCCACAATAGGATTGAGATTATAGGCCTAAGGTCGAGGCAATGATCACTAACATTGAGGTTCTATTCTGATGGCAAGGGTAGAATAACTCTCCCCAATGTGGGCGAGATGTTGGACTCCATGTGGCTCACATGGTTTATGTTGATTAGAATAACCTCCCAAATAAGTCCCCTACTCTAATTAAGATAAAACCATATATATATATATATATTGATAGTTTGATTTTTGAGATTTCTAAGTTCCCAAGTCCATAAGAATTCAAAGTTTACCCAATTTCAAATTACTAAGTTTATAAAGCTTTGAGTCCTTTAGTTTTAAAGAAGTTCTATTCTCCTTGTTAAAGAAGTATGAGTTTTTAAAGTATTATTTAAAGATTTCTTTAGCTTACAATTTTTGAAAATAAAAAGAGAAATTCAGATTTTTGAGTTAAGAATAACAATTCACGAGATTTATGATACATTTTTCATTATTCATGATCTATGATGTTTATATTTCAGATTTTATCCAAGATTTATGAGTCATTATTATCATCTTGCATGATTTCTATCAAAATTTATGGTATTTTTTACTTAAATGCATACACCCCTATATACTAGTACATTCCTAAAGTTCTGACCCACATATATGTCTATGTGCTATAATGTCTCATAATGTAGGCATGAGTTGTAGCACATATACCGTGTTCAGTTAGCTGCAGCTTCTAGACAGCAGGTGATGAGTCCTTTTTATCCAAGGGATCAAGTCATTTTTATAGTTTATGAAGTAATTTTTTAAAAATTTTCTTTAATCAGTCGTATTGAGTTGGGATAGTTGGGAGTCATGACCTGACTACCTATCGTCAGTACTAGTAGTGGCTTCACAGACATTCAGTAGAATTTGATGTATTCATTTTTAGTTTTGTTGTAAAAGTAGAGTTTTCATCTTGTAAGTTTAGTTTTGTATTGAGAAAATTCATAAAAGAATTATCTTCTGCATTAGTCTTTCAGATTTATGCATTTTATTCAGTTGCTTATGAGTTATGCCTGTCGAAGGGTTAGCTTGGGGTAACTTGTGTCCCTAAGCACCGTATGATGTCTTGGGACCCATTGTTTGGGTGTTACAAACTTAGTATCAAAGCACAGAGTTTAAGTGTCCTAGGGTGTCTGTGAAGATGTGTCTAGTAAAGTCTTGCGGAACGGTATGGAGACGTATGTTCTTTTCTTTGAGAGGCTATAAAGCATTTAGGAAATATCTGAATTTGTTTTTTTTTCAAGTCTCAGATCTTGCTATAGAAAGGTTCTCTAAAAACTTTATACGGATTCTTATCTTACCTATTCGGTCCACCTCTGCCCTATTCTCAAGATATCAAAAAATAGTTGAGCTTAAATCATTATAGATAGTACTTTCTCAGGTAGTCTCCATAGATAGTTATGGTATCATAAGTGAGCTATAGATTATCCCATCAGTTATTTTGAGTTCCAAAGATTTAAGTGTTTTATTCATGATTCATAAAATTCACGCACTAATCCCAAGTTAGATGTACTTTCATATTTCTCCTCAGAACCCATAATATAAAGTTTTATTTCCCATCCATGTATTATTCCTAAGGTAATATGATTAGTAAGTTCCAGTTCCTCCCCAAATAATGCTCTATGATTGGCTAGCAAGAAGCTTCATAAGTCACACAAAGTGACATGAGAGAAGCATTCTAGAGTGTTATAAGTCTCTCAAGATCAGATTTATGTCCCCACTCTTACAATCTATGCAAGTAAGACAAAATAAGATATGTATTATTAGATCATTGAACATTGTGTGCTAAGTTTCTATAACTTGTAACCTTGTTATCATTTTTTTTTTGAAAATCAAATCTAGTGAAGCCGTGTGAAGCCTATTTTGATTCACAAGCAACTTATTATTTATCTTGTTGTTATTCTGTTAGCTGGAACCGGGGGTTTAAAGGTGTAGTGATAGGAAGAGCGATAAGTGTGATTTATCGAATATATGTATAGCCAAACATTTTTGCATACAATTGAGTTAGTAATGAAGTGATATGTTTTTGTGAGTTGGAAGGTAGATAAGGAGTTATTAGTTAAGGTGAATTGTTGTTTACTTGAAGTGTGAAGAGAGTTTTTGATAGTGTTTATTGTACTAGAAAGGTATAAATTATTGATAAAAATACTTTTTAGATAGTAATGACATAAAGAAAGAGGATGTGTTGATGGACTTTAAATAAGATAGATCATAGGATTTTAATTGATCCTTATTGTTGTGAGGTTTTAACAGACTAAAATCTTTGGATGTGTGACATGAGAGAATAGTTCTCAAGATTATGGTTGATCATAGAGAAAATGAGATAATAAGTCTGAATGGTAGATGATGAGAAAGATGGATATAATGATTGATGTGTTGTAAATGTTAGACGTACGAGAGTGATCTAGTAGGATTGAATAGTGTTTGAAAGAGCTTAAGTTTATTTGATTTGTAATAGAGTCTAAAGTTGCAAGCATGATGTAGAAGTATGCCCAAGGTGCTACGGGGATGCATTATTTTTAAGGATCATTACATTTGTGTGGTTAGTAGTGCCGTTGAGTTGATAAGTGGAGAAAGACTCGTTAGAGAATGTACGATATTCTTGATAACTAAGTTAAGGAGTTATGATTGAAAATGTTGATCCTATTAAGTATGATTTTGATTCATATAGTTTAGAAACATAAGCTTATGGGCATGAGATTGGTAGGATATGACAGAAGTAGTATGGTCCATCAAAAGTTTAGAGATACCCATGTTAAGTGTTAGAATCAAATTTTGTAAGTTAGGAGATTGAGCTAATAAAAATAAGAGTTGAAGCACTAATTGGTGTGCACTCCGACTATGGGGATGCTTATATGGATTTGAAGTTAGTTAGTGATCAAGTATTATATGATGACTTTTGTTGATATAGAAAGATAGGGTGTAGCTTAGAAGGTAGTATTAGAAGTTGGTATTACAGTTTTAAGTGTAGTCATTAGGGTTAAATCTTTTTGTTCATATGTATTATTATATCCTATACTATAGAGTAAAGTGATTGGAGTTAGACTAAAGTCTATATATCGGTTCACAACCTTAGAGTGATGGCTTAGGTCTAAGGGGGAGATGATAGAACAAGTAACCAAGTCAAGTTTTCTGATTCTAGTAGATGTACCAGTAAGTTGTGGAATATCCGTGACAAAAAATGATGCTCATTCTAATCACATTCCAGTAGTTTACTTTTATTCTATTCCATGATCTTAATTCATGTTCATGCTATGATAGAGGATTATGTACTCTCCTAGTTTTCAAAATAAGGAGTTTCGATTCTTTAAGCAGTTGGAATCACTCTCCATAAGTTATGAATTCCAAATTTAAGTCATACAACTCATGACTCGGGTACCTAAGCTTTATGGTATATTCTGTTCAAGTACTCAAGAAATAATATTAATGGTCAGCAAAATTCAAAATTATATCATGCATATCCTCACAGCAGACTTCTTTGATGAGTTTATGATGTTAAATATTCTATTCCTCAAGCCTTAGTTGAGTGTCAACTCATATACCGTATTTCCTTATTCTTCAGGTCCTCATGATTTAATCTTTTAGTTGTCTTCCCTTAGTTAAGGTGGTGATGATAATAGTTGTATACAGGGGAGAGAGTAAATATTTCTTGTTTGTGAAAGATGGTGGTGTGCTATTTTAGCTAAGATAGTAATGTGTGAAGTAACATCAAAGCTAAGTCTTTGATATATGTCATGGTTATTTGAGGTTTAATGTGTTTTGATTGGAAAGATTATTGTGTGGTGTTTTATGCAGCTCTATAAGTGGAGGAATGTTGAGGTGAAGTTTCTTTTATGTAAGACTTGATTTGTTAGGAGTATTTTAGGTGTGTCTTCCTAAGAAGAGTACATGGAAGTTTTTTTGATAGAGGCTTGTAGGATATGAAAAAAAAAGGCATTATGAGTTTTTTTCTAAGAATGTATATGTGGTTATAAAGATAGGTTTGAATGTCACATTTGTATATATCTGAAAAAATGCACTATACATTAGTGAATGCCTAGCATAAGGTTGAATATGGTTGCTGGAGTGGTAATGAGAATTATGTATGAGATGAAAAGTTGGGAAGTGCAGGGTGTGTTGAATTATAGTTTAGACTAGTAGTATAGTGTTATGTGGTGATTCCTGTGATTGTGGGTTAGCCTTGATGATGGTGAG
The DNA here is from genome assembly GCA_030864225.1 of Capsicum baccatum var. pendulum. NCBI lineage: Eukaryota > Viridiplantae > Streptophyta > Magnoliopsida > Solanales > Solanaceae > Capsicum > Capsicum baccatum. Next base: position 109,944,819 of record CM061555.1, on the reverse strand, counting down.
GGGATTTAGTTCAGTTTAAACATGAGTTGATGGTAATATCAACTACCATATGAGAATTAGAATAAGAATCAATAAGTATGGTTTTAAGGGAAAGGAATAGTTGATAGAACATTTTTAAAGTGTATCTAAGTTTTAAGTAAGAAGTTGCATTGCTTGAGTCCTAGTGTTTCTATCCCGACTTGTAATTCATGGGTCTATGTTCCAAGCTATAGAGTCGTATTAAGATTGTAATCTTTTGATCCGACGTCTTGTTCAGATATTTCCCAAGTTCCTTTCTCCCTCATATCGTTAGAACTTCCTAGAAGGGTGTTGAAGAAATCCTAAATTGAGGTGTGGTTATCTAGTATGACTCAGTTTGCATAGTCAGCAATCCATCTCAAAAATCATACGGATTGATTTCTATAGTATTCCATTTTGTTAAACTAGTCTAGTCTTACTACTTAACATTTCAGGAATTAGTTGTTTACACCCATGAGAAATTCCAAATTTGGCTCATTATAAGTATCAGGAATCAGTTTCAGAATTCAGACACCTAGTCATGATTCAGCTCATAAGTATTCAATGAACGATCTTCATTTTCCAAGTATTTCAGCTTAGATGATGTGAAACCCATTGTGTGATCTTAGCCTCATTTTCTCATGATTTATGCCTGTATAAACTATCACTTCGCAGTCTATATATACGATCGAACCATGAGCACATCAAGCAAGTCCTTAACTCTCAGCATGAGCCAGCTCCTCATAATAAGAAAAAGGCAAGTTAGCTCAGATTCAGATGAAGATAATAGCCTTCCTTACTTCATCCCTTTCTTGTACATATTTCAGCCGTATAGCTATTCTTATCACGAGTCCATGCATTCTTTAAAGTACTCTAAGTTTAGAATAAAGTAGAGTTAGTTTAGCAAGTTATTTCAGCTGTGTATCCTTAATTTTTTTATACTCTTAGCCTTACGAGTGAAATTCAAGGACGAATGTTCCCAATGGGGAGATATTGTAAGACCCTGCAAAGTTCCCTCATTGTTAAGGCTTTAGAAATGAATTGAAAGAAATCTCACACTTAGAATTTTTGCTAAGTGTTCCAACACTTCGTTTATTTTTGAGCTTTCAACTTTGGGGACTTATTTCATGACCTTTCTGACATTTATTTTTCAATTTTCAAGTTGCATTGCAATAGAAAATGTCAATAGTACGTCTTGGGCACGTTCCGTGGGAATCTTGGGTGCATTTCAAGGGATTAACTCACTGGTTTGAAATGCTCTCGCATTCTGAGCATATTATAGTCCACAATTTTAGGTTCAAATTCCAATGATCATAACTTGTTGTATACCAAGAACTGGGAGAGCTACTATATGTCAAATGAAATCACTTTGAGTCTTATTTCTAATGAAATTGATTTCATCAAAAAAATCCAACATCGGAGTAAGAAGTTATGATAAATTTACTTCACCTTATCATCCTGCTAACTGAGAAACTGTGACTTTGTTTGTTTCCTTAGGGGCATTTTAGTCTTTTCCTCCACCCTTATCAGCCATAAACATAAGATTTGAATCCTAATTGACCAAAATATGGTCATTATCTTCCAATTTCTCAAGAACAACATCCCTTAGACTCAAAATAAAAATCAAGATCCATCAAAATTCAACCGTAAAAATTCAAAAATTGATATTAGATTCGGAATTCCCATTGCAAGAACTACAGGAAGCACCCATCAGTTTTACGAATAGAGTTTTGAAATCACGAGTTCATTCAAATTCAAAATTTGAGGTATGTGGGGTTTTGACAAGAACTATCCTATCATTCTTGTGCCCAAAATGTTGGTTTTCTTAAAGAATTTCGTATCTTCAAGTTGAATTATGGCTAGTTTGATATATTTCAAATTCAAGAAATAGTAAATTGATTAAGTTTTGTAGTATATGATATTTCACCTATTTTATGTTGTGAATTGATAATTTATGAATGAACTGTATATTCCTTCCATGATTGAGGTTTTGAATGTTTCTAAAGTTGAAGTTATGATTCACTACTGTCTTGACGCTTAATATTATTTGAATATGAATACATGCTTTAAGTCCAAGAATCAGTTGTTGATATTTTCTTAATGTCCCAATAAGTGTATTGAAATTTTAATACTATGTTCTTGAAAGTTTTAAACTATCATATTCGATTCAATAATGAGTTTGGAATTTGATGATGTTATGATTTTAAGCTCCCTTTAGCAAATTTCTTACCAAGATTTGAATCAAGATGGATATTGTGAATTTGAATTAAGATAGGAGTCCGTAATTGCTTATGATTTAAATTAATATAAATGTTATTTGGTCTTTGTAATAGACCCTTGAGTTATTTTGAGGTGGATTTGCTAAAAGTTCTGAGCCTAAGTATAGGAGTAGTATTTAGCAACGAGTAGGAAGTATGGGTTTAGCGCATCCTACTTTTCCAAAACTACGTGCCACCGTAGGATTAAGATTATGGGCCTAAGGCCGAGACAATGATCACTAACATTAAGGGTCGATTTCGATGGCAAGACGAGAACAGCTCTCCCCAACGTGGGCGAGACGTTGGACTCCATGTGGCTCATATGGTTTATGTCAGTTAGAAGAAACTCTCAAAGTTGTCCCCTACTCGAATTTTGCTAAAAGTATATATATCAAAAGTTTAATTTTTGAGATTTTCAAGTTCTCAAGTCCATAAGAATTCAAAGGTTTCCCAATTTCAAATTCCTAAGCTTATAAAGCTTTGAGTCCTTTAGTTTTAAAGAAGTTCTATTCTATTCGTTAAAGAAGTATGAGTTTTTAATGTGTTATTTAAAGATTTCTTTAGCTTACAATTTTTGAGAATAAAAGGATAAATTCAAATTTTTGAGTTAATAATAACGACTTATGAGATTTATGATGCATGTTTCATTATTCATGATCTATGATGTTTATGTTTCAGATTTTATTCAAGCTTTGTGAGTCATTATTGTCATCATGCATGATTTCTAACAAAATTTATGATATTGCTTACTTAAATGCATACACCCCCATATACTCAGTACATTCTCAAAATATTGACCCACATATATGTCTTTGTGCTACATTGTCTCATAATATAGGTATGAGTTGTAGCACAGACACCATGTTAAGTCAGTTGTAGCTACCATCCATCAGGAGATGAGTCCTTTTTATCCAATGGCTCGAGTCAGTTTTACAGTTAGAGAAGTATTGTTTTTTAATATCTTCTTTAATCAGTCGTGTTGAGTTGGGATAGTTGTGAGTCATGACCCGACTACCTATAGTCAGTACTAGTAGAGTCTTTATAGACAGTCAATAGAAGTTGATGTATGCAGTTTCAGTTTTTTTGTAAAAGCAGAGTTGTATAGTTTTGTATTGAGAAAATTCATAAAAGAGTTATCTTATGCATTATTCTTTCAGATTTATGGATTTTATTCTGTTGCTTATGAGTTATGACAGTAGAAAGATTAGCTTGGGGTCACTTGTGACCCTGAGCACCGTGTGACGTCTCAGGACCCATTTTCGGGGCTTTGCAAAAATAAATCCAACTTGAGGTAATGGTTACTCATAAGTTGACTTTCTTATTTCTATATCGGCCTTATAACCATTCTCTTGTCTTTGAATGTATTGACGAAATCAGCTTAGTTCATGTATCATGCTCAGACTGAGTTATCCAATTATGTTGCATGTCATGCATGTTCAGTATATGTTTGCAGCTACCTTAGTATTCTCAGTCAAACCAGTCTCATTCGAGGATGAATGATTCCAAAGAGGAGTTATAGTAACACCCCATATTCTTGAGCTAGAAATCAAATCGTCGTCTCTATGTGTGTAACTCTGATACAATGATTTAAATTTTGAATATATGTCTAATGACCTTTATCCTAGTGTGTGAAGTGCTTATAAGGTGAAAACCGTTCATAGATATCACTTAAAGCAAAGTGAGTTAAGAGCCTTTGATTCGTCCATAGTTTGGTGTTTGATTCCACAAGGGTGGACTTTAAACAATAACTTTATTATATGTGGAATTTTTCCGCTCAAGACTCTCCAAATGATATATAATTGAATTACGTTCCAACAATACCAATTTCACCTTAATTCGGTACCCGAGAAAAAATTTATGGCTTTTTTATGTGAGGCAGTAAGGGTCCACGATTTGGCCTAGGCGCGTCACTCTCTTAATGAAATAAGAGGTGTGACGTGTTTTTATCTCGATGCAACAATAGATGTGATGTAGAGTTTATTCCTTCTCTGTTTCATCTTCTTAAGGGTCAAGGGGCATCTTGGTCCTTTCCCCTCAACTTCAAATGTCCAAGGCACAAATTATAACACCCAAAATGGCATTATTTGCCCACTTTCTTCCAATCAACTCACATAAACCCCCTTCCCAAGAACAATAATCCAAGCTTCTTTTCTTAAGAAATTAGAGAATTAAAGCCTCAAATTTCAAAAATCCTTAATAAAACATCAAGAATAGGGTTTTTTCACAAGTTCATCATTCAAGTCCCAAGATTCAAGCTTTCTGATAAGTTTTATGACATGTCGTCAGACATGGCTCCATTTTTTGGGGTTCTACCTTAGTGTGATGACAAGTGTGATAACTTATCACACTTCTGATAAGTTATCAAAAATGTTGTCATAAATTCTTCCAATTTCTTATTTCCTATTAGTGTGTGACGACATGTATGATAGCTTATCACAAATTTGGTAACTTATCAGACATGTCATCATGTGAAGTCTTCAAACTCAGCTATTTTCACCAAAAATCACCCTTCTTGACGTAACTTTCATGTATTTCCATGCATCTTGACTTTCCTACAAAATCACATGAAATATAATAAAAAACAACAGTAGCTACTTAAGAACATACAATTATTTCAAGATAAAAGTCTTAAATGTGATAACAGAAGGCTAGCACATCAACACCCTCCACTTAAAATAATTGTTTTTCCTCAAGCAACTACATAACACAACACTACGATGCTTAACCAAAAAAAAATACCTATGACAGTTGATCATCAATTTTTACTCAAAACACACTACCTTCTCCAAGTTCAATCACTTTAACCCAACTATGTATATTAACAAGGATCCATAACATGACATAACGGAATTAATAGATAGTATCAAACTAGCAACAATAACCATGCATGTACTCCAGTTACACTACCCAAACAAGTAAGCAGCTAGCAGTGCAACCGATGTGCCCTTGCAATAAAGAAGTCCCTCTTCACTCCTATATAAATTCAAGCATGTCAATGCAGGGATAGTTAAGAAACACTCACTTTTAGGCAGAAGTTCCAATCAACGTATGCCAAATACCATAGTCTTGCCCTTATTTTCACTACCAAGGTTGTTAGATAGTTTGGTTAGGATCACTATAGGTCTTTTCTTTGTCTTGTGATGTAGGCTTGCGGATGGTATGATATGTAAGGATATTTAAGGTGACTAGGCCTCCTTGACACTACATTAACTTTTGGGCTCTCACTTATTAACCCTTACCTAATTTCTACCTTCTTGATCATAACATTCTCTGGATAGGTGCAGTCTTTTCATCAATCATTTCCTTTTTTTCACAACTTTTCTTTTCTTATTCTTTTTCCACTGCTTCCAACCTTTAATTCTCTTCTATTATTTTACCTTTTTTCATACTCATTTTACATCACACACCCCTATGATAGAAACCCTAATCTTAGGCTATTTTTCTAAGTCAAAGTGCAAAATGTCTAAGGAGGACCAGGGCAAAAACTGGTTCATTGTTATACAAATGGGAAGGTTATAGGTATAATAAAAGAATAGGTATTAATGCTCGAAATCAAGATCAACAAATATTATTCACACATGGGAGGTCATTTACGTTAAAAGTGGACTAATATTAAAAAGGGCCTATGATCCTTTCCTTACCACTCTCCTACAACCAAGGCAAGACTAGTCGGGCAAGTTCTAGATTTAAGACACAATGAGAATTAGGTAGTATCTCACACACACATGGAACAAAGTTACATCCAAGCTACTTCCCATCCGTTTTATGCAATTTTCAGTAGTGGTTATCATGTACCAAGTACTAATGACATAAAAAGATTCACAGTAGTCATATATAGATGCACATCACACAATTACAAAATGGAAAATTGGATAGGTATTTATCAATAAACATATGTCAACTGCCTTGGATACTTATTTTTCTCCCAGTTAACCATAACACATCATAAAACAAAACAAAATAAGCCTAAATATACCGGATCTACTAGAAATAAAACTCCGGGAAAAATAGACATAGCAACAAAAATTCCAGGAGAACATCAACATCCACAAGTAGTCCCACTCTTAACTTATAATCATACTTTGTCCCCAATGTATCAAACCATAACAAGAGAATTAAAGACATACGTCTAGCACCATAGTTGCAGAGATCTGATGTCAATCACATAATACTAATACAAAGAACAAAACACCTTGAGCTACCTCCCAAGCAACGCTTGATTTAATGTCATGACATGACTCTTTTGATGATTATTTATGACTCAACTTGGAGGATTTGAAACTTCTACCCAACTTTTGATAATATATCTTTAAGGAACATTGGGCAAAGGTAAGGATACAATGAAACTTCCTTTATCTCCTTACCTAGATGACTTGAATCTCTTATCCAACTTCATATCAAATTTTTGAATAAGCTTGTTGGGTATTGATGAGAACATTAACAATCTAATTGTTGCACATTGAATTTTACCTTTATTGACCTTTAAGTAGGGGGTTTCATTTTTCTCTTTTTGAATGACAAACTTCAAAGTATAAGGATTTTGTTCCTCATCTTCCAAACATATTATTTGCTTGGGTAGGTGAACTTTCATCACATCCACCAAGAATAATGTTGAAAAATTATTTGAATGAGGTTTTCTCCCGAATTTTAGAGTTGTATATTTCACAAAATTTTCACCCCAAATTGGGCTAGAATCATTATTAGAAATTTTCTTGATTTTTTCTTTTGCCTCTAGCATCATTTCCTCAATCTTGGCATCATCTCTCATGGTTGCTTCGATTTGTTAGGAAATCTACGAAGGCTGCACAACATCAAGATCAACATCAATAGAGTTTTTTTTCTCCTCATCTTCACACTCTTCCATTATTTTAAATGATTTCACAGACAAGATATCATCTAAACATAATGTAAAAAAGCTCTTTAAATGATTGACCTCTATATCCATCTCTTCTATCCTTTCTCTTTCCTCATTAAATGCCCTAGTTTATTGATGTATATCACATATGACATCATTCGTTGTGTCCATATATCCAACATTAGTTGAAGCATAGTTTCAATGCCACTCTTTTCAATGCTTCATTCTTCCTCTTCTTGACCATAAGAACTATCAAAATCATAAAGAGAACTAGAATTTGGGTTATCACAATGGGGGGAAGGGGGAATTTGAGCAATCACTCTAGTGTCAATCTTGACCACTACATAAAGAACAATCACACTCCCGATAGGATGGAGATGGTGCACACATCTCTACCGGGCAGTATATCTACAATATTGCCAAAAGTAAAGTCCATCACAATATGGACATGGATCATCAATATAAGATTTTCAATAATCAAACACATATTAATTCCAAGATTCCATAGTACTAAGTGAACTAAAATAAAAATCTACCTTACACAAGAAATAAAAAAAATTACCAACAAATATTTACAAGTTTGAATTCAAGCAAGTAAGCTAAAATTTCAAACCAAATTATTCCCTGGCAATGGTGCTATTTCTTATAACGCTCATCTTACACCTTAATTTTATGCAAGGCAGTCGTCATCAATATATTTACCAAACTTTAGAGTCAGGGTTGAATCCACAGGGAAAAAATGTGAGTGGCGATCAAGCTAATATGAAACTATAGGTACAAGTTAAATTCAAACAAATGACACGAAAATAAAAATGGGGATTTTTAATGATTGAACAATTGTTAACTTTTCAACTTGCCTTAGAAACTCAAAACTAAAATTTCAGGATTTTAAATCAATGGCAGAGAGAAACTAGAGTTGTGATCACTATGATTATTAATCCTTCATTAAATAATAGTTATTGTATTGGATTCTCATGACTTATGGGAAATACCAAATTATCATTATCGTCAGTACATCTAAGTGTTTCTAAACCTACCTAGAAGTTGAGTTTCCTAATTCTCTCAAACTTAGGAACCTTCTATTCACACTAATTTTATCTAGAGTTGATTACTCTTGTTACAACATTAATAATTAGATGGAAACTTAAACTTCCCAAATCCTCATTGATAATTCACTACTTTTTAGTTTATTTCTCACTTCGATCAAATCAACATAAGTTGGTATCTACTATTTTCAACCAATAGAAAGTAATCATTACTAAGGAATTATCAAGATGCTCCCATAATCACTCAAACCCTAGCCAACTATGAAATAAATAAAGAAATAATCATAGATCCCACAACTCTAGTTGTGTGTTTTAGTTCCACATTAAATAGAAAAATACAACAACAATTGAATTCATAATTCAAAGTAGTTAAACTTACAAAATATGTAAACAGAAGTTGATTCTCTTCCAAGTTCAAGAGATATTTCCCACAACTAAATCAAAGAAATAAAAAATTGAATTTAAAGTTCCAAGAGCCAAAAGGAAGTCAACTAGTCTATTGAATAAGTTCCCGATAGTTCAAGATGTTGAATGAACCCTAAAAATTTCTATTTATATCTGTAACTTAAGAAAAATTCAAAATTAAAAATTCAAAATTTTCCTTTTAGGTGACGACATGTCTGATAACTTATCACAAATCTGATAAGTTATCAGAGAATGTTGTCAGATACTTTGCGTCAATGTGATGACATATCTGATAACTTATCAGATTTTGTAATAAGTTATCACACATGTCGTCAAACATGTCTCCATTTTTTGGGGTTCTAACTTAGTGTGATGACATGTGTGATAACTTTCCACAAGTCTGATAAGTTATCATACATATCGTTAGAAGTTCTTCAAATTTTTTATTTCCTATTAGTGTGTGACGACATGTGTGATAGCTTATCAAAAATCGGATAACTTATCAGATATGTCATCAGGTGAAGTCTTAAACTCAGTTATTTTCACCAAAAATCACCCTTCTTGACGTATCTTTCATGTATTTCCATGCATCTTGACTTTCCTATAAAATCACATGAAATATAATAAAAATAATAGTAGTTACTTAAGAACTTACAATTATTCTGAGTTAAAAGTCTTAAATGTGATAACAGAAGGCTAGCACATCACTTTCTTCCTCAAGAATTCAAGGTTTAAGTTCTAGTTTCAAGTTTCTTCAAGAATTTGTTCAATTAAGGTATGTGGGTGTTCATTAATGGGTCTCTTTCGCACATTGATCCCAAAAACCCTATTTTAAATTAAAAGTATAGTTCAATTCATATTTTACGAATTCCTCCATAAACTTATGAATTAATCCAAAACTTCCTAGTAATTCAAGAACAATCAATTTTTATAAGTGTTTCCAAGTGAATTAAGCTATTATGTTTTATATTCAAATTCCCATTCCATTTTCAATCGATTTAACGTCACTGTCTCGAATTATGATTTAAACTATGTCAAGATGTTATTTTCACATGTTTTAATATATACCTATGTTTAAGATCTAGATTCCCATTTGTTTAATGAAATATCTATGTTAGGACTTTGAACCATGATTACGTACTATAATATTTCAAGTTGATATCAGATTTTTATAATTATTAAGTACTGGCATATTATGAACAATTGATACCTATGTCTATTACATGATTTTTATTTTTCAAGTAAAAAGTTAGTCAGACTGTGGTTTTAATATCATATTCAGAACACCATGATCATTTTGAGCATAATCAGCTTATATGTTAATTATTACCTCAGAATCCGTATGCACTATTATTTTCAAAATACCATGACCTGAGCTTATTAGTTATCAGTTCTCAGTGCATGAACTAGTTAGTATTTAAGTTTCTTTTAGTTGGGAGTAATATCTTGGTGTCTCCCCCGTCAGTTGCGAATGAGACGATAGTAGCAGTCCCTAAGTTCTAAACCTATGACACCACAGTAGATTTTGAGGGGTCGCTTATTAGCTAGGAATGACACTCTCATCCTTCAGGACTTTATCTCATCCTTGTGGATCCATATTTTCAGTTAGTTTTAGTACCCTTGGCAAGGTACCAGCACCCTTCCAACTAAGGTCACTAGTTGGACACCAATAACTCAGATTGGGGCATGCCAATTATATGATACTTTCACAGTTTCAAACGTATTCAGTATGACTCAGCTTAGGTTTTCTTGACCAAATCATATGGACTTTCAGTTATTTAGTTAGACAGATTTCATTCTTTCATATTACAGATTATCTTAGTAATTGTTTATGCTTGGTCTTGCATTCTCCGTTCTTACATATTCATGTTACTTTTTTCATATTCAATACCCATGAATAATCCTTTATTTAGTTTTATAGACTATTTAGTTTTACATGAGATTTAAAAACTGTATTCATGTTTTACCACTTCCCAGCTACAAATATAGTTATTCTATATAAGCAAAGATTTAAGTAACTAAGTGTAGTGATTCACTAGCTTATCAGATTATAATTGTTACTCATGCTTATGTTACTTTAGCTTTCATTTTATTTTAGTCTCTTGGTGAGTCTACTTGCCCTTAGAATGCATATTTTAAGGTTAGATATGAAATCAGTCTTACTTAATGCATTCACCCCCACTTACTCAGTACATTACAAAGTACTGATCCACTTATATATCTATGTACAATATTGTCTCAAAATATAGGTACTAGTTGTAGCCCGCGCATTATAATTAGACAATCTGTAGCTTCCAGACATCAAGTGATGAGTCTTATTTTAGATACTCTAGTCGGTTTTATTACATGTGTATAACGCCCCAAATCTGGTACTCGAAATGCTACATGGTGTCCATGACCTCGATATACCACAAACTAACCCATAATTGATATCTGTAACTGAGCACTGAATATTATACTACAAAATATATGAAATATAATTAGTAAGGCCATAAGGTTCAAAATTGTAACATAATTGATAACATAATGTCTGAACGAGGTATATAAATACCCAAAACTAAAATAAACTATTTAGATATGCTATAGTCTGCAGAGACTCTAACAGTCTGAACTTACTGAATAAGGAGTTGATGGTATATGTACCCAACTAACTCCATCTACTAAAAACTAAACTGAAATAATGCATAATTATGTCATCCTCGATTGATGAGGACTCACTGCAAAATCCTACTGATGAGATCTGAAAGACTATTTAAGATATGAAGCTGGAACTCGTGCCTCTTAACCTATGGTATAAGAAACCATAGCGTGAATGCATAGTACGTTGGAATATACTGAGTATGCAAATGTGGTAGGCCGAATGCATGGGCTTCATATGAATGAACAATACTAACTGACTGACTAACATGAACATGAGAATACATGCATGCATACATAATTGAAAATAAGTTTCATGATATTACTGATTACTGAACTTGAATACTGATAACATGAGTTATTGAGAACTGATATAACTAATATTGAGTGACTGTGTCTGACAGTCTAGATTTTGATGGAACTAGCTGAGTTTTGTAATATACTGAGTGATTGTATCTAATAGTCCAAAATCTGAAGAACTACCTAAGTTATATTACTGAGACTAAGACTATAATTGTGGGAAGTAGTAAGCTAATCAACATGCTATAACGCCCCAATTTTCTGAACCAGAATGCTACATGGTGCTCATGACCCTAACAGACCATGAATTAACCCATGACCGATATTTGTACCTGTACACTACTCTACCGTATAATATATATATAATACGTGAAAAACATGAACATGTAGGCCATAAGGTTCAACTAAAGAAAATATCATAACATCCATGAGGTAATGAATACCAAAAATAACTGAATACTGAATACTAAATCCGAAATTTAAATTTGACCAAATCTGAAATCCTCTACGTACTGTCTGAATAAGGAGTTGAAGGAACATGTCTCCAACTAATTCCGTAAAAATGAACTGAAGAAATAAATGAAAAAATCAAATAATGTCATCCTTGAATAAAGAGGACTCACTGTAACTCTGTATGCTGAGTGCGACTGCTACTGCTATTCTGGGACCCATGTCTGTTAACCTATGGTGTAAAATCAAAAGAAAGCACCATAGCACAAATACGTCAGTACAACTGGAGTACTGAGTATACGAGTGAGGTAGGCCAATGCAAAAGGGTTTACATTCATGAATAATGCTAACTGACTGACTGATATAAACGTAAGAGTACAAACATACATGCATAGTAACTGAGATCATGAGTACGTGGTAGCAAATTTGGTACGCTAATATATAGATTGAACTATAGTTCTAATAACATGAGCAACTGTGTCTGACAGTCCTAAACTTGGTGGAACTCTCTGAGTCCTATGTTATTAACTGTATCTAACAGTCCTGGTGTAATGATATCTGAAGAACTGTCTGAGTTCTTTTTCTGAGCTTGATACCGAAACTGTGGGAGGTAGTTGTTTAATAGACATGTCCCATGTATGCCATTATGGCTAAGCTGAGATCCAATCTCTTCCCCAACAAGAGGGGTGTCAATATCATGCTACTAGTAAGGACAACTGTGAGTGACCCTTATCTGACAAGTACTCGAGGTGAGAATGGTGGGACCATAAACTGACAAGTTAAGCCACTTTATCAACCCTAATCTAACAGGTTAAGACATTTCAACCTACACTGGCTACGTAGTTCTAGAACACAAGGATGACCTATAAGAATCACACCCTAAGCTGATAGGTGAGTCCCCATCCTTGGGTTCACGGTGCTAACTTCTACTCCTATCTGAAGATACTAAACATGATTCGACTGACTATACATGGACTGAATAACTGAAATGCATTTTCTTGCAGAGTAGTACTATTGTTTGAGAGTTAACTGAGATCATGAGATTTTTAATGTTTCCTAAGTCACATGATTGAATAAGTTCTATAGAGTATAGCTTGACTGAGATTTATCGTGACAACATGACATGGCTCTAGGCACACAACTATATTTTTAGGGTACGAATACCCCCAGGACTTGATAGAAGGAAACTGACTCACATGACATGACTTGATCACAAGATTGGAGTCCACATTTCACAATATTATAAGTAGGAGATAGCATACTTCATGGGTTTATTCAACATCTCAACATGGTAGGGAAAATATGGATACATTTCATGTATATAATTTATATTTCCATTATCACACATGCTTCATGCCACCACAATAACACCACATAAATAGCATGGAAATTCATATGTAAGTGTATAGCTAATATGGACTTGTCATTTAGATATCATGGAATCAGGTAAATATGGGTTTCTAGCATCCTACGCATTTTATCAAACACCTTGCATGCATTCTTTAAGGCATAGGTGTATTTCATACTCGCACCACATCAATCCACCTAAAGTTTATGTTTTTCAACTAACAACCACATATAATTCATAAAAACATCTTTAGACATCATCTTGAAACTTAAACAACAATCATCAACATGTACATGCTTATATCACCACAAAAAGTTTACAAAATAACATTTAAAACCATGATTCTTAAATTCTATGAACTAATTGAATCCATAGATAAACACTATGCATACCTTAGAATGATAATCCGTGAAGATTGTAGTGAATTAATCTTGTAATTGGAAACCCCCAATTGAACCCTAGACTTGCTTTTGGGTGTTCTTGAGAGAAATTGATGAAAACACAATATTTTGGTGAAACATGGGTTGAATCCGGTGTTTAAACTATATATAGGGTAGGGAAAATGTCCAAAATACTCTTTAAAATGCGAAGGTTGATTGCAGAAAAATTGGGCAAGCACCAGACTTAGCAAGCAGTGCCTTCCCTAGTCCACCGCTATATACCAGGCGACGCCTGCCTTATAGCACTGCTATAGGCCAGGCGACGCCTATAAATTGCCTGGGTCCACTATTTTGAAATTCAAATGATCCCTAAACGGATTTCAAAAATTCCAAAACTTACCTAGGATTTACTACAACCTTGACCCATCATAACGCAACTTGAAAATTGAAAAACAAAGGTTGAGAAGGTTATCAAATAAATCCCCGAAGTTTGGAGGTCTAAAATAAGACAAAGTGTTGAACACTTATGAAAATTTGCTAAGTTTTGAGGCTTGTAAAGCCAAGAGAGCTAAATTCGGATGCAACAATTTTGTGGGTTCTTACAATATCTCCCCCTTGGGAACATTTGTCCTCAAATGAGAGTCAGCTGATAGGGTATACAAGACAAGATGAACATGAACTGAACATGAAGGACTAAAACATGATCTCATGATTGACATGCTAAACATACTGAACTCATGAATATCTAATGCACGGATAACTGACACACGAATGCGTAACTAAGCAATCTGATAAACTGAGCTTCTCAAGTTGAGAATACATATCTGATGCATGACCTTATAATTGAACTAATACATGAATACATGAATGAGTGTGAAACGGTAATAGATACCAAGTTTAAACTAAGTCTATGAACATGAAACTGAATAAGCTTCAGAAGAACTGTTACCTTGGGCTTGACCCTAATTGGCGGGGAAGAGGTGAGGGTACTTAGTACAGATATCTGCTTCTGCTTCCCAAGTAGCTCCCTTATAGACTAATTTCGCCAAAGAACCTTGACTAGAGGGACCTCCTTGTTCCTCAATCTACGTGTCTGATAGTCTAAGACTCCAACTGGAATCTCTTCATAAGAGAGGCTATTTTAAACGTCAATGCTATGAATAGGGACAACAAGTATTGGGTCACCTATGCACTTCTTGATCAAAGAGACATGGAAGACTGGATGGACTGAGTCTAGATCTGAAGGCAATTCAAGATCATAAGCTACCTTGCCGAAGTGACTGAGAATCCTGAAAGGAGCGGCATATCTGGAACTAAGTTTCCCATTCTTACCAATGATATTCACTCTTTTCATGGGAGAGATCTTAAGAGAGATAGAGTCATTGACCTCGAACTCGATATCCTTTCTACAGACATCTGCATAAGACATTTGTCAGCTTTGAGTAGCCTAGAGTTTCTCTCTGATAAACTGAACTTTCTCTAAGGCATAGAATACCAAGTCAGGACCAATGACTGAGGCCTCACTAAATTTGAATCAACCTATCGGAGATCTATATCTCCTACCATAGATAGCTTCGAATGGATCCATATGAATACTGGAATGTTAGATATTTTTTGTATGCAAACTCATTAAATGGCAAATGGTCATCCCAACTTCCCTTGAAATCAATTGCACATTCCTTTAACATATCTTCAAGAGTCTGAATGGTCCTCTCTGCTTAACCATCTATCTGAGGATGAAATGTCGTACTGAGTAGACTTGGGTATTGAGACCCTTTTGGAACGCTTTCCAAAAGTGAAAGGTGAACTGGGTACCTCTGTCTAAGATGACAGTTGAGGGAACACTGTGCAATCTGACCAGCTCCCTGATATAGAGTTTGGCATAAACCTCGGCTGAATAAGAAGTACGAACAGGAAGAACATGAGCTGACTTGGTTATTCTATCTACAATGACCCAACCTGAATCATGCTGATGACGAGTTATAGGCAAACCCATCACGAAGTCCATGTTCACTTATTCACACTTCCGAGTAGGAATGGTTAAAATCCTGCATGGAAACACTAGGTTTGTGATGCTCTAACTTAACCTACTGATATGAAGAGAACTTAGCCACAAATTTTGCAATATCTCTCTTCATCCCACTCCACCAATAGATTTCCCGCTGATTACGGTACATCTTATTGTGATGCTCTAACTTAACCTACTGATATGAAGAGAACTTAGCCACAAATTTTGCAATATCTCTCTTTATCCCACTCCACCAATAGATTTCCCGCAGATTACGGTACATCTTAGTAGCCCTTGGATGAATGGAGTATCATGCACCATGCATTTCTTCAAGAATTTGCTGCCTCAAGTCATCTACACTTGGGATGAACAAATGACCCTGACAACGAAGGACACCATCTCCCCCTTGGGAAAAAACCTGAACCTTCTGATCCTGACCTGACTCATTTAACATGAAAAGGCTAGGATCCCTGTCTTGCTTATCTTTCACCTCAAAAACTAGAGATGACTCTGAACTACTCTGAACACATACACCACCCTATGAAGAGTCGACTAAGAGAATGCCTAGTCTAGCATGTTGATGGATTTCCTAAGATATTTTCTTCTTGTTATACTCAATGTAAGAAATACTACCCACGGAGAACCTACTGAGAGCATTGGCCACAACATTGGCCTTTCTCGAATGGTAAAGGACACTCATGTCATAATCCTTCAAGAGCTCTAACCACCTTATCTATTGAAGATTGAGATCTTTTTGAGAAAAGACATACTGGAGACTCTTATGATCTATGAAGACGTCTACATGAACTCCAAATCTTTAGAGCAAAAACCACTATTGCTAACTCAAGATCATGAGTAGGATAATTCTTCTCATATGGCTTTAATTGTCTGGAGGTGTAGGCTATGACCTTACTATGCTGCATGAGAACACAACCTAAACCCACTCTGAATGCATCATAATAGACTACAAAATCGTCTGAACCATCTGGAAGAGCTAGAACTGGAGCTGAGGTGAGTAAATTCTTCAACTCTTGAAAACTCTTCTCACATGAATCTGACCACTGAAACTTAACCTTCTTTTGAGTCAATCTGGACATGGTATATGCAATAGAAGAAAATCCCTTGACAAACCATCTGTAATATCCCGCTGAACCCAAGAAGATCCTGATATCTATTAGATATACGGGTCTGGACTAGTTTCTTACCGTTTTAGTTTTTTGAGGATCTACTCTAATTCCATCACCAAAAACAATATGGCCAAGGAATTCTACTGACCTTAGTAAAAATTCACACTTGTTAAACTTGGTGAACAACTAATAATCTCTGAGAGTCTGAAAAACAATTTTGAGATGGTCCGAATGATCACGCTCTGTGCGAGAATAGACCAGGATATCATCTATAAAATCTATGACAAACATGTCTGAGTACTTCTTGAACACCCGGTTCATCAAGTCCACTAAAGATGCAGGGGCATTGGTAAGTCCAAAGGATATGACTAGAAATTCGAAGTGACCATATCGAGTATGAAAGCTGTCTTTGAAATGTCACATTCTCTAACTCTGAGGTGATGATAGCCTGACCTGAGGTCTATCTTGGAGAAGTAACTGGCACCTTGAAGTTGGTAAAACAAATCATATATCCTAGTAAGAGGATACTTGTTCTTGACCATAACTTTGTTGAGTTGACGGTAATCGATACATATCCTGAGAGAACCATCTTTCTTGTGCACGTATAAGACTGGCGCACACTATGAAGACACACTCGGCCTAATGAATCCCTTATCTAGGATATCCTTCAACTAATCTTTCAGTTCCTTGAGTTCTGCTGGTGCCATTCTTAATGGCGGAATAGAAATAGGCTGAGTATCTGGAAGAAGGTCTATGCCGAAGTCTATTTCCCTTTCAGGAGAAATTCCTATAAGGTCTTCGAGAAAGGCATCTGAATATTCACTAACCATCAAAATTATTTCAAGGATGTGATATTTGAAAATAGAATCTTTAATATGCACGAGATGATACATACACCCTTTAGAAATCATTTTTCTTGCCCACAGGTAGGAAATAAGTTGACCCCTAAAAACTAAAATGCTACCCTTTCACTTTAGGATGGGCTCATTCAGGAACTAAAACTGAATCCACTAACGTGGATTTCTAAAGTATCATAACCGGGCAGTTCCTGTATACCCATCGGGCTACGATGGTTTTACACACTGGGGTAGAGACTGAAAAGGGCTTTAGTAAAATTTTAGGAGTAATTCCAAAATTGTCTGGTATGTATGGAGTAACAAAAGATAAAGATGCACCTAGGTCTAACAAAGTATAAACATGAACACGAAAAATCTATACCGTACCAGTAACAATATCAGGAGAATTTTCCTGATCATGTCGGGTCTAAAGAGCATAGACTCTATTTGGGTCTGTGGCATTTGAAGTGGCACACTGCTGGTTCGGGCAACCGAACTAAGCTGTGGAAAGATTTTCCTAACCCTGAAGACCTGACTGCAGACACTCCCTAATCCTATTGCATGGCTTTCCACAACCAAAACAGACATCACTATCGACTCTGCAAATACCCTTGTGGTTCTTACCACAAGTCTGACAAAGGGGATTTGTTCGGGCACTGCTAACACTGCCCTGAGATTTAAAGCTTGGTTCTTTGTCTCTGTTGCCATCTATGAATTTTGGCACTGGGGAACTGGATGAAAACTGAACTGGAACCGACGAATTAGGACAAAACTGCAAATGGTTTTCTCCTTCTGATTTAGGTTGATCAAAACGAAAATTGCCTAATTTTTTTCTCTTATTCTACCTTTCCGTAGTCCTAACCTTCTTCTTCTATATCTTCTGGGCATGGGTCATGAGTCTGGATAAGGTAATATCACTATTCATCATCGCATACCTACACTTATTTACCACGCTATTATTTACCCCTGACACAAACATGCTCATCTTAGCCCTGTTGTCGGCACTTACATGAGGGGCATATCTGGCTAACTGGGTGAATCTGAAAGAATACTCCCTAACCATCATATTTCCCTACCTGAGGTTGATGAACTCAAGAACTTTAGCCTCACTCAACTCTTGGGGAAAGAATCTATCTAAGAAGGCCATGACAAATTCCTCCCACTCAATAGGACCTGCATCATCTACCCTCTCAGATTTCCACTATTTGTACCAAGTGTGAGCAATATCCTATAATTGGTATATGGATAACTTGGCACTCTGAACATAAGTAACACCCATGATGTCAATGACCTTCTAGACTTGGTCAATGAACTCCTGAGGGTCTTCATCAGACTTATACCCAAAGAAAGATGGAGGGTTCCTTTGGGTGAAGTCCCGAATCCTAGCTGTTATAGAATTGGCTGGAATAACTGGTGACCGTTCATTATGGGTAGCCACTAACTGATGAAGTGTAATGAATATGGATCTAAACTCCACATGAGAAAAATATTTGCCTAAAGGATCTTTGGGCTGAGGAGCTGGTTGGTTCCTTCTCTTTGGGACCATGGTCTTAAATAAGAGAATAATGGGTTACACGGAGAGTTTAACTTGAGATTATTCTCACTAGAACGACACGAATACTGAAAGAAGGGAAACTGTTCCTAACACATCTTATAGCCTCATGTACATAAATGTTGCGCGCAACACACCCATGCACAAGACTCTACTAGATGTGGCTTTCAAACTTCCTAGGACTCTAATGAACCTGGCTCAGATACCAAGTTTGTAACGCCCTAATTTTCTGAACTGGAATACTACACGGTGCTCATGACCCCAAAGGACCAAAAACTAACGCATGACTAATATTTGTACCTATACATTGCTCTGCTACATAATATACATATAATACGTGAAAAACATGAGCATGTAGGCCATAAGGTTCAACTGAAGAAAATATTATAACATCCATGGGGTAATGAATACCCAAAACAATTGAATACTGAATAATAAATCTAAACGTTAAATTTGACTAAATATGAAAGCCTCTAAGTACTGTCTAAATAAGGAGTTGAAGGAATATGTCTCCAACTAACTCCATAAAACTAAACTGAAGAAATAAACGAATAAATCAAATAATGTCGTCCTCGAATAAAGAGGACTCACTACAATTCTGAATGCTAAATACAACTACTAAAGCTGGTCTTGGACTCATTTCTATGAACCTATGGTGTAACATGAAAATAAAGCACCATAGCGCAAATGCTTCAGTGCAACTGGAGTACTAAGTATATAAGTGAGGCAGGTTAATGGAAAAGGATTTATATGCATGAATAATGCTAACTGACTGACTGATATGAATGTAAGAGTACAAACGTACATACATAGCAACTAAGATCATGAGTACATAGTAGCTAATTTTGTACCCTAATAGATTCTTGGAACTTAAGTTTTGATAACATGAGCGACTGTGTCTGATAGTACTGAACCTGGTGGAACTCTCTGAGTCCCGTGTTATTAACTGTATCTAATAGTCCTGGTGTACTGATATCTAACGAACTGTCTGAGTTCTTTTACTGAGATGGATACTAAAACTGTGAGAGGTAGTTGTTTAACCGACATGCCCCATGTATGCCATTTTGGCTAAGCTGGGGTCCAATTTCTATCCCGACTAAAGGGGTGTCAATATAGCTCCACTGATAAGCACAACTATGAGTGACCCTTATTTGGAAGGTACTTGAGGTAAGAATGGTGGGACCTTAAACTTACTGGTTAAGCCACCTCATCATCCCTAATCTATCAGGTTAAGATGTCTCAAACTGTACTGGCTAAGTAGTTCTAGAACACAAGGATGACTGCTAAGAATCACACCCCAAACTGATAGGTAATTTCTCATCCATGGGTTCACTCGGTGTTAACTTCTACTCCTATATTAAAAGATTGTACATTTTTCGACTGACTGTACATGGACTAAGTAACTGACATGCATTGACTGAAGGAGTAGTACTATTGTTTAAGAGTTAACTGAGATCATGATACTTCTGATGTTTCCTAAGTCGCATGACTAACTGAGTTCTATAGTGTACAGCTTGACTGAGATTTATTGTGACAACATAACATGGCTCTAGGCACACAGCTATATTTTTTGGGTTCAAATACCCCTAGGACTCGATAGAAGGAAACTGACTCGCATGAAATGACTTGATCATAAGATTTGAGTCACAATTCATAATATCATAAGTAGGAGATCGCATACTTCATGGGTTTATTCAACATCTCAACATGGTAGGGAAAGCATGGATACATTTCGTTTATATAATTCATATTTCCATTATCACACATATTTCATGCCATAATAATAATAGAATGATAATCCATGAAGATTGTAGTGAATTATGCTTGTAATTGGAAACCCCCAATTGAACCCCTAGACTTTCTCTTGGGTTCTTTTGAGAGAAAATTGATGAAAACACAATATTTTGGTGAAAAATGGGTTTAATCCCATGTTTAAGACTATATATAGTGTAGGTAAAAAGTCCAAAATACCCTTTAAAATGCGGAGGTTGAGTGCAGAAAAACTAGGTAAGCACTGAACTTAGCAGGCGGCGCCAACCCTAGTCCACCGCTATATACTAGGCAACGCCTGTAGATCGCCTGGGTCCACTGTTTTGAAATCCAAATGAGCCCTAAACGGATTCGAAATATTCTGAAAATTACCCTAGATGTACTACAACCTTGCCCCATCATAACGCAACTTGAAAATTGAAAACGAAGGTCGGAAAGTTCATCAAATAAATCCCCAAAGTTTGGAGGTCTAAAATGAAACTAAGTGTTGAATATTTATGAAAATTTGCTAAGTTTTAAGGCTTGTAAAGCCAAGAGATCTGAATTCGGATGCAATAATTTTTTGGGTTCTTACATATGCCCCGAATAAGCTAATATAGTAGAGTTGGGTTCCAATCTGTAAACGCAATTGGAAGGGTATGACTACCTCACTTTTGGTAAAGACACTAAAAATCAACCTTTATCTGACAGGTACCCTGAGAGAGAATGGTGGGAACCTTATCTAATAGGTTAAACCAACTTTTCTACTCTCATCTGATAGGTTTTGATGTCTCAACCTATAAAGGCTACGTAGTTTTGTAATTCAAGAATTGCTTGTAAGAATCACACCCTCAACTAGTAAGTAATTCCCATCCTTGGGTTCACTCGGTACTGAATCTTAATCCCATCTAAATAGACACTGAAATAATTATATTAGACTAAACTGAATTGAGTTTTACGAAATTTCGATGACTGATGGAGTACTATTGAGTTTATTGAATGTCTAATATTACGGAGTTTTTCCTGAGTCATGAGACTGACTGAATTTTACTGAACATGGCTTGACTGAGTGTATCATGAAAATTAACATCGACTGTAAGAACACCGCTAAATTGTTTGGCACAAGTACCCCCAAGATTCGATAGCATAAAAATAAACATAACATGATCTTGCAAATCCTAACAATACACACTTGTTCATAATTCACCTTTTAAAGGAATTTTCTGAAACACTTGTAGGGCATGGTCTTGTACATGTACTAAAGTATCATGATTTCATCACTTTATGCACATGAACATTCTATCAAACACTTGGGAGCACAACTTAATGCACATAAACATGAATAACATCTAAACATGGCAACTAAATCCCTAAACATGCAATTCCATGGCTTAACATACAATTTACACAATTTCCCTTAATCTTTTTTCTAATTTCATGAATCTTGTCATAATCATGGGTTGATTACCCAACTAATATCATAAACAGAAATTCAAGCAAATTGAAAAATAGAAATCATAAATCTGAAATCTTGTAACTTTTGAATACTGAGTCTTACTATGGACGAAAGGGACCCATAGATGAACACTTCGCATACCTGGGATGATAGATCCTTGAAGGTTCTTGAAGAATGTCTAGACTTGTTCTTGAATTTCTTAAGAAGGATTTGCCCTAGTTCTTGCGGGTTAATCTTGAGAGAAACCCTAATTTTATATTATGAATCAATAATGAGACTATGAGCTCTGGAGGGATATAACTAGGTGTTAAAAAGGTTTGAAAAATACCTAGAAACCCTTTTAAAAATGGCATTATATCACTTAACGTAAAATGTGATAGATCTAGGCGATGGTCCATCGCTTGCTCGATGGTTCGTCGATCCAAACCGTTGCTCCTGGGAAGAATATAGGTAGACTACCTCTGTTGTGATGGATAGCACGATGATCCATCACCTATTTGATGGTGCGTTGGCTTTCCCTATCGCTCCTGGGCTGCTCGAACAACTTTCTAAAATATGTCCATAACTTTTCACCTCGATATCGGAATTTGGAAAAATTGGTATTGTTGGAAAGATAATTTAATTTCCTACATGATAGGAAGTTGACATTAGGGAATTTATATCTAATTAAAGAGATATAAACTTAGGAAGTCACCTTTTAATCTTTTGGAGACTAAATTATATGTAAATAAAGTTTGAGGTATTACAATATCTCCCTCTTAAGAACATTCATCCTCGAATGAGGCTGACTGAGAGTGGAGAATAATCAACTGAAGTATGCATGGAACATACACTATTGAGACAGAATTTCATGGCTGACATGACTAATAAGCGGAACACATCATACTAAACATACATATCCAATGCATGAGTCACTGATTCAGGAATACATGACTGAGCTGACACATAATGCAAGACTAAATATGCAATGGTACTTAGCACCAAGTCTGTAATGGAAACCTAAACATAGAACTGAATGATCTTAAGGAGAGCTTTTACCTTGAGTTGAGTTTGAGTTTGTGGAGAAGATGTGAGGTTACTTGGTCTGCATATCTTCTTGGCTTCCCCAGTAGCTCCCTCAATAAAGTAATTTCTACAAAGAAATTTTACTAGAGGAAATTCTTTGTTCCTTAGTCTATGAATCTGGTAGTTAAGGATTTCGACTAGAATTTCCTCGTAGGAGAGGTTATTCTAAACATTTAGGCCCTCTATAGGGACTACAACTGATGGGTCACCTACGCACTTATTAAGCAAAGAGACATGGAACACTGGATGAACTGAGGCTAGATCTGAAGGCAATTTGAGCTCATAAGCTACTTTGCCAAAGTGACTGAGAATTTTGAAGGGACCAACGTATCAAGGACTTGGCTTTCCTTTTTTGGTTAATCCATTCTCTTCCTTCATGAGAGAGATCCTTAGATATACATAGTCATCAATCTTGAACTCAAGATCTTTTCTACATATATTTGCATAAGACTTCTATCGACCCTGAGCAACCAAATGTCTTTCTCTGAGCAACTAAATCTTTTCTAAGGCATCGAATACTAAGTCATGCCTTACAACTTAGGCCTTACTAATTTCGAGCCAAACAATTGTAGATATGCATCTCCTACCATAATGATCTTTAAATAGAGCCATCTAAATACTGGAGTGATAGTTGTTATTGTATGCAAACTCAATCAAAGGCAAGTGGTCATACCAACTTTCCTTGAAATTCATTATGCACACCCTTAGCATATCTTCCAAAAATTGAATGGTCCTTTCTACTTGACCATCTTTCTGAGGATAAAAGGTTGTACAAAGATGAACTCAAGTACAAAGACCATTTTGGAATGCTTTCCAGAAGTAAGAGGTGAACTGGGTACATCTGTCTAGATAATAACAATGAAACACCGTACAATTTTACCAACTCTCTGGTATGGAGTTTGGTGTAATCCTCAGTTGAATAAGAGGTATTAAATGGAAGAGAATGAGATGATTTGGTCATTCTATATATGATACCCTAAACTAAATCATGCTGATGACGAGTACGAGACAAACCCATCACGAAACATATATTCACTTTTTCCCATTTTTAGGCGAGAATAATGAACTCCTGCATAGAACCACTAGGCTTCTGACGCTCTACCTTAACTTGATAACATGTAGAATACTTAGACACAAACTTGATAAGGCTCAAACTATACATCTCTTACAATAATGTAAGCAGTCATCGTAAAAATATATAACCCAACTAGGTTGGGGTCGAATCCCATAGGGAATATGGTGTGAATTTGAGTTGTCTAAAGGTTAATCAATTGATAGTTCACAGTCTTCTGTAAATAGGGGTTTTGGAATGATAGCAAGTAATTATTTCTCAATTCAGTATTTGTAATCAATATGATAAAGAAAACCAGAGTTATTTTTACTATGGGTATTGGGATTTGACAGACTCTAGTAACGGTTTAAAACTCTTGTGGCAGGTAGTAAAAATAGGTTATCCTTATTAAAGTAATTTCTAAATAATTCTCAACCTATTTAGACATTTAATTACCTTATTCTTTCAAACTTAGGGAATTTATATTTCATAACAGGATGTTATCTCAAGTTAATTTATCTGGTTACAACATTAATTATTAAATAAAAGTTTTGTAGCTTCCAAGTCCCTGTTGATAATTGACTTCTTACTAAGGCAGATTTCTTATGTCAAGAAAATCACTAGGAAGCATGACCTATTATTTCCAACCAATAGAGAGAATGTAAAATAGAAGAATTACCAAGGAGTTCCTACCACAATTAGAATCTTGAACACTTAGTTACATTACAAACCCAAACCAATAGATCCCATAACTCGAGTTAAATTGATTAGTTACTTATAATGTAAGAAACAAAGCATCATGTTGAATTCATAATTAAATAGACGATACTTATAGCCCAGTGAATAGAAATAATTGTTTCTTATATTAAATCACAAAAAGAAATCCCAAAAAAAGTAGTAGCAAGCTCTCCAAAGTTAATGGTAAAAGTGTATCAAACACTAGAGAGAGAAATAATGAATGTCAATGTTCTTGTGTTTAATGACCAGATACAATAAAACCTAAAAACTTTGCTTTAAATACCTAGGGAAAAATTTGGAATTGAATCACATAATATAACTTTTGCTCAGATAGCTGACCATAAAGTCAGATACCTTATCAGGGGTTTGACACCTTATCAAATGTCATCGTTAGCTTCTCTTCTATTTTGACAATCTCTATTTTAGGTTGACGATAAAGTGTGATGGCTTATCATACCTTTGACGACTTCTCAGAAATGTCGTCACTTCTTCATTTCAATTCTCGTTCACTGCTTAAGGCTAATGATGTGCCAAATAGCTTATCATAAATCTGATGGCTTATCACTGGACGTCATCACTTTCTTCAGCTGAGTTTCATTTTCCATCTAACGCTGACAGCAACTCTGATAGCTTATAACAAGGGTAAAAACCTTTCAGACAAGTTGTCACCTGCGCTTCCTTGATCACTTGTTCTAGATTCACCTTTTTTGTTCTTATTGTCTTAGGTTCTCTTACATCCAACATTTTCTGCATTATCAAAGAGAAAACAATAAAAATGACAAAATGTGCTTAATACTTTACAATTATTTCTGTTGAAAGCTTTAAATTTGTTAGCGTTAGCTCACACATCAAAACTCTGCAATTTCTCTCTTCATCCCTCTCCACCAATAGATCTCTCACAAGTCACGATACATCTTAGTAGCCCCTGGATGAATAGAGTATGGTGCACATCGATACGACTACTTCTATAAGAATTCGCTACCTTAATCCATCTATGCCTAGAACATAGAGACGACCCTGACAACACAATACACCATATCCCTCTTGGGAGAAAACCTTTACTTTTTAATCTCTAACTGACTCTTTCAACTTGACTATACTGGGATTTCTATATTTCTTTTCTTTCACCTTAAAAACTAGAGATGATTTTGAACTATTCTGAACCCATACACTACCTTCTAATGAATTGGATAAGCGGATCCCTAGTCAGGCAAGCTAATGAACTTCCTATGCTAACTTCTTCTTCTATTTTCAATATGAGCAACATAACCCATAAACAGTCTACTGAGAGCATTAACCACTATATTATCTTTGTTCAAATGATAAAGGACACTCATTTCATAATCTTTCAATATCTCTAACCACCTCCTCTAATGGAGGTTGATATTTTTGAGAATACATACTGAAGGATTTTGTGATCTGTGAACACATCTACATGTACCCCATATAATTAATGCCTCCAAATATTTAAGGCAAAAACTAAGGTTGCTAACTCAACATCATGAGTTGGATAATTCTTCTCATGGGGTTTAAGTTGTCTTGAGGCATAGGCTATGACCTTACAGTGCTGTATGAGGACACAACCCAAACCAACTCTCGATATATCACAATACACAACAAACCTATCTGAACCATCTGGTAATGCTAGGGATGGAGCTGAGGTGAGTCGAGTATTCAACTCCTGAAAAATCTTCTCACATGAATTTGACCACTGAAACTAAACTTTCTTCTGAGGCAATCTAGATATAGGGGATGAAATAGGAAAAATCCATCAATAAACCATCTATAATAGCTAGCTAAACCCAACAAACTCCTGATGCCTGATAGAGAAATAGTTCTGGCCTAGTTTCTCACATCTTTGGTCTTTTGTGGATCAACTCTAATGCCATCACTATAAATGATATGACCAAGGAATGTTACCAACCTTAGCAATAATTTGCACTTACTAAATTTGGAAAAAAAAATGATGATTTTTGAGAGTCTGAAGTAATATCCTGATATAGTTTGTGTGATCATGATCACTTGGGAATAGACAAGAATGTCATCTATGAAGACTATGATGAAAATGTCCAAGTAATTCTTGAATACAAGGTTCATCAAGTCCTTAAAAGCTGTTGGGGAATTGGTAAGACCAAAGTACACGACTAAGAATTTGAAGTGACTATACAGAGTTTGGAAAGCTATCTTCAGAATGTTATTTCCTCTGACTCTGAGCTGATGATAGCGTGATCTGAAGTCTATCTTAGAGAAGTAACTGGCACCCTAAAGTTGGTTAAACAAGTCATCAATTTTGGAAAGTGGATACTTGTTCTTGATCATGCCTTTATTGAGTTGATGGTACTCTATACACATTCTTCGAGAGCTATTTCTCTTTTACACGAATAAGACTAGTGCACCCCACGGGGATACGCTGGGCCTAATGAATCCCTTATCTAAGAAATCCTTTAACCATAATATAAATTCCTCGAGTTTGATAGGTGCCATTCTATATGACAGAATGGATATAGGCTGAGTATATAGAAGAAGGTCAATGCCAAAGTCTATTTCCCATTCGGGAGAAATTTCTAGAAGATCTTTGGGAAAGACATCTAAATATTCATTCACTACTGGGACAAATTCAAGACTGGGAGTTTCATAACTAGTGTCCTTAACTTGAATAAGATTATAGATACAACCTTTGGATATCATTTTCCTATTCTGTAGATAGTAAACAAGCTGACCTCTGAATGCGGAAGTACTACCCCTCCACTCTAATATAGGTTCATTTGCATATTGAAACTGGACTATTCTGTTTATGTAGTCAACTATGGCATAGAAGGAATAAAGACAATCAATGTTGATTATTTCATCAAAATCATTCATCTCTAATTTGACTAAGTCTGCTGAAGTGTCTTTCTAAGATACCATAATCGGACAGTTCCTGTGTACCCATCGGGCTATGATGGTTTTACCCTCTTTGGTAGATACTGAGAAAATCTCTGCTAGAATTTTGGGACTAACTCCAAAATCAACTTCTATGTAGGGAGTAACAAAAGACAAAGAAGTTTCTGGATCTAGCAAAGTGTAAACATGCACATGAAAGATATGTAACATACCATTAACCACATCAGGACAATTTTCCTGATCCTATCATAAATGAAGAGCATAGAGTCAGTTTGGGCGTTGCCCACCAGTAGCACTGGAATTGGCAACCCACTGATTTGGGTGACTGAACTAAGATGAGGAACAGTTGTACTAACTCTGATAACCTAACTAAGGACAATCTCTGACTCTGTGGCCTGGTTTGACACATCTGAAACAAACATCACTGTCATCTCTACAAATACCCTTATGGTGCTTGCCATAAGTCGGACAAAGAGGATGGGTGCGGGCACTACTAACATTGCTTTAAGACTTAAAGCCTAGTGCTATATCTCTATTTCTATCTCTGAATTTTTGTACTGGAGAACTAACTAAAGAAGGAGCTAGAATGGATGACTTAGGAAGGAACTGAGAATGATTTCCACTCTCTGACTTAGGTTGAGCAAAGTTGAAACTACCTTTTCTTGCTCTCTTATTCTAATTCTCCCTCTGCTTAATCTTGTACTCTTCTATCTACTAAGCATGGTTTATAATTCTAGCGATGTTCAAGTCACTATTTAACATCGTGGTTTTACACTAATTGAACACACTACCATTCACCCTAGAAACAAACTTACTCATCTTAGACCTGTTGTCTGTAACTACATAAAGACCATATCAAGCTAATTGAGTAAACTTAAGAAAATAATCTTTCACTGTCAAGTTTCTCTTTCTGAGATTGATAAGTCCCAACACCTTAGCTTCTTTTAGCTCTAGGGGAAAGAACCTATTAATAAAAGAACTGGTAAACTCCTCCCACTCTACTGACCCTGCATCATCTGCCTTCTCTAACTTTCATTATTTTAACCAAGTGTTAGCCACATCCTAAAATTGATATACAGATATCTCATCACTCTCACTAGGAGTCACCCCCATGATATTTGTAACCTTCTACACCTGATCAAGTAATTCTTAAGCGTCCTTATCTAACTAAAACCTAAAAAGGATGGAGGATTTATTTGGGTGAACTCTCAAACCTTGGCTACAATAGAATATACCACTGGGTTGACTAGAATGATAGCTAGTCATTCATTTGGGGAAGCAACTGAATTAGAAATAGTAGTGAATGGAACTCTGAATTCTGTAGGGGAGACATGCTTGTCCAAAGGATCTGCCCAGACGGGATGATGGGTTGACTGATTTCTAGTTCTCTTCTTAGGATTCATGTTCTGTAAATGGGAGAGAAAAGGATTAGACCAAGAGATTAAGTTTGAGCTTATGCTCACTAGCATGCCATGAATACTAAAAGAAGGGAAACTATTCCTATAGCATCTCATAGCCTTCTGTGCATAAATGTGGCACACAACACACCCATGCACAAGACTATACTAGAATTGGGTTTTAGACTTCCTAGGACACTGTTGAACCTTAGGCTATGATACCAAATTTTTCATGCCTCAAATTAGGTACTTGGAATGCTATGCAGTGCCCATGATCTAGAAGAATCACAAACCAACCCATGACTAATATCTATAACTTAGCACTGAATATCATATTGAATATTAGATATGCTATATTTGAAAAGACTATAACTATCTAAACTAGATGAACAAGTATTTGAAGGGACATGCCAACAAATAACTCTATCTATTGAAAACTAAATTGAAATAATGAGTAATTATGTCATCCTCGGGTGATGAGAACTAATTGCAAAATCTGGCTGCTGATATCTGAAAGACTGTTGATGCTCTAAAGCTGGAACTCATACGTCTGAACCTATTGTATAAGACACCATAGCACAAATGCATTAGTACGTTGGAATTTATTGAGTATGCAAGTGAGGTAGGCTAAATGCATGGGGTTCATATGCATGAACAATACGAACTTACTGACTAACATGAACGTGAGAATACATACATGGATACATAACTTAAACTGAGTTTCGTGATATTACTAGTTACTAAATATGGATACTAATAACATTAGTTACTAAGAACTGATATAACTGATACTGAGCAACTATGTCTAACAGTATAGATTTTGATGGGACTAGATGAGTTTCGTACTCCACTGAGTGACTGTATCTAACAGTCTTGAATCTAAAGATGTACCTGAGTTCTATTATTGAGATGAGATTGTAACTATGGGAAGTATTCATCAAACCAACATTCCCCGAATAAACTTGTATAGCTGAGCTGGGGTCTAATCTTTAACCCAATTGGAAGGGTGTTAGTATTGCACCACTGATAAAGATACTAAAAAGATACCCTTATCTGACAGGTAGCCTGAACGAGAATGTTGGGACCCTTATCTAATAGGGTGCGCTGGCTACATAGTTCTAGAAGACAAGGATTGCTTCTAAGAATCACACCCTCAACTAGTAGGCGAGTTCCTATCCTTGGGTTAACTCGGTGCTTAATCTTACTCCCATCTGAATAGACATTGAACTAATTATACTAGACTGAACTGAACTTAGTTTTACTGAATTTCGATAACTGATGAATTATTACTGAGATTACTAAATTTCTGAGATTACTGAGCTTTTCCTTAGTCATAAGACTGACTAAATTCTATTGACTATGGCTTGACTAAGAGTATTGTGAAAATTGACATCGTCTTTAGGAACACAACTAAATTATCGGGTACAAGCACCCCCATGAATCAATACCATAAACATAAACATAACATGATCTTGAAAATCATAACAATACACACTTGTTCATAATTTATCTTTTAGAAGCATTTTTTCAAACACTTGTAGGGAATGGACTTGTACATGTACTAAAGTACCATGATTTCATCACTTTATTCACATGAACATTCTATCAAACACTTAGGGAGCACAACTTACTGAACATAAACATGAATAACATCTGAACATGGAACTAAATCCCTATACATGCAATTTCATGGCTTAACATACAATTTACACAATTTTCCTTAATTATTTTTCTAATTTCATGAATCTTGTCATAATTATGGGTTGATAAACCAACTAATATCATAAACATAAATTCAAGCTAATTCAAATATAGAATCCATAAATCTAAAATCTTGTAACTTTTGAAAATGGATTCTTAGATTCTATGGGCGAAAGGGACCCATAGATGAACACTTTACATACCTGGGATGATAGATCCTTAAAGGTTTTGGCGAATTTCTAGACTTGTTCTTGATTTTTCTTGAATTTCTTGAAGAAGGATTTGTCCTAGTTCTTGATAGTTAATCTTGAGAGAAACCCTAATTCGATGTTATGAATGAATAATGAGACTATGAACTCTGGCCGAATAGAACTAGGTGTTAAAAAAGGAGGAAAAATACCTAAAAACTCTTTTTAAAATGGAAAATTAAATCACCAAACCTAAAATACGACGACTTTGAGTGACGGTCCGTCGCTTGCTCGATGGTCCTTCAGTCCTCATAGTCGCTCCTGGGCAGAATACAGGCACACTACCTTAATTGCAATGACTGGTACGATAACCTGTCACTCCTGGGCACCTCGGACAAATTTCTAAAAAATATCCATAACTTTTCACCTCGATACCAAAATTTGGTGAAATTGGTATCATTGGAAAGCTAATTTAATTTGTCACATGAAGGAAGTCAAATTTGGGGAATTTCAATCTGATTTAAGCATTATACACTTAGAAAGTTACCCCTAAATTTCTTGGAGACTAAATTAGATGTTAATAAAGTTCGGGGTATTATAATATCTCCCCTTAAGAATATTCATCCTTGAATGAGACTGACTGGGAGGGGAGAACAATCAACTAAATTATGCATGGAACATACACTACTGTGACAATTTCATGGACGACAAGACCAATAATTTGAATACATCATACTAAACATGCATATCTAATGCATGAGTAACCGATTCAGGAATACATGACTGAGTTGACACATGAATGCATGACTGAATTTGCAATGCTACTTAGTACCAAGTTTGTAACGGAAATCTAAACATGGAACTGAATAAGCATAAGAAGAACTATTACCTTGATCTGAGTCTGAGTTCATGCAGAAGAGGTGAAGGTACTTGGGGTCGAATCCCACAAGGAATATAGTGTGAATCTGAGTTGTGTGCAAGTAAATCAACTAATAGTTAGTAGTTTCTGGTAAATGGGGATTTATGAGAATTAGCAAGTAATTATTTTAGACTTTAGTTTTAATGTTTGTAATCAAGAATATATGGAAAACCAGAATTACGTTCACTATGGGTCTGGTACTTGACAAATGCTAGTAGTGATTCAAGATTCTTGCGGTAGGTAGGAACAACAGATTATCTTTATCAAAGTTATGCCTAAATGTCTCTAGACCTACTTAGGCATTTAGTTACCTAATCCTCTTGGACTTAAGAAATTTATATTTATTGATCAAACTTCACCTCAGGTTAATCAACCTTATTACAACATCAATTATTAAGTGGATGTTTAGTCCTTCCAAATCCCTATTGATAACTCACTTCCTACTATGGTTGATTTCTTATTACAAGCTAATCAAAGTAGGTGGAACCTATCGTTTACAACCAATAGATAATGTGTAAACCCACAGAATTATTAAGGAGTCCTACTACCTTTAGAATCTTGCACACTTAGCAACTTTACAAGACCTAGCCTATAGATCCCATAATTCAGGTTAAGGGAAATTAGCCACTGATAATGTAATAAGCAAGACAACAAGTTTAATTCATAATTTGATAGATGAACTTACAACAAGATGAATAGTAACAAGTGTTTCTCAGATTAGATCACAACAGAAATCCCAAAAATAATAATAGCAATCTCTTAAAAGTTAATGGTTAAGATGTATCCAAAAACTAGAGAGAAATAAAAAAATATGTGAAGTTCAAAATGCATAATAATATTAATAATAATTCTTAGAAAACCCTAACTTATGCTTTAAATACATTAGCCTAATTATGGAAACAAAATCACAAAGTGAATTATTTTTCTCGGATAGAAGACGACGTGTGTGACGAGTTATCAGGAGTTTGACGACTTACCAGGAATGTCGTTAGCTACTCTTCAATTTTGATATTCGATGCCTTAAGATGATGATGAATCCTGAAAGCTTATCAAAACTTTGATGACATATCAGACAATGCCATCACTTCTTCACTTCAGCTCTGATGTTCTACCTTAGGCTAACAACAACTTTAACGGCTTATCACAACTCTGACGGCCTTTCATAGGACATCATCACTTTTTTCAGCTTAAGTCCATTCTCTATATAAGGATGATGGAAACTCTGATAGATTATCACAAGGCTGATGACTTATCAGGCAAGTCGTCAGCTATACTTCCAGTTCTACTTTCTCAAAAATCATCTGTTTTACCTCTATTGCTATTGGTTTTCTTTTATCTTTACTTTTACTGCAATATCAAAGATAAAACAATCAAAAATGAAAAAAATTGCTTAAGACTTTGCAACTATTTATAGTTAAAAGACTCAAATATATTAGCATCTGCTCACACATCAAGACCCTCAACTTAAAACAATATGGTACACCAACCATGCATGTACCAATATTGCACTATCTAAACAAGTTAGCAACTCATGACATAACTAGTGTGCCCTGACAACAAAGAGTCCTTTTTTACTCACATCAGAAACCACATTTGTTACCATGGGCACAATCAAAAGACTCACTCTCAAAATAAAGTTCTAATCACACCAAATACCATAGGCTTGCCCTTATTTTTCATTACCAAGGTTTTCAAACATGTCAGCTAGGATCACTATAGGTATTCTCCTTATCTTGTAATGTAGGCTAGGGGATGGTATGATGCTTGATGATATTTAAAATGACTAAGCCTCCTTGACACTACACTAGCTTTTAGGGTTTTACTTATTAACCTTTTTTTCTATTCTTCTCTTTTATTGATCACACATATTCAGGATGGGATGGTCTTCTCAATAATCAATTTTTCTTTTCCACAACTTTTCTTTTCTTATTCTCTTCCACCGCATCCAGTTTTTTATTTTTTCCTTTTATTCTACCCTTCTTCATGCTCATTTTACATCACGCACCCCTATGATAGCCTCCCTCAACTTAGGACACTTGCCTAAGTCAAGGTACACAGTGTCCAAGGAGGACCAACGACAAAATAAGTTCATTATGATATAAATGAGAAAGTGATAGGTGTCACAAAAAGAAATAGGCAATTCAGGCTCAAATTATGGACCAAGAGATATTATCCCCATCGCGAACCTCTCTCTGCTCTGACATATCTGGCCTAGTTATTGTTGGTGTCCTACTAGTTAAGTAACCTATAGCCCTAGTTCTTAAGGCCTCTTCCCATTTCTCATTGTCAGCTTGGGACTAATGCATCTCTTTTTTCAGCTCCTCTTTTCCACTCTTTTGTTTTGACTTCTTCACTACTTTTCTTTCCTCATTGCTATTAGGAATGTTTAGCTTACCCTTTTGTTTCTTCTTGCCCTTCTTCTTATTTTACTTCTCTAGTTCCCCAGTGAGATTAAGAAATTTCTCTTAATCGTGTATTAAAATGGTTTTCTAATTTATCAATATGACTGGGAAAGTCTCAAAAGCGCTCAAGTACGACCTTAATCCTTTTGTTTACTTAGAGGCTAATTACTTGGCAAAAGGCTACAGCTGAGCCTCACACCACTTGGTTTGCTTTTCCACTCTCCTAAAATTTATCGGGTTGAAGTCAAATTTGGTTATAGACACAATAGCTAAAGGATTTATTTCATTTACAGGAACTAAATCTGCTTGTACTAAGGATGTCAGTGGTGCAGCTTCAGAATCCTACACCTCCACATTAGGTGCTGACCTAATACCTATAACTGGTAGATCTACTGCAACCTCTGGCTCCTCTGTCAAGTGTTAGCCTCGACTAATTTTCATCATATTGGATGGGTTTATGGGTCTTCTTGGCAAATAGTTGGTCATCTATCCCTACAACCTCAGGTACATTGTCCTCCTTACACAACCTTACAATTAGATAAGGGAAAAGATATGCTATATCAGGTCTTGATACCCAAATTTTCATATCTTTAGTGATGATCTCTCCGAAGTTTAATTTAAGGTTAGCCATGAGACTCGCAACCAGTATTTCTATATCATCTCCAAGGATGTTATCTCCCTCATTAGGTATCAAATGGGTATATACTAAACCCTACTATAACTTTGCCTCATAAGTTAGGGAGGCCTTGAAAATCCTTTCATTCGATTTGGTCAGCCATTCAGGTTTTCTTTAAGCTATGAGAGTGCCTAACCAAGACCGTTGATTTGCACGATGCTTCAACCGAGCATAGATTATAGGTGAAGTGGCTTGGGGAGTGAATTCGGGTCCATGAAGAAATCTATTGATTTTTGTTTCTAAGAGATCCACCATCACACCCTGTACTGGAACTCTATCCAATAAGGGTTGATCTGCTGATTTCTCCCCTTCTTTACACATGTTCTCCAATCAAGCCTGGTAGTTTGCATAGAATTCCTGGACTAGTGCAGGGCAAAATAAGTTTCTCTTTTTGAGGTCCATCCCAAGTCATAGTCTCAGAATTTTTTCCCCACGTCAAGATACCTGCTCAACCCGTTAGTGATGTTCCTCTTTTATTCAAATATTGGCATTTTAATGGTTCTTATTTTAGTTCTAAGAAGCCCACCATAGAATATATTCTTTTCCCCATGAACCTACCTTCTAGATTTTTCTCGGACCTTGGGGTTCTTATATTTAACCAGAGTTCCCCAAATCAGAGATTTTTCATCATCTTGTTGCTTTACAGAAGGGGACTTAGATGATGGTCCCTCATATTCAGGTTGCTCATAATCAGCATTTTGTAACCCATGCTCCTCACACTCATAATGCTTAGACTCGGGCTACTCAAAGGCCGATTGCTTAGAAGTTGTACGGTCAGATGGTGTTGTCACCTCAGTATTCACTCTCTTCCACCTCAACTGGTAGAGGTGGTGAAGGATTTTCAAGATTTTATTATTTCTTTGCTTTTTTTAGCAGTGGATTTTCTTCCTCATAATCAAATTCCTCATTGAAGAGTTTACAAAGTATACTCTTTTTTTTCACTTTCTTTGAAGATTTGGGGCTCTTTCCTTTGGGTGCCATAATTGGACCTGTAGCAACATAAAACACTCATTTAGCACTCATAATCACATAATTCACAAGGGTTAGTCATTATAGTTCCACATCCATCAAAAGGGTCTTATTTATGTTTCTGATCAAATTTGTGACAACATGGTCTGATTAGCCAACACATCTATGATAGCTTATCAACCATTTCATTAGCCTTAAGCAGAATAAGCTCAATTTTCTCAACTTTTGATGACATGGTCTGATAAGCCATCATAAATGTGATAGCTTATCAGGCATGTTGTCAACCTTAAACAGAATAGGCTTGCTTTTCCTCAATGTGTGATGGTATGTCTGATACGCCATCACAATTGTGATAACTTATCAGCCATGTCATCAACTCAGAAAACAACCCCCAACTCACTTTTAACTTGATTTTTAATCAAATTTCTTCTTAAAATCCTATTGAGTTGTGTTCTTGAGCTGAGCCCTAGGCTTTCACGCACAATGCAGCATAGTAAACCCTAGTTTCTGATTTTCACACAATGGAAAGTTAAGCTTGCCTCAATCTCTTTGGGAACTAAGGTTTACATTAGTTCATTTCTTACCCACTGAAGAGATAATTTAAGTTTTCAGCATACCTAATGAACGAATTGGCACCTTGACACTTTCAACTTAGTTACATAAGTGAAGGGCAAAGATGAAGAGGAGTAGATGAAGAGAGAAAGGAGTTATTGCTTTTGAACCTAAGCCACGAGCAAACAAAAGGATTTTCTCTTATTTTACTTAGAAATAATTCAAAAAGGCATACAAATAAACTAAAAATGGAAAGAAATAACCTAAAGAAAAGAAAGAATATATGCGGAAAGGTTAAAAGGTCAATTGGGTCAGGTCAGATCTTTTTAGTTCTGGGCCCAAAATTTACCTGACGGCTTATCACATGTCAGATAAGTCCTCGATGATGTCATCAACTTAAGGTAGTATGTTGCCTTCTTTTGAATTTTTTAACTGCTTATCACAAGTGTGATAGCCCATCATAAATGTTGTCAGCATTGACAGAATATCTTTCAGCTTCCTTGAGTTGGCTACATAATTTTCACCTTCCTTGCACTAAAATCTAACTTACAAAAATAAAAACACATTGCTTGAAAACATAAAAATTTTGTGTTGCCTCCCAATAGCTCCTGATATAGTGTCACAACATAACTCGGTTATATTGACTACTCAAACTTTATCAAGACACCATGTTGATACCTTTTTACCATCTTCATAAAATATATCCACGATTGAGAAGACACTCATCTCCTTTTGTTGTACATGGATGAGTGCACTTTGAATCTCACTTCTTTGTCATTAAGCTTGAACTTCATCTCATTCAGCTCTATTTCTACTATCGTTCTCCCTATCGTGAGGAATGATCTACCCAAAATAATGGGCACTTCAAAGTCCACATCAAAGTCAAGGACTACAAAATCAGCAGAAAGTATAAAGTTGGACACCTTTACCAATACATCATGTAATATTCCCACTGGCCACTTTACAGACCTATCCGCTATCACGAACCACATGTTTGTTGGGGTAGGATCTCCTAAACCTAGCTTTTTATATTCGGATAGTGGCAACAGATTGTTCATGGAATAGTGAGCGTACCTGGGGCGGCCTTCTTCTACACTAATAACCTAGTAGCAATAGAACTGCAATGGTGGAGGTTATCCACCAGCTTGCAGCTTACCTCTCTCTTTTTTGTCACCAGATCTTTCATAAACTTAGCATATCCTGGCATTTGCTCAAGTGCCTCCACTAATGGCATGTTCACTGTCAGTTGCTTTAGTATTGCGATGAATTTGCTAAATTTTACATCGTCCATTTTCTTGTTCAATCGTTGCAGAAAAGAAGGTGGTTGTTTAGGAATAGTAGTGCCCACTACCTCATTCTTCTTAATTTTTCCTTGTTTTAGAGCATCATTAGAACCATCCAGCTTCTCAGACTCCACTGGACATTTTTTCTCTAGTTCATCATCAATCATACCTTTTCCCATAAAAGGGCCAAGTAATACTTTACCAGTTCTAGTGGTAATCCATATACATGAGCCATCACTCCATGGGTTTTAAACCATATTACTTTGTAAAGTACCAATCTTTCATTGGTTCAGTACCGCAGAGAGTTGGCTCATTTGCTGCTCCAACTGCTTGATAAAAGTTTAATATGAGTCGTCCAACTGACTCATCATGGAGAAATCACTCTTTATAGTAGTCACCCCAGAGCTATTAACTTAGAATCCCTTTAACAATTTCTTCATCATGTCCTCCATGAATATCTTACTAGAGCTAGTCACTGCATTATCTCTGCTTTTGGGAGAAACATATAATCCACTCCTATCATTATTGTTCTTCCAATGGTGCAACAATAGTTTCCTCCTCTTCATGATCAATATCAACTCTGTCCTGATATCTCACGGAATTCACTTTCTCTGTTTTACCTGATAGTAAGTGCTTGGTGAGAAAATCCATCTGTGTCTTTAGATGGGCCATGTCCTGATCCCACTTCTCATCTCTCTTGCGTTGTTCCACATTCATACGTAGAGCTTGCTACCATAGAATCCAAAGTATGCCAATCCCGACTCTATTTTGTCAATCTATCTAGTATTTTTGAAGCTTCTGGGAATGTAAGATCAACAAATGAACCACCAGTAGCATTATCTATAATCATCTTTATCAAAGAATTAAGAGCCCTATACAAAGTCTCCATCATGTGTAGTTCTGTCATGTCGTTATTTGGACACTGCATCAGCTTCTTTCTGAATCTCTCTTAGGTTTTATGCAAAGCTTCTGTTGGGAGCTGTCTAAAATTATTGATCTCTTTCCTTAACTACACCCTCCTAGAAGGTGGAAATAACCTTTTTTCAATTGCCTCCATTGGGTGATGGAATCAGGCGTCAGCTTATTTAACCACATTATTTCCTCCCTAGATAGAGACATCGGAAATAATATCAGTCAGATAATATTTTGACCCTCTCATAGATTATAAAAAGATTTGCAAAAGGTGAAAAAGTTCACCAAGTGCATATTCATATCATCTCCAAGAAGGACACCAAACAACCCTTTTAGATTAAGGAGTTGAATTATTATACTCGTAATACTTAATTTTTCCCCAGGTGCTAATGGTAGAGAAATTATTGCACTCATTTTACCTGCTCCATCTATTTCATCATCTTCATTATTTAACTCGTACTAGACAGGATAGCGATCCTACCTTCCTCTGAATGGATGGTTGCTATTAACATTGCACTGCAGTGGTGCAGCAATCTGTTTTGCTCTCCTTAGGCTCAAAGGATTCAGTAACTCCTCATCCCCTAAATTTTGATCCTCAGGGTTTGGATGACATACTTTTTTACCATCATTCTGTATATTCACCTAAGCTCTAGCAAAGGTTTCTAACCTGTGAGCCTCCTGGTGGTCTGCATTCTACTGATAAATTGTGGTTCTAAATTAAATGGTAATAATGGTTCTCTGGAACTTTTGGTTCTTGGCATACACCACTAAAGTCTTGCAACAAACAAAAATAATAAATGTAAAAATTAGAAAATTAAATCACAGTTAATTAGTGCACACAAACTTAAATTTACAACTGTATTCCTCAGCAACGATGCCATTTTTTATAATGCTCAAACTACACCTATCTAATGAGTATGTAAACGATCGTCACCAATATAAAACCCAACTAGGTTGGGGTCAAATCCAACAGGGAATACTGTGTGAATCTGATTTGTATGCGAGTTAATCAACTGATAGTTAGTAGTTTTCGGTAAATGGGGGTTTATGAGAATTAGAAACAAATTATTTCATACTTTTGTTTTAATGTTTATAATCAAGATTATATGGAAAACCAAAATTATGTTCACTATGGGTTTTGGTACTTGACAGATGCTAGTAGTGATTCAAGATTCTTGTGGTAGGTAGGAACAATAGATTATCTTTATCGAAGTTATGCCTAAATGTCTCTAAATCTACTTAGGTAATCCTATCATACTTAGGTAATTTATACTTATTAACCAGACTTCACCTCAGGCTAATCAACCTTATTACAACATCAATTATTAAGTGGAAGTTTAGTGCTTTCAAGTCCCTATTGATAATTAAATTCTTACCATGGTTGATTTTTTATTTCAAGCAAATCAAAGTAGGTGAAATCTATCGTTTGTAACCAATAGATAATGTGTAAACCCACAGAATTATCAAGGAGTACTACTGCCTTTAGAATCTTACACACTTAGCAACTTTACAAGACCTAGCCCATAGATCCCATAATTCGGGTTAAGGGAAATTAGCCACTCATAATGTAATAAGAAAGACAATAAGTTGAATTCATAATTTGATAGATGGACTTATAACAAGATGAATAGCAACAATTGTTTCTCAGATTAGATCACAGTATAAATCCCAAAATAATGATAGCAATCTCTCAAAATTTAATGGTTAAGATTTAGCCAAAAACTACAGAGAAAGAACAAAAATACATGAAGTTTAAGATGAAGAATGATCTCAATAATAATTCTTATAAAACCCTAACATATACTTTAAATACTTCATCTTAATTATGGAAAAAAATCATAGAGTTCAGTTTTTTTCTAGGATAGACGACGACGTTTGTGGTGGCTCATCAGAAGTCTACGACTTACTGAGAATATCGTCAGCTCCTCTTCACTTTTGATAATGTTTTCCTTAGGCTAACAGTGAATCCTATCGGCTTATCAAAACTTTGAATACATATCAGATAATGTCATCACTTTTTTACTTTAGATCTTATGTTCTTCCTTAGCCTAACGGCGACCTTGATGACTTATCACAACTCTGACGGCCTATCATAAGACGTCACCACTTTGTTCAGTTGAAGTCCATTCTCTGTCTAAGGT
Organism: Capsicum baccatum var. pendulum; assembly: GCA_030864225.1. NCBI lineage: Eukaryota > Viridiplantae > Streptophyta > Magnoliopsida > Solanales > Solanaceae > Capsicum > Capsicum baccatum. The sequence continues at coordinate 109,903,538 of CM061555.1, read as the reverse complement.
TGATGGCAACTCTGATAGCTTATTACAAGGTTAATGATTTATCTGACAAGTCGTCAGCTATACTTACAGTTCTACTTGCTTAGAAATCAACTTTTTTTCCTTTATTGTTGTTGGTTTTCTTTCATTTTGACTTTTACTGGAATATAAAAGATAAAACAATCAAAAATGACTAGATTTGCTTCAAGCTTTGCAATTTTTTGTAGTTAAAAGCATCAAATCTGTTAGCATTTACTCACACATCACATATCAGGGACTAATCTTTCTCTCTTTGCCGAATCTCTTCACTCCCTTGATGGGAGAGATCTTTAGATATAAATAGTTATCAATCTTGAACTCGAGATCTTTTCTGAGTACATCTGCATAAGACTTTTGTTGGATCTAAGCAACCCAAAGTCTTTCTCTGATCAACTGAACATTTTCTATGGCATCAAATACTAAGTCAATCCTTGTAACTGAGGCCTCACCAATTTTGAACCAATCAATTGGAGATCTGTATCTCCTATCATAGAGATCTTAAAATGAAGCCATCTAAATATTGGAGTGATAGTTGTTGTTGTATGAAAGGTATATCAAAGGAAAATAGTCATCCCAACTTCCATTGAAATCAATTACACACGCCCTTAGCATATCTTCCAGGGTGTTAATGGTATTTTCTTCTTGACCATCTGTCTGAGGATGAAAGGTAATACTGACATGAACTCGGGTACCTAGACCCTTTTGGAATGCTTTCAAGAAGTGATAGGTGAATTGGGTACCTCTGTTTGAGATAATAGATAATGAAACATGGTGCAATCTAACTAACTCTCTGATATAGAGTTTGGCAGAATCCTCGAGTGAATAAGAAGTATGAACTGGAAGAAACTGAGATGATTTGGTCATCCTATCTATAATAACCAAAACCAAATCATGCTGACAGTGAGTACGAGGAAAACTTGTTACAAAGTCTATGTTCACTTCTTCCCATTTCCAAGTGGGAATAATGAACTCCTGCATGGAACAACTAGGCTTATGATACTCTACCTAAATTTGCTGACATGTAGAGCACTTCACCATAAAATTTTCAACATCTCTCTTCATCCCACTCCACCAATAGATCTGCTATATGTCATGGTACATCTTAGTGGTCCCTGGATAAATACAGTATTGCGCACCATGCGCTTCTGCAAAAATTTATTACCTTAAGTCATCTACTCCTAGAATACTAAGATGACCCTGATAACGCAACACACCATCTCTCCCTTGGGAGAAAAGCTCTACATACTGATATCTGACTGACTCTTTCAACTTGACTAGACTGGAATCTCTATCTTGCTTTTCTTTCAACTCAAAAACTAGAGATGATTTTGAACTGTTCTGAACCCATACACTATGCTCTGATGAATCAAATAAGTGGATACCTATTCGGGAAAGATGATGAACTTTGTGTGCTAACTTTTTCTTACTGTCTCCGACATGAGCAACACTACCTATAGATAGCCTGTTCAAGGCATCAGCCACTATATTAGCTTTGCTCAGATGATAAAGGACACTCATGTCATAATCTTTAAAGAGCTATAACCATTTTCTTTGACGGAGGATGAGATATTTCTAAGAGAATATGTACTGAAGGCTTTTGTAATTTGTGAACACATCCACATGCACCTCATACAAGTAATGCCTCCAAATCTTTAAGGCAAAAACTACACCTGCTATCTCAAGATCATGAGTAGGATAATTCTTCTCTTGTTATTTAAGTTGTCTGTAGGCGTAGTCTATGACCTTACCATGAAGAATAAGGATACAACCCAAACCTACTCTAGATGTATCATAATACACGACAAACCTATCCAAACCATCTGGTAACACTAGGACTGGAGCTGAGTTGAGTCGAGTCTTCAACTCCTGAAAACTCTTCTCGCAAAAATCTGACCACTAAAATTGGACTTTTTTCTAAGTCAATATGGATATAGGGGATACAATAGAAAAAAATCCACCAATAAACTGTCTGTAATAGCCAGCCAAACCTAAGAAACATTTGATATATGATAGAGAAATGGGTCTAGTCCAGTTACTCACGACTTTAGTCTTTTGGGGATCAACTTTAATTCTATCATCAAAAATAATATAACCAAGGAAATCTACCAACCTTAGCCAAAATTTACACTTACGGAATTTGGAGAACAACCGATGATTTTTGAGAGGTTGAAGTACTATCCTGAGATGGTCTGTGCAATTATGCTCACCGCAGGAACAGACAAGAATGCCATCTATGAAGACTATGATGAACATGTCAAAGTACTACTTGAACACACGGTTCATCAAGTCCATAAAAGATGATGGGTCATTGGTAAACCAAAGGACATGATTAAGAATTCAAAGTGACTATACCGTGTTCAAAAAGCTGTCTTCGGAATGTTATATTCTCTAAAGCTGAGATGATGATAGCCTGATCTGAGGTCTATCTTTGAAAAGTAACTAGCACTACGAAGTTGGTCAAAAAAGTCATCAATCTAAGGAAGTGGATACTTTTTCTTGATCGTGACTTTATTGAGTTGACTGTAGTCAATACACATTATGAGAGAGCCATCTTTCTTTTGCATGAATAAGACTAGTTCACCCCATGGGGACACGTTAGGCCTGATGAATCCCTTATCTAATATAACTTTCAACAATACTTTCAATTCCTTGAGTTCTACAAGTTCCATTCCATATGATAGAATAGATATAGGCTGAGTATCTGGAAGAAGGTCAATGTCAAAGTCTATTTCCCTTTTGGGATGAATTCCTGAAAAATCTTAGGGAAAGATGTCTAAACATTCATTCACTGCTAGGACTAACTCAAGACTAGAAGTTTCAAAACCAGTGTCCTTAACTCTAATAAGATAATAGATAAAACCTTTGGATACCCTTTTCCTATCCTGTAGATAGGAAACAAGATGACTTCTGAATGCGAAAGTACAACCCCTTCACTCTAAGACAGGTTCATTTGAAAACTTAAAATGGACTATTCTATTCCTGTAGTTGACTATGGCATAGCAGGAATGAAGCCAATCCATGCCAAGAATGATATCAAAATTAGTCATCTCTAATTCGACTAAGTATACAGAAGTGTCTTTCTAAGATAACATAATCGGACAGTTCCTATATACTCGCCAGGATATGATGGTTTTAACCACTAGGGTAGATACTAAGAAAGGCTCTACTAGAATTTTGGGACTGACTCTGCAATCAACATCTATGTAGGGAGTAACAAAAGACAAGAAAGCTTCTAGATCTAGCAAAGCATAATCATGCACATAAAAGATCTATAACATACCAGTAACCACATCAGGAGAATTTTCTTGATCCTATCAAGACTAAGGAGCATAGAGTCAATTTGGGTGTTGCCTACTAGTAGCACTTGAGGTGGAACCCTACTGATTTGGGTAATTGAGCTGAGCTGAGGAATGGTTATGCTGACCCTGGTAACCTGGCTGAGGTCAATCTCTAGCTTTGTAGCCTAGTTTGACATTGCAAAAATAAACATTGTTGTCAGCTCTGCAAGTACACTTATGGTGCTTGCCACAAGTCAAACAAAGAGAATGGGTGTAGGCACTACTAACACTACCCTAAGACTTAGAGCTTTGTTCCCTATCTCTGTTACTATCTCTGAATTTCGATACTGGTGCACTAGCTGAAGAATGTGATAGAATAGATAAATTAGGATAGAACTAAGAATGATTTACACTCTATAACTTAGGCTGAGGAAAGTTAAAACTACCTGTCCTTGCTCTCTTATTCTGGTTCTCTCTTAGCTTAATCTTCTGCTCTTTTATCTACTGAGCATGGGTCATAAGTATAGCAATGTTCATGTCACTATTTAACATCGTGGTCCTGCACTCATTGACCATACTATCATTCACCCTAGAAACAAACTTACTCATCTTAGACCTGTTGTCTGCAACTACATAAGCAACAGTTCTATATAATTGAGTAAACTTAATAGAATACTATTTCACTATCATGTTGCCCTGTCTGAGGTTGATAATTGCAATACCTTAGCTTCTCTCAGCTCTAGGGGAAAAACCACTTAAGAAAATCAGTGGTAAACTTCTTCCACTCTATTGACCGTGTATCATATTCCCTCTCTACCTTCTACTATTTCAACCAAGTGTGAGACATATCCTCTAACTGATATGCATCTAGCTCAGCACTCTCACTAGGAGCCACCCCCTGATATCTATAATGTTTTAAACCTGATCAAGGAATTCCTAAAGGTATTCATCTAACTTAGATCAAAAAAAGGATAGAGGATTTATTCAGGTGAAGTCCCAAACCTAGGTTGTAGCTAAATTGGACACTAGGTTGGCCGAAACGACAGCTGGTCATTCATTCTAGGTAGAAACTGAATTAGAAAGAGTAGTGAATGTAGCTCTGAATTCTTCATAAGAGACATGCTCCCAAAGGATATTCCTGGATGGGTTGAGGGGCTGACTGATTTCTAGTTCTCTTTTTGGAAGGAATGTTCCATAAATTGGAGAGAAAAGGATTAGACTGAGAGTTTAAGTTTTCACTTATGCTCACTGGCACATCATGAATGCTGAAAGAAGGGAAACTATTCCTAAAACAACACATAGCCTCTTGTACATAAATGTGCCACACAACACTCCCACGCACAAGACTCTACTAGATGCGGCTTTCAAACTTCCTATGACCCTAAAAGACCACAAACCAACCCTTTACTGACATATGTAATGAGCACTAAATATTATATTATAAAATATGTGTAATATAATTTTTAAGTCCATAAGGTTCAAATTTGTGACATAACTAATAACATAATGTCTAAACGAGATGTAGAAATACCTAAAACTTAAATAAACTATCTAGACATGCTATAGTTCGAAAAGCCTCTAACGTCCTGAATTGACTAAACATGGATTTGATGGGAAATGTCCCCAACTAACTCCATCTATTGAAAACTAACTGAAATAATGAGTAATTATGTCATCCTTGGGTGATGAGAACTTACTGCAAAATCTGACTGCTGAGATTTGAAAAACTACTGATGCTCTAGAGCTTGACTCGTGCCTCTAAACCTATGGTATAGACACCATAACATAAATGCATCAGTATTTTGGAATGTAATGAGTATACAAGTGAGGTAGGCTGAATGCATGGGGTTCATATGCATGAACAATACTAACTGACTAACTACTATGAACCTGAGAATACATGCATGCATACACGACTAAAATTGAGGTTCAAGATATTAATGATTACTGAATCTCAATACTGATAACATGAGTTACTGAGAACTAATATAATTAATACTAAGCGACTGTATCTGATAGTCTAGATCCTGATAGGACTAGCTGAGTTTGGAATTATACTTAGTGACTATATCTGACAGCTCTGAATCTGAAGAACTACCTGAGTTCTATTACTGAGACTAAGTCTGTAACTGTAGGAAATAGTTATCTAACCGACATTCCCTGAATAATCTAATATAGCTGAGTTGGTATCCAATCTATAACCCCGATTGGAAGGGTGTTAGTATCGTGCCACTAGTAAAGACACTAAAAATCTACCCTTATCTAACAGGTGGGTTCAGCGAGAATGGTGGGACCCTCATCTAATAGGTTAAGATACCTTATCTACCCTCATATAATATGTTTTGATATCTCAACCTATGTTGGCTATATAGTTCTGAAATGAAAGTATTCCTTATAAAATCCATACCCTCAACTATTAGGTGAGTTCCTATCCTTGGGTTCACTCAGTGTTGAATCATACTCCTATCTGAATAGCCACTGACCTGATTATACAAAACTAAATTGAACTAAGTTTTACTGAATATTGACGACTAACGGAGTATTACTAAATTTTGATGACTAACGGAGTATTACTGAGATTACTAAATTTCTCAGATTATTGAGTTTTTCTTGAGTCATGAGAATGACCGAATTCTATTGAACATGGCTTGACTGGAAGTATCGTGAAAATTGACACTGGCTCTAGGCACATAGCTAAATTTTTACGTACAAGTAGCCCCAAAACTCAATAGCATAAAAATAAACATAACATGATCTTGCAAAGCATAACAATACACACTTGTTCAAAATTCATCTTTTAAAGGCATTTTCTCAAACACTTGTAGGGCATGGACTTATACATGTACTAAAGTATCATGATTTCATCATTTTATTCACATGAACATTCTATCAAACACTTGGGGAGCATAATTTAATTCACATAAACATGAATAACATCTAAACATGGCAACTAAATCCCTAAACATGCAATTCCATGACTTAACATACAATTTACACAATTTTCCTTAATCTCTTTTCTAATTTCAAGAATCTTGTCATAATCATGGGTTGATAACCCAACTAATATCATAAACATAAATTCAAGCTAATTCAAATATAGAAATCATATATCTGAAATCTTGTAACTTTTGAAAAAGGATTCTTAGATTCTATAGGCAAAAAGGACCCATAGATGAACACTTCGCATACTTGGTATGATAGATCCTTGAAGTTTCTTTGATAATTTCTAGACTTGTTCTTGATTTTTCTTGAATTTCTTAAAGAAGGATTTGCTATAATTCTTGAGGGTTAATCCTTATAGAAACCTTAATTTGATGTTATAAATGAATAATGACACTATGAGATCTGGCTATATATAACTAAAGATGGCATTAAATGGCTGCACATAAAATGCGATGGCTTTGGGAGATGGTCTGTCGCTTGCTTGATGGTCCGTCGGTCTTCACTATCTTTCCTAGGCAGAATATATGCACATTACCTCAGTTTCAATGGATGGCATGATGACCCATCACCTATTCAACGGTCCGTTGGCCTGCCATATTGCTCTTGGGCAGCTCGGATAACTTTCTAAAAAACGTCCATAACATTTTACCTCGATATCAAAATTGGCATAGTCAGTATCGCTGGAAAGTTAGTTCAATTTCCCACATGATAGAAAGTTGAAATTGGGGAATTTCTGTGTGATTTAAGAATTATACACTAAGTAAGTCACCCCTAAATCTCTTGGAGACTAAATTAGACATAAAGAAAGTTTAGCACATTACAATATGTTGTTCTTTTATTATTCATATATATTGGTTAGTGAGAATTGGAGGAATGTCCCAGCTATCTATAGTCAGTATAGTAGAGACCTCATAGATAGTTAGTCAGAGTCATCATATGTTATTTTGGTTTATTTTGTAGTTTTGTCATGATGTAAGCTTTATCAGTATTATACTTATTCAGATTTCATTATGATCATGTTTCCACTCTGTAAATTTAGATTTTCTACTATTTAAATCAATTGATCAAGTATCATTCTAGTTCATGGGTTATCTTGGGATCACTTATGGTTCTATGCATCATGTTACGACTAGGGGGTAGTCTCGGGTCGTGACATAGGAACCTGGTCCAATCAAAATTCTACCTTGATCTATACCTTGCAATAAATTGAAAGTAATACTTCTTAATTAAATAATTTTATAAAATTAATCAATCAAGGAGAAATTACTAAAACTCATATTGCTCGAGTTCCAAGTTTCTGTGTGCTTAAAGTGTAATTATTCTTGAGTCGAGTCTTGGTTTGTAATTGAATTACCCATCTTATAAGAGTAATGTTTTTTCTTCTATTACTAGAGTTATTAGGTAGAGTTAGCTGAGGTGATACAGTTAATTTTAGTTATTAAAATTTAGTGTAACTTAGAGCCAGGTTCCAATGGAGTACGTAATCAATAAGAGATGATTATAGTAGAGTTTGAGTGTTGTGAGGGAAAGTCGTTATTTTTCCTCCCTCGAGCAAGTAGGTTTCCATGTAGATCTTTATATTGTTTACATTCCTAAAAGTTTTACTTTGTCACTATTTTATTGACTATGTTTGAGTTTTATGGACTTGGTCCCTTATACGGTGGTGCACCCCCTCCCAATTTATCAACCTTTAAAATAACTTATATTCTTCATTTTAATAAGAATTTTAAAGATTTTACTCGGTAAATCATTAAAATGAGCTTTATTTAATTTGAATCTTATTTTCTACTCAATTTAACTTGGATTTCCAGAAGTAGGTTCCTAACAATATGGTGAACATATTTTTAAAGTACTGTTATGATTCTACCCTTGTTTTTTGAAAATCCATTTCAGGGATCTATTTTAACCCTAAACTAATAGTATTCAATATGAGTGTCGTTGGTTATTTTTTACGCATAGATTCGATATTTGATGTTTTAGTGGAATTGGGGATCATTAATGGAAATTAAGGTTGTGGATTCAAAGTATATTATACTTGTGGCATTTGAGGTAGGTTATGGCTTAACTCTTTTAGATTGGGATGGGTAGTAATTGATGGTACAAAATGCATATGGTGGGAAATAATCATAAAAATAGCTATATATATATTATGCCCGTATGGGGACATATATATGATAGCATTGTTGAAATTAAGGTATTATTTGATATGCGTGATAGTGTGGGTTCTTATATGTTTTTGATAGCCTTGTGAATATGTGAATATTGTACCATGTACGGAGAAACACTATTATGGTACCTTATTATGTATAGTGATATATTCTTGTTGTGCTGAAATATGTATCATTGTGGTTGGTTATGGAAATATATATATCATTGTGGCTGGTTATGGAAATATGTATCATTGTGGTTGGTCGTGGAAATACTTATGGTGATGGAAAATTATGGAAATACTTATTGTGATTGGTTGTGAGTATTACATCCTCGTATCATACTCATTTATGAAACATTGGTTCTACCATGGCAATATCTATGAAGAACTGGCAACACTATTTCAAAACCCTTCCCTAGGGAAGTGTTAGGGAATAGATATTGTAACACCTTTCAAAACCCTCTTCGAGGGATGTGTTGGAAAGAGATATAAGATACGTAGATTTTATATAGATGAATGAACACCTCATGGGTCTCGTGTTGGGAGGCTTGCCTTCATTGGAGTATACAGAGGTTGTGCGACAGCCTCGTGCATCATCATGACCATTGTCATCATAAACATTGCACTTGTTTTATTATACTTAGGTGGTGCTTTTATTTCTATATTGAATTTTCATCTATCTATTTTTTCTATATCTTCACTTGTAAATATCTAATTGTTCTTTCTTTAGTTGTACTTGATGATCATGATTATACATGTTTCTCTTTTGTCCTACTTGTATGTGATATTATGTATATTTGTGTCCCTATCTGGTATGGTGTTATATTATATGTGGAAACTATAGAACTGTTTGTGCAAGTAGTAAAGGCTACTGTTTTGTGGGATATTTTTTATTGTAGGTGGTGCGCCCTTAGTGTGTAATTTATATGCTTTTTTTATACTTTCCTCAGTCAACCTAGGATACCTACTGGTTACAGGTTCACCATGCGTTTAGTAAGATAGGTATGTGTTGAAAAGAGTGTAGTATATGATGATGATGGAAGAAACTAAAGAGAGATTAGAGTTGTATTCTAAGAGATTATATTAGCAGTTCAGAATCTAGTGACGTGTTTGAAAACTTATGATGATGACTTAAGACTAAAGTGGAGAGTATTGTTGGAAGAGTGCAGAAAGAGTACTTTGATTAAGCCTAAGTTTTAGTATGAGTCAGCCAGTAAAGATAGAGAATCCCAACAGTTGCCAAATCATCTAAGTTCATGAGTCATGCATTAGTTTTAGACTTCCGAGGTTCAATTAAATCTAGTTCGTAGATACCCTATGCATCGCCCAAGCTTCTCAGTAATGTGTGCAATCTTAGAGGGAGATAGTGTCCCAAGGGGGAGATACCCTATTCTTCGTTAATACTCTCATGACTTAGATTCTTCAGTTTATTTTATTATAATGAATCATTTTTGGAGGAAGGGGTACTTATAAGTTGACCCTTAAGCTCCAACCTTAGTTATACTCCATGTATTACAAACTCAGTTCAGTGAATGTATCACGTTCCAGAATCAGTTATGTTCTTATGTTTTCACTCTTGCATGTTTATAAAATGATCTCAGGTTCATTAGAATTGCCGCTATGGCTACATCTCTCCTTAAGATTATTCAACTTCATATTCAGTATTGAAGACAAACTTACTATTTAGTTTCATGCGCATATTCCTAGTATAAACTTGGTATTTAGTTCTATGCTTAGTTTTCAGCTCATACTTGGTACCTTTACCAGTGCATGTTCAGTCGCATGTTCATGAGTCAGTTTAGTAATGCATTCACGCATCAGATATACGTGATCAGCTCATTAGTACTCTCATCCATACCTTCATGTATCATGACAGTCATATAATCCTGCATCAGATATGTATAGATTTAGCTTATCAGTTACCCATGCATCAGATATGTATGTTTAGTATGTTGTGGTCAACTTTCAGTCATGTCAGTCTAGGAAATCATGTCTCAGTAGCATATGGCTTGTACATACTTCAGTTGATCGTTCTCTCCTCTTAGTCAGTTTCCATTTGAGGATGAATGTTCCCAAGGGGGAGATATTGTAATACCCCACAAAATTGCGAGTCTAATTTAGCTTGTAAAGCTCCTTGAAAGGTCCCAAGACTTAGAAATCTTGCTAAGTGTTCAAGATTACACATTTAGTCTTATTTCAGGCTCCTGAACTTTGGGGATTTATTCTAAGACTCTCCCAACCACCATTTTTGGATTTCAAGTTGCGTTGTGATTGGGAAAGGTTGAAATACATCCCGAGTAAGTTTTGGAATTTTATCGATAGAATAAGAGCAAGTTTGGATGTGCAAAATAGTAGCAATGAGTGATAATCCTGTGTCGCCCCAGCTAAAGCATTGCTATAGACCAGACGTCGCCTGGTATATAGAAGTGCTATAAGCGGGCCCGCCTGCTAACTCCGGTGCTTACCCAGTTTTTAGTGTTCTACCTCGGTGTCCTTAAGGGTATTTTGGTCCTTTTAGCCACCTTATATACACTCTTAAACACAAGATTTGTCAATAATTCATCAATATACACTTCTTTTCGTCAAATTTTCTCAAGAACTCAAGTTAAGGTTTTCATAGAAGCCCTAAGAATCAAGAGATTTCACCGTAGAACTTCAAGGAAACTTCCAACTGAGGCATGCATGTGTTAATTCATGAACTCCTTTTGTCCATGAAGTCCAAGAACCCTTTTCCAAAATCATATATTATGGTTTCATGTTATGATGGATGGTTAATCATGTTTATTTGTTTAATGATGACAAGATAGAATCATTATGGGTTTGTATGAAACTAGGATGGCATGTTAGTTGAAGTATATTAATTTTTGGTGATTTGGGTTGTTAAATTCATGAATAAACCTATGCCCAAAGTGGTGCGTGTAAGGTGTTTGATAAAATGCCTAGGGTATAGAATTCATGTTCCATGATTTAGAAAGTGCTTAAATGACAATTCATGCTCCATGATTTATGGTTTTACATCAACTCCCCATTATTGATATATGTTACTATTTTGATATGGAATGAGCATGACATTGAAGCTACGTAAGTGTATACATGTTGTATAAAATTCCCTTCCATGAATGATGATGTTGAGAACCTTGCTTAGTATAAAGTCCCCTACTTATGTTATTGCGAATTGTGGACTATATTTTTATTATCAAGTCAGTCATGCGTGTCAGTTTCCTTCCATCTAGTCCTGGGGGTACTTGTACCTTAAAAATATAGTTGTGTGCCTAGAGACAGTATCATGTTTCACGATATTCTCAGTCAAGGTATGCTCTATATATTTTAGTTAGTCATTTACTCAGGAAACTCAGAAATCTCAGTAGTTCAGCAGTCCCTATTAGTACTTTCAGTCAGACCCCAGATCTCTAGTAGATTTTCCGTCAGTCAATGGAACTCAGTGAATTTAGCTTAGCTCAGCTAAGAAAATACTATCAGCTCAGTTAATTAAATTAGTTACTCAGTTCATCTCAGTTACTTAGTTCAGCTCAGTTAGTTAGTTCAGCTCAAATAAGCATGTTCAATGTCATTCAGATAGGAGTAGGATTCAACACCGAGCAAATATTGGGATGGGGGCTCACCTGTTAGATAGGACTGAGATCCCTAGAAGTAATCCCTAAGTTCCAAAACTACGTAGCCATCATAGGTACGATATGTCAGTCGTTAGATAAGACTGACATACTCAGGGATCACCGGTTAGCACATTTATATGTATAGGACTGGTCCAAGGGATCACCCACTAGATTAGGAATGACTCCACAGCAGATGTCTTTACTGGTGGTGCGGTACTGAGACCCTTCAAATCAAGGCAAGAATTGGACCCTAGACTAGCTAGAAAGGGACATGTCGGTTAAATAAATACATCGCATAGGACCGATGTCATCTATAATTTTAGGATCAATAACATTAAATCTGGGATCACCCGCTACATAGGACTAATATCATTTATAGTCAATCAGTAACAGCATTATCAGACTTAGATATCACCCACTAGATAGGACTGATCTCATTTATAGTTAATCAGTATCAGTATTATCAGATTTAAAGTTCACCCATTAGGTAGGATTGATCTCAGAATAAGTCAAGTCTTTTTTATCATCAATATACTCAGAGATCACCCACCAGCTAGGACTGATCTTAGAATTAGTTATTCAGATACCGTACGGAACTTAGATAGTTCTACAGATTCAAGGTAGTTAGATACAGCCAATCAGAATATCAGTTATAATAGTTATCAAAACTCTTTTATTAGTTATGTTAGATATCAGAAAACTCATGCTATCAGTACACAGTTTCAGGACTGTTAGATATAGTCATCTATTGATTAGTCTTTCAATTATTCATTACCTCAGTATCAGTAAAATCATTCAGTTAGAATTCAGACTCAGTAGTTAGTATCATCACGAGTTTATTTATAGTTACCTGTGCATGTATTTATTTTCACATTCAAATCAGTCAGCATATTCATGCATATAAACCCTATGCATTTACCGTACCCCCATGTATACTCAGTATATTCTGACGTACTGACGCATTCACACTATGGTTCTTTCTTCTTATATTACACCATAGGTTCATAGGTGTGGGTTCAAGATCAGTAATAGAAGTCCAGTTTAGCAGTGAGTCCTCATCTTTTGAGGACATGATTATTTTATTTATCATTCCAGTATTTCAGTTTATTTTCAGTTTATGGAGTTAGTTGGAGACATGTTCCTTCAACTCATTATTCAGTTTAGTTAGAGGCTTTCAGACTAAATGTCAGATTAGCTATTCAAACTTCAGTATTTATGTTTTGTTTTGGTATTATTATCCTGTATTTTTCATATATTTAATAGTATTGAACCTTATGGCCTTATAGTTCATGTTTTCGTATATTTTACATATATTATGCAGTTTACAGGAACATATATCAGTTATGGGTTAGCTTGTGGTCCTTCGGGTTCATGGGCACCATGTAATATTTCGGTTCAGAAAATTAGGGTGTTACAAACTTGGTATCAGAGCCTAAGGTTCAATAGTATCCTAGGAAGTCTGAAAGCTGCATCTAGTAGAGTCTTGTACATGGGTGTGTTGCGTGCCACATTTATGTACAGGAGGCTATAAGATGTTATAGAAAAGTTTTCCTTCTTTCATGTCTTAGATCGTGCTATAGAAAAGTACTCTAAGAGATTTATGTAGACTTTTGCCATGATCCATTCATGTCAGCTTTACATTACTTTCAAGGTAACAGAAGAACTGAAGCCCAAAGTCCTTTATATAGAACTTTCTTAGGTAGACCCCCAGAGATCGTTTCACGAATAGTGTTCTCTAAATTTGAGTAGAGTATGTTTCATGGGGTTAGTTGTATAAAAAGTGAATTATCAGGCTTGAAATAGTGTATGTAAGAATATAAATATAGTAACCCATAGATTGTATGTGTTGTTGATGGAGATATAGCGGTAATTTTCATGGTGTGGAGAAAATATAAGTTTAAGAGATGTCATATTTGAAGGCTAGGATGAGAGTAGCGTGGTTGTTAAATATTTATGGATATTCATGTTATGCTTTAGAAACTAAGCTTGAATCTTTGAAGAATTTAAGTTTGTGGACTTCAAATTAAGTATAAGGTGTGAAGGTGGTATCAGTAGCCTATAAAATAAATAGAAGGATATGATGTGTTTAGTGAGATAGGTATGTATTGTAAAGAGTGTAGTATGTGATGATGGTGTAAGAAACTAAAAAGGGCTAAGAGTTGTATTCAAAGAGATAGTATTAGAAGTTCAGAATCTAGTAACGTGTTTACAGACTTATGATGATGACTTAAGACTAAAGTACAGAGTATAGTTGCAAGAGTGCAGAAAGAGTACTTTAGTTAAGCCAAAGTTTCAGTATGAGTCAGTCAGTAAAGATATCAAATCCCAACAGTTGAAAGATCAGCTAAGTTCATAAGTCATGCATTAGTTTTAGACTCCCGAGGTTCGATTAAATGTAGTTCGTAGATTCCTTGTTTTTTTCCCAAGCATCTCAGTAAGGTGTGCAATCATAGAGGGACATAGTGTCCCAAGGGTGAGATACCCCACCCTTCCTTAAAGCTCTCATGCCTTCAGTTTTTTTTAGTATAACAAATCCGGTTTGGAGGAAGGGGTACTTATAAGTTGACCCTTATACTCAAATCTTAGTTGTACTCCATGTATTACAAACTCAGTTCAGTTCATGTATCATATTCTAGACTCAGTTATGTTCTTATGTTTTCACTCATGCATGTTTATTAAATGATCTCGGGTTCATTAGTATTTCCATTATGGTGACAGCTCACCTTAAGCTTATTTAGCTTCATATTCAGTATTCAGTACAAACTTAGTATTCAGTTTTATGCTCACGTTCCCACTATAAACTTTGTATTTAGTTCCATTCTTAGTTATCAGCTCAAACTTGGTACCTTTACCGGTGCATATTTAGTTGCATGTTCGTGAGTTAGTTTAGTTATGCATTCATTCATTATATATGCGTGATCAGCTCATTAGTACTTTTAGGCATGACTTCATGTATCATGACAGTCATATAATCCTACATCAGATATGCATGGATTTATCTTATCAGTTACCCATGCATCAAATATGTATGTTTAGTATGTTGTGGTAAGCTTTTAGTCATGTCAGTCTAGGAAATCATGTCTCAGTAGCATATGTCTTGTACATACTTCAGTTGATCGTTCTCTCCTCTTAGTTAGTTTCCATTCGAGTTTGATTGTTTCCAAGGGGGAGATATTGTAATACACTGCAAAATCACGAGTCCAATTCATCTGGTAAATATCCTTGAAAGGACCCAGACTTAGAAATTTTCCTGAGTGTTCAAGATCATACACTTAGTCTCATTTCAGGCTCCTGAACTTTTGGGATTTACTCGAGGACGCTCCCGACCTCCATTTTTGGATTTTCAAGTTGTGTTACGATGGGACAAGGTCATAGTACATCCTGCGTAAGTTTTGGAATTTTTCGGATAGAATAAACAAAAGTTTGGATGTGCAAAATAGTAGCAGCAGGCGATAAGTCTGCGTCGCCCTAGATAGAGCAGTGCTCTAGACCAGGCATCGCTTGTTATATAGCAGTGCTATAAGCAGGCACCGCCTGCTAACTCCGGTGCTTACCCAGTTTTCAGCATTCCACCTCCGTGTCCTTGGGGTATTTTGGCCCTTTTATCCACCTTATATATACTCTTAAACACAAGATTTGTCCATAATTCAGCAACATACACTTCTTTTCATCAAACTTTCTCTTGAACTCAAGTTAGGGTTTAAATAGAAGGTCCAAGAATCAAGAGATTTCATGGTAGAACTTTAAAGAAACTTTCAACTAAGGCATGTGTGTGTTCATTCATGGACTTCTTTCATTCATGAAGTCCAAAAACCCTTTTCCAAAATCATATGTTATGGTTTCATGTTATGAATGGATGGCTGATCATGTTTATTTGCTTAATGATGCCAAGATAGAATCTGTATGGGTTTGGATGAAACTATGATGCCATGTTAGTTGAAGTGTGTAAATTTTGGGTGATTTGGGTTGTTAAATTCATGAAAAAAACTAGGCCCAAAGTGGTGCATGTAAGGTGTTTGATAAAATTCCTAGGGTATATAATTCATGTCCCATGATTTTAATAGTGCTTAAATGACAATTCATGCTCCATGCTTTATGGTTTTACATGAACTCCCCATTATTGCTATATGTTACTGTTGTGATATTGAAGCTATGCAAGTGTATACATGTTGTTCGAAATTCCATTCCACGAATGATGATGTTGAGAACCATACTTAGTATAAAGTTCCCTACTTATGTAATTGCGAATTGAGGACTCTATTCTTATGATCAAGTCAATCATGCTTGTCAGTTTCCTTCCATCGAGTCCTGGGGTTACTTGTACCCAAAAAGTATAGTTGTGTACCTAGATCCAGTGTCATGTTTCACGATATCCTCAGTCAAGGTATGCTCCATATATTTTAGTTAGTCAAGTGACTTAGGAAACTCAGAAATCTCAGCAGTTCAGTAGTCTCAGTTAGTACTGTCAGTCAGACCCCAGATCTCTAGTAGCTTTTCCGTCAGTTAATAGAACTCATTAAATTCCGCTTTGCTCAGCTAAGAAATTACTATCAGCTTAGTTAATCAAATTAGTTACTCAGTTCAGCTCAGTTACTCAGTTCAGCTCGGTTAGTCAGTTCCACTCAGATAATCATGTTCAGTGTCATTCAGATGGGAGTAGGATTCAGCACCGAGCAAAGCTACAGATTAGGGCTCACCTGTTAGATAGGACTGAGATCCCTAGAAGCAATCCCTAAGTTCTATAACTACATATCCAGTGTAGGTATCAGATGTCACCCGTTAGGTAGGATTGACATACTCAGGGATCACCTGTTAGCATATTTATATATATAAGACTGGTCCCAGGGGTCACCCGCTAGATTAGGACTAACTTCAGAACAAATGTCTTTACTGGTGGTGCAATACTAAAACCCTTCCAATCAAGGAAAATATTGGACCCCAAACTAGCTAGAAAGGGCATGTCAGTTAAATGAATACATCCCACAGTTTTAGTTACAATAATCAGGACTGCCAGATACAGTCACCTCAGCTTAGTAGTATAGACTCAGAACTATTAGACACAGTCAAATCTTATTGGACTTTAAGATCACCCATTAGATAGGACTGATGTCATCTACAATTTTAGCATCAGTAACATCAAACTCTGAAATCACTCACTAGATAAGACTGATATCATTTATAGTTAATCAGTAACAGCAGTATTAGACTTAGAGATCACCCACTATATAGGACTAATCTCATTTATAGTTAATCGGTATTAGTATTATCAGATTTATAGATCACCCATTAGGTAAGATTGATCTCAGAATAAGTCAAGTCATCTTTATTATAAGTATACTCAGAGATCACCCTCCAGCTAGGACTGATCTTAAACTCAGTTATTCAGATACAGTATGGAACTTAGATAGTTCCACCAGATTTAGGTTTTATAGATTCAGCCACTCATGTTATCAGTTGTAATAGTTATCAAAACTCTTTTATTATTCATGTTAGATATCATAAAACTTATGTTATTAGTACATAGTTTTAGGAATTTTAGATTCAGTCATCCATGTTATCAGTTTTTCAGTTATTTAGTACCTCAGTATCAGTAAACTCATGTTGTTAGAATTCAGACTCAGTAGTCAGTATCATCAAGAGTTTAATTATAGTTACCTGTGCATGTATGTATTCTCACGTTCACATTTGTCAGTATGTTCATGCATATAAACCCCATGCATTAATCCTACCCCCATGTATACTCTATATATTCAGACGTACTGATGCATTCGTGTTATGGTTCTTCATTTTTATATTACACCATAGGTTTAGAGGCGTGGGTTCCAGTATAGAAATAGCAATCTAGTTTAGAAGTGAGTCCTCATCTTTTGGGGACATGATTATTTTATTTATCATTCCAGTATTTCAGTTTGTTTTCAGTTTATGGAGTTAGTTGGTGACATGTTCCTTCAACTCCTTATTCACTTCAGTTAGAGGTTTTTGGACTAGCTGTCAGATTCAATATTCAAACTTTAGTATTTATGTTTCGTTTAGGTATTGTTTTATCTTATTTTTCATATATGTATGAATTGAACCTTATGGCCATATAGTTAATGTTTCCACATACTTTACATATATTATGCAGGTTAAAGGTACAAATATCAGTTATGGGTTAGCTTGTGGTCCTTCGGACTCATGAGAACCATGTAGCATTCTGGTTTAGAAAATTAGGGCATTCCAAACTTGGTATCAGAGCCTAAGATTCAATAGTGTCCTAGGAAGTCTTAAAGCTACATCAAGTAGAGTTTTGTACATGGTTGAATGGCATGCCACATTTATGTACAGGAGGCTATAAGATGTTATAGAAAAAGTTTCCCTTTTTTCATGTCTTGGATCGTGCTATAGAAAAGTACTCTAAGAGATTTATGTAGACTCTTTGCATGATCCATTCATGTCAGCTTTACCTTAGTTTCAAGGTAACAGAAGAACTGAAGTCCAAAGTCCTTTATATAGAACTTTCTCAAGTAGACCCCCAGAGATCGTTTCAGGAATAGCGTTCTCTAAATTTGAGTAGAGTATGTTTCATGGGGTTAGTTGTATAAGAAGTTAATTATCAGGCTTGAAACAGTATATCGAAGAATATAAGTATTTGGATGTGCAAAATAGTAGCAGCGGGCGATAAGCCCACATCACCCGAGTTAGAGCAATGCTCTAAACCAGGCGTTGCCTGGTATATACCAGTGCTATAAGTAGGCACCATCAGCTAACTCTAGTGCTTGCCCAATTTTTAGCATTCCACCTCCGTGTCGTTAGGGTATTTTGGTCCTTTTAGCCATATTATGTATACTCTAAAACACAAAATATGGCCATAATTCAGCAATATACACTTCTTTTCATCAAATTTTCTCAAGAAATCAAGTTAGGGTTTTCATAGAAGCTCCAAGAATCAAGAGATTTCATGGTATAACTTTAAGGAAACTTCCAACTAAGGCATGCGTGTGTTAATTCATGGACTCCTTTCGTCCATGAAGTCCAAAAACCCTTTTCCAAAATCATATGTTATGGTTTTATGTTATGAATGGATGATTGATCATGTTTATTTATTTAATGATGCCAAGATAGAATCTTTATGGGTTTGTATGAAAATAGGATGGCATGTTAGATGAAGTATGTAAATTTTGGGTTATTTGGGTTGTTAAATTCATGAATAAACCTATGTCCAAAATGATGCATGTAAGGTGTTTGATAAAATTCCTAGGGAATAGAATTCATGTCCCATGATTTTGATAGTGTTTAAATAATAAGTCATGCTCCATGCTTTATAGTTTTACATGAACAACCCATTATTGCTATGTGTTACTGTTGTGATATAGAATGAGCATGATATTGAAGCTTTGTAAGTGTATACATGTTGAATAAAATTCCCTTCCATGAATGATGATGTTGAGAACCATGCTTAGTATAAAGTTCTCTACTTATGTTATTGCGAATTGAGGACTCTGTTCTTATGATCCAAGTCAGTCATGCATGTCAGTTACCTTCCATTGAGTCCTGGGGGTAGTTGTACCCAAAAACTATAGCTGTGTACCAAAATCCAGTGTCATGTTTCACGTTATCCTTAGTTAAGGTTTGCTCTATATATTTCAGTTAGTCATGTGACTCAGGAAACTCAAAAATCTCAGCAGTTCAGTAGTCTTAGTTAGTACTTTCAGTCAGACCCCAGATCTCAAGTAGCTTTTACATCAGTAAACGGAACTCATTGAATTCTGCTTTGCTCAGCTAATAAAATAGTATCAACTCAGGTAATCAAATTAGTTACTCAGTTTAGATCAGTTACTCAATTCATCTAGGTTAGTCAGTTCAGCTCAGATAATCATGTTCAGTGTCATTCATATGTGAGTAGAATTTAGCACCGAGCGAACCTACGGATTGGGGCTCACCCGATAGATAGGACTGAAATCCCTAGAAGTAATCTATTCTATAACTACATAGCCAGTGTAGGTACGAGATCTGACTCGTTAGATAGGACTGATATATGAAGGGATTACCCATTAGTGCATTTATATATATAGGACCGGTCCCAGGGGTCACCCGCTAGATAAGGACTAACTTCTCAACAGATTTCTTTAATGGTGGCGCGATACTGACACCCTTCCAATCAAGGCAAGGATTGGACCCCATACTATCTTGAAAGGGCATGTCGCTTAAATGGATACATCCCACGGTTTAGTTATAGAAATCAGGATTGTTAGATACAGTCAACTCAGCTTAGTAATCTAGACTAAGGACTGTTAGACACAGTCAAATCTTATCGGACTTTAAGATCACCCATTAGAAAGGACTTATCTCAACTACAGTTTTAGCATCAGTATCATCAGACTCTGGGATCACCCACTAGATAAGACTGATCTCATTTATAGTTAGTCAATAATAGCATTATTATACTTAGAGATCACCCACTAGATAGGACTGATCTCATTTATAGTCAATCAGTATCAGTATTATAAGATTTAGAGATCACCCATTAGGTAGGACTGATCTCAGAATAAGTCTAGTCATATTTATTATTAGTATACTCAGATATCACCTGCCAGCTAGGATAGATCTTAAGCTTAGTTATTTAGATACAGTACAAAACTTAGATAGTTCTACCAGATTTAGGTTTTTCAGATACAGCCACTCACGTTATCAGTTGTAATAGTTATCAGAACTTTTTTATCAGCCATGTTAGATATCAGAAAACTCATGCTATCAGTACATAGTTTTAGGACTGTTAGATACAGTTATCCATGTTATCGATCTTTCAGTTATTTAGCACCTCTGTATCAGTAAACTCATGCAGTTAGAATTCAGACTCAGTAGTCAGTATCATTACGAGTTTAGTTATAGTTTCCTGTGCATGTATGTATTCTCACTTAACATCAGCCAGCATGTTAATGCAAATAAACCCCATGCATTTAGCCTTATACTCAGTACATTCAAATGTACTGATATATTCACGCTATGATTCTTTTTTTTTATGTTACACCATAGGTTCAGAGGTGTGGGTTCCAGTTCAGCAATAGCAGTCCTGTTTAGCAGTGAGTCCTCATCTTTCAGTAACATGATTATTTTATTTGTCATTCTAGTATTTCAGTTTGTTTTCAGTTTATGGAGTTAGTTAGAGACATGTTCCTTTAACTCCTAATTCAGTCCAGTTAGAGGCTTTCGGACTAGATGTCAGATTAGATATTCACACTTTAGTATTTATATTTTGTTTAGGTATTGTTATACTTTATTTTTTGGATATGTATCATTATTGAACCTTATAGCCATATAGTTCATGTTTCCATATATTTTATGTATATTATGTAGTTTACAGGAACAGATATCAGTTATGGGTTAGCTTGTGGTCCTTCGGGTTTATGAGCACCGTGTAGCATTTCGGTTCAGAAATATGGGGCGTTACAAACTTGGTATCAGAGCCTAAGGTTCAATAATATCCTAGGAATTCTAAAAGTCCCATCTAGTAGAGTCTTGTACATGGGTGTGTTGCGTGCCATATTTATGTACAGGAGGCCCTAAGATGTTTTAGAAAAAGTTTTCCTTTTTTCATGTCTTAGATCGTGCTATAGAAAAGTTCTCTAAGAGACTTTTGTAGACTCTTGTCATGATCCATTCATGTTAGCTTTACCTTACTTTTAAGGTAACAGAAGAACTGATGCCCTAAGTCCTTAATGTATAACTTTCTCAGGTAGACCCCAGAGATCATTTTGGAATAGTGTTCTCTAAATTTGAGCAGAGTATGTTTCATAGGGTTAGTTGTATAAGAAGTGAATTAGCAGGCTTTAAACAGTGTATGCAAGAATATAAGATTAGTAACTCAAAGATTTTATGAATTTTTGGTTGATATATAGCGGTAATTTTTATGGTGTAGAGAACATATAAGTTTAAGACATATGATATTTGAAGGCTAGGATGAGAGTATCATGGTTGTTAAAGATATGTTGATATTCATGTTATGCTTTAGAAACTAATCTTGAATCTTTGAAGAATTTAATTTTGTGAACTTCAAATTAAGTATTAAGGTTTGAAGGTGGTATTAGTATCCCAAAACGAAATAGAAGCAGATGATGCATTTAGTGAGACCGGTATGTGTTGAAAAGAGTGTAGTATGTATTGATGTTGGCAGAAACTAAAGAGAGCTAAGAGCTGTATTCTAAGAGATAGTATTAGCAGTTCAGAATGTATTAATATGTTTATAGACTTATGATGATGACTTGAGACTAAAGTGGAGAGTGTAGTTGGAAGAGTGCAAAAAAGAGTACTTCAGTTAAGCCTTAGTTTCAGTATGAGTCAGTTAGTAAAGTTAGAAAATCCCAATAGTTGCAAGATCAGCTAAGTTCATGGGTCAAGCATCAGTTTTAGACTCCCAAGGTTCGGTTAAATCTAGTTCGTAGATGCCCTATGCATCACCAAAGCATCTCAGTAAGGTATGCAATCTTAGAGGGACATAGTGTCCCAAGGGGGAGGTACCCCACCCTTCCTTAATGCTCTCATGCCTTAGATTCTTCAGTTTCTTTTAGTTTAACAAATCTAATTTGAAAGAATGGGTACTTATAAGTTAACACTTAATCTCCAACCTCAGTTGTACTCCATGTATTATAGACTCAATTTAGTTCATGTATCATGTTCCAGACTCAGTTATGTTCTTATGTTTTCACTCATACATGTTTATTAAACAATCTTGGGTTTATTAGCATTTCCGCTGTGGTGATAGCTCTTCTTAAGCTTATTTAGCTTCATATTCATTATTCATTACAAACTTAGTATTTAGTTTCATGCCCATGTTCCCAGTATAAACTTGGTATTTAGTTCCGTGCTCAGTTTTCATCTCAAACTTGGTACCTTTACAAGTGTATGATCAGTCGCATGTTCATGAGTCAATTTAGTTATACATTCATACATCAGATATACCTGATCAGCTTATTAGTACTTTGATCCAGGCCTTTATGTATCTTCATAGTCATATAAGCCTATATCATATATGCATGGATTTAGATTATCAGTTACCCATGCATCAGATATGTAAGTTTTGTATGTTATGCTCAGCTTTCAGTCATGCCAGTCTAGGAAATCATGTCTCAGTAGCATATGGCTTGTACATACTTCAATTGATCTTTTTCTCCTCTTAGTCAGTTTCCATTTGAGGAATAATGTTCTCATGGAGTAGATATTGTAATACCTCATAAAATCGCAAGTCTAATTCGGCTTGTAAAGCTCCTTCAAAGGTCCCAAGACTTAGAAATTATTCTCTGTGTAAAATATTATACACTTAGTCTTAGTTTAGGCTCCCAAACTTTGGGGTTTTATTCAAAGACTCTCTCGACCTCCGTTTTGGGAATTTAAAGTTTTGTTATGATGAGGCAAGGTCGTAGTATATCCCGGGTAAGTTTTGAAATTTTTTGGATAGCATAAGGGCAAGTTTCAATGTGCAAACTAGTAGCAGCGGGCAATAAGCCAGCATCGCCCCCGCTAGAGCAGTGCTCTAGAACAGGCGTCACCTGGTGTATAGCAGTGCTATAAGCAGGCACTGCCCACTAACTTCGATGCTTGCCCAATTATCATCATTCCACCTCTGTGTCCTTAAGGGTATTTTTGTCCTTTTAGCCAACTTATTTATACTCGTATACACGAGATTTGGCCATAATTCATCAACATACACTTCTTTTCATCAAATTTTCTGAAGAACTCAAGTTAGGGTTTTCATAAAAGCTCTAAGAATCAAGATATTTCACCATAGAACTTCAAGGAAACATCCAACTAATGCATATTGATGTTGGGCGTATTTATACCCCTAAGAACCAGAATTTACCCATATTTTAGGCTAAGTTTGGAGGATAAAATAAATAATTCCTGCACTTTTAGTCCATTTTTCTGTAAGTGAGCTAACCAACGTGATTAGCATGTTTTCAGGTATTAATGATGAAGTTTCTGAACTTCTATAAGTGCATTAGAGTACGAATCTCTATAAGTGCATGCATGCCTAAATTCCGCAGTACTCATAGTTAATAGATATGTAGAACTCATAAGGTGGACATAACCCTAACTTATTATTCTCTATGATTAACTCTTACTAAAAAAAGCATTCCGTCGTTACTTTAATAACAATAGTTCACGCCATAATCAAATCCCCCCTTTCCGTGGAATTTTTGACCAACAGTCTACTAACAATTGCAACACTTAGTAACCAAGTATTTCCTATGGGATTCGACACCCAACCCAGTTGGGTTCTATATTTGACTTTGACTGCTTACACTCTTACGAGAGCTTTAGTTTGGGCATTATCAAATTTTGGCACCGTTGCTAGGGAATACGGTTGTCAACTAAATTTGTGATAGTTAATTGACCCTTTGGTCTAAAATTCTTGAATTTTACTTTTTGCTTGTTGTTTTTGTTTTTGTTCAGGTTTGGTAGAGTGCATTCTAAATACGCGAAGTTCTGGTCAGCCATTATTACCTCTAAATCCGAAACACATCTTATTGGCATAATGGATGCACAATGAGAAATCGAAAGAAGGGTTGCTCAACAGGAGCAGGCTAGATTAGCTACATTGGCAGCTGCTCAAGTGCATCAACAGAATATTGATAACCCAGGGCGAGCAACAAATCCTGATGATAAGGATCTGGGTGATGATGAGCTACTGAATCCTAGGCGTACTAATGAGGTGGCGACACCAATGCATAAGAAAGATCGTCAATCTAGAATGAGACATGACTGCCGAGCTGTGCAGGTTCCTTTTGATGATGATGATGACGATCTGGATGGAGCTGGTGCCACAGGGGATATTATTCCTCCGCCCTTGGCACCTGGAGCAAAGTTCAATATCACTGGCAACATGATTCAGCTATTGCAACTCAAGGGGTTATTTGGTGGACTTACAGGCGATGATCTGAATATGCATCTGATCGATTTTATCTCTATATGCAAGTCATTCGACAATCCAGGAGTTAGATAGAATGCAATTTAGTTGCGCTTATTTCCATTGTCTCTATCTGGGGAGGCAACTCTATGGTTGAATGGACTAACTCCTAATTCTATTACTAATTGGAGGCAATTGAAAGATGCTTTCCTTGAAAGATTCTTTCTGCCATCCAAGAGAGGACAGTTGAGAGATAGGATCAGCAATTTTCAACAACTTCCAACTGAAGCTCTCCACGAAACATGGGAGAGGTTCAAGAAGAAGCTTATGCGGTGCCCAAATCATCACATGACCAATGTCCACTTGATAGAGATATTATACAGGTTTTTGAATTCGGTGACTAAGCCATTGGTTGATAATGCTACAGGAGGGTCATTCATGGACCTTACCTTATTCAGACAAGTGATATGCTAGATCATATGACAAAGTAGAGCAGAGCTTGTCATACCAGGTATTCTGAGATAGCAAGCTCTACTATATCTATTGGCATTACTGCAGAGCAGAGGCGAAGACAATAGGAACGTGACCAAGATATGGTTCACATGAAAATGCAGATGGATCTTCTTACCAAGCACTTATTATCAGTAAATACTGAAAATGTTAAGGCCGTTGTAGCACATGGAAGAGATGAATCTGATTCTGTGGAAGAAGCTAACTACTTGAATAATCAGGGGGTTTCCGAGGAAATGCCCAATGAAACCAAGGTCGGAACTATTATGATAAATCAGGATAGAAGGACCGTGATCAAGTTAGTTGGAAGAATAAGACTAACAAGAGTGGTTTGTATGTTCCCCCTGGAAATCGTGAGGCTATGGCTTCTGGCTCTGGGAAGATGTCCATGGAAGATATGATGGCTAAGCTGCTGAAAGGAGTGGAGGCAACCAACATGGGCGTAACTGAGGTAAAGAATGATTTGTCATCAATAAATCAATTGGTTGACTCGCATTCTACTTTAATAAAATAGTTGGAGCAACAATTGAGTGAACTATCAGTGGCATTCAACCAAAGAAAGGCTGACGCATTACCTAGCGATACTGTGCAAAACCCAAGGAATGACGGATCGTGTATGGCTATTACTACCCGGAGTGGTAAAGTGTTGGAAAATCCATCCAAAGGCAAGCAAGTGGTTAATAATATAGCAGAGAATGTTATTGATATAGATTGTGATGATTCTATAGAAGCTAAAAATCAGAATGAGAGCGTTCATGAGAAAACTATTCCCCTTCCACAACCACCTTTTCCTCAGAGACTGAAGAAGAAGGCTGATGACACTCCTAAAAAGGTTGATAATTGGAAGCAAGATAAAAAGGAAGTAGTGGAGAAAAATATTCCCCTTCCACCACCATCTTTTCCTCAAAGATTGAAGAAGAAAGCTGATGACACCAGGTTTAGTAAGTTCATGACTATGTTGAAGCAGCTGACTATTAATGTGCCTTTGGTGGAGGCACTAGAATAGATGCCTGAGTATGCTAAATTCATGAAGGACCTGTTAACAAAGAAGCGGGCATCAAGTTATGAGCTAGCAGATGATGTTCATCATTGCAGTGTGATTTCCACGAGATCATTAGTTCAGAAGAAGGAAGATCCTGGTGCTTTCACTATTCCTTGCACGGTGGGATCTATGAATTTTGTTAAGGCATAGTGTAATTTGGGAGATAGAATTAATTTGATGCCGCTATCTACTTACATAAAGTTGGGGTTGGGTGATCCTACACCAACCAATATGCGGCTCGTAATGGCAGATAGGTCGGTGTAATGACCTGTTGGTATCTTATATAATGTACTAGTGAAGGTTTCTACATTCATTTTTCCTGCAGACTTTGTTATTTTTTATTGTGAGGTGGATTCTAAAGTTCCCATAATCTTGGGGTGCCCTTTCCTCGCAAGTGGAAGTATGCTGATTGATTTAAGAGATAATGAGCTTTTATTTCGGTTGAATGACGAAGTGTTCCATTTTGATATATGCAAAGCAATGAATCATCCCAAAGATATGAATGTGTTCTCTGTAACTGATGTTAATTATGAGGATGAGAAAGAATTATTTGTATAAAAGCAGCTTACTGTTGATCCATGGTTTACTGTGCTTTGGACTTGTGAGGACGAGGATGTTGAAGAATATGAAGAAACCATTTGTGCTCTAATAGGAATAAGGTCCTATTCTCATGTCCCTAAGAAGCTGGACCTTGATCTTATGAATCGACCTTCACCAACAGCGAAGACGTCCATTAAAGAGTCACCAGTGCTAAAATTGAAAGAGATAAAGTATACATTTTTGGGAAGTGGTGATACACTTCCAGTTATTGTTGCGGCTAATTTTGGTGAACAACACGTAGAGGCTCTCATCTCTGCTCTGAAAGGTACAAGAGAGTTATAGGTTGGACTATTGATTATATAATTGGTATCCCTCCTGGGATATGTATGCACAAGATTCATCTCGAAGAAGATTGCAAGCCCACAAGTAAGCATCATCGTCGTCTGAATCCATTCAAAAAATGATACACCATATATCTCGATGAAGTATAAGTAATCAAGATATCTATGTCGTGTCTCGACTATAAATTAAGCGCTACATGGGAGGCAACCCATTGTTTTTAATCATTTTTTTTTCTAGGAGTTTGTTTTGTTAAATAAAAGTCCAAAAAGAAGAGTCGAGCCACGACCAAAACTAAGGCGCTTGGTGGGAGGCAACCCATCTTTCTAATCATTTTTGTTGTTTTTGAGTAAGTGTAGATGCAAGACATATAAAGGAGGAGATTGGTCTCAAATTTTGATTTGAAAGTGAGTGATGTTAAAGGTGGTAAGTTAGGAATGAAGAAGCAAAGGCAATATACAAGGCAATGCCTATGCGAATCTAGGAAACGAACAAGTCAAGGCCTATGTAAATCTAGGCAACGGATAAGGCAAGGCCTATGCTATGGCCTAAGCTCTCTGAATCGACAAGGCTATAGCATAGGCGCCGCCTATGGTCAACTAGGAAAAGCTAAAGGCGCCGCCTATGACATTACCTAATCTCTCCAAATCGACAATGCTATAGTATAGGTGCCGCTTATGCTCAACTAGGGGATGGCATAGGCACCGCCTATGCCCAACTAGGCAAAGCATTAGGTGCCTCCTATGCCAAGCATAGGCAAAGCATTAGGCGCCGCCTACTTATGCAATTTTGTCTCCTAACCTGATTTTTCATAGGTTAAACCCAACCCAAGCCTTGGTCTATAAATAGAAATTTAACCTTAGAACAAAATCACATTGTTCGCTCAACCAAGGCGCCACCTAACCTTCCCAAATCTCTCAAAACTTTTCTTTTTTCTCATATAACCTTGCAAGATCATCTTTCTAGTCCATCACCAAGTAAGTGCTTCTTTTATATTCCGTAGTTGTTATAATACTACGCTTATAATGGTATTTTAGATTGTAATTTTGTGTTGGTGATTAGAATGTGGTTGAATTGTTATGATACATCTAGTTAAGTGAAGGAATACGAATGGGTGTTCTTGACTTTGTTCCGATTTGTATTTGATTGTTTTACACTATCATCTTTTTTCGGAATTGAAATGGTAAAGTTAATTGCATAATCTTCAAAGTTTAAAGCTTGAATGTTTGAATGATTCGTTCATCGAGATAAAGATCATGATTGAATACAAGCATGAGATGTTGTGATTATTTCTATGCCATAACTTGATACAATCTCTATGTAGTAGTCTTGTTCAAAAGGTGCATTAATCCAAAAATGAAAGTATAGTCAAGATTACATGAAATAGAGTTGGAAGAAATAGTTAAGATGACACGAAAGTATGACTGCGCTGAATATATTGTTGGAACATAACACCTAAATATATGTCGATGAAGCATGAGAATCGACATCGTTCACTTAATTAGTTTGTGTCAACAAATTAAGTGTAGGGTGGTGCAACTATTGTTTGTTTGTCGATCAAATATTCTGAGATAAGCTAACATGAATCTATTTTAATCTCAGGTAGAATGGCACCAAAAGGACGACAAGGAAAAGAAAAAGCGTCCACCTCACAGAAAGGTCAAAAAAGGGGAAGAAAAGAGCAAGGTGAATCCTCCTCGCTACAAATACCTCAACGCACTTTCAGGATAAAGTGGGTCCTAGGGGAGGAAGGAAAGGAGTGGTACAAGAACAACAAAGTGAAAAAATATATTCATGTGGAGTTGATACAAAAGGAGAGTCTAGCAAAGAGAGAACCTCGCATTTTGGCTAAAATCATGGCGCTACATCTTGATTTCATTTTTCGAGATATGGGAGAGTTCAATCTTGATCTAATGTGAGAATTCTATGCCAATTGGTTCCCAAAGACTACCGAAAGTGAAGTGAAAATTAGGGGCCAAGTCTTGCAACTGAATGCGGAGTTTTACAATGCTTTTCTGGGTCTTCCATTTTTCGATCCATAACCACTCAAGGAGATTTATCACATACCTCCGTACCGAGCAATAAGACACACACTATGTGGAACTATATCAATGGGATGTTGGAATCATCACAAGGATACCGATCGGCACAATAGCTTCCCGTATGCTTCTCTGAACAGAGAAGCTCGCATATGGTTGAGGTTAGTCAACTCTTGCCTCATTCCTGGGACACAGTACACAAAGATCACACATGACAGAGTATGCTTACTGTACACTCTGATGACTAATATCCCCATCAACATTGGTGCGGTTATACGATCATCAATGCTTAAGGCTAGGCTGAACAAGAGGTCCCATTTCAGCTTTGGAAATTTGTTGACTGTGATATTGAGGAAGGAGCACATTGAAGAGGAACCTGCAGATCATAAGCTTCCGCACAACCCAAAGAAGGTTGATCTGACAAAGGTTAAAGATCCTAAAACTATGCATGGCGTCAACCTGACCACTGCAGAAAGACATGCTCGCGACGAAAGATTCTTCTGCCATTTATATGGCATGATGAGGTTTACCATAATGAGAGGGGGTCATTTTCCAACTGATGCAGAGCTCCAGCAGTTGGATTATGACTACCTGATAAATGAGCATGCGTGGGCTATGTGCGGAGTAGGGGTACATTTTGAGGAACCTCTCAATGATGATGTGTCGACTGATGATGATCACCAAATGCCAGACTCAGATGTGGAGGAGAACTCTGATGACGACGACTCTGATGATGATTCTGATACAGAGGGTATGACCCCAGACATAGAGGAGGATTCCAACTAATCAGGTTTTCCTTATTTATTTTCCACTGTGGGCAGTGTGTCCCGTCTAAGTGTGGGGTATTAGTATTTGTATGCTGTATTGTATGTTGTACTTCTTTGCCTACATTTATTTATGTTTGTTTATTTGATTTAGTTGTAGTTAGTAGTTAGTAGTTAAATTTTAGAATTCTTAGATTTTTTTTAGATTATGCATGAAATTGTTCTAATAGGAGGCATGGTATTATGACAAGCATTTATGCTAAAATCATTACTATTGAGACATTTAGGCTCTAAGTGTGACTCACTGTGCGATATCTGGGTGGTTTGTTTCATTCATCTGTTAGGTCAAGAGTCTATACTGCTCCCAATAAAGTTGACCATGTGCCTTTTATGTGTGGGGTTGTAGTATATTCTGTGTTGTGACTGATGCTAGAACTTGCCTGGTTTGTGTGTAAAGCGAAATAAAGAGTGTGAGTTTAGGAGATGATTTAGGCATTTCTTTGGCAGCTCTGAATTTATTTGCATTTTTTTTATCTACCCTTGTACATTATCCTAGTTAACCCCCTTTGAGCTTTTAGTTATTTTCTTTGACAGCCTCATATGTAGCCTAATCCATTTTTTTCAAGACCATAATTTGATCCAAATTCCTAAGCACTTTAAATTGTAGAGTCATGTGACAAAATAAGAGGAAAATGGTGAGAGTGATACCTTAGAGTGTACTGGTACTTGAAATTGTTGTGAAAAAGAGTGGCTATCATAGAGGTGCTTTATAAAATATGAAAAAAAGAAATAGAAAAAAATAAAAAGATAGTTGTGTTTATGATTAAATAAAAAGATAGTTGTGTTTATGTTTGAATAACAAAATAGGTGAAAAGGGGTGGTAGATGAAAGAAAGGTAGCAGCATTGTTTAAAAGAGAGTGTTAAGGGCATAATGTGATGTATTAAAGCGCTTAGGGAATATAGTCACTAGTTTTTGCCAAAATAGTCCTACCTGTCCCTTAGCCTACATTACAACCTGTAAAGACCTAGTTGATCCTAAGCTTAGCTTTCTAATATTAGTGGAGCATTACACTAAGGGCAAGCCTATGGTCATCAGTTGCAACATATGAATTCTTTGTGAGAGTGAGAGCAAGGAGAATCTTGTACCCATGTTTTAAAAAATACTTGTGAGTGATTATGGGTGATATATTGTGTGAGACACACATGGTTGACGAGTTTTGGGTAGTTTTGTATGATTCTTTGTGCCTTAACTTATGGACACGAATTAACCATCATCACTAGTCTATGTTGGAGGTTGAATTGTTTCTAGTAGTGATTAAGAAAACTACTCTTTGTTAATGATTGTTATGCATGTCTTGTTGAACATTTTTTGTTGTTACTGTGAAATTCTAAGTAGATGTTTGTATGGACGTAATATTTTGTTCGAGGACGAACAAAGATTTAAGTGTGGGGTGTTGATGTTGGGCGTATTTATACCCCTAAGAACCAGAATTTACCTATATTTTAGGCTAAGTTTGGAGGATAAAATATATAATTCCTGCACTTTTAGTCCATTTTCCTGTAAGTGAGCTAACCAACGTGATTAGCATATTTTCAGGTACTAATGATGAAGATTTCAGCACTTTGTGGACCTTTGGGCAGCAAAGGAAAACTTCACGTAAGAAGGAAGGCAGCTTTTGGAAGCTTGTGGACTAAATGTGATGCATGGAGAACTTGTCTCGGGCAAAATCAGTATTTCTAAATACTTAGGGATCAGCAGTAACTTAGTAGGACTAGGACAAGGATGTTATAAAAACCTTATTTGTTGAATTTTTCAGCAATCATTCTATTTTTTTATGTTCATTCGACTTTTACAGAGAAAAATGCAAAAGCTACGAGGAACAGCTTGAGGAGCACAACGTGATTTCCTTTTGATGCCATAACCCATCCCCATCGTGAGATTATTCTAGCTTTGGTACAATGATGATGTCTATTGTGATTTCCGTTGCACTCATGAGTAGCTAAACTTCTCTGTTAGGGTTATGGAAGCCTTGTAATATACTATCTATTACTATAAATTTGTGAATTCTTGATGCATATGCTACTTATATCATTACTCTCTTCGTTTTAATTAAATTCTTGTGGTTGCAAACATATAGAATACACCATTAGAGCAGTAACTTGTTCGAATGAAAAGTTACATATTTGGAAAAGGGAGTGTGACAAGGAAATAGGGCTACCAACCCCTGTTTACACATTAATGCCTTAACCGGATTAACCTCTTGGAGAGTTTGTACCGTTAGTTATACACTTTAAGCTCGAGAGAATTAAAGTCAAACAATCCTGGATGGTCGAGAGACACTAGGATTTACCATTAGAATACGAATATCTATAAGTACATGCATGCCTAAATTCCTCATTACTCATAGTTAATAGATACGTAGAACTCATAAGGTGGACATAACCCTAACTTATTATTCTCTGTGATTAACTCTTACTAAACAAAGCATTCCATCGTAACTTTAATAATAGTAGTTCATGCCATAGTAAAATCCCCCTTTTTCATGGAATTTTCGACCAACAGTCTACTAACAATTGCAACACTTAGTAACCAAGTATTCCCTGTGGTATTCGACACCCAACCCAGTTGGGTTCTATATTTGACATCGACCGTTTACACTCTTACGAGAGCTGTAGTTTAGGCGTTATCAAATATGTGTGTTCATTCATGGACTCTTTTCATCCATGAAGTCCAAGAATCCTTTTCCAAAATTATATAATATGGTTTCATGTTATGAATGGATGGTTGATCATGTTTATTTGTTTAATGATGCCAAGATAGAATCTTTATGGGTTTGTATGGAACTATGATGGAATGTTAGTTGATGTATGTGAATTTCGGGTGATTTGGGTTATTAAATTAATGAATAAACCTATTCCAAAAGTGATGCAAGTAAGGTGTTTGATAAAATGCCTAGGGGATAGAATTCATGTCCCATGATTTAGGTAGTGCTTAAATGACAATTCATGCTCCATGCTTTATCATTTTACATGAACTTCCCATTATTGCTATCTGTTACTGTTGTAATATGGAATGAACATGATATTGAAGCTACGAAAGTGGATACGTGTTGTATAAAATTCCCTTCTATGAATGATGATGTTGAGAACCATGCTTAGTATAAAGTCCCCTACTTATGTTATTGTGAATTTTGGACTCTGTTTTTATGATCAAGTCAATCATGCATGTCAGTTTCCTTCCATCGAGTCCTAGGGGTACTTGTACCCAAAAACTATATTTTTGTACCTAGAGCGAGTGTCATGTTTCACAATATCCTCAGTCAAGCTATGCTCTATAGATTTCAGTTAGTCATGTTACTCAGGAAACTCAAAAATCTCTACAGTTCAATAGTCTTAGTCAGTACTTTCAGTCAGACCCCAGATCTCTAGGGAATTTTTTGTCAGTTAACGGAACTTAGTAAATTCAGATTAGCTCAGCTAAGAAAATACTATCAACTCAGTTATTTAGATTAGTTACACAGTTACTCTGTTCAGCTCAGTTAGTCAGTTTCTCTCAGATAATAATGTTCTGTGTCATTCAGATGGGAGCAGGATTCAGCACTAAGCTAACCTAGGAATGGGGGCTCACCCGTTAGATAGGACTAAGATCCCTAGAAGGAACCCCTAAGTTCCAGAACTACGTAGCCAATGTATGTATGAGATATCACTCGTTAGATAGGAATGACATACTTAGGGATCACCCGTTAGCGCATTTATATATATAGTACTGGTCCCAGGGGTCACCCGCTAGATTAGGACTGACTCCACAGCAGATGCCTTTACTGGTGGCGCAGTACTGACACCCTTCCAATCAGGGCAAGGATTGGACCCCAAACTAGCTAGAAAGGGGCATGTCGGTTAAATGAATATATCCCACAATTTTAGTTACAAAAATTAGGACTGTCAAATACAGTCAACTCAGCTTAGTAGTATAGACTCAGAACTGCTAGATGTAGTGAAATCTTATCAGACTATAAGATCACCCATTAAACAGGATTGATCTCAACTACAGTTGTAGCATCGGTAACATCAGACTCTAGGATCAGCTACTTGATAGGAGAGATCTCATTTATAGTCAATCAGTATCAGTATTATTAGAATTAGAGATCACCCACTAGATAGGATTGGTCTCATTTTTAGTCAATTAGTATCAGTATTACCAGATTTAGAGATCACCTATCAGGTAGGATTAATCTCTGAATAAGTCCAGTCATCTTTATTATCAATATACTTAGAGATCTCCCGCTGGCTAGGACTGATCTCAGGCTCAGTTATTCAGATACAATATGGAACTTAGATAATTCCACTAGATTCAGAGTTGTTAGATATAGCCAGTTACGCTATCATTTATAATAGTTATCAGAACTTTTTAATCAATCATGTTAGATATCAGAAAATTCATGCTATCAGTACTCAATTTCAAGACTGTTAGATACAGTCATCCATGTTATTAATCTTTTTGTTATTCAGCACCTCAATACCTATAAACTCATACCGTTAGAATTCAAAATCAGTAGTCAGTATCATCACGAGTTTAGTTATAGTTACCTGTGCATGTATGTATTGTCACGTTCATATCAGTCAGCCTGTTCATGCATATAAACCCTATGCATTTACCCTACCCCCACGTATACTCAGTACATTCATACATACTGACAAATTCATACTATGGTTCTTTCTTTTTATGTTACACCATAGGTTCAGAGGCGAGGGTTTTAGATTAGTAATAACAGTCCAATTTAGCTGTGAGTCCTCATTTTTCGAGGACATGATCATCTTATTTATCATTCTAGTATTTTAGTTTATTGTCAGTTTATGGAGTTAGTGGTAGACATGTTCCTTCAACTCCTTATCCAGTTCAGTTAGAGGCTTTCGGACTAGATGTCAGATTAAATATTTAGACTTCAGAATTTATGTTTCGTTTAGGTATTGTAATTCCATATTTTTTAGATATGTATCAGTATTGTACTTTATTGCCTTATAGTTTATGTTTTCATATATTTTACTTATATTATACAATTTACTGGTACAGATATCTTTCATGGGTTAGCTTGTGGTCCTCTGGGGACATGAGCACCATGTAGCATTCCGATTTAAAAAATTAAGGCGTTACATATATTGACAAACATGAGTTTTTGGTGTTCATTTATTGAACTTTCACCTTCACGGTTATCTATCACACTCTATTATTACTGAACAATAAAATTCATTTATAACCAACCAATTCATTATTCCATTTATTTTTTACCAAGTCTATTAATAGTGGTATCGCCATATCGTTTATAACTTCTAAGTAATTGATAACACTCAAAGTAAACCTCTCATATGAGAATGTAGGCGATTGTTGTCAATATATAACCCAAATAGGTTAGGGTCGATCCCATGGGGAATAGGGTGTGAATCTGAGTTGGATGCGAGCTAATCAGTTAAAAGTGATAGTTTTCGATAAATGGGGGTTTATGAGAATTATTATGAAATTTCTTCAAACATCAGCTTCGATGGTTATTATCAACAGTTTATGGAAAACGAGAGTTATGTTCACTATGGGTGTTGGGATTTGACAGACGCTTGTACCGATTCAAGATTTTTATGGTAACAGGAATAATAGATTATCCTTGACGAATTTATGCCTAAATGTCTCTTGAACTACTTAAGCATGTGTCTACCTAATTCTCTCAAAGTTAGTGAGCTTATATTTCATAATAGAATGTTATCTTAGGTTAATTAATCTTGTTACAACACTAATTTTTAATCTGAAGGTTGGTAGCTTCCAAGTCCCTGTTGTTAATCCGCTTTTTACTAGATTTGATTTCTCTGTTCAAGAAAATCACTAGCAAGTAGGTCCTATTATTTGAAACCAATAGATAAAATATAACAGAGGGACTACCAAGAAGTTACTACCACCATTTGAATCCTGAACACGTATTTGCGTTACAAACCTAAACCCATAAATCCCATAACTCGGGTTAAGAGATTTAGCTACTCATAATGAAAGAAACAAAGTAATATATTGTATTCATACTTAAAGAGATCATACTTACAGAATGATGAAAAAAACCAATAATTGTTGCTTGAGTTAATCTCCAAAGAATTCCCAAAAATATCAATGTTACTCTCTCACAAATTAATGGTGAAAATTGTATCCAAAACTAGAGAGCAAAAAAGCATAAAACTCAATGATGAATATTGAGTACAAGATGCTTGTTCAATGCGTTAGGAAACACTAAACAAAGCTTTAAATAGTCTAGCCTAAATATGGAAAAAAATAAGATCATAGTTGTTTCTCGAAATAGGTGAAAACACTTTGTTATGCATTATCAGTATCCTGATAACTTATCAAGAAAGTCGCCAGGTCCTCTTCATAACTGCACAAGTTCTATCTTAGGCTGACGACGATGATGACGACTTATTAGGTTTTTGACGACTTATCATCAATGTCATCAAATCTTCCAGCTGAAACTCATTTTTTATTTAAGGATGACGATGGCCTTGATAACCTATCATAGGGCTAACGACTTATCATAAATTTCATCAGCCACACTTTACTTCCATTTGCTTTAGATTTCAGCCTTTTTTCTTTCATCATTGTTAGTTCCCCTGCATCTCGACTTCTTCTGCAAAATCTAAGATAAACTAATCAAAAACAACTAAAGTTTCTTAGGACTTCACAATTATTTATAGTTAAAAGCCTCAAATATATTAAGATCTTCTCACACATCAACATCCTCAACTTAAAACAATTGCTTGTCCTAAATCAAGCAAAACATCACTAAGAGAACACAAAGTGCATTCGATAGACAATTTTCTGTGTCATCTCAAAACTTCACCTTCTCCCAGGTCAATAAATTCAAACTCAACTGTGTATACTATTGAAAACAACAATGTATCACACAGGAATCAAGATATGGCATCAATTCAGTAACAACAACCATGCATGTACTAAGTATTACACTTATTCAAACAAGTTAGTGACTAGCAACATACCCAGTGTGCCCTCACAACAAAGAAGTTCTATTTCACTTATATTAGACATCATATCTGTACCATGGAAATAGTAGAAAGACACTCACTCTCAGAATTAATTTCCAATCAATGTATACTAAACACCATAGGCTTTCCCTAATTATTATTACCAAGATCTTCAGACAGGTCAACTAGGATCACTATAGGTCTTTTTCTCATCTTGTAATATAGGCTTAGGGTCGATAGGATAGTCAAGGATGTTTAGAGTGACTATGCCTCCTTGGCACTACACTGACCTCTTGGGGTCTCACTTATTAACCCGTTCTCTTATTCTCTTTTCTTGATCAAAACACACTTAAGATGGGTACGGTCTTTTCTATATTCACTTTTTCTTTTCTTTGTCATATTTTTCTTTATTCTTTTTCACTGCACCTAGCTCTTTATTCTTTTATTTTATTCGATCTTTATTCATATTTATTTCACATCATGCACCCCTATGATAGCCACCCTCAACTTAGACTGTTTTCCTAAGTCAAGGTGCACAGTATCCAAGGAGAACCAGGGCCAAAATAGGTTCATTATGATACAAATAAGAAGGTGATATGTGTGATGAAATAAACAAGAAATTAAAGCTCAAAATGTGGATCAAGTGATATGTTGCATATAGGGTAGACCATTTAGGCTAAAAGTGGACTAAGATCAATAACGGCCTATGATGCTTTCCTAACCCCTATCCTTTGACCAAGGTAAGACTAATCGGCAAGTTCTGGGTTCAACATACAATGGGAACTAAGTAAGATCTCGCACACATAAGGCACACGGGTGCATCACACATCACTACTTCTCTAGTTCATGCCATTTGTTTAACCATGATTATCAAATCACTAGAATTAATGCCACAAAGAGATGCACATTGCTCATAATTAGATGCAAATCACAGAACTTATACAAAAAGATCCTTGGAGAGGTAATCAAAATTCACAACAACATACAAACTTCCTCAAGTACTTGTATTTTTCCTAGTCAACTACAAAATTGTTACAACAACTTACCCTATACCCTCCACTTAAAATTATAAATATACTAAACTAAGGGTTAGGGTATGCCTCGAGTAGATCAAGAACGGGGGTAATGGGTTCCATACCACTCTATTGTGTCTTTAGATGCCTTATCTTCGTATCGAGCCTTTCTCAGTTCTGATGCATCTAGCCTAGCAATGGTTAGAGGCCTACTAGATGAGGCACCTGTAGCCATGGCTCTAAGGCCTTCTCCCACTTCTCATTATCATCTAGGGACTCAAGCCTTCCTTTCTTCATCTACTCTTTTTTGGTTTTTTTGCCTTTTTCTTCAATATTTCTCTTTATCACACTCTCTTATCTTTACCATTCTTTTCAACTCTCTTCTTATTCTTCTTCTTTGGTGATTTTTTAGTGAGATCAAGCATTGGGATTTCACCCTTAGATTCATCAGCATTCATATCTGATAGCATAATAAATTGGTGCTGTTGTAGCATCCCAATATCTGCCTTCAACTTATCTATGGCTTTTCAAAATTTTGCAAGTTCTGACCTGACATTTCTCTTGCTAGTGCATTGAAAATGTTTTCTAACTCATCTACCTGGTTGGGTAAGGTTCAAAAAGGCTTAAGTGTATACTTAATCCTTTGATCCATAGAAGAAAACTATTTGGCAAAAGCATGCAGTTGGGCCTCACACTATTTGTCTTGTTTTACCACTTTTCTGAATTTAATCGGGTGAAATGCAAATTTTGTTGATGTTGCCCCAACTGAAGAATTTGGTGGATTTTTTGGTACTGAATTTGCCTGTGCTGAGGATGCGGGTGGTACCGCTTCAGAATCTAGCACCTCCACATCAGGTGTTGAGATGGTACCTGCAACTGGTGCATCAGTAGTAACCTCTACTCCTCTATCAAGTGTCAGCCTCGGCTGATTTTCATCATACTGGATGGGGTTGTGAGCCTTCCTATAAGGCATTACATCATATACCCCTGTAATTTGGGCACATTGGTATCCTTACACAACATCGTGATTATACAAGGGAAAGAATATGTTGTATTAGACCTTGAGAAATGGAATTTTATTTCCTCAATGATGATTTCTCTGAAGTTCAATTTAAGATTGGCCACAAGACTTGTGACCAATATCG
The DNA here is from genome assembly GCA_030864225.1 of Capsicum baccatum var. pendulum. Classification (NCBI taxonomy): domain Eukaryota; kingdom Viridiplantae; phylum Streptophyta; class Magnoliopsida; order Solanales; family Solanaceae; genus Capsicum; species Capsicum baccatum. The sequence continues at coordinate 109,864,258 of CM061555.1, read as the reverse complement.
CTCTGTCATCACTCAAAATATTTTATCCATCTATGGGCATTAACCAAATACACACTATACCCCACTAGAACCTTACCTCTTGAGTCAAGGAGGCCTTGAAAATCCATTTACTTGGATTGGTCAGCCATTCAGGTGTCCCTTCTGCTAAGAGAGTGGCTAACCACATCCATTGATTTTTCCAATGCTTCAAACTGGCTTAGAATGTAGGAGAAGTGGCTTGTGTAGTGAATCCAGGGCCATAAAGAAATCTCTTGATTGTTATTTTAGAAATATCCACCAGCATACCTCGAACTCGAACTTTATCCAACAAAGGTTGATCTAATGATCTCTCCCCTACTTTGCACATGTTTTCCAATCAATCCTTGTAGTTTTCGTAGAACTCCCAGACTACAGTGGAGGGAAATGAGCCTGTGCTTTTGCCGTCCATCCCAAGTTATAGTCTTAGAATTTTTTCTCGACCTCAGGATATCTGCTTAATCCTTTAATTATGATTTTTTTCTACTCAAAGATTGGTATTTTAACATTCCTTCTATTAGTTCTATGAAGCCTAGCAAAGAAGATGTTCTCTACATTAGGGATTTGCCACCTAACACTGTGTCAAACCTCAAGGTTCTTGCATTTGACTAGTGTTCCCCAAATTGGAGGATCTCTCTCATCTTGTTGATCAAACGAAGGGGATTCAGATTTTATTTCTTCAAGCTCATGCTACTCAAATTCTACATGCTCGAATGCAGGATGCTTAGAATGTATAGATTCAGCATGTTCAGATTTATGCTCCTCATGCTCAGAATGTTTAAAAGCCTTTATCTCAGAAGCGGACTACTCAGAAGCTGTATGTTCAGTATCACTCTCTTTACTCTCCTCCACCTCAATTGGTGGAGTTGGTAAAGGATTTTTTGGGTCCTTTTGCTTTCTCTTCTTTCTGAGTGGTGGCTCTTCATCCTCATAATCAGATTCTTCATCAAAAAGTTTTCGAGGTATGCTTCCTTTGGTTACTTGCTTTGTAGCTTTGGGGATTTTATTTTTTGGTTCCATTGTATGCCTTGTAGCAATGAAGATAATTAATTAGAAATCATGAATGCATACCCTAAACATATAATTCATTTAAGTGTAACACCCCCTAAAGGGATTATTAGTGCTTCAGATCAGATATGTGAAGACATGGCTTGATAAGTCATCATATATGTGATAGCTTATAAGCCATGTCGTTGGCCTTAAGCAGGATAGGTTCTTCTTTTCACCACTTTTGACAACATATCCTGATAATTTTTCACACTGGTATAACTTATCAGGAATTTCATCAGCCTTAAACAAAAACAACTTAAGCTTTTTCCTTATGTGATGACATTTGTGATAAAGCGTCATAACACGGAGTAGTTTCACTCAAAACTAACCATTTTTCTGTGGATGTAAGGATCAATACATGAAAATAGGAATCTTTTCTAAAAACTCCCAAGTGAATTTAGAATCACGCCATTTTATTTAATTTTATTGCAAAGATGGATATTTTATTTCATTGTTGGGAGAGTCATTTCATATCATTTCTTTGCCTATAGGTCCATTTCATTCCATTGTTGAGATGGCCATTTCATATTATTTCATTGCCAAGAGGGCTATTTCATTCCATTGCTGAGAGGGGCTATTTTATTTTATTTCATTGCTAAGAGGGATATTTATTTCTATTGCCGAAAGGGCTATTTTATATTATTTAATTTCTAAGAGAGACATTTTATTCCATTATGGAGATGGATATTTCATATTATTTCATTGTCGAGAGGGCCGGTTTATTCCATTGCTAAGAGGGCTATGTCGAGAGTACCATTTTATATCATTTCATTACCAAGAGAGCCATTATATGTCATTGCCAAAAGGGACATCATGCCATCCAATAAAGTCTCCATAATCGCTCACCATGAAAGCATATAAGGTCTAGCCTTGGAGGATATCTTGGAGCACCAATATCCATTGACCATGCCACCATAACATAATCTGGCATCGAGGATATCTCAATATTGTATATCTATTGACCCTAAAAAATTTGATATAGCTTAGTGTCAAGGATATTTTAGCATTTTATAGATTAGCATGCATCATCTTGAATGCATACAAAAGCACATGATTTGGGGGACATCTTTAAGTCGCTCTTTGAAAGTGGGTGACATATGAGATTTTCCAAAAATTGGATAATCTGAGGGTTACATTATTTGAGATAGAACAGTGTGTGAGATTAGCTATGAGTCTATAGTTCATAGGTCATCCATAAGCCGCGACAACATCCTTTTCGGATAGTGTGCAAGTTTTCCAAAAAATCAATAGTCCAAAGGTTATACATAAGTCACAACTAAATATTTACCGAAGAATATATGAGATTATCAAATTTATAGATCCAAGGATTCTCTATAAGTCGCATCATATCTAAGATAGATTATGTAAAGGATTACCCAATGACTTCATATTATATCCAAAGTCGGATATATGCGGAATAGTTTTGAGTTATCCATTAGAGAGATATCTGTAAAACAACTCTTATCTAAGGCCGGACATTGTGAAACATTACCTTAATATCTAGAAACTCAAAGGATAATTGTAAGTCGCCTCATATCCAACATCAAATGATGCACAAGATTATCCAAATATTGGCAATTAAAGGGAAATCTATAACTCATATCGATATGAAAGATGAAAAAGACTTACCTGAGGACACATTAAAAGGATTATTGTCAATAGTCGAAGAAGTTATCATTTCACATACAACAAGTATTATAGGTGACCAGAAGGGTTGTTGCATCAATATAAAATTAAGCGGTTGTAGGGACTATTCTACACAAGTGTCGTCGGTGTCTAAGAGGACCACTCCACTATCAAAACATATTTAATAAACAAAAGACCTATTTTATTCAACAACCAAGAGGGTTGTTGTGTTTGTTATTGTAATTTATTACCCTCCAAATAGGTCCATGAGGGTACAATTTCACCCTTTAAATAATAACCCACATGGAGATATGGTAAAAAGACTATACACCCCTCTTTTGAATTATGTTTATTACTAATAATTTTTATTTGAGATATTTTCGAGATTATTCGAGAGGATGAAAATATCAAACAAAAACCATATGCGCGAACAACTCCAAAAAGGACGCAACACAATGGGAACTTTTTCTTAGTAGCAAACCGAGGCATCGTGTAAAGAGGAACTTCAAACTCTTTGAACGTCACCTAAAGGATGATTGCCACCACCCTAAAACCACATACCTATTATAAGGCATGTGGGTACTTTTAGATATTTTGGTTTCAACTTTACTTTCAGGATATTTCTAAACTAATATCGAGGGTAACCTTCTCTTTCTTTCAAATTTGGGTGAAAATATAATATAGTTGTGAAAAGTTTTCCTAGGTAAGTTTTTGCCTATGAATGTAAAGGATTTCACATTCATGGTTAAGAGGTTACAAGCATTTTTTCTGCAACTCAATTAACTTATCACTCATTTTGAGACAAAAATCATCTAAAATAAAAGACTATCTTTTCTACCGATCGAGTAAAACTATAAGCAGTCTGATTTCCTGAGTCTCGGGGATATGTAGGTTGGGATCTATGTTGAAAACTAGAATGCATTCCAACTTTCCTCCAATCCGCTAATTCCCCAGCTTTTTTATTTTCAACACTTTTAGATTTCACCAAAATTCAAAAGTTGAAATAGCTCATGAATTATTTGAAAATCGTGCTTTAAATTAGGCTTTATGAACTACAAATGACCTGTTTTCTCATGTAACCTGAGGTATGGGTTTAATCTGATAATGTGATCCAGCCATAACTCCACAAAACTCATGCGAAAACCAACCTCTTTCAAAAATAAACTTATGGTCGAACAAAAATTTAGAACGCCAAACTTCCTTTACCCAGTATTACTTTCATCCACCCTACCCAATGGGAGGGGCGAGTTGTTGACACCTAATTTTTGCCCTACATGACTAAATTTAATTCTGAGTTTCTTTTATTTTTAATAAAATCAAAACATTTATTTTATTTAGATAAATGTTCTCTAAAATAATTATTTTGAGTTAATTTTATTATTTAAGTGACGATTATACATTTTTTATTTACATATATGGTATTATATAAATTTTGTAACTTAGATGTATATTTTTATCAAAACTAGACTATTATTGAGATTAATCCTAAAAATTAATTCAAATGGGTATAAATCATGATATAAATATAATTTGTTCTAGAAAATAATTTATTTGGAGAAATATTTATTTTGTTTTATCTAATCAAGAAGCTTGGGATTAAATCAGTTAATAATTCATATCGCATCTTATTTAAAGTTTAGTTAATTTATCGAATTTGGTCAAAAGTGAAATTAATTTGGGCATAATTGCAATGCAATTGTCCAATTGATTTTCAATATGATTTTAATTTAAATAAAATCGACTAAAATTAGGATTTAGGGTCATTTATTAAATCCTAATCTCAATTCCCAACCCACAACCAATCAAAAGCCACCGAAAATTCAAATCCCAAAATTCAAATTGTACTAGATTGTATAATTCCATCTCAACATAATCCTTTTTTAATTTGGAAATTCAAATTTGTACTAGATTTTATAATTCCACCTCAACTTATCCTCCAACACACCTTATCCTTAATTTCAAATTCCCAAAATACCCCTAAATTCTTTCTCTCACATTGGTGTATTCAAAGAATTGAATTTCCATCCTTTCCTATAAATACTACCTCATTTCGACAGAGAGGCAAGTCTCAAAGAGTTGGGAAAAAAACTTTTTGAGCAAAGAGTTAGATTTTTTGAGTAAAAAATAGTTTAAGAAAAGTGGTAGGATAATCAAGTTTTTGGAAAGATTGCTTTTCGATGATGGTGAAGACTGCAAAAAAGGACCGAAGTTCCATTTTACTACTCTAAAAAAGAATCTTCTTTGGATTCCAAATGGAATCTTTTCCTCTTGTATTTCATAATGGCCAATTAGGCCCACTTTTTTGAGTCAAGTCTGAAGTATAAGTCCAAAGTCGATTATATGGCGTATGGATACAAGAAGATTGAAGAAGAAGAACAAATGGCTAAAAACCCCATTTTGAAGTCGCTAAGAGCCTTGATTTTATTATTATTTCATTTATTTTTATTTATGTATCTATTTATTCATTCTTTCATTTGCACCACAAAGACAAATTTGTAATTTAATATTGGTGAAACAGGTTTTTGAGCCTTCAAGATCCGATAACTAGTTTGGAACAGGTTGTTGGCCAAAATCTCAAAAAGATAAGAGTAGGACAGGTGCAAGTAGGCCAAAACCCCAAATGATTAGATTAGGATAGATTGTGGGCCGAAATCCCAATTAGATTAGGACAGACTTGACGGATTTGGATTTAAGATCCTAAGTCTTTTAATTTTTCATTCCACGTTTACATGCTATTTGATATTAATTTTCTTAGACTTAGTTAAAATTTTCGCTAAGTTATTAAATCTTGTTTAGCGTAAATCTTTAAGACAATTTTTTTCCTTAATCTATTGCTTTTCAAAAATCAAGATCTTTTTAAAGTTAGTCAAAAAGTTGTATTCAAATAGCCCAGATAACCTCAAGTTAGCGGATACTCTTGGTTCCTTAACAACCTTCCAAGAGTATTAATAAGAACCACTTACTCAGAATTTTCAAACTTAAATAATTTTTCTGTTTTGGATAAGATAAGTAATTTCAAAGGTTTCCTTGATCTTCATAAATATATTAAGTGGTGACTCTTTTTAAAAAATAGAGTTTGAAAACTTCTTCGAAAGTATTCAAATTCATAAAAACTGCAATAGAATCTTTCTCCGCAAAACATATACCTTTGTGGATTTTTTGACAAATAAATAAAATTCAACATGACTAAAATATTGATAATGTCATAAAATAATAATCAAATAAAAAATGTCTATTCTTTTGTTTAACTAATTAAAAAGAAAAATATATTATTTTAATTGAGACATAGGATATATTAAAATTTGCGTTATGATATATTGCATTTAATTTTTTTTACTACATATCAAATAGACTTGTTGATGTGTGTGGAATCAATTTGACAGATTACATCATTAGTGACATTGAAAAGATTCTAATGAAATGACCCTCATACCTACTTCTTTTAATTAAAATAGAGTTGTAGTGGAGTCAAACAAAAAATTAAATATTTTTAAAAATTATGAGAAAACCGTTATACCATTGGTTATATATTTAAGTTTTACCTTAAAAATAAGATAACTATAAATAATATTAGACAAAAATAATAAAACATAGTAATGACTCTTACACTAAAAAATAACTTGTTTATTCCGTGGATTTAGTTAAGACTGGGGAAAACTCGTTTTGACACCATGATTGAAAAAAATATTTAAATGGAACAAACTTCAGATATAATTCTCTTTAAATATAATATTATTCTTCCATTTGATTCAAGTATATTATTTTGATTTACATTTAATAAAGATTATTACATAAATTCTCAGATATCAGAATAAAGTATGAACAAAACTCACTACATAAATTACCTTTAAGGTTTAACAAATTATATTTTAAATTATTTTAGATATCGTGAAAAATTTCAACTTGAAATTGTTTTTTGAATGATGTGAACTGCAGATATATGAATACATTGTAGATGTTTGTTACTCTCTCAATTTCAAAAATAAAGACCTATTTTTCATTTTATTTTTTTTAAAGAGAATAAAACTTATTTTTAACTTTAATTTCAACTTTATACGCATTATGTTTAGAACCACAAGATAAAAGGTGTTTTGATAAATTTAACATAACTTTAATATATGACCACAAGATATAAAGTTTTCTTTATTTTCTTATTCTGTGTCAAGTTAAAATAACTTATTCTTTTTTAAAATGAAGGGGGTATTATATTTTTTCTTGATTTATTACTATATTAAATATTTTACTATAACAAAATATGCAAAAAAAAAAATTAAATTCTACTTTCCTGAGGAAATTTTATTTGAACAAAATAAAAGTGAAGTTTCACTACTTATAAAATGGAATAGAAATGGGTATTGTTTATTAGAACCAACAAAAGACATTTCTTGAAAATTTTTGAGGAAACTATGAGGTCCACATGAGATATTATACAACTTTGGGATAGAATTGACCTTTACAAAAAGAGGTTTTTTTGTATCATTAAGAATTGAATCAAATCGGTTCAAAAAAATCAAGTTGATCTGATTTTTGCACAAATTTGATCTCAACAACAACAACAAAAACAAACGTAGTGTATTCCCACAAAGTGGGGTCTGGGGAGGGTAAAGTGTAAACAGTCCATACTGCTAGCTCCAAAGAAGTAGAGAGGCCGTTGTCGATAGACCCCGGCTAAAGATAAAGAGTATTAAATAAGAGTGTAATGAAACATGAAGCATGTTGGATGGTATCACATAAAAGGAATAAGACATAAAAAGATAAATCAAAGCACTACGAAATAAGATAAATAAGTACAATACTAAATACGAGCTGAGAACTAAGGCATCCGGACTATGACCCCTACCTAGTGGTAACAAACACTCACAGGCCAGACACACCCACCACACCCAAACCCTCCTGACTAGGAGATCCTACCTATAGATATAGTCTTAAGATTACTAACCCAATTATATAAGAGGTCTTCTAACTACTTGCTACACCCACGTACCCAACTTATCCTTCTACCCTTATCCGCGAACTCCACACCTTTCTATCTAGGGTCATGTCCTCAGTAAGATGAAGCTGCTCTGTATCATGTCTAATCACTTCTCTCCAGTACTTCTTTAGTCTACCTCTTCTTCTCCTGAAACCATCCAATCCTAGCCTCTTACACCTACAGACTGGGGCATCCTTTCCCCTCCTAATCATATGCCCAAATCATCTCAGCTTTTCTTCTCGCATCTTGTCCTCAACCGAAGTCACTCCCACCTTCTCTTGGACTATCTCATTCCTAAATCTATCCCCTCTAGTGAGTTCACACATCCAACAAAACATTCTCATTTCCGATACCTTCATTTTTTTAATATGGAAGTTCTTGACTAGACAACACTCTGCTCCATATAGCATAGCTAGGCGGACTGCCACTCCGTAGAATTTTTCTTTAATCTTAACCAACACCTTCTTATCACACAACACTCTTGAGGAGAGCCTCCACATCATCCATATTGATCTAATACAGTTAGCGACATCCTCATCTATCTCTTCATTCCCCTGGATTATAGACGCAAGATACTTAAAACTATGCCTCTTACAAACATCCTGGGAATCCAACCTCACCACCACATCTTCCTCCTGCCTCAAGTTACTAAACTTGCATTCCATATATTCCGTCTTGGACCTACTCAACCTGAACCCCTTATATTCAAGGGTTTTCCTCCAAACCTCCAATTTTCCGTTCATACCCCTTGCGTCTCATCAATAAACACTATATCATCCACAAATAACATAAACCAAAGCACCCCTCCTTGAATACTGCATGTTACCATGTCCATCACTAACGCAAACAGACAAATTTTATCTCAAATCATAAAAATAATTTATATTTTTTTTAGCATTAAAGTTAATGCTCTTTTATGAATGTTTTATAAGTATACGATAGCATATTGCATTTTTTTCTAGATATTTCTATTCTAATAAAATAAAACTAAAAATTTCACATCCTAAAAAAGGTTTAAATTTAGATAATATCTCATTAAAATAGATTAATTATTAATATAAAAAATATAATTTTTGAAAAGTTATGCTTCAGAAAATATGGGGCCCACCTTAAATATCACATAATTAGAGAACACTTGACATTTGAGAAAGATGTTTGCCTATTTTGTAATTTTGAAATTTATAACCAACTTTAAAGACTATATAATAGAAATAAATATTCTAGAGTATTTATGAAATAACAATTTTACCCTTAGTCGTCCTTCACCTCATTCTTCTATATATAAAGAAAAATACGGTATTTTATGTTCGTGCTATGCACTGACCCAATATATAGAATTCAAATATAGTTTAATTTGTATTTAATTTTAGTTACATATATTATTTGAATACTGGATTGGTATACATACCTCATAACAACCACAATTTACAAATAAAAAAGTAGTTTCATCCTTTCCAAAGTACTAACATAAGAAAAGTCCTATTGGAATAAGGATAACAGTACATAAGCAAAAGCAAATAGAGTTAATTTATTGTCAGGAAATACCAATTCAAATGTGAGAATGAAAATCTTTCTTTGGTCAGTGCTAGGTCAAATTTAATTTCTAAATTGAGAGCTTGTACCTCGATTATCAACAATTAGGATAATTAATTCTGCAGATTATACTTTGAGTATCTTTTCTCATCTTTTTGTATCCAATGTTAATGTTGTTTTGACAAAGAATTCAAATCTGTTGCACGTCAAAATATATTTTTTTCTCATCTCTAAATAAAGAACCTACAAAGAAAAAATTGATGATGTAACATAATGTTAGCTTTGTGATATAGAAACTCAGGTGAAATTTAATAAATATTTGCATTTGTATAATAAAACTAAAAAATCTATAACAAAATACTAATCAATAGAATAAAGGTTGAGAGATTTCATAGTGCAATCCGCTATAAAATATTAATCAATAGAATAAAGATTGAGAGATTTCACAGTGCAAAATTTGCAATAAAATACTCATCAATAGAATAAAGGTTTAACAAATTTTATTTTCAAATCATACGTCATAGAAGAAGTGAATGTCCCGTTAATACAAGTTTCATGGATATTTAATCAACATAGGATTAGATGATACTACTGTAGCATAAAGTGACCTTATGAATAATACAAATACAGAAAATTCTTATTAATATGGAGTTCAAGACATATAACTCAAATACTCACTTGAGTAGGTAGATATGAATGAATAGATACAAAACAAATACAACTTCTTAGGATCAAAGACTTTCTAGTAAATGTTGTAAAGTAAGTATTTATGGCATATCTTTCAACTTGGGTGCGTTATTACGTGTGATTTTTCATTATTGATGAATATATATATAATATCATTTTGAGAGATAAAAATAGGGACACTAAATCTAAAGTTAAAATTTAAAAAGTAAGATTAACTCTTAGATCTTCAATCAGAAGAACACAAAGTTTAAAATTACAAATTCAAAATAGATTTTTCATCATCATTTGATTGGTATTTATCATTATACAATCTCTAGTTTGTGTTTTATTCTTTTTCTTATCAATGAAAATATTTATTTAGTCATATGATTAGATTCCTCTCATTTCTTGTAAAAGTAATTTAACTGACGAAATTTAGTGAGACTTCAAAATTCTTTGGCTGACTCAGAAAGACAGTTTATTATAGAAAAAAGCTCAAGAAAGACTTCTAAATTGTCGTTTGTCAAAGTTATAACTTATCTAATCAAAAAATTAAAAAAACAAAATTAACCAAGTGTTATATAATATAACAATACCACCACCTATATGCTGACCTTACCCAGAGCTAGGTGAATCGCGAACAGTCCTACTTTTCACCTAATATACAAAATTGAACATGCTTCTATACTGTAGATTGAAAAGGTGAAAATCATATATTTGTCTCTCACCATCATAAATCTACTAGCTCTTACATTGATTGAATAGAGACCTCAAGTAGAGAGGAAGAAAGTAAAATTTAACATACATAAAGATATAAATTTCTAGATAGCATAATATCATTTTTATATATTTTTCATTATAATCACAAAAATACTTCTCCACTCCTAATTTAAGACAATGGTTTAGAGGTCCAAAGGTCTTCTACATAAAAAAGTTTCATCGTTATCAGATATCTGAGTATCTAAACTGCACTAATTAATCTCAATTCCATCAAGATACTCTTGTGCCCCAAAAATTAATTATTTATTTCACATATTTATATAGATAAGGACTTCATGTTTTTTCATGTTACTATTAAGGCCTCTAGTTAAGTGTAGTCAATTGTTTTAGCTATATTACCCAAAAACTAATTGTGACAAAAAAATTATATCAAAATCCAACATGTTAAGTTTGTGCGCAGCAGGGATCATTGCTTATAAACATATCTTAGATTTAGTATATGTCAAATGTTTTTCACGAGTTGGAGATCACAAAAAGACGTTATTTTCAAAGTATTTTTACAATTGATACAAATTTTATTAGTATATACAAAACGAAAATCATTATATAAAAAATGACAATCATTCACCCTGGCCAAATTTATTTGAATATTTAATTATTTTTTAATTTCTGTTAAGTTAAAAATATAACAACTAAGTTGTTTCTATAAAAACTTCAACAAAACAAATAGATGAGGAATTAGACCCTAAAAAACTAATAAGGAAAAAATATTTTGCCTACTACTCTCTTTATGTAATTGAGAGAATACGCTTAAAACGATTATTGATAGAGTGCCTCAAAATTAAAAATATTGATAGAGAAAACAATAGAGGAACCAATTGGGTAAGAACACACAAAAATGTGAGTGAATTTTCTACATAGTCATCCAAATTTTGGATATTTCCTTCAAATATCACTTATGTTTCATTTAGGACCACAATATTACAAAATTATAACTCTTTTCCTCAAAAAAATACTAAACACCTCAAAAACCTTGTTCTCTCTTAGTTGACATGACATGTCATTAAAAAAATTAAAAAAATACTAGAACTATAACTCAACAAACTCATTTAATCAAAAATATGATTAATTATTTTTTAAAAAAATACATTAGTTTATTATAAAGAAATTTTTATAGTTAGAAAAACGTTATTGATACTAAACTTGATATGTATTTTTCAAAGAGTTATTTTTCTGAGAGGCCACTCATATTTTTTAAGTGCCTACACAAATTATTTTTGATTATTTTAGAGATAATATTACGATTCCACTATCACTATTATTCTAAAAAAATAAGCAAATATCATGCATCTCTTTCTCTTTTAATAGATAGGTCATGTAATTAAATTATTTTTTGATAATAGACATGTTTAACTCATTGAACTTATTTATTAAAAATTATATTCTTATTCTTTCCTTTAAAATAAATATATTAATTTATTAAGAAGGATTTTTCATACTTAGAAATCTTTTACCATTACTTAAACTTTTTTTTTCTAAAGTTATTTTCTTGAATTGTTATCCATGTTTTTGAAATCTCTTATAAAATCACTTTTGTTTTTTCTAAGAAAATAATATTGTCTATTTATCAATATTTTTCCCAAAAAATCACTTTGTACCTCAAAAGTCTCTTCTTCTGCTAATTAGCATGTCATATCAGTAAATCATAATTATTTTAAAAAATAATAAATATATTAAACTAGAAAACTTATTTAACCAAAATTATAATATTATTTTTTTAAATATAGATTAATTTATTAAGAAGAAATTCTCATATTTAGGTATTTATATTATTTTTTAGAGTTATTTTTCTGGATGATCATTCAGGTTTTACATATAATATATTGAGTGCTCTTGAGAGAGTCTTGCAAGTATGAATTTCACTTGTGATAAGTGTGGACATCACTCGTGTTGGTAACTAGCTTAAAAATGGTGGTTTCTTGGGGATTTCGGTTCCCTTGACGTCTCTATAAGGTAGGTGTTGTTATTACAATCATTAAGGGTTTTGGTGTTTGATACAAACTTTAGTTCTTAGTCATTGTAATAATATATGTCATACTATGTATCTTTGTATTTCATGTACTAGTTTGTCATGTTTGGTGAAATTTAGTGGTTCTTGTGTCGTTGTAACTCTTGGTCATTTTGTTCATCATGTTTTTTTGGATGTTTTGGTGTTGAAAAACCTTTTAAAATCGTCATTCTTATGTAGTTGTTGTTGGTTGAGACAATCTTTCCTTTGGTCCTCGATTTGTTCCTTGATGAGTGGACTATCTTGTGCCATTTTTATGTGTCGTGTAGATTGTTTTTTATCATTTTGTATCAAAGATAAGACTGATTTTTTTCCCACAAAATCAATCTTGGGATTGCTTAGTTGAAAAAAAAGAAGGTGTTCTTGGCTGAGAAGTGTGTTCTTGTTGTTGTTCTCTTGGTCAAAAGTTTGAGTCTAGATTTAGCTGTACTTTATGTGTTTTGGTAGTTTCTTGTGTTAGCTTTTTTTTCACTTTCACCTCTTGAGTCTAGATACATGTTCTTGAGCTAAATTTTTAAGTTGTTGTTGAACCTTTTGGAAGTCTATTATTGTTGTAGTTCTTGATATTCTTGTGTTATGTTGAAGAAGAAACTTCAAAAGAGATTGTTTGATCTTAAGTAAAGAAAAGGAGAGTGTGACTTCCTTTTTGTCTTGGAAACATTTTCAAGACAATACCAAAGTAGTAAAAGAACAAAAGGCTTCCAAAAAGTCTAGTTACCAAAAAGGAGTATGGCCACTTTTCAAAGATTGACTAAAAAGGGAAAGGAGTCAAGACTTCCAAAAAGGTTGTCTTACCAAAAGAGTGAAAGTAGGTCAGGACTTTTGAATCTTGAAAAGAAATCCTAAAGTCTTGTTTGTCTACCTACCTTTTGCCAAAAATTCCTCTCGATCATTTGAATATTGAACACTCAAGTTTGTAACAAATTTTTTTCTCAAATTCAATGACATTTCAAAGACCAATAGTTGTTTACCACGATATCATAGGCTCAAGAATTTTGGAATTCCTAGTTTCTTTTCCTTGATTCAATTATTTATAATTTTTTTGTTCCAATACTAATTGGCAAGATAGTACTCATCTACTAGGTCATAAGTTAGTTTTGTGTTTGTTCATTCGTGTTTAGCATTTCATTATGTGCTTTTATTGTTTTATAACTCGTTGTAGTTTCTTGAATCAAGTCCATATATATTTTCTTTGAGTCATTTCAAAAGAGAATCTATTCTGAACTCAAGCCACAATTGGAGCTAAGTAACCTCATTAGAGTATAATCGAGTTACCAATACTTGTGTAGCCAATTGAGTGATACTTCTAAGGATTGAGCTTGAGAGTTTGTGAGGCTTTTTTTACTAACCTTTAACATGTTTGTTGTTTTGTGTTACTTTATTTTGTGTTTCTTGATAGGTACAATGGCAGATGAAGGTGAAATTCCTAGTTGGGTTAAATCAATCATGGGTTTGATGCCATAGATTACCGATTTGAGTCTCATAAAAGTATAATGGCAAGGATTGAAGGGATGTAAGGTTCTTTTTCAAGGAGAATGGACACCTTGGAAGTTCATTTAGATTCCAAACATTCAAGTCCTAAACACTACTATGCCTCATCTTACTATTTGTTAATTGTTTTTCACTATCTCTTGTATAGAAGGCTTCAACTGACGTTGATGCTCAATACTAGGCTTACAATTTGGATCAAGTTGTATTTTATGGGTACAAATAGTGGGTATAATCCCCACAATGTCTGGAATGGTCCATTTGATGGACCTTTTGAATCTCTGTGGAACTAATATCAAGCCTCAACCTGCATCTCTTATAAGTCAGCAACAATAATAATTGGTAAGGTATTGTCAACCCCCAACAATGCCTATCACAAGTGACATAGGAGGGCCTTCAATTCCAATACCAGTGGCTCATCAATAAATAGTTGAGCTGGAGGAGTAGTTGTATTCTTCATATGAATATCAAGCTTCTCTGATGCATAATTATAAGACCCACTTCCATACAAAACACTTAACATCTCATCATAATCATCAATGTCATAGTTGTCAAAGTTCATGATGACCACTACCAGTGCCTCAACCACATGTCTCTCCTTAATGAGTATGGGTAATGATCATCAAAATTGATAGTTTCTATCACAGACACCATACTTATATCCTTTTTATACCGCATCAACTAACACATATTAAAGATCACCTACTGATTATTTAGTTTGAACTTTATCTGCCCCAACTACATATAGACAATTTTCCTACCCGTAGTTAGGAATGGTCTACCTAAGATAATAGGGAATTTAAAGTCTCCTTGTAATCAAAGATCCTGAAGTCATCTAGAAATATGAAGGATCCAACCTTCACCAATCAACTGGAAATATAAAGGATGAAACCTTCACCAAAGTATTAGATAAATACCACCCAATTTCATCATAGTCTGATCAACCATAAATATCCTCATGGACATTGATTTGGTTTACCCCAACCCTATCTATTTATACATTATCAACGACATTGGATTTATGTTGGATCAAAAGTCACATAAAGCCCAAACAAAGTTGAAGGACCCAATGTCACATGGAATAGTAAATACTTTAGGGTCCTCCTTCTTCTGTACTAACGGTCTGGATGAAACAAAACTACAATGGTGCGCATTATCAGCGGGGTCAAAACTCACCATCCACTTTGTAGTGACCAAATACTTCATGAACGTATCTATCCAGGCATTTGCTCAAATTCTTCAACAAGAGAAATGTTAACAGACAGTTCTTTCAACATCGATAAGAACTTTTGATACTTTCCTTACTCTTGTTTCTCCTTTAATAATAGAGAAAAATGAGTGGGAGGTTATGGAATTCTTTTCAATATAGTCTTATCTACCTTTCCCTTTCTTTTAGCCTTCTCAACACTTTTGAATATTTTAAATGACTCACCACTAATTACCAACTTTTAAATTATGATTTAGGTGCCTTATCTACATCAATAACATCATTCCTATAGTTATCAATAATATGAATGGGAAGTTCAATGGTGGCCTAACCACTTCAAGTAGTAATGGTTCAATAGTGATTGTAATTCTTATAATTCTACACTGTATTACTTAGAAGGATGCCCAATTGACACTGATTCAAGGTTGGTGACATCTTTTCAAATTGCTTATCTAATTGATTGATATTAATAGCATATGATTCTACTTTCTGGGTCAAACCTAAAATATCTTCCTTAATTTCCTTAAGGAAACTCTCCTAGCTTTCCAAATCCTTTTCTAACTTGGACAACATAGCCTTTATCTATGAATCAGAGTTATATCGAAAAGAGTTTTCTTTGTAATCATGTTTTCATATCCAGTCACAATCTCTCTCTACTTCAATCCATGTATATAGACCTATAGTAGTTCTAACCTTGATACTCTTTCTTAGAGTTCCAATTGTATTGAGCAAACGATTGTCACTTGGATTAAAAACTTGTAAACTCTCTATCTAGATATTTTCCCTCTTTATCAGCTTTTTAATCATATGTTCTAGAAGTACTACCTTTCCCACTATATTTACCTTCTCAAAATTCATCATTGCAAATTACTTTATTAGACCTAACCTCCATTCTTAGATAAGAAACCTCCTACAGGACTATATCATTTACAACTCTTTCCTTACTGGAAGCCACAATAGTATAAGTGTCAGCGCCTCTCTGTGCCACCTAAGTTCCACCCTTGATTGGTGAGATCTGATCTAATATCTTTGATTCTACCTCCCAATGCAGATTCATGAATGCTATACCAATAAGAATGTCCTCTATAGATTTTAAACTGGTGTTAAGGGCCTGGTAGAATATTTAATCAAGCTGCTTCCCGCAATCCTATAATTAGGTACCATTATCAACTTCTTCTTAAATCAAAACCATGCCTCACATATTGATTCAGAAGAAAATGTCTGGAATGATATATCTTGTTATTCAACTATAGCATTCTAGATGAAGGGAAGAAATAGTCTAAAAACTTCCCACACAACTCGTTCCAAGAGTAATTGACCCATGAGAAAGTTCCCTTAACCACGATGTAGCTTCCAATTAGAGATAAAGGTAACAAACTGAGTCTTATCACTTCCTAATATACCCTAGGTACAAAGTATGAAGTGTATATTCTAATAAAATTTATGAGGTGCATGTTTGCATCACCCATTTGCATGCTTGAAAACACACCTTTTAGCTTCAACAACTGTATTATAGCACTATTGATGTCAAACTTCACACCCGATTATAATGCTTTAAGAATAATAGCTTCTATATTGGTAGGCTCAACGTATCCCAAGTCCTCCTCAAAATCATCGTAAAGTGGCAAGTACTGATAGGCTTGGAGTAGTTAAGCTCTGCCTCTTCTACTTCTATCTTAGTTTTCGTCAAGTTCTTTTTGATCTTCTCTTTGTCTCTATTTCACCAGCTCTTCCTCTTGAGCTATATGGAGATCATCTGTATCTTTCCTTGCATTAGGAATATTTAATTCTACTAATAATTGGTATCCATAGGTGGTCTGAAGTGCAACATGAACGGGCCTACTAGACTGACCCTAATACTGATAAGCCTGCTGCAGAGGGTACCTACCCTGAGAGCTTCTACCTCTAAATAGTGAGCCACTACAACTCCTATTCAAACTACCCTGATATAGAAACCTCTTATTGCTTCCCCCTTAGGCCTCGTGATGTATTCTTTCTATAACCTTAGTATGATCACAAATCTCAGCAAAAGATCTACCATAATAACTAAACTCTATGTATCCATGTGGAGATAAAGTCTCATTCCCCAAAAACTTACTGACCTCCCTGATACTCGATCATTAAAATAGAAATATCGTGCCTAGACAACTCATAAAATTGAGCACCATTCTTCATAACAGTCATGGATCCCTACTTCAACCTCGAGAACTGATCCCGCAAATGATGTATGGGAGTGAGAGGCATATACTTCTCTAAGAAGACCATAGAGAACTGAGTCTATGTCAATAGAAGTGCTCCAATTGGCCTAGAATCAAGATGACCTCTCAACTAGTGTTGGGGTATGAAATCTAACTAAAAAGTAGTATAATCCACATAATGGGTCTTATCTAGGTTCAAATTATAGAGCCTATTCTCGCAAGCAATCAAGAACTTATAAACATCCTCGCCTGGTTGTAACACCCCAAAAATCTATCCCGAGGCATCACATGGTGCTTAGAACTACAAGTGATCCCAAGCTAACCCATGAGCAGGCATACTGTTAAGCAACTGGATTATAATTTAATAAATAACTATTCTGCTATGCGGAAACATAATCAAACCAAAAATGTAAAAATAGATACTACGATAATAAAGATTTACATATGATAAATCTGAAGGATGAAATTGAAATTACATGACCGACTCTGACTGACATCTATGAAACCTCTTATAACGCCCTAATTTTTTTGTAATCGTAACGTCACACGATGCTTATGATCTTGAAAGACCATAATCTAACCCTCTTCTGATATATGTACCTATACTGCATAATATATAATAAAATGCAGAAAATTAGCAAAAACTTGCCATAAGGTCCAAATACTGAAGTACAACTGAAAACTGAATACTTATACAACTGTCAGCAAACTCTAGTCTAAAAAGCCTCTAACTGTCAGAAATATGGAGTTGAAGGGATTCTCTCCAACTAACTCCAACTATTGAAAACTAAATTGAAATAAAAAGATAATCAAATCATCCTCGAGTGATGCGAACTCACTGATGAATTTGGATGCTGGCACGTGAAATGCTACTAACCCTCTGGATCTCGTGCTTTGAAACCTATGGTGTGAATAAAAGCACCATAGCGCAAAATATGTTAGTACTTTGAATGTACTAAGTATGAAAGTGAGGTAGGCTATTATGCAATGGCTATATACATGAACAGTACTGACTAAATAATGTGTATAATCTGGATAACCATACATGGAAACTCCGTCGTGACTATATGAGAATGCGTGCATGAATGCATAAACCATAATAGAAATCATCATAAATTTAGACAGTAATTTTAAATACTTAGTTACTGAAATCTGAATTTGCTGATACTGATAACTGAGGTTTTGATACCATATTCTTGATAACTAATAACTGAATTCTTTAATATAAAATTTTTGATAATCTGAGGAATTGATACCAATTTTTTTATCTTACTGATAACTGACTTTCTAAACTTACTGATACTGGAATATTGAATGACTGAGTTTAATAATGACTGATTACTTAGCTTACTGACATTTCTTAATTTTATCTGAGATCAGGCCTATCTAACAGGTGATCTTCGAAGCTATTGATGAAGGTAATAATTTTTTATAACTTAGATCAAGACTATATAACGTTTGATCTTTAAATTTGCTACTGATAGAAATGATAGATTAAATAATGAATAACTGCAATTTGAGATCAGTCCTATCTGAGGGTGATCTTTGAATTTTCTGATAAGGATAATGATTAACTATAATTTGATATCAGTACCATTTGATGGGTGATCTCTGAATCTTATAATACTGATACTGACTAATTGTATTTGATAGTCCTAATTTTTGAGTTCTTTTCTGGTGAATGAATCTGAAATTAAGATTTTAGTTGTAATTATGACTGAAACTATGGGAGTTCTTACTTAATCGACATGCCCCAAATCTTAACTTGTGGGGTCCAACTTGTAACCCCAATTGGAAGGGTGTCCATACCATGCCACGGGTAAAGACCTTTCTAGTCAAGCCTCTGCAAAGGGTGACCCTCAAGAGGAAATCAAGCCAAAAGCTATGTGGACTCCTGTAGGTAGTCAAGCCTTTATCTGATAGGATACTCCTCATCCTACACTGGTTACGTAGTTTTGGAGCACAGTTATTGCTGCTAATGACTCCTCTTCTCTAACGGGGAAGCCGCTATCCTGAACTGGATCAGTGCTAGTTCCTACTCCTAACTGAAAGACTCTGAATTGATTCTTAACTGAACTTTAGACTGAGCTGAATCTTGTTACTGAATATATTGCTGAGCTGATCTGACTGAGTTCTCTTGGTTTCGTTATCTGACAGAATACAATAGAATATTTGATAACTAGCTGGATACTACTGAATTCTATTAACTCACTGAGTTTATTGAGTTTTTGAGTTGAATAAATAAATACTACCAAAATTTGAAGTAAACTAGACTGATACTTGAGATTTTGACTTTCTTAACCTGAATACTCTACTGAAACTTATTTTTTGAATCTATTGAGTTTTTCCTAAGTTTTGTAACTGGCTGAAACTTACTGATCATGGCTTGACTGCGATTATCTTGAAACTGACTCGGCTCTAGACAATCAGGCTAATTTTGGGCATAGATACCTCTAGGACTCTATAGCATAATTAAATACAGTGCAGCAATATTTGCATGACATTGCAACAGTCCATTACTCGAAACAAAAATAAGACACTTTTTAAGTACTTGGAAGTCATAAACCCAAATCATGATCAAGAATGCATAATGTTATTCAAACACTTGGAAGTCTTAAACATAAAGGTGTATAAGGATTCATACTAATGCCTCATAATTCATTCAACAAGGACTGCACATGGATAGGATTTCACACAACATACCATAACTCATTTACTAGAGATTTTCAACCACACTTGGCATGAACTTATACATAGCTTAGGAATTTCTCGTCAACATACTATATTGACTCTATTTTCTTCACATAAGCACTTTATCAAACACTTGAATAAGATGAACTAGTATACTTGTTTACATGATATCATTTATCTTTTTTAATTCACACAACCATTCATCAAATACTTGGACGGCGTAGTATTTAATCATAATACTAATCAATACTTAGATATCACAATTCCAACACCAAGTTCACCATCTCAAGGCTCTAATCTGAGTTCACATAATACTACATACATAATAATTATTAATTTTACATAAATAATACACTTAGTCATGGGTTATAAATCCAATCAATAATATAATCATGAATACAGTTAAATACACTCATGGATTCTTCATCCAACTTGTAGTTACATAAATCATACCACAACTAATTAATTTCATGAATCTTGAGGTAAATCATGGAATTAAACTCAATCTTACATAATAATTAATGCCTAACTTAGATGTAATATAAAATCTATGAAATCAACTAATCTTGAAGGATTTATCATAAACATCATGGATTCATCTCATCCAAAAATCAAAACTTGGATCTTTGTAATCAAATCATGATTTAAAACTTAACAACAACAAGATCTTTAACTTCACTTCACATAAATCATGAAAATTCATAAATGAAATCTTTGAAATTTTAGAAAAAATTAATTCTTGAACTCTAGGGGAAAAATGAACCCATAGATGAACACTACGCATACCTTAGTTCTTGATTCCACGAAGATTTACGGTTGAATTTTCTTGAACTTGAATCCTCAATTGGAAGACCTTCTCTTATTCTTGAGAGAAATGTAGAAAAAGGACTATATTTTGGTTGTTTGATGATAAATTCCGCGTTAGGGTACTTATATATGGGTGAAAAGGACTAAAATACCCCTAAGGAGACAAATGAAATCAAATCTATCCCACAGTTTACTGTTTTGATATGTTGAAGTAAATTGGGTATAACCTTTTACTCCGATGTTCAAATTGGATTAAACCAAATGAATTGGATAGAATAATCAAATATATTTCATTTGATATATAGCTGATCTCCCAGTATATTAGAAGTTATGATCGTTACAAGTTGACCGTGAAATACTGAAAACTTGGCACCTCACTAGTGCCTTTTTACTACTGGTTTGACACACTAAACATGCCCTTACACTACTCCAAAAATTCTGAATCTCACCCGTGATGTCATACTACCTTTCCCCATTTCAATTCAACTTGAAAATTGAAAAACGAATGTTAGTAAGGCCCTGAAAAAATTCCTCGAAGTTCGGAAGTTTATGGAAATGAAAAAGTTTCAACACGTAGCCAAAGTTTTAAGTGCTAAGCTTCTCTTGAAAAGATTAAAACAGATTTAGTGATTGCAGAAAATTTGCGATTTATTACAACTCTAATATACATACTATATATAGGGCGATGGGTCACGCGCCGCAGTCTTATCGCCTTAACTTACTGCCTCTTTACAAAAATGGCTGTAACTTTTTGCTCTGGTATTGGACTTTGGCAAAATTAGTATCGTTGAAAAGATAATTCAATTATATATAATTTGGTAGGTCTTCAGATGCAAAATTCCATGTATATAAAAAGTTATCCACGTTTTGTGTAGACCCTTGTAGAATCGAATATCAATTTTTAGATGAATCAAATCGTTTTAGCTCAAATTGGCTCTAAGTGATTCCTATGAATATTTTTCACCTTTAAACCACTTCATAGACTATGATAATGATCATAAAACTTATATTAACATGGAAATCATTTGTATTAGATTTTAGATGCATAGGAAGGAAGGTTAGAATTCTAGCACGAAAATATGGGGTATTACACTGGTGCACCAGAAAACTTAGGCGTAGTTAATCGCAAGAATCTACCCAATATATTTTTTTCCTTAGCATACATAGCAGGCTAACCAACTATCAACTGAGAAACTACCAGAGCAAGAGGAACCTCAACTCTGGGAGTTGCAACTACGATTGTGCCCCTACCTTGATAATACTCTGATCCACAGACTATGGACCATTATACGATACATTATAAACTAATCCCAAGAGCCAAACTAATTTATATTTGAGAAATGAATAAGAAATAAACCCTGGTTGAGCCAGGGCTGTCCCCTAGCCTACTTCGATTGGTATAGCAGAATATCTATCTTGAGAGAGCAGGAATAAGGTTTGGTGAATGCCCCCTATCCTACTCCTTGGTTGGGATTGTATCTCTAGGATATCCTCGATTGTTAGGTCACCATGAAATGCAATAGGATCCCTATTTATGAACTCGGGGTCCTAGCTTCATGTAGTGATATGATATGTCCTAGCTATCTGCGAAAGATTAGAACCAAAGGAACCATTAGAAACTAACTTAGATTCTTGCACAAGATGAGTGAAAGAACTGAAGAACTCCTAAGAATGTCCTATAGTCTCCCAAAGATAAGAAATAGATGTTATTTTTTAGATCTATGAGACTTTATAAGACACACTCTCTTGTACCAATAATACTGGTGAAACTAGATCTGATACCAATTTGTCGCAGCCCAATTTATAAGTTATGATGGCAAATACTTTATCCCACCAATAGATAATCCAAACAGTAGACCAAAGCTATAAGAAATGGGATAATTTTGTGAAAAATAATATAGAATTCTAACATTTGCAAGTAAAGGATTACAATAATAATTATGTAATAATAATATGAAAGATAGATACGATAGAAATTACATTCCACGATCTAGTAGTGTTGGTACAAGAGCCGCTAACAAAAAGAATATGAGTGAGTAATAGTAAAATATACTTTGGTCTTGAATAATGAAAGATTAAGCAAAAGTATAAGAAAAGTGGTCAACTCTGGCCCTGAGAGCTCGCCCTTTCTCTAAACATTAGCCAGAATGATCATGGTGTCAACTATAGCAACTAGTACTTAGATCTGCACCAAAAAGATACATAAGTATAATATGAGTACCAAATCCACGGGTACTTAATAGACATCATCGTCCTACTGAGCTAAATCATAATATAAGAATAATAATGATGCATGATAAATAAGCTAAGTCAAGTAAAAAGACAAACCTGGAATAATTCTCTGAATACTGTAATTAATTAATTAAACCTAAATGATAATAACATAAAGGAAGGCATAACTAACACTACAAATGTTCCCCCATAAGCCAATAATTACAAAGTTAAATAACCTAATGTAGGATTCCATAAGACAGGAAGGTGCAACGCAAGAGAAAAATAATTGGAAATATTTTAGATAAACACATCTCGAATCCATAACCATGAGTCCTTAAATACCATAAATTCCATAAACAACCTTTTAATGCGCAACTTAAACCAAAACTCATGTAATCAATTGCCAAACTTGAATTGAAACTCATAGATCATAAATTGCCCAACTTAAATAGGAACTAGTATCAACTTACAAGTACAAATCTAGCATAAGCATCACGTATATAGACTCATCAAACTCTAAAATATGCATTTAAAATACATAAAACACCTAATAGATACAAAGAGATAATTATAGTTTTTGCCTAAAGTAGGTCAGAGGGTCCCACGTCTAATCCCCAAAATTTGTTCTAGGGTAAATTCTAACGTTGACTAGGCTAAGGTATATAATTTCACTCCTAGATATTAAATAAGACACTTTTAGTTCAATATAGTAATTCTACCTAAAGCATGAGTAACTAAGTCAATTACGTCTAATTTGAAGTTTCTTAATAAGTTAAATATTCCAAATAATACTAATTATACCTTAAGACATAATTATCAACCCATATCTATTATATTATTATAAATATGCCAAAGTTAGCCCAATCTATGAAAAAGGTAAATCTAGCCTACCTAAACTTCAAATAAAGCCCGATGAAATCAACTAATTCAATGAATTTTCCTTCCAAGAAGCTTTTGAATGATGACACACTATCAAAATAATAGTCTACTTATCAATACAAGAAAAATGAAATCCATATTACATTTTTATTCTTCAGGTACAAAAATAACCAAAAATCCTATGTGGGGTCCATTTGTAGAATTGCACTATTGAAATCGTCAACGCATTCTTCTATAATCAAGGAATATTTACCCTTAAGAATTGGTAATTTCCAAGCTCAAATATTGCTAAAATCAACCCAAAAATATTCTAGAAATTTTGGGAAATAGTTAACAAATTAACCATGGGATTAATGGGAACATACTAATAATTTGGAGAAGAAATAAGTAATCTAAGTTCATGGACACCCCAAAATCACCTATTAATGTTTCTCCTGAGTTTCCATATAGTGTAGCGTTTTTGACTCTTAAGTGTATGTGAAATCAAGCATATGGGGCATTTAATAGATCCTTTGTATCACTAAAGTGGGCATTGAGCTATTTTAGCAATTAGTACTAAAGCACCTAGGTGCCGGCTAATACAAGTCGTCCCGGTGCTAAAATGGCTTGTGCTTTAGCAACCAAATATCTGCTAAAGGGGCTCATTGGGGAATGTCGAGACACTAAAATGCCCAGCTGGCTGCTAAAGTAGCCTCCACCAAAGCACTCAAAGGGCCTCTTTAGCAGATGCACTAGTTGAAGACTTAAAATTTTTCCAAGTCTCCACGACCTCTTAGAATTCTTTTGGAATCTCGTATATGGGAGCAAAATATGCTACCCTTTCAAATTCAATATTTTAGACTTGATGGTTCTGTCAAAATTTCCATTCGAGGTCCTTTCAAAAAAATAGGTCCCATACCTAAGAGCTATTTTTCTTAATTTCTGGCCAATAGCCTATAATAAGTTATAAAGCCTTGGAATCCCAAATAAAGGCCCACCTTGCCTAAAGTCAATGTTTCAAAGCTGTTAGAACTATCAAAATTGGTATACAAGGTTTTCAAGCTAAAGTTTTTCCCGGTAGACAATTCTTACTAGCAAAGACTTCAAAATAAGGAATTGGTTCTAGAAACTAAACGAACTGCCTGGTAGTTGAACTATCAACTCCAAATAGTCATAAATTACTTGAGGGAACATATACAAAATATCTAAATGAAAAAAATGGATGGAAATACAAAAAATGACCTGGGGTGTCATTACATTAATGGACAAATTCAATACCACAAAATAACAAAACATTCCCAACCAATTAATTGAGTTTTCATCCATACTAACACCATACTTGAAGGACTAATGATGAAATCTCTTCATCAACCTAGCTATGCTTATGTTTTCTAACTCAGGTCTAAATTACTCAATTACACCTATCCCATCCAGACACCAAACAACTGTTATAAATGCATGGATTAAAGTTTTACTCAGTGCTAGTTAAATTTGATGTGAAATCTACGATAAAACTATAGGTTTTACCTTATTAGAGTGAAATCCCTCCTCACCATTTCTCCAATGCCATGATATAATCCTCGAAGAAATTTTAGAACAAATCTCATCTTTTACAACTGAAGAGGAGAAGAAAAAGGTATTAAAATCAAACTTGAGTTTCTAGTCCCATCATCTTGATATAGCTCACCTAACCCTCATCAAGCATATTCCCTCACCACCAGAGAGTTACCCATATTTTATCATAAATATATAACTTATTATAAGAATGGGTGCAAGAATTAAATTTTACTCACTCTCTCAAGGAATTCACAGGTTACATAAGATGAAACATAAGCTTGCCCTTAGTGTAGTAATCCACTAATATCAGAATATCAAGGATCAAGATCAAGTAGGGCTTAAGGGTTGCAATGTAGGCTAAGGGATGGGCAGGGACTATTCTGGTTATTAATAGTGACTATATTACATAAGTGCTTTAATACATCACACATAACATTGAACTCCTCTTTAAAAAACCAACTTTTCACCCTTGTATCTTACTACTTCTCTTTTGTTTGACCTATATCTTTAAGTTGATTCACATATATTAAGGAGAGAGAATTTCCTATGAACACATGATTCTCATTTGATAAATTTTCTTTTTTCATTGTATTCCTCCCAGCCAAAACAAATAAACTTCTTCAAAATACCACTAGCTATTATTTTAGGGGCTTCACTGTCACTTTTCCCTTCTGTAACTCTACACTTCTTAACATCTTAATTTTCTACTAAAGAATTTATGAGATTTGGATCAAATTCAGGTTATTTAAAAGAACATAAATAAGCTACATATGAGGCTACCAAGGAATAGAATAAAGGCTCAACGAGGCCATGTACGATTATATAGAATAGGTATGAAAAATGGATATTAAAGAAATGCCTATATAATCTCTTAAATCCAACATTCTTTATTTCATTTTTAACCCACAACAAGCAAGTTCTAGACATTAATATGCAACCATGGAATACACACAAACCTCACTCACACATGGATCTCTACCAAGCAATAGCAAGAATTCAAAATTAAGCCAACATTACTCAAGAGTCATAAAAATATTCCTTCAAAAATAGACATTCAACTCATTCAACATGCTTTCATATTCAAAACAAATTTCATCATGTAACACACAAATTACTTAGGAAGAACATCTCATTTTTCCTAATAAAAATTTATTAATTTACTCTTACAAATAGAAAAGGGATACTGGATTCAAAGGGTGTACCATTGGAAAAGAACCAAAAAGAAAAACCAAGGAGTGGGTGAAGTGTGCTCCTACCATATACTAACAACTAAAAATAAACAAATATAAAATCTTTTTGTAATTCTATTCCAAATTTAGTCAAAAATTATAAAACTTAAAATAAAGATCCTATAGCAATACTTCACCCTGACCAATTAGAGGATTCTCCACCCAGACTTAAAATCATACTTTGTCCCTAAAGTATAACTTAAGAGTAAGGATAGAAATAATCCCTGAGTCCTTTAGGTATAGCTAGTAGCATCTTGATCATCAAAGAGTTTCTATGGACCCTATATTATTCTTTGACATTCTTCTTAGCTTAGGTCTTAGGTACTCGGACTTTCTTTCAAATTGTGACTCAAATAAAACTAGAAAGGAAGATGATACTTAAGGAAAGCAAGAAAATAAAATACATACCATCCTTTATGATTCCTTCAATAACCACTATTATTCTATCTGCCATTTATAGCACCACCTAAAATGGTCCCGGTATTCCCAAACTAAGAGTTTTACACATTGAAAGATGTATCAAATTTTCGCTCGCCCAAAACCAGTCAAAGCATAGACCACGTTATTTAAACCAATTTATAAGAAGAGGGTGAAAATCCTAGGGTTCTTATGCTTCTTAGCTATATTACACACCATTATTGAATTAAACTCCTCAATAAGTTCTATTGTCTCAGTGTCACCCGATTTTGTCTTATTAGTCATCACGTCCTTTAAGAACTTAGCATACTTGGGCATTTCATGAAAAATATGTCACAAAGAAAGGTTAATGTGAGGTTCTCTGAATGTGTCAAATAACTTTTTAAGCATGCATCCTGTTAACATTTTTAAGCCTCTGTAGAATGGCAGTAGGAGTCTCTTTTGTTTATGCTTAACCACCTTTGCTTTTGAGTTCTCAAACTTCCCGAAATCTTTAGATTCTTTGGTCTGCACTTGCTTTTCCTTTATTTTCTATGGGACTAACTCTGCCTATACCTCCTAATATTTCTTTAGAGGTATCAAATCAAGTCTTTACTACTTCTCAAGGTGATTGCTACCATTTGCTTTGGGTTCTGTATATCACTAGGTAAACCCCCTTAACGTCTTATATTTTTTGCTTGAGGCTAACTTCCCTAACTATGTCTCCAAATTCTTCAATGAAAATTTATAATTTTTTATCTATGAAACTATTTGTTCTTAGTTGTAAAGGATCTTATTTAAGGTCTTTTTAATATTAATGGCCTGAGTGCTATTTTGGTTGCCCTATTGCCACTGAAGACACTGAGTGTGCGCCTGAAAATTGTCACATGAGTTATTGGACTAACTCTTTCAGTTGTGATTATCAATATTACCATAATTCCAGTTACCATATGTGAATAGAACACAAAATTAATGGACTCAGGATTGGCTCCACATAAGTCTGCAGATTGATTGGTGTTTTCATAAATCTCACGCAACCTGCTGAACACTATTTACATAGGATTGAGGTTCTGATTCACACTTAACTTGCTAAACTGTGTCATCATTTAGTTATGAAAATAGGCCAATTGGGCGACCAATACTATGACACTGTTAACCTCAATCATACCTACAAGCTTCTTCACTAAATTTCTAGAAATAGCTCTATGCCAATAAGGATTACCTTAAGCAATTTTATCCAGAAGAGTATAAATATCATCATACATTTTTTCTAAAGCTTGACCACCTACAACTGAATTTAGAAAATTTTTGTGTTATCATCAAAAGCTTCAACAAAAGTATTATCTAATACCTCATTGGTCTGTTGGTGATGTGGAAAATCTTTGAGAAGAGACTTGAATTTCTTTCAAGCATTATAGAGATTCTCATATGGCATTTGAAGGTTCTTCTTTCAACCATTTCTTTGACTCCTATAATAATGAGAAGTAGAAAATATAAGCCTTACATCATTTGTGGAGACTCTAGTGGGATAGAAGGTGTCATCTCTATAAATTTTTGTTGATGAATTTGTTGATCTTCTTATGACAGGTCCGTGAACTACCCACTACTGTGCAACAACTGCACCTTATTCTATTTTAGCTCAAATCTACCTCCAGGTTTTGGTCTATAGATAGTGGAGGCAACATTAGTTGCAAGTGGGATTGCCACTTTATGTACTCTCCTATAGGCAAGTTTTTCTTCATCCAGGACTGTAGGAATGACTTTATTCTATTGAACTTGCAGAATGGAATAGAGAGGTAGTGCTTCTTTTCATAATTGATGTAAGTATTGCTTAGGTTCAGTTAATGGATCAACCAAATCACTTTTCCTTGCTAGCTTACTGCAATTCAGACTTTTACCTGCAAGTTTAGAAGCTAAGATCAAGTTGTTAACACTCATAAAATTAAATATCAAAAATATTATAAAGTTGCCAATTTTCAAGTCCCCAACAGTGATGAAAAAAACTTATTGCACTAGAACATATGTAAGTGTACGTGGTTGTACAAGTAATACAATGACCCTTTCTAGCCGAATATCAATCCCACGGGGACTTGATGTTTAATAACTATCCAATTCTAGCATTAGTAACTTGATTAAATAAGTTTGAGTTTATAAAAAGGGTATGAACTTGGTAATTATAAATAATATATGGAGAGGTATAGGGTTGAGGTATTCACTTCACATTCATCCATAACTAAGGTTTCTAGCCCATGTTGGTGTTTATCATGATTGTTTATTTATGGGGTTGATATTATAACTGGGGAATGATTATCCTCTAAGTCATCCACCCAAACTAATCTCACAACTACATCATTATCGGGGGCTGTGAGTCTTTAATTTAGATGCATCAAACTATTTTTCTATTTTATTAACAAAGAGAGGAGTTTAGATATATTCCTATCCTAATTGCAAATCATCTTTTAAAAATATTAGACATATGATCGACACTCCTTTCATTCCTCATTTCGTCTCTCCACTCCTATGGCTAATTCATTTTAAGAGTTGGATTTACCCTAAAGTTCATGACGCTTTAGAATAGTAAAATAAGAATGTAAGAAAAAATTGCCTACAAAAATCAGTTGTTTTCTAAAAAAAATAATATCACTAAATTAAATAAGTTATCTAGAGATTTTAATTTGCATTTGATATAATATGGTCATGATGTGTGACAAAGAACTTGAAGCATGAAAATAAAATTAATGCATATTCTAGAAAAGAAAGAATAAAATTCTAATTTCTTATACCTGTAGACTACATAGTATATATCATGAGATGCGAAAAACATGACAAAAGGCCATAAGGTTCAACTGAACGTAATATCAGAGGAGTCATAACATCAATATGGGTAACGAGTACCCAAACAACAGATAATAACTGAAGTCTGAATCATAAATCTGAATCGTAAATCATAAATCACAAATCATATATCGTAAATCTGAAAGCCTCTAAATACTATCTGAATAAGGAGTTGAAAGAATATGTCTCCAACTAACTCTAAAAACTAAAAACTTAAATGAAATAACGGATAAAATCAAAACATATTGTCCTCAAAGAATGAGGACTCACATCTACTCTGGTTACTGAAGTGCAACTGCTTCTACTAATCTGGGGCTCTAGTATCTAAACCTATGGTGTAACATAAAAGAAAGAACCATAGCGCAAATGCGTTAGTACAACTAAAAGTACTGAGTATGCAAGTGAGGTAGGCTAAATTCAAAGGGGTATATGCATGAGCAATGCTAACTGACGGACTAATATAAATGTGAGAGTCCAAATATGAATACATAGTAACTAAGATCGTGATAATATGAAGACAAAATGTGTATACTGATAGCATGGTTTTTTGATATCTAACATGACCAATAATTGATGAATCTGATAACATAAATGACTGTATCTGACAACCTTGAATCTGATGGAACTATATAAGTCCCGCACTATATTTGAGTTGACTGTATCTTACAGTCCTAAGTTTTATTGAACTATCTGACTCCTGTACTATATCTGAGTTGACTGTATCTGACAGTCATGATATTTCTAACTGAAATTGTGGGAAGTAGTCATCTAATCGACATACCCCATGGTGAGATGATATAGCTAAGCTGTGGTTCAATCCTCTCCCTGATTGGAGGGGTGTCAATACCGCGACACTGGTCAGGACAACTCTGAGAACCCTCTGCTAGCAGGAACTCATAATAAGAATGGTAGAAACCCTCAGATGGCCGGTAAGACACCTCATTTACCCTCAAATAGTAGGTATGATGTCTCAACCTATGCTGGCTATGTAGTTATAGAACTCAAGGACTATTTCTAGGATTCACACCCTCTACTGGAAGGTGAGTTGCCATCCTTGGGTTCACTCGGTGCTAACTTCCACTTCCAACTGAAGAGACTGAATATGATTAACAAACTTGACATGGATATGAATTTACTGTATTTCCATTGAATGATGGAATACTATTGATATATGATACTCACTGAGATCATGAGATATCTTAGATTTCCTGAGTCACTAGACTGACTGAGGTCTAGGAATCATATCTTGACTGAGGATATCATGAAACCTGACACTGGATCTATGCACATAACTATAGTTTTCGGGTACAATTACCCCCAAGACTCGATGGAAGGAAACTGACACACATTACTAACTTGATCATAAGAGTAGAGTCCACAATTAAACCTATGCTGGCTATGTAGTTATAAAACTCAAGGACTGTTTCTAGGATTCACACCCTCTACTGGAAGGTGAGTTGCCATCCTTGGGTTCACTGGATGCTAACTTCCACTTCCAACTGAAGAGACTGAATATGATTAACTGACTTGACATGGACATGAATTTACTGTATTTCCATTGAATGATGGAATACTATTAATATATGATACTCACTGAGATCATGAGATTTGACATCTTGACTGAGGTCTAGGAATCACATCTTGACTGAGGATATCATGAAACATGACACTGGATCTATGCACACAACTATAGTTTTCGGGTACAAGTACCCCCAGGACTCGATGGAAGGAAACTAACACACATGACTAACTTGATCATAAGAGTAAAGTCCACAATTCATCATATCATACATAAGGGATTTCATACTAAGTATGGTGCTCAACAATGCATTAGATGGGAATAAGTTCATATATCATGTACATACTTGAATAACTAAATTATCAAGATTTCTTCATATCACAACAATAGGAACACAACAATAGCAGGGAATTCATTTTAAATCACAAGGGTTAACATGGCTTATCATTGAATACTATAGGGTCATGGAAACATGATTTCTAGCATTCTAGGAATTTTGACAAATACCTTGCATGCACTCTTTAAGGCATAGGTGTGTCCATCAAATTACTTATCTACTACTCTCAATTTCATGGGTTTTCAACCAACACAATCACATATTTCATGGAAGCTCATCAAGCTAACATTTGGTAACACAATTAACAGCCACAAATCATGAACATGATCATATCGCAGCCATAAAATCACAATATACATTTAAAAATATGGTTTTTGAACTCCACGGATGAAAGCAATCCATGGATGAACACTACACACAGCTGAGATTAAGGGTTAGTGAAGTTTACTGTGACAATAGCTTAAATCTTGAAATCTCCAATTGAACTCCAGGTTTGTTCTTGATGGCTCTTGAGATAATTTCAACAAAACTAGTATATTTTGGTGTTATTGGAACAAAATCCCGTGTTTAGGACTATATATAGGTTAGGAAAAATAACGAAAACACCCTTAAATGATCGGGGGTCAAATGATGAAAAATTGGGCAGGCAGCAGACTTAGAAGGGGACGCCTGACAAGTCCACTGTTATAAGCAGGAGACAACTTCCTTAGAGCGGTGCTCTAGATCGGGCGACGCCCCCCTATCGTGGGGATCTTCTATTTTGGAAATCAAAACATACCCTAACGCTATCTGAAAATTACAAAACTTACCCGAGATATACTATGGTTTTGACCCATCGCAACGTAACTTGAAAATCCAAAAACAGAAGTTGGGAGGGTTGTCAAATAAATTCCCAAAGTTTAGAGGCCTAAAATGATATGAATTGTTGAGCACTTAGCAAATTTTATCCCAAGTCTTGAGGCTTGTAAAGCCAATGAGCTGAATTTCGAACTAAGAATTTTATGGGGTACTACAATATCTCCCCATTGGGAACATTCATCCTCAAATGGAACTGATTGAGAGGGGAAAATAATACACTAAGCATGAACTGAACATAAATGACTGAAATATGATCTCATCACTGACGTGTCTGATAACTAAACATGTAATGGTGATCATGCATATGTGATGCATGCAAAACTAAATATGCATAGTTGATGTGTGATCCTATAACTAAGCTGATACATGAATACATAACTGAACGAGCGATGATATTTGGTACCTCATTTATACTGGGAACACGATCATGAAACTAAATGTTAAGTTCATGGTGAGTACTGAACATGAAGCTGAATAAGCTTAAGAAGAACTGTTAACTTGAGCTTGGTCTGAATTAGCGGAGAAGAGGTAAGGATACTTGGTACACATGTCTGCTTCTACTTCCCAAGTATATCCCTCAAAAGACTGATTTCGCCAAAGTACCTTGACTATAGGGACTTCTTTATTCCTTAGTCTACGAGTCTAATAGTCAAGAATCTCAACTGGGATTTCATCATAGGAAAGGCTGTTCTGGACATGAACGCTGTGAATAGGGACTACAACTGCTGGGTCACATGCACTTCTTGAACAAAAAGACATGGTAGACTGGATAAACTAAAGCTAGATATAAAGGCAACTCGATCTTATAAGCTATCTTGCCGAAATGACTGAGAATCTTGAAGGGACCAATATATCGGGGATTGAGCTTTCCTTTCTTCCCAAATATCTTCACTCCCATAATAGGAGTGATCTTGAGATATACATGGTCACCAATCTTGAACTCGAGATCCTTTCTATGAGCATCTGCATAGGACGTTTATCGGATTTAAGAAACCCAAAGCCTTTCTCCTATCAACTGAACCTTCTCTAAGGAATCTACTACTAAGTCAGGCCCTATGTATGTGACTTCACTAATTTTGAACACCCCGATTAAAAATCTACATCTCCTACCATAGATAACTTCAAATGGAGCTATCTGAATACTGGAATGATAGCTATTATTTTATGCAAACTCAATCAAAGGTAAGTCATCATCCTAATTTTCCTTGAAATCAATTGCATATTCCCTTAGCATATCTTCAAGAGTCTGAATGGTCCTTTCTGCTTGACCATCTGTTTGAGGATGAAAGGTTGTACTGAGATGAACTTGGGTACCAAGACCCTTCTAGAAAGCCTTCCAGAAGTGAGAGATGAACTAAGTACCCCTGTCTGAGATGATGGATAAAGGAATATCATTCAATCTGACCAACTCCCTGATGTAGAGTTTGGCATAATCCTCTGCTGAATAAGAGGTATGGATAGGAAGAAAATGAGTTGACTTGGTCATTCTATCTATAATTACCCAAACTGAATCACGCTGATGATGAGTTTGAGGTAAACCCATCATGAAGTCCATGTTCACTTCTTCCCACTTCTAAGTAAGAATGGTGAAATCCTGTATGGATCCACTAGGCTTCTGATGCTCTATCTTAACCTGCTGATAAGTATATCACTTAGTAACTAATTGAGCAATATCCCTCTTCATCCCACTCCACTAATAGATCTCCTGCAAGTCGTGGTACATCTTAGTGGCCCCTGGATAAATTGAGTATTGCATACTATGCACTTCTACAAGGATTCACTTTCTCAAGTCATCCATCCCTGGAACACACAGATGACCCTAACAAGAAAGGACACCATCTACCCCTTAGGAGAAAACCTCAACTTTCTGATCTATGATAGACTCTTTGAGCTTGACAAGGCTAGGATACCTATCTTACTTATTTTTTTACCTTGAAAACTAGAGATGATTCTGAACTACTTTGAACACATACACCACCCTCTGAAGAGTCGACTAAGCGAACGCTCAATCTAGTAAGCTGATGGACTTCCTAAGCTAACTTCTTCTTGCTGTCCTCAATATAAGAAACGTTACCCATAGAAAGTCTACTAAGAGCGTCGTCCATTACTTTGGCCTTTCCCAGATGATAAAGGATATCATATCATAATCCTTCAAGATCTCTAACCACCTACTCTAGAAAAGATTGAGATATCTCTGAGAAAAGACATACTAAAGGCTCTTATGATCTGTGAAGATATCTACATGAACTCCGTAGAAGTAGTGCCTCCAAATCTTTAAGGCAAATACTATGGCTGCTAACTCAAGATCATAAGTAGGATAATTCTTCTCATAGGGTTTTAACTATCTAGAGTCATAGGCTATGACCTTACCATGTTGCATGAGGAAACAACCCAAACCTACTCTAGATATATTACAATAAACTATGAACCCATTAGAACTATCTGGAAGGGTTAGAACTAGAGCTGATGTGAGTTAAGTCTACAACTCCTGAAAACTCTTCTCATAGGAATCTGACCACTGAAACATAACCTTCTTCTGAGTCAATCTGGACATAAGGGATGCAATAGAAGAAAATCCCTCAACAAACCATCTGTAATATCTATCCAATCCCAAGAAACTCCTAATATCAAATGGAGTAATAGGGCATTGCTAGTTTTTTATCACTTTGGTCTTCTGAGGATCTACTCTAATGCCATCACCGAAAAAATCATATCCAAGAAATGCAACTGATCTTAGCCAAAACTCGTACTTGTTGAATTTAGCAAATAGTTGATGATCTCGGAGGGTCTGGTGCACTATTTTGAGATAGTCTGTATGATCTCACTCCGTATGGGAATATAAAAGAATATCATCTTTAAAGACTGTGATGAACATGCCCAAGTACTTCTTGAACACACGGTTCATCAAGTCCATGAATACTGCAGGGGAATTAGTAAGATCAAAAGACATAACTAGGAACTCAAATTGACCATACTGAGTATGAAAAACTATCTTCGAAATATCATATTCACTAACTTGGAGATGATGATAGCCTGATCTAAGGTCTATCTTGGAGAAATAATTGGCTCCCTGAAGTTGGTCAAATAGGTCATCAATCCTGGGAAGAGAATACATGTTCTTGACCATAACCTTGTTAAGTTGATGGTAATTGATACACATCCTGAGAGAATCATCTTTTTTGTGAATGAATAAGACTGGTGCGCCCCATAGAGAAATGTTGGGTATGATAAATCCCTTTTATAAGAGATCCTTCAACTGTTCTTTCAGTTTTTTGAGTTCTATAGGTTCCATTCTATATGGAGAAATAGAGATAGGCTGAGTATCTGGAAGAAGGTCTATGTCGAAGCATATTTCCTTTTCGGGAGAAATTCCTGGTAGATCTTCGGGAAAGACATCTAAATATTCATTAACCACTGGGACTTAGTCAAGATTGGGAGATCCAGAACAAAAATCTTTAACATGAACGAGGTGATAAACATAACCCTTAGATATTATTTTCCATGATCGAAGGTAGGAAATAAGCTGACCCCTGAAAGATGAAGTACTACCCTACCAGTCTAAGATAAGTTCATTTGGGAACTGAAACTGGACTATTATATTTCTTCAGCCGACTATGGCATAGAAGGAATGAAGTGAATCCATGTCGAGAATGACATTAAAATCAATCATCTCTAGTTCGACTAAGTCTACTGAGGTGAATTTCTAGAATATCATAACCAGGCAGTTCCTATATACCCGTCGGGATATGATAGTTTTACCCACTGGGGTAAATACTGAAAAGAGTTTTACTAGAATTTTGGGACAGATTCCAAAATTTCCTGCTATAAAGGGAGTAACAAAAGACAAGGATACACCAGGATCTAGCAAAGTATAAGCATGAAAATAGAAAATCTGCAATGTACCAGTAACGACATCAGGAGAATTTTCCTGATCCTATAAGGTTTGAAGATCATATAGCGTGTTTAGGCATTTCCCACTAGTGGCACTAGATGTGGCACCCTGCTGGTTTGGGCGACCGAACTGAGTTGTAGATCGGGTCTGCTGACCCTGCGAACCTAACTATGGATAATCCTTGACCCTTTGGCCTGTCTTTCCACATCTAAAACAAGTATCACTGCCAGCCCTGCAAGAACCCTGATGGTTCTTGCCACATGTTTGACAACGAGGATAAGTTCGATCAATGCTAACGCTTCCTTGAGACTTAGATCCTGGTGCTCTATCTCTGTTGCCATCTCTAAATTTTGGCACTGGAGCACTAGCATAGAAAGGGCCTGGAACTACTAACTTGAAGTAAAACTATGAACAATTTCCTCCCTATGAATTGGACTGAGCAAAGTTGAAACTTCCTGACTTTGCTCTTTTTTTCTGCCTCTCCTTAGTCCTAATATTTTGCTCCTCTATTTTCTCGGCATGGGTCATAAGTCTAGCTAAAATTATGGTACTGATCAATATGGTAGATATACACTCATTTACCATGCTATCATTGACCCCTAACATGAACTTACTCATCTTAGCCCGACTATCTGCAACCATATGAGGGGCATATCTATCTAACTGAGTGAATTTGAGAGAGTACTCCTTAACCATCATATTTCCTCGCCTGAGGTTGATGAACTCCAGAACTTTCTCCTCCCTCAGATCTTGGGGAAATAATTTGTCTAAGAAAGCCGTGACAAATTCCTCTTACTCAATAGGATCTGCATCCTCTAACCTCTTAGACTTCCACTACTTGTACCAAATATGAGCAACATCTTGTAACTGGTACACGGCTAACTTAAAACTCTAACAAGAAGTGACTCCCATGATATATATTCCCTTTTGGACTTGGTCAATGAACTCCTATGGGTCCTGATCAGACTTAGACCCTGAGAAAGAAGGAGGATTCATCCGAGTGAAGTCTCGACTCCTCGCTACTACTAAAATTGCCACCAGGTTAGCTGCTGGCCATTCATTCTAGGTGGTAACAGACTGGGCAAGAGCGGTGAATGTGTCTCTAAACTTCGGATGGGAAACATGATCTCCCAAAGGATCTTTGGGCTGGGGAGCTGGCTAGTCTGTTCTCTTTGGAGGCATGGTCTGTAATTGAAGAGAAGAGATGGATTAGACTTAGAGTTTTAATTAAGATTTTGCCCACTAGCACGACATGAATACAGAAAGAAGAGAAACTATTCCAAAACATCTTATATTCTCCTGTACATAAATATGGTGTGCAACACACCCATGTGCAAGACTCTACAAGATACGACTTTCAGAATTCCTAGGACACTATCAAACCTTAGCCTCTGATATAAAGTTTGTAATGCCCCAATTTTCTGAATCAGAATACTACACGATGCTCATCACCCTGAAGGACCACAACCTAACCCATGATTGATATCTTGTACCTGTAGACTGCATAATATATATCGATAAACATAGAAAACATGACAAAATAACATAAGGTTCAACTAAACGTAATATCTGAGGATTCATAACATTAATATGGGTAACGAGTACCCAAATAACTAAGAATAACTAAAGTCTAAATCATAAATCTGAATCATAAATCAAAAATCATAAATTTGAAAGCCTTTAAATACTGTCTGAAAAAGAAGTTAAAGGAACATGTCTCCAACTAACTTTGAAAACTGAAAACTGAAATGAAATAATGGATAAAATCAAAACATATCATCCTTGAAGAATGAGGACTCACATCTACTCTGGATACTGAAGTGCAACTACTACTGATCTAGGGCTCGTGTCTCTGAACCTATGGTGTAACATAAAAGAAATCACCATAGTGTAAATGCATCAGTTAAAATAAAAGTACTGAGTATGCAAGTGAGGTAGGCTAAATGGAAAGGGGTATATGCATGAGCAATGCTAATTGGCTAACTAATATGAACATGAGAGTGAAAACATGAATACATAATAATTGAGATCGTGATTATATGACGACTGAATCTGTGTACTGATAGCATGGTTTTCTGATATCTAACGTGACTGATAACTGATAAATCTAATAATACGAATGACTGTATCTAAGAGCCCTAAATCTGATGGAACTATCTGAGTCCTGTACTGTATCTGAGTTGACTGTATCTGACAGTCCTAAATCTAATAGAACTATTTGAGTCTCGTTCTATATCTTATTTGACTGTATCAGACAGTCCTGATAACTATAAATCAAACTATTAGAAGTAGTCATCTAACCGATCTTCCCCATGGTAAGCTGATATAGCTGAGCTGGGGTCCAATCCTTACCCTGATTGAAAAGGTGTTAATACCGCGTCACTAGTAAGTACAACTTTGAGAACCCTCTACTAGAATGTACTCATAATTAGAATAGTGGGGACCCTCAACTGGCAGGTAAGCCATCTCATCTACCCTCAACTAGAAGGTATGATTTCTCAACCACACTGGCTACATAGTTTTGGAACTCAAGGACTGCTTGTAGGAATCACATCCTCTACTGGCAGGTGATTTCCCATCCTTGGGTTCACTCGGTGTAACTTATACTCCTAACTGAAGAGACTGAACATAATTAAATGACTGGACATGGACATGAATTTACTGAATTTTTGTTGACTGCTGTAATACAATTGATATCTGATACTGACTGAGATCATGAGATTTCTGAGATTTCCTAAGTCACTTGACTGACAGAGGTCTAGGACTCATTGATTGAATGAGGATATCATGAAACATGACACTGGATCTAGGAACACAACTATAATTTTTGGGTACAAGTACCCCCAGGACTCGATTGAAGAAAAATGACACACATGACTGACTTGATCACAAGAGTAGTGTCCACAATTCATCATATCATACATAAGGGATTTCTTATTATGTATGGTGCTTAATAATGCATTACATGGGAAGGAGTTCATATATCATGTACATACTTGAATAACTCAATTATCAAGAGTGCTTCATATCACAACAATAGCAGGGAATTCATTTTAAATCATATGTGTTAACATGGGTTATCATTTGAATACTATAGGGTCATGGAAATATGATTTCTAGCATCCTAGGCATTTTGACAGACACTTTGCATGCACTCTTTAAGGCATAGGTGTTTCCATTAAATTATCCATCTGCTACCCCCAATTACATGGGTTTTCAACCAATACAATCTTATATTTCATGTAAGCTCATCAACCTAACATTTGGTAACACAATTAACAACCATAAATCATGAACATGATCATATCACAACCATAAAATCAGAATATAAATTTGAAAACATAGTTTTGGAACTCCAAGGATTAAAGGATTCCGTGGATGAACACTATGCATACCTAAGATTAAAGATTAGTGAATTTTACGGTGAAAATAACTTAAATCTTGAAATCCCCAATTGAACCCTAGGCTTGTTCTTGATGGTTCTTGAGATAATTTCAACAAAACTAGTATATTTTAGTGTTTTTGGACCATAATTCCGTGTCTAAGACTATATATATGGTAGGGAAAATGACTAAAATACCCTTAAATGCTTGAGGGTCAAATGTTGAAAAACTGGGCAGGCACCGGACTTAGCAGGCGACTCCTGGAAAGTCCATCCTTATAAGCAGGCGACGCCTAACTTAGAGTGGTACTCTAGGCCGGACGACACCCTTTATTGCGGGTACTACTATTTTAGAAATCCAAACAAGCCCTTACTCTATCCAAAAAATTCCAAAACTTACCTAGGATGTACTACGACCTTGCTCTATCACAACGCAAATTGAAAATCCAAAAATAGAGGTCGAGAGGGTCATCAAATAAATCCTCGAAGTTTGGAGGCCTAAAATGAGACTAAGTGTTGAACACTCAGCAAAATTTATCTAATTCTTTAGGCTTACAAAGCCAATGAGCTAAATTTCAGACTAAGAATTTTATGGGGTATTAGAATTAAATGGTTTATTATTTTAAAAAATGTGATTTTTTTGGTAACTAGTATTTTATTAATCACCAAATAGAAAATTACAAAACTATAGAATGTTTATAACTCAAGCAACTACCATTAAGTTTGCCAATCTGCCACTGCCTAAGGGCATACTACAAGTCTATCAGTTACCACTTTCAATCTAGGTAGTAATCGTATAAAACAAAAATGTACTATTTCTCTAGCCACTTGATCTGTGGATCTCTGCTTATTATTAAATACTTGTTAATTCCATTTAATCTATATGCAACATACAAATGTCATTTTGAATAAGTGAGCTCAATTTTTTTTTTGTCTGTCAGATGGTCCACTCCAATTGCAGAGCCCAAGTCATCAATACTTGTTGTATCATTTGCAGCCATGCTAGTATGTTTCTCTAAATAGCCTTGATGTTGCTACATATATTAAATAAATGGAAGTTTGTTTCATCTTCTTGCTTTCAAAATACATGCTTTGAGTAAACTTTAATGCCCCACTTATCTATCCTATATATAGTTAATTGCCTTCCTTTTATATGTAGCAACAAGGTGATGATGGCTTTTGGTCTAGCATAATTGTAAGATATCAACCCCTTCCATCTTATGATTTCTCCATTCCCTAGTAACCAGTGATATATTTTTGTCTTGCATTTTTTTCTTAGATTCTATGATCCCTTAGGATGCTAGGAGGGTTTCTCTATATCAAAAAATTTCCTGATCAACCGTGCTGCTTGTTTTGGAGTAGCAACCTGATGAAAAGAAACTCCTTTGATGTAGTATGTATGAACCTATTTGATCCATAGTATGCCTTTGTTGGCTGCCAGTCCCAACATAATTTAGTGATTAGGATTTATCCCACTTTTCTATGTTAAGAATGTTCAAAACTCCTACACTCTTTAGTGCACACACTTTATCCCAAGCAACTAAGCCTTTTTTTGTAACAACATTTACTCTGGATCATAGGTAGTTTCTACATTAACAATAAATAACTTTTAATACCTTGGTTGGTCTAGTAAATAGCTGAGCCCAATATGCTTTGATGTTAGTCAAAACAAATTGAATTTATTGGAGCCTTCCTGTATATGATGGGTGTTCTGCTGTCCAAGATAAAATTCTCACAAGAATTTTATCTATCAATGCGCTCCATTGGACTAGTGATATCTTCTTGGTAGATAATGGCACACCAAGGTACTTAAAAGGGAGCTCACCTTTGGAGTGGCCTGAAAGTTTCAGGATTTGATCTTCCTGTTATTGATCCGCTTCACCAAAATAAGCAAGGCTCTTCCTAAGGTTTTGCTTGTAGCCCTGAACCTTGAGTGAACTTCTTACAACTTCTTGTACTGCATACACTTTTGCATCCTTAGTAAACATTAAAAGATCATTTGCAAAGCATAAGTGAGTGATACCTAGCTTAGCACATCTTAGATGATAGTGAAAGTCTTTATCAATCTCAACTGGGATAGTGTTCTGCTCAGGTATTCTATTGCTAAGGCAAATAAGAAAGGTGACATGGGGTCACCCTATCTTAATCCTTTAGCTACTAGAAAAGGTTTACTAA
This sequence comes from Capsicum baccatum var. pendulum, assembly GCA_030864225.1. NCBI lineage: Eukaryota > Viridiplantae > Streptophyta > Magnoliopsida > Solanales > Solanaceae > Capsicum > Capsicum baccatum. The sequence goes on along the minus strand of CM061555.1, from coordinate 109,821,965 downwards.
GTTCACCATCGATCATAATGTTGTAGGAAACTATTTTTACACATGTCATGAGACAATTGATAAACTTATCAGGAAATCCTAGAAAAACTAAGATTTAACGCAGATATATCCATTCAACAGAATCATATGCCTTTTGGAGATCCACTTTAGTCATATATCTGGGGGAGATGTGCTTCCTATTGTAGCCCTTGATGATATCATGTGCCGTGATGATACTATCCCCTATCCTTCTACCCGGTATAAAACCAGATTGAGCCTCATTAATAAGGGTTGGCATGATATTTTGGAGTCTACTTGTTAAGATCCTAGCAATACTTATACACAATATAGCAACATGCATTAGGTCTATAGTCTTTAACTTTGGTAGGATCTTACACTTTTGGAACTAGAGTGACTACTACACAATTAAAAGGCTTATACAACTTACCAGTGTCAAAGAAATGCTTCACTGCGGAAATGACAACATATTTAATATTGTTCCATGTTCTCTTGAAAAACACGGCACTGTATCTACCTAATCCAGGTGCTTTATCATCTCCTAAAAAATGTTATTTTAATGTCATGGCATGCTAACTAATAGATAAAAATACTTTTGAGGTGTTTATTATTTTTAAGAAAAAAGTGATAGTTGAGTGATATTATAGTCCTAAATAAAAGATAAGTGATATTTGAAGGAAATTTCCAAACTATAGGATAGCTAATTGATAAATTCCATTATTGTTGATCAAAATTATAATGTTGCCCTTTGTAGTTCCACTACTCATTTTTCTATATAAAAATTAAATAATGAAGGGCCCATTTATGGGCTCAATATTATAATTTTAAATTGAATAAATTACACAAATTGTAAACTTAAGAGACTATATTACCCAATCTCTTACTTTTTAAAATTTTACATTAAATCCCAATTTTTAATTTTACTCTCGATACATATCAAAAAAAAACTCCATATCCTAGATTTACTCTACCATTAAATCATGCAAGATAATTTTTGTAAAGATTACCTTTCCTAAAATCCCTCTCAAATTATATACATATTTTTTAATTTCTTAAAAAATAAGTATTTATAATATAGATGTCAGGTTTTAAAATTTCCAATAGTCAAAGTCCAAACATGGAAATCACTAAATGGTCAAGGGTCTTCCTTCCTGATTTTCTATCCTCCATTAAAGCATGCAACTTTTTTTCACTTTTTCCTCCCCTAAAATCTCTCCTATTTTTTTTTTTAAAATAGATTGATAAATATGTAAATTTATTTAGTTATTCATACATGTTTAAGTTAATATTAGTATGAAATTCATCGGTGATACCTATTGGTGAAACATATTTGTTTGTTAATCCGATTGATACATATCTAAAAATATTACTTTTCTTGATACATTTTCATAGTGTAATGGTGATTCATATGAATGATACTTTTGTTGTCAATATATGGGTGATATACTTGTTGACAGTATAGGAGCCACCCCTAGTACGACGTCATCACCAATCAATTCAAATAATAGATTGAATATATATTGTTTTTGCGAAACTCTTCAATTGAATATATATTATTCTTGATATTAAGGAGAGACAGATCTATTGGTTATTCTTTTTTCTTCGGTATCAAATTAGTAGGGATATCATCAAACGTCAATGCCATGAGAGAAGACAAGGAATCTGTTGGTGAACAAGAAGATCTATTTTCTTGTGATAAATAGAGAATGAGAGAGGATGCGTTGAAGTAGCCACAGATACTCTCAACTTGTAGTCACCAATTGAAATTTGAAAGTTGATTGGGGTTATTGGAATCTATATAATTCATTATGTAACTAATTGTGCGTGATTTTCTCCACAACATAAAAGATAATTTGTTATCCTTAAATAGATATCTAGTCAGTTTTAAATGTATCACTTTTTATATGTATTACCTTATAACACATGTATCACAATTTTTAAGAACTGACATAAGATGTAATTAACTAAATAGTTGGGATAAAATGTAATATCATTTAAAGATTTAGAGATTTAAGTAATTTACCCTTTTAAATATATTTATAGCTATTTAATCAATTTTTCAAAAAAATAATTATTAATATTTTTAATAAACACAATAGGATATGTAATTAGAAATCACACTATATAATAAAATATAACATTTTTTAATACAATCATATAATAATTTAAAACTTATTTAAGTTTTCATAATTAGTACTTATTAATATATATTTTTTAATGCTTATTTTAACATCAGGTCAAACACTATTTTTATTTTTCTACTTCATTTAAAATTATACAACAAAATAGATTAAAATTATAAATATCTATTTATTAATATTTTTGAAAAATGAAACAAAGCAATAAGTTATACTAATACATACATAAATAATTTTAAATATATTTAAATTCATTTTTTAAGTGTTTAAAAAAAGAAAATAAGCACCTACTGGATAATCGTTTTAATGAATCATAATGTTAAAGAATTGTATTTATGTCTTGTGTTCTATACGTCAAAAATAGGAGACCAATTTAATATATAGAGAAAGAAATTTCTTTTTAAGTGATTTATATACCTAATGAGGAAATTTACTATCTCAAATAAAGAGAATCAAAATAATTAACATAAGTTAACTTGATTTATATTGTAGTAATTTAACATGAGGTTTTTAATATTACATTTCAAATAAGTTATTTAAAATAATTTAATTAGGTGATTAGTAAATAATTATGTTTTCATAGATTATATGTATTCTAAATCTTTGTAAAAATATGTACCATGTGAAATTCTAAAATTATGGAGGAATCCCTTATTGTAACGATCTAAAAATTTGATGAAATATGTGAAATTTTAATTTTTATGAATTGACTATTTTACCCCTCTTTGTAGTTTCATTAAGGTATTTCTTGGGTGTGGAAGAGATTGCCATGGTTTTTGATACATTTTGCTACCGTTTATGTGATATTATGGTTTTTGATGGCTTCGAGAGCCTTATTTTAGACTTAAGGAGATATCTTTTGATCCATCCAACAGATGGATGAACGAACTACACCAATATCTCCGGATTACTGCTTATAGGCTAGGTAGACCTTTGGTTTGGGTTTTGGTGCACCTGAGCTCATTTTGACCTATTAATCAAAAAGTTAAAAAATTAGATATATAAGTGTGGGATCCATATTTTGTTGAAATGACCTTAGATGTATAATTCGACTTGACTAGCAGTTTCGGAATATGGATTTTAGGGTGGTAATATATTTGATGTAATTTTTTGGTTTTTAAATCTCATTTCAACACTTGGTTTGAAAATTTTTGATTTAAGGTTTTGGGGGTCAACTTTGTGAAAGAAATATTTTTTAAAATTTTGACTTGACAAATATGTCTTTAATATTGAATTTAGTATAGTTACATAGTTAGTTTGCATATATAAGGCTCCAAATAAATCTCGGACATCCGTCGAAGTCCAGATTGACTTAAAAAAAACTGTTGCTTTAGTTGATTTTCTGCTATAAATTATAGATTTTTCCCTATTTTGGTCCATTTTTCTCTTTTTTCATCTTGTCTCTTGAAATTTAAACCTTAAAATACTGTGGGAGCTTAAAAGTAAAGTTTGTGGGACCTTGGAAAGCTAGATTAACATCTATTTCTTGGTTTTATTATGGATTAAGGTAAGAATTCACCCTTTTCTTAGTAATTTATTGATTAATATCTCAAAAACCTCATAATCTTACCCAATTTCACTTCTTTTCACTTGAATAGAATTTTTCTTATAATTACTAGTTTTTCAATAACTATCAAACAACTCTATCTCTAGATTTTAACTCAGAGTTCAAAGATTTTATCTAATAACTTAAAATGATTTTTCTTTAATTTGAACCTCATATTTTACTCTATTTGACTTGGTTTTTTATCTATAAATTTCTACAAATATGGAAAAAATATTTTTGATGTAAATCTTTGATTATGCCCTTATTTTAAGAAAACTTATTTTGGGGATCCATTTTTAACCTGAATCAAAAGTATTGAATATAGGTGTCTTTGGTTTTGGTTTTACATGTAAATTCTATATTTGATATTTTTAATGGAGTTTGGGATTTTTCATGAAAAGTTAGGTCATAGGTTCAAATGTAGCAGACTGGTTTCGGCTTTTAAGGTTGGTTATGTCTTAATCTTTCTAGACTGGGCTGGATAGGAAATGATTGTACAAAATATATGTTAAAGGTGGGAAATAATCATGAAAAATGGCTATCTATATGGTGTTCCCATGTGGGGGCACTGAATATGATATAATTGCTGAATCTGAGATATCAAGTGCTATGTGTGACCGTGCGAAGTCTTATGTGGCATTAACAAACTGGAATACATGTGAATAATTATATTGTGTTGATTGGAAATACCTATTTTGGTTTCTTTGGCGTATAATGATATATTCATACCTTGTGGCATATGAATTACGTGGAGAATTCATGGATAGTGGAAATAATAAGCAGATATTTGCTCACGTGGTTGTTAAATTATAACATTGTTGTTAGATGTGGAAATACATCATGTGTATTGATCATGGAAATACTCATTTGAATAGTTATGAACATTGCACCATCATTCTCATGTGATCGTACACATTATTTCACGAGTTTGTTTATTTCTTTATGTATATTTTACTTCTCTTGTATGTGTACTTGATTTGTATCTTATATTATGTATGTTATTTGAAAATAATGGAAATACTGTAAATATTAGAAACACTAGAAATACTAAATATTTCTCAAGGTCGTATGCCAATATCAAGGCTGCATGCTAATCTCGAAGGTTGTGTGCTAACCTCATGCATCATTATCATTATCATTATCGTCATCGTGATCATCATCATTGTATAATACATTAAATGTCCTTTATTGTGATTAATGTTGTGATAGGATTTTTATATTGACTTGTTATATGTGTACTTGCTCTGTATCCTGTTGCTTGTACTTGACCATCTTGTATTTATATATTCTTATTTTCTCATACTTGCATGTGATATAATGTATACTAGTGTTATACTTGTTGTATTGTGATTGTATTTTCAATATATATTTACATATTAAACTTGTTAGTACAAGTGGTGTTGGCTACCATTGCAGGACATTTTTTGATTGCAGGTGATATTCCCTTAGTGTGTATTTGTATGCCTTATTTGCTAATTTTCTTAGTCGGACTATGATATCTAATGAATACAAGAGGACCATACTCAAGCCTATGTGCCCTTTTGGTACAGGTCCTAGCTTGAATGTGCCTCATCTTGCTTGACTCGTGCGATTATTGGTGCTTTCAAGGTAGCAGTTGGGCATTCATGTGTTTGGAGTTTACTTCTATCTTTCTATAGTAGTCATGTCTTTATTATTATTCGGATACAGATATTATTCCTTTATAGTTATTTTGCTGATGTATTGACTCCTGGATTATAGTAGTAGTTTTTATACTATTAACACTTAGTTTTGGGCATGATTTGTATTTTTGATAAGTTCTTTACGCATTGTTATAATTACTTGTATGGTTTAACTTTATTTTGGAAGCCTTGCCTGGGGCTATTTTTATCTTTTTCTCTTTTTCTATCAGTTTGGGTGATAGGCTTACTTTTCAAGGTACATCACAAGTGTCATCATGACCCCTATTTTTGGGTTATGAAAAATTGGTATCCGAGCATCCAGGTTTCACTAGTCTCAATGGTGTAAGAACAAAATATCTTATAGAGTCTTGTGGATCAGTACATAGACATTTGTATCTATCTTTATGAGGGTATAAGACATATTTAGAATACTTATCTTATTTTATTCTTTATCATGCAATGTTCTTTCACACCCTGTGTTCTTAGTTGTGTTTCACTCTTTCCATGAAGATGGTATTGTCTAGGTCGTGCGAGAGTAAAGATGTTGAGCCTTCTCCCAGAGGTCAAACCTCAAGTCGTGGATGGACTTGAGAGAGTGGAAGAGCCCATGGATCAGCCACATCTAGGAGTAGTTCTAGGGGAATCTCACCTAAGCCTAGAGTTTAGCCTGCTTGAAGTATGAGTTCTACCACTGTTTACCAGAGTTTGTCTACCTAATGTTAGAAAGGTTGTTGGAGTGATTGCTAACCTATTTAGAGGGTCCTCCTTTGGTTATGTTGGGTGTTTCTCTATTCCACCTCCAGTGCCAATATCTGACTATAGGGTTTTGAGATTAGGTGTTCTACCATTATCTATGTTATCTTCGCAGGTGGGGTCTCATCCAGTTAGACTTGCCATGCCTCCTGATCTTCAGCGATCTATGTCTTAGATGTTTTTGGGGGGATTCTTTTTAAAGTGTTATGGATCATGCTAAGGTGACAAAATATATTTCTTAGGCATCCCAGTGATATGCCAAGAGGGTGAGCCATTTTGCTTAGTTCAGAGGTCAGAATCCTCATGGCAGAGATTTAAGAGGTTCTCGCGGGTTTTCTAGTTCAGCAGTACAGGGTGGCCATCTGTGCAAGTTTAGAGTATCCTATGTTTGTGATGACACTGTCCATATGTCCAAAGACTATCCTCTTCTTATGTTTAGAGATACTGTTATTTTTGTAGTGAGAGGTAGGGGTTCTTCTGGAGGTGCTAAAGGTAGAGGTAGTTAAGTTCATAGGAGTGGATACATTCCACTCAAGCAATTGGTGGTCGTGGGGATACACAGGCAGCTGGTGGTTGTGATCAGTATGATGCTATACCAGTCAGACTTGAGGCAAACGGTTCTGACGCATTGATTGCAGGTATCATCCCTATTTATTATAGATCTACATCTATATTATCTGATCCTAGATCAACTTTTTCCTATTTTTCTATGTATTTTTATTCAGATTTTAATTCTGTTAGTGAGCCTATTTCCATGCTTATTCATGTATCTACCCTGGTAGGTGATTCTTAGTGGTAGATTGAGTACACCTATCTTGTTTTGTGACCTTTTCTGGTCGTGAGACTTTGGTAGACTTGCTTTGGTAGACTTGGTCGTGTTAGATATTGTCAATTTTAATGTTATTTTGGGTATGAATTAGTTGTCTCCTTATCTTGTTGTCTTATATTGTTTTATTAATACTGTGAGTTTAGCTTTGCCGGGTATGCCAAGTATATCATGGAAGGGTGCACTTCATTCGGGTCCTAAGAGGATTATATCTTATGTTTGGGATAGAAATTGAGAGGAGATTTTTATATTAATTGGATCATATTTATGACACAAATGTTGTTTCACCTCATTCCTTGCATTTTGTCCGTATTGTCTATGAGTTTATGGATGTGTTCCTTATAGACTTGTCTGGTATGCCTTTGGATCGAGATATTGATTTGCTATTGATGTTTAATCGGCCACCAAGCCCATTTCTATTCCACCTTATAGGATGGACCCAACAGAGTCAAAGAAATTAAAGGATCAGTTGCAGGAGTTGTTGGATAAAGGATTTATCCAACATAGTGTTTTGCCTTGGTGTGAACCTGTCTTTTTTGCAATGAAAAAGGATGAGTCTATGCGTGTAATTCTTATCGACAGTTGAACAAGGTGATGATTAAAATAAGTATCCTCTTTCTTACATTGCTGATTTGTTTGATCAACTTCAGGATGCTACAGTAATTTTGAAGATTAATCAAAGGTCCGATTATCACCAGTTGAGAATTAGAGAGTCAGATATTTCAAATACATTTTGTTGGACTCAATATGGTCGTTATGAGTTCTTGGTCATGTTATTTGGGTTGACCAATGCCCCTGCTATATTCATAAAGTTCATAAATTAGGTGATTCGATTGTATCTTAACTCCTTTGTCATTATGTTAAAAAATGATATCTTATTTTATTCGAATATTGAGGTTGAGCATAAGGCACATTTGCAAATTGTGCTTTAGAGATTGAGGGATGAGAAATTTATGCTAAGTTCTCTAAATGTTTGTTTTGGTTGGAGTCTGTTTCTTTCTTGAGTTATGTGGTGACTAAGAAAGGTCTTTTGGTTGATCCAGCCAAGGCTGTAACGGTTCTTAATTGGGATAGACCTACTTTGTCTGCCGAGATTTAGAGTGTTGTTGGCTTAGCAGGTTATTATCGATATTTGGTTGAGGTTTTATGATCCATTGAAACTCCATCAACCAAGTTGATCCAGAAGAAGATTTCTATTTAGTGATTCGATGCTTGTGAGGGGAGCTATCAAAAGCTCAAGGATTTGTTGACTTCAGCTTCTATTTTGACTTTGCCCAAGGAGCGCGTGGGTTTTACCTTCTTCTGTGATAATTCAGGTATTGGGTTAGGTGTTGTGTTGATGAAAGAGGGAAAGGTAAATATGTATATCTCATCAGTTGAAGCCTCATGAGAGGAATTATCCTACTCATAATTAGTAGTTATGAGAAGTTGTGTTTGCCTTGAAAATGTTGAGGAACTACTAGTATAGATTCCATTGTGAGTTTTCTCAAATCATCATAGCCTTCTGTACTTCTTTACCCAATGTGTGACTTTAATATGAGGTGGCGCCATTGTATTGATTTGCTTAAGGATTATGACTTGACTATTCTCTACCATATGATAAAGGCTAATATGGTTGCGGGTTCCTTGAGCCAGACGTTAACTAGCATGAGTATCTTGGTGCATCTTTTGACCAGGAGAGGCCTTTGGCCTTAGAGGTTCAGTCTTTAGCAAACATGATAGCTAGACTTGATATTTCGATGCCTGGTCATGTTTTGATATTTTTGGAAGCTAGATCTTCTTTGATGGAGCAAATTTAAGCTTATTAGTTTGATAATGTTGGATTGAGGTTAATACGAGATAAGATGTTGAATGGGGAGGATAAGTAAGCCTCACTTAATTTAGCAGAGTATGCATATAATAATATCTACCATTCCAGTGTTGATATTGCTTCTTTTAAGATTTGAGACCTCAAGGTATGAACTTTCTTTGTGAGTCTTTGGATGGAGTCTGCGTCATTCAGGATAGATTAGAGTGGCTCAAATTAGGCAGAAGTGCGATGGTGATCATAGACTTTGTTCTTTAAGATTTGGTGTTGGTGATCATGTTTTCCTTTAAGTTTCACCCATGAAGGGTACAATGAGCTTTGGGAAGAGGGGAAAACTTAGGCCCTGGTATATCGGCCCATTTGAGATTCTTCAGACTATTGGTGACGTGGCTTATGTGTTAGATTTTCCCCTGATCTATCATCTATTTGTCTAGTTTTTCAATTTTCTATTCTTTGTCACTATATTCTTGATAAGTCTTATGTCATTCGTTGGGAATCGGTTCAATCAGATGAGTGGTTGTCCTTTGTTGAGGAGTCGGTGTTCATTTAGCTTGGGATGTTAGGAGGTTACACTCTAGGGTTATCCCTATGGTTGAGGTTTAGTGGATACATTGACCTATAGATAAGGCTACATAGGAGGTTGAGTCTGATATGCATAGTTCTTATTCTCAGCTCTTTATCGATTCAGGAATTTATTTGCCTTAATTCTAGGACGAACTCGATTTTCAATTATGGATGATGTAGCAATCTAAAAATTTGAAGAAATATGTGAAATTTGTGATTTTGTATGATTTAACCATTTTACCCCTCCCTATATTTGCATTATGGTATTTCTGGAGTATTGGAGTGATTGACATGATTTAGATGCATTTTGCTAACATTTATGCAATATTTTGACATTTGATGGCTTCAATAGCCGTATTTTAGACTTATGGAGATATCTTTTGATCCATCAGATGGATGTGTAAATGAACTGCACCAGCAATTTTGGAATATCGATTATAGGATAGGTAAACCTTTTGTTCAAGTCCCAATGCACCTGACATCATTTCGACATATTGATCAAAAAGTTGAAAAATTGGATATGTGAGTGCGGGATCCATATTTGGTCGAAATGACCTCAAATGTAAAAATCAACTTTGCCAAAAGATTCGAAATGTCAATTTTAGGGTGATAACATGTTTTGTGTAATTTTACACTTTTAAATTCTCATTTCGACCCTCGGTTTGGAAAATTATAATTTTGGATTTTGGGGGTCAACTTTGTGAAAACATTTTTTTCAAAAGTTTTACTTCTCCAACATGTCGCTAACATCAAATTTAGTGTGGTTGTATAGTTCATTTGCATATATTGAACTCTAAATGAATCCCAAGCACCCTGTTGAATTCTGGATTTACTTTTAAAAAAAATGCAGCTATAGCAGTTTTTCTTCTATAAATTACAGATTTTCCCCTCTTTTTGGTCATTTTGCTCATTTTTCATATTGCCTCTTAAGAGTTAAACCCTAAAATAGTGTGGGAGCTTGGGAAGCTAGATCAACATCTATTTCTTGGTTTTATTACAGATTTAAGGTAAGATTTCACCCTTTTCCTAGAATTTCTTGATTAATTTCTCAAAACCCCAAAAATCATAGGGCTTGATTTTAGACCCCAATTTCACTTATTTTCAGTTAAATAATATTCATATCTTATAATTACTAGCTTTTCATCAACCTTCAAACAACTCCGAATATTGATTTTAACCCAGATTTCAAAAATGTTACCTGGTAATTTATAATGCTCAAAGTACACCTCTCATGTGAGAATCTAAGTGATTGTTATCAATAGATAACCCAACTAGGTTGGGGTCAAATCCCATAGTGAATAGGGTGTGAATCTGAGTAGGATGCGAGTTAATCGACTAAAAGTAGTATTTTTCGGCAAATGGTGGTTGATAAGAATTATTACGAAATTTTTTCACACTTCAGTTTCAGTGTTGTAATCAAGAGTTTATGGAAAACCAGTGTTAAGTTCACTATGGGTGTTAGAATTTGACTGACGCTAGTAATTTCAAGATTCTTGTGATAGGTAGGAACAACAGATTATCCTTATCGAAGTTATGCCTAAATGTATCTCGATCTAGTTAAGCATTTATATACCTAATTCTCTCGAACATAGGGAGATTATATTTCATAACAGGATGTTATCTCAGGTTAATTAATCTTGCTACAACATTAATTATTAAACGAAAGATTGGTAGCTTCCAAGTTCCTATTGATAATTTGCTTCTTACTAGGTTTGATTTCTTTGTTCTAGCAAATCACTAGCAAGCAGGACCTATTGTTTGCAACCAACAGATAAAGAGTAACACAGAGGGATTATGAAGACGTTACTAACACCGTTTAAGCTCTGAAAACTTAGTTGCATTACAAACCCAATCCCATAGATCCCATAACTTGAGTTACTAGGATTAGTTACCCATGTTGTAAAGAACAAAACAATGTGTTGAATTCATAATGCAAAAGATAAATACTTACAACAAAAGTGAATAAAAGCAATTGTATCTCGAATTAAATTGTTGTACGAAAATCCCAAAAACAAATTGACAATCTCTAAAAAGTTAATGGTAAACTTGTATCAAAACTAGAGAGAAAATAATGAAGATCAAGTTTCAGAATGTCAAGTACCAGATTCCTCAGAAAACCCTAAACAATGCTTTAAATAGTTCAGCCTAATTATGGAAACAATATTACAAAGCTCAGTAATTTCTCTAATAGGTGACGACCTGCGTGAGGCCCTATCAGGGTTCTGATGACTTATCAAGAATGTCGTCAGACTTCAGTTTAAATTCTCATGCTCTGTCTAAGTCTAACAAAGTGCCAGACGAATTATCAGATGTGAGATGACGTATCAGCAATATCATCGGACTTTTGCTTCAAATCTCATATTCTGGCTATGGCTGCCGATATCTCTGATAGCTTACCGTACTTCTGACGGCTTATCACAGAATGTCGTCACTTAGTTTAGTTGAAGTCTATTTGCTGTCTAAGTATGACATTGAACTTGATAACTTATTACACAACTAACAACTTATCAGATAAGTCGTCAGCTGTACTTTTCTCAAAAATCAATTTCTTTTCTTCCATTGTTGTTGGTTATCTGTTATCTTGACTTTAAATACAATATCAAAGATAAAACAATCAGAAACAACTAAAGTTGCTTAAGACTTTACAATTATTCTCAGTTAAAAGCCTCAAATGTGTTAGCATCTACTCACACATCAACACCCTCAACTTAAAACAATTGCTTGTCCTCAAGAAACTCAAACACAACTAAGAGGATACAAAGTACAATTGGCAACTTAATCACTCATATTATCTCCACATGACTTTACCTTCTCCAAGAGAAATCAATTAAAAGTCAACTGCGTATATTATTGAAGGAAACCAATACAACGCACAGGTATCAAGATATGGCAAAATTCAGCAACCTCAACCATGCATGTACCAAGATTACACTATCCAAAAAATTTAACAACTAGCAACATACCCAGTGTTCCCTCATAATAAAGACATCCCTTCTTCACTCATATAAAAAATCACATAGGTAAACATAGGGACAATCAAAAGACTCTCACTCTCAGAATGAGGTTCCAATCAATGTATGCCAAACACCATAGACATTCACTTATTTTCTCTACCAAGGTCTTCAGAAAGGTCAGCTAGGATCATTATAGATCTTGTTCTGGATTGTAATGTAGGTTAGGGGCTGGTATGATATTCAAGGACATTTAGAGTAACTATGCCTCCTTGACACTACACTAATCTCTTTTGGTCTAACTCATTAAACTTTTTATCTTCCTTTTTTTTTATTGATCACACATGCTCAATATGGGTGTGGCCTTTTCAACAATCAATTAATCTTTTACACAGCTTTTTCTTTTCTTGTTATTTTTGCACCATACCCAGCTTTTTATTCCTTTTTATTCCACCTATTTTCATACTCATTTTTCATCATGCACCCCTATAATAGCCACCTAAACTTAGGTTGTTTGCCTAAGTCATGATGCATAGTGTCCAAGAAGGACCAGGGCCAAAACAAGTTCATTATGATATAAATGGGAAGGTGATAGGTGTTATAAAAAGAAATAATAGGCATTCAGGCTCAATATTTGGATCAAAGGATATTATGTACACAGGGAAGGTCATTTAGGCTGAAAAATGGACTATTATCAAAATATCCTATGATCCTCTCCTAACTCTAGTCCTACAATCAAGAAAAGACCCACCGAGCAAGTTCTGGATTTAACATACAAAGAGAACTAGGTAATACCTCACACACTCATGGAATACAGGTATATCACACATCATTACTTATCTATTCATGTAATTTGTTTAACAATGATTATCAAATCACTAGAACTAATGCCTCAAAAAATTGCACAGTGGTCACAAGTAGATGGAAGTCACAATGCTACACGAATAGACCATTAGAGAGGTAATCAAAGATTCAAAAAAACATGTTAACTGCCCCAAGTACTTGTATTTCTCCAAGTAACTACAAAATTTTTACAACAACAACTCACCCTACACCCTCAACTTAAAATTAAAAATAAAGTGAACTAAAGGTTAGGGTATACCTAGAGTAGATCAAGAACGGGAATCATGGGTACCTAACCCTTCTGCTACATTCTTTGTTGCCTTATCTACACCTGGATCCTAACACCAATCTAGTGTAGCTGGCCTAGTAGTGGTTGAAGTCCTACTAGTTGAGACACCTACGACTACTCTCGTAGGCCTCCTCCTACTTCTCATTGTCTGCTAGGGATGATTTTATCACTTTTTCATCTGTGCTTTATTTCTGTCCACTTGGGATACTGTCCATTCCTCTCCTATTTTAGCTTTCTCAGCTTTCTTCTTTACCTTTCTGTCTTCTTCGCTTTCAGGACTTTGACTTTTACCCTTTTCTTTCTTCTCCTTTTATTCTTATTTTTCTTCACTTGCCACTCAGACTCATGAATAGTCGGATCTGCTAACACCATAAATAAGTTCTGCTATAGTATTCCAATATTCGACTTTACCTTATCCAAGGCTGATCTGAATTGTGGAAGGTCTATAATCGACATTTCTTTCAATCGTGCATAGAAGCGGTTCTCCAACTCATCAACCCGATCATGTAAATCTTGGAATGGCTTAAGTGCGACCTTAATCCTTTTATCTACAATAAAAGCAAATTGCTTAGCAAAACGTTGCAACTGATCTTTGCACCACTTATCTTTTTTTACCATTCTCCTAAAATTTATTCGATCAAAGGCAAATTTGATGTAAAAACAGTAGCTAAAGCATTTGTTTCATCTATAGTCACTGAATCTTCTTGGATTGGGGATGTCAATGGTGCAACATTAGAATTCTGCACCTCTACATTACGTACTGAGCCGGTACTTGTATTTGGTGGATTTGCTGCAACCCCTGATCCTTTGTCAAGTGTCAGCCTTGGTTGATTTTCATCATATTAGATGGGGTTGTGGGTCCTCTTGGAAGGAAAGTCTTGGTCTATACCCTCAAAGTCAGGCATATTCACCGCCTCGCATAACCTTATAATCAAACATGGAAAAGGGTATGATGTGTTGGGTCTTGATACCCTAATTTTCATCTCCTCCTTAATGAACTCTCCGAATTTGAACTTGATATTAGCCATAAGACTTGCAACTAGTATTGCTCTATCATCTCCAAGGATGTTATCTCCCTTAGTAGGCATCAAATGGGTGCATACTACACCTCACCAGAAATTTGCCTCTTAGGTTAAGGAAGCTATGAAAATTCCTTCATTTGGATTGGTCATCCATTCAGCTTCTTCTTCAGCTATGCGGGTAGCTAACCAATTTTTTTGGTTTGTACGATGATCCACCCAAGCATATAATATAGGTAAAGTGACTTAGGGATTGAACTCGGGCCCATGTAGAAATCTGTTGATTATTGTATTTAAGAAATTCACCATTACACCCCATACTAGAACTCTATCTAACAAGGGCTGTTTTACTAATTTCTCCCATTCTTTGTACATTCTCTCCAATTGAGTTTGGTAGTTCACATAGAACTCCCTGACTAGTGTAGGGAAAAATAAGCCTCCCCCTTTCGTAGTCCATCTTAAGTCGTAGTCTCAGAATTTCTACTTTACCTTAGGATATCTGCATAATCCAGTCGTGATGATATTCTTTTCTTCAATGATTGGCCTTTGAGTGGATCTTCCTTTAGTTCTAATAAGACCGTCATCTAAGATCTTCTTTATCCTTCAAATTTTCCATATAGAACTCTCCCGGACCTCAAGTTTCTTGCATTTGATCAATTTTCCATGCACTAAAGAATCTTTATTATCTTGCTGCTCGGTAGAAGGGGACTCAGATGATGGTCCCTCATAGTTAGGTTTTTTAGACTCAGTCTGCTCTGACTCAGGTTATTCTGAATCATGCTCCTCAAACTCAGTATATTTAGACTCTTGTTGCTCAGAAGCCGACTACTTAGAAGCTGTATGTTCAGATGTGGTTGGCTCAGTATCACTATCTTCACTGTCCTCCACCTCAACTGGTGCAGGTGGTGAAGGTTTTTTTAGTCTCTTCTGCTTCCTCTGCTTTTTAAGCAGTGGCACCTCATCTTCATAATCAGACTCCTCATTGAAAAGCTTCCGGGGAATACTCCCCTTTGTTACTTTCTTTGTAGATTAGGGCTCTTTTATTTGGGTTCCATTTGAAGACCTATAGAAAAGGAAAGCACTCATGATCATACAACTCAAGAAGTTCTGTCATTATAATTTCCTATCCCTTAAAAGGGTCTCATTTATTTTTCATACCAAAGTTAGGATGACATGGTCTGATGAGTCACATCTATGATAGCTTATCAACCATGTCGTCAGCCTTAAATAGAACTAGCTCATTTTTCTCAACTTCTAATGAAATGGTTTGATAATCCTACATAAGTGTGATAGCTTATCCGGCATATCATCAGCTCTAGACAAAACTAACAAAATTTTAGCAACCTCTAACGTTATGTATGAAAAGCCATCACAAATATAATAACTTATAATCCATGTCGTTAGCCCAAGACACAACCCTAACTTGATTTTTAACTTGATTTTTAATTTAAAATACAATTAAAATCCCATCGAGTTGTGTTCTTGAGCTGAGCCTTATGGTTTTAGGGAGGAACATCGCATAATAAAGCATAGTAAACCCTACTTTCTAATTGGTATATAGCATTTTGCTAGATGTTGGTCTTACCTTCTTGAAACTAAGGTTCTAATTTCTTCTTCACACTTACCAAAGAACAGAATAACTAAGTTATGAGCATACCTGGAATGCGACTTTAACTTGGTTACTTTAACTTGTTCACGCAATTGAGAGGGATGTAGGATAAATAAAGAAGAGCTTTTGATTTTAACTTCAACCCACTCACACAAGGAAGGATATTTTTCTTAGAAATATTTTGGAAAATAAAGGTAATATTCTAAGAATGTAAAAAAATAAAACTTAAAGTAAAATGAAAAAGCACGTGGAGGGTAAAGAGATCAACTGCGATCTAGGTCAGATATTTTTAAATTTTGGGCCCAAAGCTTATCTAATACTCTCTTGGGTGCCTGACGACAAATCTTGATGTCTTATCATGATTGTGATATCTTATCATGAATGTTGTTAGGCTTATAAAGAGTGTAGCCTTTTCTTGGGTTCTATGACGATATTACCGACGTCTTATAACAGTTATGATAGCTCGCCACAAACGTCGTCAACCCTAAAAGAGCATGTCTCATATTTATTGCTGGCTACATCAGTTTCACCTTCATTGTACTAGAACCTAACTATATAAATAAAAACACCTTACTTAAAAACATAAAAAATTGGGTTATCTCCCAATAGCGCCTGATTTAGTAACGCAGCACGACTTCATTATCTTGACTACTCAGACTTCATCAAGACAACCTACTGATACCTCTTTACCATCTTCATATAATACATCCACGATTGAGAAAACAACCATCTCCTTTGTTGTGTAATAGATGAGTGTATTTCAAATCTTGCTTCTTTGTCATTGATCCTGAACTTTATCTCATTTAGCTCCATGTCTACAATCACTCTCCCGGTTACAAGGAATGGTCTTCCTAAAATAATGGGTTCTTTAATGTCCATATTGTAGTCGAGGTCTACAAAATCAATAGGAAATATAAAGTTGGCCACTTTTACCAATACATCATGTAATATTCCTATTGGCCGCTTTACAAACCTATCTGCCATCACCAACCACATATTTGTCCGGGTAGGGTCTCCATACCCCAGCTTTCTACACATGACTAGTGGCATCAGATTTATGCTTTCCCCCAGATCACATAGTGCCTTAGCAAAATCAAGCTACCCGATAGTACAGTGGATGGTGAAAGCTTCAGGATCTGCTTTTTTTTTTGTACTAAGGATTGTGTATAAATGACACTACAATGGTGGAGATTGTCCACCGACTAATAGACCACTGCCCTCTTCTTTATCAGCAAATCCTTTATAAACTTACAATACCCTGGTAATTGCTCAAGATCCTCAACCAAATACACATTAATTGTCAATTGCTTGATAATTGCCATGAACTTGCAAAATTTAGTGTCATCAACCTTTTTCTGCAATTATTTAGGAAAGGGAGGTGGTAGTCTTGGGATAGTTACACCACTTCCTTGTCCTTCTCTTTCTCTTGTTCCAGAGGATTATCAGAACCACCCATCTTCTCATACTTGACTTTATCACCTTCTTTTGATTCATCATTAATCACCTCATTAACATATTTTTGCCCATAGAAGGGCCAGGTAATATCTTACCACTTCTAGTGTTAATATCCAGACATGATTTGTTATTCCATAAATTTTGAAGCATATCACTTGGTAAGTTAACACTTTTTATTTGATTAAGTACTATGTAGAGTTGGCTTATTTGCTACTCCAACTGCTTAATAGACGTAGAGTGTGAGTTTACCAGCTGACTCAGGGTAGAGAAATCACTTTTCATAGTATTCACCCCAGAGTTGGTAGCCTCAACTTCTTTTAATAGTTTTTCCATCATGTCCTCAATGGACATCTTTCTAGAGCTAGTTGTAGCAGCGTCTAGATTTTCAGGAAGAACATATAGACCACTCCTGTCATTATTTATTTTCCAGTTTCACTGATCCCTTTCTTTGTAACTAGGCTTGTCAAAAAGTTTTGACCTAGATTACCTTGGCTATTGCCTCGAAAACCCCCTAATTATATAAATAGTTTGCCTCTTCTTCTGAATTAGTATCAACCTTGTCCTGAGATCCCATAGCCTTCACTTTCTCAGTCTTGAGCGATAATAAATGCTTGGTGATCAAGTCTATCTGAGTCTTTAGATGGGCCATGTCCTGATCCCACTCCTCATCTCTCCTGTATTGTTTTGCAGTCATACTAATAGAAACAGTTTGGATAGCTACCATAGAATCCCTAGTATGCCAAGTCTGAATCTGTTTGGTCATCCTATTTAGCATATTCGAAGCATCTTAAAAAGAAAAGTCAACAAATGAACCAACAGCAGCATTATCTACAATCGAGTTTGTCATAGAGTTAATAGCCCTGTACAAAGTCTCCATCAAGTGTAGGCCTGGCATATTGTGGTTTGGTGTAACAACCCATATTCAAGTACATGTATTGGCGTATTCAAGTACGTGTATTGGTCTTATTTATAAGGAATTAATTTTTTTTATCTTATTTATATCGGAATTTGCCCATCGATGGTTCCATACGAATGTTATTGAATAATCTTTCCAACGATATAAACATTTCCAAAAACGGATATGTTTCGGATATAATCGAGCACGTTCGAAACTATAAAACGGTGGCCGCGATATTGTGAGTAGTAAATGTGTAGGAAAATTTCCTGCACACAAACTACTGAGGCCAGTCATTTTTTTTGGTCAACTTTGAATGATTGAAACTCCCTTAATATAATGAAATGGGAGAGATTCAACCTATCAAAATAAAGATATTTGAGTCTTCTTTCTAATACAATTGGTTTCATCCAAATCCAACATCTGAGTATGGAGTTATACTCATTTTACTTCAACCTCTTAAAACAGATTTTTTGGGTCAACTTCAAACGATCATAACTCCTTGTACAGGATGAACTGGGTGGCCTAATTTATATGAAATGAAATCCCTTTGAATTATCTTTCCAACGATACAAATTTCACCCAAATCCGATATCAGAGAAAAGAGTTTTGGTCGATCTACTTTAGCTTATCAAAATAGTCCACCAAAGGACAAATTTGACATTATTTAAATTTTAAAGGCATTTTGGTCATTCCTTATGATATTATGGACGGGAATATGTGTACATATACATGTATATGAGTTCATAAAATCATTTTCATCATCAATCATTGAGGAAGAACAAACCCTAGCCAAATTTGACCTTTAAATTACTTTTTATTCAACCGTAGAAATTCCAAAGTAATTTGATAACTGCGTTTGTCATATCGAGAGCTTCGAAAGGCACCTATTATTTTTGAAAATAGGTTTTCATAATCAAGAGGTGAATTAAGGTATGAATATTGTTTGCCTTTGTTCTCTTCTATATGTATATGTGTGATAGAGGATTATAAGTATTGATTGTTATTAAAAGGTGATGGAAATAGGGTTATGGACTATTTTGCATGGTTTGGTTGTACTGAATTGTGGAAGGTGGATATGTTAATTGGGTTATGGAAGGTGGATATGGTAATTAAGTTATGGAAGGTGGATATAGTGATATACTATTGAATTGATGATTGTTTATGTCTATGGCTCAATTTGGTTTAATGGATTGGTTGGAAGAATAAATTAATCCAAACTTGATATCGGAGGATGTTGTATGCATATACATGGAATGTGAATGTAATTGGAGTATAAGAAGGTTAAATTTACACCCTTTATGGTGTAATTAAGGCTTACTACTTAACCACTAGTTTGGTGAATTCAAGTAATTGAATTGTGACGTTTGATCGCTAATACTAGATTGCTATATATGTTCATTGTAGATAAGTAATCCGAAAAGATGAGAAGTCCATTTGGGACTAGTATTTAAGGTTGACAGTCAGGTATGTAAAGAATACTCTATACGATATATTTGGCATGAAAGTGAACAATTGTCCTATTAAGAAAGTTTCCAAAGTTATTCAATAACATGTGATCCATAATGATTTTGTGTGATGTCCTACGTTACCAATGAACTTGTTTCCACCCTACAAGATGTCAAGACATTCCAATACTTGTTTTCCAAATCTTACATGTTTATTGCACTAATGAATATCAGAATGTATCCGGCTACTCAAACAAGATACATGTGCTATTAATGACTCCAAAACATTTCATTAATATACCAATAAGTTCCTACTTCATTATTATGGAATTGATGACTCAAAAACACTTTATTGATGTGCCAATGAGTTGTTAATTCATTGTTATTGCATTGATGGTCTATTTATATGTCTCTTATTGATGTATCATTGTTTCAAAGTATCAAAATGTGGTGGCGATGAAATAACAATCTCAAAGATTAATTAAACTAAGTGATGGAAGTTCTCTCTTATCGGGTGGTATCCCAGGGGCATAAGCCTATCATGGGTCGATCCCAATTTATGTGTTTATGGGTGGTATCCCTGGGGAATAAGCCTATCATAGTTCAATCCCAGTTGATCTATACTGGAGGCAGCCTAATGGTCACAGTACAATATAGTAATGATTACAAAGATGATAAGAATGAAGGTAAAGTGATTGAATAAATACAATGTACGGGTTATCATAAGTTCTAGTAAGTGTGGTCCACTCCTATTACGATTTATTCACTTGTTTCTGATTTCTATTGAGCTCCTATATTATATGTGATTATCTATAGCTTTACATACTCAGTACATATTTTGTACTGACCTCCCCCACGGGGACCTACATTTCATGCTACAGGCACAGGTACCTCAGCTCATACACCACACAAGTATAAGCCAGGATACCCATCTACTTTTGGTGAGATCCAGTTTGCTTCGGGGCTTTTCATGTCATATACAGTTACTTTTGGTATTGTATAGAAGTTAGTTATATGGCGGGGTGTGTCCCGACCTTAGTTAAACTCTGTGTATTGTCTAGAGAATTTGTAGACCTAATGTACAGTCAAGGTGGTGTTTTGTTAATAGACGTGATGGCTCCAGCCAAGTATTGTATATACATATATATGTGTGCTCGATCTTATACAGGTAATTATTTTCTTTTATATGAGATATGATGCTATCCAAATTTGGGTTGTCATAGAGGTATGCATGGGAAGTATAAGGTTATGAGATGGTTCTCCCGGACCCCCTCGGTTAGGGGTGCCAGTCTGCCCCAATAGGATTTGAGGCGTGACATTCGGACACTGTATCAACTTCTTTTTGAATCTCTCCCAGGTTTCATGCAAACCTTCGGTAGAGAGCTATCTAAAGTTACTGATCTCATCCGGCAGCTACACTTTTCTGGAAGGTGAGAATAACTATTATAGGAATGCTTCCTTCAGTTACCTCCAGTGGGTGATGGAATATGGTGTGAGCTCATTCAACCATATTATTATCTGCCCAAACAGATACAACAAAAACAATCTCAACCGACTAGCATTCTGACCCACTACTGGGTTATCAAAAGATTTGAAAATGGTGATAAAGTTCACCAAATGCATGTTAGGATCATCTTCGGGCAAGCGACTAGACAACCTATTTAGATTAAGGAGCTAAATCAAGTACTAATAATGTTGAATTTTGGCATAGGTTCCAAAGGTGGAGGAATGATTGAACCCATTGCCCCTGATCCCTCCATTTTATCATCGTTATTAGATAAATCATACTGAACTATAAATGTATGGTTCGTATTGACATTCCTCTACACTTGTGTAGCTATTTTCTCTGCTTGCCTAGGGTTCCTAAGATTCAGCAATTCCTCATCCCCCAAGTCTTCATCCTCATGGTTAGGATGACTTACTTGTTGACCGTTACTTTATATAGTTACCTAACCTCTAGCTAAGGCCACTAGACTGTTAGCCTCTTGATGGTCTACCATTCTGCCAATTAATTATGGTTCTAAATTAAATGGTAATAATGGTTCTTTGAAACTTCTAGTTCTTGGCATACACTAAAAAAGTCCTGCAATAAACAAAAACAAAAAATAAATGTAAAACTAGGAAACTTAACAAATAGTCAAATAGCGCACACAAACTTAAACTTACAACTGTATTCCTCGACAACAGAGCCCTTTTTTATAAGAATTAAAGTACACCTCTCATGTGAGAATGTAAGAGATCATTATCAATATATAACCCAACTAGGTTAGGGTCGAATCCCACAAGGAATAGGGTGTGAATCTGGGTTGGATGCGAGTTAATCAACTGAAAGTAGTAGTTTCTGGTAAATGGGGGCTTATGAGAATTATTATGAAATTTCTTCAGATTTTAGTTTCACTGTTATTAATCAAAAGTTTATGGAAAACTAGAGTTATGTTCACTATGGGTGTTGGGATTTGACAGGCGCTAGTAACAGTTCAAAATTCTTGTAGTAGGTAGGAACAATAGATTATCCTTGTCAAAGTTATTCCTAAATGTCTCTCGACCTACTTAAGCATTTATCTACATAATTCTCTCAAACTTAGGGAGTTTATATTTCATAACACAATGTTATCTCAGTTTAATTAATCTTGCTACAACATTAATTATTAAATGAAAGGTTGGTAGCTTCCAAGTCCCTGTCGATAATTCGCTTCTTACTAGGTTTGAGTTTTTTGTTCAAGAAAATCACTAGCAAGCAGGACCTATTGTTTGTAACCAATAAATAAAGTGTAACAAAGAAGGATTATCAAGATATTACTACCACTGATTGAATCCTGAACACTTAGTTGCGTTACAAACCCATACCTATAGATCTCATAACTCAAGTTACTGGGATTACTTACCCATGATGTAAAGAATAAAACTGTGTATTCAATTCATAATGCAAAAGATTAATTCTTACGACAAAAGTGAATAGTAACAATTTTATCTAGGATTAAATTATAGTAAAAAAATCCCAAAAACAAATTGATAATCTCTCAAAAGCTAACGATAAACTTGTATAAAAACTAGAGAGAAAATAATGAAGATCAAGTTTCATAATGTTGAGTACCAGATGCCTCAGAAAACCCTAAACAATGCTTTAAATAGTTCAGCCTAATTATGGAAATAAAATGACAAATCTCAAAAATTTCTCGAACAGATGACAACCTGCATAATGCCATATCAGGGTTCTGATGACTTATCAAGAATGTCGTCAGACTTCAATTTTAATTCTCATCCTGTATCTTAGGCTAACGATGTGCCTAACGGCTTATCAGATGTGTAACGACGTATCAACAATATCGTCTGGCTTGTGCTTCAAATCTCATGTTCTTCCTAAGGATGAGAGTATCTTGGATAGATTATCACACTTATGATGACTTATTATACAATTTCGTAATTTAGTTTAGATAAAGTCTATTTTATTTTTAAGGTTGATGTTGAACTTGATAACTTATCACACAGCTGACGACTTATCAGACAAGTTGTCAGCTTGCTTAGAAATCAGTTTTTTTTCTTCCATTGTTGTTGGTTTTATGTCATCTTGACATTAACTACAATATCAAAGATAAAACAATCAAAAACAACTGAAGTTTCTTAAGACTATGCAATTATTCTCAGTTAAAATCCTCGAATATGTTAGCATTTGCTCACCCATCCATAATGCTAAAAAATTGGTTTTCTTCAATTCAAACCTTTTTTATGACTCAATTTGACTTTTCTTTTAGCTGTAGATTCCTTAAATATGAGAATTTCAAAGTAAAGATTAAATTGTGCCCTTTTTTCAAAAATTGATTTTGGGGGTTCGTTTTGACCCTAAACCAAAGGTAGTCAATATGGGGTCATTGGATTTGTTTTGATGTGTAGATTCTATATTTGATATTTTAGTGGAGTTTGGGATTTTTTGTGAAAAGTAAGGTCGTGGGTTCAAAGTATAGCAGATGGATTTTGTCTTTTGAGGTATTTTATGGCTTAACTCTTTCAGACTAGGATTGTAAGACCCCATAATATTATTAGCTTAATTCAGTCCATTAATGTTTGTTAAGGGGTCTCAGACATAGAATATTTTTGCTAGGTATTCATACTTAGTGTAATTTTGTCCTTCATTAAATGGAAATCCTATTACACAACCTTCATGTCCATTAAATGTAGATATTTAAGTAGTTCATGATCAGAAATGTCAATAGGGGTTCCTGAAAGAGTTTTAGATACTTCAGACCTCATTTAGACCATGTTCTATTGATCAAAATAGTGAGTCAATGTGATGTCGATATTCCACGTCCCTAATCGTGCCGACAGAGAAATGATTCCTCAGCTTAAGGAAAATTCCAGTGAAGTGGTGCGATGTTGGCGCATCGCATCGGTAGCCTTGACGCACCGCATCAGCTATAGCATATCTGGTCATTTTTTAGTCATTAAATAACCGTGTACTCAGGGTTATTTCAGTCTTTTTACCATGACCTTCATCCCTCATAACACGTCATTTATCCCTCTTTTGTCTAAGTATAGTCATTTTTTCACAATTTCTCAAGAACAAGAAAACCCTAGGTGACTAATTTCAAAAATATAGGCTAAAGATTTCACCATTAATTATCAAGAATTCTTCTACAAAGGTATGTAAAGTGTTCATCCAAGGGTCCCTTTCACCCTTGGAGTTCAAAAACCCTCTTTTAAACATGATTTATGATTTTCATATTGTGGGCTGAATTAAATCCATGTTGGCGTGTTGTATGAGTTCTGCGTTGGATTCTTGAATGTGATTTCATGAAATTATGTTAGTATGTGGGTTAAAATATATGAATTATAAATTAATATGGTAATCGTGATGTATTAATATTCTATTCATGCCCAAGTACAAGATTATTCCTTCTTGGTATTTGACAAAATGCTTAAGTGGACCAATTGTGCATTTGTGACCTATTTGTGATCTAACTGATGAAGCTATGCTAAACCCACATACTTAAGGTTAATCTTAAGCTAAAGTTATGTTTTATAACTATTTGATGGAATGCTCATGAGATATGATTTCTGAAATTATGATATGTTAAAATGCATTCCCATTCATGTAAAAGTTCATGACCTCAAGTGCTTTACAAAATCCATCAATGATTGTAGTATGAGTTGTTCACTATGGTAATGTATTCAAGAAGTATCATGTCCTGTTCGTATTTATGTTATCTAGTCCTGGGGGTATTTAATATTAAAAATATAGCTTTATGCATAGAACTAGTGTCAGTTTCAAGATAATCTTAGTCAAGCCATGATCAGTAGAAATCAGTCACTTACATGACTCAGGAAAATTTAGTAAATTCAGTATCAGCCAAGTCCTAACCAATATTAAGTTAGATCTTTAGTAAATTCACCAGTTAATGGGAT
This sequence comes from Capsicum baccatum var. pendulum, assembly GCA_030864225.1. Classification (NCBI taxonomy): domain Eukaryota; kingdom Viridiplantae; phylum Streptophyta; class Magnoliopsida; order Solanales; family Solanaceae; genus Capsicum; species Capsicum baccatum. The sequence goes on along the minus strand of CM061555.1, from coordinate 109,796,764 downwards.
TCAGTAAAGTTCTGTCAGTTAATGGAACTCAGTAAAATCAATCCAGTTCAACTCAGTATAATTTAGTTCAGTGTCTATTCAGATGGGAGTAGGATTCAACACCGAGTGATCCCAAGGATGGGAACTCACCTAATATTTGAGAGTGTGATTCTTAGAAGTAATCCTTACATTCCTAAACTATGTATCCATCATAGGTTGACTTATCAAAACTGATAGTTGAGGGTTGATGAGATGGATTAATCTATTAGATAAGGGTCCCACTATTCTCCTTAGGGGACACTGTCAGATAAGGGTCACTTGCAGCTTGTCCTTACCAGTGGAGCGATATTGGTACCTTTCTAACTGAGGTTACAGATTAGACCCCAATTCAGATATATTATCTTATTTGAGGAACATCGGTTAGACAAATTCTCCCACAGTTTTCATCTCAGATTCAGGGCTGATAGATACAATCACTCAGCTCAGTAAAGATATCAAATAGTTTTACAGATTTAGGACTATCAAATACATGCACTTAGCTTAGTACGAAACTCAGCTAGTTCCATCTAATCTAGAACAATCAGATATATTTATTCAGCTAAGCAGTATATCAGTTATCAGTACCTCATGTTATCAGTAAACTCATTAATCAGTATCACTATGATTTGAATTACAGTCTATGTATTCATATGTGTTTTCTCAAGCAGCTATGTTCATGTGCTCAGTCAGTTATAGTTCATGCATCTGAAACCATGCATATAACATTACCTTACTTTGCATACCAATACATTCCAATATACTGATGCATACTTTTTTGCGATATAGTGTCTTATACCATAGGTTCAGACGCACGGGGTCTAGAGCTTCCTTAGCAGTTTAGAATCAGCCAGCAGCAACAGATTTAGTAGTGATTCCTCTTCATTTAAAGATGTTATTTATTTTATATTTTATCATTAGATTCAGTATTTTAGTAGATAGAGTTATATGGGGGATTGTCCTTTTTACTCCACAGTTCAAATAGTATTAAAGGCCTTTTAGACTATAGCATGTTCAGATAATTTTTATCAGTTTTGGGTATTTTTATACCTCGTACAATATTATATTAGTATTATGTTTTTGAACCTTATGTACTTACAACTTATATTCTGCATATTTACAGTATATCATGCGATGCTCAGTTACAGATATCAGTCATGGGCTATGTTCTCGTTCTTCGAGATTATGAGCACTTTGTAGCATTTCAGTTATAGTAAATTAGGACATTACAAACTTGGTATTAGAGCCTAAGTTTCAACAGTTTCCAAGGAAGTGTGAAAGTTGCATCTAGTAGAGTCTTGCGCGCCATACTTATGTATAGGAGGCTATAAGATTTTTTAGGAACAATTTCCCTTCTTTCAATATTTATGTCATGCGAGTGAGCATGAGCTCTAGTTAAACTATCAGTCTAATCTGTTTTTCTTTTATTTTCAGAACATGCCTCCAAAAAAGACTAATAAAAGAAGAATCAGGAATCAGTCAGCTCCTCAACCATCCATCCAAATTCCCTAGACTAACACATTTCCCATGTAGAGTTTAGAGATGCATTCACTACCCTTGCTAATTCAGTTACTGCTCAGAATAAATGACCAACTACTGTTCCGACCAACCAAGTGGCTAATTTAGCTGCATCCAAGATTTGGGACTTTACCCAAATGAACCCTCTATCTTTTATTGGGTCTAAGTTAGATAAGGACCCTCAGGAATCCCTTGATCAGGTGCAAACGGTCATAGATATTATGGGGGTGGAAGCTAGTGAGAGTGCTAAGTTGGCTACATATTAATTACAGGATGTGGCTCACACATGGTTCAAGAAGTGGAAAGAAAAGAGAGCCACAGGTTCAGGGCCCATAGAATAAGAGAAATTTTCTACTGCTTTTATAAATAGATTCTTTCCCGTAGAGCTGAGAGAAGTTAAGGCATTAGAATTTATAAACCTTAGGTAGGGAAACATAATAGTGAAAGAGTATCCCCTCAAGTATACTCAATTAACAAGATACCCTCCTCATGTGGCTGCAGATAGCCTATCTAAGATAAGTAAGTTCATATCTGGAGTAAATGACGGTATGGTCAAGGATTTTAGGACCGCTATGTTGATTAGTGAGATAGACATAGCTAGGATTATGTTCCATTCTCAATAAATAAAAGAGAAAAAAAATAAGTTGAGAGAGAAATAGAATAAGAGAGCTAGGACAGACAATTTTAGTTTTAATCAGCCTAACTCAAAGGGTGGTAAATCCTCTCAATTCTGCCTGAAATCCTTAATTCTATCTCCTTCCTCAGTCAATCCTCTAGTGCTAAAATTTATAGATAATAATAGAGATAAGGTGCCGGGCCCTAAATCTTAGGGCAGTTTAGCAGTGCCCAAACCCATCCCCTTTGTCATACTTGTGGAAAGAACCACGAGGGTATCTGTATAGATGGAAGTGATATTTGTTTTGGGTGTGGCAAGCAAGGCCACAGAGTCAGATATTTTCCACAGTCAGGTTTTTGGGGTTAGCATAATCATCCTTCAACACAGTTCGGTCGCTCGAACCAGCAGGGCCCGTCATCCTGTGCCACCAGTGGGCAACACCAAAATAGAATCTATGCTCTTCAGTCCTGAAAGAATTAGGAAAATTCTCCTATTATAGTTACTAGTATGTTACAGATCTTTCATTTGCATGTTTACGCTTTCCTTGATCCAGGAACTTCTTTATCTTTTGTTACTCTATATATAATAGTTAATTTCAGAGTCAGTACCAAAATCCTAGCTGATCCTTATTTAGTATCCACCTCAGTAGGTAAAACCACTATAGCCTGATGGGTATACATGAACTTCCCGATTAGGATATCTCAAAAAGTTACTTCAGCAGACTTAGTCGAATTAGAAATAACTTATTTTGATGTCATTACTGTCATGGATTGGCTTCATTCCTGCTATGCCACAGTCAACTACAGAAATAGAATAGTCTAATTTAAATTTCTGAATAAACCAATCCTAGAATTGAGGGGTAGTACTTCAGCATTCAGCAGTTATCTTGTTTCCTACCTACGGGCTAGGAAAATGACATCTAAGGGATGCATCTATCATCTTGTTTGAGTTAATGACTCTAGTTTTAAGAAATCTAATTTTAAATCAGTCCTAGTAGTAAATGAATACTCACATGTCTTTCCTGAAGATCTTCTTGGAATTCCTCCCGAAAGGGAAATAGACTTCGGTATTGCCCTTCTTCCAAATACTAAGACTATATCTATTTCTCCATATAGAATGGGACCAACAGAACTCAGAGAGTTAAAAATTAGTTGATGGATATCCTTGATAAGGGATTCATCAGACCTAGTATGTCCCCGTGGGTTGCATTAGTTCTATTCATGCATAAGAAAGATGGTTTTCTAAGAATATGTATAGATTACTATAAGCTCAATAATGTCATGGTCAAGAACAAAAATCCGCTTCCCAGAATTGATCACTTGTTTGACCAACTTCAGGGTGCCAGCTATTTCTCTAAGATAGATCTCGAATTAGGTTATCATCAGCTTAGAGTCAGAGAATGTGACATTTTGAAAACAGCCTTCAGAACTTGGTATGATCACTTTGAATTATTAGTCATGTCCTTTGGTCTTAACAATGCCCCAAAAGCCTTCATGAACTTGATGAACCATATGTTCAGGAAGTACTTGGACATGTTCGTCATAGATGATATCCTAATATATTCCTATAGAGAACATGATTATGTAGACCATATTAGAATAGTACTTCAGACTCTCAAAAATCATTAGCTATTAGCCAAGTTCAGTAAGTATGAATTTTGGCTAAGTTTAATACCACTCCTTGGTCATATCATTTTTGGTGATGGTAATAGAGTTGATCCCCAAAAGATCGAAGTAGTGAGAAACTGGCCTAGACCCATCTCTCTTTCAGATATTAGGAGTTTCTTGGGTTTCGCTGGCTATTACCATCGGTTTGTTGAAGGATTTTTTTCTATTACATCCCTCATGACTACATTTACTCAGAAGAAAGTCCAGTTTTGGTGATCAGATTCATGCGAGAAGAGTTTTCAGGAGTTGAAGACTCGACTCACCTCAGCCCTAGTTTTGACCTTTCTAGATGGTTCAAATGGGTTTGTTGTATACAGTGATGCATCTATAGTAGTTTTTGGTTTTGTCCTTTTGCATCATGGTAATGTCATAGCCTACGCCTCCAGACATCTTAAGCCCCATGAGAACAATTATCTAACTCTATATCTTGAGTTAGCAGTAGTAGTATTTTCCTTAAATATTTGGAGGCATTACTTGTATGGGGTGCATATAGATGTATTCACATATCACAAAATCCTCCTATATGTATTATGTTAGAAATGCCTTAAACTCATATAGACAAGGAGGTTAGAGCTCTTAAAAGATTACAACATGAGTGTCCTTTATCATCCGAGCAAAGCCAATATTATGGGCGATGTTCTCAGTAGACTGTCTATGGGTAGTCTTGCTCATGTTGAGAATGATAAGAAGAAGTTGATCTAATAAGTTCACCATTTTGCAAGACTAGGTATTTTCATAGTTGATTCAGCAAAAGGTAGTGTGTGGGTTCAGAATAGTTCAGTATCATCTCTAGTTTCTAGGGTAAAATAAAATCAGGGTAGACATCCTAGTTTAGTCCAGATAAAAGAGCCAGTGATAGATAAAAAAAGTAGAGGTTTTCTCCCATGAGTAGATGGTGTGTTACATTTTTAGGGTCGGTTATGTGTGCCAGGCATAGATGACATGAGGCAACAAATTCTTTTAGAAGCACATGGTGCGCTTTACTCTATTTATCCAGGGGCCACTAAGATGTATCGCAATTTGTGGGAGATCTATTGGCAGAGTAGGATGAAAAGAGATGCAGAGTTTGTGGATAAATGCTCGACATTTTAGGAGGTTAAGATAAATCATCAGAAGCCTAGTGGGTCTATGCAGGAATTTTTTATTCTAATTTAGAAGTGGGAGAAAGTGAACATGGACTTCGTGACAGGGTTTCCCCGTATTTGCCATCAGCATGATTCAGTTTGAGTCATTATAGACAGGGTGACCAAATCAGCTCATTTCCTTCAAGTCCATACCTCTTGTTCAGCCAAGGATTATACCAAACTCTATATTAGGGAGTTGGTTAGATTACGCGGTGTTCCATTATGCATTTTATCAGATAGAGATACCCAATTCACCCTTTATTTCTGGAAAGCATTCCAAAAGAGTCTTGGTACCTAAATTCACATTAGTACAACCTTTCATCCTCAGATATATGGTCAAGCAAAAATGACTATTTAGACCTTGAAGATATGATAAATCTGTGTGCAATCAACTTTAAAGGTAGTTGTATGACCCCTTGCCTTTGATTGAGTTTTCATACAACAACAATTATCATTCCATCATTTATATGAATTATTTAAAGCTCTCTATGGTAGAATAAATAGATCTCTAATTGGTTGGTTCAAAGTCAGTGAGGCCTCAGTTGTAGGGCCTGATTTGGTATTCTATACCTTAGAGAAAGTTCAGTTAATCAGAGAAAGAATTTGGGATACTCAAAGCCATCAAAAATTGTACGGAGATATGTGCAGAAAGGATCCCGAGTTTGAGATTAGTGATTTTGTATATTTAAAGATCTCTCCCATGAAGGGAGTGAAGAGGTTTGGAAAGAAGGGAAAACTCAGTCCCCGATATATTGGTCTATTCAAAATTCTCAGTCACTTTAACAAGGTAGCTTATGAGCTCGAATTTCATTCAGACTTAGCCTTAGTGCATCTAGTATTTCATGTCTCCTTGCTTAAGAAGTACATAGGTGAACCAGAAGTTGTAGTCCCTATAGAGGGCGTATATGTTCAGAACCACCTCTCTATGAAGAAATTCTAGTCAAAATTTTTGACTATGAGATTCACATATTAAGGAACAAAGAGGTTTCTCTAGTCAAAGTTCTTTGGAGGAACCAGTCCATTAAGGGAGCTACTTGGGATGCAGAAGTAGATATGCAAACCAAGTATGTTCACCTCTTCTCCATAAATTCAGACTCAACTTAAGGTAATAGTTTTCCTTAAGCTTATTCAGTTTTAAGCTCAGATTTCCATTCCAAGCCTAGTATCAATTACCATTCCATATTCATCCATATATTCATAAGTCAGTTTAGTCATGTATTCATGCATCAAATATGAATTTTAAGTAAGAGAAAACTCAACTTCTCTGAAATCCCAGTCATGCATTCATGAATTATCTTAGTATTGTGATCATGCATCAGATATTCATATTCAGTATGATAACTCAGTCTATCAGCAACTTCAGTCATGAAATCCATCAGATATGCATGTAAAGTATTCACTTCTCCCCTCTTAGCCAGTCTCACTCGAGTAAGAATGTTCCCATGGGGAGTTATTGTAAGACCTCATAAAATTTATAGCTTAATTAAGTCCATTAATGCTTTTTAAGGGGTTCCATACTTAGAATATTTTTGCTAGGTATTCATACATAGTGTCATTTTTGCCATCATTAGATGGAAATCCAATTTCGGGAAAATCATATCCGTTAAATGTTAATATTTAAGTTAGTTTATGATAAAGAATGTCAATAGGGGTTCCCGGAATAGTTTTTTAATTTTTTGAACCTTATTTAGACCATGTTCTATCGACCAAAACAATGATTTGATGCAATATTGGTGCACCGCATCGCCAATAATGTCAAAAGGGAAATGTTTCCTCATCTTAAGGAAAATTCTAATGAACCTGCGCGATGTTGGCACGTCATATCGGTCATAGAGTTGGTAACCTTGATGAACCATGTCGACTATAGCATAGCTGGGCAGTTTTTAGTCATTAAATGAGCATCCTCAGGATTATTTCAGTCTTTTCCGATGACCTTCAACCCTCATAACATGAAATTTATCCCTTGGCTAAGTATATTCATTCTTTCACAATTTCTAAAGAACAAGAAAAACCTAGGTAACTAATTACAAAAATCAAGGCTCAAGATTTCACCATCAATTCTCAAGAATTCTTCTACAAAGGTAAGCAAAGTGTTCATCCAAAGGCCCCTTTCACCCTTGGATTTCAAGAATCCTCTTTTTAAAAATGATTTATGATTTCCATGTTGTGGGTTGAATTAAATCCACGTTGATGTGTTGTATGATTTTTGCATTGGAATCTTGAATGTGTTTTCATGAAATCATAGAATCTAACTGATGAAGCTATGTTAAACCCACATGCTTAAGGTGAATCTTCTGCAAAAGTTATGTCTTATAAGTGTGTGATAGAATGCTCATGAGATTGGATTTGTGAAATTATGATATTATAAAATGCATTCCAATTCATGTGAAAGTTCATGACTTCAAGTGCTTCACGAAATCCCCCAATGATTGTATTATAAGTTGTTGACTATGGTCATGTATTCAAGAAGTGTCATGTCCTATGAGTATTCATCTTATCAAGTCTTGGGGTATTTAATACCCGACAATTTAGCTATGTACATAGAACCAGTGTCAATTTCAAGATAATCTCAGGCATGCCATGATCAGTAGAAATCAGTCAGTTACATGACTCAAAAAAATTCAGTACATTCAGTATTAGTCCAATCCTAACCAGTATTCAGTTAGATCCTCAGTAAAGTCAACTTGTTAATAGGATTCATTAAAGTTTCATAAGTCAACAGGACATAGTAAACTTAGTCTAGTTTAGCTCAGTATAATTCAATTTAGTTTCTATTCAGATGGGCATAGGATTCAGCACTGAGTGATCCCAAGGATGGGAACTCACCTGATAGTTGAGGGTGTGATTCTTAGAAGAAATCCTTGCATTCCAAAACTATGTTGCCAACACAGGTTGAGACATCAAACCTGATATTTGAGGTTGATGAAGTAGCCTAACCTGTTAGATGAGGATCCCACTATTCTCCTTAGCGGACACCATCAGATGAGAGTAACTCACGGCTTGTCCTTACCAGTGGAACGGTATTGACACCCTTCTAATTAAGGTTACAGATTGGACCCAAAATCAGCTATATTATCGTACTTGGTGCATGTTGGTTAGATGAATTCTCCCACGATTTCAATCTCAGATTAAGGACTGTCAGATATAGTCACTCAGCTCAATAATGAACTTAGATTGTTCTACAAATTCAGAACCGTTAGATACAGTCACTCAGCTCAGTACGGAACTCAGCTAGTTCCTTCAGATTCAAGACCATCAAATACAGTCATTAAGTCAAATAGTATATTAGTTATCAGTAGTTCATGTTATCAGTAAACACAGTAATCAGTATCACTAAGATTTTAGTTACAGTCTACATATTCATGCATGTATTATCAAGCAGTCATTTTCATGTTCTCAGTTAGTTATAGTTCATGCATATGAACCCTTGCTTATAGACTTACCTCACTTTGCATACCAGTACATTCTAACATACTGACGTATAGTTTCTTGCTCTATGGTGTCTTATACCATAGGTTCAGACGCATGGGATCCAGAGCTCCCTTAGCAGTTCATACACAGCTAGCAACAATAGATTTAGCAGTGAGACCTCATCATTCAAGGATGTTATTTATTTTATATTTTCTCATTAGATTCAGCATTTCAATAGATGGAGTTATATGGGGGATTGTCCCTTTTACTCCACAGTTAAGATAGTAATAAAGGATTTTTAGACTATATATGTTCAAACAGTTTTTACAAGTTTTGGGTATTGTTATACCTGGTATAGTATTATATCAGTTTATGGTTTTGAACTTTACGACCATACAACTTATATTCTGCATATTTATAGTATATCATGTTGTGCTCGATTACAGATATCACTCATGGGTTAGCTTGTGGTCCTTCGGAATTATGAGCACTGTGTAGTATTTTGATTATAGAAAAGCAGGGCATTACAGGGATGGATAGTACAAGATGGTATAAAATGCATGTTATGGGTGGGAACTAATCATAGATGAATGGATATCTATATGTCCCGTCTATGTGGGGGCCTGAATGTGATGTAATTGCTGAATCTAAGATATTATGTGCTATGCATGACCATATGGGCCCTTATATAAAGTTGATAGCCTGGATTACATGACCCAAACAGGGGCTCTATCGTAATAGGCATCTAATTTTGATCGAGATTGTAGACCACCCCCATTACAAAACTCAACCTCTAGCGGCCTTCCTTAATTTGGATAAATTTCGAGCATATAACAAGATAGCATAGGTATTCACACTTAAACTCTAGGATAGGATCACTACCGTGATTGACCCAATAGAGTCCAACCACCCAATACTAACTGAACACCCGAACCGAGCCAAACTAAACCATAAGACCAACCATGACTTTATGAATACCACAATTAATAAAATATATAATCCCAAAATAAAGTACGTTGGAACATTAAGAAATTATGTCCAATGATGTTAGCCCTAATGCTAATGCAAACACTATGACTAACTCCCATACCAATCCCTCCTAATCCAACCCGTAGCAATACCCTAAAAGTCTCTAACCAAAAGAGTAAGAATATTCGGTTGGGACATTCCCCTAACATAGCCAAAACCAATATCTAAAAATGGTCTAGAATATAAAATGACATCCATGAAATGGATCCTTTAGGATAGATGAAAGCTCACCGCTTCAATCTAAACAACTAACCCTGAGTAGCCAAATGCTAAACAGGATGAGTAGAATGGTTGTTCCTGCATAACATGGGTATACAACCACCAAAAGACAGGTTAGCAGGTGAACTATATCATGATATATATATATATATATGTATATATATATATATATATATGTATATATATATACATATATCTATATATACATATATATATATATATATCCATACCAAAAACGTGAACCGGGTTTATCATGCCATTTAAAACCATTAACTTAGGTCATTTAGCTTAGCCATCCTAAAACCACCCATAGGCTATCCCCGATGCATGTTAGCCACACGAACTGGAGAAAACCTTAGGATGACTAGTATATTCCCAAAATATATTATGTGTCATCATGTACAAGATCACTTGGACCCACTACATCGACAAATGTGAGTTTTCAATTTTGGTACCCCAGGACTGCCACCTTCTATGGCTTTGATAACCTTTCACACTTTAATGCCATATTAAAACCATTTACACATAACCAACCAATTTCCAAAGAGTATATTAATTAGGCAGTACCATTAGTATTGTTATACCAACACTATAGCTTGCAAGTCTATCAATTCATGCCATACCAAAACCGTTAAACCAACTTAACTCTAAATATTCCATTTAAACCATTACCTGGCAACCAAAGGCTTCAAAATCCATTTAAACCATTTAAACAAATGCAAAACCATCCAAATAAATTTAGAGTTCAATTAAAAAACCAAACAATGCAATAGTTCCAATGAAAACTAACGTTAAAGTAAAAATAATATCATAGGGATTTTATCAAACACATTGGGGGCATAGTATTTCCAAAACCAAAGTCCACTAACAAATAACCATTCCCATGCAATCCAATTATCCAAAACCATTATTAAGACATATAAAATCATAATTAAGGTATGGGAAAACAATAACCAAGCATTATAACGAAAAAAACCAAAATTATACTTGAAACCCCAAATTCATACATCATTCAAAACATGAAAACAATGTATAAAACCATGCCTTTAGTTGGAAATAACAATGAGGGAAGAAAGTATGACTTAGATTATCAAAAAGATGAAGATGAATCACCAATCAAGCCTTTAATTAATTCCTTAGTTAAAATCCTAGACTTTTGTTTATCCAAGAGCCTTAGAGAATATTTAAGGATGTTTTGATGTATTTATGAGTAGTATGATAGGGTAAATAAATCACTAAGTCCAATAAAAGTCATTGGTTCTAAAAGTGATAAGAAAAGAAATATCAAGAATACCCCCAGCTAAAATTTGTAAACACTCACCCAGGTATGTACGAGTCACCTGTATGAATCGTACCCTCCTGTACGAGTGATAAACACCACTCGTACCCTGTCCAGAACCTTAGACCCAAACACTGACCGGGATATGACTCAGCCACCCCAAGTCATACCCAACCTATATAACTCGTACTACAAAATTGTATCCGTTCCATAATAGGATAAAAATAGATGGAACACTAATCACTATATGAGTCACTCATACAACTCGTACCCTAACATAGGGCTGGTACTCCTTGGTCGTACCCATTCCAAAACCTAACCATCCTATCACCACCCTACACTGGTCAACTTACGACTAGGTAAAACAACCTACACCCCAGGATACGGCTCGTACCCATGAGTCATCTTAGGTTTAGAGACCAGAAATCTAGGAAATTTCTTAGGGCCAAAATCCTGGGATGTTATAGTCTCCCCAAATAGGAACATTCATCCCCGAATGACGGAAAAGGTAGGGAAAACCATATGCACAATTCATTTTCATTATCAAATATATTTCTAAACTTCAGTAAAGTTTGTAAACAAAGATGCAAAGATACAAATCTTTCTTTTAACAAACATAGAAAATAAAGATGTGTTAAAGAACACATACCTTTGGCATAAATCCCAGAGAAGAAAACAAATGAGGATACTTGGACTTCATGTCCTCCTCTGCTTCCGATGTAGCTTCTTGCACCTCATGGTTTCGCCAAAGAACCTTAACCAAAGATGCATCGTTAGTCCATAACTAGAAAACTTGTCTACCTAATATTTTAACAGGGACCTCTTCATAAGATGGAGAGTTTGAGATACCCAACCAATCCAATAGAACAATCAAAGAAGGATCACCAATGCACTTTCTCAATATGGAAACATGAAATACCAGTTGACCCAAGCTAAATCTAGAAGGCTACTCCAACTCGTAAGCCACACTTCCAATCTTTCAGAGAATCGCATAAGGACCGACAAAAAGGGGACTGAGTTTCCCCTTTTTACCAAATATCATGATTCCCTTTTTAGGAGAGACCTTGAGGAACACCTTATCCTCAACCTCAATCTCTAAGTCTCTACGACTTATATCTACATAGGGATTTTGGCAACTTTGGGTAGCCTCAAGCCTATCCCGAATCACCTTCACTTTCTCCATATCCTGATAGACTAAATCCGGGACAAACATATCCGCCTCACCAAGCTTAAATCACCTAAGAAGAGATCTACATCTCCCACCATACAGTGCTTTAAAAGAGGCTATACAAATACTAGAATGATAGCTATTGTTAGAAACAAACTCAACCAAAGGTATATTATCAACCTAACTAACACCATAATTAATCAAACATGCTCTAAACATATTCTTCGGGGTCTGAATAGTTCTTTCTGGTTACCCATCCATCCAAGGATGAAAAGTAGTACTCAGACACACCTTAGTACCAAATCCTTTCTGAAAAGATTGCCAAAAATAAGATGAAAAATGCATACAATAATCAAAGCTAATCGAAATATGTACCCCATGCAACTTCACAATATACTGAAGATACAACTTCGCAAAATCTTTTGACCAAAAGGTAGTCTTCACCGATAAGAATTAAGCAGACTTTGTCATCCTATCCATGATGATCCAAATTGAATCAAATTGATTTTGTGACTGAGGAAAATTATTAACAAAATTTATACTAATTACCTCCCATTTCTATTCAGGAAAATCAATTTCTTGATACAACCCTCTAGACATCATGTGCTCAACTTTAACTTGTTGACACACCATGAATTTGGATACAAAGTTAACCATATCTCTCTTTATACCACTCCATCAATAGATCCTTTTGAGATCATGATACATTTTTGACAAACTAGGATTCACAACATAGCGCAACTCATGTGCCTAAGTCAAAACTATTTGCCGCAAACCATTGACATTAGAGACATACAACCTCCCTTTGTACTATAAAGTACCATCATGACTAATCTCAAACACCATTAACTTTTGCATACCAACATTACTCCTTATTTTCATCAATATCAGATCTAGCACTTACTTCTCCTTAACCTCTACACCAATCCTTAAAACATCATACCACCATCTTCATAGTCCAAACAAAACCCTAACATTAGCAAGGTGGTAAATATCATTAACCAACTCCCACTTTCCTTCCTCCATATGAGCCAAACTCCCTACGGATAACCTACTTAGGGCATCAACAACCACATTAGCCTTACCTAGGCAATAACAAAGACTCATGTCATAGTCCTTGAGAAACTCCAACAATCTAATCTTCCTAAGATTTAGCTCTTTTTAAGTGAACATATACTATAGACTCTTATGATCAGAAAAGATATCTACGTACAATCCATAGATATAATTCTACCATATTTTAAAAGAAAAAACCACCGCTAATAATTCTAAATCATGAGTAGAATAGTTTTTCTCATGCGTCTTCAACTGCTAGAAGTATAGGCAACTACCTTTCCATATAGCATCAAGAAACAACCAAGTCCCACCTTAGATGCTTTACAATAATCCACAAACCCATCATTGGCCATAGGAAATGTCAAAATCAAAAGTGAAGTTAACTTATATTTCAACTTCTCAAAACTTTATTTAAAGCATCTGACCAATAAATCTTTACCTTTTTCTGAGTCAACCTAGTCAAAGGAGCAGCTATCATCGAAACGCTTTCCATAAATCGTCGATAATACCTAGGCAAACCCAAGAAGATCCAAATGTCGGATGGATTCGTGGATCTAGGCAACCATTTAACTACAACCACCTTATGAGTATCCATCATTATCCCCTTATTAGAAATAACATGACTAAGAAAAGTTAGAGTGTGCAACCAAAACTCTCATTTAGAGAACTTGACATAGAATTATTGTTCTTCAAGGTATGTTATACCACACGGAGGTTATTAGCATAATCCACCTTGCTCTTGGAATAAACTAGAATGTCTTTAATAAATAAAACAACAAAAGATCTAAGAACTATTTGAAAATCCTATTTATCAAATCCATAATTATTGTCGAAGTATTAGTCAAACCAAATGACATCACCAAGAATTCAAAGTGCCCATACCGAGTAACTTAGGGATACCCCCTCCGTAATCTTAAGCTGATGATACCCATATCTAAGATCTATCTTAGAGAAGAACTTGGATCCTTACAACTGATTAAACAACTCATATATCCTTGGAAGAGGATATCTGTTCATGATCTTTACTTTATTCAACTACTAATTAATACACATCTGAACAAAACCATCCTTCCTGCACATGAACAACGTTAGTGCACCCAAGAAAACACACTGGGATGAATAAACACCTTATATAGAAGATCATTAAATTGCTCCTTGAGTTCCCCTAACTCAGCCAAAGCCATTCTATAAAGAGAAATAGACATTAGATGAGTGCCTGGAACAAAATTAATACCGAACTCTATTTCCGTATTCGGACAAAAAATAGGAAGATCATCCATAAAGACCCCAGGAAACTCATTTACTACCAGAATCGAATGTAGAGAAGAACCTTCCAAGTTAGAATCTTTAACCAGGAGCAAGTGACAATGACAACTGTTAATGATTAACCTCTAATCTTTAAAATAAGAAATAAACCTTCCCCTAGGAGCTAAGGAACTACCCTCCGACTCTATAACCGGTTCACCAAGGAAAATAAAGGATACCTTATAGGTCATATAATCTATATATGCATAATAAGAGTATAACTAATTCATCTATAGAATGACATCAAAGTCTACCATATCTAGTTTAACCAAATCGACCAAGGTCTTCCTACCACTTACAGATACCACACAACCCTATAGACCCTCTTAGAAATAACCGAGTCACCTACTAGGGTAAAAATAGATAAAGGATCCAAAATGTCCTTAAGGTCAAAAACAATACATACATCCACAAATGAGGTCACATAGGAAAGAGTGGACCCCAAATTAAGAAAATAATATATGTCATGAGAAAAGAGTTATAACGTACCATTAATGACATCAAGCAATGCCACATATTTCTATTGAGATTTAAGATTATATAACTTATTTTGAAAAGTACCAATACCCAAAGAAGAGATAGAATCCATACTACTAGATACAAGAGTAGTAGATAAAGCAATCGAAGCTTTGAACTCTCTAAAAAGAAAATTAACAACCAGATAATTCTTGAGCATATGGCCTGGCTGGCTATAATTAAAACGCTTATCCCCGCCTTCATCATAATAACCCAATGGAGATGACCACAGAATCGACAAGGAGGGCATAAAGAAACCGACTAACCCCCATTTACCTGAGATTAAGCACCTTGTGTACAGGAATTACCGCCACCTTGTAGGTTCCTATCACCCAACTTATTCGAGTAAGGAGCTCTAGAGAAGGAACTAGAACTCATCCACTTCTTCTTTGACCATTTTCCTCTATCCCAACCACCCTGCTCAGAGAACTTAATTTTTTTATCCTTCCTTTTCCTGAACTCTGCTTGTTTCCTCTTTTCACTTTCTACCTGCTGTATATAGACTCCAACCTCAAAAATCTATATCGTTAATTAGCAAAGCAGTCTTTTTTCTCAATGATCAAATCCTAAGATAGCCCAAAAGGAAACTTTCTTATCTTTTTCCTTATGTCAGCCACCAAATTAGGAGCATACCTAAACATGTGATATAATTTTAGGGCATATTCTTTAACAACCATCTTACCTTTCTTGAGATTCATAAATATCTCCAGATTTGCTTCTTTCAACTCTCGAGGAAAGAAATAATCTACAAAAGTGCCAAAAAAGCATCTCATAATGATAGCTTTTTCACATCCTCTGTATCCCCATCCTACTCCTCGCACCATTGGCACGAAATATCCTTGAGTTGATAAGGTACAAATGTCAAGCCTTCTATATTTGTGGCCTGAATTACCATGAGAATCTTCTCTATTTCATCCAAGAAATCCTAAGGATCCTCCTCTACCTTTACACCAATAAAAGTAAGAGGAATAAGTTTCATAAATAGACCAACCCTTATGGACTTAAATGATAACCACCAGTCGTATCCCGCTTATCCTGAGCAGCAACCAATTGAGCAATAAAACCAATAGACCGATGAAATTCCACATAAGTCACCTCACCTTGAGGAGGACTTTCTGAAAACCATCAAAGATAGGACCCTAAGAATGAGTGTGAAATCTAGGAGTAGGATGTACTCATAAACATCAACCTCAGATGAAAAAAAAAATTCTTGTGTTCCAGATCATCGAGGTATGATTTGAAAAGAGAACAACCAAGGATTAGAGAAGAATTTTAAGACTTAGACTCCAAGCTTAAAAATTGAATACCAAGAAAGTAAAACATTCCTAAATGCCTTGTAGTCTCTTCCTAAGAAGTAAGGGGTGCTAAACGCTACCAAAAGAGTCTCTAATAGACATAGTTTTGTGGACACCTAATTGAACATGAACCTAAAGATCTAATACAAACTGATACAACCTACCAGGGGCCTTTTCGTAATAGGCATCCCAAATCTAATCGAGATTGGAGACCACCCCCATAAGCGAACCCAACCTCTAATAGCCTACCCTGAGTTGGCTAAATTTTGAGCATATAACAAGATAGATTAAGTATTAAAACTTAAAATTTGGCATAGGATCACTTCCATGATTGAGCCAACCAAGTCAAACCATCCAAGACCAATTGACTAACCAAATTAAGCCAAACTAAACCGTAAAACCAACCAGGACCATATGAATACCATAGTTTATAAAACATATAATCCCAAATAAAGTACAATCAAATAGTGAGAAATTATGTAAAAATATGTTAGCTCTAATACCAATGCAAACACTAAGGTTGATACCCATACCCATCCCGTCTAATCCAACCCATAGCAGTACTATAAAAGCCTATAACCAAAAGAGTAAAAATATATAGTTGTGATATAAATTGACCCACGTGGACTTGAATATAAGACATGAAAAATAAATATAGAAATTTATAATAACCTAGATAGGAAGATAGACACGAAATCGGTATCAAAAGTGCAATTGAAGAATGTATCAAATCCTAAAACCTCCTTTAATGACTATCAATAGACACCTAACTCTTATGGTAACTGCAAAGGGGATTAGATTGCCATTACAACCAACGTTTCTAAACAATGTTCAATAAATGCTTTTCCAAGCACTCAAACACTCCCATGGAGTATCATGAATACATCAAGTAAAAATTATCTTCAAAAAGCTATGGAAATAGGCCTATCTATCAAGCATTGATAGTTTTGCTACATATTACATAATTAGGGCCCAAACAAGACCCTAAATGTAAGAAAAAAACCATTATGGGATGTTTTGACCTGCTCTTGAAATGCTAGAGTGGATTAAAAGTGCATCCAAAGTGCCTTAGGTGCATGACCCTTCCAAAGGGCTTTCAAGCCATGTTTTGCACTCCTTTGACCTTGGCAAAGTATGTTGACCCTCCTTAATGGTAATCTTCCTCTATGTGGCATATTTTAAAAGCACTAAGGAGTCATCAAGTACCTCGAGCATCATACATATATCAACCAATGATTTGAAGGTAATTTGGCTTTATCATCCTCTTTTTCTTGAAAAAGATTCGAGCTCAAATCCAAACCTTGCAAACCAAAGGAAGGAAAAACAATTGTAACATCCTTATGACATGGGGTTAGGGTTAGCATAAATAATCATAGCATCATACCAAGGTTGCACACACTAAAGATATAACCAATAATCTCTTGTTTTGTATATTAGAAACTTATCAAAGAATGAACAAAAGTGTAATACCCCGCATGTTTCTAAGCTAAGAGATGAACCATTTTTCCTACATATGAAATATCCTATCCTTTGATTCATACTTGAGTACATGACTTACAATGAGTATCCTAGAGATAAGATTGATTATGATGCATTAAGCATGTTCATATAAGTCACTTAAGTTAATACAAGATAAGAGTTTTTGAATCAATTAAGTTTTAGTGTTCGATTTTGTAAGAGTTATATTTTAATGAGTATAACTCAATGTTAATGTGGAATTTATGCATATTTATACCTACCAAATTATAGATAATCAAATTATCTTTCCAACAATACCAATTTTGTCTTAATCCAATACCCGAATGAAAAGTTATGCCTATTTTCGTGAAAGATAGTAAGGGTATGCAATTGGTTAGGCGCCGCCCAACCAAATTTAGGTGATTGGTTAGGCGCTGCCTAAGTCAATTCCAAGTGCCAAAAACACTTTGTTTTGAGTTATTGTGAGGGTAATTAAGTCTTTTATCACTCCTTACCCATCCCTAAACTTAACCCTACAAAATTTATAGCTTCTAAACACATTACAACCCTATTAACATATCCAAGTTCATTATCCAAGAGAATCATAGGAGAAAAACAACTAGGGTTGCACAATCAAGCTTGAAGATCAAATTTCAAGGAAATTTCTCCATTAATCATCAAGAGCCTCCCTTCCAAGGTATGCATGATGTTCATCCATAGATTTCTTTCGTCCGTGGAGTTCAAGAATCAATCTTTAAAATACAAAAGCTTGGTTGGTTGTGGTGCTATGATCATACCCATGTTGATGCTTGTTTGTTTTCCTATATAATAGTATCATGACTGTATATCTTATGAAAGTTATGTTGTTAGTTGAAAAATATAATCTTTAGATGGATTGATAGAATGCAAGTATGAAATCCACATATGCCTTAAAGAATGCATGCAAGGTGGTTGATAAAAAGCCTAGTATGTTAGAACTTCATATTTACATAATTGCATGATATATAAATAACAAGTTCATGTTAGTCATACACTCCAATATGAATTTCCATGCAAATTATGTGTTGTTATTGTTGTGGTATAAAGCATGTATGATAATGGAGATATAAGTTATGTACACAAAATATATCCATGCTTTCCATACCATGTTTGTGATTTTGAATAAATACATGAAGTTTAATATACCCAAATCATTACAATATTAACTAAACGTTACATGTTGTCGTTCCCTTATGCTTGAATGGTTTCCATGCCATTGCTATGAATAGTATATGTTGTTGGAATTCCCATGATATTAGAATATGAGATTTATGACTTGATTATAAGCATTCCTATTCATGATAGATATTATGATGACCATGTACTTCATGAAATCCCCCACTCATGTATTATGGACTTTTATTGATGGTCGTGTACTCAAGAAATTCAAGTTGTGTCAGTTTTCTTCCATCGAGTCTTAGGGGGAACTTGTACCCCAAAAATATAGTTTTGTGACCAAATCCATGTCCTATTTTCATGATACTCTCTGTAAAGTCATGATCTATAGAAATCATTCTGCCATGTGACTCAGGAAAACTTAGAAATCTCTGTAATCTCAGTAGTCCAGTAATCTCAGTAATCTCAGTACTTAGTAATCTCAGCAACCTCAGTATTCATAGTCAATCTTAATAACTTTAGTAATCTCAACCATTCCTCAAAACTCAGTACATTTTGTTAGCCATCAGAATCCAGTAAACTTAGTTTAGCTCCGCTAAACAATACCACTAGTATCAGTCCAGTTATTCAGTGTCAGTTCAGCTAATCATTTCAGTTTAGTTATTCAGTTCAGCTTAGTTATTCACTTCAGTGTCCTTCATATAGGATTAGACATTAGCACCGAGTGAACCCAAGGATGGGAACTAACCTGCAAGTTCAGGGTGTGATTCTTAGCAGTCATCCTTGTGTTCTAGAACTACATAGCCAGCGTAGGTTGAGACATCATAACCTATCAAATTAGGGTTGATGAGGTGGCTTAACCTATCAGTTTAGGGTTCCCACCATTCTTATTTGAATACCTACCAGTATAGGGTTCTCAAACTTTCCATACTAGTGGCGCAGTATTGACACCCCTCCAGCCGGGGTAGAGATTGGACCCCAACTTAGCTATTATAGAGTATTTGGGGCATGACAGTTAGATAACTACTTCCCATAGTTTCAGTATCAGTCTCAGTAAAAGAACTCAGATAGTTCTTCAGGATATGAGGACTGTCAAATATAGTACGGAACTCAGCTAGTTCAATCAGATTTAGGACTATCAGATACAGTCATTCACGCTATCAGTTATCAGATATATCAGTTATCAGAATTCAGTTATCATTCATGATATGTTATTAGTAAATACATATCAACAGTATTCTTACTCAGTAGTCATGTTATCATGAGCTCAATTTTAGGACTGTTATATATGGTCAATCAAGTTAGTTCTTCATAATCAGAACTATTAGAAACAATCATTCCTTTATCAGTAATATAGTATCAATCTCCTAGTATTCAGTAATACAGTATCAATTCCTCACTTATTAGTGAATTATATATCAATATCAGTAAACTTAGTCATTCAGTATCTCAATATCAGCAAACTCAGTCTTTCAATATCTCAACATTAGTAAGCTTATAATGTCAATATTCAGACTCAATAGTCAGTACCACCATGATTTTAGTTGCAGTTACATATGTATGTATGTATTCTCACGTTCATATCAGTCAGTATTGTTCATGCATATAAAACCCTTTGAATGTATCCTACCTCACTCGTATACTCAGTACATTTAGTCTACTGATGCATTCACGCTATGGTGTTTTATTTGACGCCATAAGTACAGAGGCATGAGTTTCAGAGCAGCAGTAGCATTGCAAATTTTAGCAGTCAGTGCTCCTCTTCATTTTAGGACAATATTATTATTACTTTATTACAGTATTTTAGATTAGTTTTTTTGTTCATAGAGCTAGTTGGAGACATGTTCCTTCAACTCTTTATTCAGTTCAGTTAGAGGCTTTCGGACTAGCTGTCAGATTAGATGTTCAAACTTTAGTATTTATGTTTCTTTTTGGTATTATTATACCATGTTTTTTAGTTATGTATAAGTATTAAACCTTATGGTCTTACAGTTTATGTTTCCGCATATTTTATAAGATATTATGTAGTTTACAGGTATAGATATCAGTCATGGGTTAGTTTGTCGTCCTTTGGGCTCAAAAACACTATGTAGCGTTTTGGTTCAGAAAATTGAGGCGTTATAAAAAGGGTTGACTATGGGTTTCATCAGGATATAAGGAAATCACAAATGTCATAATGACATCAAATATTTCAAAGGGTAAAACTACCTTCACCTTAGGAACCATAAGACACAATTATTTCTTTACCTCTTCAATAGACCACATCAAGATTGGTGATTAAATTGGTTTAAATTCCACAAGACCCATATAGAATTATCATTCAAACAAGTGGATCAACTTTTAAGTTTCCTACCTCTACATAAAACAAATCCAATAATAGCATGGATAACATCATAAACAAAGAGGTAGTATAGGAAGGAATCAATTGTAAAAGTATCATCCAAAGTGCTATTACCTATAATAACGTCATTTGGCTCAAAATACATATCATATAATGCTCACAATGATGGAATAAAAGAATTTAAGCACATGTGACTCTTTCCTATCAAACAAATTGCCAAAGAAAAGAAATTCATTAATGGATTCATTCCCTTAATAGTTTGTTTATCCCTATTAACAAAGGTAAGCATTCTCCCAAGAGCTCTACTATATACTTCAAATTTTCCAACCCTAAGAAGGTGACAGGAAGTCCTAAGTATATCCATGGGCTCTTCAACAAACAAGTAATAAACTTGCATCCATAAGCTATGTTTTACTCAATTTAAGCAAAAGTGTGTAAAGAGAGGATGAAAGACTACCTTGGAGAAAGAGGTCATCAATCCCACACAAGTATTGAACAAGGGTATCAAATAAATGGAATTCATCAAAAGTAGTTTCAAGAAAAGACTATCTTCTTGACCTACAAGTAGTGGAACCTTGGTCAATAATGGAAACACATAATGGTGAACTCACTTAGAGCTTTTCACTATTTCCCTTCTTTAAAAACGCTTAATCTTAGTTGGAGTTCTTTCCCTATCACAATGTTATTCCTTTGAGTGGATTGTTCATCCCTAAGAAAAACTTTCCATCATAGGGAAGGATACCAACACCTTTATTCAAAATTTGCTTTTTATATGGACCAACTAATTTGTTGGGTATGTCATAACCACCATATCTAAATTTGGCAATATGGTCAAATGGAAAGAGTGTCCATAGATATGGGTCTAAGCAACACTCTTTCTCCCACAAGCTTCATTGAAACTAAACAATATACTCTCCTCATTACGATAAATATCATCAAAAGAAAAGAGAGATTAGATAAAGGTATCACTCAAGTTCAAAAGGTGTCCTCGTGAACGTACTCACTATTAGATTCAAAATTATCACCATGAGTATTATCAACAATAAGGTCACACAAAGTTAAACAGGAAACAATTTTCAAAGAGTTGATACTTTTTATTTCAATTGAGGAATCCTCAAGTGAACACATATCACCACCAATATCAAATAGACTATTACTTAGGCCTTCACAAAAAGTAAGCAATTTATCCTTAAAATATCAAACAAGGGGTGTTATATAAAGGATCACATCCATAATTATTTTCTAAGAAACAATAAATTATTGGATTTCTTAAATATTTAATCAAATCAAAGTTATCATCACCTAATTGATTATTCCTTTCCAAGACTTCACATTCCTTTCCCTTAAGAGTACTCTCATCTTCCAAGAAGAGATTTCCATCTTTAGGAGGAATGTTGTCACACTATATTAGGTTGTCTTATATAATATAGACCTCAAGTTGAGCTATATTAACAATGCTATCTACACCACTAGGTAATTCACTAGGAGTAAGCTCATCTTCTTCAAACAAGATTTTCTTCTTAAAGAGAGAAGGATATATCTATAGAGAGGATGTAGAACATGCAAATTCATTCTATAAAAGACCATTATCAAGTATCAAAGATATTTCAAGAACATGATCATCTCTATGAGCCAAGCAAGAATTAGGATCTTTACTAAAATACAAGCTCAAAGGGTCACACCTATTTGCTTGACAAACATTCTTAATTTCATCACTCACTTGAGGTTCTCTAGTCACATTACACACATTCTTTAGTGATGGATTAGTTTTGCAAACAAGTTGATCAACACAATTTACATAAAAGGATACACTATTATCCAACACAATGGCTTCAACACTAGGTGGATACAAATTAATCTTACAAGAAGAGTCAATTCGATCATCAATAGGATCAACTAGTGTATCCATACTCACAATATGTACATCATCATCAATAGGTAAAGAGTCATTAGACTCACATGTAGGTAAGCTACTTATCACACTCAATGGGACACTAGCCACATAATCATAATTTTCATATACAAGAATGTAAGAGTTAGCTATTTTACCTTGAAATTCTTGAGCACATTCCTATTTACCTTGGTGTGAAGGTCCTCCCAAGCTTTGGATTAAATTAATATTTTCCTCGTTAAGTCTTCAACAGTAATCTTCTCTTTTAGAACGTGTAATCTTCCCCTTACCATGTTGGTTCCTACATACATGTCCTTATTAAAAGAAGGACAAAAAATATTAGCTCTGTTTGATGGAAACCCCATCACTTCACTCCTCACAACCTCTAATTTTTTCTTTCTTAGGTTTCCACCTTGCACTCCTTACATCTCTCAATATTTTGTCTTTAAATTTCTTTTGGCTTGGAGTAAGTGACTATATTGCCCTGAGATTTAGGAAGGGTAGGTAGAAAAAGATGGTTTCCTCATTGGTATAATACAATTCTCCTTTAAATATGGATAGAGTAGGAATACAATGACTAATACTAACCCTCTAGTGCTACCTTGGTTCTCACTTCCACATGTTTTGGCACTAGAACAACAAGCTTGAGATATAATATCCCTTGGTTTTGGTGATGCACATCTCTTTAGTCCCATGGAGCAACCTCTACTATAGCTAGTATAACCATTCATACCACTTTGACTTTGATAAAAAGCACTATGAGGTAAGGAATATGAATCTTTATAATCCTCGTGTACATTCTCACCATGATCCCCATTAGATGATTAAATGAATGATTTATACTATACATCACCTCTAGGCTCAAATTTGGAAATATAATACTCCTTAAATATCCCATTTTTCTCATAAGAACCATCACAAGGCCCTTCATCATCTCCATACTCACTTTAAGAACTATAATCATAATTTATCTCACATTCTCCTTTAGAACAATAGCCCTCATTTTCATTTAACTCTTGATCATGGCTATATTCATAGCCCCCATAATCTCCATCTACTTCGCAGCCATAACTATTTTTAGCACAGTTATAGTCTCTTATGTCATAGTCATAATTATTCGAGGCTATCAAAGACATGCTTCCTTATATCACCTTGTACCTAAAAAATGAATAAACAAGATGAGTATTAAAGCTCCTCACTAACACTCATAATAATCTCACATTTGTGTTACTCACAATTGGAGTGGTGACTATTAAAATTTTCTTATACTCTGGTGGACAATAAGGTGTCAATATCTACTTTACATCTAGATTGTATTATTGTTTGAATAACACAAAGAAATAAACTACTTAAGGAATTTATCAAGAAATCACAAAGAATTGAAAAAGGAGAAAAGCCTGAAAGAAATTGGACGATGAATGAAATAGGACTCAAGAACTAATCAATCAACTTAGTAGATAAATTACTAATTAGTGAGCAGTTTAGGAATCAAAATAATAGTTTAGGAATCGAAATATTATACTTAGGAATCAAACCTTGAGAAAAATATAATCAAAAAGCTTGAGATGTGTTTGGAGGCTTGATTTGTTTTGGTATGGGTTAATTTGCATATGGGGACTTAATCTAGTAGGTTGGGCGCATCTCCAATACAACTTGGATGCAGATAGATGTCATCTACTAGTTTGACATGATATTCGGCTACTTCACCAATTCCAACATAGTTCAAGAGCAGATGGGCGCAAATCAACCCCAAGCCCTGTTAGAATGACATTTTTGTCCTTTTTTTGGCCCCCATTTGTCCTTTCTTTTGGAATATACTTGGAATCCTTTGGAAATGATTTTGTACAAAAACATTTCCACACATTTTATTTATTCTTGATGGATCAAACAACCAATGTTTAGCTGAAAATTCTTCTTCAAGATAACAATTCATTCAAGAATGCCCAGAATAATACGAACTTTTTCAACTTTTCCTCTTTATAGCTTGGAATGAGTTGAAATTTCGAACCTAAGAACTTTTCTAAATTCTAAACTCATTACAAACATCATTTTCCTTAAATTCTTCACCCAAAATGTCAAATCTTGCAGCACACCTTAAACATCTTCCAATACACCTTAAACTTTTTCTTTTCAAATCCAAGTTTCTAATGATTGTATAAGGCATAATTTCACTCCGATTTAGCTTAAATTTGTTGTATGGACTCTAGTAGTTTTAGGTAATGAAAATAAAAACACATAAAACAAAATAAAAACAAAAAATCTGAGACTCAAATTTTGACCTAAGACAAAAAACATAAATAGTGACTTATTTTGGGATTTTTTGACACTTCTTGTTTGTTGATTTTCAAAATAATAAACCCAATACTAGATCATGGGACCAATCCTAGGCTCGGTTATGATACCAAATGATATGAATCGACCCACGTGGAATAGAATCTAAGATGGGAAAAAATGATACAAGGATAGAATAACCAAGATAGGAAGATAGATACTAAATTGATACCGAAAGGGAAATTAAAGGATGTATCAAATCCTAAAACCTCCTTTAATGACTATCAATAAGCACCTAACTGTTACGGAGACTGTAAAAGGGATTAGATATCCCTTACAACCAATGTTTCTAAACAAGGTTCAACAAATGCTTTTCCAAGCACTCAAACACTCCCATGGAGTCTCATGACTACATCATGTAAAAGGTATTATCAAAAAAACTAAGAAAATAAGTATAGCAACCAAGAATTTATAGTTTGGCTATATATTACATAATTAGGTCACAAAAGTGACCCAAATGTAAGAAAATACCCACTAAGGGATGTTTTTACCCACTCTTGAAATGCTAGAGCGGATCAAAAATAGATCCAAACTGCCTTGGGTGCATAATCCTTTCAAGGGGATATCGAGCCCTGTTTTTCACTCCTTCCACCTCACCAAAGTCCTTTGACTCTCCTTAATTGTAATATTCCTTTATGTGTCATCTTTTAAATCACTAAGGAGTCAACAAGGACCTTGAGTATCATACGTATCTCATTCTAAGGTCCAGAGGCAATTTGGCTTGTATCAGGTTGGGACATGCCCCCAACCATAGTCAAAACTAATATTCAAAAATATTCCAGAATATAAAATCTCATAAAATAAATGAAGCCTTTTGAATACATGAAAACTCACAATTTCAATGCAAATAACTAACCTCGAGTATTCGAAAGCTAAATAGGATAAGGAGAACGATCGATTCTTGCATAGCATGGGTACATAACCTCCAAAATATGGGTTAGCGGGTGACATATAGAATGATCTCAAGATAAGAATAAAATAATTCCATTTAAAAAACCAAGTAAAACCATCAATAATTGTAACACCTCATATTTATGAGCTAGAAATTAAACCACCGTTCTTACATGTGTAAGTTATAATCCCATGGTTATATTTGAAATTCACGTTTAATTATAATTATCATAGTGTGTGAAGTGATTTAGAGGTGTAAATTGTTCATAGGAATCGCTTAGAATAAATTTGAGCAAAGAGCCTTCGATTGTCCAAAGTTTGGTATTCAATTCTACAAGTGTCTACTTTGATCGTGTATAACTTTTGATATATGTGTAATTTTGCATTTAAAGTACCACCAAATTGTATATAATTGATTGATATTTCTAACTATACAATTTCTCCTTAATCCAATACCCGAGTAAAAAGTTTTGGATTTTTTTCGTGAGAGGCAGTAAGTGCAGGCGATATGCCCGCACTGTATGGGTTATTGCACCAGGATAGAGGGGGTGTCAAGGGATATACTCCCCCAGGATAATGGGTGTTATGCCTGGTTCATTTCCACTTTGTTTTAACTTCTTAATGGTAAAGGTAAACTCTTTTCTTTTCTCTTAACCTCAAATGTCCAAGGGACGATTTATAGCATTTGAAAGGGCATTATTTGCCCATCTTCCTCAAAATCACTCATGTAAAAACCCTCACCTTTCCCCTATGAACAAATTTCAAGTATTTCTCTCAAGAACACAAAGAATTAAAGATTCCAAGTTCAATAAACCTGAAGAAATTCCCAAGAATATTCAAGAAATCATCTATTAAGGTATGTGGGAGTTCATCCATGGGTCGACTTTCAACCGTGGAGCCCAAAACCCTTTTATTTAAATTAAAGAAAGAATTTTTCAATCATTATGTTATTTTATATGTTCAGTAAAGATTGAATTTCATGTTTTCATGGTGTTTTTAATTCAATTCAGCCCATGTGTGATTCCATGCAAGATTTTGAATTCTTGATGCCATGAATTTGAGTTTCCCATGCCTTATTCAAGTGAATTCCATGATAGATCCTAAATTAATGATTTTTAGAAATATTCCTATGTTTTAAATTCATGGTTTACACATGTTTGGTGAAATTCCCATATCATGCTCAATTAATTTTAGGATGAACCCTAAGTTATAAATCTAGCCATGTTATCCTATTGTTTGCCCATGTTTAAGATATTCCTATGTTCAATTTCATGATCCCTATGTGTTTTAAGAATGTACCCATGTTAAATTATTAATCTACATGTGTTTGATTAAATATCCAAGTGATGGGTTTCTTTGATTAATGCCTTCTTATTATGATTTTGAAGCTTTAGTATGTCCCTGTTGTTATTGATATCGAGTACTGGGGTTATGAATACCTAAAATTTAGATGTTTACTTAGTTTTAGTATTTTCATAATTGTTTTCGATAAGCCATGAGTCTTGTCATCTAGTTAGTCATCACAATCAGTTTGAATGTTAATAATTACCCTAGAATTCGTATGCACTATTATTTTCAAAACACCATGACCTGAGCTTATCTTATTATCTTTAGTGTATACACCTGTTATTATTTTTGGTGTCCTCCAGTTGGGAATAGGATTTAGCACCAAGTAGAAAGTGTAGGTTAAGTGCATCCTGCTTTCCCAGAAACTACGTGCCTCTATTAGTTTAGGGGCCTCGCCAAAGAGTGTTTCCCCTTGCCTAATTTTGGCTCAAATAAGTTATCACTGCAGTTCATGTTCTATTTCTAAGGCAAGGATAGAACATCCCTCCTTAACATGGGTTAGACATTGGACTCAATGATAGCCCACATGGTTTATGTCGGTGAGATTATAGCTCCCACAATATCAGTCAGTATTCAGTGTATTTTCAGTTCAGGTTTGCTTGACTAAGTGTACAGACTTTCAGATACTAAGTTTTATAGCTTTTAGTCTTTCAGATTTATCTCAGTAACATAATAAATATACACATAGTCTTTTATTCTCAAATATTATAGTTTTCATGCATTTATGCTCAGTTAAATTATATTATTCAGATAGTCCTTACCTAATATGCATAGGACTCCATAGTCTTAGTCCAATTGCTCAGACTAAGTACAGTTTATTCTTACATGACTAGTATTCAGCTATTAGCCATTTAGTTAATCAGATAAGCTTAGTATATTTTATGTTTGGTTTTCTATGTTTATGCATTCATGTTTTGTATGGTTGTATGTTCAGGACCTCGAGTTATGTCAATTTCCATAATGTAGTTTTAGACCCAGTATTCCTATAGTTTCCATCTTTTACTGTATCCCAACTTCAGTTCTACTTATTATACAAAAGTAAAGAGTTTTAAGAAACTAAATGTAGTGGTTCACCATCTTATTAGATTATGTTTATTATTGCATTTACCCCCTCTTACTCAGTACATTATAGGTCTATTGATCCACGCATATGTCTGTGTGGATACATTGTTTCTAATATAGGTACCATTTGTATCACACACATTATGATCATACAGTTGCAGTTTCCAGTCGGCAGGATGTGTTTGCCTATTTCGGACTCCATTCAAATGTTATTCATGTACTTTATTTTATCATTCAAGTGAATTGATTAGTAATAGTAGGAGTCATTTCCCAACTATTTATATTCAGTATAATAGAGGCTTCATAGATGTAAGTCAGAGTCAGTCATTTCATTTGAGTTCTTTCTCAGTTTTATTAGATTGTAAAATTTATCAGTAGTGTATTTATTAAGATTACGGCATCATTATGTTTATGCACAAGAAACTCATCTATTTTATGAAAATTAAATTAGTTGCTCAACAGTATGCCAGTTCAAGGGTTAGCTTGGGATCACTTGTGATTCCAAGCACCGTATGGCATCTAGGGTATATTTTCAGGGATTTATAATAATGAATACAATCATATATATGTATATATATATATAACTATGTTGGGAAACTGAACTGGGTTTAGCATGCCATCTAAAACCATTAACCTTGGTCGTGTAGCTTAGCAATCCAAAACCCACCCATGGGCTCTATGGCGTCAGTTTCCCCTGCTAAAAGGGATTGGATGTGTGTTAGCCTCACAAACTGAAAAAAACCCTTGGATGACTAGTACATCCCCTAAATATAAAGTGTGTCATCATGCACACAGTTACTTGGACCCCCTTACATTGGCAAACATGAGTTTCCAGTTTTGGTCCCTCTGAAACCACCACCTTCCATGACTTTGGTAACACTTTCCTCTTTAAGACCATATTAAAACCATTTACACATAACCAACCAATTTCAAAGGCGTATTTTAATTAGGCATTAACCATTGATACCGTCATTCTAACAATAGAGCTTGTAAGTCTATCCATTTATGCCATACCTAAACTGTTAAGTTAATTTGACTCCCAAGTTTCCATTTAAACCATTACCATGGCCACCAAGGCCTTCTAAATCCGATTAAACCAATTAAACCAATGCAAAACCATCCAAATATATTTAAGGTTATATTACTAAACTAAAACAGACGCGAGTTCCAATAATAAACAAAGTTAAAGTAGAAATAATGTCATAGGCATTTTATCAAATGCATTGGGGGCATAGTATTTCCAAAACCAAAGTCTATTACCAAATAATATTCCATGCAGTCCAATTATCAAAAACCACTATTAAAATATATAAAAGCATAATTAAGACATATAAAAACCATAACCAAGCATTATAACCAAAAAACCACAAATTATATTAGTAAACCTAAATTCATACGTCATTCATATCATGGAAACAATGTATAAACCATGCCTTTAGTTGGAACTAACAATGAGGAACGATAACATGCCTAAAATTATCAAAAAGATGAACAGGAATAACCAATCAAGCCTTTAAGTGGTCACTTAGCTGAAACCCTAGACTTTGGTTTATCCAAGAGCCTTAGAGAAGATTTAAGGATGTTTTGATGTGTGTTATAGTAGTATGATTGGGTAGATAATTCCCTAAGTCTAATATAAGTCATGGAATATAAAAGGATTAAGAATGAAAATGTCCAGAATACCCTTAGCTAAAAGATTTAAAAACTCTCCACCCTCCTATACGAGTGATACACACCATTCATACCCTATCCAGAACCTTGGACCCAAACACTGACAAGATATGTCTCACCCAACCTAAGTTATACCTAATCTATACAACTCGTACTCATGAGTCGCATCCATTATAGAATTGGATCAAAAAAGATGGAACACTGATCACCATACGAGTCGGTCATATGACTCGTACCCTAACATACGTCTGGTACTCCTTAGTCGTACCAATTCCAGAACCCAACCATCCTATCACCACCCAACACTGGTTAACCTATAATTTAGTTATATAACCCATACCCAAAATACGGCTCATACTCATGAGTCATATTGGGTCTATAGACCAAAATCCAAGAAATTTTTTAAGGGACAAAAACCCAAGACATTATAATGGAATACATGTGAATAATTGTATTGTATTGTGGAAATAACTATCGTGGTGGCTTTCACCTATTATGATATATTCAAACTACGTAGGCATATGAATTATGTGGATAATTCATGGATAGTGGAAATAATTAGCAAATATTAGCTCACATAGTTGTGAAATTATATCATTGTGGTTGGCTGTAGAAATACATCATGTGGATTAATCATAGAAATACTCATTTGAATGGATGTGAATATTATATCATCATTCTCATGTCATCATACGTGTCATTTCACTTGTTTGTTTTTTTTCTTTATATATATTTTTGTTCTCATGTATATGTACTTAATTTGTATCTTATTTTATGTATGTTCTTTGAAAACACAAGAAATACTGGAAACACTAGAAATACTGAAAACACTTGAAATACTAAATATTGCTCAAGATTTTGCGCCAACCTCAACGCCATGAGCCAATATCGAAGGTTGTGAGCCAAATCTCAAGGATGTGTGCCAATATTGTGCATCATTATCATCATCATCATCATATCATACATTACATTTTCTTTATTGTGATTGATGTTGAGATTGGATTTTCATATTGACTTATTATATGTCTACTTGATCTATATCTTGTTATTTATACTTGACCATCCCTTAGATACCTGTTCTTCTCCGCTTATACTTTCAAGTGATATAATGTATACTTGTATTCTACTTGTTGTATTATTGTTGTATTTGTGATATATATGTATTAGAACAGTTAGTGCAAGAGGTGTCGGCTACCTTTGCGGGACATTTTCTAATTTCAAGTGACATGCCCTTAGTGTGATTTTATATGCCTTATGTTCTACTTTTATTAGTAGGTCTATGATACCTACTAAGTACAAGTGTACTGTACTCATGCCTACTTTATCCTTTTAGTACATCTTCTAGCTCGAGTGTGCCTCAACTTGCTTGACTCAGGAGATTGTTCAAGCTTCCAAGGAAGTGATTGGACATTTATGTGTCCGAAGTCACCTCTACATTTTTATAGTAGTTATGTATTTATGAGTTTTCGAAGATAGATATTATTTTTTTATGGTTATTTTTCTAATGTATTTGACTCCTGGATTGTAGTAATAGTTCTTACACTATTGGCACCTGATTTTGGTCATGATTGGTATTTTGGATAAGTTTTATCCACATTGTTATGATTACTTATATGGTTCGACTTCGTTCTAGAAGCCTTACCTTGTGGTATTTTTGTATTTCTCTTTTTTATCAGTTCGAGTGATAGGCTTGCTTGTCAATATCATGACCCTCGTTTTTGGGTCGTGACACTTATCGTGTTTTGTAAATAAATATCTATTAAATATTTATGAGTATTTTTTAATTTAACGTAATTTAGTAATAGTTATTTTATGCAATTAAATGTGTGACGAAAATTAAGTTCACCTGTTTATCCTTTATGACGCATATGTGAGTATTTACACATCCTCATATAAAATTCATCTCTCTTTACTTCACTTTATACCATTTTAATTAGATATAAAATTTAAGATATATAGAAAAACTTCACAATGTTTCAAATTATCTTTAAAATAAATAAAAATTAAATAGAAGAGTATATGTTTGTGGACCTTTTGAAAAATAAATGAAATTCAACATGACTAAAATACTGATGATATTATAAAATATTAATGTCAATTCTTTTTTAGAACTGATTAAGAAGAAGAATATATTATTTGAATTGAGACATAGGATGTATTGAAATAGACACTCTCAACAACAACAAACCCAGTGTATTCCCACCTGGTGGGGTCTGGGGGGTAAGATGTACGTAGTCCATACCTCCACCTCAAAAGAAGTAGAAAGGTTATTTCCGATTGAACCTCGGCTCAAGACACGAGATACCACACAAGTACATAGTAAAGCACAGAAAAAGATTACAAGATTACATAACATAAATACGGCACCTATAAGTAAAAGAAAACAGAGGAAAGCACCCAGATTCGTACTAAAACAAGGAACACATAATCATAACAAGGATACTACGTAATTCCCTACACTAGCAACCCAAACTGGCCCTAGTCTTCTGCCCTAATTTGCGTCCTCCAGACCTTCCTATCTAGGGTCATGTCCTCGGTGAGCTGTAACTGCTCCATGTCCCGCCTAATCACCTCACCCAAGTACTTCTTCGGCCTACCCCTACCCCGCCTAAAACTATCCAACGCTAGCCTCTCACACCTATGAACCGGGGTATCCATGCCCCTCCTCTTTATGTGTCTGAACCATCTCAATCAGACTTCCCGCATCTTGTACTCCACTGGAGTCACACCAACCTTCTCCCTGATAGTCTCATTCCGAACTCTATCCCCTCTAGTCAGCCCACACATCCAGTGCAACATCCGTATTTCTGCCACCTTTATTTTTTGGATGTGGGAATTCTTAACTGGACAACACTCCGCTCCATACAACATGGCCGGACGGATTACCACCCTGTAGAATTTGCCTTTAAGCTTCAGTGGCACCTTCTTATCATACAACACCCCCAACGTGAGCTTCCACTTCATCCATCCTTCCCCAATACGGTGCAAGACATCCCCGTCAATCTCATCGTTACCCTGGATCACGAACCCGAGATACTTGAAACTATCCCTCTTATATATCCCCTGTGATTCCAGCTTCACTACCACCTCATCCTCCAGCCTCACGTCATTAACTTACATTCCAAATACTCTGTATTGTTTCTGCTCAACCTGAACCCTTTAGACTCAAGAGTTTGTCTCCACACCTCTAATTTGTCATTCACACCCCCTCGAGTCTCATCAATCAGAACTATATCATCTGCAAAAAGCATACACAACGGCACCTCCCCTTGAATACGCCGCGTCAACACATCCATCACCAAAGCAAACAAAAAGGGACTAAGAGTAGATCCCTAATGAAATCCTGTCAAGACGGTGAAATGCTCTGAGTCTCCTCCCGCCGTCCTCACCTGGGTTTTCACTCCCTCATACATGTCCTTAATTGCTCTGATATATGCCTGCAGGACTCCACTCACCTCCAAGAACCTCCAAAGCACCTCCCTGGGTACTTTGTTGTATGCCTTCTCCAGGTCGATAAACACCATGTGCAGGTCCTTCTTTCTTTCCCTATACTATTCCACCAGCCTCCGTACCAGGTAAATTTCCTCCATCGTCGAGCGGCCAGGCATAAACCCAAACTGGTTCTCCGAAATAGACACTATCCGTCTCAGCCTCACCTCGACCACTTTCTCCCAAATCTTCATAGAGTGACTCAATAACTTAATCCCCCTATATTTATTGCAACTCTGGATGTCCCCCTTATTCTTATAGAGAGGGACCATGGTACTCCACCTCCAAGCCTCGGGCATCTTTGTCGTCTTGAAGATTTCGTTGAACAATCCAGTCAACCACATTATACCAGCCTCTCCAACGAACTTCCAAAACTCCACCGGTATCTCATCCGGCCCCGTCGCCCTACCCCCTCGCATCCTGCGAACAGCCTCTCTAACCTCTTATACCTTAAAACGTCTACAATAACTAAAATCCCGATATAATGAATTTAATTTTTGTTTTTACTACATAGTAAAAGATTTATTGTTAAAGTGTTTGGGATCCAAGTGAAAGATTAAATCATTATCTGACAATGAAAATATTCTAATAAAATGAGAATTATATCTATTTTTTAATTAAAGTAGACTTGTAGTGGAGTCCACATAAAAATTATATGAAATACTAAAATATTATGAAAGAACGTTATACCCTTGGTTATATTTTGAAGTGTTACCTTGAACATAATTTAACCATCAACAATTTTAGGAAAAAACAATAAAAAATAATAAGAATGTTACACTTAAAATAAATTGTTTATTCCATAAATTTAGTTAAAAGGAGGGAAAGTTCATCTGTACACCAAGATTGAATAAAATGTTTAAATGGAACAAATATTAAATATATTTCTCTTTAAATTTAAAATTATTCTTCTCAGTTGATTCAAGTATATCATCTAAAATTATATTTAATAAAAAAATTATCACATAAGTTCTCATATCACATAATAAAGTATGAAAAAAACTATTTAAATTACTTTTTAAGGTTTATTAAATTATATTTTAAATTGTTTTATATATCATAAAAATTCAATTAGAAATTATTTTTGA
This sequence comes from Capsicum baccatum var. pendulum, assembly GCA_030864225.1. Lineage (NCBI taxonomy): Eukaryota > Viridiplantae > Streptophyta > Magnoliopsida > Solanales > Solanaceae > Capsicum > Capsicum baccatum. Next base: position 109,761,822 of record CM061555.1, on the reverse strand, counting down.
ATGATGTGATCTGTTGAAAAATAATGTCATATAGATGTTTGTTACTCCCTCAATTAGATAAAGGCTATTTGACGTTTTAATTTATTTAATAAAGAATTAATTTTTTTATTTGATAATACGTTAATTTCAACTTTTTCAGCGTCATGTTTAGAACCACAAAACAAAAGACATTTGGGTACATTTGACATAACTCTAATTTATGACTACAAGATATAAATTTTTTAAAAAATTTTCTTATACATTGTGTCAAGTTAAAATATAATATTTTTTTTTAAATAGAGAGTAATATGTTCTTTTATTTCTTTATTACTCTACTAAATAATTTACTATAGCCAAATGTGCAAACAAAAAAAATTAATTCTACCTACCTGTAGACACTGTATTTGCATAAAATAAAATTAAAATTTTATCACTTATAAAAGAGATTAGAAATGAGTATTCTGTATTAGGACCCACAAAAAATATTTGTAGAAAATTTTGAAGAAAATCTTGGGGTCCATGGGCGATGTTACACAACAAACTGTTGGTGAAGAACTAACTTGCTTCTGCTCAAGATAGCTCAGGAGTAATATTGATCACAGAACAGTGACAATAAATAGAAATAGTAATATATAGTGATGTTGCTTCACGAAGTTCTTTTTTGACGAACGTTGCTTCATGAAGTTCTCCCAAAGATTTCGACTCTGCAATTTCAAAAGATTAAACCATAGACAAAAATTTACATAGACAAGCTAAAATGGAACAATACATTAAAAATAAAGAATGTGAAGATCAAAACTTTTCTTCTTTGAAATGACAAAAATGTCTAGAAAATATTTAACCTTGTATATGAACTTAATTATAAATTTGCCATTGGTCCTACTCTAACTCACCTTTCTCTCTCTCTATATATATATACTAGGTGGCCCGAGCCCATGCAATGCATGGACGAAATTATGATGATAGATAAAACAATTATGCTTCATAATATGCGGAACAAATATTACATTGCTACGTTGCTAGTTGTGAAAATTACATATAAGCAATTGTTGGTACAAAAAGTGCAAAAGTTGAAATTTATTGGCATAAGAGCATGGTACATTCCTGCTTTATTATAGAAAGACTATATTCATGAAGACACCATTGGAGAAAAAATACCTGCTTCTGTGACCTCACAATCTTATTATCATCAGCTTCAAAAAGTACAGGAGAATTGTTCCATAATCAATACATAGTGAACATTATGTTTTGGACACAGTATTAAATTAAGTTCGCACGGACAAAATTATGATGGTAGATAAAACTTTTATGCCGCACGGACAAAATTATGATGGTAGATAAAACATTTATGCTTCATAATATGTGGAACAAATATTACATTATTACGTTGTTAGATTATGAAAATACTACATATAAGCATTTGTTAGTACAAAACGTGCCAAAGCTAAAAGTTTTTGGCACAATAGCATGGCACATTCTTGCTTGGTTATAGAAACACTATTTTTTTCAATACAACAAAAAGTGAACAATATGTTTTAAACATAGTATCAAATTAAGTTATAAGCAAGACTTGAAGAGTCCTAAATTTAATAGTTGGCAGAAAGGATAAAGAGAAAGTGTAAGTTTAATTACTTTTATTGTATGACTGCCTTTGTTATCGGAATATTAAGTTAAAAGATGATCTGAAAAGCAAGCTGCAACAAGGAGTCCATTTTCTTGCAAAAGAACTATTTAGATGAAAGGAAGTTATTATTAATTTATGTAAAAGAATTATTTATAAACAACTGATGGTTGTATTTGTCTTACATACTGAGGTCTCTAAAGCTATATTCACAAAGAGAATCTAGTCATAAGAGCATGCATAAAGTAAATCATGACCTACAGAAGCCAAGACAATGAAAAGGGCAATGCTTCATTCTGATATATTTTTCAAATCTACTTATGCATCTCTATTTCAACATACTAGGGAATAGTGGTGTAGCCACATACAGTGATGATCAAGTTGTAATAGAAGTTATCAAGTAAGTACGTAGTTGAAGCTAAATCTAATCTAATTTTATACAACTAATATTATTTCTTAGCAGTAGCTATCCTAATTGAACACATAACAAGTTCATGACCCTTTGCTGAAAGATTATATTATAAGTATAGAAAATTTCACACAATGGAATGAATAAATACAGGATTTTCAGAGAAACTAAACGAAGATATCCAAAGAAACTCATAAAGTTCCATAATATGATTCTTTTGAATAGCACAACCATTGACAACAATATCTGCAAATCAACAGTTTCACAAATCAAATCACCTAAACACTAATATCTCACTATTGATCGGTAATAAACTACAAAATATTTCTGTTCTTACACCAACCACAGACAATCACAAAAAGAATGTCTATAGTGAATTACTCAAAAATATCATCACAAAAGATATTCATGTTAACTAATATTAAAGCGTCATGTTTTGGTTGAAATTAATGTAAACTTTTTCCTTTTGATAGACCCAATTTAATTTGGCGAACCCTTTCTAATGCCACTTTATAAATCTTGGAGGTTTTAATACCAGATTATGGATTTTCCAAGGGATGATAGAATGTATGCACACCTTACCTCTAAAAGGTAAATATTTTTTTCTAATAGATCACTCACTCAAGAAAGATTGTTCAAACTAGTCTTTTCCTTGGGAGATGGAGTAATATATCATGATCAGTCATCACAAATATTATATCCATCAAAGTCTCATTAGAAGTTATCAAAAGTATTGAAAAAACAAAGAATAGAGAAAATACTCAGTAGGATAAAGGTAAATAAAGTAGAACAATAATGTAAGAAAAAAAGACAATCAGGCAACAAGAATAACTGTAGAAAGTCCAGCATACAATAGCTAAAAAAACTGAATATTTCCTAAATTTTATTTTGAAATAGGATAAAAAATCTTCAATTAGTAAGTTCCAAATGTAGTAAATTAGTCCCACCATATATGTATTACTATTATCCCATTCCCTAGCCACACAGATGTGCAAAGTAATTTTGAATTGAGATATAGTTGCTTCAGTAATTGATATGAAAGCAGGGAACCATAGAACGTAAAAGATAGAACAAAGGGTCAGTCATCCAGCCGGTGCCAGAAGAAAATTCATTGAAAGGGAAGATAGTTCAGCAATTTTTCCTTTTTCAATACAAAACAACAATGAATTAAAGAAGATGAGATATGTTAGGATGTATGTTAAGGGTATAACTAACTTATTGCATCATAGGGTACATGATAGGGGAAATATAACGGTAGTTCTTCTCACCAAAGTCTTTACAGATAGTATAAAGAAGAAAGAACAATATTTCATTTGTAAAAGGATAAGAGTGACCTGATAATTAGAAAACATTTAGATGAATCTAACATATATAAATCTTGTTACTCTATCAATAAAAAATTTAAGTATACCTTTGTTCCACAAAATCCAAAAGTAATTACAAAAGAAAAGTTGATGAACCTGCAAATGTATTCAACAAAAATGAAAGAGGGTATAATATAGATAGTGAAAAAATATTATAGTAATTATATTGAAAACATTATAAATATTGAGAGAAGGAATATGAAAGCAGTTTCTTTGCAACATTTATTTTATTTTCACTGAGCCGATGGCTGTATTTTCAGTTTTATCTTGAATATGTTCCAGTGTTCATTTTGTTGTTTGACTTGTTTAGCAGAAGAAGTTTAATCCTTTTTTTGCTTCTTGCTTCCTTGTTTTATGTGAGTTATGGATGGTCCAGGAAGAGAGGTTATGATGTCTCCTTTTTTAGTACAAGATAAAATGTAGACTTTCCTAGAGATTGTATGATCAATGCATGAAACTACTTTTTTTACTTTAATTTTGAAATAATTCTTATTCAGTCTAATTTCATCATTTTGCATTGTCTGAGACTCATTCTATAGAAAAATATATTTAGTTTATACTTATAGAATAATTATGTTGATGCATATGTTGGATGGTCAAGTCGTTTTACCTCAGTTAAAGAAAGCTCATAAATCTATTATACTGTAAGAGACAATAACTTTTCTCCTTCTTTGCCACTAATAATTTCAATTATTGAGCCAGTGTCATCTTTAAGATAGACATCGAATCAGCACGCGTGGTAATATCTGTTAATACTTTAGTTAATAAAAATAAATATCTTACTAGTATTTTGGGTGTATGTGTATAATATTAGTACCAAAGTACTTGAGAATCAACATATTTCGTTGACAAAAATTCATACATTAGAATTTTGTTTTCACTGTATTTCTTACTTGTGGACAATTTGGACAACCTAAGACAGAAAAATATTTGACACTGGTTTGAAGAACTTTTTGCACTTTGATCGTGAAGGCACGACCCTATGTATAAGGTATTATTTACGATTAGTAGGATAAATCTTAGCATAAGTTGTGAATCAGGTGAATAGAGATGGTACAAACATCCAGTTATGACTGAATGGCATCCATTGACACTATCTCTTTATCTACTAGATCAAAGATCAGAGATCCAGATTGGGATTGGGATGTGCTTCTCACAGCAAAAGAGTTAAGCATTTCACCATTTTATGCAACCCTATTTGAGTTGGTGTTTGATGGATTTTAGCATATCAATAATAATGTACAAATTAGTACAAAGTAAAGTAAGTTGATGCCATTAGTGCAATAGAAGACATTCTAAATAAGGTGGATTAATCTGTATAGTTGGGTTAAGTTTTATGGTCAATGATATGCCTACAATAATTATAATAACAAAGATCTTATGGAATAACGTAGAAGGTGATATAAGTAAATTAATTACAGTATACTAGTTAATTTACCATTGTACTTGGATACTCCAATACTCCTGATACAGACGATTGAATGTTATTAAAACTGTGGAAGGAGTTTCTTGCTTTTTTCTTCAATAAGAGTTTCTTCCCATAATGTAAATGTGTAATCTTGCTTGTTGTGTATTGTGTGGTAATTAATATGTTTTATATTATTTTTATCATAAAGCATAAGTAATGGTAGTAAATTTGGAAAATATGCTTACTTCGTATCAACAAGAATTTTCTACTATCTTTATTGAATTATGGTAACATATCTTGGAGGAAAGCAGTTGACAACTATTGCTAACACATCTATTGGAAAAAAGGTATATGTTAGCTTGTGTTGAAGCAGATATTTAATGACAGAAAAAGTGAAATGAGCATACTATATTCTACTTTCTTAAGTTGTTCTTTTGCAGCTCAGGAGGCTTGTTTGTTGATATCTTAAAATGATATGACATTGACCATTCGTGGTGGTGGTAACTAATTTTCCTATAATTCATCTTCATCAATTGGATCTACTATGATTTTTTTATCAATAATACATTCGGATGTATACAACGGTGTTTCATATCTCAATGTTGGTTATTATACGCGTGCACCCGTTATCAAATATGTGTGAAGTAGCTGGAACATATCTTGATAAGGGGAGATATCATCACCGTAGATAATTGATTTTACTTGATTGTCTTTAAAGTAATTTTTTGAATAGTAATATAAAGGGCGGAAGTAAGGAATGTAAATAGTTGATTTGATTTTGAAAATAAGAAGTTACCTATTCATCTTCAAAGTTCATGTTCATATATCTTATCTTTTGTTTAGTACCTTTTCTTGGTCTACATATATCTACCACTTGCAACTTACATATCCAGTTAGGTATTTGAGCTGTGATTGCGTGTATATTTAGTCTTTCTATCATCTTTAATATAGCCTGCAAAATAGTATCATCTATGATCATCAAGATATTTATTATGAAAAATTCTCAGATTTGTTATTATTGATGAGTAGGTCATCATAAATGTAAGTTGTGAGATTTAGCTTTTATTCAAATTATAAAGTATTCTAGTAAAGATATTGCAAAACTTACATTTTAAATAATTGAAAGTTACATTGGAATTGATACTTGACTTTTATTTATTATTCTTGAAATTTTGGTTCTTTTGTAAGAACATCGTTTCTTGATTTTTGGTTATTTCCAACTAGTGATGGCTAACTTGGTCAATGCAAATATTGACATCATGTGTAAATTAAGTACCTTAATAATAGCATGTTGTTAGATTAAATAGTTGCTAGATGCTGCTATAAACCTGGACTGGTGTCGGCAGGTGATGGATAATTTGTTCAATGCAAATATTGGCAACATGTGTAAATTAAGTACCAGAATCAATAATAATAGTATGTTATTAGATTAAGTAGTTATTGGATGCTTGAAACCTGATTCAATTTCTACTAAGAAGCATGATTGAAAAATCAATGTAAAATATGAAATATACTAAAGCAGATTTAAGTACAGGGCTGAGTAAAATAATCAGTACACTATAAAAAAGATGTGTTTTAGCCACGTCCAAAGCCGTGGATATATGGTACATAAATCGTTGTGTTTAGCCAAGGTTAAAAGTGTGTTCAATAGGGTCGTGATTAGTAAATTAACCACGATTTTACTGTCCGTGATAACATTTTACTAGCTACGATTTTCGGATAGATTTAGCAATGGTCATTCCATGGTTTAATTTTTTAATTATTTTGCTATCATATCAATTAGCCACGGTGTACCCATTTTTTAAGAAATAAATTCTTTGCATATAAATTAGTCACAGTTTTAACCATGGCAAAAGTTCTACTTAGCATATAGTTTTGCCACGATTTTAATCATGGAAAAACTGCCCAGATTTTTTTAAATATTTATATTTATTACAATTGTTTTCCTTTTAAATACACTCATATAGTCTGATACTAATTCCTGAATAATGATAGACATTCACTTATAAATTGATCATTATACACACAATTGGTATTAATTGTAACATAATTATCAAAATTATGATATTGTTCAATATATTGTCACAAAAGATAAGTTCCAAACCTTAAATATTCATAAAAGATAACACAAATTTTTAAAAGTTACAGAAACAACATATCCATTTGTTTAAAAATAAACAAAAGACTAAGAAGATTAGTTCAAAGTAGGAAACTCACTACCAAATTTAGATTGTAAAAAACTATGAAGAGTTGCCAAGTTTTCTTTGGTCTCTTCATATCTGGTCAGCTTTTCTTTCAAGGTTTCTACTTGTTTCTCAAGATCTTCAACACGTTGACGAGATATACTGCTTGAGCTACCTAGATTCACATGACTATTTCAGGACATTCCAAAAGCTTTTGAAGGACATACATTACCACATAAACCATGCACACGTCCAGAATGTTCAGGTCTAAACACTTTTCAAATGGCGTCCTTAGGATGAGCTAGTATCTTTAAAGGAACACCATAACTGATAGCAAACTCTTGATCTTCATGTAGATGCTCTGATATTTTATCCTATAAGAAAAATAGATAAATGAGATATCCTTGTACCAATAAGACTTCTGTGTCATAAATATTCAAACAATTACAACAAATATAAAAACAATAATAACATAAAATGACCAGTGACGTTCAAATTTGGAGATTTTAGTCCTAACAAACATAATTAGTAGTTCTTAATCCACTTATAAGCTCTACGAGGTTAACATATTGTACTCTTATGGTGTTAGTCAACTTTAATTAATATTTTTTTAGAAAAGTAAGCAAAGCTAATTTTACCTTTAAACTATATCTTGGATGGTGATATTCCAACTCATAGAATAACTTTTTTTATTTCATGTCCTGTGCATTCCATTTTATATTAGAACACCAACATGCCGTTTGACAAATAAAAAAATAGAGTAACTTGACCTCTGTAAGTTATCAAATGGTTGAGTTGCCAGATGTTCAGTAGTTTAAAATTTCAATAGTATCGATGACCAGATGGAGAATACACAAATAAATATTCATAAAAATACTAAAATGAAGGCTAGATTTAAAGCATATGTAATGTCCCAAACAATAGACCAAAAAGAAATTGGAGAATGAAACACAAATGGAAGAGTATTTGATTCATTACTTCACAGAAACTATAAAGACTTCCCAAATTTTAGCCCAACTCTTTAGGGCATTGGATTTTAATGAAAAGAATAGAAAACCACAATTAGCATCGTACAACAGCCCTGATTAGCTACAAACTAAAGCAGTTAATTAGTTACATGAATAATGGATAAACCATAGGCTGGTCTACTGGTTTCACTAGCTAGATAGGAACAATAAAAACAATAGTATCTACCACTTAAGTGACAACAAAAACATGCATGATAGACATTTTGCATCTTTTTTTTTAAAAAAAAAGAATAACCAGACAATACATCTTTTTTAAAAAAAACATAAACAACACTCAACCCATGAACAAGAAACTTCAAACAAAAATAAACTTGTACATTATAAATCAACACCAAAATTGAAATTTAAATATGGACAAGCTTATGCATCTTACAGCTAAAATCTTCCCTTCTCCATTCACAAAATTGACATCCTTCTTAAGTAAAGTTGACAAAATAACCTCACTTCGACACGCAAGCCTTTCCAATTTTTGTTCCTACCAGTAACCAAGTATATGCAAATAAAGAATAAGTAGCATGAAACACATTTTCAAATAAAATTTTAGATTAAGAAACTTACCATTTGATGACCTCTTCTTGAATTGATTTTGCTACCACCAGCATGCAAAACTTTGAGTTTCTTTCTATTTATTGCATTTTGTTCATATTGTGTCTGTAATTCTCAAAAATTAATTCATTTATAAGTAGTAGAAGGTAACACAAAAAATTATGAAAGATAGAGAGAATCAAATTATGAAAACAACTACCTTCATTTTCTCATCATGATAGTGATGCACAAAAGCAGTCCACTCAACAATAGAATCACTTCTTTGGGAGTTTTCTCAAGTATCTCTCCTTAATTTTTATAGGGATAGAAATTTTTATTTCGTAACTTATATTTATAGGGCCTCCACTTATCGCGTAAATATTGCATCACCTAATCAACTCCACTATCATAATTAAACTCAAAATACTCCTTCAAATATATTTGTAATTCATAAATCAATATATATCAAAAAAATGATAGACTAATTGAATGTCAATAAATTTTTGTAGTTACCTCAATAATCTCACACATTACTTTTTTTTTTTTCTATTTTGGCATCTTATCCCATCTCACAACTGATATGGGACAAAAAACAGACTTTTGAGAAAGTCTACAAAGAAATCTCACAAGCAAGTTTGAACCATTATCACTTTCTTGTCAATCTCCATTGAGTTACACCATGACTTTCTTATTTTTTTCTAAGTTCCAACCTAGATCAACTTGCATCTTTTGAGTTGTAACTTCTTCGGTAGAAGTATCTATTATTTTAACAAACAATTAGCTTTAATAAAAAATCATTCACAATTTCAAGGCACTTTTGCTCGGCCATTTTTTTTTTTTAAAATCAAAATTGGTCCATTGGGCCCAAAGTATCCGTTGGTCCAACAGCTATATAGCCGTTTTTTGGTCCAACAACTACTTTGGCCAATTTTATTAAAATAAAATTTATTTAAAATAATTTTTAAATCCAAAAAAAAATTCCTATAAATATCATACACTTTCAAATAATTTTTCACACCATTTTTCATTCTCTCAAATCTCATTCTTACTCAAATCTCAATTCTCAAATATTCTAAGAAAAGAAGAGTTAGTATAGAGAAAAAAAGTAGAAAAACTTTAAGAAAATGGAAATGAAAAGTGATGTTATGATGTCAAAATTCAAGAGAATTTGTGTGTTTTGTGGTAGGAGTTAAGAGAAGAAAAGTAGTTATCAAGATGTTGCTATTGAACTAGGCAAAGAATTGGTCTCAATAAACATTGATTTGGTCTACGCAGGACGTAGCATAGGCCTAATGAGTTTTGTTTCACAAATAGTTTGTGATGATGGTAGGCTTCTTACTGGAGTTATTCCCAAGACACTCATGCCTACAGAGTTGACTGGTGAAATAGTAGGAGAAGTGAAGGCAGTTGCAATTATGCATCAAAGAAAAGAAGAAATGGATAGGCACTCTGATACTTTTATTGCTTTACCAGATGTTTATGGCACACTTAATGAGATACTTGAAGTAATTAGTTGGGCATAGCTTGACATCCATGATAAGCCGGTAGGATTGCTAAATATGGATGGATATTATAATTCATTCTTGTCATTTATTGACAAAGCTGAGGAAGGCTTTACTAGTCCTAATGCTCGCCAAATACGTATCTGCTCCAGCAGCAATAGAGTTTGTCGAGAAATTCGAGGAATATATTCCTTGTCATAAAAGATTTGCTTCGAAGTTGAACTGGGAGACGGAGCAGTAGCTTGGCTACCCTCAAACACAACAAATTGTGTGGTGATAAAAAAAAAGAGATTTGCAAGCATATAATTTCTCTATAATTTGGGCGAGTTTGAATGGAAAGAAATATAAGGGTGTTTGCAAGAATATAATTTCAAATAATTTCTCTGTTTTTCCCCATTATTGGAGTTTATCTAGTCATTCTATCAAATAGTAGTTTTCCAATCATTTGATTATATTTGTAACTTATTTTAATATTAAGCATGTAACGATAAATTTATTGTTAAAATCGAAGTATGTTTCCTCTTCTTTTTAGTTGTGAAAATGAAAATACTTCTAACCTTTAATTTGGACAAGTAGTGGATCCTCTTTCACTTGTGAGCTAGCTTCATTAATCTTGAAAAATAAATTAGATTGTCAATACTGAGAGTAGGAGTTTTTGTATTCTCATTCACAATATGGTCATGTTATTGATCCAAATCTTGAGAAGTTATGTCAGTGTTGTCAGCTTGCCATCCTCGTAGGCTTGCTAATAATGATTCTGTTGACTTCTTGCATTTCTGCTTTATATTCTTTGATGTGTGAGCCAATGCTAACATATTTGAAGATTTTAACTCTATATAATTGCAAAGACTTGAGCAACTGTAGTCATTTTTGATTATTTTACTTTGATTTTGCAGAAAAAGCAGAGAATAAGAAGAACCATAAATAAAGTAAGCAAAATGCCAGAAATCAGAAGCAAATAAGAAATTACAAGTGGCTGACGACATTCATGACATGCCGTCAACCTGGTGATAGGCTATCACAAATGTCGTCAACCTTAACAGGAGATGTAAAGCTGTAGAACATTTTGTGACGGTAAACATGACACGCCATCAAGATAATGATATGGAGTCACCATCGCCATCAACCATAGATAGCAGGATTTGAAATTGCAGAGAAGTTGATGACGCCCATCACAGAACGTCAAGCTCACGATAGGCCATCACAGTCGCCGTCACCTATTCCGAAGAAAGTCAAAAATTTTAATTTTATTTCCTTATTTAGGGTTGACAATTTAAAGACTTTTTTTTAGATATTTTATTGGGATCATCAGAAAATTAATTATCCATCGAATTGAGCAAAGAACATACGATATTTTTTTCTCTATATCCCAAGAACAATATTTCAGTGTTTTGCCTTGTGACTCAAATTCAAGTTCACTTTAAATTTTATTCATCATTGTAAGTTAATCCTTTAAGTTATGAAATCAAGTTGCACGCTTGTTTCTTGCATCATAAGTGGCTTAAATCCTTTAACCTGGATTTTGGAATCTAGGGTTAGGTCATGATAAGGTATTAATTAATTATTCAAGGTTTAATAGGTGTTGAGATTTCTTGGTAATTCTAAGACTATAATTTATGTCTGTTGTTTGCAACTAATAGGTATACCTACTTTGGTTTTCTTGATAAAGATATCATAAACAGTATGAAGTGAGTTATCAATAGGGACTCGGAAAGGCTTCATTTAATAATCAGCATTGTAACAAAGTTGATTAACCTGAGGTAAAATCTGTGTAGTGAGAAGCAATTCCCTAAGTCTGAGAGGATTAGGAAATTAGGCACTAGAATAGGTTGAGAGATATTTGAGCATACCATTGATAAATATAGCTTATCATCCTAACTACCGTGAGAACCTTGAGCAATTTTAATATCTTTCATGTACCATAAGACCTAGTGAACATAATCCTTGATATTTCATAAAATCTTGTTTACAAACAATAAATTCAAAAGCGAAAATTGATTCTCTATGAAACTCAAGTTCTCATTTTCAGAAACAGCAAACTACCAGTAAATTATTTCATAAACAACTTGAAGTTCACACCCTATTTCTTGTGGGATTTGACCCCAACCTAGTTAGGTGTTATATTGACAACGATCACTTACATCCATTCAAGAGTGTAATTTGAGTGTTACCAAAAATGGAGTCGTTTCCAGGGAATATAGTTGTAAACTGAAAGTTTGCATGCGCTAATTTGTTGTTAGTTATGTTTTCTAGATTTACATTTATTTGTTGTTTTTGTCTATTGTAGGTAATGTGTTGTTTATGCCAAAAACAAAAAGTTTTGGAGAACCGCTTTTACTAATTAATCCAGAACCTTAGTTAATTAGGAGAATGGCTGAACAACAGGAGGCCGAAAGACTAGATGCTTTGGCCAGGGCTTAGGTGAATATGAAGAATATGGGTCAACAAGCACATCACTAAAACCCAAATGATAAAGACTCTGGTGATGAGGAATTGTTGAATCCTCAAAACCCAAGGTGAGTTGAGCAAATTGCTGCACCAGTGTAGCGACATGTCCATAGAAATCGTCCAATCCGAGGAAGGTATGGCCAATAACCTATTCAATATGAGGTTGATAAAGATGATGAAGAAATGAAGATCTGGTGTAATAGGTTCTATCATTACTCCACCGTTGTCACTAGGTACAAAATTCAGCATAACAAGCACCATGATCCAACACTTGAATCTGAAGGGGTTGTTCAGAGTCTTAACTGTTGATGACCTAAACATGCATTTGGTGAACTTCATCACTGTTTACAAATCTTTTGACAATCCGGGAGTAAGCCAGAATGTGATCAGGTTGAGGTTGTTTTCGTTGTGTCTATCTGGAGAGGCCACAATGTGGCTGAATGAGTTAGAGCCCGATTCTATAACCAACTGGAGACAGTTGAAAGATGCATTCTTAGAATGGTTCTTTCCACCCTCCATAAGGGTACAGTTGAGGGACGAGATCAGTAACTTCAGGCAGCTCTTGACTGAAGCATTGCACCAAACTTGGGAGAGATTTAAGAAGAAGATTGCACAATGTTTGAACCACAATATGACGGACTTGAACTTGATGGAGACTTTGTACAGAGATTTCAAATCTATGACAAAGCCAATTTTTAATAACGCTGAAGGTGGTTCATTCAATGACCTCTTTTTTCTAGATGCTTTTAACATGCTGAATAGAATGACCAAGAAGAGTCAGGCTTGACACACTACGTATTCTGTAGTGGCTAAATGAACTTTTGATGGTGGTATGACTATGGAGTAGCGTAGAAGGGACGAAGAGAGAGATCAGGGCATGGCCTATTTTGAAGACACAGATGGACTTGCTACCCAAGCACTTGTTGTCAGGCAAGACTGAAATGGTTAAGGCTGTGAAATCTCAGGGTACTATATCTACAGGTGTTGATGTGGAGGCAAACTATGTGAGTAATCAGGGGGGATTTTGAGGCAATATCCAAGGGAACTAAGGTCGAAACTTCTTTGAAAATCCAGTTTATAAAGATAGGGAGAAGGTACACTGGAGAAACAATAATGATAGGAGTGGTTTGTATGTTCCTCCTGAAAGTTGGGATGTTGCAACAACTAGCTCTGGCAAGATTTCCTTGGAGGACATGATGGAAAATTTATTGAAGGGAGTTGAAGATACCAACTCGGGGGTAATTATCATTAAGAGTGAATTTTCTACCCTCAGTCAGTTGGTTAGCTCACACTCCACTTCTATTAAGCAGCTAAAGCAGCAGATGAGCCAACTTTATGCTACTCTAAACCAGAGGAAAATTGGTACTTTACCTAGTGATATGGTTCAAAGCCCACAAAATAATGGCTCGTGTATGGATATTACCACTCGAAGTGGTAAGATGTTATGTGGACCTTCTATGGACAAATCTGCAAATAATAAGGTAAGTGTTGATAAGCCCAAAGGAAGTAGTCCAGTGGAGTCTGAGAAGCTGGATGGTTTTGTTAATATTCCAGAGAAAGAAGATGAGAAGGAAGAGGAAGTAGTGTTAAAGACTATCCCTAGACCACCACCCCTTTTTCCTCAATGATTGAAGAAAAAGGTTGATGATGTAAAATTTGGTAAGTTCTTGGCTATGCTCAAGTAATTAACAATTAATGTGCCTTTGGTTGAGGAACTTGAGAAAATTCCAAGATCATGAAATACCTTGTCACAAAGAAGAGAAAGGTCGGCAGTGAGTAGGTGGACAATCTCCACCATTGTAGCGCGGTTTCCACATGATTCTTAGTGAAAAAGAAGGCTGACATAGGTTCATTCACTATTCTATGCAAAGTTAGGTATATGGATGTTCCAAAGGCATTATGTGATTTGGGTGCCAGCATGAATCTAATGCCACTTTCTATTTGTAAGAAGCTGGGTTTAGAAGATCCAACACAGACTAACATGCGACTGGTGATGGCAGATAGGTCGATAAAGTGTCATGTTGGGATTTTACCCGATGTGTTGGTAAAAGTTGCATACTTTATTCTTCCTATTGATTTTGTTGTTCTAGATTGTGATATGGACTTTGAGGTACCCATTATCTTAGGAAGACCATTCTTGGAAATAGGAATGGTAATAGTTGACATGGAACTAAATGAGCTTATGTTTAGGCTAGGTAAAATGAGGCAAAATTCAAAATGCATCAACCCATGTCACAACAAAAAGAGATGACGTCGTCTCAATTGTTGATGTCTTTTATGATGATGGAAAAGGGAGATCAACAGATTGTCTTGGTGAAGTCTGAGTAGTCAAGCTAACCTAGTTATGTAGCGACAATAAATTAGGCGCTAATGGGAGGCAACCCAAAATTTTTACATTTGGGCGACATCCCTGACAAGCTGTCACATTTGTGACAAGCTATCATGAATACCGTCAGCTAGACCAAATTTTAGAAAATCTATGCCTTTTGTTAATGACGACCTTGACAGGCTATCATAATCATGACAAGCCATCACAAATTGTCATTATCCCAAGGTTTTAGAATCTGTTAACTGGGCCTAATTTTAAGGTGATCCGACCTGACCCAGTGACGAGCGTTTTCAGTTTTTAACTAATATAAACTTACTTTTATTTGAGTTATTTCCTTTATTAGTTAAGATTAGTTCCCATTCTTAGCAAACTTCTCTAGGAAAAACAAGTACAGTGTGTTCAAAAATCAACAAAATCTTTCTTCCACTCCCTTCTTTTGGTGTGTGACGTTAGTTAAGAGCTTCATCAGGTACTCTCTACTTGAAATCTTATATTTTCTTACAATGTATGATGAATGAAAGGTAACCCAAGTCCCCAAGATGTTTGAACAAAGCTCAATGAGAAAAATGGCTAAAATCGCACCTAGGGTTTGCTGTGCAAGCCCAAGGTGAAAAATTAGCCGACAATTCGAATTTAAGTGATTCTTGAGAAAAACTAGGGACCAAAAATTTGATCAAAGTTAAAATTAGGTACTTATAAGTTTGAATACCTCCATGACAGGCTATCACAATTATTACGGCCTATCAGGAGTGTCGTCAAGCTCTAAAAAATTTAAAGTTGATTCTATTTAGAGCTGACAGCAATCGTGATAGGCTATCATAGTTGTGATGGTCTATCACAAATGTCATCACAAAATGGTAAAAGTTTCTAGGTTCTATTTGAGGTTGAAGGCAATTGTGACAAGTCATCACAATCGTGATGGCTTATCAAGAATTGGCGTCACAGCTGGGTCCTAAAATATAAATTGGATTAAATGTGTAATGTAATTGAGTTTGTGATCATTAAGGTTAACTAATGTTAATTTAATGTTTTAAGGTACATGAAAATGGAACCAAAAATAAAGAGTCCAACAAAACCAAGGAAAGCGACCAAATATGATGTACCTCGTAAGCTCCTCAACGAGGAATTTGACTACGATGATGAGGAACCCTTGCTCAAATACTAAAGAAGAAGCAAATCGCAAAGAAAAATCCACCACCTCCACCAATTGAGGTGGAGGACACTGATGATACTGAGTTGACCACAGCTTCTGAGCAAGAAGGGTCTGAGGAAAGTGATTTTGAGTAGCATGAGTCTGAAGATGGTGATTTTGAAGATGAGGCTGAAAAATCTGAGCCCAAAGAAACAACTTCTTGGTCTCCATAAACTAATAAACAAAAAGATGAAGATTCTCCACCCCGGAGGACTCTTATCAAGTGTATGAACCCGTAAGTAAGGAACAATACCAGATGGCAGATTCTTGGAACTGAGGAAATCTACATTGTTGGGATAAAAAGAACCAATAGAAGAAATGAAAAGAGTCCAGACCAAGAGGAAAATATGATCATCACTAAAGGGTTAAGCAAATACCCTGTAGTGGAGAAGAAATTCAAAGACTATGGCATAGGATGGACTGCAAAAAGGGAGGTTCATTTTGTCCCACACTATTTCAGGAGTTCTACGTGAACTACCAAGCAAGGTTGGAGAACACGTGAAAACCCGATGAGAAAGTAGTAGATCAGTTATTTCTTGATAAAGTTCTGGTGAGGGGCATATTGGCTGATATCTTGGGCAGAACAATTAACAGATTTTTTCATAGTCCCGATTTCATGCCTCAGGCCACCACACCATCATTTTATGCACGGATAAAGATCAAGGACAAGAAAATTCCTTGGTTGGCCACTATCATAGATGATGGAGAACCGGATTGGGTGACAAACCCAAATGAGAGAATCAGTAAGTCCTCACTGACTCAAGCGGCAAAATTTTGGTGGGGTAAAGTGTTAGTCTGGATGATGACCACAGAGAAAGATAATATTCTGGGCAATGATCAGGCTATCTTGGTGGTAATATTGGTGCGGAAGCTTCCCTTCAAATTTAGGGAAATTATTGAGGATGAGATAAAGATTAGGATATTGAGGCCTGACACTGCTTATCCTTTTTCTTGTTCTATTACAAAGATATGCCGATCTGTGGAGGTAGCAAAAATTATAGGAATTGATGAAAATATTTGTGCTTAAAAGACTCACAACCCCATCTGATTTGATGAAGTACTGCCAAAGTTTAGACTTGACAGGGGTGTAGGTTTAGCAGTAAACCCTCAGGTTACAAATGTAGTCGCAACACCTCATGTGGATATGCAGGATTTTTCAGCACAGGCAACTTCAGTGCTTGAGACTAAAGCCATCTATTTGGTTTCTCCAGTAGCAACAGGTTCTACATTTCAGTCATTGACATCAGGAAGGTGGCTAGGAAAGCTAATTGGTTTGAGGTACAGCTACATGCCTTCACCAAATAGTTTGTTGTTGCTGTGGATAAAAGAACAAAGGCTGCACTTGACCCTTTTATGACTTTGCCTGAGTGGGTGGCAGATTTGGAGAACAGATTCAATGCCTGGGCAAAAAAAATGATAGGTGCTGATCTTGTTACGTTTAGGGCTGTGTTGGATAAGGTAAATGCTGTGTTTGGGATACTGCAGCAGCACCAAATTATGGTTCCAATAGGTTTAGCTATGCATGATGTGGAGAAAGAAGTTGCCACACTTTATCTCATTACAGACTCCCCAAAGGAAAAAAAAAAGAAACAGTGGGAAAAGAAAGGCAAGAATAAGAGAGAGGAGCCGAATATCTCTCATTACACTTTAAATGAGAATATCTCTCATTATACTTGGATTTTTTGAGCTCATAACATATAAATAGAAATATAATTTAATTATCTTTCCAACGACACTAATTTCGCCAAAATCTAATATCGAAGCAAAGCATTATACCCATTTTACTCCAACATGGTCAAGCTGGAAAATGGTGACGACGTTTCTGATGGGCGATCACATTTCTGACAACTTTTTGGATGACTTTGTCACATTTTGATGATATTTCTGAAGATGTCATCAGACCTGGTCAAAAATCAAGAATTGGATCCCTTTTTGTGACGACCATTCATGACGGCCTATCATGGACCTGACGACCTGTCACGGATGGCATCAAGTATATATTTCCAGCAACTCAAGGACATTTTTACAAGGGTATTTTGGTCAGTTACCACCTTTTTGAAGTCTATATAAATATGAGGAACCCCATCCAAACCCTAATTTTATCATTTTACTCTTCCAATTCACTTAAGAGAAATATCTAGGGTTTCAATTCAAGAACCCTAATCTTCCAAAAATTCATCCACAAATCTTCAAGATTTCTTCAAGAATCAAGTTCTCCAAGTCAAAGGCATCAAGAAACTTATCTCAAAAGTGTGAAGAAGAGTTCCTAATCAAGCATGTTCATCTTAAATCCATAATCAAGGTAATGCAGGGTTTGAACAAGAACACTTCTTTCGTTCTTGTGCCCAAAGATTTAATTTCTACTTTTGAAGTTCATGATTTCGCAAAGTGGGTTTACACCAAAATTAATTTATTAATGATTTATTATATTTGAGCCATTGAAGATCTATACACATGACTATTTCATCATTTATTTCTTAAATTGAGAACTTATGCCATGCGTTGAATATAGTTATTATGAGTTGATGATTTCTGAATGATTTGAGATAAGAAAGAGTCATAATTTAAGTTTTTCTATGAGAAGTTGATTATTGAATATATATATCTATATATATATATATTGATATTTGAGCTTGAGAGTCAAGAATGAGTTCTTTGATGTTTTCTTGAAGTTTTTGATACATGATTACTTTACAATTTCCAAATTATGAATTGATATTTAATATTGTGAATTTCATGTTTCTACCATGAGTTGGTATTTCAAGTGCTTTTAAGATATTTGTCAAGCTTTAAGATTCCTTATGACAAACTAAATTATTAAGTATATTGATCCATAAGATTGAGTTGTTATAATGATTCTTGATATTTCCTCATAGTAATTGATGTTGCCATGACTAAATGAATTGATACATCTTGATGTTGAGAAAGATTGTTTGATTTTGAGTCGAGTTTGGAATCCACGGTTGGATATGATTTACCGATGAGATATATTTATGTTTTGGTCTTTATAATAGACCCATGAGTTGATATTGATTAAAGTGGATTTCCTAACGCATTCTGAGCTGAGTTTGGGAGGAGTATTTAGCATTGAGTGGGAAATATGGTATTTTCCCAGAACTACGTGCAACCGTAGAATTGATATTGATAATTGTGGGCCAAAGACCGTGTATGGGATTATGATTGTAATATTGAGGTTGTACTCCCTGGAAAGAGTACGACGCTCCCACCAATGTGGGGTTCTCACCTTAGGAGGGCAAAATATTGGAATCCATACAGCTCATATGGTGTAGTTATGTTGGTTATAAGAAACTCCCAAGTCATAATAGTCTAAGTTTTCATGAGTTACTGAGTCACTCTAAGCCATGATTTTAAGAGTTTGAGTTGAGTATAATGATTTATGAGATATAAAATACTTGAATTACTATTAATGATTTACAAGGACTATATTTTAGTTAATTCAAGCGAAGAAAGTCATAATCGTCAGCATGCATGATTTTCAGAATCATTTATGATATTATTTATAATGTACCATTGCACCCCCACATACTCGGTAAATTACTTAAAGTAATGACCCTTATATATTTCTATATGCTACAGTGTCTTATAATATAGGTACAAGTTGTAGAACAGACACCGCATTCAGTTAGTCCGTCGCTCCCATTCAGTCGGTGATGCGTCCTTTTGATTTGAGAGCTTCAGTTGGTTATACAGTTTGAGAAGTTTTGTATTTTTCTTATTTTATTCATATTGAGCTTAGATGGTTGGTATTCATGACCCGGCTATCTAAAGTCAGTACTAGTAGAGGCTTCAAACAATTAGTAGAAGTTGAGGTATTCAGTTTCAATTTAGTTTGGTAAAAGTAAAGTTGTAATCTTGTAAAGTTCTTGTTTTTATAGATCCAGTTTAGACAAGTTCTATATTTTCATAGATTTTATATAGATTTAAGAATTTTATCAATTTGTTTACGAGTTAAGTCATTAGGAGGGTTAGCTTGGGGTCAGTTGTGCCCCTAAGTACCGTGTGACATCTCAGGACCCAAATTTTAGGGCATTACAACACCCATCCTATTTCCATTCCTCCATATAGAATGGCTTTAGTAGAGATGAAAGAGTTGAAAGAGCAACTAGTAGATCTTTTAGATAAAAGTTTTATGCATCCTAGTGTTTCCCCATGGGGTGCACTGGTGCTTTTTGTGCGGAAGAAAGATGGTTCCCTGTGTATGCGCATAGATTACCGTCAGTTAAATATGGTCACCATCAAAAATAAATATCCTATTCCTAGGATTGATAATATCTTTGACCAACTTCAGGGTGCTAAGTGCTTTTCAAAAATATACCTTCATTCGTGATACCACCAGTTGAAATTTAGAGAGATAAACATTCCCAAAATAGATTTTCAAAACCGATATGGTCATTATGAATTTTTAGTAATGTCCTTCGGGTTGACTAATTCCCCTCAGCCTTCATGGATCTAATAAATAGGGTTTTTCGTTAATTTCTGGACCTATTTGTCATAGAATTCATTGACAAAATCTTGGTCTATTCTAAGAGTGAGAAGGACCATTCCAACCACCTTTGAATTATCCTTCAGACTCTTAAAGATCATAAGTTGTATGCAAATTTTTCTAAGTGTGGATTCTGGCTGAAAGTTGTTGCTTTATTGGGGCATATTGTGTTGAGTGAGGGGATAAAGGTGGATCCCTAAAGGATTGAAGAAGTGAGAAAATGGCCAGACCCTCGACTCCTACTGATATTTGGAGCTTCTTAGGTTTTGTATGGTATTACAGAAAATTTGTGGAGATTTTTTCTTCTATAGCTGCTCGACTTAAAAAGTTAACACAGAAAAAGGTGAAATTTGCGTGGTCATACTCTAGTGAGAACAATTTTGAGAAGTTTGAAGACAAGTTAACTACTGCACCTGTTTTGACTCTTCCGAAAGGTACAGAATGTTTTGGTTTACTGTGATGCTTCTTGATTGGGACTAAGGTTTATTCTTATGCATCAATTTAAGGTGGTGCCTTATGAATCTAGGCAGTTAAAGGTGCATGAGCACAATTATCCCTCTCATGACTTAGAGTTAGCAGTCGGGGTGTTTGCACTTAGAATCTTGAGGCATTATCTTTATGGGGTGCATATTGATATTTTTACTGACCACAGAAGTTTGTTGTATGTTTTCTCACAGAAAGACTTAAACCTCAGGCAGAGACGTTGGATGGACCTTTTGAAGTACTACAAAATGAGCCTACACTACTATCCGGGTAAGGTAAATATTATAGCCGATGCTCTCAGTAGGTTGTCCATGGGCAGCCTTTCTCATATTGAAGAAGGAAAGAGAGAGATGGTGAAGGATATTCACAAAGTTACAAATATGAGAATGCGACTCTTAGATTCCAAATATGGAGGTGTGGTGGTTCATGAGATAGATAAAGCTTCTCTTTGTGCAAAATTTAAGGAGAAGCAGGTTAAAGATCCCATTTTGATGAAAATTAAGATTAGTGTGGGTCAGCAGAAGGTGATGTATTTTAAGATTGGTGTGATGGTATTTTGAGGTACCAGGGTAGACTGTGTGTTCTAGATGTAGATGGTCTGCGGGAGAGAATTCTTGATGAGGCTCACACGTCGAGGTATGTTGTTCCCCTAGGCTCTACAAAAATGTATCATAATTTGAAAACTATTTATTGGTGGAATAATATGAAGCATGATGTGGCAAAATATGTTACCAAGTATTTGAATTGTCAGCAAGTCAAGGTGGAACATATAAGACCAGGCGGTATTTCTCAGGAGATAGCTTTGCCTTTATGGAAATGGGAGATGATCAATATAGACTTCATTACAGGACTTCCAAAGTCCCAAAAACATTATGATTCTATATGGGTAATTGTAGAAAATTTGACTAAGTCGGTGCACTTTCTACCTGTCAGGACTAACTATTCGGGAGAGGATTATGCCAAGTTGGTCATAGCAGAAATAGTTCGTTTGCATGGAACACCTATGTCTATCATTTCCGACCGAGGTACGCAGTTCTTTTCTCAGTTTTAGAGATCCTTCCAGAGAGGTTTAGGTACCCAAGTGAACCTTAGTACTGCTTTTTACCCCCAAATGGATGGGCAAGCAGAATGCACCATTCAGACCCGTGAGGATATGTTAAGGGCTTGCGTAATTGACTTCAAAGGCAGTTGAGTAGATCACTTGCCATTGATAGAGTTCGCTTTCTAGTATTAAGATGTCACTATTTAAGACATTGTATGGAAGGAGATGTCTGTCTCTGATAGGATGGTATAAAGTAGGTGAGATAAAGATGTTTTGGTCCAATCTTGTTCATCAGGAAATAAAGGATGTGAAAGTAATTAAGGAATGACTTAAGACAGCCCAGAGTCATCAGAAATCCTATGCTGATGTTAGAAGAAGAAATTTAGAGTTTGAGGTTAGAGATTGGGTTTTTCTCAAGGTTTGTCCTATAAAGGGAGTCATGTAATTCAGGAAAAATGGTAAGCTGAGTCCTCGCTATATAGGACCATACCATATTGTGAGAAGGATAGACGGAGTCATGTATGAGTAAGAGTTACCTGAAATTTTAGGTTTAGTTCACCTGATATTTCATATGTCCATGTTAAAGAAATATATTGGGGACCATTCTTTAGTTATGCCTATCGTCAAGTACGAAGATTGAGGAACAAATAAATAGCCTTAGTAAAAGTATTGTGCAGGAATCAAAAAGTTGAAAAACCAACTTGGGAGTCCGAAGATGATATGTGAGTCAGATACCCAAACTTAATTATTTGGTTAAATGATGAGATGGAAGGTATAATTCTAGTTTTATGTTTTCTTTCCTATGCTTGAGCATATTTTAAATCGTGCGTGACTGTAATCTGTGTCACCATTTGGGGATGAATGATCCCAAGGTGAGATAATGTAATGCCCTGTAGAAAGTCGTGCATGTATAGGCTCTGGGTAGCAAACATAATGAGTTAAGACTAGCAAATTTTTCTAAGTGTCAAAGAAACTTAGTCTAATTTTTAGCTCTTAATCTTTGGGGATTTTATTTTCAACCTTCCCGACCTCCGATTTTAGATTTTTTTATTGCGTTGCGATGGGGTAAGGTCGTAGTACATCTCGGGTGACTTTCGGGATTTTTAGACGAGCCTAAGGATATATTTGGTATTCAATCCCCTATCATCTCTAACACGGGGTTTAATCCCAAAAACACGAAAATAGGTGTATGTTCAATTTAAATCTCTCAAGAAACTCCATAAGGGTTTCAAAATAAAAACCCACATAAGTCAAGATTGAACCGTGAGTTTTCAAAACAAATTGGAGATTTGGAATCCCCAAGTTGAGGGCATCAAAAAGCACCCTTTGAATTCCTAAATAGAGGTATGCGGGGTTTTCCTAAATTCTTATGGGTTTAGAAATCATGTTTTAAGAAAGAAGTTTATGAATCTATGTACGTATTCATGTTTTATAAGGTTTAATGACATTTGTTTGGCCTTCCCCAAAGTGCTTTGAAAGTTATATATATATATAGATGAATGTATGCGTTTGTCTTGAAACATTAATTGAGAGAATGACTTACATGAAACCCCTCTGTTGATGTGACTGTTTTTGTATTTTACGTGATATGGATTGTATTGAAGAACATGATATGGAATTTTTGGATTTTTTTCCATGACTTGAATATGATTTTGAAAATGAAAGAGAGGGTTGAGCATGTTGCTAAATATTGAACATACATATAATGAAAGAGTACATGGTTTTGCCAAAAGCACATGACCACCATATGTTTGAGAAATGCTTGCATAGTTTTGGTTTATGTTTCGTAACATGAAATCTTTTACACTAGGTGGGTTGTTTGAATTATGTTTTAATGAAAGATCTTGCTAAATTCATTATGGCTTAGAAAATACAGTTTCCAAGTCTTGGTATAACGATACCAATCTAGACAATGCCATAACAGACACAGACTAATCCAGAAATTAGACTTTATCAGATTTTCATGTTTTAGAACTTCAAAATGATGCATGCTCTGAAAAGGCTAAAATAGGGCATAATGAGAGCTCAAGTAGTTCCCCGAAGAAGGCTTGAGTTCAGAAAACTCATTGCTAAAAACTGTGATTTGCTGATCCGGGTATATTATTATACGTTGTCTTAGTGCCTTAAGGCATATCAGACTCAGAAACTCCAACCCTTGTGGCATACTCAGGTTGTGGTCTTCCTTCCGAGTCAATGGAGAATCCAGATAGCCCATGGAATATCAAACTTGTAGGGGAATGCCACCTAACTCAGAAGTAACACAAAGATCAGGCATTACATTGACAAGAAAGATTTATGATTTTCAAAAAATGCCCATGTGTTTTAGAACTACTGTATGTTTTCTATTTAGACAAATTGCTCTCTATTATTTTATTTATATAAAAGTTTTATTTTTGGATTACTTTGTGTACCAGTACATATATTGACCCCCCTCCCCCTACCTCTCAGGTTTAGAGGCTCAGTATAGGGGCCCTGATAAGCAGTAGATATTTCAGGAAACAGTGCAGAGTTCATTGGTTAGCCTTCTATATTTCAGAAGGCCTGATGTCTTTTAGTTATTTATCATATCTACAGTTTTGGTCTACTGGGGGCCTCATTCCAGTGTTCAGACATTTTTTATTAGCTATGTAGTAAAGATTTCGCAGATGGTTTTTCAGATGCTGGTAGATAGTTTTGAACATCTTTTTTCATTGTTGATTTATGTTGGACTTATGTCCATGTTTTCTTAAACGGTTTCTATTTCTGCATTATCCTCTATTATATGAACATTATCCAAGATTACTAGATACAAAAGGGTATACCGGGCCTTTATGGTTCAGGATGCTTGTCCCGGCCAGGGCCTCAGTTTGGGTCATGACAAACTTGGTATCAGAGCACGATTTATGATTCCAGGGTATTTTTCTTTATGGGTATGTAGTGCGCCACACTTATAACTAGGACACTACTAGGCGTTTAGGAAATATTTCCTTTTTTTGTGATTTAGAGTCTGAATTGCCCCCTAATCAGTGATATATTGTTTTTCAGAAAACCAACAATGCCTCCCCATCGCACCAATGTTAATGCTCAGGATGATAAAGTCCATCCTACTCATAGGATGTGGACCCATAATAGATCTCATACCCCAAAACCTGTTCCTACTCGGGGAGTACCTCCAGTCCCCACCAGTCCTGTTAGAGCTCCTCAAATGGGGGATAACCGTACTCAGCCTCATGAAAGGGAAGCTTCTAATGCTAAGTTCAGACAGTCCATCCATATGCTTATGCAACTAGTATCCATACATACTCATAGTTCAGAGGATACTGAGCCAGTATCTATTACTTCTGATGTTACTCGGATGGGATATTTCATGAGGATAAACCCACCTAAATTCTCTGGCACTAAGGTAGGAGAGGACCCACAAGAGTTCATAGATAAAATAGAGAAAACTTTCAAGGTAATGTATGTAGATCAGATGAAAGGTGTTTATTTGACAACCTACCAGCTAAGGAGGTAGTAAACCAGTGGTACAACGAGTGAAAGGAGGCAAAGGGTGCCAGTGCTGAGCCCACAGTGTAGGACAAGTTTGTGGAAGCTTTTCTTGACCAATTCTTTCCTCTAGAGCTGAGGGAAGATAAAGCAAAAGAGTTCATGAACCTTTAGCAGGGAAAGATGAGTGCGCTGGTGTACACTCTAAACATTAATCAGATGGCCCGTTATGTTCCTGAGATGACAGGTCATATGAGGGCACGGATGAGGAAGTTTTCGTTTGGACTTTGAGATGATTTGGTGCTTGAATCTTAGGGGGCTATATTGAATAGGGATATACGCTTTTCTAGGCTATCAGTTCATATGCAACAGCTGGAGAAAAATAAAAAAGAAGATTGTCAAATCAAGGGAGAAGAAAAGATAAGCAAAAAGAGGCAGGACAGAAGACCAGGGTCACATTCAGAACCAGAGCAGCAGTTGGGGAAACAAATATGAAAAGAAGAAATTTTGGGGTAATGCATAGTCTGCAGCTAGCGCCCTAGTGCCCAAACCTCCAGTTGATAGGCGATCTTAGAGATTTCAGACAAATCCTAGATCCAGAGTGTAGGATACCCAGTACATGGCAGTGTAGCTCAGTAGTATCTTTCTTTTCTGCGGTGTGATATTATGGTAGAAATCATCCAAGGAAGTGTCAATTGGTTACACTTGTATGTTACTCATATGGTCAACTAGGTTACTTTCAAAGAGATTGTCTGCCTTCTAGGAGGAATGTTGGTGCTGCCAAATATCAGGCTAACTCTTCTGCAGCACTCTTGCCTTAAAAGGGTGCTACTTTAGCTGCCAAGAGTAGTCGCAGATGGTTATATGCTTTGACCAACTGCCAGGAAGCGGAAGCCTCACCAGATGTCATCATCAGAATATTAAACATCTTTTCCGTGATTTATATATGTTTATTGATCCCGAGTCTACTTTATCTTATGTGACCCCATATGTAGTTGTTGGTTTTGGGTTTGAGCCTGATGTCATTTATGAACCTTTGTCTGCTTCCACCTCAGTGGGTGATTCTGTTATGGCTAGAAGGGTGTATAAGGGTTTTGTTATGTCTGTTTGAAGTCGAGATACTGTAGCTGACCTCATTGAGCTTGATGTGGTTGATTTTGATGCAATCTTAGGGATAGACTGGTTTCATTCATGTTATTCTACTCTAAATTGTAGAACCCAATGAATCACTTTCTCCTTTCCGAATGAACCTGTTATAGAGATGGAAGGTCATTCTTTAGAACATAGAAGGAAATTTATATCTTATCTCAGAGCTCGTAAACTGATTTGTACAGGTTACTTATATCAATTTATTTGGGTTAAAGATTCTAATACCGAAAGTCTACCCCTCTAATCTATCCCTGTATTAAATGAATTTCCAAAAGTTTTTCCATATGATCTTCAGGGAATACCACCTGATAGGGAGATAGATTTTGGCATTGATTTGTTGTCAGACACCCGTCCTATTTCCATTCCACCATATAGAATGGCTCTAGCAGAGCTGAAAGAGTTGAAAGAAAAACTAACAGATCTTTTAGATAAAGGTTTTATCCATCCTAGTGTTTCCCCATGAGGTGCACCCGTTCTTTTCATGTAGAAGAAAGATGGTTCCCTGTATATGTGCATAGATTACCATCAGTTAAATAAGGTCACCATCAAAAATGAATATCCTCTTCCTAGATGATCTCTTTGACTAAAATTAGGGTGCTAAGTGTTTTTCAAAAATTGACCTTCATTCGGGATACCACCAGTTGAAAGTTAGAGAGTCAGACTTCCCAAAATAGCTTTCTAAACCCGATATGGTCATTATGGATTTTTAATCATGTGCTTTGGGTTGACGAATGTCTCTGCAACCTTCATGGATCTAATAAATAGGGTCTTTCATCAGTTTCTGGACCTATTTTTCACAGTATTCAATGATGACATATTGGTCTATTCTAAGAGTGAGGAGGACCATGCCAACCATCTCCGAATTATACTTCAGACTCTTAAAGATCATAAGTTGTATGAAATATTTTCTAAGTGTGGATTCTGGCTGAATGTTATTGTTTTTTTGGGGCATATGGATCCCCAAAAGATTGAGGCGATGAGAAAATTGCCCAGACACACGACTCCCATCGATATTCAGATATTTTTAGGTTTGGCAGGGTATTACATAAAATTTATAGAGAGTTTTTCTTTTATAGTTGCTCCACTTATTAAGTTAACACAGAAAAAGTTGAAATTTACGTGGTCAGACTCTTGTGAGAATAGTTTTGAGAAGTTGAAAGACAAGTTGACTAATGCACCAGTTTTGACTCTTTCGAAAGGTATGAAAACTTTTGTGGTTTACAGTGATGCATCCCGAGTGGGACAAAGGTGTGTTCTTATGAAGCATGGTTAGGTGGTTGCTTATGTATCTAGGCAGTTGAAGGTGCATGAGTGCAATTATCTTACTCATAATTTGGAGTTAGTAGCCGTGGTGTTTATGCTTAGAATCTGGAGGCATTATCTTTATGGGGTGCATGTTGGTATTCTCACTAACCACAATAGTTTACAGTATGTTTTTTTGCAGAAAGAATTAAACCTCAAGCAGAGGTATTGGATAGAGATTTTGAAGGTCAATGACATGAGCCTACACTACCATCCGAGTATGTAGAATGTTGTAGTCGAGACTCTCAGCAGGTGGTCCATGGGCATCCTTTCTCATATTGAAGAAAAAAAGAGAGAAATGGTGAAGGATATTCACCGACTTGTAAATATGGGATTGCGACTCTTAGATTTCAAAGATGGAGAAGTGGTGATTCATGAGGTAGCTAAATCTTCTCTTTATGCAGAAGTTAAGAAGAAACAGGTTAAAGATCTTATTTTGATGCAAATTTAGAGTAATGTGGGACAGCAGAAGGTGATGTATTTTAAGGTTGGTGGTGATGGTATTTGAAGGTACCAGGGTCGACTATATGTGCCAAATGTAGATGGTCTGCGAGTGAGAATTCTTGATAAGGTTCACACGTCAAGTTATATTGTTCACCCAGGCTCTACAAAAATATATCGTGATTTTAAAACCACTTATTGGTGGAATAATATGAAGCGTGATATGGCTAAATTGTTACCAAGCATTTGATTTGTCCATAAGTCAAGGTGGAAAATATGAGGCCAGGCGGTACTGCTCAGGAGATAGCTTTGCCTTTATGGAAATGGAAGATGATCAATATGGACTTTATTACTGCACTTCTGTAGTCTTGAAACCAGTATGATTCTATATTGGCAATTGTAGATAATCTGACTAAGTCGGTGCACTTTTTGCCTGTCAGGACTAACTATTTGGGAGAGGATTATGCCAAGTTGTTCATCGCAGAAATAGTTTATTTGCATGGGACACCTGTGTATATCATATACGACTGAGGTACGCAGTTCTCTTTTCAGTTTTGGAGATCCTTTTAGAGAGGTTTAGGTAGCCAAGTGAACCTTAGTACTTCTTTTCACCTCCAAACGGATGGGAAAGTAGAGCGCACCATTTCAACCCTTGAGGATATATTGAGGTCCTACATAATTGACATCAAAGGTAGTTGGGTAGATCAATTCCATAGATAGAGTTTGCATAAAATAACAGTTTCTATTCTTATATTAAGATGGAACCATTTGAGGCATTGTATGGGAGGAGATGTAGGTCTCCGATAGGATGGTATGAAGTAAGTGAGAAGAAGATGTTTGGGCCTGATCTTATTTATTACGAAATGGAGAATGTGAAAGTCATTAGGGATCGACTTAAGATAGTCTAGAGTTATCAAAAATCCTATCCCGATGTTAGAAGAAGAGATTTAGAGTTTGAGGTTGGAAATTGGGTTTTTCTCAAGGTTTCTCCCATGAAGGGAGTCATACGATTTGAGAAACTAGGTAATCTGAGTCCTCTCTATATAAGACCATACTAGATTGTGAGAAGGATAGGTAGAGTCTCATATGAGTTAGATTTTCCTGCAAGTTTGGGTTCAGTGCACTCGGTATTTCATGTAGCCATGCTAAAGAAATGTATTGGGGACCATTCTTTAGTAGTGCCTGTCGAAGAAATCAAGGTAATAGAATTCTTATCCTATCAAGAAGAACCTATCATTAGATCTTCAAGTCTGAATATTGAGGAACAAAGGAATAGCCTCAATGAAATTCTTATGGAGGAATCAAAAAATTAAAGAAGCAACTTGGGAGTCCTAAGATGACATGCGAATCAGATACCTAAACTTAATTATTTTGGTAAATGACGAGATGGAAGGTACAGTTATTTTTTTATGTTTTCATTCATATGCTTGAGTATACTTGAAATCGTTTGTGATTGTAATCCGTGTCATCATTCAGGAACGAATGATCCCAAAGGGGGGATAATGTAACGCCCCATAGAAAGTCATACGTGTATAGGCTCTGGGTAGCAAGCATAGTGAGTTAAGACTAGAAAATATTTCCAACTGTCAAAGAGTCTTAGTCTCATTTTTAGCTCTTAATCTTTTGGGATTTTATTTTCAACCCTCCCAACCTCTAATTTTAGATTTTCTTATTTTGTAGCGATGTGGCAAGGTCATTGTACATCTCGGGTGAGCTCAGGGTGATAAGCATAATGATCTAAGGACATGTTTGGTATTATTTTCCAGTACCTCAAGGAAATAAGCGGGCGTCACCTGGGGTTCTCCACCACTCTAAGTTGAGCGTCGCTTGGGATTCCCTACCGCTCTAAGGCTGGCGACGCCCAGGATAGTCCGGTGCTCTACACTGGGTACCGCTTGGAGTATTGCACCAAGCCAAATTTGGGCATCTTATTCTATCTTATTAAGGGAGTTTTAGTACTTTTCCAATCCCCTATCATCTCTAACACGGGATTTAATCCCAAGAACAACAAAATAGGTATATTTTCAATTTAAATCTCTCAAGCAACTCCATAAGGGTTTCAAAATAAAAAACCACGTAACTCAAGATTCAACCATGAGTTTTCAAAATAGATTTGAGATTTGGAATCCCTAAGTCGAGGGCATCAAGAATCACCCTTAGAGTTTCTAAATAGAGTTACGTAAGATTTTCCAAAATTCTCATGGGTTTAGAAATCCTGTTTTAAGAAAGAGGTTTTTGAATCTATGTATATATTCATGTTTTAAAAGCTTTAGTGACATTGTTTTGGCCTTTTGGCCTTCCCCAAAGTGCTTTGAAAGTTATATACATATATATATATATATATATATGAATGTTTATGTTTAAGTCATGAAACATTAATTGAGAGCATGACTTACATGAAATTCCTCTCTTGATATGACTGTTTTCGTGTTTTACGTGATATGGATTGTATTGAAGAACATGATATGAAATTTTTGAATTTTTCCATGACATTAATATGATTTTGAAACCGAAAGAGAGGGTTGAGCATGTTTCCAACTTTTGAAAATACATATAATGAAAGAGTACATGGTTTTACCAAAAGCACATGACCACCATATGTTTGAGAAATGCTTGCATAGTATGGGTTTATATTTCGGAACATGAAATCTTTTACACTATTTGCATGTGGGTTGTCTGAATTACATTTTAATAAAAGATAATTCTAAATGCATCATGGCTCAGAAAATATGACTTCCAAGTCTTGGTATAACGATACCAATCTAGAAAACATCATAACAGACACAGACTAATACAAAAATTAGACTTTATCAGATTTTTATGTTTTAGAACTTCAAAATAATGCATGTTCAAAAAAGGATAAAATAGGGCATATAGAGAGCTTAGGTAGTTCCCTGAAGAAGGCTTGATTTCAGACAACTCATTGCCCAAAATCGTGATTTGCCTATCCGGGGATATTATTATGCACTGGCTTAATGCCTTGTGGCATATCAGACTCAGACACTCCAACCCTTGTGGCACACTCGGGTTGGGGGCTTCCCCACTGAGTCAATGGAGGATTCCATATAGCTCATGGAATATCAGACTTGTAGGGGAGCGTCACCTAACTCAGAAATAATACAAAGATCAAGCATTGCATTGACAAGAACGATTTATGATTTTTAGAAAATGCCCATGTGTTTTAGAACTACTGCATGTTTGCTATTTTGACAAATTTCTCTCTATTATTTTATTTAGATAAAATTTTTATTTTTGGATTACTTTGCGTACCAGCAAATATTTATTGACCTCTCTCCCTCCACCTCGAGGGTTCTGAGGCTCAGTTTAGGGGTCCTGTTAAGCAGTAGACATTTCAGACAACAGCACTGAATTCAGTGGTGATCCTTCTATTTTCCATAAGGCCTAATGTATTTTAGTTATTTATCATATCTATAGTTTTGGTCTACTAGGTGATAACGCTCAATCTACAGCTCTCGTGGGAGTGTAAAGCGGTCGATAGAAAATATAGAACCCAACCTGGGTTGGGTGTCGATCCCACAGGGAATAGCTTGGTCAACAAGTAAGCAAAATTAATAGACTTTTGGTGCAAGTCTCGTAAGAAGGGGGGATTGTAATAAGTAACCAAAGTAATGAAATAAAAGCTGAAAATAATAAAGTAAAAAGAGAAAGATTATCACGTTGGTTGTAAACAATGAGAATTGAAGCGTTGGGGTTATGTCCACCTTCTGAGGTATACGTCTCTATTGGCTATGAGTGTGTAGAGTCTTGACATGCAAGTTCTTATAGAGAATTGTAGTCGATGGTAAATCCAAGCGTCTCTCGACCTCAACAAGGACTATTTCACTGTAACTCTCTCAAGCTTAAAGTGTGTCTAGCGGTACGAATTCTCCAAGAGGTTAGTCCAGTTACAGCACTAGCTTTTTAATAGGAAAGGGTGTCCTACTACCTTGACATTATCTCTTTTCCAGACAAATAACCTTTCTCTCGAACAAGTTAAATGTTAGACTGGCGTTATTCTATGCGTTCTCTTTTCTAGACAAATAACCTTTCTTTCGAACAGGTTAAATGTTAGAATGGCGTGTTCTTGTGTTTGCAACCGCAAAGAATGTAGATTTAAGATGAAGAGCGTAATGATATAAGCAATATACTTGTCTTGAACTCACAATCTCATAGCTTTAGATAGTAACTCATTCGGCTTCCATAACCCCAACTAAGAGGTTTAGTTACCCATGAATGCGAAGGATATCACGTTTTGCATGGTGGATGGCGTGAATAGTAGGTGTTTGGCGTGTGGTTTTGGTGATTCCGTAGCAAGTAACGATTCTCTTGTTGTGGAATTTAAGAGTAGAAGAGTAGATTAGAAGTGTTTGTAGTGGAAGATGAGAGGGATGGAAGAAAATTAATTGTTGAGTTGATTATTGAAGAAGTGATTAAAAATCTCTAACATGATAGGGTATTTATAATACTCCTATCCTACTCCTACTAAGCTAATGAAATAAATAACCAAATCCTAATAGACTAGTGAAATCCTTGACCCAAATGTACTAGGGTAAGGTTACAATATCATAATCCAAATAGATTAGTGAAACACATAACCTAATTATACTAGGTTAATGTATCTTGGTAAAATTCCAGCTTTGCGTCTGTAAGTCCCCAAAGTCTTCAGAAATGCTGTTTTAGCCCGGGACAGATTTTCCATGCAGCAGATTTGGTCCTTTAGGCGTCCAGCTCCCTGTTGCTTCGTTTGTGAGCTTTCTTTTGTGTCAAGTAAGCCGTAAAATGCTGTATTTTGCATCATTTATACCTGAAACTTTGCTAATCATGTTTGTTAGCTCATTTATAGGAAAAAGGACTAAAAGTGCATGAAATAGATAATTAGTTCTCAAAACTAGGCTAAAATATGGGCAAAATATATTGATATAGGCACGTAAATTCGCCTATCATCAACACCCCACACTTAGAGCTTTGTTCGTCCTCGAACAACATATCATGTCCTTCTAAGCATCGACTTAAGGTTTTTACACCAACAACACAAAACATTCTTCAAGACAAGCACAACAATTATCAACAAAGAGTAGCTTTCCGATTAAGTAGAAACAATTTAACCTCAAGCATAGACTCGGGATGGTGATCAACTCGCATGCAAATGTTAAGGTACATAGAATCATATACAACTATCCAAAAATCATCAACCATGTGTGTCTCACAATATAGTACCCATAATCACTCACAAATATAGCATATTTTTCAAACATGGGTATCAAAGTGTCCTTGCACTCACTCTCACAAAGAATTCATATGTAGCAACTAATGACCATAAGCTTGCCTTTAATGTAGTACTCTACTAAATGTCGGAATGTTAAGATTAGGATCAAGTAGGTCTTTAGATGGTTGTAATGTAGGCTAAGGGACGGGTAGGACTATTTTGGCCAAGAATAGTGACTAGGTTCCTAAGCACTTTAATACATCACTTTGTATCAATGACACTTTTTTCTTTCAACCTTTCTTTACTCTTTTATTCTACCACCCTTGTTCTCCTATTTTGTTTTTCAATTTTAAGCACAACTCACTTTTCAGCTTTCTTTTTCCTTTTTCTTTTCACAACATACCTCTTATGATAGCACTTTCTTCCTTTTTCATAACACTTCAAGCACCATTACAATTTAAAGCATCATACTCACCCAATTTCCTCTTATGTTGTCACATGACTTTTTCACTTTAAACCACTTAGGAATTTGGATCAAATTATGGTCTTGAAAAAAAATGGATTAGGCTTACATACAAGGTTGTCAAAGAAATGGGCTAAAGGCTCAAAAGGGTTTAACTAGGATGATGTACATGGGTAGGAAAAACTGAAGGTAAACATGTATAGGTTACCAAAGAAATGCCTAAATCATATCCTAAACTTACACTCTTTATTTTCGCTTTACATACATACCAGGCAAGTTCTAGCATCAGCTACAAACATAGAATATACTATTATCTCTCACACACAAGGCACATGGTCGACTTGATTGGAAGTAATATAGACTCTCAACCCAACAAGTGAAGGAATTGAATCACACAATATCACATAATAAGTCACAACTAGAGCCTAAATGTCTCAATAGTCACAATTGTAGCACATACTCTTGTTCTAATCTCATGCTGCCTATCAAAATAATTTCATGCATAGCTAGAAAAATTTAACTCCTAAAAACTTAAAAAAAAAATGGACTAGACTAAAAAAACAAAGTAAACAAGCAAACATACAAACATAGGTGCAAACAAAGAAGTATAGCATGCAGATTCTGCCACCCCACACTTAGACTAGACACTGCCCTCACTGGAAAATAAAGTCGAAGAACCTGATTAGTGGGACTCCTCATCAATGTCGGGGGTCATACCCCCTTCGTCAGAATCATCATAAGAGTCATCGTCAGAGTTCTCCTCAGCATCAGAATCAGGCAAGCGTCTATTATTATCAGTTGACACGTCATCGTCAAGAGGTTCCTCAAAATATACGCCTACTCCACACATCTCCCGGGCATGTCTGTTCATTGGGTAGTCGTGGTCCAGCTGTTGGAGCTCTTCAGCAGTTGGAATGCGTCCACCACTCATCATAGTGAATCTCGTCATGCCATAGAGATGATGGAAGAAACTCTCGTCACGAGCATGTCTCTCCGCAGTAGTAAGGTTGACTCCATGCGTTGTTTCAGCATCTTTGACCTTGGTGAGGTCAACCTTCTTTGGGTTATGTGGGAGTTTGTGGTCAGCTGGTTCCTCTTCTATATCCTCCTTCCGCAACATTGCTGTCAACAAATTGCCGAATGTAAAATGGGACCTTCTGTGGAGTCTGGCCTTCCTCATGGTAGATCGAATGATTGCCCCAAAGTTGATAGGGACATTCGTCATCAACGCATAAACCAAACACACTCTGTCTCTCGATATCTTTGTGTATTGCGTCCCAGGAATAAGGCATGAGTTGACAATGCGCATCCAGATTCTTGCTTCCCTATTTAGTGGAGCATAGGGGAATGTGTTGTGACGGCCTGTTTCCTTATGTCTGCCCCATCTTGCCATTGATCTTCTTCCACAAAGCGTGTGTCTTATTGCTCTGTAAGGAGGCCTGCTGTACAACTCTTTGTATGGTGCAGTGTCGACCGAAGGTAGGCCTAGAAAAGAGTTGATCCAATCCGCTGTAAGCTGTAACACTTGGCCCCGAATTTTGACTTCGTTGCCTGTTGTGTTTGGCGACCAGTTGGCATAAAACTCTCTTGTCAAGTCAAGATTGCACTCTCCCATGTCACGGAAGATGAAATCCAGCTTCAAAGCCATTATTTTAGCCAACAGTTGCGGCTCCTTCTTTGCTAAGGTCTCCTTGTTAATCAAGTCGACGTGCACATATTTCTTTTCTTTGTTGCTGCTGTACCATGCCTTGGATTCTTCCTCAAGAACCCATTTGATTCCGAACATTCTGCGTGGTAGGTGTGCTGAAGATGATTCTCCTTGGTCTTTTCGGCTTCTCTTTTTGTCCTTTCGGGTCGTGGTAGCCTTCTCCTTGCCTTGCTTTGCTTTGGGTGCCATTGTACCTGAGACTAGAAATAATGTTAGTTGCAGCACAATCTCACTTTATACAATCTACATGCAAGCACTAGGGGTACCACCCCACACTTAATCTTGTTAGCATAAATCAGTGAAGTGAAAGTGGTCGAGTACTCAAACTTCGTCGACATACGTCTTAGGATTGTATTCCGACAAGAAAATCAGCATTACATCACTTATGTGCAGCCATTTGGACGACTTTCATGGTGCATATAGCAACACTACAACATAGGGGTTACCACATGGAATTGCTATACGTACAACAAACACCACCTCCTAAGTCGATAGTCACTATAACCTTATCCCGATGGCCGGGATGGTTAATCATGCAAGCATCCAAACAACACTCTCAAGCAATATTCATAGCCACATATAGTCAGCAAGCATCATAACAATGCCATTGAAACAAAATTCAAGTCGAAAACAAGTCAAGAATTCCATACGTATACATTCAATCACACGATTTTGCAACAATTATCCAAACACATAAACATCACCACCAATCTCACATGATTTAGCAAATTATAATAATCATAGCATCGTAGTACTTACGATAAATATAGGAAGAATAAGAGAGTACTTACTTGCTTGAAGATTGTGGAGAAGTTGTTGTGAATTGGAAGAACAAAAGAAGAAAAATTTGAGAGGATTTGGGATGATATGCGGCGCCTTTAGGGTTGCTTCTAATGTGTTTGTGATAAAAAACCAAGTCCCCTTTATATAGGAGGAGTATGGGTCGGGTTATGACCCATTTACAATCGGATTTGGGGACAAAATCACCACATATGCGGCGCATATCCCTCGGCATATCACTTACATATGCGGCGCATTGTCCATGGCATAATGGGACATATGCGCCGCATAGTCTATGGCATTTGGTCTCAGTATCTCAAATGCCATAGCATAGGCGGCGCATAGTCAAAAGCACACCTAGGAATAGGCGGCGCATAGTGTATAGCACACTAGATTCTGAGTCCTTAGGCTATAGAATAGGTTGTGCATCGTTCGTGGCCTATTTTTACCAAGGCCTAGCCTTCCTCGAAGCCTATTATGACGTGAGAAAGGCTCAATTCATAGCCTTATGCATCACTATTCCTAACTTACCGACTTTACCATACAATGCGACCAAATCATCAAGGGAGATCAATCTTCTCGTCGCGTACTTCTTGCACCTATATTTGCTCAAAACACAATGAAAACGATTAGTACGATGGGTTGCCTCCCACCAAGCGCCTTAGTTTTGGTCGTGCCACGACTCTTATTTTTGGATTTTCATTTATCAAAAAGAAAAATACTTAAAACGACAAAACGATAAAACAATAAAACGATGGGTTGCCTCCCATCTAGAGCCTTATTTATTGTCGTGGCTCGACGTAGTAATCACGAGTACTTAGACTTCGTCGAGATAAGTGATGGCCATGTCATTCATCGAGTCAAGAGGACCGATATATGGCTTGACACGTTGGCCATTCACTTTGAAGATAACACCCTCATTGTTTTCCAATTCGACTACTCCCGACGAGTAGACTTGAATGACTTTAAATGGACCAGACCACTTTGATTTTAACTTACCTGGGAAGAGCTTGAGTCTGGAATTAAAGAGTAGTACCATGTCACCTTTTTGGAAGTTTCGTCGAACAATCCGCTGATCATGATACTTCTTCATCCGCTCCTTGTATAAATCTGATCTTTCATATGCATGGAGACGGAATTCATCTAGTTCGTTCAGCTGCTCCAACCTCAGGTTCTTCACATCATCCCAATTCAGATTCAAGTGCTTCAATGCCCACAATGCCTTGTATTCAAGCTCGATGGGTAGATGACAAGCCTTCTCATAAAGTAGCTGATAAGGTGACATGCCAATGGGTGTCTTGAATGCAGTCCTATACGCCCATAGTGCATCATCTAGCTTTCGAGACCAATCCTTCCGATTCGCATTAACCGTCTTGGCAAGGATTTGCTTGATCTCACGATTGGAAACCTCTACTTGTCCACTAGTTTGGGGATGATAAGGCGTAGCTACCTTGTGTTGCTTGACTCCATACTTGGCCAATACAGATTTGAATAGCTTGTTGCAAAAGTGAGATCCTCCATCACTTATGATAGTACGAGGTACTCCAAAGAGAGAGAAGATATTCTTCTTTAAAAACGCTACCACACGCTTTCCTTCGTTATCGGCCAATGCTACAACTTCAACCCATTTCGACACATAATCCACAGGAACCAAGATGTACTTCATTCCAAACGAATTCACGAATGGTCCCATGAAATCAATACCCCACACATCAAAGAGTTCTACCTCCAGAATTTTGGACATGGGCATTTCATGGTGTTTTGAAATAGAACCTTGACGTTGGCATTGGTCACACCTTCTCACATAGTCGTGTGCATCTCTGAATATTGTAGGCCAATAATAACCACTTTGCAAGACTTTCCTTGTCGTTCGATTCCCTGCATGATGCCCTCCAACTTGCGAAGTGTGGAATGCTTCCAATATAGTAGGCACTTCTTCATGGGATATACATCGTCGAATGATACCATCCGCGCATCTTCGAAACAAATAAGGCTCATCCCAATAGTAGTGCTGAACGTCATGCATAAACTTCCTCCTCTGGTGGTAAGATAAATTGGAGGGTAACACATTACTCACCACGAAATTTGCAAAGTCGGCATACCATGGTAATTTCTCCACTGTTGTCGCTAGTATCTCCTCGTCAGGGAATGCATCGTCAATCTGATTTTCTGGTTGCGCCACATACTCATTCTCAATTCTAGATAGGTGATCAGCCACTTGGTTCTCGCAACCTCTTCTATCTTTGACTTCGAAATTGAACTCTTGCAGCAGCAATAACCATCGAATCAGCCTTGGTTTTGCATCCTTCTTTGTCATTAGATACCTAAGAGCTGCATGGTCTGTATGAACAATCACCTTAGTACCCAATAGATAGGCACGGAACTTCTCAAATGCATACACAACCGCTAAGAGCTCTTGTTCAGTGACAGTGTAGTTTCTTTGGGCTTCATTTAGGACCTTACTCGCATAGTAGATAGGATGAAATAACTTCTCCTTTCTCTATCCAAGAACAGCACCAACGGCTACACCACTAGCATCACACATGACTTCGAACGGGAGCGTCTAATCTGGTGCTACCATGATAGGGGCTTCAATGAGTTTTTCTTTAAGGCATTCGAATGCCTTTAAGCAATCATCATTAAAGTCAAACTTCGCATCTTTCTCCAATAGTTTGCACAATGGACTAGAAATTTTGGAGAAGTCTTTGATGAATCTACGATAAAACCCAGCATGACCAAGAAAACTACGAACTCCCTTCACCGAAATTGGAGGCGGTAGCTTCTCTATTACCTCGATTTTGGTGCGATCAACCTCTATTCCTCTTTCAGAGATCTTGTGCCCGAGAACGATTCCTTCTTTTACCATGAAGTGGCACTTCTCCCAATTCAGCACAAGGTTGAACTCTACACATCTTTGCAATGCCATGCTCAAGTTTGCCAAACATGCTTCAAAAGACTCACCAACAACTGAAAAGTTGTCCATAAATACCTCCAAAGTGTCTTCTACCATATCAGATAAAATAGACATCATACAACGTTGAAAGGTGGCTGGTGCGTTACATAACCCGAATGGCATACGTTTGAAGGCAAACGTACCATATGGGCATGTAAACGTTGTCTTCTCTTGGTCTTCTGGTGCAATACAAATCTGATTATAACCTGAATAACCATCAAGAAAGCAAAACCATCCTTTCCCTGCTAATCGATCTAGCATTTGGTCCATAAATGGCATGGGGAAGTGATCCTTGAGCGTCCAAGAATTCAGCTTGCGGTAGTCCATGCATACTCTCCATCCAGTAACGGGCCTGAGTGGAATAAGCTCATTCTTTGCATTCGCAACCACCGTCATACCTCCTTTCTTGGGAACACATTGTACTGGGCTTACCCATGTGCTATCATAAATAGGATACACGACTCCTGCGTCTAACCACTTAATAATCTCCTTCTTCACCACTTCTTGCATTGGTGGGTTTAGACGTCTTTGATGTTCAATGGTGGGTGTGCACTTTTCTTGAAGCTGAATTTTATGTGTGCAAATCCCAGGTGGAATACCAATGATATCCGCAATGGTCCATCCAATAGCTCTAATATACTTGCGTAAGATTGCAATAATAGCTGCAACTTGTTGCTCACCCAAATTGGCTGCTACAATGACTGGAAGAGTGTTTCCGCTTCCTAAGAATGCATACTTCAAATGGCTTGGCAGCTCCTTCAATTCTAACGTGGGTGGTTCTTCAATAGATGGCTTAGCTGGTGGTGTGGGTCGATTCTTGAGATCAAGATCCAGCTTCTTGGGAGTATAAAGATATGTTCCTAATCCCGATAGAGCACAAATATCATCTTCAGAAATTTCAGCATCATCATTCTCTTCTTTCATGAGCAAAACCTCCAAAGGATCATCAAGAATTTGCTCTTCAGCAAGTAACTCTTTCTCATCATCAAAGACAACATCAGCCACAGAAAATACACTTAGATCTTTGGGTTGCTTCATTGATTTGCAAACATCAAAGTGAACCACTTCATCATTTATTCGGAATGAAAGCTCATTAGCTCTCAAATCTATGAGCACACTTCCCGTAGCAAGGAAAGGGCGTCCCAAGATTATGGGAACCTCTGAATGTGCTTCGCAATCCAAGATGACAAAGTCTGCTGGAAAGATAAATGAAGAAACCTTTACCAAGACATCGCATAGAATACCAACCGGTCGTTTTACCGACCTATCCGCCATCACAAGCCTCATATTAGTTGGTGTAGGATCTCCTAACCCCAACTTCTTATAGATCGATAACGGCATCAAGTTGATGCTGGCTCCTAAGTCACACAATGCTTTAGCAAAGTCCAAAGATCCGACGGTGCAAGGAATAGTGAAAGCTCCGGGGTCGGCCTTCTTCTGAACTATGGATCGGGTAGCAATTGCACTACAATGATGCACATCATCTTTCAGCTCATAGCTTGATGCCCTCTTCTTAGTCAAAAGATCTTTCATAAACTTCGCATACCCAGGCATTTGTTCCAGTGCCTCTACCAATGGGACATTAATAGTCAGCTGCTTCAACATGGTCATATATTTGCTGAACTTAGTGTCATCGGCCACCTTCTTCAATCTTTGTGGAAAAGGTGGTGGTGGGTATGGAAGTGTTTTCTCCATGGCTTTCTTCTCCTCTTGCTTCCGTTTATCATTTTTTTCAGGCTGCACATCACTAGGTAAAACGTCCTTGACGTTGGAAGTAGATATTGCGGCATCTTCTCTAGTGGCGTCACTAGGTGTGGCGTCCATATTTGCTGTTCCGTCAACCACTTGCTTGCCTTTTTCTGAAGTTTCCAGCACCTTACCACTTCTGGTAGTGATGGCCATGCATGACCCATCATTCCTTGGGTTTTGGACTGTATCGCTCGGTAAGGTGCCAGCCTTTCTTTGATTGAATGCTGCTGAAAGTTGGCTTAATTGCTGCTCTATTTGCTTGATAGAAGTGGAATGAGAATCAACTAGTTGCTTCATGGAGGCCAAATCATCAATTACCTCCTTCACTCTTGCGCTCGTTGCTTCCACTCCTTTCAATAACTTCGCCATCATGTCTTCCATAGAATTAGATGTGGTGGTATCACGTCTACCAGGGGGAACGTACAAACCACTATTTTCATTATTTTTCTTCCAACTACCTTGGTCTTTACCTCCAGATTTATCATAATAGTTCTGACCTTGGTTTCCTTGGGCATTCCCATGGAAACCCCCCTGATTGTTCAAGTAGTTGGCCTCCTCTTCCGAATCAGATTCGTCTCTTCCTTTTGACGCAATAGCTTTCACTTTTTCCGTCTTCCCTAATAGATGCTTTGTAAGAAGATCCATTTGGGTTTTCATGTGCGCCATATCTTGATCACGTTCTTCTTCTCTTCTTCTTTGGTCTGCAGACATGCCAATAGATAAAGTGGGGCTTGCTACCTCAGAATCCCTGGTATGCCAAGCTCTACTTTGTTTCGTCATACGATCTAGCATGTTGCTTGCTTGACCAAAGGTAAGGTCCATAAAAGAACCTCCAGCTGCGTTGTCCACCACTGGTTTAGTTACTGAATTCAGGGCTCTATACAAGATCTCCATGAGGTGAACATTAGTCATGTGATGGTTTGGGCATCTCGTTAGCTTTGTCTTGAACCTCTCCCATGTTTCGTGAAGAGCTTCAGAGGGAAGCTGACGAAAGTTGCTGATTTCATCTCTCAATTGAGCCCTTTTGGACGGCGGAAAGAATCTTTCTAGGAAAGCGTCTCTCAATTGCCTCCAATTTGTAATAGAATCAGGAGTCAGCCCATTCAACCATAATGTTGCCTCCCCAGACAGAGACAATGGAAATAGACGTAATCGAATAGCATTCTGACCAACACCAGGATTGTCAAAAGACTTGCATGTAGAAATAAAGTTGATGAGATGCATATTCGGATCATCGCCTGCTAGTCCACCAAATAATCCCTTGAGTTGTAATAACTGAATCATGGTGCTTGTGATGTTGAACTTGGCTCCGGGCGCTAATGGTGGTGGAATTATAGCTCCAGTGGCTCCGGCACCATCAAGATCATCATCATCATCGTCGAAAGCTGGTTGCAAAGGTTGGCGATCATATCTATACCGAGCTTGTCGACCTCTTCGATTGGCAGGTGTTGCGATTTCAGCGCCATGCCTTGGGTTTATCAACTCGTCATCTCCTAAATCTTCATCGTCAGGATTTGTTGCTCGTCCAGGATTATCAATGTTTTGTTGTTGGACTTGAGCAGCGGCAAGAGCAGCTAATCTTGCTTGCTCAAGTTGAGCAGCCATCCTGTCGATTTCAGCTTGTGCTTCCATTCTTCTAATTCGTTGTGGTTCAGGATTGATTGGTAATAACGGTTGACCAGAACTTCTAGTATGGGGCATGCACTAAAAGAAAAACCTGCAATAAACAAAAACAAAAACTAAACGTAAAAGTACGAGAATCTTTGACCAAAGGGTCTAGTAATTATCACGAACTTGATTGACACTCGTATTCCCTGGCAACGGCACCAATTTTTGATAACGCTCAATCTACAGCTCTCGTGGGAGTGTAAAGCGGTCGATAGCAAATATAGAACCCAACCTGGGTTGGGTGTCGATCCCACAGGGAATAGCTTGGTCAACAAGTAAGCAAAATTAATAGACTTTTGGTGCAAGTCTCGTAAGAAGGGGGGATTGTAATAAGTAACCAAAGTAATGAAATAAAAGTTGAAAATAATAAAGTAAAAAGAGAAAGATTGTCACTTGGTTGTAAACAATGAGAATTGAAGCGTTGGGGTTATGTCCACCTTCTGAGGTATACGTCTCTATTGGCTATGAGTGTGTAGAGTCTTGACATGCAAGTGTTTATAGAGAATTGTAGTCGATGGTAAATCCAAGCGTCTCTCGACCTCAACAAGGACTATTTCACTTTAACTCTCTCAAGCTTAAAGTGTGTCTAGCGGTACGAATTCTCCAAGAGGTTAGTCCAGTTACAGCACTAGCTTTTTAATAGGAAAGGGTGTCCTACTACCTTGACATTATCTCTTTTCCAGACAAATAACCTTTCTCTCGAACAAGTTAAATGTTAG
The DNA here is from genome assembly GCA_030864225.1 of Capsicum baccatum var. pendulum. Classification (NCBI taxonomy): domain Eukaryota; kingdom Viridiplantae; phylum Streptophyta; class Magnoliopsida; order Solanales; family Solanaceae; genus Capsicum; species Capsicum baccatum. The sequence continues at coordinate 109,718,202 of CM061555.1, read as the reverse complement.
ACTGGCGTTATTCTATGCGTTCTCTTTTCTAGACAAATAACCTTTCTTTCGAACAGGTTAAATGTTAGAATGGCGTGTTCTTGTGTTTGCAACCGCAAAGAATGTAGATTTAAGATAAAGAGCGTAATGATATAAGCAATATACTTGTCTTGAACTCACAATCTCATAGCTTTAGATAGTAACTCATTCGGCTTCCATAACCCCAACTAAGAGGTTTAGTTACCCATGAATGCGAAGGATATCACGTTTTGCATGGTGGATGGCGTGAATAGTAGGTGTTTGGCGTGTGGTTTTGGTGATTCCGTAGCAAGTAACGATTCTCTTGTTGTGGAATTTAAGAGTAGAAGAGTAGATTAGAAGTGTTTGTAGTGGAAGATGAGAGGGATGGAAGAAAATTAATTGTTGAGTTAATTATTGAAGAAGTGATTAAAAATCTCTAACATGATAGGGTATTTATAATACTCCTATCCTACTCCTACTAAGCTAATGAAATAAATAACCAAATCCTAATAGACTAGTGAAATCCTTGACCCAAATGTACTAGGGTAAGGTTACAATATCATAATCAAAATAGATTAGTGAAACACATAACCTAATTATACTAGGTTAATGTATCTTGGTAAAATTCCAGCTTTGTGTCTGTAAGTCCCCAAAGTCTTCAGAAATGTTGTTTTAGCCCGGGACAGATTTTCTATGCAGCAGATTTGGTCCTTTAGGCGTCCAGCTCCCTGTTGCTTCGTTTGTGAGCTTTCTTTTGCGTCAAGTAAGCCGTAAAATGCTGTATTTTGCATCATTTATACCTGAAACTTTGCTAATCATGTTTGTTAGCTCATTTATAGGAAAAAGGACTAAAAGTGCATGAAATAGATAATTAGTTCTCAAAACTAGGCTAAAATATGGGCAAAATATATTGATATAGGCACGTAAATTCGCCTATCATCACTAGGGTCCTTGTCCCAGTGTTCCAACATTTGTTATTAGCTATGTAGTAGAGATTTCGTAGATGGTTTTTCAGTTGTTGATAGATAGTTTTGGACTTCTTTTTACATTGTTGATTTATATTAGACTTATGACCATGTTTCTGTACACGTTTTCTATCTCCTCATTATTCTCTATTATATGAACATTGTGCATGATTAACAGATACAGAAGGGCATATCGGGCCTTCATGGTTTGGGATATTTGTTAGGGCCAGGTCCCCAGTTCAGGTCATGACAAACATGGTATCAGAGCACGGTTCATGGTCCTAGGATATCTGTGAAATTGCGTCGGGTAGATTCTTGTTTATGGGTGCATAGCGCTCCACACTTATAAGCAGGAAGCTACTAGGTATTTAGGAAATATTTCCCTTCTTTATGATTTAGTTCATGATTTAGAGTCCGAATATTTACCTAATCAGTGATCTATTGTGTTTTATAATACTAACAATGCCTCTCTGTCGCACCAATGCTAATTCTCAAGATGACGAAGTTCGTCCTATTCATGGGATGTGGACCCATAACAGAGCTTATAGCTCAGAACCTATTCCTACTGTGAGAGTACCTCCAGTCCTGACCAATACTCCTAAAGCTCCTCGGGCGGGGGATAACCGTACTCAGTCTCGTGAAAGAAAAATGTCTAATGCTGAGTTTAAACCATCCATCCATATACTTACACAGCTAGTAGCGACACAGACTCAGAATTTGGAGGATACTGGTTCGCTATTTGTTACTTCTGATGTTACTAGGGTGGGCCAGTTCATGAGGATGAACCCCCCTAAATTCTCTTACAATAAGGTAGGAGTGGACCCGTGCAACACCCCACAAAATCGCTGCGTCCGAATTCAGCTCTCTTGGCTTTACAAGCCTCAAGACTTAGAAATTTTTCATAAGTGTTCAACACTTAGTCTTATTTTAGACCTATAAACTTTTGATATTTATTTGACTACCTTCCCGACATTCGTTTTTCAATTTTCAAGTTGCGTTGTGATAGGACAAGGTAGTAGTACATCTCGAGTGAGTTTTGGAATTTTTAGAATCTATTTAAGATACGTTTGGATTTGAAAATAGTATCCCTCCACAATAAGGGGGCGCTGCCCAGCTTAGAGAGCCTCTCTAAGCAAGGCACCGCCCTAGTTAGAGAGGGGGTGAGAGCAAGGCGTCGCCTTGCCAGTCCGATGGGTACCCAGTTTTCAGCATTTCACTTCTATGTTTTTAAGGGTAATTTGGACATTTTCTCTACCCTATATATAGGCTTAAACACGGGATTTGAGTCAAATATCACCAAAATATATAATATTTCTTGATTTCCTCTCAAGAACAACCAAGAACACGTGTAGGGATCGATTGGGGGTTTTGGATTCCAAGCCTTTTTCACTAAAATCTTAGCAAATTATTGCTCTAAGGTATGCATAGTGTTCATCTATGGATTCAATTCGTTCATAGAGATCAAGAATCAAGCTTTTAAATGTTATTTTGTAAACTTTTTTGTGGTGATATAAGCATGTACTTATTGATGATTGTTGTATAAGATTCAAGATGATATCTAGGGATGTTTTCATGGAATATATGTGGTTGTTTGTTAGAAATCATGAACTTTGGGTGGTTTGATATAATGCAAGTATGAAATCCATCTATGTCTTAGATAATGCATGTAAGGTGTTTGATAAAATTCCTAGGATGCTAGAATTTCGTATGATTCCATGATATCTAAATGACAAGTCCATGTTAGCTATACACTCCAATATGAATTTCCATGCTATTTATGTATCCTTGTGGTGGTGGCATGAAGCCTGTATGATGATGGAGATATGAATTATGTATGCAAATTATATCCATGCTTTTCCTACAATGTTTGAGATGTTGAATAAACCTATGAAGTATGCTTTCCCCTACTTATGATATTGTGAATTATGGACTCTAGTCTTGTGATCAAGTCATGTCATGTGTATCAGTTTCCTTCTATCGAGTCCTGAGGGTATTCATACCCAAAAAATATAGCTTTGTGCCTAGAGCCATGTCATCTTGTCATGATAATATCAGTCAAGCTATAATCTATAGAACTCATTCAGTCATGTGACTCAGGAAAACATCAGAAATCTCATGATTTCAGTTAACGGTCAGATAATAGTACTACTCCATCAGTCAACAAATGTCAGTATGCAGTCCATGTATAGTTAGTTGAGTCATGTTCAGTATCTTCGGATGGGAGTATCAGTTAGCACCGAGTGAACCCAAGGATGGGAACTCACCTATCAGTTTAGGGTGTAATTCTTAGCAGTTATCCTTGTGTTCCAGAACTACGTAGCCAGTGTAGGTTGAGACATCTTAACCTATCAAATTAGGGTTGATGAGGTGTCTTAACCTATTATCTTAGGGTCCCACGCTTCTCACCTTGAGTACCTATAAGATAAAGGTCACTCACAATTATCCTTACCAGTGGCGTAGTATTAAAACCCCTACAGTCGGGGCAGAGATTGGACCCCATCTTAGCCATAATGGCATAAATGGGGAATATAAGTTAAACAACTACCTCTCATAGTTTTAGTATTAGTCTGAGTAAGAACTCAGTTAGTTCTTTAGATATCAGTATTCCAGGACTGTTATATAAAGTCAAATTCAGTTATAGGACGAAACTCAGAGAGTTCAACCAGATTCAGGGTTGTCAGACACAGTCATTCATGTTATCAGAACTACAGTTCCAGCCATGTACTATAGGCTTTCAAATTTACTTTCAGCTATAGCTATTAGATTCAGTATTCAGATTTATGTTGAATTGTTTATTGTAATTGTTACCCCATGTATGTTATATTATTTCATCATTAAACCTTATGGCCTAAATTTTTATGTTTTCTGTGTATTATATATATAGATTATGCAGTGTACAGGTACAAATATTATACATGGGTTAGATTGTGGTCCCTAGGGGTCATGAGTACCGTGTAGCATTTCGGTTCAGAAAATTAGGGCATTACAAATTTGGTATCAGAGCCAGGTTCAATAGAGTCCTATAAAGTCTAAAATCTGCATCTACTAGAGACTTGTGCATAGGTGTGTTGCGCGTCACATTTATGTATAGGAGGCTATAAGATGTTTTAGGAACAGTTTCCCTTCTTTCAGTATTCTTGTCATGCTAGCAAGCCTAATCTCAAGTTAAACTACCAGTCTAATCTATTCTTTTCTTGTTTCAGAAATGGCCCCAAAGAGAAGAAACCATCCAGCTCCTCAGCCCAAAGATCCTTTGGACAAATATGTTTCTCATGAAGAGTTTAGAGCCGCATTAACCACACTTGTTCAGTCAGTGGTTGCCCAGAATGAACGGCCACTAGTTATTCTAGCCAATCCAGTGGCCATGTCCGTAGCATGTAGGATTCAAGACTTCACCCGAATAAACCCTCTATCTTTCTTTGGGTCTAAGTCTAATGAGGACCCTCAGGACTTTATTGACTAAGTCCAGAAGGTCATTGACACTATAGGTGTTACTCCTGTATAGAGTTCTGAGTTAGCCATATATCAGTTATAATATATGGCCCACTCTTGGTAAAAACAGTGGAAATCTGAGATGGTAGATAATGCAGGACCTATTGAGTGGGAGGAATTTGTCACTGCTTTCTTAGACAGATTCTTTCCCCAAGAGCTGAGGGAGGGCAAAGTTCTTGAGTTCATCAACCTCAGGCAAGGAAATATGATGGTTAAAGAGTATTCTCTCAATTTTACTCATCTAGCCAAATATTCCCCTCATATGGTTGCAAAAAACAGGGCAAAGATGAGCAAGTTCATGTCAGGGGTGAATTATAGAGTGGTAAATGAGTGTAGATCTGCGATGCTTAACATCGATATGACCTTAGAAAAACTCATAACCCATGCCCAGCAGATAGAGGAGAAGAAGGTTAGGACTAGGGAGAGGCAGAAAAAGAGAGCAAATTTAGGCAATTTTAGTTTTACTCAACCCAGATCTGAGAGAGGAAATAGTTCACAGTTTTGTCCCAAGTCATCGGTTGTAGTTCATTCTTCATCCAGTTTTCCATATCCATCCTCCGCCAATGGCCCAGTGCTGAAATTTAGAGACGGTAACAGAGATAAGGCACTAGGCTCTAAATCTCAGGGCAGTGTTAGCAGTGCCCGAACAAATCTCTTTTGGCAAACTTGAGGTAAGAACCACAAGGGTATTTGCAGAGCTGATAGTGATGTCCATTTTAGTTGTGTCAAGCCAGGTCACAGGATTAGAGAGTGTTCACAGTCAAGTCTTTAGAGTCAGTAAAATTGTTCTGCAGCACAGTCCGATCGCCTGAACCAGCATGGTGCCACTTCCAGTGCCACCAGTAGGCAATGCCCAATAGTCTATATACTCTTCAGACCCGACAGGATCAGGAGAATTCTCCTAATGTCTTTACTAGTACGTTACAAATTTTCTATGTTAATGTATATGCTTTGCTAGATCCAGGTGCATCTTTGTCTTTTGTTACTCTATACATAGCAGGCGATTTTAGAATTAGTCCCAAAATTTTAGCAGATCCCTTTTCAGTTTCTACCCTAGTGGGTAAAACCATCATATATCGGTGGGTATACAGGAACTGCCCGATTATGATATTTCAAAAATCCACGTTAGAAAATTTAGTCAACTTAGAGATGACTGATTTTGATGTCATTCTCTACATAGATTGGCTTTATTCTTATTATGCTACAGTCGACTGCAGAAGCAAGATAGTTCAGTTTTAGTTCCCAAATGAGCCCATCTTAGAATGGAAGGGTAGTACTTCATCATTTAGGGGTCATCTTGTTTCCTACCTTCGGGCAAGGAAAATAATTTCTAAGGGGTGTGTATATCACCTTGTACATATTAAAGATTCTAGTTCTGAATCTCCCAGTCTTAAATCAGTCCCAGTGGTTAGTGAATATTCAGACGTCTTTCCCAAAGATCTTCCAAGCATTTCTCCCGAAAGCGAAATAGACTTCAGCATAGACCTTCTTCTAGATACTCAGCCTATTTCTATTCCACCATACAGAATGACACCAGCAAAACTCAAGAAACTGAAAGAGCGGTTGAAGGATCTCTTAGATAAGGGATTCATCAGGCCTAGTGTGTCCCTATGGGGTGTGCCAGTCTTATTCGTGCGCAAGAATGACAGTTCTCTCAGGATGTGTATTGATTACCATCAACTCAACAAGGTCACGGTCAAGAATAGATATCCTTTTCCCAAGATTGATGATCTATTTGACCAACTTTTGGGCACCAGTTACTTCTCTAAGATAGGCCTCAGACTAGGCTATCATCATCTCTGAGTTAGAGAATCTGACATCCCAAAGATAGTTTTTCGTACTCGGTATGGTCACTATGAATTTCTAGTCATGCCCTTTGTTCTTACCAATGCCCCTACACCTTTTATGAACATGATGAACCAGGTGTTCAAGCAGTACTTGGACATGTTCTGCATAGTATTTATAGATGATATTTTGGTCTATTCTCGCACGGAGCGTGATCACTCAGACCATCTCAGAGTTATTCTTCAAACTCTCAAATATCATCAGTTGTTCACTAAGTTCAACAAGTGTAAATTTTGGCTAAGGTCAGTAGCATTCCTTGGCCATATTATTTCCCGTGATGTAATTAGGGTAGATCCTTAGAAAACAAAAGTAGTAAAAAACTGGCCCAGACCCATATCTCCATTATATATTAGGAGTTTCTTGGGTTTAGCTAGCTATTACAGATGGTTTGTCGAGGGATTTTTCTCTATTGCATCTCCCATGTCCAGATTGACTCAGAAAAAGATTAAGTTTCAGTGGTCAGATTTATGCGAGAAGAGTTTTCAGGAGTTGAAGACTCAAACCACCTCAGTTCCAGTTCTAGATCTTTCATATGGTTCAAAAGACTTTGTAGTCTATTGTGATGCATCCAGTATAGGATTAGGTTGTGTCCTCATGCAGCATGGTAAGGTCATACCCTACGCCTCCAGACAGTTAAAGCCACACGAGAAGAATTATCCTACTCATGATCTTGAGTTATCAGCCGTGGTATTTGCTCTATAGATTTGGAGACATTATTTATATGGAGTTCATGTAGACGTCTTCACAGATCATAAGAGTCTCCAGCGTGCCTTTTCTCAAAAAGATCTCAATCTTCACCAGAGAAAGTGGTTAAAGCTATTAAAGAATTATGACATGAGTATTCTTTACCATCCGATCAAGGCCAATGTTGTGGCTAACGCTCTCAGTAGACTCTCTATAGGTAGTATTTCTCACGTTGAGGATAGCAAGAAAAAGATAGCTCATGAAATCCATCAGCTTGCCAGACTAGGGGTTCTCTTAGTCGACTCTTTAGAGGGTGGTGTATGTGTTCAGAGTAGTTCAGAGTCATCTCTAGTTTCTGAGGTGAAAGATAAGCAAAAAAGGGATCCTAGCCTTGTCAAGCTGAAAGAGTTAGTTTGGGACCAAAATGTTGAGGTTTTCTCCCAAGGAAGAGATGGTATTCTTCGTTGCTAGGGTCATTTGTTCATCCCAGGTGTAGATGACTTAAGGAAGCGAATTTTTGTAGAAGCGCATGGTGTGCGATACTCCATTCATCCAGGGGCAACTAAGATGTACCACGATCTACGGGAGGTCTATTGGTAGAGTGGGATAAAGAGAGAGGTTGCAGAGTTTGGGGCAAAGTGCTCTATATGTCACCAGGTTAAGATAGAGCATCAAAAACCTAGTGGTTCCATGTAAGAGTTCACCATTCCTACATAGAAGTGGGAAGAAGTAAACATGGACTTCGTGATGGGTTTACCTCGTACTCGTTAGCAGCATGATTCAGTTTGGGTCATTATAGATAGAATGACCATGTCAACTCATTTTCGTTCTATTCATACTTCTTATTTAGCTGAGGATTATGCCAAACTTTATATCAGGGAATTGGTCAGATTACACGGTGTTCCCTCATCTATCATCTCAGAAAGCATTCCAAAAGGGTCTTGGTAACCAAGTCCATCTTAGTACAATATTTTATCCTAAGATAGATGGTCAAGCAAAGAGGACCATTCAGACTCTTGAAGATATGCTAAGGGCGTGTGCAATTGATCTCAAGGGAAGTTGGGATGAACACTTGCCTTTGATTGAGTTTGCATATAATAATAGCTATCATTCCAGTATGCAGATAGCTCCATTCAAAGCTCTCTATGGTAGGAAATGTAGATCTCTGATCGGTTGGTTTGAAGTTATTGAGGCCTTAATCATAGGTCCTGACTTAGTATTCGACGCCTTAGAGAAAGTTCAGTTGATCAGAGAGAGACTCCAGGCTTTTCAGAGCTGATATAGGTCTTATACAGGTGTTCTAAGAAAGGATATCGAGTTCGAGGTCAATGATAATTTCTATCTTAAGATCTCTCCCATAAAAGGAGTGAAGAGGTTCGGCAAGAAAGGGAAACTCAGTCCCTGATATGTCAATCCCTTCAGGATTCTCAGTCACTTTGGCAAGGTAGCTTAGGATCTTGAATTACCTTCAGATATATCTTCAGTCCATCCGGTCTTCCATGTCTCTTTGCTCAATAAGTGCATAGGTAACCCAGAATTTCTTATCCCTATTCATAGCATTGATGTTCAGAACAGCCTCTCTTATGAAGAGATTCCAGTTGAAATCTTGGACTATCAAACATTTAGATTAAGGAACAAAGAAGTCCCTCTAGTCAAGTTTCTTTAGCGAAATTAGACTCATAAGGGAGCTACTTGGGAAGCAAAATCAGATATGCGTACCAAGTACCCTCACCTCTTCCCCACCAATTTGGATTAAGCTCAAAGTAACAGCTCTCTTTAAGCTTATTCAGTTTCATGTTCATGTCCCTAGTTTAAACTCTTTTATCTATTACCAATGTAAACTCAGTCAGGCATTTATGTATCAGTTCAATTATAAGGTCATGCATCAGATATGCATTCCCATCTTGAGAAGCTCAGTTTATTAGATTGCTCAGTTACACATTCATGTCTCAGTTATCCATGCATCAGATATGCATGAGTTCAGTATGTTTAGCATGTCAGTCATGAGATCGTGTTTCAGTTATTTATATTTAATTCAGGTTTTGTTGACATGTATCCCCTCTTAGTTGATTCTCATTCAAAAATGAATGTTCCCAAGGGGGAGATAATGTAAGACCCTGCAAAATCGTTGCATCCAAATTCATCTCTCTTGGCTTTACAATCCGCAAGACTTAGAAATTTTTCATAAGTGTTCAACACTTAGTCTCATTTTATACCTCCAAACTTCGGGAATTTATTTGATGACCTTCCCTACATTCATTTTTCTATTGTCAAGTGGCGTTGTGATGGGGCAAGGTTGTAGTACATCCCTGGTAGGTTTTAGAATTTTTTGAATCCGTTAAGGGCACGTTAGGATTTGAAAACAGTAGCTCTCCGCGATAAGGGGGCACCATCCAGATTAGAGAGCCTCTCTAATCAAGGCACCGCCCTAGTTAGAGAGGGGGTGAGAGCAAGGCATCGCCTTGCCAGTCCGGTGGGTACCCAGTTTTCAGCATTTTACTTCCGTGTTTATAAGGGTATTTTGGACATTTTCCCTACCCTATATATAGGGTTAAACATGGGATTTGATTCAAATATCACCAAAATATATTAGCTTTCTTGATTTCCTCTCAAGAACAACCAAGAACAAGTCTAGGGCTCAATTGGGGGTTTCCGATTCCAAGACTATTTCACTACAATCTTCACAGATTATTACTCTAAGTTATGCATAGTGTTCATCTATGGATTCAATTTGTTCATAGAGCTCAAGAATCAAAATTTTAAATGTTATTTTGTAAACTTTTTTGTGGTGATATAAGCATGTACTTATTAATGATTGTTGTTTAAGTCTTAAGATGACATCTAGGGATGTTTTCATGGAATATATGTTGTTGTTGGTTGAAAATTGTGAACTTTGGGTGGTTTGATATAACACAAGTATGAAATCCACCTATGCCTTTTTTTTTCTTTTTTTAAAGTATCATCCGAGGATTGAGAGTTTTTGGGCTCTCCCACCCGAGACGATCAGGGGTTGAGCCATGCACCCCCAAGCCTTATTATTAATACACAAGAAACAGAAACTGAAAGTACACGGAGAGAGGCATAAACCTGACCTCCAAACCTATGGTGGTTTCAAGTCAACTGACCAAAGAGGGTCAGTCGACCCGTCCTCAATACTAAAATGGAAACCTAGTGCTATGCACCTAAACGCGAGGACTCCTCGCAGTACAAAGTAAACTAGGTATAAATAAATAAGGGAGACTCTCCACTTACAAGTAGGAGAAAAATCAAAAGAAACATGACGACTACATAAAGCCTGTAAAACACAGAAATGCCGAACCATAGAAGTAACTTCAATACCTGCCATGGAGGAAACAAGCTAGTGGATCAAGGTGGTTTCTTTATTCTCTTCAGCTTTCTTCGTCGATAGCTCATCGTGTCAAGCTTGTCTAGAATAAAGTACCCTTTTGCTTCTCTAGGCAGCTGATGGTGAGTGTAGTAGTGCTGAGGAATGTCATGGTGGTGGCTGTACTTAGACAGAGCATCCGCTGTGTAGTTAGCTTCCCTGTATACCTATGCCTTAGAGAATGCATGTAAGGTGTTTGATAAAATGCCTAGGATGCTAAAAGTTCATATGATTCCATGATATCTAAATGAAAAGTCCATGTTAGATATACACTCCAATATGAATTTAAATGTTATTTATGTATCCTTATGGTGGTAGCATAAAGTATGTATGATGATGCAGATATGAATTATGTATGAGAATTATATCCATACTTTTCCTACAATGTTTGAGATGCTGAATAAACCCATGAAGTATGGTATCCACCACTTATGATATTATGAATTGCGGACTCCAGTCTTGTGATCAAGTTATGTCATGTGTGTCAGTTTTCTTTTATCGAGTCCTGGGGGTATTTGTACTCGAAAAATATAGTTGTATGCCTAGATCCATCTATTGTTGTCACGATAATCTCAGTCAATCTATAATTTATAGAACTCAGTCAGTCATGTGACTTAGGAAAACATCAGAATTCTCGTGATCTTAGTTAACTCTCAGATAACAGTACTACTCCGTCAATCAATACATGTCAGTAAGTAGTCTATGTACAGTCATTTGTGTCATGTTTAGTCTCTTCGGATGGGAGTAGAAGTTAGCACCGAATGAACCCAAGGATGGGAACTCACCTATCAATTTAGGGTGTGATTCTTAACAGTCTTCCTTGTGTTCCAGAACTATGTATCCAACATAGGTTGAGACATCTTAAGTTGTCATATTAGGGCTGATGAGGTAGCTTAACCTATCAGTTTAGGGTCCCACACTTGTTACCTTAAGTACCTGTCAGATAAGGGTCACTCACAACTGTCCTTACCAGTGGCACGATATTGACACCCCTCCCATTGGGGCAGAAATTAGACACCCCTCCCATTGGGGCAGAAATTAGACTCGTTCTTAGCCATAATGACATACATAGGGCATGTCGATTAAACAACTACCTCCCACAGTTTCAGTATCAGTCTCAATAAAAGAACTCAAAAATTTCTTCAGATATTAGTATTCCAAGACTGTTAGATACAGTCAAATTTAGTTATAGCACAAAACGCAGAGAGTTCAACTAGATTCAGGGCTGTCACACACAGTCGTTCATGTTATCAGAACTACAGTTCCAACCATGTACTAGTGTACAGATTTAGCTATCACGTACTCACGATCTTAATTACAATTTATGTATGTTTGTACTCTTACGGTCATATCAGTCATTCAGTTAGCATTATTCATGCATGTATACAATTTGCATTAGCCTACCTCACTCGTATACTCAGTACTCCAGTTGTACTGACGCATTTGCACTATGGTGCTTTGTTTTCCTATTATACCATAGGTTTATAGACACGAGTTCCATACCAGCAGTAGCAGTCGCATTCAGCATACAGAGTTGTAGTGAGTCCTCTTCATTCGAGGATGACATTATTTAATTTACCCATTTATTATTTTAGTTAGCTTTCAGTTTATAGAGTTAGTTGGAGATATGTTCCTTTAACTCCTTATTTAGACAGTACTTAGAGGCTTTCAAATTTACTTTCAGATGTAGCTATCAGATTCAGTATTAAGATTTATGTTCAGTTATTTTGGGTAATTGTTACCCCATGGATGTTATATTATTTCATCAGTTGGACCTTATGGCCTATATTTTCATATTTTCTGCGTGTTATATATGTATATTATGTAGTGTACAGGTACGGATATCAATCATGAGTTATCTTGTTGTCCCTTAGGGTCATGAGCACCGTATAGCATTTCGGTTTACAAAATCAGGGAGTTACAACCCGCAAGAGTTCGTATATGAAATGGATAAAATTTTCAAGGTAATATATGTGGATCAGATAGAAGGTGTTGATTTAGTAGCCTATCAACTTAAGGAGCTAGCAAAATAGTGGTACAACAAGTGGGAGGAGGCAAAGGGTGACAGTGTTATGCCCACATTGTGGGATGAGTTTGTGGAAACGTTTCTTGACTAATTCTTTCCGATGGAGCTGAGGGAAGCTAAAGTAGAGGAGTTCATTAACATTAAGAAGGTCAATATGAGAGTTCAGGAGTACACTCTAAAGTTTAATAAGTTAGCCCCTTATGCTACTAATATGACGGATAGTATAAGGGCCCAGATAAGAAAGTTTGTGTTCGGCCTTTTGGATGATTTGGTGCTTGAATGTCAGGTGCTATGTTGAATAGGGATATGGAATTTTCTAGGCTATCATTTCAAATACAATATGTGAAGGGAACAAAAGAAGATTTTTGAATCTAGGGAGAAGGAAAGACAGGCAAAAAAGCCAAGATAGTAGACCAGGGTCACAGTCAGCACCAGATCGACACTTAGGGCAACAAATGTCAAAATAAATAGTTTCGGGGAAAGTCACAGTGTGCATCTAGCACCCCAGCACCCAAACATTCAGTTGATAGGCAATCTTAGAGCTTTTAAACAAATCATGGATCTAGAGCATCAGATACCCAGTCACAGGGCAGTGTAGCTTAGCAGTAGCATTATTTTCCATAGTGTGAGACTTGTGGTAGAAATAATCCTAGGGAGTATCAATTGGGTACATTTGTACGTTACTCATGTAGTCAGCCAGGTCACTTTCATAGGAATTGTCCATTTGCCAAGAGAAATGTTGGTGGTGCCAAATCTGGGGATAACTCTTCTGCACCATGATGATAGGCGAATTTACACGCCTATAGTACTATATTTTGCCTATATTTTAGCTAAGTTTTGAGGACAAATTATATAATTCATGCACTTTTAGTCTTTTTTCCTGTAAGTGAGCTAACGAACATGATTAGCAAGTTTTCAAGTATAAATGATGCAGAATTCAGCATTTTATGGATAACTTTATGCCAAAGAAAGCTTCAAGAAAGGAGGAAAGCAAAGCTTGGACGCCAAGGACCAAAAGTGGCACATGGAAAATATGTCCTGAGCAAAAACAACAATTCTAAAGACTTTGGGGACTAGCAGTAATCTAGTAGGATTAGGATAATAATACAGTAACTTATTAGGATTAGGATAATGATGCAGTCACCCAGTAGGATTAGGTTAAGTAATGCAGTAGCTTAGTAAGGAATAGGACATGGGTGTTATAAATACCTTATCTTGCTAGAGATTTTTATTCATTCTAATTCTACTTCTAATTCCACAACTTACAATTTGGATTCTAATTCTCATACTTCTACTTTCAATTCTTATTCTCTTCATCTATTCAACTCTTAATTTCCACAACAAGAGAAATGCAATTCTAAAGGGATTTTACGCCACAAGCCATACCACACCATACTACACGTGAGATCATTATTGTGTTATAATGATAATGTCTATTGTGATTTCCATCACACTCATGAATACCTAAACTTCTCTGTTGGGGTTATGGAAGCCTTATGAGATACTATCTATTGCTATGAGTTTGTGAATTTATGACACGTATGTTGCTTATATCATTATTCTCTTCATCTTAATGCAAATTCCTGTGGCTGCAGACGCATAGAATACACCAGTATAGTATTAACTTGTTCGAAAGAAAAGTTATATGTCTGGAAAAGAGATAATTTCATGGTAATAGGGCACCGACCCCTATTAAAAAGTTAGTGCCATAACTGGATTAAGCTCTTGGAGAATTTGTACCATCAGATACGCTTTAAGCTCGAAAGAGTTAAAGTGAAATAGTCCTTGTTAGGTCGAAAGACGCCTGGATTTACCATAGAATACAATTCTCTATAAGCACATGCATGTCTGAATTCTGCATAACTCATAGCCAAATAGAGATGTAAAACTCATAAGGTGCACATAACCCCAACTCTTGATTCTCATTGGTTAAACTCTTACCAAACATTCTTTCCTTTTACTTTGCTACTTTACGTTTTTACTTTAATATTTTGGCTACATTACTTGCATGATAAACTCCCCCCTTTTTACGAGACTTGCTCCAAAAGTCTAGTAATCTTTGCTTACTCATTGACCGGCTATTCCTTGTGGGATCGATACCCAACCCAGTTGGGTTATATGTTTGACAACGACCGCTTTACACTCTTATGAGAGTTGTAGATTGAGCGTTATCAAAAATGGCAAAATAAAAAGTTTTGGGGAAAGTCACAGTGTGCAGCTAGCGCCCCAGCACCCAAACATTCAGTTGATAGGCGATCTCAAAGCTTTCAAACAAATCCTGGATCTAGAGCATCGGATACCCAGTCATAGGGCAGTGTATCTCAGCAGTAGCGTTCTTTTCCGTAGTGTGAGACTTGTGGTAGAAATCATTCTAGGGAGTATCAATTGGGTACATTTGTATGTTACTCATGTAGTCAGCCAGGTCACTTTCATAGGAATTGTCCATTTGCCAGGAGAAATGTTAGTGGTTCCAAATCTCGGGATAACTCTTCTGCACCATGATGATAGGCGAATTTACATGCCTATAGTATTATATTTTGCCCATATTTTGGCTAAGTTTTGAGGACAAATTATATAATTTATGCACTTTTAGTCCTTTTTCCTGTAAGTGATCTAACAAACATGATTAGCAAGTTTTCAGGTATTAATGATGCAGAATTCAGTATTTTATAGATAACTTGATGCCAAAGAAAGCTTCACGAAAGGAGAAAAGCAAAGCTTGGACGCCAACGACCAAAAGTGGCGCATGGAAAATATATCCCAGGCAAAAACAGCAATTCTAAAGACTTTGGGGACTAGCAGTAATCTAGTAGGATTAGGATAATAATGCAGTAACTTATTAGGATTAGGATAATGATGCAGTAACCCAGTAGGATTGGGTTAAGCGAAGCAGTAGCTTAGTAAGGAATAGGACATGGGTGTTATAAATACCCTATCCTGCTAGAGAATTTTATTCATTCTAATTCTACTTCTAATTCCACAACTTACAATTTGGATTCTAATTTTCATACTTCTACTTTCAATTCTTATTCTCTTCATCTATTCAACTCTTAATTTCTATAACAAGAGAAACGCTATTCTAAAGGGATTTCACGCCACAAGCCATACCATACCATACTACACGTGAGATCTTTATTGTGGTATAATGATAATGTCTATTGTGATTTCCATCGCACTCATGAATACCTAAACTTCTCTGTTGGGGTTATGGAAGCCTTATGAGATACTATCTATTGCTATGAGTTTGTGAATTTGTGACATGTATACTGCTTATATCATTATTCTCTTCATCTTAATGCAAATTCTTGTGGCTGCAGACGCATAGAATATGCTAGTATAGCATTAACTTGTTCAAAAGAAAAGTTATATGTCTGGAAAAGAGATAATTTCAAGGTAATAGGGCACCAACCCCTATTAAAAAGTTAGTGTCGTAACTGGATTAACCTCTTGGAGAATTTGTACCGTTAGATACGCTTTAAGCTCGAAAGAGTTAAAGTGAAATAGTCCTTGTTAGGTCGAAAGACGCCTGGATTTACCATAGAATACAATTCTCTATAAGCACATGCATGTCTGAATTCTGCATAACTCATAGCCAAATAGAGATGTAAAACTCATAAGGTTCACATAACCCCAACTCTTGATTCTCATTGGTTAAACTCTTACCAAACATTCTTTCCTTTTACTTTGCTACTTTACGTTTTTACTTTAATATTTTGGCTACATTACTTGTATGATAAACTCCCCCCTTTTTACGAGACTTGCTCCAAAAGTCTAGTAATCTTTGCTTACTCATTGACCGGCTATTCCTTGTGGGATCGATACCCAACCCAGTTGGGTTATATGTTTGACAACGACCGCTTTACACTCTTATGAGAGCTGTAGATTGAGCGATATCAAAAATGGCAAACTAAAAAGTTTTGGGGAAAGTCACAGTGTGAAGTTAGCGCCCCAGCACCCAAACATTCAGTTGATAGGCAATCTCAGAGCTTTCAAACAAATCCTGGATCTAGAGCATCGGATACCCAATCACAGGGCAGTGTAGCTCAGTAGTAGCATTCTTTTCCATAGTGTGAGACTTGTGGTAGAAATCATCCTAGGGAGGATCAATTGGGTACATTTGTATGTTACTCATGTAGTCAGCCAGGTCACTTTCACAGGAATTGTCCGTTTGCCAGGAGAAATGTTGGTGGTACCAAATCTCGGGATAACTCTTCTGCACCATGATGATAGGCGAATTTACACGCCTACAGTACTATATTTTGCCCATATTTTAGCTAAGTTTTGATGACAAATTATATAATTCATGCACTTTTAGTCCTTTTTCCTATAAGTGAGATAACGAACATAATTAGCAAGTTTTTAGGTATAAACGATGCAGAATTCAGCATTTTATGGATAACTTAACGCCAAAGAAAGCTTCACGAAAGGAGGAAAGCAAAGCTTGGACGCCAAGGACCAAAAGTGGCGCATAGAAAATATGTCCCAAGCAAAAACAACAATTCTAAAGACTTTGGGGACTAGCAGTAATCTAGTAGGATTAGGATAATAATGCAGTAACTTATTAGGATTAGGATAATGATGCAATAACCCAGTAGGATTGGGTTAAGTAATGTAGTAGCTTAGAAGGATTAGGACATGGGTATTATAAATACCCTATCTTGCTAGAGATTTTTATTCATTCTAATTCTACTTCTAATTCCACAACTTACAATTTGGATTCTAATTCTCATACTTCTACTTTCAATTCTTATTCTCTTCATCTATTCAACTCTTAATTTCTACAATAAGAGAAATGCTATTCTAAAGGGATTTCACGCCACAAGCCATACCACACCATACTACACGTGAGATCTTTATTGTGGTATAGTGATAATGTCTATTGTGATTTCCATCGCACTCATGAATAGCTAAACTTCTCTGTTGGGGTTATGGAAGCCTGATGATATACTATCTACTGCTATGAGTTTGTGAATTTGTGACATGTATACTGCTTATATCATTATTCTCTTCATCTTAATGCAAATTCTTGTGGCTGCAGACGCATAGAATATGCCAGTATAGCATTAACTTGTTCGAAAGAAAAGTTATATGTCTGGAAAAGAGATAATGTCAAGGTTATAGGGCACCAACCCCTATTAAAAAGTTAGTGTCGTAACTGGATTAACCTCTTTGAGAATTTGTACCATTAGATACTCTTTAAGCTCGAAAGAGTTAAAGTGAAATAGTCCTTGTTAGGTCGAAAGACGCCTGGATTTACCATAGAATACAATTTTCTATAAGCACACGCATGTCTGAATTCCGCATAACTCATAGCCAATAAAGACGTAAAACTCATAAGGTGGACATGACCCCAACTCTCGATTCTCATTGGTTAAACTCTTACCAAACATTCTTTCCTTTTACTTCGCTACATTACGTTTTTACTTTAATATTTTGGCTACATTACTTGCACGATAAACTTCCCCCTTTTTACGAGACTTGCTCCAAAAGTCTAGTAATCTTTACTTACTCATTGACTGGCTATTCCCTGTGGCATTGATACCCAACCCAGTTGGGTTATATATTTGACAACATTCGCTTTACACTCTTACAAGAGCTGTAGATTGAGCGTTATCACACCACCCCCACCTCAAAAGGGCAGCACATAAGTTGCCGGGAGCGGTCGCAACTGGTTGTATTCTTTGACCAACTACCAGAAGGTAAAATCCTTACCATATGTCATCACTGATACATTACAAATCTTTTCCCGTGATGTATATATGTTTCTTGATCCTGGGTCTACCTTATCTTATGTGACCCCATATGTAGCTGTTGTTTTTGGGTTTTAGGCCAATGTGATTTCTAAACCTTTCTCTATTTCCACCCCAGTGGGTGATTTTGTTGTGGCTAGGAGGGTGTATAGTGGTTGTGTTATGTCCGTTTGTAGTCGGGACACCATAGCCGACCTCTTAGATCTTGATATAGTTGATTTTAATGCCAACTTAGAGATAGACTGGCTCTATTTATGTTATGCTCCTCTAAATTTTAGAACCTGAATAGTTACTTTCTCCTTCCCAAACGAACTTTTTATCTCAAAGCTCGTAAACTGATTTCTAAGGGTCATTCTTTACTTGTATCATCTTATTCGGGTTAAAGAGTCTAATGTTGAAAGTCTTCCCCTTTAGTCTATATCTATGGTAAATGAATTTCCAGAAGTTTTTTCCAGAAGATCTCCCAGGAATACCACCTGATATGGAGATACATTTTGGCATTGATTTGTTTCCAGAACCCCGTCCTATTTTTATTCCTCCATATAGAATGGCTAAAGCAGAGCTGAAAGAGTTAAAAGAGCAACTTGTAGATATTTTAGATAAAGGTTTTATCCATCCTAGTGTTTCCCCATAGGGTGCACCGGTGCTTTTCATGGAGAAAAAAGATGGCTCCCTGCGTATGTGCATAGACTACCATCAATTAAATAAGGCCACCATAAAAAATAAATATCCTCTTCCTAGGATTGATGATCTCTTTCACCAATTTCAGGGTGCTAAGTGATTTTCAAAAATAGACCTTCATTCGGGATACCGCCAGTTGAAATTTAGATTGTTAGACATTCCCAAAACAGCTTTCCAAACTTGATATGGTCATTATGATTTTTTAGTCATGTCCTTCGGGTTGACTAATGCCCCAGCAACCTTTGTGGATCTAATGAATAGGGTCTTTCATCAATTTTTAGACCTATTTGTCATAGTATTCATTGACAAAATCTTGGTCTATTCTAAGAGTGAGGAGGACTATGCCAACTACCTCTGAATTATCGTTCAGACTCTTAAAGATCATAAGTTGTATGAAAAAATTTCCAAGTGTGGATTTTAGCTGAATGCTATTGCTTTATTTGGGCATATTATATCTAGTGAGGGGATTAAGGTGAATCCCCAAAAGATTGAGGCAGTGAGAAAATCGCCAAAACCTACGACTCCCACCGATATCCAGAGCTTTTTAGGTTTGGCAGGGTATTACAAAATATTTGTTGAGAGTTTTCCTTCTATATATACTCCACTTAATAAGTTAACACAGAAAAATGTGAAATTTGCGTGGTCAGACTCTTGTGAGAACAGTTTTGAGAAGTTGAAAGACAAGTTGACTATTGCACTAGTTTTGACTCTTTCAAAAGGTACAGAAGGTTTTGTGGTTTACTTTGATGCGTCCCAAGTGGTACTAGGTTATGTTATTATGAAGCATGGTAAGGTGGTGGCTTATGCATCTAGGCTGTTGAAGGTGCATAAGCATAATTATCCCACTCATGACTTGGAGTTAGTAGTCGTGGTTTTTGCACTTAGAATTTAAAAGCATTGTTTTTATGGGGTGTATATTTATATTTTTACTGACCAGAAAAGTTTGCAATATTTTTTCTCGTAGAAAGAATTGAACCTCAGGCAGAGGCGTTAGATAGAGCTTTTGAAAGACTATGACATGAGCCTACACTACCATCCGGGTAAGGCGAATATTATAGCCGATGCTCTCAACATGTTGTCGATGGTCAGTGTTTCTCACGTTGAAGAAGGAAAGAGAGAGATGGTGAAGGATATTCACCGACTTACAAATCTAGAAGTGTAACTCTTAGATTTTGAAGATGGAGGAGTGGTTGTTCATGAGGTAGCTAAATCTTCTTTTTGTGCAGATGTTAAGGAGAAGCAAGTTAAAGATCCCATTTTGATGCAAATTAAGAGTGATGTGGGTCAGCAGAAGGTGATGTCTTTTGAGATTGGTGGTGATGGTATTTTGAGGTACCAAGGTAGACTATGTGTTCCAGATATAAATGGTCTGTAGGAGAGAATTCTTGATGAGTCTCACACATCGAGGTTTGTTGTTCACCTAATCTCTACAAAAATGTATCATGATTTATAAACCATTTATTGGTGGAATAATATGAAACGTGATGTGGCTAAATATGTTACCAAGTGTTTGATTTGTCAGCAAGTCAAGGTGGAACATATAAGGCCCGAAAGTACTTCTCAAGAGATAGCTTTGCCTTTATGGAAATGGGAGATGATCAATATGGACTTCATTACAGGACTTCCAAAGTCCTGAAACCAATTTGATTCTATATGTGTAATTATAGATAGGCTGACTAAGTCAGCGCACTTTCTGCCTGTCAGGACTAACTATTCCGGAGAGTATTATGCCAAGTTGTTCATCATAAAAATAGTTCATTTGCATGGGACACCTATGTATATCATATCCAAATGATGTATCCAGTTCTCTTCTGAATTTTGGAGATCTTTCCAGATAGGTTTCCATACCCAAGTGAACCTCAGTACTGCTTTTTATCCCCAAACGAATGGGCAAGCAGATCACACCATTCAGACCCTTGAGGATATATTGAGGGCCTGTGTAATTGAATTCAAAGGCAGTTGGGTAGATCACTTTCCATTGATAGAGTTCGCATATAATAACAATTTCCATTCCGGTATTAAGATGGCACCATTTGAGGCATTGTATGGGAGGAGGTGTAGGTCTCCAATATGATGGTATGAAGTAGGTGAGATGCAGATGTTTAGGACTGATCTTGTTCATCAGGAAATGGAGGATGTGAAAGTCATTAGGGAATGACTTAATGATAATGCTCAAACTACAACTCTCGTAAGAGTGTAAGCGATCGCTGTCAAATATAGAACCCAACTAGGTTGGGTTTTGAATCCAACAGGGAATACTCGGTCACTAAGTATGCAATGATTAGTAGACTTTTGGTTAAAGTTTTGCGGAAAAGGGGGGGATTTTATGCGTGAAGTAAAATTATCAAAATAGCAAGGTAAAAACAGAATGTTTAGTAAGATTTTAATCAATGAGAATTGTATGTTAGGGTTATGTCCACCTTATGAGTTTTACGTATCTATTGGCAATGAGTTATGCAGAACTCAGACATGCATGCGCTTATAGAGATTCGTATTCTATGGTAAATCCTAGTGTCTTTCGACCATCAAAGATTATATCACTTTAACTCTTTCGAGATTAAAGCGTATAACTAATGGTACGGATTCTCCAAGAGGTTAATCCAGTTACGGTACTAACTTTTAAACACGGGTTGGTAGCCCTATTTCCTTGTGATTCTCTTTTTTCGAGACATGTAACTTTTCTTTCGAACAAGTTAATGCTATACTGGCGTATTCTATATGTTTGCAACCACAAGAATTTACATTAATATAAAGAGAGTAATGATATAAGCAACATACGTATCAAGAATTCACAAACTCATAGCAATATATAGTATCTCATAAGGCTTCCATAACCCTAACAGAGAAGTTTAGCTACTCATAATTGTGAAGGAAAACCACAAGGATATCATCATCATAATAACAATATCACGATAAGTAAGTATTGGAGTCACTTGTGGCGTGAATTCCTTAGTAGCATTTCTCTTGTCTTGAAAAGTAATAGTCGAATAGATGAAGAATAATGTCAACAACGAATTTAAGAATAGAAGAGAATAAGAATTAATTGAAAGAGAATAAATGCTGAAAAGTTCAGCAAAATAGGGTTTTTATGATACCCATATCCTGTTCCTACTAAGCTACTGCATACTTGTCCTAATCCAAATAGGTTACTGCATCCTTATCCTAATCCTACTAAGTTACTGCTGATCCCCAAGTCTTTGAAAATGCTATTTTTGTCTGGGACAACTTTTCCATGCATCACTTTCAGTCCATAGACTTCCAAAAGCTTCCTTCCTTCTCACGTGAAATTTCTTTGGCATCCAACAGTCCATAAAACGCTGAAATCATCATCATTTATACTTGAAAACTTGCTAATCACGTTGGTTAGATCACTTACAGGAAAAAGGACTAAAAGTGCAGGAATTATATATTTTGTCCTCAAAACTTAGCTAAAATATGGGTAAATTAAGGTGCTTTAGGCGTATAAATACGCCTAACATCAACACCCCACACTTAAAGCTTTGTTCATCCTCGAACAAAATATCATGTCCACATAAACATCTACTTAGGGTTTCATAGTAACAGTACAAAATATTCATCAAGACAGGCACGACAATTCTTATCAAAGAGTATTTTTCTAATCACTACTAGAAACAATTCAGCCTCCAACATAGACTCGTGATGATGGTTAATTCATTTTCAAAAGTTAAGGCACAAAGAATCATACAAGACTACCCAAAACTCATCAACCATGTGTGTCTCACAATATATCACCAATAATTACTCACAAGTATTTCATTTTTTACAACATGGGTATAAGATTATCCTTGCTCTCACTCTCACAAAGAATTCATATGTTGTAACTGATGACCATAGGATTGCCCTTAGTGTAATGCTCTATTAATATCAGAATGCTAAGCTTAGAGGATCAAATAGGTCTTTTCAGGTAGTAATGTAAGCTAAGGGGCGGGTAGGACTATTTTGGCCAGAAATAGTGACTATGTTCCTAAGCACTTTAATACATCACATTATGCCTTTAACACTCTCTTCTACACAACCTCTCTACTTTCCTTTTGTCTACCACCCCTTTTCACCTATTTTGCCATTTAAACATAACTATCTTTTTATTTGATCATAAACACAATTTATCTTTTTGTTTTTCTATTTCTTTTTCTTTTCTTCTCTATTTTTCTTACACACCTCTATGATAGCCACTCCTTTTCATAACAAATTCAAGTACCAATACACTCTAAGGCATCACCCTTACCTAATTTCCTCTTATTTTGTCACATGACTTTACAATTTAAAGAACTTAGGAATTTGGATCAAATTATGGTCTTGAAAAAAAATGGATTAGGCTTACATATAAGGCTGTCCAAGAAAATAGCTAAAAGCTCAAAGGGGGTTAACTAGGATAATGAGGTAAACAAGTACAGGTTTCCAAAGAAATGCCTAAATCATCTCCTAAACTTACACTGTTTATTTCTCTTTACATACACACCAGGCAAGTTCTAGCATCATCCACAAACACAGAATATACTATAATATCACACACACAAGGCACATGGACAACTTTATTGGGAGTATTATAGACCCTTGACCCAACAAATGAAGGAATTAAACCACATACTTATCACATAGTGAGTCACACTTAGAGCCTAAATATCTCAATAGTAATGATTTTATCACAGACTCTTGTCATAATACCATGCTGCCTGTCAGAACAATTTCATGCAAAGTTAAAAAAAAACTAACAAACAAAACAAACAAACATAAATAAATGCAAATGCAGATAAAGAAGTATAGCATACAAATACCAGCACCCCGCACTTAGACGGGACGCACTGCCCTCAGTGGAAAATAAATAAGAAGAACCTGGTTAGTCGGACTCCTCCTCTATGTCTGGGGTCATACCCCCAACATCGGAAACATCATCAGAGTCGTCATCATCAAAGTTATCCTCCACATCGGAGTATGGCATTCGGCGATCATCAGCGGTTGGCACGTCATCATCAAGAGGTTCCTTAAAGTACACACCTACTCCACACATAGCCCTAGCATACTCATTCATTGGGTAGTCATAATCCAACTGTTGGAGCTCTGCAGTAGTTAGAACATGACCCTAGCTCATTATTGTAAACCTCGTCATGCCATAAAGATGGTGAAAGAAACTTTCATCCCTAGCATGTCGTTCTGCAGTGGTCAGGTTGACGCCATGCATGGATTCAGCATATTTAACCTTTATGAGGTTAATCTTTTTTGGGTTGTGTGGAAGCTTATGATCTACAGGTTTCTCTTCAATGTCTTCCTTCCTCAATATCGCAGTCAACAGATTGCCAAAGCTAAAGTAGGACCTCTTGTGCAGCCTAGCCTTATGCATTGATGATCGAATAATCACCCCAATGTTGATGGGGACATTCGACATCAATGCGTACACCAATAACACTCTATCTCGTGTTATCTTTTTGTACTATGTCCCTAGAATCAGGCAAGAGTTGACTATTCACAACCATATCCCGACTTTCCTGTTCAAGAAAGCATACGGGAAGGTGTTGTGCCGAGCGATGTCCTTATGTCTACTCCAACGTGCCATTGATCTTGCTCCACACAATGTGTGTCTAATTGCCCTATACAGAGGTCTATTATACAGCTCCTTGAGTGGTGATGGATCAACAGATGGCAAACCCAGAAAAGAGTTGAAGAACTCTGCATTTAGCTGCAATACTTGGCCCCAAATCTTTACTTCACTCCCTGTAGTTTTCGGTGACCAGTTTGCATAGAATTCTCATATTAGATTGAGATTGCACTCTCCCATATCTCGAAAGATGAAATCAAGATGTAATGCCATTATCTTAGCAAAAATGCGGGGTTCTTTCTTCGCTAGGCTCTCCTTTTGTATCAACTCCACATAAACATATTTTTTTACTTTATTATTTCTGTACCACTCCTTTCCTTCCTCCTCTAGGACCCATTTGATTCGGAACATGCGGCGAGTTATTTGCAGCGAGGAGGATTCACCTTGCTCTTTTCGTTCCTTTTCTGGCCTTTTTGTGAAGTAGTCGCTTTTTCTTTTCCTTGTCTTGATTTTGGTGCCATTGTACTTGAGATTAAAATAATAGTCATGTTAGCTTCATCTCGATGGATACAATCAACAAACAAGCAGTAGTGGCACCACCCCACACTTAATTTGTTGGCACAACTAATTAAGTGAACGTTGTCGATTACTCAGGCTTCATCGATATATGTTTAGGCGTGATATTCCAACAATATAATCAGTGCAGTCATACTTTTCTTGTAATCTTAACTATCCTTTTTCAATTCTATTGCATGTAATCTTGACAATGCTTTCATGTTTGGACTAATGTACCTTTTTAGAAAGACTACTACATAGAGATTGAATCAAGTTATAGCATTAGAAATAATCACAAAATCATATGTTTGTAGTCAACCATTATTTTCATCTCGATGAACAAGTTATTCTAACATGTAAGCTTTCTAGTTACAAGATTATGCAATTTTCTTGACCATGTCAATTCCGCAAACGTATGACAGTGTATCAAAATCAAATACAAGTTGGAAACTAGTTTAGAACACCCATATGTTTTCATTCACTCATCTAGATATGGCAAAACAAACCAACCATATTCAAATCACCAACATCACTTTAAGATATAAAATACCATGATAAGCGTAGTATCGTAATTCTTATGAAATATAAAAGAAGAACTTACTTGGTGATGTTCGTGGAAGATGATCTTGCAAGGTTAGATGAGCAAAAATAAATGTTTTGAGAGATTTGGGAGGCAAAGGCGGCACCTATGCTATGGCATTGTAGATTCAGAGAGCAAAAGCAATGGAATAGGCGGCGCGTTTAGCTTTGCCTATACTTGGCATAGGCGGCGCCTAATGCTTTTCCTAGTTGAGCATAGGCGGCGCCTATGGTATGGCATTGTAGATTCAGATAACAATGGCCATAGCATAGGCCTTGCCTTATCCGTTGCCTAGATTTACATTGGCCTTTCCTTGTCCATTTCCTAGATTTGTATAGGCAATGCCTAACTGAAAGCCTTTTGCTCTTTCATTACTCACTTACCACCTTTAACATTGCTCACTTTCAAATCAAGATTTGAGACCAAGCTCCTCCTTTATACGTCTTGCACCTACACTTACTCAAAAATAACAAAAACAATTAGAACGGTGGGTTGCCTCCCACCAAGTGCCTTAGTTATTGTCACGACTCGATATAGGTATATCGATTACTTAGCCTTCATCAAGATAGATGGTGGATCGTTTTCTGAATAGATTCAGACGATGCTGATGCTTAATTGTGGGCATGCAATCTTCTTCAAAATGAAACTTGTGCGTACATATCCAAGGTGGGATACCAATTATATCATCAATAGACCAACCAATGGCTCTTTTATACCGCTTTAGAGCAGAGATGAGAGCCTCTACATGCTGTTCACCTAAATCGGCCACAACAATCACCGAAAGTGTATTTTCACTTCCCAAAGACTCATACCTTAGGTGACTGGGGAGCTCTTTCGATTCTAGCACTGGTGGATCTTCAATGGAAGTCTTCGCTGTTTATGCAGATTGATTCTTAAGATCAAGGTCCAGCTTCATAGGAGCATGAGAATAGGAGCTTATTCCTGTTAGAGCACAAATAGTTTCTTCATATTCTTCAACATTCTCATGCTTACAATTTAACAGCACATCGGATAGTGGCTCAACAATATGCTGCTCCTCTACAGATAATTCTTTCTCATCCTTATAAAAAATATCATCTACAGAGAACACATTCATATCACTTGGCTGCTTCATTGCTTTACATATATCAAATCAAACCACTTCGTCATTCAACCGGAATAAAAGCTCATTAGCTCGTAAATCAATAAGCACACTTCCGATTGCGAGAAAAGGACGTCCCAAGATTATGGGAACTTTTGAATCCACCTCGAAATCCAAAATGACAAAGTCTGCAGGAAAGATAAATGTAGAAACCTTCACCAACACATCATTCAAGATACCCATAGGTTATTTTACCGACCTATCTGCCATCATGAGCCACATATTGGTTGGTGCAGGGTCTCCCAACCCCAACTTTCTGTAAATGGATAACGACATCAAATTGATGCTAGCCCCCAGATCACACAACGCCTTAGCAAAATCCAATGATCCAATCGTGCAAGGAATAGTGAAAGTACCAGGATATGCCTTCTTCTGTACTAGCGATCTTGTAGCGGTTGCACTGCAATGATGAACATTATCTGCCAGCTCATAGCTTACTGTCCGCTTCTTTGTCAAAAAGTCCTTCATTAATTTAGCGTACCCGGGCATCTGCTCTAGCGCCTCCACCAAAGGAACATTAATAGTCAGCTGCTTTAACATAACCATGAATTTGCTAAACCTGGTGTCATCAGCTTTCTTCTTCAGCCTTTACGGAAAAGGTGGTGGTGGAAGGGGAATCGTTCTCCACCACTTCCTCTTTATCTTGCTTCCGATTATCAACCTTTTTAGGAGTGTCGTCAGCCTTCTTCTTCGGTCTCTGAGGAAAAGGTGGTGGTGAAAGGAGAATAGTTTTCTCCACCACTTTCTTTTTATCTTGCTTTTAGCTATCAATTATTTCAGGCTGCAGACGTCTAGGGGTGCGGTCATGAACACACTCTTCAGCTTCTTTGGCCTCTTCACATTCTGCATCAATGACATTATCCGTTATATCATCAATTGTCTGCTTGCATTTAGATGGATTTTCCAACACTTTACCGCTCCAGGTAGTAATAGCCATACACGATCCATCATTCCTTGGATTTTGCACTGTGTCGCTAGGTAGTGTTCCAGCTTTTCTTTGATTGAATGCCGCTGAAAATTGACTCAATTACTGCTCTAGCTGTTTTATTGAAGTGGAATGTGAGTTAACCAATTGATTTATTGAAGACAAATCGTTCTTCAGCTCATTCACTCCCGTATTAGTTGTCTCCACTCCTTTTAGCAGCTTTGCCATCATATCTTCCACAGACATCTTCCCCGAACCAGATGCCGCGGCCTCATAATTTCCAGGAGGAATATACAAACCACTCCTGTCAGTCTTATTCTTCGAACTACCTTGATCACGGTACTTGTTTCCAGAGTTATCATAATAGTTCCGACCTTGGTTTCCTTGGGTATTGCCTCGGAAACCTCCCTGATTATTCAAGTAGTTGGCTTCTTTCTCAGAATCAGATTTGTCTATTCCATGTGCTACAACGGCCTTAACTTTTTCGGTCTTCCCTGATAATAAGTGCTTGGTGAGAAGATCCATCTGTGTTTTCATGTGAGCCATATCTTGGTCACATTCCTCTTGGCTACGCCTCTGTTCTGAAGTCATGCCAATAGATATAGTAGAGCTTGCTACCTCAGAATCCCTGGTATTCCAAGCTTTACTTTTCTTTGTCACACGATCTAGCATATCACTTGCCTGAATAAAAGTAAGGTCCATGAATGACCCTCCTGCAGCATTATCAACCACTAGCTTAGTCACTAAATTCAAAGACCTGTATAATATCTCCATCAAGTGTACATTGGTCATATAATGATTTGGGCACCTCATAAGCTTCATCTTGAACCTCTCTCATGTTTCGTGGAGAGCTTCAGTTGGAAGCTATCAAAAATTGCTGATTTCATCTCTCAACTGTGCTCTCTTGATGGTAGAAAAAATCTTTCTAGGAAAGCATCTTTCAGTTGCCTCCAATTAGTAATAGAATCAGGAGTTAGCCCATTCAACCATAGAGTTGCCTCCCCAGATAGAGACGATGGAAATAAGCGCAGCCGAATTGCATTCTGTCCAACTCCTGGATTGTTGAATGACTTGCATGTAGAGATAAAATTGATCAGATGCATATTCGGATCATCGCCTGCCAGTCCACCAAATAATCCCTTGAGTTGCAAAAGCTGAATCATGGTGCTAGTGATATTGAACTTTGTTCCGGGTGCCAAGGGCGGCAGAATAATAGCTCCTGTGGCACCATCTCCGTCTAGATCGTCATCATCATCATCAAAAGAAATCTGCATAGCTCGGCGTTCAGGCCTAAATCTAGCTTGACGATCTCTTCTGTTAGCTGGTGTCGCCACCTCAGCATCACGCTTAGGGTTTAGTAACTCATCATCACCTAGGTCCTCATCATCAGGAATTGTTGCTCGCCCTGGGTTATCAATATTCTGTTGATGTACTTGGGCGGCAGCCAACACAGCTAATCTAGGTTGCTCCTATTGAGAAGCCCTTCTTTCAATGTCACGTTGCGCCTCCATTCTGCCAATACGATGTGGTTCAGGATTTGTGGGTAATAATGGTTGTCCCGAACTTCGAGTATAGGGCATGCACTGAACAAAACCTGAATAAAGCATAAACAACAAGTAAAGTACCAGAATCTTTGACCAAAGGGTCTAGTAACTATCCCAAACTTAGTTCACAACCGTATTCCCCGGCAACGGCGGCAAAATTTAATAATGCTCAAACTACAGCTCTCGTAAGAGTGTAAGCAGTCGTTGTCAAATATAGAACCCAACTGTGTTGGGTGTCGAATCCCACAGGGAATACTCAGTCACTAAGTATGCAACAATTAGTAGACTTTTGGTGAAAATTCTGCGGAAAAGGGGGGGATTTTATGCGTGAAGTAAAATTATCAAAATATCAAGGTAAAAATAGAATTTTTAGAAAGATTTTAATCAATGATAATTGTAAGTTAGGGTTATGTCCACCTTATGAGTTTTACGTATCTATTAGCTATGAGTTATGCGGAATTCAGACATGCATGCGCATATAGAGATTCATATTCTATGGTAAATCCTAGTGTTTTTCGACCATCAAGGGTTATATCATTTTAACTCTTTCGAGTTTACAGCGTATAACTAATGGTACGAATTCTCTAAGAGGTCAATCCAGTTACGGCACTAACTTTTAAACAAGGGTTGGTAGCCCTATTTCCTTGTCATTCTCTCTTTTCTAGATATGTAACTTTTCTTTTAAACAAGTTAATGCTATACTGGCGTATTCTATATGTTTGCAACCACAAGAATTTAAATTAAGATAAAGAGAGTAATGATATAAGCAGCATACGTATCAAGAATTCACAAACTCATAGCAATATATAGTATCTCATAAGGCTTCCATAACCCTAACAGAGAAGTTTAACTACTCATAATTGTGAAGGAAAACCACAAGGATATCATCATCATAATAACAATATCACGATAAGTAAGTATTGGAGTCACTTGTGGCGTGAATTCCTTAGTAGCGTTTCTCTTGTCTTGAAAAGTAATAGTCGAATAGATGAAGAATAATGTCAACAACGAATTTAAGAATAGAAGAGAATAAGAATTAATTGAAAGAGAATGAATGCTGAAAAGTTCAGCAAAATAGGGTTTTTATAATACCCATATCCTATTGCTACTAAGCTACTGCATACTTGTCCTAATCCTAATAGGTTACTGCATCCTTATCCTAATCCTACTAAGTTACTGCTGATCCCCAAGTCTTTGAAAATGTTGTTTTTGCCCGGGACAACTTTTCCATGCATCACTTTCAGTCCATAGACTTCCAAAAGCTACCTTCCTTCTCACGTGAAAAGTTTTCTTTAGCGTCCAACAGTCCATAAAATGCTGAAATCTGCATCATTTATACCTGAAAACTTGCTAATCACGTTGGTTAGCTCATTTACAGGAAAAAGGACTAAAAGTGGAGGAATTATATATTTTGTCCTCAAAACTTAGCTAAAATATGGGTAAATTAAGGTTCTTTAGGCGTGTAAATATGCCTAACATCACTTCAGATAGCCCGGAGTCATCAAAAATCCTATGTTGATGTTAGAAGAAGAGATTTAGAGTTTGAGGTTGGAGATTGGGTTTTTCTCAAGGTTTCTCCCATTAAGGGAGTCATGCGATTCGGGAAAAAAGGTAAACTGAGTTCTTGCTATATAGGACCATACCAGATTGTGAGAAGGATAGGTGGAGTCGTGTATGAGTTCGAGTTGCCTAGAAGTTTGGGTTCAGTGCACCTGATATTTTATGTGTTCAAATTAAAGAAATGTATTGGGGACCATTCTTTACTTGTGCCTATTGAAGAAATCAATGCAGCAAACTCGTTATCCTATGAAGAAGAGCCTATTACAATCTTAGATCATCTATTCTGAAGATTGAGGAATAAAGAAATAGCCCCAGTGAAAGTGTTGTGGAGGAAACAGAAAGTTGAAGAAGAAACTTAGGAGTCTGAAGATGACATGCAAGTCAGATACCCAAACCTAATTGTTCCAGTAAATGATGAGATGGAAGGTACAATTCTTGTTTTATGGTTTCCTTCCTATGCCTTAGTATACTTGAAATCATTCATGATTGTAATCTGTGTCATCATTCAGGGACAAATAATCCAAGGGGGATAATGTAACACCCCGTAGAAAGTCGTGCATGTATAGGCTCTGGGTAGCAAGCATAGTGAGTTAAGACTAGAAAATTTTTCAAAGTGTCAAAGAGACTTAGTGTCATTTTTAGCTCTTAATCTTTGGGGATTTTATTTTCAACCATCCCGACCTCTAATTTTAGATTTTCTTGTTGCATTGCGATGGGGCAAGGTCGTAGTACATCTCGGGTGAGTTTTGGGATTTCTAGACAAGCCTAAGGACATGTTTGGTATTCATTTCTAGTAGCTCAGGGCGATAAGGGGGCATCTCTAGGGGTTCTCCACCATTCTAAGGAGGGCATCTCCTGGGATTCCCTAATGCTCTAAGGCTTACAACACCCAGGATAGTCTGGTGCTCTAGACCGGGCGCCGCCTAGAGTATTGCGCCAGGCCAAATTCGGGCATCTTACTCCATCTTATTAAAGGAATTTTAGTACTTATCCAATCCCCTATCATCTCTAAAATGGGATTTAATCCCAAGAACACCAAAATAGGTGTATTTTTATTAAAATCTCTGAAGATACTCTATAAGGGTTTCAAAATAAAAACCCATATAACTCAAGATTCAACCGTGAGTTCTCAAAATAAATTGGAGATTTAGAATCCCCAAGTCGTGGGAATAAAGAAGCACCCTTTGAATTCCAGAATAGAGTTATGCGGGGTTTTCCTAAATTCTCATGGGTATAGAAACATATTTAAAGAAAGGGGTTTTTGAATCTATGTTCATATTCATGTTGTAGAAGCTTTTGTAATGTTGTTTTGGCCTTTTGGCCTTCCCCAAAGTGCTTTGAAAGTTATATATATATATATATATATATATATATATATATATATATATATATATATATATATATATACATACATACATACATATATATATATAGTATATGTGTGTGTGTGTGCGTGTGTGTGTATCTGTTTAAGTCTTGAAAAATTAATTGAGAGCCTGACTTACATGAAATCCCTCTCTTGATGTGACTATTTTCGTGTTTTACATGATATGGATTGTATTGAAGAACATGATATGAAATGTTTAGATTTTTTCCATGACTTGAATATGATTTTGAAAACGAAAGAGAGGTTGAACATATTTCTAACTGTTTAAAATACATATAATAAACGAGTACATGGTTTTCTCAAATGCACATGACCACCATTTGTTTGAGAAATGCTTACATAGTTTTGGTTTATGTTTCGAAACATGAAATCTTTTACACTATTTGCATTTGGGTGGTCTGAATAATGTGTTAATGAAAGATCTTGATAAATGCATTATGGCTTAGAAAATTTGACTTGCAAGTCTTGGTATGACGATACCAATCCAGACAATGCCATAACAGACATAGACTAATACAGAAATTAGACTTTATTAGATTTTCATGTTTTAGAACTTCAGAATGATGCATATTCAGAAAAGGCTAAACTAAGGAATAATGAGATATTAGGTGGTTCCCAGAAGAAGGCTTGAGTTTAGATTACTCATTGTCCAAAACCGTGATTTGCTGATCCGGGTATATTATTATACGTTAGCTTAGTGCCTTGTGGCGTATCAGACTCAGACACTCAAACCCTTGCAGCACACTTGAGTTGGGTGCTTCCCCGCTGAGTCAATGGGGGATTACATATAGCCCATGGTATATCAGAATCGTAGGGAAGCGCCACCTAAGTGAGAAGTAACACAAAGATCAGGCATTGCATTTAGAAAAATGATTTATGATTTTCAGAAAATGCCCATGTGTTTTTGAACTACTATATGTTTTCTATTTAGATAAATTACTCTCTAATATTTTACTTATATAAATTTTTTATTTTTAGATTACTTTGCATACCAGTAAATCTGTATTGACCCCTTCCCCCCATCTCTCAGGTTCATAGGCTTAGTATAGGAGTCCTGATAAGCAGTAGACATTTCAGACAACAACATAGAGTTCAGTGGTGAGCCTTCTATACTCCACAAGAACTGATGTCTTTTAGTTATTTATCATAGCTACAGTTTTGGTATACTGGGTTCCTTGTCCCAGTGTTCAGACATTTGCTATTAGTTATATAGTAGAGATTTTGCAGATGGCTTTTCAGATGCTGATAGATAGTTTTAAACTTTTTTTCATTGTTGATTTATATTAGACTTATGATCATGTTTCCGTACACGGTTTCTATTTCCACATTATCCTCTATTATATGAACATTGTTCATGATTACCAGATACAGAAGGGAATACCGAACCTTCATGGTTTGCGATGCTCATCACAGCTAGGGCCCCGATTCGGGTCATGACAGCACCCTAGCCTAACAAGCACAAAGCATGAATGATGGTCCACCAGCTTACTTAAATCATTACACACATTGGCCTTAAAGCGGTTGTAAAAACTATATATCTTAAATCATAGACAACACAACCCACGAACAAGAAACTTAAGACACGTATAAACTTGTACATGCAGAGCTAAAGGCAAGAAAAATATAAAGGAAAAGAAAGAATGTTTTTTCATATGTCTAAGTCATGTAAATGAAGTAAATATTTACACAATCATAAAGCAAGCACAAATTTGCATTTACACGTCAACCATACTCTGTAGTAGTGTACTTCCTATGTTAGTGCCTTGACTACTTTTTTGCAATATCCCTTGAACTTTTCAAATCTCAGAAGTGAGTGGTTAACAATCTAATGCACTTATGGACCTCAATAAACCGGAGTCTAGCAAAGGTTGCATCTAGGGAACGCTTACAATGTGCAAAATTTTGAAGAAATATGAAATAATAAGCTCTTTTTAACTCTAAATACTGGAAATGTAAAATTTTTTACATTAATGGTGTGTTTAACCTTATATAATTGGCTATTTATTATTTTTTCTAGGTTATCATATTAAATATAGTAGACATCATTGCTTCATCAAGAATATGAAATAATCTAGTTACGTCTAATTATCCTACATAACTATCAAAATACAGGACTCAGTTTTTTTAATTCCGCTGGTGATATGCTACCTATTTAGCCTAAAAACTACACGTAATAAGAATTCTAGGCAACAACACATGTTAGTCGGACTTATACACCACCTAAACCCACTTTTCAAGCATGTCTAGAGGCTCAAGTTGACTACATAACTTCCATACTACAATTCTCTCAGCACAAGTTACCTATAGTTCTATTGCAGATTTCAAGAAACCCATCAAAATACCATTCTTAATAACTTGATAAACCCATCAAAATTCCTATTTTTAAAAACTAGAAATTCCATCAAAACCCATCAACATTCCCATTGTTAACAACTAGAAAAGCCATAACACACATCAAATTGCAGATTTCATTAGCTCAAAATTTCAATAAGCAGGAAAATATATAATCCTATTTTCAATTTTTACTTTAAACACTTCAAATTGTAAAGATTTGTTACCTAAAAGAAGTAATTTTACCACTTTCAACAACAATTAAAGATAGCAAAATTGAGGAGAAGTTAAATTTTAAGAAGAACTCAATCCAAAATTCAAAAGCAAAGTCACGACTTGGGGCTGAGAAAATGGATTTTTTTTTTAGGGGGGGAGAGAGAATCCAAAAGCAAAGTGGCAATTTGGGGCTGAGAAAATGTATTTTTTGGAGGAAAAGAGACTTTTGGGTGAATTAATATTTTTTCAATTGTAATTGGAGGCAAATAAAAACTAAGGAGGGAATGAAATATTTTTGCCCCCCAAGTTAGTCATGATATATTTGCCACGTTTTTCAAAGTGTGGAGAAGTTTTAATAATTTGGTTAATTTAGCCACCGTTTTAATAACTGTGGCTAATAACCCGTGGATATAAACCAAATTTTTGGTAGTGATAAACTTGAAATAAAAGTTGACCAAAAGAGGAAGTAGAGGGAACAACAAAACTAACCCGACAAGGACAAATATAAACCTACAATCAGTTCAAAATTTATATACCAATAATATCTAAATTCTACACTACCTTCAAAAGTCCATACATCGTAGATTAGTTTCAATACATACACTTGAGTATTTTACACTTTGACCTACTCATGTAATAAGATTTTGGTCTTCACTCCTTTTCTGCCTACAAATATGTCTTTTGGACACATTCTATCTACTAGAAAATATGTGTTTGTGTAGAAATTAAACCCCTCGGCATGCCCATAATATTTGAAGATAAGAACACTTCAAGATTTCTTTACATTATTTTTAATTTCAATTTTTTATCCAATGTGATTCAATGGATGCATCTATACAATTTCAGAATATGTCCATTCACACATAAACAGACTAAATTTTCTAGATTTAGAAATTCAAATGGCATCAATGAGAATATACTGAAACAACACTCATTTAACAATCAACTCGTAGTAAAGACTAACTCCCAAGATCACACAATGCAAATCATCATTTGTTTGCTTTCCTGATATGTACATCAAAACACAAGACATGATTTTATTTAAAAAAATATCCCAGTTTTAAATGATGCATCATTGAAATTAAAATACCTTGTGGGAAAATTGAACTATCAGTTAAGAGAAGCAAATGAAATTAAGAATATTTTTGCTGTTTAATTAACTTGTAGAGTATTTTCTGCCTATGTTTCTGAACTCCTGCTTAACGTGTGTCAACTGTGGTACATGTTCAATGAGATCGAAACAAAAATTACATTCTCCAGTCATTGAAAAGTATATGAAGTTGAATATACAAGAACTCAAGCAAGACATTTCATAATTAAACTAGGAAATGAACTATAAGATGCATAAATTTGAGCCCATAAGGACTCAATCAATAGCTTAAGGACGCTGATTCTTTCCCTTAAAGATAAGTTTTAGATTAATATCAGCATTTTCTTTATTCTTTTTATGTTCTCTGTCTCATGATCCTAGTATCAAAAGCTTAAAGGTCCATTTGGAAATTTACCATCTGCAAAGATGTATGGAAATAAATTAGTGATTGGCTTTTTTAATGCCTAGAGGTTCTATATTACGGATCTTGTAAGAAAGAGCTGGAAGTTCCTTAAATTTTGGTATTCTACCACTAATTAAAACCTATCGTAATCAAAAGTTAACAAAACTATTCAGCTTCCATGCCTCTTCTTAGCTCAATGAATCGCTAGTCTAAATAGGAGAGAGAGAAAAAGAAAAGAAGTAGAAGTTTTCTATGTTTGCTTTCTATTGGGGTAGGATAATTCTGAATATCATTGTTGAAACTAATAACAATTTTAGGAGATATACGTATTCCAGATATCATTATAACATAGGAAAATTGGAAAACGTAAGTATAAAACATCAGCTAATGCCAGCTAGAATCAGACGCTTACTCAGAATGCATGTAACGAAAAGTACCCACAAGGAGTTTATGTGGAGAGGCTCTTGTAAATTTGATTAGATTTGTTACTCTAAAGTCCACTCCCTGCAAAAGACAAAGGCCTTTGAGACTGTAGAAGAAAAATAGGACCTAGTTGATGAATTGCAAATAGTAAAAATCAAAATGTAGGAAATTTACATGGAATCAGTCAAATTTGTTTAAGAGAATGTTTTTTTAATAATTTCACTATATGCTGTATTATAAGTAGAATGATTATTAGGATCATCTATTGTTGCTGGTCCTATTATCATTGTTACACAGATTGAGCTTTTTGCTCTTTATAAAGCACCATAAAGTTGGCCATGTGAAAATATCGGTTCACAAAAATAATTTCCAACAAAATCTAGGGTTTGACCTTAAGCTTTGTTTATAGTTACATCAAAACACAATCAAATGGGAAATTGTGTTCTCTTTAATTAAATTGGTAATTTTTTATCTTGTGACTATAATAATGGTATGCTGAGAATGAAAACATGCTTGCCTTTGAAATCCTCACTTGCAATTTTAGAACTAATAAGATGAGTTTTGAAATCAGTAAAAATTAAGTGGGTACCATTACTAAACCTTCAAAAGGATTTAAATTGTGTAGTAATAGAAGTGGACAATTTTTCTTTAGCAATAACTTATAAGGAGGCAGTCTTGTAAGATTCAAATTATGAAAGAAATCTTCAAATTGGCTTTGGTCTTTTGTCTCTACAGTTTCATTAGTACCGACAAATGTCATAGCAGTACCAGGGAATTGATCTATGAACATTTGATTAATTTCACTTACAAAATCATTTTTGGTTGTTAAGATAACACATGATGTTACATCAAATGTATCAATCATGATCAGGTTTAAGTCAGGGTAAATTTTTTGAATAAATTATTTAATGACTCCTTATTTTTAAAAAGAATAATAAAGGATTCTGGAATATCAAATTTTTTATGGTGATTAACTTTTTCTTTTACATCCTTAATTCTAAGTAAATATTCACAAAACGTAGGATTTTCTTGTGCACGCATATTTTTTCTCAGCCAAAACCTTCCAAGATAATTCTAGATACCTGAGATCAATAAACATTCATGAATGAAATCTTCTTTTACTTCACTTTTCACAACCGGTACCATTTGTCTAGATGCACCTCCAAATACAATGACTTTTCCACCAAAAGTTATATTTGTACTCATAAGATCTCTCAATAATATATCAAAAATATCTACAAGTTTTTTATTTGCCATTGATACTTTATCCCATACTATTAACTTGATATCTTGAATTAAAGAAGCAAGTGAACTTTGTTTACTTATATTACAACTGTAGTTTTTGTTAGTCTCCTTCGTTTCTATTTTATTAATGACAAACCAATAAGTGTATCTTTGCAGCTGATAATAATTGAAATATAAAGAAAGCTAGCTCTAAAAATATAAGGACATCAAGAATGAAAAGGCATCTACATATCCATGGAAAATCAAACACAACAAGAACAAATGAAAAAAGAATCTCAGTTCTAAATCATCACAAAATATTGGAAGATATGAAATATAATGGCATGGCAAATAGAATCAAAAAACAACTCAAGAATATGACAAGAAGATCAATAAAATATCACAGAAATCGAAGAACTATCACAATCCCATAGACAAGGAAAACCACATCAATCAGAAAGAAATGGTTACAAGCACAATTGGAAGGAAATCAATCA
This sequence comes from Capsicum baccatum var. pendulum, assembly GCA_030864225.1. Lineage (NCBI taxonomy): Eukaryota > Viridiplantae > Streptophyta > Magnoliopsida > Solanales > Solanaceae > Capsicum > Capsicum baccatum. Next base: position 109,679,944 of record CM061555.1, on the reverse strand, counting down.
CTGCAAAACCAAAATAGAAATTAGATCACAGAAATATCTAATAAGGACGTGTTCCAAAGCCACATATGGACATATAATATAGCTATATTCATTAATTAAGGAATTAATTTGCATCCCCTATTGAGAAAAAATCACTTAGATTTCCTTATGAAGAGTAGCAGTCAAAGACTAAAAGATAAAGACTGAAGACAGACACTTTTCATGCAACTTTAAGGAAAAAATTAAAAGTGTCTCATTCTAAGTCTCACAGAACTCTGTAACTTTAGTTAATAATTATAACATAAAGAGTAGGATTGAGTCAACTTTTCAACATCAATTGAAGTTGTGTCATAAGATATGAAGAGCAAAATAAGTCTTCATAACTTGTTTCCTAACAGTATACCCAAGCCAAACTTTCAACGATCTAAGGAAACCTTGAAACCCAAGGGGACTGGACGTAGGAACTACATTAGTATGCCGAACTAGGATAAATCTTTGTGTTTTTACTTTATGCGTTGTTATTTACTAAAATACTCTAAGATTAATCTGTGTGTGAAGTGTTCTGATGTACAAGCAAGTCAACTTTGAGGAGTCAATTTCAATTCACCCCCTCTTGAATTTCAGTTTTTTCCTATGTTAAAGAGTGAATAAGAAGTTCATCCTTCGGGGATTACAGAAGCTGCAACACCATAAGTTGTTAGAGCTAAAGCAATAAGTCCTTTAGATCTTATAGTAGCTAGTAAATCTCGATACAAAAATGTTTTTCCAATTCTTCCTGGTCCATAAATATAAAAATCTCCCAATTTACTTGAGAATAATTTATTAATGTAATGCCACAATTCTGGTAATCGGAATACGTGGTGCTCATGACCCCAAAGGACCACAAGCTAACCCATGACTTATATTTGTACCTTTACTATAACGCCTCATAAAAGTCGTGCATGTGTTAGTTTCTAGTAGTGTGCTCTTAGTCTTGAATACTTGAAAATATTCTAAGTGTCAAAGAGACATAGTTTCTAGTAGTGTGCTCTTAGTCTTGAATACTTGGAAATATTCTAAGTGAAAATATTCTAAGTGTCAAAGGTTAGTTTCTAACCTTACCGACCTTTGATTTTAGATTTTCTTGTTACTTTGTGATAGTATAAAGTTATAATACATCTTGGGTGAGTTTTGACATTCTTAGATGAGCCTAAGTACATATTTGGTATTCAATTCTAGTAGCTCAGGGCGATAAGGGGGTGTTGCCTGCGTATCCCACTTCTTTAAGGCAGGCGCCGCCTGCTAGATTACCCGCTATAATACGAGTGACGATCAGGATAGTATAGTATGATAGGGCATGCTCCACCCACTGTATCACGCCATGCCAAAAAATTCCAGCTTCTCCAAGAATTTAAGGGTATTTTGGTATTTCTCTAACCCTTTATCTTTAATAACACGGGATTTAATCCTTAGAAAGCCAAAATAGAGTCTCATTTCATCATATTACTCCAATAACCCTCCTTGGATTTTCAAAATAAAAACCCAAGTAGTTTAATATTCAACTGTGGGTTTTTGAAACAAATTGGAGAATTGGAATCCCCGTAACGTAGGTTTCAATAAGCACCCGCTAAGTTCATAAATAGAGGTATGTGGGGTTATCCTAAATTTCATGGGCATGTTTTAAAAATAACTCATGCAAGACTTTAAATTTATCTATATATATATAGATTGATATATTTTTACAAATGGGGGTTTTCAATTGATACAAATAACATGTTTTGGGATATAATTGTGAAAGAAATATTAAAATACCATGGGGTTTTTTGTTTTAATATATTTCAATGGTTGTATTGTGAACGTGTGATTCCAATTCCAAAGGGATGCCATGTGTGTGAGTTATGAATTCTTTAGATTCCCCATGATAATGTTTTACCCCATACTATACTTTTATTGAACATTGAGAGAATGAGTTTTGAAATTTATATGATATTAATCATAAATGATAAAACTTCTTGAACTATTATATGTTGAGAACCATGGTGCATGTGGTTGATGTGTGTGAAAGTCTTATATGTGTGCATGATGTAAATGGCATGACAAGTTAAAGAATTGATGTGATATTGATGATTTGCAAGTCGGTCATGATGATACCCTGTAGAGTATGATATGTAATTGATTGAATTAAGGTTATTGATTGACTTTATATGAGATAGGTGGTTACCCAAAGAAAGCATGAATCAAATGACTCTATGCTAGAAATCGAGGGTTGTTTACAAGGGCAATTGGTACCATGCTGTGTGATCTTGTGTACCTTAAAATGTGTCATCCTCTATTCGGGACAGATGGTTAGGTGCCCTGCTGTGTGATCTTGAGCACAACCCCAACACATGAACATGATTGATGATGGAGATACCCTGCTGTATGATCATTGTGTACTCTTCCTTCCTACCATACTATAATCTTGGCGGCAACCAAGATTGTGAAGTTGGTGAAACTATAGGGTGTACCACCTAGCTCGAATGTGTTGTATTATTGTTAAAAAATCATTATACTATGCCCATATATTTTTAGACCATTTTGAAATAATGTGTTTTATAGCAGTTCTCATTTGCGATATATAAAAATCTATATTTTGTTTATTTTATTTTGGATTACTCTGCATACTAGTACATCTGTATTGACCCACCTCCCCCTCTAACCTCTAAGGTTCTGAGGCACAATCTTGGGGTCCATAAAATTAGTAAATTCTTCAGACAGATTTGCAGAGTCAAGTGCTAAGCCTTCTATATTCCAAAAGGCCTGATGTCTTGCGGTTAATTATCATTTAATAGTTTTGGGTCTATTGGGGGCCTTGTCCCAGTCTTTAGACAGTTGGTTGTTTAGTCTTGTAGTAGAGATTTTGCAGATGGTTTTCAGATGTCGATATATATTGTGGGACTTTATTTTCCATTATTAATTTTATTAGACTCATGACCATGTATTCATATTATTGTGTATTTTCTTCATTTCTTTTATCATATTAATTATGTACATGATTACCATATAGATAGAGGTATTTTGGGCCTTCATGGTTTAGAATACTCATCACGGCCAGGACCCCAGTTCAGGTTTGTAATACCCCTCATGTTTTTAATCCTGTGATTCATACTTGAGTACATGACTTACAATGAATATCCTAGTGATTGGATAGCTTATGATGCATTAATCATGTTCATATGTGTCACTTAAGGTAATACAAGCTAAGAGTTTTTGAATCCATCAAGTTTTAGTGTTCGATTTTGCAAGGGTCATCTTTGAATGATTATAACTCAATGTTAATATGGTATTTTGGATGATTTAGAACCACGAAATTGTATAAAATCAAATTAGTTTTCCAACGATAACAATTTCACCTTAATCCAATACCTGAGCAAAAATTTATGCCCATTTTCATGAGACACAGTAAGCATAGGTGATTGATTAGGTGCCGCCTAACCCAATCATAGGCGATTGGTTAGGCCCCACCCAACCCAAGCATAGGCGATCACTTGGGTGCCACCTAATCCAATTCCAGGTGTCAAAAACACTCTGTCTTGAGTTATTTTAAAGGTAATTAAGCCTTTAAATACTCCTTACACGTCCCTAAACTTAAGCCTACGGAATATGTATCTTCTAAACATACGGCAACCCTATTTTTATCTCAAAGCTCATCATCCAAGAGCACCAAAGGAGAAAAACAACTAGGGTTGCATAATTAAGCTTGAAGATCCGATTTCAAGTAAATTCCTCCGTCAATCATCAAAAATCTTCCTTCTAAGGTATGTGTAGTGTTCATCTACGGATTCCTTTTATCCGTGGAGTTCAAGAATCAATCTTTAAAATCCAAAAGCTTGGCTGATTATGGTGATATGATCATACCCATGTTGATGCTTGTTTGTCTTCTTTTTTTTCATTATAAAGTATGTTTTCTATATTGTTGGGTGTTGATGATCATGTTGTTGATATTGGGTGATTCCCAAGATGGAATGTTTATATGTTTTAGTGAATTCATGATGTCATATGAGTTGGAAACATGTAAATTTGGTTGTTAATGATGTATAATTTGATGAATTCACCTATTCTTAAGATGTGCATGTAAGGTGTTTGATAAAATACCTAAGGAACTAAAAATCATGCAATATAGCAAAATTATGACTAAGTGAAGGATTCATGATATGTCCTTTCGTTCCAATGACTTCTATGTTGATAATGTGCCTTATAAATGTTGTTGGAATACTCATGAACTATTCTTATGAGATTATGCTATACTTACTTGCAAATTCTACTTATGAACAAGATGTATGATAACCATGCAATCCACATAAATTTCCATGCTATTGGTATGTGTTGCCAATATGATTATTCAATGAGCATGATATTACGATTGTGCAAGTGCTTTCATGTTATATGAAATCCTTTCCATGAAATACATTGTTGATAACCATGCATAGTATGAGATCCCTAATTATGATATTATATATTATGGACACTACTCTTATGATCAAGTAAGTCATGTGTGTCAGTTTCCTTCCATCGAGTTCTGTGGGTACTTGTACCTAAAAACTATAGTTGTGTGCCAAGATCCATGTCATTTCATGATATCTGAACTCAAGCTATGATTCCATAGACTTCAGTCAGTCATGTGACTCAGGAAAACCTCATGATCTTAGTCAGTTGTCATATATCAGTAACATTCCACCAGTCAATGGAATTCAGTAAGATTAATTCATGCACATTCAGTTATTCATGTCCAGTCCCTCCAGATGGGAGTAGAGGTTAGCACCGAGTGAACCCAAGGATGGGAACTCACCTGCCATTTCAGGGTATGATTCTTAGTAGCAATCCTTATGTTCCAGAACTACGTAGCCAATGTAGGTTGAGATATCTTAACCCTTCAGCTTAGGATTGATGAGGTGGCTTAACCCGTCAGTTTAGGGTTCCCACCATTCTCATTGATTACCCGCCAGATAAGGGTCACTTACAGTTGTCCTTAACAATGGCAGGGTATTGACACCCCTCCAGTCAGGGCAAATATTGGACCCCAGCTTAGCCATAACGAAATATACGGGGCATGTCCGTTAAACACTACCTCCCACAATTTCAGTAACAATCTCAGTAAAAGAACTTAAAGAGTTCATCAGATTTCAGTATATATATGACTGTCAGATATAGTCTTCCATGTTATCAGTTTTAATATCAGTCGTGACAAGTTATCAGTAAACTATGTATTAGCTTACAAGTCATGTTATCACGTATTCACGGTCCTAGTTTCTATATATGTGTGTTTGCACTCCCACATTCATATTAGTTAGTCAGTGTTGTTCATGTATGAAACCCTTTATGTTCAGCCTACCTTCCTCGTATACTCAGTACTCCAGTTGTACTGACGCATTTGCGCTATGGTGCTTTCTTTTCATGTTACACCATAGGTTTCGAGACACGAGTTCTATCCCAACAGTAGTGGTAGTGTTCTATTCACAGAGACACAGTGAGTCCTCATTGATTTGAAGACAATATGATTTGATTCATTTATTTATTTTATAGTTTAGTTTTATGGAGTTAGTTGGAGACATGTTCCTTCAACTCCTTATTCAGACAGTTTAGAGGCTTTCAGATTAACATTCAGATTTAGTTGTTTTGGGTATTTTCACCCACATGGTTGTATTCAGTTAAACCTTATGGCCTTATAGTTCCATGTAAACAGCATTATTACCTCATAATTTGTAGTATATAGGTACAGATACCAGTCATGGGTTAGCTTGTGGTCCCTCAGGGTCATGAGCACCATGTAGCATTCCAATTCAACAAATCGAGGTGTTACAGAGTTGTGACAAACTTGGTATCAGAGCATGGTTTATGGTCCCCGGGTGTCTACGAAATTGAGTCGGGTAGAGTCTTATTTATGGGTATGTAGCATGCCATACTTGTAAGTAGGAGGCTACTAGGCGTTTAGTAATGTCTCTCTTTATTTATGCTCTAGTTAGTTCAATAGAGTTAGAATGTTCCTCTTTCATACTCTAATTAGTGCTATGGTGTCGCCCATATGAAAGTAAAAGTCATCCCAAATTCTTTCCTTACTATGATGTTTTCAGACATGTCCATTATTGGGGTTATTCAAGTGCAAAAAGTTTAGAATCTACATAATATAGTCCTTTCTGATTGAGTTATATAAGATTTTAAAAATTGTGCAAGGACTTAAGAAGAGTCATTTTGCTTCAAAGTGTATTGATGTGAGTGCGAACCTTGATATTGATGAAATCTTACTTTTTAGCCTGCAGTATAAAGTGTATTCGGTCCCTTTTCAAGAAAAATTTATGTTGCGGATGTCATGCTTCAGGGGAAATGATGTGTAACAGAATGTTGGAACTGTATTTCCACTCAAATAGTAGTCTGAGTTAAATTGTTGTTTTCATGACCTATTGGTAATGAAATTTCACCAATAAGTTGGTGATGTGAAGTTACAAAGTTAGAAGTCAGAGTGAGAGTGACTTTTATATAAATAAATATTTCAGTTGAATAACCGATGTTTGAGGATGATTTACCCCTTTATAATGATAAACTAATGTGGTAGCTAGTACCATATGTGGATGGTATGGTAGTCCATAGAGGAAGTGTTTGAATCTGATTTTATTCATACATAGTAAGATGTGTATTCTTAGTTCATTGGATATTGCATATTAAATTTCTATCTCGTGTAATCTCGTCATCAAGGTGTTGTTGAAAAATAAAGTCTAGTAAAGCTGTGTGGGGTTCTTTCGGTTCTTTAGCATAATTGCCTTGTCATTCATCTCATTTTCTTGTTCAAAATACAAACTCAAAGTCTAGTAAATCTATGTGAGACCTATTTCGATTCACTATCAACTTGTTGTCCAACTTGTTGTTCTTGTATTGTTTTAATCTATGTATAGATGAATATGTTTGCATGATATTGAGTTGGTAAAGAGGTGATTCATCCTTGGGTGTTAGTTTAGTAGAAGGTAGAGAAGGCGTTGTTAGTCAGGGTGATTTCTTGGTTGCTTGAAGTGTGAAAATTGCTATATTAGCCAGCAAGTTATAATTATAGACTCATGGTTGTTGTGGAAATTGAAGGTAGTCTAAATGTATGATTGAGAAAGTAAGTATGAGGTGAGAAATCCATATAAGTAGATAAGATTGTATGGGGTTATAATATCAGATTAAGGTTGATCATGTCTATTATGTGACTTTACCCCTTGACATTTTTTTTCGTTGGTAGTTGTAAACTAGTACTACTTATGTGAAGGTATGTATAAGATTTTGAGGTATTTAGATAGAATGTTCCAATTTGATGGATCAGTATATTATGTTGCAATCGTCATTAGTGGTAGATGATTAATGCTAAACTATCGGCTTGAATTTGAGTGTAGAATGTGGTGGTAAAAATAGTGGCATGAGATTAATTATATATGTTTTTTGGGAAAAAATATAAAAAAATAAGAAAATTAGTAGGATTGATGTGTTGAAATAGTACGTGCTAATGAGTTATGATAAGGAACACCGTAAGTTCAAGATCGATTACTGTTGTTATGAAGTTCTATTGTACTAGTGTTTCTTGATGTTTATTTCATGGTTTTCAAGTGAGAATCATGCGTAAGGTTGGGTTGTAAAATCATGTTTAACACTAGACATTAAGTTTTGAATAGTTGAAGTCCATGGTAGATGTGATGATTTCTTGGTTAATGATGCCAGTTTTATAGAAGTGATCTAATAGGATTGAACGGTGTATGAAATGGCTTAATTTAAAGTTGATTCATAATAAAGTATAATGTTGTAGGTATGGTGTGTAAGTATGCCCAAGGTGACATGGAGTTGTGGCATTTTTCTAAGACTATTACATGTTGTATGTGGCTAGTAGTACCGTTGAGTTGCTAGATGGAGAAAGACTAGTAGATGTTATAAGGGTTCTAAATAGATAGGTTAAAGAGTTTTGATTGATAGTGTTGAGCCTTTTTATATGATCTTGATTCTCATAGTAATGAGACATAAGTTTGGAGTCGCGATATTGGTAGGCTATGTCGAAAGTTGTATGGTTCATCAAAGGCTTGGTGATATCCATGTTAAGTGTTAGAATCTAAGTTTGAGTTTTGAAGGTTGAACCGATAGAAATAAGTGTGCAAAAATTATACTATGACTATTGAGGCTAACAAAATATAGAGTGTATCTCAGAAGGTAGTATTAGTAGTGGGCTTTTCACTTTCATATGTGGTCTTTTGTGTTGTCTATTAATTTTGTATATTGTCATATTTCAGACCCCAGAGTGTAGTGAATGCAGTTAAGTTTAAAGTCTAGTAAGGGATCTCCCCAAACATAAGATAATCGCTTAAAGCCAAGGGGTAGATGATAGAACAAGTAACCAAGAACGACCCTCAGATTCTAGAAGAGATGTCAGTATGACATAGAACATCAGAAGGGAAGGGTGAGGCTCAACTCATTCCTGTCTCAATTTTTTCATACTATCCTAATACCTACTCATACCTCATGTTTCAGTTCCATGATCATAGTTCATGTTCATATATATGACAGAGAACCACGTGCTCTTCCAGATTCCAAAATGAGGAACTTCATTTCATTCAGCAGTCGGAAATGCATTCCATATGTTATGAACTATAAATTGAGGTCATACAGCTCATGACTCATGTATTCACACTTTATAGTGTGCTCAGTTCCCATAATTCATGTTATACTATTCATGATGGGCGAAATATAGTTCATAGCCATCTATGCCCCAATTCAGATTTTTCTTTGATAAATCCCGGATGTTGATTTACTATTCCTCAGGCCTCGGTTAAGTGTCAAATTTCATATAATATCCTTCCATGGTTCAAGGCCTTATGTTCTAATCTTTAGTGACTCCTTCTTATGTGATGATAGTGGTGATGAATAAATGTTTCTTGTTGATTGAAGATCATAGTATGCTCGTTTTAGATAAGACCATAAGTGTGAAGTAAGGTTGGGGCCAAGTCTTTAATACACATGATGGTTAGCTTAAAGGGGTGTGTGTGTGTATGTTCTTAGGGTACCGTGTGGGAGCTATATCTATATATGGTTAGTAGAATATGTGAAGTTTGTCTTTATGAGTGTTTGCTTTGAAGTTCATATGTGGTTACAAAGATAGGATTGAATGACATGTTGGAATTTTTGTGAAGGCACGTTATATGCGCTAGCGACTTTATAGTAATAGTTAAGAGTTAGTCATTGAAGTGGTAAGGCATGATATGCTTAGGGTGTGATCTTTTAAGAGGTATAGAAGGTTGGATCTTATGGTTTAGACTTCTATCATGGAGTGGCATGTAGTATTTTATGAGTTGGAGTCAGGCCTGATCATGGTGAAGAGGATTTAAGTTACTATAGACACTAGTAGAAAGATTTATAAATGCCAATACAAGAACAAATAAGTTAAATCGAATGAATGTGGCATCTACGGGAAATAGTACATTTAAGGGAGTATTCGAGGAGTGTGCTAATCTTAAAAGTAAGAAGTCGCATTGACTAAGGCCTGGCAATTCTATCCTGATATATGAGTTATATGTTTATATTCTAGGCTGCAACATAATGTCAATGTTGGGATCCAATAGTCGGATGTCTTGTGTGACTCATCACCAAAATCTTTTTCTACCTAATGCTACTAGGACTTCTTTAGGAAGAGTGTTGATAAGATACTCCAGATTGAGTATAAGTTTCCAGTATAGTTTAGTCCATATAGCCAGTAAATCAGTTTGACAGACAGGCAGACAAGTATTGTGGTTTCCTACCTTTTTACTCAGTCCTACTATCTGAAGTCTTATGTGATGACCAGTCCGAACGCCATGTTTCAGGTTTAGTTATTTATTCATGACTTAGTTCACAAGAATTTAGTGCATAGTCTCAAATCTTTCTGGGTATTTTAGCTCAGACAGTGTAATACCTTCGTACGATTCAGATCTTGTTGCATTAGGATTCATACTTGGATGAATTATCACTTCAAGGAAAATCCTAAATTCTCAACATGAATCAGCTCCTAGAATCAAGTAAATTCAAGTCAGCTCAGAATCCAGTTTCATGATAGAAGTGAAAAGGTTTCAGATTAGTCTGATCCTTTCTTAGAAGATATGTTTTACACCCATTATTCCATACCTTTAGGGCTTCAACAAGTTCCTACCAATCATTCGGCGACGAATTATCCCTAGGGGGAGATAATGTAATGCCTCATAAAAGTCGTGCATGTGTTAGATTCTAGTAGTGTGCTCTTAGTTTTGAAAACTTGAAAATATTATAAGTGTCAAAGAGACTTAGTCTCATTTTTAGCTCTTAATCTTTAGGGATTTTATTTCTAACCTTCCCGACCTTAGATTTTAGATTTTCTTGTTATGTTATGATGGGGAAAGGTTATAGTACATCTCGGGTGAATTTCAAAATTTTTAGACAAGCCTAAGGAAGTATTTGGTATTCAATTCTAGTAGCTCAGGGCGATAAGGGGGCATCACCTGGGTATCCCATCACTTAAAGGCGCATGCCGCCTATTAGATCACCCGTTATAAAGCAGGCGATGCTCAGTGTGATAGGGCATGCACCACTTGCTGTATCGCATAACGCAAAAAAATGTACAGCTTCTCCAAGAATTTAAGGGTATTTTGGTATTTCTCCAACCCTTTATCCTTAATAACACGAGATTTAATGCCTAGAAAGGTAAAATAGAATCTAATTCATCAAATTACTCTAAGAACCCTCCTTAGTGTTTCAAACTAAAAACCCAAGTAGTTCAAGATTCAACTGTGGGTTTTTGAAAAAAAATGGAGAATTGGAATCCCCACAATGTAGGGTTCAAGAAGCACCCGCTATGTTCATAAATAGAGGTACGTGGTGTTGTCCTAAATAAGGGTTTTCAATTGATACAAATAACATGTTTTGGGATATGATTATGAACGAAATATTGAAATACCATGGAGTTGTTTGTTTTAATATATTTCAATGGTTGTATTATGAACGTGCGACTCCAATTTTGAAAGGATACCATGTGTGTGAATTATGAATTCTTTAGATTCCTCATGATAATGTTTTACCCCATACTATACTTGTATTGAACATTGAGAGAATGAGTTTTGAAATTTATATGATATTACTCATAAATGATAAAACTTCTTGAACTATTACAGTTTGAGAACTATGGTGCATGTGGTTGATGTGTGTGAATGTTTTATATGTGTGAATGATGTAAATGGCATAAGAAGTTAAAGAATTGATGTGATATTGATGACTTGCAAGTCAGGTATGATGATACCCTGCAAAGTATGATATGTAATTGATTGAACTGAGGTTATTTATTGACTTTATGTGAGATAGGTGGTTACCCGAAGAAAGCTCAAGTCAAATGACTCTACACTGGAAACTGTGGGTTGCCGACACGGGAAATTGGTACCATGTTGTGTGATCTTTTGTACCTTGAAATGTGTCATCCCTTATTCGGGACAGATGGTTAGGTGCCCTACTGTGTGATCTTGAGCCCAAACCCGACACATGAACTTGATTACTGATGGATTCACCATGTGTGTGATCTTGTATGCTCTCCCTTACTCACCATACTACAATCTTGGCGGAAACTGAGATCAGGAAGTTGGTGAAATTATAGGGTGTACCACCTAGCTCGGATGTGTTGCATTGTTGTTGAAAAATCATTATACTATGCCCATGTATTTTCAAACCATTTTGAAATAATATGTTTTATTGTTGTTCTCATTTACGATCTATAGAAATATCTATTTTGTTTATTTTATTTTGGATTACTCAGCGTACTAGTACATCGTATTGACCACCCTCCCCCTCCAACCTCTCAGGTTCTGAGGCACACTCTAGGGGTCCAAAAAATCAGTAGATTCTTCAGACAGATTTGCAGAGTCAAGTGGTGAGCCTTCTATATTTCGGAAGTCCTGATGTCTTGTGGTTAATTATGATTTAATAGTTTTGGATCTACTGAGGCCTTGTCCCAGTCTTCATACAGTTGGCTGTTTTAGTCTTGTAGTAGAGATTTCGCAGATGATTTTCAGATCTCGATATATGTTGTGGGACTTTATTTCCCATTATTGATTTTACTAGACTCATGACCATGTATTTTTAGTATTGTGTATTTTCTGCATTTCTTTTATCATATGAATTATGTACATGATTACCAGATAGATAGAGGTGTTTCGGGCCTTCATGGTTTTGAATGCTCGTTACGGCCAGGGCCCCGGATTGGGTCTTGACATGTACACTTCTTAATATAGGATATAAATGCGGAATACGTAATATTGTAAGGCCATAAGGTCAAAATTAAAATAAACGAAACGTCTGAGTGGGGTATAAAATACTCGAAACAACTGATATAAACTGAAGTTTGAACATATTATTCTAAAAAGTCTCTACCATAACTGTCTAAATAGGGAGTTAATGGTACATGTTCCCAACTAATTCCATCCACTAAAATACTCTAAATAATAAGATAATGATGTCCTCACATGATGAGGACATTACTGATCCTGAATACTGTAATCTGGAACTCTACTACTGATTTGGAGCTGGGACTTGTGTCTCTGCACCTATGGCATAACGTAAATCACCATAGCGTAAATGAATAACTATGATGGAATGTACTGAGTATGCATTTGAGGTAGGCTATATGCATGGGTTTCATATGCATAAATAATGGTAACTGACTGACTGACATGAACGTGAGAATGCATGCATGAATACATAGTATCTATAAATGAAATCATGACTGATATAACTAATAAAATGCGTGACTCTATCTGAAAGTCCTGAGTCTTATGGAAAAAACTGAGTTTCGTACTATATCTGAGTTGACTGCATCTGACAGTCCTGATATTCTGAAGAACTATCTAAATTCTTTTACTGATACTGATGCTGAGACTCTGGAAAGTAGTTACTTAACCGACATATCCCATATATGAAATATAGCTGAGTTGGGGTCCAATCACTGCCCTGGCTAGAAGGGTGTTGTAACTCCCTAAAAAACGAGTCCCGAAGCGTCACACGGTGCTTAAGTCTACAAGTAGCCCGAAGCTAACCATTTGAGCCATTTAATACTTTTACGAGTTTATCTTAATCAAGTCTCTGAACATCAATTATCTTGTCTCACAAAAATATGGGTAAGTACCAAAAAGTAACAAAATATGGGATATTCAACAACTCTGACCAACTAGTCCGACAAATCCGTCCTGACAAGCCTTTACTGCTCAATGGATCATCCATTGGGACAGGCCCCAACTGACTCAAACTCAAAAAGAAAGATAAATAACTTGTAAGGAACGGAAAGTTTGAATCACATGTCCTCGGATCATCAGTATTCACCACTGCAGAGAATGTAGATCAATGTACTCAGGAATCAAGGTCAATTCTGGAACTAAGCACCTGAATCTACATTATAGGGAAAAATATAGCCCACATACGAATATGTGGGTTAGTACCATGGAATATGGACCGAGTATATAGAGGTGTATGTAAATTCAATAAAACAAATATCACAAATTTATATGATACATGCATGCTGATATGAAAGACTCACTTAGCCGGAATAAATTATCAAAATCATAAATAAATGATACATGTAAACAAAACATGTAAGTCATTTCAATAAATTCTCAATTCAGTTCTTCCGTTTTAAAACATATAGAGTAATCAAGTTTTAAAACAATACTCTTTAGAACATAACATCTCAATCTTTTGGAATCAATAACTTTAGCTCTCCAATCCATGTTGGGAGAGCTGTCATATCTTTGTCATCAGAGTAGGACCTTAATCATCAATTCCAAAAACTAGTTATCACTATATCAGCCTCAGTCTCACACCTATGCGGCGTGTAGTTCTATGGAATTACCAAACCGCTATACCTCCCGTTCATTGCTAAAGAATACTCCCAAACTTAGCTCAGTTTGTTTAAAAGAAAATCCACAATACATAGTTTAACAATTCACAATGGGAGCCAATATGCTACCTCTATAATAATCAATTAACAGTAGTGGATTTCTTTTCTCACTTAGTTTCAAAAATCAATTCTTTCACGACCACCAAGGTCAAATCATTCTCCATTAGTTCAAACCTTTCAAATTCAACATGTTTATAGCACATGATTTCTCAAAATAACAATTTCAAATAGGGTTCAAAGACCCATGTATCAACATCGTTACAACACTTCTTAATACTCATAATTCATGTCATAAATATTAGAAAATTGCTTTGAAATCTAGAAAATTCAACTTTGTATGAAACCATATCAATATTCTCATGAAAACATCATAAGCAATAAATCAATATATTCAAATTGATAGTAATACGCATCAAATCATATATCTTTGTAAAGAAGATTATCTTTGGGCACAAGAACGAAAGAGTTTTCTTGTTGAAAAACCCCACATACCTCAAATTTGGAGCCTTAGAACGAACTTTATACTCCGACACTCTATCCACGAGATTGTTATGTGCTTCTTCTATCACTCAGGACAAGGATTTCGAATATCCAAAAATTATCGAAAATCTACGGTTAGTTGTTTATTTATTTGGGTTCTTAATTTCAAACCCTAATGGAGTTTCTTAGAGATGGTTGATGAAAATAGATGAATTTTGATCTTCTTGGGATTGAATTCCGTGTTAGAGAAGATAAGGGCTATGAAAATTACCAAAATGCCATTAATGATGGAAACTGTAAAAGTTGGCCAGGCGACGGCGCCTGCTATATTGCCTAAGATACCCCCTGGGTCACGTGTTGGATCGCCCGTTTTGCCTGGGACCTAGCCCCGCAATAGATGACACGACGCGGGCTAATCACCCATTTTTACTGGAATTTGAAACCAAACATGGTCTTAGGCTCATCTAAAAAGTCTGAAACTCACCTAGACCATACTAAGACCTTTTTCCATTGCAACGTAATAAAAATATCAAGAAACAGAAGTCAAGAAGGTCATAAAAAATTTAATAAAGATTCAAGGCTTGAAAAATGACTACGTGTTGGAACACTTAACAAAACTTCTATGTGTTAAGCTTAACATAACTCAATTCGAAGGCTTTAACAACGCGGAAAATTTTTAGGGTCTGACAGGTGTCAATACCATACCACTGGTAAAGAAAAACTGTGGGTGACCCTCATCTGACAGTGTCCCCAAAAGAGAATGGTGGGACCCTCATTTGACAGTGTTTATCCACCTCATCAACCCTCATCTGATAGTGTTGATGTCTCAACCTATGCTGGCTACATAGTTCTAGAATGTAAGGATAACTTTGAAGAATCACAACCTCATCTGACAGTGTATGTTCCCATCCTTGGGTTAGCTCGATGCTAGTTTCTATTCCCATCTAAATAGACTCTGAACATAATTAGATGAACTGTATATAGACTAAGTTTACTAAATTTCCATTGACTAGCAGAATACTACTGATAAGTAACTGAGTTCATGAGATTAATGAGATTTCCTGAGTCACATAATTGACTAAATTCTATGGAATGTGGCCTGACTGAGAGTATCATGAAAACATGATAGTGTCTCTAGGCACACAACTATTTTTTTGGGGTACAAGTACCCCTAGGACTCGATGGAAAGAAACTAAAAAAGCATGTCTTTCTTTAATACATGACCACATCAACAATCAATAATTCATTGACTAAGAGATTTCATCAAACACCTGACATGCATGAACTTATACATAAATGGGGATTTCATATTATCCTACTAGTATGACACTTTTCCTTCACATAGGCATTTGATCAAACATATGGGGAGCATGCTTTGGTTATACAATAATAACACATCTAATAACCATAGATACATCAATCAACTTGTACCTTGATGGGGGTTTATTATGATTTTTTTATACAAATCTTAACATAGTAGGGTCCATCATTAGGATATGAAATTTAAAGCATAAATCAATACCACCCAACATCATGAACATGAATTCTATCTCGATTTAAAATATAAACATTCACAAATACTCAAATATTGGATTTTGAAAAGAGATTCCTGAGCTTCATGGGTGAAAGAGACCAATGAATCAACACATGACATACATGGGTTGAGCTTTCTTAAAGTTCTTGAACTTAAAGGATCTGAATCTATGAGTTCTTGGAGAAGATTTGGATTTTATTCCTGGGGATTAATATTAGAGGGAAAACCCTAATTTTGTTATTGTGAAAGAATAATAAACAAATGAGCTGAGGTCGGATATAATTGTGTATATATAAGCTGGTGGTAAAAGACCAAAATACCCCTATTAAAATAATTTACAATTTTCGATCAGGATATGCGACAATAGGGTACAATGTTCCATCGCATATTCGATGATCCATCAAACTGACCATCGCATAAAACAAGAACTGGGACTCTCTGCCTTGGGGCGACGGTGGGATGCGATGGTCCGTCACATAGTTGATGGTCTGTCGAACCTATCTGTTGCACTCAACTAGAGATTAAACTCACTTTCTCAGTGTGAAGGTCGTGCTAGATGGTCCATCACTATTTTGATGGTACGCTGGCCTACACCGTCGCACCTGGGCGGATTTACTGGCTTCTGTATTAGGGTCATAACTTCCTCATCTGATGTCAAATTTGGACAAAATGGGTATTGATGGAAAGCTTATTTAATTTCTCACATGACAAAAAATGAAAATCTTAAAAATTCCACATGTATAAAAGTGGAGTCATCTTTCAAATTAAGTTCCTATCATTCTTCGGATGTTTTCAATGTAAGAAGAAGTACGGGGAATTATAATAAAGAATGGCACTATAAGCAGTATGTTTCTCGTTATTCAATTTATTATATAGCAGTAAATCTTCTTTAGTTACAATTATGTTTTTTCTAAATAGATATATTTAGACTCTTGTGTTATTCGATAACAAAATGTAGAAGGCGTAAAAGTTTTTGATACAAGTTTGAACTCATTTGTGTTTTATCCCATTAAATGTAATATAGTGTTTAGGTGGTTCATAACCATATAACAAATGTATATTTATTGTAATTGTAAAATCTTTGGACATTGGTCTTTTAAATTTTCCCACTAATATTTTGGTTTAGCAGGATTACAATATTCTAATAGTGTGGCAAATAAATGACATAAACTACATGGAATTTGGTAATTAGTAGCTTCTGATAGGAATTCAATTAAGTTATTATCGAAAGCTAACAATCTTTTTTTTTGCAGATTATCTAAATGTGGTGAAACATATGCCATTTATAGTTCTAAGTTATTTATATGATTGTGGACCTCCTTTTTTTCATTAGTAATAACCACAGATAGTATTTTTCTCCTTCGGTTGTTTGGCATCTAGCAATACATCCAATAGTATAGTCTTGTTTTATATGTGTCCACATTTTATCACTGATTTACCTGACAAAGTGTTGTAGTAATTCTTTGAATAATAAATTAAGTTCTATGATGTATCTGTTTATTTGATTCATTGCAAAAAATTCTGTTAGCATTATTCTTTATTCCCGGATTGTTCAAAATCGAACTTAATGTTGAAGTCGTTTTAAAAGAGATTAATTGTTCGTCTTGAAGATATAGCTGGAGCTGATACATATTTGGATTTATTTCATTAATAGTAAAGGCAAAAAATGCCACATAGCTTCTGGTGGTGATACTATCTACCTGTATGATACTTTTTATTAAATTTATTTCTGTATTAGTTTCATTACTTTGAAGATTGAAACTTATTTTATCATGGCCTTTGCAAATGTATTTGTAGATATATTTAACAGCTTTAATATTTGTATAGATTTCAACATTTATGTGACAGTTAAATTTACTCATTAGATATGAATATTATGGTATAACTCATGAATTGTCAAGATATTTAGTTCTAACTTTTACAAATTTTCCAATGTCCCATCTTCTATAAATTGGGTATGAATTTTTACCTTTAGATATTTCATTTGCATAATTTTTAGGATATTTAAATTTACAAGTTTCTTTTGTTTCCATGCAAGAATTGCTAGCATTTAAAATTCTGCAAGGACCATGCATCATATGTTTAACAACCAAAGAATGTAAATATTTATTTGTATTAGTACAAGGTATTTCAGCTTAAACGATTTTTACACAAGACTCTAGATTAATAACTTATACTCATCCTCAAGTATAATAAGTAAATGAGCATGAAGAAGACCTCTTTTTTTGATATTTTATAGTGTACATATAAGCAACAAATTTCCCAAATATTTTTGCCTTAACAATATCCGACTTTAGTTCTTATACTTTTTCTTTAAATACTCAACTTATTAAATTGGGTCTTTGTTGTATTTCACCATTCGTTAGAAACAAATTTTCTATTTCGGGCCATGTAGGATTACATGTTATTGTTAAGAAAATATTTGGTTTTGCAAACTGTTGTACTAATGCAATGGAATCCATCTATCTACGTTGAATATCTCGTGGACCCCCTGTAACGCTAGCAGCAAGAATGTTTTTTGGATAAATTTGAAACTTCTTTTTCTCCTAGTCTTTGTAGATCAATAACTTCCACAAATATTTTAGTTCAAAATAAATCATGATTAAGTAAAAAGTTGTCCAATCTTTGTGTTTTGAGTTTTATATATTGATCTATCGAATATTTTTGGAATAATCTTTCAGAATGTAAAGTATCACTTTCTTCATTATTTCTAATTTGAAGTTTGTAACAATAATATTCACGGTAGAAAATAATGTTCTTTTTTGTCATTCTTTTTGTAATATTCCTTTTTCAATATTAAGTTATCCATCAATCGAAGACATGTTTGTGACAAGTGGAAGTTGTTCATGTTTGCAGGAAGAACAATTTCTAGCATAATTATATGGTTGCATAATATTTTGTATTCCAAAATGACATCCACTTTCACCGTATGGAAATATCAAAGGATATTGTAAGGATTCGTAGCAATCATAGTAATAGTGAACCAATTGGCAACTGTTACTATTTGTGTGAACACGAATATGTGGTGTGGAAATAGGACTATTTAGTTCTTCGTTAGTCTATATAGTTGTTACTTGTTATACATTGGGTAAGTTTTATGTTAATTGATCCAAGGTAGACTCACATTTAAGTGCAATATAGAAATTAGACTAATCTGATATATCTGTTAAAGATTTCAAAAACTGAGAGTATGGATTAACTCATAGAATATCCACCAAATTTTCAATAATATATTTATCTAGTTTTTCTGATAATTCCATTCTATTTATTCTCTCGTTCTCATTGTCATATAAATAGTACATTTGTCCTTGTAACTTAAATGTGTAGATAGCTTTAGTCATATTTGACAACTCCTTATCAAATTTTATGCCAAGTTAAGTAAAGTCAAACATGTTAATGTATGCTCTAATGTAAGTAAGAAAATGTTTAGATTCTTTAGAGAGGCCGTAATAAAGATTCTTTAATACAGGAGGTAGTTAGTGTGAAACTAATTTTATAGAACAATTGTTACAATAGACGGTAGGAGTTTCGTATTGAAATCTTTTGGCTACACAAAATTTACAGTTTGGAATCTTTTTTAAAATAGTAGGAGAGTCGGGTAATTGGTCGATATTCCAGTAAGCCATCTGTGTTGTTTTGCATCCTGCAACATTTTAGATTCATAAAAGTTAAAAATAAATGGTAGTAGGAAGTAAAAGTTGAATTTGATTTGACCAATTGTTTCAGAAGCAGAAGGTTTATCCCTAATATAGAAATAAGGGTGAGGAAGAATCATGTTGCCGGTCTCTAAAGAAGGCGATGACGGATTAGAAGAGCTAGAACTAAAATTTTCTGAGGCAGTCTAATTTTTTGCATCATATTGAACACTTCTTCATTTAAGAAGTGTCTTTTTTATTCAGATGGCATTTCTCTATAAGCATATGATGCCAAAGATTTCTCTCCATTTGGATACCAGTCATCTTTTTTCTTATTTTAGACATTTGAATTCAAAATCTTTTTGTTTTATAATTTTTCCTGGCTGTCATTTTTTTTATTTTTTTCTTATTCCTATAAGCAAACCGTACACTTACACAATAGGATTAAAAATAAATAGAACAAATTTACTTTATATAACTGGAAACATAACATCATCGTTTTTATTGAATACCAAAAACCAGAACAAGAAGACATCTAATTTGAGTGGAAGGAGGACGAAAACCCTCCAAAAATACAGCAACAGGTAAAAGGACAGTAGGAAGATAATCCAGCAGAACTTATTAGAATAACCTGAAAAAACGTGTTAGGGAAAAACAATCATTGTTAAAACAACAACACATGCAAAATAAAAAAATCAATAAAAATGAAAGTTTATCCAGTTGATAAAACATAAAAAATATTGCATTTTTTTATTCAAAATAAATTGCCTAAACCTTTATACATTTCTCGATGTGTTGAACAAGTCATACAACAAATTATATACACTCTTGTGTGATATTTTGATACTCTGTAACAAAATCATTTATGTTCCTTGATCTGTTTATGGAGCATTTGTTCATACAGTGGAAGAATTAAATCATACATACTTCTCTCCTATTTTGTACTTGATATCTTCCATCCCAAAATGAATAAATAAATAAGTTTAAAGAAGAGTAATATAATTATCTAAATCTCCATTTAGTAATTCTTTCTAATTTACCCCTTATAAGATTACGTCAGTAAAACTAAATTTTAATCCAGGAATGTGTAATATGACAATAGGAACTATCACTCTTGAAATTTTCATCAAATATCCAGAGCTAAATGATTTATATTGTTTATGATATAGTAATTGCATAGTAACGAAAATGAAGGAGGTGAAATAGAGATTAATGCATAAAGAAGAGTGAGAGTTACCAATGTTCAGATGGTCGATCACCTATAAAAATAACAACTACCACGGCACAAATTGGTAGGTGGAATAAAATGACAAAATTACAACAATAGTGACTTAAAATTTGATATTAGAATAAACATTGTTCCTAACTAAAAGCCCAAAGCTAGCTCAGTAACAACCCGAGACTATCCCCTAGTTATCACACGGTGCTTGGAACCACAAGTGATCCCAAGCTAACCTATGAAATTGCATACTATTAAGAAACTGAATCATAACAAAATAAATAGTTGCTCTTCTATGCAAAAACATAATCATACTGAAAAATCCGAAATAAATACAATACTAATAAAGCTTAACTATATGATAAATCTGAAGGAAAAAACTAAAACTACCTGACTGAATTTGACTAACATCTATGAAGCCTCTACGATACTGACTATAGATAGATGGTACATGCCTATAACTACCACTGATCAATACACGTGAAAATAAATGAACTGTACATCAACTAAAACTTTCTGGAGTTCCCGAAGTAATAGAAATCCTCACCTGCTGGCTGGAATTTGCAATTTTTTGATCATGATGCATAGGATATAATTGATACCTACATTATGAGATAATATAGAACATAGACATAAATATGGATTAGTACTTTTGGAATATGCTGAGTTTGCAGGGGTGAATGCATAATGTAAAATTGCTTTCAAATGAAATATTAAACCATACATGCTAAGTGTAAGTAGACACACCAATAGGATGGAATAAACTGAAAGCTGAATTATGTTAAAACATGAGTACTAAACATGATCTTATAGACTGGTGAATCTCTACACTTAGTTTTTATAAAACTTTACTTTTACGATATAAGTAGAACTAAAGATAGGATATGGTAAAATGGGAATGTTGTACGAAGGCTGAGTATAAAACCACATGATGAAGACTGACATAAATAGATTTAGATTCGTATATACAATCACCCTGAGCAAGAATTGATAAATATACTAACTTATCTGATTAACTGAATAACTGATAGCTGAATGATAGTCATGTAAGACTGAACTGTACTTAGTCTAAATAACTGGATTGAAACTATAGAGTATTATGCATATGAGTTAAGGGCTGACTGAGCAACATGAGATAACTAAGCATGAATGTTTGAAAATTGTATTATCTGAGAATGTAGGAATAAGCGTATAACATTATTTTGAAATACTATGTAAGATGAAGTACTGAAATATTGATAACTGAATAACTAATAATGGTATGCTATGGTCAAGCAAACTTGAAACTGAACTGAGTTTTGAACTGAACACTGAAACTGAAATTATGGGAGGTATTAGCTAATAGATATTCCCTAATCTGAGCTAATCGGGGTCCAACCTATGACCCTAGTTTCAAGGGTGCGAATACCGTGCCACGGGCACTAAAAAATAGTTGTGGAGTAAATCCTAACTAACGGGTGGTGCCTGATATCTGTCCTAACAAGTGAGTGATCCCTGAGAGTGTCATCCCTAACTAATAGGTGACTTCTCATAACCTACACTAGCTATGTAGTTATGGAAATTAGGGATTTCTTTTAAGAACTCAGTCCTAACTAATGGGTGAGCCCTCATCCCTAGGAATTCTCGATGATGAATCTTATTCCCAACTAAATTGACACTAATTATTAAACTGAACTAAAATGTACTGGGTTTCACTGAGTTCTGTAAAATATTTACTAGAACTATTCTATATCTACTGCAACTATGTAAACAACTAGATTTTGGGTAATAAATATCTACAGGACTCGATAGGATAAATGATAAAACCTAGCAATTCTTGAAAGCATAGCCATAGTCAATTGTTCACAATTCATTCACTGAGATATTTTATCAAACACTTGTAGGTTATGTACTTGTACATGAATGAAAACACATGGTAACGTGTCATGATTACCCTATTCAATTCACATAGGCATTATATCAAGCATGTGGATGTTAACACTTTAACATGGGGAAATTTACCAAACACATGGGGATCATAAACTTGGACATGGGAATATCTTGAACATGGGAGCATAGCTTGATTACATAACTAAAATAATGAATTGGGGAATTCACATGTAATTCGCTTGAAATAGGACATGGATGTTTTATCAAAAGATGTAAAGATCATAGCTTGAATGTCAAAATTTCTTAAACATAAGGGAACAATAGATCTACATGGTAAAATTCATAACTTGGGTATTTATCTTGAAATTGATTGAATATGATATGGAAATTTCATCAAATATGTGTAAGGCATGAATTTAAAACATGGGAATATTGCTAAATATCATGAATTTAGGACCTATCATGGAATTTACTTGAATAAAGCATGGAAAACTCAAATTCATAGCATGAGAAATTGACAATCTTGCATGGAATCACACATGGGCTGAATTAAATTAAAAACACCATGAAAACATGAAATTCAATCTTTCTTGAACATACAAAATACCATAGTAATGAAAAATTCATTCTTTAATTAAGTAAAAAGGGTTATTCAGCTCCATGGTGAAAGAGTACCAATGGATGAACTCCCACATAACTTAAAACTTTAAATCCTAAAGAAGAAACAAAGTCTTGAAAGCTTTCTTAAATTGGGAAACTTGAAATCCTGATTTTTATTGATGAGGTTTTGATGGAGTTGTTGGTATTCTTGAGGGGGATAGGGTTTTATTTGGAGAAAAAATGATGGATAATGATGTAAATGATTTATATAGGGATTTAATTATCTATTATGGACAAGTTAGCATGAAGGAAGGGACTAATTTAACCTTAAAAAAACGCAAACAAAACTTGGAAATTAGGTGCATGCGACGAAGCATGCATTGCATGCTAATTGCGTGACCTCACTGCCTCTCTCACAAAAATGGCTATAATTTTCACCCGGGTATTAGATTTAGGAGAAATTGGTATCATTGGAAATTTGATTCAATTATCTATAATTTGGTGGGTCTTGAGATTAAAAATTCCTTGTCTATAAAAAGTTATACACATTTAAAGTAGACCCTTGTAGAATCAAATATCAAATTTTGGATGAATCAAATGATCTTTGATCAACTTTGTTCTAAGTGATTCATTTGAACATTTCTCACCTAGAAAGCACATCAAAAATGAGGATAAAGATCATGAACTTATTTTCATATGGAAATCATTTGGATAATAACTTATATATGTTGAAACAATGGTTCAAAGACTCGCCCTAAATACGGGGTATTACATTATCTCCCCTTGGAACATTTGTTCTTGAATAAAACTGGTTAGACTGAGAGTACTGTAAGAAGGTAATTAAAATCACATTCTAAACATGCATGACTAAAAACATGATTGCTTAACTGATTCAGGAACACGATATATGAACTGAATATCATGAATTAAACTGATTTCTTGAATGCATGTAATAACATGAGAATGATTATAAGTCTGAGTAGAAACTAGAGAGTCAACTAATGAGTAACATTACTTTGATATGTATCTTGTTTCATGAAGAAAATATAAAAGACTTAGGACATGAATACTCAGGGTATTATAATACAAACCCATTGGGATATTTCGTCTCCCCGAATGATACTAACTTGGATGAAATACTAAGGAAAGACTGAATGATACATGAGAAACTTATGGACTGAATCATGACGGAATATCTATAATCTAAAAATGATGCATGATGCATGAACTGCACTGAATTCAAAATTCGCAGGGACGTGAAGTACCTCACAAATAGAAAAGATGAAAAACCATAGGAACTTATCTGTCTAGCTGCTAGACTGGATTGTTGGCTATATGACCTGAATTTTATTGAAAGCTTACACCCAACTATACATTCCACTTGTACACCAACATGAAATTCAAGTCTATCTTCATAATCACACATGAACTTGTAGGCAAACAACCATAAAAGCATTTTTCTCCTTTTCTCTAAACCTTTATCCTTAAAACTTTCATGCACTAGCCCAAGAAAACACACAGAGAATTTCAAATAATAATGACATAAGGAGAGTTAACTGAAAATTAGATCATAAGGACCTAAAAACAAGAAAGAATAACTTTGACATTCAACTGAGGCATGAGAAATGAAGTATCAATGACATGAATTCATCAGAACGATCTGAACTGAGGACATACATGACATAAACTGAATTTCTCTAATCATTAGCAGTGTAACATGAGTCCCAAAACTAAACATATTGTAAATCATGAGTACATCATTCATGAGCTATATGACCTGAGTTTGGAGTTCATGATTTAATGGAACATGATTTATACTGCTGAGTAAACTGGAACTCCTTATACTGGAAAGTTAAAGCGTACATGGTTTTTCTATAAAGTGCATGATTATGATTTTTGATGATGGAGATGACATATTTGGCATGAGTAGATTTTGTAATGACTGAACAACTTTGCACTCAGATAAGAATAGGTTCGAAATTGTCCTCCCTTACTGTTTTTCCACATATACTAGCACTACTACTAGAATCTGAGAGCCTAACTTGGATACTTGTTATATCATCTCCTCCTTAGACTAAAGCTATAATCTTAAGTCTTATGGACCACTTAATAAACTCTAACTGAACTGCAACCACTTTATTCTATAGTTCGGGGTATAATAATACACATGAATACTAAACTCCCATAGAACATACTACCCTTAACTTTCTTTAGCTTCTACAATTATCAGCACACACATACACTCTTCTTGACACATACTTGCCTCACTAATCACATCATTTGCTTCTGTTTCTTCATAGACTACGAATATCACACCTTTTAAATGACATCCACACTCATCTTACTTAATTTCAAATCAATAAACTTAAATTCTTACAACGGTTCAAGCCTACTGATTTATCTTTGGTACAACTATCCCCATGAATACATAATCTGCTCAATTTAGATAATGCTATCCCAACTCTACTACTGCTAAACTTTTGGGTTCATGATTCTAACTCTAGATCATCTGCTATCATAGGATTTTGGGGAGGGATCTTAGAGCATATCTGACTTCGGCTCAATGTAAGATTTTCATAAAGAGGAATGAAATATTTCAAAATTTAGGACATAAGGGCACTGATAGGATACTTTCTAACATTTTGAAATCCCATATGTGTCTGTGGGGACTGGCTAAGGAAACTCAGTTCGTAGAAATTTGAGTTTCACTTTTCCTATTTCCTCAAAACTAAGGCAGAGTTAGCATGAATAGAGAAAATAAGGATCTGCATAAATTTCTTTGATAACACTTCTACTGCATAATCTAAGACTTGAAAGAAGGGAAACATTTCCTAATTCCCTATAGCCTCTCAAAGAAAAGCACAAACATCTCCGTACCATTTTGCAAGACTCTACTAGACACGGATTCATAGACACCCTAGGAAACTTGAACTCTGTGATCTAATAACTAGTTTGTAATGACCCGAGACAATCCCCTAGTCATCACACGTTGGTTGGAACCACAAGTGATCCCAAGCTAACCTAGGAACTAGCATACTATTAAGCAACTGAATCATAACATAATAAATACCTATTTGGTTGTGTGGAAACATAATCATACTGAAAAATCTAAAATAGATACAATACTAACAAAGCTTTACAATCTCATAAATCTAAAGGAAGAAACTGAAATTACATGACTGACTCTGACTGACATCTATGAAGCCTCTACTATACTGACTATAGATAGCTGGGAGATGCCTCCAACTACCACTAATCAAAACACATGAAAATAAATTAACTATACATGAACTTAAACTGTTCGGAGTTCCCAAAGTAGAAGAACTCATCACCTGCTGGCTAGAATCTGCAACAGTCTGATCATGACATATAGGCTATAATAGATACGTACATTATGAGATAATGTAGCACATAGACATATATGTAGATCAGTACTTCTTGAATGCACTAAGTATGCAGGGGTGAATGCATAAAGTAAAAATGCTTTCATACAAAATTTAAAATATGCATGCTAAGTGTAAGTAGACTCACCAATAGGCTGGAATAAACTGAAAGATGAATTATCTTAAAAAATGAGTAATAAACATGATCTGATAGGCTGGTGAATCTCTACACTTAGTTTCTGTTAAACATTAAATTTATGATATAAGTAGAACTAAAGTTTAGCTATGGTAAAATAGGAACACTGTATGAATACTAAGTCTAAAACTATGTGATAGATGCTGAAAAAAATTAAGGATCTGAATATAAAATCACCCAAGGCACAAATTCATAAACATACTAACTTATCTGATTAACTGAATGGTTGATAGTTGAATACTGGTCATGTAAGACTGTACTATACTTAGTCTAAATAACTAGACTGAAACTCTAAAGTATTATGCATATGAGGTAAGGACTGGCAGAGCAATATGAGATAACTGAACATAAATATATGAAAACTGTATTATCTGAGAATGAAAGACCAAGCGTATAACATGATTATGAAATAGTCTATTAGCTGAAGTACTGAAACACTAATTACTAAATAACTTCTAACTGTATGCTATGGTCAAACAAACTTAAAACAAAACTGAGTTCTGAACTGAACACTAAAACTAAAATTGTGGGAGGTATCATCTAATTAACATACCCTAGTGTGAGCTGATCGGGATCTAACCTGTGAACCTAGTTAGAATGGTGATAATACCATTCCATGGGTACTAATAATGATTGTGGTGTTAATGCTAACTATGAGTGACCCCTGAGATCAGTCCTAACTAGTGGGTGATCCCTAAGAGTGTCTGTCCTAACTAACGGGTGATGTATCACAACCTAACTTGGCTACGTAGTTCTAGAACTTAGTGATTTCTTATAATGACCCTGTCCTAACTAACGGGTGATCCCTCATCCCTAGGCTCGCTCTGTGCTGAATCCAACTCCCAACTGAACTGACACTGATTATTAAACTGAACTGAACTAGACTCAATTTCATTGAGCTTTATTAACTGGTTACTGGAATGATTCTATATCTATTGCAACTATGTAAACAACTAGATTTTGGGTAATAAATACCCCAGGGCTCGATAGCATAAATGATAAAACCTAGCAATTCTTGAAAGAATAGTCATAGTCAATTGTTCATGATTCATTCACTGAGATATTTTATGAAACACTTGGAGGTTATAGACTTGTACATGATTGAGAACACATGGTAATATGTCATGATTACCCTATTCAATTCACATGGGCATTCTATCAACAACGTGAAGATTAACATATTAACATGGGGAAATTTGCCAAACAGATGAGGATCATGAACTTGGACACAGAAATATCTTAAACATGGGAGCATAGCATAATTACATAACTAAAATCATGAAATGAGGAATTCACATGTAATTCGCATGAAATAGGATATGGGTGTTTCATCAAAACATGTAAAGATCACAGCTTAAATGTAAGAATATCTTAAACATGAGGGATCAATAGAGTTACATGAAAAAAATTCAAAACTTGGGTATTCAACTTGTGATTGATTAAACATGATTTGGAAATTTCATCAAACATGTGGAAGGCATGAATTTAAAACATGGGAATGTTTCTAAACATCATGAATTTAGGATTAGTCACGGAATTTACTTGAATAAAACATGGGAAAGTCAAATTCAAAGCATGAGAAATTTTTCATCTTGCATGGAATTACACATGGGATGAATTAAATTAAAAACCCCATGAAAACATAAAATTTAATCTATCTTGAACATGCAAAATACCATAGTAATAAAAAATTCATTCTTTAATTTAGTAAAAAGGGTTTTTAGGGATCCATGGGTGTAAGAGGACCCATGGACGAACTCCCACATACCTTACAACTTCAAATCTTAAAGAAGAAACAAAATCTTGAAAGCTTTCTTTAATTCGGAAACTTGAAATCTTGATTTTTCTTGAAGAGGTTTTGATGGAGTTCTTGGTGTTCTTGAGGGGGCTAGGATTTTCCTTGGAGAGAAAAGGATGAATAATGATATAAATAACTTGTTGGGGCTTTAATTATATATTATGGATTATTTAATGTGAAGGAAGGGACTTATTTGCCCTTAAAATATAGAAACAAAACCCAAAAATAATGTGTTGCGGCGGAGCGTGCTCGTACGCTAATCCCAAGACCTTACTACCTTTCTCACAAAAATGGCTCTAACTTTTTGCCAGGGTATGAGATTTAGGAAAAATTGGTATCGTTGTAAAGATAATTCAGTTATCTACAATTTGGCAATTCTTTAGCTAAAAAACTCCATGTATATATAAATTTATATACGTTTAAATTAGACCCTTATAGAATCATATATCAAATTTTGGATGAATCAAATGATCTTCGCTCAACTTTGTTCTAAGTGATTCTTATGAACATTTTTCACCTCGAAAGAACATCAAACATGAGGATAAAGATCATGAAACTTATTTTCACATAGAATCATTTGGATAATAACTTTTACATATAAGAATGACAGTTCAAAGACTAGTTGTAACGCCTCAATTTTCTATAACTTAAATGCCAGACGGTGTCTATAATCCTGAAGGACCACAAGCTAACCCATGAGTAAAATCTGTAACTGAGCACTATAATATATATACTCTATAATAATGCTGAATATAAACTGCAAGGCCATAAGGTTTAAAACTAAATAGAGATACCCAAAACTAAAATAAAATGTTGGGATCTAGTCTGCATCTAATCCAAAAGCTTCTAACTGTCTAAATAATCTGAATAAGGAATTTATGGTATATGTCTCTAACTAATTCCATCTACTTAATTAACTAAGGACTGAAATATGAAATACTTAAATAAAAACATCCTCGAATGATGAGGACTCACTCTGACTCTGACTACTGAAAGCTGGAATGCTACTGATGCTCTAGATCTCGTACATCAAAATATATGGTATAAGATACCATAGCGTGAATATGTCAGTAATGTACAGGTATGCAAGTGAGGTAGGATGAATGCATTGGGTTCATATGCCTAAACAATACTAACAAACTAACTAACATGAATGTGAGAATACATGCATGAAATACATAATTGTAACTAAGTTCATGATAATGCTAACTACTATTTTTGAATACTAATGACATGAGTTACTGATAACTAATATAACTATTACTGAGTTACTATGTATGAAAGTCTAGATTCTGATGGAACTAACTAAGTTCCATTTTGAGCTGGGCGATTCTATCTGACAGTCCTGAATTTGAAGAACTATCTGACAGTCCTGAATTTGAAGAACTATCTGAGTTCTATTACTGATATTGAGACTGTAACTGTGGAAAGTAGTCATCTAACTGACATGCCCCGAATGAGCTATTATAGATGTGTTGGATTCCAATCTGTAACCCTAATTAGAAGGGTGTTAGTACCGCGCCACTTGTAAAGACACTAAAAACCTACCTTTATCTAGCAGGTGCCCTAAGCAAGAATGATAGGACCCTCATATATTTGGTTAATCCACCTCATCTAGATGGTTTTGATATCTTAACCTACACTGGCTACGTAGTTCTAGAATACAAGGATTGCTTCTAAGAATCATACCCTCAACTAGTAAGTGAGTTCCCATCATTGGATTCACTCTGTACTGAATCTTACTCCCATCTGAATAGACACTAAACTGATTATACTAGACTAAATTGAGTTTACTGAATCCCATTAATTGATGGAGTACTACTAAATTCTAATAACCAACTGAGATTTACTGAGTACTGAGCAAGACTGGATTGATACTGAGTATATTGATATTTCTTGAGTTATGTGACTGACTGAATTCTATGAATCCTGGCTTGACTGAGAGTATCTTGTAAGCTGACACTGGCTCTGGTCATACAGCTAAATTTTTTGGTACAAGTACACCCAGGACTCAATAGCATGAAACTAACACTTTTTGATACGTGACCATAGTCAACAAATCATGATACAATAAATTGGGAATTTCATGAAGTACATGGTTATCATAATATTATACATAAATGGGAATGCATATTACATGTAACAAGACATGATCTTATTATTCTAATCTCATGGACATCTCATCAAACGATCACAGTGCACAACAATGGCATAGAAGTCATTTTAAACATAAGGATGAAGAATACATTTGTTATTTAGGTCACAATTGAGTCATTGTACATAATTTATATTCTATTAGGCATTTTATCAAACACCAAGAATGCTTAAGTTGGGTCTTAGGCATGATCATCAAATTAACCCAACAAAACTGCATATTTCAATTTAATTTCATATATTTCAATCCACATGCTAGTATAAGTTCATGAACAATACCTAAAGGGTCCAACTTGGGATTTATACAACCATAATCACATGAACATAATCAACCCAAAACATAAACATCACAATTTATAATTTAAAAAAATAGGTTCTTGAACTTCATCAATGAAAGGAATCTATGAATGAATACTTTGCATACCTTGGATGGAAGATTTTTTATGATAAAAGGTTAAATCTCGTGAATTTGAATCCCCAATTGAAAACTCTAACTTGTTCTTGAGAGAAATTGAAAAAAACTAAGCATCTTTTACCATTGGATAGTTGAATCTCATGTTTGGGGCTTATATAGGTTGGGGAAAATGACCTTTTTGCACTTAGAAACACAGAGCTGGAATGCTAAAAAATGTCCCAAGGGTGGACTTCCCAGGGCGATGCCCTGCCTATCCCGGGGGACTTTCTTAGGCTGTGCCCTACCATGCTCGGGGGACTTCCCGGGGCGGTGTCGTACCTATCCCGGGGGATTATCCTAAGTGGCATAGTCTAATAGCCCTGAGTTACTATTTTTGGCACCCAAAAATACCCTTATGCAACTTAGAAAATTCTGAAACTGACCCGAGATGTACTATTGACTCCCCTGAACATGAAGAAACTTGAAAATATAAAATTGGAGGTCGCTAAGGTCATGCAATAAATCCCTAAAATTCATAGGCTTGAAAATAAAACTAAGTCCATAAGCACTTAGCTAACATTTCTAAGTGTTGGGATCTTTCATGGAGATTAAAGAGCTAAATTTAGACTTAGAATTTTATGGGGTCTTACAATATCTCCCCCTTGGGAAAAATCATCCACCAATGAGACTAACTATGAGAGGAGAAATGATAAACTGAAGTATATATTGATCATGCTCAACTGACATATGATTTCATGATTAACAAGATTGATAATCTGAATATATCATACTGAACATGCAAATCGAATGATGTTTAACTTATTCATGAATACATGACTGAGTGTTCTAATGAGCTGAGTCTCTTACAGTGATAATGCCTATCTGACGCATGATTACTTGACTAAACTGATACATGAATGCATAACTAAATATGAAATAGTAATTAGTACCAAGATTCTAATGGAATTCTAACATGAAATTGAATAAGCTTAAGGAAAATTGTTACCTTGAGCAGAGTCTAAGTTCGCGGAGAAGAAATGAGGGTACTTGGTTCGTATATTTGTTTCTACTTCCCAAGTATCTCCCTCCACAGACTGATTCTGCTAAATAACTTTGACTAGAGGGACTTCTTTGTTCCTGTACTACCCCGTAAAGTTTCATCCTCGTTAAATCCTCTGAAATAAGTGACATTAAGTTTAACACTTAGAATTTTCTACAAGATGACTCAACACTTAGTTTTATTTTAGACCCTTAATCTTTGTGGAATTATTTTGTGACCTTCTCGACGTTCATTTCTTGAAATTTTTGTTGCGTTGCGATAGGTAAATGTCGTAGCATATTCCGGGTGAATTTTAGAATTTTTGGACATCGTTTAGGGCGTGTTTGGTTTTCAAACCAATAGAAACATGTGATATGCATGCGTCTCATGGTCAAGTGCGGTTCTATGGAGCATGCAATGCACGCTTCATTGCGAAGGTATAGAGCATGTGACGCATGGTCCATCGCACGCCTAGAAAATTTTTTAGCATTTTTTCCATCTCATTAAGGGCATTATGGTATTTTTCCACTCCCTTATCCTCTTTAACACAGGACTAAATCCCTATAACACCAAAATAACATCACTTTCACTCAAATTGCCCAAGAACAAAGCTTAGGGTTTCTATAGAGAAGTCAAGAGAACTCGTGATTCAACCGTAGCTTTTCAAATATTTTTGATATTTGGAATCCCCATTTTGATGGCTACAAGAAGCACCCAACAATTTCGTTAATAGAGTTTCAAAGTAGAGAGTTCATTCAACATCTCCAATCTTGAGTTATGTGTGGGTTTTCAAGAAGAACACCCAACAATTTCATAATTCTCTTCATAAGTATATATGATTTGATACGTTTTACTATGAATTTGAATATATGAATTTATGACTTATGATGTTTTCATGAGAATGTTGATATAGTTGCATAAAAAGCTCAATTTTCAGATTTCTAAGCGATTATTTTTATGCTTATGACATAAAGTATGAATCTTAAGAAGTTTCATTGTGATATTGATATATGGATTCTGAACTCTATTTGCAACAACAATAACAAAAACAAACCCAGTGTATTCCCACCTGGTGGGGTCTGGGGGATAAGATGTACGCAGTCCATACCTCTACCTCTAAGGAAGTAGAAAGGTTGTTTCCGATAGACCCCTGACTCAAGACACAAGATACCACACAAATACAAATACAAAGTAAAGCACTGAACATGGTTACAAGTTTACATAACATAATATGCATAACATAAATATGGCATAAATACGGCAGCCATAATTTCTAAACTCTATTTAAGATTATTAATTTTGAGAAGTTGTGTTATAAACATCTTGATATTTGAATGATTCAAAAATAATAAAGAAGATTTGACCTTTTGGTCATGAAAGAGTTGATTCTAGAAATTGAATGAGAAAAGAAATCCATGTTTTTGACTGATTATGAAAGGGGTAGCATGATGACTCCCGTTATGAATTATTAAACTATTTTATTGTGGATTTTCTTTTTAAAGATCTGAGCTAAGTCGGGGAGTAGTCTTTAGCACTGAGTGGGACGTATAGTGGTTTGGTACTTCCCTAGAACTACGTGCCCTATAGGATGGATGATATAGTGATCAGTAGTTTTTTTGGATTGATGATTAAGCTCCTACTCCGATGGAAAGGATAGGAGAGCTTGCGCCAATGGGGATTGGATGTTGGACTCCATGTAGATTGGTTATGAGAAACTCCCAATGTGTGTGTGTTCTGTTTTCTCTAAAATGGAAATATATGATTTAAAGGATTGGTTTTGAGAAAGTTATCATTTTTGAATGATTGAAATCTTATGTTATAAAGAGAATTGTTTTTAAACTGATATATATATATATATATATATGTGTGTGTGTGTGTGTGTGTGTGTTTGGAAACCAGGAAGAAGTGAATTGAGAAATTATTGAAATGACTCACGTGATTGGTTTACATGTATCATTTACTTATGATTTTGATGATTTATCTCAAGCTAAGTGAGTCTTTCAAATTAGCATACATGTCTTCTATAAATCTATGATATTTGTTTTTCCTGAAATTTGCATACACCCCCATATACTAGGTACATATTCCCTGGTACTGACCCACATGTTTGTATGTGGGATACATTTTTCTTATAATGTACTTCAGGTTCTTAGTCCCAAATTTGACAGTAATTTTTTGAGCACATTGATCTACATCTTCTGCAGTGGTGAGTTCTCATGATCTGAGGATGTATTATTTTTAGATCTTTATTTCATTTTGAGTTGTTCACTTTATCTTTTAAGTTCGGGTCAGTTGGGACTTGTCCCAATGGATCATTTATATGCTATTTAGTAGAGGCTTGACAGGTTAGATTGTTAGATTGGTCAAAATTGTCAGATAGTTCGTATTTGTTATTTTCTTTAATTTTCCATATTGTAGTACGATATTAATAATGATGTTTAGATGTTTTGGTTTTAATGCTCTCGAAATATGCTTGCGATTCTATAGATGGCTCAAAGGGTTAGCTTGGGGCTACTTGTAGTCTAAAGCATCGTGTGATGCTTCAGGACCCATTTTGGGGCGTTACAAACTTGGTATCAGAGTATAAGGTTTAAGGAGTCCTAGGGACTCTGACAAGCCACATTAAGTAGAGTCTTGATCAGAGGTGTATAGCGCGCCACATCTATGAGCAAGAGGCTGCAAGACATTTTAGGAAAAAGTTATCCCTTCTTTCAGTACTCATATCGTGCAAGTGAGCAGAAGCTCAAGTTTGAATCTCAGCCTAATATGTGTCCTTCTTTTATTTTCAGAATATATATTGCATCAAATCTAGTGAGCGAAGTAATGAAAATCATCTAGCTTCTCAGCCTATTCAGGCAGATCTAATGCAATAACTGGTCAAATAAATTTCCAGAATGTTGTCCTATCTAGACTTTTGACTTACACTCAGCAAAATATGGGAAATGAGCATAGGATAAATTAGAGAGCTAGAGATAATCACTCGACGTTAAGACCAAGGGGTAATAATCATTCCCAGTTCCATCAGAGATTCTCAGCACCTTTTTCACTATTAGTTTAGGCCCCAGTATCTAAGTGTAAAAATGTCAGTCAAAGAAGCGTGTCAAACTCTAAGCTGCAATATTTTAAAAAAGGTATTCTCCTTTATTTGAGTTATTGAGTATGTGGTAAGAGCCACAAGAGAGTGTGTAAAGCAGGAAGTGATGTATATTTGGATATGGTAATCCAGGCCACCAATTACGGGAGTTTAAAATCATATCTCAAAAAGGTAGGGATTTGGGCCGGCAGGGTGCCACTTTCGGTACCAATAGTGGTCAGTGCCAGAACAAAGTTTATGCACCTCAGACTACTAGTGTCCCAGCTCCTGTAGCCCGACTAGCCCCTACTCAGGGTGCTTCTTCTAGTACTACTGGCGGTCAATGCCAGAATAAACTCTATGCCTTGCTCTCCTGCCAGGATAAGGAGGACTCTCACAATGTCTCTACTAGTATCCTCCGTGAATTTTGTTTTAGTGTTTATACACTATTAGACCCTGGGTTCAGTTCTCTTATGTGACACCCTTAGTTGCTATAAATTTTGAGGTGAGTTATGGAGAGATTCCTAAGCCTATCTTAGTTTCTACCCTTATAGGCAAGTTAGTTATCACCAACAAAGTGTATAATAATTATCAAGTTACAGTCGTTCATGGAGTCATGCTTGCTGATCAGATAAAATTGGCCATGTAAGATTTTGATGGTTATTTTGGGTATGGATAGTCTTTACTCTTGTTAGGCATTAATACGTTTTCGTACCAGTGTTTTTGAGTTTCAATTCCCTGGCGAATCAGTTTTGAGTGGTTCAGGAGCTCTCTGTATCTCCCAAGAGTCATTTCATATCATATCTCAAAGACAGAAAGGTTGTTTCCAAAGGGTGTGTATTCTCAAATCATTGATTGTTAAGTGTCAAGTGTCTATCTTTGAAAAAAAATATTTTTATCATCGTGTTGGTGAAACTTAAAGTATAGTGAAGCCGTGTGAGGCCTATTTCGATTCACTAGCAACTTGTTATTTATTTGGTTGTTCGTCTTGTTTTTCCCATCCTGGTAGAAAGTTTGGGTGTAGAGGTGTAGCATCAAGAAAAAGTGGTAAGAGTGATTTATGGAATGTATATGTAGTTGAGTTGTTATATGCGATTGAGTTAGTAATCAAGTGGTATGACCTTATATGCTGGTTTAGTGGAAGGTCGAGGAATAGAGTTGTTAGTAAAGGTAAATTATTGTTTTCTGGAAGTGTGAAAAGGGTTTTCGATGGTGGTTGTTCTGCTATAAAAGTATAGATTATTGATGAAAGTACTTGATGGTTGAGAGATGCCAATTTAGGTTATAAGAGGGAGTCTGGTTGGAACTTATAGAGTTATGAAAGAAGTCGAGATGTATAAAAAGAGTATTTAGTGATGAAATATGGAGGAATGAGGTGCTAGCAAGTCTTACTAAGATAGATTGTAGGATGGTGATTGATCATTATCGTTATGAGGTTTTGGCGGACTAGCGTCTTTTGATGTTTTGCGTGTAAGAATAGTGTGAAGTTATGGTTAAATTATAGCTAGAACTAGACACTAAGTTTGAATAGTAGATGATGAGTAATAATGATATAATGAGTGGCTTCTTTGCGATGCCCGTTGTATGGGAATGATCTAGTAAGCTTGAAGAGTGTATGCAAGAGCATATGTTTATTTGGGTTGTAATTAAGTATGATGTTGTATGTATGATGAGGAAGTTTCCCTAGGTGTTATGGGGTTGTACTATTTCTAAGTTAATAAGTGGTTGCGTATTATATTATGACTATTGGGGGTATAGAGAGATGGGTTGTAACTTAGAAGGTGGTATTAGGAGTTAGTTTTATGCCTTCAGGTATAGTCATTCGAGATAAGTACTATATTTATAAGTATCATTATATCTAGGACTCTAGAGCAAGTGGTTGCAGTTCGAATAAGAGTTTATATACGGGCTCAATGCCCTAGAGTGATGGTTTGAATTTAAGGGGGGGATGGTAGAACGAACGCCCAAGTCAAGTTTTCAGATTTTAATAGAAGTACCAGTAAGTTGTAAAATGGTTGTGGGAATGAATAATTCCTGAACCATCCTTAATTCTGTATTTTCAGACATCCCAATACCTACGCATGTCTTACGTTTTAGTTCCATGATCATAAATCATGTTCGTGCATATCATAAAGAATCATATACTCTCTTAGTTCTAGTCCATTCAGCAATTGGAATCGCATTCCATAAGTTATGAAGTTCAAATCCAGGTCATAGAACTCATGACTATTGTACTTAAGTTTTATGGTATGTTAAGTCGAAATACTTAAGCCATACCTTTGTGATCAAGGGAAATCATATTTATATAGTGCATGTCCCCAGACTAGACCACTTTTATGAGACTGTGATATTAATTACTCTATTCCTCAACTCTCAGTCGAGTGTAAATTTGTACCAAGCATTTTATCATTTTCAGATCCTCATTTCCTAATCTTTTAGTTACATTCCTTAGTCAAGATAGTGGGGATAAACAGTTGTGTCAGGAGGAGAGTAAGCGGTCCCTGTTGATGAAGATTGTTGTATGCTCATTTTAGCTAAGATTGTGAGTGCGAAGTAAGGATTGAGTCCAAGATTTTAGTACATGTCATAGTTAGTTGAAGTTTTATGTGATTATGTTTAGGAATATTGTCATTCTTTGGTTCATATATGTCTATAAGTAAAGGAAATATGAGGTGGATTTTTATGTATGACTGGGTTGGTTGGGAATGCTTTATGTGTATTTTTCGATGAATTGAATAGTGTGTGTGATAATGTCAGGGATGTGGTTATTAGGAGATATGATAAAGATGTTTTAACAGTGGTTGTTTAGAAGTGCATTTGTGGTTATAAATGTAGGCTTGAACGTTATGATTGAATATCTGAATGGATGCACTGCAAGTTAGTAGATATCTAGAATGAGGTTGAATATGGTTGTTAGAGCGGTAATGAGAATTATATGTGAGGTGAGGAGTTGCGAAATGCAAAGTGTGTTGGATACATTATTCAGACTAGTATTAGAATGTTATGCGGCGTATCTTACGAGTACTTTGAGTTAGGCTTGAATATGGAGAGAGAATTTAGTTTAGTTTAGACACTAGTAGATGTATTTGTGAACGCCATGTGAGAACAATGAGTTGAATCAGATACTATAGTATTTATAGAAAATAGTATGGTGGAGGGAGTGTTTGAGGAGTGTTGCTAAGCGTGAAAGTAAGGAGTTCTATTTCCTAAGGACTAGTAAATCTATCCTAGTTTATGATGTATGAGTGTTTGTCTCCAGGAGTAGGGTTGTATCGATGTTATCATTTATTCGCTCCCTAATATTATTTGAATTTCTTAGAAAGAGTGTTGGAACAATACCCCATCGAGATCCTTGATTTCCAACCCGAAGACTAAGGGACAAGGAAGTTCCCTTAGTCGAGGGTTGTGGCAAAATAAGTCTATTTAGGGTACAACTTAGGAAAATCGAGGAATATATGTGATCCAAGTACCTGCACCCATTTTCGCAAGCTCCCATCAAACCGAAGGTACCGTTCTTCACTAAATCATCCTTTTTAAATTAAAATTTTCAGTAGTTCAGTTGTTGTTTTATACTGCTCAGCTGTTATATCAGGAGTTATGCACTCTTTGATGTATTCAAAAAGGTAGAACGAGGTAGAGACAAGTGTAGCAAGTCACCTCAGCTGTTTGACCTTTGTTTCCCTTGTATTCTTAATATATCTAGTAACATTCGAGGACAAATGTTCCCAAGAGGGTGATAATGTAATGCCCGATAAAGTTTCATCCTCGTTAAAGCCTCCGAAATAAGTCACATTAAGTTTAACACTTAGAATTTTCTACAAGATGATTCAAAACTTAGTTTTATTTTGGACCCTTAATCTTTGTTGAATTATTTTGTGACCTTCACGACATCCGTTTCTTGAAATTTTTATTCCGTTGCGATGGGGAAAGGTAGTAGCATATTCTGGGTGAGTTTCAAAATTTTTGGTCATTGTTTAGGGCGTGATTGGTTTTCAAACCAGTAGCATCATGCGATACGCATGTGTCGCATGGTCCATTGTGGTACTATGGAGCATGCGACACATGCTTCATTGCGGTGGGACGGAGCATGCGACACATGGTCCATCGCACGCCTGGAAAAATTTTCAGCATTTTGTCCATCTCATGAAGAGCATTATGGTATTTTTCCACTCCCCTATCCTCTCTAACACGGGATTAAATCCCTACAACACAAAAATAACATCACATTCACCCAAATTGACCAAGAACAAAGCTTAGGGTTTCTATAGAGAAGTCAAGAGAACTCGTGATTCAATCATATATTTTCAAATATTTTTTGATATTCGGAATCCCCGTTCCGAGGGCTAGAAGAAGCACCCAACAATTTCGTGAATAGAGTTTCAGAGTAGAGAGTTAAGTCAACATCTCCAATCTTGAGGTATATGGGGTTTTTCAACAAGAACACTCTTTTGTTCTTGTGTCCAAAGTTAATTTTCTTTAAAGAGATATATGATTTGATATATTTTACTACGAATTTGAATATATGAATTTATGACTTATGATGCTTTCATGAGAATGTTGATATGTTGCATAAAAAGCTGAATTTTCAGATTTCTAAGCAATTATTTTTATGCTTATGACATAAAGTATAAATCTTGAGAAGTTTCATTATGATATTGATATATGGGTTCTGAACTCTATTTGAGATTATTAATTTTGAGAAGTTATGTGTTATAAACATCTTGATATTTGAATGATTCGAAATAATGAAGAAGATGTGACCTTTTTGGTCATGAAAGAGTTGATTCTTGAAATCAAATGAGAAAAGAAATCCAATTTTTGATTGATTATGAAAGGGGTAGAATGATGGCTCCCGTTATGAATTGTTGAACTATTTTGTTGTGGATTTTATTTTAAGGATTTAAGCTAAGTCCGGGAGTAGTCTTCAGCACCGAGTAGGAGGTATAGCAGTTTGGTACTTCCCTATAACTACGTGCCCCCGTAGGATGGCTGATTTAGTGATCACTAGTTTTTTTTTGGATTGGTGATTAAGGTCCTACTTCGATGGCAAGGATAGGACAGCTCTCCCCAACGTGGGTTATATGTTGGACTTCATGTAGCTCACATGGTTTCTGTCAGTTATGAGAAACTCCCAATGTGTGTGTGTGTACTCTTTTCTCTAAAATCAAAATATATGATTTGAAGGATTGGTTTTGAGAAAGTTATCATTTCCGAATGATTGAAATATTATGTTATAAAGAGAATTGTTTTGAAACTAATATATATATATATATATATATATATATAAATATATATATGTTTGGAAAACAGGAAGAAGTTAACTGAGAAATTATTGAAATGAAACACGTGATTGGTTTACATGTATCGTTTACTTATGATTTTGATGATTTATCTCAAGCTAAGTGAGACTTTCAAGTCAGCATGCATGTCTTTTATAAATCCATGATATTTGTTTTTAATAAAATTTGCATACACCCCTATATACTCGGTACATATTCCCTAGTACTGACCCACATATTCACATGTGGTCTATATTTTCCCTATAATGTAGGTTTAGGTGCTCATTCCCAGATTTGACAGTGATTTTTCGTGCACGTTGATCTACATCTTCTGCAGTGGTGAGTCCTCATGATCCGAGAACGTATTATTTTCAGATCTTCATTTCATTTTGAGTTGTTCATTTTATTTTTTGAGTTCGGGTCAGTTGGGGCTTGTCCCAATGGCTCATTCATACGCTATTTAGTAGAGGTTTGTCAGGCCAGATTGTCAGATTGGTCAGAATTGTCAGACAGTTCGTATTTTGTTATTTTCCATAATTTTCCATATTGCAGTACGATTTTAATAATGATGTTTAGATGTTTTTATTTTAATGTTCTCAAAATAAGCTTGCGGTGGTATAGATGGCTCAAAGGGTTAGCTTAGGGATACTTGTAGTCTGAAGCACCATGTGATGGTTCAAGACCCATTTTTGGGGCGTTAGAGTTCCTCAGCCTGTGGATCTGATAGTCTAGGATTTCAGCTGGAATCTCTTCATAAGAGAGGCAGTCCTGAACCTTTATGCCCTCCATATATACTACAACTGAGGGATCACCTATGCACTTCTTGGGGAAGGAGACATGGAACAGTGGATGAATTGAGGCTAGATCTGAAGGCAATTCGAGATCATAAGCTACTACTGAGAATTTTGAAGGGACCAATATATCGGGGACAGAGTTTTTCCTTCTTGCCGAATCTCTTTACTCCTTTTATGTGATATTTCTTTAGGTAAACTTAGTCATCAATCTCAAACTCTAGATCATTTCTGTGCACATCTACATAAGACTTTTGCTGTCTCTGAGTAGCCCGAAGTCTTTCTCCGATCAACTGGATCTTTTCTAAGGTATCGAACACTAAGTCAGGCCCTAAAACTTAGGCCTCACTAACTTTGAACCAACTGAATGGAGACCTGCATCTCCTACCGTAGAGAGCTTAGAATGGAGTCATCTGAATACTAGAATGATAGTTGTTATTTTATGCAAACTTAATCAAAGGCAAGTGGTCATCCCAACTTCTCTTGAAATCAATTCCACACGCTCGCAGCATATCTTCTAGGGTCTGAATAGTACTTTTTGCTTAACCATCTGTCTAAGGATCAAAAGCCATACTAAGATAAACTCGGGTACCAAGACCCTTTTGGAATGTTTTCCAGGAGTTAGAGGTAAATGGGGTACCTCTATCTGAGATAATGGACTATGAAACATCATACGATCTGACCAACTCTCTGATATAGCATTTGGCATAATCCTTGGTTGAATAGGAGGTATAAACTAGAACAAAATGAGTTGATTTGGTCATCCAGTCTACAATGTCCCAAACAAAATCATGCTGACGAAGAGTACGAGTCAAACCCATCATGAAGTCCATGTTCACTTATTTCTATTTCCAGGTGAGAATTATGAACTCCTGCATGGAACCATTCCTCTTTTGATGATCTTCCTTAAATTGCTAACATGTAGAGCACTTAGCCACAAATTTGATATCTCTCTTCATCTCACTCAACCAATATATTTCCCGCAATCGTGCGATATCTTAGTGTCCCCTGGATGAATAGAGTATCTCACACCATGCGCTTCTGTAAGAATTTGCTATCTTAAGTTATCTACACCTAGAACACAGAGACGACCTTAACAACGCAACACACCATCTTCCTCTTAGGAGAAAACCTCTACTTTCTTATCTCTGTCCGACTCTTTCAACTTAACAATGATGGGATCTCTATCCTAATTTTCTTTTACCTCAAAAACTAGAGATTATTCTAAACTGTTTTAAACCCATACACTACCGCTTGCATAGTTGACTTAGTGTACACCTAGTTGGGAAAGCTGATAGACTTACTGAGCTAAGTTCTTTTTACTGTCTTTAACATGAGTCACACTATCCATAGACGGCATACTGAGAGCATCATCCTCTGCATTGGCTTTCCCCATATAATAAAGGACACTTATGTCATAATCTTTCAGCATCTCTAACTACCTTCCTTGTCAGTTGTTAAAATATTTTTGAGAGAATTGTATTGAAGGCTCTTGTGATCTTTTAACACGTCTACGACGGCTGCTAACTTGAGATCATGAGTTGGATAATTCCTCTCATGGGTTTGAAGCTATCTGGATGTATAGGACATGAACTTACCATGTTGCATGAGGACACAACCCAAACCTACTCTGGATACATCAGAATACACGACAAACCCATCTAAATCATCTGGTAACGCTAGAACTAGAGCTGAGGTCAGTCAAGTCTTTAGCTCCTGAAAACTCTTCTCGCATTAATATGACCACTAAAACTAAACTTTCTTCTGAGTAAATCTGTTTAATGCCCTACTTCTCTAGAAGCAGAACGTTACACGGTGCTCATGATATTGAAGGACCATAAGCTAACCCTCTTCTGATATTTGTACCTGAGAACTACATAATATACTGAAATAAATATGGAAATTTTCCATAAGGTTCAAAACATATTAATTAATCAAAACTGAAAGCTTAATACTAATATATCTATTTGAAAAGCCTCTATATTGTCTGAACTGTGGATTTGATTGGACATGTCCCCAACTAACTCCATCTACTGAAAAAATTAAATCAAATAGAATACTAAAATAAGAATTGCCCTCGAATGATGCGGACTCACTGCTAAATCTACTGTTGCTAATAAGATCTGATCTACTAGGGGTGCTCTGGGTCTCGTGCTTCTGAACCTATAGCATAAAGTAAATCACCATAGCATAAATGTGTCAGTACTTTGAAGGTACTAAGTATGCAAGTGAGGTAAGACTAAATGCAAGGGCTTATGCATGAACATAACTTACCTAAATAATGTGTACTAGCTAGATAAACATACATAGAAACTTACAATTACTAAACCTAAACATAACTAGGTGAGATTGCATGCATGAATGCATAACTATAACTGAAATCGTAGTAACACTGAATACTAACTTCTGAATGCTTAGACTTCTAACAACTTAATTTACTAATACTTAGAGACTGAATAACTAATTTTGAGGTTATTAATATCGATTGGATGAATCTAAGATCAAACCTACTTAGCGGATGATCTTCAAATCTTCTATTAATGATAAGGAATTAATATCCGAGATCAGGCT
Source organism: Capsicum baccatum var. pendulum (assembly GCA_030864225.1). NCBI lineage: Eukaryota > Viridiplantae > Streptophyta > Magnoliopsida > Solanales > Solanaceae > Capsicum > Capsicum baccatum. The sequence continues at coordinate 109,636,038 of CM061555.1, read as the reverse complement.
TATCTAATGGGTGATCTTTAAATCTATTAGTACAGATACTGATTAACTTTATGTGAGACCAGCACTATCTTACTGGTGGTATATGGATCTATGGAATTATCTAAGTTACTTATTGAGATGACTAACTGTATCTGACAGTCCTAATTTGTGAGTTCTACTGTGAAGATTGAGACTGAACTGTAACTGTCACTGTGGCTAAAACCGTGGGAGTTCTCACTTAACCGATATGCCCCAAATCTGAACTAGTGGGGTCCAACCTGTAACCCCAACTGAAAGGGTGTCAATATCGTGCCACAGGTAAATACATTTTTGTGATCAAACCTCTCTAACGGGTGACCCTGAACAGGAAGTCAAGCCTAAGGAACCATGATAGTAGGGCCTTAATCTGATGGGTGACTCCCGGTCCTGTACTGGCTATGCAGTTCTAGAGTACAGGGACTATTACTAATGACTCTATCTCTCTAATGGGGAAGCCATCATCCCTGTACTTTCTCGATGCTAGTTCTTACTCCCAACTGAAAGACTCTGAACTAATTCTTAACTTAACTTAGACTAAGATGAATCCTGCTACTGAATGTATTACTTGACTGATATAACTGAGTTTGCTTTATTTTGTTATCTGACGGATTGCTACAAAATTTTACTAACTGTCTGAATGCTATAGGATTTTGTTGGCTTTCTGAATATTGTTGCATTCGAAACTAAATACTGATTACTACTGAGGTCTAAACTGAGTACTAAACTGGATTATACTGAACACTGAGATTACTGAGTTTTATTAACTTCTATCACTAAGTAAAATCTACTGATCATAGCTCGACTGAAGTTATCTTGAGACTGACTCGGCTCTAGAAAAGCAGGCTAATTTTGGGTATAAATACACCTAGGACTCGATAGCATAAATAAATAAATAAGACAGGACACCTCTTGCATAACAACATGATAGTAAAATGTCATTCACAACATAGTCAATGAAACTTTTCTTCAAGCACTTGGGAATCTCAAACATGTAATGGTATAGAGAAGTATGCTATTGTCTCATAATTCATTCAATGAGGAATTCATATGAATTGGAATACATGAAACATATCATAATTCATTCATTTAGGCCTTTCAATAAACACTTGACATGCATTCATTAATACATAGTTTGGGGACTCCATACTTAACATGCTATTAAGGCACTATTCTCTTGATTTAAGCATTTTAACAAACATATGGGGAGCATGCTTTGGATTGTACAACAAATTCTACATCTAACTATCATGGATTTATCAACAACATGTAACTTGAAAGGATTTCATCATAGACAACACACATCCAACATATGTAGGGCCAAAGCTTGAATCTTTATATTCACAACATAAATTAAAACTTAATATCAACATGAAATTGAACTTCAAGTCACATAAAATCATGTAAAACTCACAAACATGTATTCTTGAATTTAAAAAGGTTATTCTTAAACTTCTTGGGTGAAAGAGACTCAAGAATCAGCATCTGCATACCTTAGTTTCTTGATTCTCAGAAGATTAACGTAGGAATCTTGATGATTTGGGTCTTGAACTATGAACCCTAATATTTGTCCTAGAAGAATTTTTAGAGAAAACAATTTTTTTGGGTGTTATGGTGTTGAATCTTGTGTTAATGAGTATATAAAGGGGTTGGAAATTCATAATTTTTCCCTTTTAAACATAGAGGCAGAAGGTAGTTTTAGGTCCAGGGCTATATCATGGACGATGCCTTGGGTTGAGAAGTGATATAACTAGGGCGGCGACTTGATATAGCGGTGCTAAGACTAAGGAGGAGCCTTGTCTAAAGCAGTGCTGAAAACTTGGCGGTGCCTTGAGATCGCCTCAAGATACTATTTCTGAAATCCAAATGAGCCCTTAAGCTATCTGAAAAATTCAAAAACTTACTTGAGATGTACTACGACCTTGCCCCATCACAACTCAACTTGAAAATCTAAAATCAAAGGTCGGGAAGTCACAAAATAATTCTATGAAGTTTCAAAGGCTTATGGAATGAAAACATTCTAACACTTAGCCAAATTTCAAGTTTTAAGCTTCCCTTGACATGTATCAAATAGCTTTAACGACTATGGAAATTTGTGGGGTCTTACAATTTGGAGATAGGGTATGCAATAGAAGAAAACCCTTCAACAAACTATCTATAATACCCATCCAAATCCAAGAAACTCCTGATATCTATTAAAGAAATGGGTCTGGGCTAGTTTCTCACTAGTTCGGTCTTTTGGGGATCAACTCTAATGCCATCACCGGAAATGACATGACTAAGGAATGCTACTAACCTTAGCCAAAATTTGAACTTACTAAATCTTTTAAACAACTAATGATTTCTAAGCGTCTAAAGTACTATCTTGAGATCATCTGTATGATCCTGCTCACTGCAGCAATAGACCAGGATGTCATATATGAAGACTATCACGAATATATCTAAGTACTTCTTGAACACACGGTTCATCAAGTCCATTAAAACTGTTGGGGCATTGGTAAGACCAAAGGACATGACTATGAATTCGAAGTGACCATACCAAGTTTGAAAAGCCATTTTTATAATGTCACATTCTCTAACTCTAAGCTGATGATAACTTGATCTGAAGTCTATCTTGGAAAATTGACTGGCACCCTAAAGTTGGTCAAATAAGTCATCTATTATGGGAAGTGGATACTTTTTATTGACCGTGACTTTATTAAGTTGATGGTAGTCTATATACATTCTGAGAGAACCATCTTTCTTCTAAATGAATAAGACTGGTTCACCCCACGGGGAAATACTTGGTCTGATAAATCCTTTATCTAGGAGATCCTTCAACTGCTCTCTCAATTATCTGAGTTCTGCTGGTGCCATTCTGTATGAAAGAGTAGATAGGGGATGAATATCTGGAAAAAGTTTAATGCCGAAGTCTATTTCCCTTTCTAGAGGAATTCATAGAAGATCTTTGAGAAAGACATCTAAATATTCACTGGACTAATTCAAGACTGGGAGTTTCAAAACTAGAGTCCTTAACTCAAACAAAATGATAGATATATCCCTTAGATATCATTTTACTTCCCCGTAGGTAGGAAACAAGCTGACCTCTAAAAGCTAAAGTACTACCCCTCCACTCTAAGACGGATTTATTCAAATACTGAAACTTGACTATTTTATTTTTGCAGATGATTGTGGCATAGTAGGAATAAATCCAATCCAAAGTCTGATAAAGTAACTTTATGAGATACCATAACCAAACAGTTCCTGTATACTCATCAGGCTATGATGGTTTTACCTACTGGGGTAGATACTTAGAAGGGCTCTCCTAGAATTTCGATACTGACTCTGAAATCAACTTCTATAGCAGGAGTAATAAAAGACAATAAAGCTCCTGGATTTATTAAAGCATAAACATACACATGAAATATCTGTAATGTACCAATAACCATATCAGGAGAATATTCCTAATCCTAGTGGGACTGAAGAACATGTAGTCTGTTTGGGCATTGCCCACTAGAAGCACTAGAGGTGGCACCCTACTAATTCAGGTGACTGGACTGAGCTGAGGAACGGTTATACTGATCCTAGAAACCCAACTGAGGACAATCTCTGACTTTGTGGCCTAGTATGCCACATCCGAAGAAAACATCACTGCCATCTCTACAAATACCCTGATGGTGCTTGCCATAAGTCTGACAAAAAAATGGGTGTAGAAACTGCTAATACTGCCCTGATACTTAGAGCCTAACTCCCTATCTCTGTTGCCGTCTCTAAATTTTGGCACTATAGCACTAGCTGAAGAAGGACCTAGAACTGAAGACTTTGGAAAAAACTGAGAACGATTTGCATTCTCTGACTTAGGCTGAGCAAAGTTGAAACTACCTGTCCTTACTCTCTTATTTTGTTTCTCCTTTTACTTAAAATTCTACTCTTCTACCTGCTAAGGATGGGTCATAAGTCTAGATATGTATATGTCACTATTTAATATTGTAGTCCTTCACTCATTGACCACACTATCATTCACCCCAAAAACAAACTTCCTCATCTTTGCTTCGCTATCTACCACTACAGGAGGAGCATGTCTAGATAATTGAGTAAACTTAAGAGAATACTCTTTCACCATTATATTTCCCTGCTTGAGATTGATAAATTCCAACACCTTAGATTCTCTCAACTCTAGGGGAAAGAACCTATCTATAAAAGCAGTGGCAAACTCCTCCCCCTCTGCTGACCTGTATCATCTGTCTTCTCTAATTTTCATTACTTGAACCAAGTGTGAGCCATATCCTTCAATGGATATACAGCTAGCTCAGCACTCTCACTAGGAGTCACCCCTATGATATCTATAACCTTCTGAACCTGATCAAGGAATTCCTGAGGGTTCTCATCCGAATTAGACCCAAAAAAGAATGGATGATTCATTCAGGTGAAGTCCTGAATCCTTGATACAACTGAATTAGCCATTGGGTTGGATGGAACGATAGTTGGCCGCTGATTTTGGTCAATAACTGAATTAGCAAGTATAGTGAATATAGCTCTAAACTCTTCATGAATAGTGCTCATCCAAAGGGTCTATCTTTATAGGCTGAGAGGCTGATGGATTTTCAATTCTCTTCTTAAGAGGCATGTTCTATAAATGGAGAGAAAAGGATTAGACTGAAAGTAAAATCCAAGCTTACACTCACTGGAATAACATGAATACTTAAAGAAGGGATACTTTTCCTAAAACATCTCATAGCCTCCTGCACATAAATATGGCATGCAACACACCCATGCACAAGAATGTGAGATGTGGATTTCAGACTTCCAAGGAAATTGTTGAACCCTAGGCTTTAATACCAAATTTGTAGTCCCCCAATTTTTTGTAATTGAAAAGCTACACGGTGCCCATGGCCCCAAAGGATCACAAACTAACTCATGACTGATATTTGTAACTGATCACTATAATATATATACACTATAATGATACAGAATATAAACTACAAGGCCGTAAGGTTCAAAAATAAATAACATCTGAAGTAAAAAAAATAGTTGAATGGGGTATAGAGATACCCAAAACTATAATAAAATATTTAGATCTAGTTTGCATCTAGTTCGAAATCCTCTAACTATTCAAATAAAGAGTTGATGGAAAATGCCCTAACTTACTCTATCTACTGAACTAACTAAGTACTAAAATATGAAATACTCAAATAAAAACATCCTCGAATGATAAGGACTAACCGCTGACTCTGACTGCTAAAAGCTGGAATGCTATTGTTGCTCTTGAGCTCGCACGTCAAAACCTATGATATAAGATACCATAGTGCGAATACGCCAGTACATTTGAATATACTAGTATACAAGTGAGGTAGGCTGAATGCATGAGGTTCATATGCACGAACAATACTAATAGACTGACTAACATGAATGTGAGAATACATGCATGAAATACATAATTGTAACTAAGTTTGTGATAATGCTGACTACTGTGTCTGAATACTGTTAACATGAGGTACTAATAACTGATATAACTATTACTGAGAGAGTGTGTCTGACAGTCTAGATTCTGATGGGACTAACTGAGTTCCATTCTGAGCTGGGTGACTATATCTGACAGTCCTAAATTTTAAGAACTATCTGAGTTCTATTACTGAGATTGAAACTATAATTGTGGGTAGTAGTCATCTAACTAACATGCCCCGAATGAAATATTATAGATGAGTTGGGGTCCAATCTGTAACCCCAATTGGAAGGGTGTCAATAGGTGCCCTGAGCGAGAATGGTGGGACCCTCATCTATCAGGTTAAGCCACCTTATATAGAAGGTTTTTATGTCTCAACCTATGTTGTCTACGTAGTTATAGAATTCAATCTATAGAATGCAAGGATTGCTTCTAAGAACCACACCTTCAACTAGTAGGTGAGTTCCCATCCTTGGGTTCACTCGTTCCTGAATCTTACTCCCATCTGAATAGACACTAAACTGATTATACTAGACTGAACTGAACTAAGTTTGCTGAATTCCATTAACTAATGGAATACCACAGAATTCTGATAACCAACTGAGATTTACTGAGTACTGAGTAGGACTGGACTGATACTGAGTATACTGATGTTTTCTGCATTATGTGACTGACTGAATTCTATGAATCATGGCTTCATTGAGAGTATCTTGAAAACTGACACATGCTCTAGGCATACAGCTAAATTGTTAGGTACAAGTACCCCCAGGACTCGATAGTATGAAACTGACACTTCTTGACACGTGACCATAGTCAACAAATCATAATACAATAAGTTGGGGATTTCATGAAGCACATGGTTATCATAATGTTGTACAAGAATAGGAATGCATATTACATATAACATGACATGATTTCATTATTCATAGACATCCCATCAAACAATCATAGTGCACAATAATGGCATGGAAGTCATTTTAAACATAAGGATGAAGAATGCATTTGTTATTTAGGTCACAATTGAGTCATTGTATATAATTTCTATTCTCTTTAGCATTTTATCAAACACCAAGAATGCTTAAGTTAGGTCTTAGGCATGATCATCAAATTAACCCAACAAAACTCCACATTTCAATTCAATTTCATATGTTTCAATCCACACGCTAGTATAAGTTCATGAACAACACATAAGGGTTCCAACTTGGGATTCATACAACCATAATCACATGAACATAATCAACCCTAAACATAAACATCACAATTAATTATTTAAAAAGGGGTTCTTGAACTTCATGGATGAAAATAATCCATGAATGATCACTTTGCATACCTTGGATGGAAGATTCTTGAAGATAAATGGTGAAATCTCTTTAATTTGAATCCCCAATTTAAAACCCTAATTTCTTGAGAGAAATTAAAAGAAACTAAGTATCTTTTGCCTTTGGATAGCTGAGTCTCGTGTTTGGGGCTTATATAGGGTGGGTAAAATAACCCTTTTTCCCTTGGAAACACGGAGCTTTTTTTTAAAATTTAATGACCCAGTGTGGGCCAGGGGTTAAGCAACACCCCAAGCTTTTTATTTTTATAAAATAAAAGTACAAGGAGGGGGACTAGGCCAAAACCTCTGATAAGAAACAACGTAATACAGAATGGTAGATTTAAGCTACCTAACATGTGACCTAGTAGATTAAGTTCCATAATATAGTATGAAAATAAATATAAGTATGATGTGCTAAAGTAATATACCATGGCTGCTCTATGACCTTGTGACAGGCCTATTTGAACTGATCACCGTTTTGTAGTTGAAGCTTTTTCTTTAGTGATATCCTCTCGGTGACAATCCCTGTGTGTTTGTCACTTCACGCTTTTCCTGTTGAAACTCTGTGTTACCTGTGGGATGAATCGATTGGAGAAGTTCTTGACACTTCTCTTCTGTGGAAAGGTTGTCAGAATCTTCCTCGTCTTCTGAATGAATTAACCCTATATTCATCCTCCTCATCTTTTGGTTGCTCAAATTATTTATCTCCTTTTACTAGAGATGCCACCTTTCCTTTGAACTTGTCGGCTTCCTAGTAGACTCTGGCAATTCAGGAAAAACTTCATCATAATGTTCAGCAAGCAAATCAAATTTTTCCTGCTCTTTCAAGGATTTTTGTTTCTTCCTAGCCTTATATTTTTTCTTTTTTACCTTCTTTTGCTGATTTTTTGTTTGTTGAATTATTTCCTTCTTCTTTTTCTTCATAGAGTTTAACTCCATAACCGAAGAAAAAGAAGCAAGCAACTTTTCTTTATTTTCCTGGGTCAAGTTATTAACTTCAGCAGTAGTAGCTACTGGTGGCTGCAGATTTTCAGCACCTGTAACCTCTTCATTAGAAACATGATATTTGACCCCTTCCTTTTTGTTTCCAGCACATCCACATGACACCCTTTCCTATGCTTTACATCATCATCAGAGAAAGAAGAGTTTTGACAAGAATTCACCAATTCGTTTTGATAAGAATTCACCAATTCCTTTCCATTTTGTAAGACAATAGAATTAGCAATACCAGCGGGGTTAGGGGGTTGGATTTAATTTGAGTCAATACATAGGATTCTGGGTTGTTCAAGCATATCGAACTTGTTTGCCTGTTGGGGTGCTTGTGGAGCTTTCTGTTTATACACTAGTTGTTGTGGTTGATGTTTTTGGTTGTTCTTTCTACCTCTTCTCTGCTGCTTTTGTCACTGCTCCTACCTTTGTTTTTGAAGCTATTTTTGGGTGTTTTCGCTATTTTTTGTTTCTAGTTTGCAGTTGTTTCATCCCTCATTTTTTGTTGTTCACCATGATGAGTTGAGTCTGCTTTTTTTCTTTCATTACCTGCTGGTTTGGGGGGCTTTCCATGTGTTTCTGTGGTTGTTTTTCAGCATTTTCAGCAGCAGATTATTGCTCTTTTCTCTTCTTAAAGTCATCTTTTTTCTTGATGGTGCAGTTCAAGTTATTCTTGCCTTGATGCTTGCAGTAGGTACAATACTCCGAACTCCTTCATATTGCACCAGCTGCCACCTGCCTTCTCCATTCTCATCTTCATCAAAGCCCATCCAAACATGATGTGGTCTAGCTTTAGTAAGATCCAATTGAATTTTTACCTTGGATACACTCCCCCTTGTCTTTTTATAGGTTGCTAGGTCCAAGAAAAAAACTTTCCCGATTGGAGACAAGAGGGGAGATACAACTTCCATGCTATAGCAGTGACAAAGTAACTCTGGAAAAATAGCCCACACCGATACCAAAGGGGTTTCTTCTTCAGGTTTAAACATTGGGATCCAAATTTGAAACCTCATAAGTTGCCCATCTATGAACATCCTCCCTTTGGTCTAAACCATGGCATGGTCATACTCATTGTCAAGATCAATATACAGATTCCTTGAATTGAAATGAATAATTTTAACGCTTCCTTTAAGCTTTGTTTGTAACAGGAACTCTTTCCTTATGACTTCCATTTTTGGTATGTTGTTTGTAAATTTGCCTCTAAGGATAAATTTACATCTTCAGCCAGCTTTACCAAAAAATCATAATTTTTAAAGACCACAGCTGGAAAGCCCTATTTTTTGGTTATTTTGGGTGGGTTAATATCAATATGGATAGATTTTTGGGCTTCCTGAGCTCTCAATTTAGTAATCAAGGAGTGGGAAACTGATGGTAAAGAAGGATCAGGGATTTTAATGTTTTTAGGCCATGTTGAGGACTGGTTTGATTAGTCTTGAGGTAGTTTAGGACTCAGTTGTTCCTTTGGTGTTTCATTAGAAGATTTTAGATTGGGCACAGGGGTTTCATGTGTACCAAAGTTATTAGAGATTATTATAGGATTGGAATTAGGAATGTATGGTGTTAGTTTGGATAAGGTTTGTTCATTTGGTTGTGTAGGCAGGTTATTTTTGGGTTTGTGTATGTTGTTTTAGTTTGTTTTTGTAGCTGAGCAGTACCAGTAATGGCATAAACAACATCAGTACAAACATCAGCAGCAACAGCAATAAAACCAACATCAGACTTAGCCCCCAAAATATTATCACCTTGCACAACTTCTTGTGCTCCTCCAGAAGTACCAACATCAGCAGCAGGTCCCAGAGGGAGTTTAGGATTAAAAATTTTACCTGAAGTAGCTGAATGTACTGTCTTAGCATTAATTTTTACTCCTTTAAGATCATCGGAAGGAGGGTTAACTAAATTTCATACAGACTCCACAGTTGTATTGAAGGTGGAATTATTCGTTAGAATTTTGAGGACTAAATCAGCTGAACAATTTTGAAATTGGACTGTCACCATGCCGTCATTAGAATTTTGGGTGTGGGAAACCCTAATTTCTAAATTGGACGCGTTTGGGCCCAATTTTGATGGTTCTTTTAGAAAATATGTGTTCCTCACATCGTTGGGAGTGGAACGGCATTGGAAATTCTGGATTTGTAGTTGATTTGCCACTCCGGCACTGTCGCTGAAAATCACCCTCGTCGGTGAACTTTTCCAAGCCAAATTGGCGTCGATTGACACAGGATTTTCTAATGGGGCTTAGGGGGTTTTGGTCAAAAAGGTGAGGCACTTCTCTTGGTGATGATATTGCTCCATATGGAGGTTGGTATCGACCTTGCCAGAAATCGCCAGTGGTAGTGGTGGATACAAACTGAGATTAGCGGCGTTTGGTGGTGTATTTTTTGGCGTTGTTTGGTGGGTTTTCCTTGCACCTGGATGGCAATCATTTTGGCGGTGGAGTTGTGTCTATTGAATATGGACAGTGGCAGTGCCGCCATTGCCTGAAATTGCCAGAGGCGGCGATGGCTTTGAAAGGTGATTCCCAGCGTTTGGAGCATTCATTTTGGATAATTCTTGTTTGGGTGTGCTCGCTTCGAGGTGGCGCACCTCCTGGGACTGGTCCACAATGCCCATTGTCACCAGAGCTCCATCGCTGATGACTGGAGCCACTAGAGTGGCAATTTGGTCCTCTTTCGATCCGGTATTTTTGGGAGAAAGTAGATCTTCATGTTGCGAACAAGATTCAATAATATTTTCGCCTCCAGAACCACCCAAATCCGTTCAAATCTTAGATTGAACATCCAACCTATTTCTTGACAAACCCTCATCATTTTTTAATTTTTCAAGATGAACTTAAACACTAGAATCACTTCGGGCTATTGATTAGACCCCTATTAGTTTAGATTGGGGCTTGTCGGTTAGATTATTGCCTTCTATAGTTTCAATGTCAGTCTTCTATATATAACTCAATTCAGCTCTATAGAATTAGGACTGTCAGATACAGTTACTCTCAGTATCAGTAATTCAGATTATCAGTGATCTCAGATTATTAATATATTTTGTTATCAGTTATCAAATTCAGCTCCAGTATACTCAATTACAGTATGCACAGTATGTTCAGTAGTTACAGATCTTCCATGTATGATAATCCATCTCTTGCATATCATTTTGTCAGTTAGTGTTCATTTTTATGAACCCATGCATTCATTCTTACTGCATCTAGCATACCAGTACATTCTCTTGTACTGACGCATACTTTTCTGTGCTGTGATGTTTCATATCATAGGTTCGGACGGTCAGGTTCCCGATCGTGCTTAGCTAAATTCAGCTAGTAGAAGCAGATTTAGCAGTGAGTCCTCATTTATTAAGGATAAGCTTTCATTTTAGTACTTCAGCTGAGCAGTATTTTAGTAGGTAGAGTTAGTTGAGGGATTGTCCCATCAACTCCACTTTAAGACAGAAGTTAGAGGCCTTTCAGACTAGAATGTTTCAGATAGTTGTTCAGTGTTTCAATATCTTATTCAGTTTTGATTATAGTATTTTGAACCTCATGGAATTTCAATCCATCTTCCATATTAATTACAATATTATTGCTCAGTGCACACAACAGATATCATTCATGGGTTAGCTTGTGGTCCATCGGGGCCGTAAGTATCGTATGACGACTAGGGGTAGTCTCGGGTCATTACAGTTTAGAGTAGCATGTGATCCCAATCTAACCCATTGACTTGCATAATACTAATAAAATTTAAAAATAGACAAATAATTAATATGAAAACTAACTGAATTTAAGAATAATTATCTAAAGTAAAATAAATCTGAATAGACAAAAATAGTGATATGCCTCCATTGTGCGATGTACATGATCCAGTGGTCGGAGAACCTCCAACGGTGGCGGAGAAGCCATTTTGGTGGAATATTGTGAGGAAAATTTTTAGAGAGAAGGTAGAGAATTTTTTAGAGAGAGAAAAAGAGGCTTTTTTTGGGGTTCAGAAGGGTTCAGGGTTCTAGAAAGAGCTGAAATGCTAAACAATGGCCCAGGGTTGTACTTCTTAAGGGGTGGCTTGCCTAGCCCGGAGGACTTCCCTGGGCGGCGCCCTGCCTAGCCCAGGGAGTATCCTGGGCGGCGCAGGCTAATCGCCCCAAGCTACTTTTTTGGGCATCCTAACATGCCCTTACACTACTCCAAAAATTCTAAAACTCACCCAAATGTACTATTGACTCCCCTGATCATGAAGCAATTTGAAAATCTAAAATTGAAGGTCGGGAAAGTCATGAAGTAAATCCCTTAAGTTTGGAGGCTTAAAAATAAAACTAAGTCACCAAATACTTAGCTCAAATTTCTAAGTGTTGAGATCTTGCATGGAGCTTAAGGAGCTGAATTAATACTTAGAATTTTATGGGTCTTCCACTAGCCCCAAAATACGGGGTGTTACATGCTAATGAAGGAAACATTATGATAAATCATACAAGTCGGCAAATAATCCACACTAAATTCATTGCAAATACTTGAATATATAAACACAATATTAAAACTTGAAAATAAAGTGTCTTATTTAGACTTATTTGACCAGGATATATCAATAGTCCATTCATGTGACAATATACTGCCCACAAGTCACAGGTTTTAGTCAATCTTTCTATGGTCTATGGTAGAATATAAGGAAAAAGTAAAGAACTAACAAAAGTCATGTGTTCTGTGCATTTGAATATGAATTAAGCATAGTTGACTCAAGATAATTTTCAATGAAGAGGAATGCACCAAACAAATAGATAATACCTATGTTGAGAAGAAGCTAAATCAGTCCAATAAATGTTATGAAGATTGCTACTTGATTGTAAATGAAACTATTATGTATACATGCCTGTCTGTACAGTATATGGTGGTGTATTTGAAAAGAGATAATATAAAACATTTTGAAGGGGAGAAATTTTCTTTCTTTTAAAAAGGTTGAACAATTGGGGTTTTGCTTTTCTTTTATCAGAAAAATAATCAAATCAACCCAACAAAAAAGAGCAATAGTGAAGAGAAGAATGAAATGAAATAATTAACATTTCTAGAACTGTATGGTAATCAAATAGATGAAAGAAGTTAGAATTTCAACACACCATTTAGCCATGGTACATCCTAAAGTAGAAATTCTAACCGTAGGTGGAGGGGTTTTAAGGTTTTCCAAAGAGACAATTTAGCATTGCCCCTTCCCTGATAATTCACCCACGCTTAGTGTCATAAATTACAGTTTTATTAAAAACCATAAACCTTATGGACTTCAATAGAATTCATATCTCGGATGAATGTAAATATAGAAATGTAAAGAAGCCATAAAAATTGGTAAAGATGAAAGAAAAATGTGTGATCGAAATCCTTGCAGGAACAACATTCTACATAAAAATCAAGGGAAAATGTATATCATAGAAAATCTATGACATCAAAATTGGACATCAGAATTAAATGAAATAATTAATAAGTTGAAAGAAGAAAAAACTCAAACAGAGTTTACAGTCTATACAGAACGTGGTCAGAACAACCTGAAAAGGAAACAATAAGCAAACAATCACTAAAACTAAAACACAAATCAATATAAAAAGACAATGTAAATACATGCAAAATCCAAAAAATCAACAAAAATAAAATTTTACCCATCTAGTAAGTGGCCGAGAGAAAAAATTACGAAAAAAAATAGGGAAAAATATCTCTAATTGTTTAGTCTTTGCTTAAAGAACATGCAACCACAAAAATGAAAACAAAGAACAAAAAACCACTAAAACTAAAACACAAACTGATATACAAACATAATCTCAATACATGGAAGATCAAAAATTCAATAAAAATGAAAGTTAACCAACTGATAACTGATTTGAAGGAAAAATTATGGGGAAAATTAGAAAAAAATATCACTGCTTGTTTAGTGTTTGTTGATAACACGTGCAATTACAATCCAGATACATGCATAATAACAATAGAGAATAAAAGTACACACAACTTCAAAAAAATAACAAAATTCACCGCAAACATATAGAAAATGTAGAAAATAAAAGAGAAAGAATATTATACCACACACTTGGAAGATGAACCACACAATCGTATTTTAGGATGTTTTTCAAATACCTAGATAAAATTTACTACAACTAGACAAACCTTACTACAATTATATATACACTAATTTTACAGAAATTTTGATACATTTTTTAGCAGGCAAGAACAGATTTTGTTTGAAGCATGGTTTTTGTTGTGAAGATGCGAGAGAAATGAATTTGGGAAAGCAAAAAGCAAAGAGAATGGAAATTGAAGAAATAAATATGGAAAGGTAAAAAATAAAAGGGAGAAGACACGTGGAGGTGTAATAACCGCATAGCCATCATTATTGATTGTTGGTGTTATTTACGAAAACATCGTTGGTAGTACACCAAAGTTTCACTTATATATAAGTATAATCTATATAAATAAAACTAGATAATTAAGGGATCGTTTAAGGGCCCAATATTATAATTTTAAATATATTCATCGTTATTTAATTAATTTTTCACAAAACTGATCATTAATATTTTTGAATAAGTACAACAGAAAATGTAAGCAGAAATCATCCTATATAATACAATATAAGTTTTTTTTTATTTAATCATATAATAGATCACAACTTATTTAAGGTTTCATAATTAACATTAAAAGATCATATGATGCTTATTTTAATATTAGGTCAAACACATTTTCTTAGATTAAACATCTAATTGTAATGTTTTCCTTTTTCTAATTTATCTAAAAATTATAAAAGAGAATAGCTAAAAATTATAAATATCTATTTATTAGTATTTTATATAGAATCATACGAAGCAATAAAGGATACTAATACATACATAAATTGATTTTAAATATATTTAAAATCATTTTATGGGTGTTTAACAAACAAAAATAAGGACCTACTAGATGAATAAATTAATGAATCATAATATTAAAGGATTGTCTTTATGTTTTGTCTTATATACGTTAAAAATAAGAGACCAATTTAATATAGTAAGTAAGAAATTTCCTTTTAAGTGATTTATCTACTTGATGAGGAAATTTACTAATTCAAATAAAGAGAAACAAAAAAATTAACAAAAGTTAACATGATATTATAAGACCCCGCAAAATTCTAAGCTTGACTCAGTCCTTTAAAGCTTATTAAGGGGTCCCAAACATAGAATATTTTAGCAAAGCTTAGAGCTATATTAGCCTTCGTAAGTTGACAATCCTATTTAACGATCCTTCTAACCTTAAAATATCAATTTTTAGATTGATTCATGACCAGGAATGTCAGTAGGTCACTTTGGGTGGATTTTGGATTTTTCGGACCTCGTTGATAACACTCAACTTACACTTTAATTTAGCATAAGGTAGTCGTCAATAATATATTTACCCAAATTTGGAGTCGGGGTCGAATACATAGGGAACAATGTGAGTGACGATTAAACTAATTTAAAACTATAACTACAAGTTAAATTCAAACAATTGACATAGAAAGACAAAATGAGGGTTTATGTGAATTACTACAAAATTTCTTCAGAATTTAGTTTTAGTGTTTGTAATCAAGAGTTTATGGAAAACCCGAGTTATGTTCGTTATGGGTGTTGGGATTTGACAGACACTAGTAACGGTTCAAGATTCTTGTGGTAATAGGAACAACAGATTATCCTTGATGAATTTATGCCTAAATGTCTCTCTACCTACTTAAACATACGTCTACCTAATTCTCTCGAACTTAGGGAGCTTATATTTCATAGCAGGATGTTATCTCAGGTTAATTAATCTTGTTACAACATTAATTATTAATCAAAAGTTTGGTAGCTTCCAAGTCCCTATTGATAATTCGTTTCTTACTATGGTTGATTTCTTTGTTCAAAAAATCACTAGTAAGTAGGACCTATTGTTTGCAACCAATAGATAAAGTGTAAAAACATGGAAGTATCAAGAAGTTATTACTACCGTTAGAATCCTGAGTGATTAGTTGCATTACAAACCCAAACCCATAGATCCCATAACTTGGGTTACTGGGATTAGTTACCCATGATGGAAGAAACGAAGCAACACATTGAATTAATACTTACAAAACAATGAACAACAATAATTGTTTCTTTGATTCAATCATTAAACAAATCTGCAAAGAGCAATAGTAATCTCTCACAAGTTAATGGTAAAAGGTGTATCCAAAAATGGAGAGAGAAATACTATGGTCCGTGAAGTTCAAGATGCAGAATAATGAATACCAGCTTCTCAGAAAACCATAAAACAATGCTTTAAAAACTAAGAGCTAATTATGGAAACAGAATCAAAATCACAGTTATTTATAGGGATAGACGACGACGTGCACGATTCCTTGTCAGGGTTCTAACGACTTATCCTCTTCAATTTTGAAGTTCTCTACTTTAGGCTGACGTTGAAACCTAGCAGCTTATCATAACTTCGACGACTTATCACCAATGTCATCACGGATTCTAGCTGAATTCCATTCTCTATCTAAGGCTAACGACGCTCTTGATAGCTTATCAGATTTGTGACAACATATCAGGGGATATCATCACACTTCTATCCAACTTCATCACACTGCCTCTAGCTGGCGATGGACCTAATAACTTATCACTAAGTTAATGAATTGTCACAAAAGTAGGCAACTGCTCCTCTACAATTTCTTGGCCATTTGTTCCACATTTACTTCTTTTTGTCCTTATTGTGTTAGGTTCTCTTGCATCTTGCCTTTCACGGCAATATCAAAGAAATATCATTAAAACAATGATAATTACTTAAGAACTTAAAATTTTTCTGAGTTAAAAGTCTTAAATGTTCTAACAAAATGCTAGAACATCAACACCCTCAACTTAAAACAATTGTTTGTCCTCAACCAACCACATAACAGCATATTAGGATGCCTAACCAAGAGACACATAAGATACCTATGACAGTCAATCATCAGTTTTAGGTCAAAACACATTACCCTCTCCAATTTCACTCACCTTCAAACCCAACTATGTATATCAATTAAGATCAACAATGTGATACAAAGGAATCAAGATACGGAATCATATTAGCAACAATAACCATGCCTATATACAAATTACACTTCCCAAACAAGTAGACAACTAGCAATGCATCCGATGTGCCATTATAATAAAGACGTCTCTCTTCACTCATATATTAACATAAGCATGTCAATGTGGAGAAAATGAAGAGACACTCATTCTGACAAAGAAGTTCTAGTTAATGTATGCCAAATACCATAAGATTGCCCTTATTTGCATTATCAACGTTTTCAGACAGTTAAGTTAGGATCACTATCATACTTTTCTTCGGCTTGTAATGTCGGCTAAGGGTTGGTATGATATTCAAGGAAATTTAGACTGACTACATCTCCTTGTCACCACACTAACCTCATGGTGTCTCACTTATTAACCTCTTTCTATTCTTCTCTTTTCTTGATCACACTTATTCAGTATAGGTGCGGTCTTTTTCCTCAATCAATTTTTCTTTTTTCACCTTTTAATTTTTTATTCTTTTCCATCGCACCCAAGTTTTTATCCTTTTTTTCTACACTTCTTCATACTCAATTTACATCACGCACCCCTATGATAACCTCTCTCAACTTAGGACATTTGCCTAAGTCAAGGTGCACAATGTCCAAGGAAGACCATAGTCAAAACAGGTTCATCATGATATAAATGGAACGGTGATTGGTGTCATAAAAAAATAGGTTATTTAGGCTCAAAATCAGGATCAAGGGATTTTCTTCACACATGGAAGGTCATTTAGGCTAAAAATGGACTAATATAAAAAATGGCCTATGATCCTTTCCTAACCACTCTCCTATAACCAAGGCAAGACCAACCGAGCAAGTTCTGGATTTAGCACACAATAGGAACTTGGCAGTATCTCACACGCACATGGCCCAAAGGTACATCACAAGCCACTACCCACTCGGTTCATGCGATTGTTTAGCAGTGGTTATCATGTCACTAGTACTAATGCCATAACAAGATACACAGTGGTCATACATGAATGCATATCACACGGTTATAAAATAGACCATTGGAGAGGTTTTCAAAAATCAACAAAAATATATCAACTGCCCAGATACTTATTTTCTTCCAGTTAATCACAACACATGACAAAATAAAATACAATACGCCTAAACATATCGGATCTACTAGAAATAAGACTCCGGGGAAAAGAGGCAAGACAACAAAAACCCCGTGAGGACATCAATACCTACAAGTAGCGTCACCCTCAACTTAATATCATGCATTATCCCCAAAGCGTCAAACCAAAACAAGAGAGTCAGAAATATACCTGTGGAACCATAGGTGCGGAGATCTAATGTCAATCACATAATACGAATATAAATAACAAAATACCTTGGGTTGCCTTCGAAGCAGAGCCTAATTTAATGTCGCGGCATGACATCACTTAGTTATTCTTTAGCCCTCCATTAAGACGATTTGAATTATAAGCCTATCTTTTGATCTTTATATCTTTTAGGTGCTTTGGGAAATTATGAGGGCATGATAAGGAATGTTCTATCCCACCACTTTAAAGACTTGAACTGTTTTCCCAATTTTGTATCAAACTTTCGTATGGTCTCATTGGGCAACAGCGACAACAATAAAAAGCCACTAAATGGACATCGATCTTTAAGCTTCTTGGCCTTCAGGATTAGGGTTGTAGTATACCCTTTTGAAAGGACAAACTCTAAAATGTAAGAATTTTCCTCCTCATTTTCAAAATTCATCATTTTCTTATGTGATTCGACTTTCATCACATCCACCAAGCATAATTTTGAAAAGTGGTTCAAATAAGGACTAACCCTCAATTTTGGAATAGCGTCCCTATTAGTATCTTTACCCTGAAATGGACTAGAGTCTACAAAGGGATTGTTCTTGATTTCTTCTTTCGACTCTAGTACCATTTCCTTATCTTTGGCATCTTCTTTCATGAATGATTCAGTTGGTTGGGAAATCACTGAGGATTGCTCAAAATCAAGCTCATCATCAACATCGAATTCTTGCCCTTCATCCCCACACTCTTCTATTATGTTAAATGATTACACAGACAAGATATCACCTAAACATAAAGTAGAAGAGTGCTTTGAATACTTGAGCTCTATATCCATCTCCTCTATCATTCTTCTTTCCTCGTTAATTTCCCTTATGTCTTGATGTATATCACATATGATATCATTCATGGTATCTACACGATCCAACATTATTTGAAGTATATCTACAATCTTGCCAATAGTGAGGTCCATCACAAATGGACATGCATCATCAAGATAAGATTTCCAACCACCAAGCTTATGTTCATTCCAAAATGCCATAGTAATAAGTAAACTAAAATAAAAATCTACCTAACACAAGAAATAAAAGAAAACTAAAAACAAATATTTACAAGTTTGAATTCAAGCAAGTACGCTAAAATTTCAAACCAACTCAATACGCCAAATTTTTCCCAACAACAGTGCCTGTTGATAATTCGCATCTTACTAGGATTGATTTCTTTGTTCAAGCAAATCAATAGTAGGCAGGACCTATTGTTTGCAACCAATAGATAAAGTGTAAAAACATGGGAATATCAAGAAGTTATTACTACCGTTAGAATGCTGAGTGATTAGTTGTATTACAAACCCAAACCCATAGATCCCATAACTCGGGTTACTAGGATTAGTTACCCATAATGGAAAAAACGAAGAAACATATTGAAGTCATACTTAATGAGATCATACTTACATAATAATGAACAGAAATAATTGTTTCTTTGATTAAATCACTAAACAAATTAGCAAAAAGCAGTAGTAATCTCTCACAAGTTAATAGTGAAAGGTGTATCCAAAACTAGAGAGAGAAATACTATGATCCGTGTAGTTTAAGATGCAGAATAATGAATACCAGCTTCTCAGAAAACCCTAAAACAATGCTTTAAATACAAAGATCAAATAATGGAAACAAAATCAAGATCACAACTATTTCTCAGGATAGACGACGACATGCATTATGCCTTATCAGGGTTCTAATAACTTATAAAGAATGTCGTCAAATCCTCTTTAATTTTGAAATTCACTTCTTTAGGCTGACGACAAAACCTGGTGGCTTATCATAACTTTGACAACTTATCACCAATGTTGTCACAGATTCTACCTGAGTCCATTCTCTGTCTAAGGTTAAAGATGCTCTTGATAGCTTATCAGATTTGTGAAGACATATCAGGGGATGTCGTTACACTTCTATCTAACTTTATCACACTGCCTCCAGCTGATGATGGACTTGATAACTTATCACTAAGTTGACGACTTATCACAAAAATTGTTAACTTCTCCTCTGTAATTTCTTGGCCATTTGTTCAATATTCACCTCTTTTTATCCTTATTGTCATAGGTTCTCTTGCATCTTGCCTTTCACGGTAATATCAAAGAAATATCATTAAAACAATAATAGTTACTTAAGAACTCAAAATTATTCTGAGTTAAAAGTCTTAAATGTTCTAACAAAATGCTAGCACATCAACACCCTCAACTTAAAACAATTGCTTGTCCTCAACCAACCACATAAAACCATATTACGATGCCTAACCAAGAGAAACATATGATACCTATGACAGCCAATCATCAGTTTTAGCTAAGAACACATTACCCTCTCCAATTTCAATCACCCTCAAACCCAACTGTGTCTATCAATGAAGATCAACAATGTGACACAAAGGAATCAATATATGGCATCAAATTATCAACAATAACCATGCCTATAAACAAATAGCACTTGCCAAACAATTAGACAACTAGAATTACATCCGATGTGCCCTTACAATAAAGACATCTGTCCTCACTCATATATGAACTCAACCATGTCAATACGGGTACGGTCAAGAGACACTCACTCTCAAAAAGAAGTTTCAGTCAATGTATATCAAATACCATAAGCTTGCCCTTATTTTCACTACCAAGGTTTCTAGACAGTTAAGCTAGGATCACTATATGACTTTTCTTCAGCTTGTAATGTAGGCTAAGGGCTAGTATGATATTCAAGGACATTTAGACTGACTACGCCTCCTTGGCACCACACAAACCTCATGGTGTCTCACTTATTAACCTTTTTCTATTCTTCTCTTTTCTTGATAACGCTTATTATGGATAGGTGCGGTCTTTTTCCTCAATCAATTCTTCTTTTTCCAACTTTTCTTTTTTTATTCTTTTCCACCGCACCCAGGTTTTTATTCTTTTCTTTTTTATACACTTCTTCATACTCATTTTACATCACACACCCCTATATAGCAACCCTCAACTTAGGTCATTTGCCTAATTCAAGGTGCACAGTGTCCAAGAAGGACCAGGACCAAAATAGGTTTATTATGATATAAATGGGACGGTGATCGGTGTCATAAAAAGAAATAGGCTATTCAAGCTCAAAATCAGGATCAAGGGATTTTCTTCACACATGGAAGGTCATTTAGGCTAAAAGTGGACTAATATAAAAAGCAGCCTATGATCCTTTCCTAACCATACTTCTATAACCAAGGCAAGACCAACCGGAGAAGTTTTAGATTTAGCACACAATGGGAACTAGGTAGTATCTCACACATTTATTGCACAAAGGTACATGACAAGACACTACCTACCTAGTTTGTCCTATTGTTTAGCAGTGGTTATCATGTCACTAGTACTAATGCCACAACAAGTTGTATAGTGGTCAAACATGAATGCATATCACACAGTTATAAAACAGACCATTAGAGAGGTATTCAAAAATCAACAAAAATATTTGAACTATACTTGATACTTATTTTCTGCACGACAACAAAAACCCCAAGAGGACATCAACACCCACAAGTATCATCACCCTCAACTTAATATCATGCATTGTCCCCAACGCGTCAAACCAAAACAAGAGAGTTAGAAACATACCTGTGGAACCATAGGTACGGAGAACTGATGTAAATCACACAATATAAGTAGAAATAATAAAATACCTTGGGTTGCCTCCGAAGCAAAGCCTGATTTAATATTGTGACATGACATTACTTAGTTATTCTTTATCCCTCTACTTAGATGATTTGAATAATTGGCCTTATCTTTCGATCTTTACATCTTTAAGGTGAGTTAGGAAAATGTCAGGGCATGATAGGGAATGTTCTATCCCACCACTTTGAAGACTTGAACTATTTTTCCAATTTTACATCAAACTTTCGTATGGAATCATTGGACAACAATGAAAACCATAAAAAGCAACTAAATGGACATCGATCTTTAAGCTTTTTGGCTTTCAGGATTAGGGTTGTAGTATACCTTTTTGAAAGGATAAACTCCAAAATGTAAGAATTTCCCTCTTTATTTTCAAAATTCATCATTTGCTTGGGTGATTCGACTTTCATCACATCCAATAAGCATTATGTTGAAAAGTGGTTCGAATGAGGACTAACCCACAATTTTGGAATGTCATCCCTATTAGTATCTTTACTTTGAAATTGACTAGAGTCTTCATAGGGATTGTTCTTGATTTCTTCTTTCGACCCTAGTACCATTTCCTCATCTTTGGAATCTTCTTTCATGAATGGTTCGATTGGTTGGAAAATCTCCAAGGATTGCTCAACATCAAGCTTATCATCAATATCAGATTCTTACTCTTCATCCTCACACTCTTCCATTATGTTTAATGATTTCACGGATAAGATATCACCTAAACATAATGCAGAAGAGTGCTTTAAATACTTAACCTCTATATGCATCTCCTCTATCATTCTTCTTTCCTTGTTAATTTCCCTTATGTCTTGATGAATATCACATATGATATCATTCATGGTGTCCATACGATTAAACATTAGTTGAAGCATAGCTTCAATGCCATTCTTCCAGGTGCATTATTCTTCCTTTTCTTAACCATAAGATCTGTCAGACTTATAAGAAGAACTAGAATTTAGGTTAACACAATAGGGAGAGTAGGCATTTGGGAAATCACTCCAATGTCTATCTTGACCACCATATAAAGAATAATCATACTCCCGGTAGGATGGATATGGTGCACTCAACTCTCTCCGTGGAGCATATCTACAATCTTGTGAATAGTAAGGTCCATCACAATATGGACATACATCATCAAGATAAGATTTTCAACCACCAAGCACATGTTCATTCTAAGATGCCATAGTAATAAGTAAACTAAAATAAAAATCTACCCAACACAAGAAATAAAAGAAATCTAAAAACAAATATTTACAAGTTTGAATTCAATCTAGTAGGCTAAAATTCCAAACCAACTAAATTGTTCCCCGACAACAGCGCCATTTTTGATAACGCTCAACTTACATCTCAATTTAGTGAAAGGCGATCATCATAAATATATTAATCCAACTTTGGAGTCGAGGTCAAATACACAGGGAACAATGTGAGTGCCGATTAAACTAATTTAAAACTATAGCTAATAGTTAAATTCAAATAACTGACACAAAAAAGATAAAAACAAATGAGTATTTATGCAAATTACTACGAAATTTCTTTAGAATTTAGTTTCAGTGTTTGTAATAATGAGTTTATGGAAAACCAGAGTTATGTTCGCTATAGGTGTTGGGATTTGACATATGCTAGTAACAGTTCAAGATTCTTGTGGTAATAGAAACGACAAATTATCCTTGATGAATTTATGCCTAAATGTCCCGACCTACTTAAGCATATGTCTACCTAATTCTCTCGAACTTAGGGAGATTATATTTCATAGAAGGATGTTATCTCAGGTTAATTAATCTTGTTACAACATAAATTATTAATCGGAAGATTGATAGCTTCCAAGTCCCTATTGATAATTTGCTTCTTAATAGGGTTGATTTCTTTGTTAAAGAAAATCACTAGTAAGCAGGATCTATTGTTTGCAACCAATAAATAAAGTGTAAACACATAGTAATATCAAGAAGTTATTACCATCGTTAGGATTATGAACAATTAGTTGCATTACAAAACCCATAGATCCCATAACTCGAGTTACTGGGATTAGTTACCCATGATGGAAGAAACGAAGCAACATATTGAATTCATACTTAAAGAGATCATACTTACAGAACAATGAACAACAATAATTGTTTGTTTGATTCAATCACTAAACAAATCCGCAAAAAGCAGTAGTAATCTCTCACAAGTTAATGGTGAAAGGCGTTTCCAAAACTAGAGAGAGAAATACTATAGTCTATTAAGTTCAAGATGCAGAATAATGAATACCAGCTTCTCAAAAAACCCTAAAACAATGCTTTAAATACTAAGAGCTAATTATGGAAATAGAATCAAGATCACAGTTATTTCTCGGGATAGACAATGACATGCATGATGCCTTCTCAGGGTTCTAATGACTTGTCCTATTCAATTTTGAAATTCTCTGCTTTAGGATGACAACGAAACTTGACGTCTTATCATAACTTTGACGACTTATCACCAATGTCGTCACATATTTTAGGTGAAGTCCATTCTCTATCTAAGTCTAACTACGCTCTTGATATCTTATCAGATTTATGGCGACATATTAGGAGATGTTGTCACACTTCTGTCCAACTTCATGACACTGCCTCTAGCTGACGATGGACCTGATAACTTATCACTAAGTGGACAACTTATCACAAGTCATCAACTACTCCTCTGTAATTTCTTGGCCATTTGTTCCATATTCACCTCATTTTGTCCTTATTGTCTTAGGTTCTCTTGCATCTTGCCTTTCACTGCAATATCAAAGAAATATCATTAAAGTAATGATAGTTAATTAAGAACTTAACTATGTATATCAATGAAGATCAACAATGTGACACAAAGGAATCAAGATATGGCATCAAATTAGCAACAATAACCATGCCTATATACAAATTACACTTTCCAAACAAGTAGAAAACTAGCAATGCATCTGATGTGCCCTTACAACAAAGACATCTCTCCTCACTCATATATGAACTCAAGCATGTCAATGCGGGTACGGTCAAGAGACACTCACTCTCAGGAAGAAGTTCCAGTCAAGGTATGCCAAATACCATAAGCTTGACCTTATTTTCATTACCAAGGTTCTCAGACAGTTAAGCTAGGATCACTGTCGGACTTTTCTTTAGCTTGTTATGTAGGCTAAGTTCTGGTATGATATTCAAGCACATTTAGACTGATTATGCCTCCATAGAACCACACTAACCTCATGGTATCTCATTTATTAACCTTGTTTTGCTCTTCTCTTTTGCTAATCACACTTATTCAGGATAGGTGTTGTCTTTTTCCTCTATCAATTCTTCTTTTTTCACCTTTTCTTTTCTTATTCTTTTCCACCGCACCAAAGTTTTTATCCTTTTCTTTTTTTCTAATCTTCTTCATACTCATGTTATATCACATACCCCTATGATAACTTCTCTCAACTTAGGTCATTTGCTTATGTCAAGATGCACAATGTTCAAGGAAGACCAGAGTCAAAATAGGTTCATTATGATATAAATGGAACGGTGATTGGTGTCATAAAAAAAGTCTATTTAGGCTCAAAATTAGGATCAAGGGATTTTCTTCACATGGAAGGTCATTTAGGCTAAAAGTGGACTAATATAAAAAAACGACCTATGATCCTTTCCTAACCACTCTCCTATAACCAAGGCAAGACCAATTGAGCAAGTTCTGGATTTAGCACACAATGGGAACTAGGCAGCATCTCACACGCACATGGCACAAAGGTATATCACAAGCCACTACCTACTCGGTTCATGCGATTGTTTAGCAATGGTTATCATGTCTCTAGTACTAATGCCACAACAAGATGTACAGTGGTCACACATGAATGCATATCACACAATTATAAAATAGACCATTGGAGAGGTGTTCAAAAATCAACAAAAACATATCATCTTCCCCATATACTTATTTTCTCCCAGTTAACCACAAGATATCACAAAATAAAATACAATATGCCTAAGCATGTTGGCTCTACTAGAAACAAGACTTTAGGGAAAAGAGGCACGGCAACAAAAATCCCAAGAGGACATCAGCACCCACAAGTAGTGTCACCCTCAACTTAATATCATGCATTGTCCCCAACACGTCAAACCAAAACAATAGAGTTAGAAACATACCTGTGGAACTATAGGTACGGGGAACTAATGTCAATCACACAATACAAGTACAAACAACAAAATACCTTAGGTTGCCTCCGAAGTAGAGCCTGATTTAAAGTTGTGGCATAACATTACTTAATTATTCTCTAGCCGTCCACTTAGACGACTTAAATTATTAGCCTATCTTTTGATCTTTACATCTGTTAGGTGCATTAGGAAAATGTGAGGGCATGATAAGGAATGTTCTATCCCACCACTTTGAAAACTTGAACTGCTTTCATAATTTCACATCAAACTTTTGTATGGACTTATTGGGCAACAATGGGAACCATAAAAAGCCACTAAATAGACATCGATCTTTAACCTTATCGACCTTCAGGATTAGGGTTGTAATATACCCAAAAATCCAAAATGTAAGAATTTTGTCTCCTCATTTTCAAAGTTTATCATTTGCTTAGGTGATTCGACTTTCATCAAATCCACCAAGCATAATGTTGAAAAGTGGTTCGAATGAGGACTAACCCTCAATTTTGGAATAGCATCCCATTAGTATCTTTACCTCAAAATGGACTAGAGTATTCATAGGGATTAAGATTTACTTTTTCTTTCGACCCTAGTACCATTTCCTCATCTTTGGCATATTCTTTCATGAATGGTTCGATTGGTTGGGAAATCATTGAGGATTGCTCAAAATCAAGATCATCATCAACATTAAATTCTTTCTCTTTATCCTCACACTCTTCTATTATGTTAAATGATTCCATAGACAAGATATCACCTAAACATAATGTAGAAGAGTTCTTTTAATACTTGACCTCTATATCCATCTCTTCTATCATTCTTATTTCCTCATTAATTTACCTTATGTCTTAATGTATATAACATATGATATCATTCATGGTATCCACACGATCCAATATTAGTTGTAGCATAGCTTCAATGCCATTCTTTCCAGTGTTTCGTTGTTCCTTTTCTTAACTATAAGACCTATCAGCCTTATAAGAAGAACTAAAATTTAGGTTAGCACAATAGAAGGAGTGGACATTTGGTCAATCACTCTAATGTTCATCTTGAACACCATATAAAGAACAAGCATGCTCCCAGTAGGATAGAGATAGTGTACACATCTCTCTCCGTGGAGCATATCTATAATCTTGCCAAAAGTAAGGTCTATTACAATATGGACATACATCATCAAGATATGATTTCCAACTACCAAGCTCATGTTTATTCCAAGATGCCATATTAATAAGTAAACTAAAATAAAAATCTACCTAACACAAGAAATAAAAGAAAACTAAAAACAAATATTCACAAGGTTGAATTCAAGCAAGTAGGCTAAAATTCCAAAACAACTCAATACGCTAAATTGTTCCCCAACAACAACACCATTTTTGATAACGCTCCAACTATATTTCAATTTAGTGCAAGGCGTTCATCATCACTATATTTACCCAACATTGGAGTCTGGGTTGAATACACAGGGAACAATGTGAGTGGCGATTAAACTAATTTAAAACTATAGCTACACGTTAAATTCAAACAAATGACATAGAAACACAAAATGGGGGTTTTGTGTGAATTATTATGAAATTTCTTCAGAATTTAGTTTCAGTGTTTGTAATCAAAAGTTTATGGAAAACCAGAGTTATGTTCACTATAGGTATTGGGATTTGACAGGCGCTAGTAACAGTTCAAGATTCCTGTGGTAATAGGAAAAACATATTATCCTTGATGAATTTATGCCTAAATGTCTCTCGACCTACTTAAGCATGTGTCTACCTAATTCTCTCAAACTTCGAGAGCTTATTTTTCATAACAGGATGTTATCTCAAGTTAATTAATCTTGTTAAAACATTAATTATTAATTAGAAGGTTGGTTGTTTCCAAGTCCCTGTTGATAATTCGCTTCTTACTAGGGTTAATTTTTTTGTTCATGCAAATCACTAGTAAGCAGGACCTATTGTTTGCAACCAATAGATAAAGTGTAAAAACAAGGGAATATGAAAAATTTACTACCACTGTTAAATCCTGAACACTTAGTTGAGTTACAAACCCAAACCCATAGATCCTATAACTCGAGTTACTGGGACTGGTTACCCATGATAGAAGAATGTAGCAACATATTGAATTCATACTTAAAGAGATCATACTTATAGAAGAATGAACAATAATAATTGTTTCTTCGATTTAATCACTAAATATATCCGCAAAAAACAGTAGTAATCTCTCACAAGTTAATGGTGAAAGTGTTTCCAAAACTAGTGAGAGAAATACTAAGGTCTGTGAAGTTCAAGATGCAGAATAATGAATACCATCTTCTCAAAAAACACTAAAACAATGCTTTAAATACCAAGAGCTAATTATGGAAACAGAATCAAGATCACAGCTATTTCTTGGGATAGACGACGACATGCGTGATGCCTTATTAGGGTTCTAACAACTTATCAGGAATGTCGTCAGATCTTCTTCAATTTTGATATTCTCAGCTTTAGGCATACAATGAAACCTGATGGCTTATTGGAACAATAGTGACTTGTCACCAATGTCATCACAAATTCCAGTTAAAGTCCATCTCTGTCTAAGGTTGACAACGCTCTTGATAGCATATCATATTTGTGATAACATATCATGGGATGTCATCACACTTTTGCTCCAACTTTATCACACTGCTTCCAATTGATAATGGACCTGATAACTTATCACTAAGTTGATGACTTATCACAAAAGCTGTCAACTTCTCCTCTGCAATTTCTTTGACATTTGTTCCCTATTCACCTCTTTTTGTCCTTATTGTCTTAGGTTCTGTTGCATCTTGCCATTCACTACAATATCAAAGAAATATCAGTAAAACAATGATTGTTACTTAATAACTTACAATTATTATGAGTTAAAAGTATTAAATATGCTAACAAAATGCTAGCACATCACTCGTTTGAACCATGTTTGGCTGGCCAAAATTATGGGTCAACACAATCTCAATGCGTCGCATCGATAGATAATTTTCCCATAATTTCCTGATACAAGAACAACAAGGGAAACACGAAACAAACACCAAATCAGTTCAAAAATTACAAGATCTAAGGACTAAGATGGAGAACACTCTTAGATTCAACAAATACAACAAGAATACAAAATACAAAGGTGTATTTCAACACCAAAAAAGCTACAAAACATGATGAACACAATAAACATATGATTCAGATTCAACAAGAACAAATGATTACAAGCTACAAACACTAACAAAATTATAAGAAGGTAAAGATAGATAGTGTGACATAGATTACTAAATTAACTAAGGACCTTAGTGTAGATCCAACACTAAGACCCTTAATACATGTAATAACAATACCTACACTGTTACGTGGACACGAGAGGGACTTCAACCTCCCCAAGCCTTGAATGCAATACAAGTGAAATCCATACTTGTATCACCCTAGTTTGAGTTGTTGGTCTTCTCTCCTTAGAGAAAAAATATTTTAAGTCTTATACACTCATAATATTCATTAAAATATCAAAATGAAACCTTACATTACTCTATTTATAGTGTATTACAAATAATAGGTAAAATAACCAAAAGACCCCTTAATAAAGGGGCACCCCTCTAGTGTGTGTAGTGGACTGGTTTGGCCCTTTTAGTGAATGTAGTGGACTTTTTTAGTGTCCATTTAGGTGAACCTTTTCACTTCATTGCACACACCGAGCCTCAGGACTAACATACGCTCTCAAAAGTCCATCTACGTGATCGTATTTGTATCATCCTCCCCTTCTTGAAAAGAATTCAACCTCGAATCCGTACCTTGAAAAATAAAGAGAAGACAAACAAGAACATATCCTCATGACATGAGGGATAAGGTTAGCTAAAATAACATATCAACATGCCATGACGAGGTAGAAAAAACTTAAAATATAGCCATGGGTCCTTTGTTTTAATCATGAAAAGATTAGCACAAATGCTACAAAGGAGGTAGAGAGGGCAAGCATTAAGACAAAAAGAAAATGGGCTGAGTGTAATACTTTCCCACCCTAAGATGGTACCGAGATCAAACGGTAGAAGTAGTCATGGCCATGGTTTTCTTCCATACTTACTTTCCCCTAAGGTGTCGCCCTCAAAATTAGGCATACCCTCTATATCACTATGGAAAATATCACGATCACGAAGAGGGTAGAAAAAGGAGTCACATAATCCTACTCCAACTATGGGGTCCTTATTCAAGTACTTACTAATTTCAAGTTCATTGTTATTACCAAGCCCAACATAAGAAACACACGAAGAAGGAGTAGATAACATTTTAGGCATGCAACACTTTGTTTTTCAAGAGAGTAGTCCCTAAATATACATAAAACACCATGGATAGCAAAGGGACAACAATCAAAACCAACTTCACAAGAACAAATACTAAACGGGTTGTCTAGACATTCAAGCACATCAAGGTCATTACACCCGATTGTTCATTTTTCACATCCTCACTAGTTGTTTGAAACTCACATACCAACTTAGACTCACCTTAGTTTTCACAAGGGTCAACTAGTGTGTGAATACTCTTATTACATGGCAATGAAACCTTATTCAAGTCACAAGTGCTAGCACTAGATGGAAATAAATTATTCTTACGAGAAGAATTAATTTTGTCATCTAAAGGATCAACTAGTGCTTGCTTACTTACAATAAGAAGTTGGTTGTCATTCATCCTAAAAATACCAAGAGTATCACAAAAGTAAGACCTACGTACTTCTACTCTATGCAAACCGGAAACCACTCCCATTTGGCTTCTATTAGCCACATCCCAATATTCCAAGTTTATAAGAGTGTGGGGATTAGCATTTTACCTTGTAACTCATATCAGTTATGATCTTCACTTTGATGTGTGTCATGGCAGCCTGTTTGTATCTTTGAAAAATTCTCATCACAAGGGAGCCTTTGATATTGTGGTTTCTATGACATCCACTCCCTTTCTCATCTTTCACAATCATGAAGTATAGTTTCAAGATGGTTCATTGTTCCTTGGTCAAGTGGAGGTTGGATTAATGGTTTTGGATTTGGGGAGTCAAGTATGTGACGAAGTCTTTCAAGATTTTGGTGGACATCTTCAAGGGAAGCCTTGAAAGTACCATTATCCATGTGACCTAATAAAGACAACAAAATAAACAAACAAACAACTTGTTAGCTCAAATTCGCCTCACCATGTTCTCACTCTCGATTTTACCTCACTCTTGGTTTCACAAGTGTTGAAATTTGATTCATACTTCGTGAGTGATTGAGGGTCGAGTCTATTCTTGTCCGAAACAGATTTTTGTTTAAAACTCAAATGAAGTTTTATAAGACTTGATTCAATAACTAACAAAAAATTTAAAATGATAAAAGCACACAACAAAGGTAGACACGAACAAACGGACTCTACAACTAACTTACAATTTAGTAGGAGGATACTAGTTTGTTGATTAGTGTTCGAACCAACAAAAGGAACTAAGAAACAATAAAATAAAACTAAGAAATATAAAATTTGAGCTTAATTATGTTGTGTGAACAGTAAAAATATGATGATGTGGCAACCACATAACTGGTCACGGTCTCACAAAATTTTGTTGTCCAATTTCAATCTTGGTCATTTTTTGATTTGGATTGGTGGAATTTGTCTTAAGGAGGAAAAATATGTCTTGGATCCTCTTTCAATTTCAATAAGTAAGACTTTCTTTGTACCTTTTCCTTAAAGTATGAACCCTCGAATCATTGATAAGTTGTTGGAAAGTGGTTGATAAAGTCTTTGGTGGTTGAGAGGTCATTCAAGACTAACAAATTTTACACCTCTTTCCTTTACCTTTACAGATCTAAAATACACTTTTTATTCAACAATATATGAAGGTGGAATGAACATTAATAACAATAGCAAAATCACCAAGAACAAAAACAACAATTCCAAGAACAAGCAACAACAATCTCCCAAGAACAACAACACGTCCAGTTGCCAACTCCAACCCACAACAACAATTCTATCGGCCAAGTCTTTAGTGTGGTATTTTAGATTTTAACAATATTAAGGTTATGACGAACTTCAAGAACAACAACAATATCCTCCAAGAATTACAACAACATCCACACTACCAACTTCAAATTTATAACAACAAGAATAACAACAATGGACCAACTTATGTTCACAATAACTTTCAACAAGTTCAAGCTCAAGTTGAGATTTAGACTTCTTTAGTGTTAGAGGTGAAGACGCTAACACTAAAAACAACAAAACAAATAAAATGACTCCTAGATATAGACTCAAACAAAGAAAATCTCGGCCAAGACACAATAAGAACACAATTTTGATCAAGAACCAAAAAATTGATAGATTGTTATTTTTATCTGAAATTTTAAGATTTCAACCTTTTTTTTTTAAATTGAGCTGGCCCAAGATTTGATCTTGTAGGAAAACGATCAAACCATGCTTTGATACCAAATGATACAATAAAAATAAGGGAAACGTGAAGCAAACACCAAATCATTCCACAAATCACAAGATCTAAGCACTAAGATGGAGACCAATCTCAGATTCAACAAATACAACAAGAATACAAGATACAAGGGTGTATTTCAACACCAAAACAGCTACAAAACATGATGAACAAGATGAACATAAGATTCAGATTCAATAATAACAAACGATGACAAGATACAAACACTAACAAAATTATAAGAAGGTAAAGACAAATAGTATGACATAGATTAATACAATAACTAAGAACCTTGGTGTAGATCCAACACTAAGACACTTAATACATGTAATAACAATACCGACACTCTTACGTGGACATGAGAGGGACAATAACTTCCCCAAGCACCTACGTTTCCAATCCTTGAATGCAACATAAGTGAAATCCACACATCTATCACCCTAGTTTCGGGTTGGTGATCTTCTCTCCTTAGAGAGGAAATGTTTCAAGTCCTATACAGTCGTAATATTCATCAAAATCTCAAAATGAAACCTTACATTACTCTATTTATAGTGTATTACAAATAATAGGTAAAATGACCAAAAGACCCCTTAGTGAAGGGGCACCCCTCTAGTGTATGTAGTGGACTGGTTTGGCCCTTTTAATATATGTAGTGGACTGTTTTGGTGTCCATTTAGGTACACCTTTTCACTTCATTACACACACTGATCCTTGAGACTAACATACTGATGATAGGCATATTTACATGCCTAAAGTACTATAATTTACCCATATTTTAGCTAAGTTTTGAGGACAAAATACATAATTCATGCATTTTTAGTCCTTTTTCCTGTAAGTGAGCTAACAAAAATGATTAGCAAGTTTTTAGGTATAAATGATGAAGATTTCAGCATTTTATGGATAACTTGATCCCAAAGGAAGCTTCACGAAAGAAGGAAAGTAGCGTTTGGACGCCTATGGATCAAAAGTGATGCATGGATAACTTGTCCCGGGCAAAAACAGCATTTCCAAAGACTTAGGGATTAGCAGTAACTTAGTAGGATTAGGATAATGATGCAGTAACCTAGTAGGATTAGGATAAGTAATGCAGTAGCTTAGTAGGAATAGGATATGGGTGTTATAAATACCCTATTTTGCTGGAGATTTTTATAATCCCCATCCATCCATCATCCATCTATCCATCAAAACAATTCTCCACCACCCTAATCCCTATTCCCCTCTATTCGATTCTTTTCTTTATTAATTCATTGTTAACATTATTTTTCATCTATTTGACTTTTAATTTTTACAATAGGAGAAATGCTATTTGCAAGGAATTCACGTGAGATTTTTATGATGATAATGTCTATTATGATTTCCATTGCACTCATGAGTAGCTAAACTTCTCTGTTGGGGTTATGGAAGCCTTATGAGATACCATCGATTGTTATGAGTTTGTGAATTCGTGACACGTATGCTGCTTATATCATTACTCTCTTCATCTTAATTCAAATTCTTGTGGTTGAAAACACATAGAATATGCCAGTATAGCATTAACTTGTTCTAAAGAAAAGTTATATGTCTGGAAAAGAGATAATGTCAAGGTAACAGGGCACCAACCCCTGTTAAAAAGTTAGTGCCATAACTGGATTAATCTCTTGGAGAATTTGTACCATTAGATAAGCTTTAATCTCGAAAGAGTTAAATTAAAATAATCCTTGATAGTCGAAAGATGCCTGGATTTACCATAAAATACAATTCTCTATAAGCACATGCATGTCTAAATTCCGCATAACTCATAGCCAATAGAGACGTATAACTCATAAGGTGGATATAACCCTAACTCTCAATTCTCATTGATTAGAATCTTACTAAACATTCATTCTTTTTACTTTGCTATTTTCCATTTTCACTTTGTCACATTATTGCACACTACAATCCCCCCTTTTTACGAAACTCTTTTCACTTTGTTACATTATTGCACGCTACAATCCCCCCTTTTTACGAAACTTTCACCAAAAGTCTACTAATCTTTGCTTACTTAGTGACCAAGTATTCTCTGTGGGATTAAACACCCAACCCATTTGGGTTCTATATTTGACAACGACCGCTTACACTCTTACGAGAGCTGTAGTTTGAGCGTTATCAAAAATTGATGCTGTTGTCGGGGAATACGGTTGTCTACTAAGTTTGTGATAATTACTAGACCCTTTGGTCAAAGATTCTCTTACTTTACTTTTAGTTTTTGTTTTTGTTTTCTGCAGGTTTTATTCAGTGCATGCCCCATACTCGAAGTTCTGGTCAACCGTTATTACCTATCACTCCTAAACCACAACGTATTGGCAAA
Source organism: Capsicum baccatum var. pendulum (assembly GCA_030864225.1). NCBI lineage: Eukaryota > Viridiplantae > Streptophyta > Magnoliopsida > Solanales > Solanaceae > Capsicum > Capsicum baccatum. The sequence goes on along the minus strand of CM061555.1, from coordinate 109,601,483 downwards.
ATGGAGGCACAAACAGATATTGAAAGAATGGCTACTCAACAGGAACAAGCTAGACTAGATGCTCTAGCCGCCGCTCAAGTGCATCAACAAAATATTGATAACCCTGGGCGAGCAATAAATCCTGACGACAAGGACCTTGGTGATGATGAGTTACAAAACCCTAGGCATGCTGCTGAGATAGAAACACCTGCTAACAAAAGAGATCACCAAGCTAGGTTTAGGCCAAAACATCGAGCCATGCAACCAGCATTCAACGATGATGATGATGATCTTGATGGAGCCGGAGCCATAAGATCCATTATTCCTCCACCATTGGCACCTGGAGCCAAGTTCAACATCACAAGCATCATGATTCAGTTATTGCAACTCAAGGGATTATTTGGTGGACTAGCAGGCGATGATCCGAATATGCATCTTATCAACTTTATTTCTACATGCAAGTCGTTTGACAATCCTGGCGTTAGTCAAAATGCAATTTGATTACGCCTATTTCCATTGTCTCTGTCTGGGGAAGCAACTCTATGGTTGAATGGGCTGACTCCTGATTCTATTACAAACTGGAGACAATTGAAAGACGCTTTCCTAGAAAAATTCTTTCCGCCATCCAAAAGATCATAATTGAGAGATAAAATTAGCAACTTTCATCAGCTTCCAACTGAAGCCCTTCATAAAATATGGGAGAGATTCAAGAAGAAGCTTATGAGGTGCCCAAACCATCATATGACCAATGTCCACCTAATGGAGATATTATACAGAGCCTTGAACTCAATAACTAAACCAGTGGTGGATAATGCGGCTGGAGGATCATTTATGGACCTCACCTTTGGTCAGGCAAGAAATATGCTAGACCGGATAACGAAGCAAAGTAGAGTTTGGCATACCAGGGATTCTGAGGTAGCAAGCCCCACTTTATCTATTGGCATGACTGCAGACCAAAGAAGAAGAGAAGAAGAATGTTATCAAGATATGGCGTATATAAAAACACAAGTGGATCTTCTTACAAAGCCTCTATTATCAGGAAAGACCAAAAAAGTCAAAGCTATGGTATCAAAAGGAAGAGACGAATCTGATTCGGAAGAAGAAGCCAACTACTTGAACAATCAGGGGGGTTTCCGAGTCAATACCCAAGGAAACCAAGGTCGGAACTATTATGATAAATCTGGAAACAAGGACCAAGGTAGTTGGAAGAACAAGAATGACAAGAGTGCTTTGTATGTCCCCCCAGGAAGACGTGATGCCACTGTATCTTGTTCTGGAAGTATGGAAGACATGATGGCTAAACTGTTGAAAGGAGTGGAGGCAACCAGCGCAGGATTAACAGAGGTAATAAATGATTTGTCCTCAATGAAGCAATTAGTTGAATCACATTCCACTTTAATAAAGCAAATAGAGCAGCAATTGAGCCAACTTTCAGCAGCACTCAATCAAAGAAAGGCTGGCACTTTACCTAGTGATGCTGTGCAAAATCTAAGGAATGACGGATCATGCATGGGTATTACTACCAGAAGTGGCAAGGTGCTGGAAAATTCATCCCAAAGAAAGCAAGTGGTCGAAAATAAAGAAGATGAGAAAGTTATAGAAGCTGACCACGATGTCCATGACATCATACCTAGTAGGTTGCAGCCTGAAAAGACCGAAATACGGAAGTAAGATGAGAAGAAAGGCATGGAGAAAACAATTCCACTTCCACCACCATCTTTTCTACAAAGATTGAAGAAGAACGCGGATGATACAAGGTTCTGCAAATTCATGACTATGTTAAAGCAGCTGACCATTAATGTTCCGTTGGTGGAGGCACTAGAACAAAGGCCTGGGTAAGCGAATTTTATGAAGGATCTTTTGACAAAGAAGCATGCAGCAAGATATGAGTTAAAAGATACTGTTCATCATTGCAGCGCAATTGCTACCCGTTCACTAGTTCATAAAAAGGCCGACCCCGGTGTTTTCACTATTCCTTACACTATTGGATCTTTGAATTTTTCCAAGGCATTATGCGATTTAGGAGCCAGCATCAATTTGATGCCATTATCTATTTATAAAAAGTTGGGGTTGGGTGATCCTACTCCAACCAATTTGAGGCTCGTAATGGCGGATAGGTCGGTAAAATGACCTGTTGGTATTCTATGTGATGTATTGGTAAAGGTTTCTTTATTCATATTTCTGGAAGACTTTGTTATTTTGGATTGTGAGGCAGACTCAGAAATTCCCATAATCTTGGGGCGCCGTTTCCTTGCAATAGGAAGTGTGCTTATTGATTTAAGAGCTAATGAGCTTTCATTCTGAATAAATGACGAAGTAGTTTGCTTTGATGTGTACAAATCAATGAAGCAACCCTAAGAGCTGAACGTATTTTCGGTAGCTGATGTTTACTTTAATAATGAGAAAGAATTACTTGAAGAAGAGCAAATTATTGATGACCAACTGGCGGTTATGCTCATGAATATTTAGCAAAAGGATGCTGAAAATTATGAAGAGACTATTGGTGCTCTAACAGGATTAGGGTCATATCCTCATGCTCCCAAGAAGCTGGACCTTGATCTCAAAAATCGACCCACACCACCAGTTAAACCATCTATTGTAGAGCCACCAATGTTAGAATTGAAGAAGCTGCCTAGTCATTTAAACTATGCATTCTTCGGGAGTGGAAACACACTCCCAGTCATTGTGGCGGCAGATTTGGGTGAGCAACAAGTTGTAGCTCTCATTGCTATTCTACGAAAGTATATAAGAGCCATTGGTTGGACCATCGCTGACATTATTGGTATTCCACCTGGGATTTGTACACACAAGATTCAGCTTGAAGAAAATTGCACACCCACTATTGAGCATCAAAGTCGTCTCAATCCACCTATGCAAGAAGTGGTGGAGAAATAAATTATTAAGTGGTTAGATGCGGTGGTTGTGTATCCAATCTCTGACAGTACATGGGTAAGCCCGGTACAATGTGTTCCCAAGAAAGGAGGCATGAAGGTAGTTACAAATGAGAAGAATGAGCTTATTCCACTCAGACCCGTCACAGGATGGAGAGTATGCATGGACTACCAAAAGCTAAATTTATGGACGCTTAAAGATCACTTTCCAATGCCATTTATGGACCAAATGCTCGATCGATTAGCGGGGAAAAGATGGTTTTGTTTCTTAGATGGTTATTTTGGGTATAATCAGATTTGTATTGCCCCCGAAGACCAAGAGAAGACAACATTCACATACCCATATGGTACGTTTGCCTTCAAACGTATGCCATTCGGGCTATGTAACGCATCAGCCACCTTTCAGCGTTGTATGATGTCCATTTTTCTGATATGGTTGAAGATACTTTGGAGGTATTCATGGACGATTTTTCAGTTGTGGGGGAGTCATTTGAATCGTGCTTAGCAAACCTAAGTATGGCGTTGCAAAGATGTGTTGAATTCAACCTAGTGCTGAATTGGGAGAAGTGCCACTTTATGGTTAAAGAAGGTATCGTTCTTGGGCATAAAATCTCCAAAAGAGGAATTGAGGTTGATCGAGCTAAAATTGAAGTCATTGAGAAGCTACCACCTCCAATTTCCATGAATAAAGTCCGTAGTTTCCTCGGTCACGCAGGTTTCTATCGGCGATTTATCAAAGACTTCTCCAAAATTGCTAGTCCATTATGCAAACTCTTGGAGAAAGATGAAAAGTTTGACTTCAATGAAGATTGTTTGAAGGCATTCGAATGCATCAAAGGGAAGCTAATTGAAGCTCCTATCATGGTAGCACCTTATTGGTCTCTACCGTTTGAAGTCATGTGTGATTCTAGCGAGGTAGCTTTGGGCGCTGTACTTAGCCAGAGAAGGGAGAAGTTATTACATCCTATCTACTATGCTAGCAAGGTCCTGAACGAAGCCCAAAAGAACTATACTATCACAGAACAAGAGCTCCTAGCAGTTGTGTATGCATTTGAAAAGTTCCGTGCTTATTTATTGGGAACCAAAGTGATAGTTCATACAGACCATGCAGCTCTAAGATATTTAATGACAAAGAAGAATGCAAAACCAAGGCTAATTCGATGGGTATTGTTGCTGTAAGAATTTAATTTTGAGGTAAAAAATAGAAGAGGTTGCGAGAACCAAGTGGCTGATCATCTATCTTGGCTCGAGAACGAGCATATTGTGCAGCCTGAAATCGAGATTGATGATGCATTCCCTGACGAAGAGATCTTAGCCGCAATGATGGAAAAGTTACCATGGTATGCAGACTTTGCGAACTTTGTAGTGAGTAATGTGATACCTGCAATCTATATTTCCATTAAAAGAGGAAATTCATACATGATGTAAAACATTACTTTTGGGATGAGCCATATTTGTTTCGACGATGCGCTGATGGTGTTATCAGGCGATGCATATCCCATGTAGAGGTGCCTAATATATTAGAAGCATGTCACACTTCCCAAGTTGGGGGACATCACACAGGTAATCGGACAACAAGGAAGGTATTGCAAAGTAGATATTATTGGCCTTCGATATTTAGAGATGCTTACGACTTTGTGAGAAGATGCGATCAATCTCAGAGACAAGGTGCAATTTCAAAACACCATGAGATGCCCATATCGAAAATTCTTGAAGTAGAGCTCTTTGATGTATGGGGATTTGATTTCATGGGTCCATTCGTAAATTCGTTTGGAATGAAATACATCCTAGTTGCTGTAGACTATGTTTCAAAATGGGTTAAAGTAGTAGCGTTGGCCGACAATGAGGGAAAGCGTGTAGTAGCATTCTTGAAGAGAAATATCTTCTCTCGTTTTGGAGTACCACGTACTATCATAAGTGATAGAGGATCTCACTTTTGCAACAAGCTATTTAAATCTGTGTTGGCCAAATATGGTGTCAAGCAACATAAGGTAGCCACACCTTATCACCCACAAACTAGTGGACAGGTAGAGGTTTCCAATAGAGAGATCAAGCAAATCCTTGCTAAGACAGTAAATGCTAATAGCAAAGATTGGTCTCGGGAGCCGGACGATGCACTATGGGCTTATAGGACTGCATTCAAAATGCCAATCGGTATGTCCCCGTACCAACTAGTTTATGGGAAGGCCTGTCACTTACCCATTGAGCTCGATCATAAAGCATTGTGGGCGTTGAAGCGACTTAATTTTAATTGGGATGATGCCATGAATTTGAGATTAGAGTAACTGAACGAGATGGACAAATTCCATCTACATGCTTATGAAAGATCGAACCTCTAAAAGAAGCGGATGAAAAAGTATCATGATCAACGGATTGTTCAACAAAACATTCAAAAGAATCATATTGTACTTCTTTTCAATTCCAAACTGAAGCTATTCCCAGGTAAGTTAAAGTCCAAATGGTCTGGTCCGTACAAAGTTAACCAAGTCTACTAGTCTGGAGTAGTTGAATTGAAAGACAATAATGGTGTTGTCTTTAAGGTGAATGGCCAACGAATAAAACTATATATCGGTCCTCTTGATTTGATAAACTATATGGCCATCACTTATCTCGACGAAGTCTAAGTACTCGAGGTAACTATGTCGTGCCGCGATAATAAATCAAGCGCTAGATGGGAGGCAACCCATCATTTTTCATTTTTTTTTGTTCTACTAAGTGTTTGCTTTTGGTAAATAAAAATCCAAAGAGAAGAGTCGTGCCACGACCAAAACTAAGGCGCTTGAAGGGAGGCAACCCATCGTTCTAATCGTTTTTGTTGTTTTTGAGTAAGTGTAGGTACAAGAGGGGTAAAGGAGGAGATTGGTTTCAAATTTTGATTTAGAAGTATTGCATGTTGAAGGTGGTAAGTTAGGAATGAAGAAGCAAAATGCTATGGGTTGGTCATTGATTATAAAAATATAGGCAACGAACAAGGCAAGGCATATGTAAAACTAGGCCACGAACAAGGCAAGGCCTATCCTATGGCCTAAGATCTCAGATTCTAGAGTGCCATAGCATAGGCACCGTCTATGCCTAAGTATGCCATAGCATAGGCGCCGCCTATGCCAATGCCTTTTGTCTCTGAATCTCATATGCCATGGCATAGGCGCCGCCTATGCTCAACTAGGCTTTGCAAAAGGCGCCGCCTATGCCAAGTATAGCCAAAGCATTAGGCGCCGCCTACGGTCACTTTTGGTATCCAAATCCGATTTTAAATGGGTTAGAACCCGACCCAAGATTGCCCTATAAATAAGAAACTTAGTCTTAGACCAAAAACACATTGCAAATCCAACCTAAGCGCCGCCTACCTCTCCAAATCCTCTCAAAAATTTTCCTTTTGCTCTTTTAACTTTACAAGAACATCTTCCGAGGCCATCAACCAAGTAAGTACTTCTTTGTTCTTTATTTATACTCTGTAAGTACTACACTACTACGCCTATAATGAATTATTAAATCTTGAAGTAGTAGTAGTGATTTGAATGTGGTTGATTTGTTGTGATACAACTAAGTGAGTGAACGAATACGTAAGGATGATCTAGACTTGTTTCTAACTTGTATTTGATTTTGATGCACTATCATACTTTTGCGGATTTGACATGGTCAAGAAAATTGCATAATCTTGTCAATAGAAAGATTACATGTTGGAATGACCTGTTCATCGAGATGAGAATCATGGTTGACTACCAACATATGAGGTTGTGATTATTTCTCAATGCTATAACTTGATTCAATCTCTATGTAGTAGTCTTGCTCAAAAGATATATAAAACATGAAAGTATTGCCAAGATTTCATGAAGTATAAATGCACTGATTATATTGTTGGAACATAACACCTAATCGTATATCAACGAAGTCTTAGTAATTGATATCGTTCACTTCACTAGTTTGTGCCAACAAAATAAGGGTAGGGTGGTGCCATTACTGCTTGTTTGTTGATTGTATCCATTGAGATGAAGCTAACATGACTATTATTCTAATCTCAGGTACAATGGCACCAAAAGCAAGACAAGGAAAAGAAAAGGCCACCACTTCACAAAAAGGCCAGAAAAGGGGATGAAAAGAGCAAGGTGAATCCTCCTCGCTGTAAATACCTCGACGCACTCTTGGAATCAAGTGGGGTAATTATGAGGAACTTCTGAGGATGACGACTCTGATGATGATTCCGATACAAGGGGTATGACCCCAGACATAGAGGATGAGTCCGACTAACCAGGTTCTTCTTATTTATTTTCCACTGAGGGCAGTGTGTCCCGTCTAAGTATGGGGTGCTGGTATTTGTATGCTAGAATTCTTTATCTGCATTTGCATTTATTTATGTTTGCTTGTTTTTTTTAGTAGTTAAATTTTTTTAAAAAAAAAATTCACATGAAATTGTTCTAATAGGCAGCATGGTATTATGACAAGAGTCTGGGATAAAATCATTACTATTGAGATGTTTAGGCTCTAATTGTGACTCACTGTGTGATAATTGTGTGGTTTAATTCCTTCAACTGTTGGGTCAAGAGTCTATACTGCTCCCAATAAAGTCTACCTTGTGCCTTCTGTGTGTGAGGATATAGTGTATTCTGTGTTTGTGGCTGATGCTAGAACTTGCCTGGTGTGTGTGTAAAGTGAAATAAAGAGTGTGAGTTTAGGAGATGATTTAGGCATTTCTTCGGCAACCTATACTTGTTTACCTTCTTTTTACCTACCCGTGGACATCATCCTAGATAACCCCTTTTGAGCCTTTAGCCTATTTTCTTTGACAGCCTCATATGTAGCCTAATCCATTTTTTTTAAGACCATAATTTGATCCAAATTCCTAAGTGCTTTAAATTGTAAAGTCATGTGACAAAATAAGAGGAAATTGGGTGAGTATGATGCCTTAGAATGTATTGGTGCTTGAATTTGTTATGAAAAAAAATTGCTATCATAAGAGGTATGTTATGAAAAGAAAAAGGAAAAGAAAACTAAAAAGTTAGTTATGTTTAAAAAAAATTGAAAAACAAAAGAGGAGAGAAGGGGTGGTAGAATAAAAGAAAGTAGAAAGGTTGTTTGAAAGAAAGTGTTAATGACATAATGTGATGTATTAAAGCACTTAGGAACATAGTCACTATTTCTGGCCAAAATAGTCCTACCCGTACCTTAGCCTACATTATAACCTATAAAAGACCTATTTGATCCTACGCTTAGCATTCTGATATTTAGTGGAGCATTACACTAAGGGCAAGCCTATGGTCATCAGTTGCAACATATGGATTCTTTGTGAGAGTGAGAGCAAGGATAATCTTATACCCATGTTCGAAATATATACAATACTTGTGAGTGATTATGGGTAATATATTGTGAGACACACATGGTTGATGAGTTTTGGGTAGTCGTGTATGATTCTTTGTGCCTTAACTTTTAAATATGAATTAACCATCATCACGAGTCTATATTAGAGGTTGAAATTGTTTCTAGTGGTGATCAGAAAACTACTCTTTGTTAATGATTGTCGTGCCTGTCTTGATGAATATTTTATGTTGTTACTGTGAAACCCTAAGTAGATATTTAGATGGACATAATATTTTGTTCGAGTATGAACAAAGATTTAAGTGTGGGGTGTTGATGATAGGCGTATTTACACGCCTAAAGTACTATAATTTAACCATATTTTAGCTAAGTTTTGAGGAAAAAATACATAATTCATGCACTTTTAGTCCTTTTTCCTGTAAGTGAGCTAACAAACATGATTAGCAAGTTTTCAGGTATAAATGATGAAGATTTCAGCATTTTATGGATAACTTGACGCCAAAGAAAGCTTCACGAAAGAAGGAAAGTAGCATTTGGACGCCTGTGGATCAAAAGTGATGCATGGATAACTTGTCCCGGGCAAAAACAGCATTTCCAAAGACTTGGGGATCAACAGTAACTTAGTAGGATTAGGATAATGATGCAGTAACCTAGTAGGATTAGGATAAGTAATGCAGTAGCTTAGTAGGAATAGGATATGGGTGTTATAAATACCCTATTTTGCTGGAGATTTTTATAATCCCCATCCATCCACTATCCATCCATCCATCAAAATAATTCTCCACCACCCTCATCCCTATTCCGCTTCAATTCTTTTCTTTATTAATTCATTGTTGACATTATTTTTCATCTATTCGACTTTTAATTTTTACAACAAGAGAAGCGCTATTTGCAAGGAATTCACGTGAGATTTTTATGATGATAATATCTATTATGATTTCCATTGCACTCATGAGTAGCTAAACTTCTCTTTTAGGGTTATGGAAGCCCTATGAGATACCATCTATTGCTATAAGTTTGTGAATTCGTGACACGTATGTTGCTTATATCATTACTCTCTTCATCTTAATTTAAATTCTTGTGGTTGCAAACACATAGAATACGCCAGTATAGCATTAACTTGTTCGAAAGAAAAGTTATATGTCTGGAAAAGAGATAATGTCAAGGTAATAGGGCACCAATCCCTGTTAAAAAGTTAGTGCCATAACTAGATTAACCTCTTGGAGAATTTGTACCGTTAGATACGCTTTAATCTCGAAAGAGTTAAAGTAAAATAATCCTTGATAGTCGAAAGACGCCTGGATTTACCATAAAATACAATTCTCTATAAGTACATGCATGTCTGAATTCCGCATAACTCATAGCCAATAGAGACGTATAACTCATAAGGTGGATATAACACTAACTCTCAATTCTCATTGATTAGAATCTTACTAAACATTCTTTCTTTATACTTTGCTATTTTCCGTTTTCACTTTGTCACATTATTGCACGCTACAATCCCCCCTTTTTATGAAACTTTCACCAAAAGTCTACTAATCTTTGCTTACTTAGTGACCAAGTATTCTCTGTGGGATTCGACACCCAACCCAGTTGGGTTCTATATTTGACAACGACCGCTTACACTCTTACTAGAGATGTTGTTTGAGCGTTATCACATACTCCCTTAACAGTCCATCTACGCTATCTTATTTGTATCACTTCCAGTGCAATTCCAGTGAATCAACGTGAACTAATCTCGGCACGTTAGCCATCGCATTGGATTCAATGACACAAAGCATTGGTTTGTACATCACTGGGCCCATTTTTTAGTAAAAAATAGCATCCAAAGGGGCATTTAGGACATTTTCACACTTTTAACCACCCCCATAAATACAAAATTCATCCCCCGTAAAGAAAATTACACTCACTTTCTCTCAAATTACTCTCAAGGAAAAACCCTAGAACATAAATTCAAGATCTATCCTCAAGAAAACTCCATCAATATTCAAGAATTCAATAATTAAGGTATGTTAAGTGTTTATCCAAGGGTTTTCTTCTACCCTTGGAGTTCAAGAACCCCTCTTAAATTGCAAGATGACTTACTTCATGCGTTTCATGTTGAATTTGATAATCTTTATTATTTTAATGATAATTGGGATTATTCTCCCTGATTAATCACAAAATTCATGAGAATTAAATCTCATTTGAGTGCTTTTATGTTGATTCATGGTAGAAAACCTCTTGAAATTATGAGTTTGAAATTGTGAACATGGTGTTTGCATATTGATTTGTAGTATGTGCATAAACTATGCCCTCCAAGTGTTTAATGAATTACTCATGTGAGTTAAGTAATGAATTATATCATGTTATCATGCATACAAGTTCATGTCATACAAGTGTTTGTCAAAATGCCCCAATGAATAAATGGTCGCAAAATAAATAGTTATCATATTTTCAAGATTGCTCTATGTCTTGCAATTTATACTATCGAGTCCTGGGGGTATTCAATATCTAAAAATCTATTTGTTTACCTAAAGCTACAATATTTATAGTATAATATTAATAGTACTCAGTAATCAGTCTCAGTTCAGTAATCAATTTAGACTTAGTAAACTCCATCAGTTAACAGAACTCAGTAGTATTCTGTCAGTTAATGGTTAGTAATAGTCCAGTCTAGCCTTGTATAGTTTAGAAATTAGTTCATTGTCTATTGAGTTGGGAGTAAGATTTAGCACCGAGTGAACCCAAGGATGGGGACTCACCCGCCAGTAGAGGGTGTGATCCTTAAAAGCAATCCTTGTGTTGCAGAACTACCTAGCCAGCATAGGTGGAGACATCAACCTATCAAATGATTGTTGATGAGGTGACCTACTAACCAGTTGAGGGTACCACTATTCTCATTCAGAGCACCTACCAGATGAGGGTGACTCAGCATTTGTATTTACCCGTGTCACGATCCTGACACCCTTCTAACTAGGGTTACAGATTGGATCCTAAATCAATTTATAAAAAGGGCATGTCGGTTAGATGATTACCTCTCATATTCTCAGTATAAGTAGGACTTCCAGATACAATCACTCATCTCAGTAAAGAACTTAGGTAGTTCTATAGATTTAGGACTATCAGAAATAGTCACTCAATAATTAGAAATTTAAAAATTAGTATCCAGTGTTACTATAATCTTAGTTATAGTATATATACTTATGTGTTCAGTAGAGTACACTCAGTATTTCAACACGTTTTAGTTATGCACGTTTCCTTATTCAGTTATATTTATGTCATTCAGTGAGTATTGTTCATGCATATGAACCTATGTATTCAACATACCTTACTTAGCATACCAGTATATTCAAAGCACTAGTGCATAATTTTCTCTGACGCTACGATGTCTTATATTATAGGTTAAGACGCACCAGCTTCTGACCGCTCTTAGAATCCCAGATAATCAATAGTAAAATTAGTAGTGATTCATCATAGTTTGAGGACAGAGTTGTTATTTTAGCATTTTAGTTTATTTTAGTAGTCGGAGTTAGTTGGAGACTTATCCTATCAACCCTATGTCTCAGACATTTTAGAGGTTTTTCAAACTAGAGTATTTTCAAACAGATATTCAATTTCAGTATTGATGTTCAATATTTATTTAGATTTGAACCTTATGGCAGATTTTCACCTAATTTTTACATTTATTTTAGTTATAATATTATTACTATATTACTATTATTCAATGCTCACAGTAGGTACTAGACATGGGTAAGTTGGTGGTCCTTTGGGGTTGCTAGCACCGTGTAGTATTCGAGGTATAGACACGGGGTGTTACAAACTTGGTATCAGATTTAGGTTCAACAGAGTCCTAGAAAGTCTGAAAGCCACGTCTAGTAGAGTCTTATGCATGGGTACGTAGCACACCACACTTATGGACAAAAAACTATGATGCATTTTAGGAAAAGTTTCCTTTTATTTAGTATTCCTGTCCTATGAGTGAGCACAAGCTTAAGTTAAACTCTATGGATAATTCAAGTTTCTCTTCTGTTTATAAAATATGCCTTCAAAGAGGACTAAAGAAAGAGGAATGGGAGACCAGCCAGCACCTCAACTCGTCAATCCAGATCTTCTAGAAGAGCATGTCTCCCTCACTAAATTTAGAGTAGTTTTCTAGCCAATTTTGTAGCAGCCCATAATGAATACTCTGCTGCTTTTTTGGCCAACCCAGTGGCCAATACTGCTGCAGCTAGGATTCAGGACATCACCCAAATGAATCCCCCATCATTTACTGGGTCTAAGTCAAATGAGAACCCACAGGAATTCCTTGATCAGATGTAGAATATTATTGGGTTGACTATTAGTGATAGTGCTGAGTTGTCTACACATCAATTGCAGAATTTATCCCACTTATGGTTTAAGTAGAGGAAGGCAGAGAGGTTTGCAGAAACAGGTCCCATAGAATGGGAAGAGTTTGCTACTGCTTTCTTTAATAGGTTCTTCCCACTGGAGTTGAGGGAAGTAAAGGTTTTGGAATTTATTAATCTGAAGTAGGGCAATATGACAATGGAAGAGTATTCTCTCAAACTTACTCAGTTATCCAGATACGCCCCTCATATGGTAGTAGATAGCAAATCCAAAATAAGTAAGTTTGTGTTGGGTGTATCAAATAGTATGGTCAAAGAGTGTAGGATCGCAATGCTGATTACGGAGATAGACAAATCTAGGCTCTTGGTCCATGCTCAGTAGATAGAGGAGGCAAATAATAAGGATAAGGAGAGTGAGAACAAGAGAGCTAGAATAGGTAGCTTCAACTTCACCCAGCCTAAGTCAGAGGATGGGAATCATTCTCAATTTTTCTCAAAACCCTCAGTACCAGATCCTTCTTTAGCCAGTGCACCAGTACTGAAATTCAGACATGTCAACTGAGATAGGGCGCTAGGCCCTAAACCTCAGGGTAGTTTTAGCAGTGCCTTAACCAATCCCCTTTGTTAGGAATATTGCAGAAACCACCAGGGTATTTGTAGAGGTTGCAATGATTTGTGTTTTGAATATGACAAGCCAGGTCATAGAGTCAAAGATTGTCCCCAGTCAGGTTTCCTAGGTCAATATAGTCATCCCTCAACTCAGTTCGATAATCAAAATCAGCAGGGTGCCACTTCTAGTGCCACCAATGGGCAATGCCCAAATAAACTCTATGCATTTCAGTCCCCGATAGGATTAGGAAAGTTCTCCTGATGTGGTCACTAGTACATTATAAGTTTATCATTTATATGTTTATGCTTTGCTAGATCTAGGAGCTTTCTCGTCTTTTGTGAATCCTTATATAGTTGTTGATTTCGGAGTAAGCCTTAAACTCCTAGTAGATCCTTTCTTAGTCTCTACCCCAGTGGGTAAATATATCATAGCCTGATGGGTAAAAGTAATCTATCCGATTATGGTATCTTAGAAAATTACTTCAGCTGACATAGTAGAATTAGCGATAACCAATTTTGATGTCATTATCGGTATGTATTGGCTTTATTCCTGCAATTCCTTAGTTGACTGCAGAAATAGAATTGTTCAATTTTAGTTTCCAAATGACCCTGTCCTAAAATGGAGGGGTAGTACTTCAGCACTTAGGGGTCAGTTTTCTACCTAAGGACAAGGAAAATTATATCCAAGGGGTGTGTCTACCATCTCATCCAAGTCAAGGACTCTGGTTCAGAGATCCCTAATCTCAAATCAGTGTCAGTAGCATGTGAATTCCTAGATGTGTTCCCCAAAATCTTCCTAATGTCCCTTTTGGACAAGAAATTGACTCCAAAATAGACTTTTTTCTAGATACTCAGCCTATCTCTATTCTTCCATACATATTGGCTCCAGCAGAACTCAAAGAGTTAAAAGAATAGTTGGAGGATATCCTAGACAAGACATTTATCAGACCTAGTGTATCCCCCTAGGGTGCACCGGTTTTATTTGTGCTTAAGAAAGATGGTTCCCTCAGGATATTTATTGACTATCGTTAGTTGAATAAGGTCACAATCAAGAACAAATATCCACTTCCCAGAACTGATGTCATGTTTGATCAACTTTAGGGTGCCATCAATTTTTCTAAGATAGACCTTAGGTTAGGCTATCATCAGCTCAGAGTTAGAGAATGTGATATTTCGAAAATAGCTTTCAGACACTCGATGTGGTTACTTCAAATTCTTAGTTAGGTCATTTGGTATGACCAATGCCCCAGCAACTTTCATGGACTTGATGAACCATGTGTTCAAGCAGTACTTGGACATATTTGTCATAGTCTTCATAGATGACATTCTTGTCTACTCCCGCAGTGAGTATGATCATGCAGACCATCTTAGAATTGTATTATAGATGATAACGCTCAAACTACACCTCTCTTATAATAAAGTATGCGGTCATCATCAAAATATATAACCCAACTAGATTGGGGTCGAATCCCACAGGAAATGGGGTGTTAATTTGAGTTTCCTAAGAGTTAATCAATTAATAGTTAGTGGTTTCCTGTAAGTGGTTTTTTTAGAAGAATAACAAATAATTAATTCTCAATTCAGTGGCAATGTTTGTAATCAATATTATATGAAAAACAAGAGTTATGTTCACTATGGGTATTGGTATACTGTGGGTATTGGTATCTGGCAGATACTAGTAACGTTTCAAGATTCTTGTGGTAGGTAGGAATAATAGATTATCCTTTCCAAAGTAATATCTAAATGTTTCTCAACCTATTTTGATGTTTAATTACCTAATTCTTCAAACTCAGGGAATTTATATTTCATAACAGGATGTTATCTCAGGTTAATTAATCTTGTTACAACATTAATTATTAAATGGAAGTTTGGTATATTCCAAGTCCCTTTTGATAATTCACTTCTTACTAGGGTTGATTTCTTATCTCAAGCAAATCACTAGTTAGCGGGACCTATTGTTTGCAACCAATAGATAATGTATAAAACAAAAGACTTATCAAGGAGTCCTACCACTTTTAGAATCTTGAACACCTATTTACTTTACAAAACCAAAACCATTGATCCCACAACTTGGGTTAAGGGGCTTAGCTACTCATAATGTAAAGAGCAACAATACAATTTGCATTCATAATTAAGTAGATAATAACTTACAAAATAATAAATCTCAATTATTGTTTCTTCGAATGAATCACTGTAGAAATTCCAAAATAATATGATAATAATCTCTCAAAAGTTAATTGTAAAGTTGTAGTAAAAACTTAGAGAGGAAAACACTGATGTGTATTGTAAAGTTCAAGGTGCAAGATTCTCCTTAGAGAACCCTAAACTATGCTTTAAATACATCAGCCTAATTATGGAAACAAAATTACAGATCATGGTATTTTTCTCGAACAGATGATGATGAGGTGTGATGCCTTATTAGGAGTCTGAAGACTTATCAGGAATGTCATCAGCTCCTCTTTCATTTTAATGATCTATCTCAGGATGATGGCAATTCTGATAACTTATTAGGCTTTTGACGATATATCAGGCAATGTCATCACTTCTTTACTTCAAATATCTTGTTCTGCCTTAGCCCGATAGTGGTCTTGACGGCTTATCACATTTCTGATGGCCTATCACCAATGTTGTCACGTCTTCCAGCTGAATTCCATTCTCTGTCTAAGGCTGATTTTGAGTCTGATGGATTATCACAAGGCTGACGACTTATCAGACAAGTCATCAGCTATACTTCCATCTCAACTTGCTCAGAAATCAACTCTTTTACCTCCATTATTGTTTGTTCTCTTGTATCCTGACTTTTACTACAATATCAAAGAGAAACAATAAAAAATGATAAAAGTTGCTTAAGACTTTGCAATTATTTCTACTTAAAAAACTCAAATGTGTTAGCATCATCTCATAGATCAACACCCTCAACTTAAAATAATTGCTTGTCCTAAATAAATCAAAACATAACTAAGAGGATACAAAGTACATTCGGTAGTCAATCATCCATATTATCTCAATACATCTTTACCTTTTCCAAGGTTAATTAATTCACACTCAACTGAGTATATTATTGAAGAACAATAATGCAACCCATAGGAATCAAGATATGGTATCAATTCAGCAACAACAATCATGTATGTACCAATATTACACTATCCAAACAAGTTAGCAACTAGTAACATACTCAGTGTGCCCTCACAACAAATAAGTTCCTCTTCACTCATATCAAAAATTACATATGTAACCATGGGGAGAATTAAAAGTTGCTCACTCTCAGAATGAAGTTCCAATCGTCATAAGCTAAATACCATAGGCTTGTCCTTATTTTCTTTACCATGGTTTTCAAACAGGTCAGCTAGGATCACTATAGGTCTTCTCTTTGGCTTGTAATGTAAGCTAGGGACTGGTATGATACTCGGTGATATCTAAAGTGACTAAACCTCCTTGACACTACACTAGATTTTGGGATCTTGCTTATTAACCCTTCTCTATTCTTCTCTTTTCTTGATCACACATATTCAGAATGGGTGCGGTTTTTTTGACAAATAATTTTTCTTTTTCACACTTTTATTTTCTTATTCCTTTTTACCGCAACCAACATTTTATTTTTTTATTTTAGTCTACCTTTCTTCATACTCATTTTACATCACATACCCCTATGATAGCCACCGTCAACTTAGACCATTTGCTTAAGTCAAGGAACACAGTGTCCAAGAAGAACCAGAGACAAAACAGGTTCATTCTGATATAAATGGGAAGACTACATAAAAGAATACAATTAGCAACAAACTCTTAGCAACAACTATATTATTGTTGGCTTATATTAATAAATGGCAACAACTTAATTTAATTGTTTCTATATCTTGCAATTTTTACCACAATTTTTTTATTGTTGCTAAACATTTTAGTTTTGTTTCCATATCTAATATTAATATAATAAATTTCAAATATAAATTAATTGCAACGATTTTTTTGCAACAACTACAAGATTGTTGTGCTATTTTAGTAAATTACAACAACTTAATTTAGTTGTTGCTATCTGATAAAATATTTGACAACAATATTTTTTTATTGTTGCTAATGTAATTAATTTTGCAATAATTTTTGTAGATTGTGACCAAAAATTAATTTCTGCCAAAACAACTAAAAATTGGCAAAAATATTTTACTTCCCCCAAGTTTTAGCGGTCTTTAGACTTTCCCCAAAAATGCAAGGTTTTCTCTTTCTATTGTTAATCATTGAATTTCTTCCACTTCTGCTTACTTCAAGTCACTATTGTTTACTTTTTCTACGTTCTTCCCCAAATTTGGTAAGTTGTACTTATGATTTTTCTCTATATAAAATTTGGTGAATTCTCTCGATAATTTATTATAATATTTTTTATACAACATCAGTTTTACATGCATAATTATTTAATATCAATGTCTTATCATTTTTCTCATCATTATTACATTCACTAAAATAGTAACCCTAATCCAATTTAATTTTCCCAATTCATTTAGTTTCTAGCCAAATTTTATATATGTTTATGTTAATTTTAGCCTAAATTCATTCCCAATTTAACCTTAAATTAAAATCCCCAGTTTTAATTTTAACCAAATTATTGACCCATAGTCAATCTATTCTTATTTTGGATCACAGTCGTTGATCTTATATGATCAACGGCTGAGATCAAAACATTTGTTTACCTTTTTTAATCAAAAATAAAGATAAACCCTAACCATTTTTCAATCCATCAGCCGCAACCCCTCTTTGTATCACTTTCTAAAACCGCCGCCTTCCGCCGCTTCACCGCCCAAAGTAGCCTCCACTGTCCTTCCATCTCCTTTAGCCTCTAGCCTCCGCTCAGGCGGAAAACCCCATTTCTATCTTCCTCATTCTCTCCGTTCTCCCCTTTCGACGAACCCGCATCTCCAGCTGCCATTGACAGCCACACCTCTCTCTTCTTCCCTCGATGACTGGACAGCAACATGTAGTAACCACTGTCACACACCACTGCTCCGATGAAACTAGATCTAAATGCCGTCGTCGCCAGCCGCTGAAATAATAAGCAGCCGCTGCATCCTTCTTTCTTCCCTTCTCCAGCACCACCACTGATGAACCATCGATACTGCTATCTGCTGGACAGCGACAATGCAACTGCTCTATTTCCTCCCTGCAATTGTTGACTGGTTTGATCTCCCTAACCTTAATTTGCATTTTTTTTGTTTTGGTGCGAATTGCCTAAATCAGTTTCTTAACTTTAAAATTAAATATATTTGATTATGAGTTTTGATTTAGTTCATTTACTTATGGTTTGCACTCATTCCTGGATTGGTATACATGAAAAAGCCCTAATTTCATGATTTGTACAATTTTGAAGTTTGTGGTAAATTGCAATTGTAAATCAATTTGGTCCTCTAAGATGAGTTTAAGTCCTCCTTTCCTCCCGTCTCTTTTGAATTGGACTGACAAACATTACATGTTTTAAATATGGCAACTTGAACCTTCTATTTGTTTTTTTTTGCATTCCTTTTGTTCATATTTTTGGCCATTGTCCACCAGTTCTACCTGTGTGTTATCTTTCTTGTTCACGGAGTTCATCGAAAGAGAATGCAGCCATTTCCCTTTAGTATGCGCTATATTCATTTGGTTTTGATGTAGCATCCTTCCTTTACTCTCAGCTACTATTTTTTTCCCCTGGCAACCTGTGCTTATCCTATTTTAACTTTGCAACTTTTGCATTTCCTTTTATTTTGGACATGCTTATATTTGCTATCCAGTGCCCCTGATGTTGCATAATGGCACAAGGACAAAAGTTTGGCCGAGCATCAACGTTCTTATTCGAATGCTATCAACAACAACAACAACAACAAACCCAGTGTATTCCCACCTAGTGGGGTCTGGGGGAGTAAGATGTACGCAGTCCATACCTCTACCTCTGAAGAAGTAGAAAGGCTGTTTCCGATAGACCCCCGGCTCAAGACGCGAGACACCACACAAATATAAAGTAACACACAGAACAGGATTTCATAACGTAAATACGGCACCCATAAGTAGTAGGAAACATCGGAAACATCGGAAAACACCCAGATTCGTAATAAAACAAGGAACACCGAAAGCATAACAAGAAGAGGAATAGGAATAGGAATAAAAATAAGAATAGGAAGAATAACAGGAATAAAACCCCACCAAAAACTTCCCTACCCTAACGCCCCAAACTGGCCCTAGTTTTCTGCCCTAATTCGCGCCCTCCAAACCTTCCTATCTAGGGTCATGTCCTCGGTGAGCTGTAGCTGCTCCATATCCCGCCTAATCACCTCACCCCAGTACTTCTTCGGCCTCCCCCTACCCCGCCTAAAACCATCCAACGCTAGCCTCTCACACCTACAAACCGGGGCATCCGTGTCCCTCCTCTTCACGTGTCCAAACAAACTCAATCGGACTTCCCGCATCTTGCACTCCACTAGAGCCACACCAACCTTCTCCCTGATAGTCTCATTCCTAACTCTATCCCCTCGAGTCATCCCACACATCCAGCGCAACATCCGCATTTCCGCCACCTTCATTTTTTGGATGTGGGAGTTCTTAACTGGCCAACACTCCGCTCCATACAACATGGTCGGACGGACTACCATCCTGTAGAATTTGCCTTTAAGCTTGGGCGGCACCTTCTTATCACACAACACCCCCGACGCGAGCTTCCACTTCAACCATCCCGCCCCGATACGGTGTGAGACATCCTCGTCAATCTCACCGTTACCCTGTATCACGGACCCGAGATACTTGAAACTATCCCTCTTACATACCTCCTGCGATTCCAGCTTCACGACCACCTCGTCCTCCAACCTCACGTCATTAAACTTGCATTCCAAATACTCTGTCTTGCTTCTTTCTGGAATCGAACTATCAGACCCAGTTTGCCCAGGTAGGGGAAGTGGGTTCTTCTGGCTAGCGATGGTAGAAATATCACATCTGAATCAGTTCTTTTCTGTCTAGTAAAGCTTTCGTACGTCTGACCATATCAGTAGTTATATGTTTCACTCTTATCATGTCCAAGCCTGGTGGTAATTCATCATTGGCTTTTAATTTCAAAGCTATGGGAAAGAGGGGTCATGACCATAATAGATTTGGTTCTTCTTTTCTATGCAGAAAAAAAGGACTAGGAGTAGAGTTGAAAACAAAAAAGTCTATAAGCATATGGCTAGATGGTTAGTGTAATTTGGAGGAATGTAAACTGTTAAGGTATAGGTATTTTGTAGACTTGTTCCATTTCCTCTAGAGGGGATGAAAAGTTGTAGGTAGGTTGTATGCTTGTCAATATTTCCTTTGTGCTTCTGTATTTAACGAATTGGTTATTTAATTCAATGATAGTTTTATTGTGTTTCTGGGATATGAATGCAATAACAGTAGAATCTGGAGTTTGTCCCAAGTACAACACGTTGCGATGAAGTTTGTACAAGTTGGTGTGAACATCACCATTTTTTTTTAAGTTCGTGTGCAGATTGTCAGTGATGTGGAACTTTTATTATTAGATCTATTAGGCTGTTCTTTATGTGATTTACTGAAATGCTACCGTCATCTCCTTATAAAAAAAAAAACGAAATGCTACCATCATCTGCTAGTAGTCTGTATTATGTTCTTTATTAATTTAATTATCAAACTCCCCTAGTGGTTGTTTAGAATATAATATCAGTCGATTTTAACGGCTATTATTTGACTTGGTGCAATTTTGTTTAAGCATAACTAGCATCAATATTTGTTTTTTTAGTGGAAAAAAAGTGTAAAAAAAAAAAGCAAGTGTGCACTTGTGAAATTTGTCTAACAATATTGTCTTATTCATCTAGACTGCATAAAAACTCAGCATTTGTTTTTTCTTTAATCTGATAAGACATTCTTTTGTGATATAATGATTTTTCAATTATCTAAAATTTCCAAAGTACTTTATCTACTTTACCGAGCTAAAACTTGTTATTTACTCCCTGTTTAGCTTCAACTACTGATAGTATTGTAGCTATTGTATGCAATCTGGTTGTTTATTAGTTGCATAAATCCCTGAAAGCATAAAGATTAACCTTCACTTCAGATTCTCCTTGCATGTTTGAATGAGATTTACTTGAAAAGACACTCTTTTGAATTAGTTGACGTAAATAATCATGGTAATGATTTAAATTTTTGTTTTGATTTTGTTATCTATCCAAACAAGTCAGTAATCTACAAAATACAAATTCATGGGACTCACTTATAGGTCTTACAAAAATTCAAGAAGAGATGAAAGCACAAACTATGTTGCGCACTGCAGAAGAAATGAAGAGGACGCTTTTCAGTGAAAAAAATCACTTGAGAAAAAAATTGAAGATCTAGAAAAGAAGAAATCAAGTGGACGACACATGCATGGACAGACTTGGAAGGCAAATATTCCAAATATTTTAAGGTGTAGTCCTCCTAAAAGACTATACAAAATTGTTGAGGTTTATCTTACAACATGTACTCTGAATGAGAAATTCTTGTGTTTAAATGACTAGACTTGGAAGGAACTACTTTAAACATTTTCAGTTAAAGAGTCCTCTTAAATGACAATATTTTACTTTTTGAGGTTTATCCTGTATCATGTACTCTGATCGAGAGATTTTAGTATTCATTGATGTTTTGTAGCAAGAAGGCTTTCTTTTTACTCTTTGGAAAAAAAGTTTTTCCCTTTTTGGTTGTTTGTTCTTGAATGTGTTTCCATTGATGCTTTGAGATATTTTGTCCTACAAGAATCTATTCAACTTATCTATGCCAAACTACTTGAATAAGATATTGAATCATGGCAGGGGGTTTTATGTGACTATAATTAATTGATTAAACCTTCAAGATCTTGCAGGAATATATGCATATAGCTTACCAACTCGCATCTTTATATATTCTTCTGTAGAATCATATGTATCACTACTGGTCCATCCTTTTACAGGTTTATTTGTCTACTTATAGCAGCACTGTAATGGCTGGCTTGATACAAGGTCCCTATGAAGTACATCCAACACGAAAATTTTCTGAGGAAAGTAAGAGGAGAGTTTGCTTAGCAAAGGGTTCTATTAATCTATCACGTCCTCTTTACTTATGCAAGTATGTTGAACATTTTGCATCTGCACTTCTCCTTCTAGTAATGGCCAATTCCTAAATAGTGCCTCTCTGCTTGGTTCATTTGCTGCTTCTTCTTCTTCTTGGTTAAACTTAGACTAGTATTTGTATCCATGCTGTTGATATAAAAAAGAAACTAATCGTAGTATATTGGTATCATGCTCTTATGAGCTAACTTTAAATAGCCATGTAAATTTGTATTGATCTTCTTGCCGGAAACATAAAAATGTGAAATGCTCTTGGTGACTTAGTAGAGACTCCTATTTTTCTGATTTAAATTTCTTATCTATCATTTAACCTAAAATAGTGTAATTACTTCAAAAGATCACGATTTGTTACACACTGTAGAGAAGTTTGTCAGCATCATAATTAGTCAATATTGTAGAAAACTTCTACACTTTATGCAAAACACAAACTTATGTGACTTTCACTTGTAGGTCCTACAAATGATTCAAGTTCTTCTGAAAGTTTATACTATGTTCCATAATGCAGAAGAAACAAACAAGAGGCTTTTGAGTAAAACAAAACATCACTTTCCCCCCCCCCCCTCCCCAGGAGGATCAATAGTATTCTCACACTTCCCCTCCAGCGTGACTCGAACCCTCAACCTATCGGTTGAAGGTGGAGGTGCTCAACCACTTGAACATCAAGAAATCAAGTGAGATGTAGAATTAATAGTTGAAGTACACCTTTAGAAATCACATTGGTTTAGATGTAGATTTGATGTGAAGCAACTTTATGTATTGACATTCACATTGATATAATATATTGGTTTATATGTATTCAAGATTTGTCATTATTTAATTTTATAGTGCTTGTTGATATTCCTTGAAATTAACAACAAATTTATTATTTGTGGCCACAATATTTTTTTGTTGCGTAAAGTCATGTTTTGGAAACTGCCAATTGTTATTGCAAAAACTTTTCGCATCGGATTTTATTGCAACGACGTGCAACAACTTTTTTTTTGTTGCCAAAAGCACTTTTGCCAATAACTTTTTTGGCAACAATACCATTTGTTGTTGTAAAAACTTTTTGCATCGGAGTTTATTGCAACAACGTGCAACAACTTTTTTGTTGTTGCCAAAAGTATTTTTGGCAACAATACTTCATTTTCATCAACAACATTTTTTGTTGGTAAAAGCCTTAATTCTTGTAGTGATAAGATGATAGGTGTCATAAAAAGAATAGGCATTTAGGCTCAAAATAGGGATCGAGGGATATCATGCACATAGGGAAGGTCATTTAGGCTAAAAGTGGACTAATATCAAAATTGCCTGTGATCCGTTCCTAACTCCCAACCTACAACTGAGGCAAGACTGGTCGGGCAAGTTCTAGATTCAACATGCAAAGCGAACTAAGTAACACCTCACACTCATATGGCACACAAGTACATCACAAGTTGCTATATATCCAATTTATTCAATTGTTCAGCAATGATTATCATGTTACTAGAACTAATACCAAAATCAAGATGCACAGTGGTCACACTTAGATGCAAATCACACAGTTATACAAATGAACCATTGGAGAGGTGCTCAAAAATCAACAAAAATAGGTTGAACTTCCTAAAGTAATTGTATTTCTCCTAGTTAACTACAAAATTGTACGACAACAACTCACCCTATACCTTTAACTTAAAATCAAAGAAAAACTAAACTGAGGGTTAAGGTATACCTAGAGTAGATCAAGAATGGGTCCTTGACCCTGTAGTAGTGTCCTTCGCTGGAATACTCTTATCAGTAGTCTGCTGCTAGCTTGGTATAACTATCACAGCCTCTGGAGGGAGTCTACTAGTTGATGCTCTAATAGCTCAAGCTCGTAGATCTTCTTCCTATCTCTCCTCTTCTGCCTTGAATGCTTGTATCGCCCTTTCAAGTGCTGCTTTTCCGCTCTCTTCCTTGACTTCTTCTCCTCTTTTCTTTCATCCTCACTAGCAACCCTTTTTCTTTTTCTTTTGTCTTTCTTATCATTTCTTTCTTTCTTTTTCTTCACTGGTTCTCCAGTGAGATCAAGCAAGGGTATTTCCTCCTCATACTCCTCAGCCATGGGATTTACCGACACCATAAGTTGGTGCTACTGTAATACTCCAACATTAGCCTTTACCTTGTCCAGGGCTGATCTGAATTGTACAAGGTCTCATCTTGACATCTCTCTTAACTGTTCAATGAAATGGTTTTCTAATTCATCAGTTCAATAAGGAAAAGCTTGGTAGGGCTCAAGTACGACTTTAATCCTCTTGTCCACAATCGAGATAAATTTCTTGGCAAAAAAGTGCAGCTTTGCCTCGCACCACTTTGCTTGTTTAGCAACTCTTCTGAAATTTGACGGGTTAAAGGAAAAATCTATTGGTAAAATAGTAGTTGAAGGATTTGTTTCATTTTCAGGCACTGAATCTTCTCATGCTGGGGATGTAGGCTGTGCAGCTTCAGAATGCTGCACCTCTATATTAGGTGCTTAGCTGGTACCTGTATCTGGTAGATCTGTTGCAACCCTTATTTCTCTATCAAGTGCAAGTCTCGACTGATTCTCATTATATCGGATAGGGTTGTGGGTTTTCTTAGTAGGAAAGTCTTGGTCTATGCCCACAACCTCAGGCACATTAGCCATCTCGCATAACCTTGTAGTCAAACATAGAAATGGGTATGTAGTGTCGGGCCTTGATACCCAAATTTTTATCTCCTCAGCAATGATCTCTCTGAAGTTCAAGTGGAGTTTAACTACCAGGCTTATGACTAGTATTGCTTTATCTTTACCAAGGATGTTGTCTCCCTCAGTAGGCATCAAATGGGTGCTTACTACAACCCACTAAAACTTTGCCTCTTGAGTCAGAGAGGCCTTGAAGATCCTTTCATTCGGGTTGGTCAGCTATTCAGGTTCTTCCGCTATGAGGTTAGCTAACCAAGGATGCTGATTTGCCCGATCTTTTAGCCGATTGTAGAATGTGGGTGAAGTAGCCTGGGGAGTAAATTTGGGGCCATGAAGAAATCTATTGATTGTCATTTCTGAGAGATCCACCATCACACCCCGTACTGGAACTTAATCCAACAAGGGTCGATCTGTTGATTTCTCTCCTTCTCTGCATATGTTCTCCAATTTAGCCTGGTAGTTCTCATAAAACTCCCAGACTAGTGTAGATAAAAATTAATTTCCTTCTTTTGTGGTCCATATCAAGTCATAATCTCAGAATTTCTGCTCCACTTCAGGATATCTGCTCAACCCAGTGGTGATTATCTACTTTTTCTCAAAAATTGGCCTTTAAATGAATCTTCTCTGAGTTCTAGTAAGCCTCCCCATAAAAATCTTCTTTTCCTTGGGAATCTGCATTCTATTATAGTCTCGGACCCTAGGGTTCTTGCATTTGATTAAAGTTTCCCTTATTCGAGAATCTTCATCATCTTGTTGCTCAGAAAAAGGGAACTTAGATGATGGTCCTTTAGATTTAGGTTTGTTGGAATGAACATGCTCTGACTCAGGTTCCTTGGACTCAGAATGTTTAGACTCAGGCTTCTCATAAGCTATCTGCTCAGAAGCTGCATGTAAGTATTTGCACATAATATGTGTCCCTTTCTTGTATAACATTTTTATTAGATATCGAATTTAAGATATATGGAAAAACTTCACAATGTTTCAAATTATATTTACAATAAATAAATCTAAATAAAAGAGTATATCTTTATGAAATTTTTGACAAATAAATGAAATACAACATGACGAAAATATTGATAATGTTATATAGTACTAATAAATGAAGGCGGCTTACGTTAAATTGGTGGAGAGTAAGGATGAAGAGGACAGGCTGGTGAGCATGGAGGAGTACAAGTTAGCTAGGAAGAAGGTCAAGTTAGCAGTTACGGCTGCTAAGATAGCAACGTTTGAGAGACTATATTCAGGTTTAAAGGAGAGAGGTAGAGATAAGAGGTTGTTTAAGCTTACCAAAGCTAGAGAGCGTAAGGTTCGGTATCTGGACCAAGGGAAGTGCATTAAGGGTGGGATGGCAGAGTTTTGGTGGAGGACGTTCTAATTAAGAAAATATGGCAGTCGTATTTTCATAAGATCTTGAATGGTGAGGGGGACAGAGGTATTGTGTTAGGGGAGGAGAACACCGAGGAGTTTTGTGATTTTAGATACTGTCGACGTTTTAAGGTGAAGGAGGTCTGGGAGGCTATTCGCAAGACGTGAAGGGGCAAGGCAACTGGGCCTAATGAGATTCTGGTTAATTTTTGGAAGTTTTCTAGTGGATCTGGGTTGAGGTGGATAACCAATTTGTTTAACAATATTTCAAGTCCTCTAAGATGCCAAAGGCATGGAGATGGAGCATGGTGATTTCTTTATATAAGAACAATGGCGATATTTAGAGTTCCAACAACTACCATGGCATTAAGTTTTTGAGTCACACGATGAAGATTTGAGAGAGTGTAGTGGAGCGGAGGTTAAGGAAGGTAGTGTCTATTTCGGAGAAATAGTTTGGTTTTATGCTTGGTCGTTCGACGACTGAGGCAATTCACCAAGTGCGGAGACTGGTGGAGCAGTATAGAGAGAGGAAGAGGGATCTACACATGGTGTTTATCGACTTGGAAAAGACATATGACAAAGTTCCTAGGGAGGTTCTTTGAAGATGCTTGAAGGCGAGGGGGTCCCAGTGGCGTATATCCATTCTATTAAGGACATGTATGAGGGGGAAAATACTTGGGTAAGGATTGTCGGAGGGGATTCTGAGCATTTCCCAATCTTGATAGGGTTCCAACAAGGATCGACTCTTAGCATATTTTTATTTTCCTTGGCGATGGATGTGTTAATGCGGAGTATTCAAGGAAAGGTACCTTGGTGTATATTTTTTATTGATGATGTAGTTTTAATTGATGAGTCACGTTGAGGTTTTAACGATAAGTTGTAGGTTTGGAAACAAACCCTAGAGTCCAAAGGATTCAGGTTGAGTAGGACCAAGACTGAGTACTTACAGTGCAAGTTTAGCGACTCGAGGCAAGACGATGAGAGGGTTGTGAAGTTGGATTCTTAGGTGGTTGGTAAGAGGGATAGTTTTAAGTATATTGGGTATGTGATCCAGGGGAATGAAGAGATTGATAAGGACGTCTCTCACCGTATTGGGACATGATGGATGAAGTGGAGGCTTGTTTTGGGAATTTTATGTGATAAGAAGGTACATCTCAATCTTAAAGGTAAATTATACAGTGTTGCGGTCCAATAGACTATGTTGTATGGAGCGGAGTGTTGGCCTGTTAATAACTCTCATTTCCAAAAGTTGAAAGTGGCGCATATAAGGATATTGCATTGTATGTGTGGTTTTACGAGGGCAGAAAGGGTCAAAAATGAGATTATTCGGGAGAAGGTGGGAGTGGCTTTGGTGGAGGATAAGATGCAGGAAGTGAGGTTGAGATGGTTCGGTCATGTGATGAGAAGGGGAATGGATGCCCCAGTTCGTAGGTGTGAGAGGTTGGCCTTTGAGGGTTTCAAGCGGGGTAGGGGTAGATCAAAGAAGTACTGGAGAGGAGTGATTACACGTGACATGGAGCAGTTATAGCTTACTGAGGACATGACCCTTGATAGGAAGGTTTGGAGAAAAAATATTAAGATAGAGGGCTAAGGTGGGTGGTCAAGTTGTAGACTATAGCTAGAAGGGTTTGGTGTAACTTGGTTGGTAGTTGTAGGGTTGGGGTAGGGGGTCGTGGTTTGTTAATGTGCTTTATTTTGTGGATGTAGTATCTCTATTATTTTATCGTGTTGCTCTCTTCTGACCCATTTTTATTAT
This sequence comes from Capsicum baccatum var. pendulum, assembly GCA_030864225.1. NCBI lineage: Eukaryota > Viridiplantae > Streptophyta > Magnoliopsida > Solanales > Solanaceae > Capsicum > Capsicum baccatum. The sequence goes on along the minus strand of CM061555.1, from coordinate 109,573,500 downwards.
TATTATACTATTATTATTATTATTGTTAGTATTAGTATTAGTATTATTATTAGTATTATTTGTAGTTTATTTTATTTTTATTTATTTTTTATGTCTACTGTCTTTGTCTTGAGCCGGGGGTCTATCGAAAACAGTCTCTCTACTTCTTCAGAGGTAGTGGTATGGACTGCGTACATTTTACCCTTCCCATACCCCACTATGTGGGAACATACTAGGTTTGTTGTTGTTGTTGTTGTTGTTGTTGTTGTTATATAATACTAATCAAATAAAAATGTCAATTCTTTGTAAGCACTAATTAAAAACAAAAATATATTATTTGAATTAAGATATAGGATGCAGTAAAATAGACATTCTGATATAATGCATTTAATTTTTTCTTAAAACATATTAAAATAGACTTATAATTGAGGTGTATGAAATCCACGTGAAAGATTACATCATGAGTGACATTGAAAAGATTATACTGAAATGATCATTATGTCTACTTTTTTTCTTTTATATATAAAATAGAGTTGTAGTGGGGTCAAAATAAAAAATTATACAAAAATATTTTAAAAATTATGAAAAAAATACCCTTGGTTATATTTGTAAGTTTTACATTAAACATTAATTACGTATCAATAATTTTAGGCAAAAACAACAAAAAATAATAATAAATGTTACACTCAAAAGTAACTTGTTTATTTCGTGGATTTAGTTGAGAGGACAGAAAGCTCATTTGGACACTATGATTGAAAAAATATTTAAATGGAACAAACTTTAGATATAATTTCTCCTTAAATTTAATATTATTCTTCCCATTTGATTCAAAGATATTATTTACGATGAACAAAACTCACTACTTAAATTACTTTTTAAGGTTTAATAAATTATATTTAAAAATTATTTTAAATATCGTGAAAATATTCAACTTAAATTATTTTTGAATGATGTGAACTATGGATATATGAATGTCTTGTAGATGTTTGTTACTCTCTCAATTTCAAAAATAAATATATATTTTCATTTTAATTTGTTTAAAAAAGAATAAAATTTTTCTTTTTTGGGAATTTTTCTTTTTTGGGAAATACTTTAATTTCAACTTTCCACATGTTAAGTTTAGAACCACAAGATAAAGGGCATTTTGATATATCATACATAACTTTAATTTATGACCACAAAATACAAAAGTTTTTTTTATTTTCTTAATCACTTGTCAAGTTAAAATAGATCATTCTTTTTTAAACAAAGGGATGATAAATTTTTTCACTTATTTATTACTCTATTAAATAATTTACTATAACTAAATATGCAAAGAAAGAATTTATTTATGATTCCTTGTGAACATTTTATTTGAATAAAATAAAACTGAAATTTCACTACTTATAAAAGGGAATAGAAATGAATATTGTTTATTAGAACCAACAAAAATATTTATAGAAAATTGTGAAGAAAATTCTGGGGTTCACATGAGATATTATACAATTTTGAAATAGAATTGAAATTTATAAAAAGTGTTTTTTTGCCACAAAAAATTGATTTGAATCTGTTCAAAAAATCAAGTTGTCTGATTTGTGCACAAACTTGATCTCAAATCATACGAATATTTTATACATTTTATTGGAATTAAATTTCATATTCCTTTATGAAAGTTTTATAAGTATATGATAACCTGGTTACATTTTTTTTTTAGATATTTCTATTATAATAAAATAAAAATAAAAATTTCACATCCCGAAAAAGAATTTAAATTTAGATAATATCTCATTATAAATTAATTATTAATATACAAAAATATTTTTTGAAAAACTATACTTGAAAAAATTTGGGGTCCACCTTAAATGTCACATACTTAGGGAACACTTGGCATTTGGGAAAGATGTTTGGCTATTGTGTCATTTTGGAATTTTTAACCAACTTTTGGGACTATATAATAGAAAAAAATATTATAAGGTATTTACAAAATGACAATTTTATCTTTGGTCGTTGTAACTCCCCGAGAGTTGATATGAGAGAGACTAGGAACTCACGAAATGACACCAAAATAGTCCACTCAACAAGGCACAAACCGAAGACCCTTTGAGAGCTAGTTTCGGCCAAGAACAAGAATATGAGTTTCACAAGTTAACAAGGTGTAGGTGACACCAAAATTAGCCAAACAATCTAAGTTACAACACAATATAATGAACAACGAAGAAAAACTACAATTTTATAACAAGGCAACACCATACGACTTATAACACAAGATGCAAACTACTACAAGATGAAAACAAACAAAAGGATAGATAGTTAGACGAAGGTGGTGTAAATCCTAGGAACCAAAGAGTACATAAAACTCTAAGACCCGTAACACCTCCACACACAATCGCCTAACTCTTACGATGAGACAAGAGAGGATTCCACCACTCAAGCGCCAAGGTTTCTCAAAAACAAACAATTACAAAAGATTCCACCCTTGAATTGCTATCCTAGTTACAAGTTTTGGTTTACCTCAAGTGGAGAGAGGACTTTGGTGTTTCAAATGTCAAGACTTACAACAATAATCAAATAAGACTCAAAAGACCTATCTTGTTCTATTTATATTACATAACAATTTAGACTTAAAATGAAAAAAGTGCCCCTTTAATGAAAAGCCTTCAAAGGCCACCCCTCTAGTGTAGCAAATAAGGCGGCTTTGGGTGTGTATTTGGTCCATCTCATATCTCAACATTGAACTTACTAGGATGATAATTTGCTGCATTTGTACACACGTTGATCTTCATAGTCGCATTTGTATTATCTTCTCCATCTTGAGAGGAATTTGCCTTCAAATTCAAGCAATCATCACCGGCAAGCTCTCCTCTTTTCATCATCTCTTCATTGCTCTTCCTAAGGTTAGGATGTTCAACCAAGGGTCCCATGATATCATCAAGCATGCTCCTTGGATTTATATGTTCTACAACCTGCACATAAGAAGATTTGATACTAGGCAAAGTTCTAGTATCTCGGTTAGTAATCAACAAAGAGTCCTTGTGGGAAAATCCCATAATCCCAACTCTGGGCTTCTCTCCTTATTCGTCCTCCTCACTCTCGGTTTCTTCTTTCATACCCTCACTAAGCATGACTTTCATTTCCATATACATAGGCACTACAATCTCACCTTCACACGACCAAACATCTTCCCCATCCCCCTCCTTTGGCTCCTCGGGTTCTACCTTCTCTCCATATTGAGATTGATCATCAATCTCCTTCGGTTCAAGTCCCACCTCCACCAAAATAAAGTACAATTTTCCCTCCATTAGGATAAAATTTCTCCTATTTTGACACTCATTATCCTTGTGTCCCCAACCTTGGCATTTAAAACATTGAAAGACCTTAAAACTAAAAGAGGAATGCAGTTTACCTTCATTTGTCGGAGGGTACCTTTGGTGAGCCTTGTTTTCAACTTGTGCAGACTTGTCCTCTATTTTATCCACATTGGATGGGTCATTTTTGTCCTTGTGCCAACTCAAGGGAGATTGACCTTTGAGCTTGACACTCGATTTCTCCCATAATTCTTTCTCAACTTTCAAGGCGGCTTGGAAGATGGCATCAATGGTGTCAAACTTGTGAAATGTCAACCGTGAGGAAATGTCCCTATTAAACGCCACATTGAATCGAACGATTTCATGGCTTACTTTCTCCCCTCGGTGATCAAGTTTCAAAATGAGTTGTTGAAATTCATTATAGTAAGCCACAACGTTTTTGCTCCCTTGCCTCAAGTTATACAACTTAGCAAGGATATCTTGATGGTAACTCTCGGGTAAGTACCTTTGTCTCATGAGGTACCTTAAACTAAACCAAGGAGGGGGATGCCCCTCAATCAAAACATTGCCAAATCGCTTCACATACTCCCACCATGTAGTAGCATAACCCTCAAAATGTGCAATCGTATAACAACTCTTTTTCTCCTCGGTAAGGTCATTAACTTGGAAGATTCTCTCACAAGTGGACTCCCAAGATACAAATTATTCTGGATCACTCTTACCTTTGAATGTTGGAAGCCCCACCTTGATGGTATTCATACCTACATCACTATTTTGGTTCCCTTGTTGGTTCCAAAGACCAACTCTTCCTTCGCGGCCGTGAACTTCCCTTGGATCACCTTGCCTATCCCTCTTCTCCACCCTTCTCATGTAAACATAATAATATATTCCATAACCATCATGTTGTTCTCCTCTACCATATCCCTCAACATGGACTAGTCTATTTGGATTAAGTGGAGCTTGTAGCGACGGGATTGGATTTGGATAGTGAGGTCTTTGGTCAAGTGGATTTTGGATGGGAGGGCTTAGATTTGGTGGTGGTATTTGGGTTCCAAGTCCTTCTTGTTGGACTTGGTGAAGTGAAGGGTGTCTTGTTCTATCATGATCTCGGATTTGGGAACAAGAGTTGGTTTGATTTGTCGCAATAGGTGGATATAACATTTGGTGCATGGCCTTGGGAGTACTAGTTGGTGAAATATGTCGAGGGATAGAAGGTCGGCTTCTTTGTCTTTCCACTCTCTCCAATATCCCACCCATTATTGACACTTCACCCTTCATTGATACCATATTCGAGTCTAGTTTTTCAATACCCGCGGTCATCCTAGTCGTGTCTCGGGACGTAGCTTCAAAGCGAGTCAAAATGATACTAGTAGCATTGTGTTCCCCCGTGGGTTGAGAGTGTGAGGTATCGGGTTCCATAGAACCAAAAATACAGTCCACAATGTCACACACAACAAACTAACAAAGTTTCAAGTCTTTGGATCACACACAACAACACCACACAAACGGTAACAAGACAAAACACATGCTGTTGTTGAAGAAAATTTATTCCAAGACTTTGATGTTCTATACTACACCTTTGAGGAAGATATTTCGGCTATGGTGTAGGTGGACAATATTTTAGACTCTCTTTTCAAGAATCAAAAAGTATTCTACCGACTTTTCACCAACTTGCACTCTTTTGGCAAAACATTCTTTTGGAGTAGCCTTATCTCTTTCCTCTTTTGTCTATTCTTGAAAAGTGTTGTTACTCCTTTTTGGTAAATATGCTTTTTGAATGTCTCTTTTTCTTTTACTACTTTGGTGTTGTCTTGTAATTGTTTTCAAGACAAATATAAAGTTTTATACTTATTTTATATCTTCAATATCAAACATCAACTTCTTCAACACAACAAAAGAACACAAGATGAACACCAACAACAACAAGAAACCGTCCACTTAACACCACAACACAACCGGAATCTTGCTCAAGAACTTAGGTGGTAAACTCAATAAGTGTTGAGGATAAAGAGAACCAGAACTAGAAACAAATAAGACAACAAAATACACTAAAATCTAGACACAAATCTCGTCCAAACATAACAACAACAACAAGAACACTCAGCCAAGAACACCAAACTCTAGAACACAACTCTTTTTGTGATATTTTTGACCTTAGATACCTCTTCTAGTGTTAGGAAACAAAGATCTAACACTAGAACACACAAAACACACAAAAATCACAAGAAACTAGGCACAAATATCGTCCAAAACAACAACAAGACACAATTTCGTCCAAGACAACAAGAATGGACAGATTTGCTTCTTTTTGGAATTTTCAGCTTTTCAACCTCTTTTTTTTTTTTTTGATTTTTCGACTTAGAGAGCCCAAGATTGGTAGTGTAGGAACACAACCAGCCTTATCTCTGATACCAAATGATATGAGAGAGACTAGGAACTCACGAAATGACACCAAAATAGTTCACTCAACAAGTCCCAAACCGAGGACCCTTTGAGAGCTAGTTTCGGCCAAGAACAAGAATACGAGTTTCACAAGTTAACAAGGTGTTGGTGACACTAAAAGCAGCCAACCAATCTAAGTTGCTACAAAATATAATGAACAGCAAAGAACAACGACAATGTTATAACAATACAACACCACACGGCTTACAACACAAGATACAAACTACTACAAGATGAAAACAAACAAAAGGATAGATAGTTAGACGAAGGTGGTGTAAATCCTAGTAACCAAAGAGTACATAAAACTCTAAGACCCATAACACCTCCACACATGATCACTTAACTTGTACGATGACACAAGAGAGTATTCCACCACTCAAGCGCCAAGGTTTCTCAAAAAACAAACAATTATAAGAGATTCTTCCCTTGAATTGCTATCCTAGTTACAAATTTTGGTTTTCCTCAAGTAGAGAGAGGACTTTGGTGTTTAAATTGTCAAGACTTAGAACAATAATCAACTAAGCCTAAAAATACCTATCTTGTTCTATTTATATGACATAACAATTTAGACTTAAAATGATAAAAGTGCCCCTTTAATAAAAAGCCTTCAAAGGCCACCCCTCTAGTGTAACAAATAAGAAAATGGACGGCTTTGGGTGTGTCTTTAGTCCATCTCACGTCTCAACATTGAAATTACTAGGATGATAATTTGCTGCACTTGTACACACGTTGATCATCATAGTCGCACTTGTATCAAGAGTACACCCTGGGCGTTACATGGTTCTTATAGTCCCGAGGGACCACAAGCTAACCCATGAACTGGTACCTGCTGTGAGCACTGAATAATATAATAACATACGCGATAGAACAACTGATAAACCATAAGGTTTTAGCAACTAAAAACAATACTAAATCATGGATCTGAAAAATAATTATCTAAAAATGGTAAAATAAAGATAAACTGACTGACTATCTAAAATATCTGAAAGCCCCTACAATGACTGAATAAGAGTTGATGGAACAGGCCCCAACTAACTACTGAACTGAAAGCATGAAAGTAAATAAGTCTATTATTGAAATATGAGGACTCACCACTGCTACGACTGATAATTTGGAGGGTTTATGCATTATTCAGGAACTGGACGTTCGAACCTATAATATGATACATCATAGCGCAAGAAAAGAGTAAGCAATCATTACTTTGAATGCACTGGTATACTAAATAAGGTAGAAATATATTCATGGTTTCATAAATGTGAGTAATAAATGTCTGAGTATATATATATATCATGAAATACTGAATAAAATGCATGAAAATTGTAAGTGTTGAAGATGCATGAAAATTGTAAGTGTTGATGATGCATGAAATTTGTAAATACTGAGAATGCATGACAAAGCATAGACATGTTCTGAATATAATCTATAAACTGAGATATTGAAATCCTATAATTGAATTACTAATATTTGTATGCTATGGTCAATCAACTGAGACTGAATTACTGAACTAATTACTAGACTGGGACTGTGGGAGCTATCATCCAACCGACATTCCCCAATATGAGCAAATTAGGGTCCTACCTGTGATCCCAGTTAGAAGGTGTCACTATCGTGCCACGGTCACTAACATAAGGGGGTCAATACCGTGCCACGGGCACTAACACTAGTTGTGTGGATCTACTGAAATGTTGTCCCAAAGGACTAAGGGTGTCAAGCTTAAACCGATGGCTGACCCCTATGAGGTAGTCAATCCTAAGCTGATGGGTGAATCCTCATAACCTACATTGTTTACAGTTCTAGAGTACAAGGACTGCTACTAACAACTCTTCCTACCTAACGGGGAAGCCTCCATCCTTCGGTGCTAAATCCTACTCCTAACTAAACTGACTCAGAATACTTAATTGTTCTAAGTTTAATTGATTATGATGACTAACTGAACTGATAATGCTCATAACATATTTTGAAAATATTCTGATGATTCTGAGACTATGTAAAAAACTAAGTTTTTGGGTATTCATAAGCCCTAGGACTCGATAGCAATAATAGTAAAATAGTACTAAAACTTGGGAGGCATAACATCAAAGCATTTATTCAAATATCCATTCTTGTGGGCATTTCATCAAACACTTGATACATGGTAAAATTAAGCATGGTAATAGTATAAAGCTTTTAATAATGATAGGATTTCAACACTAATATCACTAAGTATGAATTAAATCAGTAAATACAACATTAAAATATGTGGGGTTTGATAAACAACAATAATTTCATGTAAATATGGTGTAGAATTACAATTCATAGGAGTTCATGGTTAAAATCACATTTTAAAATATAATTACTTGTAAATACCATAACCTTGAATTTAAAATTGGATATTTGAGCTCCGTAGATGAAAGAAACCCATTAATATTGGGTTAATGAATTCGTGAGAATTGATGGTGAGTTCATGAGATTGATCTTGAATTTCAAAGGCTAGGGTTTGTGTTCTTGAAAGGAGATTCATTACTTGAAGAGTATTGTGACTAATTGGCCATATAATGACTCTTTAGGGGTTTAATTATGTGTTTTGGATGAATTAGGGGCTTTGGAAATTGACCAAACAGTCCCTGAAAAATTAAGTCGTGGACTAAAAATCTCAATTTTGGGCTCCGACATGATGCGGTGCAATCACTTTGGGCCATTTAAAGATGACAATTCCCATGTTTCCCAATAGTGCGAAGTGTTGCTATCGCGTTGCACCACTGGAAAATGACAACTCCGAACTGGAACCTTGGCGTGACGCGGTGGAAATTGCGGTGCCTCACTGGAAAATGACAACTGCAAAATGACCTCTTGGTGCGATGCGGTGGAAATAACGGTGATACACTGAAAAAGGACGAACGTGAAATTGGTCATCACCGCGATACGGGCTTATCACGTTGGGCTATTATGTTTCACTAAAAGTGCCATAACTTGTTACCCGAGTGTTGGATTGGGGAGAAATTGGTATCGATGGAAAGATAATTCAATTTTCTATCATTTGGTGGGTTTTGAGCTAGAAAATTCTGAGTAGAGTAAACGATATTCTCATTTGAAGTTGAATAAAGCAATATTATTATCGAAAATTCAATCGGTAAGGATTATTTTAATTCGTCTAACAACTGGGAAGCATTTGAAACCTTAATGTACATAAAACTATAAAATTACTATAATTTACTATGCATGAGCTCGACACATAACGCTAACATTGATTTGGATTTTTGGGGTATTACAGTCGTCCTCCAACTCACCTTTCTCTCTCTCTCTCTCTCTCTCTCTCTATATATATATATATATATAATAAAAAATAAAATAATATATATAAATAACAAAATTAGATGATGCATCCCGTGCTATGCACTAGCCCAATATTTATTTTGTTTAATAATATTTCATGATTTATTATCAATTAAACATCTTATAAATCTTTTAAACTGAAAAATATATAAATATGCTTTTTGTGTTGTAAAAATGACAAATTTTCCTATATTATTTTTCTTTTTCATTATGTTTATTTATTTTTTGATTAATTATTGAAATCTTATTAACATAAGAAAATACTCAATCATTATGTAATAATACTTATCAAATTTGATATTTTACATGAGAATTTACAGTATATTAATTTTTTAACCTGATTTATAATATTATTGTATAAGTTTTAAAAGTTTTATTTTATTTTTAAAAAGGTTGTACACCACTAAATTTAAAAATGATCAAATTATCCTTAAAATATTATTTGCAAGATAATTTCTTATTACTATACTTCTTTAGTAGTTCCAATTATTTTAAATTTTTTAGTTACTTTGTAATAGAAATTATTTATTTTCATACTTTTGTCTCATTTGTTTCTTTGTTTATTGAAAGAATTCTAAATTATATATTCAAGTATTTTGAATTTATGTAACACTAAATTTTTAGTGAATCAGAAAAAACGTCAAACTAATTTTGATCATAGATGAAGTAGTATATTCCTACATAATGATACTTCTCATGCTATATATATCAAATGACTATATATTTTTTCAAAAAAAAAAACAATTCAAAATATTTTCAAGTAGTGTAATAAAGAGGGAGGTCTTTTCATATACAATTTGAAAGTATTTTAACATTTTATTAAAAAAATTGAAATATTTATAATCTTTTTTATTGAATAATTGCCTACTAAATGCAGTAATTGAAATTCAAAACTTGTTAAAATGATATTAATTTGAAATAGTATAATAAACATTATATTGTAGATTATTTTGAGAATTTTCTTTTGGGTTATATAACAAAGGTGAGAAGTGAGAAGTAGTACATTTTAAAGAAGTGAGAAAAGATTGAATGGAAAATAGGGCCCACACAAAGAGAAGGGTTTTGGATGATAAATTTGTATTGTGAAATGACTATAATGCCGTTGGTTGTTCCATAACTCACTCTTCTATGTAAAATATAGTATATAAAATATAAATGTAAATACAAATATGAATAATAAAATAACTAGATAGGTAATGGCCCGTGCTAGCGCGAGCCAACTAAACTATTTGATGACTTGAGTTTTTTTTTATCTATTGTAAAGAATTTATTTTGATCTTTAAATATGATTTTTTACTAATCACAAGTACTTAGTTAGTGGATACAAAGTAGATTTGAGTAGAAATAGAGGATCTACAAAACTAATATTGCACTATCTTTCATGTTGGTTTAACAAACATTTGCATTCGAGTTTTTAACTCAATTTTTTCAATTTTGAAACACTATGTTTATTTCATTCTAAACTACCAAAATAAAAAATGCACTCTTGCATTTCATACATGTGTAAGAAACTCTTCAACTTATTATCCATTCGGTTTATGATAAACATCTTTAAGAATTTCAGACATCACCCATTTAAATCTAAATAAACATGCATTATAGCTAACACACATTCAATCACTTCATTGAATGATGACTTTAGCTTCCTTTAACACGCATATAGCATCTTAACCATCATTTTTCACTAACATTGAATGTTTTCTTGAGTTAGTAACTTTGATGTATTCTAATACTTGAATGTTTAAATCTGCTTCTAACTTAAAATTCCAGATAAGCTTATATTTTTTGATATAAAATAAATGACAACAATATTTATACACCAAACTTTAATACATAACTTATTTAGAATCTTATTTAACATCTTGTAACGCCCCTAATTTTTCCAACTCTTAAAAGATAGAACATGAAGTTAGCTTTACAATGCTTCAGGCCTCGTCTTAATTTAATGTTGTCGAAAAAAGTTACAAAAGATTTCCCTTAATGGCCTGATTCACTATTATGACTACGACTCAAGGTAACAAGTCGTAATCACTCATAAAAAGTCATCACGAGTGAGTCATAGTCACTCTAGTGGATCTTTCAGCTGTATCCAAATAACTAAGACTCCTTACTAAGACCCATAATCAGTGGCTACAATTCATATAGAAATATTCGTAGTCACAATTGTTTGTAATTCAACCTAGTGGTTCCGAGTCTAGCATATGACTCATATCCAGATATTACGAGTCATTATGAAGACTCGTATCATATCCAGTAAAGGTTACAAGAATCAAGACTCATATTTTAGTAGTTTTACAAGTGACGTAGACATATATTAAAACCCCAAATAGCTCCTCGCTTATAGACAAGTCAAGACATCCTTTAGCAATTAAATTATTGTGAAGTATATAACTATAGTCAGCTTCAAATGAGCATAACTTTTGGGATACCAAGAATTTTTTGGCTAAAGGACCACCAACAGATAGATAGCAAAGTTGAAGCTACTTGTCCTTGCTCTCTTACTTTGCTTCTCCCTCATCTCAATTTTATGCTCCTCTATCTGTTGAGCATGAGTCATAAGTCTGGATATGGTCATGTAACTATTCAGCATAGTAGACCTACACTTATTCATCACATTATCATTTACCCCTAAAACGAACTTACTCATTCTAGACCAGGTGTCTGCAACCACATGCGGAGCATATCTCGATAATTGAGTAAACTTTAGGGAACACTCTTTCACCGTCATGCTTACCCATCTAAGGTTGATGAACTCTTTAAATTTTGCCTCCCTCAGATCTTGGGGAAAGAATCCATCTTAGAAAGCCATGACAAATTCCTCCTACCCAATCAGACCTGCATCCCCTAACCTCTCAAACTTCCACTGCTTGTACCAAGTATAAGCAACATCCTATAACTGGTATATGGCTAACTCAGCACTCTGAAAAGAGGTAGCTCCAATGATATCCGTGACCTTATGAACTTGGTCAAGGAATTCCTGTGGGTCCTCATCTAACTTAGACCCTGTGAAGAATGCAGGATTTATTTGGGTGAAGTCTCAAATACTGGCTGCAGTAGAGTTGGCCACTGGGTTGGTCTGAACGATAGCTGGATGCTTATTCTGAGCAGCGACTGACTGCACAAGAGTAGTAAATGCAGCTCTGAACTCTACATGAGAAACATATTCACACAAAGGACTTTTCGACTGAGGTACTGTCTGGTTTACGCTCTTTTTTTTGGAGGCATATTTTGAAAACAGGAAAGAAGGAGATTAGACTTAAAGTTGAAATTGAGATTATGCTCACACGCACGACATAAATACTGAACATAGAGGTATATCATGAATCCATCATTTTGTCATAATTTGGCTATCTTACATGATTTCTAGTTTTCTTAGACATTTTAGCAAACACCTTACATGCATATCTTAGGCATAGGTGAATTCATCAATTTGACAATCTTAAGCCACTAAATTCACAAGTTTCTAACTCACATACTCCCATAGTTCATGTCAACACACAAAGATCCCCTCTTGGGAATCATACAACCACAACAACATGATCATCAACATCCAACAACATGAACATACAAAAATTTTCACATACTAGGACTAAAGCTTAGATTCTTGTAACTAAATCATGAATCAAAACTCGACAAAGCATAATCTTGAACTTCAATACACATAAATTAATGAAATTTCATAAAAGTATAAGCTTTAAATATTGGAAAAGGATTCTTGATCTTCATGGACAAAATAAATCCATAAATAAATATTAAGCATACCTTATTTCATGAATTTATGAAGATTGACAAAGAAACTTCTTGAAATTGGATCTTCTATGAAACCCTTGTTCTTGTTCTTGAGGGAAATTGATGAAAAGGAGTATATTTTACTTTGAATTGGCATAAATTATATGTTTTAGGCTTATATAGGGTGGGAAAAAGTCTAAAATACCCCTAAGGAAAGAGAGAAAGACACAGTTGTCCCTCTGTTGTTTACACGCTAATAGGATGAAGTAAATTGATCATAACGTTTTACTCTGATGTTGGATTTGAATAAAACCAATTGCATTGGAAATAATACTCAATGATATTTTAGTTTATATATAGCATACCTACCAATTCATTATATACCGGAAGTTATGGTCATTTGAAGTTAACCCTGAAACGCTGAAAACTAGGCAAAAATTCTAAAACCAGTAGCCTTTTTCTACTGGTTAGGGATATCAAACATGACCGTACGCTACTCTTAAAATTCTAAAACTCACCCGGTATGCATTACAAGCTTTCCCGATCGTAACTCAACTTGAAAATTCAAAAATGGAGGTCGGGAAGGTCGCCAAATAAATCTCAAAAGTTTGGAGGCTTGAAATAAGACTAAGTGTTAGAACACTTGTCAAAATTTTCTAAGTGTTGGATCTTGTAAAGCTCAAGGAGCTGAATTTCCAACATAGGATTTTAGGGGATCTTACATGTCCTCTATAGCTATGCTATTAACTAAGCCGACCCAAAAGAGAGTAAATTTATCTGGTCAGATAAGTGTGAGAAGAGTTTGCAAGAGTTGAAGGATAGATTGACTTTGGCTCCAGTGTTAGCTTTTCCAAAAGGTTTAAATGGATTTGTTGTATATTGTGATTCTTCTAGAGTTGGGCTAGGTTGTGTGTTGATAAACAATGTGAGAGTGATAGCCTATGGTTACAGAAAACTCAAGGATAATGAAAATAATTACCTAACTCACAACTTGGAGTTAGCTTCTATAGTGTTTTCTTTGAAAATTTGGAGACACTACCTCTATGGTGTGCATGTTGATGTCTTTACTGATCATAAGAGTCTCCAGTACGTATTTACTCGGTGAGAGTTGAATCTTTGTTAGAGAAGGTTGTCAGAGTTCTTGAAGGATTATGAAAATAGTGTGCTTTATAATCCAAGTAAGGCCAATATAGTGGATGACATACTAAGTAGGTTGTCCATGGATAGTGTGGCCCATATGAAAGAGGAAGTGTGAGAATTGGCCAAAGAGGTGCACAAATTAGGCTATTTGGAAGTCCATTTGATCGAAACTGATGTTGGGGGAGTAGTAGCATAGAATGGTTCTGAATCATCTTTGGTAGTGGAAGTGAAAATTAAGCAGAAAAATGATCCAATACTTAGTAATACATTGGAAGCAGTTCAACAGTAGAAGGTTGAGGTTTTCTCCCAAGAGGGAGATGATGTACTCTATTATCACGATAGACTTTACGTTATGAATGTGGACGGTTTAAGAAAAAGGATATTAGCTAAGGCTCATGGGTAGATGTATTCCATTTATTTATGTTCTACTAAGATATATCGAGATCTATGTGAAATTTATTGGTGGAATGGTATTAAGAAGGACATAATGGAGTTTATGGCAAAATGTCCAAATTGTCAGTAGGTAAAGGTTGAACACCAAATACTAGGATGTATGATGCAAGATATTAGTATACCTACATGTAAGTGGGAAGTAGTGAATATGGATTTCATTATAGGTTTGCCTCATACAAGACGTCAGCATGATGTAATTTAGATTATAGTTGATATAATGACTAAGTCAACCCATTTCATACATGTCAAGACTTCAGATACTACGGAGGATTATTCTTGTATGTATATTATCAAGTTAGTAAGGCTTCTTGGGATTCCCTTATCTATCATTTCAGACAGAGGAAAATAGATCAATTCATAGATTACACAATCTTTTCAGAAAGGCCTTGGTACAAAGGTTAAGTTTAGTACTTATTTTCATCCATAGATCAATGGTCAGGCTGAGTGTATAATTCAAATATTAGAAGGTACGTTGAGGGCATTTATCTTAGATTTAAAAGTAAAAAGGGATGATCATTTATCGTTGATAAAGTTTGCTTATAATAATACTTATCATGCTAACATTTAGATGGCTCCGTTTAAAACACTATATGGGCGTAGGTGTAGATCACCCATAGGATGGTCTGATGTTGGAGAAGTGTCTTTGATTGGTCCAGATTCTATTCTTGAAGCTATGGCTATGGTTCAGTTAATTCATGAGAAATTAAAGCCTGCTCATAGTCTTTAGAATTCGTATACTCATGTTAGAAAAGAGGCATTTGAGTTTGAAGTAGGCAATTGGTTATTTCTAAAGGTGTCACTCATGAAGGGAAAAATGAGATTTCCAATGGAAAATAAGTTGAGACCACAATTTTTTGGTCCGTATGAAGTAGTAAAGCTAGTGGGAGAGTTGTATACGACTTGGATCTTCCATTAGAGTTAGATTTGGTCTATCCAATGTTTCATGTTTCTATGCTCAAGAAGTTCATAGGAAATTCATCCTTAATAGTTTACCTAGAGAGTATTGGAATCAAGGATAACTTGTCATATTAAGAGGTTTCAGTTGTAATAATTTATATGCAAGTTCGAAAACTAAGAAATAAAAAAGTATTATCTGTGAAAGTCCTTTGGAGAAACCAATTTGTTTAAGGGGCCACATGGGAAGTGAAATCAGACATGATGGCCAAGTATCCTCATTCGTTTCTTCCAACTCAGTTCCTACCGAGGGTAAATAATTATCTTTCAGCTAAAGTTCTTTGTCTTTAAGTCTGTAAGCATTCTTAAGTCATATCATATGTTGTGCGTGGTTGGAACCATAAAATTGATGAAAACTTATATATAAGTTTTTGTTTGTGTAATTGACTTTTTCCTACTCTTAAATGATGCCATATCCAAGGACGAATGTTTTTAAAAAGGAGATACTATAATACACCATCTTATAGTATTTCTGTCCATCATACGACTCACCCCTTGAGTCGTTTGAGAAACACACGAGTCGTATAAGGGACTCATACATAAGACTATATGGCATGGTGAAATTTCTATTAAAGGTATGACTTGACCCAAGTAGTTGTCAAGTAGGGTATGAGTCGTCTAAAGCCATGCCTTAAGAACATCAGTGAAGACTCCTTGAGATATTGTCCAAGATATGAGTGAGGGTCTAATGGTCGTATGATAAAGATATGAGTCGTATTGTCAACTTTTATGTTGATCAATGTGTACCCTCCTAGATTATGCCAAGACAATAAGTTTTGAAGACCAGTCGTGCCTTTGCATATGAGTCGTATGCTCAACTTATAAGAACTGAAGAGTAATTTTGAGAAGTTAAGTTCAAGGGATTTTTAGTGTTTTACTCCTTATAACTCCCAACCTAAGAAATATTGATGCCAAGGGGAATTATTTTTACCCTCTTTCTCAACCGATTAAAAAAGAAAATCCCTCATTCCACTCTTAAGAATAATATTAGGGGTTTCCTCAAGATCATCTGCTTAGTTTCCAAAGTCAAAGTTTACTTCCCCAAGTCAAGAGATTAGAAAAAATTAAAAAAAAGACCAAAATACCCCTAAAGAGATTAGAAAAAATTAATTCCACGCCGCCGCCGCCATGGCGCCACCGCCGCCGGTGGAGCTCCGTCGGCCGCCGGACCGACGTCAAAATGTCCGTAACGATGCTCTGAATCAACCAATAGCTACTAATTCCAATCTCGATCCTCACATTGCTCGGAATTCGACCGAGATTAATGCAAATTCGAGCAACAATCCGCAATCGCCGCTCGTCACCGGACCTTATTCCGGTGACATTCAGGACGGCGCAACCACGAGGTTTTCTTCGCCACCAACCGATCGACTGGCTGCTAAAATTTCAGGCCATTCTAACGGTGCAATCGTCGGCGAACCACTGTTCATCGCCGGCGCCGGAATTCCCACCGGCGAAAATGGCAAATCTCAACGAAATGTTGTGCGCAATGATGAAAGGAACATGCTCGTGCAGAAAGCCCCAATTTCTTCGCATCCGAAAGCTTCCAATTTGAATTTGAATGCGACGCCACCGCGGGTGAATTCGCTCGATGGCGGCGGCGCCGCCGGAGCTGTCCAAATTGCAGTTTCTTCAGGTGATGCAGAGCACAATAATGAAGGCATCACAAAGACTACAGAACCCCCAATTCTTGTTCAACCAATTGCAACCAATTTGGAAATTAGGGTTAAGCCCTGTCCAAATTCCAATATGGTCGTAGAGGACGCTACAGTGAAGGGACATACAGCCTCCAACCTGAACTCAAAGAGAGACGACAATGCAAGTACATCCTCTTCACAAAATCAAGTTGACAAGGCTCGAATCCCTGCGGATTCCTCTGTTGTGCCGAATAAAATAGGTCTCTTAGCCGGAAAAGATTCATCGATGATAGTAGCGGGGCATGCTGATACGCAGCCAGCAGGAGTTACAAACACCCGACAAAGGCAGTCCACGCATCCTGCTTTCCCCAAGGTTTCTGCAAACTTTGATAAGCCCGCTCACAAATCGAGCCAGCATAATCAATTGGAGAAGTCCACCAAGCCTGATGCTACATCATCTGCTATCAGTTACAAGAATAAGCTGGTTTCCGAGCCAGCACCGTTCACTGTAGTCCAGACCTATGCTACTAGACTACGAGCCAACCACATTGCAAGTGAGGTTCCTATTCAGCTAGTGGAACCTACTCTTACTACTAGGCAAGGTCTTCCAGCTGTTATCTTCGACACGGAGGACGTTATGGTGAAGTTAGCTGATAGGTGTAAGTTTACACTTATTGGAAAATTCACTAACCCAATGCCTAAGATGGAGTTGATTCGGAAAAGCTTTATCCAACAGACTCAGCTCACAGGTGGAGTTAAAATCGCTCATTATAATCCCAGACATGTATACATTGATCTAGATAATGAGCAGGATTACATCACTGTATGGACTCAACAGAGGATGTATATAGATAACCAACTCATGAGGCTGCAAAAATGGACTCCGACGTTCACTCCAAGGGAAGAAACGCCTATTGTTCCTGTCTGGGTCACACTACCGGAGCTACCTTGGCATTTCTACAATAAGGAGTTCATCTCAGCACTTTTATCTCCGGTGGGTAAAACGCTATATTTAGATACTGCCTCTATTCAGAAGACCAGAGGCAGCATGGCTAAAGTGAGGTTGCAAATCAATCTCACCGACGAATTACCCCCTCATATCTGGATTGGCTTTGATAAGAATGATCTCACGGTTGGAAAATGGCAAGCAATCCACTATGAAGACATTCCGGCCTATTGCTCGTACTGTAAATATCAAGGACATCTAGTACAAGCCTGTAACGTGAAGCGACGGGATGATGAATACAGGCAACGGAAAGAAGCTGATGCAGCAGCCAACTCCAAAGATCAGCAGTTAATGGCTGTCAACAAACAGGTGCTAGCTAAGGACCCGATCCCTCAAACTGTTGATACTAATAATTCACCAAGTGTTTCAGGTGTTAAAGCCGATCATCAACAACAGCAACAGCACCAACTTAATCAACCAAGGGAGGAATGGAAAATCCAAAGAAAGAAAAACTTCAAAGGAGTCAATCAAAATACTCAGAAGTCCAAGGCCACAACATCACAAAAACAGGTTTTTAAACCCACATCAGATACAAATCAGCAAGTTAAGTTGCAGGCCAATCAGCAAAATAAGCAAGGTATTGACTCAATGCTCCATCAACCCCGCCCCACTACTATGATAACTGCTCTGGTGTCTGCTGCGAAGTCTGGGGGTTCGGCAGGGGGATTGAAGGAGAAAATTACTAACTTGCAGGAGGGGGATCCTCGGGGAGGTGGTAGAGCTCATGCCTTGCATGAGCATAGGCTGGTTGACCATAGGATGGACTGTAGAGCCCCTGCTACCTCTTCGCACATCACTCCGGCTGTTCAATCTCAGGCCACTGATTCAATCCCTCATCATGTTCCTCATTGTGTACAACATGTTGGTTCAACTGATCAGATGCTTTCTGCTCCTATGGTAGCTACTGCTCAGAATAATCAGAACTGCGTACAGATTGTTGACAATGCTAAGGGTCGAATAAATGAGACTATGTCCAGCTTGATAGAATATCAGAATGTGCAGCCTGTTGGTTCTCTGATGGGTCAATATGAAGTTGCTAATTTTCAGAATGCAGAAGCTGTAGTGGCTCATGTGGTCAGTGCTAATATGGATCAGAATCCTCAGGAGACTTGCCTTGGTTCTGGAAATGCTCAAGTAGACTGCCAGGTTTCCACTCAGATGGTTAGTACTACATTGGGTAGCAAGGATCAAAGACAGTATCCTGCTGAAGATGCCAGGGGACAAGCTGATGGCATTGTCCTGGCTGTCGATCAGCTAGCTCATGGTGATGTTGCAGATGCTCGGACTGCTGAATTTGAAAGTGCTCACCTGACCTGTGTTGATAATGCCCATACTGCTGCTCTGACTTTGCAGCAACAAAAAAGGGGTCCTGTTACACTGGGTAGAAGGGATCAAAGGCAGCATCAGCAAAAGGATTCAGTAGTGTTCTCTGGCAGGGTATTTGGCTCTCATCATGATACAGGTTCTGAACTGATTGCTGAAAAGGCCAGGGTCCAGCCAACTCAAGCTGATGATGCACAGCATGCTGAATTGGAAAGTGCTCACCCAAATTGTGTTGACAATGCTCACATTGCAGCTCTTACTCTGGGTATCAGGGATCCAAGGCAGCACCGTGTACATTCTGTTGGTTCAGCACCTGAGATATTTTATGCTCAAAAGAATCAAAACAGCGTACAGATTGTGGACAGCCAGGGTCGAACAATTGAGGTTATTGATGAAAATGCCAAGAGATGTATTCACAGTGTTCAGGCTATTGGTCCTCGAATGGTTCAAGCTGAAGTTGTTAAAACTCAGAATACTGAATGTGTAATTGCCAGTGATCAAGGTCATCATGTTGCAACGCAGACAGCTGTTGATCTGAATGCTCTTGCCGAGGTTGATGGTTCCGGGGTTCAACATCTAGCAGCTCCTGCTGTTATTCCTTGTACCACAGACCAAATGCAACACCAGCAAGAAGTGCTGACTGGCTTGGTGAAGGGCTCTCAACAAGCTCGATGTTCTGAAACATATTCTGAAAATTCCAGATTCCAGCTAGCTCAAGCTGAGGGTATCCACACTGTCCAGAATGTTGCTCAGATTGCCAACTGTACTAATGAGGTGCTTCCCGGTGCTCAGTTGCAATTTTTTCCAGCTCAGACTAGTGGTTCTACATTGGCTATCAGGAACCCACTACACCAGCAGCAAGGGGGATCTGTAATGTTCACTGATTCAGTTCAAGCTAGCTGCATTCACAATGTTCAGAATGCTAGTTCTCGGATGGTCCTAGTCACCAAACTTGTTGCACTCACTGGTCTTAGACTCACACCTCAGAATCAGTACCAGGAGGCTTTTGCTCAGGGTCACCAGCTGGGTGATGTTCGTTGTGGGATTGCAGCTTATCAGCAGGATTATCAGGCTGTGGATCAGGTTCAACAACATGCCCAAGCTGCAGATGGTTCAGCAACTGATATGATGATTGATACAGCCAAACTCACTGATGCTAGAGACACAATTCAGAATCAGCATGATGGGGTTTTTGCTCAGGGACAACAATTGGGTAATGTTCAAAAAATTGTTCCCCCGATAGATGGTTCAGCCAGTGCCAAGATGAAGCCTCAGAACATGGGTATTGATGTGTTCACTGGTTCCAAAGCTGCTGACAATTCAGTTTTCTCTTCAAATTCTACCAGCAATTCTATTTCTGTGGCCAGCAGAACCACAAGAGTTATGCAGAAGACCAGATCAGCGAAAGAACCTCAAGTCACTCATCAAGCTGCCCAGGTTCAGCAACATGCTCAACCAGCTCCGTGTACTTTCAATACTAATCCTACAAGCCCCCTGGCTGAAGAGGATGAATATAGAGTAATTGAATCGGAGACTGAAAATGAAATGGACACTCAGTCCATATCAGATGCAGCAGAGGAGGAATATGACAGCGTTCAGGTACCGGAACACGTTGAGCATACAGAGGTTCAGCAGGTTGCGGATAGACAGGGTCTGTCTCCTCGGGGTAGTAAAGCGAAAAGGCATGTCAGAAAACAGTCCAAAAGAAGTACCTCTGCTGATTCCAGCAGACCGATCACCACCAGGTTGCGAAGTCGAGGTGCCCAATGATTCACACTATTTGTTGGAATGCTAGAAGCATCAACACCAAAGGAGCGTTGGAAAGACTCCAACAGCTCAAGTCTGTCCATAATGTGTCCACGATTGCCATCCTGGAACCTTTTATTGACAACTCACATATCAAAATCTACAAGAGTCGCCTTCGAATGGAAAATGCCTATTGCAATCTTAACGGTAAAATTTGGATCTTCTGGAATCAAGACGTTGACTGCAAAGTGCTTGATTCTGATGACCAACAAGTTACCTGTGAGTTCAGCCATACAGAGCTTCCATTTGCCTTCACTACCACCTTCGTCTATGCCAAGTGTAGTGCTCACCTCCGACGACCTCTTTGGGATAAGCTTCTCCATCATGCAGCTTATCAGGGCCCTTGGTGCACAGTTGGGGACTTTAATGTGATCACTACCACGACAGAGAAAAAGGGAGGGGTACCGTACAACATCAACAAAAGTTTTGACTTTTTGAGAGTTATAGAAGCTTGCGGTTTGATTGATCTTGGTTTTCATGGTCAGCAATTCACTTGGTGTAATCAGAGAAATCCAGACGCTAGAGTATGGAAGAGATTAGACAGAGCCATGGTGAATGATAAATGGCTAGAAATCATGCCACACACTTCTATTACTCATCTTCCGTCTGTCGGCTCCGATCATTGCCCTCTACTTATGGAAGTTCAGGAGATTCCACATTCCAACATCAGATATTTCAAATTTCTGCATTGCTGGACAGAGAATCAGACCTTCCTGGATACGGTTAGAGAGTGCTGGAACGGAGATACTACAGGTAATCCCATGTGGACTTTTCATGCCAAGATGAAAAGACTTGCTGCCACCCTTAGCAAATGGTCTAGAAATCAGTATGGAGACATTCATGCAAGGGTTAAACAGTATGAAGGAGAAGTTAGTAGGGCTGAAGAGGAAATGCTCAACCACAACAATGCCGAGAATCGAGCCAACCTTCATGCTGTCAATGCTGAATATATTCGTTACCTGAAGCTGGAAGAGTCCATCCTAAAGCAGAAAACACAGTTGCAATGGTTCAAGGAAGGGGATACAAACTCAAAATACTTTCATGCCCTCATCCGAGGTAGGAGGAGGAGGTTGTTTATCCACAAAATTTCCAATGAACAAGGTGAATGGATTCAAGGTGAGGAAAACATTGCTAATGCAGCCTGTGCTCATTTCAAGGATATCCTTGCGGCAGAATCTCAGACGGTGAACGAAGCGGCGCTTGATTGCATTCCTACTATGATTACTGATGCTCAGAATCAGGTGCTTTCTGCTATGCCGTCTATTGATGAACTCAAGCAGGTGGTATTTTCTATGAATCCCAATTCGGCCGCCGGTCCAGATGGCATGAATGGAAAATTTTTTCAATCCTGTTGGGACATTATCAAGCGAGATCTGCTTGCGGTTGTTCAGTCCTTTTTCTGTGGGCATCCAATCCCCAAGTACTTTTCTCACTCTTGCTTGGTTCTACTCCCAAAAGTGGACCATCCCAGCAGATTTTCAGAATTCAGACCCATAAGTCTTAGCAATTTTACAAGTAAAATCATTTCTAAGCTCTTATGTCTGCGTCTGGCTCCCATACTTCCGGACCTCATCTCTGAGAACCAATCAGGATTTGTCAAGGGCAGAAGTATTTCTGAAAACATCATGCTCGCGCAAGAGATCACCCATAGTATCAAGAAGCCTAAACCGGGAGATAACGTCGTCATTAAGCTTGACATGGCTAAAGCTTATGATAGGGTATCTTGGTCTTTTATATGCTTGGTGCTACGGAAAATGGGATTCGCGGAGTTCTTCATTGATATGGTATGGAGAATTATGAGCAATAATTGGTATTCTATTATCATCAATGGCGCAAGGCATGGTTTCTTTCGATCCTCCCGAGGCCTTAAGCAAGGTGATCCGTTATCCCCTGCTTTGTTTATCCTGGGGGCTGAAGTTCTGTCCAGAATGCTGAATAATCTGCAGCAGAACCAGCAATATAAGGGTTTCCACATGGAGTACAGAGGTCCACAAATCAATCACCTCAGCTTTGCCGATGATGTGATCATTTTTGCCTCCGGAACCAGAGTTTCTCTTCAGCTGATCATGCAGATTTTGTCAACATATGAGAGTGTTTCCGGCCAGCAGATCAATAGAGAAAAGAGTCATTTTATGATTCCTCACAGCACTCCGCCAGAGATCATTGCAACCATCAGAGATACTACCGGGTTCAATCAAAAAGAGAGTCCAATTACCTACCTTGGCTGTCCATTATACATTGGCAGGCAAAGAGTAAGTTATTTCTCCGATATGACTGATAAAGTAGTAAGAAAAATCAGTGGCTGGCAGTCCAGAATTCTCAGTTTTGGTGGCAGGGTTACGATGGTGCGACATGTCCTTCAATCACTTCCCATTCACACTCTTGCGGCCATTTCACCTCCAAAGACAATCCTCAATTATATCAAGAAGTTAACTGCTGATTTCTTTTGGGGATGGGACAAGGATAAGAAAAAATACCATTGGGCATCTTGGGAGACACTTGGATACCCGCTTGACGAAGGTGGCATCGGAGTGCGTCAAATCTCGGATGTGTGTAAAGCTTTCCAGCTCAAACAATGGTGGACTTTCAGAGCTAAGAAAACCTTGTGGGGTGATTTCTTACGGGCCAAATACTGCCAAAGAGCCAATCCAGTTGCCAAAAAATGGGACACGGGCCAATCTCGTGTTTGGAAGCATATGATGACAAACAAAGGCCTTGCTGAAAATTATATAAGCTGGAAGCTGCGATCAGGTAGTTGCTGTTTTTGGTGGGACGATTGGCTTGGAATTGGAGCCTTAGCGCAGCACAGAATTGTGGAAACCAGACCTGGCAGCATCAAAGTTTCTCAGTTTTTAATCGATGGCCGATGGAATGAAGAGATGATCAGACAGCATGTTTCTCCCCTGTTGGTGCCACAAATCCTGTCCACTCAGTTTCATTTCCAGGAGGGCGTAGCCGATACACCAATCTGGAAGCCGAATGAGAGTGGTACTTTTACTTGCTCATCGGCGTGGGAGTTAGTTAGAGCGAAGAAGGAAAAGACTCGTCTCAACACAAACATTTGGCATAGAAGCATACCATTTAAAGTGTCCTTCATGCTTTGGAGAGCATTGCGAGGAAAGCTCCCAACTAATGATAGGATCACTCAGTTCGGGAGTACGCTGGTCGACTGTTTCTGCTGCAACCGAACAGCACCTGAAACCATTGATCACGTCTTTGTTTCAGGCCACTTTGCAAGACATATATGGCAGTTTTTCGCTGGGAACCTGGGCAGCAACTATGCAGCAGCTCCGTTGCATATTTTTCTTCTTAAATGGTGGGCTACGGAGCATAAAAATGAGGCCCACAAGCTGCTGATACATGCCACTCCTATATTCATCTGCTGGAACCTTTGGAAGAACCGCTGTGCTAGCAAATATGGGGGAAAGAAGTCCAATAGTGCAAGAGTTAAATTCCTAGTTTTCAAGGACATTTACTTCCTACTTGCTGCTTCTTTCCCACATATAAGTTGGCCGACCAGCTGGAACGACTTGGTTTCCATTGTTGAAAAATGCAGACATGATGTTAAAGTGACCAGCATTACTTGGAAAAAACCCGCGGCTGATTTTTATAAGTTAAACACTGATGGGAGCGCACTTCAGAACCCGGGCAGCATTGGTGGAGGGGGTATTCTCCGCGATCACCATGGCAACTTAATCTATGCTTTCTCCACCCCTCTCGGCATTGGCACGAATAACCAGGCGGAGGTAAAAACGGCTATCTTCGGAGTCACTTGGTGCATCCAACATGGATATTCTAAGCTTATCTTAGAAGTGGATTCCGCGCTACTTATCCAATGGCTCACTCACCATATCCATCCACCTTGGAGACTTGATACTGACATTCTGGAGCTTCAAAAACTCGTTAGTCAGCTTGAGTCATTTCAGAGTCGTCATGTTTACCGGGAAGCTAACTACACTGCGGATGCCTTGTCTAAGTGTAGTCACCATTATGATATTACTCAGCAGTACTACACTCATCAGCAGCTGCCTAGAGCAGCAAAAGGGTACTTTATTCTTGATAAGCTTGGCACAATGAGTTTTCGACGGAGAAAGCTTAAGAGAATAAAGAAACCACCTTGAGTCCTCCAACGAAGGCGGTTACTTTCACTGATTCCATGGCAGGTATCGAAATGACTTCAGCATTTCTGCAGTTCCGCGGAATTATTTAATAATAATTTAAAAAAAAAAAAAAAAAAAAAACGAATTTTTTCTTTGTTCTGTATTTCTGCGGAATTCAGATTTTTTTGTAGTCGTCATGTTTATTTTGATTTTTCTCTTACTTGTAAGGGGAGAGTCTCCCTCATTTATTTATACCTAGTTTACTTTGTACCGCGAGGAGTCCTCGTTTGTAGGTGCATAGCACTAGGTTTCCATTTTAGTATTGGGGACGAGTCGACTGACTTTCGTGGATCAGTTGACTTGAAACCACCATAGGTTTGGAGGTCAGGTTTATGTCCCCCTCCGTGTACTTTCGGTTTTTATAATTCGGCTATTAATAATAAGGCTTGGGGGTGCATGGCTCAACCCCTGATCATCTCGGGTGAGAGAGCCCAAAAACTCTCGCACCTCGGATGATACTTTAAAAAAAAAAAAAAAAAAAAAAAAAAAAAAAAAAAAAGGTATATGGGGTTTATGAACAAGGATTCTCTCTCATCCTTGTGCCCAAAACTTATTTTAAAGATTAAAGTTCATGCTTTTCAATTAGGGTTCATACCCAAATATCTATATTCTTGAATTATGACATTTCCATGAGATTAAAGGCTTTAGGTGCCTCAAGTTTTATTTACATCCATGTTTTGATTTATAATATTCATATTATGATTTGAATTTCCTTATTCTAACTGAAAATTTTTGAAGTATTTAAGATGATTATTGAGCATAAAATTTTATCATAAATTTCTAAGAATTTAAGAATGATTTTTACGTCTAAGTACAAGTATTAAGTTTACAATAAGATTATTCAGTTACACTTCATTGATAAGTTTGTACTATGATTTAAAGCAAAGATTGATCTTTTGATATTAAGATAAGATATGAAATCTACAATTGTTCATCCTGATTATGATTTAAATAAAGAAGGGCATAACTAGTTTTCAGTATATAAACCCTTATGCTAATTTAAGGTAGATTTCCTAAAGTATGAGCATATAAATTTTCTGGGAGTAGTATTTATCACCGAGAAGGGAATGCGGATGAACGTATCCTAAATTCCCCAAATCTATGAGCCAACATAGGTTATGTTTTATCCCAATATGGGTGAATCTAAAAATAGTGAACACTAAGTTAGGGTTCTATTCCAATGGTCAGGATAGGACAACTCTCCCCAACATGGGTATGACATTGGACTCTATGATTTATGTTGGTTAGAATAAATTCCCATAAGCAAGATTAATGACAAATATTTTGAGAAACTAAGCATTGTGACTCACTATGTTATTCACATTCATTAATCTTTAAGATTTATGATATTACAACCTTAAGATTTACTCAAGTCTAAGGTGAGTCATTTACGTTTAGCATGCACAATTTGGAAGCTTATATATATATATCCAGTATTATTTTACTTATGAATTCACCCCTACATTCCAAAAGTAATGATCCACATATAAGTATGTGTAACACCCTGGAAAATGGATCCCGGAGCATCACACGGTACTTGAGGCTACGAGTATCCCCAAGCTAGCCCTTTGAGCCATTTTTATTTAGTTCAACACAAATCAACGGGGTTTCCATAAATAACCCTCAAATATCAACAGAGTAATCATCATCCAAGAATAAAAGAATTTCAGAAAGATAATAAAATACGACATATTAGTCAACTCCCAACATCTATACTAGTTTGACAAGCCTCTAAGAAAATCAATAAAACCAGCGAGCCATTGAGGCATGCCCCAACTGACTCATACTTAGTTATCAAATGTAAATAATTCCGTGAAACCAACATCAGGCATCACGTCCTCGGAACATGAGGAATCACCACAACAGAGGATGTAGGACAGTGTGCCCAAAGAATAACTTTCGAACCTGGAACTGAGCACCTGAACCTACATTACAAGAAAATGCATCCCACATCCGAAGATGTGGGTCAGTACCATGGAAAGTAATCAAGTATATGGGGGTGTATGCAGTTTTATAAATATCATCCTCATAAATATTTATAAGAAATATGCGGGATGTATGAAAGACTCACATAGCCCGAAGAAAATCATCAAAATCATGAGAGGCTGAAATAAGTATAATAACACATGTGAGTCATCATATGATTTATCAATCACTTTCAGTTCATCAAGAATATCAATTCTCATAATGTAAATATCATTTAAATCTTTCAAAAAAATAACTTTCACAATTCCACTTTCAAATCACTTCACCGTTCATCATAGACACAAGAAAACACACACACACACTGGGAGATCCTATAACCTACATAAACCTTTTGAGCTACATGGAGTCCAACGTACAACCGACCTTGGGGAGAGACGTCCTATCCTTGCCATCGGAGTAGTACTATCGATATCAAATCCACACAAACTAGTGATCACTATATAAACCAGCCTCAGGTTCACTCCTATGGGGGCACGTAGTTCTAGGAAAGTAAGATCGCTTTATACCTCCTACTCGGTGCTAAAGATTTCTCCCGAACTTAGTTCAGATCTTTTCAAAGACAATCCACAACAAAACAATTTTAATAATATATAAATATACATCGGGAGCCACTATGCTTCCCATCTATCAAAATCAACCACGTTGTGGATTTCTTTCCCACTCGAGTTCAAAACAAATCCATTAAGACCAAAAGGTCAAATCATTCAAAATATCTCAAAAATTCAACATCAACATGCTTATAACACACACTTTCTCAAAAAAATACAATTTTCAATGGGAATTCACGACCCAAATATCAAAATCATGATAAATATCATTCAAGATTCATGATTTATATCTCCACACATGTAAATTCATCTTTCAAAATCATAAACATCAAGATTTCATATAATTATCATAAGATGTGGGTTCATACTTCAAATTTGTAAAAATCAAATAAAAATCATGCCTTTGTAAAGAGAATTACTTTTGGGCACAGGAACGAAAGAGAGTTCTTGTTGAAAAACCCCACATACCTTGAATGATGAACTTTAGATCGATACTCATTTTTGAGATGTTAATCGTGCCTTTCAATGATGGTTCTTAGAGTTCTTGAACTAGGAACTTGGAATCTTGAATAAATTTTCAGAATTAATGGTGAAATTTGGAGGTTCTTGAAGTTCTTGAACTAGGAACTTGGAATCTTAAATAAATTTGCAGAATTAATGGTGAACTTTGGAGGTTCTTGAAGTTGGATATAGGAGCTTAGGGTCTTCTTTTTGAGGGAATTTAATGAAATATAACATATAATGCTTCTAATAGGCTTTAATATTGGGTTTGGATGATTTTTGGGTGAGGGGGAATGACCAAAACGCCCCTAAAAATCAAATAATTCTTGACTTTATCCTTTGCTGGACTGTTTTGATAGTCTGAAGTAGATCAAGCATATCGTTTTACTCCGATATCCAAATTGGATAAACTAATTTCATTACTCAGATCATTGTGTACGAGGAGTTATGATCGTTTGAAGTTGACCCAAAAATTTGCTTTTGATAGGCTGAAGTAGATCAACCATAATATTTTGCTTCGATAGACAAATTGGATGAAGCCAATTTCATTAGAAAGAGGACTCGCGGAGCTTTCCGTTGATATATAGTAGATCACCCATATCATTATGTACAAGGAGTTATGATCATTTTAAGTTGGAGTAAATATACGCCAGGCCTCAATACTTTTTTCTGCACATTTTACTGTTCACTACTATTCACGGTTCGATCGGAATGTTCATAACTCTTCACTCGGGTGTGTTTTGGATGATACACATATCTTTGGAAAGATTATTTGATACTCTATGAAATGGTGGGTCATAATCTAATACATTCTGTACGGATAATTTATAATTCATTTTAGAATTTACGCACAAAATTTCAACAAAAAATTTTTTGGGGTGTTACAGTATGTGTGCTACATTATCTTATAATGTAGGTTCTAGATCTCATTTGCAGCAGCAAAGTTGACTTTAGAATCATTACTTGCATCTATACTTGATGTGAGTACTTATAGATTGAGGGCCCAGTCTATTAGATTTCCTTTTCCGATGATAGTTCTTAGCCAATTGATTTCAGTTTTATGTTTGGGTTAGCTGGGGTCTGTCCCAGTGGCTCTCTAGTGATTAGTAGAGGTTTTTATGATATTGGATGTTTATGTTTAAGTTCCAGAAGTTTTTGCAAGGATTTCCAAGTTACAGATTCACTTTAAGTTCCTAGATTATTTATATTTTGTTTTCTCCCTATGTTTACCATCCTTATAGTGTGAATTTTGAGCTATAAAGATATTGTAACGCCCCAATTTTCTATAGCCGGAACGGTACACGATGCTCATGATCTACAAGGACCACAAGCTAACCCATGACTGATATCTGTAATTGACAACTGAATAATAACAGTAAAATATGAGCAATATAAGTTGTAAGGTTCAAAAACTAAAACATAATATCTGATAAAGTGGTATAAAAATACAAAAACTGAGCAACGGTCTGAAAACATCTATAGTTTGAAAGCCTCTAACTGTCTCAACTGAGGAGTTGATAGGATATGCCCCTAACTAACTCCAACTACTGAAATATCGAGTCTAATGAAATACTAAAATAAAGACTATCCTCGAATGATGAGGACTCACTGCTATCTACTGCTACTGGCTGAATTTGAACTGCTAAGGGAGCTCTAGATCCCGTGCATCTGAACCTATGGTATAAAACACCATAGCGCAAATGCGCTAGTACGTTTGAATGTACTGGTATGCAAGTGACATAGGCTAAATGCAAAAAAGATCATATGCATGAATTGTACTGACTGACTAACCTGAATATGTGAATACCTGCATGAATACATAACTGGAACTGAAGTCGTGACAGTACTAAGTATTGAGTTCTGATTTCTAAGTCTATTAATGACATGGATTTACTTGTAATGCCTAAAAAATGGGTCCCAAGATGTCACACAATGCTTAGGGTCACAAGTGATCCGAAGCTAACCTTTCTACTAGCATAACTCATAAGCAACTGAATAAAATGCATGAATCTGAAAGAATAATGCAAAAAATAACTCTTTTATGAATATGATTAATATAAAACTGAGTTTACAAGATTACAACTCTTCTTTTACAACAAAACTAAAAAAAACTCAATACATCAATTTCTACTGACTGTCTATGAAGCCTCTACTAGTACTGACTCTAGGTAGCTGGGTCAAGACCCCCAACTATCCGAACTCAATAAAACTGAATAAAGAAAATATAACGCTTCTCAAGTTGTATAAATGACTTGATCCCTTGAATAAAAATGACTTATCACCTGCTGACCAAAAGCTGTGAACTAACTAAATATGGTATATGCGCTACAACTTGTACCTGCATTATGAGACAATATAGCACATAGACATATATGTGGATCATCACTTGAGGATGGACTGAGTATATGGGGGTGTATGCAATAACTAAAAATAATATCAGCAATCTTTATAACAATCATGCATGCTGAAAATAATGACTCACATAGCTTGAATAAAATTGGAATATAACTTCATAAATCATAAATAATCAAACATGTATCGTAAATCTAACGAGTCATTATATTTAACTCAAAAAAATCTGAATCTTCCTCTTATTCTCAAAACTTGTAAGCTAAAGCAATCTTTAAACAATAATTTCAAAACTCATGCTTTTATCTTGAGGAGAGTAGAACTTCTTTGAAACTAAGGGACTTAAAACTTTATAAACTTAAGACTTGGAATTGGTAAACTTTTGACTCTTATGGACTTAGCAGAATCTCCTAACCGACATAAACCATGCGAACTTACATGGAGACCAACATCTCGTCCATGTTGGGGAGAGCTATTCTATCTTAGCCTCGAGACCAAAAATCTCACTACTACGGTGGCGTGTAGTTCTGGGGCATGAAACCTTGGAATCAAGCCCAGCTCGGTGCTAAATACTACTCCCATAATCAAGCTCAAAACTCTTTAGGAAATTAACCTTAAACTAACTCAAGGGTCTATATTGAGACCAAATTTGTTTCTTTTTGTTAAATCATAAGCAATTGTGGATTCCTATTTTTAACTCAATATCAAAACATCAAATCTTGATTCAAATCTTGGTAAGTAATTTGCTAAAAGAAAGCTTAAGATCATGACATCATCAAAATCCAACTAATTCTTGATATGGATATAGTAGTTCAAAACTTTCATGAACATAGTCTTAAAGTCACAATACTAAAGCTTTGGATTCAAAATTCAATACTTAACTCATGTCAATTAAAAATAACAATTCATGCTCAATATAATTCTTTGCTTTTGAAAGTTCTTATCAAAACTTGAGATCATACTCTTTATAAACTCATCACTTGTACTTAGGACTCAAAATATAAAGCTTTAATGCATCAAAATCATATTTAAATTTCATACTCAAAACTCATCATAAAATGCTTTCAATCATCTCAATAAAGATATTGCAAAATAACTCATAATATGAATCTCATGATTTCAACATCTCAAATTTTATGCTTGATAACAAAACATTCATAATCATCTTAAAATCTTGAAATTTCAGCTACATATACCAAAATATAAACGTTTTCATATGATTCAATATGCAATGAAAATCTCATAATCACATGAATAGTAACATAGGGTATAAATCTAACTTTAATTTCCTAGGAAAACATGTAAAATCAAATAAGTCTTGTAATAAAATTAAGTTTTGGGCACAAGAACGAAAATTTGTCCTTGTTCAAACCCCACATACCTCAAATTAGAAGCCTTGAATAAACTCTTATTTTTGGGACTCTATTCGTACAATTGATGGGTGCTTCATGTAGCCCTCACAATAGGGATTCCGAATCTCGAAGAATTATTGAAAACCTACGGTGAAATTTTGATGGATCTTGATTTCTTGGTTGATACCAATGTGTTTGGTTCTTGAAGTATTTGGAGAAAATGACCATATTTTGGTAAACTGGGATTTAAATTCCATGTTTATGACTTGATAAGGGTGGGGAAAAAGACTAAAATACCCCTAAGTAAACAAATAAAGTCACAGATGTCCCTCAGTTGATAGGATGAAGTAAATTGGGTATAACATATTACTCCGAAGTTAAAATTGGATGAAACCAATTGCATTTGATAGAAGACTCAAGGAGTTTTCATTTGATGTATAGCATCTCTCCTAGTTCATTATATATAGAAAGTTATGATCATTGAAATATGACCCTAAAATTATGGCCTGAAATGCGCTCGAAATGCGGGAGCATTTCAAACCATTGAGGTATGCCTCTGAAATGCGCCCAAGATGTGCCCAAAATGCATCCAAGATGTACTAGTGACTTTCTCCATTGCGAATCAACTTAAAAATTGAAAACAAAGATCGAGAAGGTCGTCAAATAAATCCCCAAAGTTTGGAGGAATGAAATGAGACTAAGTGTTGACCACTTGACTAAAATTCAAAGTGTAAGGCTTCTTTTGACTCGCTCGAAAGACTTTAACGATGAGGGAACTTTGAAAGGTCTTACAATATCTACCCCTTGAGAGCATTTGTCCTAGAATGTCACTAGGCAGGCTAAGAATACAGAGAAAACTGAGGATACATAGCTGAAATAACTTGTTAAACTAAATCTATAACTTTCTAAACTTTGGGATACTTCGTTGAGTACATATACTCATGATAAGAATAGTTATGTAGTTGAATCTTTGATTAGAAAGGATCTGAATGAAGGAAGACTATTATTTCTATTTGAGACTGAGCTGACTTGCCTTTATCTCATTATGAGGAGCTGACTCATGATGAGAGTTTAGAATTCGCTTGATGTGCTCATGGTATGATCGTACTTATTAACTGCGAAGTGATAGATTATGCAAGAAAAAGTCATGAGAAAATGAGGCTGATATTACATAATGGGTATCAAATAGGCTGAGTTAGAATACCTGGAAAACGAAGATCATTCATCGAATACTTATGAACTGAATCATGACAAGATATCCAAATTTTGAAACTGATGCCTAGTACATATACTGAGTTGAATTTTACGATTGCAAAACTATTTCAGAATGACCTTACTTTTGGAACTTTAGGTAGTAAGACTAGGCTAGTTCGGAAAATGGAAATCAATAGAAATCTATCAGCCTGATAGTTAAACTGAACTGCTGTCTATCCAAACTGAATCATACTAGATACTAATTCTCAAGTGGAGGTTTTCTTCAACATCCTTCTAGGGAGTTCTAATGATATGGAGTAGCCAAGAATTTTAGGGAAGATCTGAACAAGACATCTGAATAAGGGATTACAATATTGCTAGAATTCCATAGCTCGGAATCATAGGCCTTTGAATTATAGACTGGGGTAGAATTTACCAGGCTTTAGGAAACGCAACACCTTACTTAAAACT
Organism: Capsicum baccatum var. pendulum; assembly: GCA_030864225.1. Lineage (NCBI taxonomy): Eukaryota > Viridiplantae > Streptophyta > Magnoliopsida > Solanales > Solanaceae > Capsicum > Capsicum baccatum. The sequence goes on along the minus strand of CM061555.1, from coordinate 109,539,874 downwards.
TAGAACACATCTAAAATATTCTATTATCTATTCCTTTCCCTTGAAAACCATGCTTATTGATTCATCTTTTAGTTCTCACATGGTCATTGATATTTCCATCTACTCATGTCTAAACTAAACTAAATTCCCTCAACATCTTCAATCCTAACTTAAAGTTACCAAATACACCAAATATAGACTTCTAAATAGACATCCATAAAACACCTTCATCACAACCTATAAACCTTTAACAAAAGCAACTTCTATGCGCTACTTTTAAGAAGATATACATAACATAAACTGAATCTCACTGGTCATTAAGAATATTGACTGAGTACTGGAATCGAACATACTATAATGCTTGAGTACATGAGTCATTAGCTGCATGACCTAAATTTGGAGTTCATAACTTATGGAATGTGATTCCAACTTCTGAAAGAAGTGGAACTCCTTATGTTTTGGGAACTGGAGAGTACATAATTCTCCATCGTATGCATGAATATGAATTAAGATCATGGAACTAAAACGTAAGGCATGAGAAGGTTTTGGGATAATTGAAAATATTGAAATAATATTGGGTCAAGTATCAATCTTTCTCTCAGCTATTCTACCACTTACTGGTACAACTTGACTTGGTTACTTGTTCTATCATCTCCCCCTTAGATTTAACCCATCACCCAGGGACTGTGAACCACTATATAAACTCTAGTCTAACTGTAATCACTTTACTCTAGAGTCTGGTATATAACAATACACATGAACAATAGAACTTAACCCAAATGACTACACCTGAAGGCGTAAAACCAACTTCTAATACTACATTCTGAGTTACACCCTATTTTTCTGTAGCCCCAATAGTCATCATATAATACTTGAACACTTACTAACTTTGAATCTGTAAGACCATCCCCATAGCCGGAGTACACACTATCTAGTGCTTCAACTTTTATTTCTATTAGTTCAATCTTTGAAATTTCAAACATAGATTCCAATACTTAACCTGGGTATCTCCAAACCTTTGACGGACTACATAACTTCTGTCTTATCCTACCAATATCACTCCTGTAAACTTATATTTCTACACCATGAGAATCAAAATCATACTTAACAGGCTCAACATCTCCAATCATAAATCCTTAACTTAGCTATCAAGAACATTATACATTACTTAACTTGTCTTTCTCTACCTAGTAACTCAACGTTACTACTAACCACATAATATGCCATAATCCTTGAAAAATAATGTAGCCCCATAACACTTTGGGCATACTTCTATATCATACATACAATATCAAACTTGATTATGAATCAAACAAACTTAAGCTCTTGTATAATCTATTCAAGCCTATTAGATCACTTCTATATAACTAGTACCATTAACCAAGAAATCATCAAATCCACTTTCTTGACCACCAATCGTTCAAAATTAATGTCTAGCACTCAACATTTACAACCCCACTCACACACAATTCTCACTTGGAAACTATAAAACAAAATATCATGAAACACTAGCCCACTCAAACCTTATAACAATAATAATCGATCATAATCATAGGTCATATCTTATTTACAATCCATTAACACATCCTCCTTCTACACATCATTACTATCTACTCTTTTTATACTGCTAGATTTAGTTTATAGCTCTATAAGTTTCAAATAAACTCTCTCTTAAAATCTCAGGGATGCCTAAATTAACAAAACTCATCCACCAAATACCTTTATCAATAACTTATACTTTTATTACACAAAACACCATCAACAATTCTTTTTATACTTAAAGCAAACAATAATTCGCCTTAACTAATAACTCTTTCCCTACCTTTTACTAAACTATCACATAAGGATATATCAATTCATTACTTAATCAATATTATGCAAAAAGATTCAGCTATACATATATTCAATAAATAGCCCTACCATTTTTTTAGTCACTACACCTCTAAACCCCCTAGTTCAACCAACACAAGGATAACAAGATGAATAACCAGTTGCTAGTGAATAAAAATAGGCCCCATACGACTTTACTAGACTTTGATTTTTGTATTTCGAACAAGAAAATTAGATGAGTAACAAATAAACCATTCTAGTGAATCGAAAGAGCCCCATACGGCTTCACTAGACTTCAGTTTCAATAACACAATGATAACAAGATTACAAGAGATAGAAACTTGACACACAATATTTAATGATCTAAGAATACATATCTTACTTTGCCTTAATTGAATGACTCATAATAATGAGGAAATAACTTTAAACTTGAGGGATTTAGAACACACAAGAAGGCTTCTCTCAAGCTGCTTTATGAGACTTCTAAACTTCTTGCTAGCAAGTCTAAGAGTATTATCAGGAGAGGAACTGGAATCTTGCTGATCATGATATCTCAAGAATAATACATGGACAGGGAAGAATAGATTTATATTATGGATTTCTGAGGAGGAATTTGAAAGCACATCTGACTTGGGCTTAGTGCATGACTTTTATGAACATGAATAAAGTACTTCAATCTTTAAAACTCAAAAACACTGATGGGATACTTTCTAGTTCACTTACAATCCCATAACTATCTGTGGAGACTTTTTAAGAAAGCACTATCTATAAAGATTTAATCTTGAATATTTTTGATATCTTGAAAATAAGGCGGAGATAGCCTGAATAGAGTAAGATGAGAATCTGTAAAAGTTTATTAGAGAAACTTTCTATAACACGATCTAAGAATTGAAAGAATGGAAACATTTCCTAAATGGCTTGTAGCCACTCAAAGAAAAGTACAAATGTCTCCGTACCGTTCTGCAAGACTCTACTCGACACGGCTTTACAGATACCCTAGGACACTAAATTCTATGCTCTAATACTAAGTGTGTAACGCCCCAAAATGGGTCCCGAGATGTCACACGGTGCTTAGGGTCACAAGTGACCCCAAGCTAACCCTTTTACTGGCATAACTCATAAGCAACTGAATAAAATGCATGAATCTGAAAGAATAATGCGAAAAACCACTTTTTTCTGAATTTACTCAATATAAAACTAAGTTTACAAGATTTCAACTTTTCTTTTACAACAAAACTGAAAAAAAAACTGAATGCATTAATTTCTACTGACTGTCTTTGAAGCCTCTACTCGTACTGACTCTAGGTAGCCGAGTCATGAATCCCAACTATCCCAACTCAATAAAACTGAATCAACAAAACATAATACTCTTCAAATTGTATAACTGACTCGAGCCCTTGAATAAAAAAGACTCACCACCTGCTAACTAGAAGCTACAAATTGACTGAATATGGTATATGCGCTACAACTTGTACCTATATTATGAGACAATGTATCACATAGACATGTATTTGATTCAACACTTTGAGGATGTACTGAGTATATGGGGGTGTATGCAATAATTAAAAATAATATCATCAATCTTTATAGAAATCAAGCATGCTGACAATAATGACTCACATACCTTGAATAAAATTGGAATATAACTTCATAAATCATAAATAATGAAATATATATCATAAATCTCGTGAGTCATTATATTTAACTCAAAAAAATCTGAATCCTCATCTTATTCTCAAAACTCGTAAGATAAAGGAACCTTTAAACAATAATTTCAAAAATTGCTTTTATCTTGAGGAGAGTAGCACTTCTTTTAAACTAAAGGACATAAAACACTATGCTCTTAAAACTTGTAATTGGGAAACGTTGGACTCTTATGGACTTGGGTGTTTCTTCTAACTGACATAAACCATGTGAGCTTACATGGAGTCCAACGTGTTGCCCACATTTGGGAGAGATGTTCTATCCTTGCCATCGAAGTAGAACCTCAACTCTTAGTGATCACTATCTCAATCTCGAGCCCACAAATCTCAATACTACGGTGGCGTGTAGTTCTGGGGCATGAAACCTTGGAATCAAGCCCAGCTCGGTGCTAAATACTACTCCTATACTCAAGCTCAGAACTCTTTAGAAAATCCACCACAAAATAACTCAAGGGTCTATAATGAAGACCAAATCATGTTTCTCTTAGTTAAATCAAAAGCAATTGTGGATTCCTATTTTTAACTCAATATCAAAACATCAAATCTTGATTCAAATTTTAGTAAGTAAATTTCGAAAAGAAATCTTAAGATCATGACATCATCAAAATCCAACTTATTTTTGATATGGATATAATAGTTCAAAACTTTCAAGAACATAGCCTTAAAGTCTCAATACTAAAGCTTTGGATTCAAAATACAATACTTAACTCATGTCAATTCAAAATAGCAATTCATGCTTAATATCATTCATTGATTTTGAAATGTCTTATCAAAATTTGAGATAATAATCTCCTTATAAACTCATCACTTGTACTTATGACTCAATATATAAAGCATTAATGCATCAAAATCATTTTTAAACTTCATACTCAACAATCATCATAAAATGCTTTAAATCATCTCAATAAAGATATTGAAAAATAATCATAATATGAATCTCATGATTTCAACATCTCAAAATTTATGCTTGATAAAAAAACATTCATAATCATCTTAAAATCTTAAAAGTTCAGCTATATATTCCAAAATATAAACATTATCGTATGATTCAACATGCAATGAAAATCTCATAATCATATGAATAGTAACATATGGTATAAGCCCAACTTTAATTTCATAGGAAAACATGTAATATCAAATAACTCTTGTAATAAAATCAAGTTTTGGGTACAAGAATGAAAGATTTGTCCTTGTTCAAACCCCATATACCTCAAATTAAAAGCTTTAAATGAACTCATATTTTTGGGACTCTATTTATACAATTTATGGGTGCTTCTTGTAGCCCTCGCAATAGGGATTTTAAATCTTGAATAATTATTGAAAACCTACGGTGAAATTTTGATGGATATTGATTTCTTGGTTGAGACCAATGTGTTTGGTTCTTGAATGATTTTGTGAAATGGACCATATTTTCGTCATCTGGGAGTTAAATCCCGTGTGTATGGCTGTATAAAGGTGGGTGGAAGACAAAAATACCTCTAAGTAAACAAATAAAGTCACAGTTGTCCCTTATTTGACATGCTAAAGTAAATTAGGCATAACTTTTTACTCCGATGTTAAAATTTGATGCAACCAACTATATTAGAAAAAATACTCAAGGAGTTTGCATTTGATATATAGCATCTCTCCCAGTTTATTATATACAAAAAGTTAGGATTATTGAAATACGACCCTAGAATTGTGTCCTGAAATGCGCCCGAAATACGAGAGCATTTTAAACCATTTAGGTATGCCTCTAAAATTTTCCCAAAATGTGCCTGGCTGTCCTTTGGTCTTACTAATGCTCCAGCTGCTTTCATGGACTTGATGAACTGAGTGTTCAACTAGTATTTAGACCTGTTCATCAAAGTCTTTATAGATGATATTTTGGTCTATTCCTATACTGAGTAAGATCATGCAGGCTATCTCATAACCGTTCTTCAGACTCTTAGGGATCAACAGCTATTCGCAAAATTAAGTGGGTGTGAGTTTTGGCTAAGGTCAGTATTATTCCTTGGACATATCATTTTAAGTGATGGCATTAGAGTTGATACTCAAAAGACCAAAGCCGTGAGAAATTGGCCTCACCCTATCACTCCATCAAATATCAGGAGTTTCTTAGGTTTGGCTAGATATTATAGATGGTTTTTTGAGGGATTTTCTTCTATTGTATCCCCTATGTGCAGATTGAATCAAAAGAAGGTCAAGTTCCAGTGGTCAAATCCTTGCGAGAAGAGTTTTAAGAACTCGACTCACCTTAGCTCCAAACTTAGCTCTTCCAGATAGTTCAAATGGGTTCATAGTATATTATGTATCCAGAGTAGGTTTAGGTTGTGTCCTCATGCAGCATGGTAAGATCATAGCCTACGCCTCCAGACAGCTAAATCCTCATGAGAAAAATTACCCTACTCATGATCTTGAGTTGGCAGTCGTGGTTTTTTCCTTGAATATTTGGAGGCATTATCTATATGATGTTCATGTAGACGTCTTCATGGACCATAAGAGCCTTCAGTGTGTATTTTCTCAGAAAGATCTCAATCTTCATCAGAGAAGGTAGTTAGAGCTCTTGAAAGATTATGATATATGTGGCCGACTCTACTAATAGACAGTCTATGGGCAGTATTGCTCATGTTGAGAATGAAAAGAAGAAGTTAGCTCAAGATGTTCATCAGCTTGCTAGACTAGGCATTCACTTAGTTGATTCTTTAGAGGGCGATGTATGTATTCATCATAGTTTAGAATTAGCTCTAGATTCCGAGGTGAAAGAAAGTCAAGATAGAGATCCCAACCTTGTCAAGCTAAAAGATTCAGTCAGAGATCAGAAAGTAGAGGTTTTCTTCCAAGGGGGAGATGGTGTCCTCTATTTTCAGGGACGTCTTTGTGTCCCAGATATGGATGACTTGAGGCAGCAAAATCTAGCAGAAGTGCATGGTGCATGATACTCTATTCATCCAAGGGCTAGAAAGATGTACCACGACTTGTGGGAGATCTATTGGTGAAGTGGTATGAAGAAAGATATTGCAGAGTTTGTGGCTAAGTGCTCTATATGTCAGCAAGTTAAGATAAAGCATTAGAAACCTAGTGGTCCCATGCAGGAGTTCATTATTCCTACTTGAAAGTAGGAAGAAGTGAACATGGACTTCGTGAAGAGTTTGCCTTGAACTCGTCATTATCATGATTCATTTTGGGTCATTATAGAAAGGATGACCAAATCAGCTCATTTCCTTCAAGTCCATACCTCTTATTCAGCTGAAGATTATGCCAAACTCTATATCAGGGAGTTGGTCAGATTGCATGGTATTCCATTATCCATTATCTCAGACAGAGGTACCCAGTTCACCTCTCACTTCTGGAAGGCATTCCAAAAGTGCCTTGGTACCTTAGTCCATCTCAGTACAACATTTCATCCTTAGACAAATAGTCAAGAAGAAAGGACCATTAAAACTCTAGAAGATATGCTAAGGGCGTGTGCAATTGATTTCAAGGAAATTTGGGATGACCACTAGCCTTTGATTGAGTTTGCATACAATAATATCTATCACTCTAGTATTTACATAGATCTATTCAAAGCTCTCTACAGTAGGTGGTGCAGATCTCTAGTTGGTTGGTTTGAAGTTAGTGAGGCCTCAATTATAGGGCCTGACTTGGTATTCGACGCATTAGAAAAAGTTTAGCTGATCAGAGAAAGACTTTGTGCTACTCAGAGCCAACAAAAGTCCTATATAGATATTCGTAGAAGGGATCTCGAGTTCGAGATTAATAACTTTTTCTATCTTAATATCTCTCCCATGAAGAAAGTGAAGAGATTTGGCAAGAAGGGAAAGTTCAGTCCCCGATATATCGGTCCTTTCAAGATTCTTAGTCGCTTCGAAAAAGTAGCTTATGATCTCGAGTTTCCTTCAGATCTACTTTAATTCATCCAATATTAAATGTCTGTTTTCTCAAGAAGTGCATTGGTGACCCAGCAGTTGTAGTACCTATTTTGAGCATTGATGTTCAGAACAACCTTTCTTATGAAGAGATTCCAATTGAAATCTTAGACTATTAGACTCCTAGACTGAGGAACAAAGAGGTCCCTCTAGTCTAAGTTCTTTGGCAGAACTAGTCCATCGAAGGAGCTACTTGGGAAGCCGAGGCAGACATGTGAACCAAGTACCCTCACCTCTTCTCCACTAATTCAGATCTTGCTCAAGGTAACAATTCTCCTTAAGCTTATTCAGTTACATGCTCAGAATTCTAGTATAAACTCGTTATCAAGTACCATTGCATAGCTTGTCATGCACTCATGTATTAGTTAATTCAGTTATCTATATATCAGATATGCATTTTTATTGCGAGAAACTTAGTTCATTAGAACATATCGTTATGCATTCATGAATTAAGCTCATAATCATGCATTAAATATGCATATTAAGTACAATATATTTATCTCTTTAGTCAGTAAGTCATGAGATTTTGTAATCATGTTTCAGTAATGTATGTCTTGTACATTCTCCAGTTGATCTTTTCTTCCCCCTCAGTAAGTTTCATTTGAGGACAGATGTTCTTAAGGGGGAGATAATGTAAGAACTCGTAAAATCCTATGTCGGAAATTCAGATCCTTGATCTTTACAACCTCCAACACTTAGAAAATTTTGACAAGTTTTCCAACATTTCAAGCCTCCGAACTTCAGGGATTTATTTGGTGACCTTCCCGACCTTCGTTTTTGGATTTTCAAGTTGCGTTACGATTGGGAAAGCTTGTAGATCATCCTGGATGAGTTTCAAAATTTTTAGAGTAGCTTAAGGTCATGTTTGATATTCCAAACTAGTAGCAAAAGGCTACAGGGCTGCGCAACCTCAATTTGACCCCCGGTCTAAGCAGGGTGCGGCCCCCATACAACCTTTTTGCCCAGTTTTTCAGCATTTTAGGGTCTACTTCAAATGACCATAACTTCCTGTATATAAGGAACTAGGAAGTCTTCTACACAAAAAATGAAATATCTTTGAGTCTTCTTTCCAATTCAATTGGTTTCATCCAAATCCAACATCAGAGTAAATTTTTATTATCAATTTACTTCAGCCTATCAGACTGGGAATAACAGAGGGACAACTAAGTCTTTCTCTCTTTCCTTATGGGTATTTTAGAATTTTTACCACCCCATATAAGCCAAAATTATGTAATTTATGACAATTCAAAGCAAAATATACTCCTTTTCATCAATTTTCCTCAAGAACAAGAACAAGGGTTTTCATAGAAGATCCAATTTCAAGACGTTTCTCATCATTCTTCATAGATTCATGAAATAAGGTATGCTTACTCTTGATTTATGGATTTATTTCATCCATTAAGCTCAAGAATCCTTTTCCAAAATTTTTAAGCTTATACTTTTATGAGATTTCATTAATTTCAAGATTATGCTTTGTTGAGTTTTGATTCATGATTTACTTGCAGAATTAAAGCTTTAGTCCTAGTATGTGAAAATTTTGGGATGTTCATGTTGTTGGATGTTGATGATCATGTTTTTGTGGTTGAATGATTCCCAAGAGGGGATCTTGTGTGTTGACATTAACTATGGGAGTATGTGAGTTAGAAACTTTTGAATTTGGTGGCTTAAGATTATCAAATTGATGAATTCACCTACGCCTAAGATGTGCATGTAAGGTGTTTGCTAAAATGCCTAATAAAACTAGAAATCTTGTAATATAGCCAAATTATGACAAAATGATGGATTAATGATATACCTCTATGTTCAAATATTTTCCATGCTGTAAATGTGTCTTGAAAACCTTGTTAGGTTATTCATGAACTAGATTTATGATGTTATTCCATGTCTATTTGCAATCCCAATTTATGTACAAGATTTGATAATCATATACTTCATGAAACTCCCAAGTTATGGTATTGTGGATTGTTGATATTGGTCATGTAATCAAGAAAGTCATGTTGGGTCAGTTTCCTTCTATCGAGTCCTGGGGGTAGTTGTACCCAAAAAATATAGTTGTGTTCCTAGAGCCGTGTTATGTTTTCGTGATAGCCATACTCAAGCCATGTTCCATAAAACTCAGTCAGTCATGTGACTTAGGAAAATACAGTAACACTCTCCGAAATCTCATGAACTTAGCCAGTTGTTAGTAGTATTCCATCAGTCAACATTACTCAGTAACTCAGTACAGTATTCATGTTTAGTGTCTATTAGATGGTAGTAGTATTCAGCATCAAGCAAACCTAAGGATGGAAATCTACATTGCCAGATTGAGGGTGAGATTTCTAGAAGCAATCCTTGTATTCCAGAACTATGTAGCCAGCATAGTTTGAGACATCGACACTACCAGATTGAGGGTTGATGAGGCGGACCCACCATTCTCTTATTGGGAAACTGCCAGATTTAAGGGTCACTCACAGCTTGTCTTTACCCGTGGCACGGTATTGACACCCTTCCAATCAGGGTACAGATTGGACCCCAATTTAGCTTTTATAGCACATTCGAGGCATGTCGGTTAGATAAATTCTCCCATAATTATAGTTTTAGTATTAGTCTTAGAAAAAGAACTTAGATAGTTATTCAAAATATCAAGACTATTAGATACAGTCAATTCAGTTACAGTACAGAACTCAGCTAGTTCTTTCGAATATCAGGACTGTCAGATATAGTCAATTCAGTTACAATATGGAATTCAGCTAGTTCTATCAGATTCAAACTGTCAGATACAGTCCTTCATGTTATCATTTATTAGTATCATGTTATATTAGTTTTAATATTCATGTTATCACGATACCCATTTCAGTCTTGTAAGTATGTATGCATTCTTACGTTCATGTTAGTCAGTTAATATAGTTCATGCATATGAATCCTATGCATTCAGCCTATCTCACTCGTATACTAAGTACATTCATTAGTACTGATGCATTCGTGTTTTGGTGTTTTATATTACGCCATAGTTTCAGAGGCATAGGCTCCAGAGCAGTAATAGTTGATCAGTCCCATCCTTCAGTGTCAGTGGTGAGTCCTCTTTATGCGAGGACATATTTTGGCTTGTCATTTTAGTACTCAATTATATTTAGTTATTGGAGTTAGTTGGGGACATGTCTCATCAACTCCCTATTGAGACAAACATGTTAGAGGCTTTTCAGACTAGTATGTTCAAACTTCAGTACTTTCAATTTGTTTTGGTATTGTGATACCCCTTTTAGATTTTTTTGTTTTAACAGATTTGAAACTTATGGCCTTATAGTATTATGTATTCCATATTTATACATGATATTATGCAATGTACAGGTACAAATATTATTCATGGGTTTGCTTGTGGTTCTTCAGGATCATGAGCACTATATAGCATTCTGGTTTAGCAAATCGGGGCATTACATGACAATTCTTTAAGAAATCTTCTTTAGTACCCAACCAAACCCAAATAGCTCCTGATATCGGGTGGTGTGATGGTTCTATTCCAGTTCTTGACTGCATTTATCATTTTAGGATCTACATGAATACCATACCCTAAAATAACATGCCCTATAAAGGTAATAGATTCCAACCAAAACTAACATTTACCAAATTTTGCATACAACTAATGGTTCTTGACATCTGCAGTACTATCCTCAAATAATTTGCATGATATTCCTCACTTTTGGAGTACACAAGTATGTCCCTTACAGAGATAATGAAAAACATATCCAAATACTACTTAAAGACCTTATTCATCAAATCCATAAAGGTTGCAGGAGCATTTGTTAGTCCATATGACATAACCACAAACTCAAAATGGTCATACCTAGTTTGGAAATTTGTTTTTGGAATGTCTTGATCACTAATATTCAAATGATGATATCCCATCTAAGGTAAATCTCGGAGAACCACCCATCACCCTGAACCTGATCAAATAAATTGTTGATTCTAGGAATAGGAAACTTATTGTTGATGGTAACCTTGTTTAGCCATGTATAATCTATATATATTAAAAAGTGTGCCATATTTCTTGTGCATGAATAGGATCGGAGCACCCTATAAAGAAACATTGAGTCTGCTGAAACCTTTATCTAATAGATCTTTAATTTCCTTTTTTAACTCTTTAAGTTCAGCTGAAGCCATATGGTATGGAAGAATAGAAATAGGTTGACTCTTAGGAAGAATATCAATACTGAACTCTAGTTCTGTATATCAAGGTACCATTTAGAGATCTTCAGGAAAAACCTTTGGAAACTCATTTACTACTCAAACTAACTACACTATCAAGAATTTAGACTTAGTATCTTTGGCTCAAACTAAATTGTATATACACTGTTGTGATATTAAACTTTTGGCCTTAATATAAGAGATGAAACAAACTTTGGGAGATACAGAACTACCCTCTCACTCAAAAACTACATTATTGAGAAACTGAAACTTTACCATACGAGTGCGATAATTTATCAAAGCGTATCATTAATGGAGCCAATCCATGCAAAGAATTACATAAAAGCCTACCACATCTAAATATATTAGGTCTGCTAATATGATTTTATGGAAGACAGTTATCGGACACTCCCTATAGATTCAACTAGCCACAATTGGCTCTCCTACTGGGTGGAAACTAGGAAGGGCTTGAAAAGATTTTTTGGACTTACCCTAAACTTTACAGCAACCAAGTTACATAATCTCAGGTCTAACACATGTAAACATTAAGATGGAAATCATGAATTATACCAGTAATAACATATGGTGAACTCTCTTATTGCTAACGGGATGGCAATGCATAAAACCAATTCTAGTATTAACCGCCACGGTGCTAGATAGATGATGTACCCTAGGGAGGAGCAAGGTAGCCTGGCTGGGGAGATGAAATAGTATCCAAAATCTGTGGATGAGTATCTCTGCTTCTCTTCTTCCCTACAAAGCATATGGACACTCTTTAATTCTGTGGCTAATCTTACCACAACCATAATAACCCTCTTTCCCTATAAAACACTCACCGGGATAGTATCATCCATACTTTACATAAGTTGGGAAATTGGGCCTACAAACTACATTATTCGAAGATTTGGAATTTGTAGCTTTTCCCCATTATTCCTACCTGGATCTGGGTGTATCGGCACTAGATAAAGATGGTGCAAGCACTGATAAATGACCCTGAAATCGCAAATGCCTTCCCCTTCCAAACCTTGGCTAAATAAACTCAAACTGCCCAGTCCTAGCTTTATTATTTCTCTTCTCTCTCTCCTTCAACTTTTCTGCCTCAATCTATTGAGCATGAGTCATAAACCTAGCAATATCCATACATCCAATCAACATAGCATACCTATACTCTTTAACTACCAAACCAGACACTCCAGTAATAAACTTTATCATACGAGACCAAGAATTAATCAACTTTGGAGAAAACTTAGACAATTGAGAGAACTTAAGGCAGTACTCCTTCACTATCATAGAGCCCTACCTCAGGTTCATGAACTCCTCCACCATAGCCTCCCTCATCTTATCTGGGAAGAACCTATCTAGAAAAATATCTTAGAACACCTTCCAACTTATAAGAGTGATTTCTCACCCTACCATCTCCACATCGTGAACCAATCATAAGCAATATCATTCAAACTATAGGGTGACAAATCTACACTCTCCTTTTTAGTAACATGCATAATCTGAGTTATCTTTCTCACCTCATCAATGAAATGTTGTGGGTCATCATTCATCTTCGACCATGAAACTCTAATGGGCTTATCCTTATAAAATCCCAAATTTGAAAAGTAGCTAAATTACCATTCTTCTAAAGTAGGACTGCTGCCTATTGGTTCCCTTGAACATTTGAGATCACACCTTGGGCTAATGCTTGAGAGCCAGCTAAAAACATAACACGGGATACATTCTCATTTAAGAGGCTGGTGTGCAGGGATTGTTGATCACCATCTTTAGGTGCGTTAGCTCAGCAAGGAGTCAGAGTCTATCACATAAAAGCATGAGTTAAGGCAGATAAATATAACTATAAACATGATAGATCATGAAAGAATTAATGATTCCTAACTCGTTCTATAGACTCTTTCTTATAAATATGACACACTCTACACTCACAGTTGTTCAAATTCCTTATGATATGCAACTGAAACAGGTTCTTGATAATGGTAAAAGGGGGGGGGGGTTGATTCCCTCACTTCCTTGAAGTTGGTCGCTAATCGGTTGTAAGCTGAGACTTATGTCGCAAATAAATAGACTTTGCACCACTAACATTCTTTATAGCAGATGGACAGTCCCTCTGAAAGTGACCCGGTTAACCACATGAATAACACACCGACAGCCAAACTGACACCTTCCCAGATGATTTCTACCATAAGTCTCACACTGCGAAAAAGTACAATACTGCCTTGTGACTTTTTATCTTGAGCTCTGGGTCCATGGCTAGTCTAAAAACTCTAAGATCGTCTATAGAGTGGGGATGTGGGTGCTGGGGCACTAACTGCAGATTTCACATTGCTCCAAAACTTCTTCTTTTGCCATCTAGTGCCCCAGCTTCCATTCTGTGGCTGACTATGGTTTTGGTCCATGGTTCTGGCTCTCTTTGCTTGCCTGTCTTTCTCTCTAGTTTTAGAAATTTTCTTTTTCTTCTCTTCTACCTGCTACATATGAACTGTCAGCCTAGCAAAGTCCAACTCCTTGTTCAGCATAGCTCCCGGACACTCAAGCACCAGGTCATCTGAAAGGCCGGATGCAAACTTTCTTATTCGATCCCTCATACTGCTTGTCATCTCAGGAGCATAATGGACCAGCTGATTAAAATTTAGAGAATACTCCTAAACACTCATATTTCACTACTTAAGGTTCATGAACTCCTCTGCCTTCACCTCACGTAACTCTAAAGGAAAGAACCCGTCAAGGAAAGTGTCTACAAACTTATTCCATATTGAGGGCTCAACATTGTCGCCCTTCGCATCTCCCCAATCATTGTACCACAGATTCGCCACTTTTTTCAGCTAATATGCCGCCAATTCTACCCCTTCTACTTTATCTACATACATTACTTTGAAGATCTTTTCCATTTCATCTACAAATTCATGCGGTTACTCTGCTAGTTTAGTACCTGTAAACTTGGGAGGATTCATCCTCATGAATTGGCTCACCCGTGTAGCTCCAAAAGTAACACATGTAGAACCAGTATCTTCTGACCGTTGAGTCTGTACAGCTACCAATTTTGCTAGCATATGAATGGATTTTCTGAACTCTGCATTTGAAATATCATTTTGATTAGCCAGGGGACGGTTAACATTGGTCCGTAGAGCCTGAGGTAAACTAGTCAGGACTGGAGGGACTCCCAGAGTAGGAATGGGGTCCAGAGTAGGAATGGGTTCTAGAGTGGGAGATCTATTGCGTATCCTCATCCCATGAGTGGGATGGATTTCATCATTATTAGCACTATGATTAGTATTGCGACGAGGAGGCATGACTATTATTTCTGTAAGACCAAAGAACACTGATTAGGAATATACTTGACTCTGAAGCACGAACTAAATCTCAAAGAAGGGAAACTTTTCCTAAACTCCTAGTAGCCTCCTTCTTATAAGTGTGACGCACTACACACCCACAAATAAGACTCTACTCGATGTGATTTCGCAGACACACTGCGACCATGAACCGTGCTTTGATGCCAAGTTTGTCACGACCTGAGCCAAGGCCCTAGCCGTGATGAGCATTTCAAACTATGAAGGCCCGAGATACCCTCCTTTATCTGGTAGTCATGCACAACATTCATAAAATAAAAGATTACATGGAAAATAGAAATCTAAGATGGAAACATGGTCAATCTTAATATGATCATAATACTGAAACTAAAAATGTATCTGAATAATAATGTCTGACTCAGTCTGAAAAATCTCTACTATAAACTAAACAAAGCTGTCGGCGAGCTGGGACAAGGCCTCCAATAGACCAAAATATAACTAATAGTAGTAATATGAAATAACCAGGCCTTCTGAATCATAGAAGGCTCACCACTGCAAACTCTGGTCTGTGATCTAAAATCTCTACTATTTATCTAGACCCTTAGACTGTACCTTAGAACCTGGAAGGAGGAAGGGTCAACACAAAAGTACTAGCATGCAAAGCATTCCAAAATAGAGTATTTGAACATATATATACACACACACACACACACACACATATATATATATAATATGAGTGCAAATGTTTCATTAAACATCATGCATAAAATAATTTTGGAAAAACACATGGGCCTTTTTGTGAAAACAAGTAACCTGTCTGTAAATTTCAATTTCTGATCTGTGTATTACTTCTGAGTTAGGTGGTATCCCCTACAATTCTAATATTCCATGAGCGATATCAAATATGCCATTGACTCGGAGGGAAAGCCTTCAACTCGAGTGTGCCGCAAGGGTTGGAGTTCCTAAATCCGATACGCCACAGGGCTTTAGGCCAGCATAATATATAAACCCAGATAGGCAAATCACGGTTTTAGGCAATGAGTTATTGAACTCATGCCTTCTTCGGGGAACAACCTAAGCTCTATTTATACCTAATTTTTATCCTGTTCTGAATCATGCATGTTTCTAGTTTCAACATCTAAAAAGTCTAATTTTAAACATGCATTAAATCTGTTCTAAATTATCATGGCATAATCTGAATTGGTGGTCACACCAAGACTCGCAAGTCCTATTTTTGAGGCATAATGCAATAAGCATGATCTTTCATTAAAACATGGTTCATACAATCCAAACAGGCAAACTGTATAAGAGATTTTATGTTCTGAAAGCATGAGTCAAAACTATATAAGAACTCTTCCAACATAAGGTGGTCACATGCTTTTGACAAAATTCATGCACTCTTTCAATATATGTATTTTGAACATTTTTCAATACAAACAACCCTCTCTTTGGAATTCAAGATTCATAACCAAATCATTCATAAATTAAGACACTTCATAACATGCTTTTCAAGATGTATTTCAACCAAACCATATCATGTGAAACATGAGAAAATTTACATCAAGAGAGGGATTTTGTGTAAATGATGCTCCAATTCATATTTCAACACTTAAACACATACATACATCTGTATATATAACTTTCAAATCAGATTGGGGGAAATCCAAAAGGCCAAAAAAATATCATTAAATCATCTAAACATGAACATATACATGAATTCAAAAACCCCTTTATTAAAATATGATTTCTATACCCATAAGAATTTACGAAAACCCCGTGTACCTCGAATTTAGAAAACAATGGGTTCTTCTTGAAGCCTACAACCTGGGTATTCCAAATATGCAATTTGTTTCAAAAACCTATGGTCGAATCATGAACTGTTTGGGTTTTTATTTTGAAACCCTAGGGAGTGTTCTTGATAATTTTTGTGAAAAATATCAATGATATGGGCATTTGGGAGTTAAATCCTGTATTTAAGCTGTTAGGGGGATGGAACATACCCAAAATTCCCTTAATGAGGTGGAACTTAAATGCTGAAAATTTCCCAGGCGTGCAATAGACCATACGTCGCATGCTATTTCCCACCGCAATGGAGCATGCGGCGTATGCTATATCGCATGTTGCCACCATGCGATAGAGCATGGAATGAATGCATATCGCATGGTGCTACTAGTTTGAAAATCAAACACGCCCTAAATGATGTCCAAAAATTTCAAAACTCACCCGAGATGTTCTATAGGCTTGCCCCATCGTGACACAATAAAAAAATCTAAAAACAAAGGTCAGGAGGATTGAGAATGAGATTCCTGAAGGTTCAGTGCTGCAAATGAGACTAAGTCCTTTGACACTTCGAAAAATTTCAAGCTTTCTTATCCATGCCCATGCTAGTAAGAGACGATGTGTTGCACGAATTTTTTTTTGTAGGGCGTTACACTTAAAAGAGCGATCTACTTTTTGGCAACCAAAATAATGTGTATCTATCTAGTCTAAAAACCACTAGATAGATGGATTACTTTCTTGTCCTATTAATGTGAGTCTAGCAAGATACAGTTGAAGGTCTACCATAATTTCATCCTCATTGTTGTTTGACCCATCACAGACTTAGACTAAGATATTAAAATATAAAATAAGGCTATTATAAGTTATAACATATCAAAATGAAAGCACAACATGCAAACGAGCACTTACCTTCTTATCCGCAAAGCAAATCCCTAGCACACAACCTTGCTTTGGCGTTTGTAGATAAAATTAAACTTTGAAATTTTCCTATAATGCAAACTCTATTACTAGGAGGACTCTGAGGCTACAGTTGTAATAGGTATTCTCAATACTTGCCGTTCCATCAATAGAGCTTGGGATACCTTCCACTATTTTTCTTTCCAATATGCAAGTACATCCAAATTTGGATTTGCTTTATGGTCAAGCTTAGGCTCTTCCAAGTACAAATCTAATTGTGATTTCTTTCTACCAAACTCTGAATAATTCTCAAATACTTGGAAATCCTCAAGGACACCGTCGATTTCACTGCCAGTTGTGGGCTCTATTGACAAAGAAATAGAGGTTGGCGGTACTAGGTATTCTTTGAATAAAAATCCTAAATTATCTATAATATTTTCAACCTTGGCATGGAGGACACGGGATCTATTTTGGGGAAGAAAAATTTAACAAACTTCCTTTTTTATCGAGTGTTATGGACAATGGCAATTGATAAGATCATATTGTACGACCTCTAATATTTTTTATACTTTTCATTAATGTAGCCATCTCATTCATAATTCAGTCACTACTATTTTTTTCATCTTTTAACAACATCTAAATTTTCCATGCATTCGGCAAATACAAATTTGCAGTTGGATATTTGCTACCATAAAACAGTGTAGTAATCTCATAAAATGGCTTCAAAAATCTAGCACTAACCTCAACCCTTTTTCACCCCTCCTAAGGAAGACTATATTTAAAATAAACATAAGGAAACTTATATTTGACATAAGCTTATTGGTAGAGAAGAGCACTATCAAACATCTGGTAAGTGGAATCCCAATGAGTAGTTACATCATGGAGAAGCTTCTTTGAACACGATAGCCTATGATTCTTAATGCATTCCATAAAATTCAATATTCATCCTTTAGAATGTTTAATGTGCTTAACACCTTCTGTTACTTTTTCAATGGCTTCATTAGCTTTCCCCAAACACGTCATCACTATTAAATTAAAGATATGGTTCCCACAATGAATATAAAAGAAATTTCCATCACAAACTAGTGAATGCATTAAAGATCAATAACTCTTTTATTGATTTAGAGGACCTTTATTGCAACTAGAATTATCCAAGCAAGAGTAAAATTTTATTTTCAACGCCCCACTCCCTTATGAACTTGATTAGTAAAGCACCAAAAATTGAGCAAGAATGTGGGGGAAGAACATGATGGAAAATAAATACTCTTTTTTGTAGATTCTAATTAAAATCAACAAAATAGGCGGTTAAACACATGTAGCCATTTGATACCACATCAGTCCACATGTCAAACGATAGACAAAATCTACTAGGAATCATTGCAAGCTCACACTTTAAAAGTTCATTTTTCATATCATACAATTTTAAAATATCAACCTTTTCTGTATTTCTCCAAATGAATTTGACAGTTGCACTTAAGTACAAATTATTCTTTCTATTTTCTTGATGTTCAATAAAGCTAAAAGGAGAATTATGATTTATAATAGCAACAAACACTTTCTTGCGATAAACTACTTGATTAGTAAATGCACAAACCTGATCTTGTCTATTATCCAAGTACTTAGCCATAGGATGTTTCATATTTGTAGTGCCAGAGTCTACTACAAATATTTTCTTACAAACTTGACAATGTGCTTTTAACCTTTCATTGTTGCTAAAATGAGGCAATCTCACAAAAGTATCCCTAACAATTGAAGTACTTCTTTTAGATCATTTTATTAGGACAAACAAACTAACTTCACAAAATTCATCATTATAAAGAAACATAATTTAAAAAGGGGTACAAATTAGGAGTTTCATATGGATATTTTTTTATATTCATGATCTATCTGTTGCATTAAATTCTTTTAATTTTTTTTTAAATTTTAAATATGACCAAATTAAAATTAAAAAAAAAGTAAGAAAAAGAAAATAATACCTTCAGTTGGATGAAATATTGAATAAAGATTTGAGCTTGTATATTCTATTATAAAAAGATTCACTAAATCAAACCAACAGTTTTGTGATTTAGGGTCTGGCAGTTCGAACTAGTTAAAGCAACACAACAGTTCTTTTAAAAATAAGAAATATTGAGAAAGACATTGTTTAGTTGTTGTTGTTTATGTTTAATGGTGATTAGTGAGAAAGCATTTTAAGAATTTTCCTGAACAGGACACTGTCCACAAGTTGTGAAAAATTTAGACTCTATTTGTGCTGAGAATGACCATATGTTGGCAGTAGGGTCTCTATAAGGGTACCCATACCCATTTTGTCTATTAGTTTTATGGGTTTTGAAAGAAATCTAAGCCCATATTTACCCAGCTAAAATATGACTGATCCAACTTATTATATATGGGCTAAATGGACTAGTTTTTTGAATATGGATAAAAATTACCAGCCCTACATAACACCTTCTCTTACTTTTTCAATGGATTCATCAGCTTTCTCTGAACCCGCCTTCATAATTAAATTCAAGATATGGTTCCCACAACGAATATTAAAGAATTTTTCATCACAAACTAGTGAATGCATTAAAGATAATTGACTCTTTAAATGATCTACAAAACCTTTATTGCAACTAGCATTATCCAAAGTAAGAGTAAAAATTTTCTTTTCAATGCCCACTCCTTAATGAACTTGATTAGTAAAGGATTCAAAATTACACCAGAATGTAAGGGCGAAACATGACATAAACTTAACATTCTTTTTTTAACAGTCCAAAAAAAAAGTTAACATAATGAGTTGTTGAACACGTCTATCCATTTGATACCACAAACGCCACATGGCTGAATTCAGAGAAACTCTACTAGGAATCATTGCAAGATCACACATTAAAAGTTTTTTCCATATAAAATAATTTTAAAAAATCAGCCTTTATGGTGTTACTTGAAATGGTTTTGACAAATGGATTTAAATGCAAATGAATCTTTCTATTTTCTTGATATTATATGAAGCTAAAAGGATTATTATGCTTTAGAATAGCAACAGACACCTTCTCGCGATAAACTACTTGATCAATAGACTCGCAAACTTGATCTTGTCTATTATCCAACTGCTTAGCCATATGAAGTTTCATATTTTTAGTGCCAGAATTGTCACGAGCCGAACCTGGGCCCTGGCCGTGATGAGCATTCCAAACCATGAAGGCTCGAAACACCCCTATCTATCTAGTAATCATGCACATAATTCATATGATAAAAAAATGTGCAAAATACACCATACTATGAAAACATGGTCATGAGTCTAATAAAATTAATAACAGGAAATAAAGTCCCACAACATCTGTCAATATCTGAAAACCATCTGCGAAATCTCTAATGCAAATTACTAATAAATCTGAAAACTGGGACAAGGCCCCCAGTAGACCATATCATATCTAATAATGATAATCATCGGAAAGTAACCAGGCCTTCCGAAGTATAGAAGGCTCACCACTGGATACAACAACTCTGACAGATGAAATCTATAATTATTTTGGACCCCTAGCCTGTGTCTCATAACATGAGAGCTTGGGGGAAGGGGGGTTAATACAGGTGTACTGGTATGCAGGGTAATCCAAAATAAAATAGAGATTTTTATATAACATAAGTGGGAGCTGTTACAAAACACATTATTTAAAAATGTTTCGAAAATACATGGGCATAACATAATGATTTTTCAACAACAATGCAATATTTCTGAGCTAGGTGGCACACCCTACAATTTCACATTTACACCCATTGTCAAATCTCGGTTGCTGCCGAGATTAGAGGTTAAGTGAGGGAAAGACACATAAGATTACACAGCAGTGTGTATCGACCTAATCAAGTATGATAGTGCACAAGATCACAAAGCAGGGCTCCTAACCATAATCCCAATTTTGGATGACATAATGTCAGGTACACAAGATCACACAGCAGGTTACCAAGTTCTTGAGTCGGCAAACACGGTTTCCAGCGTAGAGTTATTTGACTAATGCTTTCTTCGGGTAACAACTTATCTCACAAAAATAATGCATCAAACTCAATTCAATCAACCACATGTCATACTTTGCAGGGTATCGTCATACCTGACTTGCAAGTCATTAGTATCACATCTAACATATGCATAAAGGTTTTCAACATTCAATAATCAATATGTTTCATCATTTACAAGGTAGTAAACAGTAGATATTGAAAGATTCATGCTCTCATTTATTTGAACACAATATAATAAAGGATATCAAAACATCATCATGGGAATTTAAGGAATTCACATTTCATAATCACCAAACTTCTCTGAAAATCTCAAATCACATGTCCACAGTTTCAACAATTGGGGTGTACTAGAAAACAATCCCATGATCTTCAAATATTGATTTAAAAATTTCATTACAAGCAAGTTATTTGCATTAAAGTGAAACCCCCGTTATAAAAACATGAATTTTCATAAAATCATAGTGAATCATGTTAAAAATCTTTTCAAAACCATGTCTGACGTACCTCTATATGCAAAATTAATAGGTGCTTTTTGAAGCCTACGTTGTGGGAATTCCAAATCTTTCGTCAATTTTGAAAAACCATGGTGGAATCTTGAGTTATTAGGATTTTTATTTTGAAACCCTTGAGAGAGTTGTTGGAGTAATATGATGAATGTGGGTGTATTTTTGCTTTCTATGGATTAAATCCCATGTTTCAGATGGTACGGGATGGATAATTACCAAAATACCCTTAATTTCCCTGAGGAGCTAAAAAATTTGGCATGGGGCGATCCACCAGGCGGCGCCTTCACAAGAGCACCGCTATAGGCCAGGCGTCGCCTGCCCTATCATGGGCTCCTTTCCAGGTAGGGCGATCTAGCAGGCGGCATCGCCCGATGCTACTGGAATGGCAATCTAAAATCACCCTTAGGCTCATCTAAAAATCCCAAAACTCACCTAGGACGTCCTACGACCTTGCCCTATCACAATGAATAAGAAAATCTAAAAACGGAGGTCGAGAAGCTTGAAAATAAAATTCCCAAATATTACGATCTAAAAATGAGTCAAAGTCCTTGGACACTTAGAAAATCTCATGTTTTCAAGTCTAAGACCATACCACTAAGAGTTAATACATGCACTACTTTTATGGGGCATTACATTTTCCCCCCTTGGGATCATTCATCCCCAAATAATGATGCAGAATTACAGTCAGGTATGATTTTTTAGCATATTAAGATATAGAAAGCAATAAGTCAATGATTCTAACTTCCACCTCATCATTCACCAGATCAAATAAGCTTGGGTATCTAACTCTCGTGTCATTTTTTGATTCCCAAGTTGCTTCTTTAACTTTTGATTTCTCCACAATACTTTAACTGAGGCTATCTCTTTGCTCCTCAATTTTCTAACTTGACAATCTAAGATTGCTACAGGCTCTTCCTCATAAGCCAAGGAATCGGGCACTTTGATTTCTTTAACAAGCAACACTAAAGAATGATTGACAATGCACTTCTTTAACATCGATATATGGAATACCGGGTGGACAAAACCCAAATTTGTAGGAAACTCTAATTAATACACAACCCCACCTATCCTCCTCACAATATGGTATGGTCCTCTATAGCGAGGACTCATCTTACCTTTCTTTCTAAAGAGCATAACTCCCTTTATGGGAGAAACTTTAAGAAATACCCAATCTCCAACCTCAAACTCTAACTCTCTCCTCCTAACATCGGCATAGGATTTCTGTTGGCTCTGAGCTGTCTTAAGTTGTTCTCTAATAAGCTTTACATCTTCCATTTCCTGATGAACAAGATCAGGCCCAAACATCTACATCTTACCTACTTCATACCACCCTATTAGAGACCTACATCTCCTACCATACAACGCTTCAAACGCTGCCATCTTAATACTAAAATAGAATCTATTATTATAAGTAAACTCTATCAATGGTAAGTTATCTACCTAACTTCCTTTAAAGTTGATTACACAAGCCCTCAACATATCCTCAAGGGCCTGAAGAGTGTGCTCAGCTTGCCCATCAGTCTGAGGGTGGAATGTTGTACTTAGGTTCACTTGGGTACCTAAACCTTTCTAAAAAAATCTCCAAAACTGAGAAGAAAACTGCGTACCTCAGTCAGATATGATAGACATAGGTTCCCCATGCAAACGAACTATTTCTGCAATGAATAGCTTAGCATAATCTTCTCTCGAATAATTAGTCCTAAAGGCAGAAAGTCCGTTGACTTGGTCAGCCTATCTACAATAACCCATATAAAATCATACTGGTTTTGGGACTTCGAAAGTCCTGTAATGAATTCCATATTGATCATCTCCCACTTCCATAAAGGTAAATCTATCTCTTAAGAAGTACCACCTGGCCTCATATGTTTGACTTTCACTTATTGGCAATTCAGACATTTAGCAACATATTTAGCCATATCACACTTCATATTATTCCACCAATAATTGGTTTTAAAATCATGATACATTTTTGTAGAGCCTGGGTGAACAACATACCTTGATGTGTGAAATTCATCAAGAAATCTCTCCTACAGACCATCTACATCTGGCACACACAGTCTACCTTGGTACCTCCAAATACCATCGCCACTAATTTCAAAGGACATCACCTTTTACTGAGCCACATCATTCTTAATCTGCATCAAGATGGGATCTTTGGCCTATTTCTCTTTAACTTCTACACAAAGATAAGATTTATCTACCTCATGAACTACTACAACTCCCTATTTGAAATCTAAGACTCGCACTCCTAGATTTGCAAATTGGTGAATATAATTCACCATCTCTCTATTTCCTTCTTTCACATGGGAAAGACTGAACATGGATAACCTGCTGAGGGTGTCAGTTACCACGTTCACATTGCCCGGATGGTAGTGCAAGCTTATGTCATAATCTTTCAAAAGCTCCAACCATCTCCTCTGCCTAAGATTTAATTATTTCTACGAGAAAACATACTGTAAACTCTTGTGGTCAGTAAATATATCAACATGTACCCCGTACAAATAGTGCCACTAAATCTTAAGTATAAAACCCACAGCTGCTAACTCTAATTCATGAGTGGGGTAGTTTCGCTCGTGCACCTTTAAATACCTAGATGCATAAGCAACTACCTTACCACACTACATAAGCACACAACCAAGTCCCACATGGGATGTATTATAGTATTCCACAAAACCCTCTACTCCCTTGGGAAGAGTCAAAACAGGAGCAGTAGTCAACCTGACTTTCAACTTCTCAAAACTATTTTCACATAAATCAGACCACACAAACTTTACCTTTTTCTAAGTCAATTTAGTAAGCGGAGCGGCTATGGAAGAAAAACTCTTTACAAACCTCCTGTAATAACTTGCCAAACCCAAGAAGCTCCAAATATCGGTTGGAGTCATAGGTCTGGGCCATTTCCTCACTGCCTCAATCTCTTGGGGATCTACTCTAATCCCGTCACTAGATACAATATGCCCCAAGAAGGCAATAGCATTAAGCCAGAATTCACACTTGGAGAACTTGGCATATAGATGATGATCCTTAAGGTTCTAAAGGATACTTTGAAGGTGATTGGCATGTCCTTCCTCACTTTTGGAAAAGATCAGAATATCATCAATGAACATTATGACAAACAAATTGAGAAACTGATGGAACACCCTATTCATAAGATCTATGAAGGCTACAGCGATGTTAGTCAACCCAAAGGACTTGACTAAGAATTCATAATGACCATATCAGGTTTGGAAGGCTATTTTGGGAATATCTGACTCCCTAATCGTCAACTGATGGTATCCCGAATAGAGGTCTGTCTTTGAAAAACATCTATCACCCTGAAGCTGGTCAAAAAGATCGTCAATCCTAGTAAGAGGATATTTATTTTTAACAGTGACTTTGTTCAATTGATGGTATTCTATACACTTACGAAGGGAACCGTCTTTCTTCCGCATGAAAAGTACAGGTGCACCTTAGGGAGACACACTAGGGTGGATAAAACCTTTATCTAGGAGGTCTGCTAACTGTTCTTTTAGCTCTTTTAGCTATGCAGGAGCCATTCAATATGGCGGAATAGAAATAGGATGGGTATCTAGAAACACATCAATACCAAACTCTATCTCCCTATCAGGTGGTATTCCTGGGAGATCATCTGGAAAGAATTTTGGGAATTCATTCACTACTGGGACAGATGGAAAAGGAAGACTTTCGGCACTACAATCTTTAACCCAGATAACATGATACATGCAACCTTTGGAAATAAGTTTACGGGCCCTGAGATAGGATATGAAGTGCCCTTTAGGTGATAAAGAATGTCCTTCTCATTCTATTACTGGCTCATTCAAAAATTAAAAAGTAACATTTTGGGTTCTACAGTCAAGTGTGGCATACATGAATAGACCCAATCCATCCCAAGAATAGCATCAAAGTCTACCATATCAAGTTCTACAAGGTCTGCCATAGTATCTCAGCTAAGAATAGACACAATACAATTTCTATACACCTTCCTAGCTACAACAGAATTGCTCAACGAAGTGGAAATAGAGAAATATTCAAAAATCACTTAGGGCTCGAACCCAAAACTAACAGCCACATAAGGGGTCACATAAGATAGGGTAGACCTGGGATCAAGCAATACATAAACATCATGGGAAAATATTCATAACATATCGGTGATAACATCTGGTAAAGCTTCCATCTCCTGGTGGTTAGTCAAATCATATAGACAATTGCGACTACTCCCAGCAGCTAAAGAGGCACCCTTAGGAGTAGGATCCATAGAGTCGGCTTGGGACTTAGCCCCTCCCGTATTTCCTCTAGAAGAAGGGTAATATCTCTGAAGGTGACCCACTTTACCACAAAAATAACAATTCCTTCCCTTGAAATAACACTTCCATGCGTGATTCTTTCCATAAGTTCCACACTGCCTTGTGATTGGGTACCTGGAGCTCTGGATCCATATCAACATGCATAACACTCTCTTTTGATTCCAAAATTGTATTTCAATCATAATATAAGTCAAGACATTTCAAAACAATTCATAGCATATCACGAGTAAAGAAAAGTCATAACAAGAGAGGGATTTTTCATAAGTCATTCTCTCAATTAAATCACCAACCTTAAAACATATGTATACACATATATACATGTTCAAATAAATTTGGAGGAAGGACAAATAACCAAAACAATGTCATTAAAGCTTTTAACACATGGATATATTCATAAATCCAAAACCCTTATCTTAAAAACATGATTTCTATGCCTATGAAATTTTAAGAAAACGCCACGTACCTTGAATTAGGAAAACAATGGATGCTTATTGAAACCTATGGTTTGGGGATTATAATTCTTCAATAGCTTTCCAAAACTAACGGTTGAATGTTGAGTAATTCAGGTTTTTAGTTTGAAACCCTAAGAGGTGTTCTTGAGGATTTTTGGTGAAAGTATCAATAGTATGCTCAATTGGTAGTGTAATTCCGTGTTTAAGCTGATAAGGGATTTGAAAAACACCATAATGCCCTTAATGAGATACAAAAGGATGCTGATTTTTGGTTGGTCGTGATAGGCAGGGCAGCACCCTACTTAGACCCTGAGAGAACCCAAGGCAACGTCCTGCTTTTATCGGGGGAGAGAACGGGGTAGTGCTCGCTTAGAGCAGGTGTGAACCTTGGGCGGAGTGGGTTTGGCGCCTTTAGCTACTATTTCAGACACCCAAACTCGCCCTTAAGCTAACCTGATATTTCTGAAACTTACCAGGAATGTACCCCGATACCCCCGATCATAACGCAACAAAAATATCAAGAAATAAAGGACGGGAAGGTCATAAAATAATTCGTCAAAGTTTAGATGCTCAAAATGAGTCTAAGGCCTCATGTGTTTGCACTAAATGGAGGTCTGAATCTGAATGGTTCAGACTTCAGACCATTAAGTGCATTTGTTTTTTATTAAGATTTTAGCTCGTAATAGGTCTTAATCATTCAGATCTAGAATCAAGTCTTAATAGGTATGAACAGATATTCTGGTGTTGGATGATATTCACCACTTTATTTATAATCAACAGTCATCACCACTAACCACCTCTGCCACTGCCACCATTGTCAACCACCACCATCAACAACTTCTACCATCATAACCATCATCGACAACAAATGTTGCTACCAAATACTATTGTCAACCACCACTACTTGTACTACCCCAATTGTTCTAGTAATATTCACCATCACCACCACCGTTAACAACACTACCATCATTAATCACTATCAGCCAATCCCTACTACCGACCAATTCATCTATCATAACTAGCACCATCACTAACTACCACTAATACATCACAATCTCCACACATTCTTCGGCCGCCACCACCATTGTCACTAGTAACACCACCACTTCAACAAATACCATCGCTATAATTTATCTCTACTAACAACCATCTCCACCATCACAACAAAGATACATCTCCAACTAGCACCAACACATCATCAACCATCATGTATTTATGTTTCAGCCAGTACAATCAACACCTCAAACTACTAACATCAAGCAATGTCATATCACCACCACAACCCATCCGCACTTATTCGGAAAAATCTCAAATCGAACGGGTTATCCAATACCTCGATGGATCTATTGATTTAAAATTCCTAGGACTAGACTCCTCTCGGCACTCCTCTTTCCGCCGGTCGGTCTCCACCCGTGCCTCCACCTCTAAACCCCCGGAGGAAAGTGAGGAAAATGATAATGACAAAGGAAAGATTCAAGGAGTTGACTTCTCTGGTCCTGTCCCAAAGGTCTATTATCAAAAACATCCCAGGGTTAATGAACCCGAAAACCTCTATGAACCGGGAAGTCCTACAGCCTCCGATATGGGTCCTTCTCAAAAGATTAGGACTGACCCTAGCTTACTCAAACGTCATCAAATCAGATGAAGAGTATATTCCTGATCTACAAGCCCTAAAAATCCTATGGTACCTTCCCAAGGACGCTATTAAGCGGAAATGGTATACCAGTACCTATTCCGCAGAACAATAGAAGGAGTTTGGTCGGTTATGGATAGCTAACATGAACAGACTCCGATGTGACATAGAATTCTTCAGATGGTTTGAACTTACCAGTAGGATGAAAAACCAGACTGAATCCCTTAACGTTATCATTAACAAATGGTATACGCAGAGTCATCAAGTCATAAAATCTGTGACTTCTTCTCTCGAAGGAATGAAAATTCCTTATCATAACGAAGTGCTTAGTGCTTCTCCTTTCAAGAAGAAGCATGATAGACCTACTATAGCCCCTACAAATAGAGACCTTGATCGAATAATTGACCAAAACAATTATACTAATCAGGTTCTCCACACATCTCCCAACAAATAGGAGAAACCAATAGCTCCACCCTTCTTTTTGAAGCACCCAAACCAGTTAAGAGCACGTCTAGATCTAAACCTATCTCTAATCCTATCTTTAAGATACCCGAATTTCAAAAAGAGAAATTCCCTGAGCTCAATAACGACTTCAAGCTCTCAGAACAAATTTTGGAAAAAATTAATAACAAACTTTCAAAGTTTAAAGTCGCTCAGTAAGGAGAGTCCAGTACCCAAAATAACTCTCTTTCTAAACTCACCAATGAATGATTTTCTACTAAGAAAAACTACTACAAAAAACCATCCCCTCCCGATGTCCAATTCGAATAAAATCCCTACCTCTCTACATTCAATCATGATGGAAGAGGTATAATTAAGTAGAATGTTGACGGTCTGGCTGAACACCAGATCTACAACAAGCTCCATGAAATGGGCGTATCTATTATAGCTTATAAAATCAAAGGAGCTTCTGACAAAGGAGCTGCCACAATGATTGTATCAGGATTTACTGGTATGCTAAAACATTGGTGGGATAACTACATCACTAATGAGGTAAGAAATCTCATCTATGATGCTACGTCCACCGAAACAATTGTCAAAACTAAAAATGGCCAAGAGGTTCTTGAGCAAATTGCAAAAAAGACGTTTGTGCCACACTCCTTTATCATATAGCAAGGCATTTCATTGGAGAGCCAAAACTCTTCCAAGATAGGAGCTTAGAAATCCTTAATAACCTTCGCTGCAAAGACTTAGCAGACTTTAGGTGGTACAAAGACACTTTTCTTGTAAAGGTTATGATCCAGCCAGATTGCAATAATGACTTCTGGAAAGCAATATTTATTAGCGGCCTTCCTCCCCTGTTCGCCGATAAGGTTAGAACCAAAATTAAAGACCGATTTGAGGGACAAATCCCTTATGGAATCCTCACCTACGGAGACTTGATAAGTTTCATTACTACTGTAGGTATAGACCTCTATAACGACCTCAAGCTTAAGAAGCAACTTAAACAAAACAGTACTACCAAAGGACTTCTCCTAGCAAAAGGACTTACAAAAAAGAATCCTATAAACCTGCAAGTAAAACCAAGCGAAAGTCTTCTAACGCTTCTAAAAACAAGGATACTTATTGGACTTGCGGCAAAACTGGCCATAGGGCAAAAGATTGCAAGTTAACCAAGAAGAAGAAGATCAACCAACTTGATCTTCCAGAAGAAGCCAAAGAGAAGCTATTCTGCATAATGGAAGATTCTTTTGAGGCCTCAGACTCTTATTCCTCTTCTAGCGAAGACTACAGCGATGAAGAATTTATCAACGTCGCTTATGAATCTGATATTTCCTAGTCTGGGAAAGAATACGCTTGTAATGGCACTTTTTGCACTTGTTCTACCAAAACCATCAATGTCATATCAGGACATCCCAAAGAAATCCTGTTTGACATAATTGAGCATATTCCAGACGTAGAGCAAAGGAGTAAATATCTCTATGAGCTCAAAAGACTTATGCTTTCTCAGGAAGACAGCCCCCCTAAACCTATTATTCAACCTTTTAGCATGAAACAAGTTATGGCCAAATTTAGCAAACCGGCTGAACCCACCATTTCTGATCTCAAAGGAGAAATTTCTTCTCTCAAGAACGACGTCAAAAACCTTAAGCTTCGACTTGACCAAGTAGAACTTAATATCCTTACGGATCAAGTTCTAAAAACTGCTTCTCTACCTGAGCAGACCATGCCCGCCGAATTTTATCATAACCTACAGATCATCCCGAATGATCATCTTCAAGAGCCTAGTACTTTCCCTGGCGATGACACTCCATCTACATCCAGTAAAGCTGTAGAAACTATTAAAGCTTACAGCAAACACATTGTCGTTAAAATAGTCATCGACAAAGACTTTGTTTTAAACAGAGTCGCCCTTTTTGATACAGGCGTAGACAGTAACTATATTGTCAAAGGCCTTATCCTTACTCAATATCTCGAAAAAAGTACCTCTAGACTCTATTCAGCCACTGGCAAGAAAATGAAAATTCATTATCAGCTTCCCAAAGCTCACGTCTGCAACAATGGTACTTGCCTTGTTAATGACTTTGTCATTGCCGAAGATATCACCAAAGATATCATTCTGGGAATACCCTTCGTAAATCAAATAAGACCTTTCCAAAGTAATTATGATGGTATTCACACTACCCTTTTGGGTAATGAATTATTCTTACCTTTGATACGTCCTCTTTCTCCAGAAGAAGGACAATGTATCAAAGAACAAACTGTTTTTAAAATTAACAGACTTTCTACCCATATCTGTTTTATTAAGCAGGACGTTTAGCTCAAATATATTGAGCACACTCTCAAAACCCCGGAGATGGTTATGAGAATTACCACTCTCCAAAAGAAGTTCGAAGATGAAATCTGCTCTGAGTTCCCCAATGCTTTCTGGGAACGCAAAAAGCATCTAGTCGAACTTCCTTATATCTGTGGCTTCGAGGAACACTCCATTCCTACTAAGGCCAGACCTATCCAAATGAACCAAGAGATGATGCAAATTTGCAAAAAGGAAATAGACCATCTTCTCACTAATGGGATCATTAGACCCTCAAACTCTCCATGGAGTTGTTCTGCATTTTATGTAAATAATAGTGCAAAAAAACAACGTGGAACTCCTCGGCTTGTCATAAATTACAAGCCCTTAAATGCAGTCTTAAAATGGATCCGACACCCGATTCCTAATAAAAGGGATCTCTTTAAAAGGATTTTTAAAGCCAATCTTTATAGCAAATTTGATATGAAGTCAGGCTTCTGGCAAATCCAAATTGCTGAGAAAGATAAATATAAGACTGCCTTCAATGTCCCTTTTGGGCACTACGAATGGAATGTCTTACCCTTTGGGCTTAAAAATGCTCCCTCCGAATTCCAGAACATCATGAATAACATTTTTAATGCATATTCTTATATGTCAATTGTGTACATTGATGATGTGCTAATTTTTTCTGAAAACATTGATTCTCATTTTAAACATCTCAATACTTTCTTTAAGATTGTAAAATTAAATGGTTTGGTAGTCAGTGCTAAGAAAATGAAGTTGTTTCAAACTTTCATTCAATTTTTAGGTCATGATCTGCATCAAGGTAGTTAAAAACCTATTTGTAGAGCCATTGAGTTCTCCTCTAAATTTCCCGATGAAATAACTGATAAAACCCAGCTTCAAAGGTTCTTAGGAAGCCTTAATTATGTTGCAGATTTTATTCCTCATATTAGACAGGTTTGTGAACCACTGTATAAATGCCTTAAGAAAAATCCAGTCCCTTGGAGCTCTGACCAAACCAATGCAGTCATTAAGGTCAAATCTTTGGTTCAAAACCTTCCCTGCCTAGGTATTCCAAACCCTGAAGCTTTTATGATCGTAGAGACTGATGCTTCAGAAATAGGGTATGGCGGTATTCTGAAACAAAGGGTAGAGGTTATCTCTCCAGAACAGCTAGTCAGATTTACTTTCGGGGTATGGAACCCATCTCAAAAGAATTATAGCACTGTATAAAAAGAGGTTTTATCTATAGTGCTATGTATCACAAAGTTTCAAGATGAACAAAGAATTTTTATTAAGAGTTGACTGCAAGTCAGCCAAAGAAATCTTACAAAAGGATGAAAAAAATTTAGTTTCGAAACAAATATTTGCTAGATGGCAAGCTCTCCTATCTAGCTTTGATTTCCAAATTGAATTTATCAAAGGAGAAAATAACTCCCTCCCCAATTTTCTAACAAGAGAATTTTTATAGGGTTATGAGACCAACAACTCTGGGGAAATCCCCAATAAGCACCAAGCAGGAACAATCTAGAATGGCACGACTATTCGATCTTCCCTCAGCATCCGCAAATCCATTGTGCCTACCCTCAAGACGGAAATACCATCTCCGCTCCAAAATAGATACTCTGCTCTATCAGAATTTCCAAAGCTCTCACCATCAATGCCCACCAAATTGGTAGATTTGAAGACTAACTTACCCTTAGACAAAGGAAAATCAACCAGTTCATCGGTACAAACAAACAGAGCTATGCTATGAAGGCCCCAGAGACCTTTGCTCAAGCTGTCGACCCCACAGTGGCCAAAGCAGTACCAGCATCGCCAGTGAAGGAAGAATTCAAATTTTTCACCACTCAGGTGATGCCAGTTATGGCTCTAGATAAGGAATATGAAGGATATCCTCTAGAGCACCTCATAAGACCAGTCTATAATGACAAAAATTATGTGGATACAGAGAATCCATTGAAGACAAGACGGTATTACGAAGCCATTTTAGTAGATACCGACTCCATTGAAGTCGAACATACCATGAATGAATGGAATCCACATCATATTGACTATTCTCGATTCACCATCAAAAGGGTATTAACCCCTTTTAGCTGGTATGCAGATCACCTGTATACCCCTAATGTTTTATCTATGCCTCATAGGCCACAGACCTATAATTGGTTCGACTATAAGTCAGCTTGGTTCAATTTTTTATATGTTCGTCCAGGACATACTTGGTTTGTCAAATATTGCCCAGCCATGGTAGAATCTGTGATACCTCGATGGTTCTATGAATGGTGGATGTACTTCAGAGGAATTAAAGAAATTCTCCCTTAACAATTCCTCAACAGGTTTTCAGAATTTTGCACCAAGGAAGGATGCACAACTCTTCCAGAGCACATTCAAATGTGTAAATTTTTTATTAAGAAATGAATTTCCTCTATCATCTCCTGGAATTTTGCCAAAGGAGAAATGGACAGAATTAAATATTTCTCCAAAGAGATAAAAGTGAAAGGGTGGACTCCTAAGCCCACTGCACCCAAACCTACTCCTGATCCAAGGACATCTACTTCAACAACTCGTGCCTCTCCAAGCAAGAAGGCACTTCAAGAAAGATTAAGGAAGGCTTTACAAGATATGGAAAGCCAACAACATAATGAATAATAAGTATTGCAGCTTCTCGAAGAAGCTTCCTCTACAGGAAGCAGTGACAATAATGGCGACATGCTGAATCCCAAAGGGATTGCACAGGCCTACCTAGACTCTTATTGAGAATAGGAATATGACCCTTTAGATAGATAGAGGTTCAAAGAACCGAAATTATCTCCTGAAAGGACAATTCACTATTCTTAATTAGAATCTGTGACTTCACTGCATTCCACTTGAGAAAACGACAGACTTGCTTTTCAAAAGCAAAGGACAAACCTGTTTTTCAAAAAAAAGCAGACGCACTCGAAGAAAGAATCTACTTTTTAAAAGTGACACCCATCAATATTGTCAGCATAATCTCAGCCTTACATGTGTATGCACCAGATGTATATCTTTACTTTCTTTCGTCTATATAAAGAGAAACAAATCATTAGAGTAGGCATCCAAAAATTTCCAATACATTAGAAATTCTCTCTTGCCCAATCTCTTGTACTGTAATGTTGTTTTTAGGTTTTCAATAAAACTTGTAAGTTATTAAATCTCTTTAATTTTGGTTTAACTCTCTGTATTTTTTTTTTTTGTTATAATACTCACGATCCATTTTCTGAAGTCTTCTTAACACTTAGAAAAATTTTCAAGTTTTAAAGTCTAAGATCACCCTACTTGAGGCTAACACCTGAACTTATTTTTACGGGGCGTTACCACTTAAATCCAACTATCAGACAAACTCTAGTTTTGAGAAAAACTTTTAATTACTTTAAAAAAGAACTTTGAAAGTGTGAGCTTGCAATGATTACTACTAAAGTTTGTCAGACTTCAAACATGTGGACTTCTGTGGCATCAAATGGCTACATGTGTTTAACCACTCATTATGTTGATTTAAATTGGAATCTTTAAAAAAGATTGTTAATTTTTCGTTATGTTCTGCTCCCACATTCTTGCGTAATCTTGGGTCCTTTACTAATCGAATTCATTAAGGAGTGAGACAATGAAAAGAAAGTTTTTACTCTTACTTTAGATAATACTAGTTGCAATAAAGGAGTGGAAGGTCGTTTAAAGAGTCATTTATCTTTAATGCATTCACTATTTTGTGATGGAAAATTATTTCATATTCATTGTGGGAACCATATCTTGAATTTAATAATGAAGGGGGTTTGGAGAAAGATCATGAAGCCATTGAAAAATTAAGAGAAGGTGTTTATGTAGGACTGACAATTTTTGTCCATATTTAAAAATCAATCCATTTAGCCCATATACAAAAAGATGGATCACTCATATTTTTGAGGGGTACATATGGGCTTAGATTTCTTAATGAACCCATAAAATTAATGGAGAAATGGATAAAATATGGGTACCCATATAAAGACCTAGTTGTCGATATATGGTCATTTTCAGACCAAATAGAGTCTTAATTTCTCACAACTTGTGGACTGTTCCTCATTCAGGAAAATTCTTGAAATCCTTTCTTGCCAATCGTGATTAAACCTAAACAATAATAGCTAAACAATATCTTTCTAAATATTGCGAATTTTAACAAAACTGTTGTTATGCTTTCACTAGTTCGAACTTCCATACCCTAGATCACAAAACTGTTGGTATGATTTAGTGAATCTCTTTGTAAGAAGGAAATCTACAAGCTTATTCTTCAATAATTCATCCAACTGAAGGTATTATTTTCTTTTTCTTACTACTTTTTTTAATTTTAGTTTCTCATATTGCTAATTTTTAACAAAAAAAAATTAAAATAAGAAAACATAATAGATGGATCATGGATATCAAGAAATATCAATATGGAACTCTTATTTTGTATCCTTTTAAAAATTATATTTCTTTAACAAATATTTAGATATAGGATAATAAGGTATCTTATGACATTAGTTTGTCTGTCCCAAGAAAATAAGCTAAAAGATAACTTTAATTTTTTGGAATACTTTTACGAGATTGCCTCATGTTAGCGGCTATGAAAGGTTAAAATCACAATGCCAAGTTTGTAATGAAATATTTGTAGCAGATTCTTGTAACGCCCTGTAAAAGTCGTGCATGTACTAACTCTTAGTGGTGTGGTCTTAGATTTGAAAACATGAGATTTTTCTAAGTGTTAAAGGACTTAGACTCATTTTTAGCTAGTAATATTTGGGGATTTTATTTTCAACCTTCCCGACCTCTATTTTTAGACTTTTTTATTACATTCCGATGGGGCAAGGTCGTAGGACATCCCGGGTAAGTTTTAATATTTTTAGACGAGCCTAAGGGCAAGTTTGGATTGTCATTCCAGTAGCATCGGGTGGTTAGACCACACCGAACACTGGATCTCCCAACCTAGAAGGGAGCCCGTGAGAGGGTAGGCGACACCTGGCCTATAGCGGTGCTCTTGGGCAGGAGCTACCTAGTGGATCGCCCCAGGCCAAATTTTCCATCTCCTCCGTGAAATTAAAGGTATTTTGGTAATTTTCCATTCCCCTACCATCTGAAACACGAGATTTAATCCCTATAAATAAAAAATACATCCACATTCATCATATTACACCAAGAACTCTCTCAAGGGTTTAAAAATAAAAACCCTAATAACTCAAGATTCCATCGTGAATTTTCAAAATTGATGAAATATTTGGAATTCCCACAATGTACGCTTCAATAAGAACCTAATAATTTCACAGATAGAGGTATGTGGGGTTATCCTAAATATTGATGGGCATGGTTTTGAAAAGAATTTCAACAAGATTCACTATGATTTTATGAAAATTCATGTTTTTAAATTGGGGGTTTCACTTTAATGCAAATAACTTTCTTGTAATGAAATTTTGAAATCAATATTTGAAGATCATGGGATTGTTTTCTAGTATACCGCAATTGTTGAAACTATGGACATGTGACTTGAGATTTTGCTAAGAAGTTTGGTGATTATGAAATTGAATTCCTTAAATTCCCATGATGATGTTTTGATAGCCCTTATTATGTTGTGTTCAAATAAATGAGAGCATGAATCTTGAAACATCTATTGTTTACTACCTTATAAATGATGAAACATATTGATTATCACATATTGAAAACCTTAATTCATATGTTAGATGTGATATTGATGACTTACAAGTCGGGTATGACGATACCCTACAAAGTATGACATGTGGTTTATTGGATTGAGTTTGATGCCTTGTTTTTGTGACATAGGTGGTTACCCAAATAAAGCACGAGTCAAATGACTCTACGCTAGAAACCGTATTTACCGACTCGGGAACTTGGTACCCTGCTGTGTGATCTTATGTACCTGACATTATGTCATCCCAAATTGGGATTATGGTTAGGATCCCTGCTTGGTTACTTTCATACGATTATCATTATTAGATATGTTTTGGTCTACTGGGGGGCCTTATCCCAGATTTTAGATTTATTAGTAATTTGTGTTTGAGATTTTGCAGACGGTTTTCAGATGTCGACAGATATTGTAGGACTTTTTTTCCCATTATTGATTTTATTAGACTCATGACCATTTTTTTGTAGTATGGTGTATTTTTTGCATTTATTTTATCATATGAATTATGTGCATGATTACCAGATAGATAAGGGTATTTCGGGCCTTCACGGTTCGGAATGATCGTCACAGCCAGGGCCTCGGTTCAGGTTGTGACAAACTTGATATCAGAGCATGGTTCATAGTCCCAGGGTATCTGCTAAATCACGTCGGGTAGAGTCTTATTTATGGTTGTGTAGCACACCAGACTTATAAGCAAGAGGCTACTAGGCATTTAGGAAACATTTCTCTTCTTTGTGATTTAGTTTGTGCTTCAGAGTCTAATTTGTTCCTAATCAGTGATCTCTTATCTTACATAAATAGCAATCATGCCTCCTCGTCAAAATGTTAATCATAGTGACTAGAATAATAAAGTCCGTCCCACTCATGGGATGAGGACACAAAATAGAGCTCATACTCTAAAACCTATCCCTACTCCAGGAGTCCCTCCAGTCCCAACCAGTCTACCTCGGGCTCTGAGGACTATTATGAACCATCCCTCGACTTCTCAGGCGAATGTATCAAATACAGAGTTCATGCAATTTATTCATATGCTGTCATAGTTGGTGGTTGCGCAAGATCAGTGGTCAAAAGATACTGGATCTACATCTGTTGCATCCGAGGCTACTCGGGTAGGCCAATTCATGAGGATGAATCCTCCCAAATTGACAAGAACCAAAGTATAAAGAGGATCCACAAGAGTTTGTGGATGAAATGGAAAAGATATTTAAAGTGATGCATGTAAATGTAGTAGAAGGGGTAGAATTGGCAGCATATCAGTTGAAGGATGTGGCAAATCAGTGGTACCATGATTGGAAAGATACAAAGGGCGAGGATGCTAAGCCATCGGTATAGGATGAGTTCATAGATGCTTTACTTAACTGGTTTTTTCCTTTAGAGTTGAGGGAGGCTAAGGCTGAGGAGTTTATGAATCTGAAATAGGGGAAAATGAGTTTCGAAGAGTACACTCTAAAATTTAATCAGCTTGCTCTTTTTGCACCAGAGATGACTAGAAACATGAGGGCCTGAATGAGGAAGTTTGCATCTGGCCTTTCTGATGACCTTACACTTAAGTGTAAAAGGGAGATGCTCAATAGGGATATAAAATTTGCTAGACTATCTGTCCATATGCAATAGGTAGAGGAGAAGAAAAAAAAGATTGCTGAATCTAGAGAGAAAGACAGGCTGGCAAAGAGGGCCAGAATAGCGGACTAGCACCATAGTCAGCCTCAGAATGGTAACTGGGTTAATAAGTGGATGAAGAAGAAGAAGTTTTGGAGAAATTCACAGTCATCATCCAGCTCCCCACCGTCCAAACCACCGATAGATAGACAATCTCAGAGTTTTTAGACTCGTACATGGTTTTGCCAAAAGCACATGACCACCTTATTTTTGAAGAATTCTTGTATGATTTTAGCTTATGTTTTGGAACATGAAATTTTATGTACTATTATTCATGCTTGGGTGGTCTGAAATATAGAATAATGTATGATACATTATGGTTCAGAAATAAGACTTGCAAGTCGTAGTGTGACGACACCAACTCAGATAATGCCATGGTAATTCAGAACAGAATAGAATGCATGTTTGAAATCAAATTTTCAAATGTTGAAACTAGAATGATGCGTGTTTAGAAATGGTTAAAAATGGCGACAAAGAGACGTTAGGTGGTTCCCCAATGAAGGCATGAGTTTAGAAAATTCATTGCCCAAAACTATGATTTACTGATCCAGGTATATTATATTACGCTGGCCTAGTGTCATGTGGCGTATTAGAATCAAAAACACCAAACCTTGTGGGACACTTGGGTTAGAGGCTTCCCCGTTGAGTCAATGGTGGATTCCATATAGCCTGTGCAATTTTCGAATTGTAGGGGAGTTCCACCTAACTCAAAAGTAATACAAAGAACAGAAATTGTTTTTACAAGAATGTCTTCTGATTATACAAATGATGTCCATATGTTTTTTGGAAACCATTTCACGCATGATGTGTTGTTAAATTTCTCTAATATACTTTATATATAAAATACACTACTTTGGATTGCTTCGCATACCAGTACATCTGTATTGACCCCCTACCCACCCAATTTCAGAGGCTTAGTCTAGGGGTCGTGATAAGTAGTAGATTTCTACAGAAAGTAGTGTAGAGTTCAGTTGGTGAGCCATCTGTACTTTACAGCACCTACATACTTTAGACATTTATTTACACTTAAGGTTTAGGTCTACTGGGGGCCTTGTGCAAATTTTCAGATAGTTGTCATGGACTATGTAGTAGAGATTTCGCAGACAGTTTTCCGATATTGATAGATGGTTTTGGATTTCATTTTCCATTATATTTTATTTTCGTATTTTTTTATTATATGAATGATGTGCATGAGAACCAGATACAGAAGGGCATATCGAGTCTTCATGGTTTGATTCACAGCTAGGGCCCCATTTTGGGTCGTGACACACTTAGTATCAAAGCATGGTTCATGGTCCCAAAGTATCTACGAAATCGCATCGGGTAGAGTCTTATTTATGGGTGTGTACCGCATCACACTTATAATAAGAAGGCTACTAGGAATTTAGGAATGTTTCCCTGTATTGAGATTTAGTTTGTGCCTTAGTGTTTGAACTATTCCTAATCAGTGGTCTATTGTATTTCAAAAAAGCAGTCATGCCTCCTCGTTGTACTAACGATCAAAGGGCCTAGAATTATGAAGTTTATCCCACTCGTGGGATGAGGACACGCAATAAAGCTTATACGCCTAAACATGTCCCTACTTTGGGAGTCCCTCCAATCCTGACCAGTCCGCCTCAGGCTCCACAGACCAATGTTAACCATCCTCGGCTTCTCAGAGGGATATTTCTAATGCAGAATTCAGATAGTCTATTCATATGCTGGCGCAGTTAGTGGCCAATCAGGATCAACGATCAAAAGATGTAAGGTGTACATCTTTTACATCTTATGCTACTAGGGTGGGTCAGTTCATGAGAATGAACCCGCCCAAATTTACTGGCACCAAGGTAGAAGAAGATTCAAAGGATATTATGGATAATATGGAAAAGATCTTTAAGGTGATGTATGTGGATAAGATATAAGGGGTGGAATTGGCAACTATCAACTTAAGGATGTTGCAAATCAGTGGTATAATGAGTGGGAGGATGCAAACGAAGAGAGTACTGAGCCCACAGTTTAGGGAAAATTCATGGAAGCTTTCCTTGATCTGTTCTTGCCTCTAGAGTTGAGGAAGGCCAAGGCTGAAGAGTTTATAAATATGAAGTAGGGAAATATGAGTGTCTAGGAGTACACTTTGAAGTTTAATCAATTAGTGCGCTATGCACCAGAGCTGACTAGCAATATGAGGACCCAAATAAGAAAATTTGCATCTGGCCTTTCAAATGACTTAGTGCTTAACTGTCAAGGAGCGATACTGAATAGGGATATGGACTTCGCTAGATCATTAGACTGCATGCAGTAGGTAGAGAAGAATAAAAAAAAGATTGTTGAATCTATAGAAAAGTACAGGCAAGCTAAGAGAGCCAGAACCAATGATCAGGGTCACAGTCAGCCACAAAGTGGTAAGTAGGGTAATAAATGGCAGAAAAAGAAGAAGAAGAATTAGGGTAATGTACAATATATAGGCAATATTCCAGTGCCCAGACCACCAACTGACAGGCGATCTCAGAGTTTCCAGACTAATCATTGATCTGGAGCACAGTATACGTAGTCATAGGGCAGTGTGGCTCAGCAGTATCATCCTTTTTCGTAATGTGAGACTTCCAAAAATCAACACCCAAGGAGATGTCAGTTGGGCACATTTGCATGCTATTCATGTGGTCAGCCGAGCCACTCTCAGAGAGATTGTCCATATACTAGAAGGAATGTTGGTGGTGTTAAATATCAGGGTAATTCTTCCACACCACCACCACCTCAGAAGGGCACCACCTCAGCTGTCAAAAGTAGTCGCAACTAGTTATATACTTTCTATAACATATAGGAGGTGAAATCTTCACTAGATATTGTCACCAGTACATTACAAATCTTTTCTTATGATGTTTATGTTTCGCATAATCTCGGGCCTACCTTATCATATGTGACCCCATATGTTGTTGATGGTTTTGGGTTTGAGCTCGATGTGATTTCTGAACCTTTCTTTCTTTCCACTCCAGTGGGTGATTCTGTTATGGCTAGAACGGTGTATAAAAATTATGTTGTGTCTATTCTTAGCTGGGATACTATGGCAAACCTCATAGAACTCGATATGGTTATTTTTGATGCTATCCTAGGGATGAACTGGCTCCATTCGTGTTATGCCACACTAGACTGTAGAACCCAAAAGGTTACTTTCTTCTTTTCGAATGAACTAGTGATTGAGTGGATGGGACATTCTTCAGCACTTAAAGGGCACTTCATATCTTATCTCAGATCCCATAAACGTATTTCCAAAGGTTGCTTGTATTATCTTATTTGGGTTAAAGATTCAAGTGTTGAGAGTCTTCCTCTTTAGTCTGTACCTTTAATAAATAAATTCCCAGAAGTCTTCCTAGATAATCTCCCAGGAATACCACTTGATAGGAAGATAGAGTTTGGCATTGATGTGTTGCCGAACACCGATCCCATCTCTATTCTACCATATAGAATGGCTCTTTCAGAGATAAAAAAATTGAAAGAACAACTAGTAGATCTTCTCGAAAAAGGTTGTATTCATCCTAGTGTATCCCTCTGGGTGTACCTGTACTCTTCGTGCGGAATAAATATGGTTCCCTGCATATGTGCATAGATTACCACCCGCTGAATATGGTTACTATTAAAAATAAATATCCTTTTCCTAGGATTGATGATCTCTTTGACCAACTTCAAGGTGCAAAGTGTTTTTCTAAAATAGACCTTCATTCGGGATATTATCAGTTGAAGGTTAGAGAATCAGACATTCCCAAAATAGCCTTCCAAATTAGATATGGTCATTACGAATTCTTAGTTATGTCCTTCGGGTTGACTAAAGCCCATGCAGCCTTCATAGACCTAATGAATACGGTCTTCCATCGGTTTCTAGATCTGTTTGTCATAG
Organism: Capsicum baccatum var. pendulum; assembly: GCA_030864225.1. Classification (NCBI taxonomy): domain Eukaryota; kingdom Viridiplantae; phylum Streptophyta; class Magnoliopsida; order Solanales; family Solanaceae; genus Capsicum; species Capsicum baccatum. The sequence continues at coordinate 109,497,504 of CM061555.1, read as the reverse complement.
TTTTGATTGATGACATATTGATTTATTCTAAGAGTGAGAAGGATCATCCCAATCACCTCCAAATTATTCTTCAGACTCATAAATATCATAGTTTGTAAGAAAAATTCTCCAAGTGTGAATTTTGGCTGAATGTTATTGCTTTCTTGGGGCATATTGTGTCTAGTGATGGGATTAAGGTTGATCCTAAAAGGTTGAGGCAGTGAAAAAATGTCCTAGACCCACGACTCAAACAGATATTTGGGGTTTCTTGGGTTTGGCGGGTTACTATAGAAGGTTCGTAGAGAGTTTTTGTGTTCTGATTCTTGTGAGAATAGCTTTGAGAAGTTGAAAAACAAGGTGACTACCGCTCCTATCTTGACTCTTCCAAAAGGTACAGAGAGTTTTGTTGTGTATTTTGATGTATCCTGAGTGGGACTTGGTTGTGTACTTATGCAGCACAGCAAGTAGTAGCTTATGGATCTAGGCAATTGAAGGTGCATCAGAAGAACTACCCCACTCATGACTTGGAGTTAGTGGTAGTGGTATTTGTACTTAAGATCTAGCAGCACTACTTGTACGAGGTACATGTTGATATATTTATTGACCATAAAAGTTTATATTATGTCTTTTTGTAGAAAGAAATTAATCTCAAGCAGTGGCGATGGTTGGAGCTTATAAAAGATTATGACATGAGCCTGCACTATCACCCAGGCAGGGTGAATGTGGTAGCTGACACCCTTAGCAAACTATGTATGGGAAGTCTTTCTCATGTGGAGCAAGGAAAGAGGGAGATAGTAAAGGACATTTACCGACTGACAAATCTAGGAATGAGACTTTTGGATTTCAAAGATGGGGGAGTGGTTGTTTATGATATAGCTAAATGTTCCCTCTGTGCAGAAGTTAAAGAGAAGCAGGTTGAAGATCCCATCTTGATGCAGATCAATAAAGATGTCGGTCAACATAAGGTAATGTCTTTTGAAATTGGTGGTGATGGTATTTTGAGGTATCAGGGTAAATTATGTATACTAGATGTTGATGGTTAATGAAAAAAATCCTTGACGAAGTTAACACTTCATGGTATGTTGTTCACCCTGGCTCTACTAAGATGTATCATGATCTAAAAGAGATATATTGTTGGAATAATATGAAGCATGATGTATCTAAGTTTGTTTCCTAGTGTTTGAATTGCCAACAAGTTAAAGTAGAGCATATAAGGCCCGGTGGTACTTCCAAAGGGATAGATTTACCTTTGTGGAAATGGGATATGGCACCTGTTTCCATCATATCTGATGTGGTACACAGTTCTCTTCGCTGTTTTGGAGATCTTTTCAGAAGGGTTTAGGTACCCAAGTAAATTTGAGTACAGCTTTTCACCCCCAGATAGATGGGCAAGTTGAGCTCACCATTCATACCCTTGAAGATATGTTGAGGGCCAGCGTAATTGACTTCAAAGATAGTTGGGTAGACCACATGCCATTCATAGAGTTTGCATATAATAATAGTTTTCATTCCAGTATTAAGATGACACCATTTAAAGCATTATATGGGGGAGATATAGGTCTTTGATAGTATTGTATAAAGTAGGTGAGATACAGATGTTTGCGCCTAATCTTTTTCATCAGTCAATTAAGGATTTGAAAATCATTAGAGAATGGCTTAAGACAGCCTAGAGCCGACAGAAGTCTTATGCCGATGTTAGGAGAAGGGACTTAGAATTTGATATTGGTGATTGGGTGTTTCTCAAACTCTTTCTGATGAAGGGAGTTATGAGGTTCGGGAAGAAAGGTAAGTTGAATCCTCTCTATGTAGAACCATATCGTATTGTGAGGAGGATAGCGTATGAGTTAGAGTTTCCTGCAAGTTTGGGTTCTGTTCATCCGGTATTTCCCATATCCATGTTGATGATGTATATTGGAGACCAATCTTTAATGTTGTCTGTAGAGGAGATTAAAGTGTCAAACTCCTTAGCATATGAGAAGGAACCAATTGAAATCTTGGATCACCAAGTAAGAAAGTTGAGAATCAAGGAAATAGTTTCAATTAAAGTGCGGTGGAGAAATCAGAAAGTTAAAGAAGTAACTTGGGAATCAGAAGATGATATGCAAGCAAGATACCCAAATATTTTTGCTTCTGTGAATGATGAGACGGAAGGTACAATCTTTACTATATTCCTTCTATTCCTTAGTATGCTTGAAATCGTGCTTGTCTGCATCCCACATCATCATTCAGGGATGAGTGATCCCAAGGAGAGGATAATGTAACGCCCCATAAAAAGTCGTTCAGGTCTTACCCTCTAGTAGTGTGCTCTTAGACTTGAAAACTTGAAAATTTTTCTAATTGTAAAAGAGACTTCGTCTCAATTTGAGCACCTAAACTTTGATGAACTATTTTACGACTTTTCTGACCTACGTCTCTTGATCTTTTTGTTGCGTTATGATCGAGGGTGTAGGGGGTTCATTCCAGGTAAGTCTTGGAAAATTTAGATGAGCTTAAGGCCGAGTTTGGGAGTCTGAAATAGTATCTAAAGGTGCTAACCTGAGCCGCCCAGGGTTCACCCCCGCTCTAAGTGGGGCACCGCCCCATTCTCTCCCTTGGTGAAAGCAGGGTACTGCCTTTGGTTCTCCCACGGTCTAAGAAGGGCACCTCCATAACTATTGCACCCGACCAAAAATTAGAGTCCTTTTGTGTCTCATTAAGGGCATTATGGTATTTTTCCAATCCCTTATCAGCTTAAACACAGGATTACACTCCCAATTGAGCATATTATTGATACTTTCACCAAAAATCCTCAAGAACACCTCTTAGGGTTTCAAACTAGAAACCAGGATTACACAAGATTCAATTGTCAGTTTTGGAAAGAAATTGAAAAAGTAGAATCCCCATACCATAGGTTTCAAGAAGCATCCATTGTTTTCCTAATTCAAGGTACGCGGGGTTTTCCTAAATTCTCGTGGGCATAGAAATAATGCTTATAAGAAAAGGGTTTAGTATTTATGAATATATTCATGTTTTAGAATATTTAATGGCATTGTGTTGGTCTTTTCTCCTTCCCCAAAATTGATTTGAATGTGTATATATATGTATGTATGTGTCTTAAGTTTGGTGATTGAATTGAGAGCCTGACTTATGAAAAATCCCACTATTGTTATGATTTTCCTTTACTCGTGATATGCTATGAATGGTTTTGAAATGTCTTGACTTATATTATGACTGAAATACAATTTTAGAATCAAAAGAGAGGTTTGTGCATGTTGATAGTTGTTGAATAAACATATAATGAAAGAGTACATGGTTTTGCCAAAAGCACATGACCACCTTATTTTTAAAGAATTCTTGCATGATTTTAGCCTATGTTTCAGAACATGAAATCCTATGTACTATTTTGCATGCTTGGGTGATCTGAACTATAGAATCCTGTATGATACATTATGGTTCAGAAATAGGACTTGCAAGTCTTGGTGTGGCGACACCAAATCAGTTAGTGCCATGGAAATTCAGAACACAATAGAATGCATATTTGAAATTAGATTTTCGGATGCTGAAACAAGAATGATGTGTGTTTAGAAATGGTTAAAAATAGACACAAAGAGATGTTAGGTGGTTCCCTAAATAAGGCATGAGTTTAGATAACTCATTGTTCAAAACCGTGATTTGTCGATTCAGGTATATTATATAACACTGGCTTGGTGCCGTAAGGCGTATTAAAATCAGAAACTCCAAACCTTGCGGCACATTTGGGTTGGGTGCTTCCCGAGTCAATGGTGGATTCCATATAGCCCATGGAATTTTAGAATTGTAGGGGAGTGCCACCTAACTCAAAAGTAATACAAAGATCAAAAATTATTTTGACACGAATGTCTTATGATTATACAAATGATGCCCATGTGTTTTTGGAAACTATTTTATACATGATATATTATTAAATTTCTATCTTCTTCTTTATAGATACAAATACACTATTTTGGATTGCTTTATGTACCAGTACATCAGTCTTGACTCCCTACCCTCCTAGGTTCGGAGGCTCAGTCTAGGGGTCCTGATAAGCATTAGATTTCTACAAACAGCAGTGCAGAGTTTAGTTGGTGAGCCTTCTATACTTCAGAAGGCCTAGATGCTTCAGAAATTTATTTACTCTTAAGGTTTTGGTCTACTGGGCGCCTTGTCCCAGTTTTTAGATAGTTGTTATTGATTATGTAGTAGAGATTTCACAAACGGTTTTTAGATATTGATAGATGGTTTTGAATTTCATTTTCCATTATTGATTTACATTAGATGTATGAGCATGATTCCATTGTGTTTTGTAATTCTGCGTTCCTTTTATTATATAAATGATGTGCATGATAACCAAATACAGAAGGGTGTACTGGGCCTTCATGATTCGGGATGCTTATCACGGCTAGGGCTCCGGTTCGGTTCGTGACGGGTAGTTCGAGCTATTGAAACAAGAACAATTGTTTTGTTAAAATTAGTAACATTTAGAATGATGTTGTTTAGCTATTATTGTTTATGTTTAATCAGGGTTGGCAATAAAGGATTTCAAGAATTTTCCTAAATGAGAAACAGCCCACAAGAGGTGAGAAATCGAGAATATTTGGTCTGAGAATGACCATATGTTGACAATTTAGTTTTTATAAGGGTGCCCATATTTTATTCATTTCTTACATTAATTTTATGGGTTTATATATAAATCTAAGCTCATATTTACCCCCCAGAAATATGAGTGGTCCAAATTTTTGTATATGGTCTAAATGGATTAATTTACAAAAATGTACAAAAATTGTTAGTCCTACGTAACATCTTCTCTTACTTTTTCAATGGATTCATCAGCTTTCTCCAATCCCGCTCTCACAATTAAATTCATGATATGGTTCCCACAATGAATATTAAATAACTTTCCATCACAAACTAGTCAATGCATTCAAGATAAAAGCCTCTTTAAATGATCTTCCACACCTTTAATACAACTAGCAATATCCAAAGTAAGAGTAAAAAATTAATTTTCAATACCTCATATCTTTATGAACTCGATTAGTAAAGGACCCAAGATTATGCTAGAATATGGGGGTAGAACATGATGGAAAATTAACACTTTTTATTGAAGATTCCAATTTCAATCAACATAATGAGCGGTTAAATCCATGTAGCCATTTGATGCCACAGAAGTTCACATATCTGAAGTCAAATAGACTCTAGTAGGAATCATTGCAAGCTCACAATATAAAAGTTCTTTTTTAGTATCACACAATTTTAAAATATCAGCCTTTGCGGTACTTCTCGAAGTGGTTTTAACAGTTGGATTTAAGTACAAATAAATCTTTCTATTTTCTTGATGTTCAACAAAGTGAAAAGGATAATTATGCTTTAGAATAGCAACAGACACCTTCTTGCGATAAACTACTTGATCAATAGACACATAAACTTGATTTTTTCTATTATCCAAGTGCTTAGCCAAATGACGTTTCATATTTTTGGTGCCAGAATCTGCTACAAATATTTTATTACAAACTTGATATTGTGATTTTAACCTTTCATTTTCATTAACACGAGGCAGTCTCATAAAATTATTCTAAACAATTAAAGTGCTTCTTTGAGCTTGTTTTCTTGGAACAGACGAACTAATGTCATAAGATTCCTTATTATCCTCTATCGAAATCTTTGTTAAAGGAATATAATTTTAAAAAGGATACAAATTAAGAGTTTTATATGGATATTTATTGACATCCATGATCCATCTATTGCATTTTTTTCTTTAAATTTTTTGTAAAAAATTATCAGTATGAGCAACTAAAATTAAAAAAATATAGTAAGAAAAACAAAATAACACCTTCAGTTGGATGAATTAGTTAAGAAAATGTTGAGCTTATAGATTTCCTTTTACTTGAGATTCACTAAATCACACCAACAATTTGGTGATTTAGGGTCTGGTAGTTTGAACTAGTGAATTACATTTTTTAAATTAGCAATATCGAGATTTACATTGTTTAGATGTTGTTGTTTATGTTTAATGGCTATTGGTGAGAAAGGATTTCAAGAATTTTCCTTAATGAGAAACAATCAAAAAGTTGTGAGAAATTGAGACTTTATTTGTTCTGAGAATGACCATATGTCGGCAATTGAGTCTCTATATGGATACCAATAGTTTACCCATTTTGTCCATTAACTTTATTAGCTTTTTATGGAATCTAATCCCATATTTACCCGCCTGAAATATGAGTGATCCAACTAATTATATATGGGCTAAATGTACTAATTTTTTGAATATGGACAAAAATTTTGAGCCCTACTTAACACCTTCTCTTACTTTTTCAATGGTTTCATCAGCTTTCTCCAAACCCTCCTTTCTTATTAAATTCAAGATATGGTTTCCACAATGAATATGAAAGAACTTTCCATCACAAACTAGTGAATGCATTAAAGATAAATGACTCTTTAAATGATCTACTACACTTTTATTGCAACTAGCATTATCTAAAGTAAGAGTAAAAATTTTCTTTTCAATGCCCCACTCCTTAATGAACTTGATTAGTAAAGGACCCAAAATTACGCTAGAATGTAGAGGTAAAACATGACGAAAAATTAACACTTTTTTGGAAGATTACAATTTAAATCAACATAATGAGCGGTTAAACATATGTTGTCATTTGATTCCACAAAAGTCCACATGTCTGAAGTCAAACAGACTCTACTAGGAATCATTGCAAACTCACACTTTAAAAGTTCTTTTTCTGTATCACGCAATTTCAAAATATCAGCCTTTGCAGTTTTTCCTAAAATATTTTTGAAAGTTGGATTTAAGTTCAAATAATTTTTTTTTTGTTTTTTTGATGTTCAACAAAGCTAAAAGGATAATTATGCTTAAGAATAGCAATAGACACCTTCTCGCGATAAACTACTTAATCAATAGACTCACAAACCTGATCTTCTCTATTATCCAAGTGCTTAGCCATATGAAATTTCATATTTGTAGTGTCAGAATCTTCTACAAATATTTTCTTACAAACTTGACATTGTGCTTTTAACCTTTCATTGTTCGCTAACACGAGGCAATCTCGTAAGAATATCCCAAACAATTAAGTGTTTGTTTAGCTCATTTCTTGGGACAGATGAACTAAATTCACAAGATTCCTCATTATCCTTCATTGAAATCTCTGTTTAAGAAACATAATTTTCAAAGGGTGCAAATTAGGAGTATCATATGGATATTTCTTTATATCCATCATCCATTTATTGTGTTTTATTTTTTAAATGTTTTGTTTCAAATTATCAATATGAGAAAACTAGAATTAAAAAAATATTAAGAAAAAAAATAAAACCTTCAGTTGGATGAATAATTGAAGAAAGTGTTGAGCTTGTAGATTTCCTTCTTACAGAGATTCACTAAATCATACCAATAGTTTTTTGATTTATGGTCTAGCAATTCAAACTAGTAAAAGTAGAACATTAGTTTTGTTTAAAATTAGCAATATTGAGAAAGATGTTGTTTAGCTGTTGTTGTCTATGTTTAATGGTGATTTGTGAGAAACGATTTCAGGAATTTTTCTAAACGAGAAACATTCCATAAGTTATGAGTAATCAAGACTATATTTGGTCTGAAAATGACCATATGTTGTCAACGGGGTTTCTATATGAGTACCTATATTTGACCCATTTTGTTCGTTAATTTTATGGGATTTTATTGAAATCTAAGTCCATATTTACCCACCTAAAATATAAGCGATCAAACTTATTATATATGGGCTAAATGGACTGATATTTTGAATATGTACAAAAATTATTAGCCCTACTTATAAATTCAATCCAAGATAAAAGAGGAATTAGTGTAACGCCTCAAAAATGGTCCCGAGACATCACACAGTGTTCAAGACTATGAGTAGCCTTAAGCTAACCTTGTCTACTTTCTACTAAATCTGCAGCTCAAAATAAAGGAAATATAGATATAAAATAAAACTAAATGCGGAATTCTATCTGAGCAAACCTGAAGCAATCTAAATATAAGTCTGCAAAATCAATACTGGATAGTCTGAATCATATCTTGCAATATGAAAGGCCTTTACTACTAATAATCAAAGTGTCACTAGGACAAATCCTCAACTAACTCAAACTATCTAAAAATAATGAATCATCTCTACTAATAAGCTAAAAAACTGAATGACTAAGTCCTTAGACTGTGAAGACTCACCAACTGTCGGGATGTAGATGGAGGAGCTCGAAATCACTCACGCTGCTGAAACTAAGAACCTGAACCTATAATATGAGACAATGTAACATATAGACTTATATGTGGATTAGTACTTTTGGATTATACTTAGAATATGGGGGTGAATTCACAAGTAAAACAATGTCTCAACATCATCATAATTTGTAAAATAATTCATGCTAAATGTAGATGACTCACATAAGATAGAATATCTAACACATGAAAATCATAATAACAAATATTAAAACATGCTGCATAAATCTAGTGAGTCATAACATTTAGTTTCTAAAAGTTGTACTGCTATTTTATCTTTAAAACATCTTGTCTAAGGGTAGAAAGGACTCGTTTTTTATATCTAAAATCCTAAGTCTAAAATCTTGTAGCTAATGAATAATCCAAAATAATATCTAAATAAAATTGTGAGCCTTTACACTTAGTTTCTGAAAGTTGTTCAGTTACGATTATTCTGTAGTCTTTTCTACTAGGGAAGTTCTTCTAACTGACATATACTATGTGAGCTATCATGGTGTCCAACATCTAGTTTCCTTATGGGAAAACCTCAAGTTAGGGAGAGGTGTCATACTCTTACCAAGGAATATAACCTAATATAAGTGATCACATTTGTATCTGGCATCCATAAAGAAATAGGAATAATCTAATAATTTGAACCTACATTGGCTTATAGTTCTAAGGCATGTGAACATACCCAATCCGGTGCTAAATAATATTCACCTTAATCTGTTTGCTTATTCTATTGGAAATCCACTTTAAAACTAGTATAAATGGTTTACAATGAAAACCAGTTGTATATTTATTAATTTAAACTATAACTGAAACTATAAAGTGGATTCCATGTCTAAGCTCAGATCAAAAGATCAAATCTTTATTAGAAATCTATAAGCAACTAGTCATAGAATACTTAAAGCATAGCCATTCTTGAAACATGAACATTAAAACTAGGGCTAATAACCATGCATAAAATTTTTGTCAAATTATCATAAAACTCATGCTAAGTAATGAAAATATTGATAATTCAAATCTAAATTTGGAAATTTCTGTAATACGCATGAAAATACAATAGTAGATAGGCAATTGAACCTTTAAATAACTTGAAATCTCATAATCTTGTAAATAACAATATTGGGTATGAACCCCGATTTGAAACTCATGTAAATTCATGTAACTTTGTAACTAAAATGATATTTGGGCACGATGATGATAGAATTATCCTTGTTGAAAAACCCTATATACCTTAATTGATGCAATTAATGATAATACTTAATTTTGGATTTCTATTTGTGCTCTTGAAGATTGATTCTTGATTACCTTGAATTGGAAACCTTGAATTTTGAGTTTCCTTGGAGATAGAATGGTGGAATTTGGATTTCTTGGGGATGAAGGTTTTAGTTCAAGGGTTTTCTTAGAGAGTAATTTTCATGAAAATATGCATATAATGGTTATAATAGGACTAATTATGTGTTTTACATGATTTGGGGGCTTAGGAAAAGACTAAATTGCCCTCTAAAAGTTTACTTGGAACTAGGAATTCCGATTTGGCATACCACCGCGACACGGGGCTAACACGGTGGCTCACTAGATAAGGGACCATTGCCATCTTGGGTTGTGGCATGATAAAGCATCATCACATTGCTCTACTTGAAAAAAGATGAGTGTTATTTTAGACTTTGGAGTGATGCGGCATAATAGCATGGTGCCACTAGAAAAGGATGAGTGACTTTTGGCACTCCTCTGTGATTGGTATCAGTCCATTTGGGAACTTTAGCGAGATACAGGCAAATCATGATGAGCTACTAGAAAAGGACAAATGGGAATTGGAGTTTCACTGCGATGCAACGTAATCATGGTGTTCTACTAGAAATTGGACCATTACAATTTTTGTCCTTCACCACGACGCTGTGCCTATCGAAATTTCCCTACTTTTTTTACTATAATCGCCATAACTTCTCAACTGAATATAGGATTAAGGCAAAATTAGTATTGTTGGAAAGTTGGTTCAATTATCAACAATTGGTGGGTATAGAGCTAGAAAATTCTACATGTATCAAGATTTATATGCTTTTAAAGTTAACTCTTGACACACTATAGGCTAAGATGAGCTAGGAAAAGTATGGGATATTACAATATCTCCCCCTTGGGAACATTCATCCTCGAATGTGCTAGGAATGCACAACTGAAACAAGCTGCATGATTGAAATCAAAAACATACTAAGCAGCTGAATCTGTGAGTACATGAATTTACATAAAGATTACTATATGGCTGAATCTGAGACTAGAAAAGAGTTTGAAATGGGGCCATCTAAATGCTAGAATGCTAACTGTTATTATAGGCAAATTCGATCAATGGAAAGTGGTCATCCCAACTGTCTTTGAAGTTAAGAACACGGGCCCTCAACATATCTTCTAAGGTATGAATAATCCTCTCTTCCTAACCATTTATCTGTGAATGAAAAGTTGAACTGAGATGAACTTGGGTACCAAGACCCTTCTGAAACGCCTTCCAAAATTAATAAGTAAATTGAGTACCCCTATCTGAGATGATGGACAAGGGAACTCCATGCAATCTAACCAACTCTCTAATGTACAACTTAGCATAATCTTCAGCTATGTAGTATGTGTGAACTGGAAAGAAGTGAGATGGTTTGGTCAATCTGTCTACAATAAACCATATTAAATTATGCTGACGACGTGAACGGGGTAATCTAGTCATAAAATTCATATTCACCCTTTCCCACTTCCAATTAGACGTACCAAAATCCTACAATGGGCCAATAGGTCTTTGGTGCTCTACCTTAACCTCTTGTCAAGTTGCACAATTCACTACAAACTATGCTATTTCTCTCTTCATACCTCTCCACGAATAGACGTCCCACAGATCACGGTACATCTTAGTGTCTCTCGTATGGATGGAGTAATGTGCACATAAACTTCTATCATTAGCCGCCGCCTCAAATCATCAACACATGGCACACATAATATACTATTCTACTCAACACACCATTTCCCCCTTGGGAGAAAACCTCCACCTTTTGGTCTTTAACTAAACCCTTCAGTTTGACCAAACTAGAATCCTTATCCTGCTTCTTTCACACTTTAGACATTAGAGAAGATTCTAAAATAATCTGGACCTAAACATTCCCCACAGCTAAGTCAACCAACCTCACACCCAATCTAGCTAACCAATAAACTTACCGAACTAGTTGTCTCTTATCATTATACACATGAGAAACATTGCCCTTAGATAGTCTACTAATGGCGTCTGTTACTACATTGGCCTTGCCCAGAGTATACAACACACTCATGTCATAATCCTTCAATAATTCTAACCACATTCTCTGAGTGAATACATACTGCAAACTTTTGCGATCCATAAACACATCAATATGCACCCCATAAAGATAGTGCCTCCAGATTTTCAATGCAAATACAATCGCAGCTAACTCAAGATCATGGATTGGGTAGTTTTTTTCATGATTCTTAAGTTGTATCGAGGAATAGGATATAACCTTACCTCTCTATATTAAAACATAACCCAGACCATTTCTAGAAGCATCACAATATACAACAAGCCTATTTATACTATCAGGTAGCACTAAAACTGGGGATGAGGTGAGTCGAGTTTTCAACTTCTGAAAAATCTTCTCATAGGAATCTGATCACTAGAACTTAACTGTATTTTGAGTCAATCTAGACATAGAGGATGCAATATATGAAAAACCCTCAACAAAATATCTTTAATAGCCATCTAAACCTAAGAAACTTCTAATATCTGATGGAGAAATAGGTCTAGGCTAGTTTCTTACTACTTGTCTTTTAGGGATCAACTCTAATACCATCACTAGAAACAATATGACTGAGGAAAGTTACTGACCTTATCCAAAATTTATATTTTCTAAATTTGGCGAACAACTGGTAATCTCTAACATTTTGTAACACAATTCTAAGGTGGCCTACATGATCATACTCAGTACGAGAATAGACAAGAATATCATCGATAAAGACTACAATAAATATGTCCAAATAATGTTTGAACGCTTGCTTTATTAAGTCCATGAAGGCTTTTAGGGAATTCGTAAGACCAAATGACATGACTAGAAACTCAAAATGACCATAAGGGTCCTGAAAGTTATATTCTAGAAACTCAAAATGACTATAAGGGGTCCTGAAAGTTATCTTTAGAATATCACATTCCCTTACTCTAAGATGATGATAACCAGATCTATCTTTGCGAAGTAATTTACACGTTGGATTTGGTCGAATAAGTCATCAATCCTAGGTAGAGGATATTTTTTTTGACTGTGACTTTAATTCAGCTAAAAATAGCCAATGCACATTCACAAAGAACCATCTTTCTTTCACGTAAATAGGACAGGAGAATCCCATGGAGAGACACTGATACTTATGAAACCTTTATCTAAAAGATATTTAAGCTTCTATTTTAACTCTTTAAGTTCAGCTAGAGACACATGATATAGAGGAATAGAGATAGGATAAGTATCTGGAAGGAGGTCAATACCAAATTCTATTTCCTAATTAGGAGGTACCCCTGGCAAATCTTTGGGAAAGACATTAGGAAACTCATTAAGTATACTGACTGACTGAATTGTTGGAGTCTCATACTTAGTCTCATATTAATATAGGATATAAAATGACTCTTGGAAGACACGAACTACCTTCCCACACATAGACTAACTAATCTAGAAATTGGAAATTTACTACTCGGGTGCGACAATCTATAGATGCATAACAAGAATGGAGCCAATCCATGCCAAGACTGAGGTAAAGTCAACCATATCTAACTCTATTAAGTCTGCTAACATGATTTTATGAAGGAAAGTGATAGGATACTTTCTATAGATTTGTTTGGAAAAGAATAACTCTCCCATTGGGTAGAAACCAAGAAGGCTCAGGGATATTTTTAGGACCTATTTCAAAAGTTATTGTGGTTAGTGGGGTCACATAAGAGAAATTCGACACGGGACATCAAGATGAAAGACACGAATTATACCAGTAATAATATCAGGTAAATTCTCCTACTCCTGATGGGATGGTAAACCACAAAACCGATTCTGGCGCTGACCAACACTGATACTGGATTATGCGCCCTAAGGAAGGATTGGGATACCTAGAAGAATTAGTGCGCTAGTAGCTTGAGTCTGGGGGTGAATATTCCTTTTCCCTACTAGCATGAGGACACTCTTTGATTCTATATCCCAACTTACCACAACCATAACAACCTTTTAGTCCAAACAAATACTCACCAAGATGATTCGTACCACACTTAGCACAAGAAGGATAAATGGGTTTTCTACTCACACTAATTTGAGATCTAGACATAAAAGTCTTAAGAGCAGGAGCACTGGATGGAGATGGTGCTAGCATAGATGAATGATTTTGAAACTGTGAATGATTTCCCTCTCCAAACTTTGTCTGGCGTTACTTAAATTGCCTAGTTCTAGCCTTTTTATTTCCCTTCTCTTCCCTTTAATTTTTTTGCCTCAATCTACTGGCATGAATCATCAACCTAGCAAGATCCATGTCCCCAATTAGCATGGCAGTCCTACACTCTTATAATACTGAACTAGATACCCAATAACAAAGTTACTCATATCACCCTAGGGTCAAGCATCATATCAGGGACATACTTAGACAACTGATACTTAGCATCATATCAGTTTCACAAACTTCTGTACCTTAACTTCTCTTATTTCATGCAAAAAGAACCTGTCTAGAAATACACCATTCTTCCACATAACTACCCAATCATATTCTACATCCTTCAATATATAGGATGCTAACTCTACACTCTCCTAAATCCCTATTTACTGAAGTGGGACTGTTGCCTGATGTTGCTCTGAATATTAGCAGTCATATCTTGATATAATACCTTAAAGGCAACCCAAAATTCATCATGGAATACATTCTCATTCAGAGGGTCAGCAGGTTAATGTGGTTGGTTATTATTTCTATGGGCGTTATCTTGATGAGGAGGCATATTCAACTGTCAAGTAAGAGTATGAGTTAAAAGTAGATATAGATATTGTAAGCATTATAGATCATGAAAGAGAAATATGATTTCCTAAAACATCTCATAGCCTATTGCTCATAAATGTGGCACGCTTCTCCATCCATGATCAAGACTCTACATAACAAAGCTTGTATGATATAATGCCCTAAAAATAGTTCCCTAGATGTCGCACGATATTCAAAACTACGAGTAGCCTTAAGCTAACCCTATCTGCCTTCTACTAAATTTGAAGCTCAAAATAGAGGAAATATAGGTATAAAATCAAACTAAATGCGAAATTCTATCTGAGACAAGATGAAACAATCTGAATATAAGTCTAGAAAATCAAAATTTGGAAAGTTAGAATCATATCTAGCAGTCTGACAAGCCTTTACTACTAATAAATAGAGAGTCACTGGGACAAACCCCCAACTGACTCAAACTGTCTAAAAATACTGAATCATCTATACTAATAAGCTAAAAACTAGAGGACTAAGTCTAAGAACTATGAGGATTCACCAACTGTTGAGATATAGATAGAGATGCTAAAAATCACTCACGCTACTAAAATTGAACACCTAAACCTACATTATGAGACAATGTATCACGTAGACGTATTTTTGGATCAGTACTTCTAGATTGTACTAAGTATATAGGGATGAATCCACAAGTAAACCAATGTCTCAACATTATCATAATGTAAGACCCCGTAAAATCCTAAGTCTAGAATTCAGCTCATGTAGCTTCACAAGCTCCAAGACTTAGAAAATTTTGCTAAGTATTCAACACTTAGTCTCATTTTAGACCTCCAAACTTTAGGGATTTATTTAAAGACCACCCCGACCTTTGTTTTTAGATTTTCAAGTTTTGTTGTGATGGGGCAAGTTTGTAGTACATCTTGGGTGAGTTTCAAAATTTTTTAAACTAATTTAGACCAAGTTTGGAGTTGAAAAATAGTGTATCAATGTGATTATGGTGATCTGCATCACCTATCGTGTTGATAAATACTTTTACAGCTCTCAGAGTCTATTCCAGTAAGTCACTGAAAACTCGATGTAGGGTGTTGGCTATAGCGTTGATAAAATCAATGCGGAGCATCATTTATAGAGTTGATAAATCAATGCGAGGCGTTGCCTGTAGCATCGATGCCCAGTTTAGTCATTAAATATTTGCATTCAAAGGGGTAATTTGGTCATTTTCCTACCCCTACATAAGTCACAAACATGGGATTAACTCCAATTTACACAAATACACTCGTTCTTCTCAAAATCCTCTCAAGAACACATTATATTTAAATTGGGGGTTTCAAGATTCAAGCTGATTTCACCGCAAATTCAACGGAGTCTTAATCTCTAGTATGCATAGTGTTTATCTATGGATCCCTTTCATCCATAGAGCTAAAGAACTATGTTTTAAATAATGAATTATAATCTTTATGTTGTAGTATGATGATGTTCATGATTTATGGTTGTTAATTGTGTAACAAAAGGATAGCTTGATGAACTTTCAAGAAGCGTGTGATCTTGTTGGTTGAAACCCATGAAATTGGGGGTTTTAGATGGTTAATTTGGTGGACACACCTATGCTCTAAAGAGTGCATGCAAGGTGTTTGATAAAATGTTAAAAATCATGTTTTATAGCTTAGGGGTGAACTATATGATAAATTCATGCTAGTCTATTATGTTCAAAGGGTTCACATGTCTTGGTTGTGCAATATATGCGTTAATGAAATGTACATAATAATGGGAAAATGGGTTTATAGTGTGTCTATATGCATTCCATGTTGCGTACAATATCATGATTGTGAAGTACCACATGGGTTATCCCCGATTATTACAATATGAACTAAGTGTTACATGTTTGTCATTCCCTTATGCTTAAATGGTTTCCATGCTATCGTTATGAAATGCGTATATTATCGGAAGGCCCATGACATTAGAATATGAGATATATGACTTGATTATAAGAATTCCCCTTTCATGATAGATATTATGATGACCATGTACTTTATGAAATCCCTCACTCATGTATTATGGAATGTTATTGATGGTCATGTACTCAAGTCAGTCATGTGTGTCAATTTCCTTCCATCGAGTCCTAGAGGTACTTGTACCCAAAAACTATAGCTAGGTTCCTAGAGCCAGTGTGATGTTTCATGATATCCTCAGTACCGACATGTTTCATAGACTTCAGCCAGTCATGTGACTTAAAAAATCTCAAAAATTGCATGATCTCAGTCAGTTATCAGATATCAGTAGTATTTCATCAGTCAACAAAATCTAGTAAGCTCAGTCTATGCGTAGTGTAGTTAATCATGTACAGAGTCTAATCAGATGGGCGTAGAAATTAACACTGAGTGAACCCAAGGATGGGAACTCAACTGCCAGTAGAGGGTGTGATTCTTAGAAGCAATCCTTGCGTTCCAGAACTACATAGCCAGTGTAGGTTGAGACATTATACCTTATAGTTGAGGGTAGATAAGTTGTCTTACCTACCAGTTGAGAGTTTTCACTATTCTCATTCTAAGTACCTTCCAGTAGAGGGTTCTCACAGCTTGTCCTTACCAATGGTGCGGTATTGACACCCTTCCAATTAGGGCACAGATTGGACCCTAGCTCTGCTATATTAGCTTACATGGGGCATGTCGGTTAGATGACTACCTCCCACAGTTTCAGTCTTAACTCAGTAAAAGATCTCAGATAGTTCTTCAAATTTTAGTATATCAGTACTGTCAGATACAGTCAACTCAGATACAATATGGGAATTAGATAGTTCCATCAGATTCAAGGTTTTCAGATACAGTCACCTATGTTATCAGAATCAGTATTAGGGATATCATATATAGTCACTCATGTTATTAGATATATCAGTTATCAGAACTCATTTTATCATCTCTATAAGCTATCAAAACCCATTTGTCATTCATATTAGATATCAGTAAACTCATGTTATAAGTACTCAATTTTAGGACTGTCAGATATAGCTAAGTAGACCAGTTCCTCAAAATCTGAACTCTCAAAAACAATCATCTCTTTATTAGTAACATAATATCAGTATCTCAATATTCAGTAATACAGTGTCAATAAACTCATGTTGTCAGAAATCAAACTCAGTAGTAAATATTATCACGAGTTCAATTACAATTACATATGTATGTATTCCCACGTTCATATCAGACAGCATGTTCATGCATATAACCCTTTGCATTTAGCCTACCTCACTCATATACTTAGTACATTTAGTTGTACTGACCTATTTGTGCTATGGTATTTCTTTTTACGTTACACCATAGGTTCAGAGGCGCGAGTTCCAGATCAGTAGTAGCAGTCCAGTTAGCAGTGAGTCCTCATCCTTAGAGAAAAGTATTATTATTATCTTGATTATTTTAGTATTTTAGTTTAGTTTTTAGTAGTTGGGAGTTAGTTGGAGACATGTTCCTTCAACTCCCTATTAGAGTATTTTAGAGGCTTTCAGATGACTATATATTTTCAGATTCAGACTTTAGCATTTTTAGTTTTGTTTTGGTACTGTGATACAACCTTATTCTGACATTTTTATTGTTTGATTATGCAGTATTAAGCCTTATGGATTTTTCAGTTCATGTTTCTGCATTATCATGTTATATTATACAGTATACAAGTACAGATATCAGTCATGGGTTAGCTTGTGGCCCTTTAGGGTCATGAGCACCGTGTAGCATTTTGGTTTAGAAAATCGAGGCATTACAAACATAGTATTAGAGCCTAAGGTTAAACAGTTTCCTAGGAAGTTTGAAAGTCGTATCTAGTAGTGTCTTGTGCATGGGTATGTTGTGCTCTACACTTATGTGCAGGAGGCTATGAGATATTTTAGGAATAGTTTCCCTTCTTTCATATTTTAGATCGTGTTATAGAAAAGTTCTCTAAGAAACTCATGTAGATTCTCATCATGCTCCATGCATGTCAACTCTACCTTACCTTTTAGGTAACAAAAACAGTGAAGCTTAAAGTTCTAGAGACAAATTTTTCTTAACCAGTCCCAGCATACAGTAATGGGATTGCCTCAATCATTCTCGTTATGTTCCAAGTCATACGGATTTCAGTCATGGCCATGAGAACTAGTTCACAAACCTAATTTTAGATATACCATCAAATCTCTTCTTAGATTCTTGTGACAACATATACCTAGAATTTTTAAGCATGAACTTAAGAGTTAATAGTGCTAGAGTTAGGATAGTATTATACAATTTGAGCAGATTATGTATTCATGGGGATAGTTGTACCATAGTAAATTAGTAGGCTTGAACAGTGTAAGCTAGAATTTAAACTTATTGATTTTAAATTAAGCATGTAGATGTGAATGTAATATGAGTAGTACATAAAAAATAGAAGTAGATGATGTGTTTAGTAAGGCAAGCATGTGTCGGTTAGAGTGTTAGTATGTGATGATGATTGCAATTCAATTCGGAGTTTAATAAAGTGTTTACAAACTTATGATGATAGATTTAAGCTAAGGGGGAGATGATAAATCAAGTAACCAATTCAGGATCTCAAATTCTAGTAGTAGTGCCAGTATGTATAGAGAAGCAGTTAGGGAAGGCAATTCCCGACCTATCCTTATCTCAGTGTAAAGTTTCGTACTCCAGTCAGCGTGATGCCTATACATTCTTCACATCTTAGTTCCATGAATAAAATATATGTTCACACGTATTTCATAGGATCGTGTTAGCTTTTAGGTCCCAGCATAGGAAGTTCAGTTCTAGTTCATTCAATGTTACAAATCATTTCTCACGAATACAAAAATTCCAGACTCGGGTCATGCAGCACATGACTCATGTTCACATATCATGCACTACAGTATAGTCAGCTTTCATGACTTATGTTACGCCCAGACTGATTAGATAATTTTAGATTATGTAATGTATATTTCTATATCCTCATTTCAGACCTTTTGGGTAAATCCATGTTATTGACATTCTATTCATCAGGCTTTAGTTCAAGTGTAAAATTCAGTCAATATTTATTTATGTTTAGATCCTTAACTTATGTCAGCCTTTATTAGGCCACTATCATAACTTAGTTTCCATCTCTGTTACAGTTTCAGTACTCAATGCTCAGTAATTAGTGTTCAGTTTTAGAATTAAGCACTTTAGTATTAGTCTATACCTCAGTATTAGTTATCAATTATCAAGGCCAGGTATTCAATTAGAGTATTAGTCCCAATTATAGTCTTAGTTATAGTATCAGCTTCAGACCAGTATTAAGCTCAGAAACTCAATTCAGTTTTAGACTTACTTGACTATAGAGTACAGTCATCAGTTACTCAGTTATAGGTATTCCAATACCTTAGTTTATGGAATGTTTCCAACACATGTAATATGCTTGGTCCTACATTTTCAAATAATATAGCTTTCATGAAATCCATATTCAGTCTCCTCATTTTACTTAGTCAGTCCCTTCTCATATGTATAATACTCTATAGATCATTCCATCTATTCAAACTAAGTATAATTCAGTCATGCATACCCAATATTCAGTTACCAGTTATTCAGTTAATTAGATAAGTTAGTATATTTATGCACTTGTGTTCAGCTCAGTTCATATATCATGTCTCAGTTTTAGATCTCAGATAATCATCCACGATTTAGTTCCTAGGTACCCTATGCATCTCCTCAGTTTTTCCAAAGTATCTCACCCAAGTCAATCCAACATTTCTTCAAGGGACATAGTGTCCCAAGGGGGAGATACACCGTAACCCCCGACCTTTCAGAATTTAAATATGTCACTTTCTTTTCCCATGATAAATCCAGCTTGAAGGAAGGGTTACTTATAAGCTAAACCTCTAACTCCAAATCTCATCCATAAGTCATGTACTTAATGTCTCATTTTATACCATGGTAATCTGTTTTGTCACTCATTACAGACTCAGTTTAGTTCATGTATCACTTTTCAAACTCAGTTATGTTCTCATATTTCCAATCATGCATATTGAGTAAGTAATCTCAGACTCATTGGTATTTTCAGTTCAAGGTAATAGTCTTCCTTGAGCTTACTCATTCTCATGTTCAGATTTCAGTACCAAACTTTGTATTTAGTTCCATGATCAATTTTCAGTTCAAACTTGGTACCATTACCATTATATGTTCGGTCGCATGTTCATGAGTCAATTCAGTCATGTATCCACACATCAAATATGCATGGTCATCTTATCAGTAATTTTATTCATGCATTCATGTATCATGTGAGTCATATAATCATGCATCAGATATGCATGGACTCAGCTTATCAGTCATGCATCAAATATGCATTCTCATTGTGAGAAAACTCAATTCATCAAAACACTCAGTCCTTTATTCATAAATCAGTTATGCATATATCAGATATGCATGTTCCCTATGATATGTTAAGTTTATCAGTCACGTCAGTTATGAGATCATGTTCCATTTATTCATGTTCAGTCTATTATTTCCCATCTCAGTTAGTTTCATTCGGGGATGAATGTTCCTAAGGTGAGAGATTGTAAGACCCCATAAAATCCTAAGTCTAGAATTCAGATAATATAGCTTCACAAGCTCCAAGACTTAGGAAATTTTGTTAAGTATTCAATAATTAGTCTCATTTTAGACCTCTAAACTTTGGAGATTTATTTGACAAACTTCGTTTTTAGATTTTCAAGTTGCATTGTGATGGAGTAAGGTCATAGTACATCTCAAGTGAGTTTCAGAATATTTAGAACTCATTTAGACCAAGTTTGGAGTTGCAAAATAGTGTATCAATGCAATTATGGCGTGATGTGTTGCCTTTCACGTTGATAAATGCTTTCCCAACTCTCAGAGTCAATTCCAGTGAGTCAGTGAAAAATTGATACAAGGCTTTGGCTCTAGCATCGATGAAACCAATGCGGGGCGTCGGCTATAGCATTGATAAACCAATGCAGGGTGTCGCCTGTAGAATCAATGCGCAATTTAGTCATTAAATATCTGTATTCAGAGGGGTAATTTGGTCGTTTTCCCACCCATATATAAGTCACAAACATGGGATTAACTCCCATTTACACAAAAATATACTCATTTTTCTCAAAATCCTCTCAAGAACACATTAGGTTTCAATTCGGCGTTTCAAGATTTAAGCTGATTTCACCATAAATTCTACGAAGTCTTAATCTCAGGTATGTGTAGTGTTCATCTATGGATCCCTTTCATCCATAGAGCTCAAGAACCATGTTTTAAATAATGAATTGTTATCTTTATGTTGTTGTGTGATGATGTTCATGATTTATGATTGTTATTTGTGTTTAAAAAGGTTAGCTTGATGAACTTCCATGAAGTGTGTGATCTTGTTGGTTGAAACACATGAAATTAGGAGTTTTAGATGGTTAATTTGGTGGACACACCTATGCTCTAAAGAGTGAATGCAATGTGTTTGATAAATTGCCTAAAATTTGAAAATTCATATGTTATAGCTTAGGGGTGAACTATATGATAAATTCATGCTAGTTTATTGTGTTCAAAGGGTTCACATGTCTTGGTTGTTCAATATATGTGTTAATGGAATGTACATGATGATGGGAGAATGGGTTTATAGTGTGTCTATATGCATTCCATGTTATGTACAATATCATGATTATGAAGTACCACATGAGTTATCCCCGATTATTACAATATGAACTAAGTGTTACATGTTTCTCATTCCCTTATGCTTAAATGGTTTCCATACTATCGTTATGAAATGCGTATATTATCGGAAGGCCCATGACATTAGAATATAAGATGTATGACTTGATTATAAACATTCCCCTTTCATGTTAGATATTATAATGACCATGTACTTCATAAAATCCCTCTCATGTATTATGGAATGTTATTAATGGTCATGTACTCAAGTCATTTATGTGTTTCAGTTTCCTTCCATCGAGTCCCGGAGGTACTTGTACCCAAAAACTATAGTTGGGTGCCTAGGGATGGGGTGATGTTTCACGATATCCTCAGTCCCGCCATGTTTCATAGACTTCAGTCAGTCCTGTGACTCAGGAAATCTCAAAAATCTCATGATCTCAGTTAGTTATTAGATATCAGTAGTATTTTGTCAGTTAACGGATTCTAGTAAGCTCAATCCATGCATAGTACAGTTAATCATGTTCAGAGTCTAACCAGATGGGAGTATAAATTAGCACCGAGTGAACCCAAGGATGGGAACTCACCTGCCAGTAGAGGGTGTGATTCTTAGAAGCAATCCTTGCATTCCAGAACTCTGTAGCCAGCATAGGTTCAGACATTATACCTTCTAGTTGAGGGTAGATAAGGTGGATTACCTGCCAGTTGAGGGTTTCCACCATTCTCATTCTGAGTACCTTCCAATAGAGGGTTCTCACAACTTGTCCTTACAAGTGGTGCGGTATTGACAACCTTGCAATCAGGGGAAGGATTGGACCCCAACTCAGCTATAGTATCAGTCTCTCAATATTCAGTAATACAATATCAATAAACTCATGTTGTCAAAATTCAAATTTAGTAGTCAGTATTATTACGAGTTTGTTTACAGATACTTATGCATGTATGTATTCCCACATTCATATCAATCACCATGTTCGTGCATGTAAAACCTTTGCATTTATCCCGCCTTACTCGTATACTCAATATATTCAGTCGTACTGACGCATTTGTGCTATGATGTTTCTTTTTATTTTACACCATAGGTTCAGAGGTGCGAGTTTCAGATCAGTAGTAGTAGTCCAGTTAGCAGTGAGTCCTCATCCTTCGAGGACAGTAGTATTATTATCTTGATTAGTTCAATATTTTATTTTAGTTTTTAGTAGTTGGGAGTTAGTTGGAGACATGTTCCTTCAACTCCCTGTTCAGACAGTTTAGATGCTTTCAGACGACTACATGTTTTCAGATTCAGACTTTAGCATTTTTCATTTTGTTTTGGTACTTTGATACCACCTTATTCAGATATTTTTATTATTCAGTTAAGTAGTATTGAACCTTATGGCCTTGCAGTATGTATTTCCTCATTATCATGTTGTATTATGCAGTATATAGATACAGATATCAGTCATGGGTTAGCTTGCGGTCCTTTGGGTAATGAGCACTGTGTAGCATTTTGGATCAAAAAATTGGGGCGTTACACATAATTTGTAAAATAATGTATGCTAAATATAGATGACTCATGTAAGCTGGAATATCTGAAAGTTGAAAATCATAATCATAAATAGAAAAACATGTTGCATAAATCTAGTGAGTCATAACATTTAGTTTCTAAAAGTTATACTGGTTTTCTGTCTCTAAATTATGCTATCTAAGTGTAGAAAGCGCTCACTTTTTATATCTAAAATCTAAAGTCTGAAATCTGAAAGCTAATGGATTATCTAAGACAATATCTGAATAAAATTGTAAGCCTTTACACTTAGTTTCTTAAACTTGTTCTGTTAGGATTATTCTATAGTTTTTTCTATTAGGTATGTTCTTCTAACCAGCATACACTATATGAGCTATCATACTGTCCAACGTCTAGTTTCCTTATGGGAAAACCTCACATTGGGGAGAGATTCCATACTCTTGCCAAGGAGTATAACCTAATCTAAGTGATCACATCGGTATCGGTCATCCATATAGAAATGAGAATGATCTGATAATCTATACCTACATTAACTTTTAGTTTTGGAGCTTGTGAACATACCCTACTCGGTCCTAAATACTACTTCCTTTAATCTGTATGCTCATTCTGTTAGAAATCCACTTTAAAACTAGTATAAATGGCTTATAATGAAAACCAGCTATATATTTGTTAATTTAAACTGTAATTGAAATTTTAAAGTGGATTCTATGTCTAAGTTGAGATCAAAATATCAAATCTTTATTAATAATCTTAAAGTAACTAGTCATAGGGTGCTTAAATCATAGTCATTCTTGAAATATCAACATTCAAACTAGGGCTAATAACCCATGCATTAAATTCATGTCAAATCATCATAAAACTCATGCTAAGTAATGAAAATATTGATAATTCAAATCTAAATTTGGAAATTTTTGCAATACGCATGAAAATACAATAGTAGACATGCAATTCAACCTCTAAATCACTTGAAAATCTCATAATCTTGCGAATAACAATATTGGATATGAACCCTAATTTGAAACTCATGTTAATTCATGTAATGTTGTAATTAAAATGAATTTTAGGCCCAGAGATGAAAGAATTATCCTTGTTGAAAAACTGCACATACCTTAATTGATGAAATTAATGAGAATATTTGATTTTTGTATTCCTATTTATACTCTTGAAAATCGATTCTTGATTATCTTGAATTGGGAGCCTTGAATTTTGAGTTTCCTTGGAGAAAGAATGGTGGAATTTAGAATTCTTGGGGATGAAGGTTTGAGTTCTAAGGTTTCCTTGGAGAGTAATTTTGGTGAAAATATGTATATAATGGTTAGAATAGGATTAATTCTATATTTTACACGATTTGGGGCATGGAAAAAGACTAAATTTCCCTTTTAAAATTTTACTTAGAACTGAAAATCTTGATTTGGCACTCCACCGTGACGCGAGGCTATTGCGGTGGCTCACTAGATAAGGGACCATTGCCATTTTAGGTTGGGGAACGATGCGGCGTCATCGCATTGTGCTACTGGAAAAGGACGAGTGACATTTTTTCCTTTGGTACAATGTGGCGTAATCGCATTGCGCCACTAAAAAAGGACGAGTGCCATTTTGCTCTCCTCCGCGACGTGATATTAGTCCATTTGGAAATTTTGGCGTGATTCAGGAAAATCACGATGAGCTACTGGAAAAAGGATGAATGGTAACTAGAGTTTCACAAAAATGCAACATAATCGAGGTGTTTTACTAAAAATCGGACCATTACGATTTTGTCCTTTACCGCGACGCGGTGCTTGTCGAAATGCCCCTACTATTTTCACTAAAATCCGCATAAATTCTCAATCGAGTATCGGATTAAACCGAAATTGATATCGTTGAAAAGATGGTTCAATTATATACAACTTGTTGGGTCTATAGATGGAAAATTCTATATGTATCAAGAGTTATACGCTTTTAAAGTTAACCCTTGACACACTAGAGGCTAAACTGAGCTCGAAAAAGTACGGGGTATTACACTTAGGAAAAGGGATCATATGTCCCCTTACCTTTTTGTCATTACTAATCAAGTGTAAGTGCTTTACACGTGTTTATGATGATAATAGTAAGTGTATATAAAAGAATAAATTAATATCATTTATATCGAACAATATATGTGATCCATCTTCAAAAAATTCCACTATTATGAATCGAATCCATTTAAAGTCTCTTAAGGCTAATTTCTTGATAGAGAAAAGCTTAACCTTCAAAATATCTCTCATTTCTCTCTTTCCATACCACCGACATCAAGGCAAGTAAAATCACATTTCATGTCATGTATCTTCTCATCCAAGACTAATAATTATAAATTATGAAATAAATATATGAACAAAAAATTGAAAAAAAATATATATTGAAATATTAATTATTTAATATTATACTTTGAAAGAAAAAACATATTTTACAGTCTTGACGACGACACTAAAACATAAATCAAGCGATGCAAATGGTCTCTAGCGTCCATATCTAAGAACTTGATGGAAGAATGAAGTAGGCTTTAAATTTGGTTTGCTAACTCATGAAATCTCTAATCTACATTATGTTTTATCTTCTAGCCAACTATACTTTGTTTGACACTTCTTTGACACTATGATTTATTTGTTATCATGACAAATCACAATTTTTACTTGATTTTTCCCTCAATAGTTTTTTTTATGTAAGTATGATTCTGACGAAAGAGTATTAACTTGAATTGCGCTTAATAAGAAACATAACTAACATGAATAAGAAATAAAATTTAAAATAGGAAAACATAGCTTAAATTTACCCGTAATCGGCATGAAGTCTCGTTTATACGTTTTAGAAAAATCTTTCTTCATCTGCACAAACATATTAAAGAATAAAATAATAATGATTTATTTACAGAGGGAATAATTTAAGATTATTAAAAAAAAAACTATAAGTTAAAGAATAATCAATTTTGTTAAGCCTAATTTAAACCAACAACAAAAGAATATAAACTTATTTTGAAGTAAATTTAAACAACAACAAAAAAAAAAGCATCAAACATAAGCTTAAAACCCGCCCCCATAGAGAAAAGCTCATATTTGTTAAAAAAAAAAAAAAAAAAAAAAAAAAAAAAAAAAAAAAAAAAGGTGAAAAGGTAAAAAGGAATTTGAATCCAGGAACGTATATGTCAACCCTATATATTTAACAAAAATAAAATATAATTTTTTACATATATTTTAAGACTGGTAGTTTCTTTCCATATATTTTAGGATTCATATACATTTTAGAATTCATATATTTAAGTAGTTTAGGATTCTTAATTTCCTTCCATATATTTATTTTATGAGGATTCTTTTCATATATTTTAGGAATCCTTAATTTAATAATCTAATAATTGAAGAAAAATGTGAAAAGACGAATTTGTCTATAACAAAATATTTTAATGAAGGGTAAAAAGTTCGAATAATTTTTTTAAGGGTTTCACACTTTTAATATATTATAGATTATAAATATAGATTATAGATTATAAATTATAAATTATAAATTATAAATTATAGATACATAATGGAGTATCTCAATAGATGCATGGTTGGTTTACACAAAGATGATGCTTTTGATTACCACCCTAGGTGTTAGAAACTGAATTTGACTCACCTTTGTTTTGTTGATGCCTTATGTTAATTAGGGTGACTTGCTTCAGTATTGCTCCTGAAAAGATAGTTGGTGTGTTTTCAGAAGCTACAGGTTTGAAAGCAAATATGTCTAAACCAAGTTTATCTTAGAGGGGTGAAATTGCATGTGCAACAAGATATTTTGAATGCATTAGGGTATGAAAGAGGTGACTTGCATTTTAAGTACCTTGGTGTTCCCTTCTCTACTAAGAGACGAACTGTTGTTCAATGTCACCACCAGCTAGATGGAAAATCTTATTTATACAGGTAGGCTTCAAGACTACTGGTTACAGCTGTTCTGGATGCCAAAGAAAGTGATAAACTAAGGCTACTTGTAGAAGCTACTGACGGTCAAGTAAAGTTGTTAACTTGCCAAAGGATTCAGAAGGGCTTACCATTATAAACTTGAAACTCTAGAACACTACTATATGTAAATTGTTATGGCACTAAGTCAGCAAAAGGAGATGATGTGGATAGCCTGAGTGCATCACCACTATATGAAAGGGTAGAATTTATGTACTATGCAGATGCCAAAACAATCTTCATGAATGGTAGGGGGGTTCTCACAATGAGGAAGTATTGGCACACTCTTAGCATAATACTAATATAATTAATCAGGGAAAGTTTCAGATTTCAAAAGTCTACAAGTTGTTGAGGGGAGAAATAGAAAACGTTGCCTAGGGAGGAATATTTTGCTATACCATTGTTGAGCCTAAACAAGCATTTATCTTGTGGTTGTGCCTGCGTAATAGAATTAGAACAAGAGATATGCTTGTCTAATAGGGAATGACTATTGATGAGAAGTGTGTGTTTTGCTAGATACATAATGAAACTAGAGATCACCTGTATTTTGGTTGTGAGAACACATATAAACTGCGTGAGTGACTCTATCTTAAGGTGGCAGCAGTTACAAGGATGTCCAAGAGGCTGGAGTACAATGAGGTTATGAACAAATTAGAAGGCTAGAAGCAAACATCCTAGAAGGTTGATACTGAAAGCTGGTCTTACTGTAGCAGCATATACTATCTGGATTGAAAAGAACAATGACATCTTCCAACAAAGGAGTACATCAACAGAAAATTTGGCTTATCAGATACAGATTGATCTGTGCATAGAGTTAAATCAAACTATAACTTATTTACTTATATTAGTTCTCTATAATAGTGATAGAGGAAGGGTATGAGTGTTAGGTTACTAGGTGTCGAGTAACATATAGGAAGAAGGTGCATGGAACTGCGTGCTCTTGCTTTTGTAATGAGTTTACTTGGTAACTAATAAAAATCTTGTTTAATTTCAAAAAACAAACTTAAAAAAAATACAAAGTGTTGGGTTCAATGTGTATATGTGATTGAAAAATGGAGAGAAGTGTGGAGGGAAACAGAGACACCAAATTAGAAAATGCAATCCCAAATTAAAAAGTTCAATAATTCTCCCACATTGGTGGGAAAGGGAACTTTAGAGTGTTTTTAGTGAGGAGCACTAACTCCACATGGATAGTGAGGCAAGTGCAAGGTGGTGCCTTGCGTTGATATTGTTGTTTGGCTCGGCTCTGACTCCAGCCTTAGATTGATAAGATTTTTTTTTATTTGAAACTTGTTTACAAGTGAAATTTTTAATCCAAAAAGTTGATATAATTATTTTCTCCAAAGTCCGGGCGAAATTTTGACGCCATGCAAACTCATATGCAACGCATCACGATGGGATACGACCCTTCTATGGAAAAGGCACACTGTTTCGTGTTGTAGGGTGACCTAAGAGCGCATACGCAGTGCAACTTGTTTACAAGTGAAATTTTTAATCCAAAAAGCTGATATAATTATTTTCTCCAAAGTGCGGGCACAATTTTGACGCCATGCAAACGCATATGCAACGTATCACAATGGGTTGCGACCCTTCTAGGGAAAAGGCACACTGTTTCTCGCTGTAGGGTGACCTACGTGTGCATACGCAGTGCAGGTACGCGACCTGTGGACGCAGATGTAGCGCAGAAGCTACTGCAATTTGCAAAATGTCACCTTCGATCGTAGATCAGGCGCAGGGATGTGACTGCTACTGAAAGGTGCCTTTCTGCTGAACCAATGTATCCTTTCTGAAATGATACATCTATGGCTATAAATACCTAATATATTTCTTGGGTATTGATATGATTTTTGACAGAAAAAACTCTCTTCATCTATACAAAAACATTGTGTGATCATTAAGTTGTTGAGTGAGTTCAGAAAATCCAACAATTTGAGGTACGCTATTGTTCGGATTAAAGGCCATTTTATCCTGTGGGGAAGATTCCATAAACTCGGGTACAGTGAGGAGAATTATTCCTTAAGGAAACTCCGTGAAGTCGAGGGGCTTGGCTTTAAATTTTGTTTTCATCTCTTTTCTTAAAATTAACACACTTCTTAAATAGATTACTCGTAATCTAGTTTTGAAGGCGTTAAGGAACTTCATAATTGTTCTTGTCTTAGACTTGAACTAGTGTTGAATATGGTGTTCCATGAATGCAGATTTTTGTACTCAAAACATAGAAAATAACAACCTTAAGGAATAATCTCTAAATCTATATTGCTTGTTTTTGGAGATTAAAGCTATAAGTTTTCTACTTTTTTTGAACTTAACTAGTGACTTGAAGACATAAAATCTGCATCACAAGTCAAAGATCACTCTGTTAACTATTGGAAGTCAAAAAACTTCATCATTAAACTAGAAACAAGAGGTGTTTAAAGTTGCTGCCACTTTTTAATAAGTATTTCGATATACTAAAGGTATTGTCTTATGGTGATAAGATAAATGACAACTAAAAGTAAAATGCATGATGCTGCAATGACAGTGGAGGTAACTAGCATTGCCACAACAAGTTGCATGAATGCTCTACCTGCAATGGCACCAGCGGAGAAAGTCGAAAAGTTTACGGGTATTGACTTCAAGAGGTAGCAGCAGAAAATGTTCTTCTACCTCACCACTCTTTGTCTTCAAAAGTTCAATTTTGTGGATGCTCTAGAGGTATCCAAGGGAATCTCAAAACAAGAGCGCTTCGTGATTGTGGAGGCTTGGAAACACTCAGATTTCCTTTGCATGAATTATATCTTGAGTGGTCTCCAAGATAAACTTTACAATGTGTATAGTGGAACCAAGACAGTGAAAGAGTTATGGGGAGCGCTGGAACAGGAGTATAAAATGAAGGATGCGGGAACCAAAAAGTTCTTCATTGCAAGATTCCTGGAGTATAAAATCATAGACAACAAGACTGTTATTTTCCAAGTGCAGGAACTGCAAGTGATCATCCATGATCTCCTAGTGAAGGTAGAATCATAACAAATAAATTTGTTGAACAATCTAAAATAGTTCTTAGTATTCATATGAACTTTTTTGTAGGTTTGATTGTGAATGAAGCATTTCAAGTAGCAGAAATAATAGAGAAGCTACCACCAATGTGGAAAGACTTCAAGAACTATTTGAAACGCAAACGTAAGGAGATGTCAGTCGAAGATCTAATTGTAATATTGTGAATTAAAGAAGATAATAAGATTGCAGAAAGAATGTCAAGAGAAAATTCAGTGGAGAAAACATTGTAGAAGATGACCAAAACAACTCTAAAAAGTGAAAGAAAGATAGAAATGAAAGCAATCAACCCAAGAAGAAATTCAAGGGAAAGTGCTTCAACTGTGGCAAGATTGGTCACAAGTCTACGGATTGTCTTGCCCCGAAGAAAGGAAAGAACAAGGACCAAACAAATCTGGCTGAGTCCAAGAAAGAAATGGATGATTTGTGTGCTATGCTTTCCGAATGCAACTTTGTTAGAAATATTCATCAATAGAGGATAGATTCTGGTGCCACCCGCCATATTTGTGCTAACAGGAGTTATTTTTGCCGTTCGCTCCGAATCAAGTCGAAGAAAAGATTTACATGGCTAACTCCGCTACTGCAAAAGTATAAGGAATGGGAAAAGTGTGCTTGAAGATGACTTTTGGCAAAGTGTTGACATTTAACAATGTCTTGTATGTTCCAGAGTTATGAAAGAACTTTATCTCTGTTTCACTTCTAGAAAAAAATGGAATCAAATGTGTATTTGTTTCCGAAAAAATTGTACTTAGTAAAGAAGAAGTGTATGTAGGAAAAAGCTACCTCAATGAGGGCCTATTCAAAATGAATGTAATAAATGTTGAAATTAATAAAAGTTCATTTTCTTCTTACTTGCTTAAGTCTTATCATTTATGGCATGAACGATTATGCCATGTTAATTACAAAACATTGCAAAAACTGATTAAATTAGAAGTTTTGCCAAACATTGAGTGCAATAAATGAAAGTGTCAAACGAGTGTGGAATCGAAGTATTCTAAGCATCCTTATAAGCCCGTCGAAAGAAATTCCAATCCTTTAAACTTAATCCACACTGACATTTATGATATGAAGTCAGCACCATCACGTGGTGGGAAAAAAATATTTCATAAATTTTATTGACTTTTGCGCTAGATATTGTTATATCTACTTTCTAAATAGTAAGGAGAAAGCAACAGATGCGTTTAGGCAATATAAACAGAAGTTGAGAATTAGTTAGAGAAAAGGATCAAAACGATACAAAGTGATAGGGGAAAAGAATATAAATCACCCTTCACTGAAATATGTGTAGAGAATGGAATCGTCTATCAAACTATGACCCTATACTCACCTCAATCTAATTGAATTACATAAATGAAAAATCGATCTTTGAAGAAACTGATGAATGCCTTACTTATAATTTTAGGTTTACCTTAAAGTTTGTGGGGGGAGGCTATCTTTACGGCCAATCAAATACTCAATAAAGTTCCTCATAGTAAGACACAATCAATTTCTTATGAACAATGGAAAGAAAGGAAACCCAATTTGAAATATTTCAAAGTGTGGGGGTGTCTAGCGAAGGTCCAAGTTTCTATGCCTAAAAGGGTTAAGATAGGACCTAAGACGGTGGACTTTGTGTTCATAGGATATGCTAAAAGTAGTAAAGAATGACAGTTTTCGGTTCATAAATCCAAATAATGGCATACAAAGTTTGATCAAACCATGTTGTCAAACGGATTCAAGATTAATGAATGTGATAAATGTGTTTATATTAAAGACACTCCAAAACACCAAGTCATTGTATGTTTATATGTGGATGATATGTTAATCATCAGTAGAGACATTTCAGACATAAATGTAGCAAAATGAATCCTCGAGAGAAAGTTTCATATGAAAGACCTTGGAGTTGCGGATGTGATCTTAGGAATAAAAATCCTTAGAAATCCACAAGGGTTGGCATTTTCACAGTCTCATTATATCAAAAATTTACTTGACAAATTCAAGTATACGGAATTCAGTGTTACCAAGACTTCACTGGATGTGAGCTTTGCACTTCGAAAGAATGAAGGTGAAAGTGATTCATAATTGGAGTACGCAAGAGTATTGGGATGTTTAATGTATATAATGAATTATACACGACCAGACATATCATGAGCTATTAGTAAGTTGAGTCGTTACACGAGTAATCACAATAAAACTCATTTGATGGCAATGAAAAGAGTTTTGGGGTATCTTAAATACATTCAAGACTATGTTTTGCATTATAATAAATATCCTGTGGTGCTTGAAGGATATAGTGATGCAAATTGGATCACCGGATGGAACAAAGTAAAATCCACAAGTGGATATGTATTTACTATCGGTAGAGGAGCGGTCTCCTAATAATCATTCAAACAGACTTGTATTGCTCTCTCTATAATGGAATCTGAATTTATCAAATTAGATAAAGCCAGTGAAGAAACAGAATGGCTCTGGAATTTCTTGGAAAATGTTCCTTATTGTCCGAAACCAGTGGCACCAGTATGTATACACTGTGATATCCAAGCGGTAATAGGTAGGTCAAAGAGCATGATGTACAACAGTAAATATTGTCACATAAGACGGAGACATAATACCATTAGAGAACTTCTCTCTAATAGAATTATCATTGTTGACTATGTGAAGTCAAAGGATAATGTGTTGGATCCACTTACAAAAGGCCTATCTAGAAAAGGAGTGGAAAGGACATCCAAGGGAATTGGTTTAAGGCCTAGGACCAGTCAGCATGGCGGTAACTTTACCTAGCAGACTGAAAATCCCAAGAGTTAGGTTCAAGGAGATCAAACAAAGTTGTGCCTGACAAGTTCAACATTGTCAATAACCCTACCCATTCTCATGATGTAGACAAGGTTCAGTAAATAAGTATAAGACTCAAGGTGAAAAGTCTTTTAATGATTATCTAAATTTGGCAGATTTGACCAAATAATTTATTCTAGAGGATTGAACGTTTAGAAATCACCTATGTGAGGGTGATGTGAAAACCACTTCAAGGAGAATGTTAGTAAAGGCCTATTCTCCAAGATCTCATGAAATCGAGAAGTGTTCATGGCTGAAAAGAACAAAATCGTGAGAACCATAATAATAAAAGACCGGTTGTGTGACATGTGTTGTCCAGGTGTACGTTAAAGCTCGATGGTTCAAAGATATCTAATCTACCGATTGACCGAGTGTATCTGATGCATGTTCACTACGAAAAGTTGAAAGGGAAACCTACTTATGCATATGCAATTAGTGAATGCAAATGGAAAATAGAGAAAAATGATGAAGGGAAAGAGAGATACCAAATTAGAAAGTGTACTCCCAAATTGGAAAGTTCACTAATTCTCCCACATTGGTGGGAGAAGGGAATTTTAGAGTGTTTTTAATAAGGAACATTAACTCTACATGGGTAGTAAGGCAAGAACAAAGTGGGGCCTCATGTTATCATCGTCATCACTAACTCGACTCAGCTTCGGCTTCAGATTTGGATTTGTCAAATGATCGATCGATGAGATCTTATATTTTAGATGAATTTTATTTGAAACTTGTGTACAAGTGAAATTTTTAATCCAAAAAACTGATATAATTATTTTCTCCAAAGTGTGGGGGCAATTTTAATGCCATGCAAATGCATATGCAACGCATCACGATGGGATGCGACCCTTCGAAGGAAAGGCACTATTTCGCGCTATAGGGTGACCTGCAGGTGCAGAAGCAGCAAAGGTACGTGACCTATGGATGCATACATAGTGCAGAAGCTACTAGAATTTGAAAATCTTTACCTGCGGCCATAGTTCCAGCACAGTCTAGGCGTAGGGACATGACTGCTATTGAAAGATGCCTTTCTGCTGAACCAATGCATCCTTTCTAAAATAATACATCAATGGCTATAAATACCTGATATACTCCTTGGGTATTGATATGATTTTTGACAGAAAAAACTTTTTTCTTCTATACAAAAACTCTGTGTGATCATAAAGATATTGAGTGAGTTCGATGAATCCAATAATTTCAAGTACCGCTATTGTTCGAATTAAAGGTCATTTTATTCTGGGAGGAAGATTCCATAAACTCGGGTACAGTGAGGGGTATTATTCCTTAAGAAAACTCCGTGAAGTCGAGGGGCTTGGCCTTAAAATTTTGTTTTTATCTCTTTTCTAAAAATTGACATAGCTTTTAGATAGATTACTCATAATCTAGTGTTGAAGGTGTTAAAGAACTTCATAATTGTCCTTGTCTTAGACTTGAACTAGTGTTGAATTTGATGTTGCATGTATACAAATTCTTGTACCCAAAACATAGAAAATAACACAAAGCTCATTACTATGAGATAATAATAAGTCCTCATTCACTCAATAGTCATTAGTGATATACTATACATTAATTTATCATATTCATATATATGTGTGTATTGGTCATTTTATCTTTTGACTTCTCTTTGCTCATAGGTAGCAAGAAAAATCTGGGCCAGTTATTTTATTTTTCATTTAATTGATTTTAATTATAATTGAATACATAGTTTATTACAATGAAGACTTATTATGGTTGGTGATTTTCTAGTAATCACATGTTTTTCATTTATCATATTATGGGTTACTTTTAATTATTTATTAAAGGGCCAATTTGTCATAACTTGTGACCCATTTAGGACTTAGTTGGGTTGCTTTTAAAGGATCTTTAGTTAAAAAGGGTTGTCCATTCTAATCTAACTAGATGGAGAAGTCTGTACAAGTAAGGGCCCAATGATGAGGTGAACGACAAGCGGACACAAGTTATATAAGGTTGTATAAAAAAGTAGCAATATAAACTATTAACATACAGGTGTGCCACGATAAAAAATGGTTGTACATTGAAATGTCTATTGTTGTTTATATCAAAAGACAAAAAGTTAGTTCAGGTAGCTTGCTAGCTAATGTCGGTATACTGAAGCAAAATGCATCTATACATGCTATACCATTTGATGAAGAAGATAGTTCTAAGAAAAATGTGAAGAAAGGTTGCCATATAGTTACAGCTGCAGAAGAAGAGAAAATAAGTGATGCTTCAGTAACATGAGTAGTATGGATACACTGACATATAACATATAATTAAATATGAAAGGGCAATTAATCATATGAAATAGTGATCTGAAGAAAGGGTATTTAATCCATGAATAGCTACCTAAAGCATATAAGGGGATCCATACGCACTGTATCTCCATAGTATTGTACTAAAGCATATGATTTGCTGGAAATTATTTTGGATTTATGTATGCTATATTTAAATAGTCTATTAATTCCTCTAGTAACATTATTTTAACTCAGTAGAAAGTGTGTAAGAACTTATGTTGATACTATCATCACTTTTTATGTTCTCCTATGTTTCTAGTAACAACAGAGTGAATGTAAAATATTGTGAAGCTATTATATATCTCCATAAGCATCCTATCAAACAATCGGAATTTATGAAAGGTGCGCATAGCCTTTGAAGCAGCAGATTCATTCTTTATCTACCTATGATCGATAAGAATACATTTTTCCCTTTTAACCTTTTCTAATTGCGAAAGACAGATGCTTCATACAGGGAAAATCTAGCACCTAAACACAACATATGCAGATTGAGGTACATATAGAGAGTCGAGATGATAACAAACCTGCAGAGTAGCGTAGGTTAATTAAAGTTCCATAACTTGTTCACATACCTGCAAAAAACATAAACAAGAAGCTAAATTTCTTAGTAAAAACGGAAGTTGAACCATCAAATTGTCCCAAAAGTCCCAAACTTTATAGCACTTAAACATCAACCGTTAAAGACAAATTGAATAAACTTTTTATCCAAAAGGTTAAGTTAGCGTGACATCACAAAACCTTGGGGAGAAGTTACAACTCAAGAAAATACATAGTCCAAGAATATATCCACATTCTGATGTAATTGTTCTTTTACAATGTCCACATAGAATGAGTATATTTTAGGATGTAAATGTTGGATAGTCAATGTAAGTAGTTTATTTTCGAATAGAATATTGCTCGAGATTTTAGTGCTTATTGTACATTGTCTTTGAGTTACAGGCAAAAACAAAAGTAACAAAGTAGCTTTTTGCCAAACTGTTTTATGATAGAGGATTTTCATT
Organism: Capsicum baccatum var. pendulum; assembly: GCA_030864225.1. Classification (NCBI taxonomy): domain Eukaryota; kingdom Viridiplantae; phylum Streptophyta; class Magnoliopsida; order Solanales; family Solanaceae; genus Capsicum; species Capsicum baccatum. Next base: position 109,461,128 of record CM061555.1, on the reverse strand, counting down.
AAACAACTTACGTGTGTTGTGAATATATCAATAAGCCACCTGCAAGTATTAATATTACAAAGGTATATGTGGTTGTAACAAATTGTAACTCACCTGAGATGAAGAAGATGATGAAAGAAAGTAAGGGAAAATTTAAAATTGATTTGTACATCCGATGAAGGAAATGTCAAAAGTAACTAAAACCAATATTAGGTAAATCTCTGGAAACAGCAGAAGTGATTTTTTCCTGGTGGTGAAGTAAAGAGACATATGATTATTTTATGTACCTGATTATGTTGAGTAGATATTGTATATTTTAGTGTAAGTTAAACCTGCTTATTTGTTATTAGTAATGTCAAAATGGTAATATAATGAATTCTTAGTAAATGTTTGAGTAATTGTCACAGCATAGGTACAAGGGAAATAGAGTATGGTAGCAGATGAAATATCAAAGTATTGTTACCTTCAATCCTTTTTTGTGGGTGTGGATGGTTCAATTTTCTAGCTCTTGCCTGTTTTTTCTATTTCAGTGAATGATACAATAGCTAGCGCATCTGGTTTTTGGTCTAGAAATCTGAAAGATAACTTTTGTAATTGGAATTTAAAGAGTTTACGATCAATTTGGAAATTTATATAGGCAATAGACAGTGGTTGTTTCTAAGTGGAAAAGGTAAAAGATAGTATATTAAGTAGGAGTTACTGGTAGAATGGAATTGTAAGAGGAGTTTCTCCATTAGTAATAGTATGTATGTTTATTCCTGGACAGCAACTTTGTTATATATTTGGTCGGCAGTTAGGGATAATATTCTTTTTGCTAATGCTTCTGACACTATTGCTGTAATTGCCCCACTGTAATCTGTGATGTCAATGTTGAAGTGGTACCTGAAAGGAAAGAGACAAACCTGCAACATCAAAGTTTTAGGAATGAAATGCAATTTGCTATAGACACACCTTGCTGGAGACAGAACAGAGCTTTTAAGAACAACTGAGGTTATATTAATTTTACAAAGTAAAGGGCACAGTGATTTGGGTGACAGTGTCCATAATAGTATAGAATGTAAAATATAGCACCCTACAACAAAGAAATCATGGATGAATTTCTATCGAATCTCAAATGCAGTTTCTCAAATGTAGGTTTTTCTAATACCTGTTATAGAGTGTGAAACCTCATTTCAACTTGAACTGTTCTTTCTCATTCATCAAATTTGCAAATACTTTCAGTTCTAAATTTAATATCATTTCAAACAATTTCGTAAATTTATGAGTTCTTCGACAGTGAATGAACTCAATTTTAAGAAATGAGCTGCAGTAAAGTTTGTAGTTACCTAGGGACCAATGGTCGATGTAGTTTACAGTTGAAGTAATGCACCATTTTTTTTGGTTTTAGGACGTACATCCTAATTGTAGTTTGAATAGGAAAGCAAGTAAAATAATTGAGAATGATGGAAAAGTGATATTCTGCCTTCCACAAGAACAGTTTGTATTTGCAACATAAGTGTATGGGAACATCAAAAACTTATTGAAAGTAGCTGTGATAAAACTCTGGGTTACAATTCTAAAGTGTTTATGTGTTCAGATAAGTAATCTTTTAACGTGACCTAGAAAAGTAAACTTTTTTGTAAAAAGTTAATTAATGTAAACCACACAATTAGTACATGCCAGAAAATACACATTTTCTCATTTCTCATTGAAGGAAGAGATTCTTTTTTCATGTAGGAAAACTGATCATCAAAATGTAGGATGCAAAAATCTATGCTGAATCAAGTTTTTTATGTTACTGTTGAGCAGTAATGCATACACTACGATGGAGTTACACTTTTGGTTGTGTCTCTACTATGTAAATTAGGTTGGTCATTTCAATTCGGCTATTGAAATAGTTTGTACATACATATATACATATTGTGGAACAAACAGACCGTAGACAACGACTGTGGAATGGTGGATACAGATTGTACTTGATCTTCAATACGTTCAAGATTCAGTGAGGAGGTTGATGAGGAGGAGCTTCTTAAAGTATAAGATGCCAACATTTGTTCGTTTTGTTTCACCATGGAAAATGTTGTATTTAAATAGGGAAAATATTTTTTACATCTCTGTTAAGGTGGTATAAGTTAATGTATACCAGTTCATTAGTGTATTTGCCTGCACGTATTAAGGATTTGGTAAATTGTTGTTTGATATCTTGTTGCCAATCTCAGAGTTGCGTATGTGAAAGATGGAACATTTTTTTGTTCGAGCACACAGAACGAAGAACCAAAAAGAAAGAGTGCATAGAATATTATAAATAGTATACCACCATGGAATTCAATGATGCCTATATGCTTAGCAAGAATGACTGGATGCTCGTGTAGGTGATCCAATAAGGTAGTTCCCTCTTTGTCAGATAAGTCATCTCATATAGTAAATAGAAAAGGTTTCTTGCTAGTAGGTATAGCGAATGCTGAAATTGATATGGTGAAAGCATATTTTACCAAACAGACAGAAGGTTTGATGAACTTCATGCAAGGAGGAGACTAACTTACCTTTGATCCATCACAATCTCTTCCCGAAAGTGTTTGCTCTGGTCAGCTGTGTATTGTAGGGTGCTGCAGTTAACTACTACTGCCAGTAAGTCTGGTGTAATAGGAAACAACATGTTGAGTAGCTGCTTGATTACTACGGGATATTTAGTTTATGGGGGAAAATGGTGAAGATGTAAATTGAGAGCTTACCAAATTCAGAACCTAGGTGTTGTTGCTCAATCACTGAGAAAGAAAGTGCACTCAACTTTTCTAGAGTACGCAGTGATGCTTCCAATCCATCATTTTCGGTAATCGGCTCAACAATTTGATTTTGTCAGCTACCCATTCGTATGTATCAACTCGTGTCAAGTAACCACGGGTATCCCTAACTTTCGCATAAGAAATAAGATATGTGTGGAAAAAGAGAAACAAGTTCTTGTATCTAGGAATATCATCATTGTATTGCACTATGGAAACTTGTTGTTCCTGATTTAAGTGAAAGAGAAGTAGCTTCAAATATTCTATTAGAATTATAGAGAAAATTAGTACACTTTTCAATCCGTCTTTTCCTGAGGTAGAAATTCCTTTTTTCATTATAAATATTTTGTCGATTCTAAAGGATTATTGTAGTTAACGGCTATAGTATCAGTTTGAGAATTTAGGGTATTGATATGGAAAGAAACTTACTTTTTCATCTTGCAAGAGCATTGTGTGAAAATGGATAGATGAGCCTTTGCTCTTGCGAGGGTGAAACTTGTCAATTACCTGCTTGCAGGTTCAGTCTGTAGTTTTTTGTTTGATGGAGTCCACAAGAAGGCTCTGATCCATTATGGTATCTGCTGTTGTATTGTCAGAATAGAAGATGAATTAGGTATCAACATACATAATAAAAGCAGGAAAAACGGATAAAAGTTGCCAGTACAGGATGGAAGAACAGCTTGGTTGCAAGCCAATAGCTGAAAATGTTACAGCTGGATGGAAAATCTAGTCTACTGATTCCTTTGTCAGGAAATGTATCAAGTCATACCAATATTTTAGACATCTGTATAGATAATGTCAGTTTGAATAAAAGAAATATATGCTGAATAAAAATTCAAAGCTTTTGGACCAACCCAGTTGATCTATGAAAAGAACTTCAGTATCTTAGATATCTGTACATATAACTTTAGTTTGAATAGGAAAAGTATAGGCTGAACAAAAATTCAAAGATTTTGAACCAATCTTGTTGATCCATACAAACAACTTCCTTTTGAACTATGTAGTTAAGCGAAATGAAAGATTACATGTCATAATTTGGTTGTCCATCCAAAATAGAACAAACAAATTAGAAAGGACGGACTAAGTAATATTTCAACAAACTGATTCAAAGCAGAAAAAAATGCCAAAAATGTGATTGACCAACAATCAACATAAAACGTAAATAGGATAGCAACAGTTAGTAGCGAAATGTTCGCTGATTGAATTTCCAAATTATAGAGTTATTTCTATAGATGTCTTTACCTGGAACAGCAAGAGTAAAAGCAAACAATAAGCAAACAATAATTGATCAATCTAAAAAATTATGAGCACCCAGGGTAAGAGCTTTCATCTTATAGTTTGTCTATTCTCTAACCAATTCGAGATATGCATGTAATTATGGAATATCAAGACATAGCAACAGATTGCAGGGGCAGAAAACTTACTAAATTGACTATGAAATAACCATTTCAAATTTTTTTTTCCCATGGAGAAGAAGCAGGAAGCACACAAATTTCACAATACATATACCAGATTAACCAAACAACTAGAAGAACAGATAATCTAATGGAAAATTCAGTTAGAAGAATTCAACAGTATACAATCATACAAACAATGGTGAAATTTATTTACTACTACATCTTTAAAGATGACGCTGTTATAGCATAAATAAACAATATAGCAATCAATCAATATCCAAGACTCTTCTTTTACTGCCATAAGTTGTATGTATAATTCATTGACATACCCAAAAACCCAACAATATGGTTCAGCTGGAAAAAATGTCAGATCTATTGTTGGAGTTCAGCTTACTGAAAGGTACTGCTATAATCTAAGTCTTTTCTTTTTGGAAAATCTTTTATGTTGTGTTCTGATGTTGAGGTAGTGAGGCAAGATCTGAAACTGTACTGATCTTGTACACTTTGGTTGGAGTGAAGCTTATTAAACACATAACTAACAAGTCACACAGGCGATAAAATTAGAATTCCAAGTGGCACACCAGTAGAGTGTTCTATTAGTTTTACTACTATCAACATACTGTGAAAGAGAAAGGGAAAAATCAACAATGAAGAGAACTTATACCGTTTGGATTGAAAATGTTAGAAAATCAGAAAGATTATCAAAGGCGTAACAATGAATTTTCCTTGTTGTACTGAGCCAAAAGAGAAAAATAAGCCAGAAGGGTCTGACAAGTTTCCAATTAAAAAAAGGGACAAGTAGGTCCACAAATTTATCTCTTAAAAAAACTTATCCCTTGAAAAACTGGGATAGTTGTGGGACAATTACGTTAGTTGTTTGAATAATTTCACACAGTTTTTCAACAATTTTTCTCAGCTGTCTAACAATTATGCCTTATTGTTAAACAACTAGGTGTAGTTGTAGGACAACTACGCCTAGTTGTTGAACAACTTTGGTAGTTATTGAACAACTTTGCAAAATTGTCGAACAGCTACCAAAGTTGTTCTACAACTAGGACAAGTTGTTCGAATGAAAAACTTTAAACAAAAACTCAAAAAAAAATTGTCCCTCCCACCAAATTTAAAAAATTTGAAGAACTCCTACTTAATTGGACAACTTATTTATACTTTTTAATCCAAAGATCCGAGAAAAAAACAAAGTCTTACGGCCTGTTTGGATGGTGGTTTCCCATGGTATGGTATGGTATGGTTATCAAGGGAACCTTATTTATTTTGATTGTTTGCTAAAAAGAGTGGTATGATATGGTACTATTTCATGGTTTGATAATCATAGAATGAATGAATGAACTGAACCACCAACTTGGTGGTGTAGCATGGTTTTCCCTTTTTATTTTCAACTACGTCCTTATATAATTTTATTTAATTCAATTTTACCCTTTTTACTACTTAACCTAATATATATTGTTTCAAAGATTTTTTCATTTCCTCTTTCCTTGTCTTCTTTGCAACTCTCTCCTCTACCAATCTTGTGCATGATCTTGCACAGTCAGTGGAAGGTGCAGAATGCTTAATATAAAACACAATGCTTTCGTGGTTTCTGAAAGAGTTCTCTACTTATTTTTTCCATGCAGAAGATATGTCTGGGAAACACTTCTATTCCATTTTTGTTGCTTCTCAAATATTATTTCTCAAATTTGCAGCCAGAACTGGTGCAGCATTTTACTGTACTTCAAGTTTTCTGTATCTATGAATGTCTAAGTTTATGTTCTCTTCCAAGTAGTATTAAATATAAAATTTATAATAATTAGGGGTATTCTAGTAAAATTACGTGTTACCATATCGTACCATACCATCAAACCAAACAAAAAACTGTTATTAAAGCACAGTAAACGATACAGTCTATCCAAACATGGTATTGTACCATACTCTACTATACCATACCATATCATACTGTACCATACATTATGAAACCATGACAAACTGACACGTACAATGTGTAGGGACAACTGTTGTGTTAGTTTAATTTTGAGACTACAGTTGTTCCCTTATCTAATTAAATGACAAAACTAACCTTGGGAAGCTGGTAGGACAACTGCTTCTTTAACACCTATTCAGCACTAATATATATTAGAAATGTATCCTTTGCCCATTAAGATTGGGTTGAGTCAACTTGTTTTTGACAACTCTTGTAAAAACTATGGTTAAGTAAAAGAACCCCAATTTTAAATTTCAAACAAAAAAATATTTTTTTTTAGTTTTCATACCAATATCATCCACTAAATTATCCTTACAAAAAATACAACAATAATTAAAAATGTGAAAATTATCTTGTATATACTTATTAGATTGTTTATTGCAAGCTATAGCAACACTTTTTCATAATTGTTGAACTAAAGAAATAATTGTAAGTTATACTGAATTTTTACAAATTAATTTTTTAAAATTAAAAAGTCATTTTTGTATAATTATTAGTCAAATTATTTCCTAATTTTTCATCTTTAATATCTATCTCTCCTCATTAACTCTTTTGATAACTATGGTAGGAAGAATTGTTGGTTTCAATAATTATCTTTACGTATATTTTTTTTTAATTTTATCAATTAAGTTACAAAATCTCCTCTTAAACTAAGGAGTAAAATTTGGTAAAGATATTTCTTTAATCATATTGATTTATTTCTTCCTCATTCTTGTTACACCTCTTTTTAACCAAAAATATTAGATTTTAAGTATGAAAGGGGCTTTATTATTAAGTGAAAAAAAAAAGAATATTTGTTTCAAAAAGAACTGTTACATTTAAACTCAGAGTCTCCCCTAGACATAAATTTAGTGTACCAAGTCACCTTTGAAAATCCTTTTAAAAATCAATTTGACTCTAAAAACTTGTCCACGAAGAGAGATTCCGATTAAGGAATTTTGTTGAGTAAGAAGAAGATGTTAGGCACCCCTCAATACCTTGGTTCGACCACGGTCGCTTCATGGAGCATATCATCTAGTATGACGCTATGAAGTAAATAAACCACATAAACACATACAAAACAAACAAACCAAACAAAACAAGTCCAAAAAAATAGTGTCAAGTCCAATTAATACCGTTCGAAATAAAAGATACTGAAATAAACCTACACTAGTACTAACTATGCTTTACACGATGCTTCAACCCTTGATAACGAACGTCCTTTACAAATAAGATACTTCGAGGTATACCCGGGTGAATAACTAGAAATGGCCTCAGGGAATTCCCCAATTAAAAGAATAAATTTTCCAATTTCAAGTGACAAAATAAAATAATCCCAAGCACAAAAACTCAATCATTCCACAATCATCAATTTCTATAATTTGCCTACCCAACTTAGTATTTCCCTATCTGCTTGACAGCTCAATTATGACACTATCGTGTTCAACAACATTCAATGTTTGTTTTGAATTAAACCACAATTATCGATAAATAAATATGAACCCATTATATTTACTATTATTCAAATTTTAATCTTTTTCCCCAAAAATCCTACTTAACCCCAAATCAACTACACGATTAACATACTTCACACCAAAATTAACAATTAAATAATAACGAGTGAAATTTCCTCAACCAAAATCATACCATTTAAAAATATTCACGAAAGGAGAGATGAGATATATAGAATTGGACCTCAATCACTGATTTAATTCCAAACAATCAGTGATGGATCAAAATCACGTAGAAATGGAACCTCGACCCAAATAGAACCTTAACGTCAAACTGCAACTCGAATAACCCAATGTGTTTTGAAACTAGTAGTGACTGGTCGTAGTTTTTCTGATGATGGTTCACTTCGTCGGAGCTACTATAGACCACAGCAATTCAAGCTATCAATGTTTTCTAGTGAGATGTTGTTGGAATAGTAGCTATCCATGTTTTTCTCTCCGATTTTTCTCTCAATCACTTTTATCTCTCTTTCTCTCATTGTTTACTCTCCGATCATACTCTTTTATCCAATCATGTTCTCTCTATTTTCTCCTTTGTTCATCACTCCATCTCTCATTGGTTTTTATCCCATTTTGATGTGTGTACATGTGAATTAGTGTGTGTATTTTGTATGTATTTTTGGTGAGCTTTATGGGTATGTTGTCTCTGTGTGTGTATCTATGAATGGTGAGTTGTATTGCTGAGTATTTAATTGAAAAAATCCCTTTATTCTAGAGAGTGCGGTGAGTGTGTATGTATATATAAAGAAAAGGGTGAGTGTTGTTGTTGACTGTGTATGTGTGGTGTGAGTATATTCTTTGTGAAAGAAAAACAAAGGAGTATATGTGCAATGTAAAACAAAGGAGTATATGTGAAATGTACCTCAATATTTTGTGAGTTTTGTTATCAAAAGGAATAAAACATAATTTGTAGGGTGCGGTAGGTATGTGGCTTTAGGGATGGGTAGGGGTATATTGTTATTTTTGTTAGGGTGAGGTGTCATAAGTTGTTAATAATTTGTTCGATTTGTTATTGTGTGGAAATTATCAAATGGGTGAAGGTATGTGATAAGATGGGATAAAAATGGTGAAAAAGGAATTTGAAGAGGGACAAAATAATGTGTTGCATCATGCCCCTTTGTCGAGGAGGGACAAAATACTACGAGATAGAATTTTGACCCAACTATTATTCATAAGAAATAAAAAATAAAGGACAGACTACCATTGCGTCTTTGATTTAGGACATCCTACCTACCCCAGTTATGAGGGAATCAAGTCACAGATATCTCAAAGAGTTGAAAAGAGACGGACTATATCGAGTTGGAGAGTCGAGTAAGACTTTGTCGAGGTTTGGGTCTGTGGCTCAGTCATTACACCAAAAAATGAAAATTAAAAGTTAAAAACATAAATGAAATTACAACAGTCCTATCTATGTAGCTTTTCTTGGTTTTTGACTTGCTATTTCCTCAATCTATTGACTTTCTATTTTGTTACCTTGTTATTCGACTTTTGATTTCTTCACCTTGTTCCCTAGGCAGGATCTTGACTTTCAATTTTTTTACCCTATTCTTCAGGCAGGCCCCTGACTTCCAATTTTGTAACTCTATTCTCTAAGCGATCTCCCGACTTGCATTTTCATCACCGTGTGTTTCAGGAAGACTCCTGACTTTCAATTTTATCACCCTGTTCTTCAGGCGTCTCCTGACTTGCTAATTTGTACTCTTTTGATTCTGAATGTTATCACCCTGTTCTTCAGTAGGTTATCAACTTTTAAATTCCTCACTTTATTGACTTTCAATTGTTTCACCATGTTGCTTGACTTTTAATTTCTTCACCTTATTCTTCAGATAGGCTCTTGGCTTCAAATTTTATCACTTCGTTCTCTGAGCGAGATCTCGACTTGTAATTTCATCACTCTGTTCTTTGGGCGGGCTACTAAATTTCAATTTCACCATCTTTTTATTCAGGCAAGCTCATTCAGGCAAGCTCTTGACTTGCTATTTTTTAATATTTTGATTCTCAATTTCACACCCTATTCATCAGGCAGGCTCCCGACTTGCAATTTCCTCACTTTATTGACTTTCAATTGTTTTGCTCTTGACTTTTAATTTCTTCACCCTATTCTTTAGAAGGACTCCTGGCTTCTAATTTCATCACTCTATATCGAGCGAGCTTCCGACTTGCAATTTCATCATCCTATTCTTCAGGAGGGCTCCTGACTTGAAATGTCATCGCCTTGTTCTTCAAGAGGTCTCCTGACTTTCAGTTTCATCATCCTGTTCTTCAGGCAGCTCCTAACTTGCTATTTGTTAATCTTTTAATTCTCAATTTCATCAACTTATTCTTCGGGTAGGCTACCGACTTTTAGTTTCCTTACTTTATAGACTTTCAATTGTTTCACCTTGTTACTTGACTTTTAATTTCCTTATTTGTTGCTTGACTTTCAATTTCTTCACCTTGTTTCTTTGGCAAACTCCTACATCAACGTCAAAACTAGAACAAGTGTTATCTCAAACAAAGATTATGATAAAGAAAAACTCTATTTTTTCAAAAAAGTAAAGTTCCAAATAATAGGAAATTAAATTGTGCCCCAGTTTATCATTGGAGGACTTTTGTGAAAGTCACATCATAACTATTGAAAAACCTAAACAAAGAAGTGCATTTTCTATGAGGCCAAGGGAATGACTCGACTAGTAAGTACATCTTCTAGGAATCAAAGTAAATAACTCGACTATAAAGTATATATTCTAGGAGTCGGGGGGAATGACTTGACTAGAAGGTACATCTTTAGGAGTCGGGGAGAATGACTCGACAAGAAGGTACATCTTATAGGAGTTAAGGGAAATGAATTGACTACAAGGTACATCTTCTAGGGTCAAGGGGAATGACTCGACTAGAAGGTGCATCTTCTATGAGTCAAGGGGAATGACCCGACCAGATGGTACATCTTTTATGAGTAAAGAGAAATGGTGAATGACTTGACCAGAAGGTACATCTTTAGGAGTCAAGGTTAATGACTTGACCAGAAGGTATATATTTTACGGGTCAAGAGGAATGAGTCGACCAGAAGGTACATCCTATAGGAGTCAATGGGAATGACTCAACCGGAAGGTACATCTTCCAGTATTTAAGGGGGAATGACTCGACCAAAAGGTACATCTTCTGGAATTCAAGGGGAATGACTCGACTAGAAGGCACATCTTCTAGAATTCAAGGGGGGAAAACTAGACCAGAAGGTACACTTCTAGGAGTCAAGGGGAATGACTCGACTAGAAGATACATCTTCTAAGAGTTAAGGGAAATGATTCAACGAGAAGGCACATATTCTAGGAATCAAAGGAAATAACTCAACTAGAAACTACATCTTCTAGGATTCAAGGTGAATAAATTGACTAGAAGTGTCTTCTAGGAGTGAAGGTTCAATTTAAAAAGTGTATCACCTAACAATTGAAAACTGAAATACCTGAATAAAGAAGTGTGTCTCTGAGGGATATAGGATTATGAATTTCTTCCATAATTTGATTATCAAACCTGGTTAGCGAAATTGCTTCATGCATTTGTAAAGGTGAAGCATTGTAACCCTTGATATTTATGGTCTAAAGTCCTTGATTTGAAGGTAACATGTTTTCTATTTCTTCAAAGAAAACTTATGAGCTTAAACAATGGTTTCTGGTTTGTGGCTTAGGTTTTTGAGGCAATTGCTCTTGCGCTGGTCACATACAATATTGCTTCCAACATTGGCATTGGCATTGACTTGATGTAGCATTGATCTAAACTCAGATCATTAAGAGTGACTCTGAAACAAACACAGTTCAAACATGATATCCAACGCGCTGCATCGAGTCTGTACGGGTTCACTGGAATTGCACTAGAAGCTGGGGAAAATTATTTGTCGACATGATGGGTGACATGACATATCAAGATCTCATCTAAATACTATTTTGGCCACCCAAACATGGTTCAAATGAGGTTCAAAAAATCTAAATCTCACCCAAAGTTACCTACTGACATTCCTGGTCATGAATCAATCTATAAATCGATATGTTAAGTTCATAAATGTCGTAAAATAGGATTTCTAACTTATGAAGACTAAAATAGCTCTAAATATTAATACTTAGATAATATTTTCTAAGTCTGGGGCCCTTAACAAGCTTTAAAGGACTGAATTAAGCTACGATTTTAGGGGGTATTACAATATCTCCCCCTTAGGAACATTCATCCTCTAATGAGACTGACTAGGCTAATATTACTAATAGACTGAATTCATGTACAGAATATGCACAACTAAAGCATGATTACATAGCTAAAACTACAGATAAACTGAGTTTTCACACTAAACACGCATATCTGCTGTATGGGTACAGGACTGAGCTGATTCATGAATGTATGATTGGAATTACTGATAAACTGAGTTTCTCAAACTGAATATGCATATATGATACATGAATACATGACTAAACTGACTCATCAATGCATGACTGAATATTCAATAGTAACTGATACCAAGTTTATAAGGAAAATCTAAGCATAAAATTGAGTAAGTTCAAGGAAAAACTGTAACCTTGGGCTGAAGCTTAGTTCATGAAGAAGAGGTGAGGATACTTGGTCCGCATATCTGCTTCTGCTTCCCAAGTAGCTCCCTCAATGGACTGGTTCAGCCAAAGAACTTTGACTAGAGGGACTACAACTGCTGGATCGCCTATACATTTCTTTACCAAGGAGACATAAATTACTAGGTGCACTGAAGCTAAGTCTGAAGGTAACTCAAGCTCGTAAGCTACCTTTTCAAAATGGTTGAGAATTCGATAAGCACCGACATATCGGGGACTGAATTTCCCTTTCTTTCAAAAACTCTTCACTTTTTTCATCGAAGATATTTTCTAATAGACAAAATCACCAATCTCAAACTGGAGATTCATTCTTTGCACACCTACGTATGATTTTTGTTAGGTATGAGATGTCTTAAGCCTTTTTGTTATCAACTGAACTTTTTATAAGGTATAAAACACCAAGTCAGGCCCTACCACTATGGACTCACCTACTTTAAACCACCTATGAGAGATCTGAGTCTTCTTCCATAAAGTGCCTCAAATGGAGCTATCTGAACACTGGAATGATAGTTGTTATTATATGCGAACTCGATCAAAGTCAAGTGGTCATCCCAACTACCCTCAAAGTCAATTACACACGCTCGTAGCATATCCTCTAAAGTCTGAGTGGTTCTTTCATATTGACTATCTGTCAGAGGGTGAAAAGTTATATTGAGGTGAACTTGGGTACCAAGACCCTTTTAGAATGCTTTGCAGAAATGAAAGGTGAAAATCGTACCTCTATCTGAAATAATGGATAACGAAACTCCGTACAATCTGACCAACTCTCTGACATAGAGCTTGGAATAGTACTCGATTGAATAAGAGGTATGGACTGGTAGGAAATAAGCTGATTTGGTCATCCTGTCTATAATAACCCAAACTGAATTATCCTGACAACGAGTACAAGTCAAACCCATCACAAAGTCCATATTCACCTCCTCCCACTTCCAAGTGGGAATATTTATCTCCTGCATGGAACCACTAAGTTTCTAGTGCTCAATCATGTCCTGCTGACATGTTGAGAATTTATCTACAAACTTTGAATTGTCTCTCTTCATTCCACTACACCAATAGATCTCCCATAAATAGAGGTATATCTTAGTGGCTTTTGGATCAATGGAGAACACGCACCATGCGTTTCTACAAAAATGTGTTGCCTCAAGTCATCTACGCCTAGCACACATAGTCGACCCTGGTAACGCAATTCACCATCTCCTCCTTGGGAGAAAACTTCTACTTTCTGATCTCTGACTGACTTTTACAACTTATCTAAACTGGGATCTCTAGCCTGATTCTCCTTTACTTCAAAAAAACATAGATGATTCTGAATTATTCTGAATCTATACACTACCCTTTGTTGAATCGAATAAGCAAATACCTTTTCAAGAGAGCTGACGAACCTCCTAAACTATTTTTTTTATCATTCTCTACATGAGCAACACTACCCATAGACATACTACTGAGAGCATCATCCACTGTATTGGCCTTGCCTTAATGATACAGGACACTTATGTTATAGTCCTTCAACAACTCTAGCCACCTTCTCGGGCGAATTTTTAGGTATTTCTGAGAGAACACATACTGCAGGCTCTTATGGTTAGTGAACAAATCAACGTGCACTCTATATAAGTAGTGCCTTTCAAATCTTTAGGTAAAATACTACAGGTGCTAACTCAAGATCATGAGTGGGGTAGTTCTTTTCGTGAGGCTTAAGTTGTTTAGAGGCATAGGCTATGACCTTACCTCTTTGCATCAATACACACCCTAAACCAACACTAGAAACTTCATAATATACTACAAACCCATTTGTACCATCAAGTAGAGTCAAAACTTGAGTTATAATGAGTCAAGTCTCTAACTTCTAAAAACTCTTCTTGTAAGAATCTGACAACTAGAATTTGACTTTCTTCTAAGTCAATATGGACATGGGGGATGCAATAGATGAAAACCCTTCAAGAAATCATCGGTAATAGCCAGCCAAACCTAAGAAACTCCTAATGTCTGATGGAAAGATGGGTCTGGGTTAGTTTCTTATTGATTTGGTCTTGAGGATCAACTCTAATCACATTACCAGAAGCTATATGTCCAAGAAAGGCTAATGACCTTAACCAAAATTTGCACTTACTGAATTTAGCAAATAGCTGATAGTTTTTTAGAGTTTGTAATACTATTTTGAGATGGTCTGCATGATCATTCTTACTGCGGGAGTAGACAAGGATGCTATCTATCAAGACTTTGATGAATATGTATAAGTACTGCTCAAATACATGGTTCATAAAGTCCATGAAAGTTTTTGGAATATTTTGACCAAATGACATGACTAAGAATTCAAAGTGATCATACCGAATTCTAAATGTTGTATTTGGAATGTCACATTCTCTGACTCTAAGCTGATATAGCCTGACCTTAGGTCTATCTTAGAAAAATAGATGGCACCCTAAAGTTGGTCAAACAAGTCATCGATTCTGGGAAGTGGATACTTTTTCTTGACCGTGACCATATTTAACCGATGGTATTCAATACACATCTTGAGGAAACTATCTTTTTTATGCATGAATAAAACTGGTACACCCTATGGGGATACACTACGTCTAATGAATCCCTTGTCTAGGAGATCCTTCAACTGTTATTTTAACTCTTTGAGTTCTGCTGGAGCCATTCTGTATGGCAGAATAAAGATAGGATGAGTATCTAGAAGAAGGTCTATTTCAAAATCAATTTCCCACTCAGTAGGGACTCTAGTAAGATCTTTGGGGAACATATCTGGGAAGTCACATGCTATAGACACTGATTCAAGATTAGAGGTCTATGAACTAGAGTCTCTGACTCGGATGAGATGGTAGACACACCCTTTAGATATTATTTTCCTTGCCCTTAAGTAGGAAACAAGTTGACCCCTAAATTCTGAAGTACTACCTCTCCATTCCAGGATAGGTTCATTCAAAAACTAAAATTGGACAATTCTATTTATGCAATCAACTGAGTCATAGCAGGATTGAAGCCAATCCATGCCGAGAATGACATCAAAACTGGTCATCTCTCATTCTACTAAGTCTGGTGAAGTGACTTTCTGAGATACCATACCCAGAAAATTCTTATATACCTATTAGGCTATGATAGATTTACCCACTATGGTAGAGACTTATAAAGGCTCTACTAGGATTTCGAGGTTGTCTCTGAAATTAACAGCTATATAAGGAGTCACAAAGGATAAGAAAGCTACTAGGTCTTGTAAAGCATAAACACGTAAATGATAAACTTGTAACATACGAGTGACAACATCAGGAGAACTTTCCCGATCTTATCGGGACTAAAGTGTATATAGTCTATTTGGACATTGCCCACTGGTGGCACTGGAAGCGGTGCCCTACTGATTTGGGTTATCGGACTAAGCTGGAGGATGACTATGCTAACCCTGGGAACCTGATTGGGGACAATCTCTTACTCTATGACCTATCTTGACACACCTAAAACACAAATTTCTACTAGCTCTGTAGATACCCTGGTGTTTTCTACCAGATTTCTGACAAAGGTGAGTGGTTCGGGCACTGCTAACACTACCCTGAGGTTTAGGGCCAGGCACCCTATCTCTATTGCCATCTCTAAATTTTAGCACTGGCACACTATCTGAGGACAGAGCTGGGACTGAGGTTTTTGGGAGAAACTGAGAATGATTTCCACCCTCTGACTTAGGCTGGGTAAAGTTAAAGCTACCTGTTTATCTCTCTTGTTCTCCCTCTCCTTCTCCCTATTCTTTACCTCCTCTATCTGCTGAGCATGGACTATGATCTTGTATATGTCTATTTCCTTAATTAGCATTGCAGTCCTACACTCTTTGATCATACTGTTAGACACACTCGACATAAACTTATTCATCTTAGATATGCTATCTACTACCATATGAGGGGCGTATCTGGCTAACTGAGTAAACTTGAGATAATATTCTTTCCCTGTCATATTGCCCTACTTATAATTAATAAATTCCAAGAACTTCACTTCCCTAAACTCCAGTGGAAAGAACCTATCAAGAAAAGCAGTGGCAAACTCCTCTCATTCTACAAGACCTGCATTTGTCGCCCTCTCTACCTTCCATAACTTAAACCATGAGTGGGACACATCCACAATTGATATGCAGCCTACTCAGCACTCTCACTAGTAGTCATCCCCATAATATCTATGACTTTCTTCACCTGATCAAGGAATTACTATAGGTCCTCATCTGACTTAGACCTAGTAAATAACGGGGGATTCATTCGGGTGAAGTTCCAAATCCTAGATGCAGCAGTATTGGTCATTGGGTTGGTTGGAACTACAGTAAGGCATTCATTTTAGGATGCTACTAAATTGACTAGAGTAGTTAAAGTTGCTTTGAATTCATCGTGGGAGACATACTCGTCCAGGGGATCTGGCTAGACGGGCTAAGGTAAAGGCTGATTTCTCGTTCCTCTTCCCTTAATCCTCTTTGAAGGCATATTCTTTAAATGGAAGAGAAACTTCAATTAGACACAGAGTGTAACTTGAGATTGAGCTCACTCGTATGACATAAATACTGAATGAAGGGAAACTTTTCCTAAAACACCACATAGCTTCTTGTCCATAAGTGTGGCTCGCTACACACCCAGGAACAAGACTCTACTAGATGTGTCTTTCAAACTTCTTAGGACTCTATTGAACCTTAGGATCTAATACCAAGTTTGTAACACCCATAGTATGTACCCCAGATGCTATACAATGCTAGTAACCTCGAAGGACCACTTGCTAACCAATGATTGGTACCTGCTGTGAGCACTAAATAACAGTAATATTTAAAAAACAATATAACTAAAATAAATACAAAAATTAGGCAGAAATCTACCATAAGGTTCAAATCTATAATAAATACTGAACATCAATACTAAAACTGAACACCTGTCTGAAAATACTCTAGTACGAAAAGCCTTTAAACTGTCTGAGACATGAAGTTGATGGGACAAGTCCCCAACTAACTCTAACTACTAAAATAAACCAAAATACTGAAATAAAAACTCTGTTCTCATACTATGACGACTCACCACTAAGTCCGTTGCTGAACATCTAGGTTGCTAAGAGCGGTCAGGAGCTCATGCATCTGAACCTATGATATAAGACATCATAGCATAAGAGAAAACAATGCATTAGTACTTTGAATGTACTGGTATGCTAAGTGAGGTCGGTTGAATACATGGGTTCATATGCATGAATAATACTGACTAAATGACATAAATATAACTAAATAAGGGAACGTTCATAACTGAAACATGCTGGAATACTGAGTGTGTGCTACTTAGCACATAGTAATATATACCGTAATTGAGATCACAGTAATACTGGATACTAAATTTTGAATTTTTGATAATTGAGTGATTGTTTTTTACAGTCTTGAATCTGTAGAACTGAGTTCTTTACGAAGTTGAGTGATGACATCTGACAGTCCTGATTTTGTATAACTAAACTAAGCTCTATTCTAAAGACTAAAGTTTAGACTGAGATTATGGGAGGTAATCATCTAATCGATATACCCCTTTTCATATCTGATTTGGGGTCTAACCAGTAACCCCAGCTAAAAGGGCATCAGTACTTTGCCACGAGTAAAGACAAATGGTGAGTCACCCTCATCTAGAAGGTGAATGAGAATGATGGTACCCTCTACTAGTAGGTATGTCACTTTATCAACCCTCAACTGGCAGGTTGATGTCTCAACCTATGCTGGCTACATATTTATGGAATGCAAGGACTGCTTCTAAGGATCGCACCCTCTACTGGCATATGAGTTCCCATCCATGGGTTCACTCGGTGTTGGATCCTACTCCTAACTAAATAGACACTGAACTTATTTCTAAACTATACTAGACTAGATTGTTACTGACCATGTTAACTGACTGATCTAACTGTTTACTAGATTCTATTGACTGATGGAATACTACTGAGTTCTGTTAACTGACTGAGTTCATTGAGTATGAACTGATTACTGAACCAAGACTGTGACTGATTACTGAGTACTACTGAGATTGTACTGTAAATACTATATCTCTAAGTAAACAATTATATTTTCAGGTATTGAATACACTCGATAGCATAAATTATAAGACATAGAACAATCTTTAAAACATGATAACTATTTACTTTGTCAACATTCATTCATTGGGGCATTTTGAGAAACACTTGCATGACATGAACTTGTATACATGCTAACATGATATAATTTCATTACTTACATGAACAATTCATCAAACACTTAGTGCGAATAGTTTATGCACATAATACAAATTAATATGCAAACATCATGTTCACAATTCCAAACACACAATTTCAAGAGGGTTTCTACCATGAATAGACATAACAACACTCACATGCTATTTACTTCTCATGAATTTTGTGATTAATCATAGATTATAAGCCCAATTATCAACAAAATCATAAAGATAATCAAATTGAACATGAAACTCATGAAGTAAATCATCTTGCAATTTAACAGGGGTTATTGAACTCCAAGAATGGAAGGGAACCCTTGTATAAACATTTAACATACCTTAATGCATGAATTCCTGAAGATTGATGGAGTGTTCTTGAGGATTGATCTTGAAATTTATGTTCTAGGGTTTGTCCTTGATAGCAATTTGAGAGAAAGTGAGTGTAATTTGCTTTGTGGGGGCTGCATTTCATGTTTATGGAGCTGGGTCAAAGTGGGAAAAATGTCCCAAATACCTCTCTTGACGCTGATTTAATTACTGAAAAATGAGCCTAGTGACATACAAACCATCACACCATGTCATTGGCATCAATGTGATGGTGAACTTGATGCGTTGACCCCACATCAGTTCACCGGAATTACACTGGAAACTAGGGGAAATTATCTATCGAGGCGATGGTCGATGCAATGCGTTGAGACCACGTTGACCCATTGTTTTGGCCACCCAAACATGGTTCAAACAAGGTTCAAAAAATCAAAAAACTCACCTGAAGTGACCTACTGATATTCCTAGTTATGAATCAATCTATAACTCGATATTTTAAGGTTATAAGGGTCATGAAATAGGATTTCTGACAGCGCCCCAGTGCACTCACAAGTGTATGTTGTCTTATCAAGTAGTAAAGTGGCTTTAATGAATCTTAAGTATCAATCTCTCAGGGACTTGCATTCCCCGCCTATCCTATTCTAGTCTAACTAATTGAGGGGACTAGAAAATAGAGTTGTAATTTTGTAAACTAAAACTAATATAAAATAATGAATAAAATACGATTTTGTACAATCAATGAAGTAAATCCAAGGGCTGAGGTATTTCAGACAATCATACAAAGTTCTATTCCTATCGCAGTTTTATTTGTTATCAAATTGTTGATTCGCAAGGTTTACACTACGATTTTAGTCTCCCTACCTCAAATCTTTTATTAATTGAACCTTGCATTTACAACTCCCACAGATATACAACAATTCTTCTAAATCGATGAAGTTATCTTCTTGCAATTGAATCAAACAAGGCTTCTAGGTATATCCCTATCCTAGGAGCTAATTCAGATTCCTTATTTCATAAAGGGATAAGAACCTTGTTCCCTAATTTCTTCATTTTATCCTATGATTCTCCTAGGGATTCACATAAAAATATAGATTTATTCTAATGGTATCTAATCATCAAAATAGTAAGCTCAAGAAATCAAGAACAACCCATATGATAATCCAAAATTAAACTACAATCAAGAATATTAAAAAGTATTCATGTTCTTGGCCTCAACCTAGAACAAGGGTATTTAGCTACTGATAATTGAATTCAAAACCTCAAAAAAGTAATAAATCATACCTAAAACAAATCTTCAATTGAAGAAGTTGAAAATGTAATCTAAGAACCTTAAAATGGAAGATTTTGAGCTGCTCCGCTTCTGGAAATTATCCGAGCCTTCCCCTAATTTTATTCACGTTTTTCCTTTTATAATGGACCAAAATTAGCCTAGGGGAATAAAAAAGGCATATCCCTATCAACTCCTCTACTGTATCTAAGGAGTCTCCCTTCAAATCTCCCAGGCTTACTGGAATTTGCAACTGAAATTTTGGCAAAGTGTTGGAAGCTCTGCGATAAGCAAGGTGCTGACTTGTGGATTGCCTTTGCTGCACCACATGCCTATTATTCATAAAATTTAATGATTAAATTTCTAGTTTCCAAAATTCTAGATCTTTTACCACGCTCCCGGAATGGCCAAATACATTTCAGGACTCCAAACGGAGTTAATCTTTGCAGTGCAATTTCGTTGAGTCATTCCAAGCCTTCTTGAATTGTTTACACTTGATTTGAAGGTTGTATATCCTTAATATATCATAATAATACATTAAACAAGCATCCTAAAGCATTAAAAATCACAATTTATGGATCAAAACAACACAACATCCAAGACGGTGAACTAGAAACACAAGCTAAGCATAGGATAAATGCACATTGAGTTTAAGCTCGTTATTTTGATTCTTGTCTTGATCCAATTAACCTTTGAAGATTATAAATACGTTTTTTCACATATAAATACATATAACAACCTTAGTAACTCATTAAAACATATTAGAACCCAACATAATAGACTAGACAAACACCTAGCTCAAGCTAGTCACACTAGTTTTCTCGTTTGAACTCTAAATGCTTAAATTGAATCAAAACTCATGTGAAAACACCATTAAACATTGTAAACATGCACTTGGACATTTTGACACAGATTTATATCATTATAAACACATATCGCATAAGAATCATCTTCAAAACAAGGCTAAAAGGGCTAAAATAGCAAGTCTAGAATGCATAAATTCACCCAACATCACCACCCCACACTTAAGCCTTGTTCGTCCTCAAAAATTTTTTAACTATAAGCATCATGGGATGAATAGACTCCACACTCCTACTACATGCAAGAGATTCAAGATAGTACTACAATGACTAGATGGAATGCAAGTTTCTACGCTAAGCATATTATACACAATTGAAAGCGCAAGAGTCCTACTCCCAAAACATCCTAGCCTCAAGAATAGACTCCACAAGTAGAAAAATCATTGAACATTATTCATTCAAAGACATAATATAAATCACCCATATTCATAAAAAATGTTCACCTCACAACAAGAGAGTTACCCATAAACACTCACAATAATGAGATTTATAACAATGGGTACAAGAATCAAATTATGTTCACTATCACAAAGAATTCACAAGTTGCACATAATGAACCATAGGATTTCCCTTAGTGTAAATGCTCCACTAATAATAAAATGTAAAGTTTAGGATCAAGTAAGTCTTTTTCAGGTTGCAATATAGGCTAAGGGATGGGTAGAAACTATTTTGGCCAAGAATAGTGACTAACCTCTCTAAGTGTTTTAATACACTACATTAAGCATTTAAAACCATTCTCTAACAACCAAATTTATACTATTTTTGTCTACCATCTCTTTTATTTTTTCCTCATCTCTTTTAAGTATTTTCATAAACACTTGGTGGACACAAAGTTTACTACCATATAAATGAATCTCTCTTTATTTTCTTTCATGGCAATATTTCTAAGATTATTCGTATCACATCAATCCACCACAATTCAATAATAAACACCAATAACCATTACATTGGAGCATCAATTTCACCTTTTCTTCTTTGATTTCTCAAACTCCTTATTATTCAATTCTTTCATCAAAGCAGTTAGGAGATTTTTGATTCAAATTAAGGTCTATCAAATAAAGGATTAGGCTTCATATGAGGCTACCAAAGAACATAAGTTAAAGGCTCAATGGGGTTTAACTAGGATAATGCACAAGGGTATAACAAATAGAAGGTATAAAACAAGTCTATCAAGGAAATTCCTATCTCATCTCCTAAGCTCACATTCTTTGTTTCGCTTCACATATACACCAGGTAAGTCTATATTTCACATGTAACAAGGAATATACAAAATACCTTACATGAAAATGACACATGCTTAACGAGATCATCATAGACTCCCAACAAACAATAACATGAATTCAATTTAATGCCACAAGTACAAGAGTCACAAAACTGAAACTAGGAGTCTCAAAAAGTAGAAATTTTCATAATTTCCATGCCTTTACCAACAAACCCACTTGCATCATGTAATCAAAAATAGCACCAAAAAGAATATCTCACTTATTTCTATCCTTAAAATTTTTTTAAATTGAGCCAAATTTTGGGAATTTCCCTACCCCACACTTAAAAATCTACGTTGTCCTCAAAGTGAATTTTTAAATTAAGAGATAGAGATACTCCCTGGGGACTCTAGGCCTAGCTAGTAGCATATTCACATGAATGAGATCCATGGAACCCTATACTCAATATTTTCCATGCTTCTTAGCTTAGATTTTCGGTACTCAAACTTCCCATCAACCTGTGACTCAACCAAAAATAAAAATTATGTGAAATAAAAACTAGAAACAAAACTAAAAAGAAAACATACCTGTGCTTGGGTTGCCTCCTAAGAAGTGCCTAATTTAGTGTCGTGGTACGACTTAATCATGTTTTTTCTCCACGTTGAGGATATAAATTTCACCCCCAACTTAGAATCCATCTTCTTGCCTCTCTCATAAGGAGGTGGTATAAAAATTAAGAATCCAAGTAATGGATAAAGCGTGGTAAACCACTCGGCTTTAAAGTGAGGTGTGCTTTTATATTTCTTGTCTAGTGGAAATTCAAGAATATAGGATTCTTGTTCTTTATCTTCACACTCTTCTACTATTTTAAATGATTCCACAGACAATATATCATTTAAACATAATGTAGAAAAGTGCTTTGAGTGAGACCCAACCAATCCAACTTCCAAATTTACACTATCTATTGGACACTCACTTTTATTCACCTTCTCAATTTTAGTCTCAGGATAGAAATGACAATTGAGTGACTGCAATTCTTGTGTTTTCTCCATAAATTGGACAATGTCCTCCTTGTATTTTTCTTTGCTTAGCCACTATAGACATGGTGGCAGTGGTAACTCCTTAAGAGTTGTAACAATTTCAGTTTTCGAGTACTCAGACTTTCTCATATTATCAATAACTTATTCTATAATCGGTTGGATATACTCTTGATCTGAAACCTCCCTTTGGTTATTCATGTATGCCAATAGCTCATTTTGAGATGATAAGATTTTTTTCATCAACTCTTCCAAATTGCTCATTTGAGTTGTGGGCTGCATGTTTAATTGTTGCTGCTGAAACTGTTGTTGGTTCTATGATTGAATTTGTGACTGACTCAACCCCGTTCGATTGTAGTAATTTCTATAATTTTACAATTGATATCCCACAAACATTGTTGAATCGGGGTTAATAGCACACATATCTTCTAAATGATCACTTTGAACACAAACCAAACACTAACTTGCGGTTTGCTCCACAGATAAAGTATCATCATTACTTGAAAACAATCTATCCAAGAATGACATCTTAAGAAGATGGTGAGAAAAATACAAATAAAAGAAACTACACAAATTATTTGCAACTCAATATAAAAAAAAACTAAAAATAAGATACCTAATAATAAGTCCCCGACAATGGTGCCAAAAACTTGGCAGTGTCCAAGCGCACACGTAAGTGTACGTGGTCTTATCAAGTAGTAAAGTGGCTTCAATTAATCCCAAGTATAGATATCTCAGGAGAATGCGTTCGCCGCTTATCCTATTTTAGTCTAACTAATTGAGGGGAGTAGCAAATAGAGTTGTACTTTTGTAATTTAAAACTAATCTAAACTAATGCATAAAATAAGATTTTGGACAATCAATGAAGTAAAGTCAAGGGCTGAGGCATTTCAAACAATCATACAAATCTCTATTTTTACCGCAGTTTGTTGATTCGCAAAGTCTATACTACGATTTTAGTCTCCCTACCTCAAATATTTTATTTATTGAACCTTGCATTTACAACTCCCGCAGAGATACAACAATTCTTCTAAATCTATGAAGTTATCTTGTTGTAATTGAATCAAACATGGCTTCTAGGTATATCCCTATCCTAAGGGCTAATTCAAATCACTTATTTCATAAAAAGATAAGAACCTTGTTCCCTAATTTCTTTATTCTACCCTATGATTCTCCTCCCAAATTCACATAGAAGTATGGATTTGTTCTAATGGAATCTAATCATCAAAATAGTAAGCTCAAGAAATTAAGAACAACTCATATGATAATCCAAAATTAAACTACAATCAAGAATATTAAAAAGTATTCATGATTTGGCCTCAACCCACAACAAGGGTATTTAGCTACTAATAATTGAATTCAAAACCCAAAAAAGAAAAAAAAAATCATGCCTAAAATAAATATTCAATTGAAGAAGTTGAAAATCTAATCTAAGAACACTAAAATGGAGGATTTTGAGCTTTTGCGCCGCTGCTCCGCTTCTGGAAATTGTCCAAGCCTTCCCCTAATTTTCTTCACATTTTTCCTTTTATAATGGACCAAAATTAGCTTAGGGGAATAATCAAGACATCGCCCTGGTAACTTCCCCACTGTATCCAAGGCGTCGTCCAAATCGCCCAGGCTTATTGGAATTTTCAACAAAACTTTTGGCTAAGTGTTGGAAGCTCTGTGATAAGCAAGGCCCCGGCTTTCGGATTTCCTTTGCTGCACCACGCACTTATTATTCATAAAATTAAGTATATTATGAGTCCGTTTCTAGTTTTTACAAGTCTATATCTTCTTCGATGATCCCTAAATGGACAAATACATGTCAAGACTCCAAACAGAGTCAATTTTTGCAGTGTGATTTCGTTGAGTCATTCCGAGCCTTCTTGAGTTGTTTCCACTTGATTTGAAGCTTGTATATCCTTAATATATAATCATAAACCATTACAAAATCATCCTAAAGCATCAAACACCATAAGTTAGAGCGCAAAATAACACAACATTCAAGACAGTGAACTAGAAACACAAGCTAGCATAGGCTAAATGCACATTTAGTTTAAGCTCATTATTTTGATTCTTATCTTGATCCAATTGACCTTTGAAGATTATAAATAAGTTTTTTCACATATAAATATATAATAACAACCTTATTAACTCATTAAAACATATTATAACCCAACACAATAGACTAGACAAACACCTAGCTCAAGCTAGTCACACTAGTTTTCTCGGTTGAACTCTAAATGCTCAAATTGAATCAAAACTCATGTGAAAACACCATTAAACATTGTAAGCATGCACTTGGACACTTCGATGCATATTTATATCATTATAAACATATATAGAATAAGAATCATCCTTAAAACAAGGCTAAAATAGCAAGGCTAGAATACATAAACTCACCCAACATCAATTGCCAACTTACGAAGGATAAAATTGCTCTAAGTATAAATACTTGGCTAAAATTTTTCATGCCTGGGACCCCTTAAAAAGTTTTATAGGAATGAATTAATCTTAGGATTTTTTGGGATCTTACAAATATTGTGAACCTGAACATCAGAATGATATGCACATCGTATATGAGGATCAAAATTTTTTAAATGTGGATCAAGAGTACACCTAAGGAGAGGAGTGATTATGCCCAAACCTCTCAATCTCTGGAATAAACTGGCATATGATTCCCTAGTTGGTGTAAAATTATCCTTTGACTTCTTTCTCTTTGCAAACTCTAGCCTTAGTTAAAACTTGTAGTTAGAAGTTCTTTGATATTATGTCAAGGTAGAGTAAGATGTTGAGGAACCGGTGCACGTCATTTTGGATAAGAAGATGGATTATTCAAATAATACTAAGGAAGTGGAATAAAATATCTTGGATTTTTCAAAGAGGAACCTTGTTGCAGGTGAGCATTTGGATTGGATATGTTAGCTCAGGATTGAGACTAGCAATATTGTTGATTTGGACCTCTCGAGCTTTGCTTTGCCCCTGTACGACCAATAAGTACATTTTCCTTCTTCCTCCCTTTAGTTTTCCTTAATTGATTGTATATCATCCCAAATGTTTCACGATATCCAAATGTCCATCATGCTCCTCAAGTTTTAATATCTTTAATCTTGGAGGAAGGTTGACACTTAAAGGCATACCTCAGTCTTTATATGAAACATCTTCTTTACTACTTTTCATTGCTTTTTATGTACTCTTTATTTTTCTATCCATTTTCTCTTACTCTTTAGCAGATTAAGGAAGAAGTATGACCCTTAATAGAGTGTTAGGCAACAGAAGAGGAGACGATAGGTGGTTCTATTAATGCTGTATTTTTGCACTAAAGAGCTAAAGAATGAGTGATGAAAGCATTGAGATGTTTTTGTCTTGGAGTGAATTCTGAGGCATGTTGTGATGTATCAATAATAGTAGGAAACTAATTTTGTAATTTTGATGGAAATATTAAGGTATTTGCAGGGTCAATAGTGGGAATGAAAGAGGAGGAAGCCCACTGGCCCAAGCTCGATACATTTCCATCATTTGTTCCCTTAATATCACAATATCTAACTTTAAATTCTCATTTTCCTGACTCTTTGTTTGTTTTATGATATCACTCTCTATATCCTTGTAGGACACAACTAACCCTTTCTTAAATTTTGTGTGATGTAGACGACCAACCAAAATGCCACAAACAAATCACCTTAAACTAATTGACAAGAGATAACAAATGTGTTAGAGTCCAACACTTTCTCAAATCTTTTTCTCCTTTTTCTTTTAAAAAGATCACCGAATCCGAGAAGGTCACCTACGTATCTCACTCCTGAGAGAGGAGAATTAGATGTACGTAGTTTGTGAAGCTTTGGCACAATATGGCCGATCAAACTCTCTTTCTTTTTCATTTTCTTTTTCTTTTGCTTGAAACTTTAAGAAGAAAATATAATAACAAATTGTCAAAATAATTGACAAAAATCTTTTTGAATTTTTCAGCTTTAGAATTCCTATGCAAAATGAAACCTATGATTACCAAAGAAATTTTTTTTGGGTTTTTCATATTGAATTTCTTACGAAAATGAAACATGGAACTATTAAAGAAAAATATTTTTGTAGTTTCCTTTTAAAGATGTGTATGAAACACCTACTCTAAATGAAAAGTGAAGAAAATCTTTTTGGATTTTTTTTAAATAAGATCACAGAACTCTAGAAGGACTGCCTACGTATGTTACACCCGAAAGAGGAGAATCAGGTGTGCGTAGTTCGTCCTGTTTGGACAATTAAAGATTAAATAACCAACTGAATCTTGACTTGAGAGACACGGCCAAATATAGATGATGAACAATGTAATAAAATCTTTTTTGAGTTTTTCATTTGACACTTCAAATAAAAATGACACCAACAACTAGGAAAAATAAATCTTTTTTGTATTTTAGTTATACAAAATGTACAAAACTTCTACCATTTTTTTGAATTTTTCTTTTATAAAAAGACCTTATTAAGAAAAATATTTTTAAAAAAATTTTTGAACTATAAATACTTGCTAAAGGAGACAGGAAAATCTTTTTGAAGTTTTTATTTTTAGAGAAAATGTGCAAAAAGTAAAAAATCTTTTGATGTTTTTATTTTTTGATAAAATAAGTGCAAAATGTAAAAAAAAAAATTGAATTTTTGGATTGTGGAAAACAAAATCCATAAAAACTCTAAAAAATTGCAAGACTCTTTTTTTCTTTTTTTTCTTTTTCCTTGGCTAAACACACACTCTTTTAATTCTAGCACATGTTTTTCCCCAAACTAGTATGCTAAAAGACTATGTTACCCTTAAAGATGCAACAATTAGCATGTAGGAATGTTTCAGGGGTGCATCTCCTACAAAGAACAAAGTGGGTCTTGCAAAATCTCAATATGATGCAGATAAGCATGCCCTAAAGGCTGGCCTAGGCTGGGGTCCACTAACAAGTCTGTTCAGGGGAGCGATGATCGATAGTGGCTGGAACAGCTTTCTATCCACATCATACGTCCGATGGCTCCCCTCCTAAAATAAGGGAGACTCAACTAGAGTTTGTGTACATGACGTGTACTCTGAGACTTATTACAAAAGAAATGACTTGGGTTATGCAAATGATGCTAGATATAAAGCGGTAACACGTAAAAACCATTGTAAACAAAGAGCACATAGTATCCAACAATGATAAGACTATAGCACAAAAAAAATTTCTATACACCTATAGTGTTAAATTAAGCTGATACAACTCAAAAATAAGCTCGAATTCTAAAAATATCCCCAGTGGAGTCGTCAGAGTTGTTTTTAACCAAAAATATTATATTTTAAGTTAGAAAAGGGTTTGATTATTAAGTGGCAAAAAGAAAATTTGTTTCAAAAAGGATTGATACGCTTAAATGCAGAGTCGCCACTTGACATAAATTTGGTGATCCAAGTAAACTTTGAAAATCCTTTTCAAAATCAATTTGACTCATGAAAATCTTTTTCAAAATCAATTTGACTCATAAAATTGGTCCACGAACAAAGATTTCAGTTAAGGAATTCTGTTGATTGAGGGGAAGGTATTAGGCACCCCTTGATCCAGTGGTTCGACCACGGTCGCTTTATGGAGCATATCGGCTAGCCTGATGCTATGAATTGAATAAACCACATAAAACACACAAAATAAACAAACAAAATATGTTCAAAAAAATAGTGTCCAGTTCAGTTATTACAATCCGAAATAAAAGTTATTGAAATAAACCTATGCTAACCTACACTAGTCCTAACTATGCTTTACTCGATGCCTCGGGTCTTGATCACGAACGTCCTTCACATACAAGATATTTTAGGGCATACCCCAGTGAATAAGTACAAATGGCCTCGGGGTATCCCCAATTAAATGAATAAATTTTCCAATTTCAAGCGACAAAATAAAATAATATCAAGAAAAAAAATTCAATCATTCCACAATCGTCAATTTCTATAATTTGGCTACCCAACTTAGAATTTGACTGCCCAATCATGACACTATCGTTTTCAAATAAAGATGAGTGAAATCGCCTCAACCAAAATCATACCATTCAAAAATATTCACAAAAAAAAAAGAGATAAGAGATATAGAATCGGACCTCAATCGTTGATTTTATTCCAAACAATCAGTAAATGCGAAGCAAAGACACCGACTTATATGCATCATGATTAATGTTCATATTAAGAATGAAAAAAGGGAAAAAGAAGAAGGTCATATTCAATGAATTAATGCGAGAACAAACAACGTAAGCTTGCGAAAGTAAAGGGATGAGGCAATAAGAAAAATATCCATAACTTTTATAATTGAACAAGCATAGACACTAATCCATATAAAAAGAGAAAATAAAGGCTAAATTTTCAAGAACGGAAATCTGTAAACTCCAACTAAGGCGACATTAATAATGATTCATACATCCAAATCATGGCCAACTTTAGGGAAAACGTGTAATGACCTATGATTTACCTTTTTAAGACATTGTTAATTCTCTTTTGATGTTATGAATCAAAGAGAGACACAAATCAAGTCTTTACATACACAAAGAGCACATATAATAATTCAAAGGGAGTAAGAAAATTAGAATAAAATTTTAGCATTTCTAAAAGTAAAATATCGTTCGACAATCATACTACTCAAAAATATCTAAATAATTTTATTTAGCTATAAAATCCCAAAATTTCTCATCATTTTGACAAGTCAACATGCGCAAAAAAAAAGGAATAAACATCTTGGATAAAAAAATAGCTAGCACTTCATCTCTCACATGAGAATTTTGAAATTCATCAAAAATAATTAGCAAGAAAATGACAAGTTCTTGACTTAACCAATTGCTATTTTACTAGAGCAAAACAAATAATAGTAACTATTTTTTTGACATAAAGAAAACAACTTTACATGTTAAAAATAAATATATCCTCCAACTATGAATTTAAACAAATCATAAGAACATCTTTTAAGCAAAAATTGAAACTTTATCATTAATAATCAAAGAATAAAATCACAAGAGAAGAAACAATCAATATAATATATTTTTTTTAACATAAAGGAAACAACTTTACATGCTAAAAATAAATATATATCCACCAACAATGTATTTTAACAAAGCATATGTACATCTTTTAGGAAAAGATTGATACTTTATCTATAATAATCAAAGAATAAAGTCAAAAAGGAAAAAGATCAATATTAACTATTCTTTTCAACATAAAGGAAACAACTTTACAGGCTAAAAATAAATATATCCGCCAACAATGAATTTAAACAAAGAATACGTATATCTTTTAAGCAAAGATTGAAATTTTACCCATAATAATCAAATAATAAAGTCAAAAAGGAGAAACAATCAATATTAACTATTTTTTTTTTCAAAATAAAGGAAACAACTTTACAAGCTAAAAATAAATATATCCACCAACAATTAATTTAAACAATGCATAAGTACATCTTATAAGCAAAGATTAAAACTTTATCTATAATAATCAAATAATAAAGTAAAAAAGGCACGTATAACTATTGCTAGCTCATTTTTATACCGCTCATAACATAAATACCACAATGTTCTATGGGCTTCAAGGCTTTCTACAACAAACAATCCCATCAAACAAAATTATAACTACGAACTACAAAGAAGAAAATGATAATAAAACTAAAAAAAGGAAAGATTGTTTTCCTTTTTTGGGCTAGTAAAATGAGACTACAAGCTTTTTTCGGATTCTTGATCACCACCGAAAAGCGACCAACTTGAGAACTCTGATTAGCCCACTAATTTCATGGAAAAGGAAAATTTTTTACTAAAATAAAAACACTTCTTTTTTCAAAACTTTTTTTTCAACCTTGAGACTTTTAGACTTTAAAACTTCGTCTTTCTACCAAAATAGTGATTTTATTTATAGGAAAGATGAAGATTCCATTCTTTTCATCCACCAATGTGGGAGAAAAAACATTTAGGGTATTTTTGGAATTTAAAGTTGAAGATAAGGTGAGGTGGAAAATAAGGTGGGGGGGGGGGGGGGATTGTACAATTGTAAGACTCCATGAAATTCCCTCGTCATTTAAGCCTTTCGAGCGAAATAAAAAAAGCCTTACCTTTAGAAATGTTGCTAAGTGTTCCAACACTTAGTTTTATATGAGTCCTTAACTTCGATGAATTATTTTGCAACCTTCCCGATATCCGTTTTCCAATTTTCAAGTTGTGTTATGATGGGGAAAGTCAATACTACATATCGGTTGAGTTTCAAAATTTTTAGACCTCGTTTAGGGTACGTTTGGATTTCAAACCAGTAAGCCCATGCGATAAGCAGGTGACGCCTGGTTATTGCACCGCAATAGACCAGGCGTCGCCTGACTAATCCCAGTGCTCTATACCAGGCGTCGCCTGGGTACTCCAGTGCTCCAAGCTAGGCGACCCCTGGAAATTCCAGTGCTTCCAATAATTTTTAGTCTTTTTCCATCCTTTTAACACAGAATTGAGACGTAATTGGCCATTCTCGTCCGTGTCTCTGGAAACCTAGAAGAAACAACGTACAGCCTCCTAAAGAAAAAATTATGATCTACCAAAATTCATTCATTAAATTACAAAAATAATCCGAGAATCAAAATCCCCAAGTCGAGGTCTTCAAGAAGCACCAAATAGTTTCACGAGTAGAGTTCCGAAAATGCATTTTCTCCCTAAGTCACAATTTTGAGGTATATGGGTGTTCAAAAATAATAATCCTTCCATTATTGTT
This sequence comes from Capsicum baccatum var. pendulum, assembly GCA_030864225.1. Classification (NCBI taxonomy): domain Eukaryota; kingdom Viridiplantae; phylum Streptophyta; class Magnoliopsida; order Solanales; family Solanaceae; genus Capsicum; species Capsicum baccatum. Next base: position 109,429,363 of record CM061555.1, on the reverse strand, counting down.
CCCAAAACTTAATTTTAATTAAGTATTTATGAGTATAATGGAAGTTATGTGAAGATTTTACTGGTTGAAGATTATGAAATTATGAGCTATGAATTTTATGATGTTCCTAATTATTATGCTTTGATCTAAGATTTATATTGTGAATTGTATGGATTTTGATGAGTTAATATTGTTGAATAAATTTCAAAAAATGATATTGAATATGAATAATTATTTTGGATTTGATATTGAACAAGTATGGTATTTGAGATTATATTTTGAAGGTTGAATTATTACATTAATGCTAAGGTTGAAATTGGAGTTTTATGATGTTATGATTTGAAGTCTTCCTCTAATGTATTATTTACTGAGATTTGAAGCGAATTATATATTATGAATTTTGAGTCAATTTACAAATCCACAATCTCGTAAGATTGAAGAGGAATATGATTTGGTCTTATTATTGACCCTTGAGTTATTTGAGGTGGATCTCCTAAATGAGTTCTAAGCTTGAATATGGGAGTAATATTTAGCACCGAGTAGGAGGTGTGGGTTTAGCGCATCCTACTTCTCCAGAACTACGTGCCACCGTTGGATTGAGATTTATAAGCCTAAGGCCAAGACAGTGATCACTAATTTTGAGATTTTATTCTGATGGCAAGGGTAGAACAGCTCTCCCCAATGTGGGCAAGACGTTGGACTCCAACACAACTCACATGGTTTATGTCGGTTAAAAGAAACTCCCATGTTCTCGTGGTCCCATAGTCCCCACTCTAATTAAGTTTGAAAGTATGAGTTTTGAAAGTATTGTTTATAGATTTCTTTAGCTTATGAGTTTTTTAGAATAAAAGAAGAAATTCAGATTTTGAGCTAAATATAATGACTCATGAGAATTATGATATATGTTTCATTATTTATGATTTATGGAAATGATATTTCAAATTTGTTCAAGCGTTGTGAGTAATTATTTCCAATATGCATGACTTATATAAATATAAATGATAATATTTATTTAAATGCATTCACCCCCATATGCTCAGTACTTTCCCAAGGTGTTGACCCACATATTCATATGTGGGCTACATTTTCTTAAGATGTAGGTTCAGATGCTCAGTCCCAGCAGCGTCATTGATTTTCGAGTACCTCCATCTACATTCCTACAGGGGTGAGTCCTTATGGTTCGAGGACCAATTATCCAGATGTTCTGTATTATCAGTTGTTGTATTTATGTTCTTTTATTCAAGTATGAGTCATTTGGGGATCTGTCCCATTGGCTCCCTATTCTTGAGTTTTAGAGGCTCTGTCAGAATAAGTTATTAGTTGTATTATCAAACTTTTCTGTATCTTGCAATTTGGACATTTCATATTTTCAATGTGGATTGATGAGATTTGATTCTGATGAACCATTTTAAATTCTTAAAATGAATATTAAGTGTAGTAGTAGGATCAAAGGGTTAGCTTGGGGCTACGTGTAGCCTTAAGCACCGTGTGACATCTTGGGGTGAGATTTTGGGGCGTTACAAACTTGGTATCAGATACTAAGGTTTAAAGAAAGTCCTAGGAAGTATGATGAGCCGCGTCAAGTAGAGTCTTGATCATCGGTGTGTAGCATGCCCCATCTATGAACAAGAAGCTACGAGACATTTTAGGAAAAGTCATCTCTTTCTTTTAGAATCCATTATAGTTGTCTCTCTCTGCTATTAACTCGTTCTATCTTATGATAGAGTATGCCTCATCATCGATCCAGTATTCGTAGAATCAATGACCAACCACCTTAGCCCGAAAATCCTCTAAATGAAAATGTGATGCATCCTGAGTTCCGAACAGCTTTTCAAGCATTAGCCCAGGCGTTTACTGTCAATGCTCAGACCAGTCAGCAGCCTGCAGTTCTGCCCTAGCAATGAAGTTACTTGGATGCAGCTAGACTTCATGATTTTATAAGAATTAGTCCGCCAAAATTTTATGGGTCTAAGGCAGACAAACACCTATAGTTATACTTAGAGGAGATAAGAAAAATCATGCAGGTGATGCACATTTCTGAAGAAGAAAATGTGGATTTGGCATCTTATAGGGTGAAAGACATCGCGTATGACTAGGTTGTAGAATTGAGGAAGAACAGGGGAAAAGATGCAACTCTCGTGACGTGGCAGGAATTTCAAAATGTGTTCTTAGACAAGTTCTTTTTACTTGAGATGAGGGAAGCAAAGATTGAGGAATTCATGAACTTTAGTCAGGGCTCCATGAATGTTAAGGAGTATTGCTTAAAGTTCAACCATTTAGCCATGTATGCTCCAAATATGATGGCTGACACCCCAACTAGTATGAGTAAGTTCCTGATAGGCATGTTCGGTTTGGTACTAAAGGATTGTAGGGCTACTATGCCTAACAGGGAGATAGATTTGTCTAGACTAATGATTCATGCATAGCAAATACAGGCAAATAAGCTAAGGGAAAGAGATTGAGTGAGGGGTAACTAAAGGGCTAGATCTAAACAAAATGAATACAGTTAGGCTAGGTTCCACGGAGGAAATCATCCACAGTTTTTGAGTCGTCCACCTATACCTAAATTTTCTTCAGCCAGTGCCCCCACACCTAGAGGCAGACAGGAATAAGGAAATAGTTCGTCTATGTCTAGGTCATATAACAGTATCAGTAATAGACCTCATGGTCCTCCATGTGATAAGTGTGGTAGAGATCATTCAGCTGAGTGTTTTGCTGATCAGAAGGGTTGCTTTTGTTGTATCAAGATGGATCACAGACTTGGAGATTGCTTGTATGCTAGGCAAGGGAATCGAGACGTCCAACCTCAAACTCAGGCTACCAGTGCACCAACTTCTTTAGCTCGTCCAGCTCCTCCTCAGGGTGCTTCTCCTAGTACTACTGGCGGTCAGTACAAGAACTGATTTTAAGCCCTACTATCCTGCCAGGAGCAGGAGGATTCTCCCGATGTTGTTACTGGTGTGCTTTGTGTTTTCAACTTTGATGTTTATCTATTATTAGACCGTGGGTCGAGTTTTTCCTATGTGACACCATTGGTTGCTTTGAATTTTGAAGTGAGTCCTAAAAAGATTTCAAAGTTTTTCCTTGTTTCCACTTCAGTAGATGAGTCTGTTGTTACTAAACAAGTGTATAATAATTGTCCTACTACTGTTCTTCATAGAGTCATACTTTCTGATCTGATAGAGTTGGACACGGTGGATTTTGATGTTATTCTAGGTATGGGTTGGCTTCATTCTTGTCATACATCCATAGACTGTCGTACCCGTGTAGTTAAATTTTAGTTTCCAGATAAACCAGTTTTGAGTCATTCAAAAATTCTGTCTCCTAAGAGTCATTTTATCTCCTACCTCAAAGCCAGAAAGCTAATATCCAAAGGTTGTATCTATCACCTGGTTAGAGTTAAAGACACTAAGTCTGAATCTCCAACACCTCAGTCAGTTAGCATAGTTAATGAGTTTCCTAATGACTTTCTAGAAGATCTTCCAGGGTTACCTCCCGATAGAGAGATATAGTTCGGGATTGACCTTCTTCTCGATACACAACCTATTTCTATTCTTCTGTATCGTATGGAACCTGTAAAACTCAAGGAGTTTAAAGAACAACATAAAGATCTTTTAGATAAAGGTTTCATAAGGCCAAGTGTTTCTTCTTGGGGTGCACCTATTCTATTTGTGCGAAAGAAAGATGGTTCCTTGAGGACTATTGTCATCTTAATAAGGTCACTATCAATAAAAGATACCCTCTTCCTAGAATTGATGATTTATTTGATCAGTTACAAGGTGTGAGTTATTTCTTAAAGATAGACCTTAGATCCATCTATCATCAGCTTAAAGTGAGAGAGTGTGATATTCCAAAAATAGCCTTTTGAACCCATTATGGTCACTTTGAGTTTTTTGTCACGTCGTTCAGATTACTAATGCTCCAGTAGCCTTCATGGACCTTATGAACTACGTATTTAAGCAATATCTTGATATGTTTGTCATTGTATTCATAGATGATATTCTTGTTTACTCCCAAAGTGAGAATGATCATGCTAATCATCTTAGAATTGTTCTATAAACTCTTAGAAATCATCAATTATTCGACAAATTTAGCAAGTGTGAATTTTGGCTAAGGTCAGTTGATTTTCTGGGTCATATTATTTTTGCCGAAGGCGTTTGAGTCAATCCACAAAAGATAGAAGCTGTAAAGAATTGGCCTAGGCCTACCTCCCTATCTAACATTACGAGTTTCTTAGGTCTAGATGGGTACTACCATCGTTTTGTTAAAGTTTTCTCTTTTATTGCTTCTCCTATTACCCAATTGACCTAAAATAAAGTTAAGTTAAAATAAAGTTAAGTTCCAGTGGACAGATAGCTGTGAGAAGAGTTTTCAGGAGTTGAAGACTCGACTCACTTCAGTCCCAGTGTTAGCTTTATCTGATGGTACTGATGGTTTTGTGGTGTATTGTGATGCCTCAAGAGTTGGTTTGGGTTGTGTGTTGATGCAACGAGGTAAAGTTATAGCTTATGCCTCTAGACAGTTAAAACCTCATGAGAAGAATTACCCAACCCATGATCTTGAATTACCAGTTATGGTTTTTGCTTTGAAACTCTGGAGACATTATTTATATGGTGTTCATGTTGATGTGTTTACTGATCACAAAAGCTTGCAGTATGTGTTTACTTAGAGAGAGTTAAATATTAGACAGAGAAGAGGGCTAGAGTTCCTAAAAGACTATGACATGAGTGTGTTGTATCACCCAGGCAAGGCCAATGTTCTGGAAGATGCCCTTAGAAAGTTGTCTATGTGTAGTGTTGCTTATGTAGAGGATGATAATAAATAATTAGCTCATGATATACATCGTTTTGCTAGATTGGGTGTTAGGTTGTCTGATTCTGCTGAAGGGAGTATGTTAGTGTAGAGTAGTTCTGAGTCCTCTTTAGTCTCGGAAGTGAAGGAGCAATAAGACTTAGATACTAGTTTGGTCAAACTGAAGGAGTCAGTCACGGACTACAGGGTAGAGGTTTTCTCACAAGGGAGAGATAGGGTATTGAGATTGCTGGGTAGATTGTGTGTTCCCGATGTTAATGATCTGAGGCACAGAATTATGGCTAAAGTGCATAGCGTGCGATATTCTATTCATCTAGGTGCTACCAAGATGTACCAAGACTTGTGGGAAATCTATTGGTGGAGTGGTATGAATAAAGATATAGCAGCGCTTGTAGCAAAATTTGCAGCGTGCCAACAGGTTAAGGTAGAGCACCAAAGACCTGGTGGTAAGATTCAAGAGTTTAGCATTCCTACTTGGAAGTGGGAAGATTTGAATATAGATTTTGTGACTGGCTTACCTCATTCGTGTCATTATCATGATTTTATTTGGGTTATTGTAGACAGATTGACTATGTCAGCACATTTACTACTTGTGCATACATCTTATACAGCTGAGGATTATGCTAGATTGTATATCTCTAAGTTATTCAGGTTGCAATGAGTTCCCTTGTCCATCATCTCAGATAGGGGTACTCAGTTCACTTCACATTTCTGGAGAGCTTTTCAAAAGGGTCTTGGTACCCAAGTTTATTTGAGTTCTTCTTTTCATCCACAGACTGACGGTCAAGCTGAGAGGACTATTTAGACTTTGGATGACATGTTGAGAGCATGTGCACTTGATTTCAAAGGTAGTTGGGATGAACATTTTTCTTTGATTGAGTTCGCTTATAATAACAGTTTCCATGTTAGCATCCAGATGACACCATTTGAGGCTTTACATGGGAGGAGATGTAGGTCGCTAATAGGTTAGTTCGAAATGGGTGAATGATACAATGCTAAGTGTGTATCAAGAGATTCCAACCAACATAAGAACAACAAGATAGAAAGCAAAGTGCTAGTGAATCGAAAATGGCCACACACGGATTCACTAGGCTTACAACACTTATTTGAACTAGAAAAGTGAGTTTAACAACAAGAACAACAAAGACAATATTGCTAGTGAATCAAAAGAGCCCCACATGGCTTCACTAGACTTTTATATTTAACAACACAATGTTAATAAGATTTACAAAGAAAGAGATAGAAACTTGACACAAAATATTCATTAATCTAAGAATCCTAACAAGAGAAAGAACCCCAAGACCAATAAATATTAATACCAAGTTCTTACTTGGACCAAGAACCTAGTTTCTAGCCAAGATACAACACTAGTATCACTCTGCTAGTGAGAATTTCATTTTGGCCTCTCCAAATGAGAAAGAGAAGTCAATGAAATTACAAGTCTTTCATTTCTTGAATAATAGGAATGAACTAAAGCAAGACTAGCCTTATTACATGGCTTATATAGTCACTTAGAAAAGGAGGGACAAAGACCAAAATACCTTTGGCATTTAAGTGAGTGGGTTTGGGGTGTCTTGGTGTTCCTTTTCATATTTTATTAAATATATACCCTTAGATGGACTCGCAGGGGCCTTACAGATAGCCAAGGATGTGAACAAATCTTGAAGTCATTATAACTCACGTGTCTTTGTATGAAAGGTCTCTAGCTAGGAATTCCCATATTAGTAAAACTGCTATAGTTGGACCTGATACGGTGTTCGAAGCCATGGAGAAGGTAAGGTTGATAAGATAAATATTAAAAGTGTCTCAGAGTAGTGTATCTGAGAATTTCTCCCATGAAAGGGGTGAAGACGTTAGGTAAGAAGGGAAATCCTAGTCCCTGATATGTTGGTCCTTATAGAGTGTTGATCCATGTTTGAAAAGTAGCCTATGATATTGAGTTACCCATAGAATTTTCAGTTGTTCATCCGGTATTCCATGTATCTATGCTTAGGAAGTGTATTGGTGATGTCGTTGTCGTTGATCCTTCAGAGAACCCTAATGTTCAAAATAGTCTCTTATATGATGAGGTTCCAGTTGAGATTTTATACTATTAGACTCGTTGATTAAGGAACAAAGAGGTTTTCTTGGTCAAAGTTTTGTGGCAAAATCAATCGGTTGATGGTGCTACATGAGAAGCAGAAGAAGACGCGAGCCAAGTACCCACACCTTTTATCCAAGAAATCCTAAGGTACTATTCTTTATTAATTTAGTCCTTTCTTACTCATAATTCAGTTGTCTATCTATTCTCATCAAGAAATCATTGTATTCTTTGAGGTATTCAAAAGTTTTCAGTGAAGGTGAGCCAATTGAGTAAGTTATTTGAGTTGTGTATTCTCATTTTTCTCTATATTCTTAGACTATCAAGTGACATTCGAGGATGAATGTTCCCAAGGGGGATATATTTCAAGACCCCATGAAGTTCCCTCATCGTTTAAGCCTTTCGAGCGAAATAAAAAAAGCCCTACCCTTAGAAATATTGCTAAGTGTTCCAACACTTAGTTTTATTTTGAGTCCTTAATTTTTATGAATTATTGCATGACCTTCCCAATATCCGTTTACCAATTTTCAAGTTATGTTACGATGGGGCAAGTCAATACTACATATCGGGTGAGTTTCAGAATTTTTGGACCTCGTTTAGGGTGCATTTGGATTTCAAACCAGTAAGCCCATGCAATAAGCGGGTGACGCCTGGCTATTGCACCGCTATAGACCAAGCGCTGCCTGGATAATCCCTGTGCTATAGACCAGGCACTGTCTGGGGTACTCCGGTGCTCCAAGCCAGGCAACAGCTGGAAACTCCAGTGCTTCCAATAATTTTCAGTTTTCTTCCGTGCTTTTAACACAAAATTAAGACGTAGTTGGCCATTCTCGCCCGTCTCTCCAGAAACCCAGAATAAACAACGTACATCTTCCCAAAGAAAAAATCAAGATCTACTAAAATTCATTCTTTAAATTTCAAAAATAATCTGGGAATCATAATCCCCAAGTCGAGGTCTTCAAGAAGCACCAAATAGTTTCACGAGTAGAGTTTCAAAAATGCAATTTCTTCCTAAGTCACAAGTTTTAGGTATGTGGGTGTTGAACAAGAATAATCCTTCCGTTCTTGTGCCCAAAACTTGATTTTAATTAAATATTTGTGAGAATAATTGTAGTTATGTCAAAATTTTATTGGTTGAAGATTATGAAATTATGAGCTACGAATTTTATGATGTTCCTACTTATTATGCTTTGATCTAAGATTTATAGTTTGAATTGTATGAATTTTTGATGAGTTAATATTATTCAATAAATTTTGAAAAATGATATTGAATATGAATAATTGTTTTGGATTTGATATTGAACAAGTATGGTATTTGAGATTATATTTTGAAGGTTGAATTATTATATTAATGCCAAGGTTGAAATGAGATTTTTATGATGTTATGATTTGAAGCCTTCCTCTAATATATTATTTACCGAGATTGGAAGCAAATTGTATATTATGAATTTTGAGTCAATTTAGGAATCCACAATCTTGTATGATTTAAATTGAAAAGAAATATGATTTGGTCTTATTATAGACCCTTGATTTACTTGAGGTGGATTTCCTAAATGAGTTCTAAGCTTGAGTATGGGAGTAGTATTTAGCACTGATCAGGAGGTGTGGGTTTAGCGCATCCTACTTCCCCAGAACTACGTGCCACCGTAGGATTGAGATTTATGGGCCTAATGCCGAGACAGTGATCACTAATTTTGAGGTTCTATTTTGATGGCAAGGGTAGAACAACTCTCCCCAACGTGGGTGAGACGTTGGACTCCATGAAAGCTCACATGGTTTATATCGGTTAAAAGAAACTCCCATGGTCCCATAGTCCCCACTCTAATTAAGTTTGAAAGTATAAGTTTTGAAAGTATTGTTTATAGATTTCTTTAGCTTATGAGCTTTTGAGAATAAAAGAAGAAATTTAGATTTTGAGCTAAGTATAATGACTCACGAGATTTATGATATACGTTTCATTATTTATGATTTATGGAAATGATATTTCATATTTGTTCAAGCATTGTGAGTCATTATTACCAGCATGCACGATTTATATAAATGTAAATGAAAATATTTATTTAAATGCATACACCCCCACATGCTCGGTACTTTCCCAAGGTACTGACCCACATATTCATATGTGGGCTACATCTTCTTATGATGTACGTTCAGGTGCTCAGTCCCAGCAGTGTGATTAATTTTTGAGTGCCTCCATCTACATTCTTGTAGGAGTGAGTCCACATGGTTCGAGGACCAATTCTCCAGATGTTCTGTATTATCAGTTATTGTATTTATGTTCTTTTATTTGAGTATGAGTCAGTTGGGGATCTGTCCCATTGACTCCCTATTCTTGAGTTTTAGAGGCTCTGTCAAACTAAGTTATCAGTTGTATTATCAAAATTTTCTATATCTTGTGATTTGGACATTTCATATTTTCAATGTGGATTGATGAGATTTGATTCTGATGACCCGTTTTAAATTCTTAAAATGAGTATTAAGTGCAGTAGTAGGTTCAAAGGGTTAGCTTGGGGCTACGTGTAGATTTAAGCATCGTGTGACATCTCGGGGTGAGATTTCGGAGCATTACAACAATATATTATAATTTTTGAATTTCAAAATAGGGAAAAGGAAAAGGGGAGGGGAGGGGGGTGTTGTACAATGTAGTATAATATTTGAGTTCCAAATTTGAATTTGGAAAAAGGACAAGGTTGGGGGGGAATTATACAATCTAGTATAATTTTTGAATTTCAAATTTGAATTTGAAAAAAAAAGGTTGGAGGAATTGTAAAACGTAGTACAACTTTTAAAATTTTAAAATTGGAAAAGGACCAAGTTGGGCGGAATTGTACATTCTTGTACAAATTTTAAATTATTTTTGGTGGAAATTGGGCAGAAGTTATGAGTGTTTTGGGAAATTTTGGAGTTATTTAAAATATAACCCCAAATAAGATTTAAAATTTAGCAAAATTTATTTTATTTTGATCAAATTAAAAATTAATTGGCGGATTGCATTGCAATTATGGCCAATTTGATTTCAATTATGGCCAAATCAAATAGATTGGGTAAATTAAATTGAAATTCAATACGAATTAACACTTCTTTTAATCCCGAGCTTCTTGATTTAGTAAAATCAGATTAATAGCTCTCCAGATAAATTAATTTTGAGGAAATTTTTTATTTAAATCAAGATTTTATCCGTTTAGATTAATTTTCAAGCTTAATCAGTAAAATTTTAATTCTGATAAAAATGTTCATTTAAGTAACAAAATTTATACAATTTCTCATATGTAAATATGAAAACATATAATCATCAATTAAATGACAAAATTAATCCAAATAAAATATTTTAGAGTTCATTTATCCGGATGAAATAAATATTTCAATTTTATTAAAAATTAAAGAAACGCAGGGTTAAATTTAGTCGAGGAGGGAAAAAATTAGGCATCAACGTCATTTTTCTTCTTCATTATGATTCTCTTTGAAATTCTTTCTCTCTTATTCATTATGGTTTTCTCCCTTGTTAATACCAAAATAATACTTGATATCAAGAAAAGCAATGGTATATTATTTATATAGCATAGTATAGATCCAACATTTGAACAATTTCATTCACTTGATATCAACTTTAATATAAAAAAAAATTACTTTATGTAAACAAATACTATGATATACAATTTATATAGCATAGCATAGATGTAATAATTCAATAATTCCAACGTTTGAATATCAGTTTTAATACCAAAATAATATTTGATACCAAGAAAAATAATCCTATACTATTTATATAGTATAACGTAGATCCAACAATTAAATAATTCCATTCACTTGATATCAACTTTAATAAAAAAATAATACTTGATGTCAACAAATACTATGCTATACTATTTATATACAATACCATAGACATAATAATTCAACAATTTCATTACTTGAAAGCAACTTTAATATCAAATTAATATTAGAAAAAAGTATATCAGATTTAACACCAAAATAAGATTATAAAAGAGTAATGACATAGTTGATAGGATTAAATAAGTTTGACCAACAAAAAAAAAATTAGACAATCAACGTGTAGTTTATGAATATTGGGAACAACTTCTCTTGAAATCTTAGGACCACCAAGTGTACTAGTAACATTTCTAGTCACCTCATGTTCACTAATTGTATCATCATGTCAGGATCTAAAAACAAGGATCATGATGGCACTTGTCGTAGCATACCTTGACAAATAAGTCTGTCACATAAACTGATATGCAGAAGAGAAAAAGACAGAAATGCCCTAAGATGAGGCTTCTATAACGAAGCTGAACTATACAAGTATTTACAATAATGCAGAAAGAATATATCCAACATCACACATTTTCAAAACCAGTTGTCAATAGTGTAAAAACTACTAATACAGTCCATACATCAACAATATCCATAAGAAACAATATTTGTCTCCGGATACTAATAAATACATACTAATACAAAAAGATAGAGATGAAATCTGAACGCATGAAGGTCCAACCGCTACATTGAATACTTTGAAGGCACCCGAAGTCAAGTCACATGGGACGCACTTGAACCTGAATCTGCATTGAAAAAATGAAGTAGGAGTGAGTACGATTCACTTGTACTCAGTAGGTATAATAGGCCAACCAAACAAAGTAGAAAATAAAGCATATAAACTACACACTAAGGGCATGTCACTTGCAATTATAAAATGCCTTACAACAATAGTCCATACCGCATGCACTAACAATTCTAATATATCACAATTCAACAACAACACGGTATGTAGAACACAAGTATACATTACATCACAAACAAAGTAGAAACGAAGAAGAACATATATATAAAAGATGGTCAAGTACAAATAACAGAATATAGAGCAAGTAGACATATAATAAGTCAATATGGCAATCCAATCATAACATTAATCATAATAAAGCAAATGTAATGTATAAGATGATAATGATAATGATGCATGGTATCATCGCACAGTTTTCATATATACCTATAGAGTTAATTCTTTGCGATATAGGACACGTGAAGAGTTCATCAACTTGTAAAAAAACCCGTATACACCTAAAGAGCTAAAGCTTTTTGATGTAGTACCTATGAGGGGTTCATCAACCCGTATACAATCAATATCCATGACTCTTCTCTAACATATTCTTTTGAGAGGTTTATAAAATTCGATGTTTCCAATATTTTAGAATTTTCAGTATTTCCAATGTTTTCAAGCACATATATAACATGAGACACAAATCAAGTGGGACCAACAACAATAACAACAAGAATTTACGAAATATACAACAAATAAGTGAAATTATGTGTATGATGCCATGAGGATGTAATGTCCACAATCACTTCCACCGAATATTTCCACAACTAACCATATGATGTATTTACACAATCAACCACAATGATATATTTTCACAACAATGTGGGCAAATATTCGCTCAACCATCCATATATTTTCACATATTTCATATGCCCATGGGTATGAATATATCACAATACATTAATGGTACCACAATAGGAATTTTCAACAACACAAAACAATTATTCACATGTATTTAACGCGATCAACATCACATAGGACCTTATACAGTAACACATATCACATAATATCTCAATTTTAATAATACATCACATATAGGCCCCTGATGTGCTAGCCTTCTATTAGCATATTTAAGACTTTTAACTTGAAATAATTGTAAGTTCTTAAGTAACTATTATTATTTTTGATGATATTTTGTGTGATTTTGTAGGAAATTCAATATGCATAGAAATCTATAAAAGTTACGTCAAATAGGATAATTTTTGGTGAAAATACAAGAAAAAAGTTCGGAGGATTTTATCTGATGACATGGTCGGATAAGATATCAGATTTTTGATAAGCCGTCAGGCCATGTCATCACACCAAGGCAGAAACCAAGAAAATTGAAGCAATCCTGATGACATTCCCTGATAAGTTATTAGATTTATGATAAGTAGTCACGCATAGGCAGAAGGTCTGATGACATTCTCTAATAAGTTATCAGATTTGTGATAAGCTATCAAATATTTTGTCAGCTAAGGAGCTGATGTTAGGCATATTTATACGTCTAAGCACCATAACTTACCCATGTTTTAGCTAAGTTTTGAGGTTAAAATACATAATTCCTGCACTTTGTCTATTTTTAGTTAAGTGAGCTGACCTATGTGATTAGCATGCTTTTCAGGTACTAATGAGGAAGATTACGACACTTTGGGGGACCTATGGATAGCAAAGGAAACTTTACGTAAAAGAAAAGCAGCTTTTGGACTGAATGTGATATATGGGAACTTTTTCTCGGGCAAACTCAATATTTTTAAATAGTTAAGGATGCAGTAGCAATTTATTAGAGAAGGATGTTATTAAAAGCCTTATGGCTGAATTTTTAGAGATGATTCATTATTCTGTATTATTTTGAAAATAAGAGAAAGGGGCTTAGCTTGAGGAGAAAGAAAGAGAAATGTTTTTTCTCTCTTATTTTCGCTATTCATCTTCTTCACCAAGATTGTTCTAAGTTTTGGTATGATGAATATTTCTATTGTGATTTCCATTTTATTCATGAGTAGCTAAGTTTATTTGTTAGGGTTATGAAAACCTTGTAGTATACTCTCTATTGCTATGGGTTTTTGAATTTATGATGTGTTAATTCACTTATATCATTACTCTCTTCGTTATGATTGAATTCTCATGGTTGCAAACATGGGGAATATGCCATTATAGCAATAACTTGTTTGATAGAAAAATTACTGTTTGGAAAAGAGAGTAGTGACAAGAAAATAGGGTTTCCAACCTCTATTTTACACGTTAATGCCTTAGCAGGATTAACTACTTAGAGAGTTCGTATGATTGGTTGTACACTTTGGATTCGAGAGAACTAAGGTAAATAAATCCTTGATGGTTGAGAAACACTTGGATTTAGAATTAGAATACATCTCTCTATAAGTGCATGCATGTATAAATCCTTATGACTCATAGTTAATAGAGAAGTAAAAGCTACAAGGTGGACATAACCCTAACTTGTCATTCTCTGTGATAAAATATTAATACACATATTGCTTCATTGTTATATTGTAACTGTCATTTCAAATTTAAACCAAAACCCCTCATTCAGGAACCTCTGACCAACAGTCCAGTAACAACTACAACACTTAGTAACATAGTATTCCTTGTGGGATTCAACACCATACCTGGTTGGGTTCTATATTTGACAGCGACCGCTTACTCTCTCGTAAGAGAGGTGTAATTTGGGCATATCAGGGGCCAAAAGCTAAATTTTTTATTTTGAATTTCCTTTAAGTTAGGGATATAAATAGCAGTTTTTAGGGTTTCATTGGGATCTGAAACTTATTCCAAAGACTAGTTTTCATCTTTTGGGGTCTCAAAACTTGGAATTTAATTTTTAATTCTTTGATTTATTTATGGGAAGTTCTTCTTGAACTTAGAAGAGCATCAACTTTTGATTACATTTTTTGTAAGTTTAACTGCTTTAAATTTTGGATTCAATTGTTTCTACTTTTTAATATTTCATGTGGAACTAAAACCCACAACTAGGGTTCTGGGATCTATTTTTATTTCTTTATTGATTTAATATTTTGTTCGAATTCGAGTGATTTTGGTAATATCTTGATAATATCTTTGTAATGATTGTTTTCTATTGGTTGCAAATAATAGATCCAGTCTTATGTTGGTTTGCTCGATCAGAGATATTAACTAAACGTAGTGAATTATTAATGAGGATTTGGGAAGGTTAATTTTCCATATAATGATTAATGTTTTAACAAGATTAATCAACTTGAGATAAAATCAGTCTGAATGGAAGGTTTTCCTAAGTTTGAGAAAATTAGGGAACTCAACATCTAGGTAGGTTGAGAAGCACTTAGACGGACTGTCGATACTGATAATTTAATTTTTCCCACAAGTTACGAGAATCTAATTCTACAATTGTTATTTAATAGGGTTAAATAATCATAGTGATCACAACTCTAGTTTCTCTATATTATTGAATTAAAATACTGAAATTTTAGCTTTGAGTTTCTAAAGCGAATTAAAATGTTAACCATTGCTTGATTGATAAACCCCCCTCCCCCATTTTATCATTTCATATCATTTGTTTGCATTTAACTTGCAGCTATAATTTTAAATTAGTTTAATCTCCACTCACATTGTTCCTCATGTACTAGACCCCAACTCAAAAGTTGGGTAAACATATTGACGACGACCACCTTGCACTAAATTGATGCGTAAGTTTTAGCGTTATCAAAAATGGCTCCGTTGTGAGGGAATAATTTGGCGTATTAAGTTGGTTTGGAATTTTAGCTTACTTTCTTGAATTCAAACTTATATATATTTGTTTGTAATTTTCTTTTATTTCTTGTGTTAGGTAGATTTTTATTTTAGTTCACTTATTACTATGGCATCTTGGAATGATTGTGAGTTTGATGATTGGAAATCTTATCTTGATAATGCATGTCCATATTGTGATGGACCTCACTTTTGGCAAGATTGTAGATATGCTCCCCGAAGAGAGATGTATGCACCATCTATATCCTACCGGGAGTATCATTGTTCTTTATGATGGTTAAGATGGACGTTAGAGTGATTACCCAAATGCCTTCTTCCCCCATTGTGATAACCTAAATTCTAATTCTTTGTATAATTTTGACAACTCTTATGGTCAAGAAAATAAGGAACGAAGCACCTAAAAAAGTGGCATGGAAGATATACTTCAACTAATATTGGATCATATGAAAAAAACGTATGATATCTTATATGACATGCATTAATACATGAGGTCAATCATTCATGAGGAGATGGATGTAGAGGTCAATCATTCAAATCATTTTTCTACATTATATTTAGATGATATCTTATTTGTGGAATCATTTAAAATAATTAAAAAGTGTGAATATGAGGAGCAAAAATCCTATACTGATTTGATCACGATGTTGAGCAACCCTTGGAGATTTCTCAACTAACCAAACCAACCATAAGGGATGAATCCAAGATTGAGGAAATAGTTTTAGAGGCAAAAGAAGAAATCAAAAGTATCTCTAATGAAGACTCTATCTCAATTCGGGGCCCGAATATTTATTGAAGGATGCAACTCCGAAAGTAGGGAGAAGATCTCATTTGAATTATTTTTCAACATTGTGCTTGGTGGATATGATGAAAGTAAACCTACCCAAGAAAATGATGTGTTTGGAGGATGAGGAACAAAATCCTTATATTTTGGAGTTTGTCATTCAAAAAGAGCAAAATGAAGCCCCCCACATGAAGGTCAATAAAGGCAAAATTCGATGTGCAAAAAGTGGATTGTTGATGTTCTCATCAATACCCAAAGATCCTATTCAATAATTTAATATGAAATTAGGTAAGAAATTCAAGTCATCAAGGTGGCGAGATAAAGAAAGTGTGGTTGTATCCTTACCTTTCCTAATGTGCCTTAAAGATATATTGATCAAAATTTGGGTAGATGTTTCAAATCCTCCAAGGGGAGACATAAATAATCATCAAAAGATGTTGTGCCGAGATGCTAAATCAGGCGCTGCTTGGGAGGCAACCCAAGGTATTTTGTTGTTTGTATACGTATTATGTTATTGACATCAGATCTCCGCACCTATGGTGCCTTAAGTATGTTTCTAACTCTTTTGTTTTGGTTTGACGCATTGGGGACAATGCATGATATTAAGTTGAGGGTGGGGCTACTTGTGGATGTTGATGTCCTCTTGGGTTTTTTTTACCGTGCCTTTTTTTCCCCGGAGTCTTATTCCTAGGAAAGAGGACATGTTTAGGCGTATTGTGTTTTATTTTATGATGTGTTGTGGTTAACTGGTAAGAAAAATAAGTATCTAGAGCAGTTGACATATTTGTTTATTTTTTGGGGGGAATGATATATACCTCTCCAATTGTCTATATTGTAACTGTGTGATATACATCTAGATGTGACTACTGTGAATCAATTTATGGCATTAGCACTAGGGACATGAGAACCATTGCGATAAATTTATGAACCGAATAAGTAGTGGTTGCTATGTAACTATGTACCATGTGTGTGTGTAAGATACTACCTAGTTCCCTTTGTATGTTAAATCTAGAACTTGCCCGGTTAGACTTGCCTAGGTTGTAGGATAGTGGTTAGGAAAGGATCATAAGCCATTTTTTATATTAGCCCACTTTTAACCTAAATGACCTTTTATGTGTGAATAATATCCATTGATCCTGATTTTGAGCCTGAATGCCCATTTTGTTTATTATTCCTATCACTTTCCCATTTGTATCACAATGAACCTATTTTGGCCCTGGTCCTCCTCGGGCATTGTGCACTTTGACTTAGGCAAAACACCTAAGTTGAGGGTAACTATCATAGGGGTGCATGATGTAAAAATGAGTATGAAGAAGGGTAAAATAAGAGAAAAGTGAGTAAAGATGAGTGTGGTAGAGAAAGAACAAGAAAATGATATTCGTGAAAAAAATTAAAATGAATTACTAAAGACCGCACCTAGCCTGAATGTGTTTTAATCAAGAAAGAGAGAAATAAGGTAAAGGTTAATAAGGGAGACCCCAAAAGTTAATGTAGTGTCAAGGATGCTTAGTTACTTTAAATATCCTTACGTATCATACCATCCCCAAACCTACATTACAAGCTGAAGAAAAGTCCTATAGTGATCCTTACTTAACTGTCTGAAAGCTTAGGTAATGAAAATAAGGGCAAGCTTGTGGTATTTGGCATACATTGACTGGAATTTCTTTCTGAGAGTGAGTGTATCTTAACCATCCCTTCATTGATATGCTTGATTTCATTCATGAATGAGGAGGGATTTCTTTATTATAAGGGCACATCGGTTGCATTACTAGCTGCTTACTTGTTTGGGTAGTGTAACTTATATATATGCATGGTTATTATTGCTAATTTGATGCCATATCTTGATTCCTTTGTGTCACATAGTTGATCTTCATTAACATACACAGTTGGGTTTGAAGTGATTGAACTCGAAGAGGGTAACGTGTTTTGAGCTAAAATTGATAATCAATTACCATAGGTATTTTATGTTTCTTTTAGTTAAGCATTGTAGTATGGTGTGATGTAGTTGCTTGATGAAAAAAAATTGTTTTAAGTTGAGGGTGTTGATGTGTTAGCCTTCTGTTAGCACATTTAAGACTTTTAACTTGGAATAATTTTAAGTTCTTGAGTAACTATCATTGTTTTTTATGATATTTTGTATGATTTTGTAGGAAAGTCAAGATGCATGGAAATCTATGAAAGCTACAACAAGAAGGATGATTTTTGGTGAAAGATACAAGAAATAAAGTTTTGAAGATTTTATCTGATGACTTGGTCTGGTAAGCTATCAGATTTTTGATAAGCCGTCAAACCATGTCGTCACACCAAGGAAGAAATCAAGAAAATTGAAGCACTCCTGATGACATTCCCTAATAGGTTATCAGATTTGTGATAAGTCGCCACACGACGTTATCACACATAGGCAGAAGGTATGATGACATACTCTGATAAGTTATCAGATTTGTGATAAGTCATCACACAATGTCGTCACATATAGACAGAAGGTCTGACGACATCCTTTGATAAGTTCTTAGATTTGTAATAAGCTATTAGACATGTGATCAGCTAAGGGGCCAAAAGCTGAATTTTTATTTTTGAATCTCCTTTAAGTTGCGGATATAGCACCTTTTAGGGTTTCATTGGGATCTGAAACTTATTCCAAATACTAGTTTTAATTTAAATTGTAGCTATAGTTTTAAATTAGTTTAATCGCCACTTACATTGTTCCTCATGGATTCAATCCCAACTCCAAAGTTGGGTAAATATATTGACGACGACCACCTTGCACTAAAGACATGTAAGTTTGAGCATTATACACGGGAACAACACATAGATAGACATTTTTCATGATTATTTTTTACCCTTAACATGCACTTTGTACCATAATTAATTGCCCAACCCAGTCTGAAAGAGTTAATCCATAACTAACCTTGAAGGCTGAAAACAGTCCACAACACTTTGAATCCATGACCTTACTTTTCATGAACGACTCCGAAATCAACTAAAAAAAAAACATAGAGTCTATGCATCAAAATAAAACTAAGGATACTCATATTGACTACTTTTGGTTCGGAGTCAAAACAAACCCCAAAAAATAGATTTTCGAAAAGAGGACAAAATCATAATTTATTTTAAAAATGTGTTCCCCATATTTTTAGGAATCTACAACTAAAAATTCAAAGAAAAGTCATTTTTAAGTTTTATAGGATAAATGTTCAAAATCCATATTAACATCAAGAGTCAAAGTTGGATGAAATCTCGCCTTAAATTCGTAATAGAATCAAGAAATAGGTGTTAATTTAGCTTCTAAAGCTCCCACAAGCTTCACTTTTAAGTTGTCACACTATTTTAGAGTTTAACTCAAAAAAAGAAAAGTGAAAGAATGGGTAAAATGGATTAGAAAAAAGAGGGGTAAAAGGCTATTTTATACCCTACATCAAATCTGAAAAAATCAAATTTATTGAGTCTAACCCAGACTTTGGTGGGGTACCTAGAATTCGTTCGGAGTTCAATATATGTAAATGAACTATGCAATCATACTAAATTCGACGTTTCTGACTCAATGACGATATCAAAATTTCAAAAAAATGTCAATTTTAAGAAGCTGACCTCTGAAACTCGAAATTATAATTTTTCAAACTGATGGTCGAAATGCGATTAAAAAGCCATAAAATCACACCAAACATGTTATGACGCTAAATTAGATGTTTTGATGTGTTGACGAAGTCCAATTTTCCATCTGAGGTCATCGACTAAATATAGGTCCCATACTCATATTTTTAATTTTTCAACTTTCCGAATAACATGTTGAAATGAGCTCGGGTGTATCGGACCCGAATCAACGGTCTACCTAGCCTAAAATTGATATTTTAAAGCTTCTAGGGCAGTCCATTCAGTCATCCAATGCACAAATCAAAAGAGATCCACATAAGTTCAAAATAAGGCTCTTGAAGCCATCAAAATAACAATATTGGACAAAATGCACCAAAATGCATCAAAAATCATGACAGTCACCTCCACACCTCAAAAATATCATAATACAACTACGAGAATGGGTAAAATAGTCAAAATATATAAAATCACAAATTTCACATATTTCATCAAATTTTTAGATTGATACACATCATTTTACTTTCTTCTAGCATAATCCCAATGTAGTGCATCATATCTAAAGATGATCGTTGAAAGAATTGAAGTCGATTCTGGAAATCTCAAATGCACCATGTGTAACACCCCATACATTCGGGCTAGAATTTAGACCTCGGTCCTACTCGTATAGACCCAAACTAGATGATTCCATATTAGTATATGTGTGTAGATCAATCCTATAGTATGGTAATACCTTTGAATACGAATTGAAGTCACAAAAATCCCCAAACTCTAAGACAAGTTGAAAACATTTCTATCAATTAAGTTTTAGTGGACATTTCAACTTGGGTCAACTTTCTTTGACCATAAATTCTTATATATAATGAATTAGAGGTCCTACAATACATCCAATGAAATATCTTCGAAGTGTCTTTCTAACGATACCAATTTCGCCTCAATTGAATACCCGAGCAAAAAGTTATGACTTTATAAAGTGGAGTGCATCACCTACCAATCGCCTAAGGCTACTGAAATTGTTATAAGATGGGAAAAGCATCACCCAATGCATTTTGGGAAATTTTCAATGCGACAACTAGCCTATTTTAGGCAATGGACAATGTGTGGCACTGCCTAGCTTAGGCCATAGGCAATATGTCACATGCCCTATTAACCAAGGAAATAAAATCGTCGTTTTTAAGTCATTTTAAGGGCAACCAAGTATTTTTACATCCTAAAACCATCCCTAATCTTCCTTAAACTAATTTAGGCTTATTAATAACGTTTTAACTCTCCTAAGATCCCTAATTCCTCTTTCAAGAAAACAAGAGGAGAAACCAACTAGGGTTTGGGCAATCAAGCTTAAAGTTCCAATCTTTTCAAAATATTTTGATAAATTCTTCGAAACTAAGGTACGTGGGACTATCCTAAATCTCATGGGCATTAATTTACAGTTTTAAACTTAATTTAACAAGTATATATGTATACATACGAAACTGGTTTCAAGATCTTGATGAATGTGTATTTGAAATCCTATTATTTAATAAATTATGTATATATATATATATATATATAGAGAGAGAGAGAGAGAGAGAGAGAAATTTTAAATTTGTGTTTAAAACTCGAATTAGTTTCATGTGATTATGTGATATTAGAATTGTGAAGTTAAATAAGAGCATGGGATATGGAATTCCCTCTTTTAATATGAAAATCCCTCGAGTTTTACATATTGTAAATTGATTTCGCGAATTGCTAAAGGTTGGGTTCTATTGACGAATTGATATGTACAATTATACAGCTTTATCAGAAAATGAAAGGTTGTTTATACTTGTTTTGTAAAATATTGGGAAGTTAATGAGATCATGAGACTTGTGATTTCCTCTTTTACTACAAATTTCATTGGATTTATATATTGTGAATTGAATTTACAAATTGTTGAAATCTTGGGTATGATGATAGATTATTACGGATGAATTACACTGGTTGTTTTCACGAAGTAATGAAAGAGTGTTCCTATTTGTTGTATAATGACCATAATCCTTATTTAGAATGGTTTTGAAGTGATTCAAAAAGGGTGACCATCGCAGAATAAATATTGAGAATGGCTTGATTTTTCAATTTCTTTGAAATATGTACTTTTGTTCAAATAGTAGAGCCTTTGGGTGGTCAATAAACACCTTTTAAAATAAGATAAGGGAAGTAGAGATGTTGCCACACGACTTGCAAGTCCGGGCATGATGATACCCTGTTTTTGATATGCCCGAATAATAATAAGAAAGAAGGAATGTTTCCAAGAAGATGTGGTTTAAATAATCTAAAATTGGGCTTAAGAGAGTTTGATGGTTAGCCGAAGAAGGAATGAGTCATACAACTCATTGTCTAAAATCATGATTTGTTGACACGAGTTTGTATTACCCGAAAAGGAGATTGTACATTGGCAACGGCCCTGTGGCGTAGTAGATAAGCAGATACTTTAACCCTTGCAGAAAACTTGGGTTGGGGGCTTGAACAACGAGTTAAGGGCGGATTATATATAGACCGTGGAATCACAGATTTAAAAGGTGTACCATTTAGCTCAGAATTAAGATAAAGAGTAGAGTCATGATTTGCAGAATATGTTTTGAAAGTTTTAGATTATGCCCATGTGTTTTCAACTAATTTAAGATGATTTGTTATTTATGAAATGCTCTCACCTATGTTTTATAAAAATACATATTTTGCTTTTGGATTGTTCTGTGTACCAGTACATCTGTATTGACCCCCCTCTATTTAAAGATTTTGAGACACAATCCTCGAGTCCCATTAAGTAGTAGATTGACTTTCTAGAAGTTTGATACTGGTGAGCCTCCCTTACTTTGGAAGGCCTGAATTAGAACTTGTTATTGTTATTTTATTTTGATTCATGGTCCGACTAGGGGCCTTGTCCCAATCTTCAGACAGAGATTATTTTCAGTCATTAGAGATTTCGCTGACTAGTGTTAGATGTTTTTGAGCTTTATGAACTCATTTCAGTATTGAGTAGTTCAAAATAAAAGTTGACCATAATTCTATTGTAATATTTTTTAACATTTTCTCCTTATTGCATATGAATAACGTTCATGATTGCCTGATAGAAAGAGGCGTTCAGACCTTTATGGATTGGGGTGCTCGTCGCGGCCAGGGTACCGACTCGGATCATGAAAAACTTAGTATCAGAGCACGTTTCATGGTCCTAGGGTGTCTGGGAAATCATATCCAGTAGAGTCTTACTTATGGGTGTGTTGTGCACTACACTTATAATCAGGAGGCTACCGGACATTTAGGAGTTGTTCTTATTCTTTCATACTCTAGTTCGTGTTGTAGCGTCTTCCATAAGAAAGTTATCCAAAATTCCTTCCTTGTCATAATTTCATGGGTCATGCCTTATTGTCGAGGCGATACAAGTCTAAGAGTCTAGCTCCCCCAGCGAGGTGGTTTTCTCTGATTGAGTTATCCATAAAAGTTATGAGATAGCACAATGACTTGAGAGGAGTCCATTAGTTCTTTAAGGTATATTGATTTGAGTGTATACCTTTACCTTGATAAAATCGTGCTTTCATGCCTGAGGTACAAAGTGTAATCAATCTCCATTCAAATTCTTATTGCAGATGTCATGTATAAGAGTAATGATGTGTACTAGAATATTAGAACTGTATTTCCAGCCGAGTAGTAGTATAGGTTAATGTGTCATGACCGATTATTTATTCAAACATATGCAAAGATCCTAGAGTGGATAGTTATGGTGGTTATGGAAATCGATTATAGGCTATGAATGGAAATGGCTAGCTTAGCCAATAAGTTATAAATATAGACTCATTGTTGTATATGGAATTTGAAGGTAGTTGTGATGTATGCATGGGTAGGCAACTATAATGTGAGAAAATAGAATATTTTGATAAGGTCATAATGGCTTATGATATAAGATTAAGATCGACTACTTTCATTATGTGACCTTACCCCTCCCCCGTTTGATTTATCTTTTCTTTAGTAGTTGTAAATTTGTAGAGCATGTGAGAAAGTATGTAATGGACTTATAGGCCATAGATAAGTGAAATAAGAGACTTAGGTTGATATTACTATTCGATTGATTAGTATAGTATGTGACATGCTTCATTGGTGGTAGATGATTGATTCTATATGATAGGCTTAAATTTTAGATGTTGAATATGGTGGTAAGAATAGTAGCTTAAGATTAATGATGTATATTTTATGGGAAAGAATTAGTAGGATTGATGTGATTTGTGAAGGATCTAGGTTAATGATTTATGAAAAGTATAAGTGGTAATTGTGAGGTATATATGTACATGTAACACCCTGAAATCGGGTTCCGAGACGTCACACGGTGCTTAGGTTCACAAGTGACCCCAAGCTAACCCTTCTACTGGCATAACTCATAAGCAACTAAATAAAAGTAAAAATCTATACAAATCTGCGGAAATAACTCTTTTCTGAATCTAATTAATACAAAATTGAATTTACAAGATTACAATTCTGCCTTTACAACCAAAACTGAAACGGAACACATCAACTTCTACTGACTGTCTATGAAGCCTCTACTAGTACTGACTGTAGATAGTCGGGTCATGATTCCCGACTATCAAAACTCAATACGACCGAATAAAGAAAATAAAACACTATTAGCTCTGCATAACTGACCCAAGCCCTTGAATCAAAAGGACCCATCACCTGCTGATTGGATACCATGAACTGACTGGATCTAAAGGTGCATACTATACCTTATACCTACATTCTGAGAAAATGTAGCCCACATATGAATATGTAGTTCAGTACCATGGAAACGTACCAAGCATATGGGGGTGAAATGCATATATAAAATAATATCTTAATATCATCACAGTTTATAAAATTATGCATGCTAATATATATGACTCACTTAGCTTGAATTAAATCATAGAAATTAAGGATGAATAATTCAAGTAAATTAAAACAAGTGAGTTATTATAATAATTTCTCAATTCACTTCATCTCAATTTCAAATCATCAAAGCAATCAAATCTCATAACAATTCTATTTAGAATATATCCTTTCAATCTTTCAAAAACAACAACATTCTCAAAACTAGTCTTTCAAGTGAATATATTTTCATCTTAGATAGAAGAGTACACACACACATATTGGGAGTCTCTCATAACCAACATAAACCATGTAAGCTACATGGAGTCCAACGTTCTACCCACGTTGGGGAGATTCGCCCTATTCCTTGCCATCGGAGTAGGACCTTAATCTTTCATTCCAAACATTAGCGATCACTATATAAGTCAGCCTCAATTCCGGCTCCTACGGAGGAATATAGTTCTAGGGAAGTACCAAAACCGCTATACCTCCCGCTCGGTGATAAAGAATACTCCCAAACTTAGCTCAGATCTTTTCAAAAGAAAATCCACCATAAAATATCTCAACAATTCACAACGGGAGCCATCATGCTCCCCCTTTCATAATAAATCAATAAAAGTGGATTTCTTTTCTCATATTGGGTTCAAAATCAACCTCTTTTTACTACCGAAAGGTCAAAGCTTCTTTATCATCTCAAATCATTCAAATTCAAGGTATTTATAACACATGATTTCTTTAAAACAACAATCTCAAATAGAGTTCAAAACTCTTGTCTCAACATCATATGATAACTTATCAAGATTCAAGCTTTACATCATAAACATATATAAATTCCTTCAAAATTTCGAAAAATTCAGCTATAAGTCACAAAATCTCATTATTCTCATATAATTCCACTTCTAAAATATCACAAGTATCATAGTTTCATGAATGTCAATGTAGAGTATAAATTCATGCTTCAAATTCATAATAAAACATACAAAAATTTATAACTTCGTAAAAGAAAATATTTTTGGGCACAAGAATGAAAGGGTGTTCTTGTTGAAAAACCCCATATACCTCAAACTTGAAGCTTTGAATGACTTTCCGAATGTCGTAATGCTACTCACGAACTTTTGGGCGCCCCTCGTAGCCTTCGTAATGGGGATTTCGAATATTTAAAGATTATTGAAAAATTACGGTTGAATCTTGAGATATTTGGATTTTTAGATTGAAACCCTAAAGGTTGTTCTTGGTGAATTTTGGTGAATGAGAGCTTATTTTGGTATTATGGGAGTTTAATCTTGTGTTAAAAAGGATAAAGGTTTGAAAACTACTCAATTTACCCTTAAATAGTCGGAGAAGGAAGCTAAAAATTGAAGGGCTATACCCAGGGAGGTGCCCTACTTAGACCCTTACTCTAGCCTGCGCGTTGCCCTGCTTAGACCCCTACTCAAGCCAGGGCGACGCCCTGCTGATAGTCTTTTGCTACTGGTCACGAGAATAGTTGTAATTCTTCGCTCCGGTATCGGATTTTTGCAAAATTGCTATCGTTGGAAAGAAAATTCAATTATATACAATTTGATAAGTCTTGGAATGAAAAATTCCATGTATATTAAGAGATATACACATTTGAACTAGACCCTTATAGAATCGAATGTCAAACTTTGGACGAATTAATTGATCATAGCTCAACTTTGTTTTAAGTCATTGCTATAGACATTTTTCACCACTTAACTACTTCATAGACTAGGATAATGATCATGAAACTTGTATTCCAGTGAGAATCATCTGTATTAGATCTTAGATGCGTAGAAACGACGGTTACAATTCCAGCACAAAAATACGAGGTACTACATTATCTCCCCTTGGGAATATTCATCCTCGAATGTGGATAATTAAGCTGAATCACAGAGGAATTTTAGTCTTTAAGCTATCATATGCAACTGATAGAAACTGAATCACTGAATCTAGAACATAATGACCTACTGAACTGATCTATGAGTGCATGAATTCTCATGAAAATGATTATATGGCTAAGATCGAAACAAAAGTGTCTACTTATAAGTAACCATTGCTTTAAGATGGATCTGATCTCATAAGAAAATGATGAGAGATTTATAAAATGAAAACTCGTGGTATTACAATATCCCCGTCTTAGGATTGTCCACCCCGAATGATACTGATTCGGTTAAAATACTAAGAAAAGATCGAGATAATACCCTGGATACTCACGAACCAAATCATGACTTTAATCTCTGAAACTGAAATTGATGCATGATGTGTGTGCTGGACTGAATTCATAATTTACATGCATGCAAACACATTACTTCTTGGAACGGACATACTCAGCAACTTCTGGTAGTAAGACTAGACTAAATAGGAAAATTGAAAACCATAGAAATTTGCCTGTCTGACTGTCAATCTGTATTTCTGGTTGCACAAGCTAAATTATACTGAATGCTCACACCCAACTAGGGTATTTCTCCAACACTTCTCTAAGAATTTATAATGCCATTAGGGAATAAGGGACTCTGGCATGATTTGAACAAGACTTCAGAATAAGGAATTACAACATTACCTCAAATATATAACATGAAACATAGACCTATAAATCACAAGCCGGGGTAGAAGTACTAGGCCTCACACAATGCAACTTCTTACTTCCAAGTTTAGCAACACTTCTCAAAATACTCTCTCAACTATACTATTCCCTTCAAACACTATAATTATTAATTCAGCTGATAATTGTAATCCTCTCATGGACATGGATAAATCCATCCACTAAAGTCTAAACTGACCTAGATTCTCCCACCATGTTCAAAACTCTAAATCAAAAGATATAATACATAACACTGTAATACTAGTATGAATCATGAATTTAACACACCCTGCATTTTCATGACTTCTCATTACCACTTCAACAACTACATTCAACCCCGTATCATACATTCACTAACAAACAATGTATCAATCCACATGTATGCAAACATGACATTCAAGCCTATCTTCATAATCACATATGTACTTCTAAACAAACACTCTAAATAAACACTCACAAGAGCATCTTTCTCATGTTCTTCAAACATTTATCACAGAAACTGCCACGCACCACCCCAAGAACATACATACACAAATTTTAACTAACCACACTATGAATCAAAGACTAGGCCCCAATATTACTTCACACTTATGGCATTAGCTAAAACAAGCATACCACCATCTTTCAGCAACAAGAAATGATTACTCTCCCATCTAAACAACTTTTCATCATCACTATAATTTGGAAGTCAGACTTGGTTACTCATTCTATCATCTCCCTCTTGGCCTTAAGCCATAATTCTAAATATATGGAAGCCCTTAATCTAAAGCTTTCTTGGAGTAACAACGGAGGATCTAGACTTCTTGGAAGAAGAACTTTGGAGTTCTTAAGGTATTGCTTGAGAGAAAAGTAATAAAAACATTCCTAATGTGCTTAGAATAGGATTAAATCTTGTGTTTGGATGGATTGGAGATGGGAAACAAATCTTTTACCCTTAATGAGATAGAGTGGCATACTGAAAATTTTGGTCGGGCGCACTAGTCAGGGCGACGCCCTGCTTAGAACCTAGGAGAACATAGGGTGGTGCCCTTCTTTCACCTGGGGAGGGACCGAGGTGGCACTCCTCTTAGAGAGGGGATGACCCAAGGCGGTGCAGGCCTAGCGCCTTTAGCTAATGGAATTCTACCCCAAACACAGCCTTAAGCTCATCTAAAAGTTCTGAAACTTACCCGAGAGGTACTATGACCTTGCCCCATCGCAAAGCAACAAAAATATCAAGAAACGCATGCCGGTAAGGTCACAAAACAATTCAACAAAGATTAAGGGTCCAAAATAAAACTAAGTGTTGAAATATCTTGTTGAAAATTCAAAGTGTTAAGCTTGTTGTAACTCGTTTCAAAGGATTTAACGATGAGAAAACTTCACGAGGTCTTATAGTACACGTAAATAGTAGAACTTAACCTAAAGGATTATAGTGAAACTCTCTGTGATGGCTCCCTTCGTAGTATACTAATATCACATCTCTAAACTTACACCAGCATACTCAACATCATCAACCTATAACCCATAAGCTAACTAACATGAACGTCCTATACCATATCACATCATTCATACTTATCTATTCAAGGGTACATCTAGCCACACAACACTTAATAAATTTGGAAAATAATGAAGCCCTATATCACCTTGGGCACACTTCTACATCATACCTGCAACATCATACTAACTAAATTGCGAATAAATAAACATAAGCTCTCGCATACACTATTCAAGCCTACTAAATCATATCCATACAGCTAACATCCACAAACACATCAATCCTTATATCCACCTTACTCATCATTTACTACTCAAACCTAGTGTCTAGTTCTAGTTATGATTAACCACCAATTCTCATAATATTCTTACATGTCAAACATCTGAAAACACTAATCCACTAAAACTTCATACCAATAATAATTGATCATAATCATATGGTCTATCTTATTTACAATCCATCAGCACATCCTCTTTTTACACATTATTACTATTCACCTATCGATACACCTAACTTCTTTCATAGATCTATAAGTTTAAACCAAACACCCTTTTTGCAATCTCAGGAAAGCCTAAATTAACAACGCTCGTCCACCAAGTACTTTCACAAATAACCTATACTTTTCTAGCACAACAAATATCGTCAACAACTCTTTTCATACTCCAAGAAAACTATAATTCACCTTATCAAATAACTTTTTCTCTACCTTCTACTAAACTAAAACACAAGGACATAGCCCTTCATTACTAACTCAATCGTATGCAAAAAGATTCATCTGTATATATTCAATAAATTATGCCTACCATTTTTCTTGTCACTACACTTCTAAACCCACACTTTCAACTATCACAGGAACAACAAAATAAATAACAAGTTGCTAGTGAATCAAAATAGGCCTCACGAGGCTTCACTAGACTTTAGTTTTGTGTTTTGATCAAGAAAATTATATGAATAACAAAGAAACTATTATAGTGAATTGAAATAGGCCTCACTAGACTTTGGTTTTGTATTTTGAACAAGAAAATGAGATGAATAACAAAGAAACTATGCTAGTGAATCGAAAGAGCCCCACACGACTTCACTAGACTTTGATTTTTTTTCACAAACATAATGATAACAAGATTACATAATACAAGAGATAGAAACTTAACACACGATATTTAATGATCTAAGAATATACCTTACTCTATCTTAATTGAATAACTCATAAGAACGAGGGAGTAACTTAAATTTGACGGACTTATCACACAATAGAAGGCTTCTCTCAAGCCACTTTATGAAACTTCTGCTAATAATTATAAGAGCATTATCTGGGGAGAAAATTGGAACTTATCGAACATGTTATCTCAAAAACAGTACATAGATAGAGAAGTATAGATTATCACTATGGATTTTGAGGAGAAATTTGAAAGCATATCTGACTCGGGCTTAGTACACGATTTCTACAGGCCTGATAAAGCACTCCAGTTTTTGAAACTCAACGGTACTGATAGAATACTTCTCTAGCTCTCTTATAATTCCATAACTATCTATGGAAAATTAAGCTCAACTATTTTTGATACCTTGGAAATAAGGCAGAGATGGAATGAATAGAGTAAGATAAGAATTTATATAAGTTTAGATAACCTTTCCCTGGCACGGTCTAAGACTTGAAAGAAGGGGAATATTTTCTAAATTCCTTGTAGCCTCTCAAAGAAAAGTACAGACATCTTCATACCATTCCGCAAGACTCTACTATACACGGCTTCATAGAAACCCTAGGACACTTGAACTCTGTGCTCTGATACCAAGTTTTTAAAGCACCGAAATCGGGTCCCGAGACGTCACACGGTGCTTAGGGTCGCAAGTAACCACAAGCTAACCCTTCTATTAACATAACTCATAAGCAACTGAATAAAAGTACAAATCTATACAAATCTGTGGAAATAACTCTTTTCTGAATCTGATTAATACAAAATTGAATTTACAAGATCACAATTCTGCCTTTACAACTAAAACTAAATGAAATACATCAACTTCTACTGACTGTCTATGAAGCCTCTACTAGTACTGACTGTAGCTAATCAGGTCATGACTCCCGACTATCCCAACTTAATACGACTTAATAAAGAAAATACAACACTATTACCTCTGCATAACTGACCCAAGCCCTTGAATCATAAGGACTTATCACCTGCTGACTGGTTACCACGAACTGACTAGATTTAAAGGTGCATGCTATACCTTGTACCTACATTCTAAGAAAATACAGCCCACATACGAATATGTGGGTCAGTACCATGGAAACATACCAAGCATATGGGGGTGAAATGCATATATAAAATAATATCTTAATATCATTACAGTTTATAAAATTATGCATTCTGATATAAATGACTCACTTAGCTTGAATTAAATCATAGAAATTAAGGATGAATAATACATTCTCAAAATTAGTCTTTCAAGTGAATATATTTTCATCTTAGATAGAAGAGTACACATACACATATTGGGAGTCTCTCATAACCGACATAAACCATGTAAGCTACATGGAGTCCAACGTTCTACCCACGTTGGGGAGAGTCACCCTATTCCTTGCCATCGGAGTAGGACCTTAATCTTTCATTCCAAACACTAGCGATCACTATATAAGTCAGCCTCAATTCCGGCTCCTACGGAGGAATATAGTTCTAGGGAAGTACCAAAATCGCTATACCTCCCGCTCGGTGATAAAGACTACTACCGAACTTAGCTCAGATCTTTTCAAAAGAAAATCCACCATAAAATAGTTCAACAATTCACAACGGGAGCCATCATGCTCCCCCTTTCATAATATATCAATAAAAGTGGATTTTTTTCCCATCTCAAGTTCAAATTCAATCCCCTTTTTACGACCAGAAGGTTAAAACTTCTTTATCATATCAAATCATTCAAATTCAAGGTATTTATAACACGTGATTTCTCAAAAACAACAATCTTAAATAAATTTCAAAACTCATGTCTCAACATCACATGAAAACTTATCAAGATTCAAGCTTTACATCATAAACATATATAAATTCCTTCAAAATTTGGAAAAATTCAGCTATAAGTCACAAAATCTCATCATTCTCATATAATTCCACTTCTAAAATATCAAAAGTATCATAGTTTTATGAGAGTCAATGAAGAGTATAAATTCATTCATCAAATTCAAAATAAAACATATAAAAATTCATAACTTCTTAAAAGAAAATATTTTTTGGCACAAGAACGAAAGGGTGTTCTTGTTGAAAAACCCCACATACCTCAAACTTGAAGCTTTGAATGACTTTCCGAATTACATAATGCTACTCACAAACTTTTGGGTGTCCCTCGTAGTCTTCGTAACGGGGATTCCGAACATGTAAAAATTATTGAAAACTTACGATTAAATCTTGAGATATTTGGATTTTTAGATTGAAACACTAAAGGTTGTTCTTGGTGAATTTTGGTGAATGAGAGCTTATTTTAGTATTATGGGAGTTTAATCCCGTGTTAAAGAGGATAAAGGGTTGAAAACTACCCAATTTACCCTTAAATAGTCAGAGAAAGAAGCTGAAAATTAACCTAGGGATATACCCAGGGTGGCACCCTGCTTAGATCCTCTCCGTCACCCTGCTTAGACCCCCGCTCAAGCCAGGGCGGCGCCCTGCTCATAGTCTTTTGCTATTGGTCACGAGAATGGTTGTAACTCTTTGCTCCAGTATTGGATTTTTGCAAAATTAGTATCGTTGGAAAGATAATTTAATTATATACAATTTCATATATATTGGAATAATAAATTCCATGTATATTAAGAGATATACACATTTGAAGTAGACCCTTATAGAATCTAATGTGAAATTTGGGATGAATTAATTGATCTTAGCTTAACTTTGTTCAAAGTCATTGCTATGGACATTTTTTCCTATAAAGTATTTCATAGACTAGGATAATTATCATGCAACTTGTATTCATGTGAGAATCATTTTTATTAGAGCTTAGGCGCATAGAAACGATGGTTAGAATTCCAGCACAAAAATATAGGTTATTACAGTATATGAGGACTAGCATTAAAATAATGAATCATGGGTGAGTCATTAAGTGGATAAGGGCATAAGTATATAAGAATAAGTTGAATCCTGAGGTAGTATATTGTTAAATTAGGCATCATATGTGCGAGTGTTTCGCATACCTAGATTATATTCTCGAATCTTATGGTATGGAGAAGTCTACAGAGTTATTGTATAGCATTATTTAGATTTGAATTAAGGAAATATGGGTGGTCAATATGTGTCTTTGATATAGTTTTACAAATTTTATTAAGTTGCAACTTATGTGATTAGAGGTGTAATGCTAAGTATTCTAAGGAGCTGAATATGGAGTGTTGCGTGCCTAGAAGCCTGGATTTCTATGTCCATGATAATGTTAGCCATAATAGATGACTTTGTGCATTGGAGGATGTTAGGATTAGTGTACCTAAAGGGAATGTCCTAGAGTGAATTTAGTGTCCTTATATAAAAAAAAATTGGAGAGGAGTTTGTATTCATGTGTGTACTGGTATCCCTTTGTGATAAGAAGGGTGGAGGAGTATGCTCATGAGAGCATTAATGTGTGAACTCATGACTATTTCAGCTGTGAAAATGAGGAGCGATAGCTTGATTAGAAGTTTCTATCTCAACCATTGACTTTATGATTTTCAAACTTTTGTTATATGACTCATGATGTAAGCGCTCATGTTTCTCATTATGATCAGCCCTAAGAACTCGTGCTATGTTGAATTCATGTCGTAACGACTTTTCACTCATGATCTAAACACTTGATATATGAAGCTTTTCGTGTCTATTCTATCATATCTTTATTTCGTGTCCCTCCTTGAGTAGTGTAATAAGTATAAGTTATGGTCTAATAGTGTTACTTCCATTCATGACGTTTATGCTTGGGTCACTCAATGACCATCCGTATATTAGTATAATGGTGGTTGTGGAAGTATAGTAGTGTGTTAGGTGGGGGAGTAGATGTTCTTGAAGGTGAAAATTTTAATGTAATTCTTGATTAAAAGTTATAGGTGAAAAGGAAAAGAATGAGATGAACTTTTGTTGTGTGAAATAGCTAAGAAGGAGAAATGTGGCAAAAATATTTTTGGGAGTGATTGAAATTGCAGCTCTAAGTGGGGAGATCTATGTAGTGGGTGTTGTAATGATTAGTCTTGAATGTTCTATTTGATGAAGACAAGTTTTGAATGTAATTCTAAATGGGTGTTGCCATGTGGTTAGTATTCTTTCAATTAAGACTTGAGGTAGTTGGATTATAGTAATGAGGTAAGGAGATTTCTTAATGTGATGTAGAGTGCAGGGTCTCGTAATTTAAATTAGCACCTCTTTCCTCTGAGTTAGGCTTAAACATAGAAGTATTATACAATAGGACATAAATTCTTGTGGTTAGATATGATACGGGAGAATTGTTAGCTGGAAATGATGAAGTATATTGATTAATGTTGCGGTATAGGACAAGTAATGTCTTTAAGTTTAAGTCTTTTCATTGTATCTTGTTAGATGGAGAATGTTAATATTCTTATGTCCCGCTAGAATCTTATCCCATGTCTTGTACCAATATTAATAAGGCTGAGGACTCCTAGGAAAAATTCATGTCTTACAAATTTTTGATCATTTGCCATAAAACACATGCCAAGATCATATGGATGTGAAGTTTCGTTATCTCAGGTTTCGTGCTTACCCGTTTCCCTAGGGGTTATCATGAAGATCATGTGATGCCTTTGCATATTTTTGTTGATAAAAAATGTTCAAATAAATATTATGTCCTTTCTTAATTACTTTTAGAGTTTCAAGAAGCCCCTACCCATCATTCGGGGATGAATGATCCCAAGGGAGTGATAATGTAACACCCCATACTTTCGAGCAATAATTTAGACCATTGTTCCTACCGTATAGACCCAAACTAGATGATTCCTTGTTAGTATGTGTGTGTTGATCAATCCTGTAGTGTAGGAATACCTTTGAATATAAATTAAGGTCACAAAAATCCCCTAACTCTAAGATGAGTTGAAAACATTTCTATCGATTAAGTTTTAGTGGATATTTCAACTTGGGTCAACTTCCTTTGACCATAAATTCTTTTATATAACAAATTAGAGGGCCTACTATATATCAAATGAAATATCTTCGAAGTACTTTCCAACGATAC
Organism: Capsicum baccatum var. pendulum; assembly: GCA_030864225.1. Lineage (NCBI taxonomy): Eukaryota > Viridiplantae > Streptophyta > Magnoliopsida > Solanales > Solanaceae > Capsicum > Capsicum baccatum. Next base: position 109,394,726 of record CM061555.1, on the reverse strand, counting down.
CAATTTTGGGTCAATCCAATACCCGAGCAAAAAGTTATGACTTTGCAAAGTGGAATGTGTCTCCTAGCAATCACCTAAGGCTACTGGAATTATTGTGCCATGGGAAATGCGTCTCCCAGCCCAAATTGGGCAATGCGTCGCATGCCTTATTGTCCAAGGGCGTAAAACCATTATTTTTAAGTCATTTTAAGGGAAACCAAGTCTTTTTACATCCTAAAACCATACCTAATCATCCTTAAATAAATTTAGGATTATTAATAATGTTTTAACTCTCTAAGATCCCTAATTTCTCTTTCAAGAACACAAGAGGAAAAAATAACTAGCGTTTGGGCAATCAAGCTTTAAGGTCCAATCTTTTCAAAATTTCTTCATGAAATCCTTGCAACTAAGGTATGTGGGACTATCCTAAATCTCATGGGCATTGATTTACAGTTTTAAACTCAATTTAACAAGTATATATGTATACATACAAAATTGGTTTCAAGATCTTTATGAATATGTATTGGAAATCCTATTATTTGATGAAGTATTTTAGAAATTGTAAATTTGTGTTTAAAACTCAAATTAGTTTCATATGATCATGTGATATTAGAATTGTGAAGTTAAATGAGAGCATGGGATCTGAAATTCCCTCTTTTAATATGAAAATCCCTCGAGTTTTACATGTCGTAAATTGATTTTGCGAATTGCTAAAGGTTGGGGTCTGTTGACGAATTGATCTGTACAATTGTACTTCTTTATGAGAAAATGAAAGTTTGTTTACACTTGTTTTGTAAAATATTGGGAAGTTAAAGAGAGCATGAGACTTGTGATTTCCTCTTTTACTACAAATTTCATTGGATTTACATACTGTAAATTGAACTTACAAATTGTTGAAAGCTTGGGTCTGATGATGGATTATTACTAATGAATTGTACTGGTTGTTTTCACGAAGTAATGAAAGAGTGTTTCTATTTGTTGTATAATGACCATAATCCTTATTTAGAATGGTTTTAAAGTGATTGAAAAAGGGTGACCACTCAGAATAAATATTGAGAATAGTTTGATCTTTCAACTGCTTTGAAATATGTACTTTTGTTCAAATAGTAGAGCCTTTGGGTGGTCAATAAACACCTTTTGAAATAAGATAAGGGCAGTAGAGATGTTGTCACATAAATTGCAAGTCTGGAATGACGAAACCGTATTCTTGATATGCCTGAATAATATTAAGAAAGAAGGAATGTTTCTAATGGGCTTAAGATAGTTAGATGATTACCCGAAGAAGGCACGAGTTATACGAATCGTTGCCCAAAATCGTGATTTGCCGACACGAGTTTGTATTACCCGAAAGGGAGATTGTACACTGGCGACGGCCCTGTGGTGTAGTAGATAAGTAGATACTCCAACCCTTGCGACAAACTTGGGTTGGGGTATTGGCCACCGAGTTAAGGGCGGATTCCATATGGCCCGTGGAATCGCAGATTTATAGGGTGTACCATCTAGCCCAGAATTAAGATAAAGAGTAGATTCATGATTTGCAGAATGTGTTTTGAAAGTTTCAGATTATGCCCATGTGTTTTCAACTATTTCAAGATGATATGTGATTTATGAAATGCTCTCAGCTATGTTTTATAAAAATACATATTTTGTTTTTGGATTGTTCTGCACACTAGTACATCTGTATTGACCCTCCCCCCCATATTTCAGGATTCTGAGACACAGTCCTGGGTCCCGTTAAGCAGTAGATTAACTTGTCAGAAGTTTGCAATTGGTGAGCCTCCCTTACTTCGGAAGTCCTGAATTAGAACTTGCTATTGTTATTTTATTTTGATTTATGGTCCGGTTGGGGGCCTTGTCTCAGTCTTCAGACAGAGGTTATTTTCAGTCAGTAGAGATTTTGCAGACTAGTATTAGATGTTGTTAAGCTTTATGAACTCATTTCAGTATTGAGTACTTTGAAATAAAAGTTGACCATGATTCCATTGTAATATTTTTTTTGCATTTTCTCTTTATTGTATATGAATGGTGTTTAGGATTGCCAGATAGAAAGGGGCGCTCGAACCTTCATGGTTCGGAATGCTCGTCGCAGTCAATTTAGCAAAGGCACATGCAAACATGCCACAATCACAGTAACAAAATAACCAAAAAAAAAAATAAATACAAACATATACAGTGATAGAAGATAATAATAAAAAATCATTCATTATTAACGATGGAAGAACTGTTTATTGTGGCTTTCCACCTTATATTATCAAAAATTCAGCACGTTAACATCATAATACAAAAAATAATATTTTTTTCCTGAATGTTTTTTCTTAATAAATAATCAAACATTATATATTTCAAAAAAAAAATTGAATGCAAAATATCAAATTGCTAAATAATATAACATACATGTGGCATCTGATCTTTTTCTATGACGTATCATGATTAAATGCAAATTATCACAATTCATATTATATGGAACGTTTTTTAAATCTTCAATTTCAAGAACTTGATTTTCACATAAAATATTCAATTTTGTATGGCCTAAATCAATAAAAAAATTTGAAAGATTTTGATTAAAAATTATATTTTTGTAAGAAAACAAAATTGTTGAAGAAGATGAAGAAGAAACAAGTTTGTTTTGAAAGAAGAAAACACCGTTAAATAGAGATTTGGGGTGTGATGGTACCTGTTATTAACTGTGATCTATTTTTTTAAGGATAGAACATAATATTTAAGTTTTTGTTATATAAAATCTATTTTTTTCCTTTTCTGATTGGTCTTGAGTTGATAATTTAGAAAAAAATGTTTTTTTTAATGTTTTGCTTTTTATAAAATTTGTTATAACTTTCAAACTAAACAACAACAACATACCTAGTGTATTCCCACATAGTGGAGTTTGGGAGGGTAGAGTGTACGCAGATCATACCACTACCTCAAATGAAGTAGAGAGGTTGTTTTCGATAGACTCCAGTCTTAGGACCAATAATAGTAAACTTACAAGCTAAAAAAATGTCATAACTTTTCCTATTTAGTATAAGCAACATAAATCTCATCCTAAATGAAACTAATTACATAAGATCTCGGATTAACTTTCTCTCTCACAAATTTGAAAAAATACATATACATGTCAATAGACCTCATACATAACTCCAATGTATGAGGAAACTCTTTCTCCTTAAATTATGAAAATAAAATCAGATCCAATTATACTTAAAAATAGTAACTGCAATTCAAATTCAAAAAGTATCTTGAAATATCTCTCTTGATCTTCCTAAAAAAAAAAAGACGCCGCCAGTAGTTTACGGCCATCACCGCTATTCACCGCTCTACTCTTCTTCCTCACACCGGTGAACACGCAAGGGAGACCATCCGCTAAGATCGACGTCATTTCTCGCTTCTCTCCCACTTTTGCCACCACCGATGCCATCACGAACAGTCAACGGCGCCTTCATCACGCCATTGAACACACAAGGACGACCAGATGCCAAGATCGACGTCATTTCTCACTCCTCTCCCATTGTCGGCACCACCAACACCATCATGAACAGACAACTACACTTTTGCTTCCTCTTAGTGTATTTATTTTTTAGTAAAAACTTACACAGTATTGTACGAGAAATTATCATATATTATCCAGTTTGAATGATATTTTGACATTGTTTATGAAATTTACACGTATGAGAATGTATTATGCATTTTTTTATGTATGATGTCAGTGTTATATGTATTATTTACACTCCAACAACAACATGTTTTATATGTATGTGAATGTACTATACTTTACTTTCTATGTATGATACAAATATTTTTGATTTTATATTTACGTAAAAACATTTCACATTATATGTATGACAATGGATTATACTTTACTTTCTATGTATGATGCCAGTATTATATGTATGATTTACACTCCAACAACAGCATGTGTTTTATGTATGAGAGTGTATTATACTTACTTTCTATGTATGATGCAAGTGTATTCATTTTTATTAGAGTTAATACATAAAAATGACCCTAAACTTGACACCAAATTATAACTTTGACCTTAAACTTTGACAGTACACAAATATGACCTTTAACTATTCAAAACTACACAAATATGACCTTCAATCCTATGTCGCAAAACGCCTGTTCAACATGCAAAACTGGGCGCGTCCAGCTTAAAATCTAAGAGTATAATACATAAATATGACCTTAAAATTTGACAGTGCACAAATATGACCTTTAACTATTCAAAACTACACAAATATAACCTTCAATCCTATGTCGCAAAACGCCTGTTCAACATGCAAAACTGGGCACGTCCAGCTTAAAATCTAAGAGTATAATACATAAATATGACCTTAAAATTTGACAGTGCACAAATATGACATTTAACTATTCAAAACTGCACAAATATGACCTTCAATCCTATGTGGCAAAACGCGTTTTTAACACACAAAACTAGATGCGTCTAGGTTAAAATCTAAGGGCATAATACATAAATATGACCTTAAACTTTGACAGTGCACAAATATGACCTTTAACTATTCAAAACTACACAAATATGACCTTTAAATGACTTTTCACTATTATTTTTTTTATTATTTTTGGTTCAAACATGAAAATGACATCTAATTTTTTTTGTCATTGCGTAAAAAGAGCAATATTCAAGATTTATTAATTAGGTGGGTCAGTCTCATACGAAAAAATCGCGCGGGTATATATATATATATTATAAAGCAGAGGGCGAATTTAAGTTATATAATATATCTAAATATAATTTATTTAAATATTAAATTAAAGATGAAACTATACTACTAATAAAAAAATTATAGTTTTAATAAAATGTTATTAAATTAACGTTATTAAGGATAGTAGTAGTAGTATATTAAATTAACATTATTACAATGTTAAATTAAAGTTATTAAAACATTACTAAATTAATGCAGGGGCAGACCTACATGGTTGCCATGGGGTTCACCCGAACCCCCTCGGTAAAAAAATTACGTTATATATATAAGGTAGAAAATCTATATTTATGTACGTATATTAAAGTTGAACCACATGAAACAAAGCACTTAGATAGCCCAGTGGTGTTATTTGCTCTTCTTGGGCGCTTTTTTCAGTGTACTGTGCGGGTTCAATTTTTTAATTAAAAAAAAATAGGTGTTGCAGCTACAGAAATAAAAATAATAATAATAATAATAATAATAGTAATAATAAAAGCGACGTCTTTTTAACACAAAAAAATAAAACTTTGACAGTATACAAATATGACCTTTAACTATTCAAAACTACACAAATATGACCTCCCTCCAAGTCAGCCCTTTTAGCGATGTGGCACCGTGAGATTGGATTACCTTTCCACATAGGCACGAGTGAAACTCACGCATGGGGTTGCAAAATCGGAGGTCATATTTGTTCAGGTTTTGAATAGTTAAAGGTTCTATTTGTGCACTATCAAAGTTTAAGGTCAAAGTTATAATTTGGTGTTAAGTTTAGGGTCATTTTTATGTATGAACTCTTTTTATCATACTTTACTTTCAATGTATGACATTGCAAAAGCAGATAATTTGATAAAATGATACATACAACCAAAAAAGAGAAATAATTTGGATATTATAGTTCAAATCAACTTTTAAGTCGTTGACTATAGAAATAATTGGATCTGATTTTATTTTCATAATAATTTGTAATGCATATTATAGTTCAAATTAAGGTATTGCATAAATAATAGATCTCTCGTCTACAATATAGAACAAATTTGAACGACTTAAAATAAAATACATTATTTAATTTTATGAAAATTTAGTATAAAATAAATTATTTCCATAATAATTTGAAATAATAGACCAACTAATTATTATGAAAATTTATTATGAAATAAATTGTTTTCATAATAATTTAAAATAATAGACCTTATTTAAAAAAATTTGAAACCACCAAAAACTAGTCGTAAAATAAGGAGTGCAATAATAGAGCAAAAATCAAACTAAAAATAAAGGAGAAATCAAATGTTTTGGGACGAATGATGCAGAAGAGAGAGAAAGAACAAGGGATTCTATGTAATTAATATGAGATTTTATAATTTTTTTCAAATAAGAAATTTTATGTATGTATTATTTACTTGTTTATATATGTAATTTTTTCTATTTAAATTATTTTTTCCCCCAATTAAATTCTATACACTCGCGGATAGAAGTGTTGACCAGAAAGAATTAGAAAGCTAAATAAAGTACATACAGTTAAAATAAAGTACACCAAACCGACAAGTCTTTCGATAGGCGATAAACAAGAAACCCATTCGTGTGAAACAGTGTTTCTTGACAACATCTTCTAACCCTAATAGTCATAGCAAATATAGATAAAAAAAAAGGGGAAGATGGATAAACTTTTCAAATTACTAGTTCATATTATGACCTTTGATTGCTTTTGTGTTGGAACTTCATCAAAAAAGAAGACGATGTTTTCAGATCTTAAAGGTGGTTGTAAAGTATTATATGTATTTGTTTTGTTTCTTTGTTTTGTCCAGATTCTTGACTATTCCACGAGATATATGGCTAAGGTTCAAACTTTTAATTGCAGGGAAGCCGTCAAATAACATACCTGAAGGGAAGATAGTTGAGGTGAAGCCATCAAACAATATAATTGAAGATAAAACAGTTGGGGCGAAGCCGGCAAAAAGTATAAATCAGATAAATCTTGATTCGGTGAGTTTTAATGAACCTTTATGCAAACGCAGTTGCGATATATCTATATGTCTATCGTAGGTGCAAATCTCTCACCCAATTCCCAGGGTCTTAAGTCTTAAATTCTCACTTTCGAGTTCAATTTAAGATTTGTAGAGACAATATTACATAGTTGGTCAAACATTCAAATTAATTAAGCTCGGGCTCAAATATATAAACTGATAAATTGAAATAGAATAACAACAATCATGGAAGAACCATAATCCTATAAATAGAAGTTTAGCTTCACATTGAAATGGAAGTAAAACAACAAATCAAATAAAGAAAATATAAAAACTAGTAGTATGGAGAATAAAGATAAAATTCAACAACTCGAATCTCCATGATGGCTCGTAGCTGTCAAATGTTTTGTAAATTCTGTTAAGAGTGTATTTACTGGTGTAGGACACATTTTAATTTAATCCAAAATTGAATTGGAAAATTTTTGGGCAGTTAGCGCTTTCTTCCGGCCATGTTGTATGGAGCGGAGTGTTGGCCAGTTAAGAACTCCCACATCCAAAAAATGAAGGTGGCAGAAATGCGGATGTTGTGTTGGATGCGTGGGATGACTAGAGGGGATAGAGTTCGGAATGCGATTATCAGGGAGAAGGTTGGTGTGACTCCAGTGAAGTATAAGATGCGGGAAGTCCGATTGAGATGGTCCGGACACGTGATGAACGGTTCGTAGGTGTGAGAGGCTAGCGTTGGATGGTTTTAGGCGGGGTAGGGGTAGGCCGAAGAAGTTTTGGGGTGAGGTGATTAGGCGGGACATGGAGCAGTTACAGCTCACCGATGACATGATCCTAGATAGGAAGATCTGGAGGACGCGAATTAGGGCAGAAGGCTAGGGTCAGTTTGGGTCGCTAGTGTAGGGAATTACTTGGTGGGGGTATTATTCTTGTTATGATATCTTATTCCATGTTTTATTACGAATCTGTGTGCTTTTCTCTGTTTTTTATTACTTATGGGTGCCGTATTTCTTGTTCTGTGCTTTACTATGTATTTGTGTGGTATCTCGTGTCTTGAGCCAGGGGTCTATCGGAAACAACTTTTCTACTTCTTTAGAGGTAGAGGTATGGACTGCGTACATCTTACCCGCCCCAGACCCCACTAGGTGGGAATACACTGGGTTTGTTGTTGTTGTTAGCGCTTTCTTCGCGCATGTGTATTTATAGAACCAATCATATTCCAAGTAGTAGCCTGATGATATTTTTTACAAATAAGTCAAATAACTTAAATGAAGATATAAAGACAACTAAACCAACTCACTTACCCTGTGACCTTTCGTCTCTGGCTAGGCTGACCGTAACCAAACATCACATCTGCTATTTTGCACTTAGGAAGATCAAAACTAAAACTCTACGTTAAAAATAATCCATTAGTATCCTTTCTTTGGAGCATCCATCATTGGCAGGTCTTCTCAACCAAATCAAGGTAAGCTGTTCAAACTTCAAATATCACTAGAAAACCTGTTTTTGTTCTCTAATTGATGTAGCCTCCTTTGACAGTTGTTCCTGGATTTTGTGCGGACACAAACTTATATAGCCAACTGCTAAAGCACTTGCTTTGTCCTATCTAGGCCATGGAAATCCACTTGCCAGAGGAAATAATTCTGGACATCCTCATCAGGTTACCTGTCCAGTCTCTTCTTCGATTCAAATGTGCTTCGAAGTTTTGGAAGACATTGATCTCGGATCCACACTTTAAGGTAAAGCATTGCAATCATGCCAAGAATTATAAAAAAATTCTTATTTCCCGAAGGCTCCCTGAGGTTGGTATTTCATATTATAGTTGTTCTTTATCTTCATCGTCGGCTCAACCACTACAAAAGCTTGGTTGCCCGTCAAACCATAAACCGTGCGGATATGTAATATTATGCTGTTGCGATGGTTTTTCTCTTCTTTGGTACCGTGCTGGCTATTTATTGTGGAACCCATCCACAAATGAATCAGTAGAACTTCCTAATCATGAATTTCCAGGCGAAACCTGTAGCACTTACGGATTGGGATTTGACTTAATTAATAATGAGTATAAGATTCTTAAGGTTGACTACGACAGTAGTGGTCCCAGAACACACACTAAAATCTTTGCACTAAAGAGTGGTTCTTGGAGAAATATTGATAACCATCCTCGTGGCTTTCACAATAGAGTGTGTCCTCAGGACTCTCTGGCATTTGTTCGTGATGCATTTCATTGGATCTGTATGGATAATTTAGATAATTTAAGTCCGTATTTTATGATTTCATTTAATATATCTAGTGAGGTGTATGGAGAAATATCGTTGCCGGAGGGAATTTGCAATATTCTCAATGATGTGAGGTACGCAAGATGTGCCGTTTCAGTATTAGATGGAATGCTTTGTGCTTATTGTACTTGCCGAGAGGGGGGGATGGGCACTTTCAAGTTATGGGTAATGAAAGACTACGACGTAAAGGAATCTTGGAATGAATTATTTATTATACAAGATCCCGATATTTTTTTGGCTGTACCGAAATATTGGTTTGCGGATGGTGAAGTGCTACTCTACTACGAAGATAAACAATATCGTGAGTTTAGGACATCCAGAGGACCATATGAAATGTTGGATTCATATCTCACCTTACTACAGGGATACGTTTATACGGAAAGTTTGATCTCTCCGAAATTGTTTATTTAGTAGTAGCCTATGTTTGATCAAGTTGCCTTTTATTTGGATGTCATGCTACAACCTTATTAAGTTTATTAACTTGCCAGTTTTGGTTTCAAAATATGTTTGCCAATATTAATGTTATTTAGTCTTATTTTAACGTGTCTTTGCTAATGTTGTTGGTTTTGCCTATTTCAAACTGATTTCGCCAATATTTCATCCTATTTAAACAGCATCAAATCAAATTAGATATTCCATTCATCATAAACTACCCGTAAAATCAGTTTAGCTTCGGGACAAAGGTTTATGAATAAACACCTTATCAAAATAAGATATTTGTCTAGTAAAATCACTGGTTAGCCAAGTGATTAGATTTATTGGGGATGGAGGGGAAGTTAATTGAATTTAGATCATTGCTATTACCCAGAAATTATCGAATTGCCTTCTTATTTTGGGATATGACCTATTATGACTTCGAAAAAAGTTTGTTATAACTCAAAATGTGGAGGGCAAAAAGTAATTTTAACTTTGGTCAATCCAAGCTTGGAGAAAACTGTTGGTCCTGCTTGTGCAGGTTCAGAGAGCTGTTTTTTTATAATTTGATAGTCGGAAACACGAGACATTGTCAATTTAAATATTAATGGATTTGTATCCGCGTGTTGCGCGGGGATTGTGATTTCATTTAGTAAGCATATTAGATCATATCTTTAAATTTCAATTATAATTTTGTTTCTCAGTGCGAGAGGAATTGTGATTTGATATTTTACTAATTTTGTTTCTAGATGCAATATACTTAATAACAAAATCACTATATATTTTTTTTAATTCGCTACTTGATTTGGTATCGTTGTCCACCACTCTTATTTAACTATAATGTCGGCATATTTTTTTAACTCCTGAAATATTTTTATCTCCTTTTCAATTGTTTACGATTCTTCAACTTTTTTGTCTGTTGCTCATCAGAAGCGATCCAGAAGTCGGTTGATGGGTTAGCCGAGCCCAATAATATATTGTTAGTTGGCATCTCATATTGATAAATGCCACATCTCATATTTGATAAATGCCGCCTTCAACCTCTAGTCCTCCCATTGCTACCATTGTTATCCTCTATTGTATTTAGTTGCAGCTTTTACGTTTTATCTTATCAAAAAATCAAAGACCCAATACTGGTAATCAAGTCATTTAAACTAAAACTGGTATACATAATGCAATGAGAAGTTGGCAGATTAAAAGTTGCCCTCAAAAACTTGTTTTATCTATTTTCGTATTATTTTGTTATTGTTTACAGGCGATAGATGAGTGTCAGACGACTTTGAAAATTTTTTATGTGAAGATTAGATTTAATTGTATTATTTTGATGTTTTTATCATTGTATTGTTTTATTGCAATTTAGAAATGGTAGATGAATGTCGATCTACTTTTAAAAATAATTTTGGTAAAGATTAGGTGTGATAAATAAATTCTCCATCTTTACATACTCAAAACATATTAAATTTAATTATTATATTCATCTTTATTATTTAAACAAATATCCTATTTAATATAATATTTGAACTCTTTAAAATAAGATATGCATACACCTAAACTAGTAATATTAAAAGTGTGAAAATTCTTAAAAAAAAAGTAATTTATATATAATATTAAAAGTATGAAGATTTTTAAAAAAAATAATTTGAACTTTTTTTCCTTCATTAAAAAAATTTGCAATAGACAAAATTGTCTTTACACTAACTTTCTTCAATTATTATTTATTTTTATAATATTTGAAAATTAAGTAGTACTAAAATATTTTGGTAAGAGAAAAATATTTTTTAAAAATTGGAGAGTCTTATATTATTTGGTAAGAAAAAATATATGATAAAAAATACTAGAAGAATTAATATTCAATGGATCCTAAAATATATGGTAAGAAAAAAAATGTTTTAAAAATTAAGAAATTTTATAATATAAGTCTCAAAATATTTGAAAAGAAGCTATCCAATTTTGGTTTTAAAAAAAAAAATTCAAACGTAAAGTGATATTAGAAAGGATTTAGTCCTTTAAAATAAAAAATTTCAAAAGCTAATTTTTGTTTGAAACATGTGAGGATTGTGCCCGGAATTTTTCTATTTGGGACTTTTATCAAATAAAATTTTAAAAAAATAAATCTTTTATATTTACTTTTCTTTCTTAGTTCTCAGTGAAGATTTTTTTATTAATTTCAAGTTTATATTATAGATGAATTTTTCGTTGGATTTTGAGAATTTTTTTACGTAAAAATTAGTTTTAATCGTATTATCTTAATATTACTATTTATTTTTTTATGCTTAATACAGGTGGTAGATGCATATCAATCGACTTTGAGGTAATTTTTGTGTAAAGTTTAGTTTAATTATATTGTATGATATCTCTATTATTGTATTATTTTGTTGTAGTTTACAGGTGATATATGAAAGTTGGTTGACTTTGAAGAAATTTTGTCTAAAAGTTTGGTTTAAATTATATTATATTATTTTGATATTTTATTATGGTATTATGTTGTTGCAGTTTACAGGTGGTAGATGAATGTCGGTTGGCTTTGAGGATTTTTTTGTGTGTAAATATTAGGTTTAATTATATTAGTTATTATATTGATATCTCTATTATCCTATTGTTTTGTATGTTCTGCCGGACTTTAAGAATTTTTTTATGTAAATGTTAAGACTTAATCTTATTGTCACAAGTTCTTATTATTTGTTGTTTTTCTGCTTAATACAAGTGGTAGATGAATATCAGTCGACTTTGAGGAACTTTTTGTGTAAAGGTTAGGTTTAATCGTATTATTTTGATATATCGATTATATCATAGTTTACAGGTGGTAGATGAATATCGATCGACTTTAAAGAAACCTTTTGTAAATGCTAGATTTAATTGTTCTTTTGATATCTCTATTATTATATTGTGTTGTTGTAGTTTACAAATGGTACATTACTTGCGATCGATTTTGAGGAAATTTTTTTTTATAAAGGTTAGATTTAATTGTGTTGATTTGATATCTCTATTATAGTATTGTTTTGTAGTAGTTTACAAGTGATAGATGAATGTCAGTCGGCTTTGAATTTTTTTTATGTAAATGTTAGATTTAATTATATTTTTTTTTAATGTTTCTACTGTCCTATTATTTTGTTGTAGTTTACAGGTAATAGATGAATGTTGATCGGCTTTAAAAAATTTTTTTTTGTATAAAGATTGGTATCTCGATTATCATATTGTTTGATTGTAGTTTATGATCAATTACTATTTGTCATCAATTACTATCTGTTCTTTTTATAATTATCCATCTTTCTCCTTCTACTTTCATATTTGTTCGCTCAAAGTATATATATGAGAGATATTTGAAATTGCTTCTGTTGCTACTCATACAGTGAATGCATTTATCCACTAATAATGATAATAAATATTTATTTTTTAATTATTTTATTCAAAATTTTGTGTAACTAATGATGTTTCAATTGCTTGATTTATAAATATATTGCATAGCAGGGAAAGAGGCATGTGAATTTGATCATATTGGGGACAAAAGTTACTATAGGTGTATTTTCGTGGCTGAGGTTTTTCATTTACGTTTCTTTATTTGTGATTTGTTAAAATTAAGCATTTATTAAAAAAATGAAAAGTAAATTACTGTTATAATTTAATTCCGCTTATATTATTATACAGGTATTATATGAAGCTTATAAAAATTCACCATGTCATTATATTTTTATTCTTTTTTTAGTTGTTTAGTGTTAGAATTTGTTTTAAATTTACAACCAAAATGATATATTCATGCCACGTAGAATGTACACATATTTAATTCTTTAAATTCTATAAACAAAAAGTCATTGTGATATTCTACTTTTACATATGTGTATTTCATGAGAATTAAATCTAAGTGACCTTAAAGAGGTGGTGGTTGATGATAGGCAAATTTACGCGCCTATATCAATATATTTTGCCCATATTTTAGCCTAGTTTTGAGAACAAATTATATATTTCATGCACTTTTAGTCCTTTTTCCTATAAATGAGCTAACGAACATGATTAGTAAAGTTTCAGGTATAAATGATGCAAAATACAGCATTTTATGGCTTACTTGACGCAAAAGAAAGCTCACAAAGGAAGGAAAGGGAGTTTACACGCCTAAGGACCAAAACTGCTGCATGGAAACTCTGTTCCGGGCTAAAACAGCATTTCTGAAGACTCTGGGGACCTAGACCAAAACTGCTGGATGAAAAATCTGTCCCGGGCTAAAACAGTATTTCTGAAGACTTTGGGGACTTACAGACACAAAGCTGGATTTTGACAATGATACATTAACCTAGTACAATTGGGTTATGTATTTCATTAGTTTATTTGGATTAGGAGAATGTTACATTAACCTAGTACAAATGGGTTAAGTATTTCCTTAGTTTAGTAGGATTTGGTTATTTATTTCATTAGCATAGTAGGAGTAGGATAGGAGTATTATAAATACCCTATCATGCTAGAGATTTTAATCAAGTCCTCCCTTAATGGAGGCAACTCCTCCCTTAATTCAAGAAATTCATTCTTAAACTATTAATTTTCTTCCATCTCTCTCATCTTCCACCACAAACACTTCTAATCTATTTTTCTATTCTTAAATTCCACAACAAGAAAATCGTTACTTGCTAAGGAATCACGCCACACGCCTATCACCTAATCCACACGCCATTACTCAACACTAAACAATGCAAATCATGATTTCCTTCGCATTCATGGGTAACTAAACTTCTCTGTTGGGGTTATGGAAGCCGAATGAGATACCATCTATTGCTATGAGTTTGTGAGTTCGTGACACGTATGCTGCTTATATCATTATTCTCTTCATCTTAATCTACATTCTTTGTGGCTGCAGACGCAAGAATACGCCAGTATAACATTTAACTTGTTCGAGAGAAAGGTTATTTGTCTGGAAAAGAGATAATGTCAAGGTAGTAGGACACCCTTTCCTATTAAAAAGCTAGTGCCGTAACTGGACTAACCTCTTGGAGAATTCGTACCGTTAGACACGCTTTAAGCTCGAGAGAGTTAAAGTGAAATAGTCCTTGTTGAGGTCGAGAGACGCTTGGATTTACCATCGACTACAATTCTCTATAAGCAATTGCATGTCAAGACTCTACACACTCATAGCCAATAGAGACGTATACCTCAGAAGGTGGACATAACCCCAACGCTTCAATTCTCATTGTTTCACAACCTACGAAATACTCTCTTTTTACTTTATTATTTTCAGCTTTTATTTCATTACTTTGGTTACTTATTACAATCCCCCCTTCTTACGAGACTTGCACCAAAAGTCTATTAATTTTACTTACTTGTTGGCCAAGCTATTCCCTGTGGGATCGACACCCAACCCAGGTTGGGTTCTATATTTGCTAACGACCGCTTTACACTCCCACGAGAGCTGTAGATTGAGCGTTATCAGTGGTAAAAGCAATAGTAACACCCAATAAATTTTTTAACGTGTATATTTTATGCAAATTATCATTCCTAATATTTGATATTGCATTTCACTATGTTTGATGCTTCTTGTATTCTTCTGTGTTAATCAATCGATATATTTTTATTACTTATTTGAGATGCTCTAATTTTTTTTCTTAATATATTTTTATTATTCAGGCATACTACTTTATTATTTAGAACCTACAACACATATTAATAACTCTTTTTTTTTATTTATCTAAATAAAGAGAGTTTTAGATGTTGCAATTCAACTCAACAAGCTAAATTTGATGGAACACATGAACATGATCGATAAATTATTCTCTATGATCATAATTGATTTATCATATTAATTATAAGATAAAACATGACAATAAAGCATGTATAGTTTTATTAACTGACGCGAGACACACATGCAAAACATGTATACTAAATTAGTATATTTAAATATATACTCCACCTCCTATTTTTCATCTTCTTCACAACCACCCATCGTCTCCCCCCCCCCCCCCCCATGCAAACACCCGACCCCCTCATATGCTACAGCCAATCTGCCACTACCCCTCCCCTACCGTCCTCCAACCACACCACCACACCACCGCATACCTATCAACTAACATAAAGAAGGAATATTCTACTGTATTTATATAATTTTGGAGTAGAAAAATAGTCAACATCCACTAAGTTTCGTAGAATCGTATTTTATGTAGTCAAAGATTTGAGAATTTGCAAACAACAACAACAATAGAATATTAAATGCAGCAGCCGTGACCTTTCTTTGTGGCCGTCCTCCACCAAGCACACCACCACCACATAATATATAATTATATATACACTCATTACTACCAATTTCTCCACCTATAAAAAATTATCATAAATTAATGACTAAAAACTCAACACTCTTTCTAAATTCAATCAAAAACATCAAATTTTCTAAAATCAACAACCAAACATTCAAATCATGTCAATTTTTTAATTTTCAAATTCAATTTCATTCTTTTTTTATTGATCCAAGGCGTTGAAGGGGGAGAAATTGAAGGTGGGAGTAACAGATTTATGTCTCTCTCTCTCTATATATATATATATATAGACACACACACTCTCTCTCTATCAGAAGTATGAAAATTTTTGAAGAAAAAAAAGATAAATTTGATTCTTCAAACTCTGAAGAAGAAGAATTTATAAATAAAATAGAATAGCAAATAGAAGAGGAAACAGGTAAACAACTTAATATATATAAAACAGATAATAATATTATATAATATATAATAGATATAAACAATAAAAAATAGTAATAATAATACTATAATAGATAAGCAGTACTAATAATATAATATAATATAATATAATAAATATAAAAGTAGATAAGAAAAAGCAAGAATAAAGGTAATTAGAGAAATTAAGTAGGTGAGAGATAATAGTGAGCAGAGTTAATGCAGATGCAAATATTATGATGTAAAATCCTATTTAGTACTCTCTCTTTTGTTGTCTTAGTCCATTGTAAGTAGCAGAGTTATAAAGATCAATGTATATTTTCTTCCAATAAATTAAAATTACTACAACTTTTTATTTTTTTAGATATTTTTATTTTCGATTTATACCCTATTCATCTCTTTCTCTTCAGTTTTAGGTATTTTAGCAATATCTTCTTTAATCTCATCCAGGAGAACACAACCCTTTCAAATCATTAGCGAACTTTTTTCAAATCCCTAGAAATTTACAGATTAATCCATTGTTACTGCTAAAACACTGAAAGAATAATCATATTAATCATATACTAGGGTTATGTTTATTATTAATTTACGAAGTTTATAAGGTCAAAAAACTGACGGTAATCCACACGGCTAACCAGATCTTATAAACATATCTATTAATAAAGATGTACTAGTAAATAATTTATTAATTTTACAAGATCTGAAAAACTGGCGGTAATTCGCTCGATTATTAAGATCTATATTATTAACAACACATGTGAAAGAAAATATAAATTTTATTAATTCAAACATAATTTACAAAATAGGGAGAAAAATACAAAGATCTAAGTAACAACTACTTACATGTCTTCAGAGAGAAGTGAGGTTTTCTTTCGGGAGTCCCCTGAAAACTTAACAGCTACTGGAAAGAAGAACTTAAGAAACTAAAATTTTTTCACACACTTTCTACATACATTTTTTTTTAACTAACTTACAAACTTTGAAAATGAAGAACTTTATGGAAAACTAAGAACTTTTTCGCTCTTGAGTTTTTCTCTTACTTCTCTCTAGATACTTGTCTTGTTTAAGTCCTCCATATGGTGCTATTTGTAGGCATTTGTGGACTTCAAATTCTTTCTTCAATATACTTTATAAATTTTAAATCCTTAAATAATCTTGATAAAATTTTAGCAAGACTTTTTGAAAAATTTGATGGGTCCCACAATCACATGGCTTTGTCTTCATTTTAATTATCCTCCATCTATTTATTCATCTATTATATCATTGCTTACGTCTCTTATTTTGTCTGTTATAAATATCGTCATTGCTTACGTATTCAAATTTTGTAACACTTCTGAGTCAAAATCCATTCCTGAATCATCATCTATATTTGGGTCTTGGGTAAATTGATCCATGGCTGAGTTGTAGTCTCGTTCAGGCTCGTCACTTTCTTCGTCGGTTGTCTGAGTATCTGTGGTCTTGAAACTTGCTAGGAGTATTCTCCCTACACTTTTTGGCAAAGTGTCAACCATCAATGGATTTGATAAGTCTTTACCAGCTACCGTTTGAGCTGGACTAACTGTATACTTACCCAATACAGTGGGTATGTCCACATTCATTGGGGAATACACACTCATCAACGAATTTGAGAGGTTTTTATCGTCTACCATTTAAGTTGTACTAGCTATATCCTTAACTGATATAGTGAGTTTTCCCATTTTTGAAGAAGATGGAGAACTTTTTTGGACTATTTGAATCTCATAAATTTGTTGAGTCTGTTGTGATAATTCAAAATGAAGAATTTTTATACGGTTTCGCAAAATACCTATATGTTCTATCGTTTTTCCCTTTTCATTTACAAGGTTTTCATTATCTTGTCTTAAAATTTCATTGGTATGATTTAGTCTTTTAAAAGCTTCAGTCATGGAGGAACAGTGATCACAAAATATAATTTTGTTTGTGCCTTTTTTAATATTATATTGGGAAACTTCTTTCATATTTGGTCTTAGAGCTGGAGTAATATAATAATTTGGCCCTAGATTTTTGTGGGCATAGTCTAATGCCTCTGTTAAATCGTTAAAGACTTTATAGAGATGGGGTGCATAGTATTTTATAGAATTCATTACCTCTATCTACGTCTGAAGTACTTCTTGTATCTTTCCCCTAAGAACAACATAAAATTTAAATTTGTTACTGTTGTTCTTTTCAGTAAAATAATAACTTAAGGCATTTAGAATTGAAATGAAATATCTAGCGTCTCTAGGTGTCTTATTGTAAGAGATTCATAGATTATCAATCAGGCAGATCTGCGGCATGTCCACCCTTACATCTGGTCTAAGTTTGAAAGTCATGTTGGATGGCTCATAACTGATGAGATTATGAGGTCCGAAGATCAGTCTTTCCAATTTTAGATGTTGCAACATAGTAAGTGGTCTGTAATGAGTATTGCTCATTAATGTCTTTAAGTAGTCTTGCAAAGATGAGGCTTCAACCTTATCCTTTTCTTTGCCTGTATTCATAATGAAACAAAACTCGTTAGTTGTCTTATTTTATTAGTCTACTTAGTTGATCTGCTAGTTTATTATCTTTTCCTTTAATATGTTCTAAAACAATATTGTAAATTGAAGTGGCATCTAAGAAATTTAACCGTCTTCTTTTACTACTATTTTTATCTTTTATTTTCTGATAGAACTACTATAGCCTCATAGTCTGTTCTTAATAATATTTCGCGTTTGTTTAATATATAAAGCTTAAAACTATTAAAACTGTAAATTAATGTTAATGTTTTTGCATCTATACTACTTAGATTGTCTTTTTCTTTATATTTTCCACTTGCATAAGAGCAAAGTTTTTTCTTCTTTTTTCTCTCTATATTTATTAGGTTTTGCCTTTAATATTGCTTTCCATTCCTGGAGGCTTTCATCTGTCTCGACTATTAAATAATCAGTTTCTAATGGTAATGTTAAGTCCGGAATATCTTGTCATGCGCTTAAGTGTTGGACTAATTTTATGTCTTTTATATTAAATTTTTTTTGTCCTGTTGATCCTGTTTTATAATACAAAGGTCCTGCTACTTTTCCTAAATCTTTAATAAAAGCTCTCGCATAATTTAATAGTCCTAAAATTTTTTGTAAATTTTTTATCTTGTCTAATTTATCTGATATTTTTAAGACTTTTTTAGCTATGTGCGGTTATAGTTTTATTCTATCATCTCCAATGACTACTACTCAGAAGTTAATAGTATTTTTACATAATTCCATCTTCTTTCTACTTATTATTATTTTATTTACTACAAATAATTTAAAAACTTGGTGCAAATGTCCTAAATGTTCTCTCATATTATTTCTAAAAACTAGAATATCATCTACGTACACTAATACAAAATTTTTATAGTTTCTAAAACTACTATTCATTTTTTTTTTTGAAAAATTGGAGGAGCTGTCTTTAATCCGAACGACATGATTAGCCACTCGAGGTAATGGATTCTGTAAAATACTATGCAACCTCTCTCTATAAAAGCTTTAATGATTTAACAGAGGCATTATACTATGTCCGCGGAAATCTAGGGCCAAATTATTATATTACTCTAACTCTAGGACCAAATGTAAAAGAAGTTTTGCAATATTATATTAAAAAAGACACGAACAAAATTATATTTTGTGATCACTGTTCCTCAATGACTGAAGCTTTTAAAAGACTAAATTATGCCAATGAAGTTTTAAGACAAGATAATGAAAACCTTGTAAATGAAAAAGAAAAAATGATAGAACATATAGGTATTTTGTAAGACCGTATAAAAATTCTTTATTTTGAATTATCACAACAGACTCAACAAATTTATGAGACTCAAAAAGTACTCCATCTTTTCAAAAATGGGGAAACCCACCATATCGAGTAAGGATACAGCTAGTCCAGCTCAAATGGTAGCTGATAAAGACTTCTCAAATCCGTTGATGGATGTGCATTCCCCAATGAAGATATATATATATATATATATATATATATATATATATATATTGATTAGCAGTAGGTTTTTCTTAAAAAAAAAAATTCACGTGTTTTTTCTCCTTTTTTTTTTTTAAAAATGCCATGATAGTATTGGAATTGAAATTCATTCACTTTAAACATGTTAAGGGGGTAAATAGATGCGTGTTAAGTTTAAAGTGTTAAAGTAAATTGAAGTAACAAGTTTAAAGGGGTGTAGATGCATTATCTATTTTTTCAGCCCGTGTCGCTAATTAATCAATCATTCATGCCTGTAATTCCTAGCACAGTTCGTCGTCATCTTAGGTTTCCATGGAAGGAAAATTGTGCCTCAGATGTTGCTAGCGCAGTTCGTCATCAATTTTTAAAAGAAGCATAACAGAGCACCATCACACGACACTATCTCTTTGGATTCATAAGTCAACACTTCCAAACCGCTAAGCTTAACAAATCCTGCTAACTTTTAGCACGCCATAAGCACCAACTAAATGGGTTTGATCTTGAAAAAACTTTACACAAGATCCTGCAATAGGAGACTAAGAGTCAATAGTTATGGTGTTGAAACAATCTTGAGAAATGCATCAATAATAATAATGATGATGACATTTTTTTCAGCAAATTTTCTATTAACAACCAAAAGGCAAAGGAAGCAGGAGACTGCGAATCCTTGACCAAAATAAGCTATTTTTTTTAATCAATTTATCAAAATAATATGTTTTTTAAATTTTTTACAAAACTAGTATAAACGTGGTTCCCAATAACGTTTTATGTCTTAAGAAAACTTAACGGCTCAAACGAAATTGTTGTTAGACGTTAGAATAGAAAACGTTACTCACAGTAACGTTTTCACATAAAACATTACTGTCAGTAATGTTTTAGACGTAAGACGTTACCATCAGTAACGTTTCTCTGTAGCTCTGCCACATAGGAATCTTTGTACAAATCTGACATTTAATATGTTATTAACAATAACGTTTTATAGCTAAAACGTTACTCCGAATAATGATTCTATCAAATCAACTCCCATCAACTTTTTTGATCGAAGTTTTGCCTTAAAATCATAATCTTCAGTCACATTTTCAAATACAAACATTACTGTGAGTAACGTTTCTAGTGAATCAAGTCACAGACATGCAAAAGATGGTGAGTGTTGACAACAAATCTTTCAGAGTCTTTCAACGACCTTCTAAAGAAAGCTCGAGGCTTGCCTATCACTTCCATGGTGAGACTTTCATTGGAGCAAACAGTTGAACGATATACCCGTAGATCTCAAACAGCGCACCAACTTGTAGAGCAAAAGAAACTATGGACAAGCACATTCAAAGTAAAGTGGGAAAAGAACTATCAAAGTTCAAAAAGACACCGATGTCCAACTCGTAATCAAACTTAAGTGGATACTCTTGAATTAATTGAGTAGAAATCTTGTACCAACAATCTAACTAGCATTTGTAGCATTAGTACTTACGACATGAGGTTGGTGTTTTATGTGAAGTGATTTTCGATATAGCTTGCAATTCTTTTCTATCTTTCAAATGTCATCTGTGAGTATGATGTTTCATCTTATAAAAGTCCCTGGAGGGCAAAATTTGAATACAAAAATTTCTAGTTATGAGATTTATTAATGGAAAGAATTTCATTCCGTGCAGAAACTTTGTTGAAACAAATTTATAAACTAGAGCTCACTCTAGATCTCAACAACTTTAGATTGATATCATGTAGCTGAATTTTTACAAATTTTGCCCGATTACCTTTTTCATGGTTTTCCCAGTACTCGGGTAAATAGTGGACTCACATTAAGCTGAAAAATGATAATAGACATAAAAAAACATAGACCATGATAAAGATTGGCAAAGATGTCGATACCAAGTTTTTTTCCCATAAAAGTACACACACGATTGAAAATCAAGTCAGCATTGGCAAAATTTCCAATGAAACATGTGATGCAAAATCCATTGTTTACAGTTATGACCCTCTAGAAGTTGGGAAGTTATTCCTAATGCTATGCTATATTCATGACATAAGCCACAAAATAAATAAGCTTCTTGTTTCTTAGGGAAATGCGGACAAGCTACAATTCAAGAAACTGAGAAAGAGCCATTGAACCAGTGCTCAAGCAAGCCTTCATCTGAAACCAGAGGTATCGGGTATTTCAAGACTACGACTTCCAGAATGCGATCTGCTCTAAACTGTGGGGAATATAATCTAGGATCAACTGTTCCTGGCAAAATACCTACTTTAGAAAATAGACAATACTAACAATAACAACGCACAATAGACAACAGAGAAATTCATTTAAAAGTACTCACTCTTGTGCCTTACTCCAGGCAGTGCAACAAGAATGTATTAAAGTTCTCACACACTTCCTAAGATTGAAATTTGAGATTAAAAAAAATGATCGAAGACTAATCCTTCCCATCCACTTGTTTTTCCTAACTAAAAATTTATATCCAATTATTTCTAATGTACATAAAGCCATATATTTATCAATAACCCCAACCAATCAATATTAGTTCAAATTTGCTAATGTACATAAAGCCATATATTTATCAGTTATGCAAATAGAAATATACTTTCCTAGATAATAGTAATACAGCTTCGCAGGTTCAACTTAAGACACAAATCTGACACTAAAACCACTGCCATCTACTTGTAGCTATTGGAAAAGAACCTAAACGTTGAAGTCATTGTAAACAACTTAAGCATAATCCATCGCCCATCTTGGATCAAATTAATGATCACACAATGAAAAGGGAACAAGATCAACAACAACTATAACAACATTCCCGATGAAATCCCACAAGTGAGGTCTAGGGAGGTAGAGAGTACGCAGGTCCTGAATATTTTACACAATGCAGCCATAGACCCTCTTCATTTCCCTCATGCCTGCCATAGATCTCAAAGCTCAAGGCAACTTGTTCGTTATCTATTCTTTCTTCTCATATAAATTTGGGAAAAAGATATTTAATACTAAAAGGATAGTGGTGTTGATCTTGATATTTTGCTGTTTCCAGTGTTTAGGTAGATTTATGACAAATAATCCCTTTACTCCACAAAGGTAGAAATAAGGTTTGCGTACATTCTATCTTACCTAGACCCCACCACAGAATTACAAGGATTTATTATCGTTATTTGCTTTTCAATCCCGCTTTATTTACACTTTTTTAGAAGCCACCAACTACCCAACAAATTTCATAGCACATAGCACCTACTATACTTATCAACTCTCGATTATCTTACAACATAATGTTTAGCTCCGCAGATAACCATAGCACCTACTGTACCTGTCAAATGATCCAGTACTGAGATCTATATAAAAGCCTAGAAGTTCACCTTGGACTTCGTGTACCACCATCTACAGTTTCCCTAGGACTCAAATTCATGCTATATTGAACTTCAAGTCCTCTTAGCCTGAGAATAATTAGTTTAATAGCACCCACAAAGTCTAGCATCCATGATTCTCTTGAGTATAGATGAGTGGGTTTCAATTCCTCACCACATGTAGCTTAGTAGTTTAATGGAACAAAATTTCACAGAAATCATAATATAGAACATAGTTGACTACAATTTGAGAAATACAAAAGTTTAAAATAGAGAGTCAAGTTGAGTCTAGAAAAATAGAGTAAATTCGTACTAAAAACACCCTTTCTATGATGTTGAGCCTAGGGTTCCGCAATCTGAAACACAGCCGAACGAACAATTACTTAGATGCTTGGAGTAGCCAGAGGCGTCGAAAGAGACGAGATGGAGTAGCCAGAGATGTCGAAAATGACGGCAACAAATTTTTTTTCTCCTCTGAATTAGAGCACTCGCTACCAAGTGAAAGAGAGAGAATTTTCTTTTCAATTAGGGCACTGGTTGCAAGTATTAGGCATGATGGTTTTATTTGTTGGAAAACGTTAATAACAGTAACGAATTAGTTATATAAGTTACTGTAAGTAATGTTTTATCATCCGTTAAAAATCAAACACCGTCAGTTTTTGCTTTTACATTTTTTAATAAAATAATAAGGTAATACGTTACTGAAAAATACGTTTATACTAGTTTTGTAAAAAAATTTAAAAATATATTATTTTGGTGAATTGATTAAAAAAATAGCTTATTTAGATCAAAAATTCGGAAACTGCTTTCTTTACTTAAATGGGGATGATTAAGAGTGCAGTTATAGAGACTAATTAACCATGCATAATTGTGGCGTAAAAGAAAGGTTACAGCCATTCATAATAAAAATGATACTATCAGTTATGCGGGCAGTTATTGTGCATTTTTTTTTATTTAATGTTGTTGTAATTTAAATTTTGTTATAAGAAGTTATACCTTTTTAAAATTATGCTTTCGAAACTATTACCGCAGTAAAAATAAATTTTGTTTTAAAAATTATGCTGTGAGTAATGATCCGATGACTTCTCAATTTATTTTTGTTTCGTAACATTGTTGGTGCTCTAAATATCACAATATTCTTAATAGTTTAGTTCAACTCTCATTATTCTTCCCTTCCTTTAGAAAAAACTAAAAAGAATCTAATATATAGCAAAATCACCAAATCACCCTTAATTGATGATCTGTCTCTATCTCTTCTCTCTATATAGGAAGATATACGAAGATTAAGGATAAGGATACGATGATGTGACATTTTTCTAAGGCTACTATTCAAATTTTATTTTTTTATTTCATTTTTTGGTATTTTTTTGACTTGTCTATTTATTTACTTTTGTGTTTATTTATTATTGTACCAAAACAATATGTTAATTATTACTCCTTCATTTATTTCTATTATTTATTGTAAAAACTTAAATATATCAAAATTTATTACTTCACTTATTCATATTCTGTATTGAAAGCAATAGTAACATACATTGATTGCATTAGTGATTAAAATAGATTTTTTCCATAATAATAATAATAATAATAATAATAATAATATTATTATTATTATTATTATTATTATTATTATTATTATTATTATTATTATAATATTTGTCACGATTTTTCTCCTCTTCTTTCAAGATTTAGTAAAATACGTTTTACAATATACTACAATTTATCAAATGTGATTATCCATTATACACAGCTTTAGCAATTTATGTTCCGCCTTTGACAATGATGGAGTATTTCATAAGCCAAGAATTCGTTTTTCTTATTTTCTCCTTTTTCAATAATTAAAGTGATTGATTTGTATTATATTTTTAGCAATGGCAATTAACTTTTCCTCTATCCACGTACACTAGTTTCTTTCTTCTTTGTTATTTAAAGAGTTTTAACTTTATATTACATGCCCGAAAGCTCAGAACCATTATCAAACTAAATTCAGGCAAAAACTTTCTTCACTTTTCTCCCATAATTATTTATTTTTTAATTTGTTCTTTAATTGATTTTTCTTACCGACTTGCTTGTGATTATAGTTATCAGAATGTTTGAATATTTAATTGCTGCAACTTTTGCCGTTTTCTTTTTGTTTATTTGCCAAAAGTTCTATGTATGTGAAGAATTTGCATATCAGACATTTTTATTTTAAATTTTTTATTTAGTTATCGGAATATTGCCGGAGTCAGACTTCCAACGCCATCTAGTCAAGGAGGTATGTTAACATCGATTATATGTAGTGTTTTCAAATGGCGATTGAGATTTTGTGGAATTAAATTGAAATTACTAATGGATAATATTTATTTGTGGCACGATATGTAGGTGACTGGTGAGAAGTCACGAGGTTGCAATAAAAAAAATATTGAAAAAGGTAAAAAAGATAAAAAAAAATTAATGTGATTCTTTATATATATTATTTTAGGATTGTTAATTTATGTTCATATGTTTTATGTAGTTTATGATTCTTAATCTTTTCATATATTTATTTTAGCAGGGTTTTTTTTTATATATTTTAGGAGTGTTTGATTTAATAATATAATAATTAGAGGCAATAGGTGAAAAGGTAATTTTATCTATTGTAGAGTATTTTAATAGATATAGATATAGATGTATATTTTGTATCAAGACATACTTTTAAAGAGAAGTTCAAGGCTAACAAACACGTTGTATATTTATCATATTTTAATTTTCCTTGCGCTTTACATTTCTTTTATTTTCAGTAACTTTATCATATTTATACTTATTTAATTATCATGTTATATATTCATGTCTTTGGTGAAACAAATTTTTAAACTAAATATAGGCATTATTATTGAGGGGATATGACCCGTGTTAGCAGTTTAAGGTGAAGAACATTTTTAGGTTAACTATTGTGATTTATAATATTTTTTTACATAATCTTCAAATAATATATGTTACACCATTTATTTCAATTTATGTGGTATTGATATAATTTTGAGAGTTAACTAAATCATTTATATTTATTCTTAAATAATTTAAAGTATTAATTATTGTGATCTATATTACTTTTTCTTCTCTCTCACTTTATGTGGCATTAATAAAATTTAGAGAGACAACTTAATTATTTTTTTTTTTATGTATTTTTAATTATTTTAAGTTTTTAATTATTATGATTTATAATAATTTTGCATAATTTTTGTTTCGACCCAAAAATGAGGATCATGATGACACTTGTTGTGGCGTACCTTGACAAGTAAGCCTATTACCTAAACTGATACAAAAAAGGACAGAATTATCCCAAGGTAAGGCTTCTAGAACGAAGCCGAACCATATAAGTAATCATAACAATGCGGGAAGAACTTATCCAAAATACCAATCACGCCCAAAATCAGGTGTCAATAGTGTAATATCTAATAATACAATGTAAGGTCAAATACATCGAAAAAGTAACCACAAAGGAATAATAACTATTTCCAAATACTAATAAAGACATAACTACTATAGAAAGATAGAGGTGAACTTCAGACGCATTTCCAACCTCTACCTTGGAAGCTCCAATAATCATCTGAGTCAATCAAGCTGAGGCGCATTCGAGATAGGACCTGCACCGAAAGGGCGCAGTAGGCATGAGTACGGTCCACTTGTACTCAGTAGGTATCATAGGCCGACCAAACAAAGTAGTAAATAAAGCGACAAAATATACACTAAGGGCACGTCACCGACAGTCAGAAAATGTCTCACAACAATAGCCCACACCGCTTGCACTAATAGTTCTAATATATCTCACATATATTGTAACATCACACCAAGATAGAATAAAAGTACGTATTATATCACATATAAGAAGAACAAGGGGAACATGCATATACAAGATCATCAAATACAAGTAAAAAAAGATACAACAAATGCATAGATGACAAGTCAATATGCCAATACAACACAACACAACACAACACAACACAACACAACACAACACAATAAAGTAAGTGCAATGTATATGATGATGATGGTGATGCACGAGGTCGTCACACAACCTTTGGGATCGTTGCACAATCCCTGTATACACATACGGAGCTAAAGCTTCCCGACGTTGTACTCATGGGGTTTTATCAACCCGTATACAATCTATATATCTCATATATCCTTTCCATCATATCCCTCGAAAAGGGTTTTATAAGGTGTTACAATATCTCCTCCCCGGCACATCACTTGGGGAGGGTTTTAAAAAGTTGTTGCTAGTGTTTCTCAGTTGTTTCCAGGTGGTACCAATGTTTTATGAATGAGTGTAATATGAGGATGTCATGTTCACAACCAATCACAATGAGTATTTTCACAACCAACTACAATGATATATTTTCACAACTATGTGAGCCAATATCTATTATTTCAGTTTCATCCACGAATTTCTACGTGTCTCATATGCCAAATAAAGTATGAATATAATCACAATACACCAATGATACCATATTACGAATCTTAACAACACAATACAATTAGTCACATGTATTCGAGGCTATTAATATCACATAGGACCCCACACGGTCACACATATCACATAATAACTCAATTTCGACAATTACATCACATATATGCCCCCACACAGGCACAACACATAAATAACTATTTTTCATGATTAGTTCCCACCCTTAATATGCATTTTGTATCATTATTTACTACCCAGCCAGTCTAAAAGAGTTAAGCCATAACCTACTACGAAAGACGAAATCGGTCCACTACACTTGAACTCGTGATCTTACTTTTCACGAACAATCTCAAACTTCACTAAAAACATTAAATATGAAATCTACGCATCAAAACAAAACCAATGACACCCATATTGACTACTTTTGGTTCAGAGTCAAAACGGAACCCAAAAATGGATTTTTGAAAAAAAAGGGCAAAATTGAAACTTTACTTCAAAAATATGTTCCCAATATTTATCAAAACCTACAACTAAAACCCCACTTTAAATCAAGTAAAAAATTAGGCTCAAATTGAACAAAAATCATTTTTGAGCTTTACCGAGTAAAATCTTTGAAATTCAAGTTAAATGAAGAATCGGAGTTGTTTTGAAGGTTAAATTGATGAAAAACTAGTAATTATAAGATAAAAACATTATTCGAGTGAAAAATGAGTGAAATTTATGTTTAAAATCATGCCTTAAGATTTTTGGGATTTTTTAGAAATTAATCAAGAAATTACTAAGAAAAAGGTGAATTCTTACCTTAAATTCATAATAAAACTAAGAAATAGATGTTAATCTAGCTTTACAAACCCCCACAAACTTTACTTTTAAGCTCACACACTATTACTTTTAAGATCACACACTATTTTAGAGTTTAACTCTTAAGAGGCAAGATGAAAAATGAGCAAAATAGGCCAAACAATAGTGAAAAAACTGTTGTATGGTAGAAAAATCTGCTACAATAGTGTAGGTTTTTTCTGTAAGTCAAAACGGACTTCGACAGGGTGATCAGAATTTGTTCGGAGTCCGATATACACAAACGAATTATGCAACCATACTAAATTCGACATTTCAAATGCGTTGGAGAATTGACATCATTTTTTCACAAAGTTGACCCCCAAAACTCGAAATCACGATCTTTCAAATCTGGGTTGAAATGAGATTTTAAATCCGTAAAATCATACCAAACATACTAACACCCTAAAATCGACACTCCGGATCTGTTGGTGAAGTCAGATTTTCTATCTGATGTCGTTTCGATCAAATATGGGTCTCACACCCATATTTTTAATTTTTAAACTTTTCGATCAATAGGTCGAAATAAGATCGAGAGCACCGGGACTCGGACCAAAGGATTACCTAGCCTAAAATTGATATTTGGAAGCTGCTGGCATAGTTTGTTCGTTCGTTCATCGCACGGACACATAAGTCCAAAATAAGGCTATCGAAGCCATCAAAAACCATAATATTGCAGAAATGATACCAAAATGCATCAAAACTTATGTCAATCACTCCCACACCCCAGAAATACCATAATGTAAGTACGGTAAGGGGTAAAGTAGTCAAATCACACAAAATCACAAATTTCACATATTTCATCAAATTCTTAGGTCATTACATTATCCACCACTAAAAATCTAGTTCGTTCTCTAATAGGTCATTACATTATCCATCACTAAGAATCTAGTTCGTTCTCTAACTAAGGCAAAAAATAAATACCTGAATCAATGAAGAGTTGAGGATAAGAACTATGCCTATTAAACTAAACCTCCCAAGTAGCCTCATCTGCAGGTCGATGTCGCCACTAGACCTTAACCACAGGGATCACTATAGAGCGCAACTGCCTAACATCCCTAGCCAAAATGGAAACTGACTCCTCAACAAAAGGTATCTGTTCATCTAAATAAACCGACTCCGAACAAATCACATGAGACTTATCAGGGATATAGCGACGTAGAATAGAAACATGAAAAATTGGATGAACATCTGATAGATCAAGGGGCAAAGCTAACTTATAAGCCGCATCACCAATAGTCTGAAGAATCTCAAATAGACCAATATACCTGGGGTAAGCTTTCCCCTCTTCCTAAACCTCATCACACCTTTCATGGGTGAAACTCGAAGGAAAACACAATCACCTACACCAAATATTAAGCCACAAAGCCTACGATTAGCATAATATTTCCGCCTACTCTGAACCTCTCTAAGTCTATCCTGAATGATCCAAACTCTGACCAAAGGCTCACGAAGAAAGTCTGTACCTCGAGATCTCACCTCTAAAACTTTAAACCAACCTATTAGGGAGCGACAATGCCTCAAAAAGAGCCATATCAATACTAAAATGGTAGCTATTAGTATATACAAACTCTGCTAAAGCTAAATATTGCTCCCACTGACCACCAAAATCCATCACGTATGTGTGGAGCATATCCTCCAAAACCTAAATAGTCTACTCTGAATAGCATCAGTCTGGGCGTGAAACGCTGTGCTAAGATAAACCCAAGTATCCAGCTCATCTTGAAAAGTCTTCCAAAAGTGAGATATGAACAGAAGACCTCAATCTAAAATAATGGACACCGATACACCACGAAGATGCACTATCTCACGAATGTAGATACGAGCTAAACTCTGGGCACTGAATGAGACTTGAACCAGAATAAAATGAGCTGACTTAGTCAATTGATCCATGATGACCCAAACACTATCAGAACCATCCGACATGAGATGTACGAGGCAAACCAATCACAAAGTCCATGGTGATTCATTTCCACTTCCACTCGGGAGTGGGTAACCTCCGAAGTAACACACCAAGACTCATATGATCGACCTTTACCTGCCGAAAACACAGGCAATGAGCCATAAAATCTACCACATCTCACCTCATACCACCCTACCAGTAATGCTGTCTCAAATTATGATACATTTTAGTCACACCTGGTTAGATAGAATATCTGGAACAATGGCCTCCTCCAAGATCAACTTAATCCAATCACCACTTTCGACACACAAACTTAGCCCTCAATCATCAAAAGTATATCTGAATCAAGTGAGACTTCCTTAGCCTCCCCACTCAATACTTTATCTCGAATCAACCTCAATCCATCGTCAAACCGATAAGCTCGAATTTGCTCCATAAAAAAGATCTAGCATCTATAAATGCCAAAACACGCCCCGACATAGAAATATTAAATCTAACTATCTGGTTATTTAAAAACTGAACCTCTAAGGACAAAAGCCTCTCTTGGGTCAAAAGATGTGCCAATCTACCTATGTTATTCTACTTTCGGTTCAAGGTATCTGCAACCATATTAGCCTTGCTTGGATGGTAGAGAATAGCCAAGTGATAATTATTAAGAAACTCAAGCCAATGGTGCTGCCTCATACTAAGATCTCGTGGGGTGAAGAAGTACTGAAGGTTACGATGATTTGAGAAGATCTCACAGTGGACTCCATACAAATAGTGCCTCCACAACTTCATAGCAAACATAACTACACATAACTCCAAATCATGGGTAGGATAATTCCTCTCATGGGGCTTCAATATTAATGAGATGCATACACAATCACCTTGGCTTTCTACATTAACACAACTCCCAATTCAATACCAAAAATATTATAAAACACGGTAAAAACCACGCCTTCCTTGGTCCAAGTCAAGATAAGAGCTAAAGTCAACAAATTCTTGAGCTTTTTAAAACTCGACTCACAAGTATCGAACAACTGAAAAGAAATATTCTTCTAGGTCAACTTGGTCAATGGATCTGCAATAGATGAAAAACCCTTGACCAAAACACCGATAATAACTTTCTAAGACAACAAATCTTTGAATCTCGATGGTGAAGTAGGTCTAGTCCAATCATGAACCGCTGCAACCTTGGATGGATCAACCATAATTCTTTCCTTAGTTACCACATAACCCAAGAAAAAAATAGACTCCAACTAAAACTCGAACTTAGAAAACTTGGCATACAACTTCTAATCCCTCAATCTCTAAAGAACAATCCACAAATTCTCCTCATGCTCAACCTCACTCTTGGAATAAACCAAGATATCATCTATAAATACGATAAAAAAGGAGTCAAGATATGGTCGAAACACTCAATTTATCAATTCCATAAACATAGCAGGGGCATTGGTCAACCCAAAAGACATGACTAAGAAATCATAATGACCATATCTAGTTACAAAATTTGTATTCAAAATATCTAATGCTCTAATCCTCAACTGTAATGCCCCAATTTTTTGTAATCGAAACGTTACACGGTGCTCATAATCCCAAAGGAACACAAGTTAACCCACGATTGATATTTATAATTGATCATTGAATAATATACTATAAATATATAAAATATAAGCTGTAAGGCCAAAAGGTTAATTCCTGAAACATTAATGACAAATATGGTATAACAATACCAAAACTGAAAACAACTGTCTGAACATGCTATAGTATGAAAGCCTCTAACTAAACTGTCTGAATAAGGAGTTGATGGGACAATCCCCCAACTAACTCCATCTGTTGAGATAACTAAGTACTGGAATAATAAAATAATCATGTCCTCAAACTATGAGGACTCACGACTGACTCTGACTGCTAAAATATGAAATGCTACTGGTGTTATGGAGCTCGTACTTCTTAACCTATGGTATAAAACACCATAGCACAAATGTGTCAGTATGTTTAAATTTACTGGTATACAAGTGAGGTAGGCGGATATGAGGGGGTTTACATGCATGAACTATGACTAACTGGATCACATGAACATGACTACGAGAGAATACATACAAAATACGTGAACTATAACTGAGATCATGAAAATACTGAGTACTGAGTCTGAGTACTGATTTACTAAATACATGAGTTATTGATAACTGAAAGACTGATATGCTGAGTTTACTGATATCATGGATTTCTAATAATTAATATTTTGAGTGACTATTTCTGACAATCCTGATTCTAATAGAACTAGCTGAGTTCCATGCTGAGCTGAGTGACTATATCTGACAGTACTAATTTTTATGGAACTATCTGAGTTCTTTACTGAACTGAGTGACTGTAGATGACAGTCTTGAATCTGAGATTGAAATTATAGGACAATTCATCTAACTGACATGCCCTAAATAAGATAATATAGCTGAGTTGGGGTCCAACCTGTAACCCCAATTGGAAAGGTGTCAATACCGTGCCACTGGTAAGGATAGGCTGTAAGTGACCCTCATTTGTTAGTGTACCTAAAAAATAATGGTGGGACCCTCATCTATTATTGTTAAACCACCTCATCAACCTTCAACTAGCAGTGTATGATGTCTCAACCTATTCTGGCTACGTGGTTCTGGAATGCAAGGACTGCTTTTAAGAATCACACCCTTTATTTGCAGTGTATGTTCCCATCCTTGGGTTCACTCAGTGCTAAATCCTACTCCTAATTGAATAGACACCGAACTGATTATATTGAGCTAAACTAGACTGGGTTTACTGAGTTCAATTAACTGATGGAATAATACTGAGATCTGTTAACTAACTGATATTACTGGGGTTATTGAGATTACTAAGATTGTTGAGATTACTGAGATTGGTGAGATTGGTGAGATTACTGAGATTACTGAGTAGGATAGGACTGATACTAAATTTATTCAGTTTTTTGAGTCGTGTAACTAACTGAATCCTACTGATCATTGCATGATTGAGAGTATCTTGATAAACTGACACTGGCTCTAGTCACACACCTAAATTACTGGGTACTAAAGACCCCCAGGACTCGATAGCATAATAAGTAAATCATGGCTTAATCTTGAAAGTATAACAATGACTATGTGTCCATAATTCACTCATTTAAACAATTCATCAAACACTTGGCATGCATTAACTCGTACATGAATGGGGATTACATATTCACCTACTGTATTGACATATTTTCATTCACATAGGCATTTTGTCAAACATATTGAGAGCATTCTTTGACTATACGCCAATCAATTCACCCAATTTCCCTAATTATATAACACAACTAGAGGTTTGAAAGGTTTTATCATGAGCATCATACAAATCACCGCATACTTGAATCAATTCTTGAAAACTTATAAATTAACACATGAACCAAACCTAACAACAACATAAACATATAATTCAATTTAATTAAAATTATGAAGGTTCATCATACATTATCATTGTATTTTTAAAAGAGATTCTTGGGCTTCATAGGTGAAAGGAACCCATGAATGAACACTTGACATACCTTGGATTATAAATCATTAAAGATTATTGGAGAGATCTTTTAGCCTTGTACTTGAATTTTGAAAGTAGGGTTTCCTTGTTTTTGAGAGAGAATGATGAACTTTTGAGAAACTTGAGCTAATAATGAGATATTTATGTCATTTAGGAGTTAATTTCGTTTTTATAAGGGCTGAGGGTTGAGGGAAAAAAACCCATTTAACCCTTTGGATGCGGGTTTAAAAGACAGTAAAATACCCAGTGATGCTATAGCCAATGCGACACGTCAAGGATACCAACATGGTACACGATGAAACATGCCAACATCGTGCTGGTTTACTGGAATTTTCCTTAAGTTGAGGGAAACTATCACTGTCGACGTGATTGGCGATGTAGCGCACCAACATTACGTCCAATCACTTTTTTGGTCAATTGAACGTGGTCTAAATGAGGTCTAAAATATCTAAAACTCATTCAAAAACCCCTATTGACATTCCTGATCATAAATTTACTTAAATATCTACCTTTAAATGACATAGAGGTTGCAAGACAGGATTGCCATCTAATGAAGGCCAAAATGAATTTAAATATAAATACCTCGACAAAATATTCTAGGACCCCTTAACAAGCATTAATGAGCTGAATTAAGCTAGAAATTTTACAGGTCTTACAATATCTCCCCCTTGAGAACATTCTTCCTCGAATGATACTGGATAAAAGGCAAGAACTGAACAACTGAAGTTGAATACTAGACATGTATATCTGATGTATGATTTCATGACTGAACTGCTGATATGCTGAGTTATCACACTGAATATGCATATCTGATGCATGAGTACACAACTGAGCTGATTCATGAATGCATGACTGGGATTTTTCTTACTGAACATACATATCTGGTGCATGAATATATGACTAAATTGATATATGAATGAATGGCTGATTATGTAATGGTAAATGATACTAGGTTTTTAATGAAAATTTGAGCATGAAACTAAAGCTTAAGGAAAAATATTACCTTGAGCTGAGTCTGAGTTAATAGAGAAGAGGTGAGGATACTTGGTCTGCATATCTACTTCTGCTTCCCAAGTAGCTCCCTCAACGGACTGATTCTTCCAAAGAACTTTGACTAGAGGGAATTCTTTGTTCCTCAGTTTGTGAATCTGATAGTCAAGAATTTTGACTGGAATCTCTTCGTAAGAGAGGCTATTCTGAACATCTAGGCCCTCTATAGGGACTACAACTGCTGGGTCTCCTATACATTCTTAAGCAAGGATACGTGGAACACTGGATGAACTGAGGCTAGATTTGTAGGCAACTCGAGCTCATAAGCTACTTTGCCGAAGCGACAGAGAATTTTTAAGGGATCGACATATCGAGGAATGAGTTTTCCCTTCTTTCCAAACCACCTCACTCCTTTCATAGGAGAGATTTTCAGATACAAATATCACCAATCTCAAACTTAAGATCCTTTCTGCATGCATCTGTGTATGAATTTTGTCGGCTCTGAGAAGTCCAAAGTCTTTTCTTGATTAACAAAACTTTATCTAAGGTATCGAACACTAAGTCTGGCTCTATAACTATGGCCTCATCCTCTTTGAACCAACCGATTGTAGATCTACATCTCTTACCATAACAAGCTTTAAATGAATCCATCTAAATACTGGAATGATACCTGTTGTTGTATGCAAACTCAATCAAAGAAAAGTGTTCATCCCAACTACCTTTAAAGTCAATTATACACGCTCGCAGCATATTTTCTAGGGTTTGAATGGTCGTTTCTACTTGACCAACTATCTGAGGATGAAAGGCTGTAATGAGATGGAATCGGGTACCAAGACCCTTTTGGAATGCTTTTGAGAAATGAAAGGTGAATTAGGTACCTCTATCTGAGATAATGGATAAAGAAACACCATGCAATCTGAACAACTCCCTGATATAGAGTTTGGTATAATCCTCAGCTGAATAAGAGGTATGAATTAGAAGGAAATGAGCTCATTTGGTCATCCTATCTACAATGACCCAAACTGAATCATACAAATAATGAGTTGGGGAAAGCCCATCACGAAGTCCATGTTCACTTCCTCCCACTTCCAAGTGGAAAATTGAACTCCTGCATGGACTCACTAGCCTTCTGATGCTCTATCTTTACCTGCTGACATGTAGAGCATTTAGCCAAAAACTTTGCAATGTCTTTTTTTATCCCACTTCACTAATAGATCTCCTGAAAATCGTGGTACATCTTAGTGGTCCCTGGAAGAATAGAGTAGCGCGCACCATGCATTTTTGTAAGAATTCATTACCTTAAGTCATCTACACCTGGAACACATAACCAACCCTGGCAATGTAACACACCATCTCCCCCTTGGGAGTAAACCTCTTTCTTCTAATATCTGTCTGACTCTTTTAGCTTGACTAGACTGGGATCTCTATCCTGCTTTTTCTTTACTTCAGAAACTAGAGATGATTTTGAACTATTTTGTATCCATACACTACCTTCTGTGGAGTCGACTAAAAGAACACCTAGTCGTGCAAGCTGGTGTACTTCCTCAACCAACCTCTTCTTATCTTTCTCAACATGAGCAAGACTACCCATGGATAATCTACTGAGAGCATCGGCAACTATATTAGCTTTGCCCAGATGATAAAGAATACTCATGTCGTACTCTTTCAAGAGATCTAATCACCTTCTCTGTCAAAAGTTAAGGTATTTATGAAAGGAAACCTATTGAAGGCTTTTGTGATCTGTGAATACATCTACATGCACCCCATACAAGTAATGCCTCTAAATTCTTAAGGGAAATACCACTACTGCTAACTCAAGATCATGAGTCGGATAATTCTTCTCATGAGGATTAAGTTGTCTGGAGGAGTAGGCTATGACCTTACCATCCTACATGAGAATAAAACCTAAACCTACTCTAGATGCATCACATTACACAACAAACCCATCTGAACCATTCAAAAGGGTCAAAACTGAGTTGAGGTAAGTCGAGTCTTCAACTTCTTGAAACTCTTCTCTCATGAATTTGACCACTAAAACTGGACTTTCTTATGAGTTAATCTAGACATAGGGTATGCAATAAAAGAAAATCCTTTAACAAACCGTCTGTAATGGCCAAACACCAAGAAACTCCTGATATCTATTGGAGAGATAGGTCTTGGCCAGTTTCTTACCACTGCGGTCTTTGAGGATCAACCCTAGTGCCATCACCGAAAATGATATGACCAAGGAATACTACTGACCTTAGCCAAAATTTATACTTACTGAAGTTGGCGAATAGCTAATGATTTTTGAGAGTCTGAAGTACTATCCTGAGATGGTCTGCATGATCATATTCACTGTGAAAATAGACTAGGATGTCATCTACGAAGACTATGACTAACATGTCCAAGTACTGCTTAAACAAATGGTTCATCAAGCCCATATAAGTTGTTGGGCATTGGTAAGACCAAAGAACATGACTAAGAATTTGAAGTGACTATATCAAGGTTTGAAGGCTGTTTTTGGAATATCACATTCTCTGACTCTAAGTTGATGATAGCCTAATCCGAGGTATATTTTAGAGAAGTAACTGGCCCTCTGAAGTTGGTCAAAAAGTCATCAATTCTGGGAAGTGGATACTTTTTCTTGATCATGACTTATTGAGCTAACGATAGTCTAAACATATTCTGAGAGAACCGTCTTTCCTACATACGAATAAAATTGGTGCACCCCACGAAGATACACTGGGTCTAATGAAACCTTTGTCTAGAAGATCCTTTAACTTATCTTTTAGCTCTCTAAGATCTATTGGTTCCATTTTGTATGGAGGAATAGATATAGGCTGAGTATCTAAAAAAATGTCAATGCCAAAATCTATTTTCTTTTTGAGAGAAATTCTGAGAAGAACTTCGAGAAAAATATCTGAGTATTCATTTACTACTAGGACTGAATTTAAACTGGGAGTTTTAAAATTAGGGTCTTTAACTCTAATAATATTATAGACACATCCCTTAGATATCATTTTTCTAGCCCGTAGGTAGAAAACAAACTGACCTCTGAACGCCGAAGTACTACCCTTCCACTCTAGGACGGGCTCATTCAGAAATTAAAACTGGATAATTCTACTTTTACAGTAGATTATGGCATAGCAGGAATGAAGTAAATCATGCCGAGAAAGACATCGAAATCAGTCATCTCTAATTCAACTAAGTCTTTTAATGTGACTTTCTGAAATACCATGATCGAGCTATTCCTGTATACCCGCCGAGCTATGATAGTTTTACCCACTAGAGTTGATACTGAAAAAGGTTCTGATAGAATTTCAGGACTGACTCCAAAATTAATTGTTATATAAGGAGTAACAACGACAAAAAAGCTCCTAGATCTAGCAAAGCGTAAATTTGCAAATAAAAGATCTGTAATGTACCAGTGACTACATCAGGAGAATTTATTCATCCTATCAAGATTGAAGAGCATAGATTCAGTTTGGGCGTTTCCTACTGGTGGTACTAGATGAGTCACCCTGCTGGTTCGTGCGACTGGACTGGGCTAATGAACGGTTATGCTAACCCTATAAACCTGATTGATGATAATCTCTGATTCTATGGCCTAGTTTTCCATATCTATAACAAACATCATTGCCAGCTCTGCAGATATCCTTTTGGTTCTTTCCATCACTTTGATAGAGGGGATTGGTTCAGGTATTGCTAATACTGCCCTAAGGTTTAGGCCCTGGTGCCCTATCCCTATTGTCGTCTCTGAATTTCAGCATTAGAGCACTAGCTGAGGGCGGAGCTGGAACTGAAAATTTTGGGTTGAACTGAGAATGATTTCTACCTCTGAATTGGGCTGATTGAAATTGAAACTACTTGTTCTAGCTCTCTTATTCTACTTTTCTCTCTCCATATTCTTTTGTTCTTTTATCTGTTGAGCATAAACCATAAGCCTATCTATGTCCATCTCACTGATCAACATGGCGGTCCTACACTCCTTGACCACACTATCATTCACTCCAGACACAAACTTACTCATCTTAGATCTGCTATGAGCAGCCACATGATTAGCATATCTAGCTAATTGAGTAAACTTGAGAGAATACTCTTTCACTGTCATGTTGCCCTACCTGAGGTTGATTAATTCTAACACCTTGTATTCTCTCAGCTCTAGGAGAAAGAACTTACCTATAAAAGCAGTGGCAAACTCCTTCCATTCTATGGTCCCTAAACTTGCAGCCCTCTCTTCTTTCCACTGCTTGAACCATATATGAGCCACATCCTACAACTAATATGTAGATAGTACAACATTCTTAGTATCTGTCACCCCCATGATAT
Source organism: Capsicum baccatum var. pendulum (assembly GCA_030864225.1). Classification (NCBI taxonomy): domain Eukaryota; kingdom Viridiplantae; phylum Streptophyta; class Magnoliopsida; order Solanales; family Solanaceae; genus Capsicum; species Capsicum baccatum. The sequence goes on along the minus strand of CM061555.1, from coordinate 109,355,473 downwards.
CTATAACCTTCTACACCTGATCAAGGAATTCCTAAGGGTCCTCATATGACTTAGACCCGATAAAAGATGGAGGGTTCATTCGAATGAAGTCTCAAATCCTGACTGTAGCTGAATTAGACACTAGGTTGGCTGAAATGACAACTTTCTATTTATTTCAAGCATCAACAGAATTAGCAAGAGTAGTGAATGCAGCTCTGAACTCTGCTTGGGAAACATGTTCGTCCAGGGGATCTAGTTAGACAGGCTGAGGAGATGACTAATTCCCGGTTCTACTTTCGCTTTGGGAGGCATGCTTTGAAAATGAAAGAAAGAAACGTATTAGACTAAGAGTTTAACTGGAGCTCATACTCACTCACACGACATGAATACTGAAAGAAGGGAAACTCTTCCTAAAACATCTTATAGCCTCTTGTCCATAAGTGTGGCGCGCAACACACCTATGCACAAGACTCTACTAGATGCAGTTTTTAGACTTCTTAGTACACTGTTGAACTTTAGGCTCCGATAACAAGTTTGTAACTCCCTAATTTTTTATAATCAAAATGCTACACAGTGATTATGATCCAAAAGGACCACAAGATAACCCATGATTGATATCTGTAACTGAGCATTCAATGATATACTGTAAATATATAGAATATAAGTTGTAAGGAGAAAAGGTTCAATCCTGAAACATTAATGACAAATATAGCATAACAATACCAAAACTGAAAACATCTGTTTGAACATACTATAGTATGAAAGCCTCTAACTGAACTTTTTGAATAAGGAGTTGATGGGAAAATCCCCTAACTAACTCCATCTATTGAGATAACTAAGTACTAGAATAATAAAATAATCATGTCCTCGAACTATGAGGACTGACGACTGACTCTGACTAATGAAATATGAAATGCTACTAGTGCTCTGGAGCTCGTACTTCTGAACCTATGGTATAAAACACCATAGAACAAATGTGTCAGTATGTTTGAATATACTGGTATGAAAGTGAGGTACATTGATATACAGGGGTTTACATGTATGAACTATGACTGACTGGATCATATGAGCATGACTGAGTGAGAATACATGCATAAATACTTTAAGTATAACTAAGATTATCAAATTACTTAGTAATGAGTTTGAGTACTGATTTACTAAATACATGAGTTACTGATAACTGATATACTTACAGATTTTACTGATATCATAGATTACTGATAACTGATATTCTAAGAAACTGTTTCTAATAGTCTTGATTCAGATGGAACTAGATGAGTTTCGTACTGAGCTGAGTGACTGTATTTGATAGTCCTAAACTTTATATAACTATCTGAGTTCTTTACTAAGCTGATTGACTATAGCTGACAGTTCTGAATCTGAGATTGAGACTATGGAAGAATTCATCTAACCAATATGCCCCAAATAAGATAATATAACTGTAACCCCAATTGAAAGGGTTTCAATTCCGCACCACTGGTAAGGATAAGCTGTGAGTGGCTCTCATTTTTCTGTGTCTCCAAAAGTGAATGGTGGGACCATCATCTGTCAGTGCTAATCCAACTCATCAACCCTCAACTAGCAGTGTATGATGTCCCAACCTACGCTAGCTATGTAGTTCTAAAATGCAAGGGCTGCTTGTAAGAATCACACTCTTTACTGGCAGTGTGTATTCCCATCCTTGGGTTCATGATGTTGGGCGTATTTACACGCCTAAACACCATAATTTACCCATGTTATAGCTAAGTTTTGAGGATAAAATATATAATTCCTGCACTTTTAGTCCATTTTCCTGTAAGTAAGCTAACCAACGTGATTAGCATGTTTTCAGGTATTAATGATGAAGATTTCAGCACTTTGTGGACCTTTGGGCAGCAAAGGAAAACTTCACGTCAGAAGGAAGGCAACTTTTGGGAGCTTGTGGACTAAAAGTGATGCATGGAGAATGTGTCCCGGGCAGAATTAGTATTTCTTAATATTTAGGGGTGCAGCAATAACCCAGTAGGACTAGGACAAAGATGTTCTAAATACCTTATTTGCTGAAGTTTTCAGCATACAATTTTCATTCGACTCTTTTGGATTATTCACGTTAAAACTTTAGACAGAGAAAACACGGCACTCTTGAGGTTCGGATAGAAGAAGAACGTCAAGCTCTACTTGATGCCATTCTCATCCCTAACGTGAGATTATTCTAGCTTTGATATGATGATGATGTCTTCTTTGATCTCCGTTGTAGTCATGAGTAGCTAAACTTCTCTGTTAGGGTTATGGAAGCCTTATGAGATTCTATCTATTACTATAAGTTTGTGAATTCTTAATGTGTATGCTACTTATATCATTACTCTCTTCATCTTAATTAAATTCTTGTGGTTTTAAACATATAGAATACGCTATTATAACATTGACTTGTTCGAGAGAAAAGTTACATGTTTGGAAAAGAGAGTGTGACAAGGAAATAGGGCTACCAACCCCTATTTACACGTTAGTTCCATAACTGGATTAACCTCTTGGAGAATTTATACCGTTAGTTATATACTTTAATCTCGAGAGAGTTAAAGTGAAATAATTCTGGATGGTTGAGAGACACTAGGATTTACCATTAGAATACGAATCTCTATAAGTGCATGCATTCTGAATTCCGTATAACTCATAGTTAATAGATACGTAGAACTCATAAGGTGGACATAACCCTAACTTATTATAATCTGTCATTAAACCTTACGAAACAAAGCATTCCGTTTTTACTTTGATACTATTAATTCACGCCAAACCCAAAATCCCCCCTTTTCATAGAATTTTCGACCAATAGTCTGCTAATAATTACAACACTAAGTGACCAAGTATTCCCTGTGGGATTTGACACCCAACCCAGTTGGGTTCTATATTTGACAGCGACCGCTTACACTCTTATGAGAGCTGTAGTTTGGGTGTTATCAAATTTTGGCGCCGTTGCCGGGGAATATGGTTGTCAACTAAGTTTGTGATAGTTAATAGACCCTTTGGTAAAAAATTCTCAGATTTTACTTTCAGTTGTTGTTTTTGTTTTATTCAGGTTCTGTTCAGTACATGCCAAATACTCGAAGTTCTGGTCAGCCATTATTACCCATAAATCCTGAACCTTAACTTATTTGCAGAATAGATGCACAACATGACATTGAAAGAAGGGTTGCTCAACAGGAGCAGGCTAGATTAGCTATATTGGCCGCTGCTCAAGTGCATAAACAAAATATTGATAACCCAGGGCGAGCAAAAAATCCTGATACTGAGGACCTAGGTGATGATGAGTTACTAAACCCGAGGCATGCTGATGAGGTGGCGGCACCTGTGAATAAAAGAGATCGTCAAGCTAGATTAAGACCTGAACGCCGAGCTGTGCAGATTCCTTTTGATGATGATGATGAAAATTTGGATGGGGCTGGTGCCATAGGGGCTATTATTCCTCCACCCTTGGAACCTGGAGCCAAGTTAAATATCACTAGCACCATGATTCAGCTATTGCAACTCAAAGGGTTGTTTGGTGGACTTGCAGGAGACGATCTGATTATACATCTGATTAATTTTATCTCAATATGCAAGGCTTTCAACAATCCAGGGGTTGGACAAAATACGATCTGGCTGTGATTATTTCCATTGTCTCTATCTGGAGAGGCAACTCTATGGTTGAACGGGCTAACTCCTGACTCTATCACTATTTGGAGGCAACTGAAAGACGCTTTCTAGAATATTCTATCCGCCATCCAAGAGAGCACAATTAAGAGATGATATCAACAATTTTTGACAGCTTCCAACTGGAGCTCTCCACAAAACATGGGAAAGGTTCAAGAAGAAGCTTATGAGGTGCCCAAATCATCATATGACCAATGTCCACTTGATGGAGATATTATACAGGGCTTTGAATTTGGTGACTAAGCCGGTGGTTGATAATGCTGCGGGTGGGTCATTCATGGACCTTACTTTTAATGAGGCAAGTGGTATGCTAGATCGTATGACAAAGCAGAGTAGAGCTTGGAATACCAGGGATTTTAAGGTAGCAAGCTCTACTATATCTATTGGCATGACTGAAGAACAGAGGTGAAGAGAGGAGGAACGTTATCAAGATATGGCGCACATGAAAATGCAAATGGATCTTCTTACCAATCATTTATTATCAGGGAAGACCAAAAAGGTTAAGGCCGTTGTATCACAGAGAAGAGATGAATCCGACTCTGAGAAGAAAGCGAACTACTTGAATAATCAGGGGGGTTCCGAGGCAATGCCCAAGGAAACCAAGGTAGGAACTATTATGATAAATCTGGAAACAAGGACTGTGATCAAGGTAGTTGGAAGAATAAAACTGACAAAAGTGGTTTATATGTTCTTCTTGGAAATCGTAAGGCTGTGGCGTCTGGCTCTGGGAAGATGTCCATGGAAGATATGATGGCTAAGCTGTTGAAAGGAATGAAGGCGACCAATATGGGAGTAAATGAGGTAAAGAATGATTTGTCATCAATAAATCAATTGGTTGCCTCACATTTCACTTCAATAAAACAGCTGGAACAACAATTGAGTCAACTTTCAGTGGCATTCAATCAAAGAAAGGTTGGCACTTTACCTAGTGACACTATGCAAAATCCAAGGAATGATGGATCATGTATGGCTATTACTACAAGGAGTGGTAAAGTATTGGAAAGTCCGTCCAAAGGCAAACAGGTAGTTGATAATACAGAGGAGAATGTTCTTGATACAGAGTTTGAAGATGTTGTAAAAGCTGAAGTGAGTGCTCATGATGTTACACCTAGACGTCACTAGCCTAAAAAGAGTGATAATCAGAAGTAAGATAAAAAAGAAGTGGTGGAGAAAATGATTCCTCTTCCACCACCATCTTTTCCTCAGAGACTGAAGAAGAAGGCTGATGATACTTCTGAAAAGGTTGATAATAGGAAGCAAGATAAAGAGGAAGTGGTGGAGAAAACGATTCCCCTTCCACACCACCTTTTTCGCAGAGACTGAAGAAGAAGGCTGATGACACCAGGTTCAGTAAATTCATGACTATGTTGAAGCAGCTGACTATTAATGTTCCTTTGGTGGAGGCCCTGGAACAGATGCCTGGGTACGCTAAATTCATGAAGGACCTTTTGACAAAGAAGCGGTCAGTAAGCTATGAGATGGCAGATAATGTTCATCATTGCAGTGCAATTGCAACGAGATCTTTAGTACAGAAGAAGGCAGATCCTGGTGCTTTCACTATTCCTTGCACGATTGGATCATTGGATTTTGCTAAGACATTGTGCGATTTGGGAGCTAGCATCAATTTGATGCCGCTATCCGTGTACAGAAAGTTGGGGTTGGGTGACCCTACACCAACCAATATGCGGCTTGTGATGGCATATAGGTCAGTAAAATGACCTGTGGGTATCTTGAATGATGTGTTGGTAAAGGTTTTCACCTTTATTTTTCCTGCAGACTTTGTTATTTTGGATTGCGAGGTGGATTCTGATGTTCCCATAATCTTGGGACGCCCTTTCCTCGCAACTGGAAGTGTGCTCATTGATTTAAGTGCTAATGAGCTTTTATTTTGGCTGAATGACAAAGTGGTCCATTTTGATGTATGCAAATTGATGAAGCAGCCTAAAGATATAGATGTGTTCTCTGTAGATAATGTTTATTATGAAGATGTGGAAGAATTATCTGCAGAGAAGCAGCTTGTTGATGAGCCATTGTCTGCTGTACTTTTGAATTGTGAGCGTGAGTATGTAGGAAAGTATGAAGAAACTATTTGTACTCTAACAGGAATAGGGTCCTATTCTCATACGCCTAAGAAGCTGGACCTTGATCTTAAGAATCAACCTTCATTAACAGCAAAGACTTCTATTGCAGAGCCACCAGTGCTAGAATTGAACGAGCTCCCCAGTCATCTAAGTTATGCCTTCTTGGGAAGTGGAAATACACTTTCGGTGGTTTTTGTGGCCTATTTAGGTAAACAACAAGTAGAGGCTCTCATCTCTGCTCTGAAAAGATACAAGAGAGCCATTGGTTGGAATATTGATGATATAATTGGTATCCCTCCTGGGATATGTATGCATAAGAGTCATCTCGAAGAAGATTGCATACCTACAAGTAAGCATCAGCGTCATCTGAATCCATTTATAAACTGATGCACCATATATCTCGATGAAGTCTAAGTAATAGAGATAGCTATGTCGTGTCGCGACAATAAATCAAGCGCTTGGTGGGAGGTAACCCATTATTTTTAATCATTTTGTTTTACTAGGAGTTTGTGTTGTTAAATAAAAATCCAAAGAGAAGAGTCGAGCCACGACAAAAACTAAGGCGCTTGATGGGAGGCAACCCATCGTTCTAATCGTTGTTGTTGTTTTTGAGTAAGTGTAGGTGCAAGATGTATAAAGGAGGAGATTGGTCTCAAATTTTGATTTGGAAGTGTGCTATGTTAAAGGTGGTAAGTTAGGAGTGAAGAAGCAAAGGCTATCGGTTAGGCATTGCCTATGCAAAAGTAGGAAATGGTAATGGCAAGGCCTATGTAAATCTAGGCAACGAACAAGGCAAGGCCTATGCTATGGCCTAAGCTACCGGAATCTACAATGCCATAGCATAGGCTCCGCCTATGCCCAATAATGCCATAGCATAGGCACCGCCTATGCTCAACTAGGCAAAGCATTAGGCTCCGCCTATGCCATTGCCTTTGCTCTCTGAATCTACAATGTCATAGCATAGGCGCCGCCTATTCCATAGCATAGGCGCCGTCTATGCTCAACTAGGCAAAGCATTAGGTACCGCCTATGCCAAGCATAGGTAAAGCATTAGACGCCATCTATCCTTACATTTTGGTCTCCTAACCCGATTTCAAATGGGTCAAACCCGACCCAAGCCTTGGTCTATAAATAGGACCTTAATCTTAGAACAAAACACACTTATTTCTTCAACCTAGGTGCCATCTAACATTACCAAATCTCTCAAAACTTTTGTTTTTGCTCATCTATCCTTGCAAGATCATCTTCCACATCAAATCACCAAGTAAGTTCTTCTTTTATATTCCGTAAGTGTTACAATACTACGCTTATAATGATTTGCTATATCTTGAAGTGGTGTTGGTGATTTGAATGTGCTTGGTTTGTTATGATACATCTGGATGAGTGAAAGAATATGTGTGGGTATTCTTGACTTGTTTCCGACTTATATTTGATTTTGATACACTGTCATATTTTTCTGGAATCGACATGGTGAAATTAATACTTCTCTTGTAACTTGAAAGCTTGAATATTTGAATGACTAGTTCATCGAGATAAAAATCATGGTTGACTGCAAGCATGAGATGTTGTGATTATATCTAGGCCATAACTTGATACGATATCTATGTAGTAGTCTTGTTCAAAAGATGCATTAATCTAAACATGAAAGTATAGCCAAGATTACGTGAAATAGAGTTGGAAAGGATAGTTAAAGATGACATGAAAGTATGGTTGTGCTAAACGTGTTGTTGGAACAGATCGCCTATACGTATGTCGATGAAGTCTGAGTAATCGACATCACTCACTTAATTAGGTTATACCAACAAATTAAGTGTGGGTGGTATCATTATTGTTTGTTTGCCAATTAAATTTTCCGAGATAAGCTAAAACGAATCTATTATAATCTCAGGTAGAATGGCACCAAAAGCGCGACAAGGAAAATAAAAAGCGCCCACCTCACAGAAGGGTCAGAAAAGGGGAAGAAAAGAGCAAGATGAATCCTCCTAGCTACATATACCTCGTCGCTTGTTCGGAATAAAATGGGTCCTAGAGGAGGAAGGAAAGGAGTGGTACAAGAACAACAAAGTGAAAAAATATATTCACGTGGAGTTGATACAAAAGGAGAGCCTAGCAAAGATAGAACCTCGCATCTTGGATAAAGTCATGGCGATACATCTTGATTTCATTTTCCAAGATATGGGAGAATGCAATCTTGATCTAACGCGATAATTCTATGCCAATTGGTCCCCAAAGACTACCGGAAGTGAAGTGAAGATTCGGGGCCAAGTCTTGCAACTGAATGCGGAGTTCTTCAACTCTTTTCTGGGTTTTCCATCTGTAGATCCATCACCGCTCAAGGAGATTTATCAAAGACCTCTATACAGGGCAATCAGACACACACTGTGTGGAACAAGATCGATGGCACATTGGAGTCATCACAAGGATACCGGTCGGCACAATACCTTCCCGTATGCTTCTTTGAATAGATAAGCTAGGATATGGTTGAGGATAGTCAACTCTTGCTTGATTCCAGGGACACAGTACACAAAGATCACACGTGATAGAGTATGCTTGGTGTACGCTCTGATGACTAATATCCCCATCAACATTAGTGCGATGATACGATCATCAATGCGTAAGGCTAGTGTCACGGGCCTATTTTTAGCCACTGCGGATAGCTTAATACTCTAAATATTAGTGCTAAACTTCATTCCTAACCCTCTCTAAAATCGTCCCCAAGACTTTTTGAACATGCACACACACGCTTAAGGAAAATCGAAAAGAAAGACACTCGATTTGGGAGGCCCGAGGACCCAATTTTCTGATTGTATTTCTTGAGTAAAACAAGAATGAAAATGTTAGGTGATGATCTGCCCAAGAGGGCTTACAAGGTATTTATAATGCCCTTAGTCAAAAGAATACAACTAATGCTAAGTCAAAATTTATACAATTGATGCTAAGTCAAAATTGCCATATTTGACCATGCCATTCTAGTTTGCTGATTTTGTTGTCCAGTCTGTTTTCCAGCTAGCTGTCAAGATTTCAAAGCCCATAAATGTTGACCCGAGCATGTTTTTTGACCTCCCAAATGTGCCCCCACATTAGCCTTGTCGATAGACGATGTGGAAGCCTCGTTGGACCCCGAAACACACCCGAAACTCTCGAAATTGTGCCAAAAATGGGATGAATTTAATGGGTAGTGACGTGGGGCGTCACACTCTCCCCCACCTGATTTGGGGAAGACCACGGCGCCACATAGCTGCAAATATTTGTGGACTTTCTCCTTGAAAGGCCACAAGTCTTCGTATTTTTCCCACGATGCCTCCTCGGGCGATTGCCCCTTCCAATGGACTAAGAATTGGGCACTTGAATTGCCCCAACCTTTTCCTCGAATCAATTGATGATCAATTATTTCTTCAATTTGCTTGTCCGTGGCAGCGGACGTCATGAAGATTTGAGTCCGACTAGACTTACCCCGCTCCTTGTCTTCCTTGTCTTCGAAATACGGTTTCAATTTGCTTGCATGGAAGACGGGATAAATCTTCAAATGTGATGGCATGTCCAGCTTATACTAAATTTTGCCAACCTTGGCAACAATCTCGAATGGACCCTCGTACCTTTGGATCAAACTTTGATTCATGCTCTACAATGACTCCAATCCGGTAGTGGACTGGACGCCGACTTCGATCAGCAAATTTCTTCATTTTGCGGGCTGCTTTATCAAGATACGACCTTTCCATATCGACTTGTTCCTCCCAAGCCTTTGCCATATGATAAGCACTTGGATTCCTCATTCCGGCAGTGACCGGTAAGGATTGCGGAGTGTTCGGTTGCTGCCCCGTTGCGAGTTCGAATGGACTACGACCTGTAGACTCACTCCGTTTCAAATTATGTGAGAATTGGGACGTTTCGAGCAACCGTGACCAGTCCTTTTGATTGGTACTAACAAAGTGCCGCAAGTAGCACTCGAGTAAACCATTTACTCGCTCCGTTTGTCCGTCGGTTTGGGGATGGAAGCTGGTCGAGAAGTGCAGCTCCGACCCCAATAAACTAAATAGATCCTTCCAAAATTCTCCCATGAATCGCGGGTCTCGATCACTAATGATATGCCTAGGCACGCCCCAAAGTTTAACTATGTCTTTGAGAAACAATCGGGCTGCTTCTTTGGCTTTGCAATTCGACGTGGCAGCTGAGAATGTTGCATATTTGGAGAAGTGATCAACGACCACCATGATTGATCCGCAACCCTCTGAGTTAGGCAAACATGTGATAAAGTCCATGGTGACGCTGTCCCATGGTTTCTCCGCGATGGGCAGCGGCTCAAGTAGTCCACCGGGCGCCTTGTGTTCCACCTTGTCTTGTTGGCAAACAAGGCAAGTGTGAACGTATACCTCTATGTCGTCCCTCATGTGAGGCCAATAATAAGCTGCCTCTAACAACGCCATGGTGCATTTCTGTCCCGGATGACCAGCCCACATCGTGTCATGGCCTTCCTTGATCAACAAACGCCGCAGATTTTTCCATCTAGGCACATACACTCGCCTTCCGGTGGTGTATAAAAGTCCGTCCTCTTCCCAAAACTTTTTGGTCTTGCCTTTGCGTGCCAAATCAAGAAGTTGTTTTGCAACGGGATCATGTTCCATCCCTTTCTTGATGGTATCACGCACACCACAGCTGGTCGTGCTCAATAGAGTCGCCAAAATAGACTTACGGCTCAATGCATCGGCAACAACATTTGCCTTCCCCGGTTTGTACTCCAATGAGTAATCAAACTCCGCCAAGAAATCTTGCCATCGAGCCTGCTTCGGTGAGAGTTTCTTTTGTGTTTGGAAGTAGCTGGTTGCTACGTTATCCGTCTTGACGATGAAATGAGCCCCCAACAAGTAATAACGCCATGTCCTTAGGCAATGGACGATGGCCGTCATCTCCCTTTCGTGGACTGTACAGCATCGCTCCGCATCATTTAATTTTCTGCTTTCAAATGCTATTGGATGGCCCTATTGCATTAGGATGCCACCAATAGCAAAGTCGGATGCATCCGTTTGCACCTCAAACAGTTTTGTGAAGTCCGGTAAATCCAAAACCGGTTCCTTGATGATGGCTGCCTTGAGGTTGTTGAATGCCCCTTCACATGAACTATTCCACTCCAAAACATGATTTTTCTTCAACAAATCCATGAGTGGAGCAGCAATATCTGAGTATCTAAGAATGAACCTCCGGTAATAATTAGCATGTCCAAGGAAGGACCTTAGTTCGGGCACCTTCGTTGGAACCTCCCAATCTAGGATCGCCTCAACTTTGTCGCGATCCATTTGAATCTGCCCTTGGCTGATTGTATGGCCCAAGAATTGTACCTTTGGTTGTGCAAAAGTGCACTTCTCCCGCTTGACGCATAGCTCGTTCTCCCGTAGCACATTAAACACGATTTGAAGGTGTCTAATGTGCACTTCCATTGAGTTACTATAGACAACAATGTCGTCCAGGTAGATGACCACGAATTTATCCAAGTATGGCTGGAATATCTTGTTCATGAGTGTGCAAAACGTGGATGGTGCATTGGTCAGTCCAAACGGAATGACCAGCCACTTGTAGGCCCCGTAACGAGGCACACACGTTGTCTTGGCTTCATCTCCTTCGGCTATGCGAACTTGATAGTAGCCCTTCCTCAAATCCATCTTTGTGAACACCTTGGCATGCCCCAATCGATCAAACAAATCAGCTATCAAAGGAATGGGATATTTGTTTTTCACCGTGACTTTGTTGAGAACACGGTAATCAATACATAACCGCAACGTCCCTTCCTTCTTCTTTTGGAATAAGACCGGAGCTCCAAAGGGTGCCTTCGATGGTCGGATATGGCCTGATTCCAGCAGCTCCTTTAGTTGTTTTCTAAGTTCCTCAAGCTCCAGAGGCGACATCTGATACGGGGACATAGCTGGTGGCTTTGCCCCGGGTACCAGCTCAATTTCGTGATCAACTTCCCTTCGCGGAGATAACCGTTTGGGCAGCTCCTCCGGCATTACATCCTTGTTCTCTTAAAGAACACGTTGGACACATGAGGGCACCAATTCACCTTCTTGGCAGTCCACGATCTCCATTAATGTCGCAAGAAAGGTTGGTTCCCCTTTCTTGAAACCTTTAATAAGTTGCATTGCCGACAAACGCGTACCACTTTGAGCGATACAAACAAGTGGAACAATGCAAGAACCACCTTCATCACAAATGGCTAGTTAGTTGAGATGTGGCGAAATAAATGCGTTAATCTCATACAAAAAGTCCAGCCCCAATACAATGTCAAAAACGTCCATCGGAACAACCAAAAAATCTGTTTCTCCCTTCCAACCTCCCAAGGTGAGACTCACCCGAGGAGCGAGGCCATTGACATTGGTAGGGAGACAATTAATGGTCTTCAACATGGAATCGCTGGTCACGAAAGCAAGGCCAAGTTCCTTAGCCTTTTCCGCCGTAATAAAGTTGTGCGTTGCTCCGGTGTCCACCATAATGCGGACTACTCTTCCATTCATTTGTCCATCAACAAATAATGACTCTCGAGCTCTAACGTTATGCTTCTTTTCAGCAAGTACAGCAAGCGTCATGTGGTTGAACAAAGCCATATGGTTGCACAAACCAACGGCATGTCCCTTTCCTTTCTCCGAATTGGCAGCTTGTGCTTCTTGCTCCCCGGAAGTTCCGGCTTGCGCACTAGCTTGATCTTTCCGTGTTGCTGCAATCATAGCTCCCAGCTTACTCAACAAAGTATAAGATCTCACAAAGTGAGATGTGTCCCCACAAAGGTAGCAGCCGCTATCGCGGGTAGCTACACCTTTCTTCTTTTCCTCGTAGTTCTTGCGGAATGACGGTTGCTGCTTGCGTTCGCCTTTGAACTCATGATTTTTGTTGGGAATAAACTGCTCTTTGCCCTTGACACCACGGTCTCCTTTGGCAGCAACTTGCTTGTTCCGATTATCCTTTGCCTTGGCATAATCGGCATGAAAATCTGTCAAGGATTCCGCCACTTTAATGGCTTCATCCACGATCTTGACATTGCGCCTCCTCAACTCTTGTTTGGCCCAATTTTAGAGGCCATCAAGAAAGAAGAAGATCAAGTATTCACTGCTGAAACTCATCACAAGAAGTGAGAGCTTCGTAAACTCCCTCACGTAGTTGTGAATGGAAGAAGTTTGCTTAAGATCCCTCAACTTTCGTCGCGCTTCATCTACGATGTTTTGCGGGTAAAATTTCTCCTTCAACTCATCTTTGAATTGATCCCAATCAGCTATGGTACAAAGACCCCTCTCCATGTCAACTTTTTTTCTATGCCACCACAACATTGCGACGTCACTAAAGTACATGGTTGCAATCCGGATCCTTGCTGCCCCGTCAACAATCTTGACGTGTTCAAAATATGAATCTAGTTTCCATATAAAATTTTCTACGTCTTGAGCGTTCCTTTCACCCTTAAACATGTTGGGTTTAGGAGCCTCAATACGATCATCATGGTAAGCCATGAAACCGTGACTTCCACCAACATGGGCTGCTTCCAGCTGTTGCTTCAAATCAGCAACTTCCTGCTGTAAAGCGAACTGCCCTAACATCACCTCGGACAGCTTTGACGCAAACTCCTTGTGTAGCGCCGATAACACTTCCGTAAGCTTGAGTTCCAAGTTGGTCAGCCCCTCCTTGTGCTCTTCATTTTGCTCGGACAAGTCGGCCTTGAATTTTTCCAGCCCTTCAAGAGCAGCAGCCTCAAGGGTACCAACGTTGGACTCAAGAGTTTTGAAGCGATGGCCCAAAACTGCTAAGCTAGCCTCCGTGCTAACGATCCTATCATCGAGAGAACTGGAAGCTGAACCTTCACAATCTTCCATGTGAGTGACAGCCTCACTAACTGGAAGTTGGGCCTCATACTTGTTTCTACTCTTATCACGTTTTCGGGTCTTGGTTTTGGCCAAATTGTCTACACCGTGAACCTCTTCGTCGCCGTCGTATGCCATGTTCAAAGTACTGCTTTGATACCACTTGTCACGGGCCTATTTTTATCCACGTGCAGACAGCTTAACACTCTCAATATTAGTGCTAAACTTCAGTCCTAACCCTCTCTAAAATCGTCCCCAAGACTCTTTGAACACGCACACACACGCTTAAGGAAAATCGGAAAGAAAGACACTCGATTTGGGAGGCCCGAGGACCCAATTTTCTGATTGTATTTCTTGAGTAAAACAAGAATGAAAATATTAGGTGATGATCTTCCCAAGAGGGCTTACAAGGTATTTATAATGCCCTTAGTCAAAAGAATACAACTAATGCTAAGTCAAAATTGATACAATTGATGCTAAGTCAAAATTGCCATATTTGACCATGCCATTCTAGTTTGCTGATTTTGTTGTCCAGTCTGTTTTCCAGCTGGTTGTCAAGATTTCAAAGCCCATAAATGTTGACCCGAGCATGTATTTTGACCTCCCAAATGTGCCCCTACGTTAGCCTTGTCGATAGACGATGTGGAAGCCTCGTTGGACCCTAAAATGCACCCGAAACTCTCGGAATTATGCCAAAAACGGGATGAATTTAATGGGTAGTGACGCGGGGCGCCACACTAGGCTGCACAAGAGGTCCCACTTCAGCTTTGGCAATTTGTTGACTGTGATATTGAGGAAGGAGGACATTGAGGAGGAACGTGCAGATCATAAGCTTCCACACAACCCGAAAAAGGTTGATCTTACAAAGGTTAAAGATGCTTAAACTATGCATGGCGTCAACTTGACCACTGCAGAAAGACATGCTCACAATGAAAGCTTCTTTCGCCATTTATATAGCATGACGAGGTTTACCATGATGAGCGGAGGTCGCATTCCAAACTGATGCAGAGCTCCAGCAATTGGATTATGACTACCCGATGAATGAGCATGCGAGGGCCATGTGTGGAGTAGGTGATAATAGTGTGGTTTAATTCATTCATCTGTTGGGTCAAGAGTCTATACTGCTCCCAATAAAGTTGACCATGTGCTTTGTGTGTGAGAGATTATAGTATATTCTGTGTTGTGACTGATGCTAGAACTTCCCTGGTGTGTGTGTAAAGCGAAATAAAGAGTGTGAGTTTAGGAGATAATTTAGGCATTTCTTTGGCATCCTGTAATTATTTACCTTCTTTCTACCCACCTGTGTACATTATCCTAGTTAACCCTCTTTGAGCCTTTAGCTATTTTCCTTAACAGGCTCATATGTAGCCTAATCCATTTTTTTAAGATCATAATTTGATCCAAATTTCTAAGAGCTTTAAATTGTAAGGTCATGTTACAAAATAAGAGGAAATTGGGTGAGAGTGATGCCTCAGAGTGTATTGGTACTTGAAATTACTGTAAAAAAGAGTGGCTATCATAGAAGTGTTTTATATAAAAAAAAAAGAAATAGAAAACTAAAAAGATAATGGTGTTTATGTTTGAATAACAAAATAAGGTGAAAAGGGGTGGTATATGAAAGAAAGGTAACAGAGTTGTTTAAAAAAGAGTGTTAATGGCATAGTGTGATATATTAAAGCGCGTAGGGAACATAGTCACTATTTCTAGCCAAAATAGTCCTACCGGTCCCTTAGCCTACATTACAACCTGTAAAAGACCTATTTGATCCTAAGCTTAGCATTCTGATATTAGTAGAGCATTACACTAAGGGCAAGCCTATGGTCATCAGTTGCAACAAATGAATTCTTTGTGAGAGAGAGAGCAAGGAGAATCTTATACCCATGTTTCAAAAAATTCAAAACTTGTGAGTGATTATGGGTGATATCTTGTGTGAGACACACATGGTTGATGAGTTTTGTATAATTCTTTGTGCCTTAACTTGTGGATACAAATTAACCATCATCACAAGTCTATGTTAGAGGTTGAATTATTTCTAGTAGTGATCAAGAAAACTACTCTTTGTTAATGATTACTGTGCATGTCTTGTTGAACAGTTTGTGCTGTTACTGTGAAATCCTAAGTAGATGTTTGCATGGACGTAATATTTTGTTTGAGGACGATCAAAGCTTTAAGTGTGAGGTGTTGATGTTGGGCGTATTTACACGCCTAAACACCATAATTTACCCATGTTATAGCTAAGTTTTGAGGATAAAATATATAATTCCTGCACTTTTAGTCCATTTTCCTGTAAGTAAGCTAACCAACGTGATTAGCATGTTTTCAGGTATTAATGATGAAGATTTCAGCACTTTGTGACCTTTGGGCAGCAAAGGAAAACTTCACGTAAGAAGGAAGGCAGCTTTTGGGAGCTTGTGGACTGAAAGTGATGCATGGAGGATCTGTCCCGGGCAAAATCAGTATTTCTTAATACTTAGGGGTGCAGCAGTAACCCAATAGGTCTAGGACAAAGATGTTATAAATACCTTATTTGCTGAATTTTTCAGCATACAATTTTCATTCGACTCTTTTGGATTATTCACGTTAAACTATAGACAGAGAAAACACGGCTCTCTTGAGGTTCGGATAGAAGAAAAACATCAAGCTCTACTTGACACCATTCTCATCCCTAACGTGAGATTATTCTAGATTTGATATGATGATGATGTCTTCTTTGATCTCCGTTGTAATCATGAGTAGCTAAACTTCTCTGTTAGGGTTATGAAAGCCTTATAAGATTCTATCTATTACTATGAGTTTGTGAATTCTTGATGTGTATGCTACTTATATCATTACTCTCTTCATATTAATTAAATTCTTGTGGTTTTAAACATATAGAATACGCCATTATAACATTGACTTTTTCGAGAGAAAAGTTACATGTTTGGAAAAGAGAGTGTGACAAGGAAATAGGGCTACCAACCCCTATTTACACGTTAGTGTCGTAACTGGATTAACCTCTTGAAGAATTTGTACCGTTAGTTATACAATTTAAGCTCGATAGAGTTAAAGTGAAATAATTCTGGATAGTCGAGAGACACTAGGATTTACCATTAGAATACGAATCTCTATAAGTGCATGCATGTCTGAATTCCGCATAACTCATAGTTAATAGATATGTAGAACTCATAAGGTGGACATAACCCTAACTTATTATACTCTGTGATTAAACCTTATGAAACAAAGCATTCCGTTTTTACTTTGATACTATTAATTCATGCCAAACCCAAAATTCCCCCTTTCCGTAGAATTTTCGACCAACAGTCTGCTAACAATTACAACACTTGGTGACCAAGTATTCCCTGTGGGATTCGATACCCAACCCAGTTGGGTTCTATATTTGACAGCGACCGCTTACACTCTTACAAGAGCTGTAGTTTGGGCGTTATAAGTTCACTCAGTGCTGAATCCTATTCCAAACTGAATAGACACAAAACTTATTATACTAAGATAAACTGGACTAGGTTTACTGAGTTTCGTTGACTGACAAAATACTTCTGAGATCTGTTAGCTGACTGAGATTACTAAGGTTACTGAGATTATTGAGATTGCTAAGATTACTGATATTATTGAGATTACTGAGATTGCTGAGATTACTGAGTAGGACGGGACTGATACTGAATTTACTAAGTTTTCATGAGGCGTGTAACTGACTGAATCCTACTGATCATGGCTTGACTAAGAGCATCTTGAAAAACTGACACTGGCTCTAGGCACACAACTAAATTATTGGGTATTAAATACCCCCAGGACTCATAGCATATTAAGTAAATCATGACGTAATCTTGGAAGCATAACAATGATTATGTGTCCATAATTCACTCACTCGGATAATTCATCAAACACTTGGCATGCATTAACTTGTACATGAATGGGGATTACATGTTCACATGCTATAATGACATTTACATTCACATAGGCATTTTTTCAAATATATTGAGAGCATGTTTTGACTATACAACAATCAATTCACCCAATTGCCCTAATGACATAACATAGCTTGAGGTTTGAAATGTTTTATCATGAGCATCATACAAATCATCACATACTCAAATCAATTCTTGAAAAATTATAAATTAACACATGAACCAAACCCAACAACAACATAAACATATAATTTCATTCAATTTAAATCATGAAGGTTCATCATACTTCATCATTGTATTTTCAAAAGAGATTCTTAAGCTTCATGGTGAACGGAACCCATGAATGAACATTAGACATACCTTGGATTGTAAATCCATAAAGATTCATAGAGAGATTCTTAAGCCTTGTACTTGAATTTTAAAACTAGGGTTTCCTTTTTCTTAAGAGAGAATGATGTAGCTTTGAGAAACTTGAGCGAATAATGAGATATTTAGGTCATTTAGGACTTAATTTCGTGTTTGTGATTACTGAGGGTTGAGGGAAAAAGACCTATTTAAACCTTTGAACCCAGGTTTAAAAGACACTAAAATGTGCCCAGTGATGCTATAGCCGACGTGGTGCGTCAAGGCTATCAACGCGGTACACAACGCGATGCAAAGATCCATCATCGCACCGATTCATTAGAATTTGCCTTAAGATGAGGAAAACTATCTCTGTCAATGTGATTGGAGATACGACATGCCAACATTGCATCAACTCACTATTTTATTCGATCGAACGTGGTCTAAATGTGGTCTGAAAAATTCAAAACTCATTTGGGAACCCCTATTGACATTCCTGATCATGAATTTACTTAAATATCGACCTTTAAAGGACATGAAGGTCGCAAAATAGGATTGCCTTCATAAAACGTGCCTAGTGATGCTATAGCCAACGTGGCGTGTCAAGGATACCAATGCGGTACACGATGTGATGCAATGCGCCATGATCGCATCGATTCACTAGAATTTGCCTTAAGCTGAGGGAAACTATCTCTGTCAACGTGATTGGTGATGCAGCGTGCCAACATTGCGTCGACTCACTATTTTGTTTGATCGAACGTGTTCTAAACGAGGTCTGAAAAATCCAAAACTCATCTGGGAACCCATTTTGACATTCCTAATCATGAATTTACTTAAATATAGACCTTTAAAGGACGTGAAGGTTGCGAAATAGGATTGACATCTAATGAACGACAAAATGACACTAAGTGTAAATACCCAGCCAAAATATTCTAAGTCTGGGACCCCTTAACAAACATTAATGGAATGAATTAAGCTAGAAATTTTATTGGGTCTTACATCAATTAGTGATAACTGAACCTCAAATCAATCTTTAAAAACATTGCAACACCCTGAAGCTAATCAAATAAATCATAGATGCGAGAAAGAGGATACTTATTCTTAACCATCACCTTCTTCAACTCTCGATAATAAATAAACATCTGCATAGACCCATCCTTTTTCTTCACAACAAGATAAGCGCACACCAAAGTAAAACACTAGGTCGGATAAATCCCTTTTCCAACAACTCCTACAACTGATCCTTCAGTTCCTTCAGCTTTTCTAGGCCATCCTATTAGGAGGAATAAAAATGGGCTTTGTGCCAAACTCAACATCAATAATAAAATCATTATCTTGATCTGAAGATATCCTAGGTAAGTCCATAAGGAACATATCTGTAAACTCACAGACGACATGGACAGAATCTAAGAAAGGAGGCAAAATAACACTGGTGTCACAAATATGGGCCAAGTAAGATAAACATACCTCTCAACCAATTTACGATCCTGAACATAAGATATAATCCTCTTAGGACCCAAATAAAGTGCACTCTTCCAATCTATCCTTGTCGCACCAACTAAAGTTAAAGTCACAGTTTTAGCAAAAAAATCTAAGACAATATGATAAGGATCCAACCAATCCATACCTAAAATAACATCACAATAGACCATATCTAACACAAACAAGTTTACCAAAGTCTCATACCCAGCAAAATTCACAACACAAGATCAATGTACCCAATGCACCACTAAAGAATCACCTACTGGGGTAGATCATGAATAGGCATGGAAAGAGGCTTACTAATAGAATCAATATCCAAAGCAAAATACACAGACATATAGGAGAAAATCAATCCAAGATCAAATAATACAGATGCGGGTCTAAAACAAACAAAACGGTACTTGATATCACATCATCTAAAGCCTCCATCTCAGATCTAACTAATATAACGTAACACTGTCCATGACTACCAACTGGCTGAGTAGCCCCACGACCACTAACACGGGCTCAACTATCCCTACCTCTTGCACCTTTGATAGAACCCTTACCTCTCATAGCTGAAATAGGATTAGCTCTAAACACAATCTAAAAATAGTCCTTGGCAATATAGATAATATTATCAAACACATAGCAACCTCTACGACCAGTCTCACATAGAGAAAGTAGAACTGAGACCGAACGACCATCCTGAATTAGTGAACTAAAAGATCCACCAGCTAAACTCTATAAAATCACCAGCACTAGCCTATCATGGTATCCACAAGAACTTCTAAATTCTCTACCTCGATAGGTCTGAATTCTGAACTCACTAAAACATTGTGCCTTTTTGACACCTCCTTGAGATTCACTAAGAATATCGTCTTTCATCTTAACATGATCCACAATACTCGGAAAAGAATCCTTAAACACAATCATCTAAGATGTACCCACCTAAAAAGAGACATCCAAACCTTTTACAAACTTTGTATCTACTCATACTTATTGGAAATACTATCATAGGAATATATGGACAAGGCATAGAAGCTTGCCTCATACTCAACAACTGTCATGGAGCCTTTCTCTAAATGATTAAACTCGTTCTGCATACGGTCTTCTCAAACTGAAAGGTACAAATCTCTCTAGAAAAGCCTCGACGAACTAATTCCAAGTCATATCAAGAGAATCATAGGCTCTACAACTGACAAGCGACCTTCACCAATCTCTCTTCGCATCTCTCAACTGATATGTAGTTTAAGCCAACCCATCTGCTTAGAAAGAGTAAAACACAACCCAGATTACAAGATATAAGAATTCGCACGATAAGGAATAAAATGAGGGAGGTTTTCTAAATATATCCTATACCCTCTCAAAGATTGTTATTGACGTCTATGTATCGATCTGCGAGACTCTATTAAACATTCCATTCTTACACTATTGAGATAAATAAAACCTGGCTGATCTGATACCAATTAGTCACAACCTAAAAATAGGGTCATGATGACACTTGTCGCGGTGCACCTTGAAAAGTAAGCCTATCACCCAAACTAATACAAAAAAGATAGAAATATCTCAATGTAAGGCTTCTAGAACAAAGCCGAATCATATAAGTAATCATAACAATGCGGGAAGAACTTATTCAAAATACCAATCATGCCCAAAATCAGGTGTCAATAGTGTGAGAACTACAAATACAATCCAAGAGTCAAATATATCAGAAAAGTAACCATAAAGGAATAATAACTGTCTCTAAATACTAATGAAGACATAACTACTATAGAAAGATACAGGTGAACTTTGAACGCATGAATATCTAACCGCTACCTTTGAATCTCCAACAATTGAATGAGTCGATCAAGATGCAACGCACTCGGGATAGGACCTGTATCAAAAGGGCCACAGTAGGTATGAGTTTGGTCCACTTATACTCAGTAGGTATCATAGGCCGATGAAGCAAAGTAGTAAATAAAGCATACAAAATATGCACTAAGGCCACGTCACCTGCAATCAGAAAATGTCCCACAATAGTATCCCATACCACTTGCACTAACAGTTCCAACATATCTCACATATATTGCAACATCACACCAAGATAGAACAAAAGTACGTATTATATCCCATATAAGAAGAACAAGGGGGAACATGCATATATAAGATCATCAATTATAAGTAAAAGAAGATATAACAAATACATAGTGCCAAGTCAATATGACAATACAACAAAACATAAAACAATGAAGTAAGTGTAATGTATATGATGATGATGATGATGATGATGCACAAGGTCATCCCACAACCTTTGGGATAGTCGGACAATCCTCGTATATACCTACGGAGCTAAAGCTTCCTAACGTAGGACCCATGAGGGGTTCGTTAACCTATATACAATTCACATATTTCATATATACTTTTTGGCACATCCCTCAAAAAGGTTTTTATAAGGTGTTACAATATCTCCTTCCGGCACATCCATCGGGGAGGGTTTTAAAAAGGTATTGCCAATTTCTCTCAGATGTTGCTACGATGGTACCAATTTTTCATGAATGAATATTATATGAGGATGTCATGCTCACAATCAACCACAATGAGTATTTTCACAACCAACCATAATGATATATTTTCACAACCATGTAAGCCAATATCCACTCATTATTTCAGTTTCATCCATGAATTTCCACATGTCTCATATGCCAAATAAAATATGAATATAATCACAATCCACCAATGGTACCATTTTAAGCATCTTAACAACACAATACAATTATTCACCTGTATTCAAGGCTATTAATATCATATAGGACCCCACACGGTCATACATATAACATAATAACTCAATTTCGACAATTACATCACATATATGCCCCCATACGGACACAAAACATAAAAAAATATTTTTAATGATTAGTTACCACCTTTAACATACATTTTGTATCATCATTTACTACCCATCCCAGTCTAAAAGAGTAAGTCATAACCTACCTCAAAAGCGAAAATCGATCCGCTACACTTGAACACGTGACCTTATTTTTCATGAACAATCTCAAACTTCACTAAAAACATCAAATATAAAATCTACACATCAAAACAAAACCAACGACACCTATATTAACTACTTTTGGCTCAAGGTCAAAACGGACCCCCAAAATGAATTTCCGAAAAAGAAGGGCAAAATTATAATTTTACTTCAAAAATATATTCCCCATATTTTTAGAAACCTACATCTGAAAAAACCATATTAAATCGAGTCAAAAACAAGGTTCAAATAGAAGAAAAATTATTTTTGAGCTTTATCGAGTAAAATTTGAAATCCGTGTTAAATCAAGAATCGAAGTTGTTTTGAAGGTTAAATTAAAGAAAAAAATAGTAATTATAAGATAAAACATTATTCGGGTGAAAAGGAGTGAAATTTAGGTTTACAATCATGCCCTAAGATTTTTGGGATTTTTGAGAAATTAATCAAGAAATTACTAAGGAAAAAGTGAATTCTTACCTTAAATCTGTAATAAAATCAAGAAATAGATGTTAATCTAGCTTTCCAAGCTCCGAAAAACTTTAATTTTAAGCTCACACACTATTTCAGAGTTTATCTCTTAAGAGACAAGATGAAAACTGAGCAAAATATACCAAAAAATAGTGAAAAAATTCTTATATAGCAGAAATATCTGCTACAACAGTGTAGATTTTTTTCTCTAAGTCCAAAAGGACTTCGACATGGTGCTCGAAATTCATTCGGGGTACGATATACACAAATGAACTATGCAACCATACTAAATTCAAAGTTCCAAACGCGTCGTGGAATTCAGATTTTCAAAAAGACGTCATTTTTTCACAAAGGTGACCCCGAAACTCGAAATCATAATTTTCTAAATCGGGGGTCGAAATGAGATTTAAAAGTCATAAAATCATACCAAATATGCTAACACCCTAGAATTAATACTCCGGATCTGCTGGCGAAGTCGGATTTTCCATGTGACGTCGTTTCGATCAAATATGGATCTCACACTCATACTTCTAATTTTCCAATTTTCCGACCAATAGGTCGAACCCAAACAAAAGGTTTATCTAGCCTAAAATTGATATTATGGAGCTAATGATGCAGTCCACTCGATCATCCATTGCACGGACACATAAGTCCAAAATAAGGCTATCGAAGCCATCAAAAATAATAATATTGCATAAATGATATCAAAATGCATGAAAATCATTTCATTCACTCCCTCACCCCAGAAATATCATAATGCAACTACGTGGAGGGGTAAAATAATCAAATCACACCAAATCACAAATTTCACATATTTCATCAAATTTTTAGGTCATTATAAATTTTAAATATGTAATAGATTAAAAAAGCGTAAAATAAATAAATATAAAAGTAAATATCTAAGAAGACAACACAAACAAATATGTCAATATATTGTCCGCTTATCATCCTTTATAAGTAAGTTAATAAACCACAAATGTCAATTTAAGTGGTACAATGCATAGATGACCATAATAATTAATAAGGGGCGATATATTAAAATTATGATTGAAGAAGTGAAGCAAATATGTCTAAAATGACTTACAACAACTAAGTAACAGTGATACAGAAAAAAGACTAAAAAGTATTTATAAAAAAAAAATAAGTGGATCTCTTATAAGACATTAAGTTAATATAAAACATCAAAAGTTAAATTATAATTTTATGTCTATTCTACCTTTTATTATTAAATATTATTAATTTTGTAATACTTTGATGACTTATAATAATTAATTAGTGCTGATACTTAGCAAAATTACAGTTGAAGAAGCTGAAGCCAACACATTATAAATGTCTATTTTTCTTTTTTTTTTTTAAATTAAATATTATTAATTTTTAATACATGAATTACTTATAATTATTAATTAGGGGAGATATAGTAAAATCACAATTTTTTAATATTTATTTTATATTTTAAATTAAATATTATTATTTTTTAATACTTAGATGACTTTCAATAATTAATTAGGGTGATTTAGTAAAATTATGGTTGAAGCAGCTGAAATAGAGATATCATAAATATCTTTCAATAATTAATATATAAACAACATAAATCCCAAGTGTTTCATATATATATTTACCTTCTCTCCCATCTTTTTTTAAAATTACTTAAAATCCCATTTCTGATACATTACTCAATAATGTATGGTACATTGCATTAAGATAATTAAGCGTCATATTTAATGCTGATAAATATCTAATAATCGATAATTAAGCAAAAGTTTGTTTATTCAAATCCCTAAAAAATAGGACTTTTCATTTTGTAATACATAAATTACTTAACATATTCTTCTTTTTTTAAGTTTGAATGCCTATTTAATTTTTTTTTTGAGCTCATTGTGTCAATTTTTTTTTCGTGACAAATCATTCATACAATTTAACGCCATGAATATTTCAATCTTGCTGAGACATTCTGATTTATGGCAAAATAAAATTATTTATGAAAAATACAAAAGTGATGAAATTGTAGTTATCGAAAGTGTGTCGTATTTCAGGTTGATTTCTGTTATTGCTTCGGAACTTGACATAGATCAAGCGAAGAAAAATATAGATTTTCGTTGTATAGTTGATGGAAATATGACTCCAATTTTTATTAGAAATGACAATGGTGTTAAGGTTTACGTTGAGTTAAAAAATATTTACAGATTTTGTAATGTATCCGTTATGCATTACGACATGGGATAAATCGACAGAAGATCGAGAATTTGATGTTGAAACTGGTGCAATTATGTGTATTGAAGGAACAGAATCAGATGCATCTGCACTTGCTGTTGTTGAGTTGAATAAACAACATAGTTTATGATACATTACAGACAACATATGATATATTATGATACATTACAATCAAGATATGATGGTGCAAGTATTATAATTCATTTGAAATAATCTTTATTTATATTATGATACATAACTGTATAGATTATGATACATTAT
Organism: Capsicum baccatum var. pendulum; assembly: GCA_030864225.1. Taxonomy (NCBI): domain Eukaryota; kingdom Viridiplantae; phylum Streptophyta; class Magnoliopsida; order Solanales; family Solanaceae; genus Capsicum; species Capsicum baccatum. The sequence goes on along the minus strand of CM061555.1, from coordinate 109,330,257 downwards.
AGACAAGATATGATATAATATAATACATAACAGTATAGATTATGATACATCACTAATTGTTTTCATAAAGGTAGCGTATTCTATATAGGTTGCGTACAAATGTTTATAACATCAATCTTTTTAAATTAATATTTTATAATTCTTTTTAGGTTGCATATTACCAATTGCTTATGGTGTTGTTGATTTGGAGAAGGATTCCGCATGGACATAGTTTTTTTAGCAGTTTAAGAATGCTTTTGGGGAGTGTGAGAACATGTGCGTTGTATCAGATCGCAATGAATCAATAATTAAAAGTGTCAGCATTGTATATCCAAATATTCTGCACTTAGTATGCATTTGACATCTTTGGAAGAATGTTTGTACTAATTTCAGAAGGAGAAAGGATAGACTTAGCGACCTCTTTTATTCGATGGCCAAAGCGTATAGAAAGGAGCAATGATGATTCAGAAGACAATGAAGTAAAGATTTATGTTGACTAATATTTTTGAATTTATAATGTAGCTCGAATGATGGTATATTGGTGTTGTAATATGATACATTACTGTTTATGTTTAATGTATCAGGTCACAAAAGATGCATCTGTGACTTCTTTTCGAAAGAGAATTTATATTTAGATTTCAAGATACATAGCATGTTCATGTATTTTGACTAATTTGTTGCTTTGTTTTTAAAGAACCCAAATAACATACAAATTTCAGTATGTATTAGAAAATATGTAATATCTCAGTAAAATTTGATCTATGTATCAAATTCAGTATATTTATTGTATCATGTGAAAAAATTCAAAATACATACAACTTTTAGTACGTTATATTTTGTTTGTGTGTGATTTTTTGTTTGTTAGGTCAAGGCTGCATCAGAGTATCATTATTCAGTTTATAAATTTGGAAGAATATACGTTGTGGACTTGGATGCTAACAAATGCAACTGTTGAAGATTTTAGATCGATGAAATTCCATGTCCATACGCGATTACAGTATTGAAGAGTATATATATTATGAAGTTTCGTCCGTAGTGCTCTGATTACTATAAGCCTACGACATTAGTGAAGACATATAAACTTCCTGTAGTACCTGCGCCAGATAAGAAGGATTGGCATGTGCCTAAATGTGTCGAAGAAGAAGAAGTCATACCACCCAAATACAAAAGACCACCTGGTAGGCTGAAAAAGAGTAGGTGTAAGAAAGCAAGTGAAAAACTATCCTCTAGTACAAACTATTTTGTGGTCGAGAAGGTCACAATAGACGTACTTTCAACTTCTTTTCAAAGGAGATTTGATGTTTTGATTACCTGATATATTGAACGATCTATGTTTAGTTCATCATTGTTAGTTTGGTTTTGATTTGGCTATGTTTGAAAAATGTTTGAACAATGTTTAATTTGAATTAGTGTTTGTTTTAAGTGTCTTATTTTTGCCTTTTCATTTTAATTTCATTTACCATTTAATATGTTTCTTAACTAATCCGTTAAAATACAATTTTTTAGCGTTCTTCGAATTAGAAAGCAACTCTATCATGAAAGGCTATTCATTTTACCATTGTTTTTTCGGTATAATTAGTTTCATAAAACAACTCTTGTATGTAATCGCTCTTAAAACTGAAAAGTTTACACATAATTGATGCTAGTTTAGGATTCATGATACAACTTAGCTTGTATTATGAGACATTGCAAGAAGTAATTGTAAACATTGTTTATTATTGTCAACTTTATAATAACTGAATTATAGATATTTGTACTGTAACATCAAAATATATGATAGATGAATATGCGATGTATCATAACTGAATGTGAAGTTTATTTTAGTTATATTTGTTTTACCTATTAATTTGCTTTAAATATGTTTCAGATTTGATCAGATTTACTTTGAATTAATATGATACGTTGCATACATTTTTTAAAAAATTATGTATGATACATGTCATTACAGTAACAACTTAAACCAAAACTTGCTAAAAATTATCACATATATAATTTATCAATTTTCATGTGTCGATGAAAATTTAACATATCATAAATTAAATTTTAATTGATTCAAAAAATTGATGAAATTTTTTTGCCACAAAAACATTACTGTTAAAAGTAGTGTAAAATTACATTAATCGAGTCCAATAAGATAGCAACAAAAATAATGTTAAGAACTTAACTATGGCACAACCTAGCATCTACTCTATGGCTAGAATATTAGACTCATGAGTCGGAGGGACATAAAATGGTTGTACTCTTGATGGATCGTCATGATCATTAGAATAAATCTTCTTAGCCTTTTTTAAATCCATAGTTCCATAAGAGTGTTGCATGTCTCTTTTGAAGATATTCCGCATCAATATTTGATGAAGTAATCTACTTTTGATCGCTAAGAAATTCTGCATAAGCTGCCACAAATACGCCACAGTCCCTAAGCATGAAGAATCATTTAGTTAGATTCTCAATAATGTGGGAATTATTGTTGTATCAAAACTTATGTAAATGGACAGTAAATGTATAATAATGTGTCAGATTGAATTATGTAACTTTATAAAATTTTCAAAAATAAAAAATGAGATGAAATATTTTAAGATATATAAAACTGTGAGGATATACTTACAAACTTCCACCGACTTGATGTGCAATATCTTCAACGTATTCAACATCAAATGTGGTGTCATTCAAATCACCGACCACTTTACTCATCTTTTCTTTATAAGCTTCGAGACTTGACCATACAGTTCTTTCAGTGTTTTCCAGTAATCCACTGTAACTAATATATGTTGGTAGCATCATAGATAACCTTTTGATCTCATGTGATGGATCTCTAGGTTGCGATGACAACATTGAGTCATACACCCTGATACATCTTTTCTTTAAAGATATCACAGCTAGCACCCAGTGAAAATTTCCACCGCAATTTACAAGAACGTATACCTCATCGACTAAGTGGCACGGCAAAGCAACTGGTATGTTGAAGCCTTTGATGATGTTTATCAGTGCTCCTTCATTGCTTGCAACAAAACTTGTTTTTTTTGTAATCATCTTGAGTTGAGAGAGAATCACCCGCTGCATCCCCAATGTAACATTTGTATGTCGCATCGATGTATATTTTGAACAAGCAATTAACAGTGGTGTATCGATATTCTTGATCCTTTTGTTGCTTTGATTTCTTCCAAAGGTAGTAGAATATAACATCTACATGCTGCTTAAAATAACAAAATAAATAAGTTCTTGATATCCATAAAGTCTACTCAAGTAAGAAAATAAATTTGGTATATAAAATTTAAGAATGGCAGTTATGTACTTTTTATGTAAGTTATGTATCAGAATGCATAATAATGTATATATATGTATCAGAATCTGTTTATTGTACATGTAAGTAATATTTTTTTTGTAATACCTTAGCACGCATTCGATTATAGTTATGTACATAAGTTATGTATCAGATTAATAATTAGCATTAAGAGTTGTTACATCATAGATTATGATACATGACTATACCATATGCATCAGAATATAATACATAACTTCCAAGCATAAGTATCAAACATACTGATAAAATTCTTACTTATGTATTAGATTGTACCAGACATCTTTGTAAAATTCTTACTTAGTTCGAAACAGTGATGTATTAGAACACATTCAATTACAGTTATGTACACAAGTTATGTATCAGATTAATAATTAACATTAAGAGTCATTACATCATAGATTATAATATATAACTATAACATATGTATCAGACATATTGATAAATTCTTACTTATGTATCATATGCACAAATTTATGATGTATCATAACACATGCACAAACATTATTTTCCTCGATATGTATCATACTAATTTGTAACACTAACATTTGTTACTAACAATAACAAATTATGAAGAAATTCATCAATTAATTCATCAATCAAGCACATAAATACCATACCTTTGGTAATGGGTTTCTTTTCACAACTTTATTTTTTTCCCTTTGAACTAGCAACAACAGTCTTCTTCCCTTTAACACTAGCAGTCTTCTTCCCTATAACACTAGCAGCATCCCGTAACTTTTTCATGATTGTCAGATCGTTTCGATACTTAGATCTATTTTCACGAAAACCAACATCTTTATAATCAAAATCACCAGGAACAAATACAGACACATCAATTTCATTAGAAGTTGACTGAATTTGAGTAAGCCCCAAACTAAAAGAAGGTGTGGAATCCATTAATAATGTTTGAAGAACATAAAATTGAAAAGGGATTTGTTCAGTTTCAAAATTAATAAACAATATTATCAAGTATAAACAAACTAACCTCGAACAAATTTAGAATAATTAAGTTAATGGAGTAATTGTAATGGAAGATAATGAAAGATAACAGTTGTTGCTTCAAGATCGAATTTTGGCATAATCTTCGCAGCAATCCCGTGATTTTAGGTGACAAAATAGTATTTGGTTATTATGTTAAGCTGTGGATTGGAATGTATCAAGAAAAGCTTGTGTATTGGATCTTAAAAGGGATTTTTGTAATATATTTAGTAGTATGGTATTTAAAGTAATATAGAAAAGTTAGGGTGTTTACTTAAGTAATTTTTTCATAATTAATATATATATATATATATATATATATATATATATAGAGAGAGAGAGAGAGAGAGAGAGAGAAGAGACAAGAAAGTCATAGACAAGGTGGTGTGACACCTCTCTATGATCTCTATTTGTATTTTTTTACTTTTCTTTTAATCCTTTTTCTTATTTTTCTTCATTACATTTTATGTTAAAATATAAAAGAGAAAACTCAAAAAAACATTCATATAATACGCTTAAATATGTATGTTACTAATATCCTTATGTTTTTATCTTTCAAAGGCTAATGAAAAGTTTCAACTATTAATCAAAATAATTATTGAGTATTGAATTCTTAGAAAATGTTGCATTACTCAACTAAATGGGATGACACATTCTTCATATTCCCACCTTATTTTTCATTGTATATATATGTGTATGGACAATGCTTAAATAATTTAGAACAAGTACAAATTAGTCTTCTTGCTAGTTATATTTTTTCTACTACATTTTTTTGTAACAAGCAAGTGCATTATGCCATTTACTGATTTTATACCTTATGATCGGATTTGTATTATAAAGTGAAATCATTTTTTTCTTTATCCAATGTTGTTTGTTTAAATTTTTTTAATGTGATTTAATTTGATAGATTTTCAGACCAATATATTTTTTGATAAAATGCTCAATCATCTCAAAATATGGTTGTCATCAATGATGCTTCTTTTGATTTTTTTTTCCACTTATCAATTATCTTTATTTTATGTAAATATATTAACATTTTGTATATGTAATTGATATTTTCGTAATCAAGCACATTGTTATGTTGAAATTATTGAAATTCATAAATTTCAAATTTTAGATTTGTATTCATATGCATGGTCTTATAATAGAGAAAAATGAACCTACATCTTTGTTGCTGCTTTAGATCCCTTGATCGTAGATCAATATTATTGCTTTAAAAAACTTTTTGGCAAAGTGAGTTTATTTTCTTTTATTTATACTTTTTATAAGTATTTTTTTTGATAATAGGGGTTACTCGTATAACAAGTACCCTTCATTTTCAATCTAAGTATGATCGAGTTTCTACGCAAAAAGTTGAAAGCTCTAGGAGGAAGAAGGAAAAGAAAACCTATACTTCTTTCTCTTTTGCCATAAAAAATGATGAGTTCTTTGATTTGTTTTGAAATATATTTATTCTCATGGAAGATTAAATCATAAAATATTATAAATTAGGCAGTGTTGTGTTTTTTTTTTTTTTCCAGTGCGACATTCTCTTAACTTTCATGTAGTATTTCAAATTATATTTTCTCTCATTTTTTCTTTTATCGTATACCTTAATTAATATGGACTGAAAGGAGAGAAAATTGCTTCTAAAAGATATACAAAAAAACACTTAATATATAAACTAGAGGAAGATAAGTACAAAAGAAGAGAAAATGTATACGTGTAATGCATAAAAAATTAAGAAGAGATAATATTATACATATAATGCAGTAAAATTCAATTTTATAAATGCAAATGAAGAGATAAACATTATGTATATATGTATGTATGTATGTATATTGCATAAAAAAATTATATATTGCTTTGAAATTTGAGATAATACATCGAAACATCCCTAAACTTGTAGTCAAAACTTACTTTAGATCCTAAACTAATCGTGCAATTATATACCCCCCTTAACAACTTTAAAGTGAATTTTTTACCCCCTAAAAAAATTATACCACTCTCACTGCGGAGAGTGAAGTACACACACCCCAATTTGAGCCATGTCAGTGCCACGTCATTATCAAATCAGTGCCACGTCATTGTCATGTCATTGCCACGTAAGAAATTATAATTAAAAAAAAAAGGTAATTCCACACATATACTATTTTTATATATTTTTTTAAAAGAAAAAAAATATATATATATATACTATTTTTTCTCTATATATAAAATATATTTTTCAAAATACATATATAAATAGACCCCCCTCCCTTTCCTCCTTCTTCTTCAGCCCCCCCGCCCCCACCCCATGATTTCTCTCCCTTCTTCTTCTTCAGATAGTCGCCCTCACCCCGCCTGTTCCTCCTTCTTCTTCCTTCTCCCATGGAAAATAACTAACCTCCGCTCCACAAATTTCATTCCTCGTTCTTTTTCTTTCTCCTTCCATGAATAACTGAACTCCGTCACCGGAACAGAGACAACGACGATGGATTGCTGCAACTGATTTTGGTCGCTGATTTCAGCATTTTCTGGCAAAGAGTTTCATCGTTGGTGCTTCGAAAAAGTTCGTCGATCTGATTTTTTGGTTTAATTAAATAAGGTTAAAAATTTGTAGAATTTGTTTTCCTACTCAATTCTATGGTTATAATTAGCTTGTAAACTTGGTTGAAGGAATAAGGTTCTTTCTCATGTTTTTTAAGTGTAGTGATTTTCGAGATTTGAAAATTTTGAAGGAAAAAAAATAATGGTTAAGAATTTAAATGAATTTATTTTTTCTGTGATTTGATGCTCTTTGAATTTTTTGGGTGTTGAAATTTAGTAAATTCTTGGAGAATGATACCTTAAAGAATTGATTTTTATGTATTTTTGGAATTTAATTTGTTGATTCTTGATCTTTATAGGAAAGTTTATTTGTTGTATAACTTATGTATGTTATTATTGTGTATTTGATTGAAGATTTTGGTGAATAGAAGTAAAAAAAAAATAAAGGAAGAAGAAGTGGGGGTGGTGGGGTGTGAAGAAGAGCAAGAAATGGGGGTGGTGGGGTGTGATGAAGAAGGGAAAAAATACTATTTAAAAATATTAAAGTGCGCCCCACTAAAAAAAATTTTATACTTTTTTTCCACTAAAACGCACCTTTTTTTTTTTTGCCACGTCGGCTCTTAAGGGACAAAATAATACATTTTAAAGTTCATAAGGGGGTAAATAATTGCTCGATTAGTTTAGAATCTAAAGTAAATTTTGCTAACAAGTTTAGGGATGTTTCGATGTATTATCTCTTGAAATTTTAATTCATTATCTTTTCTGAAATGATGGTGCTTATTTTATAGCTTATCTTTATCTAAATCAAATTATTTAATCTTGATAGTTGTACTTACAGAATGATATAGAATATTATTCACTTTTGATAATAGGAGAATATTATAAAAAAGAAGAAACAATTTTAAAAATATAGTTACATTATAAAATAATTGATTTTAGGGTTAGAAAATTTGAATATATTTAGTTGATCAAAAGTAAAGACATTATATATTTTTATTTTGAAAAGTTATAACAAAAATTTTTTTGTGATACTTTTTTCTTTTACAACCGCGCGAAGTGGGGACATGTTCACTAATCACTAGTATCTCTTTATAATAGTAAAGGAGGAACATAGAGAAAATGATGTGGCACCTCTCTATGACCTCCATTCTTATTTATATCTTTTCTCCTTTTTTTGAGATTTTTTTTATTTTTTCTCTATTCTTTTCATGAATTAACTAATTTGTTTAACAATTAAAATGAATGCATCAATTACTAGTTCATTTATTCATATTCTTTAATATAAAAATTTAATTGTCTTTATTTTCATTAGTCCCATGACTTTTGATGATCATAACTGTTAAATTATATTAATAGTCATATTCATGATATCATATCATTTGATATTCCATATTGTTGTCCTATAAATAGAGGCATTATAAGTTTTTTTCCTTCATCATCAAAATTAAGATTATTTCTTTCATTGTATATTGTTTAGAATTTTCATTATTTGAACTCCCATATATTTTTTACCGAATAAAATAAAAATCATTTGCTACCTTCTAAAATGTCACATAATTGAGATTGTGATAACGCATCGGAGGAAGAAAGAGTTCAAAGAGAACTGAGTGATGATGGAATTTCAAGCAGATGTGAAAGTGGTTAAGAGTATAAACTTGTTGAAGAAGAGACATTGGACATGACCGATACGTTAGCATCTTTGATCGTTGTCATCTTTATGATTTTTGGCTACTAGCTTGAATATTGTGGATGCATTCATAATTTTTAGTGTCCTATTGTTTTTCATGTTGTAATCTTTCTATTCACTTTCTATTGACGTCTAATTCATTTATTTTGAGCTGCTGAATTTGTTTATAACCACAATGACATCATATTATAAATATATGTCTTACAATCTAATTGAAAGATTTATATCAGACAATATATGAGAAATCTTTTCGTTGCATTATTTTTAGTATTATAGAATTGCATTTTAATTATTGAAGTGTTTCTAAGCCAAAAAATTTTCTAACACTTTCACAATGCAAGTGTGGGAATGTAACTATCAGCTTAAATATTTATTTATTCATCAATTCCAACAATAGATAAAATTAATACAGAGATGTGAATTCTGAATCTAATCATAATATAACTTGAGTAAAAATATAAAGCATTATCTATAATCTTAAATCTAAATCGATTAGTCATATAGAGGAATTAAAATTTCTTAGTCACTTAAAAATAAATAAAAGAAAATACATTTATTTCCAAATTTCATATATATATATATATATATATATATATGTGTATGTGTGTGTGTGTGTGTGTGTGTGTGTGTGTGTGTGTATGTATGTATGATGTACAAAAATAATATCACTTACGAAGATCAAAAAATTATAATGAGTCTAAGTTTATAGTCTTAACTCAAGATTAATGCAAGTTGCATCATGGATAATTATTTAAGTGATTTTAAAATCTAATTAATGTGAAAAAAATTTTTTAACATGAAATAAATTATTAAATAAAAAAAATATAAAAAGGTAAAATTAAATACAAAACTTAACATAAGATGTTTTCTCTAATAACTAAATATTTTCATCTGTGTATTGAAGCCTTTGAAATATTATTTTTCTAATTTCATTAATTGCCTTTTCTCTATTTTTCTCATTTTTTTGTGAATTTAATATAATTGAATGTGGTATTCATTTGAAAATTTTAATGTAATATTTAATATATGTGTGTGTGTGTGTTTTATTTGGTACACTTTAGCTTGACTATTTATTTATTTTTATTTTTAGTTAGTTTCTGTATTTTTTATTTCATAGTTTAGTTTATTCTAATATAAGAAAATATTAGTAAAACAAAATGATTACTATCTCATAAATGAAATTGAGTAACTATGTATAGTTTTTTTTTTTAATATATACATAGTTTCTGTATTTTTTATTTCATAGTTTCGTTTATGAATTTGAAGTTTCATCGAACTCTATTTTTTTAATAAAAATATTTTATATTTTTAATTTCATCAACATACATAATTAAGTTTTATATGAACATATAAAAATTTATCTCCGTTTTTATCTAAATTTATAAAAGAAAATTGTTAATAAGTACTTTTTATAACTGCGCGAAGCGCAAATTATTTTACTAGTATAATATAAAAGAGAAATATAGGAGTGATAATGTGACATACTTCTAAAGCAAGAATGATATTTATCTTCTTTTTTTTTTCTTCATATTTTTATTTTTTTAAAATTTTTTAATTTAAAAGATACATTAAAAAATCTAAAAATTATTTCTTAACTACATTCTCTTAAATATTAATTTAAATCTTTTCAGTTCTAAAAACTCTAAAGTCATTGTCATTAATTTAAAAATATTCTAATAATTTATTATATAATGAAACAACATAAATATATATGTTTATATTTCATATGAGTGAAACAATCCACTCAATCCAAAATCATCACTGCCTCTTCATGTCCTTATTATTTTGGGTTAGGTATGATTTTAACCATGTTATAATTTGAATTTTTTTTTTTTTTGGATCTATACTTTTTAGTTCATCTCTCTATTTTAATTTTTCAAAGCATAATGATTATATAGGTAGTCACACAACGATCAAGGTTTTATATTGCTGCTAGTGCATCATATAATTTGACTCTTCAGACGATTTTATCAAGAATTTTTTGATTATAACACTAAGTAACATTGATTCATTTCTTTTTTTGGCTCTTTCATTAGATGTTCAATATCTGCATTGGAGTCTGATTAAATATTAATCTATATACGATAATGGTTTATTTCAATCAATCATCATCTGTATTTAAATAACTTTATAATTTATTGTAAATCAAATATAAATTTCAAGGATGAGAACTTTTGTTTAGTGGGCATCTTAAGACCATAACTTTTACAAATAATTTCTTTTATCTTTTCAATTGTTTATCTGATTAACAAAGATTTTTTTTTTTTATAAAACTATAACATTTTTCAGAAAATTAATAAGAAGTGGAAGGAGAATTGATTTGTTTATTTAAAGGGAAAAAAAGGAAACAAGAAAAAATGTGCATTAAGGTTTATAACTTATGATATATTTCAATAACATTCAAATATATGAATTATATTCTAAACAAGAATTATATATGTTTAATTCAAGATAAAGGTTAGATCACATTTTTTTTAAAAAAAAAGAGGTTATAATATTTAGATGGAAAGTCTAATTAATTCTAGAATTGTAATTTATAGTGTTTGAACTGTAATAAATGTTTTTAAAAATATTTATTGGATGGATAAGGCTATATTGGATAATTATTTATCTTTGTAAGAAGGCCTATCTAAAAAAATTATACTCGAATTATTGATTTGGTGTGATTAATTTATCAAGTTCTTTTGTATAAGAAAAATTGAGAAGTAAGATCGAAATAAATACAAAAATATGGTAGAATTACATTAGCAAAAACTATTCAAATGAAAATAGAAGAAAATATAAGAAAAAGAAGTAGACAATCAATTAAAAAAAAAAGGAGATTGTAAAATGTAAGGTAATGAGAGCGTGATCCAAATGATTATTTTTTTATTTTTAAAAATCAATTCGTACATTGTAAAACAAAATATTTAATAGATATTAAGAAAATAATTAAGATGGAGCAGTAAAATTATGATGCCTTTGCCACACCAGTGACATACGATTCTTGCGACATATGAGGTGAAAAAATCAAAATTAAGGAAGGTTATTGCTGACATTGAATTTGTTAACTGTGTTTTCTTTTTCATTTGGTATCAATTTTGAAAATATAATTAGAATAACATACGATGTTAATTGATGATAGAGAAAAGACAAACTTAAATTAAGGAGATGAGTAAGGATTGATATTTTTAATGATTATTTTCAATCAGTGATCCGTAAATCATATTTAATTTTTTTATAATGATCGCACAAAGCGCGAATAAATTCACTAGTTCTTGATATAAATCAAATTTTTTCATAAGATCATCAATGAAAGAAATAATTATAATATGAGAAGATGTAAGACAATGTATAAAGTAGTTAAGGTGTCCACAAATTAACCCAAACACTATTATTATTTAAACACATAGTAAAATTCAAAGTTGTTTGGGCTAAACTAAATCCTGCAAGCTCTTAATATGCTAGTTGAACAGAGATATTTCTCCATCTATTCTTTATCTATAATTTATATATATAATCTATATGTATATTTATATCAATAATTTATATTTGTATCTGTAATATATTAAAATTGTGAAGGGTCTTAGAAATGTCGTTTGAACTTTTTAGCCTTCATAAAAAATCTTTGTTTTAGACAAAATAATTTTTTTACTATTTTTCTAATATCTAAAAGTTGAAAATTAATTAAATATATTTATGATAAAACTTTTTCTTATTAGAAGTCATCAGAACTGATGACAACTAATATTTTTTTAATTACTTTAAGAATTTTACATCAACTAAATTTAATTTAAGAAAATATAGAAAATTGATAAATCTACTCGATGTTGAACTTATAAAAGTTGAAAATCATAAATGAAATAAAATGTAACACTATTGCATGAGTATATAGCAAGGAAGTGAGAGCAAGATATGAAGGGTTATATATTTTATTATTATTATTATTATTTATTTAATAACAAAATTAAACCAAACCAAATTATGCATAATGGACTTTTCTATTAATTTGATTTAGTATGATTTTTCAATTTGATCTGTACAACCCCATTTTAAACAATGACTTGATTTTATTATTTTACAAAACTACTTTTTATGCCTTCGTTTTTGGACTCTTTTGAAAAAATCAAAGTTGGTTTGAGATTTTTGTTTTCAAATAAGTTAATATTATATATTATTTAGGTTGGAACTATTTTAAAAAAAATCAATTATACATTATTTAAATTTTTGAAATTAATGAAAGTTTCATCAAGATAAGAAATCATAATATCTAATACTTCTAAATCAATTAAAATTTCACCTTATATAAAAAGAACTTTTACGACTCTGTTCAAGTAATATTTTCAATCAAATTTTTCAAGGAACATAAACATTGACTTATCCTATTTTTAGTTTTCTTCTTATTTTGATTTTGATTCGAGTCATATTATTTTATTCATAGTCATCATCCTCTTTTTCTTTCTTTATTTGATTTTCAGTTCAATTACTTCTTTGTTTTTATAGTACTTTTACAGATTCCAAAATGTACGTAGGAAAAAAACAAGTTTATGTATAGAATTTTTTTACTCAATGAAATCATGATAGTATTGTCTCGGCCCCAAAACAAGGGTCATGATGACACTTGTCGCGACAAAGTTTGACAAGTAAGCCCCTCACCCAAACTTATATACACAACGAAAAGACAGAAATACCCCCAGGGTAAGGCTTCTAGAATGAAGTCGAACCACATAGATTTAATAAAAGCGGAAAGAATAAAATCAACACATGCAGCCATAAATTCCAGAACCTAGTGTCAAAGGTGTAAGAACTACTAATACTATCCAGGAGTCAAATACATTCAAAAAATAACCACAAAGAAATAATATTTGTCTCCGACTACTAATAAAGACATAACTAATACAGAAAGATAGAGGTGAACTCCAGACGCATGAATATCCAGCCGCTACCTTAGAAGCTCCAACAATTGCCCGAGTCAAGCAAGTTAAGGCGTACTCGAGATAGGACCTCCATCGAAAATGCGCAGTAGGCATGATTACGGTCCATTTGTACTTAGTAGGTATTATAGGCCGACTAAGCAAAGTAGTAAATAAAATATACAAAATATACACTAAGGGCACGTCACCTGCAATCAGAAAATGTTCACAACGGTAGCCACACCGCTTGCACTAACAAGTCTAATATATCACATATATTGTAACATCACACCAAGATAGAACACAAGTATACATTGTATCATATATATTGACACCCAATTTTGACCTCCCGATACTCCATTTAGGTTGCTACTTTATCAAAATTATTAATTTTCAAATACCAATATTTTTACACATTTATTTTTATATCAAACAGATATTGACGTGTCACGTTCATGATTTAAAAAATGCATAAATTATTTTATTACATTTCAGTATCATTTCTTACAATTTATTAGCAACATTAATATTTATTAAATTATTTTTTTCACGAATGTGCATACTCATGATTTACAAATACATTGTCTAATTTTTCTTATAATAATAATAATAATAATAATAATAATAATAATAATAATAATTATGCCTACTCAAGAGCCTAAAACCTCCACCCATCCTTCTTCACAAAAGCCTTTGAATCCAAACATATACCACCATCTTGCATCTGGTAGTCATAACTTTAACCCCATATATGTTGAAGCCCTGCCACCCACTTATCCTCAACCCGCATTTGAGACTCCAGAGAATGAATACACAATACAAGTTGTGGTTGAGAGGCTGAGGCAATTAGAGGGAAGAAAAGGAATGAAGGTCTAAACTGTGAGGGCCTTTGTATTCATCCTAACGTCGAACTACCAGAAGGGTATAAGCCTTCCAAGTTCGAGCTATACAACGGGAACAAAGATCCCAAGGCACATCTGGGTGTGTATTGTGACAAAATGGTAGGAGTTGGGAAGAATGAGAAGATTCGAATAAAGTTGTTTATGAGAAGCCTCACGAGAGATGCTCTTATGTGGTACATTGAACAAAATATGAAGAAGTGGGTAGGATGGCTTGACCTGGCCTCTAGATTCATCAAGAGATTTGGATACATCATAGACAGCGCTCCCAATTGGTCTTACGTGCAGGTAATGAGAAAGAAACCAAATGAATCCTTCTGTGAGTATGCCATGAGATGAAGAGCTGAGGCTGAAAGAGCTCGACCTATAGTCAAAGAACAATAAATAAAAGAGTACTTTATTAAGGCACAAGAGCCATAATGCCTTGACAAACTGTTGATAGTCACCGACAAAAGTTTTCTGAGATCATCAGAATCAAAAAAAATTTTGAAGATTGACTCAAAAATGGTAGTATCATCAACTTGAATGCTCAATCTGGAGGAGCCGCGGAGAACAAAAAGAAGAAAGAGGTAGGGGCTGTGATGGCGGCCCAACCTTTGGAGAGTGCTCTCAACTATCAAACCTTTGCTCCATCCTCTCCTCCCTACCCATAAACTCCAACACCTTACCCAATAACCCTCTACCCACTAAAAATGCCCTACCAAGCTCCACTATACCAAACGTCTCTTCATTATCAAATGCACTCACAATTCTCAAACCCTTTTTATCCCATACACAATGCACAACCAATCCAAATCTAAAGACCCCGACCTGTTCACACCTCAGCTGTCAAGACTGATGTTCCTAAACCTAAATACAACTTCAAAAGAAAGTAATATACCCCCTTAGCCGAACCCTTGGCTCATCTATATGAATGGCTCAAAGAAGAAGGCCACGTCACACCCATTCTAGTTGTACAAGTTGAAATGAAATCTCCATGGTATCGACCTAATCAAACTTGCGCCTACCATTCTGGAATGATAGGACATCCCATTGAGGCATGTTTTTTCTTCAAAAATAAGATTCAATAATTGATTGATACTAAGCTAATTCAACCGAAGGATCCAAAATCAAATGTTACCAATAATCCTCTTCTAAACCATCACATAAATATTCTCGATATTGATGAATGTATGGACCTGGAATAATGAAAAGGGTTGTTATCATCAATGAGTAGAGAAGAGACCCTAGGTAAAGCAATGAATAGAAGGCTACTTCGTCTAGACCCGCCGGGCACTTAGATTGATCAATTTTTTTATTTTTTTATAATTTTTAATGAATAAGCCTGATGTTTGAGCAAACTTGCAACTTCAATTTTTCTTTATAACCTAAAACTATGCTTTGAGACATTTTAACATCATTAATAAAGGCTTCCTTTTAAATTATTGATTTTTTCAATTTTTTTGTTAAAATAAAATTACTTTTGTTGAATTTGAGTCTATGACACATAACAAGATCATACAAAATTTAAAAGAGGATAAGACCCCGAGGAATTTGTTAGTAAAAGTTAGCGATTTGTAAGATAAGTCTAAACACCTCACACCTGGGCAATTGGTTTGGAAACAAATTTTCTTGCATCAAGACAAAGAAAAGGGCCGATTTTCACCCAACTGGCCAGGTCCTTATATGGTCCATTGAGTTTTGACAGGAGGAGCACTCATATTTACATAAATAGATGTCATAGTTTAGTCTAAGCCCATCAATTCAGATGCTATTAAGAGATACTATGTTTAATTTATCTCACGCCCCTTGAATTATGATCGAAACTATGGTTGACCTGGTTCCTATTAAAGAGGAATACGTAGGCGCTCCTGTGGAGTTCGGTCGCATTATAACAAAATTCTTTTTTCCTCTCTTTATGAACATTGTAACTGGAGCAGAATTTTTGAGAGGACCTCAAAAATTCTGTATGGGCATGGCATTGGCATAAATTATTAACTGGGGAAGAATTTTTGAGACGACCTCAAAAACTTCTACGAGTAGACTTTGAGACTCTTGCAACAAGATAGCTCTATACTGGGGCAAAAATTTTGAGCAATGCTCAAAAATTTCCTAAACAAGTGAACAAGGTCTTATAAGATGTTGTATTATCTCAAAACATGTCACAGTCAACGATTCAACAACATTTTACATTTTACAACAAACGTTTTACAAACATGATTTTTATTTTAAGCAATAATCTATTTCCTATCTACCTGAGTGAGGACCCAAATGAGGCTTATCAACTAGACGATGACGTCAAGAAGAAGACTCTTCAAGGCCGAGGCACAAATCAACCTCCCTGTTTTAAAAACTCATAATTTTTCTTTGAATACAGGATTGACAGACACAGATGACAAGAATTACTCTATCATAAAAGACACAACAGCCAATCCAGCATCACGATGAGAGACCCAATGATTGATTCAACAATACAACAGATACATTTTTTTATCTTCTATTATCTTTATTGCTATGGTTGACTTCACTATATTGTTCAATCTTTTATACATACATATATATCGTGCTAACCATTTTTTATCTAGTTGAGTTAAAAGTGACTAGACCAATAAGTACAAATTATTCCATCACGAGCAGCCAAATAGCTTATCCCATGATGCCACAATGCATCGAGAAGCTCAAATGCTGATCCTATGAAGAGAAACCAGACAGCTGATCCCATGATTCCACAATGCATCGAAAAGCTCAAAAGCTGATCCATGAAGAGAAGCCAGACAACTGATCCCACGATTCCACAATGCATCAAGAAGGTCAAAAGCTAATCCCACGAAGAGAAGACAGATCGATGATCCCATGATTTCATAATGCATCGAGAAGCTCAAAATCTGATCCTACGATGAGAAGTCGGACAACTGATCCCACAATTACATAGTGCATCGAGAAGATCAAAGATGATCCCACGATGAGAAGCCAAACAACTGATCCCATAATGCATGGAGAGTCTCAAGAGTTGATCCCACGATTCCACAACGCATCAAGAAGCCAAATGTTGATCCCACGATATAACAAATATGCTTTTTTGATTTTCACGTTTACTTTATATTTATCAATTGCTTATTTCTTGCATACCCTAACCTTTGTTATTGAGTATATTATGAAGTATGTAGGTAACAGAGAAAGAATAACAAACTGATATAATTTTCATTCCTATTTTCGAAATATCACCCCATCTATTCATCCATCGAGTGAACTCATCCTGAAACTCACTTTCAAACCCTCCTTACGTCACTATGGCAAATCCTATTCATGTTCATCTCATCGACCCGCGATATCATTGTTGAATGCCCGTCCTTCATCATTGATATTTTTTAGGAATATTGTTCATTCCTAAATCTAGAACTACAAATGACCCGATTCTCATAAAACCTGAGATATGTAGGGGACTTGAACCCGAAGTCTCGTCCATGCTATTTTTTAAACCACCTCCTGTTTCTTTAATTCCAACAAATCCTCTTTTCAGTCTGAAAAAATTGGATACTACGTCAACTTTTGTTGCTTGACAATTCTTTTTATCATTATCACGCAATGAAGGGGAAACTATTCACACCCAATTCTGACTTTTTGATACTCCCTTTAGGCTGCTACTTTATCAAAATTATTAATTTTTAAATAGAAGTATTTTTACACATTTATTCTTATATCAAACAGATATTGACTTGTCACGTTCATGATTTAAAAACTGCACAAATAATTTTATTACATTTTAGTCTCATTTCTTACAATTTATTAACAACATTAATATTTATTAAATTATTTTTTTCACAATGTGAACACTCATGATTTACAAATACATTATCTAATTTTCCTTATTATTATTATTATTATTATAACTATTATTATTATTAATGACAATTTTGAAAAATATTTTTTACGTAACCTTAATGTTACCAGCGTTGCCTATTTTTGAATAGCAATACCTTATTAAATAGCAGCCTAATTAATATTAATTTTCCTAATTTATTTAAATTTTAGCCCTTTTTTACTCAATTAATGTCAATTTTAACCCAAATTGATTTTATTCTATTTTTGATCTTTTTTAAAATAATTTTAATCTCAGTCGTTGATCAAAATTGATCAAACGGTTGAGATCTCATCACCCGCTCATTTAATTTTAAACAAACTAAAACCCTAACTCTTTTTTTTTCAAATCATCCGCACCACCGCCCCTAATCCTTTTCTCTCTCTTCTCTTTACTTTCTGTCTACCTTCTCTCTTAATCCAACAAAATGGCCGCTGTCCCTATCACCAGTGAAACAACCCCCATCGCCGCCGTAATCAAACCGCCAAACCAGCTCCCTTCATTCTCTTGCTAGCCGCCGGTTGGCCATCGACGAAATAGCAATAACAACAGTACCAGTGTCGCTGCTTTATTCTCCGCAGCTCTACCACCTTTTAGCCTCAAAACCCTTCTTCCGCCACTGCTACACGACCATACAGTCATGAGTTTATCCTATTCTACCTCACCGGAGGTCATGATCGGTGAGGTATCGATTGGCAACCTCTTCGACTTTGTTTTATTGATAGAAATCATCATAGGTTCCGTCTATTACTAATTTTACTTCTGTGATCTGAAATTGACTAAATTTGGTTGATGTTCTTGATTGGGATGTTGACTTTTTGATTTGGGTTTATTGATATGCTTAGATGAGGATGGTGCTGCTTATTTTTGTCTTTAATTTTTAAGTAAGTGGTTGATTGTTATACAATTTTAAATTTAGTGTTCTTGTTGGTTTTTTGGTAAAAGGTAGTTAATAAGTTTGAATTTCTCTTCTCTTCTAACGATGACAGATTTGATAGTTGGTGTTTATGGTAAAAAAAGAAAATTATTTTCTTTACTTTAAATTGAATATCATGTGACTGATTTTGTGTATAATTTTGATAATTAGAATCGGATTTGGTGCATAGTCAAATTGCCGTAATTAAGGGTTATTTTACAAGTGATTACCTTTTTCATATGGTAAGTGTTGGGCCTTTTTCATAACTTAACATCTTTTGGCATGCTTATTTTTGGAAAATATTTCTCGTTTAATTACTAACTGATCTTAAAATAAGGTTTTTCCTTTTATTTTTTCTTAATTGACTGACTTTATTTGCCCTTTAATTGATTGATGCTATTTCCCCTTAATTAAATGATAGTAATATTATTTTTCCCTTTATAGCTTCTTATCCCCACTACTATATAAACCCTCCCTCTTTTAGTTAGGACAAGTGACAACAGCTAAGAAAAACATATACTTTCCTACACTAAAGCTTTAAACAAAGAAAACAATTTATTTTCTAACTTCTGCATTTATCTCTGGAGCATTAATCTTAACCTCTTGGTGGCGATTTTCTTTCTGAATCCCGAGTTGTCTCTTTGGCTGAAGTTTGTTAGTCTATATCTAAGTGTTTTTTGTTTCTTTTGTTTTTTCAAGTGTTGATTTTTTTCTTCATTAAGACATTAAGTTTAGATCTATATTTGAGCTTGAAAAGTTAAAGTAGTTGTTGTGAACAAAAAAGTGTGACCGTGAGTTGATGTTGTTGTCTTGGTTATGTGGTGACATTGTTGTGGACTTAGGTTGGACATTTTTGTTGATGTTTTTCTTATTGTGTTCTTGATGTTCTTCACATCCCTCATACCTTTAGTCATAAAGTGAAAGTTTGATCCAAAAGAGTGAAGAAAAAAGGTGTGAGAACTTGTTGTCTTGAAAGACTTTTCACCCACCAAGGACTTGTCAACACATCTCAACCACTTTACATGAGACAAGGGTCCATATTTTATATAAAAGTACTACAAAATCAATCTTGAAATTTAAAACTTGGAAAAAAGGCTCCAAGATTATTCTTCCCTCCTTAAAACAAATTCCAGCAATTCAAATTTAAAAAAATGGGTCAAGACTTGGACTTAGGAAAATAAAATTATAGAAACTGCAACCAATATGTGGCTGCCACAACATTATTTTACTATTCACGTATCTTTATTAAGCTCAAATTTTAGATTTTTAGCTTTATTTTATTGTTTCATTAGTTTCATGTGTCTTGATTCTTGAATTAATTATAACCTAGTAATCACCTACTTTGTTGTAGATTAATTGTTGAATATGTTTCTTTCATATCTTTGTTATTTGTGTGTTTTTATCATTTGTAACGCGTAGTAACTTCTTTGTTTCAAGTTTGTAAGTAAATTTTTTTTTTGTATCTTGAGTCGATCAAACAAGAATCCATTCTGGCCGCCAAGTAGAATTGATGTCCTATTGACTACCGTAGTACAAGTAACTTTCAATATTTGCCGCTCTAATTATGAGAATCACAATGGTGCGTGTATACGAGTGTTGGTGAGGAGCTTTTACTATTAATATTATTTGTCCATTGTATATAGACGAAGTTGATATAAGGGGAACATGTCTTCGATAACCTAGGATTATTGTGACTACAATATGGGAGACTATGACTGTATAGAGGGTTTTTATGGCTACAAAGTCGAGGGAGATTGTGGAGGTTACGAAAATAGCCATGATCAAACCTTGGGCGGATTTGAGAGTTATGGTTTTGAGGGAGAAAATAAGGAGAATGGACTGCCCAATGCTTATAGTGAATTTGGAGATGATGTAGGACCTCGTGATGGATCTTATGATGCCGTTAGGGCATGTGAGGAGTCTTACACTTTTCACTCCGAACCTAGATTTAGTGTTAGGTAATTCCCTTTTATTCGCAAATCTTATGAGAACTATGATGAGAGTATACGTCAGGAGTGTGAAGATTTATAGTCTCCACCTTGTAGTACTTCTTATCAAGGTCGATATAGCGTGAATTGTTATACTAGATATAAGATCTCATAAATTTGTGTGTCAAAAACCATCTTCTTTAAGCTCTTCTAATGCTCCAACACTAGAATATTTCAGCTAGGTGTTTAAGACTTAGTCTTATTTTAAGACTCCAAACTTTGGAGAATTATTTGACGACAATCCCAACCTTCATTTTTTGGTTTTCAAGTTGCGTTGTTATGGGGCAAGGTCGTAGTACATCCAGGGTGAGTTTCATAATTTTCGGATAGCATAAGGGCATGTTTAGATTTCAGAAACACTAGCTCAAGGCTATAAAGGGGCGCCACCCAAGTTAACAAAGGCTCCAGTAAGGGCGCCGCCCTGCTATTCCCATGTGAAAAGCAAGGCGCAACCCAGGCTATATCCTTTGTGCCCAGTTATCATTATCATTCCACCTCCGTGTTTTCCAGGGAAATTTGGTCATTTTACCAACCCTATATATACTCATAAACATGGGATTTGACCCTTTTGAAGCCAAAATATTATGTTTCTCTTAATTTTCTCTCAAGAAAAAACTTAGGGTTTCAATAGAGGATCTAAATTTAAGCTCAATGTCAAGAATCTCTCTGTCAATCTTCGTAAAATCAAGAACTAAGGTATGAAAAGTGTTCATTCATGGGTTTCTTTCACCCATGAAGTCCAAGAATCAAGTTTTAAATTACAAATTGATATGTTTATGGTGTGTACTGTTTTTTATCATGTTTAAGTTCTTGTATGATTCCCAAGTTAAAATTTTTACGTGTTGTTCATGAAACCATGTTATTTTTTGGGTTGTAATTGATATAATTTAGTCGCTTCATGGAGATTGAAGTGTTAAATTAAAAAACATACCTATTACTTAGATGTGCATGCAAGGTGTTTGATGAAATGCTTAAGGACTAGAAAACATCCAATTTAGCTTGAATATGACCTAAATGATAAACGTATGATATCCTCTTATGGTTAAATGACTCCCATGTTATTGTTGTGCTATTTATATGTTGTTGGGATGCCATAATAATGGAATGTAAAATTATAGAATGATTATGTGTCTCTATTCATGTACAAGAGCTATAATAATCATGTGCTTCCTGAAATCCCCACTTATTGTATTATGGATTGTTGATGTTGGTCATGTATTCAAGAATGTAATGCATTGTCAGTTTTTTCTATTGAGTCCTGGGGGTACTTGTACCCAAAAAATATAGCTGTGTCCTTAGATTCATGTCATGTTTTAAGGTCAAGCAATGTTCAGTAGAAATCAATCAGTCTAACGACTCAGGAAAACTCAGTAATCCCATAAATCTCTGTGATCTCAGTAATTCAGTAATCTCAGTTGTATTCCGTCAGTTAATGAAACTCTATGTATTTGGTCTAGTTTAGTAAATCATGTTCAGTGTCTATTCAGATGGTGAGTAGGAGTTAGCGTCGACTGAACTAAGGATAGGAATTAACCTGCCAGTATAGGGTGTGATTCTTAGAAGCAGTCTTTGCATTTCAGAACTATGTAGACAATATAGGTTGAGACATCAAAACCTGTTAGATGAGGGTAGATTTGGTGGCTTAACCTGTCAGATGAGGGTCCCACCATTCTCGTTCAGGGCACCTTCTAGATGAGGGTAGCTTTTTTAGTGTCTTTACCAGTGGCGCGATACTGACACCCTTCCAATTAAGGTTACAGATTGGACCGCAACTCAGCTATAATAGCACATATGGGGCATGCCAGTTAGATAACTACTTTCAACAGTTACAGTCTAAATTTCATGTATCATAACTCTATAACGCCCCAAAATTGGGTCCCGAGATGTCACACGGTGCTTAAGGCTACAAGTAACCCCAAGCTAACCCTTTGAGAATGCTACTGCATATACTTGCTTACTTAAAGATGAAATAGATGCACATTAATACTATTATCTCAAATAATCAAAATATATGAACGAAACTCAAATATCTGAACAGTCAGAAGTGCTAAAGAAATCTTAAAACACGGGAAATCTGACAACTAGTCTAACAAACCTCTACTACTCAACAAGAGAGCCATTGGGATAGCTCCCTAACTGACTCGTACTCAACTGAAATAAATAAATAACCACTGAATGCCTGAAATAAACGTCCCCAAAACATGAGGACTTACCTCTGCTGATAGGTAAGTAGGAGTACTCGGATAATCACTGATGAGGCTGAAACTGAGCATCTGAACCGATATTATGAGAATAGTATAGAGCATAGACAAAACATATGGGTCAGTACTTTGGGAAATGTACTGAGCATATAGGGGAGTGTGCACCTAAAATATAAATATCATAAGCTTTTATAGGAGACATGCATACTGTAATAGATAAATCTCATAGCTTGAATGAAAACTTTATAAAAAAAAGGAAGTAAATATGAGACTTAACTTATAAATCATCTTGTTTTCGAAAAACTTATACTTTCCAAAACTCAAATCTTTGATCTTAGAGAGAAAGTAAAACACTTAGTGACTTCAAAACTTTATAACTTTATGACTTTAGTATTGGGAACTTAGAGAACTAGGGAGACTCAGTAACTTAGGGAGTTTCTTCTAACGAACATAAACTATGTGAGCTACATGGAGTCCAATATCTTACCCACATTGGAGAGAGCTGTCCTATCCTTGCCATCGAAATAGGACCTTAAAATTTAGTGATCACTATCTTAGCCCACTTGGGGTATATCAAGAACCTACGGGGGCACGTAGTTCTGGGGCATGAGACGTCGGCATAAAGCCCACTCGGTGCTAAATACTACTCCCTTAATTAGCTCAGAACCTTTTAGAAAATCCACCATAAAACATATTTCAGCAATGTATGTAATGGGAGCCAAAATGCATCTCCTTTTTCTTCAAACTCAAGAATGTGGATTTCTACCTTAGCTTATACTCAGAACTTACTTCTTGAAATTCTTTAGAAATCATCAATATCACGTTCTCAAAACTCATGCTTCAACCATAAAATTCAATCCACAAATAATGAGACTTGAAATCCTCAAAACATGATATAGATATAAAGTTATGCAACTTGAACGTAAATTGACAATTTAAAACATCAATATGCACAATGATATCATAACTCAAGGCTTGGGCAAAATATGATCTTATAAACTCAAAAATACGATGATATGATACGAACTCTCTATGAAATTACAAAATACTTTGCAAAAATACATACGTTTTAGGCACAAGAACGAAAGGGTGTTCTTTTACAAAACCACATACCTTAAAACCTTGAAATTTTGGATAACTTTCTGAACTTTGAGATGCTAATGACGAACTTTTGGATGTCCCCCATAGCCCTTGTAACAGAGATTCCAAATATGTAAAAATTATAGACTTCCCATGGTTGAATCTCTCGGTATTGGGGTTTTTATGTTGAAACCCTAAGGGTTGTTCTTGGTGAAATTGAGAGAAATAGAGCTTACTTTGGCGTTTTGGGTTATTAATCCCATGTTAAAGAGGATAGAGGGGTGAAAATTTACCATTTCACCCTTAATGGATTGGAGAAGGAAGGCAGAAAGTTGTCCTGGCACGATTGAGTAGGCGACACGAGCTCTAGTCCACCGCTCTATGGCAGGCATCGCCCATCTTAGTCCATCAGACTTTCCAGGTGCCACCCACTGAAGAGCGGTGCTAAACCCAGGGCGACGTGGGCTTATCGCGCGGAGCTACTGGAATTGGGATCCAAACATGGTCTTAGGCTCGTCTAAAAATTCTAAAACTCACCCATTAAATCTATGACCTTTCCCCATGGGAACACACTAAAAACTTCAAGAACCGGAGGTTGGGAAGGCCGCAAATTAATTCAATGAAGATTCAAGGCTAAAAAATGACTAAGTGTTGGAACACTTAGCAAAATTTCTAAGTGTTAAGCTTTTCTTAGCTTTGTTTTGGGCTCTAAAGTCACGGTAACTTTACGGGGTCTTATAATTTCTCCCCCTTAGAAACATTCTTCCTCGAATGTCACTATACATGACAAGAATGAAGAGAAAAGAAAGGGTACATAGCTGAAACACTTGGCTAAACTACTTCACTTCATACTAAACTTTCGGAAACTTCAAAGAACGCTTAGCTCATAAAGGAAATAACTGTACAGCTACAACATGATTAAAAAAGGGTTGAATTAAGAGAGAATGATACCTTTGGCTTGATCAGAACTTGCAGAGAAAAGGTGTGGGTACTTGGTTCGCATATCAACTTCAGCTTCCCAAGTAGCACCTTCAACGGACTGATTCCTCCACAAAACCTTGACCAAGGGAACCTCTTTGTTCCTTAGTCTCTGGAATTGGTGATCTAGAATCTCAATAGAAACATCATCAAATGAAAGACTATCTTGAACATCAGGGCTTTCCGAAGGATCTACAACAACAAACTCACCAATACGCTTCTTAAGCATAGAAACATAAAAGACCTAATGAACAACTGACAATTCTGCAGGCAACTCAACTTCATAAGCCACTCTTCTAACATGATTCAAAATATGGTAAGGGCCAATATTCCAGGGACTAAGCTTCCCCTTTTTCCCAAACCTCTTCACCCCTTTCATAGGTGAAATTTTCAGGTACACCATATCATTCACTTTGAACTCCAGGTTTCTACGCCTCACATCTGCATATGACTTTTGGTGAATCTGAGGTGTCTTTAACCTCTCTCTAATCAACTTCACTTTCTCCATTGCCTCAAACACTGCATCAGGTCTAGCTATAGTAACCTCACCCACCTCGAACCAACCTATGGGCGATCTACACCTTCTACCATACAGAGTCTCAAATGGTGCTATCTGAATATTAGCATGATACTATTGTTGTACGCAAACTCAATCAGTGGTAAATGTTTAGCCCAACTTTCTTTGAAATTGAGAGAACATGCTCTCATCATATCCTCTAAAGTCTGGATGGTCCTCTTGGCCTGACTATCAGTCTGCGGGTGAAATGCGGAACTTAAATGAACTTGGGTGCTAGATCCTTCTGAAATAACTTCCAGAATTGAGAAGTAAACTGAGTACCTCTATCCGAAATGATAGATAAGGGAACTCCATGCATCCTGACTAACTCCTGAATGTACAATTTAGCATAATCCTCAGTTGAATATGATGTATGCATGGGAAAGAAATGCTGATAACAACAACCCAATTAGAATTATGATGGCACCGGGAAAGAGGTAAACCAGCCACAAAATCCATATTCACCTCTTCCCACTTCTATTTTGGAATACTGAACTCTTGCATCACACCACCAGGTCTTTGGTGTTCAACCTTGACCTGTTGACATATTGCACACTTCTCCACAAACTTAGCTATATCATTTTTCATACCACACCACTAATAGTTTTCCCGCAAGTCGCGGTACATCTTTCTAGCACCAGGATGAATAGAATATCGTGTACCATGCACTTCTGTTATAACTCTCTTTCTCAGATCATCAACATCAGGAACACATAATCTTCCCTGCAAGATTAACACACCATCTCCCCCTTGGGAGAAAACCTTCACCTTTTGGTCCTTGACTAACTTCTTCTATCTGACCAAACTAGCATCTAAGTCTTGCGTCTCCTTTACTTCCGACACTAAGGATGATTCGGAACTACTTTGAACTAACATACTCCCTTCAGCAGAACCGAGTAGTCTAACACCCAATCTAGCCAAACGGTTCATATCATGAGCTAACTCTTTCTTAGCATCTTCAACATGCAAAACACTACCCATAGACAACCTGTTAAGGGAATCTACCACTATATTGGCCTTGCCCGAATGATACAACACGCTCATGTCATAGTCTTTTAACAGTTCTAACCACCTTCTTTATCTAAGATTTAACTTCTTCTAAGTCAACACATACTGCAGTCTCTTATGATCAGTAACAATATTGACATGCACCCCATACAAGTAATATCTCTAGATTTTTAAAGCAAACACTACAACAGCCAACTCTAAGTCATAGGTTAGGTAATTCTTCTTATAGGGTTTCAAATGCCTAGAAGCATAGGCTATAACCTTACCCCTCTACTTCAACACACAATCTAAACCTACTCTTGGAGCATCACAATATACCATAAAACCATCTACATTCATCAGTCAAGGTCAACACAGGAGCTGAAGTAAGTGGAGTCTTCAACTCTTGAAAACTCTTCTCATTGGAATCTAACCAGAAAAACTTTATCTTTTTTTGGGTCAATCAAGTCATAGGAGATTCAATAGAAGAGAACTCTTCAACGAAACATCGATAATAACCATCTATACCTAAAAAACTCCTAATATCAAATGGAGAGATAAATCTAGTCTAATTCCTTATAGCTTTTATCTTTTGAGGGTTAAATTTAATACCTTCGGCTGAAATAATTTGGCCCAGAAATGCTACAGACCTCAGCTAAACTCATACTTGTTGAATGTGGAGAACAACTGGTGATCTCTAAGAGTTTGCAGGATAATTCTAAGATGGTCAGCATGATCACCCTCACTTCGGGAATGTATGAGGATGTCATCGATAAACATGATAACGAATATATTAATATATTACTTGAACACTCGATTCATGAGTTCCATGAAAGCTGTTGGGGCATTAGTTAGCCCGAAAGACATGACAAAAAACTCAAAATAACAATAGCAGGTTCGGTAAGTTGTCTTCGGGATGTCATACTCCCTTAATTTGAGTTGGTGATAGTCAGATCTAAGGTCTATCTTGGAAAAATAACTTGCACCTTACAATTGGTCAAACAAATCATCTATTCTCGAAAGGGGATGCTTATTTTTTACAGTGATTTTATCAAGCTGACAATGGTCAATGCACATACGCAAAGAACCATCTTTATTTCACACGAATAGGATGGGTGCGCCCTAAGGAGATACACTAGGACTTATAAAACCTTTTTCTAAGAGGTTTTTGAGTTGATCTTTCAAATTTTTAAGCTCTGCGGGCTCCATATTGTAGTAAGGAATGGAAATAGATTGAGGGTCGAGAAGAAGATCAATCCCAAATTATATCTCTCTATCTGGAGGTACCCTTAGTAGATTTTCCAAAAAGACATCAGAAAACTCATTAACGATGCTAACAGACTGAATAAGTGGAGTCTTAGACTTAGTGTCCTTAACTCTAACTAAGTAGTAAATGCAAACCTTGGATATAAGATTTCTGGCTTTGAGATAAGAAATCAAATGGCTTTTGAGAGGCACTGAACTCCCAGACCACTCAAAAATAGGCTCATCAAGAAACTTAAACTTGACTACATGGGTACAACAATCTATAGACGTATAGCATGAATGAAGCCATTCGATACCCAGAATAACATCGAAGTCAACCATCTCTAACTCTATCAAATTAACAAATATGACTCTGTGAAGGACTGTAATAGAAAACTTTTTGTACACCCACTTAGAAATAATAGACTCCCCTACTGGAGTAGAAACTAGAATAGGCCTAGGAATACTTTCAAGACTCTTATCAAAATTCACAGCAACAGATGGGGTCACATAAGAAAAACTCAATCCGGGGTCCAACAACACATAAACATCAATATGAAATACACGGAGTATACCAATAATAACGTTTGGATAATACTCCTACTCATGACGAGAAGGTAGGGCATAGAATCTATTTTGGCGCTGATCACCAGCAGTGCTAAAAGATGCACCCTGAGAAGGTATTGGATGGGCTGCGGGAGCTGGTGTACTAGTGGCCTGAGTCTGGGGTCGGGTATCTCTGCTTCCCTGTCTGGCATAAGGACACTCTCTAAGTCTATGGCCTATCTTGCCACAACCAAAGCAACCACGCTTCTCTGCTAGACACTTACCTAGATGGGTCCTACTATACTTAGCACAAGGTGGTAAATTAGGCCTGTTACTCAAGATCTGCTGAGAACTGGACATGGAAGATCTACTTCCTTGCTCTTTGCTGCCTTTAGGTGCAGGAGCACTTGCTGAAGAAGGGGTCGGCATGGAAGAATGATTTTGGAACTAAGGGCGGTTCCCTCCCTAGGATCTAGCCTGGCTGTACTCGTGTTGATCAAATCTGGCTCTCTTGTTATTTCTTGCTTTGTCCCTTTTCTTTACCTTATCCTCCTTTATTTGCTGCATATAGATCATAATCCTAGACAAATCCAACTCCTTGTTCAATATAGCAGTTTGACATTCTTTCAGCATAAAGCCCGACATAGCTGTCACAAACTTTCTCATACAAGTTCGGGCGTCAGAGGTCAAGTCAGGTGCATACTTAGATAGCTGGTTGAACTTATAAACTACTCCATAAAAGTCATGGAGCCCTACCTCAAGTTTATAAACTCATCAATCTTTGCCTTCCTCAACTCCAAAGGGAAAAACCAATCCAGAAAAGCATCTTGGAACACCTACCAGGAAATTGAAGATTCATCCTCCCCTTCCTCTTTCCTCCAAGAAGCATCCTAGTCATATGCAATGTCCTTTAATCTATACGATGCCAACCCCACACTCTTCTCTTCAGACACATGGATTATCTGTGTAAGCTTTCTTATCTCCTCAAGATATAATTATAGGTCTTCTCCTGCCTTAGACCTATAAAATTTAGACAAATGCATCTATATAAAATCATGAATTCTGGCAGCAGTTAAGTCACCTCCATACTATTGTGGGGATATTGCCTATTGGCCTAAACAGTGATGGCTTGGTATAATGCTTGTAAAGCTGCCCAAAATTCAGTATGGGATATGTTCTCATTCAGGGGATCAGTAGGATGAGGTTGATGATCATTGTTATTTCTTTGAGCTCGACGAGGAGGCATATTTTGAAATAAGAGAGCATGAATTATTAGCTAGGAAAGATAAATTTAAGGATGATAGACTTGAAAGAAAGAAATGACTTTTTCCTAAAACATTTTGTAGAATATTGCTCAAAGATGTGGACACCAATCTGACTCGTTGTGTTAAACAATAGGTACTATATAAAGTACATCCTTCCATCCATGGTAGTCTACTTAGGGTTGTTTTGCAAGCCTTTACTTGTTCCATACTTCTTGGATGGGTTTAAGGTTATCAAGAGGGTCAAAGTTGTCTTTTCCTAATTTAAATACCATACGGAGGTGTGGTGCGATATTTTTTCTTTAATATACGGTTACGTATGCTTAGGTGCGGATTGGTTTGCACAACATAGAGTTCCAAATATGCAAATTTAGCCTAATATTGTGAGAGATCGGTGGGGAAATCACCTCTTGACATACATCCTGTTCGAGCCACAAAGAAAAGTGAATACTTACTCCAATATAAATGCTTATGAGGGACAAAATATTAAGAGGGGTAAGGATGTGCAAGGTGGTAATCCGAGAATGGTAAAAAGAGAGGTTGTGTGGAGCAAAGTGAGGGGATTGCTACCAAATCGAGCTAACATTATTTGTCCTTCTATTTCTAAGGACATTTATGTAGGTACCAACATAGAAAGTGAATTAAAGCAATGCCAAAGTAAAGTTGATACCCAAGCTTGTGGAGGACCTTCACAACACGGTAAAGGAGAGTCAACTCAAAAAATTCAAGGTAAAATAACTAACTCTTACACTTTTATGAATATGAATGATAATTGTGTGGCTAGTAGCCTACTGAGTGTGAGTAGTAGTTTACTTACTTATGAGTCTAATGATTTGTCGCCTCTTGTTGATGATTTACATGTTGTGAGTTTGGATACACTAGTTGATACTATTGATGACCAAATTGACTCTTTTTGTAAGATCAATTTACTTCCACCTAGTGTTGAAGCCTATATGTTGAACAAAAGTACATTGTCTTGTGTAATTGGTGTTGATTAACTTATTTATGAAAATTGTTGACCACTTGATTATGTGTGTGATGTGATTAATAGAACTAAAGTAAGTGAAGTACTTGAAAATGTTGGTCAACAAAAGAGGAGTAAAGCTGAAAGCTATTCTTGGGACAATCTTGTGCTTGAAACTGCTTTGAAATTTGATATTGATCTCTTAGAAAGTGAGGAACTTACTTGTTCCAAATCTGCTCGGGGGTTGGATCATGCACTCTTTATGTATAATGTCTTGTTTGAAGATATAAACACTCCTAATGATCCTAGTGGTTAAAAATATTGTATAGCTTACCTTAGAGGCTTAACATATATGCTAAACCACTATGGTGTGACAATATTTCTCCTAAATAAGGAAATCTATTCTTGGAAGATTAGACTACTTTTAAGGGTAAGGAATGTGTAGTCTTGGAATCTACTCCTTCTTCTACTTTGTGTGACTTTATTGTTTAGAGTACTCATGGTGACGCATGGGAAACTAGTAGTGAGTACACACATGAGGGCACCTTAGTAGAAGTCGACTTCAGTGATACCTTTCTCTACTCTCTATTTTCTTTGGATGACATGTATGCTATTGTACAGAGTATACTATTTAGTTTGGGTAGAGACCACGGAAAGAAGAGTGTTGTCTAGACCCGTGTCATGGCCACTCTTCCCGTTTGACCCCGATGCAAAAATATATAATGGTGATGTTGGTGCACCCAACTTGTTTCTTGGTCTACATGACAAGTAAAGTATCACTCTTGGTGAATCCCATAACCAAATCCTTTGTACATCTTTCATTGAGTTTTGAATATTCCCTTCAAAGGATGCTTGGTTATACTTTAAGTATGTATTGACTTGGCTTAATTATGTTAATTATTGTTCTAACCCTAACCTTTATGCCCTGAAGATGTTGTTCTTGTTTGTTCTTTCTCTATTTTTGCAAGGTATGGATTCCAGGTCGAATCCTTTTCAAGATGTGGAAAATAATACAAGTCAAATGAATGCCATAGCTTTAGATGATATTATTCAAAGTCACTATGTGAAGACTCAAGCTTTGGTTGCAAGGAAGGCATGGGATTATACTTGGAAGAGTTATTTTGAGCATGCCAACAAATAAATCCGTGTGTGGAAGATTGCTTGGATCCTTGAAGACTTGAGGACTTACGGGTTTGGACCACATTTGATGGTTCATAATTTTGGCTTTCTTTATTAAGGGAATTTTTTTCCATTTAGACTTAAGGGAATTTTGGTAACTTATCCTTGTCCATTTGACACTCCATGGTCGCCCCTACTTCATCAAGGGCATTGGATTTATTTTGTCACTCATTATGTAATAAGGCTATATATAGTCTCTTTTAGGTATTCTCTCTTTAGTTTATGAATGGTGAATGTATGAAATATTGAAAATCCTCTTTTTTGAGAGAAGACCACCTTAGTGTAGGCTTAGTTAGGGCTTGGAAAAGCTACTTTAGTATATGACTTGGAAAAGCTAGTATTGATCCTTGCTTAGAAATGGTAGATCTTGAGGTGAATCGATAATCTTGGAGATCACCGTAAGAGTGTGGTATTAATTATTACATTCATTAGGGGTTGGTGTGTGAAATACAATTGGTTCTTAATCTTATAATAATCTTTGTCTCGCTAACTATCCCTTTTATTTCTTGTAATCTTATTATGTTTGTTCCTGTTGTCTACTCTCGACTTTGTGGTGTTGTTGGCCGAAATTGTTGTTGTTACATTGTTCATCACCTTGTTTTGTTAATTTAGTTTGGGTGGATGTTTTGGTATGTTAAAAACCTTGTTCATCTCATTTTGTTGGTTGTTTGTTGAATACGAGAGTTGGTAACCAAAGACGTCCTCGATATCTTGAACTTGTGGACTAATTTTGATGTATGTTTTGTGCCTTCCATTTTTTCTCATATAATTTAGTATCAGAGAATGGCTTAATCTTTTTTCCACAAGATCAATCTTGGGTTCGTAAACTTGAAAAAATTATTGAAAAACTAAAATTTCTAGAAAATTAGCAATATACCTGTGTTGTTGTTCTTGGCCAAAATTGTGTTCTTATTGTATCTTTGGATGAAGTTTGTAAGTCTAGATCTAAACTTCTTTTGTTTGTTTTGTTGTTTCAAGTGTTGGAGTTGTTCTTTACTAACACTTTGAGTCATGATCTAGATTTGTGCTTTAAAAGTTAAAGTAGTTGTTAACAAAAAAGGGTGGCCGTGAGTTGATGTTGTTGTCTTGGCCATGTGGTGACATTGTTGTGGACTTGGGTTGGACATTTTTTTTGATGTTGTTCTTGTTGTGTTCTTGATGTTCTTCACATCCTTCATACCTTGTTAATTATAAAGTGAAAGTTTGATCCAAACGAGTGAAGAAGAAAGGTGTGAGAACTTGTTGTCTTGAAAGACCTTTCACCCACCAAAGACTTGTCAATCACATCTCAACCACTTTCCACGAGACAAGGGTCCACGTTTTAAGGAAACGTACAACAAAATCTAAGTCTTGAAATTTAAAACTTGAAAAAAAGGCTCCAAGACATATTCTTCCCTCCTTAAACAAATTCCACCAATTCAAATTAAAAAAAATGGGTCAAGACTTGGACTTAGGAAAATAAATTTGTAGAAACCGCAACCAATATGTGGCTTCCACAACATCATTTTACTGTTCATGCAACATTATTAAGCTCAAATTTTAGATTCTTAGCTTCATTTTATTATTTCATTAGTTTCATGTCTTGATTCTTGAATTAATTAACAACTAGTAATCACCTACTTAGTTGTAGATTAATTGTCTAATCCATTTCTTTCATGTCTTCGTTATTTGTGTGTTTTTATCATTTGTAACTGGTAGTGACTTCTTTGTTTCAAGTTCATCAGTAAATTTTGTTTTTGTGTCTTGAGTCTATAAAGCAAGAATCCATTCTAGCCACCAAGTAGAATTGACGTCCTATTGACTACTGGAGTATAAGCAACTTTCAATAGTTGCCGCTCCAACTGTGACAATCACAACGGTAAGTGTATGTGAGTGTTGGTGAGGAGCTTTTATAACTAATCTTGTTTGTTCATTGTGTAGGTACAAAGGTAATATAAGGGGAATATGTCTTCGATAACTGGGGATTATTGTGACTATAACATGGGAGACTATGATTGTAGTGAGGGTTTTAATGGCTACGAAGTCAAGTAAGATTGTGGAGGCTATGAAAATAGCCATGATCAAAACTTGGGCAGATTTGAGAGTTACGGTTTTGAGGGAGAAAATGAGGTGAATGGAATGTCTAGTGCTTATAGTAAATTTGGAGATGATTTAGGACTCGTGATGGATCTTATAATGACGTTGGGGCATGTGAGGAGTCTTATACTTCTCACTCCAAACCTAGATTTGGTGTTAGGTATAACCCTTTCATTCTCAAAGCTTATGAGAACTATGATGAGAGTACACATCAGGAGTGTGAAGATTCATATTCTCTACCTTGTAGTACTTCTTATCAAGGTCGATATAGAGTGGATGGTTAGACTAGCTCTAGCAGAGGTTGTCCAACAATAAGAAGAGGGTATGTATCTCTAAAACTGAGGGGTGCTCGTGTGCCTTACAATATTGATCCAAGAAGGAGTGTACACTCTAGAAAGGTGACCATTTGTAGGATACCAAGCTGCCTCATTGTGTTAAATGATAGGTACTATAGAAAGTACATCCTTCCATCCATGGTTGACTACTTGGGGTTGTTTTGCAAGCCTTTACTTGTTCCATACTTCTTGGATGGGTTTAAGGTTACCGAGAGGGTCAAAGTTGTCTTCCCCCAATTTGAATACCATGAGGAGGTGTAGTGTGATAATCTTCCTTTGACATATGGTCATGTATGCTTAGGTGCGGATTGGTTTGCACAACATAGAGTTCCAAATGTGCAAAATTGGCCTTATGTTGTAAGAGACCGGTGGGGAAATTACCTCGTGACATACATGCTGCCCTAGGTGCAAAGAAAACCTCTACGGTATGAATAGTCTAAATAAGCAGTTGATGGGACATATCCCTAAATAACTCTATCTAATGAGCTAAACTAAAATAGTAAACTGATAACATACTCGAGAGATGAGGACTCACTGGAAAATTTGACTGTTGATGATGGGAGTACTACTGACGCTCTAGAACTTGATCTCGAGCTATTGAACCTATGGTATAATAAACCATAGCATGGATGCGTCAGTATGTGGGAATGTACTGAGCATAAAAGTAAGGTTAGTTAAATGCATGGGGTTCAAATACATGAACAATTCTAACTGACTGACTAAGATGAACGTGAGAATACATGAATTAATATGCAACTGAAACTGTGTTTATGATAGCATGATTACTGAGTTTGATTACTAATAACTGATATAACTGATACTGAGTGACCATATCTAATAGTCTATATTCTGATGGAACTAGCTGAGTCCCGTTCTGAGCTGGGTGGCAGTATCTGAAAGTCTATTGGTTACAATTGGTTACAATCTATAACCTTAATTATAAGGGTTTCAATACCATGCCACAGTTAAAGGCAAGCTATGAGTGACCCTTAATCTAGCAGTGTCACCATAAGAGAACGGCGGGACCCTATGTTGGTTTTCCTCATCAACTCTCAATCTGGAAGTGTTGATCTCCCAACCTATGTTGGATACATTGTTGTTGAATGCAAGGATTGCTTCTAGGAATCACACCCTCAATATGGAAGTGTGTGTTCTAATGCTTGAGTTCACTCAGTGCTAACTCCTACTACCAACTGATAGACAATGAACATGATTAACTGAACTAGACTGAACTGAGTTTGCTGAGATGTTATTTGAACTACTGAGGTTTTTTTGAGTCATGAGACTAACTGAATTCTACTAAACATGGCTTGAATGAGAATATGAAAATATGACATGGCTCTAGGAACACAGCTAAATTATAGGGTACAAGTACCCCCAACACTCGATAGAAAAAAACTGACATGACTTGAAACTATTGAATACATGAACAATAGATTTCATGAAGCACTTGATTATCATAGCATTGTACATGAATAGTAATGTATATAAACATGACATGATATCAATATCCTAATTTGATGGGTATTCTATCAATGTATACATTGCACAACAATAGCTGGAGATCATTCAAACATAAGGGTGAAACATAATTTCATTATTTTAGGCCATATTGGTTCATAATACAAGTTTCTTGTTCTCTTAAGCATTTTATCAAACACCTTACATGCACCATTTAGGGAATAGGCCTAATGATCAATTTAATACATTATAACACCATAATTCAACTCAATTCCATAAATTTTATCCACAAAATATCATGGTTTCATGAACAACATGTAAAGATTCCAACTTTAAATCACACAATAAGAAAAACATAATTAAAATCACTTCACAACATAAAAATCATGGTATATAACTTAAAATAATATTCTTGGGATTCAAAGATGCAAGGGATCCATGAATGAACATATTGCATACCTTAATTCTTGATTTCAGAGAGATTGATGGATGAATTCTTGAGTTTTCTTGAACTTTGGGTTGAAACCCTAGGTTGTTCTTAAGAGGATTTTGAGAGAATATGGTATGTTTTGGTGTAAATGGGGCCTAATACCATGTTTTGGACTTATATACTAGGTGGAAAAATGACCCACTTACCCCTCAGGATGCTGAATTAAAAGACAAAAAAACTAGGAATCAACTCAAAATACGATGTGGCACATTGATGGTCTTGACGCGGTGCACCATAATCGCGTCGATCCTCAGTACTTTTTTTTGCATACCTGCACAAATTGTTACCAACGCGATTGGCGATGCGGCGCACCGAGATTGTGTTGGTCCACTAGATTGAACATTTAAACATGCTTCAAATGAGGTTTGAAATATCTTAAACTTGTCCGGAAACACCTATTGACTTCCTTAATCACGAATCAACTAAGATATAGACATTTAAATGACTTTAAGGTCATGAAATACGATAGCTAATTTTAAACAGCTGAAAATAAAGCTAAGTCTAGAAACATAGCTAGGATATTCTAAGTTTGGGACCCTTAATAAGTATTACATGGACTGAATTGAGCTTAGAATTTTGCGGGGTCTTACAGTATCTCCCCCTTGAGAATATTTATCCTCGAATAAAACTGACTGAAAGCAAAGAAATGACAACTGAAGTATATACTATTCATGCTCAACTAACATATGATTTCATGACTGACATGACTGAAAAGCTTAGTATAATATACTGAACATGCATATCTGATCCATAAATGATAAACTAAACTCATGCATATCTGATGTATGGATAACTGACTGATCTGATACATTAATGCATGACTATACTGAAACATGACCATATGCGGAACATGCAATGGTAATGGATACCAAGTTTATAATGGAATCCTGAACATGAAACTGAATAAGCTTAAGGAGAACTGTTACCTTGAGCTAAGTCTGAGTTAACGGAGAAGAGGTGAGGGTACTTGGTTCACATGTCTTCTTATGCTTCCCAAGTATCTCCCTTAATGAACTGATTCCGCAAAAAAACTTTGACTAGAGGGACTTCTTTGTTCCTCAGTCTATGAATCTGATAGTCTAGGATTTTGACCAAAATCTTTTCATAAGAGAGGCTGTTCTGAATATCTATTCTCGAAGTAGGGGCTAAAACTATTGGGTCACCAATGCACTTCTTGAGCAAAGAGACATAGAAAACTGGATGAACTAAGGCTAGACCTAAAGGCAATTCGAGCTCTTAAACTACCTTGCCGAAGCATCTAAGAATTTTAAAGGGACCAACATATCGGGGACTGATCTTTCCATTCTTGCCGAATCTCTTCACCCCTTTTATGGGAGAGATCTTGAGAGATAAAAATTCATTAATCTCAAACTTGAGATCTTTTCTACACATATCTGTATAAGACTTCTATCGGCTCTAGGCAGCCCAAAGTCTCTCTCTGATCAATTGAACCTTTTCTAAGGCATCGTATACTATGTTAGGGCCTATAACTGAGGCTTCACTAACTTCGAACCAATCAACTGGACATTTTCATCTCCTACCATAGAGAGTTTCTATTAGAGCCATCTAAATACTGAGATGATAGTTATTATTGTATGTTAACTCAATCAAAGGCAAGTGGTCATCCCAACTTACCTTGAAATCAATTGCACACGCTCGTAGCATATCTTTTAAGGTATGAATGGTCCTTTCTACTTGACCATCTTTCTAAGGATGAAAGGCTATACTGAGATGAACTTGGGTACCTAGACCCTTTTAGAATGCTTTCCAGAAAAGAGAGGTGAACTGGGTACCTCTATCTGAGATAATAGATAACCGAAGAACGTGTAATCTAACCAACTCTTTGATATAGAGTTTGGCATAATCCTCAGCAAAATAAGAGTATGAACTGGAAGAAAATGAGTTGATTTGGTCAACCTATCTACAATGACCCAAACTAAATCATGCTGACAATGAGTACGAGTCAAACTCATCATGAAGTCCATGTTCACTTCTTTCTATTTCCAGGTGGGAATAATAAACTCCTGCATGGAACCACTAGACTTCTGATGCTCTATATTAACTTGTTGATATGTTGATCACTTAGCCATGAACTCTGCAATATCTCTCTTCATCCCACTCGACCAATAGACCTCCCTCAAGTCATGGCATATCTTAGTGCCCCCTGGATGATAGAGTAACATGCACCATACACTTCTGCAAGAATTCGCTGCCTTAAGTCATCTACAGCTGGCACACAGATGCAACCATTTCCCCCTTAGGAAAAATCCTGTACTTTCTGATCTCTGACTGACTCTTTCAACTTGAAAAGATTGTGATCTTTATCCTGATTTTCCATCTTAGAAACTAGAGATGATTCTGAACTGTTCTGCACCCATACATTACCCTCTAAGAATTGACTAAGCGAACGCCTAGTCTAAAAAGCTGATAAAATTCCTGAACGAACTTTTTCTTACTGTCCTCAATGTAGTAAATACTACACATACACAGTCTACTGAGAGCGTCAGCCACTACATTATCTTTGCCCGAATAATAAAGGGAACTCATGTCGTTATCTTTCAAGAGCTCTAGCCACCTTCTCTAATTGAGGGCTTTCTGAGATAGTACGTACTGAAGGCTTTTTGGATCTGTGAACACATCTACATGCACCCCATACAAGTAATACCTCTAAATCTTTAAGGCAATTACTATGGCTGCTGACTCAAGATCATGAGTCAGATAATTCTTCTCATGGGGTTTTAAGTTGTATGGAGGCGTATGCTATGATCTTTCCATGCTGCATGAGGATACAACCTAAAGATACTCTAGATGCATCACAGTACACAACAAAACCATCTGAATCGACGGGAAGAGCTAAGACTGGGGCTGAGGTGAGTCGAGTCTTCAACTCTTGAAAACTTTTCTCGCATGAATCTAACCACAGAAGCTTGACTTTCTTCTGAGTCAATCTAGACATAGGGGACGTGATAGAATAAAATCCCTACACAAACCATCTATAATAGCCATCCAAACCCGAGAAACTCCTGATATATGATGGAGAGACAGGGCGGGGCCAATTTCTTACGGCTTAGATCTTTTGAGGATCTAATCTAATGCCATCACCGAAAATGATATGACCAAGGAATTCTACTGACCTTAGACAAAATTTGCACTTACTAATTTTGGCGAACACCTGATGATTTTTGAGAGTCTGTAGGACTATTCTAAGATGATCTGAATGATCCTGCTTACTGCGGGAATAGACAAGGATGCCATCTATGAAAACTATGAAGAACATATCTAAGTACTATTGAGAACGCAGTTCATTAAGTCCATGAAAATAGCTGGAGCATCAGTAAGACCAAAGGAAATGAATAGGAATTTAAAATAACCATACCGAGTTCAGAAACACGTTTTTTATGTCATATTCTCTGACTCTAAGCTGACGATAGCCTGATCTGAGGTCTATATTAGAGAAATAAATGGCACCCTGAAGTTGGTCAAATAAGTCATTGATTATGGGAAGAGGATACTTGTTCTTGACCATAACTTTATTGAGTTGATGGTAGTCTATACATATTCTAAGAGAACCATCTTACTTTTGCACAAATAAGACTGGCGTACCCCACGGGGAAACACTAGGACTGATGAATCCCTTATATAAGAGATTCTTCAACTGATCTTTCAATTCTCTGAGTTCTACTGGTGCCATTCTGTATGGCGAAATAGATATAGTTTAAGTATCTAGAAGAAGATCAATATCGAAGCCTATTTCCCTTTTAGGAGGGATTTTTGGCAGATCTTCAAGAAAGACATTTGAGTATTCATGCACTACTGGGAGTTTCAGAACTAGTGTCTTTAACCCTCACAAAGTGATAGATACAACCTTTGGATATCATTTTCCTTGCCCGTAGGTAGGAAACAAGCTAACCCCTGAATGCGAAAACACTACCCCTCTACTCAAGGACGGGTTCATTCGGAAATTGAAACTAGACTATTCTGTTTCTGCAGTTGACTATGGCATAGCAGGAATGAAGCCAAAAAATACCGAGAGTGACCTTAAAATTAGTCATCTCTAATTCAACTAAGTCTGCTGAAGTAACTTTCTAAGATACCATAACTGAATAGTTGTTATCTACCCGTCTGGCTATGATGGTTTTACCCATGGGGGTAGATACTAAGAAGGGCTTTGCTAGAATTTTGGGACTGACTTTGAAATTGGCTACTATATAAGGAGTAACAAAATACAAAAAAGCTCCTAGATCTAGCAAAGTGTAAACATGCACATGAAAGATCTATAACGTACCAGTAACTACATCAGG
Organism: Capsicum baccatum var. pendulum; assembly: GCA_030864225.1. Lineage (NCBI taxonomy): Eukaryota > Viridiplantae > Streptophyta > Magnoliopsida > Solanales > Solanaceae > Capsicum > Capsicum baccatum. The sequence continues at coordinate 109,289,610 of CM061555.1, read as the reverse complement.
AGAATTTTCTTGATCTTGTCGAGTTTGGATAGCATAGAGTCTGTTTGGGCGTTGCCCACTAGCAACACTGGAGGTGGCACCCTGTTGATTTGGGTGACCGGACTGAGATGAGGAGTGGAGATGACTTTGATGACTTGACTAGGGAAAATCTTTGACTCGGTGGCTTGGTTTTCCACATCTAAAATAAATATCGTTGTCAGCTCTACAATTACCCTGATAGTTCTTACCATAAGTCTGACAAAGGAGATTAGTTTGGGCACTACTAAAACTGCCCTGAGGTTTATATCTCTGAATTTGGGAGTTGGAGAACTGGCTGAAGAAGGAGCTAGAATAGTAGACTTAAGGTGGAACTAAGAATGGTTACCACCCTCTGATTTAGAATGAGCAAAGTTGCAACTACCATTCCTTGCTCTCTTATTCTGATTCTCCCTTTGCTTAACCTTATGTTTTTTATCTGCTGAGCATGGGTCATTAGTCTAGCTATGTTAATGTCATTGTTCAACATCGTTGTTCTGCACTCATTCACCACGCTATCATTCACCCCAGAAACAAACTTACTCATCTTAGATCGACTGTCTGTAAATAAATAAGGAGTATATCTAGTTAATTGAGTAAACTGAAGAGAATACTCTTTCACTATCATGTTACCTTGCCTGAGATTGATGAATTCTAACACCTTAGCTTCTCTCAGCTCTAGAGGAAAGAACCTATCAAGAAATACTGAAGCAAAATCCTCCCACTCAATGGGCCTGGCATCATCTAGCCTTTCTGACTTCCACTCCTTGTACCAAGTATGAACCACATCCTGCAACTGATATGCGGTTAGCTCAGCACTTTCACTAGCAGTTACTCCCATAATATTGATAAATTTCTGAACTTGATCTTGGAATTCTTATGGGTCCTCATCTAACTTAGACCCTGTGAAAGATGGAGGATTCATTCGGGGGAAGTCCCAAATCCTGGATGCAATAGAATTAGCTACTAGGTTGGTCGGAATGACAGATGGACATTCATTCTAAGCAACAACTAATTGAGCAAAAACGGTAAATGCAGCTCTAAACTCTGCATGAGAGACTTGCTCTTCCAAAGGATATGCTTGGACGGGCTGAGGGGCTGACTTATTCCCATTGGTATTTTGGGGAGGCATGTTCTATAAATGAAAGAGAAGAGGATTAAACTGTAAGTTAAATTTGAGCTTACTCTCACTGGCATGACATGAATACTGAAAGAAGGGAAACTGTTTCTAAAACATCTTATAGCCTTCTATACAAAAATATGGTGCGCAATACACCTCTGTACAAGCCTCTACTAGATGTGGATTTTAGACTTCCTAGGACACTGTTGAAACCTGGATCTGATACCAAGTTTGTAACGCCCGAATTATTTAAATCAAAATGACACACGGTGCTAGCAATCCTGAAGGACCACTAGATAACCCATGATTGATATCTGTAACCGAGCCTATAAAACATATTGTAAAATATGTGGAAAACATGAATTGAAAGGTCATAAGGTTCAAAGTAAATATAAAATCTGAATAATATGGTATAACAATACCAAAACAGAATTGCCATAACTGTTTAATCATGCTAGTCTGAATCTAATCTGAAAACCTCTACTGTATGAATAGTCTGAATAAGGAGTTATGGGACATGTCCCCAACTAACTCCGTCTACTGAAAGCTAAACTGAAATAGTAAACTGATAACATCCTCGAGTGCCGAGGACTTACTGCAAAATCTAATTGTTGATGATGGGAATACTACTGATACTCTGGAACTGGATCTGGAGCTCCTAAACCTGTGGTATAAGAAACCATAGCACAAATGAGTCAGTACATGGAAATATACTGAGTATACAAGTGAGGTAGGCTGAATTCATGGGGTTCAAATGCATGAACAATTCTAACTGACTGACTAATATGAACATGAGAATACATGCATAAATACGCTAATGAAACTGGGTTCGTGATAACATGATTACTAAGGCTGAATACTGATAACTGATATAACTGCTATTGAGCAACCGTATCTAACAGTATATATTCTAATAAACTAGCTGACTTCCATTTTGAACTGGGTGACTTTATCTGAAAGTTTGGAATCTGAAGAACTATCTGAGTTCTATTACTTCGACTGAGACAGTAATTATGGGAACTAGTCATCTAACTGACATACCCCGAATAAGCTATTATATATATATGTTAGGGTCTAATATATAACCCCAATTGGAAGGGTGTCAATATTATGCTATGGGTAGAAATAAGCTGTGAGTGACCCTCAATCTAGCAGTGTCCCCATAAGAGAACGGAAGGACCCTGTATTGGTCCGCCTCATCAACCCTCAATCTAGCAGTGCTGAGGTTTCACCTATTCTGGATACATAGTTTTGGAATAAAATGATTGCTTCTAGGAATCATACCCTCAATCTGGCAGTGTGTGTTCCCATCCTTGAGTTCCCTCGGTGCTAACTCCTACTCCAACTTGATAGACGCTAAACATGATTAACTGAACTGGATCGGACTAGACTGAGTTTACTGAGATATTACTGGAAGTACTGAAATTTTCCTTAGTCATGAGACTAACCAAATTCAACTGAACATGGCTTGACTGAGAATATCATAAAAACATGACATGGCTCTAGGCACACACCTAAATTATCGAGTACAAGCACCCCCAATACTCGATAGAAAGAAACTGACATGACTTGATACTATTGAATACATAAACAATATCAACAATCCATAATATAGAAATTGGGGGATTTCATGAAGCACTTAGTTATCATAGCATTGTATATGAATAGTAATATATAAACATGACATGATTTCAGTATCCTAATCTCATGGGTATTCCATTAATGTATACATTGCACAACAATATCATGTAAATCATTCAAACATAAGGGTGAAGCATAATTTCATTATTTTAGGCCATATTGGTTCATAATATATGTTTCTTGTTCTCTTAAGCATTTTATCAAACACCTTACATTCACCATTTAGGGAATAGTCCTAATGATCAATTTAATACATTATAACACCATAATTCAACTCAATTCCATAAATTTAATCCACATAATATCATGAATTCATGAACAACATGTAAAGATTCTAACTTTGAATCACAAAATAAGAAAAACATAATTAAAATCACTTCACAACATAAAAATCATGGTATGTAACTTAAAATAAGATTCTTGGGATTCAAAGATGAAAGGGATCCATGAATTAACATATTACATACCTTAATTCTTGATTTGAGAGAGATTGACGGATGAATTCTTGAGTTATCTTGAATTTTCTTGAACTTCGGGTTGAAACCCTAGGTTGTTCTTGAGAGGATTTTGAGAGAATAGGGTATTTTTTGGTGTAAATAGGGCTTAATACCAAGTCTTGGAGTTATATAGAAGGTGGTAAAATGAACCATTTACCCCTCAGGACGTGAAATTAAAAGATAGAAAAATTGTTCATCAACGCAAAATATGATGCGGCATGTCGATGGGCTTGACACGATTAGTGACATGGAGTGCCATGATCACATCAAGCCTCAGTACTTTTCATCTGCAGACCTACACAAATTGTGACCAACGTAATTTGCGATGCGGCGCACGAAGATCGCGTTGGTCCACAGGATTGGATATTCAAACATGCTTTAAACAAGGTCTAAAAAATCTAAAACTTGTTTGGGAACATCTATTGACCTCCATATTCATGAATTAACTAAGATATAGACATTTAAAGGAATTTAAGGTCATGAAATGCGATATACAATTTTAGACAGCTGAAAATAAACTAAGTTTGGAAACTTATCTAGGATATTCTAAGTCTGGGACCCCTTAACAAGCATTACATGAACTGAATTGAGCTTAGGATTTTGTGGGGTCTTATAGGTTTGGACCACATTTGATGGTTTTGGCTCCTTTATTAAGGGCATTTTTTGGCATTTAGCCTTAAGGGCATTTTGGTAACTTAGCCTTATCCATTTTACACTCCATGGTTGCCCCTCCTTCATTAAGGGAATTCGAGTTATTTTGTCACTCATTATGTAATAAGGATATATATAGTCTCTTTTAGGTCTTCTTTCTTTATTTTATCAATGATGAATGTATGAAATTATTGAAAATCCTCTCTCTTGAGAGTAGACCACCTTAGCGTAGTCTTAGTAAGGGCTTGGAAAAGAGGGCTTGGAAAAGCTAGTATTGACCCTTGCTTGGAAACGATAGATCTTGAGGTGAATTGATTACCTTGGCGGTCACCGTAAGAGTGTATTATTGACTATTACATTCATTAGAGGTTGGTGTATGAAATAAACTTGGTTCTTAATCTTGTAATAATCATTGTCTCGCTGATTATCCCATTTATTTCTTGTAATCTTATTGTGTTTGTTCTTGTTTTCTACTCTCAAATTTGTAGTGGTGTTGGCTAACATTATTGTTATTGTCATCTTTGTTTGGATGGTTGTTTTTGGTGTGTTAAACAACTTGTTCATCTTGTTTTGTTGGTTGGTTGTTAAATTTGAGAGTTGGTCACCAAAGAGGTCCTCGGTTTCTTGAACTTATGGACTGATTTTGATGTGTGTTTCGTGCCTTCCATTATTTCTCATATCAATGAGTAATACTTCTGTCTATTGGGTTGGCTAGACATATCGTGTGTGTATATATATATATATATATATATATATATATACACACACATACATAATTTGGTATTCGGTAAATACCGAATACCAAACCGTATTAATATCTTGTACCAAACCCAATCCCAAATACCAAAATATTAAAATTTTACTCTTAAATACCATACCAAATACTGAATTATCGAATACCAATTACCAAATTTTCCTGTTGGATATGATAATTCAATTTTTGGTATTTTATGCCTAGCCCTAGCTCCATGAACCTGCACGTCGAGATCTATAGGAAGATGGGTGCTTCAAATAAACTCCCACCAACATCGTAAAGAAGAAATGAGTGGTTCGAAAGAAGTATTGCAGGAAGTATGGCAGACGTCCAATGCATCTTCCAAGTAATATATACTCTTTCGTAAGTCTGCAAAAGAAAAAAGTTAGGATCCTACTCTTCAGCTCGACTAACGAATAATGGTGTTAACTATTAGAAATTGTTAGTTTTGCCATGGTGCTTTAGTTTGGCTTGATGAAAATAAGGTGTCAGGGAAAATGACTTTTGATTTGACAGTAAATATTGGTTTCATCTTGGAGTGGTTGAGATGATTCCAGCAATATAAAGCTATTGAAAAACTTTTAGATAGCATACCTCATAGACCATTAGGGTCCCTTCTTGACTCTAAAACTTTACAAGAAAATAAATGTTAAGGAAAGTTAGAAAACAGAAAATAAAAGAGCAAAAGAAAAAAAAGTATGAAGCTTGAATGCATATTTGGAGTCCTTTGAAGATGCCGTCTTTGAAGCAAAAGGATTCATCATTATCCCCTAATCAATAAAGTATTCTCAATAAGGAAAAGAATTGTAGTACTTTTAATATTGCTTTAGTCGTCCTTCAACATATTAAAGAAGTGATGCGGCCCAAAACTTGAAGTAGAAGATGAAATTCATGAAGTATCCAAATTTGATGAGAAATAGAGTATCACAAGAGGCTGAAACTTTGGAGAAGTACCTAAGAAAATACAGAATTTATCTGACAGTAATTTTCAATTATGATATAGCTCTGCAATTCTAATTTCTAACACAAGAAACCTCACATGATATACTCCTACGCCTAGAGATGATATATATCGTGACGCTGCGCAAAGCTGATAAAACTGCGAACGAAAATTAGAAGACTGGTTTGAAGCGATAACTAGAATGATTGAGGTGTATTCTGATTGTGGTGTCAACGTGATACATATCTCTACAAATATTTTTTCTAATTCAAAAAAATGGCACCTAATTCCGACATTACTACGTCAAGATATGAAATTTATCATGACGCTATGCAAAACTGAGAACACTAGAGAACCAAGATTAGAAGACCAATTTTGAGGCAATATCTGAGATGATTCGAATGCCATATCATTGTTATTTTTGTGATAGAAGTATCTCTATGAGTCTATTTTCCGATGCAAAAAATATCTCCTGATTTTGATGTTCCTAAGTCAAGATATGAGAATTTTTGTGAGGCTGCACAAAACAAATAAAAAGTGACAAAACAGAACTGAAAGTTTGATTTCAGAAGGATACCTAGGAAGATCTGGAGAGAATATGAGCGTGATTTTCGCGTATAACATAGCCTTAAAATTCTACTTTCCGATGTTATAAGTCATTTATGATTTATATACCCCCACGATGTGTTATGAAGTTTCTCCTACAAACGCCCAAACTGCCTGAAAACTCAATTGTGAAAAAGAGCAAAATGAGGAGAAGAAAGCGAGTTGAATTGAGGCACAGGCTGAATTACAATGACTTAATGGGGCAGTAATGTCCTTTTATAGACTCTAAAGGGCCCTAGATTGATTCAAAAGGGAATCTGCTGGACAAGTTGTCTTCAAGAAGAACTAGGACGTCCAAGTGTCCGAAATAAGTCAAATTCCTAATCTTTTTTTAAGCGGGATAACATCATTATGCAATCCTATTAAAATTTGATATAAGACTAATACCCGAATCCTACATGATTTGGATATACTTAGTTTTAAACAGAATTTACACTCTCCTAAGGAAGGGATTCGCGTTATTTTACCCTGATTATCAAGACTTTAGGGAGTCGGATTTTGACAAAATGCTTAAGTCTTGGAAAAAAGGGGGGAGGGTCCACAAATACTTCAAATATCATCTTTAACAGGTTTGACAAATCAAACACCTCGACGAACCTTGAAGTAGGGGCTATCTGTAGACACGTAAAATTAATTGAGTCATATTTCATATAAAATTTAAATTTGATTCATATTTTATTGGGTCTAAAATTATTTTAGAATGTAAAAATAATAAGCCCATTTTATTTCTCATCAAGGTTCATCTCACCTTGAAGCTCAAACTCACGCCACATATTAAGTGACGTGCATCCCAGTCAAATTAAAGACCAACAAGGAAAGGCCACACACTCAAATGATGTGGCAATTCAAGTCAAGTTCAAGAGTCATTGAAACATCGCCAAGTGTCCCAAATGACACATTTTAGGCCAATCACAAGCAACTTATCACATAACATTTGTGATAAGTTTGAAAACTGAATGGACCAATCAGAATAAGATAAAAGAGCTTGTTTACACTTGTACTGCCTACCTCTTACAACTATAAATATGAGGGTTACATAATTTTCTGAGGTCATTTTGCAAGCGCTCGAGAAATTTTTGGATTGACTACACAAGTCTTCAAAGAATTGACTAACGGAGTTCTGCCCGGAGACTAACTCGACAAGACGAAGTGTTGTCTGACATTCCTAGAGATCCAAATGCATTTCTAGGAGGTTAAAATCATCCTACATCCAAGAAACATACTACTAAAGTCCCTTGAATCACGGAAAAAGCTTAGGAGAGAAGAATCAAGAGAACAACTGAATTGTACTCACAAGATTCATTTAAATAAAATTATTCTTTTTATTTATTTTATTTTTTCTTACAGTTAATTTTCAGCACTGCGAAAATTTGTTGCCAGCAACAGGGATCTCCTAACCTTGTTTGAATTGATATTTTTATGGTTAAATAAAATTTGTATTTATTGAACTTCCACAATAAGTTCAAACTAAGTATGAACAACTAAATGAAATTCTAACTCTGTATTCACAAATATGAACTTCAATAATAAGTTCAAATCAACTTATGAACAATAAAAATGAATTTCAAACCAACCATGAACAACAAATAAAGTTCAAACTATTTTAGAAAAATAGTAATCAAACTTTGAAAGAGATGAAGATAGAATTAAGAATTAAATCCACTAAATTCACAGTATGTCCATAAGAAAATTATTCCCTTCAAGTACCAGAGCTGACGTAATTTATCTTCCAGGATAAACTGATTCACTTTAATAGAATAGTGGTACCTCAAATTATATGAACAACGAACTCACTCAATCATAGCAGATCACCTTTAAGTTTTTGTAAGAAAGATAGTTTTTAACTTCAAAATTTTGTTTCTATATATAAGGAACTTTATATATATATATATATATATATATATATATATATATATATATATATATATATATATATATATATATATATATATATTGATTCACTTCATTAGAATAGTGGAACCTCAAATTATATGAACAACGAGCTCAATCAATCGTAGCAGATCACATTTAAGTTTTTGTAAGAGGAGTTTTGAACTTCAAAATTTTGTTTCTATATCTAAGGAACTTTGTATATATATATATATATATATATATATATATATATATATATATATAACAACAACAATGATAATAATAATAATAGAAGTGGGACCATCTCCTTTTTTAATAAATATGTTTTTTTTAAAAGACACGTCAGCATTAAGGGTGATATTATTAAGGGGGTAAATAAATATGTGTTAAGTTAAAGGTCTAAAGTAAGTTGTGAGAACAAATTCATGTGTGAAATGTGTCTTTTCTCAATATTAAAACTTATTACCGTATAAATTAATTTATTTTCCATTATAATATCCAAAATCTTCTTCATTTTCTCAGTTGTGGTCTTGTCTTAGTCCTTATATTTATATCCCCGACTTGAAATGTGGAGTTTAAGGTTTTAAAAAAATATTAAAAAATGTATCGGTTAATAAAATTGTTATATATGCTAGGTGAATGAATATTTTATGGCCAAACATGCCTAGAAGTATCTCTAGACAAACATTTGGTCTAGTTGAAGTATAAGTATGTTTTGCTATTCATTATGTGATAATTTAGGTGGATACATCCCCAATAATTCAAATATGAAGCTCAATAAAATGAAAAAATTTATATGTGTTTTTTTATTCTTAACTCTTTAAGATTTTATAAGTTATTACAAATATTACACAAATAGCCTAATTTTTTAGATATAAAGTTGATTATATTTATTAAAAAGAAAGGACGGTTTGATGCACTAAGTTCCCGCTATACGTAGGATCTAGAGAAGGGTCCCACCACAAGGGTGTATTGTACGCAACTTTACCTTGCATTTATGTTAGAGGTTGTTTTCATGGCTTCAACTTCTGACCTCATAATCACATGACAACAACTTTACCAGTTACTTCAGGGTATATAAACTTGATTTTTATGTGGATAAAATAGTGGCATGAGTTGAGCACGGGCCCAATATTTATATTTTTTGTCTTAATTTATGTGACACATTTTGCTTTTACAATTTCGATTTAATTTTTAATGAAATGCTTTATGACCATACAAAATTTAAGGTTTATTTATATCGCGAATTTCAAAAGTATTTTATGTTTTATACTCCATGCTTAATCAAGTGGTCACATAATTTGAAACAAAAAAGATAGTAAAAAAAAAAATTGATTTTCTTATTTACATATTTTATATTTTATTTATTTGTACCTAATAAAAAATGAATAATTGATCATTCAGATCTTAGCTCATAACTATGCATTTAATTTTTTATTTGAATCAAATCATTTAGATTTCAATAACTGTACTACCCCCATATTTCCTTTTTGACACAGATATTACTATTGCAAAGTACTTCATCCAGTCACTCTTAATTTATCATTTTTTTTACGTATTTCATTGTTGCTATTAAATATTATTTATTTTCCAATACTTAAATCACCTATAATAACTAATTACAAGTGATATAGTAAAATTACTATAAAAAGTATTTGTAAAAAAATTTAAGTGGATCACATATAAATCGATCAAGTTAATTTAAAACATCAAGAATTAACTTATCATTTTACATTTATTTTACATTTTTTATAAAATATTATTAATTTCCTAATACATAGATCTTATAATAATTAATTAGTGATATAGTAAAATCACGATTGAAGCAGCGAAACAGTCATGTCTTAAATTAATTATAGTAACTAATTAAAAGTGATATAATAAAACTATTATAAGAAATTAATTGTGAAAAAAATTTAAATGAATCTCATACAAATCATCAAGTTAATTTAAAACATCAAGAGTTAATTTATCATTTTATGTCTATTTTATTTTTAATTAAATAGTATTTATTTTCTAATACTTTTTTTTAAATTGGGGGTGGGGGAAGGGGGAGGGTAAGGGGATTACAATGATGGGAATCGAACTCTACACCAACAAACAAGATGGGAGTTCAAGTAACTAACCAGCTAAGCTACTAAGATTTTCCTTTATTTTCTAATACTTAAATAACTTATAATAATTAATTATTCGTGATATAGTAAAATCACAATTGAAGCAGACACCTCATAGATGTTTGTTTTACTTTTTTCACTAAATATTATTAATTTTTTAATATGTAAATGACTTATATTAATTAATTAAGATTGATGGAATTGATATAATAAAATCATAAATGACACAGCTGAAAAGGGTATGTCGATCATGAGCTACTTGTTGGACACTTATATACTAGTATAGATATTTGATCAGAGTTTACTTGTTCTCTGCTGAATAATTTTTCAAAAGCTATATTTGCATGATGTTTTAACAGTAGAAATTGAATCTTTGGGCTCATTTTATAGGAGAAAAAATTATTCTAAAATTGTTATTTAGTCCTCAATATGAAATAAAAATAACACTATAATTTTAAAATAACTAATCCTAAAATAAATTATCTTATAATTTTATTCCATCCTAAAATTGATTGCGAAGTTAATTATCACTTATTTCTGATCCATCATACCAAATGAGCCCTTAATGATATCCTAAAAAGGTAAACGTATTATCATTCCACTTGGAGGAGGAGCCTGAGCACGATGTTTAATCAGAACTTAAAATCGAGAAAATTAAGTGGGAGATGAAAAAAAAAAATCTTGAAATTAAAAATGGTGATAACTTTGACTAGCTAAGGTCAAAATATCATTTAAATTGTGATTAATTTAATTGTGGTGTAAAGTGTAATTTATAAAAACTTTTTAATCTTTTAAAAAAAATCTCCAACTCCAAATTTTAAATTTTAGAGTTTCCCCCATTTTCTTATCTTTCCATCTTTCTTCTTCTTTTTCTTTCTCCCCAACTTCTTTTAATTTTTTTCTCTCTATAGATTTTCCTCTTCTTCCATCTTCTCTTCTTCTTTTTCTTTCTCTTTTCATTTCGTTCTTCCTTTTTTAATTTTCATGGACTACTTTTAAAAAAATTGAAAAGTTTGAAAAGAAATTTTTTAATTTCTTTTAAAAATGAATGAAGAAATAATTTAGCAAATTCAGCAACTACGGTAATTGGTGCAACAACTTCTATTAGTTGTTGTGTTACAACAATTATTGAAGTTGCAACAGTAACTTTGATATTTACTTAATTTCTGGAAAAAAAAATTGATTGGAGGAGGAGTCCACGAAAAAATAATATTTATGGTAAAAATAGAGGTGGTGGTGCTGGTGGTGACACCGAATAAGAAGATGAAATTTGTTGTGGTGTTGATAGTGACGGTGGTAAAGGAGAAAGAAGAAAAATAAGCGATAGTTATGTAGAAGTAGAAAATAATGGTGAATCTGAAAAAGGTGACAATGGTAGTGATAGTAATATTGAAGGAAGATGAAGTGGCGGCAGCGGGCGGCAACAAAAAAGGTACGGAGCAGTAGTGGTGATGGTGATGGTGTAGGGATCTTTGTGTAAATATGGGTTAGGGATCTTTGTGTAAATAATAAAATTTGAGGGTTTTAAAATTAGTGTCATTAACACTAATCTTAAATTTATCACCTCTACTCAATATTAAAGATTTCTGTCACTCTTTTTTAGTTTTAAATTTTTTTTGTCACCCTTAATTAATTTATCCAAACTAACCTCCGTTTTTGACCCTTTAAATCAAAATTTAAGCGTCAATTTTTGTCGTTTAAGATCAAACGGCCACGATGAAGCGGACAATCCTACGTTTTATTTCTTCATCTCCAACAGCTAAAAAATTCAAAATACAAAAAGGATGAAAGGAATTTCCCTGATTCACAACCTTATTTTCTCCTTTTTTCCATATTCATCAAGAAATCTTTAAGATTCATACTTTTTTCTCTTTTTTTGCGAAAATTTTCGATACCTATTTGAGAAAAATACGTGTTTTACAATACCCAGAAGGGATTAATCCAGCAGATGTACATATATGGAATAATGTTGGTTTTATAATGGCGATTCTGCAGATTTTTCTTCATTGAAATGTTCTTGGTTATTGGATCCTTTGAATCTGATTTCTCAAGTAAGGAGAATCAGACTTCTCCATCGTTCGATAATTTACTGGTTAATCTGTCGTCGTCTTTGATACCCTTCAGGCCACTTCACTCCAATGGGGCTCTGGAGAATTCAAGAATCAAGACTAAGAAGGTGATTTCGGAGAATGGGAAGGATAATGATTTACGGGATGAGAAGATTGAAGAAATTGAACGAGAGATTAGCATGAAAACGAAGGTGTAGAGTAGAAGGGGTGTAAGTTTAGGACCAAGATTTTCATTGGAATGCGATAAGGGTTGAGTATGGAACCTGGAACCAAAATATGTCCTACAACTAAAAAAATAAATAAATGTATGTTATATAAAAAAATAAATCAAAATAGACTGTGCACTTAATAATTGGGGTGCGCATCGGTCGGTTTGATTCGGTTTTGTGTGTTAGCAGTTCGATCTATCAGTTTTTTATTTTTAAATATGCAAAATCAATAACCAACCAATAAGATTTTTTTTATCTATTTTTGATATATTGGTTATTGATTCTTAACTATTCAGTTTTTGGTTTAACCAATAAAAAAAATAATTATAAAATAGAAATAATAACAACCAACACAAAAAAAATAAAATCTTAGTTGCCGTCAAATCCTACATAATGAGTTTTAGTTTACAAAAATCTTCAAACTTAATGTTAGTTGAAAGAAAAATAATCCTTGTTCTTCAAGCTTTTCAAATATCCAGATCTTCCCAAAAGTCCAAAACTCTTCAAACACTTTAAGCTTTTGAAAATATACAGATCTTGCCAAAAATCTTCAAATACTTATATCCAAATCTTGCCAAAACTCAGACACTTGCAACATATCACATAACTATTCAAAGTAAAATATCTCAACGAGGAATCAAAAAGATAAAACATAGCAATAATAAACGCTTGAGATGTGCCTAAGCTGGCCCGATATTTCCATATAAACGAATATTGGTTGATATCTATCTGTAGCAGATTGGCAGAAATATCTCTCCAATTATCTTTGCGACTGTCTTTCTCCGGTAGCATGTACAAAAATATACATGAGTCATAAGAATGCTCAGAATGTTTGGGAATGCTCAGAATGTTTGGGACCTTTTCCAACTTGCTATTAAAATATAGTTTCCAACCATACATGACTTAAAATTCACTCCTACTCAAAAATATATTAAAACAAAAATCCATCAAAAGCTTATTACATGTCCTAATCATTCTGGTGCACTTACATTAATACTTGTTAAAGTAAATAGATTCTAATTTACATTCTAAATTAAGCTTTTTCCCATTGTGAGCCCATATTCACTCTTTCACAGTGGAATGGCCAAAATATGCCAGAGGAAACCTTTCTTTTCCTTTAATCACAGGAATTTTCTATGCATTAGCATTTATTATATTACTGCATACTAGAAGGATCACTACTTATTGTTCTGGTTCTCTTTTTGGGATCAAAATTTGTCCTAGACAAAATGATGAGAAGCTTAAAAAGCATCATAATTCATACAGATGCACCTGCAGCTTCTTTATTGTTTTCAATTTAAAATATGTAATCCTGATAATTTTTTTTCATGATGAAAATTTATTTACTTGGCTTAAAAAAAGATACTAGAGAATTGAAGAGCAGTCCACTAGACAATCCGACATACGATAGGTTTGAGTTTGATCCTGAGGAATGAAGGATCAATAAGGGAAAATGGGTGTTCAATACTTCGATTAAGCCATTTTACATAGACAAAACTTGTCTATACATTCACAGACAATATTCTTGTACTAAGAATGGCCGAAAAGATTCAATTATCAGGACAACACATTTTAAATTGAAAACAATAAAGAAGTTGCCTGATGATAGCCTGATGACAAAGAAAATACATGACTTAAAAAAAATTATAGCTAGGATAGGTGGCTTACCAGATGCCCAGATTCAAGTGTAAAAAAAGAAGAATCTCAACTCCACGTCAATCATCAAGAATGCTAGTATTAGCCAATTCTACAGAGAATTTATATTAATCAGTCACAAAAATATTAACAGCCGTTTACAACAATAATACAAAACTAATACAATTAGAATATTTTTACCTTGTTCAATCTTCTCGAGGACATCTATATCTTCCTCAATACTAACAGGTTGTGATTCACTCCGAATTCAATCTTGAAGGCATACTAGAGTTTGCACCAATTTAGGAGTTAATGAACTCCTAAATGAATCCAAGATACGTCCACCGATACTAAACACACACTCAGATGCCACGCTTGAAATAGGAATAACTAACACATCCCGAGCCATCTCAGCAAGAACAGGAAATCTGTACAACAACAACAACAAACCCAGTGTATTCCCACCTGGTGGGGTCTGGGGGGGTAAGATGTACGCAGGCCATACCTCTACCTCTAAAGAAGTAGAAAGGCTGTTTCCGATAGACCCCCGGCTCAAGACACAAGATACCACACAAATACAAGTAAAACACCGAACAAGGTTACAAGAATACATAACATAAATACGACAGTCATAAGTAAAAGAAAACAGAGGAATGCACCCAGATTCGTACTAAAACAAGTAATCACGGAATCATAACCAGGATACTACCCCCAGCAAGTAAATCCATACACTAGCGGCCCAAACTGGCCCTAGTCCTCTGCCCTAATTCGCGTCCTCCAGACCTTCCTATCTAGGGTCATGTCCTCGGTAAGCTGTAACTGCTCCATGTCCCGCCTAATGACCTCACCCCAGTACTTCTTCGGCCTACCCCTACCCCGCTTAAAACCATCCAACGCTAACCTCTCACACCTACGAACCGGGGCATCCATGCCCCTCCTCTTCACGTGTCCGAACCAGCTCAATCGGACTTCCCGCATCTTGCACTCCACTGGAGTCACACCAACCTTCTCCCTGATAGTCTCGTTCCGAACTCTATCCCCTCTAGTCAGCCCACACATCCAGTGCAACATCCGCATCTCTGCCACCTTCATTTTTTGGATGTGGGAATTCTTAACTGGCCAACACTCTGCTCCATACAACATGGCCGGACGGACTACCACCCTGTAAAATTTGCCTTTAAGCTTGGGCAACACCTTCTTATCACACAACACCCCCGATGCAAGCTTCCACTTCATCCATCCCGCCCCAATACGGTGCGAGACATCCTCGTCAATGTCACCGTTATCCTGGATCACGGACCCAAGATACTTGAAACTATCCCTCTTACATACCACCTGTGATTCCAGCTTCACTACCACCTCATCCTCCAGCCTCACGTCATTAAACTTGCATTCCAAGAACAGGAAATCTGTGTGAATGTAATTTTAACCAAGATAAGACATTGAAGTTCTTGGTTTTACCTTCATTTGCTTCATCAAGATACTTTTGCAATTCTGTTTTAACCATTGTTGTATTTCCAACTTTATGTTTCATTAGATCATACATGAATGACCCTAAAGACCCTATCGATTGAATAGTACTACCTGAACTCAAAGGCAGTGAACTAGAATTTTCAAATAAAGAGCTAGATGAAGATGAAGAATGTTGACTATCTTTATCTTTTGAAAAGGACTTACATACTCATCATACATCAAATTCATGTAGTCTTTCACCCCGCTCTCTAAAATTAGTCCTCCTTCTTTCCAAAACATCATTTGAAGAGAAAATCCAACCGAAACAAACTTGTGCCGAGGATCCAAAACACATGAAATTAAAATCATCTTATTTATTTTCTTTGGACTACCCCAATACTTATCAAACTATTCTTTCATATTTGATGCAATTTTACCTAAAAGATCATCACCATCATCGTCACTCGATATCAACTGCTTCAAATAACAAAAAACCTCACAAATTTTAAGAAAGTGTAAATTTGATGTGACATAGAGTGATCCAGATACTTCTTCAGTTAGATCATAAAAAATTTGAAGAAAGTTGATAATTTTCTTTACATTGTCCCAGTCATCACTCGAAAGTGCACCAGCAACATTTCCCTCTTCATCCTCAAGAAACTGAAGGTAATGTGATAAGCCAATGTCACGATCAACATAACTCAACAACCTATTTTCACACTCAATTGCCCTATTCAATATCAAATATGTGGATTTCCACCTTGTAGAAACATCCAAACATAAAGATTTTTTACTATTGATATCAGCATCTTCAAAACATTCTTGGAACTTCTTACACCTTGCAGGGGACTGCCTTATGTATTTCACTATTTTTCTAACCTTTTCAATGGACACGCCAGTCACTTTCAAACCATCTTGGACAATGAGATTAATAATGTGAGTCATACACCTTACATGAATGTGTTCTTCATTCATGAAATTGGTTCCCCATTTAGTGAATATCTTAGCTAACTCTTTCATAGTCACATCTTTCAAACTAGCATTATCAACTGCGATGGTAAAAATTATATCAATGCCTCAATCATGTAAACACTTACTAATCCCATTAGCCATGTCTTCACCTTTGTGGCTAGTAATTGGACAAAAGTTAATTATCCTCTTGTGCATAATCCATTTACTGTCGATCCAACGTGTTGTGATGCACATATAATAAATTCACTGCAAAGAGGTCCAAGTATCAGTGGTAAGACAGAGTCTCTGTTGGGCTTCTCTGAAAGACCTTTTCAACTTTTATTTCTCTGCAAATAATTTAAAACAGTCACGTGTCACAGTGTTATGAGAAGGAATCTTAAAATGAGGTTGCGCTACTTTCATAAAGTTTCTAAAACCTTCCTTCTCAACAAACCTGAAGGGGAGTTCATCCACAATCACCATGCGGTATAAAGCTCTCCTACATTGTTCTTGCTCAAATTTCCACAAAACAATAGCAAAATAACCCGCAACACCCCCCTCAACAAATTGAAAGCCTATTTCGGTTTGATTTTTGTCAACAGTTTGATTTCGAGGCATTTTTGAACATGTTAACAAATGAGTAAGCATTGCTGTCGTACTATTTTTACTTGAATCAGCAAAATAATATTGACCACAATGCTTACACTTTGATTTCTTATTTCCTTCTTCATCAACAAATGATCTAAAATGATACAATGCACGGGATCTTTTTTTTCTTTCTTTCTTTACCTTCGTCTGAACAGAATGTGTTTGACGTGCAATATTTGAATTAATGCTTTCATCGGCTAGGATCACTGCTTCATCAGTTGTAGTATTTTTAGTCATGTGTATGTCACTGTAAAATAGAATTTAGACAATAATTAGACAACAAATAATGAAATAATTTCAAAGTAAATAAAAATTAAGAGATTCTTAAAGGGAATCTTGAACAATATTGAAATTGAAATTAAAATTTAACTTCAATTGTCAATTTGATTTGGGTCGGGTACAGAAAAGGATAGAAGAGTTTAAATAATTACTCACAAGTCAGTAACGTTGGTAAAATCCTCGTTATCCGTTGACCCTCGCCGTTGTCGTTGCTAGATTGCCGGTTGCTCGACAGTCGACACCCTCGTCGTTTTCCTCTCCAATTGCCTTGTCGGTTTAGTCTAATAGGGTTTGCTTCCTTTGTGAATTGTTACTGTTTGCTTGCTTTTCCTTTATAAATGTGAACATTTTATCTCAATAAATTTGAAAGAAGTCAATAACTGTATCGTAATTCGTATATAATATTAATATATAATAAGTAATATAAATATTTATTTATATAATAATATAAATTGAGGTAGAATATTAATTTTAGTATATTCTTATTGGGTTATCGGTTAAATCGATAACCCAATAGAATAAAATCGATACCGAATCGATTACCCAATAAATTTTTTTATAAAATCAATAACAACCCAATAGCCCGATATCAATAACCCAATAGTATTTTTATTGATTTGGTTTATCTGTTGGTTCAGTTTTTGCACAGCGCTACTTAATAAGTGCACAATGCCGTCATAATTTAACGACAAAATTTAAATTGTGCACTAATTAAGTGCACAATCCATTTTTTTTTATGGATTTTTTATGGATTGTACACTTAATAAGTGCACAATCCTTTTTTTTTTTATGAAATGTGCACTTATTAAGTGCACAATGTATTGTGTTTTAGTACCACTTTTTAAAGATTGTGCATTTTAGTCCACAATCTATTAATAAATAGATTGTTACAGTCTATTTTTTTTATGAATTGTGCACTTAAATAAGTGCACAATTCATTTATTTGTACTGCCCACTTTTTTATACGATTGTGCATTTTTTAATAAATAAATGAATTGTGCATTAAAAATGTGCACAATCTTTAAAAAAATTGTCTATTTAGTTCTTTAAACTAAAAATAGTCGATATGTGTATGATTATATATACTAATAATTGCATTTGATTATTTGTACAAATATCACATCCTGTAATATAATTGAATCAACCAATTCAAGCCATTGAAATTGAAGTAAACAAGTATATAAAAATAAACAAGCAACAATATGAATAAGAAATGTAAAGAAGATAAATTTAAAAAAAAAAAAAAAAACAAGAGACATTTTTCATTCTTTGTAAGTATATTTCAAGTGTCTATACGTATTTCTTCGGTCATTTAATATACTTCTCTTAATATGACATTAACTTTGACTAATATGGGATCATGGGACTAATATGGGGAGGTAATGAAGGTATATATGGGTATTTACTAAACATAATGAAAAAATTATACTACTGAAGAACGGTTTATGTTATTCCTTAAAAATACTTATTTTCTTCCAAAAATTTAATCGAACACATTACATCTCTAAAAATAAGCATTTCTTTAAGAAGATTAGTATTTCCCAAAAACTTTTAAGAGGTAACTATTTATGGGATTGTCTATATAATTACTACTCCCACTAGAGAAATGACTTAACTGAAATTAGTAAATCGTTTGCTTTAATTCATCAAATTTTTGAGGCCCCAAAATTTTTAATAGTGTGTGCCATGATTATAATTTTATTTAAAATAATACTGAAAATTGAAAAAAAAAAGTTACAAAGTTTATATAAAAGAAAAAAAAACTATTTACTTTGTACCAAAATATTTTAGAACTTTGAATCAAATAACTCAAATCTTCATATTAATAAATAATTGTTTACAATAAATTCAAGATAATGTATTGCAAACAAATGACTAACATCTTATAAACTAGAATTCATCATTTCCTCTATAAATAATAATATTACTATATAAAGTTTAATGTCTTTATGTCTTTTAACAATATTACACTAATAAGTGCACAATTCATAAAAAATAAATTGTACACTTATTAAGTGCACAATCTAAGTTTGACCAGAATTAACACCGTTCAGAGATTTACCGTCAAATTGTAAAAGTATTTTGCACTTATTAAGTGCACAAAGCCTATTTTGGTGCTTTTTTTATATGACATATATTGATTCTTCTTTTTTAGTTGTAGGGCATATTTTGGTTCCGATCAGAGATTTTTGCAGGGACAAAGTGTTACGACCCGAGTCGAGGCCCTGGTCGTGATGGGTATCTTGAACCATTAAGGTTCGAAAGACCCTTTAGCATACTATCATAATCATAATCCATACATAAATCAAAGTGCGGAAGATAAACTGAAAAAATGGTAGTCCCTAAATTAAACTTAAAACTTGTTAACATCGTATCAAAAGGGAAAACCCCAAATCCAATCTAAACAATCTATTGAAGCCTCTACTTAACTAAAAATAATAGTCTGTTTAAACCGGAACAAGGCCCCGATCAAACCATAAAACAACTTAAAACTATCACATGGATAAGATGCCTTCCCAAGTAAGGAAGGCCCAACAACTCTGAACTCCTGAAACAATAACTGCTACTGAACTGGACCGCAGGACTGCGCCTCAGATCCTATAGTATGAAACAATGTACTCTCCATGAAGGACGGTCAAAACTTGAAATATATTGGTATGCAGAACTAACCAAAAACAACATATATTCTATATAAAATAGTTGAGAGCATTAGAAAATAATTTAACATAATAGATATCAAAAACACATGTGCATATTTCAAGAGCTTCAAAACATTCTTGTAAGTCATGACTCAACTATTTTTTTACTTCTGAACTAGATGGTACACCCTATATTTCTAGTATCCACGGGCTATATGGGTCCACCATTTACTCAGCGGCCAAGCCCCCAACCCAAGTTTTTCGCAAGTGCTTGAGTCTTTTCTCTCTACTATGCAAAAAGTTCGTTGCCAACATAAAATCTCCCTATTTTAGGACAAAATAAAATTTATGTTGGCAAAACATAGTTTCGGTCAATAAGTTATCTGAACTCGTGTCTTCTTAGGGTAACCATCTAACTCTCTTTAAGCTCAATTTTAGCCTCTTAAAAACATACTTTATGCTTATAAACAATTTTTTTCATATTCTGTTATGGGCATATCACAACAGGGTATCTTTATTTCCCAGACTTGCAAGTCATTCATTTCATACCACATCATACCCATAACCCTTCTTCCTTAAAGCATATTAATGACCACCCAAGAATTTAAACATCACAATAGAGTTCTTATTTCAAAAGTATGTGCAAACTTATGCAAACACACTCGTTTTTCAAGACTTAAACATGTGGTGGCCAATTCAATCATTAATCACATGCAGTTTCTTCATTAGGAAACCATAACATTTAGAATAGAAATAATCTCTTTGAAAACACATAAAATAACCATCCATAACAAGCAAAGAGGCATTTAAATTCAAGAACCATCTTCATTCGTAAAACAACCCCAACATTTGTTATACATAATTCTCATGATAAAAAATGACCTTATAATTCATGCTCTCAAATCGAATTCACAATTCATACATACTAAGACCATAAATTTTGTAATGGGGAAGGGAATTTGACAAGTCATGTTCATAAGTCACTTGTCAAACTCAAATCAGGTATGCACAAGATTATAAATCAATCTTATAGAAAAATCCCATGTTAATTATGTACTTTCATCAAAATGGATTTATGATGTATATATATACATACATATATACCTTTAAAACTTTATTAAAAGTGTAAAATTTATGCCTATGATATGTAGGATAGTTCTGCATACCTTTTGATGGAGAAAATCGAAGAAAACATAGAGAGATTGGGCCCTTAGATAGTAAAATCCTCAAACTCTACGTAGTTTCTCCCCTCTTGCATATGAAATTGCACTTGGGAATTTACAAAGGCAATGTAATGTTTATAAGGCCTTAATTTAATCTAAAAAAAAGTTAGGAATGGTTATGGGATGATAAAAAACCTTTATGCCCTTCAAATAAATCAAACGGAACACTTTTTGATGCCCCGGAAAGGCTATGAGTAGCATTGCCAAAGCAAACCTTAGGGTTTGTGTCGCATGGACAAAGCATAGCAGAGGCAGTGTTCTTAAGCAATTGTTTTGCGATGTAGGGCCATCGCATACCCAGGACAGTGCCTCATTCAAAACTTATAATTTTGACTTCGGACTCGAATTGGTGAATGGTTGGTGACTTGAAAAAAGACTCAAAGAACTTTAACTTGACATATAGTAGGCCACATGACTATTAAAATCCTAGGAGAAATTCTCTTTGGAATTTGACCTAAGTAAAATCGTCAACTAAAAGTCAATCTCTAGGAAAGTGCTCAACTTAATTTCCAAGGATGTTCCCGCACTAAGTAAATGTTATTAACACTTATATCTAAGTATAAACCATTGGGTCCGGGTATATAAACATAGGAAATACAATTGAACTTTAGCCCAAAAGTGCAGGGTGTTACATTATCTCCCACCATGCGATCATTTATCCCTGAATAATGGGTAGAAACTATTTGAAGCTCTAAAAGTATCAAATAAAAAATGTAACCACACATTGAACATTTTTCATCAACAAAATATGTAAGGGCATCAAAAGAACTTTATGATAATCCCTAGTGAAACGTGTAAGCATGAAGCGTGAGATAATAAGAATTGACATAGAGACGACCTTGCACATGAGTTCTAGGGTTCATAATTATCACAACATAAGACATGAGTTTATTTGGTAATAATAGGCCTGATTTGCATCGGTACAATCATGAAATGAGATTTTGTGGGAGATAGGAATAAAAGTATTCTATACCTTACAAGATACAACAAATAGACTTAAACTCAAGGACACTACTTGTCTATGCCCCAAACCATAAATAAAATACTTCATCATTTCCAACTAAAATTCTCCCATCATACATCTAACCACAAGAGTGTGTATGGTACATCTATATTGAAGCCTAACTCGGAGAAAAGAGGTTCTAGCTTAATCTATGGGACCCCATTCTCTACATCCCTTTAAGAATATTACTTTACCTTACCACTGCCATTAAACACCCTTGGGTTTTAATTCAGGGAGTACTTACCAGATAGTACATGGGTTTGTGTTTTCATCAATTACATCATTCAAGCCTGTCATTACTACACCCACTTTATGGATCTCCCTATAAAGACCAGCAAATTCAATCACCTTCACAAATATTTTTGCCACATATCTCTTTTCTAACTATTTTGCATAATGAAAGTTCATCTTCTTATTTCCCCCTTCACCTATAAACTTATCTAAAGAAATCACATAAAAGTTTTCACATCCAAGAACATCTATTCCCCCTACCTACTACTCTTCCATAACTACTATCATACTATCATTCGGAGGGTCATTGAGGTACCCAAGCATAAGCATCATGAAAGGGAGTAACACTATTTGACTAGAACTTATACTTATAGCAATACTTAAAGTGGTACATGAGCTGAAGATACGATACAATAATCATGAAGTGATTTATATATCAAGTGTCTGGATCATAGCAGAGAGTTGTTTGGTATAAACAAAACACAATATGAGTTCTTAGGACAGACCATAGTGAAAAAATATGGGTGCATATATCATGAGCTATATAGCATAAAGCTGGAATTTATGTAGTCAATGATTGAGAAAAAAAATATTATTTGAAGCTATTGCTCCTCATTTTATTTGTATAAACCTGATCTCTTTTGACTAGATCCGATACAAAATGGATTGGTAACATATAAGAAGCATAGTTTCTTACAACCAAGCATGATGTGAGACATGAATTTTATGGATCATGAGTAACATAACATAGAGCTTGGATACTTGGAATATTGGATCTGAGGGACATTATTGCTTCTATTTTGGAGGTTGAAATATGAACATAAGTTGCATAGAAAACTTGAACCTTAGGCATAGGCATGACTTGAATACACAACGCATTAGTAAAATGTCCTCTTAAATTGATGTAGGAGAAGTTTGCTTGAATAAGAATAGATTTATTATGACTCTTCCCCGAACCTTCTTACCATGAGAAAATTTAAGAATTACCTTAGTCTATCATCTCCCCTTTAGATCACAGTCACAATCTTAAACTTGTGGACATAACCTCTCATTAAATCTACAAGCACAATACTCAGAGCAATGGGGTATCACCATATACATAAACACTAAAATCCTCTTGATAAACTATAGACTGAAGGTATTGCATTTCGAGAATGCTACTCTTAACTTTCGCTGGCCTCTATAGCTATCACCCTTCAAAACTCACACTCTCATGAGCATACACATCCATACACCTTATCTCATAATGATCCATTCTCTACTACTTAACACACTAACATTAAATCTCTAATCACATAACTTACAACTTAACAAAATTTGTAAAACTATGCCAAAGACGCATGTTGCCTACCTAAATTTCCTCAATTCAACTCTAAAGAGCACTGTACAATAACTCCCCGGACTTCTCCTTACTATAAATTCAAGAACACAAACTAGGTACATGTAAGACCCCGCAAAATCCTAATCTTAATTCAGTCCTTTAAAGCTTGTTAATGGGTCCCAGACTTAGAAAATTTTAGAGAAGTATTCATACTTAGAGCTATTTTACCCTTTGTAAGTTGGGAATCTTATTTCACGACCCTTATGACCTGACAATATATAGTTATAGATTGATTCATGATTAGGAATGTCACTAGGTCACTTCAAGTGAGTTTCAGATTTTTAGACAACGTTTGAACCAGTTTGGGTGGCCAAAATAGTGGGTCGATGCATTCACGATACATCGTGTTACACATCACGTCGACAGATAATTTCCCTCAGCTTCTAGTGCAATTCTAGTAAACCAATGCAGACTTGACGCGGCATGTTGGCCATCGCATTAATGCCAACGACACATCACGTTGGTCTGCACGTCACTAGACCCATTTTCCAGTAATTAAATCAATGTTCAGAGGGGTATTTGGGACATTTTCCCCACTTCACCCCAGCCTCATAAACACGAAATTCAGCTTCCACAAAGTAAATTACACTACTTTCTCTCAAATTGCTCTCAAGGTCAAACCCTACAACATAAATTTCAAGATGAATCCTCAAGAACATTCTATCAATCTTCAAGAATTCAAGCATTAAGGTATGTTAAGTGTTCATCCAAGGGTTTCCTTCTACCATTGGAGTTCAAGAACCCCTCTTAAATCGCAAGATGATTTACTTCATGAGTTTCACATTGAATTTAATTATCTTTATGATTTTGATGATATTTGGGCTTATACTCTGTGATTAATAACAAAATTCTTAAGAAGTAAATTGAATATGAGTGTCGTTATGTTGATTTATGGTAGAAACCCCTCTTGAAATTGTGAGTTTGGAATTGTGAACATGATGCTTGCATATTGATTTGTATTATGTGCATAAATTATGCCCTCTAAGTGTTTGATGAATTGTTCGTATGAGTTAAGTAACAAAATTATATCATGTTATCATGTATATAAGTTCATGTCATGCAAGTGTTTGTCAAAATGCCCCAATGAATGAATGGTGACAAAGTAAATAGTTATCACGTTTTCAAGGTTGCTCCATGTCTTACAATTTATGCTATTGAGTCTTAGGGGGTGTTCAATACCGAAAAATCTAGTTGCTTACCTAGAGCTATAGTAGTTACAGTATAGTCTCAGTAGTACCCATTAATCAGTTCAGACTCAGTGAACTCAGTTAGTTAATAGAACTTAGTGAACTCAGTTAGTTAACAAAACTCAGTAGTATTCTGTCAATCAACGAAACCCAGTGAACTCAGTTAGATCAGTCAGTTAACATGGTCAGTAACAGTCCAGTCCAGCCTAGTACAGTTTAGAAATTAATTAAGTGTCTATTCAGTTGAGAGTAGGATTCAACACCTAGTGAACCCAAGGATGGGGACTCACCTGCCAGTAGAGGATATGATCATTAAAAGTAGTCCTTGCATTTCAAAACTACGTAGCCAACATAGGTTGAGACATCAACCTTCCAGTAGAGAGTTGATAAGGTGACTTGCTTGCCAGTTGAGGGTACCATAGTTCTCATTCAGAGCACCTTCCAGATGAGGGCGACTTAACATTTATCTTTACCTGTGGCACGGTACCGACACCTTTCCAACTGAGGTTACAGGTTGAGCCCCAAATCAATTCAACTAAGGGACATGTCAATTATATGATTACCTCCTACAGTCTTAGATTCAGTCTTCAAAATAGAACTCAATTCAGTTTTATAGAATTAGGACTGTTAGATATAGTCACTCAGCTCAGTAAAGAACTCAGGTAGTTCTATAGATTTAAGACTGTCAGAAATTATCACTCAGTTATCAGAAATTCAGAACTCACTATCCAGTGCTACTATGATCTCAGTTACTGTATATATAGTTATGTGCTCAGTAGTGCACACTTGGTGTTTCAGCATTTTTCAGTTATAAATATTCCCTTACTCAGTTATATGCATGTCATTCAGTCAGTATTATTCCCATGAATTCAACCTACCTCACTTAGCATACCAGTATATTCAAAGTACTGACACATATTTTTCTTTTGCGCTATGATGTCTGATATCATAGGTTCAGACGTACAAACTCATGATTGCTCTTAGCAGCCAAGATTATCATCAGTAAACTTAGTGGTGAGTCCTCATAATTTGGGGACAGAGTTATTATTTCAACATTTTAGTTTATTTCAGAAGTCGGAGTTTGTTGGGGACTTGTCCCATCAACTCCATGTCTCAGACAGTTTTGACGTTTTTCAGACTAGAGTATTTTCAAATAGATGTTTAGTATTTATTTCAAATTTAAACCTTATGGATGATTTTCACCTAATTTCTGCATTTATTTCAGTTATATTTTTATTACAGTATTACTATTATTCAATGCTCACAGCAGGTACCAGTAATGGGTTAGCTGGTGGTCCTTCGGGGTCGCTAGCACCACATAGCATCTAGAGTGTAGACTCGGGTGTTACAAACTTGGTATCAGAGCCTAAGGTTCAACAGAGTCCTAGGAAGTCTGAAATCCACGCCTAGCTATCTTGTGCATGGGTTTGTAGTGCCCACACTTATGGACAAGAAGATATGAAGAGTTTTAAGAAAAGTTTCCTTTCATTTAGTATTCATGTCGTGCGAGTGAACACAAGCTCAAGTTAAACTATCTGTATAATTTTAGTTTCTCTCCAGTTTACAGATTATGCCGTCAAAGAGGACTAAGGGAAGAGGAACAGGAGACCAGCCAGCACCTCAACCCGTCCAGCCAGATCCCCTGGACGGGCATGTCTCCCAAGTTCAATTCAGAGCAGCTTTCACTACTCTAGCCAATTCAGTAGCAACCCAGAATGAACGCCTTGCTGCTATTTCGGCTAACTTAGTGGACAAAACTCCTGCAGCCAGGATTTGGGACTTCACCCGAATGAATCCCCCGTCATTTACTGGATCTAAGTCAGATGAGAACCCATAGAAATTCCTTGATCAGGTGCAGAAAGTCACAGACATTATGGGGGTGACTGCTAGTGAGAGTGCTGAGTTGGCTGCAAGCCCACTCATGGTTTAAGTAGTAGAAGATATAAAGGGCCGCAGATGCAGGTCCGTTGAATAGGAGGAATTTCCCACTGCTTTCCTTGATAGGTTCTGTTTTATCTCTTTTCGAATTTCATTTTAAAGAAAATTGTTTTGACTTTTTTAAAAAACTATTTCAAAAGATTTGAGAAAATTTCAAAATAATTTTACGAAAATTACATTCGACACTTCATTTTTCATAGAAAAAATCAAGAAAAACTTAAAGAAATTTCAAAGATTCAAAAACAAAAATAAATTCTTGAAATTAGAGAAACTGAGTAAGAGTTCAATTAACGCCCTAAAAAGGGTTTTAAGGCACTTAGGAGCGTCCGTTTAGAATGGTTCACCAAAAGATCCTTATTTAGACTAACTAAAATAAGGGTGGCAAACATTAAGAAAAGGTTGACTTTTAAAATATTAAAATTATTTATTTACATATTTAAATTGACATTTCTTTATCCAAATGAGAAATTGTTTACTTAAAAAAGGTTACAACACGTTCTAATTAATTCAATATTAATTTTGAGAAAAGTATTTACTTAATTGATAATTGATCATAAAAATTAGAATTTTGAGAAAAAAGAGATCAAGAAGGGTATTCTAGTTAAGAGACTATTCTACTTAATTAATTATTATTTCTAGAGAAATTAATATTTTATTAAAATTAAAAAGAAATCTACGTAAATTAGGTTGCACATTTTGAATTTAAAGAGGAAATGAGTTGTTTGTTTGTTTTTTTTTTTCTTTGGAAAAAAGAGGATTATAATTATTTATTATTTATATCATCATAAAAATGGTCATTTTGTTATAAATAACACTTTTGAAAAAATGCTAAGAGAAGGTCATGTTAAAACTATCTTATCAATTGTGAAAAAAGTTAAAATTTATGAGAAAATAATTTCTATGGTTTGAAGGAAATTATTTTAACCATATAAACTATTAGTCACTTGAACAAAAAAAATGCCAATTTTAAAATTAAGTGCTTAGCAATTTTTCATTTAAGATTAGTTTTAGGAAGAAAAATCGAAAGAATCACCTAGTTCATTTGGATGAGATAAATTAGGTAAGAAAATTGCGAATTGACTAGAAGCCATCATAAAATAAAATGATAACGCGTAAGGGGATTTATATAGATTAATTGGTTAGAGTGTTCAAATAAATACAAATAAATAAGAATAGGAAATAAAGGAAGAGTTATAATTGGACCCTTTTTGGCCCATTAATGAGCTGGCCAGCTTTAGGCCTAAATCCCATGAATCTCTGTCCATTATTTCAGCGTATATCAGCTGTATATAGAAGCTATTTTTCTCCACATTTTTGTGTATATACACTGGCTATTTTTCTCCACATTTTTGTGTATATACACTGTATATCAGCGTGAAAATTTGCTTATTTCCCCTGCATTTTTATTGTACTCGGTGGAGTAGCATGCAGCAGCTGCTTCCAATGTATACTAGACATATATGATTGTATACCAGTGCGAAATCAGTCCCCTCGAGACTTGGATCCGAGGTTTGACTCGATGCAAGTTGGGTCTAACTCAACGGAATGAGAGAGAAGGGAGTTCGATGGGCTCGACGAGCAAGTTCATGCATAGTAAAAATGAGAATTGGGATTAGTAGCCAATTAGTAATAACACCATACATTGCGAACATATCCACACTAGCCTATTTACCCATATATATATATATATATATATATATATATATATATATATATATATATATATATATATCTTCAATAGACCAACCAAAGTGAAGGCAACCAGGAAAATCCTAAAATGACTCATACAAGACTTATATAGGTATGGACTTAGGACACATAACACAGAACTTCATATCGGCATATTTTGAAACTGTTGAATTGAATTTTAAACGGATAGATCAACTATAATCTATTAAATGCACATAGTAGCGAATTCAAGTGGCCTGTATATAGTGATGCAGTTTTCAAGTTAAAATACAATGGAGAAGTCATCAGCAAACTTCAACCCCATAACTTGGATATTATACAAACATACTTGCGTAAAAGAATAAGTAAGCTAATAGTCATTCCTTGTAGCATAAGATAGTGAGTTCCAGCTATCTACATTAAACTCAAATTCTACGAGACATACAGGGTATCTTAAAAGTGGGATAAAAATACTCTCCCTTTTCTAAGAAAAAAAAACTTGTAGATAAGTAAATAAATAAAATAAGCACTTGACGGAGTTTCAAGGGGTGGGTATCGAGAACAAATATAAATTTGAGACAGGGAGGCTAAACGAAGGTGACTTAATATAAGTCATGTAAAACTGCAAGAACTACATGGCAAAACAATAGCACAATTCATGCTTTTAACAAATAGGAGTTTGAGACAATTGATCACATAATTAGTGCTTCACCAGAAAATGCAACTAAAGTACAGAACATGCTGATATTATTTGTCTGCATACATGCCCATATAAAAGTAAAATTCCTATAGATTATTAACATAATTTAAACAATTTACTCATATTATAAAGAAAATCTACTTTTTTACTAAGTCTCAAACGGCGAAAATGAAATGGAATAAAGATAGTTGAGCCTAAATAATTGACTAGGGAGATGATTCATAGGCTATATTCATTGTAACAATAACGCTAAACAAACAAGACTGAAACTAAGGTGAGCAATATCATGACTAGACAGAATCTGCAACTATGATCAAAACGGCAAGTAGCTCTCATATACCACCAACATATTGCGTACCAAAATAGAACCATCATTGTTATCTAAACGACTTTGCAAAACTTCAAGAATTTCAGGCCTTAAACCAACACATAAAAAAAACGATGGAACTAACGGAAACGAAATACATGTACATATTGACGGTGAGACAAGAAGAAAAACCCGACTATGACCCAAATACTACAGCAACAAAAACCAGAAACATCACTATTTTACTACTACACTAAAGAAACGAAAAAAATTCATACGGCTTTAAAAATACATAGGTACGACAACAGAAAGCTGAAAGAGGGAGGAGAGTATACCTTCTTTCGGGCAGGAACGAGGACAAACGAGCCTATCACGTTGCGACTTCCACCATCGGGAAGCAACTAGCCTTGTAGGAGTTCAACAGTTCCGCAAGAATTCGATTTTCGGAGTGTGTTCGTCGAGAATTTTGGTTACTTGAGGTTAAAAGCAAGCTCCTTCAGGACCCCCAATTTCCCCCAAAATCCACTCTTTTTCCTTCTTCTCAATCTCCTCTATTTATTGGAGGAGATACTGATTTTCATCTTCAAAAATGGAGGAACACATCCCCGAAAATTCGAATTTGGACTATGACCTCTAACTTGGAATGGATTTTGGGCTTCGCAACATACAATCTCAAGAAAAAAAAGTCAATAACACTGGCTCTAGCCTGCAAAATTTAGAGATAAGATAAAAAGATAAAAGAGTTTTTCGTGATTCAAGGAATTTGTTTATTTCGGGTCAACGTTGTTGGATTCGGGTTTATCCATTGAAGTTGTTGAAATCAGGTCGAAATGGGTTTACCGTTATTGATGCTGGCATTGTGGGTTGGATCCGGTCGTTGTTGTTGGTGAATCTTTTTTTTTTTTTTAAAAATTTTATTGGAGCATTGTTGTTGTTGGGGTTGTTTAATCAGGTTAAGAGAGGATGAAGGGATTGGGCCGGGTTGGAATTGTTTTTGGGCCGGTTTGGATCGGGTCAGGGGGAAAGGGAAGCTGATGGGCTGGTGTGCAGTTGGGCAGGCTTGCCTAATGGGAAAAGGGGTTAGAATTAGGAATGGGAAAATTTCAGAAATAGCAATTTTAGAGCTTTAATTATAATTTTTATAGCAACAGTTTCAAAATTACGAAAAATAGCAAGTTGCATTATGTATTTAAGTAAAATGTTGCTACATAAACACATATACAAATAAAAAATTCATACCTAATATAAATCTAATCAGTTAGAGTTTAAAATGGAAGAAACTGTTCCTTAATTCAATCAACATTTAATTACTCAGATTTGTTGATGGTGAAGCTTTTTTTCTTTTGGTACGCTGTTGGGAGTATTGTTGTTGTTGGGGTTGTTTTAGTCGGGTTAAGAGAGGAAGAGGGGAGTTGGGCCGGGTTGGAATTGTTGTTGGGTTGAGTCAGGGGGAAAGGGAAGCTGATGGGTTGGTATGCAGCTGGGCAGGCTGGCCCAATGGGAAGAGGGGATAGAATTATGAATTTAGGGATTTTTAGAAGGGAAAATTTTAGAAATAGCAACTCTGTAGCCTTAATTATAACTTCTATACCAACAGTTTTATAATTACAAAAAATAGCAAATTGTATTTTGTATTTAAGTAAAATGTTGTTATATAAATACATATACAAATATATATATATGTATTACTCATAAATACATATGTACAACTAAAAAATACATATTCTTCTATTACTATGAAGTGGATAAAATATTGTTATTTTTGCTATAAGTTGTAATTTTGAAGAAGTGTTGCCATTTATTGTGATTATAGTCTTAAGGATGCTAGTTTTTGTAATTTTTCCTTTTTAGAAATCTAGGTTTTTTGGGATATTTTTATTCTTCTCTCAAGTTTACTCAGTTAGCCAGATACACCCCTCATGTGGTAGCAGATAGCAGATCTAAGATGATTAAGTTTGTGTCGGGTGTGTCTAATAGTATGGTCAAATAGTGTAGGACTATAATGCTGATTAAAGAGATGGACATATCTAGACTCATGTTTCTTGCTTAGCAGATAGAGGAGGCAAAGCCTAAGTCAGGGAGAATAGGGAGAACAAGAGAGCTAGAACAGGTAGCTTCAACTTCACTAAGCCTAAGTCAGAGGGTGGGAATCCGTATTAGTTTCACCCGAATCCCTCAGTCCCATTTAGAGATGGCAACAATGACAGGTCACCAGGCCCTACACCTCAGGGTAGTATCAACAACGCCCGAACGAATCCTCTTTGTTAGAAATGTGGCAGAAAACACCAGGGTATCTGCAGAGCTAGTAGTGATATGTGTTTTGAGTGTGGAAATATAGGTCAAAGAGTCAGAAATTGTCCCCAGTCAGGTTCCCAAGGTCAGTATAGTCATCCCCCAAGTCAGTCTAATCACTCGAATCAACAGAGTGTCGGTTCCAGTGCCACCAGTGGGCAACACCCAAATAGACTCTAAGCACTTTAGTCCCAACAGGATCAGGAAAGTTCTCCTGATGTGGTCACTGGTATATTACAAGTTTATCATTTACATGTTTATACTTTGCTATATCCAAGAGCTTTTTTGTCCTTTGTGACTCCTTATATAGTTGTTAATTTAGGAGTAGTCCCGAAATCCTAGCAGAACCTTTCTTAGTCTCTACCTCAGTGGGTTAATCTATCATAGCCCGATGGTAATAAAGAAACTATCCGATTATGGTATCTCATAAAATCACTTTAGAAAACTTAGTAGAATTAAAGATGATCGATTTTAACTTCATTCTCGAGATGGATTGGCTTTATTTCTGCTATGCCTTAGTTGACCGCAAAAATAAAATAGTCCAATTTTAGTTTTCGAATGAACCTGTCCTAGAATGGAGGGGTAGTACCTCAGAATTTAGGGGCCAGTTTGTTTCCTATCCAAGGGAAAGGAAAATAATATCCAAGGGGTGTGTCTACCATCTCTTCTGAGTCAAAGACTCGAGTTCAGAGATCCCTAATCTAGAATCAGTGTCTATAGCATGTGAATTCCCAGATATATTCCCCAAAGATCTTCCTGGAGTCCCTCCCGAATGGGAAATTGACTCTCTCTCAAATACTTAGCCTATCTCTATTTTTCCATACAGAATGGCTCCAACAGAACTCAAAGAGTTAAAAGAACAGTCAAAAGATCTCCTAGACAAGGGATTCATCAGACCCAGTATATCCTTGTAGGGTGCACCAGTTTTATTCGTGCGTAATAAAAATGGTTCCCTCAGGATGTGTATTGAGTACCATCAGTTAAATAAGGTTATAGTCAAGAATAAGTATCCACTTCTTAGAATCAATGACTTATTTGACCAACTTCAGGGTGCCAGCTATTTTTCTAAGATAGACCTCAGGTTAGGCTATCATCATCTCAAATTTAGAGAATATGACATTCCAAAAATAACTTTCTGAACTCGATATGGTAACTTCAAATTCTTAGTCATGTCATTTGGTCTGACAAATACCCCAATAGCTTTCATATACTTGATGAACTGTGTGTTCAAGCAGTACTTGAATATGTTCATCATAGTCTTCATAGATGACATTCTAGTCTACTTCTGTAGTAAGCATTATTATGCAGATTATCTTAGAATAGTATTACAGACTCTCAGAAACTATCAGTTGTTCGCTAAATTCAGTAAGTGAAAATTTTGATTAAGGTCAGTAGCCTTTCTTGGCCATATAGTTTCCGGTGATGGCATTAGAGTTGATTCTCAAAAGACCAAAATAGTGAAAAACTGACCTAGACCTATCTCTCTATCATATATAAGGAGTTTCTTGGGTTTGACTGGCTATTGCCGAAGGTTTTTTGAAGGGTTTTTGTCTATTACATCCCCTATGTCTAGATTTACTAAGAAGAGAGTCAAATTCCAGTGGTTAGATTTTTGTAAGAAGAGTTTTCAGGAGTTGAAGACTCGACTCACTATAACTCCAGTTTTGACTCAACTAGATGGTATAGATAGGTTTGTGCTATATTGTGATACTTCCAGAGTTGGTTTGGGATATGTATTGATACAGAGAGGTAAGGTCATAGACTATGTTTCTAGACAGCTTAAGCCCCATAAAAATAGCTACCCCACTCATGATCTTGAGTTAGCAGCTGTAGTATTTTCCCTGAAGATTTGGAGGCACTACTTGTATGGAGTGCATATTGATGTGTTCACTGACCATAAGAGCCTAAAATATGTGTTCTTTTAGAAAGACCTAAACCTCTATCAGAGAAGGCTAATGTAGTGGCAGATGCTCTCAGTAGGATGTCTATGGGTAGTGTTGCTCAAGTGTAGAATGATAAGAAGAAGTTAGTTTAGAAATTTCAACAGCTCGCTCGAATAGGTATTCGCTTAGTCGATTCAGCAGTTAGTAGTGTATGGATTTAAAACAGTGCAGAATTATCTTTGGTTTCCAAAGTAAAAGGAGAATCAGTCCAGAGATCCTAGTTTACTCAAGTTGAAAAAGTTATTTAGAGATCAGAATGTAGAGGTTTTCTCCCAAGGGAAAGATAGTGTGTTGGATTGCTAGGGTCAGCTACGAGTGCCAGGTGTAGATAACTTGAGGCAGAGAAGTCTTACAGAAGCGCATGGTGTACGTTACTCCAATATTCTAGGGGCAACTAAGATGTACTATGATTTGTGGGAGATCTATTGGTGGAGTGAGATGAAGAGATATATTGCATAGTTTGTAACTAAATTCTTAATATGCAGTAGGTCCAAATTGAGCACCAGAAACCTAGTGGTACCAGGCAGGAGTTTAGTATTCTCGCTTTGAAGTGGGAGGAGGTGAATATAGACTTTGTGATGGTTTTTCCTCGTACTGATTATCTACACGATTTAGTTAGGTCATTGTAGAAAGGATTACCAAATCAGCTCATTTCCTAACAGTCCATACCTCTTATTCAGCCAAGGACTATGCTAAGCTCTATGAAAGAGAGTTGTTTAGATTGCATAAAGTTCCATTATCCATTATTTTAGATAGAGGTATGCAGTTTAACACTCATTTCTGTAAAGCATTCTAAAAGGGTTTTGATACCTAAGTTCACCTCAGTACAACTTTTCACTCTCAGACAGATGGTCAAGCTAAAAGGACCATTCAGACTTTAGAGAATATGCTGCGAGCTTGTGCGATTGACTTTAAGGGTAGTTGTGATGACCATTTGTCCTTGATTGAGTTTGCATATTATAATAGATATCATTCCAGCATTCGGATGGCTCCGTTTGAGGTGCTTTACGGAAGGAGATGTAGATCTCCCATAGGTTGGTTTGAAGTAGGTGAGGCCGCAGTGGTGGGGCCTGACTTGGTGTTTGATACCTTATAAAAAGTTCAATAGATCAGAAAAAGGCCTAAGATAGCTTAGAGCTGACAAAAATGATACGCATATCTCCTATTAAAGGAGTGAAGAGGTTTGGTAAGAAGGGGAAACTCAGTCCCTGATACGTTGGTCCTTACCGAATTCTCAGTCGTTTCATAAAGGTATCTTACGAGCTTAAGTTACCTTTAGACTTAGCTTCAGTGCATCCAGTGTTTCATGTCTCCTTGCTAAAGAAATGCATAGGTAAGCCAACAATTGTAGACCCTATAAGGGGCATAGATGTGCAAAATAGTCTCTCTTAAGTAGAGGTTCCAGTCGAAATCCTCGATCATCAGATTCACCAACTTAGGAATAAAAAAGTCCCTCTAGTCAAAGTTCTTTGGTGGAACTAGTTTGTTGAGGGAGATGCTTTGGAAGAAGAAGTAGATATGCGGACCAATAATCCTAACCTCTTCTTTACGAACTCATATTCAACCCAAGGTAATAATTTTTTCTTGAACTTACTCAGTTTCATTCTTAGATAAAACTTGGTATCAGTCACCATTGGATATTTAGTCATGCATTCATGAGTCAGTTTAGTCAGGTATTCATGTATCAAATATGCATGTTTAGTTTGAGAAACTTAGCTTATCAATAATCCTAGTCATGCATTCATAAATCAGCTCAGTCATGTACCCATGCATCAGATATATATGTTCAGTCTGAAAACTCAGTATATCAATAGTTTCAGTCATGTAATGATGTTTCAGTTGTGCATGTTCAATACATAAATTCAGTCTATAAATAATCTCATTCTAGTCAGTCTCATTCGAGGACGAATATCCCCATGAGGGAGATATTATAAGACCCCGCAAAATCCTAAGCTTAATTCAGTCCTTTAAAGCTTGTTAAGGGGTCCCAGACTTAGAAACTTTTAGCTAACTATTCATACTTAGAGCTATTCTAGCCTTTGTAAGTTGGCAATCCTATTTTATGACCCTTATGACCTTAAAATATCAAGTTGTAGATTGATTCATGATCAAGAATGTCAGTAGGCCAGTTCAGGTGAGTTTTGGATTTTTGGACCTTGTTTGAACCATGTTTAGGTGGCAAAATAGTGGGTTGATGCGATCTCGATGCGTCGTGTCAACATATAATTTCTCCCCAACTTTCAGTGCAATTTCAGTGAACTGAAGTGGATTCGACGTAGTACATTAGCCATCACGTTCATACCAATAATGTGGCACATTGGTCTGCGCATCTCTAAGCCTATTTTTCAGTAATTAAATTAGTGTACAGAGTGGTATTTAGGACATTTTATCCACTTTGATCCAGCTTCATAAACACAAAAATTTAGCACCACATAACAAATTACATTCACTTTCTCTGAAATTTCTCTCAAGGACAAACCCTAGAACATAAATTTGAAGATCAATCCTCAAGAACACTCCATCAATCTTCAAGAATTCAAGCATTAAGGTATGTTAAGTGTTAATCCAAGGGTCTCCTTCCACCCTTGGAGTTCATGAACACCTCTTAAATTGCAAGATGATTTCTTCATAAGTTTCATGTTGAATTTGATTATCTTTATGGTTTTGATGATAACTAGGCTTATACTCCATGATTAATCACAAAATTCATGAGAATTAAATAGCATGTGAGTGTTGTTATGTCGATTCATGGTAGAAACCCTCTTTAAATTGTGAGTTTGGAATTGTGAACATGATGCTTGCATATTGATTTTTATTATGTGTATAAACTATGCCTTCCAAGTGTTTGATGAATTTTTCATGTGAGTTAAGTAATAAAATTATATTATGTTAGCATTTATACAAGTTCATGTCATGCAAGTGTTTGTCAAAATGCCCCAATGAATGAATTGTGACAAAGTAAATAGTTATCATGTTTTCAAGATTGCTCTATGTTATACAATTTATGTTTTTGAGTCTTGGGGGTATTCAATACCCAAAAATCTAGCTGCTTACCTAGAGCTACAAGAGTTACAGTGCAGTCTTAGTAGTACCCAGTAATCAGTTCAGACTCAGCGAACTCAGTCAGTTAACTAACTTAGTCAGTTAATATAACTCAGTAGTATTTTGTCAGTCAACAAAACCCAGTGAACTTAATTAGATTAGTCAGTTAACATGGTCAGTAACAGTCCAGTCCAACCTAGTATAGTTTAGAAATCAGTTTAGTGTCTATTCAGTTGGGAGTAGGATTCAGCACCGTGTGAATCAAAGTATGGGAACGAACCTGTCAGTAGAGAGTGTGATCCTTAGAAGCAGTCCTTGTGTTACAGAACTATATAGCCAGCATAGGTTGAGACATTAACCTGCCAGTTTAGGGTTGATGAGGTGATCTACCTGCCAGTTGAGGGTACTGCCATTCTTATTCAGAGAACCTGCCAGATGAGGGTGACTCAATA
Organism: Capsicum baccatum var. pendulum; assembly: GCA_030864225.1. Classification (NCBI taxonomy): domain Eukaryota; kingdom Viridiplantae; phylum Streptophyta; class Magnoliopsida; order Solanales; family Solanaceae; genus Capsicum; species Capsicum baccatum. The sequence goes on along the minus strand of CM061555.1, from coordinate 109,252,151 downwards.
TTTGTCTTTAACCGTGGCATGGTACTGACGCCCCTCCAACTGGGGTTACAGGTTGGACCAAAAATTAATTTAGAATAGAGGCATATTGGTTAGATGATTACCTCCCACAGTCTCAGTCTTAGTTTCGATCTTCAAAATAGAACTCAATTCAGTTCTATAGAATCAGGACTGTCAGAGATAGTCACTCAACTTAATATAGAACTCTGGTAGTTTTATAGATTTAGGATTATCAGAAACTATCATTCAGTTATCAAAAATTTAGACCTCAGTATCCAGTTCTACTATGATCTCAGTTATGGTATATATTGTTATGTGCTCATTAGCGCACACTCAGTGTTTCAACATATTTCAGTTATACACATTCCCTCATTCAGTTATATACATGTCATTCAGTCAGTATTATTCATGCATATGAACCCATGCATTCAATCTACCTCACTTAGAATACCAGTACATTCAAAGTACGGATGCATACTTTTCTCTTTCGTTGTGATGTCTTATAGCATAGGTTCAGACGCATGAGCTCCTGACCGCTCTTAGTAGCCCCAGATCATCAGCAGAAGACTTAGTGGTAAGTCCTTATAGTTCAGGGACTGAGTTGTTATTTCAACATTTCTGTTTATTTCAGAAGACGGAGTTAGTTTGGGACTTATCCCATCAACTCCATGTCTCAGACAATTTAGATGCTTTTCAGACTAGAGTATTTGCAGAAAGATGTTTAGTATTTATTTCTGATTTGAACCTTATGGCAGATTTTCACCTAATTTCTACATTTATTTTAGTTATATTGTTATTACAATAATACTATTATTCAATGCTCACAGTAGGTACAATTCATGGGTTAGATGATGGTCCTTCGGGGTCACTAGCACTGTGTAGCATCTGGAGTACAGAATCGGGGCATTGCAGTACACATGGCACTTATACACATAAAACCTTATCTAATAACATGCTACCTGGGGATTTAACCTATTCTTATATACTTATGCTCTTATCCACTTAATGACTCAACTATAATTCATTATTTTACTCTTGTCATGAAGTGCATGTATATATATATATATCCACTTCCTTTTCCACAAGTTGACAACTTAGTCTATTTCACACCTCACATCAAGCCTACTAATTTATTCACACTAAACATGCATCATTAGTATTGAACCACTATTCTTACCACCACAATCCACAACTAAAGTTCAAGCCTATTGTCTAACACCAATTATGTAACACCGCTGAAGCATGTTGCATATTATACTATTCCATCGAATGGGAAAATCAACCTAAGTCTATTATTTCACGTAACTATGATTAATAAGTTTATTCTCTCCACAACACTACTACTACACCTTTGAATCTACCACATACCTTCTCATGTGCAGTACTAGTTTACAACTTCTAGAGAAAAGACAATCAATGGGGTAAAGTCACATAATAGGGATAGTCATAATCTTATAATATAACTTATTACGATCTTATCAATATGTTCTACTTTATCATATTAAATCAACTTACCTATGTACACATTTAGACTACTTTTAAAGTTCCTTAAACATCACTATGTTTTTTCCCAAGTAAATCTATGAGTATAACTTATTGGCAAACTTGCCTTTTTTCATTTACCATCTATAATTTATTTCTGTAACCACCATAATTATCCACTCTTAGCTTCTTCCCTATTTTGAATAAATAATAATCATAGGCAATTACTTCCTTTAAGACTACCATGCAATCTATAAATCCTACTACAACATTAGTCTATCACTACAAAATGGCAACTCATCCCTCGATCAAAGGTTATACAACTAAAACTATCTTCTTTATTCAAAAGTCACCCTCACTCTGGCTTCTAGACTTGTGACTTCATATAACTAACTTATGGATCATCTTACTACTAATAGATTATGACACCTTAGCATATACTACTACTCGAGTGGAAATATTGTTCCAACATTTTGTCATATATCTCTGCCCTTAAGCATGACATCTATAATAAGAATATTTTGAAAGGAATGGAATACACTTCGTACCTCAGGCTGAAAAGCACGATTACATTAGGATAGAGGTATAAACTTGAATCACTATAATTTAAAGCACTAATGTACTCTTTTCAAGTCCTTGTGTTATCTAATAATGTCATGGATAACTTAATTAGAAAGGACCCCACTGTTTAGACTCTGAGCCTTTGCGCTTGAATCGCCTCGATGATCAAACATATCTAATAATATTAGAGTAAGGAAAGTATTTGGATAACTTTCATATGGACGACGCTATAGCATGATCTAAAGTATGAAAGAATGAGAGACAACTCCTAAATGCCTAGTATCCTAATGGTGCACAACACACTCATAAGCAAGACTCTATTAGACACGGCTTCATAGACACCCTGAGGCCATGAATCATGCTCTGAAGCCAAACTTGTCACAACCCGATATGAGGCCCTAGCTGTGACGTACATCTCGAATCATGAAGGCTAGAGAGGCTCTCCAACTTTGAATTCCTGAAGTAATTTACTGCTGCTGAACTGGACCGTAGGACTGAGCTTTAGAGCCTATATTATGAGACACTATAGCCTCCATGAAGGTCGGTCAATACCTAGAATGTATTTGTATGCAGAACTAACCAAAAATAATATATATCCAATATAAAATAGTCTGGGTCATTAAGAAAACAATTTAACATAGTAGATATAAAACACACACCGACATATTTCAAGAGCTTCAAAATATTCTTGTAAGGCATGACTTAACTATTTGTTTTAATTCTGATCTAGATGGTACACCCTATATTTATAGTATCCATGGGCTAAATAGGTCCATCATTAACTTGGAAGCTAAGACCCCAACCCAAGTTTGTCACAAGGGCTAGAGTCTCTGCTCTTTACTATGCCAAAAGGTTGTCACCAACATACAATCCCCCTGTTTCAGGGAAAAATAAAACCTATGTTGGCAAAATATAATTTTGGGCAATGAGTTATCTGAACTCGGGAACTCTCTTTAAGCCCAATTTTAGCCTCTTAAAACATACTTCATTCTTATAAATAATTCTTTTCGTATTTTGTTAAGGGCATATCATAATAGGGTATCATCAAACCCAGACTTACAAATAATTCATTTCATACCACATAATATCTATAGCCTTTTTTTACTTAAAAGAATATTAATGACCACCTACGAATTCAAATATCATAAGAGAGTTCTTATTTCAAAAGCGTGTGCAAACATGCAGTGGCTAATTCAATCACTAATCATATGCAGTTTCTTCATTAGAAAATCATAACATTTATAATAAAAATAACCTCTTTGAAAAACATGTGAAACAACTAGACATAACAATTAAAGAGAAATTTTAACTCAAGAATCATCTTCATTCGTAAAGCTTGTTAAACGTAATTCTCATGATAAAAAGGGGCTTATAATTCATGCTCTCAAATCGAATTCTCAATTCATACATTCTAAGACCATAAATTTCATTATAGGGAAGTAAATTTCTCAAGTCATGTTCATAAATCACTTTTTGAACTCAAATCATGCATGCACAAGATTATAAATTAAGCTTATTAAAAAATCCCATATTAGTTACATACTTTCATCAAAATGGGTTTATGATGCATGCTCTTTAAATGATTTTCAAAAAAAAACCCATTTCATATACATACATATATTTTTTTAAACTTGTTTAAAAATGTAAAATTCATGACCATGAGATTTAGGATAGTTTCGCATACCTTTTGACGAACAAAAATCGAAGAAAAAGTAGAGAGATTGACCTCTTAGAGAGTAGAATCCGCAAACCCTAGGTAGTTTCTCCCCTCTTTCATATGAAATGTTATTTGGGAATTTACAAAGGCAATGTAACATTTATAAGGCCTTAATTTCCTCCAAATAGGGTTAGGAATAGTTATGGGAAGATAAAAGACCTTTATGCCCACATAATAAATCAAACAGAATACTTTTTGATGTCTTAGAAAGCCTATGCATCACATGAACAAAGAAGACCTTAGGATTTGCATTGCATGGACAAAGCATAGATGAGGCGGTTTTCTTAGGAAATTATTTTGCGGCACAAGGCCATTGCATACTCTGGACAACGCCTCATTCAAACACTCATAACTTTTGACTCCAAACTCAGATTGATGAATGGTTAGTGGCATTGGGAAGAAGACTCAAAGGTCTATTATTTAATATATATAAGGAAATATGACTATTTAAATACTAGTAGAAATGGTCTCTAGAAGTTTGCCTAAGAAAAACTGTTAACTAAAAATGAATCGTTAGGATAGTGCTCAACTTAACTTTTAAGCTAGGAGGTTTTATGGTATATATTCATCTCCAATGATGTTACTAAACTAATTAAATGTTATTCACACTTATACCTAGGTACAAACTATTGGGTTCGAGTTTATAAATGTAGGAATGACAGTTCAACTTTAGCCCAAAAGTGCAGAGTGTTACACAAAAAGAGTGAAATTGGGGAACAAGAGATGATTACCCCTATTCAAACGATATAAAATAGGCAAAGTTATTGTTTTGGAAGATCTTAAAAATAAAATGGTAAAAGTTCTTTAAGCCTTAGTACGAAATCATGAAAAGTTGCAACAAAATCTATGGCTTCATCAAGGTAGACAATTACTACAATTGCATCAAAGAAGAATATGAAAAAGGATGATGCATTTATGAGTTTAGTTCAACCAAAGTAGCTATTCAAATATGGATAAAAGTCTATTCCTACTAGTAAGAAGCCTCATAGGTCAGGGAGGGTTGTGGCTTTTTAGTACAATCGAAGTAAAAATCAATCAGTAGTGAGAATGATGTCTTTGCCTAAGAATGGCAAGGATAATATTAAGAAAAGTAAGTAGAAATGATCTTTAATATAGGGAAAAAAGTGTATCCCAAACTAAAAACAAGAATTTGGGTACTGAAAGCAGGATGAAAAAGAGATGGGAAATTCCTAGTGAGATTGTAGTTCTTGCAAGTACAGAGTGAGAAATCTCCACTGAGCATTACTGTGAAGATTGATTTGATTCTTATAATTAGGATTGCTTGGTGCACCGCTAGTGAGACTCCGAAGGATTCTGGACCTGCCAAAAGAGTGATAGATTTGATAGGCAAAAAATATCCTTTTTTAGCAATAATGAAGATAAGGAATCACCAGTCTGTCAAGTTCTCAGTTTTGCTGAGGATGATGTTGAAGAGGAATAATGTGAAATAACTCAAATAAGGGGAGCTCACCCTTTTCAATTTTTAGTCCTTCCTTTTATTTTTGGTTCATTCTCATATGAGGCTCCACAACTATATATTTTGTACAATATGAGGAACTGTTCCTTGGGTTTCCTCATACTAGTATTCTAGCTTCTATGATTACATGTTTGGTACAATATGAATAAAGTTCTATGTTGTAGTATATGTCCAAGTTACTGTTTACTAGTAAGGAATTTGGTGGACATTACTATTTCTTTTTGTTATATACTATATTAGGTTGTGTCAGCTGCATTGTATTACTGAGAGTTTATAATGGAAAAAATTTTCTTCTTGCTTCACAATTGTCTTTTGATGATACTATGTGATCTCATGCTTGATGAGGGAATTAATGAAATTTGAGATTTATATTACTAGTGTTAGATTTCTAAATTCATAGAGTATGCCTTATTTTTAGAATTGAAATTCTACCTGGCTATTTCCCTTTTTGTGGGATATGTGTAGTGAGTCTTTTAAATAACTGAGTATCAATAGTATCCTTTTCTCCAAAACTGCATTTATCGACCTTATATCTTACAGTGTCACATGATTTATCCAAAATTAGATTAAGTTAAGAAATGGCTCCATAAAAAAGTTATATTTTCCACCTCTTAAGCAGAGAAACCTTTTTGTCATACAAAGAGGAATCTTAGTGACTTTTAGACTGTTGAAGTTCTATGCTAAGAGACATCTTAGTGAAGTAGACCCTTGAAGTTCTTATGCTAAGAGGCATCTTAGTGATATAAACCCTTGAAGTTTTTTAGATACTTTTTTTTAGTCTTCTCTTATATCCTTGTACTAATATCATTTAATTTATAAAAGACTGACGCATATTGATTCTAAATCAATGCTGTTATTTTTTGGATCTTTTCTCCCCCATATCAAACTTTTACTATTTGGAGAGGGGGTTTTAGAGTTATAAAAGAACTCTTCCTCCTCCCATTTTAAATATCCCAAAATTATTCTCTTCTCCCACAATTAATAGAAAAGGTTTCCTTGAGCGGTGCTCAGAGATTAGGCCTTTTTTTGGCTGAACTTTGTTGTTAAATTTTTCTAGTGTCTTTATTTTTTAGTATTCAATATTATTTGTCGGGTATTTTTGTTAGTGTTTTGTCTGGTTCAATTGTTCTGAACCAGTTCATTTCACTAAGTTGTTTTATTGTAGTGGGAAAATTACCTAATTTTTCCAATAAGTGGTATCAGAGCCAAGGTTTTGTCTTAGGATGCGCTGTGGTTGCAGCTTTGTCTGATCTTCCACATCAGGAAAGAATTCCTTTGTTTTTTTTAAGCCCAAGGTTTATCCTAGGCTAAGGTTCTCCTGATCTTCCACATCAAAAAAGAATTACTTTGGTCCTTTTGAAATCTTGGGTTGTTTGCAGTTATTGTAATATTGAATACTTTTTATTGAGTCTGTAATGGTAAATAAAGATCAAGAAACGAAGGATCCTATTTCAAATATTAAGCTGGGAGCATCTAGCTCCTCATCATCATGGCGAAGGAAATATTTGATGGTACTGGCTATTTCAGCATGTGACAAGGAGAGGTTTTAGACTCTCTTTTTAAGCAGGGTCTTGATATTGCTATTGAGCAAAAGAAATCAGAAGAGGTAGAAGATAGAGATTGGAGCATCAATAATCGATTGATGTGTGAAACAATTCGACCGTGCCTTTCCAGAGAGCAGAAGTATGCTTTCAAGAATGAGACATTTGCGTACAAATTATGGAAGCCGTTGGAGGACAAGTTTCTGAAGAAGAGTGGTTAGAACAAGCTCCTTAAAAAGAAAAAGTTATTCCGATTTGATTATCAACCAGGTAATACAATGAATGAACACATCACTATGTTTAATTAATTAGTAGACTATGGAAAGAAATTGAGTATATGGGGGTGTATGCAGTTTTATAAACATCATCATCATAAATATTTATAAGAAATATGCAGGATGTATGAAAAACTCACATAGCCCGAAGAAAATCATTATAATCATGAGAGGATGAAATAAGTACAATAACACATGTGAGTCATCATATAATTTGTCAATCACTTTCAGTTCATCAAGAATATCAATTCTTATAATGTAAATATCATTTAAATCTTTCGAAATAATAACTTTCACAATTCCACTTTCAAATCACTTCACCATTCACCATAGACATAAGAAAACACACACACACTGGGAGATCCTATAATCGAGATAAACCATGTAAGCTACATGGATTCCAACGTACAACCCACGTTGGGGAGAGCCATCCTATCCTTGCTATCGGAGTAGGACTATCGATATCAAATCCACATAAACTAGTGATCACTATATAAATCAGCCTCAGGCTCACGTAGTTCTAGGGAAGTAAGGTCACTTTATACCTCTCACTCGGTGCTAAAGATTTCTTATGGATTTAGATCAAATCATTTCAAAGACAATCCACAGCAAAACAATTTTAGTAATATATAAATATACATTGGGAGCCATCATGCTTTCCATCTATCAAAATCAATCACGTTGTGGAATTCTTTCACACTCGAGTTCAAAACAACTCCATTAAGACCAAAAGGTAAAATAATTCAAAATATATCAAATATTCAACATCAACGTGCTTATAACATACACTTTCTAAAAAAAAAACACAATTTCCAATGGGGATTCACGACCCAAATATCAAAATCATGATAAATATCGTTCAAGATTCATGATTTATATCTCCACACATGTAAATTCATCTTTCAAAATCATAAACATCAAGATTTCATAATAATCATCATAAGATATGGGTTCATGCTTCAAATTCATAAAAATCAAATAAAAATCATGCTTTTGCAAAGAAAATTACTTTTGGGCACAAGAATGAAAGAGAGCTCTTCTTGAAAAACTCCACATACCTTGAATGATGAACTTTAGATCGATACCCATTTTTGAGATGTTAATTGCACCTTTGAATGATGGATTTTGGAGTTCTTGAACTAGGAACTTGGAATCTTGAATAAAGTTGCAGAATTAATGGTGAACTATGGAGGTTCTTGAACAAGGAACTTGGAATCTTGAATAAATTTGTAGAATTAATGGATAACTTTGGAGGTTCTTGAAGTTGGATGTAGGAGCATAGGGTTTTATTTTTGAGGGAATTTGATGAAATATAACATATAATGCTTCTAATAGGCTTTAATATAGGATTTGGATGGATTTTGGGTGAGGAGGAATGACCAAAACGCCCCTAAAAATCAAATAATTCTTGAATCTATCCTTTGGTGGACTATTTTGATAGGATGAAGTAGATTAACCATAACATTTTACTACGATATGCAAATTAGATAAAACTAATTTCATTAGAAAGATAACTCTCATATCTTTCCGTTGATATATAGTATCTCACCCAAATCATTGTGTACGAGGAGTTATGATTATTTGAAGTTGACCCAAAAATTCTCTTTTGATAGGCTGAAGTAGATCGACCATAACTTTTCCCTCTGATAGACAAATTGGATGAAACCAATTTCATTGGAAAGAGGACCCGCAGAGATTTTCGGTGATATATAGTAGATCACTCATATCATTATGTATAAGAAGTTATGATCATTTAAATTTGGAGAAAAAATACGTCAAGCCTCAGTACTTTTTCCTGCACGTTTTACTGTTCAATACTATTAACGGTTCGATCGAATTCATAAATCGTCACTTGGGTGTACGTTTTTGATGATCCACATATCATTGGAAATATTATTCGATACTCTTCACAATGATTGGTCATAATCTAAGACATTCCTCATGAAAAATTTATAATTCATTCTAGAAGATAGAACCCAACACGTTTACGCACAAAATTTCAACGAAAATTTCTCGGGGTATTATAGAGTAACTGGTAAATTTTCTGTCATATGACCAGGAGGTCATGGGTTCAAGCCTTGGAAATAGTCTCCAGTAGAAATGTAAGGTAAGGCTACATATAATACACCCTTGTGGTGGACCCCTTCCCCGAACACTGCGTATAGTGGTAGTTTTAGTGCACCAGATTGTCCTTTTATGAAAATACACTATAATAAAGCTTTGAAAATAGTAGAACCCTCTTCTATTGTTGCTTAATCCTCTTGCCATGTCAATGTTTATAGTGGCAGTCAGAACAAGCCAATTGTCGCTGATAAGGTGGTAGTTCAGTAGATAAGAGGCATATGTGAACTGTAACTAGGCACATGTAAATATTTCTTTGAAGTATAATGCTTATCATGTCTTTGCACTATATTCGGGATAATTATTATATTTACCATCGACAGAAGCTTGCTTTGACCTAGAAATTAGAGTAGTATAACTGTTCATATATGTGGTTCTCATGCAAGGGACAATCTTCTACAACTCTCTAACTTAAAAATGAAGCCATATAATTTAGTTTATTGCACTTATTATCTGTCTAATTTCCGCCTCTTTATTTGCTCTTGGAACTACTAAACTTAAGGTTACATCAAATAGACAGAATGCACTATTGGATCTTATAGAGATACTTCACAACTACTACTATCTACCTTCTTATAATCAACCAAGCACTTGTGTTTTCATCTTTCATCCTTTTGAGTTCCTTTACTTAGTATAAGCCTTTGTCAGGTAGGATTTGATGTTATTTGTTTCAAACCTTAAGACACTTATCTTATCAAAGTAATATCAAGAATATTGTGAACCTCTATACATCTCACTCATTACTAATGTCACTTTCACAAATGGTTCCTCTTTGGGTCTAGTAGTGAGTTTAACTCCTTGCAGTGAAGTCTTGGAGTAACTGGTAAAGTTTCTTCCATGTAACAAGGAGATCACGACTTCAAGTCTTAGAAACAACCTCTAGTACAAATACAAGGTATGGATTTATACAATACACCCTTGTGGTGGGGCTCTTCTCCGAACTCTATGCATAACGGGAGCTTTATTGCATCAGGCTGCCCTTTGTCAGTTTAACTATTTAATACCTCTATAGATATTACACCTTGGGTTCTCTTTTTACTCCCCATTGATGTGGCAATGTTAGGTTTGATGTTCTTGATTCTTCTTTATTCTTTTGGCAACTCATATGACTATAGGAATTCTATATTTCCATATGCTATAGAAAAATGAGTTATATTGGTCAAGTTATTAAGATTATGATCAAGGTAGAGTTTTTGACCCTATTTTTTCTATGGTGAAGTGATTATATTACATAATTATGGAGATTCATGAATTGTAGGAGAGTAGGAATACCATCTGCAATAGGTTAATAATTTTTGTGCAGTAACTAAATGTCTCAAGGAATAAGTCATTTGTAATGCATGACCAAGAAACAACTTTTGATCCTACATTTTATCCATGAAATATCTACTTGAAGAGTGTAATTCAACACCCTCCTATATGTGTAATGTGAACCGCTTTTGATCTTATATTTTGTCCATGAAATATCTATTTGGAGATAGTAACTCAACACCCTCCTATACATTATATAACTCGATGAACTCATACAACAACAACTATACCTCATACCTCATTCTGAAATAAGTGGACCTTGACAAACTCTTATACCTAATGTTTTCACTACTAGAAATTACCCCTATTGCAATGAATTTTTTTGCAATAGTTTCAAAAGCGTTGCGGTAGATGGTCTATTGCAATGGTTGGAAACGTTGCAAAAAAAAAATATTCTGGTAGTTCTATAACCGTTGCTATTGATAGATAACCATTGAAATAGGGTATCCTATAGAAATAGTTTCAGGAACCATTACCATAGAGTGGCCTATGACAATGCGTTTTTGAAAAAAAGCTACTGCAATAGTTTTTATTTTCTCTCCAAATTTTTCCATAAAATCCGCCAAAACTTTAAAAAATATATAATAAAAATTAAAAAAATATACAAAAGTAACTTTCACTTTCACTTTAGCATCAGTTGACTAACATAACGCTACTGGTACTGCCACTACGTCGACTATCCATCACTCTTTGATTGTTTCTCAGATGACCTACTGTTGCACTGATTGTCACTCCGATGTCCCACTACTGCTCCAATTGGCCACTACTGCTCCGATCATTGCTCTGACCACTTTTTTGATTTACAACAGATCCAGATGAAAAATTCTCATAGTAAGCTTGCTCTTTATATGCTAACAAAATGGAGAACTAAATCGCCATGAGTCCATTCATGTTATGTGGTAATGGAGTCAAGATCTAGAAATTTGTCATGTTTGTCATCAATTTTAAGTATTCAGCACAATCTATTGTGATTACTATAGATTCTTTGTTGGGTTGACTTTTGAATGTTTCTTATGATTAGCTATAAATCTTAGGGATGTGGTCATGGATAATTTTGATATCATTTGTTGTTTTTCATTGCTTCAAACCCAGAAAAGAGAAGGAACAACCAACCATCATAGTCAGAGTGAGGATTTAACTTTTCTAATGCTTACCGCAAGTAAATTCAACTTCTTTCACTGGTACAAGTTCCTATTCAAGTCCCATATTATTCATCTCATTTTCTTGTTCAAATCACAAACTCAAAGTCTAGTGAAGCCGTATGATGCCTATTTAGATTCACTAGCATTGTTACCTTTTTATTCATCTCATTTTCTTATTCAAAACACAAACTCAAAGTCTAGTGAAGCTGTTTGAGGCCTATTTCAATTCACTAGCACCTTTTTGTTAATATCTTTGTTATTGTGTTGGTTGGAATCTCTTGATACACACTCTTGATTCACACATAGGCTTGTATCAATACGGTATTACAATATCCACTCAATAGATAAGGTTGTTAAATCCCTTGAGCATGTAATTGTCAGTTTAATCACTTTCAAGAATATCATAGTAAAGGTAAATAAAAGCATCAGTATTATATATGTTTACATACATATATATAAATTTAAGCTTATAACTACGCACTACGTATATCACTGCAATATATATATATATATATATATATATATATATATATATATATATATATATATATATATATATATAGAGAGAGAGAGAGAGAGAGAGAGAGAGAGAGAGAGAGAGAGAGAGAGAGAGAGATAAAAGTGATACATACTTCTATTTTAACAACAATTTTAGCATTACATGTTTAATATCAAAAATAAGTTACAAACATAATCGGAAAGCCAACAAGCATATAAAGCTAAGTTACCTGTAATACCCCATAAGGTTTCATCATCGTTAATACCTCCGAAGTGAGCCACATTAAGCTTAACACTTAGAAATTTTATTAAGTGTTCCAACACTTAGTCATTTTTCTAGCCGTGAATTTTTGTTGAATTATTTCGTGACCTTCCCGACCTTTGTTTCTTGATATTTTTATTGCGTTGCGATTGGGAAAGGTCGTAGTATGGTCCGGGTGAGTTTCAGAATTTTTAGATGAGCCTAAGACCGCGTTTGGGTTTGGATTCGAGTAGCACCGAGCGATCTGCTCGCATTTCCTGGGTTATCGCAGGGCTTATCCCAGGCGCAAGCTCTATGGCAACCATTTCTTACTCCATATCCAAATAAAAGAATAATGAATCAATTATTTGCACATCAATTTGTTCTTTTTTCCATTATTTCTAACATCAATTGGAAATATGAAATTTGACGTTTACAGTGTTGTTTTGAGAATATTTTGCATAAAATAATATTTATTAAAAATAAATTTTCAACTTCTTTTTCCAAATGACCAATGTTCAAACACAACTTTAAATTTTAAATAAATTTTAGTTTCAATTATTTTTCAATTTCAACCAAAGAAATAGAGAGTATGATCTCCTACATATGGATACTTTATACATGCACTTATCTCAAACAATTTGGCATGCTGCTCTTTCGCTTTGTCCTTAAAAATACTTCATTCGTCCCATGTTAATTGATTATATTCCTAAAAATCTGTGTGCTAAATTACTTATTCACTTACTAAATCTTTCTTGTTGGGTGTGAAATCAAGAGAGCATCACGCGGAAGCTTAAAGTTTGCAAACTATACAAGACGATAATTCAAAATACACATAAAAAAAATACTAAAGAACATATTATTAATATGTTTATACAATTGTCCTACATATAAAATCTAATATTAAATATTAAAATATAAAAATTAATGAGAGAAAATCTCTTCCTAAGCAAAAATCTTAAACGACTACATTGTGGATGTTAGTGTTAAACTATGAGAAGGAGGTTTTTCTATTTATAGAGGTACAAAACCATTTCTTCTATTGGGTTCAAAATTGTGAGAGCGTCATGTGGAAGTTAATAGTTGCAAACCATATATGCTGATTCAAATGACAAATAAAAGTATACCAAAAATACATTATTAATATGATTCAGTCAAACGACCTACTTATAAAAAACTAATATTAGAAAAATATAAAAACTACTGGGAGAGAATCCCCCTAAATAAATACAATTGTGTTATGATATGAGAAGAGAGATCTTCTATTTACAAAGTTTCAAAATCTTTTCTCTTAGAAAGAGGTTATCCAAATATGAAAAAGTGTTATATTTTCCTTTTAGGCAAAGTAAAAAATTATGGTATTTCTTTTATTTTCCATCTAAGAAAAATAAAATTCAAATTTGGTAAGAAAATCAAGGCAAAAATCCTTACAAATTTCCCCTTTTTGGCTTGATTTTTGTGACATAATTTGATCCACCTTCTTCACATGCATGATCATTGTTCTTCACATAATCTTCATTCTGCTTATCATGGTTAAAAATAAGATTTAATATGTTATGGTTCAAAATAAATATTTTATTTTTAAAAATGCAGTAACAAGAATGTTTAAATATGTTTAAAACTTCTTCTCCACATGTATTTGGGAAAAAATCTTCATTATCATCAAACTGATTGCAAATTGATTAGAACCGCCTTAAACTTGTCTTCAATCTCATTTCACCAAATCATTGGATCTTTGAACTGTAGTTTCTGATACCACTTATTGGTTTCGAAATCGAAAGGGCGACATGCGGAATCTACTAGTTGCAAACTATATATGGTGATAATGTAGATGACAAATAAAAGTATACTAAAAAGTAATACTATTAATATGACTTGATCAAATAGCCTACTTATGAAAAACTAATATTAGAAAAACATAAAAACTACTAGGAGAAAACCTCCCCCAAATAAAACACTTTAAAGACTACATTGTGGATACTATTATGTTATGATATGAGAAGAAAGATTTTTTATTTATAGAGTTTCAAAATCTTTCCTCTTAGAAAGAGGTTTGCCAAATATGAATTTTTTTTATATTTTTCTTTTAGTAAGAGTAAAATAATTATGGTATTACATTTATTTTCCTTCTAAGAAAAATAAAATTTAAATTTGGTAAGAAAATCAGGGCAAAAATCCTAACACCTTCAAGAAAGAGGTTAGCCAAATATGAAAAAGTTTTATATTCTCCTTACAGGAAAAGTAAAAGTAATTATGGTATTACTTTTATTTTCCTTCTAAGATAAGTAAAACTTAAATTTGGTAAAAAGCCCTAAAAAAATCAAGATAAATTTAATTAATAAAATTTCTTTTTACCATGCAGATAATACTCTTTGTAAGTGTAAATTGTTTTTTCGTAAAATTTGAAGAAAATATATTAAAGGATAAATTATTAAAATTATCCTTCTTATTTATGATTTCTTAAAGAGCGTTCAAAATGAAAGTGATAAACTAATATAAACGGAGGGAGTACTAGTTAGGAGGATCTTTTTTTTCAAAGAAAAAATAATTATTCTACCCTCATTTATATAATAAGATTTAATATTTATTTATTAAATATATACTCTAACAAAATGTTTGTAATTTGTAAAAAATAATTATTACTACTTATGGAAAAATGAAAATTTATTTTTATCTTAAGCCCTAAACACTCCATAATTTGAGACATAACTATTGTTAAAAAAAATCACAAATAGGTGGATTAGATCATAAAAAATATAAATTAACTAGTTTATTTAAACTATCAGATATAGTAGGCAATGATACACGCGAAAATTGAAGAAAATTCATTTTTTAAGTTTTGAATGAAGGATTGGTGATATTGACCAACTTAAAAGGTCAAACATAATTAGGAAACTTAATTATGTTAATTGTGGACTTGATTAATATTTTCAAAACTCTCTAATCTTTTCAAAAATACAAATCAACCTACACCCTTCTCCTCTCCAAATCAACCATCTTTCTTTTCTCTACCCTTTCTCTTGATAGTTTCTCTCAACTTCTTCCAACCAACGGTTCTACAACTTTCTCCCTTCAATCCCCGACGAATTCAACCTCCAGCGATAAATAGTTGGTCTTCGAGTTCCTTTTTGACTTTCAATCATCAATCGACGTGATAACATTGCTCTCCAATGATAACAACTTCGAGTTCTTCATGGTCCGTTTTCTTCTTTCACAGATAAAAAATTATAGCTTTTTAGTTATGAATAAAAAGAGAAACTTGAGTCAACTTCTCTTCTAGTATTAGTTAACAATTTAAATATTTGTTTCTTAAATTTAAGATGGGGACTGAAGAAAATCCTAATTTTTGATATTTTTTCTCTTCTGTTTCCAGAGTGAAATATAATTTTTTGTTGTTATTGTAGTTCTTATTTTTGAACCGTTGATTCAATTTTTTGGTATTTGTTGAGTTTTTTGAAGTTTGATTTTTATTGTTTGTTTTGTATAAATAAAATAACAATGTTGGTGTTTTTTGTCATTATTGATGTTCTTGGTATGTGTGTTGTGTTGGTGTTGCTGGGTTGATTTGTTGTTGTTATTGGTAAAAATAGTGATATTTCTATTTTCTTATTAAAAAAATCTTGCTAGTGGTTTTTTCTCCAATAGATCAATCATCCGATGCAACAGATTTATCATCTATTGCAACAGATGAACCATATGATAAAATAAATAAATAATTTATTGGATGAAATTCAATCAACTATTCTAATAGGACGACATATCCAAGACTTTGATTTCTTCTAAAATATTATTCATCTATGGTGACAGATGACTCTTTTATTGGAAAAAATCTAAACAATATTAATAATTGATAACAATTCCAACAAATCACTCATTTATTGCAACAGCTGAATGGTCTGTTGTATAGACCTGTCATCTGTTTCAGTAGATGATTGATCTATTTTTATTGTTTCTGATAGATTACTAATCTGTTGTAATAGGTTAGTTATATATTGCAATACATAACCCACTTGGTGCAACAGATGTGTGATTTGTTGGAATTGTTATTTTATTATTGTCATGTTAGATTTACTATTATCCCTTTTTTAATGATTCATTAATCAATAATAATTTTTTTTATTTTCCTATTATTGTTAGATAATATATCTCCAAAAAGAAAAAAAATCAAATTAAATCAAAGTAAGGGAACAAGTGAAGCAGCTAGGCTACATCCACCACTTTATGAGCTTTCTTTAGAAGCGATATCTCAATCAAAAGAAGAACATAATAGGCATAAGGAATATTTCAAAAGAGATGATCCAAATGCTAATAGCCCTTCTACTGAAGATTTGGTCAAAACCTTCAGTATTGATAGTTATCCTATCAGAATGCAGTTTTATGGTGCCATAGATTTGAGGCATGTTTCCTGTCTCGAATTTGGAATAGGTTTTCTGATGTTTACCTTAAGTAAGTTGAACTCCTTTCACTGGTAAAAGCTCCTATTCAATTCCCTTGTTATTCATCTCATTTTCATGTTCAATACACAAACTTAAAGTCTAGTGAAGCCGTGTGAGGCCTATTTTGATTCACTAGCATTGTTACCTTGTTATTCATCTCATTTTCTTGTTTAAAACACAAACTCAAAGTCTAGTGAAGCTGTGTGAGGCCTATTTCAATTCACTAGCACCTTGTTGTTAATATCTTTGTTATTGTGTTGGTTGGAATCTCTTGATACACCCTCTTGATTCACACATAGGCTTATATCAATATGGCATTACAATATCCACTCAGTAGCTAAGGTTGTGAAATCCCTTGAGCATGTAATTATCAAGTTAATCACTTTTAAGAATATCATAGTAAAGGTAAATAAAAGCATCAGTATTATATATGTTTATATACATATATATAAATTTAAGCTTATAACTACTCACTACGTACATCACTGCAATATATATATATATATATATATATATATATATATATAGAGAGAGAGAGAGAGAGAGAGATAAAAGTGATACATACTTCTATTTCAACAACAACTTTAGCGTTACATGTTTAATATAAAAAATTAGTTATAAACATAATCGTGAAGCCAACAAGCATAGAAAGCTAAGTTACATGTAATACTCCGTAAAGTTTCATCATTGTTAATACCTCTAAAGTGAGCCACATTAAGCTTAACACTTAGAAATTTTATGAAGTGTTCCAACACTTAGTCATTTTTCTAGCCTTGAATCTTTGTTGAATTATTTCATAACCTTTCCAACCTTTGTTTCTTGATATTTTTGTTACGTTGTGATGGGGCAAGGCCGTAGTATGGTTCGGGTGAGTTTCAAAATTTTTAGATGAGCCTAAGACCGCATTTGGGTTTTGATTCCAGTAGCATTGGGCGATCTGCTCGCGTCACCTGGGTTATTGCAGGGCTTATCCCAGGTAAAGGGGTGGTGATCCAACAGGCGCCGTAGGGCCTATCGTGGGCGATAGAGCAGGCGTCACCCACTGGATCCCACCGAGATAGGCCAGGCGACGCTTGCCTTATCGTGTCTGGCCAATTTCTGCAGTTCCCATCTGACTCATTAAGGGCATCTTGGTAATTTTTGAAGCCCTTGTCATCTCTAACATGGGATTTAATCCCTAGAATATAAAAAGTCAGCTATTCTCATAAAAAATTTCCAAGAAATTCCCTTAGGGTTACAACTTAAGAACCCAAATAAATCAAGAACTAACCATAGTTTTTCTATAATTTTTGGATATTCAAAATCCTTGTTTCGAGGGATATAATAAGCACATAACAATATCGTAAATAGCATGTCGGACTAGAAAGTTCGTTCTAAGGCTTCAATTTTGAGGTATGTGGGGTTTTTCAACAAGAACACTCTTTCGTTCTTGTGCCCAAAGTTAGTTTTATTTACAAAGATATATGATTTGATATGTTTTAATATGAATTTGAATATATGAATTTATGACTTATGATGTTTTCCTGAGAATGTTGATATGATTGCCTATAAAGCTGGAATTTTGATTTTTAAGTGATTATTTTTATGCTTATGACATAAAGTATGAAAATTTGAAAGGTTTTATTGTGATATTGATATATGGGTTTTTGAAACTCTATTTGAGATTATTATTTTGTGAATTTATGTGTTATAAACACCTTGAGATTTGAATGATTTGAAATGATGAAGCATGCTTTTACCTTGGTGGTGGCGGAAGAATTGCTTTTGAAACAAAGTGAGAAACGAAATCCATTATTCTTGAATGATTATGAAAGGGGTAGAATATTGGCTCCCATTGTGAATTGTTAAAATATTTGTTATGGATTTTCTTTTAAAAGATTTGAGCTAAGTCCAGGAGTAGTCTTTAGCACCGAGCGGGAGGTATAGCGGTTTAGTGCTTCCCTATAACTGCCTACCCCCATAAGATGTGAGCCTGAGGCTGATATAGTGATCACTAGCTTTGGATTGATGATTAAGGTCCTACTCCGATGGCAAGCATAGGACAGATCTCCCCAACATGGGTAAGCTCTTAGACTCCATGTAGCTCACATGGTTTATGTCGATTATGAGAGACTCCAAGTGTGTGTGTCTCTTAATTCTATTTGAGATAAATGATTTCAAAGAAAGTTATTATTCCCAAAAGGTTGAAATATTATGTTCTAATGTGAAATATTTTTAAGACTTGATTTTTCTATGAACTTGAAATAAGAAGAAATTAAATTTGAGAACTTATATGATGACTCACATGTTTTGCTTTACATATATTACTCATCTATATTTGTGATGCTTTTATTCAAGCTAAGTGAGTCATTCATATCAGCATGCACTATCTTTTATAAACTTGTGATATTTGTTTATTGAAATTTCCATAACCCCTATATACTAGTCCATTTCCAGACTTGACCATGATTTTCGAGCACATTAATCTACATCTTCTGCAGTGGTGAGTCCTCATGATCCGACGATGTATGATTTTTGACTTTTCATTTCATTATGAATAGTTTACTTTATTTCTTGAGTTTGAGTCAATTGGGGCCTGTCCCAATGGCTCATTGATACATTGATTAGTAGAGGCTTGTCAGGCTGGATTTGTCAAACTAGTTGGTCAGAGTTGTTGAATATCCCATATTTTGTTACGTTTCAGTATTTATTCATATTATGGTGAGACTTAGAAAATGATCTTTAGTTATTTTGATTGAGATAAGCTTATAGTAGTGGTAAATGGCTCAAAGGGTTAGCTTGGGGATACTTGTAGCCTCAAGCATTGTGTGATGCTTCGAGACCCGTTTTTAGGGCATTGCAAACTTGGTATTAGAGCCTAAGGTTTAAGGAGTCCTAGGAAGTCTGTCAAGCCGCATTAAGTAGAGTCTTGATATCGGTGTGTAGCGTGTCATATTTATGATAAAGAGGCTACAAAACATTCTAGGAAAAAAGTCATTTCATTCTTTCAGAAGTCCATTGTGCTTACATGTCTCTCCCTACTATTAATTCATGCTCTGTTCTTTTGGAATATGCCTTCTCACTAAGCTAGAAGAAATAACGTGGGTCAGCAACCTCAGCCTGCTGATCTCCTGAATGAAAATGTATCCCATGTCGAGTTTCAGGCAGCCTTTCAGGCACTGGCCCAAGCTGTCACTGCAAACGTTCAGCCCAAACTGGACCCAGCTCCATAGCAGCAGGGAGATGATTTAGATGCTGTGAGAATTCATGATTTTATGCAGATGAATCCGCCAGAGTTCTTTGAGTCCAATCCAGATGATGACCCACAACTATATTTGGAGGAGGTAAGAAAGATCCGACAGGTGATGCATGTCTCTGAGGAGGATAGTTTGGAGTTGGAATTGTATCAATTAAAAGACCTTACCTATGATTGGGTCATTGCTTGAAGGAAGGGTAGAGGAGAGGGTGTCACTCCTACGTCTTTACAGGAATTCCATGATGTATTTATGGATAAGTTCTTCCCATTAGAGATGACAGAGGCAAAGGTAGAGGAGTTCATGAACTTATGGCAGGGATCTATGACTATTAAGGAGTACTGCTTGAAGTTCAACCAGTTGGCCAAATACGCTCCTGACTTCGTAGTTGATAGCCAAGAAAGTATGAGCAAATTTGTGACAGGAGTGTCAAGCTATGTTGTTAAGGAGTGCAGGTCTGCTATACTTAATTATGAGATGAACCTTTCTAGATTGATGACTCATTCCCAATAGATTAAAGCTGACAAGATCAAGGAGAAGAATAGGATGAGAGAGAATAAGAGGGCTAGGTCCAAGCAGTATGGACATGGCCAGACTAGATCTCAAGAAGGGGACCACCCTCAGTTTTAGAATTATTCGTGAATGCCAGCACCATTGTCAGCTAGCGCTCCTGCGCCTAGAGGTAGACCGGAGTAAGGTAATAGATCATCTATGTCCAAGTCCTAGCACAGTGTTGGTAGCAAGCCTAATTATCCTCGGTGTCCTAAGTATGGAAGAACCCATCCGGGTGAGTGTTGGGGTAAGGAGAAAGGTTGTTTTGGGTATGGTGACTTGGGTGACAGATTTAGGGACTGCCTACATGCTAGGAAGGGGGACATGATAATTGCCCCTAGGCTTAGAATGCTAGTGCTCCAGCTCCGATAACTCGACCAACCCTAACTCAGGGCACTTCTGCTAGTAATGCTAGCGATCAATGCCAGAATCGGATCTATTCTTTTCCATCCCTCCAGGAGCAGGAGGACTCTCCTAATGTCATTACTGGTATAGCTCGTATATTTCAGTTTGATGTTTATGCATTGTTGGACCCTGGGTCCAATTTTCATATCTGACACCTCTGGTTGCTATAAATTTTGAAGTGAGTCTAGAGGATATGTTTGAGCCTATCCTAGTTTCTACCTTAGTGGGTAAGTCTGTTGTTTCTCAAAAGGTGTATAAAAAGTTTACTATTTCTATTTTTCATAGAGTTATGTTTGCTGATCTGATAGATTTAGACATAGTAGATTTTGATGTTATTCTGGGTATGGAATGGATTCACTCTTGTTATGCATCCATAGACTGTCGTACCAGTGTAGTCAAGTTTTAGTTCCCTGGTGAATCTATTCTCGAATGGTCTAGGAATTTTGTATCTCCCAAGAGTTATTTTATCTCATATCTCAAGGCCAGAAAACTTATTTCCAAAGGGTGAATTTACCACCTAGTTAGAGTTAAAGACACTAAATCTGAGACTCCAATTCTTTAGTCAGTTAACATTGTTAATGAGTTTTTTGACGTCTTTCTGGAAGATCTTACAAGGGTACTTCCTAATAGGGAGATAGAATTTGGGATCGATCTTCTTCCCGATACTCAGCACAATTTTATTCCTCCCTACCGTATGGCACCCAGAGATCTTAAAGAGTTGAAAGAGCAACTCAAAAATCTGTTAGACAAAGGTTTCATAAGGCCCAACGTATCTTCTTGGGGTGCGACTGTCCTATTCATGCAAAAGAAAGATGGCTCTTTGTATATGTGCATTGCTATCGTCAGCTAAACAAAGTAACTATACAAAATAAGTACCCCCTTTCAAGAATTGATGATTTGTTTGATCAATTGCAAAGTACAATTTATTTTTCGAAGATAGACCATAGATCCGACTATCATCAACTCAAACTAAGGGAGTGTGACATACTGAAAACAGCCTTACGAACTTGCTATGGTCATTTTGAGTTTCTTGTTATGTTCTTTGGGCTAACTAATGCCCCAACATCTTTTATAGACCTCATGAATCGAGTGTTCAAACCATATCTTGATATGTTTGTCATAGTGCTTATAGACAATATTTTGGTATATTTTCGTAGTGAGAATGAACATGCAGATCATCTCTAAATTATTTTGCAAAACCTTAGAGATCATCAATTATTTGCCAAATTTAGCAAGTGTGAATTTTGGCTAAGGTCAGTTGTTTTTTTAGGACACATTGTTTCTTCCGAAGGTATTAGGGTTGATCCCCAAAAGACAGAAGCAGTTAGAAACTGGCCTAGACCTATCTCTCCAATGAATATCCAAAGTTTCTTGGGTCTAGCTGGCTTTTACCACCGCTTTGTGGAAAATTTCTCTTTGATTGCATCCCCCATGACCCGGTTGACTCAAGAGAAAGTTGAGTTCTTAGGTCAGATTCCTGTGAGAAGAGTTTTTAGGAGTTGAAGAATCGACTCACTTTAGCCCCTATTTTGAATCTTTTTGATGGTGTTGATGGTTTTGTGGTGTATTGTGATGCTTATAGAGTTGGTTTGGGTTTTGTATTGATGCAGAAGGGTAAATTTATAGCTTATGCTTCTAGACAGCTGAAACCCCATGAGAAGAATTACCCAACCCATGATCTTGAGTTAGCCGCTGTTCTATTTGCTTTACAAATATGGAGACACTATTTGTATGGTGTCTATGTAGATGTGTTTACGGATCATAAGAGTTTACAGTATGTATTTACCCAAAGAGAGTTGAACCTTAGGAAAAAGAGGTGGTTAGAGTTGTTAAAAAACTATGACATAAGCGTATTGTATCATCCGGGAAAGGCCAATATAGTTGCGGATACCCTTAGCAGGGTGTTTATAGGTGGTGTTTCGCATGTTATAGAGGGTAAGAAACAGTTGGCTCGTGATGTGCACTGTTTGGCTAGGTTGGGAGTTAGACTGCTTGATTCTGCGGAAGGGAGTATGTTGGTACAGAGTAGTTCTGAATTCTCTCTGGTTTCGGAAGTAAAGGAGAAACAAGACTTAGATGCTAGTTTGGTCAGATTGAAGGAGTCAGTCAAGGACCAAAAAGGTAGTGGTTTTCTCCCAAGGGAAAGATGGTGTGTTGAGATTGCATGATAGATTATGTGTTTCGAATGTTGATGATCTAAGATAGACAATCATGGCTGAAGTGCATGGTGCGCAATATTCCATCCATCCTGGTGCTATAAAGATGTACCGCAACGTACGGGAAACCTATTAGTGGTGTGGTATGTAGGAGGGCATAGCAAAATTTGTGGCAGAGTGTGAAACTTGCCAATAGGTTAAGGATGAGCAATAAAGACCTGGTGGTAAGATGTAGGAGTTTAGTATCCCCACTTAGAAGTGGGAAGAGGTAAACATGGATTTTATGATGGGTCTACCTCTTATGCGTCACCATTATGATTCTATTTGGGTGGTTGTTGATAGGCTAACTAAGTCTGTGCACTTCTTTCTTATGCACACTTCTTATACAATAGAGGACTATGCTAGATTGTACATCAGGGAGTTAGTCAGATTGCATGGTGTTCCCTTATCTATCTTTTCGGATAAGGGGTGCTCAGTTTACTTCACAGTTTTGGAGAGCATTTCAGAAGGGTCTTGGTACCCAAGTTTTTTTGAGTTCCACCTTTCACCCACAGACAGATGGTTAGGGTAGAGGACTATCCAGATATTCGAGGATATGTTGAGAGCATGCACTCTTGATTTCAAAGGTAGTTGGGATAAACATTTACCGTTGATAGAGTTTTCTTACAATAATAGTTTTCATGCTAGCATCTGAATGACCCCTTTAAAGTCTTTGTATGGGAGGAGGTGTAGATCACCCATAGGTTGGTTCGAGGTAGGTGAAGCAGTGGTGAGCGGTCCTGATTTGGTGTTTGAGGTCATAGAAAAGGTTAGGCTGATTAGAGAAAGATTGAAGACAGCTCAGAGTCGTCAAAAATTGTATGCTGATGTGAGGAGAAGAGACCTTGAGTTTTAAGTTTATGACTTGGTGTATATGAAGATTTAGTCCATGGAAGGGGTGAAGAGGTTCAGGAAAAAGGGAAAGCTCAGTCCCCGTTATGTTGGCCCTTACAGAATTCTTAGCCGTGTTGGTAAGTGGCTTATGAGGTTGAGTTGCCTGCAGAATTGTCGACTGTTCATCTGGTTTTTCATGTTTCTATTGTTAGGAAGCATATTGGTGATCCCGTGGTAGTAGAGCCTTCGGTGAGCGCTGAAATTCAGAGTAGCCTTTCTTTTGAAGAGATCCCTGTTGAGATTCTTGACTTCCAAGTCTGGAGACTAAGGAAAAAAGAAGTTCCCTTGGTTATAGTATTGTGGCAGAACCAATCTTCTGAGGGTGCAACTTGGGAAACCGAGGCGGATATGCGATCCAAGTACCCGCACTTATTTTCCGCAAGCTCCGATCAAGCCAAAGGTACTGTTCTTCTCTAAATAATCCCTTTTATATTCAAACTTGCAGCAGTTCAGTTGTTATTTATTTTTGTTCAGCTGTTATATCATGATCTATACACTTCTTATTGTATCCGAAAAATAGAACGAAGTAGAGGCAAGTTTGACAAGTTGCCTCAGCTGTTTACCCTTCGTTTCTATTGTGTTCTTAGCGTATCTAGCGACATTCGAGGATGAATGTTCCCAAGGGGATGATATTCTAATACCCCATAAATTTTCATCATCGTTAACACCTCCGAAGTGAGCCACATTAAGCTTAACACTTAGAAATTTTTTAAGTGATCCAACACTTAGTCATTTTTCTAGCATTGAATCTTTGTTGAATTATTTCTTAACCTTATTGAACTTCGTTTCTTGATATTTTTGTTTCTTTCCAATGGGGCAAGGTCGTAGTACGGTCCGGGTGAGTTTCGGTATTTTTAGATGAGCCTAAGATTGCGTTTGGGTTTGGATTCCAGTAGCACCGGTCGATCTGCCCGCGTCGCTTGGGTTATCGCAGGGCTTATCCCAGGTAAAGAGGGGGCAATCCAACAAGTGCCACGAGGCCTATTGCGAGCGATAGAGCAAGCGCCGCCCATTGGATCCCACCGAGATAGGCCAGGCAACGCTTGCCTTATTGCGCCTGAGCAATTATTGCAGTTCCCATCTGACTCATTAAGGGTATCTTGGTAATTTTCAAAGCCTTTGTCGTCTCTAACACGGGGTTTAATCCCTAGAATAGAAAAATTCATCTATTCTCATCAAAAATCTCCAAGAAATTCCCTTAGGGTTTCAACTTAAGAACCTAAATAAATCAAGAAGTAACTGTAGCTTTTCTATGATTTTTGGATATTCGAAATCCTTGTTCTGAGGGATACAAGAAGCACATAACAATATCATTGTAATGCCCCGATTTTATGAATCAGAATGCTACACGGTGCTCATGACCCCAAAGGACGACAAGCTAACGCATGATTAATATCTGTACCTATAACTGGATAATATATATATATAAAAATGCAGAAACATGAACAAACAGGCCGTATGGTTCAATATTGAACAATAAAATATCCAAAATAAGGTGGTATCACAGTACCAAAACAAAACTGAAAATACTAAAGTCTGAATCTGAAAACTCTATAATCGTCTGAAAGCCTCTAAACTATTTGAATAAGGAGTTGAAGGAACATGTATCCAACAAACTCCCTACACTAAAAATAAACCAAAATACTGGAATAATAAATGTTAATGATCATATCCTCAAAATTTGAGGACTCACCGCTAACTGAACTGCTACTGCTGATCTAGAATCTGCACCTCAGAACCTATAGTGTAACATAAAAGAAAACACCATAGCGCGAATGCGTCAGTACAATAAAAGTACTGAGTATACGTGGGGGTAGGCTAAATGCATGGGTTTTATATGCATAAACATGTTGACTAATATGGACGTGAGAATACATACATACATACGTAATTGCTACTGAACTCGTGGAGATACTGACTATGGAGTTTGAATTCTGACCACATGAGTCTAGTGATACTGAGATATTGAATGGTTGAGAAAATAATAACATGGGTGACTGTATCTAACAGTCCTAATTCTGGTGGAACTATCTGAGTTCCAGACTGTATCTGAATAACTGAATCTAAGATCAGTCCTAGCTAATGGGTGATCTCTGAATACGCTGATAAATAAGAATGACTTAACTTAGTCTGAGATCAGCCCTACTTAATGGGTGATCTCTAAATCTGATAATACTGATACTTGTTGACAATAAATGAGATCAGTCCTATCTAGTGGGTGATCTCTAAATCTGATAATACAGATACTGGTTGACTAAAAATGAGATTAGTCCTATCTAGTGGGTGATCTCTAAATCTGATAATAATGATACTGGTACTGTAGTCGAGATCAGTCCTACCTGATGGGTGATCTCTAAATATGATGACAATTGATAAAAATTGACCGTGTCTAACAGTCCTGAGTCTGTACTACTAAGCTGAGTTGACTGTATCTGACAATCCTGATTTCTAAAACTGAAACTGTGGGATGTATTCATCTAACCGACATGCCCCTTTCTAGCTAATATGGGGTCCAATCCTTGCCCTGATTGGAACGGTGTCAATACCGCGCCACCAATAAAGACAATTGCTGTGGGGTCAGTCCTAATCTAGCGGATAACCCCTAGGACCAGTCCTATACATATAAATGCACTAACAGGTGATCCCTGAGTATGTTAGTCCTATCTAATGGGTGACATCTCGTACCTACGCCGGCTATGTAGTTTTGCAACTTAGGGATTTCTTATAGGGATCTCAGTCCTATCTAATGGGTGAGCCCTCATCCCTAGGTTCGCTCGGTGTTGAATCCTACTCCCATCTGAATGATAATGAACATGACTATATGAGCTGAACTGACTAACTGAACTGAACCTATTCTGAGTTTATTGAGTTCCTTGGACTGACGAAACACTACTGATATCTGATTTTTAATTGAGTCATGAGATTACCGATCTTGCTGAGTACTGAGTTTCATGAGATTTTTGAGAGTACATACTTATAGAGATTACTAAAGTTATTGGGTAATGATATTATTGAGATTAGATGAGCATAACTGAGATTACTGAACTACTGAGAATGCTGAGATTTCTTAGTCACATGAGTAAGTGAATTTTATAAATCATGGCTTGACTAAAGATATCGTGAAGCATGACACTGGCTCTAAGCACATAGCTATAGTTTTCAGGTACAAGTACCCCTAGGATTTGATGGAAGGAAACTGGCACACATGACTCACTTGATCGTAAAAGTAGAGTCCACAATTCACAATATCATAAGTAGGGATTTCATAATAAGCATGATTCTCAACAATCTATGACATGGATGGGAATGCATACAACATGTATATACTTGCATGGCTTTAATATCATGGTCATTCCATATCACAACAATATCTTGAGCATCTCATACAACATCTTCAATTCAAGACAATATAGTAAAATAATGTTGAATATAAACTTAGAACATGGAATAGTCATTTAGGACCTATTAAGTCATAAAAGCATGATTTAAATTCTCTTAGGTATTTTCACAAACACCTTATATGCACATCTCAGGCATAGGTGGATTCATCAAGATTACAAATATTCAACCACCAATTTTACACATTTATACATCATATACCACCATAGCTTCACACAAACATACAAAGATCCTATCTTGGTCATCATCAAACTCCAACAACATGAACATCAACTACCAACAACATAAAAATCATAATACATAATTTAGAAGATGGTTCATGAGCTTTATGGACTAAAGGAGTCCATGAATCAACTCACGCATACCTTAGTTAGAAGTTTCCTTGAAGTTTTACGGTGAAATCTCTTGATTCTTGGAGCTTTTATGAAAACCCTAACTTGATTTCTTGGATGTTCTTGAGAGAAAATCAACAAAAGGGATGTATTTTGGTGTTATGGATCCCAAATAACATGTTTAGAAGCTTATATATGGATGCAAATTGACCCAAATACCCTTAAGGACACAGATCTATAATGTTGAAATTTTTGGCATTGTACGATGGAGCATGCATCGCATGCTATTTTCCACCACAGAAGAGCATGCTTCGCATGCTTTATTCCTCTATAGAATATCATGCTTCGCATTCTTTATCCCACTGCAGAATAGCATTCTTTATCCCAGTGTCGAGAAGGATGCTTTGCATGCTCTATAGCATGCTAGGACCATGCGATATAACATACGTCGCATGCTAATCGCATGATTCTACTATTTTGAAATCCAAAAATGCTCTAAATGGATTCCAAAAATTCCAAAACTCACCCGGGATGTACTACGACCTTTCCCTATTGCAATACAACTTGAAAATCCAAAAACAAAGGTTAGGAAGGTCGTCAAATAAATCCTCAAATTTGGAAGTCTAAAATGAGACTAAGTGTTGAATCTTGAACACTTAGCAAAATTTCTAAGTCTTGGGATCTTTCATGGAGCTCTATGAGATGATTTTGACATGACAATTTGAGGGGTATTACATTATCTCCCCCTTGGGAACATTCGTCCTCGAACGGAAACTACCTGAGAGGAGAGAAATGATAACTGGAGTACTCACAAGACATACACTGCTGAAACATGATTTCCTTGAGGGGCATGACTGATAATCTAAATATATTATACTGGACATGCATATCTAATACATGGGTAACTGGTTTATGAATATATGACCGATGATTCTAATAAACTGAGTTTTCTCAAAATGAGAATGCATATCTGATGCATAACAGAAAGGCTGAATCCATGCATATCTGATGCATGATTACATGACTATTATGATATGTAAATGTATGATTGAAAATACTGATAAATTGAACTTTCTCTACTGAACATGCATATGTAATGCATGAATATCTGACTGAGCTGACTCTTGAAAGCTTGATTGACTATGCCATGGCACTTGATAACCAATTTATAGCAGGAACATGGGAGCATAACTAAGCATGATATATGACATGAGCTAAACATCATAAACTGAACCAAACCTCTGAATACTTGACTTACAACTGAAGTTTTTAACTTGAGGGTCAACTTATGAGTACCCTCTATTCTGAATTGATTTCGTTATGCAAGAAAAAACTGAAGGATCTAAGACATGCGAGTGTCAAGGAAAGGTTGGGTATCTCTCCCTTGGGATACTATGTCCCTATAGGAATGTCTACCTTGCTGAGATACTGGGGTGATGCACGAGGAATCTACTAACTAGATTATAACTAAACATTGAAGAGCTGAAACTAAAGCATGATGCACGAACTGAGTTATACTCGCAACTACTAGGGTACTCTATCTGGAATAGTTACCTTGCTGAGAATTCTGATAGTATGACTAGATGGAAAGATATGATAACAAACTATTTGAATCTAATTGTCTGACAGCTAAAATGAACTGCTGGCCTTACTGACTAGCTTATGCTGAGAACTTAAGCTTAACTGAAGCGTTACTTCTTCATTCTTTTGACTAATCCTTCCACCTTAGCCTCAAGTAATCATCATAATTCTGGGAATACTTTATGGAGCACTGAACTGAATTATAATACATCTACTCTAGAGTCTGCGGCACAATAATGTACCGAAATAATAAGTTATCCTGAAAGACTGTACCTAAAAGTATAAAGCTCACCGCTAATACCATCCCTTGGGCTACAATTCTTAACTTTCTTTGGTCTCTGCAATCAACAAACTTAAATCCTTGTATGCACTGTTCAAGCCTACAAAAATCTCTAGAACATGTATAGCCACTTGTACATCAACATAACACCCTCTACTGTCAGGGGCTGCTAATATAACATCTTTTAACTTACATCCACACCATGAGAATTACCACTATGCCTTTATCAACAACACATATAACTCCAGATCACTATACTTAAACTCTTGCATATATAATTTCAAGCCTACTGATCCACCCTTTATACAACTAACCCAATGAAACATACTCTGCCCAACTTTGATAACACTATCCTGAACTATTTATTGGGATGATCTGATAAAGATCTATTTGTAGGAATCTGGGCCTCACTACTTTTACTACCTTAAGAGTAAGGTAAAGCTGACATGAATGAGACTTGATGAGAATCTACATAAGTTTCTTAGAGAACCTTTCTACAGCACGATCTGAGACTTGAAGGAAGGGAAACTATTCCTAAAAGATCTTATAATCTCCTATGCATAAATGTGGCGTGCAACACACCCATGCACAAGACTCTACTAGATGCGACTTTCAGACTTCCTAGGACTCTATTGAAACATAGGATCTGATACCAAGTTTATAACACCCCAATTTTCTGAACCAGAATGCTACACGGTGCTCATGACCCTGAAGGACCACAAGCTAACCCATGACTAATATTTGTACCAGTAACTGTATAATATATATATATATAAATTCATAAATATGAACAAAAAAGTCATATGGTTCAATCTTGAACAATAAAACATCCGAA
This sequence comes from Capsicum baccatum var. pendulum, assembly GCA_030864225.1. Taxonomy (NCBI): domain Eukaryota; kingdom Viridiplantae; phylum Streptophyta; class Magnoliopsida; order Solanales; family Solanaceae; genus Capsicum; species Capsicum baccatum. Next base: position 109,221,646 of record CM061555.1, on the reverse strand, counting down.
ATAAGGTGGTATCACAGTACCAAAACAAAACTTAAAATATTAAAGTCTGAATCTAAAATCTCTATAATCGTTTAGAAGCCTTTAAACTGTCTGAATAATTAGTTGAAGGAACATGTCTCCAACTAACTTTCTAAACTAAAAATAAACTAAAATACTAGAATAATAAATGTAATGATCATGTCATCAAAAGATGAGGACTCACTGCTAACTGAAATGCTACTGCTTATCTGGAATCTACACCTTAGAACCTATGGTGTAAGATAAAGAAAAGCACTATAGCGCAAATGCGTCTGTATAACTAAAGTACTGAGTATACGTAAGGGTAGGCTAAATGCATAGGGTTTATATGCATAAACATGATGACTAATATGAACATGAGAATACATACCTATATACGTAACTGCTACTGAACTCATGGAGATACTAACTATTGAGTTTGAATTCTAACCACATGAGTCTAGTGATACTAAGATACTGAATGGCTGAGAAACTGATAACATGGGTGACTGTATCTAACTGTCCTAATTTTGGTGAAACTATATGAGTTCCAGACTGTATCTGAATAACTGAGTCTAAGATCAGTCCTAGCTAATGGGTGATCTCTGAATATGCTGATAAATAAGAATGACTTAACTTAGTCTGAGATCAGCCCTACCTAATGGGTGATCACTAAATCTGATAATACTGATACTTATTGATAATAAATGAGATCAGTCCCATCTAGTGGGTGATCTCTAAATCTGATAATACAGATACTGGTTGACGATAAATGAGATTAGTCCTACCTAGTAGGTGATCTCTAAATCTGATAATACTGATACTGGTACTGTAGTTGAGATCAGTCCTACCTAATGGGTGATCTCTAAATCTGTTGACAATTGATAAGAATTGACAGTGTCTAATAGTCCTGCGTCTGTACTACTGAGCTGAGTTGACTGTATCTGGCAGTCCTAATTTTTATAACTGAAACTGTGGGATGTATTCATCTAACCGACATGCCCCTTTCTAGCTAATCTGGGGTCCAATCCTTACCTTGATTGAAAGGGTGTCAGTACCGCACCACCAGTAAAGACAACTACTGTGGGGTCAGTCCTAATCTAGCGGGTGACCCCTGGGACCAGTTCTATTCATATATTGCGCTAATAAGTGATTCCTGAGTATTTAAGTCCTATCTAATGGGTGACATCTAGTACCTATCCTGGCTACATAGTTCTAAAATATGGGGATTTCTTATAGGGATCTCAGTCCTATCTAATGGGTGAGCCCCCATCCCTAGGTTCGCTTGGTGCTAAAACCAACTCCAATCTGAATGAAACTGAACATGACTATCTGAGCTGAACTGACAAAATTAAGTAAATTGATTCTGAGTTTACTGAGTTCCTTGGACTGATGGAACACTAGTAACATCTGATATCTAACTGAGTCATAGATTACCGATCTTGCTGAGTACTGAGTTTCATGAGATTTCTGAGAGTACTGACTTATAGATATTACTGAAGTTATTGGGTAACGATATTACTGAGATTAGCTGAGCCTAACTGAAATTACAGAACTACTGAGACGGCTGAAATTTCTGAGTCACATAAGTAACTGAATTTTATAGATCATGGCTTGACTAAAGATATCGTGAAGCATAACACTATCTCTAAGTACACAACTATAGTTTTCAGGTACAAGTACCACCAGGACTCGATGGAAAAAAACTGACAGACATGACTCACTTGATCGTAAGAGTAGAGTCCACAATTTACAATATCATAAGTAGGGATTCATAATAAGCATGATTCTCAATAATCTATCACATGGATGGGAAAGCATACAAAATGTATATACTTTCATGTCTTTAATATCATGGTCATTCCATATCACAACAATATCATGAGCATCTCATACAACATCTTCATTTCAAGATAATAACATGAAACAATGTTGAACATAAACTTAGAACATGGAATAGTCATTTAAGACCTATTATGTCATAAAAGCATGATTTCTATTCTCTTAGGTATTTTCACAAACACCTTACATGCACATCTTAGGCATAGGTGGATTCATCAAGATTACAAATATTCAGCCAAGAATTTCACACATTTATACATTATATACCACCATAGCCTCACACAAACATACAAAGATCCCATCTTTGGCATCATCAAACTTCCACAACATGACACCAACCACCAACAACATAAATATCATAATACATAATTTAGAAGATGATTCTGATCTTCATGGAAAAAAGGAGTCCATGAATCAACTCACGCATACGTTAGTTTGAAGTTACCATGAAGTTTTACGGTGAAATATCTTGATTCTTGGAGCTTTTATGAAAACCCTAACTTGAGTTCTTGAGATAAAATCAACAAAAGGGATGCCTTTTGGTGTTATAGAGACCGAATACCATGTTCAGAAGCTTATATATCGATGCAAATTAACCCAAATTCCATTAAGGTCACGGACCTGGAATGCTTAAATTTTTGGCATCATGTGATGGAGAATGCGTCGCATGCTATTTTCCACCATAGAAGAGCATCCTTGGCATGCTTTATTTCTCCGTAGAATAGCATGATTCACATTCTTTATCCCACCGCAGAATAGCATGCTTCATATGGTTTATTCCAATGTAGAAAAGTATGCTTCGCATACTCTATAGCATGCTAGGACCATGCGATATAGCATGCTTAGCATGCTCATCACATGATGCTACTGTTTCAAAATTGAAAAATTCTCTTAATGGATTCCAAAAATTCCAAAACTCAACGGGATGACTATGACCTTGCCCCATCTGAACGCAACTTGAAAATCCAAAAACGAAAGTTGGAAAGGTCGTCAAATAAATCCTCAAAGTTTAGAGGTCTAAAATAAGACTAAGTGTTGAATCTTGAACACTTAGCAAAATTTCTAAGTCTTAGGACCTTTCATGGAGGTTTATGAGCCGAATTTGATACACAAATTTGCGGGTTAATACACTCGTGAATAGCGTGTCGGAATAGAAAGTTTGTTCTAAGGCTTCAATTTCGAGGTATGTGGAGTTTTTCAACAAGAACACTCTTTCATTCTTGTGCCCAAAGTTAATTTTCTTTACAAAGATATATGATTTGATATGTTTTACTATGAATTCGAATATATGAATTTATGACTTATGATATTTTCATGAGAATGTTGATATGGTTGCCTATAAAGATGGAATTTTGATTTTTAAGTGATTATTTTTATGCTTATGACATAAAGTATGAAACTTTGAAAGGTTTTTTTGTGATATTGATATATGGGTTTTTGGAACTCTATTTGAGATTATTATTTTGTGAAGTTATGAGTTATAAATACCTTGAGATTTGAATGATTTGAAATGATGAAGAATGATTTGACCTTGGTGGTCACAGAAGAATTACTTTTAAAACCAAGTGAGAAATGAAATCCTCTATTCTTGAATGATTATGAAAGGGGTAGAATATTGGCTCCCATTGTGAATCTTAAACTATTTGTTGTGGATTTTCTTTTAAAAGATCTGAGCTAAGTTCGGGAGTAGTCTTTAGCACTGAGCGGGAGGTATAGCGGTTTGATATTTTCCTAGACCTATGTGCGCCCGTAGGATGTGAGCGTGAGGCTAATATAGTGATCACTAGTTTTGGATTGATGATTAAGGTCCTACTCCAATGGTAAGGATAGGACATCTCTCCCCAACGTGGGTAAGACGTTGGACTCCATGTAGCTCACTTGGTTTATGTCGGTTATGAGAGACTCCCAATGTGTGTGTCTTCATTCTATTTGAGATAAATGTGTATGATACAAAACATTATGATTTCAGAGAAAGTTATTATTCCTGAAAGGTTGAAATACTATGTTCTAATGTGAAATATATTTAAGACTTGATTCCTCTATGAACTTGAAACTGAGAACAAAGTAAATAAGAACTTATATGATGACTCACGTGTTTTGCTTTACATATATTACTCATCCATACTTATGATGCTTTTATTCGAGCTAAGTGAGTCATTCATATCAGTAAGCACTGTCTTTTATAAACTTGTGATATTTGTTTATTAAAATTTGCATACACCCCCATATACTCGGTCCATTTTCCATGGTACTAACCCAAATATTCGTATGTGGGGTACATTTTCCTTATAACATAGGTTCAGGTGCTCATTTTTAGACTTGACCATGATTTCCAAGCTTATTGATCTACATCTTCTGCAGTGGTGAGTCCTCATGATCCGAGGATGTATGATTTCAAAATTTTCATTTTGTTATGAGTATCTCACTTTATTTCTTGAGTTTGAGTCAGTTGGGGCCTGTCCCAATGGCATATTGATACATTCATTAGTAGAGGCTTGTCAGGCCAGATTTATCAGACTAGTTGGTTAGAGTTGTTAAATATCCCGTATTTTGTTACTTTCTAGTATTTATTCATATTATGGTGAGACTTAGCAAATAATGTTCAGTTATTTTGATTGAGATAAGCTTGTAGTGGTGGTTAATAGATCAAAGGGTTAGCTTGGGGCTACTTGTAACCTCAAGCACCGTGTGACGCTTTGGGACCCATTTTTGAGGCGTTACATTACCTATGCATGGAAAACCACTATTTGATAGAATGAATGGATAAGATCCAATAATGAGGAAAAATAAAGAAATTGTTTGAAAGTATATGCTTGCAAATCCCTTTTTTTTTAATCACCGCATGATTTTTTATGCTTGAGGGTAGCCAAGCTGCTGCTCCGTCTGGCAGTTCAACTTTAAAGCAACTCTTTCATGAAAAGGAACATATTCCTTGATTTTCTTAACAAGTACTGTTTCTGTTGGTGTAGGTATGATGATTTGGCGAGCATTGAGACTGATGAAGCCTTCCTCAGCAGCTTTGTCAATAAATAAAAATAATAAATTGTAATATCCATCCATATTCAGCAATCCTACCATCTTATCATAGATGCCAAACTGTTCCCAACTAATTACTTCAAGTAGCTCATCAAGTGTGCCATAACCAGCTGGTAAAGCAATAAAAGCATCAGAGTGCCTAGCTATTTTTTATTTTCTTTGATGCATATCTACAACTACCTTAACTTCTTCTACTATTTCACTAGTTAACTCTCTAGGCATGAGTATCTTGGTAATAACTCCAATAACATGCCTACCACCATCATGAACTTCTTGTGAAACCAAACCCATTATGCCTATGCTACTTCCTCTATAGACAAAATCAATGTTTCTTGAGACCAATTATTTGCCTAGCTTAATAGCAGTATCTTGATAACTACTTTTCTTCCCCTGACTACTCCACAAAACACATAAATTCTCTTGAATTTTGACACCATAACATCACTTTCCATTTCCATTTTCTTAATTACTTTTTTCTCTATAGTAACTCTGTATCACTTAAAAATTGTGTGGAAAATGATTTGAAAGTGTAGGGTATTTATAAGAATTTTTTGGGTTAAAAATAATGTAATAATTTTTTTTAAAAAATATAATTGGCCATTTAGCCGTTTTGGGCTCCCAACAGTCATATATCCATTGGACACCATATCTATAGTTAAAAAAACCACACATGGTCGCTTTATTTTAAAAAAATTAAACTAGGAATATGTAAATATAACCCCTGCAAAGTGAGCAATTTTTTGTAGTGACTTGAATTTTTCTTATGTCTAGTTGCGTGTAACTAGGAAAATAGAAGGAAAATTCTGGTGTTGTATCAAACAAGGAATTCTGGTGTTGTGACCAAGTCTCATTTGAAACAAAAAACAAGTGATTCTGGACCCTCTTCAAATATTGCTGTGGATAAATTGGTGGAAAAGAGAATGGATGAACTGGAAGAGAGGATACAACAAAGAATGCAGGCTCAAAGAGATGCCATTGAATGAGATGTTACAATTAACACCATTACACAATTGCAACGTCAAAATCCAGGATTAACACTTGATCCTAATATACTAAGATTCAATGCTCATTGGTCAAGGGAAGAGGCTTCTATTCAACAAATCAATCGTCCATTTATTGGGAGTAACAATGAAGGTCTGTCTTTTTTTATTCTTCTTCTCTCCCTTTCTTCTTTTTTTTTCTTCCCCTTTTTAGCAGGAGAATTTGTCTATTTTGTTTGTTTTTCCCAGTTTTTCATCTTTTAAGTAATGAGACTACTATAACTATGCTCGATGATGGCATATGTAAAACAAAGCTTGAATAACTTTATGAATCTTGGAGTAGTACTGAAAAATGGCTCTCAGATGTCATGAAGATGAAGTCCAGAACCATTATCTTACATATACAAGAAAAGAAGTACAATATAAGTAGACAATATATGAATAAACCTATAGGTAGATAATATACGCACAAGCTCCTCCCTTGACCATAGTTCTACATAATTTGGTTCCTATCTGATGCACTCATACTTATCTCTATGAGCAATCCATCCATTTTTGTGATGCTATATAGTTTACTTCTATATTTCTCAAACTCTTTAAACATGCCATTAGATATGTGTTGGGTCCTCCAAAGAAGTACATTTTTGGAGGATGTGACATAGGTGCTGCTACACTTTTGAAGAGTCCCAGCAACACAGTTTGATTATGTTGTATAAGTTTCCAATTTTCCTTTTGAAGTTCCCCGTCTCTAGGCCAGCAGCCACGATTTTACCATCAGTCTTTTGTTGTGTATGGTTCATGTAGTAAGGGGTGAAGGGTGAGAAAAAGTATATATAATAAAGGAAAATATTAAGTTTTCCAGTATAAGAATAAATCTTAACCCAAATTAAATAGTAATAGATGAGAAGATGAATGAAAAAGTACAAAATGAACTCTCTTACAAAATATGTGTAACTAACTCTTATTTATGTTATTCAGGTATTACTAGCCTAATAACTGATAACACCCAAACTACAGCTCTCGTGAGAGTGTAAGCGGTCGTTGTCAAATATAGAACCCAACTGGGTTGGGTGTCGAATCCTACAGGGAATACTTGGTCACTAAGTATGCAACTATTAGTAGACTGTTGGTCAAAAATTCTACGGAAAGGGGGGATTTTAAGTTTGGCGTGAATTAAGAATAGCAAAGTAAAAATAGAATGCTTTGTTTAGTAAGATTTAATCAATGAGAAGTATAAGTTAGGGTTATGTCCACCTTATGAGTTCTACGTATCTATTAACTATGAGTTATGCAGAATTCAGACATGGACGCACTTATAGAGGTTCGTATTCTAATGGTAAATCCTAGCGTCTCTCGACCATCAAGGATTATCTCACTTTAACTGTCTCAAGATTAAAGCATATAACTAATTGTACAAACTCTCCAAGAGGTTAATCCACCTACGGCACTAACGTGTAAACAGGGGTTGGTAGCCCTATTTCCTTGTCACACTCTGTTTTCCAAACATGTAACTTTTCTCTCAAACATGTTAATGCTATAATGGCGTATTCTATATATTTGCAACCACAAGAATTTAATTAAAACGAAGAGAGTAATGATATAAGTAGCATGTGTATCAAGAATTCAATAACTCATAGCAATAGATAGTATATCATAAGGCTTCCATAACCCTAACAGAGAAGTTTAGCTACTCATGAGTGTAATGGAAATCAACGAATACATCATCATCATACCAAAAACTATAGCAATCTCACGATGAAGATGCGTGTGGCGTCAAAACTAGGTTGACGTTTTTACCCTCTAGACGTTTCCCAAAAGTTAGCATTTTTTTATGTTAAAACTTACAGAATCTGTAACTTGAATAATCCTAAAAGTGTCGAAAGAAAAATAATGTCAACGATGATGAATGAATGAATGAATGAATAATAAAAAGCTTTCTGAAAAAATTTAGCAAATAGGGTTTTTATAACATCCTTGTCCTAGTCCTACTAAAATGGGGTTTTTATCCTTGCCCTAGTCCTACTGGGTTACTGTTGCACCCTTAAGTATGTAAAAATACTGTTTTTGTCCGGGACAGATTCTCCATGCATCATATTTTGTCCACAAGCTTCCAAAAGCTGTCTTCCATTTTATGCGAAGTTTCCGTTTGCTACCGAAAGGTCCACAAAGTGCTGAAATCTTCATCATTAGAACCTGAAAACATGCTAATCACGTTGGTTAGCTCACTTATAGGAAAATGGACTAAAACTGCAGGAATTATATATTTTATCCTCAAAACTTAGCCTAAAATATGGGTAAATTATGGTGTTTAGGCATGTAAATACGCCCAACATCAACACCCCACACTTAAAGCTTTGTTCGTCCTCGAACAAAATATTATGTCCATGTGACATCAAACTTAGAATATCACAGCAGCAACACAAAATGCTCAATAAGACAGGCATGACAATGATTAACAAAGAGTAGTTTTCTGATCACTACTAGAAAGAATTCAACCTCCAACATAGACTCGTGATGATGGTTAATTCGTATCCACAAGTTAAGCCATAAAGAATCATATAACACTATGCAAAACTCATCAATCATGAGTGTCTCACACAATATGTCACCCATAATCACTCACAAGTTTGCATTTTTCGAAACATGGGTACAAAATTCTCCTTGCTCTCGCTCTCACAAAGAATTCATGTGCTGCAGCTGATGACCATAGGCTTGCCCTTAGTGTATTGCTCTACTAATATCATAATGCTAAGCTTAGGATCAAATAGGTCTTTTACAGGTTGTAATGTAGGCTAAGGGACGGGTAGGACTATTTTGGCTAGAAATAGTGACTATGTTCCCTAAGCGCTTTAATACATCACATTATGTCATTAACACTCTCTTTTAAACAACCCTTATACCTTTCTTATCATCTAACACCCCTTTTCACCTATTTTGTTATTCAATTGTAAACAGAATTATCTTTTTATCTTTTTTTTTATAACACGCCTCTATGATAGCCACTCGTTTTCATATCAAATTCAAGTACCAATACACTCTAAGGCATCACTCTCACCCAATTTTCTCTTATTTTGTCACATGACTTTACAATTTAAAGCGCTTAGGAATTTGGATCAAATTATGGTTTTGAAAGAAATGGATTAGGCTACATATGAGGCTTTCAAAGAAAATAGCTAAAGTCTCAAAGGGGGTTAACAAGGATAATGTACACGGGTAGGTAAAAAGAAGGTAAACAATCACAGGCTGCCAAAGAAATGCCTAAATCATCTCCTAAAATCACACTCTTTATTTCGTTTACACACACACCATGCAAGTTCTAGCATCAGTCACTACACAGAATATACTATAACCTCACACACACAAGGCACATGGTTAACTTTATTGGGAGCAGTATAGACTCTTGACCCAACAGATGAATGAATTAAACCATACAAATATCATACAGTGAGTCATACTTGGATCCTAAACATCTCAATAGCAATGATTTTAGCACAAACTATTGTCATAATACCATGCCGCCTATCAGAACAATTTCATGCAAAATCTAAAAAAAATCTAAAAATAAAAAAATTTAACTACAAACAAGAATAAATGTAGGAAAAGAAGTATGCTACATTATACAAATACCCTCACCCCACACTTAGATGGGACATACTGCCCTCAGTTGAAATAAGTAAGGAAAACCTGATTAGTCGGACTCCTTTTCTATGTCTGGGGTCAAACCCCCTGTGTCAGAATCATCATTAGAGTCGTCATTACCAGAGTTGTCCTTCACATCATCATTCGAGGTATTTGCAGAGAGGAGGATTCAGCTTTCTCTTTTCTTCCCCTTTTTCTGACCTTTCTATGAGGTGGACGCTTTTTCTTTTCCTGGTCGACCTTTTGGTGCCATTTTACCTGAGACTAAAATAAATTCATGCTAGCTCATCTCGGAAGATTTAATCAACAAATAGAAAATATTGGCACCACCCCACACTTAATTTGTTGACACAAACTAATTAAGTGAATGATATCGATTACTCAGACTTCATCGACATACATTTAGGTGATATGGTCCAACAATATGTTCAGCACAGTCATACTTTCATATCGTCCTAACTATTCTTTCCAAGTCAATTTCATGTAATGTTGTCTATACTTTCATGTTTAAATGAATGCACTTCTTGAACAAGATTACCACATAAGGATCGTACCACAAATAGAAACAAGGTATTGCATAGGCATGGTCATATCATCTTATGCTTGCGTTCGATCATAATCGGTATCTCGATAAACGAGTCATTCAAACATTCAAGCTTTCAACTTACAATATTATATATTAACTCCACAATTTCGACTTCATAAAACTATGACCGTGTATAATAATTAAATACAAGTCGGAATAAAGTTAAGAACATTCATACGTATTCTTTCACTCCACTAGATATATCATAACAAATCAACTACATTCAAATCACCAACACCACTTTAAGATATAAAATACCATTATAAGCGTAAGATTGTAACAACTTCAGAATATAAACAAAGAACTTACTTGGTGTTGAACTTAAAAGATGATCTTGCAAGGTTAGATGAGCAAAAAGAAAAGTTTTGAGAGATTTGGGAGGCAAAGGCGGCGTCTATGCTATGGCATTGTAGATTCAAAGAGCAAAGGCAATGGCATAGGCAGCGCCTTTAGCTTTGCCTATACTTGGCATAGGCGGTGCCTAATGCTTTGCCTAGTTGAGCATAGACGGCGCCTATGCTATGGCATTGTTGGGCATAGGCGCCACCTATGCTATGGAATTGTAGATTCAGAGAACAAAGGCCATAGCATAGGCTTTGCCTTGTCCGTTGCCTAGATTTACATAGGTCTTGCCTTGTCCATTGCCTAGATTTGTATAGGCAATGCCTAATCGGAAGCCTTTTTCTCCTTCATTACTCACTTACCACCTTTAATATTGCTCACTTTCAAATCAACATTTGAGACCAACCTCCTCCTTTATACGTCAAGTACCTACACTTACTCAAAAACAACAAAAATGTTTAGAAAGATGGGTTGCCTCCCACGTAGCGCTTGATTTATTGTCGTGGCACGACATAGTTACCTTGATTAATTAGATTTCATCGAGATAGATGGTGCATCATTTTTTGAATGGATTCATACGACGTTGATGCTTACTTGTAGGCATGCAATCTTCTTCGAGATGACTCTTGTCCATACATATCCCAGGAGGGATACCAATTATATCATCAATAGTCCAACCCATAGCTCTCTTGTACCTCTTCAGAGCAGAGATGAGAGCCTCTACATGTTGTTCACTTAAATCATCCGCAACACTCACTGGAAGTGTATTTCCCTTTCCCAAAAATGCATACCTTAGATGGCTGTGAAGCTCTTTCAATTTTATCACTGGTGGTTCTGCAATGGAAGTCTTCACTGTTGGTGAAGATTGATTCTTAAGATCAAGGTCTAGCTTATTAGGAGCATGAGAATAGGACCCTATTCCTGTTAGATCACAAACGGTTTCTTTATGTTCTTTAGCCTCCTCACGCTCAAAATTCAACAGCACGTCAGATAGTGACTCAACAGTAAGCTGCTTCTCTATAGATAATTCTTTCTCATCCTCATAATAAACATCATCTACAGAGAACACATTTATATCACTGGGTTGCTTCATTTCTTTGCATACATCAAAACAGACCACTTCATCATTCAGCCAAAATAAAAGCTCATTAGCTCTTAAGTCAATAAGCACACTTCCAGTTGTGAGGAAAGGACGACCCAAGATTATAGGAACTTCACAATCCACCTCGCAATCCAAAATATCAAAGTCTGTAGGAAAGATGAAGGTAGAAACCTTCACCAACACATCATATAAGATACCAATAGGCCGTTTTACCGACCTATCTGCCATCACGAGCCGCATATTGGTTGATGTAGGATTACCCAACCCCAACTTCCTATAGATAGATAGAGGCATCAAATTGATGCTAGATCCCAAATCGCATAACGCCTTAGCAAAATCCAACGATCCAATCGTGGAAGGAATAGTGAAAGCACCAGGATCTGCCTTCTTCTGTACTAGCGATCTTATAGCGATTGAACTGCAATGATGAACATTATCTACCAGCTCATAACTTGATGCCCACTTCTTTGTCAAGAGGTTCTTCATGAATTTAGCGTACCCAGGCATCTGTTCTAGCGCCTCCACCAATGAAACATTAATAGTCAGCTATTTCAACATAGTCATGAATTTACTGAACCTAGTGTCATCAGCTTTCTTCTTCAGACTCTACAGAAAAGGTGGTGGTGGAAGGGGAATCATTTTCTCCACCACTTTCTCTTTATATTTCTTCCGATTATCAACCTTTTTAGAAGTGTCATCATCCTTCTTCTTCAGTTTTTGAGGAAAAGGTGGTGGTGGAAGAGGAATTGTTTTATCCACCACTTCCTTTTTATCTTGCTTCCGATTATCACTCTTTTCAGGATGGTGACGTCTAGGTGTAACATCATGAGCACTCACTTCAGATTCTACGACATCTTCAAACTCTGTATTAAGAACATTCTTTTTTGTATTATCGACTACATGCTTGCCTTTGGATGGATTTTCCATCACCTTACCACTCTGGGTAGTAATATCCATACACGATCCATCATTTCTTGGGTTTTGCATAGTGTCGCTAGGTAAGGTGCCAACCTTTCATTGGTTGAATGCCGCAGATAGTTGACTCAATTCTTATTCCAACTATTTTATTACAGTGGAATGCGAGTAAACCAATTGCTTCATTGAGGACAAATCATTTATTACCTCAGTTACTATCGTGTTGGTTGCCTCCACTTCTTTCACTAGTTTAGCCATCATATCTTCCATTGACATCTTCCCCGAACCAGATGCCGCGGCCTCCCGACTTCCAAGAGGAACATACAAACCACTCCTGTCAGTCTTGTTCTTCCAACTACCTTGATCACGGTCCTTATTTCTAGATTTATCATAATAGTTCCGACCTTGGTTTCCTTGGTCATTGCCTCAGAAACCCCCCTGATTATTTAAGTAGTTAGCTTCTTGCTCAGAATCAGATTCCTCTCTTCCATGTCCTACAACAGCCTTAACTTTTTCGGTCTTCCCTGATAATAAGTGCTTTGTAAGAAGATCCATCTGCGTTTTCATGTGGGCTATATCTTGGTCGTGTTTCTCTTATCTTCGCCTCTGCTCTACAGTTATGCCAAAAGATACAGTAGAGCTTTCTACCTCAGAGTCCCTGGTATGCCAACCTCTACTCTGCTTTGTCATACAATCTAGCATATCACTTGCCTAAATAAAAGTGAGGTCCATGAATGGCCCTCCTGCGGCATTATCAACCACTGGCTTAGTCACCAAATTCAAAGACCTGTATAATATCTCCATCAAGTGGACATTGGTCATATGATGATTTGGGTACCACATAAGCTTCTTCTTGAACCTCTCCCATGTTTCGTAGAGAGCTTCAGTTGGAAGCTATCAAAAATTACTGATCTCATCTCTCAACTGTTCTCTCTTGGATGGCGAAAAGAATCTTTCTAGGAAAGCGTCTTTCAATTGCCTCTAATTAGTAATAGAGTCAGGAGTTAGCCCGTTCTACCATAGAGTTGCCTCTCCAGATAGAGACAATAGAAATAAGCGCAGCCAAATTGTATTCTGTCCAACGCCTGGATTGTTGAATGACTTGCATGTAGAGATAAAATTAATCAGATGTATATTCGTATCATCGCCTGCAAGTCCACCAAACAACCCCTTGAGTTGCAATAGTTGAATCAAGGTGCTAGTGATATTGAACTTGGCTTTCTTGCCCTGGGTTATCAATATTTTATTGATGCACTTGAGCAACGGCCAATGCAGCTAATCTGGCCTGCTCCTGTTGAGCAGCCATCCTTTCAATGTCACGTTGTGCATCCATTCTGCCAATACGATGTGGTTCAGGATTGATAGGTAATAACGGTTGACCTGAACTTCGAGTGTTTGGCATGCACTGAACAAAACCTGAATAAAAAAAAACAACTAAAAGTAAAATCTGAGAATTTTTGACCAAAAGGTCTACTAACTATTACAAACTTAGTTGACAACTATATTCCCCGGCAACGGCACCAAAATTTGATAATGCCCAAACTACAGCTCTCGTAAGAGTGTAAGCGGTCGCTGTCAAATATAGAACCCAATTGGGTTGGGTGTCGAATCCCACAGGAAATACTTGGTCACTAAGTACACAACTATTAGTAGACTGCTGGTTCAAAATTCTATGGAAAGGGAGGATTTTGGGTTTGGCGTGAATTAAGAATATCAAAGTAAAAACGGAATGCTTTGTTTAGTAAGATTTAATCAATGAGAAGTATAAGTTAGGGTTATGTCCACCTTATGAGTTCTACGTATCTATTAACTATGAGTTATGCAGAATTTAGACATGCATGCACTTATAGAGGTTCGTATTCTAATGGTAAATCCTAGCGTCTCTCGACCATCAAGGATTATCTCACTTTAACTCTCTCGAGCTTAAAGCGTATAACTAATGGTATGAACTCTCCAAGAGGTTAATCCAGCTATGACACTAATGTGTAAACAGGGGTTGGTAGCCCTATTTCCTTGTCACACTCTGTTTTCCAAACATGTAACTTTTCTCTCGAACAAGTTAATGCTATAATGGCATATTCTATATGTTTGCAACCACAAGAATTTAATTAAAACGAAGAGCGTAATGATATAAGTAGCATGTGTATCGAGAATTCACAAACTCATAGCAATAGATAGTATATCATAAGGCTTCCATAACCCAAACAGAGAAGTTTAGCTACTCATGAGTGTAACGGAAATCAATGAAGACATCATCATTATACCAAAACTATAGCAATCTCATGATGAAGATGAGTGTGGCATCAAAACAAGGTTGACGTTTTTTGCCTCTAGACATTTCCCATAAGTTAGCGTTTTTCTCTGTTAAAACTTACAAAATCTGTAACCTGAATTATCCTAAAAGTGTCGAAAGAAAAATAATGTCAACGATGATGAATGAATGAATGAATGAATAATAAGAAGCTTGCTGAAAAAATTTAGCAAATAGGGTTTTTATAACATCCTTGTCCTAGTCCTACTGAAATAGGGTCTTTATCCTTGTCCTAGACCTACTGGGTTACTGCTGCACCCTTAAGTATGTAAAAATACTGTTTTTTCCCGGGATAGATTCTCCATGCATCATATTTAGTCCACAAGCTTCCAAAAGCTGCCTTCCATCTTATGCGAAGTTTCCCTTTGCTACCGAAAGGTCCACAAAGTGCTGAAATATTCATCATTAATACCTGAAAATATGCTAATCACATTGGTTAGCTCACTTATAGGAAAATGGACTAAAACTGTAGGAATTATATATTTTATCCTCAAAACTTAGCCTAAAATATGGGTAAATTATGGTGTTTAGGCGTGTAGATACGCCCAACATCAACACCCCACACTTAAAGCTTTGTTCGTCCTCGAACAAAATATTATGTCCATGCAACATCTAACTTAGAATATCACAGCAACAACACAAAATGCTCAATAAGACAGGCACGACAATGATTAACAAAGAGTAGTTTTCTGATCACTACTAGAAATAATTCAACCTCCAACATAGACTCGTGATGATGGTTAATTTGTATCCACAAGTTAAGCCACAAAGAATCATATAACACTACCCAAATCTCATCAACCATGTGTGTCTCACACAAGATGTCACCCATAATCACTCACAAGTTTGCATTTTTCGAAACATGGGTACAAAATTCTCCTTGCTCTCGCTCTCACAAAGAATTCATATGTTGCAGCTGATGACCATAGGCTTGCCCTTAGTGTATTGCTCTACTAATATCAGAATGATAAGCTTAGGATCAAATAGGTCTTTTACAGGTTGTAATGTAGGCTAAGGGACGGGTAGGACTATTTTGGCTAGAAATAGTGAATATGTTCCCTAAGCGCTTTAATACATCACATTATGTCATTAACACTCTGTTTTAAACAACCCTTCTACCTTTCTTATCATCTAACACCCCTTTTACCTATTTTGTTATTCAATTGTAAACAGAATTATCTTTTTATCTTTTTTTTTTATAACAAACCTCTATGAAAGCCACTCGTTTTCATATCAAATTCAAGTATCAATACACTTTAAGGCATCACTCTCACCCAATTTCCTCTTATTTTGTCACATGACTTTAAAGTTTAAAGCGCTTAAGAATTTTGATCAAATTATGGTTTTGAAAGAAATGGATTAGGCTACATATGAGGCTGTGAAAGAAAATAGCTAAAGGCTCAAAGGGGGTTAACAAGGATAATGTACACGGGTAGGTAAAAAGAAGGTAAACAATCATACGTTGCCAAAGAAATGCCTAAATCATCTCCTAAACTCACACTCTTTATTTCGCTTTACACACACACCATGCAAGTTCTAGCATCAGTCACAACACATAATATATTATAACCTCACACACACAAGGCACATGGTTAACTTTATTGGGAGCAGTATAGAATCTCGACCCAACAAATGAATGAATTAAACCACACAAATATCACACAGTGAGTCACACTTGGAGCCTAAACGTCTCAATAGAAATGATTTTAGCACAAACTCTTGTCATAATACCATGCCGCCTATCAGAACAATTTCATGCAAAATCTAAAAAAATCTAGAAATAAAACAATTTAACTACAAACAAGAATAAATGTAGGCAAAGAAGTACACTACAGCATACAAATACCCTCACCCTACACTTAGACGGGACACACTGCCCTCAGTGGAAATAAGTAAGGAAAACCTGATTAGTCGGACTCCTTTTCTATGTCTGGGTCAAACCCCCTACGTCAGAATCATCATCAGAGTTGTCATTACCAGAGTTTTCCTTCACATCGTCATTCAAGGTATTTGCAGAGAGGAGGATTCAACTTGCTCTTTTCTTCCCCTTTTTCTGACCTTTTTGTGAGGTGGACGCTTTTTCTTTTCCTGGTTGACCTTTTGGTGCCATTTTACCTGAGACTAAAATAAATTCATGCTAGATTATCTCTGAAGATTTAATCAACAAATAGGTAATATTGGCTCCACCCCACACTTAATTTGTTGACACAAACTAATTAAGTGAATGATATCGATTACTCAGACTTCATCGACATACATTTAGGTGATAGGTCCAATAATATGTTCAGCACAGTCATACTTTCATGTCGTCCTAACTATCCTTTCCAAGTCAATTTCATGTAATGTTGTCTATACTTTCATGTTTAAATGAATGTACTTTTTGAACACGATTACCACATAAGGATCGTACCACAAATAGAAACAAGGTATTCCATAGGCATGGTCACACCATCTTATGCTTGTGTTCGATCATAATCGGTATCTGGATGAACGAGTCATTCAAACATTCAAGCTTTCAGCTTACAAGATTATATATTAACTCCACAATTTCGACTTCATAAAACTATGATCGTGTATAAGAATTAAATACAAGTCGGAACAAAGTTAAGAACATTCATATGTATTCTTTCACTCGACTAGATGTATCATAACAAATCAACTACATTCAAATCACCAACACCACTTTAAGATCTAAAATACCATTATAAGCATAAGATTGTAACAACTTCGGAATATAAACAAAGAACTTACTTGGTCTTGAACTCGAAAGATGATCTTGCAAGGTTAGATGAGCAAAAAGAAAAGTTTTGAGATATTTGGGAGGCAAAGGCGGCACCTATGCTATGGCATTGTAGATTCAGAGAGCAAAGGCAATGGCATAGGCAGCGCCTTTAGCTTTGCCTATGCTTGGCATAGGCGGCGCCTAATGCTTTTCCTAGTTGAGCATAGGCGGCGCCTATGCTATGGCATTGTTGGGCATAGGTGGCGCCTATGCTATGGAATTGTAGATTCAGAGAACAAAGGCCATAGCATAGGCTTTGCCTTGTCCGTTGCCTAGATTTACATAGGTCTTGCCTTGTCCATTGCCTAGATTTGTATAGGCAATTCCTAACCGAAAGACTTTTTATCCTTTATTACTCACTTATCACCTTTAACATTGCTCACTTTCAAATCAACATTTGAGACCAACCTCCTCCTTTATACGTCTTGTACCTACACTTACTCAAAAACAACAAAAATGATTAGAAAGATGGGTTGCCTCCCACCAAGCGCCTAAGTTTTGGTCGTGGCTCGATAAACTTCTAGAAAAATAAAATAATTAAAAATGATGGGTTGTCTCCCATATAGTACTTGATTTATTTTTGTGGCACGACATAGTTACCTCGATTAATTAGACTTCATTGAGATAGATGGTGCATCATTTTCTGAATGGATTCAGACGACGCTGATGCTTACTTGTAGGCATGCAATCTTCTTTGAGATGACTCTTGTGCATATATATCCCAGGAGGGATACCAATTATATCATCAATAGTCCAACCCATAGCTCTCTTGTACCTCTTCAGAGCAGAGATGAGAGCCTCTACATGCTGTTCACTTAAATCATCTGCAACACTCACTGGAAGTGTATTTCCATTTCCCAAAAACGCATACCTTAGATGGCTGGGAAGCTCTTTCAATTCTATCACTGGTGGCTCTGCAATGAAAGTCTTCGCTGTTGCTGAAAATTGATTCTTAAGATCAAGGTCCAGCTTATTAGGAGCATGATAATAGGACCCTATTCCTGTTAGATCACAAATGGTTTCTTTATGTTCTTTAGACTCCTCATGCTCAAAGTTCAACAGCACGTCAGATAGTGACTCAATAATAAGCTGCTTCTCTACAGATAATTCTTTCTCATTCTCATAATAAACATCATCTATAGAGAACACATTTATATCGCTCGGCTGCTTCATTGCTTTACATACATCAAAATAGACCACTTCGTCATTCAATCAAAATAAAAGCTCATTAGCTCTTAAGTCAATAAGCACACTTCCAGTTGCGAGGAAAGGACGACCCAAGATTATGGGAACTTCAGAATCCACCTCGCAATCCAAAATATCAAAGTCTGTAGGAAAGATAAAGGTGGAAACCTTCACCAACACATCATATTAGATACCAATAGGCTGTTTTACCGACCTATCTGCCATCACGAGCCGCATATTGGTTGATGTAGGATTACCCAACCCCAACTTCCTGTAGATAGATAGAGGCATCAAATTGATGCTAGCTCCCAAATCGCACACCACCTTAGCAAAATCTAATGATCCAATCGTGGAAGGAATAGTGAAAGCACCAGGATCTGCCTTTTTCTATACTAGTGATCTTGTAGCGATTGAACTGCAATGATGAACATTATCTACCAGCTCATAACTTGCTGCCCACTTCTTTGTCAAGAGATTCTTCATGAATTTAGCGTACCCAGGCATCTGTTCTAGCGCCTCCACTAATGAAACATTAATAGTCAGCTATTTCAACATAGTCATGAATTTACTGAACCTGGTGTCATCAGCTTTCTTCTTCAGACTCTACGGAAAAGGTGGTGGTGGAAGGGGAATCATTTTCTCCACCACTTTATCTTTATCTTGCTTTCGATTATCAACCTTTTTAGAAGTGTCATCAGCCTTCTTCTTCAGTCTCTGAGGAAAAGGTGGTGGTGGAAGAGGAATCATTTTCTCCACCACTTCCTTTTTATCTTGCTTCCGATTATCACTCTTTTCAGGATGGTGACGTCTAGGTGTAAAATCATGAGCACTCACTTCAGCTTCTAAGACATCTTCAAACTCTGTATTAAGAACATTCTTTTTTGTATTATCGACTACCTGCTTGCCTTTGGATGGATTTTCCAACACCTTACCACTCCGGGTAGTAATAGCCATACACGATCCATCATTTCTTGGGTTTTGCATGGTGTTGCTAGGTAAGGTGCCGACCTTTCGTTGGTTGAATACCGCCGATAGTTGGCTCAATTGTTGTTCCAACTATTTTATTGCAGTGGAATGTGAGTCAACCAATTGCTTCGTTGAGGACAAATCATTTATTACCTCAGTTACTATCGTATTGGTTGCCTCCACTCCTTTCACCAGTTTAGCCATCATATCTTCCATTGACATCTTCCCCGAACCAGATACCGCGGCCTCCCGACTTCTAGGAGGAACATACAAACCACTCCTGTCAGTTTGTTCTTCCAACTACCTTGATCACGGTCCTTATTTCCAGATTTATCATAATAGTTCCGACCTTGGTTTCCTTGGGCATTGCCTCAGAAACCCCCCTGATTATTTAAGTAGTTAGCTTCTTCCTCAGAATTAGATTCCTCTCTTCCATGTCCTACAACAGCCTTAACTTTTTCGGTCTTCCCTGCTAATAAGTGCGTTGTAAGAAGATCCATCAACATTTTTATATGGGTCATATCTTGGTCGCGTTCCTCTTGTCTTTGCCTATGCTCTACAGTCATGCCAAAAGGTACAGTAGAGCTTTCTACCTCAGAGTCCCTGGTATGCCAAGCTCTACTCTGCTATGTCATACGATTTAGCATATCACTTGCCTGAATAAAAGTGAGGTCCATGAATGAACCTCCTGCAATATTATCAACCACTGGCTTAGTCACCAAATTCAAAGACCTATATAATATCTCCATCAAGTGGACATTGGTCATATGATGATTTGGGCACCGCATAAGCTTCTTCTTGAACCTCTCCCATGTTTCGTGGAGAGCTTCAGTTGGAAGCTATCAAAAATTGCTGATCTCATCTCTCAACTGTGCTCTCTTGGATGGCGGAAAGAATTTTTCTAGGAAAGCGTCTTTCAATTGCCTCCAATTAGTAATAGAGTCAGGAGTTAGCCCATTCAACCATAGAGTTGCCTCTCCAGATAGAGACAATGGAAATAAGCGCAGCCGAATTATATTCTGTCCAACACCTGGATTGTCGAATGACTTGCATGTAGAGATAAAATTGATTAGATGCATATTCGGATCATCGCCTGCAAGTCCACCAAACAACCCTTTGAGTTGCAATAGTTGAATCATGGTACTAGTGATATTGAACTTGGCTCCAGGTGCCAAGGGTGGAGGAATAATAGCCCCTATGGCGCCAACTCCATCCATATCGTCATCAAAAGAAATCTACACAGTTCGGTGATCAGGCCTCAATCTAGCTTGATGATCTCTCCTCTGCATGGGTGTCGCCACCTCTTCATCACGCCTAGGGTTTAGTAACTCATCATCAGGATTTGTTTCTCGCCCTGGGTTATCAATATTTTGTTGATGCACTTGAGCAGCGGCCAATGCAGCTAATCTGTCCTGCTCCTGTTGAGCAGCCATCCTTTCAATGTCACGTTGTGCATCCAATCTGCCAATACGATGTGGTTCAGGATTGATAGGTAATAACGGTTGACCTGAACTTTGAGTGTTTGGCATGCACTGAACAAAACCTGAATAAAACAAAAACAACAACTAAAAGTAAAATCTGAGAATTTTTGACCAAAGGGTCTACTAACTATCATAAATTTAGTTGACAACTGTATTCCCCGGCAACAACGCCAAAATTTGATAACGCCCAAACTACAGCTCTCGTAAGAGTGTAAGCAGTCACTGTCAAATATAGAACCCAATTGGGTTGGGTGTCGAATCCCACAGGAAATACTTGGTCACTAAGTATGCAACTATTAGTAGACTGTTGGTCGAAAATTCTATGGAAAGGGGGGATTTTGGGTTTGGCGTGAATTAAGAATATCAAAGTAAAAACGGAATGCTTTGTTTAGTAAGATTTAATCAATGAGAATTATAAGTTAGGGTTATGTCCACCTTATGAGTTCTACGTATCTATTAACTATGAGTTATGCAGAATTCAGACATGCATGCACTTATAGAGGTTCTTATTCTAATGGTAAATCCTAGCGTCTCTCGACCATCAAGGATTATCTCACTTTAACACTCTCGAGCTTAAAGCATATAACTAATGGTATGAACTCTCCAAGAGGTTAATCCAGCTACGACACTAATGTGTAAACAGGGGTTGGTAGCCCTATTTCCTTGTCACACTCTCTTTTCCAAACATGTAACTTTTCTCTCAAACAAGTTAATGCTATAATGGCGTATTCTATATGTTTGCAACCACAAGAATTTAATTAAAATGAAGAGAGTAATGATATAAGTTGCATGTGTATCAAGAATTCATAAACTCATAGCAATAGATGGTATATCCTAAGGCTTCCATAAACCTAACAGAGAAGTTTAGCTACTCATGAGTGTAACGGAAATCAATGAAAACATCATCATTATACCAAAACTATAACAATCTCACGATGAAGATGAGCGTGACGTCAAAAAAAGGTTGACGTTTTTTTCCCTCTAGACGTTTCCCATAAGTTAGCATTTTTCTCTGTTAAAACTTAGAGAATCTGTAACTTGATTAATACTAAAAGTGTCGAAAGAAAAATAATGTCAACGATGATGAATGAATGAATGAATGAATAATAAAAAGCTTGATGAATACAACATCCTTGTCCTAGTCCTACTGAAATAGGGTTTTTATCCTTGTCCAAGTCCTACTGGGTTACTGTTGCACCCTTAAGTATGTAAAAATACTGTTTTTGCCTGGGAAAGATTCTCCATGCATCAGATTTAGTCCACAAGCTTCCAAAAGCTGCCTTCCATCTTATGCGAAGTTTCCCTTTGCTACCGAAAGGTCCACAAAGTGCTGAAATATTCATCATTAATACCTGAAAACATGCTAATCACATTGGTTAGCTCACTTATAGGAAAATGGACTAAAACTACAGGAATTATATATTTTATCCTCAAAACTTAGCCTAAAATATGGGTAAATTATGGTGTTTAGGCGTGTAAATACGCCCAACATCAACACCCCACACTTAAAGCTTTGTTCGTCCTCGAACAAAATATTATGTCCATGCGACATCTAACTTAGAATATCACAGCAGCAACACAAAATGCTCAATAAGACAGGCATGACAATGATTAACAAAGAGTAGTTTTCTGATCACTACTAGAAAGAATTCAACCTCCAACATAGACTCGTGATGATGGTTAATTCGTATCCACAAGTTAAGCCACAAAGAATCATATAACACTACCCAAAACTCATCAACCATGTGTGTCTCACATAAGATGTCACCCATAATCACTCACAAGTTTGCATTTTTCGAAACATGGGTACAAAATTCTCCTTGCTCTCGCTCTCACAAAGAATTCATATGTCACCCATAGGCTTGCCCTTAGTGTAATGCTCTACTAATATCAGAATGCTAAGATTATGATCAAATAGGTCTTTTACAGGTTGTAATGTAGGCTAAGGGACGGGTAGGACTATTTTGGCCAGAAATAGTGACTATGTTCCCTAAGCGCTTTAATACATCACATTATGTCATTAACACTCTCTTTTAAACAACCCTTCTACCTTTCTTATCATCTAACACCCCTTTTCACCTATTTTGTTATTCAATTGTAAACAGAATTATCTTTTTATCTTTTTCTTTTTTTTAATAACACACCTCTATGATAGCCACTCGTTTTCATATCAAATTCAAGTACCAATACATTCTAAGGAATCACTCTCACCCAATTTTCTCTTATTTTGTCGCATGACTTTACAATTTAAAGCGCTTAGGAATTTAGATAAAATTATGGTTTTGAAAGAAATGGATTAGGCTACATATGAGGCTGTGAAAGAAAATAGCTAAAGGCTCAAAGGGGCTTAACAAGGATAATGTACACGGGTAGGTAAAAAGAAGGTAAACAATCACAGGCTGCCAAAGAAATGCCTAAATCATCTCCTAAACTCACACTCTTTATTTCGCGTTACACACACACCATGCAATTTCTAGCATCAGTCACAACACAGAATATACTATAACCTTACACACATAAAGCACATGGTTAACTTTATTGGGAGCAGTATAGACTCTTGACCCAACAGATGAATGAATTAAACCACACAAATATCACACAGTGAGTCACACAAATATCACACTGTGAGTCACACACTTAACTTTATTGCTATTTTCTTATTAAAAAAATCTTGCTACTATTTGTTTTCCTGTAACAGATTAATTATCCGATGTAACAGATTTATCATCTAATGCAACAGATGAACCATCTGATACAATAGATGAATAATTTGTTGGATGAAATTCACTCAACAATTCCAATAGGACGACATGTCCAAGACTTTGATTTCTTCTAATAGATCATTCATCTATTGCGACAGATGAATTTTTTATTTCAATAAATCTAATCAATATTAATAATTGATTAAAATTCTAATAAATCACTCATATATTGCAACAACTGAATGGTCTATTGCATAGACCATTCATCTGTTTCAGCTGATGATTGATTTGTTTTTATTGTTTCCAATAGATTACTCATCTGTTGTAATAGGTTAGTTATATGTTGTAATAGATAACCCACTTGGTGCAACAGATGTGTGATTTGTTGGAACAGTTATTTTATTGTTGTACATGTTAGATTTACTATTATCCTTTTTTTAATGATGCATTAATCAGTAATAATCTTTTTATTTTCCTATTAGTTTTAGATAACATGGCTCTAAAAAAAAGAAATCAAATTAAGTCCAAGTAAGGGAACAAGTGATGCAGCTAGGCTACATTCATTACTTTATGAGCTTGCTTTAGAAGCGATATCTCAATCAGAAGCAGAAGATAATAAACATAGGCATGAGGAATGTTTTAAAAGAGATGATCCAAATACTAATAGCCCTTCTACTGAAGATTTGGTCAAAATCTTCAGTACTGATAGTTATCCTATCAGACTGTAGTTTTATGGTCCCATAGATTTAACCGGTGATTTTGTGGTTAAGTCAGTCATGAGAAAAACTTCTGATGCCTTCAGAAATACTTTGAGATAAATAATGGAATTCTTGTTGTAGGAACAACTGCTTTAGGCAATATCTTAATTAGCTGGAGGATAACAATGCTCTTTTTAATTGATCATGGTAAATAATCTGCTCAAGCATATATTTGTGTATAAAAATAAAGATAAGATGGATGAGGTATGGATAAATTACTGTGTCATTCCTGTTTGTTTTGATTGGAAGGATTTTTCCATAGTTACTGGACTAAAATGTTATCCTTCTTCTCTTTCTCAACTTATACCTATTCTAACCCCAAAAAAGTACCCCGTACTCCAGAAAAGGCAAAGGAAATTCAAGTGATGGTGATGACTTGGTGTCCCTTGTTGGTCCAAGTTTCAAAAATAAAAATTTGATAGAAGCATTAAAATATAATAGACTTTCAAAGAAGCACAAATAATAATTGTGCTTGGTTTGATTTGTACATAACATTCTTTGTGTGAGAGACATTAACAATAATATACCACTTGGTTTAATAAAGATCTCAGAGGATCTTAAGTCATTTAATAACTATCCTCAGGGTTCTAAAAGCTTCAAAATGACTGTCAATTATTTGTTGACTGTGTTAAAGCCAAAGAAAGTAAACTTATATGGCTTTCCATGGTCTTTCATGATAAATATTTCTTTTATTATGATTCATTTATATTTTATCAAATAATGCTTTTGATTTATTTGCATTATTTTATAGACTTGGGAATTTGAAACCATTCCTTATTTGAGACAACAGGTGAACTGCTATGAAAACGTTTCATGTCCAAGAATCCTGAGATGGTTATTTTTTAAAACTGATTAAAAACCAAAATTTCTTGATTTCTTCAAGCCCCCAAAGGAATCAGCAAGTCTAATTCTAATTAAGGTTTTTATAATTAATAATGTTTTAAATAATTTAATCAAAATTCTTATATATGTACTGATTTATTTTAGATTGTGCATCAATTTTTTTTTCGATCAGTCGGGAGTTAAGGATTCCATTTTTTATTAGTATACAGCTCGTGCAAACTTTATTGGACCCGAAGGTCATTGATTGAATAAAAAAGAATTGTTTGGAGGAACAACTATCACAAGAAAAATAATCTTGGAGGGTGGGCTTATTGTTGCTGATGGTGTTAGTGGTGATGGAGCTATTGATGGTGGTAGTGGTAGTGGTGTTGCTGTTAGGACTAATGATACTCCTCTTATAGTTTTTGAAATAACAAACCATTATGATTATGATCATACTGGTTTTACAGATTTTGCCCCTCTAGCAAATGTTCTGTATGCAAATGTCAAAACTGTAAGGCGAAATATGATGGAATAATTGATATTATCAATGTATTAACTACTTCTGTAAAAGAGTTTATATCTAAGAGGGGTGTCATTCCACCAAAGCGGATTTTATAACCATTCACTCCATTAGATATTAAGGTGGCTAAAAGGAGAAGGAAATAATTTCTAAGGCATTGTAGAGCATCAAAAAAGCAAAACTACAACCTTTCTGTCTTTGTTTTGCACTTGTGGTCAATATAAAAGGGTCAAATGAGAGCAAAATGAGATGAAGAAGGTGAATATATATCATCTGTTTTAATAAACAAATAGACTATATTTTATTTTTAATAGATGACACATCTGCTAAAAATTATCAAACACATATATACATTTATCGCAACAGTTGACTAACCTGTTGCATCAGATGCATTATCTATTACAACATATGTCTCATTTATTTTAGACAATTAAATAAGTCTTCCTACTATTTTAATTTGTACTAATAGATGACCTCTCTACTGTAAAAGATGGATAATCTATTGGGACAAATAAAATCAAGACTTCCTGTTGTTTTAGTTTGTCTAAACAGATAAGTCATGTGTTGCAACAGATGGGTCATCTATTGGAAATTAACATACAAGTATTCCTTCTATTTTAATTTGTCCCAACAGATGATCCATCTATTGCAACAGATAGGTCATCTATTGGGATAATTTAAAACATGAGGAACACCTTTTAATTTTCTCCAACAGATGAGTTTTTTTTTTATATCTTTGTGATCAGCATTGTCAATTCTTACTTTCCAGGTGGATGCCACAGTAGAAGATACTACTGAATAACATAGCATCATAGTTGATAATTCATAAACTGCTTTTAAAGATAAGAAAAAAGTAAAGCCTGTCAGTCTGGTAGAATGAAAGAATTACCTATTTGAAGGGTTCAACATCTCGGATAAGGCTCCAAAACACTAACAAAGTTGATCAATGACTATTTATAATGGATTGATTGATTATTTTTAAAGATATTGATTTATACAATTCTAATTGTAAAAATATGAAATTAACACATATAAATCATGCACAAAACAAAATAACAAACACTACAAAGTGAATCAATCGAGTCTTGGTTTTGATATGTTCGACTTTGTTGTTTTACATCCCAGAATGAAGAATTGGTTCTATTTTATCTCACAACTCCAAACGGAATGGTGAGATTTAAATATCATATATCTTACTATTAGTACTTTATTTAATTATATTTGTGTATTAATTTTACTGTCAATGATCTGAAATGTTTAATAATAGTGTAACACATCAATGTTATTTTTACTACCTTCAAAAGAAGGACAAGTTTCAAATACTAGAACAATACAGATACACAACATGTAATTATTTGTACAAAGTTTATATTAATAATGACTACAATAGGTATTGTCAACCACAACTGAAAGTTTCCCAAAATGAGGAATGCTTAATCAACATCATCAAAGATTTTAGCATTTCAGTTGTCTTACCTTGGAATTTGGTTGACGAAGTGTACATCCCAATCAATTATGGTGATGAATTCCATTGGGTGTTGGCTGTCGTTATTCTAAAAGAGAGGCACATTCAAATTTATGACTTGATGTCGGGAAGGAGATATTCTGTTCTGTCATCTGACATATAAAAGCTAGAAAGATATGGATTATTTGATTTTTACAAATACAGGGATTGCAGTCTTTTTGTTGCCTCTTACGTCGAGTATTTGAGCGATGGATTACAAGTACCAATTAATGAACTTGATGTTTATTTACTCCATAAAAAATATGCTACTATTTTATGAAAATACGGAGAAGCAAAATCTCTGAAACCATGCGCAAGTGACATTAAAGATCCACGACGACCAAATCCAAATTCTATAGCATCGGATGAAGAACAACTTGTCCATATTGAGTAGATCTTTATAGCCCGAGTCTTTCAAAGTAATAACCTCTCTTTAGGAATTATTGGCATCAAAACTTAAATTGTTGATTTATTTGTTGAGTAGATCATCTATATCCATAACAATTTTTTACATTTCATGTATTTGTTGATTTATTTCACGTAACTTCTGAAGGCTTCGATTTATTTTATTTTTGCTATGAAATTTATTTTATTCTTAGATTTGAACTTATTAATTAAAATGGAATATTAGATTCAAATATTTCAACAAATAGTGTATTTGTTGCAACAGACTACATATCTGCTGAAAATTATCAAATAAATTTAGACATATGTTGCAACATATAGGTTATTTGTTGGAAATTATCTAACATGTCTTCCTACTATTTTGATTTGTTCCAATAGATGGCCTATCTGTTGCAACAAATAGATTATATGTTGCAACATATAGACTTTATGTTGAAATAGAAATACTTAGATATAAATATCTGCATAATCCAACAAATGGCCATCCTATTTCAACAAATAAACTATTTTTCAGAACAGATAGACGATTTGTTACAACAGATAGATAATCTGTTGCAATA
Organism: Capsicum baccatum var. pendulum; assembly: GCA_030864225.1. Lineage (NCBI taxonomy): Eukaryota > Viridiplantae > Streptophyta > Magnoliopsida > Solanales > Solanaceae > Capsicum > Capsicum baccatum. The sequence goes on along the minus strand of CM061555.1, from coordinate 109,193,208 downwards.
GGTTGGTCATCTGTTGTATTACAGATATCTATATATCTATATAATGGACTTGTTGCAATATTTGAACTTAGTAATTTTTTTTTACTAATTCATGAGCTTCCAAATTTAATAAATAAATTCAATTTTCATCAAACATAAGAAATTGCCACTGCATGTAATTTGACTTGAAATAAAAATTGTCATGGTAATAAAAATTGTCATGGTGTTTCTGTTTCTATATCTTTTTGTTTTACATACATAGAATCCAGCCTTTTAATCATTACCCCATACGCCCAGACCTGTTGCATCCTCGCCATAGTGTTGTTGCATAGAAAGGTCATTGGGTTGGTCATTTCTATATTGGTTAGTAAATATGCAATGTGTGCAAGCGCGTATGACTCGCACGTGGCACCAGTTTTATTTTTTTTTAAGGTCCTTGTCCTTGTTTCAATCTTCAAAATCCTATTTTCATTCAAAACTTTCACTGGCAAATGATTCATCAGTTTACTCCACCTCAACAAGTTGAGGAACAAGTCCAATAGTGGCTTCATCTTGGTAAAAATGTTGTCCTTATTGAAGATAGGTAAGTTGCAGTCATAAAACTTCATCATTCTGTCCTCGAGTATTATCTCAAGAGCCAAACAATGTTTTACGTCCATGTTCATGACTGCAAGAGCTCTCTTTGCCTTGATCCATTTCTTGTCGTGTGTATATGACATCTTTCTTCTAACATATTCAATCATATCTTCATCCCATTCGAACCTATAGACAAACAAAGCAAATCTAGGGCCACCTGGAGTTGATGCTAGCTCAATGAGATCAGAGTACCTATTCTTGAAATTGTTGTATATGTTAAGTTCCATTATCCTATCCCCAACATCATAAGCATCCAAGCACGCTGATTTTCTGTGCCTGCTAAGAATTTCATCAACATACTGTGATACAAGAAGACAACTTTTAAATATGTTAGTAATTTTAAAAAATAAAAATAAAGTAGAAAGATGCAACATATGGTCTACCTTTTGCACAGGGTTCTCTAAACTTGTTAACAGATTACCCATCTAATGCAACTTATCAATGGATAGATAATTTATTGCAACAGATGAACTACCAGTTACTCCAAACCCAGTTGTTGCAATATATGGCATATCTATTGTTGACACAACCCGAATCAGGGCCTTGTCATAATGGGCATCCTAAGTCCAGCCAGGACAGAGAACCACCCCGTTACCCAACCCAACCACTAAACACATACCTTGAGTTTTATGATTTTTGAGCATATAACAAGATATCTTGTTTGAGGATATGATGAATTTGGGATATGTCTATTTCCTAGACTAACCCAACCCAAGTCAATTCGTCTGATACCCTACCACTTACCACCAAACCAAACTAATTCATTCATCCCATACCAAATGAGTTCCATTATAAATATATATAATAAAAAATATAAAAGGATGGAACAATCATAAATCTAGGACAACAATGTTAGCCCCAATGTTTATGCCAATGCTAAGGCTTACACCACTACTGACACTAACCATACTAACCCATAGTCGTTCCAGAATGCCTCTAACCAAAATAAAACAATATCCCGTAAGTAACCATTAACCATTAACCATTAATAATATCTCGGATTTCACATGCCATTAAAACCATTAACCTAGGTATGTGAAGCTTAACCATCCTAGAACCACCCATGTGATATATATGTCCAGTGTAACCCCCTAAATGAGCCCTGACACATGTAGATGCATGAACCAGAGATACCATAAGAGTAGAAAATTCCCAAGAACCCTTCACTCTCCATGATACATATGTATAAGTGTACCTAGGGGATTTACGTGTACCCCTAAGTAAAATATATGAAGTCGCTATCACCTATCTTTGTGTCGTCAAACATTAGTTTGCAGTGTCCATCCATTTGACTCACACATTCACGGTTAGCTATCACACACTGCCATTAATGCCCAATTAAAACCATTTCTATACAACCGAACCATTATTCTATTTATTATTAACTAAGTCCATAAGTAGTTGTTGATGTTGGGTGTATTTACACGCCTAAAGCACCATAATTTACCCATATTTTAGCTAAGTTTTGAGGACAAAATATATAATCCCTTCACTTTTAGTCCCTTTTCCTGTAAGTGAGCTAACCGATGTGATTAGAATGTTTTTAGGTATTAACGATGAAGATTTCAGCACTTTGTGGACCTTTGGGCAGCAAAGGAAAACTTCACGTAAGAAGGAAGGAAACTTTTGGAAGCTTGTGGACTGAATATGATGCATGGAGAATCTGTCTCGGGCAAAATCAGTATTTCTTAATACTTAAAGGTGCAGCAGTAACCTAGTAGGACTAGGACAAGGATGTTATAAATACCTTATTTGCTGAATTTTTCAGCATTGACTCATTATTATAGATTCAACTTTTTTTCATTCAACTTTTTCAATATTCACGTTACAGATTTTGTAGTTTTAAGATAGAGAAAAACATGGCTCTGGTTAGGCAACGGACCAAGAGGAAAAACGTCACCCCCCCTTTTATGTTAAAATCATCCCCTCATGAAGATTATTCTAGTTGTGGTATGATGATTATGTTTATAGTGAATTTCATTGTAATCATGAGTAGCTAAACTTCTCTGTTAGGGTTAGGGGAAGTCTTATGAGATACTATCTATTACTATGAGTTTGTGAATTCTTGATGTGTATGCTACTTATATCATTACTCTCTTTGTTTTAATTTAAATTCTTGTGGTTGTAAACATATAGAATACGCCATTATAGCATTAACTTGTTCGGGAGAAAAGTTACATGTTTGGAAAAGAGAGTGTGACAAGGAAATAGGGCTACCAACCCCTGTTTACACGTTAATGCCTTAACCGGATTAACCTCTTGGAGAGTTTGTACCATTAGTTATAAACTTTAGGCTTGAGAGAGTTAAAGTGAGATAAAACTTGATGGTCGAGAGACACTAGGATTTACCAATAGAATACAAATCTCTATAAGTGCATGCATGTCTGAATTCCGCATTACTCATAGTTCATAGATACGTAGAACTCATAAGGTGGACATAACCCTAACTTATTATTCTCTGTGATTAAATCCTACTAAATAAAGCATTCTGTCTTTATTTTGATATTCTTAATTCACGCTAAACCCAAAATCCCCCCTTTCCGTAGAATTTTCGACCAATAGTCTTCTAATAGTCGCAAAACTTAGTGACCAAATATTCCCTGTAGGATTTGATACCCAACCCAGTTGGGTTCTATATTTGACAGTGACCGCTTACACTCTTACGAGAGCTATAGTTTGGGCGTTACCAAATTTTGGCACCGTTGCTGGGGAATACGGTTGTCAACTAAGTTTGGGATAGTTAATAGACCCTTTGGTCAAAGATTCTCAAATTTTACTTTTCGTCTGTTGTTTTTGTTTTATTTAGGTTTTGTTTAGTGCATGCCAAATAGTCAAAGTTTGGGTCAACCATTATTACCCATAAACCCTGAACCGCAACTTATTGGCAAGATGGAGGCACAACAAGACATTGAAAGAAGGGTTGATCAACAAGAGCAGGCCAGATTAGCTGCATTGGCTGCTGCTCAAGTACATCAATAGAATATTGATAAACCAGGGTGAGCAACAAATCCTAATGATAATGACTTGGGTGATGATAAGTTACTACACCTGAGGCATGCTGATGAGGTGGAAGCACCAGTGAACAGAAGAGATCGTCAAGCTAGATTGAGGCCTGAACGCTGAGCTGTGTAGATTCCTTTTGATGATGATGATGACGATCTGGATGGAGCTGGTGCCACAGGGGCTATTATTCCTCCGCCCTTGGCACCTGCAGCCAAGTTGAATATCACTAGAACCATGATTCGGTTATTGCAGCTCAAGGGGTTATTTGGTGGACTTGCAGGTGATGATCCGAATATTCATCTGATCAATTTTATCTCTACATGCAAGTCATTCGACAATCCAGGAGTTGGACAGAATGTAATTCGGCTGTGCTTATTTCCATTGTCTCTATCTGGGGAGGCAACTCTATGGTTGAATGGGCAAACTCCTGATTCTATTACTAATTGGAGGCAATTGAAAGACGCTTTCCTAGAAAGATTCTTTTCGCCATCCAAGAGAGCATAGTTGAGAGATGAGATCAACAATTTTCAACAGCTTCCAACTAAAGCTCTCCACGAAACATGGGAGAGGTTTAAGAAGAAGCTTATGCGGTACCCAAATCATCATATGACTAATGTCCACTTGATGGAGATATTATACAGGTCTTTCAATTTGGTGACCTTACCAGTGGTTGATAATGCTGCAGGAGGGTCATTCATGGACCTTACTTTTATTCAGGCAAGTGATATGCTAGATCGTATGATACAGTAGAGCTTGCTACTAGGGATTCTGAGGTAGCAAGCTCTACTGTATCTATTGGCATGACTGCAGAACAAAGGCGAAGAGAGGAGGAACGTAATCAAGATATGGAACACATAAAAACGCAGATGGATCTTCTTACCAAGCACTTATTATTAGGGAAGACCGAGAAGGTTAAAGCCATTGTATCATAGGGAAGAGATGAAACCGATTCTGAGGAAGAAGCTAACTACTTGAATAATCAGGGGGTTTTTGAGGCAATACCCAAGGAAACCAAAGTCGGAATTATTATAATAAATCTAGGTACAAGGACCGTGATTAAGGTGGTTGGAAGAATAATACTGACAGGAGTGGTTTGTATGTTCCTCCTAGAAATCGTGAGGCCGCGGCATCTGGTTCGGGGAAGATGTCCATGGAAGATAAGATGGCTAAGCTATTGAAAGGAGTGGAGGCAACCAACATGGGCGTAACCGAGGTGAAGAATGATTTATCTTCAATAAATCAATTGGTTGACTCATATTCTACTACAATAAAATAGCTGGAGCAATAATTGAGTCAATTATCAGCCGCATTCAATCAAAGAAAAGCTGGCACCTTACCTAGCGACACTGTGTAAAATCCAAGGAATGATGGATCATGCATGGCTATTACTACCAGGAGCAGTAATGTACTAGACGATCTATCCAAAGGCAAGTAGGTGGTTGATAATATAGCAGATAATGTTATCAATGCAGAACCATAAGATGCCGAAGAAGCTGAAGAGTGTGTTTGTGACGTCACCCCTAGATATCTGTAGCCTGAAAAGATTAATAATCGGAAGCAAGATACAAAGGAAGAAGTGGAGAAAACTATTCCCCTTCCACCACCACCTTTTTCTTAGAGACTAAAGAAGAAAGTTGATGATACCCGGTTCAATAAACTTATGACTATGTTGAAGCAGGTGACTATTAATGTTCCATTGGTAGAGGAGCTGGAACAGATGCATGGGTACACAAAATTCATGAAGGACCTTTTGACAAAGAAGCGGGCAACAAGTTATGAGTTGACAGATAATGTTCATCATTACAGTGTAATCGCTACCAGTTCACTAGTTCAGAATAAGGTAGATCCTGGTGCTTTTACTATTCCTTGCACGATTGGATCTTTGGATTTTGCTAAGGCATTGTGCGATTTGGGAGCTAGCACCAATTTGATGCCACTATCTATTTACAGAAAGTTGGGGTTGGGCGATCCTACACCAACTAATATGCAACTCGTGATGGCAGACATGTCGGTAAAATGACCTGTTGGTATCTTATATGATGTATTAGTGAAGGTTTCTTCCTTCATTTTTCCTGCAGACTTTGTTATCTTAGATTGTGAGGTGGACTCTAAAGTTCCCATAATCTTGGGGCGCCCTTTCCTTGCAACTGGAAGTGTGCTTATTGATTTAAGAGCTACTGAGCTTTTATTTCGGCTGAATGATGAGGTGTTCCATTTTGTTGTATGCAAATCGATGAAGCATCCTAGAGAGATGGATGTGTTCTCGGTAACTGATATTTATTATGAGGATGAGAAAGAATTATCTGTAGAGAAGCAGCTTACTGTTAAGCCATTGTCTGTTGTGCTTATGAATGTTGAGCGTGAGGATATTGAGGATTATGAAGAAACTATTTATGCTCTAACAGGAATAGGGTCGTATTCTCATGATCCCAAGAAGCTGGACCTTGATCTCAAAAATTGACCTACACCACCAGCAAAACCATCTATTGAAGAGCCACCAATGTTAGAATTGAAAGAGCTGCCCAGACACCTAAAATATGCATTCTTGGGAAGTGGAAACACACTTTCGGTTATTGTGGCGGCTGATTTGGGTAAGCAGCAAGTTGCAGCTCTCATCTCTATTCTGAGGAGATACAAGAGAGCCATCGGTTGGAATATCGCTGATATTATTGGTATCCCGCCTGGGATATGTACACACAAGATTCATCTTAAAGAAAATTGCATACCTACTATTGAGCATCAAAGATGTTTGAATCCACCTATGCAAGAGGTGGTGAAGAAAGAAATTATTAAGTGGTTAGATGCAAAGGTAGTGTATCCAATCTCTGACAGTAAATGGGTGAGCCTGGCACAGTGTGTGCCCAACAAAGGGGGCATAACGGTAGTTACGAATGAAAAGAATGAGCTAATTCTACTCAGACCTGTCACAGGGTGGAGAGTGTGCATGGACTATCGGAAGCTGAATTCATGGACACTAAAGGATCACTTCCCAATGACATTCATGGACCAAATACTTGATCGATTGGCAGGGAAAGGATGGTTTTGTTTCCTAGATGGTTATTCCGGCTATAATCAGATTTTTATTGCTCTCGAAGATCAAGAGAAGACAACATTTACATGCCCATATGGTACGTTTGCCTTCAAACGTATGCCATTTGGGCTATGTAACGCACGCTTCACTTTTCAGCGTTGTATGATGTCTATTTTTTTTGATATGGTTGAAGACACCTTGGAAGTGTTCATGGGCGATTTTTCAGTTGTAGGGGAGTCGTTCGAATCATGCTTGGTGAATCTAAGTATGGCGTTGTAGAGATGTGTTGAATTCAACTTGGTGCTAAACTGGGAGAAGTGCCACTTTATGGTTAAGGAAGGTATTGTTCTTGGGCATAAAGTTTCTAAAAAAGGAATTGAGGTCGATCGAGCGAAGATTGAAGTTATCGAGAAATTACCACCTCCAATTTCTGTAAAGGGAGTTCATAGTTTCCTCGGTCATGCAGGTTTTTATCAACGGTTTATTAAAGACTTCTCCAAGATTACTAGTCCATTATGCAAACTTTTGGAGAAGGATGCAAAGTTTCATTTCGGTGAAGATTGCTTGAAGGCATTTGAATGCCTCAAAGGGAACCTAGTTGAAGCCCCTAACATTGTAGCGCCTGATTGGTCTCTACCGTTTGAAGTTATATATGATGCAAGCGGGTTAGATTTGGGTGTTGTACTTTGTCAGAGAAGAGAAAAGTTATTTCATCCAATCTACTATGCGAGCAAGGCCTTGAACGGAGCCCAGAAGAACTATACTGTCACGGAACAAGATCTTCTAGCAGTTGTTTATGCTTTTGAAAAGTTTCGTGCTTACTTGTTGGGAACCAAAGTGGTGGTTCATACTGATCATGAAGCTCTGATATATTTAATGGCAAAGAAGGATGCAAATCCAAGGCTAATTCGATGGGTGTTATTGCTGCAAGAATTTGATTTCGAGGTAAAAGATAGAAAAGGTTGCGAAAATCAAGTAGTTAATCATCTATCTAGACTTGAGAATGAGCACATAGCGCAACCCAATCTTGAGATTGATGATGCATTCCTCGACGAAGAGATCCTAGCCACGATGGTGGAAGAGTTACGGTGGTACGTGGACTTTGCGAACTACGCGGTAAGTAATGTGATGCCTGAGAATCTCCCTTTTCATCAAAAGAGAAAATTCATGCATGATATGAAACACTACTTCTGGGATGAACCATATCTATTTCGACGATCTGCGGATGGTGTTATTAGGCGATGCATATCTCATGTGGAAATGCCTAGCATATTGGAACCAATCCATGCTTCCCAAGTTAGAGGTCATCACACAGGTGATCGGACAGCAAGGAAGGTATTGCAAAGAGGTTATTATTGGCCTTTGCTATTCAAGGATGCCTATGATTTTGTGAGGAGATGTGACCAGTGTCAGAGGTAAGGCATGATTTCGAAGCACCATGAGATGCCCATGTCTAAAATTCTTGAAGTAGAGCTATTTGATGTATGGGGTATTGATTTTATGGTCCCATTTGTAAGTTTATTTAGGATGAAATATATCCTAGTTGTTGTGGATTATGTATCCAAATGGATCAAAGCAGTAGCGCTGGCTGATAATAAAGGTAAGCGTGTTGTAGCATTCTTGAAGAGAAATATCTTCTCTCGTTTTGGGGTACCACGTTCCATCATAAGCGATGGAGGATAACACTTTTGCAATAAGCTGTTCAGAGTCGTATTAGTGAAATATGGGGTCAAGCAACATAAGGTATCCATACCTTACCACCCACAAACTAGTGGGCAGGTAGAGTTTTGTAATCGGGAGATCAAGCTGATCCTTGCTAAGACTGTAAATGCTAATAGGAAAGATTGGTCCCAGAAGCTGGATGATGCCTTACGGGCCTATAGGACTACATTCAAGACACCAATTGGCATGTCCCCGTACCAACTAGTTTGTGGGAAGGCTTGTTACTTGCCAATTAAGCTCGAACATAAAGCATTGTGGGCATTGAAGCGGCTCAAATTGAATTGGGATGATGCTTTTAATCTGAGATTGGAGCAGCTGAATGAGATGGATGAATTCCGTATACATGCGTATGAAAGATCAGTCCTTTACAAAGAACGGATGAAAAAGTATCATGATCGGCGGATTATCCAAAGAAACTTTTATAAGGGTGATATTGTACATCTTTTTAACTATAGACTGAAGCTATTTCCAGGTAAGTTGAAGTTTAAATGGTCTGGTCCGTTCAAAATTAGCCAAGTCTACTCGTCTATAGTAGTAGAGTTAGAAGACAATAATGATGGTGTCTTTAAGGTGAATGGCCAATGAGTGAAGCCATATATCGGACCTCTTGACTCGATAAAATGCATGGTCACCATCTATCTCGATGAAGTCTAAGTAATCGAGATAACTATGTCGTGCTGCAACAATAAATCAAGCGCTAGATGGGAGGCAACTCATCGTTTTTAATCGTTTTGTTTTACTAAGAGTTTGTTTTTGTTAAATAAAAATCCAAAAAGAAGAGTCGAGCCCCAACCAAAACTAAGGCGCTTGGTTGGAGGCAACCCATCGTTCTAATCGTTTTTGTTGTTTTTGAGTAAGTGTAGGTGCAAGACGTATAAAGGAGGAAATCTAGCCCAAATTTTGATTTGGAAGTGTGCCATGTTGAAGGTGCTAAGTTAGGAATGAAGGAGTAAAGGCAATATACAAGGCATTGCCTATTCAAATCTAGGCAACGAACAAGGCAAGGCCTATAATATGGCCTTTGCTCTCTGAATCTACAATACCATAGCATAGGCGCCGCCTATTCTGAACTAGGCAAAGCATTAGGCGCCGCCTATACCATTTACTTTGCTCTATGAATCTACAATGCCATAGCATAGGCGCCGCCTATGTCCAACTAGGCTTTGCTAAAGGCTCCGCCTATGCTAAGTATAGGCAAAGTATTAGGCACCGCCTATGCTTACTTTTTGGTCTCCTAACCCAATTTTACATGGGTCAAACCCGACCCAAGCCTTGGTCTATAAATAGAACTTCAACCTTAGAACAAAATCACATTGTTTGCTTAACCTAGGCGCCGCCTTTGCTTCCCAAATCTCTCAAAAATTTTCTTTTTGCTCATCTAACCTTGCAAGATCATCTTCCGAATCCATCACCAAGTAAGTTCTTCTTTTATATTCCGTAGTTGTTATAATACTACGATTATACTGGTATTTTAGATCTTAAAGTGGTGTTGATGATTATAATGTGGTTGATTTGTTATGATACATCTAGTTGAGTGAAAGAATACGTATGGGTGTTCTTGACTTGGTTCCGACTTGTATTTGATTTTGATACATGTCATACTTTTGCGGAATCGACATGGTGAAGTTAATTGCATAATCTTGTAACTTGAAAGTTTGAATGTTTGAATGACCTGTTCATCAAGATAAAAATCATGGTTGACTACAAGCATCAGAAGTTGTGATTATTTTTGTGCCATAACTTGATACGATATCTATGTAGTAGTCTTGTTCAAAAGATGCATTAATCCAAACATGAAAGCATAGTCAAGATTATATAAAATAGAGTTGGAAAGGGTAGTTAAGATGACATGAAAGTATGACTGTGTTGAACATATTGTTGGATCATATTGCCTAAACGTATGTCGATGAAGTCTAAGTAATCGACATCATTCACTTAATTAGTTTGTGCCAACAAATTAAGTGTGGGGTGGTTCCACTATTGTCTGTTTGTCTATTAAATCTTCTAAGATGAGCTAACATGAATCTATTTTAATCTTAGGTAAAATGGCACCAAAAGGACGACAAGGAAAAGAAAAAGCATCTACCTCACAGAAAGGTCAGAAAAGGGGAAGAAAAGAGCAAGTTGAATCCTCCTTGCTGCAAATACCCCGACGCACTTTAGGAATAAAGTGGGTCCTAGAGGAGGAAGGAAAGAAGTGGTACAAGAACAACAAAGTGAAAAAATATGTTCACGTGGAATTGATACAGAAGGAGAGTCTAGCGAAGAGAGAACCTCGCATTTTGGCTAAAATCATGGTGCTAAATCTTGATTTCATTTTTCGAGATATGGGAGAATGCAATCTTGATCTAACTCGAGAGTTTTATGCAAATTGGTCCCCAAAGACTATTGAAAGTGAAGTGAATATTCAGGGCCAAGTCTTGCAACTGAATGCGGAGTTCTTCAACACTTTTCTAGGTCTTCCATCTTTAGATCCATCACCGCTCAAGGAGCTTTATCACAGACCTCCGTATAGGGCAATCAGACACACACTGTGTGGAACAAGATCAATGGTACTTTGGAGTCATCACAAGGATACCGGTCGATACAATACCTTCCCGTATGCTTCCCTGAACAAAGAAGCTCATATATGGTTGAGGATAGTCATATCTTGCCTCATTACTGGGACACAGTACACAAAGATCACACGTGATAGACTGTGCTTGGTGTACGCTCTGATGACTAATATCTCCATCAACATTGGTGCGGTCATACGATCATCAATGCGTAAGGCTAGGCTGCATAAGAGGTCCCATTTCAGCTTTGGCAATTTGTTGACTGCGATATTGAGAAAGGAACTCATTGAAGAGGAACCTGCAGATCATAAGCTTCCACACAACCCGAAGAAGGTTGATCTGACAAAGGTTAAAGATTCTGAATCTATGCATGGCGTCAACCTGACCACTGCAAAAAGACATGATCGCGATGAAAGCTTCTTCCGCCATTTATATGGAATGACGATGTTTACCATGATGAGTGGGGGTCATGCTCCAACTGATGCAGAGCTCCAGCAGTTGGTTTATGACTACCCGATGAAGTAGGATAGTTCCACTTATGAACCTTCAACTTTCTAGAAACATAGGCAATCACCTTCCTAATCTGCATCAGAATACAACCATGTCCTACCTGAGATGAACCACAATAAACCATAAAACCTTCATACCTTCTGGAAAAGTCAAAACTGGAATAAAAGTTAGCTTATCCTTCAGCTTCTCAAAATTCCCCTCACAGGCATCGGATTAAGAAAACTTGACCTTTTTTTGAGTTAATTTAGTAAATTCGGTATCTATCATCGAGAAAATTTCCACAAACCTCCTATAATACCCAGCCAAACGCAAGAAATACCGAATATTAATTGGAATCATAGGTCTAGGTCACCTTTTAACCACCGCAACCTTTAGTGGCTCCACTATGATCCCCTCACTAAAAATAATATGACCTAATAAAGGTACTACATTCAGCCAAAACTATATTTTGAGAATTTGGCATAGAACCGTTTCTCCCTTAATGCCTGCAACACCACACAGAGGTGATTAACATGATCCACCTTACTCATAAAATATACTACAATGTCATCAATGAACACAATGACAAAAAGATATAGAAACCGTGTGAATACCCTATTCATCAAATCTATAAATGTCGTTGAGGCATTAGTCAAACCAGAGGACATAACCAAGAACTCAAATTGCCCCTACCGAGTATGAAATGCCGTCTTAGGGATATCCACCTCCCTAATCATAAGCTGATGATACCCAAATCGAAGATCTATTATGTTGAATTGGCTAAATGAGCCAAAAGGATATGATATGGATTGTATGAATGTAAATAATTGAACTAATGGGTTAAGGGTTAAATGCAAAATTATAATGATAATGAGATGACTAATGATTCGAGTTCCTAGTCCAATGGAATGGCTTATAGTTTGAGTCTCTCTCCCAATAAAATGACTAGTGGTTTGAGCCCCTAGTCTGATGGGATGGCATGTAGCTTGAGTCTGTCGCCCAATGGAATGGATTGTGGTTAGATTCCCTTTCTTAAAAAGAAATCTTTAGGTATAATACCTCATTAAATAAAGTAACTATTTTTTTGAGTCCCTAGTTTGTTGGAATGACTAGTGGTTTGAGTCCCCAGTCTAATGAAGTGGCTTATGGTTTGAGTCCCTTGCTCAATGAGATGACTAGTGGTTCAAGTCCCTAGTGTAGATGACTTGTGGCTTGATTCTCTTGCTAAATGAGTATGTTTAGGGTTTGAGAACCTCACTTAATAAAGAATGTGTGAATCTATATGTATGAGAGGTCGGAGTTATACACCTCATGACATGGAAATAAGTGTATTGAGAATAGATGCTAAGTCTTGTTCCATTTATGGCATAATTTGAACATGCCGCGTATATCTATGTGTATGAGTATATGTTTACAAATGTTGTTGAGTTTTGGTCTCTTGAATAGCATGTGAAATACCTATGTGAAAGGATATGTGTATGAATATTATTGAAAGTGATATGTATTGACTTATTGTTAATTGATAACGTTATTTTACCCTTATCCTTGAGTTACATGCTAGCGCTCTAACTACTAACCATCTTTGGATGTTATGTCCCCATGCGACATAGGGGTGGGAGTATCATCTTCTTTTCCTGTATAGTGATTAGTAGATTGAAGTGGTTCGTGCATTGACTTCTAAGTGGTGAGATTTCTTTCTTCGGAAGACATTTATCCTTTGTCTCCCATCTTTAGACTTAGTTCATCTTTGTCTTGGTTTGGATATTGTCGGGGGCTTGTCCCGATATATAATTCTCTAAACTTTTATTTGTATAGAGGCATTGTGGATGACTGTTGACTTGGGTATATTAGCTAGTTGTTGAATCTAATTAAGTGTTTATACTTGTTTAAGTTATGGCTTATACTATGTTCCGCTATATTGTAATATGGTTGGATTTCGTTCGACCCTTGTGATGTATATCAATGATTAGGTTTTGTTATGAGGTGACCTACAATACATGTATGTTTAAGGTGCCCATATGACATGGCCTAACTTCGAGTAATGTCAAATATACAACCACAAATAGGGTCACATAAAAGAGAGTGGACCTCGGATCAAGTAAACAATGCATTTCACGAGAAAAGAGTTGTAACATACCATTCACGCATTAGGTGATGCCTCACACTCTTTTTGGAATGCAAGAGGATATAAATAATTTTGGCTTGTGCTAGTAGAAAGGGTAGAAATAGATGCAGAATCAGCACCCCTAGGTGCAGGGGCAAAAGACGAAGCAATAGGAACCTTGTTCACTCTATAGCAACCTTACCATCCGGACAGTTTATGAGCATATGGATTGGCTGGCTATATTTGAACCACTTATACTCTCTACATCATCGAAAACCTGATGAGGACGATCACAAAACCATCAAGGTAGACATTATGAGGCAGATTGAGCCCTACATGCCTGATATTGGGCACCTTGTGCTCTAAAATTATTTCTACCCAGTTGATGTCCCTCACCCGACTGCTTCAGGTAGGGAGCACTAGCTGTGTAAAAGGATCCAGAACTCCCCCAATTCTTTCTTGTCAACTTACTGCCATATCAACCACCCTACTTTTGAGAATCGCCCTAATCAGAGAACCTGTCCATCTTACCCTGCCTTTCCCCGAACTCAACGTGCTTTCTCATTTCCTCCGTTACCTGTTGCATATGAACAACCAATCTTAAAATATCTAAATACTTGATCAAAAATACAGAATTTCTTTCAAGTATAAATTCTCAAGAAAATATTAAAGAAAACTTTCCCATCTTGGCCCTTATATCAGACACCGATTCCCGAGCATACCTAGATTGATGGTGATATTTCAAGGCATATTTATTGACAAATATTTTTTCCTGCTTAAGATTCACAAATTCCTCCGCCTTCATATCTATCAACTTCTGAGGAAAGAAGCGATCCAGAAAAGCATTGGATAAAGTCTCCCACAAAGATGACTCCTCAATATCACGTATATCCCTATCCCACTCCTCGTACCATTTATGTACAATATCTTAAATATTTTATACATCTCATCCAAGAAACCCTAAGGATCTTCCTCAACATTCACACCAGTAAATGTAGGAGGACTTATAAAATGGCGAACCCTTATGTCCCTAGAAGATGGAATACCAGATGCACCCTGCTTAGCCTGAGTAGCAACCAACTGAGCATTCATATAAATTTACTGAAGAAATTTTGCATTCATCATATTATCTTGAGGAGAATGAGGAGGACTAGAAATAATTGGGGGAACTCCATAACAATCAGGGGTGGAACCTAGGACAGAGTATAGATCCCTGATGTAGGGCATACCTTGTCAACATTGTCCCATGATGGGATAAAGGAGTTTTGTTGCATTTCAGATCATTGAGACATGATCTGAAAAGCGAAAAAATAGGTATTAAAGAAGATTCCAAGACTTAGATTCCACTCTTGAAAATAGAATACCGAGAAAGAGAAATATTTCTAAATGCCTTGTAGCCTCTCTCTTATGAGTGTGCCATACTATACACCCCTAAAAGAGACTCTAGTCAGCACGACTTTGTGGAATCCTAATTGACCATGAACCTAAATATTTGATACCAACGTGATATGACCCAAATAAGGTCCTTGCAATAATAGGAATCCCTAGTCCAACCAGGATCGAGGACCACCCCCGTTACCCAAACCAATCACCAAGAACATACCTTGAGTAGGCTGAATTTTGAGCATATAACAAGATAGCGTGTTTGAGGATATAATAACTTTGGGATATATTTATTTCCTATACCAAAAAGAACCAAGTCATCATATCTAACACCCAACTAATAACTATAACCAAACCAAACCAATCTATGCATCCCATACCAAATGGGTTCCATTATAAATATATATAATCCAAAATATAAAAGGATGGAACATTCATAAATACAGTCCAATAATGTCAATCCCAATGCCTCTTCCAATGCTAAGGTTAACATCACTACTAACACCGCCTATACCAACCCATAACAGTTCCACATAGCCTCTAACCAAAAGAAACAATATCTAATTACGACATGCCCCCAACCATAGCCAAAATAAAGATCTATGAAATAACCAAAGCATTTAAAAATATTAATGAAATAAAATAGAGCCTTCCGGAATATGAAAGCACACCATTTCAATCCAACAACTGATCCCAAATCTGATAACTAAGAAGAAAGAGTAAAATGGATAGTTTATGCATTCCGTGGGGATAAAACCACTAAAAGTTGGGTTAGCTGGTGAACTCTATCATAAAATTAGGATAATGATTAAATAATAACAACCTTAAAAGCCAAGTAAACCTGCCATATCCATACAAACCATACATATATATATATATATATATATAACTATGTTGGGAAAGAGAATTGGGTTTAGTATGCCATTGAAACCATTAACCTGGGTATGTGAAGCTTACCGTTATAGGACCACCTACGGGCTATATGTGTCTAGTGTAAACCCCTGAACGATCCCCGATACATGAATTGGAGATACCATAGGAGTAGGGGATTCTCGAGTACCCTTCGCCCTCTATGATACATATGTACAAGTGTAATTAAAAGATTCTTGTGTACCCCATAAGTAACATATATGAGGTCAGTATGACCTATCCGGTGTCGGCAAACATGAATTTCCATTGTCCGTTCAATGGACTCACACTTCACGACTAGCTATCACACCTGCCATTATTGCCCAATTAAAACTATTACCATACAACCTAACCATTATTTCATTTATTATTAACCAATACCATAAGTAGTGGTATCGTCATAACGACTATAGCTTGCAAGCAATGTCCTTAGCCAACCCTTTAGAAATTAAGAAATTCCTATGTACCCATATATCATATTATCGGGTGGAATTGGGGGAATCCCATGTACCCCATAAGGATGTTCATTTAGACCAATTATGTACCCATTAGAACCTTACCATTTGACTATTAAAAAATATTTAAACTATTTAGGTTTCCTTTACCATCCTTTAATTTTCTATTTTCTTAAGTTATTTCAGATTGAATGAATTTTATGAAAATTGTGGAGGCATGTTTATATATGTCAGATTTTATTCCTGATAATTAATTTTGTTATCCTATTTCTATAAATATTGTTTCATGTTTCATTACAACATTGTTTACTATCCTTTATTTTGAGTCGAGGGTCTATCAAAACCAGCCTCTCTACTTCTTTGGAGATAGTGGTATGGACTGTGTCCATTTTACCCTTTCCAGACCCCACTATGTGGGAATACACTTGGTTTTTTGTTTTTGTTGTTGTTGTTGTAGGGTTCCTTTACCAAGTTATACCATGCAATAGTTCAATAAAAGTCCAACAATTTTACCAAAAATATTCCTATAGGAATTTTATGAAAATTTTTGGGGCATAGTGTTTCCAAATCCAAAACCAACTACCAATTAACCATTCCTATGCAACCAAATTTCCAAACCACCATTAAAATATGCAAATTTATAATTTAAATATAGAAAAACCATAACCAATAATTTATAACAAAAACCCCAACACACACTTGTAAACCTAAAACCATTAAACAATTATACTATGAAAATAATTCATAAAGCATGCCTTTAGTTGGAACTAACAATGAGGGAAGAGTACATACCTTAGATTAAGAAGATGATGGAGAGAAATCACTTGTACAATCCCTAAGTTGAACACCTTAAGTGAAACCCTAGACTTCCTTTACCCGAAAGCCTTAGAGAGAATTTGAGAGTGTTTAAAAGAGTTTAAGATTAGAATATTAGGGTAAATAACATCCCAGGTCTGTTAAAAGTCGTGTGGCCTTAAGTGGGTAAATGGGGAAATATCCAGATTACCCCCACTTAAACTACATAAAATTCCCATAAGATGGTATGACTACCCCATACCTGTCGTACTCTTCCATACGAGTAGTACCAACCACTCGTACTCCAGGCCTTCCCTTGAACCCCAATACTATCTAACACATAACCTTCTAAGACAAGTCATACCCAAGCTTACGACCTGCACCCTTGACCCGTATCCAACATAAAATATAATCAAAGGAATTTTGAACACTGTCCACCATATGAGTGAATGGTACGACTTGTCCCATATTATACGAATCATGTTGAACCACTCATTCAGATCCAAGTTTAGTTACTAAGTCTCATATTAAGTGAAGGATAAACCCAAACCAAACAACCCATCACCAGCTATATGACTTGTACTCACCAAGTCGTATCTATTCTAGAAACCAATGCACCCCACCAAATAACAATGGTTAGCATAATATAAGACTCTACCAACCCTACTCTATCAGAAAGTGAGTACCCAAAATTTTTATGAAGTTCGAAAACCAAAAATATAGAATATCTTCTAAGGGATAAAACCCAGGTTGTTATAGTTGTGTTGCTTCTTCTTAATGGAGTTAATTAGAAGTCTAGGTTAGGAAAACAACCTTCTATATGTTTTCAAGTTAATCATATTTGTTCACCTTCTTCAAAGGTCCCTGAACATCATAAACTTTTGAAGGAGGAGGAGTTGCAATTGTTTTTGGTTTCCTATTTGAAAGCATATGTCTAATTGGGTTTTTCATCTTCCTAACCTCCATTGTAGGAGTGTATGGCTCTCTCACCTTCTTGTATGGTATGATACCCCTCTTGGATCTCAATTCCTTGACAATATTAGTGAGAGTATCTATTTTTCTGAAAGATGTTATCTTATCTATTAATGCACTCTGTGCATTTTCAATAAGGGTGAACATGGGTGAGACGGACAAGTATAAAGGGTGATTTCTATTTTTTATTGAGCATAAACATAGTTATTATCATGATTGACAGAAGCATATGCATCCGTATAGCTGCCACCAACATCAACAACTCTACCAACAACACCCCTAAAAGCAGTAACATAATCTATTACAATAGGTTAGTTATGAAGAGGCCTCAACATGTGGATGACCTTGCCTAACTGATCTTCTTTTGACTGTTGCTCCATCAAATTCCTTCTTTATTAACTCCGCTGTTGGGTCAGCTATTGTATCAAAAAGACTTAGAGTAATAAAAGAAGTTATCTCCAACTCTTGCTCAGTAGGTATGACCCATGGATGCATAACCTAAAATAGGATAAATACATTTAAATCAAATAATAATTTGAAGTCAGTTAGGTAATATATTAACACATAAAACTTATACAATATATGATGTTTTTGTTACAATAGATGATCACATGTGGCAAAATATTAACCATCTGTTGCATAAGTCATATAATAGATGGGTAATATATTTAGTCAATTTTAGAGAACCAAAGCAACAAATAGGTAATCTATTGTAAACAATTACTCATCTATTATGACATATTACCAATCTATTACACCAAATGGGTAATCTATTGAGATAAATTGAAACAGATGATCCATCTATTGCAACATATGAATCTTCTATTTCAATATCTTTCTTTGAGTCAAATTATTTTAATTTACTAGAAATAAGACTTCCCACATCATCCGAAAGTTAAAAGAGATCAACCTCCTTAATACTTGTATTGCTCTTTGCAGCCAACCACCTAAGGATCCTTGGATGAGAAACCTCATCTGGCTTGACCTGCTTTCGGGGGGAAGGAATGACTTCAAAGGACCAAGCCTAAAAATATAAATAATAAGCAAACAAAAAAATTCATAATTATTATTCAATATAAACTAATGCAAGAGTAAACAAATAGTGATTAAATGTACCATGAAAACCCAAGGAAAACCGTATAAGGTGATCATCTTTGGGGATAGGTTTTTTAATAAATATTTGACAGTCAACTTGTAGTTGTCATATCCCCAAGGATAATTAATGAATTTATCAAAATCCTTAGCAAGATCCAATAAATCATCTTCTATGAATTTGTAGACCTCTCTTGCCAATATAACAAAATGGGCAAATCAAACTAAACACAATCTCTCCTTATACTTATTTGGTATGGATTTATCCTTGATATCTTCTAACAACATCATGGCTTTGTATCCGTGTCCAGTAATGTCCAACAACCTATCTATTTTTTCCTTGCGTTTGTTGGTTTTGTTGGGTGGTCTCTTAGATAACGTCTTGTCTTTATTTGATGGCGGTGGTTTCCCTTCTGAGATGTTGTTTTGGTTGTGGCAAGTTGGGCCACAAACTTAGAGATTGTCCACATACTAAAAGGGGAACAGAGATACCCGACCTTAGGCACAGACTACTAGTGCACCAGCTCTTGTGCCTCGTCCCACCCCTATTCAGGGTACTTTATCTAGTACTACTGGTGGTCAGCGCCAGAACAGATTCTATGTTTTACCATCCCATAAAGAGCTGGGGGACTCTCCCGAAGTTGTTACTAGTATGCTCTGTGTCTTTTGCTTTGATGTTTATATGTTGTTGGACCCTGGGTCAAGTTTCTCCTATATGACCCCACTTGTAGCTATGAATTTTGAAATGAATCCCGAAAAGATTCCTGAGCCTTTCCTAGTTTCCAAACTAGTAGGGGAGTCAGTTGTGGCTAAACAAGTGTATAGGGATTGTCCTATTACTATTCTTCATAGAGTCATATTTGCTAATTTTATTGAGTTAGACATGGTGTATTTTGACCTTATTATGGGTATGGATTGGCTTGATTCTTTTTATGCATCTATAGACTATCGTACCCGTGTGGTCAAGTTTCAATTTCCTGATGAACTAGTTTTTAACTGATCCGAGAGTTCAGTATCTCCCAAAAGTTATTTTGTCTCCGATCTTAATTCCAAAAAGCTAATATCCAAAGGTTGCATCTATCACCTAGTTAGATTCGAAGACACTAAGTCTGAGGCTCTAACTATTCAGTCAGTCAATATTGTTAATGAGTTTCCCAATGTTTTTTTGAAAAATCTCCTAGGGGTACCTCCCAGTAGAGAGATAGAATTCAGGATTGACCCGTTTCCCTACACTCAGCCTATTTCCATTCTGCCATACCATATGACACCTGCAGAACTTAAGGAGTTAAAGGAAAAACTCAAAGATCTTTTAGACAAAGGTTTTATAAGGCCCAGTATTTCTCCTTGAGGCAAACTTGTTCTATTCGTATGAAATAAACATGGTTCTTTGCGTATGTACATTGACTATCGCTAGATCAACAAGGTCACGGTAAAAAATAAGTATCCTCTTTCGAGAATTGATAACCTGTTTGATCAGTTGCAAGGTGCAAGTAATTTCTCCAAATAGACCTTAGATCCGGCTATCATCAACTTAAAGTGAGGGAATGTGATATTCTAAAGATAGCCCTCCAAACCCACTATGGTCACTTTGAGTTTCTAGTCATATATTTTGGGCTAACCAATTCCCCAGTAGCCTTTATGGACCTCATGAAGTGAGTGTTCAAGATATATGTTTATATATTTGTCATAGTTTTCATGGATGATATTCTTGTTTACTCCCGTATTAAGAATGACCATGCAGATCATTTTAGAATTATATTGCAAACTCTTAGAGATCACCAGTTCGCCAAATTCAACAAGTGTGAATTTTGGCTAAGGTCTGTAGCCTTTCTGGGTCATATCATTTTAGCTGAAAGCATTAGAGTTGATCACCAAAATAAAGAAGTTGTAAGAAATTAGCCTATACCTATTTCTCTATCCAACATTAGGAATTTCTTGGGTATAGCTGGCTACTACCGCCTTTTTATCAAAAGTTTATATTCTATTATGTCTCCCATGACCCAGTTGACCCAAAATAACTTTAAGTTCCAGTGGTCAGATTCCTGTGAGAAGAGTTTTTAGGAGTTGAAGACTCGACTTACTTCAGCCCCTGTGTTGACTTTGTCCGATGGTACAGATGGTTTTGTGGTGTATTGTGATACCTTTAGAGATGGTTTGGGTTATCTGTCAATGCAAAGAGTTAAGGTTATAGACTATGCCTTAGGCAGTTAAAGATGCATGAAAAGAACTACCCAACTCATGATATTGAATTAGCTATTGTAGTCTTTTCTTTGAAAATCTGGAGACGTTATCTTTATAGTGTTCATGTTGATGTGTTTACTTATCATAAAAGTCTAAAGTAAGTGTTTACCTAAAGATATTTGAACCTTTGGTAGAGAAGGTGGTTTGAGTTGTTAAAAGACTATGATATGAGTGTGTTGTATCAACCAGGCAAGGCCAATATAGTGGCAGATGTCCTTAGCAGATTGTCTATGGGTAGTGTTGCTCATGTAGAGAAAGATAAGAAAGAGTTAGCTCATGATGTGCATCGGCTGGCTAGATTGGGTGTTGGTTTCTTAATTCGGCTGAGGAAAGTACTTTGGTGCAAAGTAGTTTTGAATTCTCTTTAGCTTTGGAATTGAAAGAGGAGCAAGACAGAGATCCTAGTTTAGTCAGACTGAAGGAGTCAGTTAAGGACCAAAAGGTAGAGGTTTTCTCCCAGGGGAAAGATTGCGTGTTTAGATTTCAAGGTAGATTATGTGTTCTATGTGTTGATGATATAAGGTAAAGGATTATGGATGAAGCGTATGTTGCATGGTATTTTATTCATCCCGGCACTACCAAGATGTACTGCGACTTATGGAAGATCTATTGGTGGGGTGGTATGAAAAAAGATATAGCTGAGTTTGTAGCAAAGTTTTCAACATACCAACAGGTTAAGGTAGAGCACCAAAGACTTGGTGGTGTGATGCAAAAGTTTGGTATACACACTTAGAAGTGGGAGGTGGTGAATATGGACTTTGTTATTAGGTTACCTCTTTCGCGTCGTCATCATGATTCTATTTGGGTTGTTGTGGATAGGCTGACTAAGTCCGCACATTTCTTTCCTATACATACATCTCATACCACTAAGGATTATGCTAGATTATATATCCGGGGAGCTAGTCAGGCTACACGGAGTTCCCTTATCTATTATTTCGGATAGGGATACTTAATTTACTTCTTAGTTTTAGAGGGCATTTAAGCAGGGTCTTGGTATCCAAGTTCATTTGAGTCCCGCTTTTCATCTGCAGATAGATGGTCAGGCTGAGAGAACCATTCAAACTCTGTAAGATATGTTGAGGGCATGTGCTCTTGATTTCCAAAGTAGTTGGGACGAGCATTTTCCATTGATAGAGTATGCCTATAACAATAGTTACCATGCTAGCATCGAGATGGCACCATTTGAGGCCTTGTACAGAAGAAGATGTAGATCACCCATAGGTTGGTTTGAAGTGGGTGAAGATACTGTGATTGGGACTAATACAGTATTTTAAGCTATGTAGAAAGTTAAGTTGATTAGAGAAAGGTTGAAGGCATCTCATAATCATCAAAAGTCATATGCTGATATGAGGAGAAGAAATCTTGCGTTTGAGGTAGATGATTTGGTGTACTTACAGATTTCACCCATGAAAGAGGTGAAGAGGTTTGGTAAAAAGGGGAAGCTTAGTCCCCGTTATGTTGGCTCATATAGACTCTTGGGTCGTGTTGGTAAAGTAGCCTATGACGTTGACTTGCCTGCAGAGTTGTCAGCTGTTCATCCTATTTTTCATGTCTCCAAGCTTAAGAAGCATATTAGTGATTCTGTTGTAGTAGATCCTTCAGAGAGTGTTGATATTCAGAACAGTCTTTCATTCAATGAGATTCCCCTTGAGATTACAGATTTTTAGATCCATAGACTGAGGAACAAAGAGGTTCCTTTGTTCAAAGTTTTATGGCGGAACTAGTCAGTTGAGGGTGCTACTTGGGAGGCAGAAGCAGGCATGCGAGACAAGTACCCGCACCTCTTTTTTGCGAGTTCAGATCAATTTAAAGGTATTATTCTTCCCTAATTCAGCCCTTCTAATCTAAAGTTCAGATATACATCTATTCTTACATGATTTCTTGAAATTTCTGAAGTATTCAAGAGTTTAGAAAGATTTTGAGCTCGTTTACCAAATTACTTAAGATATGTGTACTCTATTTTCCCTGTGTTCCTAGTCTAACTAGCAATATTCGAGGATAAATGTTTCTAAGGGGGAGATATTGTAAGGACCCTTAAAATTTCCTCGTAATCTGATCCGTAGAGCAAGTCAAGTGAAGTGTAATTCCGACCCCAAAAGATTGAGAAGATACTTCCCAAGTGATTATTGTTTTAATCTTGTTGAATTTTACTGGGAATGACTTTTAATAGTATGGAAAATTGATTTATCTTTCCAACGATACCTTTTTTGTCAAAATTTGGTCGGAGTAGAAAAATATTGCTTTTTCTAGAAAGTAGTAGAATCGCCCAGGTGTGACGGAGAGGGTCGACGAACCGTCGGACTAGCGATGGGTCGTTGCACCTCACTGTTGCAAGGTGTTAGAAGATCAACTCACTGGCCAAGTGAGACGGAGAGAGTCGATGGACCGTTGGACTAGTTATGGGCCGTCGCACCCCACCATAGTAGTTGAGATAGAAAGTGAGTTTCTGGACCATGTTCGACGGTCAGGACCGACGGACCATCATTCCTCGCCGTCACACAACTCGATCAGTATCTTTTAAGTTATTTTAAAAAGGACTTTTTGGCCTTTTCCCACCCTTTTATCATCCAGATATAGTCCAAATGAAGCAGATGGATTCATTCATCATCCAACCATAAGAGAGCTAGTTCTCTCTAAAGAATAAATCCAAAAGCCTTCTCCAAGAAATTCAAGAAGTCACCATAGCTTTCACAAATTGAGTTGAGAATCAAGTTCCCCAAGTCAATGGTTGCAAGAACCCTCTCTCAAGAGTAAGACGGAGAGTTTAAAGCAAGATTGTTCATCCGATTTCATAATCTAAGGTATGTGGGGTTTTGAACGAGGGTAATCCTTTCAACCTTGTGCCCAAAGGCTTATTTTAAACTACAAGTTTTCTTCAATTTATGAGATTTTACATGAAATTGAATTAGGGTTTTTCACCCATTGTTATTGATTGCAATATCTTGATGTTTCCTATGATATACAAATCAAATAGCATGATTTCACATGTTTTCTTAAGAAATTGAAGCTGGGTTATACCCTATATTGTTACTCCTTAAGAATTTAACGGTTTCAATGTTCTAGAAATTGAAGTACATGAGTATGATGAGATTTCAAGAAAATTGCTGTAACTTTTAG
Source organism: Capsicum baccatum var. pendulum (assembly GCA_030864225.1). Classification (NCBI taxonomy): domain Eukaryota; kingdom Viridiplantae; phylum Streptophyta; class Magnoliopsida; order Solanales; family Solanaceae; genus Capsicum; species Capsicum baccatum. Next base: position 109,168,725 of record CM061555.1, on the reverse strand, counting down.
ATTTCTATATGATTTATGAATCTATATGCTATCATATATGTATTTTGATGAATCTTAACTTGAGATTGAATTATGGGTCATTGATCCCTACTTGAGATTTCAGTTTTTATGAACTTTTGTGCTATAATCACCCATTATATGATTATTTTGAGATAATTGAGAAAGTTTTGACCTAATGGTCATAGTAGCTTTGAAATCCACTTTAATTCATGAGATTATAGATTCGATTGTTGGGTTCTTTATGAATCATAAGATTATTTTAAAAGTGGAATTCCAATGAGATGAGCGACATAAACTAAAGGGAGTAGTATTTAGCATTGAGTTGGGTAATTTACTAAGGTTTCTACCCTAGAACTATGTGCCACAGTAGGTTTGAGATTTTAGGACTGAGGCCGAGATGAGTGGGCCCGAGGTCGAGATAAGTGATCACTGAGTTGAGGTTATACTCCCTGGCAAAAATGTGATGCCTCTTCCCAATGTGAGGTTTCTTTCTTAGGAGGACAGGACGTTGGACTCTACGTAGCTTGCATGGTTTATATCAGTTAAGAGAACCTCCCTAATTTATTTTCCCTTGAGATAAGATATTTTCCTTAAAGAGAAGTTATTTTTCCCTGTTAGTAAAATAAAAGGTAAATAAATAGTTTTTGAGTATTTTTCCCTAATAGTAAGATTTTCAAAATAGTTTCTTGAAGTAAAAGTTTCCTACGAAAAAGTAGTTTTCTCTAATAGTAAGAGTTGATAGTTAGTTTTAAAACCAAAGTTGTAAAATTCTGAGTTCCAAGTGTCTTGAGTCTAAAAGAGTTCTAAGTTCTTGAGCATTAAAGAAGTTTAACTCACCATGAGATATATGAATGAGTTTGAAAGTATTGTTTAAAGCTGCCTTTAGTCTATGATTAATGAGAATAAGAGAAGAGTACAAATTTTAAAGCTAAAGCATAATGACTCACGAGATTTGTGTTACATGCTTCATTATACATGATTATGAGCTTTATATTTTAGACTTATTCAAGATATGTGAGTCATTCCTAATCACCATGTATGATTTGATTAAACAGTATTGATATTGTTTTATGTAAATGCATACACCCCCATATACTCAGTATATTCCCAAGTGTTGATCTACTTATACGTCTATGTGCAACATTGTCTTATAATGTAGGTTCAAGTTCTCAGTCCCAGCCTCGTCAGTGATTTTTGAGTATCTCTGACTATACCTCCACAGTAGTGAATCCTCATGGTTTGAGGACCTATCTTCAGACACTTCAGTAGTTTAGTAGATATGTTATAGCTTTCAGTTCAGTTTAAGTTTGTTGGGGACCTGTCCCAATGGCTCTCTAGTTCATGGAGTAGTAGAGGCTTTGCTAGACTAGTTATTAGATTATTGTTATGTTGAGATTTGCAGTATTGTGGTTATTTGGACCGAGTATTTTCTTCTTATTTCCTTTTATTTGATAAAACAGTGCCAGTGTTTTGTTTATTTCATCCTGAAATGAGTGATTATTTGTAGTAACAGGCTCAAAGGGTTAGCTTGGGGCCACTTGTAGCCTTAAGCACCGTGTGACATCCCGGGAGGAGATTTTGGGTCATTACAGCAGGTATATCCATCAAAATATTTTCTATTTTTTTCTATAATTAATGAATTTGCAAGTAGTTGACTAGCATGAAAATAACACGATATACAAAGATTTTCAGTATAATAATATTAAACAGATGTTTGAGAATAAAATTCTTGCAATCTATTTTTCTGTTGAAGCCCAAACCTGAATTTGTCCTTTATGTCTATGTTTCTTCCTACAACAGCAGATTTTTCATTTTTCGACTGAGGTGCAGATACTATACCAAATACATGTAATGTTTCCCTCTTTAAATATTGTGGAGGTGTCTTACTGAAGTCTTTGAAACTATCATGATCTATGGCAACTTGAGGTACATTTACTTTGTAACTCATTTGGTTTGGATTACCAGTTGATGATGGCATCGAAGATGTTCCGGGCTGATAATATAGAAAACTCAATGGAGGCAAATTAAGTTGTTCCAACTCCTCCGTGATAGGAACAATGTTTGAATATGAATACTGTGATACAAAATTTTAACCATTAAAAATGTTTAGTATTAAAACTAAAAATAATTTAACGCAATGTATGAAAAACATTCAATCACTATCATGCCTTGATAAACATTTTGGTCATAAACTGATTATATTGAGGTCGAACAGCAAAAACCTTCCAATTCAAAATATGGGGTATGTTATTACCCTCCTTGACAACAACTTTGGTTTCAACATTTGAACAGAGTTAGAACATCCATACATTGAGAACCTGAGGGATGCAATCCAACTTATAAAGTTGTTTCTCTACAAAAAAAATCTTGCCTGAGTGAGGCCATCAACTTGGAGATAGAAACTTTACCCCAAAGAAAGAATTCATATTTGTCATCTTCCACCATCTTAAAATCAAAAAATCGAATAGGAAAAGCATTTAACTGTGAGTAGATGAATATGTAGATGAAGTATAGAATTGACATATGGAGGATATCCTCTATGGTGTCAAAATTTTCCTTGAAAAAACATTTAACCGTGCTTCCTTATCAACCCTATTCGTTGATTGGGGAAAATCCCTTTGTATAAGCCTACTTGGAGAGTAATCATCATATCTGAAATCTTCAAGGTTTTCATAACACTTCAAACCAGTTATCAAGGCAAATTCATAGATGAAAAATCTAAGAATGTTGCCTTTGACAAACACATGCATCTCTTCTTGATTTTCCTGCTCGATCTCAAGAATAAGAAGACATTTTATAGTTTTTCCAATATAATTTGACAGAGGGATGTTGAGATAACATCCCAAAATAGTCTTTGCAAATAAGGTGATAACTTCTTGACCGACAACGTATTTAATCTCATCTTTAAACTTTAAATTGCAAGAACTTCCAAATCTCGGAGGATGCGGTGGAATTTCCTTTATAATGTAATTCAATTCCTAAAAAAACATCAAACTCCTAAAATAACATGAGATGCAATAAATCTACAATAACACAAAAAAATATATACAAAAATGTAAGAACATAATACCATAAATACAAGATAATACAAAATGTATCTTTAAGCTTAAACATGTATCTTTCATTTGTTTATTTTAATAATACATATAAAACACTTGATACATTTAAATGCATGCTCAATTAACCGTATATGCAAGATAGTACAATATGTATCTTATATGAAATAACATGTATCTATTATAATGCTTATTTCAATAAAATTTAAACTACACGACATACATATAAATGTATTAATAGTAACCCATGGATACACGTTAACACTATGCATCTAGGAACTTATAAATGTGTATCTTTTGTTATGATAATTTCAATAATTTATAAAAAAAAACACAAGATACATATAAAATCATTCACAAAAAACTAGATATACAAGAAATTTTAAAATGTATCATGCAAGTCAAAATATGTATCTCAAGTTAATATGCAACATATCTGAACATGCAAATACCTTTGGAAGCTCATCTTTGGAAATAATTTCAACAACTCTACTTCTCTAAGCGGGAGCTTTACCTCCAAGCAGTTAGATCCCCTTTTCTAAGAAACATGAAATTCTTTTTTCTTATCCTTCTTGGCATGCTTTTTCACAATTTCTTCATAGTATGTGAATCGTTTCTATGGTTGGATCTATTTTCACCAAAATCAAAAGATTTGTAGTCAAAACTACTAGGAAAAAAGCTTACCAACTTCATAATGTTTGATACTGTCTAAGTGAGAGATTTCAAGACTAAAAGATGGTTCTAAATCACTATTCATGATGTTAATTTAAAACAATGTAGACCAAAAAATGATAATCAAAGAATTTGTTCAACAAAAGCACCAAAAAATCACTTAGTAACCAAAGTGTCAAATTATTTCTTTTAGAAAAAAAAATCGTCAGATAAGATTAGAAGATATTGAATTTGATTTTTGTCACGTCCCAAAATCTGACTTTGAAATGTTACATGGTGATCAAGACTACGAGTAGCCTTAATCTAACCTTGTCTGCCTTCTACTAAGTTTGAATCTCATAATAAAGTAAATATAGACATAAAAGTCATATTAAATGTGAAAAACTGTCTGAGATAGCTGAGAATAATCTGGATATAATATCTGAAAATTAAATAGTGTAAGTTTGAATAGTAAGTAGCAGTCTTACAAGCCTCTCATATAAATAACTAGAGAGTTACTAGGACAAACCCCCAGCTAACTCGAACTGTCTGAAAAGAATGCTAAGGAATATAAACTAATGAGCTGCAAAATTTGAATAAGTAAGTCCCTGAACTATGAGAACTCACCAACTGTCGGATACAGATGGCGATGCTCAAACTACTCACACTGCTAATACTGAGCACCTGAACCAACATTATGAGATAATGTAGCACATAAACATATATATGGATCAGTACTTTAAGGATCTACTAAGTATATGGGGGTGATATGCATAAGTAAAACATTATCTCATCCTCATCACAATTTATAAAACAATGCATGCTAAATGTAAATGACTCACATAAGCTGGAATATTTGAAAGAAACTAAAATCTAAAATCATGAATAGCGAATCATATTGTATAAATCTAGTGAGTCATAATATTTAGTTCAAAAAGTTATACTAATGTTCTTTATGTAAACTCATACTGTCTAAGTGTAGAAAGGACTCACTTCTGTATTTGAAATTTGTAAAGATAAAATCTAAAATCAATAGCTAAAGTTTCTCTATAAAGCATAATCTGAATAAATTCGTGAGCCTTTACTCTTAGTTTTTTAAAAGTAGTTTTTTTAAAAGCTTCTCTGGTATTCTTTTCTGAAAATCTTTATTATTAAGCTGTAGGGAAAATACTTTATCTGAAAAGTTGTTCATTCTCTTTTACTAGCAGGGAAGTTCTTCTAACCAACATAAACTATGTGTGCTAACATGGAGCCCAATGTCTCATTCCATGATGGGGAAAACCTCACTATGCGGAGAGGTGTCATACTCTTGCCAAGGAGTATAACCTGATCTTAGTGATCACATCCATAACTGTCATCCATATAAAAATGGGATTAATCTGATAATCTGTACCTACGTTGGTTATGTAGTTCTGTGAAATATATGGAACACTAATCCCACACTTCTTGCTAGGTGCTAAATACTACTCCCTTTAATTTTCTACGCTCATTCTGTTGGAAATCCACTTTAAAAACTAGCATAAGGGTTATTACAAAACCAATTATACATTTATTTGATTAAATCTGTATATAATCATAACATTTAGTTCTGAAAGTTGTACTAATGTTCTTTATGTAAAATCATATTGTCTAAGTGTAGAAAGGACTCACTTCTGTATCTAAAATCTATAAAGATGAAATCTAAAATTTGTAGCTAAAGTTTCTCTATAAAGCACAATCTGAATAAATTCGTGATCCTTTATAATTAGTTTTTTAAAAGCCTTTCCGTTATTCTTTGCTGAAAATATTTACTATTAAGCTGTAGGGAAAATACTTTATCTGAAAAGTTGTTCATTCTCTTTTACTAGCAAGGAGGTTCTTCTAACCAACATAAATCATGTCATCTAACATGGAGTCCAACGTCTCATTTCTCTATGATGAAAATCTCACGATGGGGAGAGGTGTCATACTCTTGCCAAGGAGCATAACCTGATCTAAGTGATCACATCTGCAACTGTCATCCATATGAAAATGGGAATAATATGATAATTTGTACCTACATTAGCTACGTAGGTCTGTGGAAGTTAGGGCACACTAATCCCACAATTTATATTCGGTGCTAAATACTACTCCCTTTAATCTGCTACGCTTATTTTGTTGGAAATCCACTTTAAAAACTAGCATAAGAGTCAATACAAAACCAATTATCATTTATTTGATTAAATCTATAAATAAACTATTTTGATTTCTGTAATCTGTAATAAGTCTATAAAGTGGATTTCAAAACTCATCTGAGGATCAAGAGATAAAGACTTTACTGAAAATCTAAAAGTAACTGATCATAAGATGCTTAAAGCATCATCTTTCTTGAAATATCAACATATAAACTTGGTCTTCGTAACCCATGCATCAAGTTCATGTCAAAACATCATAATAATCATGCTTGATATTGAAATCAATGGTAATTCATCTCAAAATCTGAAAATTACCGCAATAGGCATGAAAATATGAAAATAGACATGCAATTCACCTTCAAAATCTCTCAAAAACTCATAATCTTGCAAATAACAATAATGGGTATGAACCATAATTTAAAATTCATGTATAAACATTCATTGTAGGGGGGTGCAGATTAGACGCGGTAACTTTACTAGATGATAAATAGTTATTAGCACGATAACTTTACTAGATGATAAATAGTTATTAGGTAATAAGTATTTATTTTTAAGTAAATTATTTCGTGTATATTATTGGTTGGTTTGATTTTCATTTTTATCTTCATGACTTAAGATGTTTTATTAATTCATATTCTAAATTAGATATTATTGTAATTAAATTATCTAATGTTTTAGGATCTTCGTTAGTACTATGTAATCTTTTGTATTCTAGGTATAAACTATATAGTTTAGTTTTGATATTTTTTAATGATTTATTCTTTTCGTAAGATGTATTCATTAATTTGTGTAGTTTATTATTTTATCCTATTGAAATTTTAGCAATTCCTGTGTAGTATTTTACTCTAACTTTGCTATATTCAATACGTAGGTTTATGTTCTTTATCTTATTAACTAGTATTTGTTGTTCATGTATAGGTAATTTTCCATCTGTATTAAATAATTTTTTGTATGTATTAAATAAATTATTATATGTATCTTCTTTTTCTAAGGTTAATTTTATTTTAAGTAATTTTTCTTCTAGTTGTTTTTTTTCTATTTCAAGTTGATTTCTGTAATTAACTTCTTCATATATCCAATTTTGCCTTTCTCTAATTTTTCTATATATTCTACCATTTATTTATTCTGAATAATATCCATCTGAATCTAAGTAATATTGATGTTCATAATATATGTGTAAGTTTTCTATACTGTTTAATAATTCTTCCTCTTCATTATCTTGTAATTTTTCCCATATTATTTTCTTTATGTCTATAATTTCTATATCTCTAAGTATATATAAATCAAGTATTTTAATATCATCTGTCATTTAAGTTTGATTAAATATTTTTTCATAATATTTTCTAGCTGTTTGTTTTAGTCTAAGTAATTCTTGCATATTTTCATTAAGGAATTCTATATATTTTATATCTTTAGTTTCCATGCATTTGTCTAAATTTGTTTTCATTTGTTTTTCTACTAATTGTATATTTTTCATATCTTTTTTCCAAAATTCTAGATATATGTGATTTATCATAGTTGATGTGTACGTAGGTATTTATAAGAGTAATTAGGTAAGTGTGGTATGTAATTTATTCTAGCTATATAATCTTTACCGACTATTTTTTCTAATATGATTTTCCTTATATCTATTATTCCTATATCCTTAATCACATACAAAATAAGTATTTTAAATTTATCTATCATTACATCAGATAAATAATTATTCATTTTCATAAAATTGCTATTTTCAAAATATTCCCTTCAATCATATACATAATAAAATATGGTCATCTTAGATTACTATATACTAGATTATTCTTAAATAACATGTTCTTCGGTCATTATTAGCATGGTAATCTGAATACTTTCCCTTAAACAGTGCCTCTACTCTGGTTACTCCCCATCACGGCTTCTTGCCTCACCTTTAGGATGACATAGTTCTTAGGCATTTTTCTCCTTTTCCACTTTGCTAATAAACTTCTTAACATATTATTCTTCGAATGATTCTACTATAAAGTAACTAACATGAATTTATTTTATCATACCATGATTGTTGGAAATTATGAATTTAGCTATTCATAATCATAAATAAATATACCTATTTGGGTAGGTTTGATATTTCTAAGCTTTGTTCCTCCATAGATTTTTCCATTGAAATATACCTATTTTTTAATAACTAAGCAAAATATTTGTTGTGGACAAGAGAGTATTTGTGTTTTAACTCATGAAGGTCTGTTTTGCAATGCCTTCAGTTCCTCTTATTTATAGACTAAAACTTTACAAGAGTATTCCTATTTTTCCACGTTTCTAAAAAGTCTTTAAAAATTATCTACCTAATCTAATTTACTATACTTTACAAAAGTCTCCTAATAAGACAAAAGTTATTAATTCCTAGGCTAATAATAGTCAAAAACCTATACAAAAGATTCTAATAATTTACGTAAAGCAAATTGTGAAAGTTTACATGTCGCTGTCACAATTTAATAGCTTATCTTCTATTATTACTCCGTTGATATCTTCACTTTGTCGTATCTACTGCTTTTCCATATCTCCATTATTACTTCTTATCTTATATCTTGCAGCTGGCATTCTTATCTTCTTGGTTGATTATTCTTCTATTCTAGCTAAACTTTTGGGATATCATTATCTCCTCCATTACATTTTGAATATTTATGATCTGGATATTTATGTCCAATTGTCTTGCAATATCTGGTTAATAATTCTTCTGAAATAAATTTTTCTCTAATAGCTCTGTCAATAGGTTCCATCTCTGGTTTGAGCAACGTTAAAATTCATTGCCTAATAGTTTCCATATTTGTTTCTCGTAATTTCTTTGAATTTGAATATATTAGTACATGATTTCTTGAATAATAACTCCAGATGGGATTTTGGTTGCGGTATGTGTTTGCTAGTTCTTGCAAAATTGTAGATAGTCCGATAATCCTTTTATTCGCATAAACTTTTGGTATCTCAATTCTAGGTACTTCTGGTTGTGGAATAATATCTTGTGTTATAATCATATCTCGTGTCATTCCTATCTTTACAACTTGTATGGGTTTTTTAACTTCATCATATAATATCTCTACTGGTAACGTGTAAATTTTTATAAAAAATAAGGTACCTTTGGTTATTCTTTTAAAAATGCTAAATGCTTCATATATTTTCGGTATAGTGGATATCTCATTTCCGTCAGAGGTATATACAATACTGAGTAGTTCATATTCATAACAAGTTTTAACTAGACTTGGTTTGGTTTTAGGTAAAGCAATTGGCTTATTGTATTCGGTCAATCTTTGGGTTGTATAGTTTGTATCTGGTTCTTGGATGTTTATAGCTCTGGGGTTAGTATTTAAAAAGGTTTGTACATTGTAGATATTTTTTATATATGTTCGGGCAGTGTAGTTGTAGGTCTTTTTGTCTTGGTTTAAACTATCTCGGTATGTGGTAATTTGTGGGGTCTAAACATGGGATCTTTTGATGTATTTGGAATATATGGCTTATCAAATATCTTTTTTAGGTTCATATTTTTATTTTTCCTAACTCCTTTTCTTGTACCTACAATAGTAGATTGATAAACGTTATGGGTTTTGAGGAGTGTCCCAACGTCTCCTTCTAGCTCTGAAATTTTAATGTCTTCTGATCGACATAACTCTGCACACTGCTGAGTTATCTAATTTGTAGCTATAGACTTCAGTTTATCTTCATTAGTCTTTAGCTTTTCAATTTCATTACTCATACTGTCCAGTTTCATTGAAAGCGTAGTTAGGGTTTTGAATATCTTTTCTAAAGCATCATCTTCTATTATATAAGTCTGTGTAGCTTTGTCTTGATATGTAGTCTGCAATAACATTTTTGTTAGTACTAATCACTTCAATTGTAAATGTAAAATTTAATATATTCAAGACTAGTCTCCAAATCTCTTTTGTTGTAACTGAATTTTATATTTTCTTTGTTAGCCACCAACGTACCTTTGTATTATCTGTTCGTACAATAAACTTGTTATATACAATATATGGCTCAAATGCTAATAACATTTATATAATAAACATAATTCTTTCCTATTTATTTCCCATTTTATTTCGGTTTCATTGAACGTACCTGAGTAATATCTACAATGGTGTTCTAATTTTTCTGCTTCATATCTGTATTTAAGTACTCCTCCATAACTACATTCACTAGCACCTGCTTCTACTATATATATAAATTTTCTATTTTCATCTGAAAATTGTAGTTTTGGTAATTCTTTAAAAAATAATTTTATTTTCTAAACTTGTTTTTTATCTTCTTCATTATAGTTATATTCTACATCCTTTTTAAATTTTTTCTGTAATGGTTTTAAGTTTTCTACTAATTTTGGAATATATTCCCTTACTTGGTTTACTAATCCTAAAAATGATTGTAATTTCTTTTTTGTATCTAATTCTTCTTTCGAATTTATTATTTTTTGTACTATATGTTGTTGCATTTTTACTCCACTTTTATCTATTTGTATTCCTAAAAATTCTATCTGATTTTTTATAATTTCAACTTTCTTCTCACTTAAACTTATTCCCAATTTTTCTATTATATCCGTAAATTATTCTAATAATTTTAAATGTTCTTCTTTGGTCTTTGTATATAATAGTATATCATGTATATATACTATACAATTATACAATTATTTAAAATAACTATCCATAAAATATTGATATCTACCTGGTGCATTTTATATCCAAATGGTAATACGTTCCATTCATAAAATCCTTGTGGTACCATAAATGTGGTTAATTCCTTAGATTCTTCTTCTAACTTTAAATGGTAAAATCCTGATTTACAATCGAATTTATTAAAATAATTATATCCTTGTATTTGTCTTATTTTTAATATCTTATTTGGTATTGGATAATTATATGTCATAGTCTTTGCATTTAAATTTCTATAATCAATGACCATTCTACTTTTTCCTTTTTTTTGTTCACTATGTTTATTTACTGTAAATGTTGGGCTATTATGTTTACTATTACTTTTTCGTATATATTATTTTTTTTAATAATTCATCTATACGCATTTTAAATTATTTTAAATCGTCAAAATTATATGTTAAAGGTTTCTAGGTTATTATGCTATTTTTATCTATTAATTCAATTTTTATAGTAGTTTTATGTTTTTCCCATCCTTTTAATGAATCTTCACTATATAGTTGTTCTATTTTTTTCTTAATTATTTCTATCTTATGTATTGGAAATATAGTTATTTCTATTTTATTTATCGAAAATACAATTAGTTCTATTGTATCTTCAGTATTTTTTATATTTTTTAACTTTTGTGTAATTTTTTCACTTCCTTCTATCCAATCAGTTTTCTTTCTTATTTTATTACTAACTCTTTTTGCTCTTACTTTCTATTTATATGGTGTTGTAAACCACCAATCTGTTCTAGTTACTATATGTAGGTATGATTTATCTAAAAACAACATTCCTAAAAGTATATCTTTTGATGTTAGTTCATAATTATAAATTTTTTCTATTGTTAATATCTTATCCTATACTTTTATTTTTACATTCCTAGCTTTATAGGTAATTAAGCTTTCTTCATTATTAAATCCTTTAACTATTATTGGTGTTTTTAATTTATCCCATTTACTTTCTGGTAAACAATTATATCTACATAAATTAGCTTCTGCTCCTGTATCTATCATAGGCGTATAATATCTACTGTAATATCCTTCTACTACTATCTTCATTAATACATATATTTTCATTTCATGTTAAAGCTCTTCTTAAGAATAATTTCTCTCTGGTATATGTTATGATTAATTGTGTATGTTCTATATTATATGGTTTTACTTGTTCTAGCCATTTTATTCCTAATATTATGTCTGTTTTTTGCATTTCTTCCTTTACTTCAAATTCTATTTTTATTTTTCTAATTCCTATTATTATTTCTTTTTCTACTATATTTTTAGTATTTATTAAAATTCTTGATAGATCTGGACATATATTATTATCAGTTTTTATTTCCTCATTTTTACTAGATATTTTGCTATATAATTTTCTTCTTGTCCTATATTTAAGAGTACTAAATATTCTTTTTCATTTAACTTTCCTGTTATGTAATATTAGTTTAAATTATCTATTGAACTTGTTTCATAACTTGTTCTTTTTTATGAGCTTGATGATTCTGTTTTTTCATAAGCTATTCTTTTCGTTGTACTTATTCTAAATTTTCTTCTATATCTATGTCCCTATAGTTATAATCATTATTATCTATTATTTTTCCAAATTGTTCGAATGGACTTTCTATTTGTATTTTGTTAATCTTATTTTTTCCTGTTATTTTATGTTTTGTTGTTAATACACATAAATTTTAGCAACTAAGGACATGTATGATGGAGCTAAAACTCAGGTGAGGATGGCGGGAGGAGACTCAGAGCATTTCACTGTCTTGACCGGATTGCATCAGGGATCAACTCTTAGTCCCTTTTTGTTTGCTTTAGTGATAGATATGTTGACACGGTGTATTCAAGGAGAGGTGCCTTGGTGTATGCTTTTTGCAGATGATGTAGTTTTGATTGATGAGATGCAAGGGGGTGTGAATGATAAATTAGAGGTGTGGAGACAAACTCTTGAGTCTAAAGGGTTCAGGTTGAGTAGGAGCAAGACAGAGTATTTGGAATGCAAGTTTAATAATGTGAGGCTGGAGAATGAGATGGTAGTGAAGTTGGAATCACAGGTGGTATGTAAGAGGAATAGTTTCAAGTATCTCAGATCGTGATTCAGGGTAACAGTAAGATTAACGAGGATGTCTCGCACCGTATTGGGGCGGGATGGATGAAGTGGAAGCTCTCTTCGAGGGTGTTTTATGATAAGAAGGTGTCGCCCAATCTTAAAGGCAAATTCTATAGGGTGGTAGTCCATTCGGCTATGTTGTATGGAGCGGAGTGCTGGCCAGTTAAGAACTCCCACATTCAAATAATGAAGGTGGCGGAAATGCGTATGTTGCGTTGGATGTGTGGGCTAACTAGGGGGTATAGAGTTTGGAATGATACTATCAGGGAGAAGGTTGGTGTGACTCCAGTGGAGAATAAGATGCGAAAAGTCCGATTGAGATGGTTCAAACACGTGATGAGGAGAGGCATGGATGCCCCGGTTCGTAGTTGTGAGAGGCTAGCTTTGGATGGTTTTAGGTGGGGTAGGGGTAGGCCGAAGAAGTACTGGAGAGAGGTGATTAGGCGGGACATGGAGCAGTTACAGCTCACTAAGGACATGACCCTAGATAGGAAGATCTGGAGGACGCAAATTAGGGCAGAAGGCTAGGGTCAGTTTGGGTCGCTAGTGTAGGGAATTACTTGGTGGGGGTATTATTCTTGTTATGATACCTTGTTTCATGCTTTATTAAGAATCTGTTTACTTTTCTCTATTTTTTATTACTTGTGGGTGTCGTATTTATGTTATGTCATCCTGTTCCATGCTATACTATGTATTTGTATAGTATTCCATGTCTCGAACTGGGGGTCTATCGGAAACAGCCTTTCTACTTCTTTAGAGGTAGAGGTATGGACTGCGTACATCTTACCCTCCTCAGACCTCACTATTTGGGAATACACTAGGTTTGTTATTGTTGTTGTTGCTGTAAATATTTTACTTCCTGGGATTAATTCTATTCCTGATATTTTTCAATATAATTCTGATGATTTATCTATATTTTTATCTGTTATTGCTACTGAATAATTCGCACTTATTATAAATTTAAATTTTTGGTATATTAAATTTCCTTTTATGGCAGTTATTATACTCTTTTCTATAGGTTTTATAATTCTATCATCTGCTAGGTATAATTCTATTGGTGTATCTATTCCTTCTCTAAAACATACTTTTATTAATATTTTTGTACCTCTAGGTGTACGTATTTTATTGGGTCTCTAATTTTTATCTTTTATTTCTTTGTTAATTAACCTTTTTGTTACTAGTGGTATACTAGCTTTACCTTTTGCATATCTACAGTCTATTACATGTTCTTTTTGGCTTACTACGTAGTATTCTTCTTTTCTTTTACTAAATATATTTTTTATTGTTGGTATTTTAAATATTTTTTCTACACTTAAATCTAATTCTTTTCTTTTTATTTCATCAAATATGTGACTATCAAATATTATTTTTTGATCTGTTCCTTCTTCACTTATATATTCTTCCTTTGTTATTATTTTTATACTTTCTTCAATCATTTAATTCATCTAATTTACTATCTATTTCATTATCTGCTTCATTCTCTGAAATTTCATATATACTGTCTTCACTTTATAATTCGTAATCTACATAATCTATCTGCATATATTCTGTATTTTCTATTTTTATTTATGATATTTGTTTATTTTTGGGGTTTTTAGGTAATTTACAATCTCTAGCTAAATGTCCTAATTTTCCACAATTATAACAAGTACATTCTTTTATAGATTTCTTTTTTCTATATGGTCTTTTGTGTTTATAATTTTTTACAAAATATCTTTTTCTTGGTTTTTTATATTTATATTTGATTTTTAATAATTCTTATATTTCTTGTGTCTTTTTCTTTTATTATAATATCCTTCTTCACATCCTAATTGGGGTGCTATTTTATCTTTGCAACATGCTAAATTTCTTATCAATGTTTTTCTTCCGTTTTTAATTCTTCTCTATATTTTTCACATAAGTTTCTATACCATTGTTGTAAAAATTTTATTCTTGCTCCTAAAGTATCTACTATTTTTGCTTCTTCCCAACTCTTTATTATTTTTGAACTAAATGGTTCGGGTAATTTATTAAAATATAATTTCCTTATTTCTTTACTTTCTTCTATATTATATGCTCCTTTATACTAATATTCTTTAAATGCGTAAGTATATTCATCTATGTAACACATATTACATATTGCTAATTTTAGCATTAAATTCCTATTTGTATCTTTTTCTTCATTTTGCTCTTCTTCTATTATTGTCATACTACCAAATTCATCTTTTATAGTTGTTTCATATTTTTTTAAATTATTCTATAGGTGTTAGTTTAGCTGTTGATGATAATGTTCCTTCTGTAGGTTTATCAGTGCTTCTTAATATTTTTTTGCTATTGTCAGTTAAATTTGAAAACCATAATTTCACTGTTCCTATTAGTGTTCTCTCTATATATTCTGGTGCATCTGTTACGTTTATATTATTATCTAATAATTGTTTTGTCATATATCCTATCCATAATTGTATTATTTTTTCTGTATCTATTACACAGTCCAAGTCTAAAAAGTTATAATTTTTATTAACTATTTGTTTTGGTGTCCATTTGTCATATTTTTTCTTTAGATTATATCTTTTAAACTTATTCTTATAATATGTAGGTTTTCTTATTTCTGATGTACTAGGTATTATATTTTGATCTTCTTTTTTATCAAGAGTATTTATTTCTATGTTGATATTTTCTAAGTTTTCTTCATTAATTACTTCTTGTTTTTCATTGATTTCTAAATTTTTTGTATTTGTTAATGTTTATGTATATGTTTCACTATCTTCTGAATCATAATTATCTGTCTCTTCAACATCTATATATTTATTTCTAATTCCTTGTTTTTTATTTCCTTATTGTTTATTTCTAATTTTTTTTTTAAATTGATTTATTTTGTTTAGTATTTTTTGT
Organism: Capsicum baccatum var. pendulum; assembly: GCA_030864225.1. Classification (NCBI taxonomy): domain Eukaryota; kingdom Viridiplantae; phylum Streptophyta; class Magnoliopsida; order Solanales; family Solanaceae; genus Capsicum; species Capsicum baccatum. Next base: position 109,153,245 of record CM061555.1, on the reverse strand, counting down.
TCTTTATCTTTTTCTTCCTTTTCTTTTTGTCTTTCTTCATACATATCTTTTCACATTTGTAGTTCTTTTTCTAATTCAGCAATCCTATTATTTTTAGTTTCTTCTATTTTTCGTATATTTCTTCTGTAGTTTGTTGTTTTATTTTTTCTATCTATTTCTTCACTTTCTCTTTCTATTCTTACCATAGCTGTCAATTTATCTTCTAGTTTTAATTCTTCTTTTTCTAACATTAAATATAAATGTTCATCTATTTTCTTATATCTTCTTCCTAGATTAGAAAATACTATTTTTATTTTTAATCCTTCGTGATTTTCATATATTTGTCATCTATTATAAATTTTTCTTTGTTCATTTTATTGTAAATAGTTCATGTTGATATATATATATTCTAAACTATCTATTTGTGATTCTAAATTTGATATTTCATCTTTTTGTGTATTTATTAAGTTTTTACTAACTCTGACAAATATATTATAATGTAGTCTTTCTATTCTTATTTTTAATTTTTTACGTTTTTCAGAAATAATTTGTTTTAATTCTTTGTATTTTTATACTTTATTCATTTAAACCATATTTATAATATTTTGGTGGATATCTAAATCTGATTTTATCATAATTAGGTGGTATGTGTCTCATTCTTCTAGTTTTTAAATGGATTATTAATTTTGCTTCAATACTAGATATTAAGGTAATTAGGTAGGCTAATCTTTGTGGGTTTTCTTTTATTTTATTTAGACTTATATATTCTGAATAATTACTAATTAAAGATTCTTTAATTTTTCTAAAAGTTTCTCGGTTTTTAAATGGTCTTCCCATAATTAATCAATATAATTAATCTCAAGTAAATCCAATCTAAATTCAAACATATATGCTATTTCCGTATTTTTTAAAGCTAATCTTTGATATTCTAAGAGCGAAATTAATTTAGGAAAAATACACCACTGAAATAATGGCGTATAATCAGGAAGAAACCGGTCTTATTTTGGTAAAGTAATGACGTATAATGAGGAGGTATTAAACGTGTATCTCAACTTTTAGTAAAAGTAGTAAATGTTGGGATATGTGTAATATTTTAAAAGTGAAAAAATCTTTAGTAGTTTTGAAACTTAAGTTGTTCTTTTAGGTAATTTTTCCTTTTATATAATCATACTTGAAGATGTATTCAATAACTTCCTTTTATGAAATTTAGTAAATAAATTAGTCAAATTTATTTGACTCCACCAATGTCATATGAATTAACTTTGTCACACAATTATGTCAATAACTTAAGCATTTTGACTTCTCTTTATGTAATCTTTATATGCTCTAGCTAGAGTGGCTTGACTATCACAAATTGAGCTCATATTTTGCAAAATCAATTGATTTTCTTAATAATTCCTCAACCACTCAACTCCTTTAATTTTCTTGCTTCTACTAATGCAAGGTTTTCTTGATTTCAAGAAACTGTTCCTCCTCCCGAGGTAAACACCTATCATGTGCTAAATTTATTTTATTTATTTATTTTTCATATTCGATGTCAACTTGTATCGATGTATCCTCATAAAATAGTATGAAACTTACTGTTTCGTAACTCTTTAGTTTTCTAAAGAAATCAAGAATTCAACTACTGACCCTTCCAATAGTATTTGCTTACACAAGTTAAGCTATAGTTCTTTCATCATTAATAATTAATTCGATCTAGGATCAAATAGGGTATTAGTCTCTTTATGTTTAAGTGACTAAGTTTATTTAGCACTTTTTTCTCAATGCAATGAGATTAACTCAATACATTCCTCTCACTATTTTGTATAATCTTGATACCCAACACAGTATCAATTTCTCCAAGATCCTTCATTTTAAATGTGTAAATAAAATATCTTATGATTTTTGTTTCATTTGTTTCAACATATCAATAAAGTGTCCACTATATCACATATCCATCAAAGAAGAAAGTTGGAATTATAGTGATTTGATTTCTCATTTTACTTTTTCTTTTTTATTAATCAAGACAAGATAATTTTTCTTCCTTGTTTTATTCTTAGCATTAATTATTTTTTCTCCAAATTAAAATGTAAACATTATTTAATAAGGATACTATGGTAAAATAATTATGTTATTAATTGTTTTTCTTAATCAATGTGCAATATCAAATTGAGACGAGTAAAATGAAACAGGGGGAGTGTTCATTTATAACCACTTTCAGGCATAAACACTCACTTGTAATATTTCATGTCATTTTTATTAAACTCCATATATGATCTTTATGTAAGAATAACGATCCATAATGATCATTGAAAAAAATATTATTCTTAATTATTATGCATTTGAAGATCATCAGAAAAATATCATCTACCCTAATATTTATAAAAATAAATTTATAAAATCACAAAGGATAGAAATTCATAAATAAACAAATAGTAAGTAGGATTAAAAAAATAGAACTCGATCTTTTTTGTCGCTTCATCAAACATATATTGTCTCTTTAACCACTCATACAATATTTTACTTTGGATTGTGCATTGAAATCAAGTCTTGCGAATTGATTCCCACACTCACTTGGACATTGTAATATTTATATAAAAATAACATAAATCCCAACCGTATTAGAATTATTTATACATATTCTCTCTCACTTCGTCAATTACTTTACTCTTTCTCCCGATTCATATGCCGACATATACATAGAAACCTTTGTATATGACAAGATCAACATATATACTTAACAAGACCGATTCATACACATAACAAATATGACAAGGCCAACATATATATAATAAGACCGATATATACATGACAAATCCGACTCATATATATAACAGGGCCGACATATACATTCAAAGCTATGTATATGTATTTTAGTGAAAATGGAATTTTTATAATATGTTTGGAGAGATGAAATTTTTTGTAATAAGTGAAACTTAAATTATGAATTTGTGTAATTTTTAGAATATTTATTAATACTTTCAATGACCAAATATAGCCGTCACATTTATTAATGCACAGGAAAGCAAAGAAGTGAATCACCACAAACCTCAATATAAACTGATATTGTTTTATATCAAACCAAACAAATCACAACTTCTATTCTTAATACCATCTGCAACACAGCGTCTTTTTATTGTTAAAACAAAATGCCCTTTGATTCCTTCAAGAGTAAAGTCCCGCAGAAAATATCTCCCCATTGTGCAACTTTTAAAAATATTTTTAATCGTATTATCTCCAACTGTTCTTCTAACTAGTTGATAAAAAATTTCATAGCATCTGCCAATTGACATACAACGTTCCTGAACACAATCACCACAAAAGCAACATCAACACTTCTCATATCTCGACCATATATCAAACGTTTCTCAAAAGTTGATAGTCTCTAAGTTTTAAGAATTGGGTGTTCCTCCATGGCCTTTTTGCAATCGGCAGAAAAACATGAATATCTTGAATTCTCCGTTTTGAATACAATATCTTCTTCGTGGCATAAATATCATTTTTAAATTGTTGAAAATTATGTTCCACAAACACATATAAAAATATACGAAGAAGAACACAAAAATGAGGGTTTAATAATCTGAACACCGAAAACGAAATTTGAGGCTTCAAACATGCACAAAACGCTTTTCTAAACACGATATTTGTTCCCTCTCCTCTGCGAGATTGCTATGGGATTTAACGCAAATAATTTTAGTGGATTATGCCAAGCATATTAGATTTTGCACTAAGCAAATAGTGAAGAGATTCTTCTGGAAAACAAAAAGTGATCACTTGATTTTTATTTATCTTTTAAAGAGGAAAAAAATTTCGGAAAAAGCTTTGTAAAAGTTCCTTTGTAAAAATTATTACTGAAATCTGCTAAGTTGAATTTAAATAGAATCAAGGTAACCAAAAGATGAAAAGACACAATCTTTCGCCAAAAGATATCTTTTCATAAAAGACACAATTTTTTATCATCCCTTCATTAAAAAGACACCTATTCACTAAAATACTTATGTTAAATGTCCATATAATTTTAAACATTCATTTAATGTTCACTTATGTTAAACCTGTTCAACTTTTTATAATCGTTCATTTAATTTTAAACAAAAACCTTACAGTGGTATGTTAAATGTTCTATATTCCTGACTTAGTGTTTGTTTGCCTAATGTAACATATTTTTAGTTTAACCGGAAGAGAATGATTCTGATTACTGTACCATACTAAATGGTATGACGTGAGCGTGTATGCTAAATCAGATGTATAATCTTCTGTACCTTAAATACTACAGGACAGTTCAAAATGTTATAGCATTGGAATATCAGTAGATTTGTGATGTCTGACTTTTTCTCGTAAGTAGAACTCAAAGTTATTTATTTATTTATTGCTTATATGATTCATGTATTTCATGTGCTATTTAACCAAAACCTTACAGAAATGTAGAGATACCTTAAAAGATTTTCAGTTTCTGCCAACATTCTTGACGGATATTTTCTTGTAACAGATTAATCAGCCGTAACGTATTGCAAGTTACATGGTGACTGGTGTCTACTAACTCTCTTTTGAGTAGACTAGCGTGCTCCTGGATTGCCCCCTTTCAAGATTTATATGTTTCATAGTATTAATTAATACAACATTCTTAACATGATATTTTATGAAATTGTGCAGCAAGTGTGATGGTTCTTTCTCTTTGATGCTTTGGTCTGATGAGATGAGACCATTAACATCACATCCAAATCTTAATTCGAAAGGAGATAAAAGGGTCTTGTTGTCTCAAACCACTTTACTAGAGTAGAAACCATGTGGTGCACCAAGTGCTGACTCTAAAAATCATGTATATTCTGATATTCGTCTCTAAAATTGCTTCACAAAGTTCTCGGTTATGTAGTTCTTTCCTACATATATAACTCAAGATTTTATATATACTAGTTTAGTATACGCACTTTGCGCGCAGTGACGAATCCAGGAATTTTCTTCAGGGAGTTCAAAAAATAAAAACATAAATGTGCGAATTAGCCAACAAAATATAATTTCAAGGGACGTAATAATATATAGTCTATAGATATAAAATACTTAAACTTAAATAAGAGTAATTAATAAGTAAAACAAAAAGTTAATCATTTACAATGTGTCAACCAGAACTAGGGTGCTACGTAAATAATAAATTAGTCCTGTAAACTGTATCAACAAGAACTAGAGTGCAAAGTTAAAACTCCAAAAAGAAATTAGTGCCAATACTTCTCAAGCACATTTACAATACCACTCGACGAGATTTCATTGCTTGAAAGGACAAAATAATATCATCAGTTGAAACGTTATTAAACACATCGTTTTCCATAAAAGGAACCATGCAACCACTCAAAAAGTCATCGTTCATTTTACTCCGCAACTCATTCTTAATAAACTTAATTGTTGAAAAGACTCTTTCAACAGATGCAGAGGCAACTGTTGGAAAAAAGGCTACAATATTGATATTGGATTGGAATTAATAATAGTAAGAAAGTTATCACAAACACTGTGTCGTGGCAAGCCACTGCCTTGAAAGCGATTTCAACCCAACTCCGGTGCAAATCCTTCTAGTCGGTCACTCCTCAAGGTTCCACAACTACTTCCAAACACGTGCACTCGTGGCTAGAAGTTTGGAGGTTGCCTAAACCAATTGCCCAAGAGTTGAAAAGAATAGGAAGCCAAGACTAAAACAGAGAATTGATGAGGGAGAGAGTAATTTGTTTTCTATGTTTTCTGCATGTTTAGCTCCCAAATGATTCTCCTTAAATATGTATATCATTTACGTTTATCCATCAGAAGAGTTAAAGAAGAGAGAAGCGTTAATGTACGTAATGTAACATTACTCTTTTGAGTTAATGACAGAGTTAATAAAGTAACTTTTAAAACTTCCGAATGTTTCTTCTCTCACAAAGTTGCATTTATAGGAAACCGTCATTTGTATCATATTTATGAAGTATTAACTCTCCCATCCTATCTGACTTACTGATGTTTACACATATTTATTACAGAGAGTTAAAAGAGTTTTAATCTTTGCATTAATTAAGAAGGAATTATCCTTCAATCCCCTACTAATGCAAAGATAAAGAATGGAATAGTTTTTGGGCAAATGGAAGGAACATGTACTTAAGTGTCAATATCTTTCGATTTGAATTAACACGTAGTGATGTGAGGCAACAACAAATATCCAAAAAGTGAAGTACTCTTGAACTAGATGGACATAAGTTGAGACCCCCACAACACATACCATATCCTTGATTTTAAGCAGCCTCCGCGATACTACAAAGTGTGTTTATGGTCGTGCACACAAACCTTGGGTCTCATGAGTGCTCTAGAAAGATAACCCAAGTCTTTCATAAAAAGGTGACCAACCTTTTACACTCACATAGGTGATCCATCAAGTCTATCTCATAGACCACCTTAAGGCTATGGATCATTAAGAGCTAAAATAATATCAACCTTATAATACACTACCGCACGTCATAGGGATAGTATATGTAGTGTTTATTGACGGCCTATATGGCTTCGTTTGACCACAAATGGGTATCCACCATATTACCTCAATCCATGGGCTTTAGACCCCATCCTCCTCGACGATTCAAGGACTATTTTCCTTGTCAAACCCTTGGTCATAGGATCCGCCAAATTTCTTTTGGATCTTACATATTCCAAGAAAATAACACCATGTTTCAACAATTGCTTAATTGCACCATGTCTGGTGCGAATATGTCTCTTTTTACCATTGTATACATTATTTTTAGCAATCCCAATTGCCACCTGTGAGTCACAATGTAAAGACACTGGTGACATTTGTCTTCCCCATAAAGGCACATCTTTCAAATGATTTCTCAGCCACTCAGCTTCTTGCCCTGTCAACTCGAGAGCAATGAATTCAGATTCCATAGTAGAACGTGCTATACAAGTCTGCTTTGAAGACTTTTATGAAATAGCACCTGCACCCAAAGTAAACACATAGCCACTGGTAAAGCTAACTTCATCATTGTTAGTCACCCAATTTGCATCACAAAAAAATTCTAAAACAGCAACAAATTTATTAAAATGCAAACACTAATCCATAGTACCTCTCAAGTAGCTTAACAAGTGATGAAGAGCATGCCAATGTTCATTACTGGGATTATGCGTATATCTACTCAATCTACTAATAGCATAAGCTATATCAGGCCGAGTATAGTTCATGAGAAACATTACACTCCCAATTATTTTAGCATATTCAGTTTGAGAAACACTGAAATCTTTATTCTTTTTCAAGTGTATGCTAGGATCATAAGGAGTTCTCACTGAAACTACACCAAAATAATTAAATATTTTCAACATTTTTACAATATAATGAGACTGACACAAGGATAAACCATTAACATTTCTTTTGATTTTTATTCCTAAAATCACATCAGCTTCTCCAAGGTCTTTCATTTCAAATTTAGAAAATAAATATTTCTTAGTCTTATTTACAACATTCACATTAGGGCCAAAGATTAACATGTCATCCACATATAAACATATAATCACACAATCTGATCCTATTATTTTAAAATAAACATAGGTATCAGATGAATTAACAACAAAACCATTATCTATTAATGTGAAATCAAATTTTTCATACCACTGCTTAGGTGCCTGCTTAAGTCCATATAAGGACTTTCTTAATTTGCATACTTTATCCTCTTGTCCTGAGATGACAAAACCCTTAGGTTGAGTCATATAGATCTCTTTCTCTAAATCACCATTTAAAAATACAGTTTTGACATCAATTTGGTGTACCACTAAATTGTGAATAGCAGCTAGAGCAATAAGAGTTCTAATGGTCGCTATTTTAGTCACAAGAGAATAAGTATCAAAATAATCAACACTTTTCTTTTGGTTAAAGCCCCTAATCACAAGTCTATCCTTATATTTATCAATTGTACCATCAGGCCTTAATTTTTCTTGAATATCCACTTGTTACTTACGGGTTTACAACTTTTAGGCAAATCATACAAGTCCCATGTGTGATTAGAAACTATAGAGTCTAATTCACTTTTAATAGACTCTTTCCAAAATATCGCATCTATTGAACTTATTACTTCATCATATGTCTTAGAGTCTTCTTCTATTAAGTATATAGACACTAATTCATCATTTAAAGTATTGATATCAAAATCCTCAGTTAAGAAGGTGGAAATAAAATCAGGACCAAATCTAGTCTCAGTTCTACGTCTTTTACTCCTTCTAAGTTCATTTTCATGCTCATTAGCATTAACATCAGAAGCAGGCATAACATGAGAGTTAACAAACACAGATACAGAAGTATTATTTTACACATCACTAGGCACAACATTTTTCAAAGGAAAAAAATGCTCAAAAAATTCTGCATCTCTAGATTCACAAATAGAATAATCATTTAAAAACATAAATCTATATGCAACACTGTTTTGAGAATAACTAATAAAGACAGTATCAAAGGTCTTAGAACCTACATTTACTCGTTTAAAATCAGGTAGACCAATCTTAGCCAAACACCCCCACACTTTCAGGAATTTCAAGTTAGGGGAAAATCCTTTCCATAACTCATATGAGGTCTTGTCTAACTTTGTATGAGGAACTCTATTAAGAATATAGCATGCAGACAAGACAACTTCCCCCCACATATAGTCAGGTAGACCTGAGCTTAAAAGCATAGAATTCATCATTTCCTTTAAGAGTTTTATTCTTTCGTTTAGCTACACCATTTTGTTGGGAAGTATAAGGAGCACTAAACTCATGGATAATACAATTTTTATTACAAAAATCTTTTAGAGTTTTAGTATTATATTCACCACCCCTCAGATCTGAATTTTTTGATTTTCCTGTCTAATTGATTTTCTACTTCTGCTTTGAATTTTAAAAACATGCTTTTCACCTTATGTTTATACTTAAGGAGGTATACTTTAGTGTACCTAGAAAATTTATCAACAAAAGTAATGTAATACTTCTTTCCACCTTTACTAATAGTGTTCTTAAAATCTGCTAAGTCTGAATGTACTAGTTCAAGCAATTCGCTCTTTCTACTAGTAATATATCTAAAATGTTTTTTAGCATGCTTTGCTTCTACACACAGAAGACATTTAGAAATATCATCAATATTTACTGTAGGAATTAATCCCATTTTTCTAAGTCTTTTAATAGCATCAATATTAACATGACCTAGCCTACCATGCCATAAATTAATAGACTCAGCAATATAAGCAGAATTAGGGATATCTGCATTATTGACAATCACTTGATCAATGTTCAGTACAAATAAGCCCCAACCAAGGTATCCCTTTCCAATAAAGTTTCCTCCACGAGAAATAATTATTTTATCAGCTTCAAAAATAAGTTTAAAGCCTACTTTGTTGAGAAGTTCTCCAGAAACTAAGTTTCTACGGAGCGAGGGAAAATACAGAACATTATTTAAGGATAATATTTTTTCAAAATTTAATTTAAGTAAAAATTTTCCTTTACCCATAACTCCAGTAGTAGTGGAGCTACCCATGTAGACGCACTCGTCATTGGTGGATTCCTCAAAGTCATGGAATAACTCTTTGTTGGTGCAGAAATGCCTTGAGGTTCCTGTGTCCAACACCCACTCAGTCTTGTTAGACATCAAGTTCGTCTCGATGACTACTGCCGCAATCACGTCATCATTCTCAACAAGATGAACTTGGACATTATTTTGTTCCCCCTGTTTTGAGTTTTGCAAACTATACCATATTTCTTTAGTAGATTTATTAGTAAAAAATAAATCAAATAAAGTATTAGTCATATGACTCAATAAATACACTTTAGCATTTATGTTATTCTTTTTAATCTTCTTTTTACCAAATTCATCAACAATGATAACAGTATTAGAATCAATAATGATGTTAGAACCATCATTAAATAAAACATAATCAACTTCTAATTTTTCTAAGAAAATAAGAAGTTTTTGTGACCAACTTTTAAACTTATTTTTGGTTAATGGCTCAATTTTTGAAAAAACAGGAAAACTTTTGTTCAAATAAATAGTCATTTATCAATATTGTAAGTAAGGAAATCACTTTCAAACTATTGGAAAAAAGGCTACAATATTGATATTGGATAGGAATTAATAATAGTAAGAAAGTTATCACAAACACTGTGTTGTGGCAAGCCACTGCCTTGAAAGCGATTTTGGCCCAATTCCGGTGCAAATCCTTCTAGCCGGGCGCTGCCCAAGGTTCCACAACTACTTCCAAACACGTGCACTCGTGGCTAAAATTTTGGAGGTTGCCTAAACCAATTGCCTAAGAGTTGAAAAGAATAGGAAGCCAAGACTAAAACAAAGAATTGATGAGGGGGAGAGTAATTTGTTTTCTATGTTTTCTACATGTTTAGCTCCCAAATAATTCTCCTTAAATAGGTATATCATTTACGTTTATCCATTAGAAGAGTTAAAGAAGAGAAAGGAGTTAATGTATGTAATGTAACATTACTCTTTTGAATTAATGACAGAGTTAATAAAGTAACTTTTAAAACTTCCGAATGTTTCTTCTTTCACAAAGTTGCATTTATAGAAAACCGTCATTTGTATCACATTTATGAAGTATTAACTCTCCCATCCTATCGGACTTACTGATGTTTACACATATTTATTACAGAGAGTTAAAAGAGTTTTAATCTTTGCATTAATTAAGAAGGAATTATCCTTCAGCAACTGGCAGAAGCAACGAAAATTTCACCAAACGAACTGCAAGAGGATAACATGAATGCTTTTTTATCTGAACCAATCTTTTTGAAAGATGACAGAGCCTATTAAATTGGAGAATCTTTTATCAATGTCACGAACATCAATAATGTAATTTGCAAGTTAATTCTTAAGTGCACACATAAGTTCATTAAAGTCATCAGGATATAATTCCACCATTCTCATAATTTTCTGAATGTCAAAACTTAAAAATGAGTCTACCGGATTCAAACAAGCAACGCCATGAAGCAACTCAGTTTTCACCTCATCGAAATGATCATTAAGTTCTTGCAATTGCCAATTAATTATTTTACAAAAGACTTCAACACGATAATGATGAAAGGCAGTATAGTCAGCAGGTTTACGTCGTGATTTTCCAGAGTTTACATACAGCTCATCAAAAGAAGGTACCACAATGTTATGCTTGATACAAACTGTAGACATCTCAGAAACAAACAAATCTCATTTATTATCTTCCCTCAACTCTTGCAACCTTCTCTAGGCTACACTAACAAGTATCATGGCATTTGCAATATCTTGCTAAGTTTTTTTATAAATATGTACTAAAATTATTTGTAATTCCTAAAATATTTTTCATTAAATAAAATATGAATGCAACCACATACGTTTTAGTAGCTCTAATATATCCTGTAGCCCTAGATCTTTCATCCAAAGAATATGCAGTTTCAACAATATTATCAAGTATATCCATAATTGTATCAAACTTAAGAATAAAACAACTAAAAGATTTGAAGTGAGATACCTAATGATTATCACAAGCCCTAGAAATACAAAGTTCTTCATGCAAGTCCTTACCTGTTTTAAGCTCACCCATATCAAAAGCCTCCTGAATTTTTGTTTGTTGAGATTCTCTATATTCATCCATACGCTTATAAGAACATCCCAACACATTATAATTATCTGAAACCAAGTGCACAAGTTCTCCTACTTTTAGACATTTTTTAAAAACACCAACAAGAGTCTATTGAAGTTGATGAGCAAAATAATGAATTGAATAAGCCAATTTACTTTCTTTCTTAATCAACATTTTAAGACTGTTGATATCACCTTGCATATTGTTTGCTCCATCACAGAATTGTCCACGCACATAATATAAACTCAAGGAATTTTGAGAAAGTAAATTGACAATTGCATCTTTTAGAGATAAATCACTAGTATTTTTTACATGAACAATATCAAGGTCTCTCCATCACAAATCCTCTATCATCAGCATATAGTAAAACAACTGCCATTTGCTCCTTGCGTGATATATCAAAAGATTCATCAACCAATAAAGAAAAATACTCACCGTTTAGTTCCTTTATGATACCTTAGTTGTTTCAATCTTCCAAGCAATCAAAATTTCTTTTTGAATTCTTGAACAAGTCATTTGATCATTTTGAGGAGCCTTTTCCAACACAAATTTTTGAATTTTGTCACACTTTTGAGCATATAATGAAAGAATTTCAAGAAAATTACCTCTATTTAGTGATGACTTTGATTCATCATAACCCCAAAATGCCAATCCTTATCTTACGATAAGCCTTGCTACATCAATCGAATGCGATGTGCATGCTTATCTTTATTAGATTGTTTCTTAAATGAAGCATGAATAGATTTTTCTTGTCGCATTAGATCCTCACACTTTCTTTTTTCCTAATTATGGATGCTATTAATCCCACCAACATGTGTTTTTAGACTGGCTTTTTTATTCCAACTCCTAAAATTCGTACTTGAAAATACTTCACCTCCACCTTGACAATTGTTATTTTCCTTGAATAAATAACAATACAAATAATAAGTTGCATCTTTACTTACACTGTACTCCAACCAACCAGGAAATTAATCATACCATTTATGATTAAAATGACACATATCTCCATAAATCTTCGTTTGAGAAAACTCTTATAGTTGAGGTTGACAAGATTTTTTCAAAAGATACGCTCTTCTAATCGTGTCACGATCATTTGGAAGAAATTCTAAAATTGAAGTTCTTTCACTCGGATCAGCCTTTAAAGAGTTTAAGTCAAATTCTTGAGAAGAATGCGATGATACTCCTAACTTATTCTTATCTTCTTCCCGATTAGATTGACTATGTGCGATGGAACTTGAATTTGAGAATTCAAAAAAATATCTCTTCATGTCTCTTGAGTGAAAAGCAACAATGAAAAAAAAAGAAAAGAAAAAGAGTTTTAACTTTGGGTAAAGAACAAGAAAGTGATTTTGGGATTTGACGTTGAGAATTCTCAAATCTCTATTTCAATTGAGGTTTTTAATTTTGAAAAAAGAAAAAAAGGGTTTCAAATTTTTTTGTTGATTTTATATTTTAACTTTTTTTTTTAAAAAAAATTATATAACAAGTGAGGAGTAGCAGCTGTACGTTTCTGTTTATTTTTTAAAAAATGTAGCCCCTAATGGAGATCAAACCCACGACCAAGCTTTAAGTAGCACCCTAAGGAGGGGAGAAAGTACCACTAATCTATCCAACAACCTTATTTCAGGTGGTTCAAAATTAATATATGTACATAAATATAGATTCTCTACCTTATATATACAACGCAATTTTTTGCCGAGGGGGTTCGGTGAACCCCCTCGCTACTACGTAAGTCCACCCCTATTTGCGTGTGTACATATATGTTAACATTAACGAAATGAGTGACCCTTAAAATAATTTAGTTTTAATAGATAGCTATTTTAGTCTCTCATTTTTTTTGTTTTTCTATTATTATATGTTTGTTTGTGATGAATTAACGTAAAATGGTTGACAATGAGGCAATCACATGCTTCTTATCATTATTAAGTTTTTTGGTCGTGTTAAATTTCTTTTCCAACTTCGAGTCATGTTTCTTAGACAAACATTCGTCAATTTTGCTTAATAATCTGTATTATTATCAAGTATAACCAAAAATAAATATTTCTAATGCTTTTTTTATAGAGGGGGGAGGGGGGGGGGGGGGGAGCTAGGGGTTTAAAAAATAGGTTAAAAGAAATAGCATTAGAGATTATTAAGGCCTCTCTATTTACAACTATCTGTACTTTACTATTCCCTTCTTCAATTCAATTAAAATTTTCATCCAAATTTTATTTTTTTTTCTCTAATTTATTCATTTAGCTTCTTCTTCCCCACCTCTATTTTCTTTTCCTCTCCCAATATCAACTTCACCCCAACTATATTAATTATAGCCAGCTTTAGTGCAATATTGTAACCCCATCGATCTTTCTCCTATAGTTCACATTATAATTATCATCAAGAACCACATGAGTTGCTTGAGCTACAGCTAATAGATTAGATTAATTCGATATTTTACAATTAAAATTTAGATATTAAAAATGTATACGAAAAATACTATAACTTTTCTCAAATCAATATGATAAAAACATATCTTAAGATATTGATAAAAACTCATTTACTTTGGCTCTCTGAAAAGAAATTGTGATAAGTATTTTGAAACAAAAGAAATAATTATTTTTTGTGGATAGGTGATGCTTCAGTTTTCCATCTAAAAGTATTGTTTGAAGCTGAAACATACATCCTTTCTCTAACTATTCGTTCTGTAGGATATGTTATTAATCAACATGCATGCAGAGACATAGAAAAATCTATATACCATGCAACAGAGTTAAGTGATGCTTACACTTAAGTTTTATGGTAATAAGTCTCTACATAGCTCAAAGCATTTCAACTAAGACACAAGTATAAGAATATTCAAATTATCATACAACTCCACATAACAATACATAAAATTTTATCCAAACCTTTTCAAATAAATACTAATAAATAATAAATGAGAAGAAGTACATCAATGATACCAAAATTGTTAGTGAAGAGTGCATCAACTTTCTATATTTTAAGACAGCCTAAATCAAAATAAAAATAAATATAAATATTAAAATGCTATAAACATCAAAACATGAGAAGAAAGCACCTCAATAACACTGAGATTGTTGGTGAAGAGTTCACCAACTTTTCATTTTCGAAGATTACTTAAATCAAAATCAAAATAACAAGACACTAAAACCTCAATAACATTAAACAATGTAAAATTTATAGGCCAAAAGAAGTGTCATAAATTCACCTTGTCATATTCTAATAAACGTCAACTCATTTAGCAATAAATAACTATGAAATAAATTATCAAAAAATTTATGTTATCAAACAACTCCACCTAACATAGCAATAAATAACTATGAAATAAATTATCAAAAAATTTATGTTATCAAACAACTCCACCTAACAGTACATAGAATTCCATCCAAATTTTTTATGAAAAATATTAATTAATAATGAATAAGAAGAAAGTACCTCAATGACATTGCGATATTGTTTGTGAAATTTTTTAGTAAAGAGTCCCATGACTTTCCAATTTTATAGCTAACTCCTTTTATAAAAGTATTTCAATGAACCTAAAAGAATTTCATTTAGAACTTCTATAAGATTTGTATTATAGATATATTATTTGTATTAAATTAGGATTCAGTTTTCTTATTTTTCAAAAATAATTCAAGTTTTCATTAATCACTTCTTTATTTCTGAAAAATAATACGTCCTTCCCAAAAATAAGGAAATTTACAATTTGTTAGGACAAAACAAATGGTTTTGAAAGTTTCTCTATTTTTCAAAAATAAGTCAAGTTTTTGAATTAATTAGTTCTTTGTGTTTGAAAAATAATACGACCTTCTATTTTTGTAAAAAAATAAAAAATACTCCTAATATTAATTTCTAATTGAGTTTTTTTTTCTAATTTATAGGAGTTGTTTTCTATTTTTATTGAGTCTTTCTTTTTCTAATTTATCAACATGGAAACATTAATAATTCTCCTTCCTATATATTTTAGGAGTCTAGTTAATATATACTATAAACATAATAATATAATAATTTGAGGAAATAAGCAAAAAAGATAATTTTGCCTATTGTAGAGATTTTTAATGAAGGGCAAAAAGTTCAAATCACTTTTCATATATATATATATATATACACACACACTAATCAAGTGTACGTGTTTTGCACGTGTATATAGCATTAACTAATAATAAACGTATATATAAAGAATAAATTATTATGTGTACATAGATCATTATGTACTACTTTGAAAAGATAATGTAATGCTTTTAAGATAAAAGATGTACTTAAAAGAGAAATATGATAACTCATCTTCATATTAATAATTTAGAGGCAAAATTAAATATAATGGATTTAGGTTTATATAAGTAGTGTCTTATTTGCTATTAAATTACTAAGAGTTTTTAGATAGTTTAACTAATTAGGAAAAAGCTAACATCCACAAGATTATTAAATTTTGAAAGTACTGAATATCATGAAAATAATTAAATGATTACTTTGTATAGTATACATCAACAACAATAACTTATTCATTATAATTTCATAAGTGGAATTTAGGAAGGGCTTGAAGCGAGGGTCTATCAGAGACAACAGGTAGATATTGGATCTACATACATCATAACCTTTCCAAATCTCACTTGACGAAATTAAATTTAATAAGTAGTTTTTGAAGTTTGAAAAGGATAGTGTGTGCGGAGACTTTATTCTTATTTATCAGTTAGTGTACTCATTGATATAATAATGACTGTTGTTATTATACAAATAATTGGTCCAAGATATTTGTATCTTATATATCACCGAGAGCACGTAGCTCATCTCTTATCTTTTACTTCCAAAAAGATGGTTCTCCAAGCTGTTCTTTTGCATATATTCATAGACCAGTAGTTCTTTATTTTTCCGCTTATCCCAAGAATTTGACCAAGTTAAGATGTGAATCCAAAAATATTCACTTTACTGTATAAACAAACGAAATAAAATTCAAATAAGAGCCTTGAAAAAATAAATTAGTAGAGACCAGCGATAACTTCCACTTGCTTTGAACAATGGACTAAACTATAACTTTTAAGGTGCCCTATAACCTATACACAAGGATTGTATTGGTGTCCTTCATTGCCTTTACTATCTTTCATAGATGTATATGCTACTATACATGTATGGAACTATTTAATCTTCTGTTAATGAAACTCAAATGATTCAATTTTCATTAATAAAACTCGGAAGATTCAATTAGTGAGTTTTCGAGTTTGAATCTTCCAAATCTTCCATTGAGTTTCAATTAGCGAGTTCCATTAATCTTTCAGAATGGAAACTGAAATGGAATCTTCAAGAATTTAATTTCAATTCAACAATGGAGCAACCATTGTTAAAGAAAAGAAAGAAAGAAGAAAGAAGAGAGAAGAGAGAAGAAAAAGAATGAAAAAATAAATAAAAAAATATAAAATTTTAAATAATTATAAAATTAAGGGGTTGTTTGGCCATAAGAAAAAAGTTTATAACGTTTTTAACACTTTTCACTCGCTCAATGAGCGTGACTAACACCCAAGGGGCCAAGTGACAGATATATGTCATTAAAATATGAAAAAAAAAAAAAAGGTCTGGAGGGTAATAGGACCCCCGCAAAGTTCAGTATGCTCAACTGATAATCAGGTCAAACTTCAGATATTTTTGTGAGTATTCTCCTGATAAATAAAAGATAATACATAAAATACTTGAACTTAATATTAATTTATAGATCATATATAGAAGGGGATCTTTCAAGATCACTCACAACCTAAAATAATTTAATCAAAAAACAATTTATAATAAAATTGAGGTTGTTGTTGACAACCCAAAACAAAAATCTATTGAGTGTTTTATAACAGTAAAACTATATTGTCTTCATTCATTAGCTAACAAAAGTTTACGATAATTTAATAGAATGTGTTTTTTTTTCTTTTCATGCAAACACAACTAACCTTTTCAATTTTAACATAGTGTACATGTGATGTACGCATATATCGTTAGTAAAAATATGTATAAAAATATCATAAATAGTAAAGTTAATTTTAACATAAAATAAAAAATGTTTAAATAATAATAAATAATGTTATTATATTAATATAATAAGTAAATTCAATATATTTTTTACTTTCAAAATAGTGAGTATAGCTATATTATTTATATCATATTGAAGATATTTTATTAAAAGATATAAAAATGCTAGAAAAAAATGAAGGAAATGTGTTTTTTAAGTCTTGAATGAAGGATTGGTGACATTGACCAACTTAAAGGGTAAAACATAATTAGAAAACTTTATTAAGTTAATTGTGGACTTGATTAATATTTTAAAATTTTTCTAATCTTTTCAAAACTACAAATCAACCCACACCCCTCTCCTCTCCAAATCATCGACCGTCTCTCTCCTCTCTCTCTCGACAGCTTCTCCCAACCAACAGCTCTGCAAATTTCTCCTTTCAATCCCCGGCGACTTCAACCTCCGGAAAAAAAAATTGGGTTGCGAGTTCCTTTTTTGACTTTCAATCGTCAATCGACGTGAAGCCTTGTTGTCCGACCACAAAAGCTTTAAGTTCTTCACCGTCCCTTTTATTCTTTCACAGGTAAAAATTATGGCCTTTTTAATTTTGAAGAAAAAAAGGAACTTGAGCTAAGTTCTCTTCTAGTATTGGTTATCAATTTCAATATTTGTTTCTTTAATTTGAAATGTGATCTGAATAAAATCCTAATTTTTGATATTTTTTATCTTCTCTTTTCAGAGTGAAATATAATTTTTTGTTGTTTTCTGTGCTTTTTTAAGTTTGATTTTCGTTGCTTGTATTTGTACAAAGAAAACAACGATGTTGGTATTTTTGGTGTTACGCCCTTTGTTGCTAGGTTGATTTATTATTGTTCTTGTTCTTGATAAAAATGGTGATATTGTTGATGTTCTATTGAATAAACTCATGCTACTATTTTTTTCTGCAACAGATTAATCATCTAATGCAATAGATTATCAATCTGATGCAACATATTATCAATTTGATGCAACAGATTATAAATATGATGTAACAGATTAACCATCTGATTAAAAATCTGATGTAATAGATTAACCTTCTGATACAAAAGATCAGCCATCTGATGCAACGGGAGGACCATCAGCGTAACGTCCCAAAATCTAGTTCCCAGAATGTCACATGGTACTCTGAACTACAAGTAGTCCTGAGCTAACCATGGCTGCTTTATACTAATCTGAATCTAGGGACAATATAAATATGATATCATCATGAATATGGAAAACTTTTTGAATAATCTGAAAATGCTAATCTTACCAATCAGATAAAATAAATACTGAAAGGTCTGAATACGAAAACTGAAATCTAAATCTAAAAGTAGTAGTCCGACAAACCTCTAATGACTTAAACTAGAGAGTACCTGGGACAGTCCACAACTGACTCAAAATGTCTGAAATGAATAATGAAATAATCTAGTAATAAAACTAGAAATCTAAAAACAAAATCCCTGAACTATGAGGACTCACCAAATGCAGGGATGTAGATGAGGTACTCGAAAATCACTCACGCTGCCGAGACTGAGCACCTGAACCTACATTATGATACAATGTAGCACATAGATGTATATGTGAATCAGTAATTTGAGGATATACTGAGTATATCAAGGTGCATGCAATAATTAAATAATATCATCACAGTTTATAAAACAATGCATGTTAAATGTAAATAACTCACATAGGCTTGATAAATCTGAAATCTGGATATCATAAATCATGAAGAGTAAAACATATAATGTAAGTCTTGTGAGTCATAACACTTAGTTCTAAAATTTGTATTTCTGATTCATTCCAAAATCATATAGGCTAAGTGAAAAAGAGCTCACCTTTAGGTCTGAAAGCTAAAACTGTAACTCTGTACTGAAATCTCAAGTAAATCAATATCTGAATAAGTTTGTGAGCCTTTACACTTAGTTTCTAAAATATTTAGGGAAAATGCTTTAGGTAAAATACTTTATCTTAAGGGGATACTTTTAAAATCTTTTCTTTACTAGTAGGGAGGTTCTCTTAACCGACATAAACCATGCGAGCTACATGGAGTCCCATGTCTTTCCTTCCTAAATGGAAGACAAACCTCACGTTGGGGAAGAAGTGTCGTACTTTTTCCAGGGAGTACAAACTCAACCTAAGTGATCATATCTCTGCCTTTATGGTGACTTAAATCTCAATCCTACGATGGCACTTAGTTCTGGGGTATGAGACCTTGGAATCATAGCCAACTCGGTGCTAAATACTACTTTCTTTTATTTTTCTCGCTCATCTCATTGTAAATTCACTTTTTAAACAATCTCATGGTTTATAATGAAAACTAAAACTCGGAAAAGTGGATACCAAAACTCAATTGAGGATCCGAAGATCATATACTGTTTATATAAATAAAAACATGAAAACCTCAGGGTGCTTAAAAGCACAAGTTCTTGAAATATCAATACTTAAATTAGGGTCTAATAACCCATGTCTCAAATTCATGTAAATTCATAGTAATTCATCATGCTCAATATACTTCTTGAAAAATACTTCAACCATATCAAAATACAAAAATCAAGAATCATAATATATGCTTAAACTCAATTGAAAATATGAAATTCATATCTCATAACATACTCATGGTATTCAAAATCATAAAGAGCATTCTTTAACTCAAAATAAACATGGAATTTCATCAATCGATCATAGCATACTCAAATTCATCAATAAGATACTTTGGGCATAAATCCCATTTCAAAACATAAGAAATTTTCTTAAAAATATAATTTTGCACACAAGGGTGAAAAAAGTGTCCTTGTTGAAACCCCACACACCTTGAAAGACGAATTAGATGAACACCTTTCTTTTTAAGATTCTATTTGTGTTCTTGAATCTAGACTCTTGAAGTTATTGGTCTAGGAATCTTGAATCTTGAACAATTTGGAAAAATAATGGTGGAAATCTTGAGCCTTGAGTTTGAAATTAATCACCTAGGATTTTCTTGTTCTTGAGAAATTGTGAAAGAATGAATATAATTTGCCAAAAAAAGGCTAAATTTCATGTTATGGGGGCTTAAGGGCATGGGAAAAGACTGAAATAACCCTGAGGATGCAGCTTTTAATAACTGAAAACCTGTTCCACCGACGCGCAGGCTGACGCACCGCATTGATGGTACCGACGCTATGATCGATGTGCCGCGCTGAGTTTGCATCGGTTCACAGGAAATTTCATTGAGATGGGGGGGGGGGGAATTTTATCTGTCAACGCGAGACTCACTATTTTGGTCTCTTGAACATGATCGAAACGAGGTCCAAAAAATTCAAAAATCATTTGGGAACCCCTATTGACATTCTTGATCGTGAATTAACTTAAATATCAATGTTTAAAGGATGTAGGGGTAGCGAAATAAGATTTTCAACTTATGAAGGCTAGAATGACACTAAGTCTGAATACTTAGCTAAAATATTCTAAGTCTGGGACCCCTTAACAAGCATTGATGGACTGAATTAAGCTTAGGATTTTGCAGGGTCTTACAATCGGATTAAAATCTAATGCAATGGATTAATCATCTGATGCAATAATTAAACATTCTGATGGTTAAAATCCTATCAATTATTCCAACCAGGCATATCCAAGACTTGATTTTGTCCAACGATCATTCATCTGTTATGATAGATGACCCTTCTGAAGAAATCTAAACAATGTTGAACGTTGATAATAGTTCCAATAGATCACTTATATATTAAAAATGTTGTGTGATCAATTGCACAGATCAGTCATCCATTTCATCAGATGAGAAATCTATTTTTATTGCTGCAATAGATTACTCATCTGTTTTAATAGGTTAGTTATATGTTGCAACAGATAGACTATCTAGTGAAACAGATATGTGATCTATAGGAACTATTATTTTACTATTGTACATGTTATATATAATTTTCTATTATTCTTAGATTAATTGGCTCCCAAAGTCCAAGTAAAGGAACAAGTGAAGCAGCTAGGCTACATCCATCACTCAATGAGCTTGCTTTACATGCGTTACCTCAATCAGGAGATGATGAACATGAGGATGAGAAATGTTTGATAAGAGATGATCCAAATTCTAATAACCCTTCTATCGAAGAGGTGGTCAAAACCTTCAGCATTGATTGTTATCCTGTGATAATGTAGTGCGATGGTACCACAGATTTAATAGGAGATTTCATGGCTAAGTCAGCCATGGGAAATATTTCAACGCCTTCAGAAAAATACTTTGAGAATAAAAATTGGATGCTTATTTCAGGGACAGCTGCTTTGGGAACATCTTAATTTGTTGAAGGACAACAATGCTTATTTCCAAATGAACATGGTATATGATCTTCTCAAGTGTATTTTTATATATGAAAACAAAGATAAGATGGATGATGTGTGGATTAATTACTATGGTATGACTATTTGTTTTGGTTGGGAGGAGTTTGTCATAGTTACCAGACTAAAATATTATCCTCCTACCTAAAAAAGGCACCTCGCACACCCAAAAGAGGCAAAGCCAAGTCGAGTTATCGTGATGATCTGGTGTCCCTTGTTGGTCCAAGCGTTAAAAACAAAATTTTGATAGAAGCGTTTAAAGGTAAAATACTCTCAAAGAAGCACACACTATCGTTGTGCTTCGTTTGGTTTGTACATAATGGTCTTTAGGAGAGAGACATTAACAACAACATAAGTGTTGGTTTAATAAAGCTCTCTGAGGATCTAGAGGCTATCCTTGAGGTTATGAAAGCTTCAAAATAACTGTCAAATATTTTTTGGCTCTATTAACACCAAAGGCAGTCAACTTATATGGCTTTCCATGGGCTTTCATGGTAAATGTTTCTTTCTTTTATTATAATATAATTCATTTTTTAAATTTAATAATGATTTATTAGAGTTATTTTATAGGCTTAGGCATTTGAAATCATTCCTTATTTGAGACAACAAGTGAACTACCAGGAAGAAGTTTCCTACACAAGAATCTTGAGATGGTTGTCGATCAAAACTGATAAAAATGCAAAATTTATTTATCTTTTAACCCTTCCCCCCGAAGGATGTAGTAAGTATAATTATAATTAAGTTTTTGTTTTAATTAATGATTTTTTTGAATGATCTAATCGTCATTCTAATATATATGTAATGAGTTATGTTAGATTATTCATTCGTTGCTTGTTCTAACCAATCGGAGTTGAAGATGCCATCTTTTCTTACTTTTCGGTCTGTCCAAACTTTATCGGACCCTAAGGTCATTGATAGAATAAAAATAGAATCACTTGGAGCAACAACCATCACAAAGAAAATAATTTTGGAGGGCGGGCATGTTGTTATTGATGGTCTTAGTGGTGATGCAGATGTTGGTGGTGGTAGTGGTAGTGCTGTTGGGGATAATGATGATCCTCTTACAATTTTTATAACAAACTATTATGAGTGTGATCATATAAGATATACAGATTTTTCCTCTCCTCGCGAATGTTCTGCATTTGATGAAATATGATGTAGTAATTAATGCTATTAATACATTAATTACTTCTATAAAGGAACTGACATCTAAGAGGGATATCATTCCATCAAAGAGGATTTTACATCCATCCACTCCATTAGATATTAAGGCTAAGAGAAGAAGGAAAGTAATTTCCAAGGCATTATCAAGCATCCAAAAAAGTGAATTTGCAACTCCTTTGTCCATGTGTTGCATCATTAAAGTACAAGGACCATAGGAGAGCAGCATGAGCTGAAGCAGGTGAATATATAGCGATTGTTTCAATTAGCAGACACGTATATCTATTTCAACAGAAGACACATCTGCTGAAAATTATCAAATAGATATAACATCTGTTGCAATGGTTGACTAACCTATTACATCAGATACAGTATCTGTTGCAACATATGCTTGTATATTTTAGAAAATCAAATAGATCTATGTATGATTTTTATTTGTACCATTAGATGACCTATCTGATGCAACGGATGGATCATCTGTTGGGATAATTTAAATTAAGACTTCCTACTACTTTAGTTTTTCCAAACATATGAGTCATATGTTGCAACAGATGGTTCATCCATTTGAAATTATCATATAGGACTTCATCATGCTATAATTTATCCCAACTTTTGATTCATCTGTTGCAACAAAAATATAATCTGTTTGGGACAATTCAAAAATTGGAGGAAGGCCTGTTTGAATTGCTAAAATAGAGGAGTTATCCTTTTCTATTTTTTTAAAATCTCTGTGATTAGCATTGACCAATTCTGGCTTTCCAGGTGGATGTCATAGTAGAATCTACTGTCGAACAACATTGACAATATGCTACTCTTTTTATGAAAATACAGAAAAGCGAAAAAGCAGAAACCATACGCAAATGACATTAAAGATCCACGATGACCAAAGCTGAATTCCATAACACTGGATGAACAACAACTTGTCCATATTAAGTAGATCTTTATAGCTTAAGTATGCCAAAGTAATAACCTCACCCCTTCTTAGAAATCGTTGGCATCAAAACTTAAATTGTAGACTTATTTGTTGAGATCTGCACCCATAATAATTTTTTTACATTTCATTTTAAATTGTAATTTCTGAAGGATTTGATTTATTTTATCTTGTCTATGAATTTTATTTATTCTTAGATTTAAACTTATTTATTGAAATGGAATACTAAATTCAAATATTGCAACAGATACTTTATTTGTTGAAATGGATGAAATATCTATTGGAAAATATCAAATATATTTAGGAATATGTTGCAACATATAGGTCATCTATTGGCAATTATCAAACAGGTCTTCCAAATGTTGCAATAGATTAGAACAGGATAGAAACATCAGCATAATGCAACAGATGAACAACCTATTGCAATAGATAAGCATTTTCCAAAATAGATAGAAAATATTTTACAACAGATATAATATATTTTACAACAGATAGACAATCTATTGCATTATAAAAAATTTAAATTTCATTAGACAAAAAAAATTGTCACTACATGTAATGTAAAGTGAAGTGACTTGAAATAAAAAAAGGCAAAACTCATCAATAGGCACCTAAAGTTGCAACGATCTTTCACTTTGTCACCTCAAGTAGACAACACTCATTTTAAACACCTAAAATAGCCATCAAATGTGTCATTTTGTCACTTTTTGCCCTGTTAGCAGCTTGCGTGTAATTCACACAACCAAGGCTCATTGAACCCCAATTTTTGCTAACTTGGCATCTGATTTGGCCTCCAACGGATATTTTTTTTGTTGTCTTATATATTCATCTTCTTCCTAAAATTTAACCCTAAATTCCAAAATATTCTTCTTCATCGTCTTTTTTATCTATCCAAATTCTTTAAATTATTTGTATTTGGTCTTTCTTCATCTTTTTTATTTTTTTCAACTGATCTTGACAATGTCGAGCTCATCTTTCACTATTTTTTGTGATAAAAATTTTTGATATTGTAAGTGTAGTTATGAAGATCTATTGAAGACTTCTTGTACTCAACAAAATCCAAGTCGTAGGTTTTTTACTTATAAGATTTCAAAGGTAATAATTTTTTTAATTTAATTAGTTGATTAATTATTGACTTGTAATTATTTTGTAATTGTATACTTGGATTTATAGAAATTGGGTGGATTTGATTACTTGATTAGTATAAAGAACGACACCCTTCACAAGCAAATCGTTAATCTGGAGTTTGTGAAGAAAATCAAGGCTTTTGATTTTGTAGATGGGGAATAGGTTCATCAGTGGCTGCATATGGATAAACAAATGATCTTGTAGATGGTAGGTTCGTTCCAATCATAAACCTTAATCTTTACCTTCTTGAGTAGTATCTCAACAACCTAATAATATATATCGTCCATGTTCATGACTGTAAGAATCTTTTTTTACTTGGTCCAGCTCTTGCCGTACGGATGTGGCCTCTCCTCTCTAACATAATTTATCATTTCTTTATCCCAGTTGAACGTAGAAAATAATGAATCAAATCCCGCGCCATAGGCTGAAGCTAGATCATTGAGTTGATCGTGCTTATACTTGATCTTCTTGTAGAAGTTGAGGTCCATTATCCTATTGGCAGCGTTATAAGCTTTTGGGTAAGCTAATTGTCTTTTACTCATAAGATAGATAATTTTATCAACATACTGTGATATAAGAAGTCAATTTTTAAATAGGATAGTAATTGTAAAGATGCAACAGATGGTCCATCTATTGTATAGAGTTCTCTAAATCAATCCAATGTAGCTTATGCAATATATAGATAATAAGTTGCAACAGAATCACTACCAGTTGCACCAGAATACCTAGCTGTCGCAATAAAATTCACATATATTGCGTAGCTTCTTCTTCATGGAGTAGGTTAGAAGGCTAGGTTAGGAAAATTAAACTTACCTTGTCCTCATACCGCATACGTATATTTGTCATACTCTTGAAGTCTTAGGAGGTAAAGGGAGGACTGGGGTAATCTGGTGCGCGTCACTTGGCATTCTTTTCCCATCAGAAATCCCTCTTCTTTTTGGTGCCTAGTTTCACATATATGTTGACCTTCTTCAATGGCCCCTTTACTTTAATCTTTTTTTATTTCCGACTGAAGAGTACGTCACTAATTGCTCTTTTCTTCTTCCTAACCGCCATTATAGGAGTGTATGGGTCCCTCACCTTTTTGGATGGTATGACACCCCTCTTGGATTTGAATTCCTTGATAGCTTTAGAGATAGCCTCTACCTTTTTAAAGAGTTTATCCTAGATGTCCTTTCACTCTTTGCATTTTCAACAAGAACACGAGGGTGAAGAGGGGTAAGAGGGATCGGTGTAAGGGTGAGAGAGAACTGTGTAAGGGTGAGAGGGACCTGTAAAAAAGGTATGTTCAAATAAATTTAACTTTTCTTGAGCATTAACATGATCATCATCAGGAGTGGTAGCAGCGTCATCATGCTTTCCACCAACACCAATAATTCCACCAGAAGAAGTACCTGGATATGTTGTAGTAGCTTGGTTATAAAGAGCCTAAACATTATGTTAACCTTGCCTAACTGCTTTTCTTATGGATATTGCTTCTGCCCATTCCTTCTTTATTAACTCCACCATTGGGTCTGCTATAGTATTGCACTATCCCATAAAAGTCTAAGTCAAATTCAACCTTTAAAGCTCCTTACAGGATCCAACACTTATAAAATTTTAGCTAAGTGTTTAAGGACTTTGTCTCATTTAAGCCTTCAAACTTTAAGAATTTATTTAATGACCTTCCCGACCTCGGCCTTTGATTTTTAAGTTGACCCGTGATGGGGAAAGTCAATAGTACATCTCAGGTGAGTTTTGGAATTTTCAAAATCCATTTATGGCATGTTTGGATTTCAAAATAGTAGCATCATGCGGTAAGCGTGCAATGCATGCTCAATTTCATAGCCTAGGGCATGCGATATAGCATACAATGCACGCTCCATCGCACACAACTAAAATTTTCAACATTCCAGATCCGTATTTTGAGGGGCAAAAGGGTCAATTTCCTACCCCTATATAAGCCTATAACACGAGATTCAGCCCTTATTTCACAAAAATACATTGTTTTCTCTAAAAGAATCCTTAGGAACAAGCTTAGGGTTTTCATAGAGGATTCAAATTCAAGGGTTTCACCATAAGTTTTGAATAATCTTTCATCTAAGGTATGTTAAGTGTTGATTCATGGGTTCCTTTCACCCATTAAGCTTAAGAAACCCTTTTAAAAATATAAACTTTGAATTCCATGTTATGAATTGAATTATATCCATGTTTATGGTGTTGTTTGATTTCCAAGTTGAAATCTTTGATAAATATCATGAAAATATGTTAGTATGTGGTTGGAATTCTTGAATTGGAAGTGTAAAATTTTGCCATGATGTATTATTTCAATGTTTATGCCTAAGAATAAATTTATACATTCTATGTGTTTGATAAAATGCCCAAGAGAATAAGAATCATACCTTATGACTCAATAGAACCTAAATGATGAATTCATGCTTTACCCTTATGTTCAATATGACTCTCATTTTATTGTATGCATTGTAAGGGATTGATGTAATGCTCATGAGATTAGGGTTATGAAATTATGACATATTTATATGCATCCCTATTCATGTGAAAGCTTATGGTATGCAAATACTTCATGAAAATCCCCAATGATTGTACTATGAATTGTTAACTATTGTCATGTGTCAAGAAGTGTCATGTCTTGTTAGTTTTATACTATCGAGTCCTGGGGGTATTTATACCCGATAATTTAGTTGTGTGCCTAGAGCCATTGTCAGTTTTCAAGATACTCTCAGTCAAGCCATGATCAGTAGAATTCAGTCAGTCTTATTACTCAGGAAAACTCAGTAAATTCAGTAGCATTCCAGTAATCTCAGTCAGTTATCAGATATTAGTAATATTCCATAAGTCATCAAAATTTAGTAAACTTAATCTAGTTTATCTCAGTATAATCAGTTCAGTGTATTCATTTGGGAGTACGATTCAGCATCGAGTAAACCCAAGGATGGGAACACACACTGCCAGCAAAGGGTGTGATTCTTTGAAGTAATCCTTGCATTCCAGAACTATGTATCCAGCATAGGTTGAGGCATCAACACTGAAAGTTGAGGGTTGATGAAGTGGATTAACACTATCAGATAAGGGTCCCACCATTTTCATATGGGAACACTGCCAGATGAGGGTCACTCACAACGCGTCCTTACTAGTGGCACGGTATTGACACTCTTCTAATTGGGGTTACAGATTAGACCCCAACTCAGCTATAATATCTTATTAGGGGCATGTTGGTTAGATGAATACCTCCCAAGTTATAGTCTCAGTCTTAGTAATAGAACTCAGATAATTCTATAAATTTCAGGACTGTCAGATACAGTCACTTAACTTAGTATGGAACTAAGCTAGTTCCATCAGAATGTAGACGGTCAGACATGGTTCCTAAGTACCAGTTATCAAAAGTCCATGTTATCAGTATTCAGACTCAGTAGTTAGTGTTAGCACGATCTCATTTATAGTTACATATTCATGTATGTATTCTCACATTCATGTTATTCAGTTAGTTAGTATTGTTCATGCATATGAACCCATGTATTCAGCCTACCTCACTTTGTATACCAGTACATTTCCAGATACAGACGCATACTTTTCTCTTATGCTATGGTGTTTTATACCATAGGTTCGAAAGCACGAGATCCAGAGTACCCTTATTAGATCAAACTTTCAACAAATAGCGTAACAGTGATCCTCATTATTCGAGGATGTTATTATTTGATTACTTCATTCTTTCATTACTTAGTTTATTTTAACAGTTGAAGTTAGTTGGGACATGTCCCATCAACTACTTATTCAGACAACTTAGAGAATTTTAGACTATAGTATGTTCAGAAAGTTATTTTAATTTTTTTTGGTATTGTTATACCACATACTTTAGTATTATTTTGTAGTTATTTAAACCTTATGGCCTTTTAGACTTTTTATTCCGCATTTATACAGTATATTATACAGTGCTCAATTACAGATATCAGTCATAGGTTAGCTAATAGTCCTTCGAGATTGTTAACACCGTGTAGCATTTCGGGTACCTGATTTTGGGCATTACAAACTTAGTATCAAAGCCTAAGGTTCAAAAGTGTCCTAGGAAGTCTGAAAAGTCACATATAGTAGAGTTTTGTACATGGGTGTATTGTGCACCACACTTATGTGCAAGAGGTTGTGAGATGATTTAGGAACAGTTTCCCATCTTTCAATATTCATGTATTGTGAGTGAGCATAAGCTCAAGTTAAACTCTCAATCTAACCCATTTCTCCCTTTTGTTATAGAATATACCTCCCAAAAGGGCTAACAAAAGGAGAATTGGGAATTATTCAACACCTCAATCCATTCAGATAGATTCCCTGGACGAGCATGACTTTCATGGAAAAATCAAAATCGACTCCCTTACTTTATCTTACTCAGTAGTACCTCAGAGCAATTAGTAGGCTACGATCCTACCCAGGCATATGATTCATGCCCAGCAGATTAATGTGGGGAATCTTAAGGTAAAAGAAAAAAAGAGAGAAAATAAAAAAGTGAGAACAGTAAATTTTGACTTTGCTCAGCCTAAGTTAGAGGGTGATAACCATTCTTAGTTCCACTCAAATTTTTTTGTTCTAGTTCCTTCCTCAGACGGTGCTCCAGTTAGTGTGCCTGAACCAATCCCCTTTGCCATACTTATGGCAAGAACCACAAGGGTGCTTGCAAAGCTGGCAGTGATGTGTGCTTCTGATATGGCGAGCCAGGTCACAAAGTATAATACTGTCCTAATCCCGATCCACGAAGTCAGCATAACCATTTCTCAGCTAAGTTTGGTCACCCGAATTAGTAGGGTACCTCATCCAGTGCCACCAGCGGGCAATGCCCAAATACACTCTATGCTCTTCAGTCCTTACAGGATCAAGAAAAGTCTCCTGATGTGGTCACTAGTATGTTACAGATCCTTCATATACATGTTTATGCTTTGATAGATCCAGGAGCTTCTTTGTCTTTTGTAACCCCTTATATAGCAGTTGATTTTGGAGTCAGTCCTAGAATTCTAGTAGAGCCTTTCTCATTCTTTACCCCAGTAGGTAAATCCATCATAGCCCGGTAGGTATACGAGAACAGTCCGATTATGGTAGCTTAGAAAGTCAATTTAGCAGACTTAGTCTAGTTAGAGATGACCGATTTTGATGTCATTCTCAGCATGGATTGGCTTCATTATTACTATACCACAGTTGACTGTAGAAACAGAGTTGTCCAATTTCAGTTTCCAAATAAACCCATCCTAGAGTGGAAGGGTAGTACTTTAGCATTCAGGGGTCATCTTGTTTCTTACCTATGGGCTAGGAAAATGATATCTAAAGAATATGTCTACCATCTTGTTAGAGTAAAGGACTCTAGGTTTTAAACTCCAATCTTGAATCAGTCGTAGTAGTGAGTGAATACTAAGATGTCTTTCCCGAAGATCTTCTAGGAATTCCTCCCGAAAGGGAAATAGACTACGACATTGACCTTCTTCCAAATACTAAGCCTATTTCTATTCTGTCATATGGAATGGAACCAGTAGAACTCAGAGAACTGAAAGAAAAGTTAAAGGATCTCTTAGATAAGATATTCATCAGACTCAGTATTTTCCCATGGGGTGCACCAATCCTATTCATATGCAAGAAAGACATTTTTCTCAGAATGTGTATAGATTACCATCAGCTTAATAAATTTATGGCCAAGAACAAGTATCTGCTTCCCATAATTGATGACTTGTTTGACCAACTTTAGGGTACCAGTTACTTTTCTAAGATAGACCTCAGATCAGTCTATCATCATCTCAGAGTTAGAGAATGTGACATTCGAAAAATAGTTTTTAGAACTCGGTATGGTTGCTTTAAAATTATAGTCATGTCATTTGGTCTTACCAATGCCCCAGTATCTTCTATGGACTTGATGGACCGTGTGTTCAAGCAATACTTAGACATGTTCATCATAGTCTTCATAGATGATATTTTTGTCTACTCCCACAGTGGACGTGATCATACAGACCTTCTCAGAATACTGTTACAGAACTTCAAAACCCATCAGTCATCATGATATCTATTCATCCCTCACATGTTAGCTCTATGATCATCACTCATATTCGTGCATGTTAGTGAAAATCTTTTTTTCTTATATTTCCTAGTATAAAGAGTTCTAGTTCAATCAATGTTGCGAATCCTATTCCATGGGTACAGAAACTTCAAACTCGGTTTATGCAGCTCATGACTCATGTTATAATTTATAGTATGCTCAGCCCATATAACTCATGCTCCACTTCTAATGATTATCCAAACTCAGATTATGTAACGTATACCCTCAGTTAAGATCCCTCGGTGAATCTGTGGTGTTGATGTTCTATCTCTCAGGCCTTAGTTACAAAGTTAGTTCAGTAATCCATACTCATTAAAGGACCCGGATAGTCCTACAGGGCCATGGCTTTCAGTTATCAGTTACTTAGCCATCAGAATCTAGTACTTCAGTACTAGTCTAAACCTCAGTGATCAGAAATCAGTATTTAATCCCAGTTATATTCTTAGTTACAATTAAAGTGTCAATGACCATCTTAGCTCCAATCTCAGTCTCAGTCCTAGTTCAGTAATCAGATCGGTAACGTAGTTCAATTTTAGATTTACTTGACCATAGCGTACAGTTATCAGCTACTCAGTTGTCAGCTTTCCAGTACCTCAGCTTCCAAGACTATTCCAGAATCGTATTATACTCTTGGTGTTGCATTATCAAATAATACAATTACTCTTAATTCATGCTTAGCTATCTCATGTCACTCAGTCAGGCCTTTTCTCCTATGTATAATGCTTTGCAGTTTTAGTCGAGTTATTAAAGACTAAGTGCAGTTCTATCTTGTAGACCCAATATTCAGCTATCGGTCATTCAGTTAATTAGGTAAGTTAGTATGTTTAGGCATTCGTGCTAAGCGCTCATGCTAATATTTTCAGTAGTCTTAGGTGAGGTAGAAGTACTTTAATTAGGTATAAGTTTTTAGTATGAATTATTGATCTGCTATTAATTCAGTTTACAAATCAGGGAACCAGTTCGTATAGAGTGGTTTCCTATCTTTCCACCTATTCATACTATCAAAAATCTTAGGAATATAACTATTCCAAGATAGAAAGTTCCAGTGGTTGCAAGGTAAGCTCAGTTCATATATCATGTCTCAGTTTCAGAATCCCAGATGTTCAGTTAAGATTCAATTCGTAGATGCCTTATGTGTTCCCCCAGTTTTTCCTCAATATCTCGGCAAAACCAGCAATCTTCAAGGGACATAGCGTCCCAAGGGGGAGATACACTATAATCTCCCAAACTTTTATGAACTAAACATGTCATTCTTTCTTCACCTAATGAATTCAGTTTAGAGTAGTGGATACCCATAGGTCGACCCTCTAGCTTCAATCTCAGTCATAAGCCATGTACGTAATGGCTTGGTTCAGTTCACGATACGCAGTTCATGTCATACGTTACATACTCAGTTATGTTATTATGTTCCTATTCATATGTGTTCATAAAAGGATCTCGATTTGAGGTCAGAAAATTTTGTAATTTTGAAAACTTTCTCCCATGGAGGGGGCGAAGAGGTTCGGCAAGAGGGGGAAAATTCAGTCCCTAATATGTTGGTCCCTTCAAAATTGTTAGCCTCTTTGGAAAAGTAGCTTATGAGCTTGAATTACCTTCAGATCTAGCTTCAGTGCACCCAGTCTTTCATGTTTCCTTGCTAAAAAAGTGCATAGGTAACCCACCCAGCAGTTGTAGTCCTTATAGAAGGCATAGACATTCAGAATAGTCTCATATGAGAAAATTACAGTTAAAATTCTTGACTATTAGATTCGTAGACTGAGGAACAAAGAAGTTTGTCTAGTTAAAGTTCTTTGGAAGAATCAGTCCGTTGAGGGAGCTACTTTAAAAGTAGAAGTAGATATGCAAACCAAGCACACTCACCTCTTCCCTACGAACTTAGATCTAGCTCAATGTAATAATTTTTCTTAAACCTATTCAGTTTTATGATTCAGATTTCAGTTATAAATTTGGTATCAAATGCCATTGCATATTCAGTTATGCATCCATGTGTCAGTTCAGTCATGCATTATATGATGTTCAGTATACTCAGCTTAAGATAATCCTATTCATGCATTCATAAATCAGGTACTCGTGCATCAGATATGCTTGTTTAGCATGGTATATTTAGCTTATCAGTCCTGTCAGTCATGAAATCATGTTTCAGTTCTGTATGTCCTATATATACTTTAGTTTGTCGTTTCTCCCCTCTCAGTCAGTCCCATTCGAGGATGAATGTTCCCAAGGGAGAGATATTTGTAAAGTCCCGTAAACCTATGTGTTTAAGGACTTAGTCTTATTTAAGCCTCTAAACTTCAAGGATTGATTTGAAGACCTTCCCGACCCTGGGAACTTTGATTTTTAAGTTGATTCATGATGGAGTAAGTCAATAGTACATATCTGGTGAGTTTCAAAATTTTTGAAATCCGTTTAGAGCATGTTTGGATTTCAAAACAGTAGTAGCATGCGATAAGCAAGCACGACACGCTCCATTTCATAGCCCAGGGCATGAGATATAGTATGCAACGCACGCTCTAGTTCAGGGACTTGAGAATTCGACACACACTCCATCACACGTACCTGAATTTTTCAACATTCCAGCTCTGTATTTTGAGGGGCAAAAGGGTCAATTTCCCACCCCTATATAAGCCTATAACATGAGATTCAACCCTTATTTCACAAAAATACATTGTTTTCTCTAAAAAAAAATCCTTAGGAACAAGCTTAGGGTTTTCATAAAGGATTCAAATTCAAGAGGTTTCACTATAAGTTTTCAAGAATTTTTCATCTAAGGTATGTTAACTGTTGATTCAAGGGTTCCTTTCACCCTTGAAGCTCAAGAAACTTTTTTAAAAATACAAACTTTGAATTTCATGTTATAAATTGAATTATATCCATGTTTATGGCGTTGTTTGATTTTCAAGTTGAAATATTTAATAAATATCATGAAAATATGTTAGTATATGGTTGGAATTCTTGAATTGGAAGTGTAAAATGTTTCCATGATGTATTATTTCACTTTTCATGCCTAAACCTAAAGTTATGCATTCTAGGTGTTTGATAAAAAGCCTAAGAGAATAATAATCATGCCTTATGACTCAATAGAACCTAAATGATGAATTCATGCTTTACCCATATGTTTAATATGGCTCTCATGTTATTGTATGCATTGTAATGGATTAATTTAATGCTAATGAGATTAGGCTTATGAAATTATGACATGCTTATATGCATCCCTATTCATGTGTAAGCTTATGGTATACAAATATTTCATGAAAATCCCCAATGATTGTACTATGAATTGTTGACTATTGTCATGCGTCAAGAAGTGTCATGTCTTATCAGTTTCATGCTATCGAGTCCTGGGGGTATTTATACCCTACAATTTAGTTGTGCGCCTAGAGCCAGTGTCTATTTTCAAGATACTCTCAGTCAAGCCATGATCAGTAGAATTCAGTCAGCCTCATGACTCAGGAAAACTCAGTAAATTCAGTATCAGTCCAGTAATTTCAGTAATCTCAATCAGTTATAGATATTAGTAATATTCTATCAGTCAATGGAATCTAGTGAACTCATTCTAGTTCAGCTAAGTATAATCAGTTTAGTGTCTATTCAGTTGGAAGTAATATTCAGCACTGAGTGAACCCAAGGATGGGAACACATATTGTCAATAGAAGGTGTGATTCTTAGAAGAAATCCTTGTGTTCCAAAACTATGTAACTAGCATAGGTTAAGACATCAACACTAATAGTTGAGGGTTGATGAGGTGGATTAACACTGTTAGATAAGGTTCCTACCATTCTCATATGGGGACACTGCTAGACGAGGGTCACTTACAGCTTGTCCTTACTAGTGGCATGGTATTGAAACCCTTCTAATTGGGGTTACAGATTGGACCCCAACTCAGATATTATAGCTTATTAAGGGCATGTCGGTTAGATGACTTTCTCCCACAGTCACAGTCTCAGTCTCAGTAATAAAATTCAAATAGTTCTACAGATTTCAAGAATGTCAAATAAAGTCACTCAGCTCAGTACAGAACTCAACTAGTTCCATAGAACCTAGACTGTCAGACACAGTTGCTAAGTATTGTTATATCGGTTATCAAAAATCTATGTTATCAGCATTCAGACTTAGTAGTCAGTGTTATGTATTTATGCATGTATTCTCACGTTCATGTTATTCAGTTAGTTAGTATTGTTCATACATATGGACCCATGAATTCATCCTACCTCACTTTACATACCAGTATATTTCCACAGACTGATGCATACTTTTCTCTGCGCTATGGTGTTTTATACCATAGGTTCAAAAGCCCGAGATCTAGAGCACATTATTAGATCAAACTTTCAGCAGACAGACTAGCAGTGAGTCCTTATCATTTGAGGATGTTATTATTTTATTACTTTATTCTTTCAGTACTTAGTGTATTTCAGCAGTTGGAGTTAGTTGGGGACATGTCCCATC
Organism: Capsicum baccatum var. pendulum; assembly: GCA_030864225.1. Taxonomy (NCBI): domain Eukaryota; kingdom Viridiplantae; phylum Streptophyta; class Magnoliopsida; order Solanales; family Solanaceae; genus Capsicum; species Capsicum baccatum. The sequence goes on along the minus strand of CM061555.1, from coordinate 109,117,651 downwards.
AACTCGTTATTTAGATAGTTTAGAGGCTTTCTGACTATATTATTTTCAGACAGTTGTTTCAGTTTTGTTTTGGTATTATTATACCACATACTTTAGTATTATTTTGCAATTATTTGAACCTTATGGACTTTCAGCCTTTTTATTCTGCATGTATACAGTATATTCTGTAGTGCTCAGTTACAGATATCCATCATGGGTTAGCTAGTGGTGCTTCAGGTAGCATTCTAGGTACCAGATTCGGGGCATTATAAGTATCAACATGACCTAGAGTAATAAAAGAAGTCATCCTCAACTCATTCTCAGTAGGCACAATCCATGGATGCACAACCTATAAAAAAGACAGATACATTTAAATCATATAATATAGTAATTTTTATAGTTGGGTTACATGTTAACACAGATAACCTATGCAACCGATAATCTGTATGTCATAACAGATTAATAATATGTTAACACAGACAACCTATGCAACCTATTGCATAATTTATAATAGATGGTTAATCCATTTGAGTCGGGTTTAGAGAACTAAACCAACAAATGGGTAATATGATACAAAATGTCAATCATTTATCACTATATATTACCAATCTGTTGCACCAGTTGGTACAAAACAGGTAATCTATCAGGTTACATGTTATGCAATAGAGGATCTGTATGTCATAATAGATTAACAATAGATTACATCAGACTACCCATCTATTGCATAATTTGCAGTAGATAGTTAATCTGTTAGAGTCAGGTTCATAGAACCAAAGCAACATATGGGTAATCTGATGCAAAATATCAATCATCTGATGCAATAGATTACCCATTTATTGCACCAGTTGGCATAAGACGGGTAATATATCACAATAGATGTCCCATCTAGTGTATCAGATATAGCATTTGTTGTACCAGATATAACATTGGTTTAATATCTTTCATTGAGTCATATTTTTTTACTTAAAAGAAGACGTAGTGCATCATTCGAGGGGTTAAAGAGACCAGCCTCCTTAATTCTTGTGTTATTCTTTGTAGCCAACCACCTAAACATCCTTGGATGAGAAATCTCATTCGGAAAATCCAACATCTACTTTTAGAGGGGAGGAATGGCTTCAAATGCCCAAGCCTAAAAAATGTAAAAAAAAAAAGAAAGAAAAAAGTTATAATAAATCTATTCAATATAAGTTAATGGATGAGTGAGTAAAAATAGTGATTAATTTTACCATAAAATCCCAAGGAAAGTCGTATATTGTGATCATCCCTGGGGATAGCTTTGTTAGTAAATATTTGACAGTCAAGTAGAAGCTGTCATATCCCTTGGGATAATTGTTTAATTTCTTAAAATCCTCAGCACATGCCAACAAATCATATTCTATAACCTTGTTGACGTCTTTTGCCAATATAACAGAATAGGAAAATCAAACTAAGAATAATTTCTCCATATACTGCTTTGGTATGGTTTTATCGTTGAGATATTTCATCAAATCTGATGCTTTGTAACCATGTCCAGCATTGTCCAACCACCCATCTATTTTTTCTTGCATTTGTTGGTTTTGGTAGGTGGTCGTTGGGACAATCCCTTCTCTCTATTTGATTAAGGTGGTTTGGCTATCCTACTTGCCTTAGACCTTTTGTGGGTTGTTCCCTTGGCGATAGGTTCTTCTGGATGATTGCATCTCAAGCCCATCACTATGTCAAACTGTTGCATGCCAAAACAAATCGGCATGCCACAGTAGTTGATCCAGATTTCATCCATCTTTTTTATTCTCTCCTGCGAATCTTTTTCATCCTCCATATACTTGATCCTACACTTGAGAAGAACATATACCATCCTCATTAAGAAACAGTCAATGTGGTCCTCAGGCATCTTAAGAAAGCATAAAAAAAAGCTCTTCTTAAAAAGTTTGTCTATGTTTTCGTTCTTCATAATATTCCTAAAATAATTAAAATGTTTCCCCAACTGATATTTAAGTACAAGTTCACCAGTTAGTTCTGCAGGGTCATCTATCAGCACTACAACTTGAAATCTGTCAATACTAATAGTTTTGACAGGATCATACTGGGATGTCAATATTAATTCACGCCTCATTGGTGATGCATTATCATCATGTTGATGATCATCCTCTTTCTCACTCTCTACTTCCTCCTCTTTCTCACTTTTATTTTCTTCATTATAATCTATAGACCCTTGTCCACCCTGTCAATGTTGATTTCATATCTCTCCTCAGCTTTACTTTCCCTGACTGAGATTGTTCAGGAAGCTTCTCCAAATCATTCTATACTATAGCCTTTTTTGTTGGGTGGTCAGAAGTTGATTCACTTTCACTTCCTTTTTCTTTTGGGAGACATGTTTTACCTACAAACAACATAAAAACAAAAATTATATTACAATTGATGTGTGCATAAATTTTATAAAATACATCACAAACACCACCAATACCAACACACCAACAGCCACCGCAAACACCACCAACTAATGCCACAAACACCACTAATACCGACCAACTAATAACCACCACCAACTAATTCCACTAATACCAAAAATACCAATACCACCAACAGCTACTACAAACACCACCAATACTAACACTACCAATAGCCACCATAAACACCACCAACCAATGCCACCAATACTGCCAACAACAACACAAACAGACACCAATACCACCAATGCCACCACCAATGCCAGCAACACCACCACCAAGCCACCACCACAAACCAATAATAACAACACAAACACTATCAAACAATACCATCACAGTCAAGGGAACACTACAATAAAAACTAGGGTTTTATCGTGTTCTGCCTACAATTTTACCATCAAGACTCAAAATTGTTATCCTATTTTCGAAGTTAATACAACTAAAAGTCTTATTTTTCATAATTAACTAAAAAACCCTAATTTTTAGAAAATATAACAAATATAGAACTCTTATTGAACTCTATTACCTATGAATATAGAGAAAAATAATGGATATAAGCAAGAATAAAGTCAAAAATAACACTTATGTGGTCGAAAATGGGAAGAAAGTTGATCTATTGTGAAGGATTGGGCAATATGTTGTGTAGCTATTGTCTGTGTTATTGGGAGAGAAAGAAAAGAAAGCGAACTCGAGATTTGAAATGATGAAACTTTTTCCCACAAATAGATGATTTGTATGGGTTGATTTGTATTTTGGAAAAGACTGGCAAGTTTTGAAAATGTTAATTTGGTCCGAATTGATCTTAATAATTTTTTTAAATTATAAAAGATATGCTAATTTTTAACCCTCTCATCATATAACTTCTAAAAGACTCAACTGAAGTTGTAATTGACCGTATGATAACTCACCCCTAGTCCTAGATTAATTAATTTAGGTATTAGTTAAACATATGAACTCAATTAAAATAGTATAAAACCAAATATTCAACCTATTGCAACAGATTACTTATCTGTTGGAATTTATCAAATAGATTAAGTCATCCATTACAACAGATTACTTATCCATTGGAATTTATCAAACAGGTTAAGTAATCTCTTGTAGCGGATTACCTATCAATTATAAATTATCAAATAGTCGAGTCGTCTGTCGTAGTTGTCCCTATGCAAACTCACCCTTATTCTTAGATTAATCAATTTAGGTATTAATTGAACATAAAAGGTAATAAGAATCGATTCAACATAATGTGATCAACCGATGACTCTGGTCGGGAGAAATATAATACCGTCTCATTATGCAATTACCAAAAGACTCAATTGAAGTTGCAGCTGACCCTATGAGAACTCAACCCTAGTACTAGATTAATTATTTTAGGTATTAGTTGAACATATAAGGTAATAAGAATCAATTCAACTTAGAGTGATCGATCGATGACTCTAGTCTGGAGGAACACAATACCATCTCATTATGTAATTGCCAAATGACTCAATTAAAGTTGTAGTTGACCTTATAAGAACTCACCCCTAGTCCTAGATTAATCAATTTAGGTATTAGTCGAACATATAAGATAATAAGAATCGTTTCAGCTTAGAGTGATCGATCGATGAATCTGGTCGAGAGGAATAAAATACCATCTAATTATGAAATTGCCAAATAACTCAATTAAAGTTGTAGTTGACCCTATGAGAACTCACCCCTAGTACTAGATTAACCAATTTAGGCATTATTTGAACATATAAGGTAATAAGAATCGATTTAGCTTAGAGTTATCGATCGACGACTCAAGTCGGGAGTACCGTCTCATCATGAAATTGTCAAAAGACACAATTAAAGTTGTAGTTAACCCTATAAGAACTCACCCCTAGTTCTAAATTAATCAATATAGGTATTAGTTAAACATATAAGGTAGTAAGAATTGATTCAGTTCAGAATGATTGATCGACGACTCTAGTCAGGAGGAATGCAATACCATCTCATCATGCAATTTCCAAAAGACTCAATTGAAGTTGTAGTTGACCCTATGAGAAATCACCCCTAGTCCTATATATCAATTAAGGTATTAGTTAAATGTCTGAACTCAATTGAAATTATATAAAAATAAATGTTCAACCTGCTGCAACAGATGACTTATCTATTGAAATTTATTAAACATATTCAGTCATCTATTGCAATAAATTACTTATCTGTTGTAATCATCAAATAGGCACTGCCATATTTGTGACAGATGGTGAAGCTTTGGAAATTTTCAAACAAAAAATGTCATTTGTTGCAAAGTATGACTTAGATGTTTTAAGATCTTTTTAAGGCAATTTAGGTATTTTTTGTCCGAGATAAAAAGATAAAATACTAAGGCGATAAAAAATATTATTTGGATAACTCAAAAATATCCTCATTGAGTAGTCTTATCAGGTATTTTTAATGTCACCATCTCCTTGTACCCCTCAAAAGTTATTAATAAATATTTAAACCCCTATCTAGAATACTATCTCCTTCATCCATAAATTAACTCAACTCATCTCTCGTTTTTATTCATGGTTCTCTTTCTGTCCTTTGTTCTTCTCTTTTCTCTCCTCTTTTGGATGAGGATCCTTTCGGATCTCAACCAATCATTATTATTTCTCAACTGAACCAGATGTTCAGATCCCTTTGCTTTTTTGACATTGCAGGTATGGTTCACTATTGTTTTTTTCTTCTTGTTTTCTTCTTTGTATGTTATTTAAATTAGATATTTACATCTGTTTTTATTAGTGATTTACCCATTACCAGTTTTCTATTTATTGAGAAAAATAAAGGAAAGGTGAATTTTATTTCTTGAATGAATGAACCATTGTTTTTACTAAAATATGTGAAAAAAGTCATCTATTTAGAGAACTTAAAAGGTCTTGTTGTTAGTATAGTTTTTTTATGTCTTTTGTTTGTTACTTTGGGTGTGGTGGTTTCGGGTGGTGGTTGTATTAGAACATGTGCTACTTGTGTTGTTAATTGTGTTAGAACATATGGTGTTGTTTCTTTGTTGTTGATACTGTTGGTGGTGGTGGTGCAATAGTTTACTTAACTGTTGCAGCTGATGAATAAGTTGTTAGAACAGACGAAGCAACTGTTATAAGAAATCAACCAGTAGCAAAGCTTGTTAGAACAACGAAGCAACTGTTATAAGAAATCAAACCAGTAGCAAAGCTGGTTAGAACAGACGAAGCAACTGTTATAAGAAATCAAACCAGTAGCAAAGCTGGTTTGATTATTCCAATGGATGGCCTATCTGTCTCAACATGTCATCCATCTATTGCAATAGATGACTCATCGGTTAAACATATCGGGAATCTATTGCATCAGATGGGTCATTTATTGATTCATTCAATTTTGTGTTAACCTTTTGTATTGTTTCTTTTGATTTTTTCTTATTTAACATCAAATATATTTCTCTTGCTCTTATATAAGGTAGTGAAACTGGATCAACTTTTGCTCGACCAGCATTAAAGGCTAGAGTAAAGATGAGTTTAGAGAAATAAGCTGCTTGCAGATGGAACCACTTCATATGTGGGAGGTATTTATTACTGATCAACCTATCATGAGAACACACATCCAGTACAATGATATTGTAAAAGTTGGTTCTTTACATATTAGGCATTAATCCTTCAAACAAGATATGGCATTTTACAGTTCACATTGTTAGGTTCGAACTGGTAAGTCTGAGGAAACAAGTAGGTGGTGTTGATACCTTGTTATAATTTTATAAAGATTTTTCTAATTTATTATGTCAGGTTTGGAGAAGGGTTAAAGTTTTTGGTGACAATATAAATATTCAAATAGTGATTGCAAAGACTTTAAGGGTTCAATGGACTTTTGAAAGGCCTCCGAAACCTCGTACTACTGCCATCAAGAATAAAAATAAATATAGTTATTGCTCTAGTCCAAATTTATATGGATGGGTTGCTCAAAGAGACTATTATACAGCAGAAGGTTATTGTAAGAATACCTGTGCGGGACGAAGGAGGTGGAGAAGACCATATATCAACTCAAACCTTATTAAAGAAGAAACACAAGGTAAGAAGGACAGCATAGCGAAACTGGCTGATGAAATTGACATGAAAAATGAAAAAAATGAATGAGTTGCGAATGTGAAAGTGTATCAAAAATGAAAATCCATCATTTGTGTAATACCCCACATGTTTCTAAGCTAGGAAGTGAATAGGTTTTCCTACGTATGAAACCTCCTATCCTTTGAGTAGCATTTTAGTGAATGACTTAAAATGAATATCCTAGTGATAGGATAGCTTGTAATGTCTTAAGAATGCTCATATGAGTCACTTAGAGTGATGTAAGCTAAGAGTTTTTGAATCCATCAAGTCTTAGTGTTTGATTTTTCAAGGGTCATTTTTTAACATAAATAAAGTGATTTATATGTTACATTTTGGCAGATTTAGACCCACCAAATTGTAGAGAATCGAATTAGCTTTCCAACGATACTAATTTCATCAAACTCTGACACCCGAGCAAGGAGTTATGGCCTTTCAAAGTAGAATGCGTCGCCTAACCAATAGCACATGGCCACTGGAAATCATAGGCGATATCATATGCAGAGCCTATGTAAATATAGGCGATATCATATGCGGTGCCTATGTATGATTTCAGCCACGAAAACACTTAGTTTTTGAGTTATTTCAAGGGTAGATAAGTCTTTTAACATTCCTTACATGTCCCTAAACCTAAACTCACGAAATTTATAGCTTCTAAACACATTAAACCCTATTAACATCTCAAAGTTCATTATCCAAGATCACCATAGGAGAAAAACAACTAGGGTTGCACAATCAAGCTTGAAGATCAAATTTCAAGGTATGCGTAGTGTTCATCCATGGATTCCTTTCATCCGTGGAGTCCAAGAATCAATCTTTAAAATCTTGGTTGGTTGTGGTGATATGATCATACCCATGTTGATGCTTGTTTGTTTTGCTATATAATAGTATCGTGACTGTACATCTCATGAAAGTGATGTTGTTAGTTGAAAAACATGATCTTTAGGTGGATTGATAGAATGCAAGTATGAAATCCACCTATGCCTTAAAGAATGCATGCAAGGTGTTCGATAAAATTCCTAGTATGTTAGAACTTCATATTTACATGATTTCATGATATCTAAATAACAAGTTCATGTTAGTCATACACTCCAATATGAATTTCCATGAAAATTATGCGTTGTTATTGTTGTGGTATAAAACATGTATGATAATGGAGATATAAATTATGTACACAAAATGTATCCATGATTTTCTTATCATGTTTGAAATGTTGAATAAATACATGAAGTATACTATCCCCTACTTATGATATTGTGAATTGTAGACTCAAATCTTGTGATCAAGTCATGTCATGTGTGTCAGTTTCCTCCTATCAATTCCAGGGGGTATTCTTACCCAAAAACTATAGTTGTGTGCCTAGAGTCATGTCATGTTTCATGATATCCAAACTCAAGTTATGATTCCATAGACTTCAGTTAGTCATGTGACTCAGGAAAACCTTATGATCTCAGTCAGTTGTCAGATATCAGTAACATTCCGCCACTCAATGAAATTCAGTAAGGTTAAGTCATGTATAGTCAGTTATTCATGTCCAGTCCCTCCAGATGGGATTAGAGGTTAGCACTGAGTGAACCCAAGGATGGGAACTCACCCGCCAGTTCAGGGTGTGATTCTTAGAAGCAGTCCTTGTGTTCCAGAACTACGTGGCCAGCGTAGGTTGATATATTTTAACCTGTCAGATTAGGGTTGATGAGGTGGTTTAACCTGTTAGTTTAGGGTTCCCACCGTTCTCATTGAGTACCTGCCAGATAAGGGTCACTCACAAGCTGTCCTTACTCGTGGCACGGTATTGACACCCCTCCAGTCAGGGCAGAGATTAGACCTCAGCTTATCCATAATGGCATACATGGGGCATGTGGGTTAAACACTACCTCCCACAGTTTCAGTATCAGTCTCGGTAAAAAAACTCAAGGCGTTCTTCAGATTTCAATATATACAAGACTATCATATACAGTCTTTATGTTCTTCATATTTCAGTATATATAGGACTGTCAGATACAGTCGTCCATGTTATCATCTTGCAGTATCAGTCATAACAGTTATCAGTAAATCATGTATTAGCTTACAGGTCTTGCTATCACGCATTCACGGTCCCAGTTTTTATATATGTATGTTTGCACTCCCATGTTCATATTAGTCGGTCAGTGTTGTTGATGCATGAAACCCTTTATGTTCAGCCTACCTTCCTTGTATACTCAGTACTCCAGTTGTACTAATGCATTTGCGCTATGGTGCTTTTTTTTATGTTACACCATAGGTTCCGAGACACGAGCTCAAACCCAGCAGTAGCGGTAGCATTCCAGTCGTAGAGACACAGCGAGTCCTCATTGATTCAAGGACAATATGATTTGATACATTTATTTATTTATTTATTCGGTTCAGTTTTACGGAGTTAGTTGGAGACATGTTTCTTCAACTCCTTACTCAGATAGTTTAGAGGCTTTCAGATTTATGTTCAGATTTATGTTCAGATTTATGTTTAGACTTAGCCTTCAGATTGAGTTATTTTGAGTATTTTCACACACATGGACGTTATGATTTTCAGACATGGTTTTATTCAGTCGAACCTTATGGCCTTACAGTTTTACGTATTTGACATTATTATGTCATGATTTACAGTATATAGGTACAGATATCAGTCATGGGTTATATTGTGGTCCCTCGGGATCATGAGCATCGTGTAGCATTCTGATTCAGCAAATCGAGGCCCTATAAACTTAATATCAGAGCCTAAGGTTCAATAGAGTCCTAGGAAGTCTGAAAGCCACATCTAGTAGAGTCTTGTACATGGGTGTGTTGCGCGCCACATTTATGTACAAGAGTCTATAAGATATTTTAGGAATAGTCCCCTTTCTTCAGTATTCATGTCATGCTAGTGAGCATAATCACAAGTTAAACTCTCAGTCTAATCCATTCTTCACTTATACCAGACCATGGCCCCAGAGAGAAGAAACCAGCCAGCTCCTCAGCCCGAAGATCCATTGGGCGAACAAGTTTCCCATGCAGAGTTTAGAGACGCATTTACCATACTTTCTCAGTTCGTGGCTGCACAGAATGAAAGGCCACCAGTTATTCTGGCCAATCCTATAGCAGCTAGGGTTTGGAACTTCACCCGAATGAACCCTTCATCTTTCCATTGGTTTAAGTCTGATGAGGACCCTCAGAAGTTCATTGACCAAGTCTAGAAGGTCATTGACATCATGGATGTTACTTATATTGAGAGTGTCGATTTAGCGGCCTACTAGTTATAGGATATTGCTCATGATTAGTACAAACATTGAAAGTCTAAGAGGTTAGATGATGCAGGCCCTATTGAGTGGGAGGAATTTGTCATGACCTTCTTAGATAGATTCTTTCCCCAAAGGCTGAGGAAAGCCAAAGTTCTTGAGTTTATCAACCTCAGGCAGGGGAATATGACGATTAGGGAGTATTCTCTCAGATTTACTCAACTAGCCAGGTATTCTCCTCATGTGGTTGCAGACAGTTGGGCTAAGATGAGCAAGTTCATGTCAGGGGTCAGCGATAGCGTGGTAAGTGAGTGTAGGTCTACGATGTTGATCGTTAATATGACCTTAGCCAGACTCATAACCCATGCCCAGCAAATAGAAGAACAGAAGCTTAAGACTAGAGAGAGGCAGAACAAGAGAGCAAGGTCAGGTAACTTCAACTTTTCTCACCCCAAGTCAGATGGAGGAAACCGTTCACAGTTTCACTCCAAGTCAGCTATTTCAGCCCCTTTCTCTGCCAGCGCTCCAGTGCCAAAGTTTAGAGATGGCAACAAAGACAAAGAGCCAGGCTCTAAATCTCAAGGCAGTGTTAGCAGTGCCCGAATGAATCCCCTTTGTCAAACTTATGGTAAGAACCACAAGGGCATTTGCAGAGCCGGTAGTGATGTCTGTTTTGGTTGTGGTAAGCCAGGTCAATGGAGTAGGGAGTATCCGTAGTCAAGTCTTCAGGGTCATCAAAATCATTTTGCAGCTCAGTATGGTCGCCCGAACCAGCAGGGTGCCATTTCCAGTGCTACCAGTGGGCAACACCCAAACAGACTCAATGCTCTTTAGTCCCGGCAGGATTAGGAAAATTCTCCTGATATCGTTACTGGTACATTACAGATTTTCCATGTTCATGTTTATGCTTTGCTACACCCAGGTGCATCCTTGTCTTTTGTTACTCCATACATAGCAGGCAATTTTAGAATCAGTCCCGAAATTCTAGCAGAGCCCTTTTCAGCCTCTACCCCAGTGGGTAAAACCATCATAGCCCGGTGGGTATACAGGAACTGCCCAGTTATGATATCTCAGAAATCTATGTCAGTAGATTTAGTTGAGTTTGAGATGAATGATTTTTATGTCATTCTCAGCATAGATTGGCTTATTCCTTCTATGCCACAGTCGACTGCAGAAATAGGATAGTTCAGTTTCAATTCTCGAATGAGCCCGTCCTAGAGTGGAAGGGTAGCATTTCAGCGTTCAGGGGTCAACTTAGTTCCTACCTTCGGGCAAGGAAAATAATTTCTAAGGGGCGTGTGTATCATCTCGTGTTTGTTAAAGATTCCAGTTCTAAATATCCCAGTCTTAAAACAGTCCCAGCTGTTAATAATACTCAGATGTCTTTCCCGAAGATCTTCCAGGCATTCCTCCTAAAAGGGAAATAAAGTTCAACATAGACCTTCTTCCGAATACTCAACCTATTTCTATTCTGCCGTACAGAATGGCACCAGCAGAACTTAAGAAACTAAAAGATCAGTTAAAACATCTCTTAGATAAGAGATTCATCAGACCCAGTATTTTCCCATAGGGTGCGCCAGTATTATTCGTGCACAAGAAAGACAGTTCTCTCAGGATATGTATTGATTACTGTCAACTCAACAAGGTCACGATCAAGAATAGATATCCTCTTCCTAGGATTGATGATCTATTTGAACAACTTCAGGGTGCCAGTTAATTCTCTAAGATAGACCTCAGATTAGGCTATCATCATCTCAGAGTTAGAGAATGTGACATTTTAAAGACATCTTTCCGTACTCGGTATGGCCACTTCGAATTTTTAGTTATGTCATTTGGTCTTACCAATGCCCCTGCAGCTTTCATGGATTTGATGAACCGTGTTCAAGCAGCGCTTGGACATGTTTGTCATAGTCTTTATAGATGATATTTTATTCTATTCTCGCATAGAGCGTGATCATGCAGACTCATAACGCTCAAACTACAGCTCTCGTAAGAGTGTAAGCGGTCGTCGTCAAATTTAGAACCCAACTAGGTTGGGTGTCAAATCCCACAGGGAATACTCGATCACTAAGTATGCAACTATTATTAGACTTTTGGTCGAAAATTCTGTGGTAAAAGGGGGGATTTTATGCATGAAGTAAAAAGTATCAAAATAGCAAGATAAAAATAGAATGATTGGTAGGTTTTAATCAATGAGAGTTGTAAGTTAGGGTTATGTCCACCTTATGAGTTCTACGTATCTATTGGCTATGAGTTATGCGAAATTCAGACATGCATGCTCTTATAGAGATTCGTATTCTATGGTAAATCCTAGCGTCTTTCGACCATCACAGATTATCTCACTTTAACTCTTTCGAGCTTAAAGCGTGTCTAACGGTACAAATTCTCCAAGAAGTTAATCCAGTTACGGCACAAACTTTTAAATAGGGGTTGGTAGCCCTATTTCCTTGACACACCCTCTTTTCCACACATATAACTTTTCTTTCGAACAAGTTAATGCTATAGTGGCGTATTCTATATGTTTGCAACCACAAGAATTTAATTTAACATGAAGAGAGTAATGATATAAGCAGCATACGTATCATGAATTCACAAACTCATAGCAATAAATAGTATCTCATAAGGCTTCCATAACCCTAACAGAGAAGTTTAGCTACTCATGAGTGCAACGGAGATCACCATAAACATCATCATCATATCAAAACTAGAATGATCTCACGTTGGTCACAAGAGTCGTGCCTTCTCTGTCAGAAAGTAACGTGAAGAAAAATAGAATTGAATAGAAAATAGGATGAATGAATTGAATTGAATCGAATTGAATAGGGAGGAATAAGGATGAGGGTGGCAGAATTGATTGCTGAAAAGTTCACCAAAATAGGTTTTTTATAACACCCATATCTTATTCCTACTAAGCTACTGCGTACTTATCCTAATCCTACTAGGTTACTGTATCTTTATCCTAATCCTACTAAGTTACTGCTGATCCTCAAGTCTTTGGAAATGCTGTTTTTGCCCGGGACAAGTTCTCCATGCATCACTTTTAGTCCACCAGTTTCCAGAAGCTGCCGTCCTTCTTACGTTGAGGTTTCCTTTGGCATCCAACAGTCCACAGAATTCTGAAATCTTCATCATTTATACCTGAAAACTTGCTAATCATGTTGGTTAGCTCACTTATAGGAAAAAGGACTAAAAGTGCAGGAATTATATATTTTATCCTCAAAACTTAGCCTAAAATATGGGTAAATGTTGGTGTTTAGGCGTGTAAATACGCCTAACATCAACACCCCACACTTAAAGCTTTGTTTGTCCTCGAACAAGATATCATGTCCATATAAACATCTACTTAGGGTTTCACAGTAACAGCATAAAATATTCATCAAGACAGGCACGACACTTATTAACAAAGAGTAGTTTTTTGATCACTACTAGAAACAATTCAACCTCCAACCTAGACTCGTGATGATGGTTAATTCGTATTCAAAAGTTAAGGCACAAAGAATCATACAAGACTACCCAAAACTCATCAACCATGTGTGTCTCACAATGTATCACCTATAATCACTCATGAGTATTTCATTTTTCAAAACATGGGTGTAAGATTTTCCTTGCTCTATCTCACAAAGAATTCATATGTTGCAGCTGATGACCATAGGCTTTCCCTTAGTGTAATGCTCTACTAATATCAGAATGCTAAGCTTAGGATCAAATAGGTCTTTACAGGTTGTAATGTAGGCTAAGGGACGGGTAGGACTATTTTGGCCAGAAATAGTGACTAAGATCCCTAAGCGCTTTAATACATCACATTATGCCATTTACACTTTCTTTCAAACAACCTTTCTACTTTCTTTTAATCTACCACCCTTTCTCACCTCTTTTGTTATTCAATTTTAAACAGCATTACTTTTTATTTATCTTTTTCATCATTTCATTTTTTTATAACACACCTCTATAATAGCCATTCTTTTTTCATAACAAATTCAAGTACCAATTCACTTTAAGGCATCACTCTCGCCCAATTTCCTCTTATTTGGTCACATGACTTTACAATTTAAAGCGCTTAGGATCAAATTATGGTCTTGAAAAAAAAATGGATTAGGCTACATATGAGGCTATCAAAGAAAATGGCTTAAAGGCTCAAAAGGGGTTGACTAGGATAATGTTCATGGGTTGGTAAAACGAAGGTAAGCAATTACAGGCTGCCAAAGAAATGCCTAAATCATCTCCTAAACTCATACTCTTTATTTCGCTTAACACACACACCAGGCAAGTTCTAGCATCAGTCACAACACAGAATATACTATAACCGCACACACACAAGGCACCTGGTCAACTTTATTGGGAGAAGTGTAGACTCTTGACCTAATAGATGAAGGAATTGAACCACACAATTATCACACAGTGAGTCACAATTAGTGCCTAAACGTCTCAATAGTAATGATTTTAGTACAAACTCTTGTCATAATACCATGCCGCCTATCAGAACAATTTCATGCAAAATTTAAAAAAATCTAAAAAAAATAAAAAAAAAAATTTAACTATAAACGAGAATAAATGCAGACAAAGAAGTATAACACAACATAAAAATACCCTTACCCCACACTTAGACGGGACACACCGCCCTCAGTGGAAAATAAATAAGGAAAACCTGATTAGTCGGACTCCTCTTCTATGCCTGGGGTCATACCCCTTGCGTCGGAATCATCATCAGAGTATTCATCCTCAGAAGTTCCTCATAAGTAACCCACTTGATTCCAAGAGTGCGTCGAGGTATTTGCAGCACGGAGAATTCAGCTTGCTCCTTTCTTCCTCTTTTCTTACCTTTCTGTGAGGTTGGCGCTTTTTCTTTTCCTTGTCATCCTTTTTGTGCCATTCTACTTGGTGTTGGACTTGTAAGATGATCTTGCAAGGTTAGATGAGCAAAAAGAAAAGTTTTGAGAGATTTGGGAAGGATAGGCGGCGCTTAATGCTTGGCCTAGTTGGGCATAGGCGGCGCCTATGCCATGACATTCTAGATTCAGAGATAAAAGGCTTTTGTATAGGCGGCGCCTATGCTATGACATTGTTAGGCATAGGCGGCGCCTATGCTATAGCATTGTAGAATCCGAGAGCTTAGGCCATAGCATATGCCTTGCCTTGTTTGTGGCCTAGATTTACATAGGCCTTGCCTTCTTTGTTGCCTATATTTTCATAGGCAATGCCTAACCTATAGCCTTTTGCTTCTTCATTCCTAACTTACCACCTTCAACATGCAATACTTCCTCCTCTATACCTCTTGCACCTACACTTACTCAAAAATAACAAAAACGATTAGAACGATGGGTTGCCTCCCACCAAGCGCCTTAGTTTTGGTCGTGGCTCAAAAAAATCCTAGGAAAACAAAAACAACAAAAACAATTAAAAATGATGGGTTGACTCCCACCAAGCTCTTGATTTATTGTCGCGGCACGACATAGTTATCTCGATTACTTAGACTTCATCGAGATATTTGGTGCATCATTTTCTAAATGGATTCAGAAGACGTTGATGCTTCATTGTGGGCACGCAATCTTCTTTGAGATGCATCTTGTGCATATATATCCCATGTGGGATACCAATTATATCATCAATAGACCAACCACTGGCTCTCTTGTATCTTTTCAGAGCAGAGATGAGAGCCTCTACGTGCTGTTCACTTAAATCATCCGCCACACTCATCGAAAGTATATTTCTACTTCCCAAGATCACATACCTTAGATAATCGGGGAGCTCTTTCGATTCTAGCACTGGTGGCTCTTCAATGGAAGTCTTCGCTGTTGGTGATGGTTGATTCTTAAGATCAAGGTCCGGCTGCTTAGGAGTATGAGAATAGGACCCTATTCCTATTAGAGCACACATAGTTTCTTCATAATCTTCATCATCCTCATGCTCAACATTCAGCAGCGCAGCAGACAATGGCTTACCATTACGCTGTTTCTCTACAGATAATGCTTTCTTATCCTCATAATGAACATTAGCTACAGAGAACACATCCATATCTCTCGGCTGCTTCATCGGTTTGCACAAATCAAAATGAATCACTTCATCATTCATTCGAAATAAAAGCTTATTATCTCTTATGTCAATAAGCACACTTCCAGTTGCGAGGAAGGGTCGTCCCAAGATTATGGGAACTTCTGAATCTACCTCACAATACAAAATCACAAAGTCTGCAGGAAAAATGAAGGTGGACACCTTCACCAATACATCATTTAAGATACCAACAGGTCGTTTTACCGACCTATCTGCCATGACGAGCCGCATATTAGTGGGTGTCGAATTGCCCAACCCCAACTTCCTGTAGATGGATAGCGGCATCAAATTTATGCTAGCTCCCAAATCGCACAATGCCTTAGCAAAATCCAACGATCCAATCGTGCAAGGGATAGTGAAAGCACCAGGATCTGCCTTCTTTTGTACTAAGGATCTAGTGGCAATTGTACTACAATGATGAACATCATATGCTAGCTCATAACTTGCTGCCTGCTTCTTTGTCAACAGATCCTTTATAAATTTAGCATACACAGGCATTTGTTCCAGCGCCTCCACCAAAGAAACATTAATAGTCAGCTGCTTCAACATAGTCATAAATTTATTGAACCTGGTATCATCAGCTTTCTTCTTCAGTCTCTGCGGAAAAGGTGATGGTGGAAGAGGAATAGTTTTCTCCACCACTTCCTTTTTATCTTGCTTCCGATTATTGATCTTTTCAGGCTGCATACGTCTAGGAGTGACGTCATGAACACACTTTTCAGCTTCTTCGGCCTCTTCACATTCTGCATCAATAATATTATCCGTTATATCATCAACCACCTGCTTGACTTTGGATGGATTTTCCAATACTTTACCACTTCGGGTAGTAATAACCATACACGATCCATCATTCCTCGGATTTTGCACTGTGTCGCTAGGTAGAGTTCCAGCTTTTCTTTGGTTGAATGCCGCTGAAAGTTGGCTCAATTGTTGTTCTAGCTATCTTATCGCAGTAGAGTATGAATAAACAAATTGATTTATTGAAGACAAATCATTCTTCACCTCAGTTACGCCCATATTAGTTGCCTCCACTCCTTTCAGCAGCTTGGCCATCATATCTTTCATGGACATCTTCCCCGAACCAGATGCCGCGGTCTCACGATTTCCAGAAGGAATATACAAACCACTCTTATCAGTCTTATTCTTCCAACTACCTTGATCACGGTCCTTGTTTCCAGATTAATCATAATAGTTCCGACCTTGGTTTCCTTGGGCATTGCCTCGGAAACCCCCCTGATTATTCAAGTAGTTGGCTTCTTTCTCCGAATCGGATTCGTCTCTTCCTTTTGACGCAACTACTTTGACTTTTTCGGTCTTCCCTGATAATAAATGCTTGGTAAGAAGATTCATCTGCAATTTCATGTGCGCCATATCTTGATCACGTTCCACCTCTCTTCGCCTTTGTTCTGCAGTCATGCCAATTGATATAGTAGAGCTTGCTACCTCAGAATCCCTGGTGTGCCAAGCGCTACTTTGTTTTGTCATACGATCTAACATATCACTTGCCTATATAAAAGTGAGGTCCATGAATGACCCACCTACTGCATTATCAACCACTAGCTTCGTCACCGAATTCAAAGATCTGTATAATATCTCTATCAAGTGGACATTGGTCATATGATGGTTTGGGCACCTCATAAGCTTCTTTTTGAACCTCTCCCATGTCTCGTGGAGAGCTTCAGCTGGAAGCTATCAAAAATTGTTGATTTCATCTCTCAATTGTGCTCTCTTGGATGGCGGAAAGAATTTTTCTAGGAAAGTGACTTTCAATTGCCTCCAATTAGTAATAGAATCAGGAGTCAGCCCATTCAACCATAGAGTTGCCTCCCCAGATAGAGACAATGGAAATAAGCGCAGTCGAATTGCATTCTGTCCAATGCCAGGATTGTCGAATGACTTGCATGTAGAGATAAAATTGACCAGATGCATATTCGGATCATTGCCTGCAAGTCCACCAAATAATCCCTTGAGCTGTAATAGTTGAATCATAGTGCTAGTGATATTGAACTTTGCTCCGGGTGCCAAGGGCGGAGGAATAATAGCTCCTGTGGCACCAGCTCCGTCCAGATCGTCATCATCATCATCAAAAGGAATCTACATAGCTCGGCGTTCAGGTCTAAATCTAGCTTGACGATCTCTTCTGTTAGCAGGTGTCGCCACCTCAGCATCACGCCTAGGGTTTAGTAACTCGTCATCACCTAGATCCTCATCGTCAGGATTTGTTGCTCGCCCAGGGTTATCAATATTTTGTTGATGTACTTGGGCAGCGGCCAACGCAGCTAGTCTAGCCTGCTCCTGTTGAGCAGCCCTTCTTTCAATGTCACGTTGCTCCTCCATTCTTCCAATACAAAGTGGTTCAGTATTGATAGGTAATAATGGTTGTCCTAAACTTCGAGTATGGGGCATGCACTGAACAAAACCTATAGAAAATAAAAACAACAACTAAAAGTAAAGTACGAGAATCTTTGACCAAAGGGTCTAGTAACTATCACAAACTTAGTTGACAACCGTATTCCCCGGCAACGACACCAAAATTTGATAACGCTCAAACTACAGCTCTCGTAAGAGTGTAAGCGGTCGTCGTCAAATATAGAATCAAACTAGGTTGGGTGTCAAATCCCACAGGGAATACTCGGTCACTAAGTATGCAACTATTATTAGACTTTTGGTCGAAAATTCTGTGGTAAAAGGGGGGATTTTATGCATGAAGTAAAAAGTATCAAAATAGCAAGATAAAAACAAAATGTTTGGTAGGTTTTAATAAATGAGAGTTGTAAGTTAGGGTTATGTCCACCTTATGAGTTCTACGTATCTATTGGCTATGAGTTATGCGGAATTCAGACATGCCTGCGCTTATAGAGATTCGTATTCTATGGTAAATCCTAGCGTCTTTCAACCATCACGGATTATCTCACTTTAACTCTTTCGAGCTTAAAGCGTGTCTAATGGTACAAATTCTCCAAGAAGTTAATCCAGTTACGGCACTAACTTTTAAACAGGGTTTGGTAGCCCTATTTCCTTGACACACCCTCTTTTCCACACATATAACTTTTCTTTCAAACAAGTTAATGCTATAGTGGCGTATTCTATATGTTTGCAACCACAAGAATTTAATTTAAGATGAAGAGAGTAATGATATAAGCAGCATACGTATCATGAATTCACAAACTCATAGCAATAAATAGTATCTCATAAGGCTTCCATAACCCTAACAGAGAAGTTTAGCTACTCATGAGTGCAACGGAGATCACCATAAACATCATCATCATATCACAACTAGAATGATCTCACGTTGGTCACAAGAGTCGTGCCTTCTCTGTCAGAAAGTAACGTGAAGAAAAATAGAATTGAATAGAAAATAGGATGAATGAATTGAATTGAATCGAATTGAATAGGGAGGAATAAGGATGAGGGTGGCGGAATTGATTGCTGAAAAGTTCAGCAAAATAGGTTTTTTATAACACCCATATCCTATTCCTACTAAGCTACTACGTACTTATCCTAATCCTACTAGGTTACTGCATCTTTATCCTAATCCTACTAAGTTACTGCTGATCCCCAAGTCTTTGGAAATGCTGTTTTTGCCCGAGACAAGTTCTCCATGCTTCACTTTTAGTCCACCAGTTTCCAGAAGTTGCCGTCCTTCTTATGTTGAGGTTTCCTTTGTCGTCCAACAGTCCACAAAAAGCTGAAATCTTCATCATTTATACCTGAAAACTTGCTAATCACGTTGGTTCGCTCACTTACAGGAAAAAGGACTAAAAGTGCAGGAATTATATATTTTATCCTCAAAACTTAGCCTAAAATATGGGTAAATATTGGTGTTTAGGCGTGTAAATACGCCTAACATCACAGACCATCTCAGGATTATTCTTTAGACTCTCAGGGATCACCAGTTATTCGCTAAGTTCAGCAAGTGCAAATTTTGTCTAAGATCAGTAGTATTCTTTGGCCATATTATTTTCGATGATGGCATTAGAGTAGATCCTCAGAAAATCGAGGCGGTAAAAAACTAGCCTAGACCCGTATCTCTATCAGATATCAGGAGTTTTTTGGGTTTGGCTGGCTATTACAGATGGTTTGTCGAGGGATTTTCTTACCTTGCATCTCCCATTTCCAGATTAACTCAGAAGAAGATTAAGTTTCAGTGGTCAAATTTATACGAGAAGATCTTTCAAGAGTTGAAGACTCGACTCACCTCATCTCCAGTTCTAACTCTTCTAGATGGTTCAGATGGTTTTGTAGTCTATTATGATGCATCTAGAGTGGGTTTAGGTTGTGTCCTCGTGCAGCATAGTAAGGTCATAACCTACGCCTCCAGACAGTTAAAGCCACATAAGAAGAATTATCCTACTCATGATCTTGAGTTAGTAGCGGTAGTTTTTCCTTGAAGATTTGGAGGCATTATATCTATGGAGTTCATATAGATGTCTTCATAGACTATAAAAGCTTTCAGTATGTCTTTTCCCAGAAAGATCTCAATCTTCGTCGAAGAAGGTGGTTACAGCTCTTGAAGGATTACGACATGAGTGTTCTTTATTATCCGGGAAAGGCCAATGTTATGGCCGACGCTCTCAGTAGAATCTTCATGGGTAGTATTTCTCACGTTGAGGGTAGCAAGAAAAAGATGGCTCAGGAGATCCATCAGCTTTCCAGATTAGGAGTTCACTTAGTCGATTCTTTAGAGGGTAGTGTGTGTGTTCACAGTAGTTCAGAGACATCTCTAGTTTCCAAGGTGAAAGAGAAGCAAGACAGGGATACTAGCCTTTTCAAGCTCAAAGAGCCAGTTCAGAATCAGAAAGTTGAGGTTTTCTCCTAAGGGCGAGATGGTGTTCTTCGTTGTCAGGGTCATCTATGTGTTCCAGGTGTAGATGAATTGAGGCAGCGAATTCTTGCAGAATCACATGGTGTGTGATACTCTATCCATCCAAGGGCCACTAAGAATTACTGCGACATGTGGGAGATCTATTGGTTGAGTGAGATGAAGATAGATGTTACAGAGTTTGTGGCTAAGTGATCTACATGTCAATAGGTTAAGATAGAGCATCATAAACCTAGTGGTTCCATGAAAGAGTTCATCATTCCTACTTGGAAGTGGGAAGAAGTGAACATGGACTTTGTGATGGGTTTGCCTAGAACTCGTCATCAACATGATTCAGTCTGGGTCATTATAGATAGAATGACCAAGTCAGCTCATTTCCTTCCTGTTCATACTTCTTATTCTGCTGAGGATTATACCAAACTCTATAGCAGGGAGTTATTCAGGTTACACGGTGTTCCACTATCTATAATCTCAGACAGAGGTACCCAGTTCACCTCTCACTTTTGGAAAGAATTCCAAAAGGATCTCGGTACCCAAGTCCATGTCTGCACAGCATTTCATCCTCAGATAGATGGTCAAACAGAGATAACCATTCAGACTCTTGAAGATATGCTAAGGGAGTATGCAACTGACTTCAAGGGAAGTTGGGATGACCACTTTCCTTTGATTGAGTTTGTATACAACAATAGCTATCATTCTAGTATTCAGATGGCTCCATTCAAAGTGCTCTATGGTAGGAGATGTAGATCTTTGATTGGTTGGTTCAAAGTCAGTGAGGCCTCAGTCATAGGTCCTGACTTTGTATTTGATGCCTTAGAGAAAGTTTAGTTGATCAGAGAGAGACTCCAGGCTGCTCAGAGCCGACAAAATTCCTATGTAAATATTCGTAGAAAGGATCTCGAGTTCAAGGTCAATGACTATGTCTATCTTAAGATCTCTCCCATAAAGGAAGTGAAGAGGTTCGGCAAGAAAGGGAAACTCAGTCCCCGATATGTCGGTCCCTTTAGAATTCTCTGTCGCTTCGGTAAGGTAGCTTATGATCTTGAGTTTCCTTCAAATCTAGCCTCAGTCCATCCAGTCTTCCATGTCTCTTTGCTAAAGAAGTGCATAGGTGACCCAACATTTTTTGTCCCTATTCAGAGCATCGACATTCAGAGCAGCCTCTCTTATGAAGAGATTTCAGTCGAAATCTTAGATTATCAGACTCGTAGATTAAGGAACAAAGAATTCCCTCTAGTCAAGGTTCTTTGGCGAAATCAGTCTCATGAGGGAGCTACTTGGGAAGTAGAAGCAGATATGCGTACCAAGTATCCTCACATCTTCCCCGTTAATTCAGATCAAGCTCAAGGTAACAGTTCTCCTTAAGCTTATTCAGTTTCATGTTCATGTTTCCAGTATAAACTTGGTACCTATTAACCGTTGCATACTCAGTCATGCATTCATGTATCGATTGTCTGTGCATCAGATATGCACGAGTTTAGTATGTTTAGCATGTTAGTCATGAGATCAAGTTTCATTTCTTCATGTTTAGTTCAGGTTCTATTGTCTTGTATCCCCTCTCAGTAAATTCTCATTCGAGGACGAATGTTCCCAAGGGGAAGATATTGTAGTACCCCGCATGTTTCTAAGCTAGGAAGTGAATAAGTTTTCCTACATATGAAACCTCCTACCCTATGAGTAGCATTTCAGTGCATAACTTATAATGAATATCCTATCGATAGGATAGCTTACGATGTCTTAAGCATGCTCATATGAGTCGCTTAGAGTGATGCAACTTAAGAGTTTTTGAATCCATCAAGTCTTAGTGTTCGATTTTGCAAGGGTCATCTTTGAACACGAATAATGTGATTGATATGTGACATTTTGGCAGATTTAGACCCACCAAATTGTATAGAATTGAATTAACTTTCCAACGATACCAATTTCATCAAAATCCGACACCCAAGCAAGGAGTTATGGCCTTTCAAAGTAGAATGCGTCGCCTAACCAATCGCACATGGCCACTGGAAAGTATAGGAGATATCATATGCAGCGCCTATGTAAATATAGGGGATATCATATGCGGCGCATATGTAAATATAGGTGATATCATATGCGGCGCCAATGTATGATTTCAGCCACGAAAACACTTAGTTTTTGAGTTATTTCGAGGGTAGTTAAGTCTTTTAACACTCCTTACATGTCCCTAAACCTAACCTCATGAAATTTATAGCTTCTAAACACATTACAACCCTATTAACATCTCAAAGTTTATTATCCAAGAGCACCAAAGGAGAAAAACAACTAGGGTTGCACAATCAAGCTTGAAGATCAAATTTCAAGGAAATCCCTCTATCAATCATCAAGAACCTCCATTCCAAGGTATGTGTAGTGTTCATCCATGGATTTCTTTCATACGTGGAGTTCAAGAATCAATATTTAAAATACAAAATCTTGGTTAATTGTGGTGATATGATCATACCCATGTTGATGCTTGTTTGTTTTGCTATATAATAGTATCGTGACTGTACATCTCATAAAAGTTATGTTGTTAGTTGAAAAACATGATCTTTAGGTGGATTGATAGAATGCAAGTATGAAATCCACCTATGCCTTCAAGGTGTTCGATAAAATGCCTAGTATGTTAGATCTTCATATTTGCATGATTTCATGATATCTAAATAACAAGTTCATGTTAGTCATACACTCCAATATGAATTTCTATGCAAATTATGTGTTGTTATTGTTGTGGTATAAAAAATGTATGATAATGGAGATATAAATTATGTACACAAAATGTATCCATGCTTTTTGTATCATGTTTGAAATATTGGATAAATACATGAAGTATACTATCCCCTACTTATGATATTGTGAATTGTGGACTCAAATCTTGTGATCAAGTCATGTCATGTGTGTCAGTTTCCTCCTATCGAGTCCTGGAGGTATTCATACCCAAAAACTATAGTTGTGTGCCTAGAGCCATGTCATGTTTCACGATATCCTAACTCAAGCTATGATTCCATAGACTTTAGTCAGTCATGTGACTTAGGAAACCCTCATGATCTCAGTCAGTTGTCAGATATCAGTAACATTCCTCTAGTCAACGAAATTCATTAAGGTTAAGTCATGTATAGTCAGTTATTCATGTCCATTCCCTCCAGATGGCAGTAGAGGTTAGCATCGAGTGAACCCAAGGATGGGAACTCACCCGCCAGTTCAGGGTGTGATTCTTAGAAGCAGTCCTTGTGTTCCAGAACTACTTAGCCAGTGTAGGTTGAGACATCTTAACCTGTCAGATTAAGGTTGATGAGGTGGTTTAACCTGTTAGTTTAGGGTTCCCACCATTCTCATTGAGTACCTTCCAGATAAGGGTCACTCACAAATTGTCCTTACTCGTGGCACGGTATTGACACCTCTTTAGTCGGGGCAGATATTGGACCCCAACTTAGCCTTAACAGCATACATGGGGCATGCCGGTTAAACACTACCTCCCACAGTTTTAGTAACAGTCTCGATAAAAGAACTCAGGGCGTTCTTCAGATTTTAGAATAAAAAGGACTGTCAGATACAGTTATTATGTTTTTTATATTTCAGTATATACAGGACTGTCAGATACAGTCGTCTATGTTATCAGCTTACAGTATCAGTCATAAAAGTTATCAGTAAACTATGTATTAGCTTACAAGTCTTGCTATCACGCATTCATGGTCACAGTTTCTATATATGTATGTTTGCACTCCTACGTTCATATTAGTCAGTCAGTGTTGTTCATATATGAAACCCTTTATATTCAGCCTACCTTCCTCGTATACTGAGTACTCCATTTGTACTAACGCATTTGTGCTATGGTGCTTTATTTTCATGTTACACCATAGGTTTCGAGACACGAGCTCCAGCCCAACAGTAGCGGTAGCATTCCAGTCGCAGAGACACAGTGAGTCCTCATTGATTCGAGGACAATATGATTTGATACATTTATTTATTTATTCGGTTCAGTTTTATAGAGTTAGTTGGAGACATATTCCTTTAACTCCTTACTCAAATAGTTTAGAGGATTTCAGATTTATGTTCAGATTTACGTTCAGACTTAGCTTTCAGATTGAGTTGTTTTGGGTATTTTCACCCACATAGACGTTATAATTTTCAGACATAGTTTTATTCAATTGAACCTTATAGCCTAACAATTTTACGTATTCTGCATTATTATGTCGTGATTTTCAGTATACAGGTACATATATCAGTCATAGGTTAGCTTGTGGTCCCTCGGGGTCATGAGCACCATGTAGCGTTCTGATTCAGCAAATTGGGGCATTATAATTTGTTCTTGAAAAAAATTCTCAAGAGAACTGGAGCTATGCACGTTGTTAGGGAACTGAAACTAGCTAGCGTGGCCTGAATGAAGACCCACAAAATACAGGACTAGCTCTAAAGTTTTAGCTTCATGAGCATAAAAGGTGGTAAGATTGTCGGTCAGGGTTGAAACCTGAACCAACTGTACCTAAATTGAAAATAAGGGTCAAGCCAAGATGGAAATTTCTCATGTTAAACTTGCACCTCATGCCTCCTGTTTATGGCTCTAGTCAGGTCAAAGGCAATGGAAACAACAAGCATGGGATTTCTTCCCAACTTCAGACCTTTTTGTTTCTACTTCCATTGACCTGATCATAGCCACAAACAGAAGGCATGGAATACAAGTTAGACTTCAAAAATTGATGCCTTGGCTTCCCTTATTTTTACTTCTAGATCTGTTGGTTCAGGTTTCATTCTTCACTGAAAATCTTACCAATCTCTTGTACTCGCAAAGATGCTTCTTTAGAATTCTAGTCCTGCAATTTGTGAGTCTTCATTGAGGCCATGCTCACTAGTTTCTATCTCTAGCAAAGTGACCAGCTCAATTTCTCTTAAGCATTTTTCTTTTTCAAGAACGGCTGATGGATTTTTTATATTTGGATACACTTCCACATTTGAAGCTTATTCAATTTTTTCATTATTCATGTCAATTTTGGTGTCCAGATTCGTTAGAAGTTCCTTACTTTCTTCACTGTGTTTCCTCTTAAACAAGGTTCGAGATGATATATGGTCTTCTCCACTTCCCCCTTCCCGCATAGGTGTTTTTCCAAGCATCTTTTGTTGTATAATAGTCTCCTCAAGCGACCCATTCATATAAATTTGGACCAGGAGAATTTCTATTAGTTTTCCATTTTTGTTTGTTGTAGTACGAGGCTTCGAAGGCCTTTTAAGAAGTCCATTGCGCCATTAAAATTGGCTTAATAACTATTGGATATTTACACTGCCGCCAAAAACTTGAACTCTTCTCCAAACTTGATATAAAAACATGATCATAAACCATTATTAAATTATAATATGGTATCGATACTACCATGTTGGAACCCTTCGGCCTTATCAGTTCGCACCTATCAAACTAAACTGTAAAATGTAGGATCTTGTTTGAAGGATTAATGTCTAATCAGTAAAAAACAACATTCACAACATCATTGTACTTTATGTATGTCTATTACGGTATTCTGATCCAAAATACATTACTAGCATGCATAAAAGTGGATCCATTCATCTGCACATACCTTATTCTTCCTACCCCATCAATGTCAGACAATGTTTATTCATATGCACGCATGTGATGACTATTAAAAAAGAGGTGAACAGTCATGATATTTTATCTAACGTATTCAAAACAGCTGACAAATTGAATTCTCCATCAGTTACAACTGATGAATCAGCTGTTAGAAGAAACTAAAACATCTTCTCCAATAAATGGTCCATCTGTCGCAAGAAATAATCCATTTGTTACAATAGATGTCTCATCTATTGCACATACAGACCATCTGTTGCGCTAGTGGGTTATCTATTATGATAGATGGACGATATATTGTAACAGCCCAATAACGGTTATTATTAAGTCTCAAACCATTTTGAAAATATGAGAAGTTTGAATGTAAAAGAAAAAGTCACAACTTTTCATAGAAAATAAAATGCCAACAGTTTGAATGTAATTAATACAATGGAGCTAAACAGTCGTACCTTTTGGCCTGACACATTTAGATTTGATCCTCTATAAATAGGTCCCTCCTTAATATTCATTCTACCCACTTTATTTATTCTTGTATTTTTTTCTTTTCGTATGACATATTCAACTACTTTTCTTCAAAGAGCATATTCCTTTCTCGTTGAGGTAAGCATATTCCTTTAATTTGGACACTTTTCTTTATCTTGTGCTGTAATAACCCAGAGTTTTCTAGCAGAATTTCATCCCTAAATTTGTCAAGTAATAGCATCTAAGATGGTTGATTGTTCTTTATGTGTAGAATTTCCTTGATTTCAACTTTCCATTATATGGAAAATAGAAATAGCTTTCCATCGATATAAGGTTCACCCAAAACTGACACTCGGTGTAGGAGTTAGAATATTTTAGTGAACACTATTCCATTTGGGCAAGCCATGGTGTTGCGATGAAGGTCAAATTTGCAATTGGAAAACTCCAGAAGCTCACTGCAATTGGGATGCATCATGATGAGAATAGTGATGGGAAAGACACCGCATCGCGCTAGAGGCCAAATCAATAATTGTCCCAATCCAGTAGTTCACCGTGATTGCCCCGTATTGTGGTGAGTCTCAAATCAGAAATCGACATAATCTAGTGGCTCATCATGATTCCACCGCTCCGTGGTGGTTATAGCAATGGACTATTCACCGCATTGCGGTGAAGCCTTAAATAGCATAGCTGGTATGTATTTTAAAATTAAAGGGTAGTTTAATCTTTTGCCTATATTCCCAAATCGTGAAAACAAAAGATTTAGCATATTATTGAGCAACATATGCTCAATATTCATCAAATCCTCTCAAATAAAAACCATAGCTTCAACCTTCATCCTCAAGCATCTTCAAGATTCAACAATTGTTTTTCCAAATTGAGAAAAAATTCAAGGTTCTTAGTCCAAGAGCATCAAGAATCCTCATTCAAGAAGACAAATAGCATCTCAAAAGCAAGTTTGTTTATATAGTTCATCATCTAAGGTATGTGGGGTTTTCAACGAGGACAATTTTTTTGTCCTTGTGCCCAAAAGTATATTTTTAAGTAAATTTCTTATGTTTTGAGATTTAGTTTCTAACAAAAATTATCTTATTGATGGTTTTGAGTATGATATGGTTGAATACGAGATTCTATATTTGTCTTGAGTTGAAGTATGCTTTTTTCATGATTTTGAGTACCATTAGTATGTTATGAGATATTCAGATTTTCAAGTGAGTTTAAGCATGAAATTATGACTCTTGAATTTTATGTTGATATTGATGAAATATTTTCAAGAAAACTTATTGAGCATGATGACTTACTATGAAATTACATGAGTTTGAGATATGGGTTATGAGACCTTAATTTAAGCATTTATGTTTGAAGAACTTGTGCTTTGAGCACCCTAATATTTTGCATGTTTTCAGTTGCATAAACATTAGATAATCCTCGGATCCCCAGTTGAGTTTGGATTCCAATTTTTCAGAATTTATTTCTTAGTACAGATATGAGTTTGGTTTTCATTATAAACCATGAATTTATTTTTAAGAATTGGATTTCCAATGAGATGAGCAACCAAATAAAAGGGAGTAGTATTAAGCACCGAGTTGGGTATGATTCTGAGGTCTCATACCCCAGAACTATGTGCCACCATAGTATTGAGATTAATGTACCAGAGGTAGAGATAGTGATCACTTAAGCTGAGGTTATACTCCCTATCAATAGTATGACACCTCTCCCCAATGTGAGGTTTATCTTTTATTTATAAAGGCGAGACGTGGGACTACATGTAGCTCGCATAGTTTATGTTGGTTAAGAGAACCTCCCTAAAGTCCTAAAGATAAGTTATTTTCCTACTAGTAAAGAAACAATTTTCAAAGAATTTCCCTAAAGATTTTAGATACTAAGAGCAAAGACTCACAAGCTTCTTCAGATATTGTTTTACTTGAGATTTCAGTTTCAGATTTACAGTCTTAGCTTTTAGATATAGAGGTGAGCTCTTTATCACTTAGTCTATATGATTTGAGAAGAGAAATCAACTACAGATTTCTGAACTAAGTGTTATGACTCACAATATTTACATTATATGTTCTACTCTTCATGATTTGTGATATTAATATTTCAGATTACTCAAGCCTATGTGAGTCATTTACATTTAGCATACATCATTTTATAAATTGTGATGATATTGTTTACTTATTACATGCACCCCATATACTTAGTACATCCTCAAAGTACTAATCCACATATACGTCTATGTGCTACATTGTCTCATAATGTAGGTTCAGGTGTTCATTCTCAGCAACGACAATAATATCTGAGAATCTTATCTATATCCCTACTTTGGTGAGTCCTCTTAGTTCGAAGACCTACTCCTGCAGCTTTCTAGTTTTCATAGTATTTGAGATATAATTTTCAGTTCAGTCCAAGTCAGTTGGGGTTTTGTCCCAATGAATCTCTAGTTTAAGTCATTAGAGGTTATCGGACTACTAGTTTCAGTTATGGACTATGGTTTATTATTCAGATTTTTTAGTATTGTTTTACCAAGAATTGAGAGAATGAGATAGTTCAGATAGTTTTCTACACTTTTCATGACTTCATATTCATATTATCCCTACATTGAGGTTAAGAGACATTAGAAAGAAGCCAGGGTTAGCTCAGGACTCCTTATAGATTGGAGAACCGTGTAGCATCTCGAGAACTAGATTTTGAGGCATTACAAAGTTGGTATTAGAGCCTAAGGTTTAGAAAGTCCTAGTGAGTCAGAAAAGCCTCATTACATAGAGTCTTGATCATTGGTGTGAAGCGTGTCACATCTATGAGCAAGAGGCTATGAAGCATTTTAGGAAAATTATCTTTTTCTTTCATAATCTACCGTACGTGTAGCTATCTTTATCTACTATTAACTCATGCTTTTTTATGACAGAATATGCTTTCTCGCAGTGCTAACACTTATAGGAATGATAACCAGCCACCTCAGGCCGCAAATCCATTGAATGAGAATATGTCACATGCAGAGTTTCGGGCAGCTTTTCAGGTGCTAGCCCAAGCTATGATAGCTAATGTTCAAGGCAACATTTAGCTGCATCCAAAATCAGAGACTTTATGAGAATGAACCTGCCAGAATTCTTTGGGTCAAAAACATGTGAGGACCCACGGCTCTTTCTTAATCGGGTAAAGAAGATCACCCAGATTATGCATGTTTCTAAGGAGGTGAGTGTAGAATTGGCCTTTTATAAGCTAAAGAATTTTTCTCATGATTGGGTAGTGATGTGGAAGAAGAGTAGAGGGGAGGATAAAGCTCCTATGACTTGGTAAATATTTTTGGTGTGCTCTTAGACAAGTTTTTCCCCATGGAGATAAGAGAAGCTAAGATAAAAGAGTTCATAAACCTGAGGCAAGGCCCTATGATAGTGAAGGAGTATTGCCTTAAGTTCAACCAGATGTTTAAGTATGCCCCTGATCAAATAGATAACTCTAGAGCAAGCATAAGTAAGTTTGTGACTGGTGTGTCTGGGTTGGTGGTTAAGGAGTGTAGGACTTTTATGCTCAATAGGACATGGATCTTTCTAAATAGATGATGCTTTCTCAGCAGATTGAGGCAGAGAAGATGATGGAAAGAAAGAGTGAGTAAGAGGGCTAAAATAGGGTAGTTTGATTATGATCAGAATAGGTCCAGGGGAGAAAATCATTTACAGCTTTAGAATCGGTCATCTATGCCCGCAACTTCATCAACCAGTGCTCCTACACCTAAAAAAAGACAGAAGCAGTAGGGTAAGTCCTCTATGTCCAGATCTGAGAATAATGTAAGTGGAAAACCTCATTATCCTCCATGTGCTAAGTGTGGTAGGGACCATCCCTGCAAGTGTTTGGCCAAGCAGAAGGGTTGTTTTGGTTTTGGTAAGTTGGGTCATGTTGTTAGAGATTTCCCACATGATAGACAAGGAAATAGAGATATTCAACCATAGACTTAGGCTAACAGTGCACCAGCTCCTCCTCAGGGCGTATCGTCTAGAACAGGTAACAGTCAGTGCCAGAATAGGTTCTATACTTTACCATCCCTTCAAGAGCATAAATATTCAATGCTTTGTGTCTTTCATTTTGATGTATACGTGATGTTGGACCCTGGGTCAAGTTTAATTTATGTGACCCCATTAGTTGCTGTGAATTTTGAGATGAGTTCTGAAAAGATCCCTGAACCTTTCTTAGTTGCCACCCCAGTAGGTGAGTCAGTTGCTACCAAGCAAATTTATAAGTAGTTTTCTATCATTGTCCTTCATAAATTCATGTTGGAAGATCTAATAGAGTTAGACATAGTTGATTTTTATCTTATTCTTGGTATGGATTGGCTCTATTCCTGTTATCCAACCATTGATTGTCGCACCCGTATGGTTAATTTTTAGTTCCCAAACGAGCCAGTTTTTGAGTGGTCAGGTAATTTTGTATCTCCCAAGAGTTATTTCATATCTTATCTTAAGGTCAGAAAGTTGATATCCAAGGGTTGCATTTATCATCTAGTTCAAGTTAAGGGCACTAAGTCTGAGACTCTAACTATTCAGTCAGTCAGAGTAGTTAATGAGTTTTCCAATATTTTTCCAAAAGATCTCCCAAGGGTACCTCACGATAGAGAGATAGAATTTGGGATTGACCTTCTTCCCGATACACATCCTATCTCTATCTTTCCATATAGAATGGCTCCCAAAGAGCTTAAGGAGTTGAAATAAAAACTCAAAGATCTTTTAGATAAAGGTTTCATAAGGCCTAGTGTTTCTCCATAGGGCATCCCGTCCTATTCGTGTGGAAGGAAGATGGTTCCTTGCATAGGTGCAATGACTATCGCCAACTAGATAAGGTCACAGTCAAGAATAAATACGCTCTTCCTAGAATTGATGACTTGTTTGATAAATTACATTGTGCCAGTTATTTCTCAACGATACACCTTAGATCCGACTATCATCATCTTAAGGTAAGGGAATGTGATATTCCAAAGACAACCTTTAGAACCAATTATGGTAATTTTGAGTTTTTAGTCATGTCTTTGGGTTAACCAATGCGTCAGCAGCTTTTATAAACCTCATGAATCAAGTGTACAAGCAGTATCTAAACATATTTGTCATAGTATTCATAGACGATATCCTCGTGTACCCGTAGTGAAGATGAACATATAGATCATCTCAGAGTGTTCTTGCAAACTCTTAGAGATCACCAATTGTTCATAAAATTCAGCAAATACGAGTTTTGTCTAAGATCCGTATCCTTTCTCGGTCATATTATTTTTTTATGGCATCAGAGTTGATCCTCAAAAGACAGAAGATGTATGAAATTGGACTAAACCTATCTCTCCGATAAACATTAGAAGTTTCTTGGGTCTAGCTGGCTATCACTGTTGTTTTGTTGAGGGTTTCTCATCCATTGCATCTCTTATGTCTAGATTGACCCAAAAGAAAGTTAAGTTTCTGTGGTCAGATTCTTGCGAGAAGAGTTTTCAGGAGTTGAAGACTCGACTAACTTCAGCCCCAGTGTTAGCATTACTCGATGGTACAGATGGTTTTATGGTGTATTATGATGCCTCTAGAGTTGGTTTGGGTAGTGTGTTAATGCATAAAGGTAAGGTTATAGACTACGCCTCTAGATAGTTGAAGCCTCATGAAAAGAATTACCTAACTCATGATCTTGAATTAGCTATTGTGGTTTTTGCTTTGAAAATCTAGAGACACTATCTGTATGGTGTTCATGTTGATGTGTTCACGGACCACAAAAGCTTGCAGTATGTGTTTACTCAAAATGAGTTGAATCTTCATTAGAAGAGATAGCTAGAGTTGCTAAAAGATCATGATATGAGTGTGTTGTATCATTTGGGCAAGGCCAATTAGTGGAATATTCCCTTAGCAGGTTGTCTATGGGCAGTGTTGCTCATGTGGAGATGGATAAGAAGGAGTTATCTCTAGAATTTCATCATTTGGCTAGATTGGGTGTTAGGTTTCTTGATTCAGCTAAAGGAAATATTTGGGTTCAGAGTAGTTCTGAATCTTCCCTAGTTTCGGAAGTGAAGGAGAAGCAGGATATGGATTCTAGTTTGATCAAACTGAAGGAGCCAGTTAAAGACCAAAATATAGAGGCTTTATCCCAGGGGGATATGGTGTGTTGAGATATCATAATAGATTGTGTGTTCCTTTTGTTGATGATTTAAGGCAGAGAATTATGGCTGAAGCGTATGCTATTCTATTCATCCAGGTTCTACGAAGATGTACCTTAATTTGTGGGAAATCTATTGGTGGAGTGGTATGAAGGACATAGCAGAGTTTGTAGAAAAGTGTGCAACTAGTCAATAGGTTAAGGTAGATCACCAAAGACCTAGTGGTACGTTGCAAGAGTTCAGTATTCCTAATTGGAAATGGGAAGACATAAATATGGATTTTATGACCGAGTTGCCTCGTTCACCTCGTTATCATGATTCGGTTTGGGTGATTATAGATAGGTTGACTAAGTTAGCACATTTTCTGTCAGTGCATACATCTTATACAGCTGAGGATTATGCTAAGTTATATATTTGATATTTAGTCAGATTGTATAGAGTTTCCTTGTCTATCACCTCAGATAGGGGTACTCAGTTTACTTTCCAGTTTTGGAGAGCCTTTCGGAATGGTCTTGGTACCTAAGTTAATCTTAGTTCCACTTTCCACCTTAGATAGATGGTCAGGTAGAGAAGGACCATCCAAACTCTAAAAGATATGTTGAGGGCATGTGCTCTTGATTTCAAAGGTAGTTGGGATGAACATTTGCCATTAATTGAATTCGCGTATAATAACAGTTATCATTCTAGCATTCAGATGGCCCCATTTGAGGCTTTTTATGGGAGGATATGTAGATCACCTATATGTTACTTTGAAGTGGGTGAGGCCACTTTTCTTGGGCTTAATGCAGTGTTTGAGGACTTGGAGAAGGTTAAGTTGATTAGAGAAAGGTTGAAGACAGCCCAGAGTCATCAGAAATCACATGCATATGTGAGAAGAAGAGATCTTGAGTTTGAAGTTGATGATTTAGTGTATCTAAAGATTTCACTCATAAAAGGGGTGAAGAGGTTTGGCAAAAGGGGGAAACTTAGTCCCCGTTATGTTGACCCTTATAGAATTCTAAGTCGTGTTTGGAAAGTAGCTTATGAGATTGAGTTAGCTACAAATTTGTCAACTGTTCATCCTGTATTCCACGTATCTATGCATAAGAAATGCATTGGTGACGCTATTGTTGGAGATCCTTTAAAAAACTCAGCTATTCAGAATACTCTTTCTTATGAAGAGATTCCAATTGATATTTTAGATCATCAGATTCGTAAACTAAGGAACAAAGAAGTTCCCTTGGTCAAAGTTCTTTGGAGAAATTAGTCAGTTGAGGGCATCACTTGGGAAGCAGAAGCTGATATGCGAGCCAAGTATCCTCACCTCTTCTCCATAAAATCAGATCTAGCCGAAGGTAATACTCTTTATTAATAAAGTTCTTCTCGAATCATATGTATTCAGCTATATATAGATGTCCTCATATATGTTCATGCACTCACAGATTTACTCAGAAGCTCAGAATGATTTAGAATCAGTTTAGCAAACTTATTTTTAGATTTTCATGCTATATCGTATCCTCAGATTCCTTATTATTCTTAGTCTAACTAGCGGCATTCAAGTATGAATGTTCTCAAGGGGGAGATATTGTAATACCCTGAAGTTTCCTAGTTAAATTTCGTCCCTAAATTTTTCAAGTAATAGTATCAAAGATGATTGATTGTTCTTTTCCTGTAGAATTTTCTTTATTTCAACTTTCCACTATGGGGTAAATTGAAGAGCTTTCCACTGATATAAGCTCCGCCCAGAACCGACACTCGATGAAATATTTAGAACGTTTTTAGTAAAAAGTATTCCAGTTGGGCAAGCCATCACATCGCGATGAAGGTCAAATCTGCAATTGGAAAATTCCAGTAGCTCACAGCAATTGGGCTGCATCGTGGTGACAATAGCGATAGGAAGGCCACCACATCGTGATAGAGGCCAAATCAACAATTGTCCCAATCTAGTAGATCACCGTGATTGCCCTGCATCGTGGTGAGTCTTAAATTTGCCATCAACATAATCCAGTAGCTCATCGCGATTCCACCGTGCCACGGTGCTTATAGAGATGGACCATTCACTGCGTTATGGTGAAGCCTTAAACGGCATAACTGGTACATATTTTGAAATGCAAGGGCAGATTAGTCTTTTGCCTATATTCCTAAATCATGAAAATAGAAGATTTATCATATTATTGAACAACATACGCTAATTATTCATCAAAACCTCTCAAATAGAAACCCTAACTTCAACCTTTAACCTTAAGCATCTTCAAGATTCCACTATTGTTTTTCAAAATTGTGACAAGATTTAAGGTTCTTTGTCTAAGAGCATCAAGAATACTCATTTAAGAATACAAATAGCAACTCAAAATCAAGTTTGTTCATATAGTTCATCTAAGGTATGTGAGGTTTTCAACAAGGACAATTTTTCGTCCTTGTGCCCAAAAGTATATTTTAATGCAAATATCTTATGTTTCAGATTTGGTTTCTAACCAAAAGTATCTTATTGATGGTTTTGAGTAAAATATGGTTGAATTACGAGATTTCATGTTTGTCTTGAGTTAAAAATTGTTTTTTTTCATGATTTTGAATACCATGAGTATGTTATGAGACATTGACTTCAGATTTTCAAGTGAGTTTAAGCATGATATTATGACTCTTGAATTTTATGTTGATATTAATGAAATATTTTCAAGAAAACTTATTGAGCATGATGACTTACTAAGAAATCACATGATTTTGAGATATGGGTTATTAGACCCTAATTTGAGAATTTATGTTTAAAGAACTTGTGCTTCGAGCACCCTGAGATTTTGCATATTTTTAGTTGTATAAACATTGTATGATCTTCGGATCCTCGATTGAGTTTGGAATCCACTTTTCAGAGTTTATTTTCGAGTACAGATATGAGCTTGGTTTTCATTATAAACCATGAGTTTATTTTTAAGAAATGGATTTCCAATGAGATGAGCGTAGCAAATAAAAGGTAGTATTAAGCACTCAGTTGGGTATGATTCTTAGGTCTCATACCCCAGAAATACATGCCACCATAGGATTGAGATTAATGTGCCAGAGGCAGAGATAGTGATTACTTAAGCTAAGGTTATACTCCCTGTCAATAATATGACACCTCTTCCCCAACGTGAGGTTTATCTTCTATTTAGGAAGGTGAGATGTGGGACTCCATGTAGCTCGCATGGTTTATGTCGGTTAAGAGAACCTTCCTAAAGTCCTAAAGATAAGTTATTTTTCTACTAGTATAAAAAAATCTTTAAAAGAATTTCCCCTAAAGATTTTAGATACTAAGAGTAAACGCTTACAAGCTTATTCAGATATTGTTTTACTAGAGATTTCAGTTTCAGATTTACAGTCTTAGCTTTCAGATACAAAGGTGAGCTCTTTATCACATAGTCTATATGATTTGAGAAGAGAATAGATCTACAGATTTTCGAACTAAGTGTTATGACTCACAAGCCTTACATTATATGTTTTACTCTTCATGATTCATGATATTCAGATTTCAGATTACTCAAGCCTGTGTGAGTCATTTACATTTATCATGCATTATTTTATAAACTGTGATGATATTGTTTACTTATTGCATGCACCCTTATATACTCAGTACATCCTCAAAGTAATGATCCACATATACGTGTATGTGCTACATTGTCTCATAATGTAGGTTCAGGTGCTTAATCTCAGCAGCGATAGTGATTTTTGAGTATCTTATCTACATCCCAACTTTGGTGAGTCCTCATAGTTCGAGGACCTACTCCTGCAGCTTTCTAGTTTTCATAGTATTTGAGTTTCTTATTATTTTTAGTTTAGTCCAAGTCAGTTGGGGGTCTGTCCCAATGACTTTCTTGTTTCATTCATTAGAAGTTTGTCGGACTACTAGTTTCAGTTGTGGACTATGGTTTATTATTTAGATTTTTCAGTATTATTTTACCAAAACTTGAGAGATTGAGTCAGTTCAGATAGTTTTTTGTACTTGTCCTGACTTTATATTTATATTATCCCTACCTTGAGTTTCAGAGACATTAGAAAGCAGCCATGGTTAGTTCAAAACTCCTTGTAGTTTGGAGCACTGTGTGGCATCCCGAAAACTAGATTTCGGGTGTTACATGTGCATATATTTTTTGTCAATTCATGCATGTTCTAGATATGGTTGATCCTGTTTAGGATTTTTTATTCTGCATGACATAGTATGGGAACTTCAAATGTAGATTAATGACCTACAATGGGAGTTGGGCACCATGAGAGCAAGGATGCTTCAAGAGATTCGCAGGCTGAAGAGGGCCCTGCTGTTGTCGGTTGAAGATTGACTAGCAAGCAATAATAACGATGTTGATGATAATAATAATAATAATTATAATGTATTTTTTCTTTTAGAATATTTATTTTAATTTTTCTATCGGATCTATACCTAATATATATTATTTTTCGTTTAATGAAAAAATTATATTTAGTCGACTCTGTCTTTTCAATTCTTATCCAATATTCATTTTTTCTATTTCTTCTTATAAACATACATGTTAACATGTCAACGGCTGGAGGTAAGGATCAATTTTGAATCCAGTAGAAAAGCAATAGAAATTTGGCTTTTAAGTTCTTTCAACAGATGGACCATGTGTTGGAATAAATTAGTCATCGATTGGATTTTTTCATTAGATTATCCATCTATTACGATAGATTTGTCATATGTTGGAGGAAAACATGTGACCTGTATTGTGTTCTTCCAGATAATGTTCATCTATTGCAACAGATGGGCGATCTGTTGAAAATAATTATGGCTATTGTATTTAAGTTAATGTTTTGCCTCTTTTAATTGATGCACAAGTTATTAAACAGATATTTTATATTTAATAAATGATAACATTATGTTCACAAAAATGAGTTAAATATATAAAATTCTACAACAAACAACGACACAAGTTTTTGGAATCACAATGATAATGGCGGATTACGATCTAGGCATGTAGTTTTTTCGTTGCCAACGCCCTCACATACAAGGCACTTATTTCTTCTTGATGGAAATGATTCTACAACTCTATGCCTCCTCTTATATGGTTTTCTTCCTAGTTAAATAGTGCTTGGGTCAATAAATGGAGGAGGTATTAATCTCCCCAAAAGCTCTGTAACAACCCAAGATTCTTCGGGAGGCACCGGAGTAATATGCCCACTATATGCCATTTTATATTTTTCTACCGAATAACATTGAGAGGAGTGCTCATAAATTTTAGGTCCATATTTTACACCGTCTTGAGCTCGAAGCGCTACCATAGCATGTGGACAGGGTATTTTGTCCAAGTCAAAAACTTTGCAAGTACAAGATCTTATTTGAAGATCGACCGTGGCAACATCACCATGATGAGTGATACTGAATTTATAATCTGCTATTTGATGAGATAATAACCTATTCCCTAGACTGACATTTATTGATATTATTTTTTTTATTTTTAGAACAAATGGGGCTCTTTTGCTCTCGAACTGCACACGTCTTTCGTTAAAATATGGACATACTTCTATTATTTCAAACAAAGCCTTGATGGAAAATTCTCTTTCAATGCCAAATAATGAATTCACCAATTCAGGTATTTTTGATGTTATAATATTGTACCTATACAAAATAATCACTTAATATGATATCATACTAAACTTGTAACTCAAACAAGACATTAAATTCATAAGAATGTACCTATCTTTCGGATAGAATGCCCTGCTATATACCTAATTTTTTGGATAAAATGCCTGCTCCATCTCTCAAAACTGATACTTATGAGATGTTTTGTTGCCTTGGGATGCATATCCGCTATTTGATTGAAATGGTCTAAGAACTTTTCTCTCTTATATGCTTTCGATGCTCTATAAAAAACATCACGGCCCTTTCGTTGTGATAGTTGGTCCGAATATTCTCTCTCCAAGATCCCTGATGCAATAACTAGAGTAAGCTGAAGTGAAGAAAATTGAATCCATTTTTGGAATAATTGGATTCCTATCTGAAACAAAAAACAACTCTTTGGTATCTTCAACGTAGCTTCGCGATTGTGTAAAAAAATTCTATAAGAGGCATCATATTCCTTGTCCACTAAAAAAAAGTGACAGGAAAGATGTGATTCTCCACATCCTGCGCCACCGTCACTAGCAGAACTCCATTATACCTGCTCTTCAAGAAGTTACCGTCGACGGCTATGCCTTTACTCAAGTGTCAAAAACCTTGAATCCAAGCACCATATGATACAAAAAAGTACTTGAAACTTTTGTTTTCATCAACATGCAATGTAACACCCCAAAAATCTAGCCTTAGATGTCACACAGTGCCTAGGACCATAAGTAATCCCAAGTTAATCCTTCTACTGGCATAACTCATAAACAACTGAATAAAATACATAAAGCTATACAAAATCGACGGAAGATAACTCTTTTCTAAATCTAATCAATATAAAACTGAATTCACAATATTACAACTCTGCTTTTACAAATAAAACTGAAATTAAATACCTTAACTCTACTGACTGTCTATGAAGCCTCTACTAGTATTAACTATAGGTAGCTAGAACATGACCCCCAACTATCCCAAATCAATATGACTGAATAAAGAAAATAAAATATTACTCAAATTGTATGACTGACTCGAGCCCTCAAATCAAAAGAACTCATCACATGCTGACTGGAAGATGCAACTATCTAAATATAGTATGCGTGCTACAACTGAACTTATACCTACATTATGAGACAATTCAGCACATACACACATATGTGGATCAGTACTTTGAGGATGTTCTGAGTATATGGGGGTGCAATGCAATAAGTAACAATATCTCAATATCATCATAGTTTATAAAAATCATGCATGCAAAATGTAAATAACTGAAAGCTAAAATCTCATAAATCATGAATAATGAAACATGTAGCATAAATCTCGTGAGTTATTATACTTAGTTTGAAAATTTGTAGTTCTATTCCCTTCTTAAAGCATATAGACTAAGTGGTAAAGTTCTCACCTCTGTATCTGAAACTAAGACTGTAACTTTGGAACTGAAATATTAAGTAAAACATTATCTGAATAAGCTTGTGAGCCTTTACACTTAATACGTAAAATATTTGGGGGAAAATAACTAATCTCAAGGGAAAACATCTTTAACTGAAGGGAAAACACTATGATATTAAGGAGATACTTTTAAAAGATTTTATTTACTAATAGGGAAAATAACTTCTCTTAAGGGAAAAATACTTTAGAAACAACTCTAAAAATCTTACTATTAGGGAAAAATATTCAAAAGTTGTTTATTTACTTTTACTAGCAGGGAGGTTCTCTTAACCGAAATGTAACACCCCAAAATATTTCGTGTTATTAAGGTCTTCAAAATGAGTTGAGTTGAGTTTAACACTTAGAAATTTTATTAAGTGTTCCAACACTTAGTCATTTTCTAGCCTGGAATCTTTATTGAATTATTTTGTGACCTTCCTAACCTTTGTTTCTTGAATTTTTTATTGCATTGAGATGGGGCAAGGTCGTAGTATGTTACGAGTGAGTTTTTGAATTTCGAATATCGTTTAAGGCGTGTTTGGTTTTCAAACCAGTAGCATCATGTGACGCATGCTTCTCTGCTGTGCAATGGAGCATACAACGCATGCTTCTCTGCTGTGCTATGGAACATGAGTGTGTTATACCATCTGGTCAAGGCCAATGTGGTGGTGGATGCCCTTAGCAGTATGTCTATGGGTAGTGTTTCTCATATTGAAGAGGGTAAGAAAGAGTTGGCTTGTGATGTTCATCGTTTGGCTAAACTGAGGGTTAGGGTGTTTGACTCGGATGAAGGTAGTATAGGGGTTCAGAGTAGTTCTGAATCCTCCTTAGTTTCAGAAGTGAAGGAGAAGCAGGACTTAGATGCTAGTTTGGTCAGACTGAAGGAGACAGTCAAGGACCAAAAGGTGGAGGTTTTCTCCCAAGGGGGAGATGGTGTGTTGAGATTGTATGGTAGGTTGTGTGTTCTGAATACTAATGATCTAAGACAGAGAATCATGTTTGAAGTGCACGGGGAAGGGTATTCTATTCATCCTGGTGCCACTAAGATGTATCACAACTTACGGGAAATCTATTGGTGGAGTGGCATGAAGAAAGATATTGCAATATTTGTGGCTAGGTGTGCGATGTGCCAACAGGTTAAGCTAGAACACCAAAGACCTGGCGGTATGATGTAGGATTTTAGTATTCCCGCTTGGAAGTGAGAAGAGATAAATATGGATTTTGTGACTAGTTTACCTCCTTTCCGACACCATCATGATTTTATTTGGGTTATTGTTGATAGATTGACTAAGTCTGTGCATTTCTTGCCTATACATACTTATACTGCTGAGGATTATTCTAGATTGTACATTCGAGAGTTAGTCAGGTCGCATGGAGTTTCCCTTGCCTATCATTTCGAATAGGGGTACTCAGTTTACTTCACAGTTTTGGAAAGCATTTCAGAAGGGAGTGCATTTGAGTTTTGTTTTTCATCCACAGACAGATGGTCAGGAAGAGAGGACCATCCAAACTTTAGAGGGTATGTTGAGAGCCTGTGCTCTTGATTTCAAGAGGGGTTAGGATGATCATTTATCATTGATAGAATTGCTTACAATAATAGTTATCACTCTAGCATCGGCATGGCCCCATTTGAGGCTTTGTGTGGGAGAAAATGTAGATCACCCATAGGTTGGTTTGAGGTGGGTGAAGCTGTTGTGAGTGGTCCTGATTCGGTGTTTAAGGCTACGGAAAAAGTCAAGTTGATTAAAGATAGGTTTAAAAAAGCTCAGAGTCGTCAGAAGTCGTATGCAGATGTTAGGAGAAGAGACCTTAAGTTTGAGGTTAGTGACTTGGTGTATTTGAAGATTTCGCCCATGAAAGGGGTGAAGAGATTCGGGAAGAAGGGGAAACTTAGTCCCCATTATGTTGGCCCCTACAGAGTTCTTAGCCGTGTTGGTAAGGTAGCTTATGAGGTTGAATTTCCTTCAGAGTTGTCTGTTGTTTATCCGGTGTTTCACGTTTCCATGCTTAGAAAGCATATTAGCGATTTCGTGGTAGTGGATTCTTCGGTGAGCGCTGAGGTTCAAAGTAGTCTTTCCTTTGATGAGATCCTTGTTGAGATCCTTGATTTCCAAGTCTGAAGACTAAGGAACAAAGAAGTTCCCTTGGTTAAGGTATTGTGGCGAAACCAATCTGTTGAGGGTGCAACTTGGGAAACCGAGGTACATATGCGATCCAAGTACCCCCACATATTTTCCGCAAGCTCCGATCAAGATGAAGGTACTGTTTTTCTTTAAATCATGCATTTTTTTGTTCAAAGTTGCAGCAGTTCAGCTACTATATCTTATTGTTCAGCTGTTATTTCAAGAATTTATGCATTCTATGTTGTATCTGGAGTTTAAAATGATATGGAGATGAGTTTAATAAGTGTTTTCAGCTGTATGCTTTGTTTCCGGTGTACTCTTGGCATATCTAGCATCATTCGGGGACGAATGTTCCCAAGGGGGAGATAATGTAAGACCCCAAAAATTTTCGTGTCGTTAAGGTCTTCGAAAGGAGTTGAGTTGAATTTAACACTTAGAAACTGTATTAAGTGTTCCAACACTTAGTCATTTTCTAGCCTGG
Source organism: Capsicum baccatum var. pendulum (assembly GCA_030864225.1). NCBI lineage: Eukaryota > Viridiplantae > Streptophyta > Magnoliopsida > Solanales > Solanaceae > Capsicum > Capsicum baccatum. The sequence goes on along the minus strand of CM061555.1, from coordinate 109,075,332 downwards.
AATCTTTGTTGAATTATTTTGTGACCTTTCCGACCTTCGTTTCTTGAAAATTTGTTGCATTATGATAGGGCAAGGTCGTAGTATGTTCCGGGTGAGTTTCGGAATTTTTGGACATCCTTTAGGGCATGTTTGGTTTTAAAACCAGTAGCATCATGTGATATGCATGCGACGTATGCTTCTCTGCTGTGCAATGGAGCATGCGACGCATGCTTCTCTGCTGTGCTATGGAGCATGCGGCGCATGCTTCTCTGCAGTGGTATGGGGCATGTGACGCATGGTCCATCACACCCGAGTAAATTTTCAGCCTTTTTCCGTCTCATTAAGGGTAAATTGGTATTTTTCCACTCCCACAACTTATTTAACAACAACAACAACAACAACAACAACAAACCCAGGGTATTCCCACATAATGGGGTCTGGGGGGGGGTAAGATGTACGCAGTCCATACCTCTACCTCTAAAGAAGTAGAAAGGCCACAACTTATTTAACATGGGATTAAATCCCTCTAAACCCAAAATAACACCACTCTCACCCAAATTTACCAAGAACAACCTTTAGGGTTTCAACACAAAAACCCAGATACCCAAAGATTCAATCGTGGGAATTTTATAATTTTTATATATTCGGAATCCCCACTACGAAGGCTACGTGGGAAACCCAAAAGTTCGTGAATAGCACTACATCGTTCGGAAAGTCATTCTAAGCTTCAATTTTGAGGTATGTGGGGTTTTTCAACAAGAACACCCTTTCGTTCTTGTGCCCAAAAATATTTTTATTTTACGAAGTTATGGATTTTTATATGTTTTATTATGAATTTGAAGCATGAATTTATATTCTATATTGATCCTCATGAGATTATGATATTATTGATATTTTAGAAGTTGAATTATATGAGAAAGATGATATTTTATGCCTTATAGCTGAATTTTCCAGATTTTGAAGGAATTTATATATGTTTATGATGTAAAGCTTGAACCTTGATAAATTTTCATATGATGTTGAGGCATGAGTTTTGAAATCTACTTGAGATTGTCGTTTTTGAAAAATCATGTGTTATAAACACTTTTAGTTTGAATGATTTGACATGATAATGAAGCTTTGACCTTTTGGTCGTAAAAAGGGGTTGATTTGAACCCGAGATGAGAAAAGAAATCCACTTTTATTGATTATTATAAAAAGGGTAGCACGATGGCTCCCGTTGTGAATTGTTGAACTGTTTATTAGTGGATTTTATTTTGAAAAGATCTTAGCTAAGTCCGGGAGTAGTCTTTAGCACCGAGCGGGAGGTATAGCAGGATTGGTACTTCCCTAGAACTATGTGCCCCCATAGGTTGTGAGCCTGAGGCTGATTTATATAGTAATCACCATTGTTTAGATTGATGATTTAAGGTCCTACTACGATGGTAAGGATAGGACAGCCCTCCCCAATGTGGGTTAGACGTTGGACTCCATGTAGCTCATATATATATATATATATTAGAGATAGATAGGCGCAAAAGTAGAAGCATCAGAAGAAGCCAAGTGTCAAGCTATTGAGAAGTCATATGGCAGTTTTCAGACAAAGGTTAATTGTAATGTAATAAAAAAAATTGATTAAAAGCTAAGGATATTTGAATTTGAAAGCATTAAAAATTAAAAAAAAAATTAAAAGAATATTATCATTAGCTTGAAACTAGGAAGCTAAATTGAAGAGTTCTAAAGGAACTGTTACTATTCATAAACTAATTCTTTTCAATATTATAAAGTATAGTTAAATATTATATAATAGATAATAATATTAAAATAAATAATAATAATAAAAATAATAACGAAACATAAATAATAGTTGTAGTAATTCACACTAAATAATATTAAAATAAATAACAACAACAACAATAATAAAATAAATAATAGTTGTAGTAATACACATGTATTAATAGCAATTTTTATTTTTTAAAAATAAACATAATAATAGTAGTAATAGTAATAAAAGTAACGGATAAAATTAGGGAAAAAAAGAAAGAAAGTAATATTTCCATTTCCCCTTTTTCATCGAGCATTATCACATGTGTTGGGTTTTTGTAGAACAAAGTATGCTACTATTCGTATAATTATAAATTATAATTATAAAAATATAAAGTTATTAAAATTAGTTTATAGATAAATATAAAGTCCACTAAACATTATTTAGTTTGAAATATGTTTTATATTTTTAAATTGAAACTATATGAGGATACAATTTATTTTTAAAGATAAAGTTTATTTAAAATTATTTTTGGATAAATTTCACTAAATATTAGTTAGTTGAATTGGTGTGAAAATTTAAATTTTAAATTTTAAGCTGCAGATTTTTCTACAATTTTAATTAAAAACTAACTATATTGAATAAAGTCGAATTTCACATAACTCTTTTCTATGTAAATTGATTTTTTAATTTAACCTTTTATTTTGTTCTCTAACTCTTTGCTTATTTATTAGTTTTTCAATCATATTCGTTTATTGATTATACACTATTTATGACTGGCCATAATTACAATAATATATATGTGCATAAATTTTTGTTACTCAAAGTTTAACTTTAGATTGTTTGATTATAATTTGTTAATAGTTTGTATATTTGAAATTATAGAGTTAATTTTTTATAAATTATTTTATTGAGATCAATGATTATCATGAAATGATCACATATATACTAGACGTTGACTTGCCTTCTTTTTTTTAATTGTGCTAGGTTACTTAGGCTACCAAATGTTTATAAAATGTTTGCTTTCAGAGAGATGAGAAACATGTTTCAGAAAAAACCAATAAACTTTAAAAATGGTAATCAGGAACCAAACAATATAAGCATATCCAAGGTAATTGCTTAGTAGAGTTCCATGCTCAGCAATTTATCTTTTACTGACGTATTTAAGATGTTTTCTTCATAGTCATTTACATAATTTTTTTTCTTGATTAACACTTTATAACATATTTTACTCAGCAATGCATATGTAAGTAATTTTATCTCTTTCTCATTTTACTATATCTTAAATTTATTTTTGTTTTTTTTTTAAATGCAGCGCATTTTAAGATAATAAGTTTGTTGCATTCTTGAAATCTATTAGAACATAAAATTGATAGGAGAAATTTAAAATTTAAATTAATATAGATTTATTCTTCTCTTAGCTCTTAACTAAAACATACATATAGCGGAAATGCAAAGAAGAAAGCTGAAAGGAGGGTGAAAAATCTTAAATTGATACATCAAAGTTTGGGATAATGCTCTAAAAAATATCTAAATATTGAAGAAATTTGTTGTAATATGCCTAAACTTTGCAAGGTCCTATGATCCTCCAGAATTTTACGGGAGTTCTATAACCCCCTGGATTATTTATTAACATATTTTATTGATATTTATTTGCACTAAATTTTTTTTTTTTAATTACTTATAAATGTCACTAAGATACACTAATAAATAGTTCGGGGGAGGGGGGGAGGGGGAGGAGGGGTTCACAAGACCTCCGCAAAGTTCAAGTGTGTTACAATAAATTTCGTCAAAGTTTACGTATATTGAGACTATTTTCCCTTAAAATTTTATAGTGAAGATATACACATGTATATATACTGCGACATAAATAGTTGCATATCTTTCTTTCATAATTTTCATTCAAATTTTTATTTGTGAAATTAGTTTGATAATCATTTACTTAATGCACTTATAATTGAATCTTTTAACCATATTAATATATATTATTTTCAAAGAATTTTGTTTTATTTCAATATTCTTATGAATTGATATATAATTTTCATATTTTATACTAATTCTAAGTAAAATTTTATATTCAATTCAAAAATAGAAAATTTTATCTTAAGAATTATATTTTTTAAAAAAAATTTAGATTCTTTATATATACTCAGTCTTTTAATTTAAAATAGATGATGAATTTTTTTGTTTTGAATTTTATGTCACATATTGTTCAAATAGCCAAATTTTATTTCACATATTGTTCAAATATCCATAAAAAGTTAATCAAGTTAGGCTGACTTATTATCTAAAGCGAAAAATGATAAAATAAGAGTGGCATACTTCAAAAATTAAGTATTCAACTTACTTGAATTTATCTCAAAGTAGATCAAATAATAAAAATGTGATTATTACTATAAATACTATCGAAAACAATCTTTCTATTTCTCCGGAGGTAGTGTATGGAATGCATACATTTTACTCTCCCCATACCCCACTATATGGGAATACACTGAGTTTGTTGTTGTTGTGGTTACTATAAATTGTGTAAATAAAAGTTAAATTTAATTTATCAGTCAGCGTGAAAGTACAAAATAGTTGTCAACCTTCAATGGATATTTCCAATTCTATTGTTAAGAAATTATAACATCAAGCCAAGCATCATTATTATGATTTACGAGGAGAGTTTAACAATAAATTTGAAGGAAGAAAAAATCTTCAATTATATTCTACACTTAAGTTAAAAATTCTTAAACAAAGATCACCCAAAAAAGGAGTCAAACAAATATCAAGTCAAAAGGAAAAAAAACTTATAGAAAAAATAGAATAGCGAACAAAAAGTAACAAAATACTGTAGGCGCCTGGATTTGAACTCTGATATATTACGTGAAATTTCAACGCGTTTGTCACTGGCACTACTTCCTCAACTGCTGCACCGGGTGGAACTTAAATAATATACCAATTTTCTTCAAAATATATATATACACAGAGTTTTCCAATTGAAGTTTGCGGGTGCCATGCCACACCTGAACCCCCAGTAGATCCGCCCCTAGATTGAATTCCTAAAACTAAGTAGTAATTGATAATGTATGAGTTATGAAGATTATGGATCTATTTAGTTGATAATGTCACGACCCCAAAACGAGGGTCATGATGGCACTTGTCACGGCGTACCTTGACAAGTAAGTCTATCACCCAAACTGATACGAAAAGAAGAAAAGACAGAAATATCCCACGGTAAGGCTTCTAGAATGAAGCTGAACCATATAAGTAATCATAAGAATACGGAAAGAACTTATTCAAAATGCCAATCATGCCCAAAATCAGGTATCAATAGTGTAAGAACTACTAATATAATCCAAGAGTCAAATGCATCGAAAAAATAACCACAAAGGAATAATAATTGTCTCTGAATACTAATAAAGAAATAACAACTATAGAAAGATAGAGGTGAACTTCGGACGCATGAATGCCCAGCCGCTACCTTGGAAGCTCTAACAATCGCCCGAGTCAATCAAGTTGAGGCGTACTCGAGCTAAGACCTGCACCGAAAGGGCACAGTAGGCATGAGTACGATCCACTTGTACTCAGTAGGTATCATAGGCCGACCAACCAAAGTAGTAAATAAAGCACACAAAATATACACTAAGGGCACATCACCTGCAATTAGAAAATGTCCCACAATGGTAGCCCATACCGCTTGCACTAATAGTTCTAATATATCTCACATATATTACTACAACACACCAAGATATTGAACACAAGTATACATTATGTCACATATAAATAGAACAAAAAAGAATATATAGATACAACATCATCAAATACAAGTAAAGGAAGGTAAGACAAATACACAAATGACAAGTCAATAAGTCAATACAACACAACATAAATACTATAAAGTAAGTGCAATGTATATCTTGTTGATGATGATGATGATGCATGAGGTCGTCCCACAACCTCCAGGATCATCGCACAATTCTCGTATACACCTATGGAGATAAATCTTCCCGATGTATGAGTCATAGGGGGTTCATCAACCCATATGCAATCCACATATCTCATATCTCCTTTTCGACATATCTCTCGGAAAGGGTATTAGGTGTTACAATATTTTTTTAAAAAGGTGTTGCTAGTGTTTCTCAGATGTTGCCACGGTGGTACCAATATTTCATGAATGACTATGATATGAAGATGTAATGCTCACAACCAATCACAATGAGTATTTTCACAACCAATCACATGAGATATTTCCACAACCAACCACAATGATACATTTTCACAACCACATGAGTCAATATCCACTTATTATTTTTGTTTCATCCATGAATATCCACATGTCTCAGATGCCAATAAAGTATGAATATACTAACAATACACCAATGGTACCAGATTAAATAACACAATACAATTATTCACATGTACTCAAGGCTATCAATGTCACATAGGACCCCACACGGTCAAACATATCACATAATATTTCAATTTCGATAATTACATCACATGTAGGCCCCTACATGGTCACAACACATAGATAGCTATTTTTCATGATTAGTTCCCTCCCTTAACATGCATTTTGTACCATCATTTTACTACCCAACCCAGTCTGAAGAGTTAAGTCATAACCTACCTCGAAAGCCGAAATCGATCCGCTACACTTGAACCCGCGACCTTACTTTTTACGAATAATACCGAACCCCACTAAAAATATAAAATATAAAATATATGCATCAAGACAAAATCAACGATACCCATATTGACTACTTTTGATTTGGGATCAAACAGACCCCCCAAAATGGGTTTTCGAAAAAGAAGGGTAAATCAAAACTTTACTTAAAAAATATGTTCCCCATATTTTTAGGAATCTACAGCTGAAAACCCAAGTTCAATCGAGTCAAAAATGGAGTTCAAATTGAAGAAAAATCATTTTTGAGCTTTACTGGGTAAAATCTTTGAAATCCAGGTTAATATCAAGAATCAGAGTTGTTTTGAAGGTTAAATTGATGCAAAACTAGTAATTATAATATAAAAATACTATTCAAGTGAAAGAAGTGAAATTTGGGTTTAAAATCATGCTCCAAGATTTTTGAGTTTTTGAGAAATTTATCAAGAAATTACTAAGAAGATGGGTGAATTTTTACCTTAAATTCGTAATAAAATAAAGAAAAAGATATTAATCTGGCTTCCCAAACTCTTACAAGCTTCACTTTTAAACTCCCAAACTATTTAGGGTTTCACTCTCAAGAGTCAAAATGATAAATAAACAAAATAGGCCAAAAAGGGGTGAAAAAGCTTTTTATATTGCAGAAAATCTGCTATATAACTGTTGGTTTTTTTTTTCTTAAGCCGAAATGGATTTCGGCAAGGTGCCCGAAATTCGTTCGGAGTCCGATATACACAAATGAACTATGCAATCATACTAAATTTGACATTTCGGACTCGATAGAGATATCAGATTTTCAAAAAAATATTGTTTTCATAATGTTGACCCCAAAATCCGAAATTACATTTTTCAAATCGAGGGTCAAAATAATATTTAAAAGCCAAAATCATACCAAACATGCTAACACCCTAAAATTAATATTCTGAATCTGCTGATGAAGTTGGATTTTCCATCCGAGGTCATTTCGATCAAATGTGGGTCCTAACCCACATTTTTAATTTTTCAACTTTTCGACCAATGGGTTAAAATGAGCTCCGATGCACCGAAACCAGAACTAAAGGTCTACCTAGCGTAAAATTAATATTTCAGAGATATTGGCACAGTCCGTTTGGCCATCTGTTGTACGGATCAAAAGATATACACATAAGTCCAAAATAAGGCTCTTAAAGCCATCAAAAATCACAATATTGCATAAATGATACCAAAATGCATCGAAAATCATGACAATCACTCCCACATCCGAGAATTATCATAATGCAACTATGGGGAGGGGTAAAATAGTCAAATCACACAAAATCACCAATTTCACATATTTCATCAAATTTTCAGGTCATTACATCACCCACCACTAAAAATCTAGTTCGTCCTTAAACTAAGGCAAAAGAAATACCTGAATCAACAAAGAGTTGGGGAAAAGGACTACGCATATCAGACTCGACCTCCCAAGTAGCTTCATCTACAGGTCGATGTCGCCACTGGACCTTAACCACAGGGATCACTCTAGAGTGCCACCGCCTAACATCCCTAGCCAAAAATAGAAAGTGTCTCCTCAACAAAGGACAACCCCTCATCTAACTGAACTGACTCTCAACGAATGACATAAGACTCATCAAGAATATAACGACGAAGCATAGACACATGAAAAATTTGATAAATAACTGATAGATCAAGAGGCAAAGCCAACTCATAATCCACATTACCAACAGTCCGAAGAATCTCAAATGGACCAATATACCTGATGCTAAGCTTGCCCCTCTTCCCAAACCTCATCACACCCTTCATGGGTGAAACTTAAAGAAAAAGACGATCACCAACACCAAATTTCAAGGCACGAAGTCTACGATCAGCATAACACTTCTGCCTACTCTGAGTTGCTCTAAGTCTTTCCTGAATGATCTGGACCCTATCCAAAGACTCACAAAGCAAGTCCGTACCTCGAGCTCTCACCTATGAAGAACCAACCTACTGGAGAGCGACAACGCCTACATACAATGCCTCAAAATGAGCCATATCAATACAAAAATGGTAGCTATTATTATATGCAAACTCTGCTAAATCCTAATGCTACTCCCACAGGCCACCAAAATCCATCACGCATGCACAGAGCATATCCTCTAAAACCTGAGTAATCTGCTCTTACTAGCCATCAATCTGGGTATGAAACGTTATGCTAAGATCAACCCAAGTACCCAACTTATCCCGGAAATTCTTTCAAAAGTAAGATATGAACACAAAACCTCTATCTAAAATAATGGACATCGGCATACCATGAAGACGCACAATCTCTCAAATAATGAAAAGGGCTAACCTCTCAGCATTGAATGAGATCTGAACCAGAATAAAATGAGTTGACTTGGTCAATCAATCCATGATAACCCAAACATTGTCAGAACTATGAGATGTACGAGGCAACCCAATCAGGAAGTCCATAGTGATCCATTCCCACTTCCACTTGGGAATGGGTGACCTTTGAAGTAATTCACCAAGCCCCATATGCTCAGCCTTCACCTACTGACAACATAGGCAACGAGCCATAAAATCTGCTATATCTCACCTCATACCACCCCACCAGTAGTGTTGTCTTAAATCACGATACATCTTAGTCATACCTGGATGGATAGAATATCTGGAACAATGGGTCTCCTCCAAGATCAACCTAATCCAATCACCACTCTCGGTACACAAACGCATCCTCCAATTCTCAAAACTCTATCTGAATCAAGTGCTCCTTATCCACCCCACTCAACACTTTTTATTGAATCAACCTCAATCCAACATCATCAAATCAATGAGCTCAAATCAGCTCCATCAAAGAAGATCTAGCCTCTACAAATGTCAAAACACACCCTGGTGTCGAAATATTAAGCCTAACCATCTAGTTAGCTAAAAACTTAATTTCTATGGACAAAAGCCTCCCCTAGGTCAAAAGATATGCCAACCTACCCATGCTAATCAATTCTCAGCTCAAGCCATCCGCAACCACATTAGCCTTTCCCAAATGGTAGAGAATAGTTAAGTCATAATCCTTAAGCAACTCAAGCCAACGATGCTGCCTCATATAAAGATCTCGCTAGTAAAAAAGTACTGAAGGCTACGATAATCATAAATGATCTCACAACAGACTCCATTCAAGTAGTACCTCCACAACTTCCAGGCAAACACAACTGCGCACAACTCAAAATCATGGGTAGGATAATACCTCTCCTGAGGTTCCAATTTTGATGGGATGCATACACAATTACCTTGCCCTCCTCCATCAACACAACACCTAACCCAACACCTGAAGCATCACACAGGAAAATAAAGCTCAAGCCCTCCTTAGGAAAAGCCAATATAGGAGTTAAAGTTAATAAATCCTTGAGCTTTTAAAAGCTCTCCTAACAACATCATACCACTGAAAAAATCTTCTTCTGGGTCAACTTGGTCAATGGAGATACAATGGAAGAGAAATCCTCAACAAAACACTAATAATACCCATCCAAGCCAATAAAACTCTGAATATCGATGGGCAAAGTAGGTCTAGCCCAATTACGAACCACTGCAACCTTAGCTAGATCAACCATAAGACCTTCATTGGTCACCACATGACCCAAGAAAAAAATAGACTCTAACCAAAACTCACACTTAGAGAAATTAGCATACAACTTCTCATCCCTCAATCTCTAAAGAACAATCCACAAATGCTCCTCATGCTCAAACTCACTCTTGGAATAAACCAAGATATCATCTATAAATACCATAACAAAGGAGTCAAGATATAGTTGAAACACCCATTTCATCAACTCTATGAATGCGGAAAGGAAATTGGTCAACCCAAAAGACATGACCAAAAACTCATAATGACCATATCAAGTCCAAAAAGATATTTTGATATATCCGAAGATCTAATCCTCAACTAGTGATAACTGAACCTCAAATTAACCATCACCTTATTCAACTGTTGATAATCAATACACATCAGCATAGACCCATCCTTTTTCTTCACAAATAAGACAGTCACACCTCAAGATGAAATACTAGGTCAGATAAATCCCTTATCGAACAACTCCTGTAACTGATCCTTCTATTCGTTCAACTATGTTGGGGTCACCCTATAAGGAGAAATAGAAATGGGCGTGGTGTCCACCTCAACATCAATACTAAAATCAATATCTCAATCTGAAGGCATACCAGACAAGTCCATAGAGAACACATCTATAAACTCACGGACGACATGAACAGAATCCAAGGAATGAGTCAAAACAACACTGGTGTCATAGTTATGTCCAAGTAAGATAAATATCCTCTCTTAACCAATTTACGATCCTGAACATAAGATATGACCCTTTTAGGACTCGAATGAAGTGTACCCTTCAAATCTATCCTTGGTACCCTCGAGGAAGCTAAATTCACAGTCTTGGCATAACGATTTAGGAAGGCATGGAGGAAGCCAACCAATCTATACCCAAAATAGTATTAAAATCGATCATGTCTAACACAGGCAAGTCTATCAAAGTCTCACGCTGGGCAAAAGTCATAACACAAAATCGGTATGCCCGATCCACCACTAAAGAATTATCTACTGGAATAGATACATGAATAGGCATAGCAAGAGATTCCCTAACAGTATCAAAACCCAAAGCAAAATAAATAGACACATAGAAAAAATTTGATCTAGGATCAAATAATAAGATACAGGTATGAAATAAATGGAATGGTACCTACGATCATAGTATCTGAAGCGTCCATCTCAGATCTGACTGATATGGCATAATACTATCCATGACTACCAACTGGCTGAGTAGCCCCACAAACACCAATACGAGCTCTACCATCTCTACCTCTTGCACATTTGGTAGAATACCTACCTCTCATAGCTGAAATAAGAATAGCTCTAACATACGGAAAGAACAGTCCTTGGATCCATGGCCAACCTCATCTACACAAAGCAACCTCTATGACCAGTCTCAATAAGCGAAAATACAACTGAGCCCAAATGGTCACCCTGAATTGCTAAACTATAAGATCCACCTGCTAAACTCTATAATTACCTGCACTAGCCTACCATGATATCCATGAGAACCTCTAAAATCTCTGCCTCGAGAGGTCCGACTCCTGAACTTACCAAAATGACACACCCTTTTGGCGTCTCCCTGAGATGCACTAAGCATACCCTCTGTCATCTTAGCATGATCCACAATACTCTAAAAAGAATCCCTAATCATGATCATCTGAGATGTAGATAACTAACGAGAGACATCCAAACCTTTTACAAACTAAATACCTACTCAAACTCAATGGAAATACTATCAAAGGTATATCTGTACAGGGCATGGAAGCATGCCTCATACTCAATAACTATCATAGAGTCCTGCTCTAAATGATCAAACTCATCCCGTATATGATCTCTTAAACTGAAAGGCACAAATCTCTCCAGAAAGGCATCAACAAACTGATCCCGTGATAACTCAGGAGCATCAACAAGCCTATAACCGACAAATGATATCCACTAATTTATCACAGCATCTCTCAACATCATTCGCGTAGAAAGAGTGAAACACAACTCATAACACAAGGTATGAAAGAGCTTTGCACGATAAAGAATGAAATGAGGAAAGTTTTCTAAAGATGTCTTATAGCCTCTCGAAGATAGATACGGATATCTACGTATCGATCTGCGAGACTCTATTAGACATTCCATTCTTACACCATTGAGACCAATGAAACCTTGCAGCTCTAATACTAATTTGTCATGACCCCAAAATGAGGGTTATGATGGCACTTGCCGTGGCGTACCGTGACAAGTAAGTCTATCACCTAAACTAATATGAAAAGAAGAAAAGACAGAAATATCCAACTATAAGGCTTCTAAATGAAACTGAACCATATAAGTAATCATAACAATGTGAAAAGAACTTATCCAAAATATTAATCATGCCCAAAACCAGGTGTCAATAGTGTAAGAACTACTAATACAATCCAAGAGTCAAATGCATCAGAAAAATAACCACACAGGAATAATAATTGTCTCTGAATACTAATAAAGATATAATAACTATAGAAAGATAGAGGTGAACTTCGGACGCATGAATGTCCAACCGCTACCCTGGAAGCTCTAACAATCGCCCGAATCAATCAAGCTGAGGCGTACTCGAGCTAAGACCTACATCGAAAGAGCGCAGTGGGTATGAGTATGGTGCACTTGTACTCATTAGGTATCATAGGCCTACCAATCAAAGTAGCAAATAAAGCATACAAAATATACACTAAGGGAACGTCAACTGCAATTAGAAAATATCCCACAACGGTAGCCCACACCACTTGCACTAATAGTTCTAATATATCTCACATATACTACAACAACACACCAAGATATTAAACACAAGTATACATTATGTCACATATAAATAGAATAAAAAAAATATATAGATACAAGATCATCAAATACAAGTAAAGGAAGGTAAAACAAATACACAAATAACAAGTAAATAAGGCAATACAACACAACATAAATACTATAAAGTAAGGGCAATGTATATGATAATAATGATGCATGAGGTCATCGTACAACCTCCGAAATCATCGCACAATCCCCGTATACACCTACGGAGCTAAAGCTTCCCAACGTAGGACCCATGGGGGGTTCGTCAACCTATATACAATCCACATATCTCATATCTCCTTTTAAGAATATCCCTCGGAAAGGGTTTTATAAGGTGTTACAATATTTTTTTAAAAAAGGTGTTGTCAGTGTTTCTCAGATGTTACCACGGTGGTACCAATATTTCATGAATAAGTATGATATGAAGATGTAATTCTCACAACCAATCACAATGAGTATTTTCACAATCAATCACATGATATATTTTCACAACCAACCACAATAATACATTCCCACAACCACATGAGTCAATATCCACTTATTATTTTTGTTTCATCCATGAATTTCCACATGTCTCATATGCCAATAAAGTATGAATATAATCATAATACACCAATGGTACCACATTAAACAACAAGATATAATTATTCACATGTATTCAAGGCTATCAATATCACACAGGATCCCACACAGTCAAACATATCACATAATATCTCAATTTTGATAATTACAGCACATATAGGTCCCCACACGGGCACAATACATATATAGACATTTTTCATGATTAGTTCCCTCCCTTAACATACATTTTGTAGCATCATTTACAACCCAACCCAGTCTGAAGAGTTAAGTCATAACCTACCTCGAAAGCTTAAATCGGTCCGCTATACTTGAACCCGCGACCTTACTTTTCACGAACAATCTCGAACTCCACTAAAAATATCAAATATGAAATCTATGCATCAAGATAAAACCAATGACACACATATTGACTGGTTTTAATTCAGGATCAAAACAGACCCCCAAAATGGGTTTTCGTAAAAGAAGGGAAAAATCATAACTTTACTTCAAAAATATGTTTTCCATATTTTTAGGAACCTACAACTGAAAACCCAAGTTAAATCGAGTAAAAAATGGAGTTCAAATCAAAGAAAAACTATTTTTGAGCTTTACCGGATAAAATCTTTGAAATCCGGGTTAAAATCAAGAATCAGAGTTGTTTTAAAGGTTAAATTGATGAAAATTAGTAATTATAAGATAAAAATATTATTCAAGTGAAAGGAGTAAAATTTGAGTTTAAAATCATGCTCGAAGATTTTGGATTTCTAAGAAATTTTTCAAGAAATTACTAAGAAGAGGGGTGAATTCTTACCTTAAATTAGTAATAAAATCAAGAAAAAGATGTTAATCTAGCTTCTCAAGCTCTCACAAGCTTCACTTTTAAGCTCCCAAAGTATTTAGAGTTTAACTCTCAAGAGGCAAGATGAAAAATGTACAAAATAGGCCAAAAAGGGATGAAAAAGTTGTTTGTATTGCAGAAAATCTGCAATATAACTGCTGGTTTTTTTTCTTCTTAAGCAGAAATGAATTTCGACGGGGTGTCCGGGATTCGTTTGGAGTCCGATATACACAAATAAACTATGCAACCATACTAAATTTGACGTTCCGGACACGATGGAGATATTAGATTTTCAAAGAAACATTGTTTTCACAATATTGACCCCCGAAATCCGAAATTATAATTTTCCAAATCGAGGGTCAAAATGAGATATAAAAGCCGTAAAATCATACCAAATATGCTAACACCCTGAAATCGATACTCTGGGTCTTCTGGAGAAATCATATTTTCTATCCGAGCTCGTTTCGATCAAATGTGGGTCCCACACCCATATTTTCAATTTTTCAACTTTCTGACCAATAGGTTGAAATGAGCTCAGATGCATCGGGACCCGAACTAAAGGTCTACCTAGCCTAAAATGATATTTTGGAGCTGCTGGCACAGTCCGTTCGTCCATCCATCGCACGGATCAAAAGATATCCACATAAGTCCAAAATAAGGCTCTCAAAGCCATCAGAAACCACAATATTGCATAAATGATATCAAAATCCATCTAAAATTATGTCAATCACTCCCACACCCTAGAAATATCATAATGCAACTATGGGAAGGGGTAAAATAATTAAATCACATAAAATCATAAATTTTACGTATCACATCAAATTTTCAAGTCGTTACAGATAATATAAGTCAAATTTGAAAAAAGAACTATCGAATGTGAGATAAAATTATTTTTAATATAAGTGAAAATGTTTAGTTTGAATTTTAGATCATAAATTCATAAGTACTTCCAACAAATTAGATTATATTGGTATCTTCTTTAAACACTTTCAAAGATGGAATGAGTTGGGGGAGGGAAAATAGTATTTTTATAATTAATTTTGGGAATATAATATAAAAATTAGATGATACATATATTACTATTCATAAATTTTAAACTGAAGAAATGCTGAGTAGTGGAATAAAAATTCAAAAATAAAAAGATCACAAGGAAATATATGTTACTATTCATAAATTTTAAACCGGAGAGATTTGAATACTAAAATAAAAATTCAAAAACAAAAAAGATCACAAATAAAAGAATTATATGAATTTTATATTAATAAGAAGAGCACTTGATAACTATATTAGAGCAAGTAATAGTTATTAAAAATCAATAACATTCTAATAGATTTTAATATTAGACAATATAATAACTATAACATTCGTCGTCCTTATTCAAATAGGGATGTGGCGTGGGGGTTTCGGGGTGGGATGAAGATAGGATTACATTTCATTGAGCAATAATATCGTAGTTGAACTTTTTCTTTCAGATAATATAATTTAACATATTCAAATAAAAAAATCACAATATTTATGTTTTATAGTTTATATCTCTATCTATAATCTATAATTCTATATCTACAATCTATATATATATCTATAATCTATATCTATATCTATATCTATATCTATCTATAGTATATTAAAAGTGTGAAGAGTCATAGAAATGGTGTTTGAACTTTTTGTCCTTCATTAAAAGTCTTTGTTTTAGATAAAATTATTTTTTCACTATTTTTTCCTAATATTTAAGAGTTAAAATTAATTAAATATAAAATCTTTCCTTATTAGAAGTCATAGAAATTATTAATTTTTCCTAATATTTAAATGTTGAAAATTAATTAAATATATTTATGGAAAAAACTTTCCTTATTAGAAGTCAATTTGATTTTAAGAAGATTTCAAAAATTTAGAAATAAATATAAAAGCATTAGAATAAGAAAAATTTAAGAAATACCAAGTTTTAAAAGTTTTAAGTAGGTAATAACGATGTAATCAATGATTTGCAATAAATTAACTTTAAAAATAAGAAAATTTTTTAAATATAGAAAAAAAATCATACCACAAATAGGGTTTAAATTGATGCGTCTCTCTTAGCTTCTGGCATAGGGAAAGATGTACTGCATGACAAACACAAAAGTGATGATCGATCAACCACTTGAAATATTTGGTGGTAAAATATATATGTTCTTAAACTAAAATATATGTTTATTTTTACATTATGTATTAAAATGTGAAAGATCTTTGAAAAATGACTTGAACTTTTCACACTTCACTCAAATTGCAATCGATAAAATTATTTAATTTTAAATAATCAAACGTTACATGTGCGAGGAACGTGTAGTTAAACTAGTATATTAAAAGTGTGAAGGGTCTTAGAAATGTTGTTTGAACTTTTTACCCTTTATTAAAAATCTTTATTTTAGACAAAATCGTCTTTTCATATTTTTTCCTAATATTTAAAAGTTGAAAATTAATTAAATATATTTATGATAAAAAATTTCCTTACTAGGATTCATCAGAATTAATGACAACTAAAATTTTTTATCATTAGTTTAAGAATTCTAAATCAACTAAATTTGATTTTAAAAAATTTAATATTGTCTTTTCCTATATTACTCAAATAAAATTCTGATTATACATAAACACAAATATATATTAGAAAACTAATAATACCCCAAAAGGCAAAAACGTGCACATCCAAAAACATACCTTTTTTTTTAATTATTTTTACCTCTTTTACATTTTTTAGTTCCAAATTCAATGGTCATTCCTATATTGTTCAAGTAAAATTCTACTTATACATAAACACCAACACATTAGTTAAATTTCTGCCACGATCCAAAATAGGATCATGACCGGCGCTAAGGAGTTTAGGACTCCAAAGCAAGTCTCGTAAAAATTCTACAAAAATCGGGCAGAGTTTTCCCTGTTTTAAGGCGTAACAAGAAAATTTCTTGTCTCAATTCAACCACAAAACAACCCAATATCACAACAACCACACAAACACAAACACAATTCACCATAGATCATCAACACTTCTCCAATACCACCAACCAATAATACGAAAACCATCTCCAAAGACGAGAGAAAATCCAATATTCCACAATTCCAAAATAACAAGAAAATTCTGAAAACTCTAAAGACATGACTATGGAGCAAACTAAGAGTTTTCATGAAAAAGAACCATAACGAATAAATAAACTATAACCCATGCAAAAAATTGCGGGGCTTACCAGGAATATATCACTCGAATCCTCTAGCCAACGCAATCCTCACCGTCACCTGCGTTCTCTAAAAAAAATAATAGCGAGGAGTGAGCCACTAGCTCAGTGAGTAATAACACTTACCACAACCATTTTAAAATGAAGACAAGTCACAAAACATCATGAAATCATGTTGTTTCAGAAAACAGTAATGGTAAACAATATCATTCTTTCATGTAATCCAAGTGAACCAATAATTCTGTAATAAACTTCAAAAAGCATCGTATCGTATCAAATATTACATATTTGGGAGGTTTCCAAGAATGAATCATGTAATCAGAGTGGCATTCTTCTTCATTAAGAATAGCCCAAAACAGTGGACCCCTCATAAAGGAGTCAAATATCATATCAGTATGCTAGTTCTACCTTCCCACTAGTGGGGGCTGTAACAGACATCAGTAAATACAAGGTGCACCAGGCCTAACGATCCCGCCGTTAGCTATGGGATTCAAATCAAGGTTTACTCCCATTTATAAATTCTTTGTAAACAATAGGATATTCATATGAAAACATTTTAAGTTCATATCAAATCATGTTACATATAAACTTGAGTAAAAACACATGTAAAAAATACTTATTTCTCATGAAAGTGAAAATATTCACCGTAATAATATCATATCTTAAATAACCACTTCAAGATCATATCTCAAATAGCCATTTCAATATCATAACGAGATCATATCTCAAATAACCATTTCAATATCATATCGAGATCATATCTCAAATAACATTTTCAATATCATATCTCAAATAACCTTTTCAATATCATATCAAAATCATATCTCAAATAACCATTTCAATATCATATCAAATAAAGGACTTGTCCCACATGCAATTTCAAAGTATATCAAAACTCATTGTTTTATCAAAAACATGAATAAATATGCAATTTAATAAACACAAATCATGGTAAGATTACTACTCACTGTACAATTTCTGAAATACCAAATTGTCACCTCGAACAATTGATAGGACTTTCTTCGATCGAATCTAAAATCATATCATATCAATCTCTAGTTAATTCTCTTGTTTGGACTAATTCCGTGATAAAAATTAAACTACCCAACCCTTAAGGTTTTATGATAACCTTCAATTTCTGAAACTTTGTATTCAAAACAACATCTTATTACCCAAAATTCTTGTCTTTAGTAACTAAATTTCAATACCCAAATCAATTTAACTTGACTAAAATTTACAATAGAGAGTAGGAATAAATTTACCTTAACCCAAAAGAATTCCCAGTCAAAACCCTTAATCTTTCTTTCCTTTTCACTGAACGAATAATTTGATCGTCTTTTTCTTTCTTTTGCATTAGACTAAGCATATAGCAATTCTACCTTTGTTTGAGACACCATGCTTCCACTAGTGGCAAAGACAGTGCCTTTATTATTGGTTAATTGGCAAAGGCTATCCCTTTGTTTGAATTCCTTATTTCATATATATAACCAAAAAAAATAGGCACATGGCCATTAGAATCACTGAAAGGGCAAATCCCCTTTCCTTTTTTAAAACAATTTTATATTAAGAAAAGTTTACAGATAAGGCCTAATTTTTTTTTTAAAATCTCATTCCAACATGAAGTTGGAAATATGACTCATACTCCAAATTCTTTTCCTTTTCAAGTTGATGGATGGGGTTGGCCCGCTTTTTTTTAATATACGGGATAATACATTCTCCCCACTTTATGAAATTCAGTCCCCGAATTTAGAACAAGTGCATACCTGAAGACTTAAAAAAGTGAGGGTACTTGAGTCTCATATCCTTTTCTGAATCCCACGTAGCTTCTTGATTCTTCCTTAAGACTTTCACGGACACAAACTCTTTTGAACGTAACCTTCTTACTTGTCGATCAGGGATAACCATTGGTTCCTTCTCATAGGTTAAGTTCTTATCAAGTTGCAAGGTCGGTGCTTGATCACACGAGTATAATTTGATATATATTTCCTTAGCATAGAGACATGAAACATTAGATGAATGAAGGACATCTCAGGAGGGAGTGCCAGACGATACGTCACTCCTCCTATACTCTCAAGTATATCACAAGGTCCTATATACCTTGGGCTCAATTTACCTCTCTTTCTAGATTGCAACACACCCTTCATAGGAGAGACTTGTAGAAATACCTTATAGTCAACTGTGAACACCAAATATCTTCTTCTCTAATCTGTACAAAACTTTTGTCTGCATTGAGCTGTGAGTAACAATTGCTACTTAATTGGATCTTGTCCATAGCATCCTGTACCAAGTCTGGTCCTAAAATTTTAGCCTCTTCAACTTCAAACTACCCGATAGGAGAACGACATCGCCTACCATACAAGGTTTCATATGGAGCCATCTGAATGCTTGACTGAAAACTATTATTGTAAGCGAATTCAACTAAGGGTAAGTAAGTATCCCAAATACCTCTAAAATCAAGAATACAAGCTCTCAACATATCCTTTAAAATTTATATAGTACACTCGGACTATCCATCCGTCTACAGATGAAATGCAGTACTAAGATCTACTTGGGTGCCTAATGATTCTTGAAAAGATCTCCAAAAATGTGAAGTGTACTACAATACTCTCTCAGAAATGATGGACAATGCAACTCCACGAAGTCGGACAATTTTTATTCATAAATAACTGAGCATAATTCACTCCACTATAGGTGTCTTTACTGGCAAGATATGGGTAGATTTAGTAAGTCAGACTACAATTATCCATACAGAGTCATAACCTTTAACTAATTGCGTTAACTCAAATACAAAATCCATGGTAACTCTTTCCCATTTCCAATTTCGAATCCTGATACCTATAATAAACAAGTTAGGGATATCTTTCTTCATACATTTCCACCAATGCAATTGCTTCAGGTCATGATCCATCTTGGTGGAACCAGGGTGAATATTGTATCTGGAGTTGTGAGTTTCCTCAAGATTAGCTCGTCTTAACTCATCTGCAGCTGGTATACATAATGGGTTACCCAATCAGAGAAGAACATCACAATCAAAACTTATCGTCTTATTTTACCCAACTAGAACCTCATTTAGATATTTGCACAATTGCACATCCTCATATTGTATAGCCTTTATGGATTCTACCAAAGAATATTTAGCTTAAACATAACCCAATAATACCACTGACTTTCCAACACCAAAACTGATATTTTTTACCTCAAGTTTCTGCATGTCTTACGTCAGTTGCCTCTTTCCAGGAGTTATATGCGCCAAACTTCCCACAAATTTTTTTGCTCAAAGTATTAGCCACAATGTTAACTTTTTCAGGATGATACAAAATAGCACAGTCATAATCCTTAAGTAATTTCATCCACTGACGATGCCGAAGATTTAGATCTCTACTAGAAAATATACTTTAAGCTCTTATGATCGATATAAATCTCACAAGTTTCATTATATAAGTAAATCACGCCTTTGGGGAAAATACCACTATAATCATCCTCAAATCATGAGAGAAAAACTTTGTCTATGTTTATTCAACTATCTAAAAGCATAAGGCATCACACAACTATTCTTCATGAGGACACGTCTAAATCCCGCCTTCAAAGCATCACAAGGCACCATAACTCCTCCAGAATAATACACTAACACTAATACTATTATGGTGGTCAAACATTTCTTGAGCTTCTAATATCTCTGTGCACACTCATCTGTCCACTGAAACTTTCATATTTTACTATGGAAATCCATGGCGTTACTATTTTACTGAAGTTCTATATGAATCTATGGTTATTAACATTTCCCAAAACATTGTGAAACTTCGTAAGAATAGTGGACAGTGATCAATTTTTCAATATTCCTCGATCTTAGTAATATCCATAATAATCTTATCCTTAGGTTCAATAAATCTGGGGATATGACATTAAGTCTAGACAAATCACAATTTGAGGAATTGATATAGAGATTAAAGTGATCCTCATGTTTTTCCCGACGATGGAATTATACACAATATTATCAATGACACTATCATATTTTTCTTTTTTTTTTAAACGACTTATATTATTTATTAACTCCTTAAACACAATCACAGCATCAGCTAGCTCGAAGGATGTTACAAAGAAATTATAATGCATCCACCAAGTTCTACAGGCCATTTTAATAAGAATAACATAACATTTCTTCTCGGGTTTTAAATTACTGACAACTGAACAGAATATCACCTTTATTTTAACAAAAATTGGAGACTCCATGTAGTCCATCAGACACACCTTACTGCACAATAGGTATTCCATAATTATCGATGTCTTATTCAACTATTTATAATCGATGCACATTCTTAAGAACTCATTTCTTTTTCATAACCAATATTGTCGTATAATTTAACAATATACTCTACCAGATACAACTCTTTATCAGTAGATCACGCATTGTTCCTTTAGTCCCTTCATTCTTTATTGGCACCATGGGATAAAGGGGGCAGAAGTATTGATACAATTTTTGGGTTAAGTGACAAGTCTATAACATAATCTTTTCTTATCGTATAAGTAACACCTCATAAATTCAGCACCGCTTCAAAACTAGGTGTCTAATCTCTTGAAGTCTTTAGCCATTACAAATAAATCCAATTGTTTCTTCTATAATAGCTGAGGTATCACAAATCATATATGATTGCTTATTTTTGGAACCTGATTCGAAAAAAGATAGCCTCATTTAATATCTCAAATTTAACTATCTTTGCATAACAATCGAGAATAGTACGATAAGAAGATAGCCAATTCTTACCCATGAGTTTGTCAAAATAGTGACTATCAATTACAATCATCTCAACTTAAGCCCACAAGCTTGATACATATCTCAACTAACATAGATGTTTCCAGCAAGAGCAACATCAAAGAAAATTGCTCGATATCTCATATAATCCTTGATTTCTAACTCTTGACTCATTTAAAATAACCATTAAAATTTTATTTTATTTTTGGTTTCAACCTGTATGAATTCATAGTTTATCTCCTATAACTTAACATATTTTTAATGTCTTCAGCAATATCAATCACCTCAAAGTAGATAAGGTATTTATGTGCGAGGTTACTACCTCGTTTAAGAGCTAACCCAACCTTCAAATGACTTTTAAGCATGGAATTCTTCTTAGAAAATAATTAAGACATGTATTCAGCCTATTGAGAAAATAAAATAGTGGTGCATTCATAGTCTAAACCAATATCTTAATATCCCCGTCAAAATGGCAAAATCTCTACGAAAGATTTAATGCATAAATGACTTAGTGAATAATCTCATGTTATACCATGTATTTGTTCATGACCTTCAATCTATCAATTGCTATCTCTATGGGCCCACATTGGGATGTCCTAGAGTTCAAAATTCTTTACGTAATTTTTTTTCCAAAAACATTCCTTCAAACTCTCAAAATTCGATGAACTTGATGGTCCCAATTTTCAATAATTTTGTCAAAAGTATACTATTCCATGTTTTCTAAGTCTACGTTCATTTAAAGTCACATTCTCATTCTCATTGCCTAAACTTTTCATGTCTATCCATTTCCTTTTACAAGCTCTTAATTGCACTTCACAGGAAGGAAATTGTTGCAATAACAACATTCTTCTAATGTTGCGGACGTAAACTATACTCTTTTCAAAAGGGGCTTTCTTACAAAATTTGCGGGGGTACAACAATCTCTTATGGTGGCAAAAAAACCCTGTCCTTGATCATCTCCACTACTGCTAACTCTTCGCTAGTCTAGAAGATATAGCTTAAAGCTAGATTCGCTTTCCTTTCGTTATCCACCTCAAACTAGCTCAAATTATTAAAAGCTCAAATTTTAGTCATATGATAAAGGATAAAATGTTAGAGTTGTCGATTAGGACCTAATCGTCCCACACGTAAGGAAGAATGAGAAAGAAATTTAAGACACATCCTATCACGCTTTCGCAGAATCACGATTATAGAAATGGTCGGCAACATAACCATAATTCAGATTCTACTACTATCATGTTCTCCATAGACACAGAATTAATGTCGCTCTGAAATCAACTTTGTCACAACCCCAAATAGGATCATGACCAGCGCTAACGAGTTTAGGACTCCAAAGCAAGATTCGTCAAAAGTCTACAAAACTCGGGAATAGTTTTCCCTGTTTTGAGGCCTAACAAGAAAATTCCTTGTCTAATTCAACCACAAAAACAACCCAATATCACAACCACCACACAAACACCAACACAATTCACCATAGATCATCAACACTTCTCTAATACCACCAACTAACAATATGAAAACCATCTCCAAAGACAAGAGAAAATTCAATATTCCATAATTCAAAAATAACAAGAAATTCTGAAAACTCTGAAGACATGACAATGGAGCAAACTAAGAGTTTTCAAGAAAAAGAACCATAATGAATAAATAAACTATAACTCACACGAACAATTGCAGGGCTCACCAAGAATACATCACTTAGATCCTCTAGCCAACGCAATACTCACTATCACCTACGTTCTCTAAAAAAAATAACAGAGAGGAGTTAGCCACTAGCTCAGTGAGTAACAACACTTACCACAACTGTTTTAAAATAGGGAAAAGTCACAAAACATCATGAAATCATGTTGTTTCAGAAAACAGTAATAGTAAACAATATCATTATTTTATGAAAGCCAAGTGAAATAATAATTCTGTAATAAACTTCAAAAAGCATCGTATCGTATCAAATATTACATATTTGGGAGGTTTCCAAGAATGAATCATGTAATCAGAGTAGTATTATTCTTCATTAAGAATAGCCCAGAACAGTGGACCCCTTATAAAAGAGTCAAATATCATATCAGTATGCTAGTTCTACCTTCCCACTAGTGGGGG
Organism: Capsicum baccatum var. pendulum; assembly: GCA_030864225.1. Classification (NCBI taxonomy): domain Eukaryota; kingdom Viridiplantae; phylum Streptophyta; class Magnoliopsida; order Solanales; family Solanaceae; genus Capsicum; species Capsicum baccatum. Next base: position 109,051,157 of record CM061555.1, on the reverse strand, counting down.
TTGTAACAAATATCAGTAAATACAAGGTGCACCAGGCCTAACGATCCCACTGTTAGCTATGGGATTCAAATCAAGGTATACTCCCATTTATAAATTCTTTGGAAACAATAGGATATTCATATGAAAACATTTTTCAAAATAATACACTTCATTTAAAGTTCATATCAAATCATGTTACATATAAACTTGAGTAAAAACACATGTAAAAAATACTTATTTCTCATGTAAGTAAAAATATTCACAGAAATAATATCATATCTTAAATAATCACTTCAAGATCATATCTTAAATAGCCATTTCAATATCATATCGAGATCATATCTCAAATAATCATTTCAATATTATATCGAGATCATATCTCAAATAACCTTTTCAATATCATATCTCAAATAACCTTTTCAATATAATATATCAAAATCATATCTCAAATAACTATTTCAATATCAAATCAAATAAAGGACCTGTCCCACATGCAATTTCAAAGTATATCATAACTCATTGTTTCATCAAAAACATGAATAAATACGCAATTTAACATACATAAATCGTGGTAAGATTACTACTCACTATACAATTTTCGGAATTCCAACTTGTCACTTTGAACAATTGATAGGACTCCCTTCAATCGAATCTAAAATTAGATCATATCAATCTTAAGTTAATTCTCTTGTTTGGGCTAATTCCGTGATAAAATTAAACTACCCAACCCTTAAGGTTTTATGATAACCTTCAATTTCTCAAACTTTGTATTCAAAACAACATCTTATTACCCAAAATTCTTATCTTTAGTAACTAAATTTCAATACTCAAATCAATATAACTTGACTAAAATTTACAATAGAGATGTAGGAACAAATTTACCTTAACCCGAAAGAATTCCCAGTCAAAATCCTTAATCTTTCTTTTCTTTTCACTGAATGAATAATTTGATAGTCTTTTTCTTTATTTTGCATGAGACTAAGCAGATAGCAATTCTGCCTTTGTTTGAGACACCTTGCTTCCACTAGTGGCAAAGACAATGCCTGTATTATTGGTTAAATTGGAAAAGGCTATCCCTTTGCTTGAATTCCTTATTTTATATATATAATAAAAAAATAGGCACATGGCCATTAGAATCACTGAAAGGGCAAAGCCCCTTTCCTTTTTGAATCCAATTTTATATTAAGAAAAGTTTGCAGATAAGGCCTAATATTTTTTTTTTAAATCTCATTCTAACATGAAGTTGGAAATATGACTCATGCTCCAAATTCTTTTCCTTTTCAAGTTGATGGATGGGCTTGGCCCATTTTTTTTAATATATGGGAGATTACAATTTCTTATTTATCTAAGTAACAAATCACAATATTTATCGCTCCTAAATCAATTAAAGTTTTTGTCTCATATAAAAAAAATAATTTCTACAATTCTATTTAAGTAATATTTTGATCATACTTTACTACAAAAATACCTTTCTTCTACTTTTTTTATATTGTGTTTTATTGATTTTAGTTTTAATTCAAGTTGTCTTCTTATATTCATTATCGTCATTCTTTTATCTTTTTTATTCCTTTTAGTTAATGAATTTAAAAATTATATATGAATTATGTATAATCAACAACTAATATATTTTGTTTTATGAAAGATGTTGTTTATTATTTATACAAAATAGAAAATCCAAATCAACAAAAACAAAAATGAAAAGAAAATAAACAAAAAGCCCAAAAAGGTAAAAAGATAAAGTACATAGGAATTGGAAAGGTTTCTATGGTTCCTCTTTGAGAACATCAACAGCTTTCAGCATCTCCGGTGTCTTTGGCAATTTCCGAGGACTTGCATTCTCCGTCCACTCAGGTATCTTCATTCCTTTTACTTGAGTTTAATTCTCTGTAGTCTTTTAGTAAGATAAGAGTTTATTTCGTTTAGCTTTGGTTCATTTTACACAATATTTTACCTAAATCTCTCACCAGGTGTTGTGTAATTGAAACCCATGGAAAGTGTTTCCAAGCTATCCGATGTTATCTCATCTTCTTTGGAATACAGATGTGAACTTATTTGGTTAATCATAAGTTAATAAGGTGATATCTTACTTAATCCTCAATAAAAGGATGAATCTTGGTGAGATTAATACCACCTTTATATCATATTATGTAATTAATCCTCTTAGTGTATTTATAATTAATGAATGTGATAATCGTTTTCAAATTTGACCTGGTTGTGCATAATCTGAATCCTTAGTGAAGAAATCTGCTAGGGAGTTACCTTCTCTGTAAATGTGTTGTACTATTATTATGTGATCCTTCATCAATCCTCTTATCCTCCTAATTATTTCCAGAATGTTCCAGGGACTATCTCAATCCCCCTTCACCATATTAGTGAGTGCCAAAGAATCTGTATCTAAAATTACTGGTAGCATTTGATATTGTATGCAGTATTTACACCCCTCCAACATAGCTAATGCTTAAGCAAATAAACTTGATTCTTTCTGAAATTGTTTGCAGAAAGCATGCATTAAGTCCCCGTCCTCATTCCTGATGCAAAAAGCTATAGAGAACTTTCCAATATTTCCCCTAGAATCCCCATCAGAATTATATTTATACCAACCAATAGTAGGTTTTTTCCACACAACTACAGTAAACTTCAGTTGAGCTCTATAGTTTTGGAAGAAGTCCAACAATAATGGCCAGGTAAATAGTTTGTCCCTAATCCAGGGTATCTGGTAGTAGCTACATGATGTAGGTTCACATTTATTTCATAAATCACCCTATTAAGAGACATAGACTTCCCATGATTCAAATTATTTCTTCACTTCCACAGTTGCCAGCATATAATTGCAGGCACAACTAAAGTGATTGGTTTAAGTCTTTCAGAAACTTCTGCATCCCACCATTTAGCTAAAGTCTTATGACATTGCATAAATGGTCCTTCAATCCATGCAGCTAATGCATAATAATTCCATACTCTAGTAGCATTTACTAGAAACAAATACATGATGAATTGTTTCTAGATGAGGGTTTAGGCAATATCTACATCTAGAGACTAGATTAATACCACATGTTTGCAACAAGTCATCAATAAGCAGCTTAAATTTCCATAATCTCCATAAGAAAAAATAATTTTGAAAGGAATCTCTTTACACCATATGAACTTCCAATGTTTCTCAACATTTCTTCTTTGTCTAACAAGGTGGTAGGCACTAGATACAGTAAACTTACCATTTTTTGTAGACATCCACCAAAGGATATCCCATGGTGATGCTTCTCTACTTACGATAATATTTTCCAGAATATGCTCTACAATATCTTCAGGCAATAGGGCTTCCAGTTTCTGCATGTCCCATCTGTCTCCTATCATTAGTGAATCTATATCTCTATTCTCTTCTCTTATCTGAAAATCTGATTCAACCACATGATATAAGGCTTCCAATCTAGTCCAATTGTCAAACCAAATACTTGAAGAGGCCACTGTGGGCTCCCACCAGATCTCTTGATCCATAGAATCTCTGGCTTTAAGTATTTGTTTCCATATTTGAGTCCTATTTTTCCACTGTACTAAAGTTGAAACAAGTTTTTTGCAATACTTATTCCACATGTAATTTGACCACATTGAAGTAGTGGTCCTGAATACCCACCATAACTTAGCAAACATAGCTTTAGAGATATCAAAAAGATTTCTAAAGCCTACTCTACCTTCCTCTATGGGAAAACACATAAGATCCCAAGCAACCCAGTATTTGCTTTTCCCCTCTTCTTTTGTGCTCCATAAAAACCTATTAAAGATTTTGTGTAGCTCATAAATGATATACTTGGGGGGTATAACTGTTGATAACAAATACAGAAGAATGCTTTGTAAAACACTGTTGATCAGCACAGCTTTTCCCCCATATGAGACTATCTTCCCCTGCCAATTTTGAAGCCTATTCTTTACCTTTTTATCAAATCATTATAATATGTCTTCTTTTTCCTTGCATGAGTAATGGGACATCTCAGAAATTAAAAAGGAAAAGTTCCTTACATGAAAACAGTGATAGTACCTACTTCACCCATCCAAGAGACTGCCATCTTGTTATACTTTAACACTCTAATTTTCTGAAACAAAATGCTACAAGGTGTTCATGATCTCGAAGGACCATAAGCTAACCCATGACTGATATCTGTACCTGTACACTACATAATATACTAAATAAATACAGAAATAAAGGCTGAAAGGCCATAAGGTTCAAATCTAAATAAATGTCTGATAATACAATGTCTGAAAATGGTATATCAATACCAAAACAAAATTGAAATAACTGTCTAACATATTGTAGTCTGGAAAGCCTCTAAACTATCTGAATAAGGATTTAATGGAACATGTCTCTAACTAACTCTATCTAACAACTGAAATAAATTGAAATGATAAATAAAGTAATAATCATATCGTCCTCGAATGAGAAAAACTCACTGCAACTCTAAACACTAGAATGCTACTGTTGATCTGGAGCTCGTGCTTCTAAACCTATGGTGTAACATAAGAGAAAGCACCATAGCGCAAATGCATCAGTACGTTTGAATGTACTGAGTATACGAGTGAGGTAGGCTAAATGCAAAGGGTTATATATGAACAATACTAACTAATATAAATGTGATAATACATATATGCATATGTAATTGTAACTGAACTCGTGGAGAGACTGACTACTAAGTTTGAATTCTGAAAATATGAGTTTACTGATACTAAGATACTGAATAGATGGATGACTATTTTTGACAGTTTAAATTATGAAAAACTAGTTTAATTGACTGTGTCTAACAGACCTGAAACTGAATGCTGAGTATGTAAATCACTAATAAGTGAGGAACTGATACTATATTACTAAATACTGAGGGACTTGTACTATGTTACTGATACATGAATAATTGTATATGATAGTTCTGATTATGAAGAAATAGTCTGGTTGACTGGGTTTGACAGTCCTGAAGTTGAATACTGATATCATAAATTTTGATAACTGATGTGAATAATAACATGAGTAACTATATCTGATAGCCCTGATACTGAATGTGGGTGACTGTATCTAATATTCCTAAATCTGATAGAACTATCTGAGTTACGTACTGTATCTGAGTTGAGTGTATCTGACAGACTCTAGTGAGAACGGTAGGAACTCTCATATAACAGGTTAAGCCACCTCATCTACCCTCATATAACAGGCTGTGATATCTCAACCTACGTTGGTTACATAGTTCTAGAAAGCAAGGATGACATGTAAGAATCATACCCTCATATAACAGGTGAGTTCCCATCCTTGGGTTCACTCAGTGCTAACTCCTACTCCAATCTGAAGAGACTGAACATAATTTAACTGACTGGGCTGATTTACTAAACTAAACTGATTTATTTAACTGGACTGATTAGCTGAACTGATACTGATTAACTGGATTGATGCTAGTGGTATTGTTTAGTGGAGCTAAACTGAGTTTACTAGATTTTGATGACTGGTGGAATATATTGAGCTCTGAGGAATGGTTGAGAGTACTGAAGTTACTGAGATTAACTGTGAATACTAAGGTTAACTGCATTATTGAACTTTCTTGAGTCACATGACTGACTGAGTTCTATGAAACATGGCTTGACTGAGATTATCGTGAAAACATGACATGTCTCTAGGCACACGGCTATATTTTTTGGGTACGAATGCCCCCAGGATTTGATGGAAGGAAACTGACATAACATGACTGACTTGATTACAAGATTGGAGTCCACAATTCATAATATCATAAGTAGGGGATATCATACTTCATGTAGTTATTCAACATCTTAAACATTGTAGGGAATACATGGATATATTTCATGTATATATTTTATATCTCCATTATCATACATGCTTCATACCATAACAATAGCAACACATTAATAGCATGGAATTCATATTGGACTATATAGCTAACATGGACTTGTCATTTAGATATCATGTAACTATGTAAACATCAACTTCTAGCCTCCTAGATATTTTATCAAACACCTTGCATGCATTCTTTAAGGCTTAGGTGGGTTTCATACTTGCACCATTTTAAACCACCTAAAGTTTATGATTTTCAACTAACATATATATTCCATGAAACCATCTTTAGATATTATCTAGAAGCTTAAACAACAAACATCAACATGTACATGATCATATCACCATAAAAAGTTTACAAAATAATATTTAAAATATAGTTCTTGATCTCTATGAATGAATTGGATCCATATATGAACACTACGCATACCTTAGTTCTTGATTTAGTGAAGATTGATGGAGAGATTTTTGGAATTTGTTGGTAGAATTTGCTTGAACTTGAATCCCCCAATGGAAACCCTAATGTGTTCTTGAGAGGATTTTGAGAGAAATAGTATGTTTTGGTGAAATAATGTCTTAATTTAGTGTTTAAAGAGTATATATAGGGTTTTGGGGAAGTTACCATATTGCCCTTAAGAAGTTTAAAATGAAAACTGAAAACTGCCCAAAATTTATCCCGATTTTAGGCCCAGGCGCGATGCGGAGCTTGAAAAAATACCAATTATTATGAACTAGAACCTTGGCTCAAATAGGGGCTATCGTGGGGGTTTTCTGTAAATTGATGAGTGCCATTTTGGCCTCCGGCGCGACGCGCTATGCACTGAAATGGCATTCGTCTTATAGCAGAAACTTAAAATAGCCATAACTTCTTCACCGGGTGTCCGTTTTAGGCGAATTTAGTATCGTTGGAAATATTATTCAATTATCTATCCGTTTGTATGTCATGGGATAAAAAATTTGTAGCATAATGAGATATATTCTCTTTTGAAGTTTACAATACCAATATCCTTCTCAAGAATTCAATCGATAAGGAATGTTTTGATTCGCACAATATCTAGGACACATTTGAGACCTTAATTCACATCAACCTTGAGCATGAAACTACCAAGGAACCATGATGTACTATGCATGAGCTTGAAACATGGAGCTAATATTGAGTTGGATTTTTTTTGTGGTATTACATATACATGTAGAAAAAGCTCTTTTGACTGTTAACTCTTTGTCCAGAAATTGATTGATAATCTTTCAACACCTTCATGATGAGCTTTAAGGATGACTTATGAGCAGATGTAAGGATAATTATATTATTTGCATAGGCCAAATGATTTAACTTTCTACTCCATTTAGGTAAACCATAACCTTTATACAAGCCATTCTCAAATAATTCATTTAAAGCACTGGATAATAGCTCAGCAGTAAGTATAAACAAAGCTGGAGATAGTGGATATCCCTATTTCAATCCCCTAGTTGAATGGAACAAACCATGTGACTGACCATTCATTATGATAGAATACCAATTATTAGCAACTAATCTCCATATTAGATCAATAAAGTCCTCAAAAAAGCCCATTTCTCTCATTACCTTAGTTAAAAATAACCAAGATACTCTATCATATGCCTTTAGCATATCCAGATTTATCACCATATTAGTAGGCTTTTCTCTTAATATTATATCTGATACAATCTCCTATGTTAGTAGGATAGACCTTTAACAAAACCTGATTAGTTAGAAGAGATTATCTTAGGTAAACAACCCTCTAGCCTATCATGAATGAATCTTGATATCACCTTATTAATAAATTTACTGATACTTATGGGTCTGAGATCAGTAAAACTCTCTACTAATTCTTTTTTGGGAATCAGCACAAGGTTGGTATGAGTAATACTTTTAGGAAGGGTGTTACCTTTGAAGAAATCTCTTACTATTTTAAGTACATCTTGGCCTACCACTTCCCAACAATGTTGATAAAATAAACCTGAGAAACCATCAGTTCCACTAGCACTGCTACCCTTCAAGCTGAAGACAACCCCTTTCACTTCTTCTAGAGTTGGTTTTGCACATAATTGCTGGTTTTCTGCAGCTGTAACTATTTGTGGAATGAGTTTTAATAATTCAAAATTACTCCCTTTATCCTTTTGTATAAATTGTTATTTGTAACATCTTATAGCTTCTTCTGCAATTAAATATGACTCTTTAATCCATGCCCCTCTATCATTTTTTATCCTATGCAGGTGTAACTTTTTCCTTCTTTCTTTTACAAGATTAAGAAAAAATCTTGTATTTCTATCCCCCTTTTCAAACCAAGTTGTTCTAGACTTATGCCTGCAAAATTGCTCTTCTAAATGTAGGTAATTTTTCATGCTTAATTTCAAGTCAATAAACTTAAATTTCTAACTCACACTGTTCAAGCCTACTGGTTCATTCTGGCACAACTATCCCCATGAAAACATAGTTTGTTTAATCTGGATATCATTCTCCTAACTCTACTACCTCTAAAATCCTGGGTTCATGCATAAAAATTCTAGGTCTATACTGTCATAGATTCTGAGAAGGGATCATATGACATGTCTAAATCTGGGTTCAAGAACAAGTTCTTATGATCATGAATAAGATCCATACAACTTTAGAACATACGGGAACTGATTGGGTACTGTCTGTGAAAGACCTATATTTAGTACCTGAGCTTCACTATTTTTGTTACCTTGGAAGTAAGGTAAAGATGACATGAGAGGAGCATGATGTGAATCTGTATGGGTTCCTTAGAGAACCTTTCTATAGCACGATCTGAGACATGAAAGAAGGGAAACTGTTCCTAAAACATCTAATAGCCTCTTGCACATAAGTGTGGTGCACAACACACGCATGAACAAGACTCTACTAGATGCAGCTTTCAGACTTCCTAGGACTCTATTGAACCTTAGGCTCTGATACCAAGTTTGTAACACCCCAATTTTCTGAATCAGAATGCTACACGGTGCTTATGACCCCGAAGGACCACAAGTTAACCCATGACTGATATTTGTACCTATATACTATATAATATACTAAATAAATACAGAAATAAAGGTTGAAAGGCCATAAGGTTCAAATCTAAATAAATGTCTGATAATACAATGTCTGAAAATGGTATATCAATACAAAACAAAACTGAAATAACTGTCTAACATGTAGTCTGGCAAGCCTATAAACTGTCTGAATAAGGAGTTGATGGAATATGTCTCCAACTAACTCCATCTAACAACTAAAATAAATTGAAATGATAAATTAAGTAATAATCATATCATCCTCGAATGAGAAAAACTCACTGCAACTCTAAACACTGGAATGCTACTGCTGATCTGGAGCTCGTGCTTCTAAACCTATGGTGTAACATAAGAGAAAGCACCATAACGCAAATGCGTCAGTACGTCTGAATGTACTAAGTATACGAGTGAGGTAGGCTAAATGCAAAAGGTTATATATATGAACAATACTGACTAATATGAATGTGAGAATACATACATGCGTATGTAATTATAACTGAACTCGTGGAGATACTGACTACTGAGTCTGAATACTGACAATTTGATTTTACTGATACTGAGATAATGAATAGATGGATGACTATTTCTGACAGTTTGAATTATGAAGAACTGGTCTGATTGACTGTGTCTAACAATCCTGAAACTGAATACTGAGCATGTAAATCACTAATAAGTGAGGAATTGATACTGTATTACTAAATATTGAGGGACTTGTACTATGTTTCTGATACATGAATAACTGTTATGACAGCTCTGATTATGAAGAAATGGTATGGTTGACTGGGTCTGACAGTCCTGAAGCTAAATACTGATATCATAAATTCTGAAAACTGATGTGACTAATAACATGAGTGACTATATCTGATAGCCCTGATACTGACTATTGATAACATGGGTGATTGTATCTGATAGTCCTAAATCTGATGGAACTATCTAAGTCCCGTACTGTATCTGAGTTGACTGTATCTGACAGTCCTGATTTACTGAAATCTAAAGAACTATCTGAGTTTTTTTATTGAGACTAAAATTGAAACTGTGGGAGGTAGTTGTTTAACCGACATGCCCCATATGTGCCATTATGTCTAAGCTGGGGTCCAATCTCTGCCCTGACTGGAAGGGTGTCAATACCATGCCACTGGTAAGGAGAACATGTGAGCAACCCTCATATAACAGGTAAATTTAGTGAGAACGGTGGGAACCATCAAATAACAGGTTAAGACACCTCATTTACCCTCATATAACTGGCTACGATGTCTCAACCTATGCTGGCTACATAGTTTTGGAACGCAAGGATTACTGCTATGCAAGGATTACGCTAGATTCACTCGGTGCTAACTCCTACTCCCATCTGAAGAGACTGAACATGATTTAACTAACTGGGCTGATTGGCTAAATTGAACTGATTTGATTAACTGGACTGATTAGCTGAACTGATACTGATTAACTGGACTGATACTAGTGGTATTGTTTAGCAAAGCTAAACTGAGTTTACTAGATTTTGATGACTGATGGAATATACTGAGTTCTGAGGACTGGTTGAGAGTACTGAAGTTACTGAGATTAACTGTGAATACTGAGGTTAACTGCGTTACTGAACTTTCCTGAGTCACATGACTGACTGAGTTCTATGAAACATGGCTTGACTGAGATTATCGTGAAAACATGACATGTCTCTAGGCACACGGCTATATTTTTTGGGTACGAATGCCCCCAGGATTTGATGGAAGGAAACTGACATAACATGACTGACTTGATTATAAGATTGGAGTCCACAATTCATAATATCATAAGTAGGGGATATCATACTTCATGTAGTTATTCAACATCTTAAACATTGTAGGGAATACATGGATATATTTCATGTATATATTTTATATCTCCATTATCATACATGCTTCATACCATAACAATAGCAACACATTAATAGCATGGAATTCATATTGGACTATATAGCTAACATGGACTTGTCATTTAGATATCATGTAACTATGTAAACGTGAACTTCGAGCCTCCTAGACATTTTATCAAACACCTTGAATGCATTCTTTAAGGCATAGGTGGGTTTCATACTTGCACCATGTTAAACCACCTAAAGTTCATGATTTTCAACTAACAAACATATATATTCCATGAAAACACCTTTCGATATCATCTAGAAGCTTAAACAACAAACATCAACATGTACATGATCATATCACCATAAAAAGTATACAAAATAATATTTAAAACATGGTTCTTGAGCTCTATGAACGAATTGGATCCATAGATGAACACTACGTATACCTTAGTTCTTGATTTAGTAAAGATTGACGGAGAGATTTTTGGAATTTGTTGGTAGAATTTGCTTGAACTTGAATCCCCCAATGGAAACCCTATTGTGTTCTTGAGAGGATTTTGAGAGAAATAGTATGTTTTGGTAAAATAATGTATTAATTTAGTGTTTAAAGAGTATATATAGGGTTTTGGGCAAGGTACCACATTGCCCTTGAGAAGTTTAAAACGAAAACTGAAAATTGCCCAAAATTTATCCCGATTTTAGGCCCTGGCGCGACGCGGAGCTTGGAAAATGCCAATTATTGTGACCTGGAACCTTGGAACGAAGAGAGGCTATTGCAGAGGCTTTCTGGAAATCGACGAGTTCCATCTTGGCCTCCAGCGCGACTCGCCATGCACTGAAATGGCATTCGTCTTATAGCAGAAACTTAAAATAGCCATAACTTCTTCACCGGATGTCCGTTTTAGACAAATTTAGTATCGTTGGAAATATTATTCAATTATCTATCCGTTTGTATGTCATGGGATAAAAAAATTGTAGTATAATGAGATATATTCTTTTTTGAAGTTTGCAATACCAATAGCCTTCTCAAGAATTCAATCGATAAGGAATGTTTTGATTCGCACAATATCTAGGACACATTTGAGAAACTACCAAGGATCCATGATGTACTATGCATGATCTTGAAACATGGAGCTAATATTGAGTTGGATTTTTTTTGTGGTATTACATATACATGTAGAAAAAGCTCTTTTGACTGTTAACTCTTTGTCCAGAAATTGATTGATAATCTTTCAACACCTGCATGATGAGCTTTAAGGATGACTTATCAGCAGATGTAAAGATAATTATATTATTTGCATAGGCCAAATGATTTAACTTTCTACTCCATTTAGGTAAACCATAACCTTTATACAAGCCATTCTCAAATAATTCATTTAAAGCTCTGGATAACAGCTCAGAAGTAAGTATAAACAAAGCTGGAGATAGTGGATATCCCTATTTCAATCCCCTAGTTGAATGGAAAAAACCATGTGACTGACCATTCATTATGATAGAATACCAATTATTAGCAACTAATCTCCATATTAGATCAATAAAGTCCTCAAAAAAGCCCATTTCTCTCATTATCTTAGTTAAAAATAACCAAGATACTCTATCATATGCCTTTGACATATCCAGATTTATCACCATATTAGTAGGCTTTTCTCTTAATATTATATCTGATACAATCTCCTATGTTAGTAGGATATTTTCATTAATGCTCCGACCTTTAACAAAACCTGATTAGTTAGAAGAGATTATCTTAGGTAAACAACCCTCTAGCCTATCATGAATGAATCTTGATATCACCTTATTAATAAAGTTACTGAGACTTATGGGTCTGAGATCAGTAAAACTCTCTACAAATTCTTTTTTGGGAATCAGCACAAGGTTGGTATGAGTAATACTTTTAGGAAGGGTGTTACCTTTGAAGAAATCTCTTACCATTTTAAGTACATCTTGGCCTACCACTTCCCAACAATGTTGATAAAATAAACCTGAGAAACCATCAGTTCCACTAGCACTCCTATCCTTCAAGCTGAAGACAACCCCTTTCACTTCTTCTAGAGTTGGTTTTGCACATAATTGCTGGTTTTCTGCAGCTGTAACTGTTTGTGGAATGAGTTTTAATAACTCAAAATTACTCCCTTCATCCTTTTGTATAAATTGTTATTTGTAACATCTTATAGCTTCTTCTGCAATTAAATATGACTCTTTAATCCATGCCCCTCCATCATTTTTTATCCTATGCAGGTCTAACTTTTTCCTTCTTTCTTTTACAAGATTAAGAAAAAATCTTGTATTTCTATCCCCCTTTTCAACCAAGTTGTTCCAGACTTATGCCTCCAAAATTGCTCTTCTAAATGTAGGTATTTTTTCATCTCTGCCTGTGCCTATTGTAATACTACTCTATTTTATTGGGTAGGATGTACTTCAAAAAGCTTTTCCTTAATAGACAAAATATCTTCTCTGATTCCCAGTTGTTGAAAGATGTCCCTATATGTTTCTTTACTCCATATGCTCAATGCCTTTTTTACATTTTTCAACTTATTTTTGAAAAGCCAAAAATTGTTTCCAACTTCATCTGTTTTCCAGTTATTTCTGACAACTTCTATCATGGATTCATGATCCACTAAAAAATTAAGGAACTTGAATGATTTTGCAATTTATTGTGTTCCTTTCTTCATTAATAACAGTAGAGGTGAGTGATCAGATCCTGTCCTTGGTAAATGCTCCACCTCTATCTCTGAAAACTATGTCTGCAGATGGTCATTAGTAAATAACCTATCTAGCCTCTCAAAAATACAGTCATCTCCTGCTCTGTTATTCACCCATGTGAATGGGCTTCCTTTGAAAGGAACTTTCTCCAATTCACATGAATTCACACAAAAGGAAAAGTCCTTCATTTCCTGTAGGGTCACTGGTAGAGACCACCTACTTTGTCCTCTTCACTAATGATAGCATTAAAATCTCCCCCAATCAACCAAGGTAATTTATATTGAGACATGCTATATATATTACTCCATAAGGATACTCTTTCTCTTTCTGTGCATTTAGCACAAACCCTTGTAACCAATATTTCTTTCTGCTCCTCTGGATCCAATATTTTGATTGTAATATGTTGATCTGTATTGCTGATAACATTAATTTTTGTATCTTCTCTGGTAAAAGACCATATTTTAGCATTGATGTTTGCACTAGAACTGTGCATATTGAGCCTTCTTTTATATCTCTCAATGTGTTCCACCTGCTGAAAGGGCTCCATAAGAGCTATTAAAAGGAATCTATGATGTCTATTAAGCAATTGTAATCTTGTAAATGCTTGATGAGATTTACAGACCTAATATTCCAAAATAAAACTTTCAGCATTTACAGGATTTAGTTACTGCCGCCCCTCTTTTTGGATTGGTTCTTTTTGACTGCTGAATATCAGGTTCTTGTTTCTTACCTCTTTTGTTGCTTTTTCTGTCATGTTTTTGTGAGACATCTGCTTGATTACTGGCATGATCCATCTCCTTATAAGTATAATTAGTTTCATAATCAACATGCTTATCACTTAGTACCCCTACAGAATTATTTTCCATCTGATGAGAGACCAACTCATGTTAAGTTTTAACGGGACTTTTTTGCCTACTAAAACCCGGTACAACTTGTTGAGTGTTCTCTTTTAACTCTACATCATTTAGATTTGCATCAAATTTTCCCCCAGTTAACACTGCTAAAGGCTTCAAAAAATAATTGACATGTATTGTCCTCTTCTAAGAATTTTTTGTATTTCTCTTTCAGTTGCAAAATTTTGATAGAAAAATTGGACGAAAAAAGCGTATTATCGCCAAGTAAAGTTGCAAAAAAAATTAAAGGTTTATCTAGCCAAAAAAAATCAAGGTTCATATTATACGTATTGTGATTCTCTATTAATTACTGTAAATTTACTCTTTTCAAAGGTACTTGATAGTTTTTACGCAAATTTTAAAGGCAATACTATATAGCAATACTGTCACGACCCAAAAACGAGGATCTTGATGACACTTGTCGTGGCATATCTTAACAAATAAGCCTATAACCCAAACTGATACGAAAAGACAAAAAGACAGAAATATCTCAAGATAAGGCTTCAAGAACGAAGCCGAACCATATAAGTAATCATAATAATGCAGAAATAACTTATCCAAAATATCAATCATGCCCAAAACCAGGTATCAATAGTGTAAGAACTACTAATACAATTCAAGAGTCAAATACATCGGAAAAATCACCACAAAGGAATAATAACTCTCTGAATACTAATAAAGACATAACAACTATAGAAAGATAAAGGTGAACTTCAAACGCATGAATATTCAACCGCTACCTTGGAAGCTCCAATAATCGCCCGAGTCAATCAAGCTAAGGCGCACTCTAGGTAAGACCTGCACCAAAAGGGCGCAGTAGGCATGAGTACGGTCTACTTGTACTCAGTAGGTATCATAGGCCAACCAAGCAAAGTAGTAAATAAATCATACAAAATATACACTAAGGACATGTTACCTGCAATCAGAAAATGTCCCACAATGGTAGCCCACACAACTTGCACTAACATTTTCAATATATCTAACATATATTACAACAACACACCAAGATATCAAACACAGGTATACATTACCTCATATATAAATAGAACAAGAGGGAACAGTTAGATGAAAGATTATCAAATACAAGTAAAGAAAGGTTAGACAAATACATAGATGAGAAGTCAATAAGGCAACACAACACATCATAAACACAATAAAGTAAGTACAATGTATATGATGATGATGATAATGATGCACGAGGTCATCGCACAACCTATGGGATCGTCGTACAATCCCCATATACACCTTCGAAGCTAAAACTTCCCAACGTATGACCCATAGGGGTTCATCAACCCGTATACAATCCACAATCCACATATCTCATATCTCCTTTTCGGCACATCCCTCGAAAAGGGTTTTATAAGTTGTTACAATACCTCCTCTCCGGCACATCCCTCGGTGATAGAATAAAAACTTGGAACATATAAAATCACTAAAAACAGTCCACAAACACACTCCAAAACAGTCCACAAATCACTAAGACCCTTGGACCGATTGGATACCTCTCTAGAATTTATAAATACAACAATAATACAAGGTGAACAAGTTGTATTTCATACCAAACCAGCAACAATACATGAAGAACAATATGAACACAAAGGCACAAGATTCGGATTTAACAATAACAACAAGAACACAAGGTTACAACACAAACACTAAACATGATTACAAGAAAGTAAAAGGATAGATAGATAGAACATATGAAGGTATAATCTTAAGAACCCAAGAATGGACACTCTTGGACCCTTAACACTACATACAACAATAAACAAATCTCTTACAAAGATTTAAGAGAGGAGTCCACCACTCAAGCACCGATGTTTCTATGTAATACACAATCACTAGCAAAATCCACACTCGTTAGTGTCCTTCTTTCGGGTAGGCACTCCTCAAGAACAAGAGAGAGTTTGTTAAAAGTGTTATACACTCAAAAATATCATCAAAAACTAATTTAAGAAACCCTAACATGTTCCGTATATAGTTATTACAAAATGGAATACAAAAATATCCATAATACCCTCAAGGGTGAGGTGCCCCTCAAGTGTAAGAGTGGGCTGATTTTGGTGTGATTTGGACCTCTTCTACACTTCAATTGCACACACCAAGTCTCGGGACCAACGTGCACCCTCATAAATCTATATCCATGATTATTCTTGTATTATCCTCTCCATCTTGAGAGGAATTTGCCCACAAATTCACGGCTTCACTTTTTTCAATTGGCCACTTCAAAGGATCCACTCAAAACAGCCCGTAAAGTATCAAGAACTCAAGAGCTCAATAACAAAAAGGGATGTATAAAAAAGAGAGCTAAAAATAGTCCATAAACAAGGTGAACCCGATAGCACAATGACAACAACTCTTGACCAATATCTTTTTTTGAACATCGGCTTCCTCTCCAGCTTGAGACATGTCTTCAATTTCCTTCAAAACTCATCCCACCTCTTTTCTTGGTAGTGGGGTCCTTTTAGATTCCTAAGTCTTCCTCTCAACTTCTCTTCCATCATATAAGCATTATTGTAGACTCCATGTCTTTCATGTTCCTTTCTACCATACTCCTCTACATGGATATATCGGTTTTGGTGAAGTGGAGTTTTAATTAAGAGGATTGATTTGTTAAAGTGGAGCTTCGTTGTGGAGATTGGATGGAAGGAAATTGACTTCCAAGTCCTTCTTGTTGGACTTGATAGAATTGAGGGGGAAATGACCTATTTAGGTCTCGGCTTTGAGGATATTTGATGGTTTGGCTTATGTCTATGTCATTTAGTGGTGGTTTTGGAGGATTTATCAATTGAGGTAAAGTTTTGGGAGTAGAAATACGAGAGTTCCTTCGACTCTCCACTCGATTCAACCTCTCAAGTATAGTAGACATATCCAAGAATTTTTCAACACCCGCATTCGCCTTAGCCAATTCTCGAGAAATAGCATCAAGGTGGGCCAAAATGGTTTCCATTATGTCCAAAGAGTTACCTACAAAATAGAAAACACATTAGTTGTACAAAATATCCTCAGTCTCTCTTTTTATTTCTTGTCTCTCGGATCCCTCACACTCAATCTCACAAGTATTGTAAGCTTTCTTGTACTCCGAGAGGTGTTGAGAGGTGAATTCACATTTACAATGAGTCCTAAGAGTAAGGAAAACACACAAGGACGTATTACAATGACTCAAAAGAATTAATACACAAGGAAAGTTAACACGAAGAACGGTTTCAAAACTAAACTTACAATCTAGTACTAGCTTGTAAGTTAGTAATGGAATCAACAAACGAGACTAAAGAACAACAAATTAAAACTAGAAGATAAAAATTTGAGCTTAAAATTGTCGTGTGAACAGTAATTTAATGACGTGTCACCCTCTAATTGGCCGATTTTCAACCAATTTCAATTATCAATTTTGATGTTTTTGGTCCTTCGCAATTTGGAGTGATGAAATTAAGTTTGGAGGGAAAGTTCAAGTCTTAGGATCTTTTTCAAATTCAACCTTCAAAAAGGTGTGACTTGAATTGCACTATTCCCACAAAACAAGGTCTTTGAAATGGGGAAAGTGGTTGAAAAGTCTATGAAGTGATGGGTTCAAGTCTTCTCACCAACAAGTCTTATAACTTTATACTTCACCTTTTTAGATCTATTAGGCACTTTAAGTTGGTCAAAATATGAGTGGATGAAGAACAACAAGAATACCACAATAATTTTTCAAGAACACCAACAACACGCCCAATGTTTTTGTTTTTCAACCAAATCCACAACAACAAGCTCAACAATCCCACGTCCAAGTCCCCTTTTTGTGTTGTGTTTTTGATTTTTACAAGAGATGAAGGTTGTGATGAACAACAAGAACACCACAACAATCTTTCAAGAATAACACAATAAAAGTCACTCCAATCTCCAACAATAAATCCAAAACTCACGGCCCAAAATAGTCCGTCACAACAATTGTTCAACAACAAGCGACCAAGTATTATGTTCACAACAACAACATCAATTTTTAAAACTCAAATATAGATCTAGACTCAAGTGTTAGTGAAGAACAAAAAACTAACACTTACAGACAACAAAAAAAGTAAAAATCTCATCCAAGACACAACAAAAACACAATTTCTGCAAAGGCAACAACAATGGATAAATTGCTATTATTCTGAAATTTTCCGTTTTCGCTAATTTTTTTTATTTTCAAGTTTACGAGCCAAAGATTGATCTTGTGGGAACAAGATCAAGCCATACTTTGATACCAAATAATACAATAAAAACTTGGAAGACACGAAATCACTAAAAACAGTCCACAAACACACTCTAAAACAGTCCATAAATCACTAAGATCCTTGGACCGATTGGAGACCTCTCTCGGATTCACAAGTACAACAAGAATACAAGATGAACAAGATGTATTTCATACCAAAACAACAACAATATGTGAAGAAAAAGATGAACAGAAAGGCACAAGATTCGGATTTAACAATAACAACAAAAACACAAGATTACAACACAAACACTAAACACGATTACAAGAAAGTAAAGGGATAAGTGGATAGACCACATGAAGGTATAATCTTAAGAACCCAAGAATAAACACTCTTGTACCTTTAACACTACACACAACAATAAACCTATCTCTTACAAAGATACAGAAGAAGAGTCCACCACTCAAGCACCGATGTTTCCAAGTAATACACAATCACTAGCGAAATCCACACTAGTTAGTGTCCTAGTTTCGGGTGGGCACTCCTCAAGAACAAGAGAGAGCTTGTTACAAGTGTTCTACACTCACAAATATCATCAAAAACAAAGTAAAGAAATCCTAACATGTTCCTTATATAGTTATTACCAAATGGAATACAAAAATATCCATAATACCCTCAAGGATGAGGTGCCCCTCAAGGGTAAGATTGGGCAGATTTTTGGAGTTTTTTGGACCTCTACTACACTTCAATTGCACACACCAAGTCTCGGGACCAACGTATACCCTCATAAATCCATATCAGTGATTATTCTTGTATCACTCAGGAGGGTTTTAAAAAGGTGTTGCAGTATTTCTCATATGTTGTCACGGTGATACCAATGTTTCATGAATAAGTATGATATGATGATTTAATGCTCACAATCAATCACAATAATTATTTTCACAACCAACTACAATGATATATTTTCACAACCATGTAAGTCAATAACCACTCATTATTTCAGTTTTATCCACGAATTTCCACAAGTCTCATGTGCCAAATAAAGTATGAATATAATCATAATACACTAATGGTACAATATAAACCATCTTGACAATACAATACAATTATTCACATGTATTCAAGGCTATTAATAGCACATACAACCCCACACGATCCCACATATCACATAATAACTCAATTTCGACAGTCATATCACATATAGGCCCCCACACGGGCACTACACATAAATATTCATTTTTCATGATTAGTTCATATCCTTAACATGCGGTTCGTATCATCATTTACTAAACAACCCAGTCTGAAAGAGTTAAGCCATAACCTACCTCAAAAGCTGAAACCGATCTACTACACTTGAACCCGCGACATTACTTTTCACGAATAATTCCGAACTCCACTAAGAATATCAAATATAATTTAGTCATCAAAATAAAATCAACAACACCCATATTGGCTATTTTTGGTTCGAGATCAAAATGAACCCCCAAAACGAGTTTTTTGAAAAAGAAGAGCAAATTGGAAATTTACTTCAAAAATATTTTATACATATTTTTAGGAACTTACAGTTGAAAACCCAAGTTAAATCGAGTAAAAAATAAGGTTCAAATCAAAGAAATAATATTTTTGAGCTTTACCGGGTAAAATCATTGAATCCGGGTTAAAATAAAGATTCGGAGTTGTTTTGAAGGTTAAATTGATGAAACACTAGTAATTAGAAGATAAAAATATTATTCAAGTAAAAGGAGTGAAATTTTGGGTTTAAAATCAAACCCCAAGATTTTTGGATTTTTTTGAGAAATTAATCAAGAAATTACTAAGAAAAGGGTAAATTTCTTACCTCCAATCTGTAATAAAATCAAGAGATAAGTGTTAATCTAGCTTCCTAAGATCCTAGAAACTTTATTTTTAAGCTCCCACACTATTTTAGGGTTTAACTCTCAAGAGTCAAGATGAGAAATGAGTAAAATAGACCAAAAAGAGTGAAAAATCTACTATTTATTACAGATTTTTCTGCAATATCAAATTTTCTTTTATCAATCGGACTTCGATGGGGTGGTCGAAATTCATTCAGAGTCTGATACATGCAAACAAACTATGCAACCATTGTAAATTGACGTTTCAAACGCGATGGCAATGTCATAATTTCAAAAAAAAGTATCATTTTCACAAAGTTAACCCCCGAAATCCGAAATTATAATTTTCCAAACCGAGGGTCAAAATGAGATTTAAAAGCCATAAAATCATACCAAATATGCTAACACCCGAAAATCAACATTCTGGATCTGCTAGCTAAGTCGGATTTTCCATCTGAGGTCGTTTTGATCAAATGTGGGTTCCACACCCATATTTCTAATTTTCCAACTTTTCGACCAATAGGTCGAAAGAGCTTGGGTGCACCGAGACACGAACCAAAGGTCTACCTAGCTTAAAATTGATATTCCTGAGCTGCTGATGCAGTTCGTTTGGCCATACATCGCACGGATCAAAAGATATCCACATAAGTCCAAAATAAGTCTCTCAAAGCCACCAAAAACCACAATATTGCATAAATGATACCAAAATTCATCAAAAATCATGTTAATCACTCCCACACCCCGAAATACAATAGTGCAACTATGGGGAGGGGAAAAATAGTCAAATCACACAAAATCACAAATTTCACATATTTCATCATTTTTTTTGGTCGTTAGATCATCCACCACTAAAATTTAGTTCGTCCTCGAACTAAGACAAAGAAATACCTGAATCAATGAAAAGTTGGGGATAGGAACTACGCATATCAAACTCAACCTCCCAAGTAGCCTCATCTACAGGTCGATGTCACCACTGAACCTTAACTACAGGGATAACTCTAAAGTGCAACCGCCTAACATCCCTAGCCAAAATGGAAACTGGCTACTAAACAAAGGACAACCGCTCTTCTAACTGAACTGACACCCAACGAATAACATGAGACTCATTAGGAATATAGCGACGAAGTATAGAAACATGAAAAATTGGATGAACAACTGATATATCAGGGGGAAAAGCTAACTCATAAGCTACATCACCAACAGTCCAAAGAATCTCAAATGGACCAATATACCTGGGGCTAAGCTTGCCCCTCTTCCTAAACCTCATCACACCCTTCATGGGTGAATCTCAAAGAAAAATACGATGACCAACACCAAATCTCAAGGCACGAAGTCTACGATTAGCATAACACTTCTGCCTGCTCTGAGTCGCTCTAAGTCTATCCTGAATGACCCATACTCTATCCGAAGACTCATAAAGAAAGTTTACACCTCGAGGTCTCTCCTTTGAAACATCAAACCAACCTACTGGGGAGCAACAACGCCTATCATACAACGCCTCAAAAGGATCTATATCAATACTGGAATGGTAGCTATTACTATATCCAAACTTTGCTACAGTTAAATATTGCTCCCACTGGCCACCAAAATCTATCACGCGCGTGTGAAGCATATCCTCCAAAACCTGGTTAGTCCACTCTGACTAGACATCAATCTAGGGTGAGATGCTATACTAAGATCAACCTGAGTACCCAACTCATCCTGAAAAGTCTTCCACATATGGGACGTGAACACAAAATCTCGATCTAAAATAATAGACACCGGCATACCATACAGATGAACAATCTCACGAATGAAGGTATGGGCTAACCTCTCAGCACTGAATGAAACCCGAACTAGAATAAAATGAGCTGACTTGGTCAATCGATCCACAATGACCCAAGCACTGTCAGAACCATAAGATGTACGAGGTGAACCAGTCACAAAGTCCATGGTTATATATTCCCACTTCTACTCAGGAATGGGTAACCTCCGAAGCAAACCACTAGGTCTCATGTGCTCGGCCTTTACCTGCTGACAACATAGGAAATGAGCCATAAAATCCTCTATATTTTGCCTCATACCACCACACTAGTAGTGTTCTCTCAAATCACGATACATCTTAGTCACACCTAGATGGATGAAATATCTGGAACAATGGGCCTCCTCCAAGATCAACCTAATCCAGTCACCTATTTTCAGCACACAAACTTGGCCTCTAATCCATAAAACTCTATTTGAATCAATTGAGACTTCCTTAGCCTCCCCACTCAATACCTTGACTCGAATCAACCTCAATCCAACATCATCAAACTGATGAACTCAAATTTGTTATACACCCAAATTACACTTCTCTTTCAAGAATGTAAGCGTTCACTGTCAAATATAGAACCCAACTAGGTTGGGGTCGAATCCCACAGAGAATATGGTGTCAATGCAAGTAATTTGTGATGTAACAAGCTGATAGTTAATGATTTCTAATAAATTAAGGGTTTTGAAAGTAAACGAAAAGTATGAAATACTTCAAGTAACAATTTGCTATTTTAGTTTTAATGTTTTGAATCTAATATGACGGAAGAGCAGGGTTATGGTTACCAAGATGCTTTACCAGATCGGGTTGTAAATCACCTTAGAGTTCTAAAATTACATTTCAAATGCAAGATGAGTTGAATCCTATTATTTATCCATTTATCTCTAGATCTTAATAAGTAGTGCATCCTTTCATTCTCTCGAACTTAAGGGATGTGTTCATTATTCAACTGTGTTCTCATGTAAGCAAATCCGAATAAGGCATTTACCATTAAACTAAAGATTTATATCTTTAGAGTCCATGTAAACTCTTTCTTTCTCTCAACATACACTTTCCTCTCAGACAAGTTATGTTTGTAGGCTCACCCTTTAGGTTACAATCAAGAGAAGTGTTATATTGCTCGACAAGCACTTTTCTCTCAGGCAAGTGATTGCTTTATCGAAGTAACCGAAGAACACCTTCCTCTCAGATAAGTGATGTTCTAGTGTTAACTTTTCCAGTTTGCAACCATGGGTTACTCTTTCAAGACTGCAGTTAAGAGAAGGCGTTACATTGCTCGACAGGCACCTCCCTCTCGGGCAAGTGTCTGCTTCATTACACACCTTCCTCTCAGACAAATGATGTTCTAGTGCTGACTCTTCTAATTCATAGTCAAGAAAGATTATTAAAGTACAGAAAGGTTTATACAATATCAAGTACTTATGGAACTTAAGCAGATTCACAACCTAAACTAGTTATTCGCATCATGGTTCCTATAACCCCAGCTATGGGAGATTAGCCACACATTTTCATGAGAGAGAGAGATAACACTATTGTGTTGTTCATAAGAAAATCAAAGTTTACTTACAACAGTTACATGAATGTATTATTTCATCTTCAATAGAAATAGAATGATTGAAAGGTAGAGCTTATTGTGTAACTCCCAAAGTGTACAAAAATGAAATTTCAATTACAAATGTTCAAAACTATGATAAGAACACTGAAATGTGAGAGTTCTTCGCTTTTTCGCCTCTCAAAAATATTGTTCAAAGTGTAAAGGATACCCTTATTAGGTTTGACATATTCTTTTTATAGCTGGACGACTTTTCTTCAACAAATACTCTGGTTCGCATCGCAATCTCTGATCAACCTGAATAGGGGTCGCGGCGTAGGCCCATCGCAACCCCTCATTGGAATTATCTTCCCAAAATTTGGCTAAGGCAAACCTGTAAATGAGGGTCGCAAAGCGGAGGGTATTTAAATTGAACTAGGGTCGCGACACGAGTCTATCGCGACCCCTCACTGGAATTATTGCTCAAAAATTTGGCTAAGGCAATCATGTTACTAGGGGTCGCAATGCGGAGGTAACTTGACTTGATTGGAAGTCACGACGCGAGTCCATCGCGAACCTTCACTGGAGTTTGTTGTTTCCTCATTTGGTTCTCCTTTTGCTACATGCTTCCCAATCTTCACTGGAATGCCTCTAGAGTTCACTCAATTCAATTCCATGGACTAATTTGTAACATGTTTTATATTATGCACCCACTTTATTCAAATTCCGTTAGAAATTCTCCCTGCATCACTAATCACATCCATCAGCTTCATAATACAAAATTAACTATTAAAACACAAACAAAACCATCTTATTGCTCTTCAAACAAGTGATATTTATTGGTAACAATCGGTGATTTGATGTATAAATATGCCCCAGATCAATCTGCTCCATTAAAGAAGATCTACCATCCACAAATACCAAAATATGCCCCGGTGTAGAAATATCAAGTCTAACCATCAGGTTAGCCAAAGGCTGAACCTCTAAGGCCAGCAACCTCTCTTGAGTCAAAAGATACACCTAGCTACCCATGCTCGTCGACTTTCGTCTCAAGTCATCCGTAACCACATTAGCCTTGCCCTGATGGTAGAGAATAGTCAAGTCATAATCCTTAAGCAACTCAAGCTAACTATGCTGCCTCATATGAAGATTTCTGTAATACCCTAAAAAATTTTCTTCGTAAAGATTTTGTGAGAAACGTATCGAGTTATACGCTTTAAAGCAATCCATAAATTTTTTGTGTAATATTTCTAAGACGTTGACATACCATTACGTAGAGTATCGAATAAGCTTTCCAACGATATTTAGATCATTGAAAATAGACACTCGAGCGATGAGTTACGACCATTCCAATCGAATTGTGAACAGTAAAACGTGCAAGAAATTAAAAATTACTGCAGCCAGGTGAATTTTTGGGTCAAATTCAAATAACCATCACTCCTTGTACATAATAATCATGGTGATCTACTATATATCAATGGAAAGCTCTACGAGTCCTCTTTCCGATGAAATTAGTTTCATCCAATTTGTCTATCGGAGCAAAAAGTTATGGTCGATCTACTTCAGCCTATCAAAAGTGAATTTTTGGGTCAACTTCAAACGATCATAACTCCTCGTACACAATGATCTGGGTGAGATACTATATATCAACGGAAAGATATGAGAGTCCTCTTTCTAATGAAATTAGTTTCATATAATTTAGATATTGGAGTAAAATGTTATGGTTGATCTACTTCAAACTATCAAAACAGTCCACCAAAGGACAGATTCGAGAATTATTTAATTTTTAAGGGCATTTTGGTCATTATGCCTTCACTTCATGGACCAAAATTGTCCATTTATACCTATATTGAGCCATAAAATTCATGTTCTTCTATCAAAAACATTGAGAGAACTAAACCCTAGGTCCATTTTGAGCTCCAAATATCTTCTAATTTCACCGCAGAAATTCAAATTTGATCTGATAATTGAACTCATTATCTCGAGACCTTTGAGGAGCACCCCTTATTTGTGTGAACAGGATTTCATAATCAAGAAGTCAATTTCAAGATATGTGGGGTTTTGAACAAGAGCAATCTTCCGTTCTTGTGCCCAAAGATTTAATTTTTATTATGGTTTTGCATAATTTTGCAAGTGAGATTATGTCTAAATAATTCGATTATGATATTATGATGGGGAATGAATAAACTTTGATTTATATGATTATCTCAATGCTTTCATGATATGATTTAATAATTATCATTGCGAATTACACACTTTTACCACGAGGTGGTATTTTGAATGATTTTGGGACGTATGTCGAGATGGTATTTTGGAATAATATTTTGAGATATGTGTCAAGCTTTATGCTTCCCAATGACGATTTGAATTATTGAATATATATTTGAGACATGAGATGTCTTGATATCTATAATTGTAAATTTCATATTTTTATTTTGAATGATTTCGAGATATATGTTGAAATGGTATTTTGGAATGATTTTGAGATTTATGATAAGCTTGAAGTTTCTTTATGACGAAATTGAATCATTGAGCATATTGAGATATAACATTTGAGATGTTACCATGAGTCTTGATATTTTCTCAAAAATATTGATGTTGTCATGACTTGATAAATTGTTACATTTTGACATTTAAAAAGGTTGAGTTCTATTATTGAAATTTCATGATATTCGAAAATGGATATACACTCAAATTACTTTATGAAGGATTTATAAGACTTTGAAATTTTTTTCCAATATGGATATACATGATTACTTCATTACTCTACTTCTTAAATTGAGAATTTATGCTATGAATTGCATACTACTACAATGAATTGATATTTCTAAAGGCTTTCGAGATAAAAGTCGTGATTTGAGTTGTACTACGGGATATGTATTCTTATTATGAATTGAAGGTCTCAAGTGTTTTTCAAAAGTTGTTGTCATGATTTAATTGTCGAATTGAAAGAATAATCATTTGAGTACATTGACCTTGAACTCGCAGAGTCGAGATGATTTTGACTATGAGAAAGATTGATTTTGATATTTTTTTCGGATGATTTTGATGAGTTGAATTGTTGAAAATATTATGTATTGTGTCTTTATATCCTTGTCCAAATATCGAGTCGGTTATGGTTCAATGCATTGATACCTTGTTGATGTTGAAAAAGATTGAAATGTTTTAAGTCGAAGTTGGGGTTAGGAATCCACAAATTGTTGATGAATTAATAATTTGAGAAAGATACATGATTTTGGTCATTATTGTTGACCCTTGAGATGTTTTGAAGTGGAATCCCTAACGCGTTCTGAGCTTTTCAGGGAGTAGTACTTAGAACCGAGAGGAAAATTTGGTATTTTTCCAAACCTATGTGCCACCGTAGGGTTGTTTGATGATGATATTATTGGCCAGAGAGCCCGATTGTGATTATTGCAGTTTTAAGGTCGTACTCCCTGGCAAAGAGTATGACGCTCCCGCCAATGGGGGTTTCAAACGTTGGTATTCCACGTAGCTCACGTGGGGTTGTCGGTTATAGGAAACTCCCCTGTCCATAAAAGTCATGTTTCTTGAATTACCGAGTCACTCCGAGATTTGAGTCAAAGAGTTGAGATGTTATGAGGAATTATGATTACCTATGATGAATTTTGACGATATGATAATTTATGATGATTTATGATGATTTATCATAATTTATGATTTTTGATGATTTATATGGATTATGAGATTTTACCATTTGAACTATTTATTATGAAAGTATGAAGAGTATGATTTGATATAACTTAAGCCAAGTGAGTCATCATTGTCTGTATGCATGTTTTCATGAAATTGATGATGTTATTTAAAGTGTTGCATGCACCCCCACATACTCAGTACATTCACTTTGTGCTGACCCCATTTACTATTTTATTCAGTTGCAGTTTCTGGTCAGCAGGTAAAGAATCCTCACAGTTCAGGGACTTGGGTGAGTTATTTCAGTTTGGAGCATGGTATCTTCTTTCGTCGGTCGTATTGAGTGTGGTAGTTAGGAGTCATGACCCGACTATGTACAACAATACTAGTAGAGGCTTCATAGACAGTAGTAGTGGCTGATGTATTCAGTCTCCTTCTTGTATATGTATATGTGTTAGTAGAATTGTAATCTTGTAATTCCAATATTGTACTGAGCAGATTCTATATTGAGACATTTTCAGCTTCATTCTCTCAGAATTATGTTTTAATCAGTTGCTTTTGAGTTATACCAATGAAAAGGGTTAGCTTGGGGTCACTTGTGACCCTAAGCACAATGTGGCGTCTCGAAACTTGATTTTCGGGATGTTACATTCTCGCTTGTAAAGAAGTACCAAAGGCTACGATAATCTGAGAAAATCTCACAATGGACTCCATACAAGTAGTGCCTCCATAACTCCAACACAACTCCAAGGCAAACACAACTGCTCACAACTCCAAATCATGGGTAGGATAATTCCTCTCATAAGGCTTCAATTGACGAGATGCATACGCAATTACCTTGCCCTCCTGCATCAACACAACACCTAACCCAACACCTGAAGTATCACAAAAGACAGTAAATCCCATGCTTTCCTTAGACAAAGCTAATATAGGAGCTGAAGTTAACAAATCCTTAAGCTTTAGGAAGCTCGCCTCACAAGCATCAGACCACTGAAAAGAAATCTTCTTGTAGGTCAACTTGGTCACTAGAGCTGCAATGGATGAAAAAACCCTCAACAAAATATCGATAATACCCGGCCAAGCCAACAAAACTCTAAATCCAGTGGACGAAGTAGGTCTAGCCCAATCACGAACTGCTGCAACTTTGGCTGGATCAATCATAATACCTTCCTTAGTCACCACATAACCCAAGAAATAAACAGACTCCAACCAAAACTAGAACTTAGAAAACTTGGCATACATTTTCTCATCCCTCAATCTCTAAAGCACAATCCACAAAATCCTCCTCATGTTCAACCTCACTCTAGGAATAAACCAAGATATCATCTATAAATACAATAACAAAGGAGTCAAGATACGGTCGAAACACTCGGTTCATCAACTCTATAAACACAATAGGGGAATTAGTCAACTCGATAGACATGACCAAGAACTCATAATAACCATATCGAGTCTGAAAAATTATATTCGGAATAACTGAAGCTCTAATCCTCAACTAGCAATAGTCGAACCTCAAATCAATCTTCAAAAATACTGCAGCACCCTAAAGCTTATCAAATAAATCATTGATACGAGAAAGAGGATACTTATTCTTAACCGTCACATTATTCAACTGTCGATAATCAATACACATCTGCATAGACTTATCCTTTTTCTTCACAACAAGACAGGCGAACGCCAAAGTGAAACACTAGGTCGGATAAATCTGTTATCCAACAACTCCTGCAACTGATCTTTCAGTTCCTGCAACTCTGTTGGGGCAATCCTATAAGAAGGAATAGAAATGGGCTTGATGCTCGACTCAACATCAATAATAAAATCAATATCTTGATCTGAAGGCATACTAGGTAAGTCCATAGAAAATACCTCCATAAACTCACAAAAAACACAGACAGAATTCAAGAAAGGAGGCGAAACAACACTTGTGTCACGAATATAGGCCAAGTAAGATAAATATCCCCTCTTAACCAATTTACGAGCCTGAACATAAGATATGACTCTCTTAGGACCCGAATGAAGTAAACTCTTCCAAGCTATCCTTGGCACACCCGATGAAGCTAAAGTAATAGTCTTGGCATAACAATTTAGGATAGCATAAGAAGGAGCCAACCAATCCATACCAAAAACAACATCAAAATCGACCATGTCTAATACAAGCTAGTCTACCAAAGTCTCACGCCCGGTAAAAGTCACAACACAAGATCAGTACGCCCGATCCACCACTAAAGAATCATCTACTGGGGTAGATACACGAATAGACATGGAAAGAGGCTAACTAACAAAATCAAAACCAAAGCACAATATACAGATATATAGGAGAAAGTCCATTTAGGATCAAATAATAAAGATCCAGGTCTAAAACAAACGAGAAAGTTACTTGTAATCACAACATCAGAAGCCTCTACCTCAGCTCTGGCTAGTATAACATAACACTATCCACGACTACCAACTGGCTGAGTATCCCCACGACCACCAACATGTACTCTACCACATCTGTCTCTCGCACCTCTGGAAAAACCCCTACCTCTCACAGCTAAAATAGGAGTAGCTCGAATCACTCAAGGAGACAGTTCTTGGCCACATGGCTAATATCATCACAGATATAGCAACCTCTACGACCAGTCTTAACAAGAGAAAGTACGAATGAGCCTAAACGTCTACCCTAAACTGCTAAACTACAAGATCCACTAGAGGAACTCTATAAAATCACCTGCACTGGACTACCATGGTATCCACAAGAACCTCAAAAATCTCTACATCGATAGGTCTAACTCCTGAACTCACCAAAATGACGCACCCTCTTGGCGTCTCCCTGATATGCATAAATAATACCCTCTGCCATCTTAGAATGATCCATAATACTCTAAAGAATAACTCCAAGCACAACTATTTAAGACGTAGCCAACTGAAGGGAGACAACCAAACCCTTTACAAACTTTTAAATCTTCTCAAACTCGGTGGAAAGATATCATAGAAATATCTAAATAGGGCATGGAAGCATGCCTTATACTCAAAAACTATCATGGAGCCCCTCTCCAAATGATCAAACTCATCCCACATACGATCTCTCAAATTGAAAGGCACAAATCTCTCTAGAAAGGCATCAATAAACTAGTCCCATGCAACTCAGGAGGATCAATAAGCCTACAACCGACAAATGACATCCACTAATTCTCACAATATCTCTCAACTGATATGTAGTATAAGCCACACTATTTGCGCAGAAAGAGTATAACACAACTCAGAATACAAGGTATGAAAGAACTTCGTGCAATAAAGAATAAAATAAGTGAAGTTTTCTCAAGACGTCCTATAGCCTCTCGAAGATAGATACGAACATCTGTGTATCAATCAACGAAACTCTATTAGACATCTCGTTCATACACTGTTGAGACTAATGAAACCTGACAGCTCTGATACCAATTTTTCACGATCCAAAAATGAGGGTCATAATGACACTTGTCGCGGCGTACCTTAACAAGTAAGCTTATCACCCAAACTGATACGAAAAGAGAAAAAGACAGAAATATCCTAAGATAAGGCTTCTAGAACGAAGTCAAAGAATATAAGTACTCATAACAATGCGGATAGAAGTCCAAAATATCAATCATGCCCAAAACAGGTGTCAATAGTGTAAGAACTACTAATATAATTCAAGAGTCAAATACATCGGAAAAATCACCATAAAGGAATAATAACTGTCTCCGAATACTAATAAAGACATAACTACTATAGAAAGGTAGAGGGGAATTCGGATGCATGAATGTCCAACCGCTACCTTGGAAGCTCCAACAATCGCCCGAGTCAATCAAGCTGAGGCGTACTCAAGCTAAGACCTACACCGAAAGGGCGCAGTAGGCATGAGTACGGTCCACTTGTACTCAGTAGGTATCATAGGCCAACCAAGCAAAGTAGTAAATAAGCATACAAAATATACACTAAGGGCATGTTACCTGCAATCAGAAAATATTCCACAACGATAGCCCACATCGCTTGCACTAGCAATTTTAATATATCTCACATATATTACAAAAACACTCCAACATATAGAACACAAGTATACATTACGTCACATATAAATAGAACAAGAGAGAACAAGTAGATAAAAGATTATCAAATACAAGTAAAGGAAGGTAAGACAAATACATAGATGACAAGTCAATAAGGAAATACAACACAACATAAACACAATAAAGTAAGTGCAATGTATATGATGATGATGATGATGATGCACGAGGTCGTTGCACAACCTCTGGGATCATCACACAATCCCCGTATACACCTACGGAGCTAAAGCTTCTCGGCGTAGGACCCATGGGGGGTTCGTCAACCCATATACAATCCACATATCTCCTTTCCGGCATATCCCTTAGAAAGGGTTTTATAAGTTGTTACAATATCTCCTCCCGGCACATCCCTCGGGGAGGGTTTTAAAAAGGTGTTGTAGTGTTTCTCAGATGTTGTCATGGTGGTACCAATGTTTCATGAATGGGTATGATATGAGGATGTAATTCTCCCAACCAATCACAATGAGTATTTTCACAACCAACCACAATGATATATTTCCACAACCATGCAAGTCAATATCTACTCATTATTTCAGTTTCATCCATGAATTTTCACATGTCTTATGTGTCAAATAAAGTATGAATATAATCACAATACACCAATGGTACCATATTAAGTATCTTAACAACACAATACAATTATTCACATGTATCCAAGGCTATTAATAGCACATAGGACCCCACAAGGTCCTACATATCACATAATAACTCAATTTCGACAGTCACATCATATATAGGCCCCTACACGGGTACAACACATAAATAGCCATTTTTCATGATTAGTTCCTACTCTTAACATGTATTTTATATCATCATTTAATACCCAGCC
This sequence comes from Capsicum baccatum var. pendulum, assembly GCA_030864225.1. Classification (NCBI taxonomy): domain Eukaryota; kingdom Viridiplantae; phylum Streptophyta; class Magnoliopsida; order Solanales; family Solanaceae; genus Capsicum; species Capsicum baccatum. The sequence continues at coordinate 109,019,011 of CM061555.1, read as the reverse complement.
CAGTCTAAAAGAGTTAAACCACAACCTACCTCGAAAGTTGAAACCGATCTGCTACACTTGAATTCGCGACCTTACTTTTCACGAATAATTCCGAACTCCACTAAAAACATCAAATATAAAATCTATGCATCGAAACAAAACCAAAGATACCGATATTGACTACTTTTGGTTCGGGATCAAAAAGGACCCCCCAAAATGGGTTTTCGAAAAAGAAGAGCAAAATTAAAACTTTACTTCAAAAATATGTTCTCCATATTTTTAGGAACCTACAGCTGAAAACTCAAGTTAAATCGAGTAAAAAATGGAAAAACTATTTTTGAGCTTTACCGGATAAAATCTTTGAAATCCGGGTTAAAATCAAGAATCGGAGTAATCAAGAATCGGAGTTGTTTTGAAGGTTAAATTGATGAAAAAATAGTAATTAGAAGATAAAAATACTATTCAAGTGAAAGAAGTAAAATTTGGGGTTTAAAATAAAATTTGGAGTTTAAAATCAAACCCTAAGATTTTTGGGCTAAAATTAATCAAATTTTCTAACGGCTCTCTCTCTCTCTCTCCCTACCTTGTCTCTCTCCTCGGTCCCCGGCCCCCATCGTCGTCGCCGACCTTCGGCGTCGACCCGACCCTATCTCCGGCCCCGATCTCCGGCTACCAACGCCGACCTTCGGTGTCGACCCGACCCGATCTCCGGCCCTAGGCGCCGACCCTTCCCCCCCCTCCAACTCTAGCGAGATCCAACCCCCCTCGGTCTTCAGCAGATGCTGCCCGGTCCCTAGTAGCAGCCGATTGGTCCCCAGTAGCCGCAGCTCGGTCTCCAGCCAACCGCTGTCGCTCGAACTCCAGCCGTCGATCGGTCTCCAACAGCCGCAGCTCCATCTTCACCCGCCGCTCGGTCGCCAGCAGCCGCAGCACCCAGACGATGACGACCAGTTCCCTCGGTCTCCAGCAGCTGCAGCTTCATCTCAGTACCGAAACTCCTCGAAACTCGGTCTACGCTGGGTTCTGGTTTTCCGGCTTGGTCTACAAACGTAACCCGGTGACTTCTAACCTTTGTTATTTCATTCCTCGTATTATGCTAGTATTACCCCATGTACCTTGACTTGCATTTGATTTGCTGATATCGTCTGTTGTCTGTTGTTGCTGTTGCTGCGGACGTTTCTTGCACTGTTTTTGATTGGGTTATCTGCTTGTGATTTGTTGATATTGTTTGTTGTTTGTTGTTAATATTGTTTGTTGTCTGTTGTCTGTTGTTGTTGTTGCTGTTGTTTGTTGTTGTTGTTGTTGTGGTCGTTTCTTGCCTTTGATTATATTTTTTTATATTTTCTTGTTGTAGTGGTTGTGGGCGGTAATGGTTGGATAGGGTCATGTTCGAGGGGGTTGGGGCGTGGGGCCGTTGTGAGGGCGGGGGATGAGGAAAGGGCGGGAGTGGAAGAGAGGCCAAGGTTTGGTCGTGGGGGTGGTAGAGGAGGGCGTGGGGATAGTGATAGTAGGTTGAGGGTTGGGTGTTGGAATATAGGGACCCTTCAGGGTAAGTCCATAGATCTTGTGAAGATTCTTAGGAAGAGGATGATCAATATCGCGTGTGTTCAAGAGACCAAGTGGGTAGGGTCTAAGGCTAGGAATGTAGATGGTTACAAGCTGTGGTACTCTGGGAGCGAGAGGCGGAGGAATGGAGTTGGCATCTTAGTAGATGAAGAGCTTAGAGGCGAGGTAGTAGAGGTGAAGAGGATCAACGATAGGTTGATGACTATTAAGTTGGTCATTCGGGGGTTTACCCTGAATGTGTGTAGTGCCTATGCGCCGCAAGTGGGCTCGGAGGGGGAGAAGAAGATGCGGGTTTGGGAGGGTTTGGAGGAGGTGGTGAGAGGCGTGCCTAGCTCGGAGAAGATTGTTGTAGCAGGAGATTTTAACAGGCACATCGGGGCGTTACCGGGAGGCTTTAGTGATGTGCATGGTGGTTTTGGTTTTGGGGTGAGAAATGAAGAGGGGGCTACTCTATTGGAGTTCGCGAGGTCTTTTGGGCTAGTGGTGGTGAACTCGGGCTTCCTGAAGAAGGACGATCACCTGATCACCTTTCGAAGCGCGATAGCCAGGACCCAAATTGACTTTTTGTTGCTCAGGAAAGGGGATAGGGTGTTGTGTAAGGACTGTAAGGTCATCCCGAGTGAGAATCTTTCGACCCAGCATAGGCTCTTGGTTATGGATTTGGGTATAAAGAAGAATAGAAAGAGGAGGAGTAAGGAGTGTACACCTAGAATTAAGTGGGGCGGCTTGATGCCAGTGAATGCATGGGAGATAGGGAAGAAGTTGGCGGGAATGGGGGTGTGGGAGTGTAGGGGGGACGTGGATAGTATGTGGGATAGGGCAGCTAGGTGCATCAGGGAGAAGGCAAGTAAGGTGTTGGGTGTTTCAAGGGGCCGGGCCGGGCATCATCAGGGGGATTGGTGGTGGAATGAAGAGGTGGAGAAGAAAGTGAGGACCAAGAAAGGGGCGTATGCTAAGTTGGTTGAGAGTAAGGACGAAGAAGAGAAGCGGGTAAACAGGAAAGAGTACAAGCTAGCTCGGAAGGAGGCTAAGTCAGCAGTCACGGCAGCTAAGACGGCCGCTTATGAGAGCTTGTATGCAGGCTTACAGGGGAAAGGAGGGGAGAAAAAGTTGTTTAGACTTGCTAAGGCTAGGGAGAGGAAGGGTCGTGACCTCGATCAGGTGAGGTGCATTAAGGGGCAGGACGGCAGAGTGTTGATGGAGGACAGCCACATTAAGAATAGATGGCAGTCGTACTTTCATAGGCTCTTGAATGACAAAGGGGATAGATCTATTGTGTTAGGGGAATTGGAGCACTCAGAGGAGTGTCGGGATTTTAGTTATTATAGACGTTTTAAGATAGAAGAGGTTAGAGAGGTTGTTCGCAGGATGCGGAGGGGTAGGGCGACGGGGCCGGATGAGATACCGGTAGAGTTTTGGAAGTTCGTTGGAGAGGCTAGTGTAAGGTTGTTGACTGGATTGTTTAATGAAATCTTCAAGACGGCAAAGATTCCCGAGGCATGGAGGTGGAGTACCATGATCCCTCTCTATAAGAATAAGGGTGACATCCAGAGTTGCAATAACTATAGGGGGATTAAGTTATTGAGTCACTCTATGAAGATTTGGGAGAGAGTGGTCGAGGTGAGGCTGAGACGGATAGTGTCTATTTCGGAAAACCAGTTTGGATTTATGCCTGGCCGCTCGACGACGGAGGCAATTCACCTGGTACGGAGGCTGGTGGAACAGTATAGGGAAAGGAAGAAGGACCTGCACATGGTGTTTATCGACCTAGAGAAGGCTTACGACAAAGTCCCCAGGGAGGTGCTATGGAGATGCTTGGAGGTGAGTGGAGTCACGATGGCTTATATCAGAGCAATTAAAGATATGTATGATAGAGCAAAAACTCAGGTGAGGACAGAGGGAGGTGTCACGTCCCAAAATCCCATCGGGCCGGACTGGCAACCAAAGCCGAGAAGGCCCGGAAGAACCCGTTCAAATACCTGTACTTTCACTTACATGTCACCAAAAATTTGGGCAGCACTTCGCTGCATATAAAAGGGTCTAATTACCTGTATCAGCACGACACGCACAAATATATATACATATATATAATACTTGGCCGTCGGGGCCACCCCATATACGAATATAACATCACTATATAAACTTCCATGACTTTACCCTTCTTTATGTCTACAAAGCCTCTAGGATATACATGACATAACTAGGGTCGGGACGAACCCCCGCCCACACATGACTCCTGTACAATAACAAAATATAAGAAACCGACTCGGAAAGCTCCGAAGTAAACTGGAGCTCACCAACAGTAGCTGTATGACCTGGCTCCTATCTATGTTGTTAATGAGCTGAAGTACCTGATCCTGCAGCATGAAATGCAGGTCCCCCGTGAGGGACGTCAGTACGAAATATGTACTGAGTATGTAAAGCTGTAAATAATCATTTGTGATATGGGGGATCAAGAAAATCATACACATGTGAATAAATCATAATAGAAGTGAACCACACTTCATAAACACTTTTAGGATCATGTACATTATTATTAATCTGAATTGGGTTCTTGAATACAAACACATTTGTGGAACGGTATACATTCGTTCATTTCATTCTTTACAATTATTATTCGACATTACCTCCTCCTCCCGAACCTCCAACCACCTAACAATAATCAATACTGTACCGTACTGTGACCATTAGGCTGCCCCCAGTACATATCAATTGGGATCGACCCATGCTAGGCTTATGCCCCTGGGATACCACCCACACGTATATCAAGTAACACATAAGAGATTTTTTTCCAATAACTTAGTTCAAAAGCTTTTGAGATTATTACATTAGTGTTCATGCCAATATAGTACCTTTGGAACAATGATACATCAATAGGAATCAAGTAATAGACCTTCTATACAATAACGATGTAATAAGGACTCATTGGTACATCAACAATATGTTTCAGAATCATCAATATCACAACAATGAAATAGGAGACTTTTGGTATATCAATGAAGCATTTTGACACTTTATAGAATGGAAACAACTTCATTGGTAATGTAGAACAATACATGTGTTTGGATAACCATCGGAATCTTACTTTATGGAACATTGGTGTTTTCATGCCAAAGAACATCGTTAGAGTATGCTTTACATACCTCGTTGTATATTCGGATACCAATTCAACACAACTTCCCGCCTTTACAAATCACTTATCTACAATGAAATATTTGGCATCTAGTATTAGCAACCCAACACCACAATTCTCTTCCATAATTCCATACAACCAATATTTGCAAAGCATTCCAAAAACCAACTTGAACAATAGATTTATGTGTATATATATATATAATCATCATTTCAATATCATATCATCAATACCACATCATTCCTTCACAATTCAACATAATCCAACCATGCACAAGAATGATTCAACATCATTTCCAATCATCTTTCAACAACAATCAAATAACATACTTCTTATGCTCACATGCATATATATATATATATACATATCCATATAAATAACACCAACATAATTTACATCCTTACCATAGAATGGCCCTTTGGGTTATGAAGTCCTGTTGGCACAAATAAGGGGTGCTTCTCGAAGCCCTTGAGACGATGAACACAACTACGGAATCAATTTGGACTTTCCACGGTTGAATCACAAGTAATTTGAAGGTCAAATTTGGATAGGGTTTGTTCTCTCCTATGATTGATGATGGATATGAGTTTTTGAACTCATATACATGTACATATACACATATTTCCGTCCATAATATCATAGAAAATGACCAAAGTGCCTTTAAAATTTAAATAATGTCAAATATGTCCTCCGGTGGACCGTTTTGACAAGCTGAAGTAGATAGACCATAACTCTTTGCTCCGATATCGGATTTGGGTGAAATTGGTTTCATTGGAAAGATAATTCAAAGGTCTTTCATTTCATATAAATTATGCCACCCCGTTCGTCCTGTACAAGGAGTTATGATCGTTTGAAGTTGACCCTAAAAATCAGTTTTGAGAGGCTGAAGTAAAACGCGTATACCTCCTTACGCAGATGTTGCATTTGGATGAAACCAATTGCATTGGAAGGAAGACTCAAAGATCTTTCTTTTGATATATGGTAGCTCTCCCAGTTCAGTATATTGAGGGAGTTATGATCGTTCAAAGTTGACCCAAAAAACTGGCAGGCCTCAGTATTTTCCTGCTAATTTACTGTTCACAAAAATCTGTTTTGAGAGGCTGAAATAGAACGAGTATAACTCCTTACTCAGATGTTGGATTTGGACGAAACCAATTTCATTAGAAAGAATACTCAAAGATCTGTCTTTTTATATGTGGTAGCTCACCCAGTTCACTATATTGAGGGAGTTATGATCGCTCAAAGTTGACCCAAAAACTGGAAATTTTCCTACAATTTTACTGTTCACATCCCGGCCACCGTTTTATAGTTTCGAACGTGCTCGCTTATATCCGAAACTTATCCGTTTTTGAAAATCTTTATATCGTCGGAAAGCTTATTCAATAACCTTCGTATGGAAACATCGATGGGCAAATTCCGGTATAAATAAGGTCGATTCCTATACACATATAATCAAACTATACACTTGAAACCATCTCAAAATAATCAATACTCATATATACCTAACTTAGGATTAATACATCTACTCCAACACATATAACAATGGCTAATGCACGTAATTAAGTACGGGGTGTTACATCCTTCCCCCCTTAAGGACATTCGTCCTCGAATGTGAATGTAGTTATTTAGCCGAAACAAGTTCGAATTCATAATTGATATTCACGTCATCATATAGATGTTATGCATATGTAAAAACTTACTTGTTAGTGTCCCAGTTCCACTCCTTGCACTTCTTTTTCATCTTTGAAAAAATAAGGGTATTTCAATTTCATTGCTTCCTCCGCTTCCCATATAATCTCTTCCCTTTGTTGATTTCTCCAAAGTACTTTCACTGATGCTACTTCTTTATTTCTCATCTTCTTAACTTGACGATCTAATATAGCAACAGGCATCTCCTCGTAGGTAAGATCTTCTGTTACTTGCACATCTTCAGTAGAAGTAATAAGGGACGGATCTCCGATGCACTTTCGAAGCATCGATACATGAAATACTGGATGCACTGATGAGAGTTCCTGGGGTAGCTCTAATTCATAAGCAACTTGCCCACATCTTCGAATAATCCTATACGGGCCTATATATCGTGGACTCAACTTTCCTTTCTTGCCAAATCTCATCACCCCTTTCATTGGCGATACCTTCAAAAATACCCAATCGCCTAACGAAAACTCTAGCCCTCTTCTTCTACTATCCGCATATGACTTGTGTCGACTTTGGGCTGTTTTCAACCGTTGCTGAATCACCTTGACTTTTTCTATGGCTTGATACACAAGATCCGTTCCGAACATAAGAGTTTCACCCGCTTCGAACCATCCTATTGGTGATCTACACTTCCTCCCATATAAAGCTTCATATGGTGCCATTTTGATACTTGAATGATAGCTATTATTGTAGGCAAACTCAATAAGAGGTAAATGATCATCCCAGCTGCCTTTAAAATCTATAACACATGCTCGTAGCATATCTTCAAGTGTTTGAATGGTGCGCTCTGCTTGTCCATCCGTCTGAGGGTGAAAAGCTGTACTCAGATTCACTTGTGTTCCCAAACTCCGTTGGAAAGACATCCAAAAGTTTGCAGTAAATTGAGTTCCCCGATCTGATATAATAGAAGTTGGCACTCCATGTAATCGGACTATTTCTTTAACATACAGCTTCGAATATTCTTCAACTGTGTAAGTGGTCTTAACGGGTAAGAAATGTGCGGATTTAGTAAGCCTATCCACAATCACCCATATAGAATCAAATTTATGAGCTGTACGAGGCAAACCTGTAATAAAATCCATGTTGATCATGTCCCACTTCCAAGTTGGAAGATCTATGCGTTGCATATAGCCTCCGGGCTTTTGATGTTCCACTTTAACTCGTTGACAATTTGGACATTCAGCTACAAATTCTGCGATGTTCCTTTTCATGTCATTCCACTAATACATATCTTTCAAATCTTGATACATTTTGGTTGATCCTGGATGAATGGAATACCTTGAAAAATGTGCCTCTGTCATAATCTTCTTTCTTAGCCCGTCTACATCCGGCACACACAATCGGTTTTGGCACTGAAGTACTCCTTCTCGCGTAAGCTCAAATGCCTTGGTTGCACCACTCTGAACGTTCTCCTTAAGCTGTAATAGAATAGGATCTGCATATTGCTTCTCTTTCACTTCAGCTACTAATGAAGATTCTGCAGCATTATGTACGATAAGCTCTTTGTCCGGAGTTTCAAGAAGGCGAACTCCCAAACTAGCTAACTGGTGAAGATCTTTAACCATCCCTTGCCTTTCTATAGGCATCATCACAGCCTTACGACTTAACGCATCAGCTACTATATTCGCTTTCCCTGGATGATACAAAATATCGACATCATAATCTTTTAATAGTTCCATCCATCTTCGTTGCCTCAGATTTAGATCCTTCTGACTGAAAATATATTGTAAGCTCTTGTGATCAGTATATATATCAACATGAACCCCATATAAATAGTGGCGCCATATTTTTAAAGCAAAGATAACCGCTGCCAGCTCAAGATCGTGTGTAGGATAATTTTTCTCATGTGGCCGCAATTTTCTAGAAGCATATGCTATTACTTTACCATGCTGCATCAATACACATCCTAAACCAATTCTAGAAGCATCACAATACACTGTATACCCTTCTGTACCTTCTGGAAGTACCAACACAGGTGTAGAAGTCAACTTATTTTTCAATTCTTAGAAACTCTCCTCACACGTATCATTCCATTGGAACTTGGATGCTTTATGCGTTAGCTTGGTTAAAGGTGCTGAAATGGAAGAAAAGTCTTTAAGAAACCTCCTATAATAACCGGCCAACCCGAGAAAACTACGAATCTCCGTCGGCGTTGTGGGCCTTGGCCAGTTCTTCACAGCTTCTATCTTTTGAGCATCAACCTTTATCCCTTCACTAGATACAATATGACCCAAAAATGCCACCGACTTTAACCAAAACTCACATTTAGAGAACTTTGCATAAAGCTTACAATCACGAAGAGTCTGCAATGTCTGTCGTAAGTGATTGGCATGGTCCTCTTCTGATCTAGAATAAACTAGAATATCATCTATAAAAACTATCACAAATACATCCAGGAATGGCTTAAACACCCTATTCATCAAATCCATAAAAGCTGCAGGTGCATTTGTTAGCCCAAATGACATAACTAGAAACTCATAATGACCATACCTTGTTCAGAAAGCTATTTTGGGTATATCTTTTTCTTTGACCCTCACTTGGTGGTAACCTGACCTCAAATCAATCTTAGAAAAGCACTTGGCGCCCTGTAACTGATCAAATAAATCATCAATTCTTGGGAGAGGGTATTTATTCTTAATAGTCACCTTATTCAATTGCCGATAATCAATACACATCCTCAGCGAGCCATCCTTTTTGCGCACAAATAACACTGGTGCTCCCCAGGGGGACATACTAGGCCTTATGAATCCCTTCTCAAGCAAATCTTTCAATTGCTCTTTCAATTCTCGCAATTCTGCTGGCGCCATTCTATATGGAGGAATAGAGATTGGTTGGGTGCCTGGAATTACATCAATACCAAACTCTACTTCTCGTTCAGGAGGCAAACCTAGAAGATCTTCAGGAAATACATCAGGAAATTCATTTACCACCGGAACAACGTGAAGAGTTGGTGGCTCCGCTTCTGTATCCCTTACTCTAACTAAATGATATAGGTATCCCTTGGAAATCATTTTTATTGCTTTGAAATAAGAAATAAATCTACCTCTTGGTGCGCCGATCTTACCTTGCCATTCAATAACTGCTTCATTCGGAAAATGTAAATACATCTTTTTTGTACAACAGTCAATTTTGGCATAACAAGACGCCAACCAATCCATACCCATTATAACATCAAAATCTACCATTTCTAGTTCCATGAGATTAGCCATTGTGTCTCGACCACACACAGTTACTACACAATCTTTATAAACTCTTCTAGCAATAATAGATTCCCCAACCGGGGTAGACACTTCGAACGGCTTATCTAACAATTCGGGGGTTCTTTTGAACTTTCCAGCAACCAAAGGAGTAACATATGATAATGTAGAACCGGGATCAATTAGAGCATATACATCAAATGAAAATATGGACAACGTACCCGTAACCACATCTGGGGAAGCCTCTAGATTCTGTCGATCCGCTAAAGCATAAGTGCGATTCTGAGTCCCGCTGGAACTGGCGACTCTTATTTCGTTTCTAGCGTGACCCACAGGTTGTGCGCCTCTACCAGAATAAGATACCGGTGATGATGATGCAACAGCTGATCCCGAAGGTCGTGCTACACCACCTGTGCCCCTTCGTGGGCATTCTCTCATCATATGCCCCGTCATACCGCACCAATAACAAACATTTGTTCCCATTCGACATGCGCCCATATGATTCCTTCCACATTTATTGCATGGCTCTCGAGGATGTCTCAGTTGGATCATATTCCCTTGCCCATGATAACCCACTGATCGCGAACTATGACCCTCACTTCTTTGCCCAATTTGACTGCCTCTGAACCCCTGATGATGTGGTGGAGCACTAGCTACAGAATAAGAAAATAATGGCCTAGGTGGTCTAGCAGAAAATTGAGGTCTAAAACCTCCCTGTGGAGCCATAAACTGCCCTGTAGATCTGGACCTCTTAGAAGATCCGCTTTCAAATTCCTGCGTTCTTCTTCTCTGCCTCTGATCTTCCATTTTCTGTGCAAATGCTTGGATCCTAGCTATATCCATATCTTTATTCAGTGCAGCAATAGTACAATCCCTAACCAAATACGGATCCAATCCGTTCACATACCGATGAACTCTGTCATCCATAGTAGCTATAACATTAGGAGCATATCTGGACAAGGAATTAAATCGAAGACTATACTCCCTCACACTTGTATTACCCTGCCGAAGATTTAAGAACTGATCCGCACGGGCCTGACGAGTCTCATATGGAAGATAATGATCAATAAATGCCTCTTTGAACTCTTTCCAAGTAGCTGGGGGTGTATCAATGCCCCTCGACCGTTTCCAGTCTTCATACCAATATATAGCCTCACCTTTGAATCTATACGCGGCTAACTCCACTGTCTCTCTGCCCGATACATGCATCACCTCTAGGGCCCTTTGGATTTGATCAATAAAGTCCTGCAGATCTTCGTTAAGATTAGATCCGGTAAAAGTAGGCGGATCCATCTTAAGAAAATCTTGTGTCCGAAGACTAGCCGCCCTATCAGTACTGCTAGAACCCGCGACAGGAATGGCTTGCCCTTGGACTTGCCCAGCAACTATACGAGTCAAAAGTTGCAATGCATTTCTAAGATCTTGATCAACAACATTAATAGGTGGCTCTGGGGATATAGTTCTCCTCCCCCTTATTTCTTCTGGACTGGGGGAAGTTTCTGATGCATGCTCAGCTGGAGCCTCACTTTGATTAGCTGGTATAGTGGGTGACTTACTAGTCCCCTCTCCGGCAGCCACATCTACTTGCTTACCGGTATTCTTGCTTCTGGTAACCGGCATTATTACTATAATAAGAGAAACAAACTGACTCAGTGGTCAACTATGACTTCATATACAATATAAGCTCTATCGCACGATCTAAGACATGAAGAAAAGAAACAATTCCTAAATGTCCATAGCCTCCTGTTTATAGATGTGGTGCACAACACACCGATAAACAAGACTCTACGTAGACACGGCTTTGTAGACTCACTAGGACGAACCTCTCTGATACCACTTTTGTCACGGCCCAAAATCCCATCGGGCCGGATTGGCACCCGAAGCCGAGAAGGCCCGGGAGAACCCGTCCAAATACCTGTACTTTCACTTACATGTCACCAAAAATTTGGGCATCACTTCGCTGCATATAAAAGGGTCTAATTACCTGTATCAGCACAACACGCACAAATATATATACATATATATAATACTTGGCCGTCGGGGCCACCCCATATACGAATATAACATCACTATATAAACTTCCATGACTTTACCCTTCTTTATGTCTACAAAGCCTCTAGGATATATATGACATAACTAGGGTCGGGACGAACCCCCGCCCATACATGACTCCTGTACAATAACAAAATATAAGAAACCGACTCGAAAAGCTCTGAAGTAAACTGGAGCTCACCAACAGTAGTTGTATGACCTGGCTCCTATCTATGCTGTGAATGAGCTGAAGTACCTGATCCTGCAGCATGAAATGCAGGTCCCCCGTGAGGGACGTCAGTACGAAATATGTACTGAGTATGTAAAGCTGTAAATAATTATATGTGATATGGGGGATCAAGAAAATCATACACATGTGAATAAATCATAATAGAAGTGAACCACACTTCATAAACACTTTTAGGATCATGTACATTATTATTAATCTGAATTGGGTTCTTGAATACAAACACATTTGTGGAACGGTATACATTCGTTCATTTCATTCTTTACAATTATTATTTGCCATTACCTCCTCCTCCTGAACCTCCAACCACCTAACAATAATCAATACTGTACCGTACTGTGACCATTAGGCTGCCCCCAGTACATATCAATTGGGATCGACCCATGCTAGGCTTATGCCCCTGGGATACCACCCACACGTATATCAAGTAACACATAAGAGATTTTTTTCCAATAACTTAGTTCAAAAGCTTTTGAGATTATTACATTAGTGTTCATGCCAATATAGTACCTTTGGAACAATGATACATCAATAGGAATCAAGTAATAGACCTTCTATACAATAACGATGTAATAAGGACTCATTGGTACATCAACAATATGTTTCAGAATCATCAATATCACAATAATGAAATAGGAGACTTTTGGTATATCAATGAAGCATTTTGACACTTTATAGAATGGAAACAACTTCATTGGTAATGTAGAACAATACATGTGTTTGGATAACCATCGGAATCTTACTTTATAGAACATTGGTGTTTTCATGCCAAAGAACATCGTTAGAGTATGCTTTACATACCTCGTTGTATATTCGGATACCAATTCAACACAACTTCCCGCCTTTACAAATCACTTATCTACAATGAAATATTTGGCATCTAGTATTAGCAACCCAACACCACAATTCTCTTCCATAATTCCATACAACCAATATTTGCAAAGCATTCCAAAAACCAACTTGAACAATAGGTTTATGTGTATATATATATATAATCATCATTTCAATATCATATCATCAATACCACATCATTCCTTCACAATTCAACATAATCCAACCATGCACAAGAATGATCCAACATCATTTCCAATCATCTTTCAACAACAATCAAATAACATACTTCTTATGCTCACATGCATATATATATATATATATACATATCCATATAAATAACACCAACATAATTTACATCCTTACCATAGAATGGTCCTTTGGGTTATGAAGTCCTGTTGGCACAAATAAGGGGTGCTTCTCGAAGCCCTTGAGACGATGAACACAACTACGGAATCAATTTGGACTTTCCACGGTTGAATCACAAGTAATTTGAAGGTCAAATTTGGCTAGGGTTTGTTCTCTCCTATGATTGATGATGGATATGAGTTTTTGAACTCATATACATGTACATATACACATATTTCCGTCCATAATATCATAGAAAATGACCAAAGTGCCTTTAAAATTTAAATAATGTCAAATATGTCCTCCGGTGGACCGTTTTGACAAGCTGAAGTAGATAGACCATAACTCTTTGCTCCGATATCGGATTTGGGTGAAATTGGTTTCATTGGAAAGATAATTCAAAGTTCTTTCATTTCATATAAATTAGGCCACCCCGTTCGTCCTGTACAAGGAGTTATGATCGTTTGAAGTTGACCCTAAAAATCTGTTTTGAGAGGCTGAAGTAAAACGCGTATACCTCTTTACGCAGATGTTGCATTTGGATGAAACCAATTGCATTGGAAAGAAGACTCAAAGATCTTTATTTTGATATATGGTAGATCTCCCAGTTCAGTATATTGAGGGAGTTATGATCGTTCAAATTTGACCCAAAAAACTGGAAATTTTCCTGCAATTTTACTGTTCACATCCCGGCCACCGTTTTATAGTTTCGAACGTGCTCGCTTATATCCGAAACTTATCCGTTATTAAAAATATTTATATCGTCGGAAAGCTTATTCAATAACCTTCGTATGGAAACATCGACGGGCAAATTCCGGTATAAATAAGGTCGATTCCTATACACATATAATCAAACTATACACTTGAAACCATCTCAAAATAATCAATACTCATATATACCTAACTTAGGATCAATACATATACTCCAACACATATAACAATGGCTAATGCACGTAATTAAGTACGGGGTGTTACAGGAGGAGACTCAGAGCATTTCACTGTCTTGACAGGATTGCATCAGGGATCTACTCTTAGTCCCTTTTTGTTTGCTTTGGTGATGGATGTGTTGACGCGGCGTATTCAAGGGGAGGTGCCTTGGTGTATGCTTTTTGCAGACGATGTAGTTCTGATTGACGAGACCCGAGGGGGTGTGAATGACAAATTAGAGGTGTGGAGACAAACTCTTGAGTCTAAAGGGTTCAGGTTGAGCAGAAGCAAGACAGAGTATTTGGAATGCAAGTTTAATGACGTGAGGCTGGAGAATGAGGTGGTAGTGAAGCTGGAATCACAGGAGGTATGTAAGAGGGATAGTTTCAAGTATCTCGGGTCCGTGATCCAAGGTAATGGTGAGATTGACGAGGATGTCTCGCACCGTATTGGGGCGGGATGGTTGAAGTGGAACCTCGCGTCGGGGGTGTTGTGTGATAAGAAGGTGCCGCCCAAGCTTAAAGGCAAATTCTACAGGGTGGTAGTCCGTCTGGCCATGTTGTATGGAGCGGAGTGTTGGCCAGTTAAGAACTCTCACATCCAAAAAATGAAGGTGGCGAAAATGCGGATGTTGCGCTGGATGTGTGGGATGACTAGAGGGGATAGAGTTCGGAAAGAGACTATCAGGGAGAAGGTTGGTGTGGCTCCAGTGGAGTGCAAGATGCGGGAAGTCCGATTGAGATGGTTCGGACACGTGAAGAGGAGGGGCATGGATGCCCCGGTTCGTAGGTATGAGAGGCTAGCGTTGGATAGTTTTAGGAGGGATAGGGGTAGGCCGAAGAAGTACTGGGGTGAGGTGATTAGACGGGACATGGAGCAGTTACAGCTCACCGAGGACATGACCCTAGATAGGAAGGTCTGGAGGACGCGAATTAGGGCAGAAGACTAGGGCCAGTTTGGGTCGCTAGGGTAGGGAATTACTTGGTGGGGGTATTATTCTTGTTATGATTCCGTGTTCCATGTTTTATTACGAATCTGGGTGCTTTCCGTTGTTTTCTATTACTTATGGGTGCCGTATTTACGTTATGAAATCCTGTTCTGTGCTTTACTTTGTATTTGTGTGATGTCTCGTGTCTTGAGCCGGGGGTCTATCAAAAACAGCCTTTCTACTTCTTTAGAGGTAGAGGTATGGACTGCGTACATCTTACCCCCCCCCCTAGACCCCACTAGGTGGGAATACACTGGGTTTGTTGTTGTTGTTGTTGTTGAGAAATTAATCAAGAAATTATTAAGAAAAGGGTGAATTATTAACTTAAATCCGTAATAAAATCAAGAGATAAGTGCTAATCTAGCTTCCCAAGCCTCCAAAAACTTTATTTTTAAGCTCCCGTACTATTTTAGGGGTTAACTCTCAAGATCCAAGATGAGAAATGAGCAAAATAAGCCAGAAAGAGGAAAAAATCTATTATTTTTCGACGGGGTGCTCGGGATTCATTCAGAGTCCAATACATGCAAGCGAACTATGCAACCATACTAAATTCGACATTTCGGACACGATGGCGATATCAAATTTTCAAAAAAAAATATCGTTTTCACAAAATTGACCCCCGAAATTCAAAATTATAATTTTCCAAATCGTGGGTCAAAATGAGATTTAAAAGTCATAAAATCATACCAAACATGATAACACCCTAAAATCAAAATTCCGGATCTGCTGGCGAAGTCGAATTTTCCATCCGAGGTCGTTTTGATCAAATGTGGATGTCACACCCATATTTTCAACTTTTCAACTTTCCGACCAATAGGTCGAAATGAGTTTGGGTGCACCGGGACCCGAATCAAAGGTTTACCCAGCTTAAAATCGATATTCTGGAGTTGCTAACGCAGTTCGTTCGGTCATCCGTCGCACGGATAAAAAGATATCTACATAAATCCAAAATAAGGCTCTCAAAATCATAAAAAACCACAATATTAAATAAATGATACCAAAATGCATTAAAAATCATGTCAATCGCTCTCATACCCAAAAAATATCATAATGCAACTACGGGAAGGGGTAAAACAACCGTAGTGATGATGTAAAATATATAAGTGCTTACACTAAAAAAATATGTTTATATTTACAATAATATTAAAGTGTGAAGAATGTTTGAAAAGCAATTTAAACAATTATACTTCATTAAAAATTTGCACAATAAATAAAATTATTTAATTTTAAATAATTAAACATCACCCCAAACCGGTATAAAAGAAAAATTAGATGGCCACAATGTAAAGAGTTATTACCCGAACCGGCCTGGCCTATATAGCAAGTGCAAAGTAGAGAGAAGGGGAATCCAGAACCCTAGCAAAGCAAAATTTGCTGATGGTCAAAGGTAAAAGTGTTTTCAATCGAAAGATAATGACAGAAAAGAAGCAGTGGAAATTAGTGTTACCAAACAAACAAAAGGAAGTAGCGAATAAGGAATCCAGTTCAAGTACAACAAAAAAAAGGGCTAATGGAGATTTGTTTGTTCTTTCCGGATGTGTCCAGCTGAAGAAAAAGAAATCAGTACCTCCTATTCTTCATATTCCCAAAGGTATTCTTTTTCTTTGTTCATACTATTTATTGCACTTGGATACCCTAACACATACTCCTATGTATCACTTCGCTTTCCGTGAGTACAATTTTAAGTTTGATCGAAAATTTCGGCTCAAGAGTACTTTAAGTTATAATAATAATTGACAATTCAAAAGATTTAAAAGATATATAAAGATATTATGGTCAAAAGTTAGATTTGTTTGACACATAAATTGTGACGGAGGAGTAATACATAAATCATACTCCAACTCCCAATAAAGCGTTTCTATAATTAATTAAAACAATTTCAGGTGAGAATGGCAGTACAGAGGCGATGGACACTCATATTGCAGGGAAGATGGACATTGGTCAGGAGGTGAGTTCAAGGTATTACTACCATTTATTTAAACTGTTGTTTGAAGATTCAAGCACTTATTTGCCTTTGTATGATAGGGAATTCACTTCCCAGAGGAGATACTTATGGATATCCTCAGCAGGTTACCCGTGCGCTCTCTTCAACGATTTAAATGTGTTTCACCATCTTGGAACGTATTAATATCCGCTCGTTATTTTGTTATGAAGCATCTTAGTCGCTCCAAGAGTGACCTTAATTCCCAAAAACTTCTTACTATCCGACGACACACTATAACAAAACCTGAGTTCACTGGTATTCTCTTTCATCGTCGTCCGTTCAAGTGATTGAGGATGAACAATCACTTTACTGGCCTCCTAACTGCAGACCAGCTTGGATAATACGTTGCTGTTATGATGGATTGGTTCTTATCTCAACTATTGATACATCTGATCAACGTACTCACGCCCCTCACCTTTTGCTCTGGAACCCTTCCACAAGAGAATCAATACTACTTCCGTCTCGAGAAAATGCACTGAGCAATTTGGTATTTGGATTGGGATATGATGCAACTAGTGATGACTATAAGATCCTTGCGGCAGACGTGAATGGTGAAGATTCTTTGAAGGAAGTATCCGTTGAAATTTTTCGTTTAAAAACTGGTTCGTGGAGAAAAATTGGTAAATATCCTACTGGCATGCATCGTGTGTCGGATCATTTGAATTATGGCATGTACTCTTTGACATTTATACATGGAGCATTTCATTGGGTTGGTAGGTCGGCCTATCATACTATCATTTCATTTAATATTTCAAATGAGGTGTATGGAGAAATACCGCTGCTAGAGCAGATGTACAGTATGCACACGTATGCACTTGGCCATGTTGTTTATCCTCACAACTATGGTGTTTCAGTGTTGAGAGGAATGCTTTGCTATTATATTAAGCCTAAGTATTATGGGTGGGCATCCACTGTTAAGTTATGGGCAATGAAAGACTATGGTGTCAAAGAATCTTGGATTCAATTGCATGAAATAAGAGATATCGAAGGTCTTATTTCAGTCGCACCACAATATATGTTTGTGGATGATGATGTGCTACTACGCTTCATACAGTCTGCATCCGGTACTTCTCTGTATTGGACATCCAAAAGAGGTATATTTGAACTTTGGCCTGAAACTGATAGAACAATTGTTTATACAGAGAGCTTGATCTCTCCAAAATTACTTACTATTTAATATTTGCTTATGTATGATTCTGACGATTTCTTTTGAGAATCATGTAACATCTTATTCTAATTAAGTTTATCTATTGCTCTTTTTTAATATTTGCTTATGTATAGGTGAGAGGTCTTTTTATTTTTTCAAAGATCAGGCATCAACTTTCAATTCTAATGAGTTTGTCTATTGCTCGCAATCTTTTGGTCCTGAAACCAATCTGAAACTTTATAAAGGTGATGACTCGCCCTTTGACGATGCCAGCTTGTATCGACATATTGTTGGGCCATTATAGTACTTGATACTGACTCACCAGGACATCTATCTCCTTTACGGTCAATAAAGATTTGCCAATCCATGCCTAGTCCCTCTTTGGACCATTGGGTTGTGGTTAAGCGTATTCCCTTCTATCTTGAGCTCCCATCATTGATGCTCCCTATCTCTCTCCATCAATCCCGTGTTTCACTCTTGCACTACACATTCAAATTGACTTTCATTTTGTTCAGAATAAGTTTGTGCGACGTGATTTTGCTATTCCGTTTCTTGTGTTATTCTGTTTCTTGTGTAAGGATCAAGTGGTAGATGTATTCACTGAGCTTCTTTCAGAGACTTGTTTTCAGTTTTTGCATGACAAACTCAAGGTGCATGAGTCACCTTGAGTTTGCAATGGGGGTATCTGGTCATGACAATCCTCGCTGACTAGGACTTGTCTCCTTTTCTAAATAGAATGTTATTTTCTATGCATGTACTCTTTCTCTATTAATTTAGAACTCCAGTATATAAAAATACGCTCATTGTTGTGTAAACTAAAATAAGAAAGCTTATGCCTATTTCATATCTGATTCTTCTGTCAAGATTTAATATTCATGCTTGCATTCTGTTGATATATTGCTATAGTAACTATTTCAAACTCCACTTGGAGCTATTCTACATCTCCAGGACCTAAATTGATTTGATCGTGAGTTCATAAATAAATACCTTCTTTCGTTCACTATTGTCATATTTGGAGTTGACATGCTGATCAATAAAACAATGATTGACATGGCTATTTTATCACACCACCCATATCAATTCAGGTTTAGTATTAGGTCTTAGAAAATGATTGAAGAATAAGAAATTGATGCTAAGGATAAAATGATAGAAGATGAATCAGAGAGCAATCGTACGTGAGAAGGATCGTTGTAGGATTGTTGCTGGATATGAAGCAATGTTGAGTACGCCAACAATTTGTTGGATGATAAAAGAGATTGTATTTGCTCCATTTGCAAACCTTTTGGGGAGAAATTCAAAGCTTTTGCCCCAGTTGGACAAGTTGTGGTTATGGTGGAGTGGATTTGGGTGGGAAATTAAGGAGGGAAGGAGCTTCTTTGGCCTTGCGGTTAGAAAACTGTATTTTGAGGACACTTTTATAAAATAATTTGATCAAGAAGTTGTTAGGAGGGCTTTAGTTGAGATAATTGTGGATGAACTGTCATTCGGCTTCGCAGAAAAGGATGACTTCAAAAAGTTAATGTATCAAGTCAACCTTTGTTTCGAATTCCTTCCTATAGAACTATTATAAGAGATTGTTATGATCTTTATGGTGAACTAAAGATATAGCCGCAAATAGAACAACTACCTAAGCTGATCAACATTTCTCACATAGCTTTGTTTTAGTGGCAGAGATATCACTGATGCACCTTGATAGCTAACAAATGTTTGGACTAAAGGATGAAAACTGAAAACCTGAAATTCTTGCAAATTGGAAATCGAGAAAGCATTTGGATCATGATGGAAAATTCAAGCTACATTTATTGAGACAAAGGGACACCAATATCAAATGAACTTCAACTGGATTAGCTTTTATATTCACAAGTGAAGTTCTCGGTTTCCATGAATGGTGCACCACATGGTTTCTACTCTAGTTAAAGAGGTTTGAAACAACAAGACCCTTTTATCTCCTTTCCAATTAAGATTTGGATGTGATGTTAGTCAGCTCATCTCATCAGACCAAAGCACCACAGAGAAGGAACCATCACACATGCTGCACAATTTCATGAAATATCATGTTAGGAATGTTGTATTAATTAATACCTAGAAGCATATAAATCATGAAAGGGCGCAATACAGGGCCACCCAGTCTACTCAAAAGAGAATTATTAGACACCAGCCACCATGTAGCCTGCAATACGTTGCTGTTGATTAATCTGCTGCAAGAAAATATCCGTCAAGATATTTGTCAGAAATCGAAATTAGTTTGGAAAATCTTTTAAGGTGTATCTCTACAATTCTGAAGGTTTTGGTTAAAATAGCACATGAAATACATCATATGAGCAATCAAATAAATAAATAAATAAAATTGATTTGAGTTCTACTTACGAGAAAAAGGCTAACATTTTCAACTGGATCATATTTCACATTGAAGCTACAGAAGATTATACATCTGGTTTAGCATACACGCTCTTTCCCTTTGTTTGGGAAGAGGTATAGTATGACACAGTTATCAGAACCATTCTCGTCCGATTAAAACTAAAAATATGTTACATTAGGGAAACCAGCAAGTCGGGAATAGAGAACATTTAACATACCATAGCAATATGATTTTCCCTCCTCACTTCTTTTTGACGCTCAGTCAGCTAAATGTGTCTTCATTTTGATTTTTCTCTCCAAACTCTTTGCTACATTACCCATGAGTTCAACTCGTTTTTTGCACCTATGCAGTGTTGTTGGAAACTTGAATCTATTTGGAACAGTAATTTCGTCTACATTGGAACTGTCTTTATTATTGGCAAACGGGCTGTTTTTCCCGAGTTTTATTTTTCCCCTCATTGACAGCTTGTCCAGGACTGGAAGTAAGCTTTGAGGGTAGTCCAATTTAGTCTGCTCTCCGAACATAGAATTCCAGAAGTTAACAGTTGAGTTGAAAATGATGAGATCTGGATGATCACGAGTTTTCTCAAGAAGAGGCTCCAGGAACTTAAGAGGAATCAAATTCTATTGTTGGTCATGTTTTCTGCAAACAGTTCAGTGTTTGAATCCATAACTGTTGAAGTTGATATTTGAAGTTAACTGTGTTGAGCTTCAAAATGTGATGGTCACTGAAGCAGTGTCCTGGTCATGATCTGATGACAGAAAGTGGAATAGAATTAAAGAGAAAAGGAAGAAACAAAAACAATTTAAGAGATGGCTTTATACTGCTGATCATCCGATGGTAAAGTGCACACATATCGGAGAGATAATTAGAAGATTACGATGATGCATGGTACCGATTTGACAACCTTAGAAAGGGAGAAGAGGAAAAGACATGGCAATGCTCTTTACAATACGAGAATAACATACTAGCATTAGGTTAAACTAATATAGTTCATACATATTTTCTACCTCTAAGATTATGATTTAATGGCACCATAGCTGTAGCTAACAGAAAAGAGTCGTTAAAGTACAAATCTCAATGCATAATGTTATATCCTTCTGCAAGTGCAAGCAGCCAATGAAGTGAACCATTGATGATAGCAGCCTGACTCTCAGTTAGCAGAATGCTATACACCATTTCAAGAAACTAGTAAATAGGAAGGTACCTTTTCTCGATGAGGCTGGTTGATGCATTAGTTTCATTGTTTGTCCTAGATACCTTCACGTGGATGCAGAAGCAATGAACATATAAGAAACATGTAGAGACAAGAAGTACATGCCGAGTAAAGCTCATGTAAGCTTACTATTTTCAAACAAATCAAACCCGGAATATATGCAGGCAAATTTCGATCTCCTATCTATTTTCAACTGTTTCATTTATCAAGTCAATTGATACTATGAATCACTTGAATATAAATATTATTGAAACTTAAATTAAGTAAATTTCTAATTATGTAGTCCTCGTAGGTTTGACATCTGATTCTTTTAAGTCACTATATTACTTGTACGATCACGTGTGTGATAAACCGCAAAAAGTTATTTGGAACTATTATTGGGGACTCAAATAATAAGTATTTTTTTAAATTTTTGCTTTTGATAATAAATTTAAGTGGTAACAACTTGATCTTAGTGTCTGACTTTTGCAGAAAAATCAACATATTGGACTGGCAAGAGAAAAAGAATTTGTTGAGCCTTATTCGGAACCTGAATGGATATTTTATCAGAGGCGAAGGGCGGGAACACTTCAATACCCAATTCAGCAAGTTCAAATGGGAGATCGGGTGAATCATGTTCCTATTACTCCATCCGCTCCAACTTCGGTGGCTTCAGCTGCTCCTGCAAATAGAGCGGAAGCTAGACCCATTTGTGAAGTGGCGATCTTACTTACGAACAATGCTACTAATAGTATTCGCAAGACAACTGTGGGTGGTCGGTTTGAAATGAAGCAGAATATGGAGCAACTTTTGCACACGAGTAGAAAGTTTACAAGTTTATCTCATGAAGGCCCAGAACAACATATACAAAACTTCCTTGGGATCAATGATACCTACATTCCTATTGGGTATCTACCAATTACGTCATGCTGAATTTCCCTTTCCCTTTTCTCTATTGGGGGAAGTAAAAAGGTGGTAAAATGATAAACCACCAAAATCCATCACTTCCTGGGATGATCTGGTGAAACACCTTAGCTTTGGTCCCTTAGAATATTTACCTAGTTGGAGATTCTGGACAACATACGACTAGAAGGTACTACTCATATGTTTGGGTATGGGTTAGGGTCCCTCTCTTGTATGTTGGGAAAGATAATTAGATTGGTTTCTTCCCTAGGTACAACTAAGTATCATAACAATCGTATGACAGTGTATGAGTGATATGTTGCCAAGTCGTATGGTGTCTTAAGTATGTTCTAGATGATTCTAAGCAAGGTATGACTATGATGGGTACTACTCATATATTAAGATACGACTTGGTCATGATTGGTCATATGTTGATCAGTATGGGGTCTAAGGGGAAGTTTAGGTTACGAGTAAGGGTACCACTCATTCCCTAGGATACGATTCAAGGGGGTGAGTTGTACCTTCCTACGTATGTTTTTCAGCTTTTAAGCTGAGGACATTTTAGATATTTTCCACCCCTAAACCTTATTATGTACAACTTATAACATTGTTTGGACCTTCATTCTTCACTTGGACAAGATCAAAACATTCCAAAACACTCTCCAAAGACTTCTTTAACAAGATTGGGGCTAGGGTTCATCAAGAAGGCCATCTAGGGGCTTGAATACCAAGAATATCTCCCTAAATCTTTGTGTTTAAGGCATGTAACTCTCCCTTCATTATTATTTATCAAATATCATATTTTTATAGTAATATTATGATTCTTAAATGGTGGTTTGAAAACCAAAAATTGAGGGTTTTGTTGCATATGGTTGAATGATGCTTACTCTTGGTTTAACTTGTGTTTATACATGATTTTGGTAATGGTTTACATATGTGGATTCTTGTTGATTATTGTCTAATAAATGGGTCATGAGTAACCCTAATCTTGATGGTTTTCACTTTAGTTTTGGTCATGGTAAAAGTATGCCCTCTGTTTGTGAAAATATCTAAAAGAAATAATTAGTCGCATGTCAATAGTGTTATGAACTAAGAAAATGTCTTTATAAGCAAGAATAATTGCTGAATTATATTTTAAAGGCCTTATTTGCCATGCAATGAGTTAATTGGTAACCTTGGTGGTTTGGTTGGTTAAAAGGGTTTGAATCCCTAAACAGGAAATTGAATTGTGCTTGAACTAAATCTTGGTGTGAGGATGCTAATGAGGAATGAATGGTTCGGTAAATATATTGATGACCAAAATTTTAATTGAATAGTAATTAGAACTAAGGCATTGGCCTATTAAAGTGATTGATTGATTAATGGTTCATAAAGTCCTTGTGGTCATGTATGGTGATGAATTGTAGCCTTGATGGCTATACGGGTTAGAGTCCTTAAATGTTGAACTGAGTGGATATGAATGCATAAAAAAAGGGTTAGAGTCCCAATGTTGATTAGTAATGGACACGATGGCTTGTCATTAGAGTCTACTTGCTTAAAAGGATATCTTATGGTTAGAGTCCACTTGCCTAATGAAACGGCTTGTTGTAAGAGTCCACTTTCTTAATAAGACAGCTTGATAACAGAGTCCTCTTGCTCAAAATAACTGGAAAGTTCAAACTTCCTAACCTACGCGACTGGAAGGTTAGACTCCGCCACCTCATATATCATAATTGGGTGTTTTGAAATGCATGCTAAGGCCTTGTTCCCTTTTTCGACACTTGATATATATATATATATATATATATATACACATATATGCCTATGTATATAGATATGGTTGCATATGATATTCTGACTTGGTTTTTGAATAATGACAATATTTTATCCTTATCCTTGAGTCACATGCTAGCGCTCCAACTGCTAACTGTCTCCAAACTTCGTATCCCCATGTGATACAGGGGCTAGAGCTTCTTCTTCTCTTTCTGCGTAGTGACCATGGGTTCAAGCAGTTCATGTGTTGATGGTGGAGTGGTGAGCTTCCATACTTTGGAAGGCATACATTTTATGGTATTTTTATCTTATGTTATAGACTTGTTTTAGACTTAGTTTTAGCTA
This sequence comes from Capsicum baccatum var. pendulum, assembly GCA_030864225.1. Lineage (NCBI taxonomy): Eukaryota > Viridiplantae > Streptophyta > Magnoliopsida > Solanales > Solanaceae > Capsicum > Capsicum baccatum. Next base: position 108,994,381 of record CM061555.1, on the reverse strand, counting down.
TTGTCGCGGGCATATCTTGACATATTATAGATATTAGATTTATAGAGGCTTTATGAATGACTGTGGACTTAGGTATATAGGATTAGTATGTGACATTAATAAATTCATTAGACACTTATTAAGTTATGATTATTAGTCTTGTTTTCTCTATCTTGTTATATCTTCGGAGTTCATTTGATACTTGTGGAATGATGTGATGGTTGGGTTAGGCTAATAGGGCGATCTTTGGTTCTTATTGGGCTCAAGATGCCTATTATGACAAGGTCCGAGTTTAGGTCATGTAATATAGCTCAAAAGTTCCATATTGAATTCTTTCTATCCGAGAAAACAACAAGTTTGAGAAGTGAAATTTTAAGTTTCAGATAGAAAGATGGGGAGAATCTTTACTAAGCTTGGGAAATATTCAAGGCGATGCTTAGAATTTTCCCCCACTATCATCAGACCAATAATTTGTTGGTACATACTTTCATTAAGGGTCGTGATCCCAACACTACGATTCTCCTGGATTCAGCAACAGTCGTGTAGGCACTAGAGAAGACATATTAGAACCATAGAGGTTGCACCACACTGTGAGGGACCAACTTTCTCAAAATTAGTAATAAGCAATACATCATTAATTTAACCTTGAGCACAAGCAATGTAAGAAACTTAAATAATAAAAGATTTAACGTGGAAACCCCCTTTCTCAAGAGAGAAAAAAACATGACATGCCCTCGCAAGCTCTCAAAAGTTCACTATAATCAACCTCTTGATTACATACTTGAACTTTAACCTAACTCTAGGATCCTCCTGCTTGTAGTAACTCTACTTCAACCACAAGTTCATACCTCTGCCAAGGATCCTCAACACTGGTTAACTATAATGCCTCGAGAGTACACCTTGGGCATCACACGGTGCTTACAGCCCCGAGGGACCATAAGTGTAATACCCCGTATATTCGTGCTAAAATTCTAACCATCATTTCTATGCGTCTAAACTCCAATCCAAGTGATTCTCGTGCGAGTATAAGTTTAATGATCATTATCCTAGTCTATGGAGTAGTTTAGAGGTGAAAAATGTTCATAGCAATGACCTAGAACAAAGTTGAACTAAGATCAATTGATTCATCTAAAGTTTGACATTTGATTCTACAAGGGTATACTTCAAACATGTATATCTATTAATATACATGGAATTTTTCATCCCAAGACCTATCAAATTATATATAATTGAATTATCTTTCCAATGATACCAATTTCGCAAAAATCCAATACCCGAGCGAAAAGTTATGATTATTTTCGTGAGGTAATAAGATCATGCGATAAGCATGCAAAGCATGCTTCTCTGTGGAGGGATAAAGCATGCAATGCATGCTTCATTACTGTGCACTAAACTATGCGACACATGGTATATTCCACCCCTGCGACTTCCAGCTTTCAGTTTATGCGTCCAGAAGGTTATTTGGGTAACTTTCCCACCTATATATAGTCCAATAACATGGTATTAAACTCCCATAACACCAAAATATGATTAATTTATCTCAAATCACCAAGAACACTCATTAGGGTTTCAACCTAAAAATCCAAATATCTCAAGATTCAACCGTAAGTTTTCAATAATTTTTACATATTAGGAATCCCCGTTACAAAGACTACGAGGGACATTCAAAAGTTTGAGAATAGCATTACGTCATTTGAAAAGTCATTCAAAGCTTCATGTTTGAGGTATGTGGGGTTTTTCAACAAGAATACCCTTTCGTTCTTGTGCCCAAAAATACTTTCTTTTATGAAGTTATGAATTTTATAGGTTTTACTATGATTTTGAAGCATGAATTTATATCCTATATTGATTATCATGAGATTATGATGTTTTTGATATTTTAAAAGTGAAATTATATGAGAATAATGATATTTTGTGCCTTATAGCTAAATTTTCCAGATTTTGAAGGAATTCATATATGTTATGATGAAAAGTTTGAATCTTGATAAATTTTCACGTGATGTTGAGACATTGATTTTGAACTCTATTTTGAGATTGTCGTTCTTAAGAAATCATATGTTATAGCTACCTTGAATATTGAATGAGTTGAAATGATGAAGAAGCTTTGACCTTTCGGTCGTAAAAAAGGGGTTGTTTTTGAACCCAAGATGAGAAAAGAAATCCACTTTTATTGATTATTATGAAAAAGATAGCATGATGGCTCCCGTTGTGAATTGTTGAACTGTTTATTAGTGTATTGTCTTTTGAAAGGATCTGAGATAAGTCCGGGAGTAGTCTTTAGCACCGAGCGGGAGGTATAGTTGTTTTGGTACTTCCCTAGAACTACGTGCCCCCATAGGATGTGAGTCTAAGGCTGATTTATATAGTGATCACTAGTGTTTGGATTGATGATTTAAGGTCCTACTCTGATGGCAAGGAATAGGGCGGCTCTCCCCAATGTGGGTAGAACATTGGACTCCATGTAGCTCACATTATTTATGTCGGTTGTAAGAGACTCCCAATGTGTGTGTGTGTACTCTTCTATCTAAGATGAAAATATATTTGCTTGAAAGACTAATTTTGAGAAAGTTGTTATTTTCGAAAGATTGAAAGGATAAATTCTAAAAAGAATTGTTATGAGATTTGATTGCTTTGATGATTTGAAATCGAGACGAAGTGAATTGAGATTTATTATGATGACTCACATATTTTACCTGATACATCTCACTCTCTTATGATTATGATGATTTTATTCGAGCTAAGTGAGTCATTTATATCAGCATGCATAAATTTATAAAATATGATATATTATGATATTATTTTATATATGCATTGCACCCCCATATGCTCGATACGTTTCCATGGTACTAACCCATATATTCGTATATGGGCTATATTTTCTTGGAATGTAGGTACAAGGTATAGTTGCACCTTCAGATCCAGTCAGTTCGTGGTATCCAATCAGCAGGTGATGAGTCCTTTTGATTCAAGGGCTTGGGTCAGTTATGCAGAGTTTATAATATTGTATTTTCTTTATTCAGTCGTATTGAGTTGGGGTAGTCGGGAGTCATGACCCGACTACCTACAGTCAATACTAGTAGAGGTTTCATAGACAGTCAGTAGAAGTTGATGTATTTTATTTTAGTTTTGGTTGTAAAGGCAGAATTATAATCTTGTAAATTTACTTTTTGTATCGATCAGATTCAAAAAAGAGTTATTTTCTGCAGATTTGTATAGGTTTGTACCTTTTATTTAGTTGCTTATTAGAAAGGTTAGCTTGGGGTCAATTGTGATCCTAAGCACCATGTGACGTCTCGGGACCCGATTTTGGGGCGTTACAAACTTGGTATCAAAGCACAGAGTTAAAGTTTCCTAGGGTGTCTATGAAGCCGTGTCTAGTAGAGTCTTGCATAATGGTACGAAAACGTCTGTACTTTTCTTTGAGAGGTTATAGGGCATTTAGGAAATGTCTCCATTCTTTCAAGTCTTAAATCGTGTTGTAGAAAGGTTCTCCAAGAAACTTATACAGATTCTCATCTTACTCTATTCAGGCCATCTCTGTCATATTTCCAAGGTATCAGAAATAATTAAGCTTAATTCTCCATAGATAGTTATGGAATTGCAAGAGATCTAGAAAAGTATCCTATTCATACTTTTGATTTTCAAAAACTGAAGTGTTTTATGCACTAAGCTCGAGTTAGATATGCTTTCAAATTTCTCCTCGGAATCCAAAATGATAATCTATACTTCTATATCTATGTATTATTCTTGAGGTAACATGTTCAACAAGTTCCAATTTCCTCCCCAGATAATGCTCTTATAAATTGCTAGCAGAAGTTTCAGAAAGTGGCTTGAGAGGAGCCTTCTAGTGTGTGATAAGTCCCTTAAATTTAAGTTATGCCCTCGTTCTTATGAGTTATTGAATTAAGACAGAGCGAGGTGTATTCTTAGATCATTGAATATCGTGTGTCAAGTTTCTATAGTTTGTAATATGTAATCTTGTTATCAAGGTGTTTTTGAAACTCAAAGTCTAGTGAAGCCATGTGGGTCCTATTTCGATTCACTAGCATAGTTGCTTCGTTATTCATCTAATTTTCTTGTTCAAAACACAAAATCAAAGTCTAGTGAAGCCGTGTGGGGCTCTTTCGATTAACTAGCATAGTTTCTTCGTTATTGTCTAATTTTCTTGTTCAAAACACAAAATCAAAGTCTAGTGAAGCCGTGTGGGGCTCTTTCGATTCACTGGCATAGTTTCTTTGTTATTTATCTCATTTTCATGTTCAAAATACAAAATCAAAGTCTAGTGAAACTGTGTGAGGCCTATTTCGATTCACTAGCAACTTGTTGTTTATCTTGTTGTTCTTGTGTTAGTTGAAAGTGTGGGTTTAGAAGTGTAGTGACAAGAATTATGGTAAGGGCGATTTATTGAATATGTATAGCTGATTTCTTTTTGCTTATGATTGAATTAGTAATGAAGTGATATACCTTTGTTTGTTAGTTTAGTGAAGGGTAGAGAAGGAGTTATTAGTTAAGGTGGATTGTTGTTTGCTTAGGGTAAGGAAAGAGTTATTGATGGTATTTGTGGTGTTAGAAAAGTATAGGTTATTGATGAAAGTATTTGGTGGTAGAGTGAGGTTTCCTTGAGGTTACAAAAAGGAGTTTAGCTGAAATTTATAGAGCTATGAAAGAAGTTTAGGTCTATAGAGAGGTTAATAATAATGATGTGTCGAAGGAGGATGCATTAGTAGATATAAATAAGATAGGCCATATATTTTTGCTCAATTATTGTTATAATGAGGCTTTAGTGGACTAGTGTTTCTTGGTGTATTATTTTATAGTTTCTAAGTGACAATAGTATATAAGGTTGTGATATTCATCATGGTTAGAACTAGACATGAAGTTTGAATAGTAGATAATGAGCAAGGAGGGGATAACGATTGCTTGGTTAGTGATGCTAGTTATATGGAGACGAACTAATAGGCTTGAAACGGTGAATGCAAGAATTTGAGTTTATTGATCTGAGATTGAGTATGATGTTGTAGATATAAGATAGAGGTGTGCCCAAGGTGATATGAGGTTGCATTATTTTCTAAGTTTATTAAGTATTGTATGTGGTTAGTAGTACCCTTGAGTTTTAAGTGGAAGAGGCATAGTGTCTAGTACATGGTACTCTAGATAGCCAAGTTAAGGATGATATATGAAAAGGGGGTTGTTCAAGAATGAAGTCAGTAATTTTAAAATATAGCTTATGCGTGCGAGTGTAGCATTTAAGTATGGACCGTTAGAGCGAAGATATTCCGACCCACTCCTAGGAATGTGAGATAGATCCATAAGTTTAGAAGATGGATTTAATCTAAGGGGGATATAATATAAGAACCTTTAAGATTCTAGCTCATTTTAGTTCCTTATTGCATGACAAAATAGGTCCCAAAACTTAGAAATTTTTAGCTAAGTGCCAAGAATTAATCTTTTCCAAAGCGTTCAAACTTTGAAGATTTTGTTCATGACCTTCCCGACCTTCGAAAGTTAATTTTCAAGTTGATTTATGATCGGGGGATTCAATGGTACATCTTGGGTGAGTTTCGAATTTTTTGGGCCACGTTTAGGGCATGTTTGGATGCCAAACCAGTGGCATCATGTGATATGCATGTGACGCATGCTCCATTCTGGTGCTCTATAGCGTGCAACACACGCTCAACTGCACGTTTTCTTTCTTTTTTCTCCAGCTCTTGTTCCATTGTATTTAAGGGTCAATGCTTATATACTTCATACATATTCAAGCTCATTCTCAACTTTTATTAAGTAAGTAACCGCTTTACTCATGTTTCAGAGTATGACCAGTTTTTAAAAGTCGTAATACTAGTGAAGTTCGCATTATATCATGCATGTCCTCAGCTTAGATTTATTTAATTAATCCATGACTTTGACATTCTATTCTTCAGGCCTCAGATAAGTGTTAAAGTTACGTATTGCAGTCTTTCGTCCTTCAGGTTCTTATGTGTTAGCCCTTTGGTGACCTCTTCCTATGTTAAGATAGTGGAGATGATAGTGGATAAACAATGGTTTAGATGAGAGAGAGTTTATAACCCTCATTAGGAAAGATTATTTGTGCTTTTCTATCTAAGGCTAAAGTGTGAAGTAAGATTGAGACCAAGTCTTTGATACATGTCATGATTAGTTAAAATTTGTGTGTATGTTCTTAAAATAGGGCAAGAAAGTTGTTATTGATAAACATTTAGAGAATATGCGAAGTATGCCTTTATGCGGTTTTGCCTTGAAATTCATACGTGTTTTTAATGTTAGGCTTGAATGTCATGTTGGGTTTAAGTGGATGGATGCAATATGCGCTAGTGAATCAATAGTAAGTGTTTCGAGTTAGTCACTAAAGTAGTGTGGAATGTTGTATCTTGTGATTTAGAGTTAGGCTTGATCATGGTGAGAGGACTTAGTTTAGTTTAGACCTTAGTAGAAAGATTTCGCAGTGCCAATATAAGAATCATAAGTTGAATCAAATGAGTATGGTATTTAAGGGGAATAGTATAGTTGAGGGAGCATTTGAGAAGTGATGCTAAGCTTGAAAGTAAGAAGTTGCATTGCCCAAGGCCTAAAAATTCTAGCATACTTATAATCTAGATATCTATGTTCCAAGCTATAAAGTTGTAGCAATATTGTAATCTCTTATTTAGATGTCTTGTTGAAAGCATGCTAATAGTTCTTTGCTTCTTAATATTGTCAGTACTTCCTAAAAGGGTATTGAAGAAATACCCTATTTGGGTGTGAGCATTTAGTATGAATCAGTCTGTGTAGCCAGCAGTCCAGTTTAACAGTCAGATAGATAAATTTCTATAGTTTTCCATTTTTTTGATTTATTCTAGTCTTACTACTTGAAGTTTCCTGAGTATATCCATTCCAAGAAGTAATGTGTTTGCATTCATGTAAATTATGAATTCATTTTAGTTTATGCATCAGTTTCAGTTTCAGATATTAAGTCATGATTCAGTTCGTAAGTATCCTATGCAGTATCTTAGTCTCTTCCTAGTATTTTCACCAAATTATTATCATTCGGGGACGAACGATCCCAAGAGAGGGATGTTGTGATGCCCCGAGTTTTCATGTCATAAACCTCTCATATTTTCTCATGAGCTCAGATCCAGCGCAAAGTAATGGTTACTCATAAGTTAACACTCTCATTTCTATCCTAGACATATAGCTATTTTCATGAGAATTCATGCACTTGCAGATCAGTTCAGTGGCTCATTATGTTTGAGATTCAGTGATTCAGTTTATGTCAGTTGTACATGATATCTCAAACACCAAGATTCCTCTGTGTTTCAGCTTAATTATTCACATTCGAGGACGAATGTTCCCAAGGAAGAGATAATGTAATTCCCCGTATTTTCATGCTAGAATTCTAACCGTCGTTTCTACGCATATAAACTCCAATACAAGTGATTATCATATGAGTATAAGTTTCATGATCATTATCCTAGTCTATAGAGTAGTTTAGAGGTGAAAAATGTTCATAGCAATGACCTAGCACAAAGTTGAGCTAAGATCAATTTATTCGTCCAAAGTTTGACATTCGATTCTACAAGGGTCTACTTCAAACGTGTATATCTCTTAATATACATGGAATTTTTTATCCCAAGACCTATCAAATTGTATATAATTGAATTAGCTTTCCAACGATACCAATTTCACAAAAAATTGATACCCGAGTGAAAAGTTATGATTATTTGCGTGAGGCAGTAAGATCATGCGATAAGCATATGCTTCTATGCGCTGGGATAAAGCATGCTTCTCTGAGAAGGGATAAATCATGCGACACATGCTTCATTGTTGTGCACTAAACCATGCGACGCATGGTATATTCCACCCCTGCGACTTCCAGCTTTCAGTTTACGCATCAAGAAGGTTATTTGGGTAACTTTCCCACCTATATATAGTCCAATAACACGGGATTAAACTCCCATAATACCAAAATATGATTACTTTCTCTCAAAATCACCAAGAACACTAATTAGGGTTTCAACCTAAAAATCCAAATATCTCAAGATTCAACCGTAAGTTTTCAATAATTTTTACATATTCGGAATCCCCGTTACGAAGGCTACGAGGGACATTCAAAAGTTTGAGAATAGCATTATGTCATTCGGAAAGTCATTCAAAGCTTCAAGTTTGAGGTATGTGAGGTTTTTCAATAAGAACACCCTTTCGTTCTTGTGCCCAAAAATACTTTCTTTTACGAAGTTATGGATTTTATATGTTTTACTATGAATTTGAAGCATGAATTTATATCCTATATTGATTATCATGAGATTATGATGTTTCTGATATTTTAGAAGTGAAATTATATAAGAATGATAATATTTTGTGTCTTCTAACTAAATTTTTCAAATTTTGAAGGAATTCATATATGTTATGATGAAAAGCTTAAATCTTGATAAATTTTCATGTGATGTTGAGACATGGATTTTGAACTCTATTTTGAGATTGTCGTTCTTGAGAAATCATATCTTACAGCTACCTTGAACATTGAATGAGTTGAAATGATGAAGAAGCTTTGACCTTTCGATCGTAAAAAGGGGTTGTTTTTTAACCCGGGATGAAAAAAGAAATCCACTTTTATTGATTATTATGAAAAGGGTAGCATGATGGATCCCGTTATGAATTGTTGAACTGTTTATTAGTGGATTTTCTTTTGAAAAGAGTTGAGCTAAGCCCGGGAGTAGTCTTTAGCACCGAGCGGAAGGTATACTTATTTTGGTACTTCCCTAGAACTACGTGCCCCCGTAGGATGTGAGCCTGAGGCTGATTTATATAGTGATCAGTAGTGTTTGGATTGATGATTTAAGGTCCTACTCCGATGGCAAGGAATAGGGCGACTCTCCCCAACGTGGGTAGAATGTTGGACTTCATGTAGCTCACATGGTTTATGTTGGTTGTAAGAGACTCCCAATGTGTGTGTGTACTCTTCTATCTAAGATGAAAATATATTCTCTTGAAAGACTGATTTTGAGAAAGTTGTTGTTTTCAAAAGATTGAAAGAATATATTCTAAAGAGAATTGTTATGAGATTTGATTGCTTTGATGATTTGAAATCGAGATGAAGTGAATTGAGATTTATTATGATGACTCACATATTTTACCTGATACAACTCACTCTCTTATGATTATGATTATTTTATTCGATCTAAGTGAGTCATTTATATCAGCATGCATAAATTTATAAAATGTGATGATATTATGATATTATTTTATATATGCATTGCACCCCCATATGCTCGGTACGTTTCCATGGTACTAACCCACACAATCATATGTGGGCTACATTTTATTGGAATGTAGGTACAAGGTATAGCTGCACCTTCAGATCCAGTCAGTTCGTGGTATCCAGTCAGCAGGTGATGAGTCCTTTTGTTTCAAGGGCTTAGGTCAGTTATGCAGAGCTTATAATGTTGTATTTTCTTTATTCAGTCGTATTGAGTTGGGGTATTCGGGGGCAAATTTAGTTTTCTCAAAAAGCATAACATCAAGACCTCTGAGTCTACTGTCACCATTAATAATTCTTTGAAAATTATTCAACTATTAAATGAGCTTGACATAAACCGATTTAAAAATCAGTTTAATTACCTTCATGTTGGGCTTGTTCAAGTGGCCATTAAGCCACTCTTTAGACAAGGTCTTGATATTGCTGTCTGTGCCATCTTAAGAGATGCTCGTCTACTAAATTTCGACGATTCTCTCTTTGGAGTAATTCAAAGTAATCTAGCCGACGGCTCGGTTTACTTTAATTGCTACCCAAATTTCTCTGTAGATATTAACGATCCTAACATCATGGATGTTTTAACACTCAATGTTAAAACAAAAAACATGAATAGTTAGGATAATACTAGCGAAATAGCAATAATATACAGAGTATATTATAGGCTCATGGGTACAACTCTGGCTCCAAAGGCTAGATTCACGAGCCCTAGAGGTGTCACTACTCTCATGGAAGCTAATAAAGACAGAAGCAATGTCTTTGTTCCTAAGGCTCTGGTTTGGGATGATATCATACATCACAATGAATGGCACTTTGATGCTATCACCCAACCCCTCCGTACCTATCCCGAAAAATTGCAAATCGAGAGGGTTATTCAGCACCCTGACGATTCTATCGATTTAAAATTCTTAGGCTTTGAAGCCTCTAGAAATTCTTAATTTAGAAGATCTGTCTCGCACAGAGCTTCTACCTCAAAAAACTCGGAGGGAAGTGAAGAAAATGATAATGACAAGGGAAAGATTAGAGGATTTGACTTCTCTGGTCCTATCCCTAAGGTATATTATCAACAACACACTAGGGTCCAGGAATCCCTTGAACCCGAAAATCCCTATGACCCAGGTAGCCCTACAGCCTCGGATATGGAACCTCCCCCTATCATATCTCGTCAAAAAATTAGGACTGACCCTGGTTTAATAGTCATCAAATCCGATGACGAATACACTCCTGATCTCAAAGCTCTTGAAGTCCTCTGGTATCTTCCTAAGGACGCGATAAAAAGGAAATGGTACACCAGTACTTATTCCAAAGAACAGAAAAAGGAGTTTGGTCGGCTATGGATAGCCAATATGAAAAGACTTTGATGCGATATAGAATTCTTTAGATGGTTTGAATTCACTGGAAGAATGGAAAACCAAAATGAATCCCTTCACGTTATCATTAATAAATGGTATACGCAGAGTAACAAGGTCGTTGAATCCGTTACTCCTCCTCTCGAAGGGATAAAAATTCCTCATTCCAATGAAGTCCTCAATGCTTCCCCCTTCAAGAAGAAGCATGATAGACCCCTATCAGCCCCTATCAATAGAGACCTAGATAGGATAGTTGAACAAAACAACTATACCAAGCAGGTCCTTCACACTATCTCCCAGTAAATAGGAGATACTAAGAGCTTAATGCTTCATTTTAGTTCTCCCACTCCTGAAAAAGGTGCTCCAAGCACTAGCCCTATTACCAACCCTATCTTTAAGATCCCTGAATTCCAAAAAGAGAAATTCCCTAATCATAGTGATGACTTTAAGGTCTCGGGGAATATCTTAGAACAAATCAATGAAAAACTTTCCAAGTTTAAAATCTCTGAGAAAAGAGAGTCCAGCAACCAAAAGAACTCTCTTTCTAAGCTCACCAGTGATCGTTTTTCTACCTAGAAAAATTATTACAAAAGACCCTCTCCTCCAGACGTCCAATTCGAAGAGAATCCTTACCTCTGTACTTCCAACCATGATGGTAGAGGAATAACTGAGTGGAATATTGACGGTTTGGCTGAACATCAAATCTACAACAAACTCCATGAAATGGGCGTTGCCATCACAGCTTACAAAATTAGAAGAGCCTCTGATAAAGAGGCAGCCACCATGATTGTAGCAGGATTCACTGGTATGATAAAACATTGGTGGGACAATTATTTCACAGATGACATTAAGAACCTTATCTATGAAGCCACGGCTATGGAGACGGTTGTCAAAAGTGAAAATGGACAAGAAATTCTTGAGCAGGTCACAAAAGAAGAAGCTTGTTCTACCCTCCTTTACCATATAGCGAGACATTTTATAGGAGAGCCCAAATTATTTCAAGATAGAAGTTTAGAAATCCTTAACAATCTCACCTGCAAAGATCTAGCAGACTTTAGGTGGTATAAGGATACCTTTCTAGTCAAAATTATGATACGACCTGACTGTAACAATGACTTCTGGAAAGAATGTTTTATTAGTGGTCTCCCTCCTCTGTTCGCAGATAAAGTCAATACCAAGATCAAAGATAGATTTGAAGGAAAAATCCCTTATGGAATATTAACATATGGGGATATAATAAGCTTCATTACCACTGTAAAAGTAGACCTCTGCACCGACCTTAAACTTAAGAAGCAACTTAATATGGATAGCGCTTCCAAATACGGGCTAGGAACCTTCTGCCAAGATTTTGGATTCACCAATCTATCCTCTCCCTTGAAAAAACATAGGAAAAAGTCCTTTAAATCTCATAAAAGGTCTAAACCGGGGAAAGAATCCTTCAAGAAGGAGTCTTACAAGTCTAGTAGAAAAACTAGACGGAAACCCTCAAAAAACGAAGATACTTGTTGGACTTGCGGTAAGACTGGCCATAGGGCTAAAGACTGTAAGTCGGGCAAAAGGAATAATATCAACCAATTAGGACTCTCTGAAGAAACCAAAGAGAAATTGTTCTCTATAATGGAAGACTCAACAGACTCTTCTGACTCTTTCAACTCTTCTAGTGACGACTATAGCGACGAAGAATTCATTAACGCCGCATATGAGTCCGATCAGTCCCAGTCCGGCCAAGAATGTGCTTGTAATGGTACTTTCTGTACCTGCACAAAAAGGACCGTTAATGTCATTTCAGGAAATCCTAAAGAAATCCTGTTTGACATCATAGAACACATCTAGGATGATGAGGCTAGAAATAAATATCTTTTAGAACTCAAACGATTAATGCTTTCTCACGAATAAAAAAAACCCCAAACCCATTATTTAGCGTTTTAGCATGAAATAGGTTATGTCTCGATTTGATAAACTTGCAGAACCATTTATAGCTGATCTCAAGGGTGAAATTTCCACCCTCAAAGGAGAAATACGAGACTTAAAAGTCAGACTTAATCGTGTGGAACTTAACATTCTTACGGAACAAGTCTTCAAAAATGTGTCTCCTCCGGAAAATGTCTCCCCACCTGAGTCTCCAAAAGCCTCCCCAGCCATCCATAATGATCATCTAAAGGAGCCTAATTCTTTCCCCAGCTCTGATTCTCCCTCTACCTCCAGCGCTGTTATTACGGCCATAAAAGCTTATAGCGAACACATCGCCGTAAAAAATGTCATTAACAAAGACTTTGTTTTAAACAGAGTAGCACTCTTTGATGCCGACATAGATAGCAACTGTATCGTCAAAGGCCTAGTGCCCACTAAGTACCTTCAAAAGAGTACCTCTCGTCTTTACTCTGCTGCAGGAGAAAAGATGAAAATCCATTATCAGCTGTCTAAAGCTCATATCTGTAATAATGGCATTTGTCTTGTTAACGATTTTGTTATCACTGAAGATATCACTGAAGATATAATCCTAGGAATACCTTTCGTCAATCAAATTTGACCTTTAATCAGTGATTACGATGGGATTCGCACAACACTTTTAAATCAAAATTTGTTCTTCCCCTTATTAAGGCCCCTCTCGTAAGAAGAAGGTAACCTTATTAAAGAAAGAACTGTTTTTAAAATTAACAAACTTTCCTCACATATTTGTTTTCTTAAGAAAGAAATTCAAATCAAGAAAATTGAGCACGCTTTAAAAACCCCGGAGATGGTTACTAAAATTGCTAATCTTCAGGAGAAATTCGAAAAAGAAATTTGCTCTGAATTTTCTAATGCTTTTTGGGAAAGAAAAAGACATTTAGTAGAACTTTCTTACATTGATGGTTTTAATGAACAAGTCATTCCTACTAAGTCCAGGCCCATCCAAATGAACCAGGAAATAATGGAAATCTGCAAAAGGGAAATCGACCATCTTCTAAAAAATGGGATTATCAGAACCTCAAATTCTCCATGGAGTTGTTCTGCCTTTTATGTCAATAACAGTGCAGAAAAGGAGCGAGGAACTCCCAGACTTGTAATAATTACAAGCCTTTGAATACGGTTCTGAAATGGATTAGACATCCAATTCCTAACAAAAGGGATCTTTTAAAGAGGACTTTCAAGGCTAATCTTTACTAAAAATTTGATATGAAGTCAGGATTCTGGCAAATTCAAATTGCTGAAAAAGACAAATACAAAACAGCCTTCAATGTCCCTTTTGGACATTATGAATGGAATGTCTTACCATTTGGCCTTAAAAATGCTTCTTCAGAATTTCAGAACATCATGAATAATATTTTCAATCCTTATAGTTATATGTCGATTGTTTATATTGATGATTTGCTTATTTTCTCAGAAAATCTTGATTCCCATTTCAAGCATCTAGACACCTTCTTCAAGATTATTAAAATTAACGGTTTGGTCGTTAGCGCCAAAAAAATGAAGCTCTTCCAGACATCTATAAGATTCTTAGGACATGATCTTTATCAAGGTAGTTATAAACCCATTTGTAGAGCAATAGAATTCTCCTCAAAATTCCCTAACGAGATTAGTGATCAGACCCAACTTCAAAGGTTCTTAGGAAGCCTTAATTACGTAGCAGATTTCATCCCTAACATTAGAAAGGTCTGCGAACCGCTTTACAAAAGACTTAAAAAGACGCCAGTTCCTTGGAGTACTGACCAAACTAATGTTGTCATTAAGATTAAAGAATTAGTCAAAAACCTTCCATGCTTAGGAATTCCTAACCCAAAAGCCTTTATGATTGTTGAAACAGATGCTTCTGACATCGGGTACGGAGGTATTCTAAAGCAACAGGTTAATAATTCTTCTGAACAGTTAGTCAGATTTACATCCGGGATATAGAATAAAGCTCAGAAAAACTATAGCACTATTAAAAAGGAAGTTTTATCTATAGTTCTATGTATCACCAAATTTCAAGATGATCTTGTCAATAAAGAATTTTTACTACGAGTAGATTGCAAATCTACTAAAGAAATTTTACAAAAGGATGTTAAGAATTTGGTTTCAAAACAAATTTTTGCTAGATGGCAAGCTCTCCTATCTAGCTTTGATTTTCAAATTGAGTTTATCAAAGGAGAAAATAATTCTCTTCCCGATTTTCTATCAAGAGAATTTTTACAAGGCCAAAATGAGACCCACCACACTGGGAAAAGTCTCAGTAGGCAACAAACATGACCAAACCAAAATGGCTAGACCATTTGATTTATTGTCAGCATTAACAAATCCCTTGAGGCCATCAGTACCACAGAGGCCTGAACTAAAACCGGAACTGCATTCACTGTTCCAAAATAAATATGCAGCTTTGGTGGAATTTCCAAAGCTCTCTCCACCAATGCCAACTAGATTGGTAGATCTAAAGACAAATAAGCCTTTTGATAAAGGGCCATCCTCAAGTTCATTTGTACAGTCGAAACAGAGTTACGCCATGAAGGCCCCCAAGACCTTTGCACAAGCCGTGAATCCCACAACTGCCAAAGCAATACCAACTCCTCCAGTCAAGGAAGAATTTAAATTTGTTACCACTCAGGTAATGCCTATTATTGCCTTAGATAAGAAATATGAGGGATATCCACTGGACCAGCTTATCAAGCCAGTTTACAATGACAAAAACTTCGTGGATACAGAGAATCCGCTTAAAACAAGGCGATATTATTAAGCCATCCTGGTAGATACCGATTCAATCGAGGTTGAGCATTCTATGAATGAGAGAAACCCAGGATACATTGATTATTCCAGGTTCACCATTAAGAGGGTATTAACCCCATTTAATTGGTTTGCAAATCACCTGCATACCCCTATTGTATTATCTATGTCGCATAGGCCATAAACTTATAATTGGTACGACTATAAGTCGGCATGGTTTAATTTTTTATATGTTAGGCCAGGACACACCTGGTTTATTAAATATTGTCCTCCCATGGTAGATGTCGTTATACCCAGGTGGTTCTACGAATGGTAGATATACTTTGGAGGAATCAAAGAAATACTCCCCCAACAATTTCTTAATCGATTTACAGATTTTTGTTCAAAGGAAGGATGTGTAACCCTCCCGGAACATATCCAAATGTGCAAGTTCTTCATCAAGAAGAGAGTCTCTTACATCATCTCCTGGAATTTCGCCAAAGGAGAACAAGACCGAATTAAATATTTATCTAAAGAGATAAAAGTCAAAGGTTGGACTCCCAAGCCAACGGCACCAAAGACCCCTAATAAGGGAAAAACAACAGCATCTTCAACCAGTGTCTCACAAAGCAAGAAGGCACTCAAAGAAAAATTAAAGAAGGCTTTAAGGATATGGAAAGCCAAGAAACTAACGAAGAAGAAGTATTGCAACTTCTAGAAGAAGATTCCTCCACAGGAAGTAGTGATAACAATGGGGATATGCTAAATCCCAAAGGGATAGCCATGGCCTATCTGGACCCCTATTAAGAATAGGGAAACGACCCTTCAAAAAAGTAGAGGTTCAAAGAACCGGAATTACTTTTTGAAGAGGCATTCTACTATTCCTAATTGGAATCCATAGGACCAGATGCTTTTCCAAAAAGCAGAAGACAAAGCAAGCCATCAGTTTTTCATAAAGCCAAAGGAATTTGCTTTTTCAAAAGCCAAAGGAATCTGCTTTCAAAAAGCAAAAGCAACTGCAGCACCCAAGACTGTCTGCCACCAAGGAATGATCTCAGCCTTACAAATTTACACTCTAGATGTATTACTTTTATTTCTCTTGTTTATATAAGACTTGTTGTAACATTAGAGAAGGCATCAGAAAATTTCCCCCATAAGAAATATTTCCGCCTGCCTAAACTCTTCTCTTGTTGTAATGTTTTCGTTTGAAGTTTAAATAATATTTTGTAAGTTGTTTTAATCCTTTTTTCATTACTTCTTGCTTACTGTTTTTATTCTGCTTTCATTTTCAAATAATCACTAAGATCCTTTTATTAGTATCAGAGCCATGTTAGTAGTATATGCACTTAGCATAAGCAGCTAAGTTCATATATTGTCTAGAGCATGGGAAAACTATTTTCGTATAAGATGCATATTACTTTAATCCATTTATGATGACACTTCTAAATAAATTATTTTAATACATCTTGTCTTATAATGGGATTTTTCTAAAGTATGGGGTATTCGTCTTCTCCCTAAGTGTTTGAAGGAACCGATTAATCTCCGGTCTTAGACGTTGGTCAGCCTGAAAGTGTGGTCTCAGCTAAGGTAAGCATTCGACCCTGTTGGTAGTCCCGTCACTAAGATTAACACTAGGAGAAAACTGTTGTAACAGCCATTAAGACTTGCTAGATCCCATAAGCCATAGATGTATTGATGTAATTTATTATAGGTTGAATCATCAATGATTATTGTTGTGTGCTATCTTATCTGAATGTTTAGGTTTCCCAGTTAGTCTCTAGAAAATATTTTCTCAAAATGAATTCCAACAACTATATTAAAAATACTATAAACTTGTCTTCTCAAGCAACCCAGATTGCTAATATTGAAAATGATCTTCAAAACTGGAGTATTCCAGAAGAACCTTTTAAAACAATTTACCAAATTGGCAAATTTAGTTTTCTCAAAAAGCATAACATCAAGACCTCTGAATCTACTGTCGTCATTAATAATTCTTTGGAAATTATTCAACTATTAAATGAGCTTGACATAAACCGATTTAAAAATCAGTTTAATTACCTACATGTTGGGCTTGTTCAAGTGGCCATTAAACCACTCTTTAGAAAAGGTCTTGATATTCCTGTCTGTGCCATCTTAAGAGATGCTCGTCTACTAAATTTCGATGATTCTCTCTTAGGAGTAATTCAAAGTAATCTAGCCGACGGCCCGGTTTACTTTAATTGCTACCTAAATTTCTCTGCAGATATTAACGATCCTAACATCATGGATGTTTTAACACTCAATGTTAAAACAAAAACATGAATAGTAAGGATAATACTAAAGAAATATCAATAATATACAGAGTATATTATAGGCTCATGGGTACAACTCTGGCTCCAAAGGCTAGATTCACAAGCCCTAGAGGTGTCACTACTCTCATGGAACAGAAGCAATGTCTTTGTTCCTAAGGCTCTGGTATGGGATGATATCATACATCACAATGAATGGCACTTTGATTCTATCACCCAACCCCTTCTTACCTATACCGAAAAATCACTTTGAATGTACTGGTATACTGAATGAACTAGGCTGATATGCATGGTTTCATGAACATGATTAAATAATCATCTGAATATGTATATAAATAACACAAGGTGTTGAATAGAGTGTATGCTATTTGTACATACTGAGAATTCGTGAAGTCTATAGTTACTGAAGATGCATGAAAACTATAAATATTGGAGATGCATAGAATCTGTATATACTGGGGATGCATGACCAAGCATATAACAAGGACTGAATATAATCTGTAAATATTGAAATATGATAACTGAATCACTGGTGTCTGTATTGTATGTTCAAACAACTGAAACTAAATAACTGGTCGACTGCCAGACTGAGATTGTAGCTGAGACTGTGGGAGGTATCATCTAACTGACATGCCCCAATCTGAGCTAATCGGGGTCCAACCTGTAACCCCAGTTGGAAGGGTGTTAGTATCATGCCATGGGTACTAATGCTGGATAGGTGGATCCACTATACTAATGTATTGTGTTGTCCTGAAGGACTAAGTGTAATACCATATATTTTTGTGCTAGAATTCTAACTGTCGTTCCTATACATCTAAGCTATATTCCAAGATATTCTCATGTGAATACAAGTTTCATGATATTTATCCTCATGTTTAATTTTTTTTAGGTTAAAAATGTTCATAGAAATCATTTAGAGCCAAGTTGAGCTAAGATCATTTGATTCATCCAAAATTCAACATTCGATTCTACAAAGGTCCACTTCAAACGTGTATAACTCTTTATATACATAAAAATTTTTATCTCAAGACCCACAAATTGTAGATGATTTAATTATATTTCTAACGATACTAATTTCACCAAAATTCGATACCCGAATGAAAAGTTATGGCCATTTTAGTGAGTGAGGCAGAGGCTGCACGCGATTAGCGTGCGATGCACGCTCTATCGCACGCACCCAATTTTCAGGTGCTGTTTTTGCATTTTTAAGGGCAAAAAGGCCCTTTCCTTCACCGCACGCACCCAATTTTCAGGTGCTGTTTTTGCATTTTTAAGGGCAAAAAGGCCCTTTCCTTCACCCCCAAACTCGTCCACAACAGATAATTAAAGCCCCAAAATGTTATTTACATCATTATTTAGCCTTTTCTCTCCAAAGAAAGCCCTAGCCCCCTCATGAATACTAAGAAACTCCATCAAAATTTCTTCAAGATAGTCAAGAATCTATGTCTCCTCATTCAAGAACTTCAAGAAGAAGCTTCAAGAACACCATTAGAGATTCAAAAGGTTCAAGCTTACACATTCAAAGCATCATAGGAATCCAAGATTCAAGCTTTCTCATCTAAGATCATCAATTAAGGTATGTGGGGTTTTAACAAGGACACTCCTTTCGTTCTTGTGCCTAAAACTTGTTTTAAATTATAAATTACTAAATTTTATGTGATTTTCCATGAAATTGAAGTTAGGGTTTATACCCAATTTATATTGTTTGAAGATTATGAGTTTACAAGTGATTGAATATTGAATTGCATGACTATTTTCATGTATTTATGTGCGTAACGTAATTTTTCAGATTTTTGAAAGTGAGTTTAAGTATGATATTGAGATTCTTGATCTTATTATTTTTATGGTGTTGAAGTATTTTCAAGGAGCATATTGAGTTAGATGTTTTTCTATGATTTTGAATGCTTATATATGAGTTCTAAATTGGGATTCATACCCATTATCACTATTTACAATATTATGAGTTTTTGAGAGCTGTTGAAGATAAATTTTATGAGTTTGTTTATATTTTTATGAGCATTGCTGAAATTTCTAGATTTTTATATGATTTATGAATGATTATGTTATCAAGCATGCATCTTTAGATGTTTTATTATGATATCAATACATGGGTCATTAAGCCCTATTTGAGATTGTTATTTTTGAGAATTGTTGTGATATAAGCACCCTATGATTATTGAGATAGATTATTGAGAAAACATTTGACCTTTTGGTCACTATGAAATTGAAATGTCCTTTCATATTGAGATTACATACCCTTTTGTTGGTTTCATTATAAACCATGAGATTATTTTAAAGGTAGATTTTCTTGAGATTTTGAGCATCAAATTGGGAGTAGTATTTTGCACCGAGTTGGGTACGTTACTACGATTTCATATCCCAGAACTACGTGACACTGTATGTTGAGATATTGATTCCCACTATACGTGAATGACTGAGATAATGATCACTAAAATAGATTGTTCTATTCTGATAGCAAGGGTAGAACAACCGAACCTTACGGGGGCGAGTCATGGGACACTATGGATGCTCACATGGTGTACATGCCGGTTAGAAGAACCTCCCAAATAGATTTTTCCCACTCTTAAAATAACTTTCTGATTTAAAGTCTTGAGATAAAGTATTTATTATGCAGAATGAGTTTCAGATTTCATTTAGCCTATATGTTTTAAGAACAAAAACAGATTACAGATTTTAGAATTAAGTGTAATGACTCACGAGACTTATACTACCTTCTTGACTATTCATGATTTATATATTTAGGTTTCAGATTACTCAAGCTATGTGAGTCATTTACATTTAGCATGCATTATTTTATAAATTATGATGATGAGATAATATTTTATTTATGCACTGCATCCCCATATACTCAGTACATCCTCAAAGTACTAATCTATATATACTTCTATGTGCTACATTGTCTCATAATGTAGGTACAAGTTTTAGTATGCACATTCAAACTCAGACAGTTGTAGATTCCAGCCAGCGAGATGATGAGTCCTACTTCAGGGACTTTATTAGATTTATTTATGTTCTTTACTTCCTTACATGTATTGATTAGTGGTAGTCGGGGTTTCGTCCTAGCTATCTATAGTCAGTATAGTAGCGGCTTCACAGATGTCAGTCAGAGTCAGTTATGTAAACTTCAGTTTTCAGTTTTGTTTTGTATAAGCAAGAGTTGTATTCATCTTAATGTAGCTTTGCATTGATCAAGTTCAGAAAAGATTTATTTTTCCATATTTTTCTTCAGATTTATGTTTTTTAATCAGCTGCTTATGAGTTATACCAGTATAAGGGTTAGCTTGGGATCACTTGTGGTCCTAAGCACCGTGTGACGTCTTCAGAAAGATTTTTTGGGCGTTGCAAATTTGGTATCAGAGCACAGAGTTCAAGAGTCCTAGGGTGTCTATAAAGTCGTGTCTAGTAAAGTCTTGCAGAACAGTAGACGTTTGTACTTTTATTCGAGAGGCTACAAGGCATTTATGAAATATTTCCCTTCTTTGAAGTCTCAGATCGTGCTATAGAAAGGTTCTCTAAAAAACTTACACAGATCCTTATCTTACCCTATTCAGACCATCTCCACCTTATTTTTAAGATATCAGAAATAGTCAAGCTTAAATCTTTACAAATAGTGCTTTCTCAGACAGTCTCCATAGATAGTTATGGGATTGTAAGCGATCTAGAAAGTATCCCATCAGTGCTTTTGAGTTCTGAAGATTGAAGTGCTTTATTCATGTTCATAAAAGTCGTGCACTAACCCCAAGTCAGATGTTCTTTCAGAGTTCTCCTCAGAATCCATAATGAAAATCTATACTTCCCTATCTATGTATTATTCTTGAGGTAGCATGATTTGGCAAGTTCTAATTTTCTCCCCTGATAATGCTCTCAGACTTGCTAGCAAAAAGTTTTAAAAGTCTCATAAAGTGGCTTGAGAGGAGCCTTCTAGTGTGTTATAAGTCTCTCAAGTTTAAAGTTATGCCCTCATTCTTATGAGTCGTTCAGTTAAGACAGAGTAAGATGTATGTTCTTAGATCATTGAATATTCTGTGTCAAGTTTCTATCTTTTGTAATTTCGTTATCATTGTGTTGTTGAAACTAAAAGTCTAGTTAAGCCGTGTGGGGATCTTTCGATTCACTAGCATAGTTTCCTTGTTATTCATCTCATTTTCTTGTTCAAAACAAAATAAAAATCAAAGTCTAGTAAAGTTGTGTGAGGCCTATTTCAACTCACTAGCAACTTGTTGTTCATCTTATTGTTCTTGTGTTGGTTGAAAGTGTGGGTTTAGAAGTATGGTGACAAAAAGGGCAGTAAGGGTAATTTGTTGTGTATATATGTATGGCCGAATTTTGCATATGATTGAGTTAGTAATAAAGTGATATATCCTTGTGTGTTAGGTTAGTAGAAGGTAGAGGAGAAGTTACTGGTTAAGGTAAATTATTGTTTTCTTGAAGTAAGAAAAGAGTTGTTGATGGTGTTTGTTGTGCTAGAAAAGTATAGGTTATTGGTGAAAGTACTTGGTGGATGAGTGTTGTTAATTTAGGCTTCCCTGAGGTTGCAAGAGGGAGTTTAGTTGAAACTCGTAGAGCTATGAAAGAAGTTTAGATGTATAGATAGGTAAATAGTAATGATGTGTAGAAGGAGTATGCATTAATGGATTGTAAATAAGATAAACCATATGATTATGATCGATTATTGTTGTTATGAGATTCTAGTGGGCTAGTATTTCTTGATGTCTTATTTTATAGCTTCCAAGTGAGAATTGTATGTAAGGTGGGTTGTTAAACCATGCTTAGCACTAGACCTTAAGTTTGAATAGTAGATGGTCATCAAGGTGGATGTAAAGATTTATTGGTTAGTGCAGCTAGTTGTATGAAAGTAATCTGGTAGGCTTGAACAGTGTATGCAAGAGCTTAAGTTTATTTATTCGCCATTTAGAATAATGTTCCAGATATGTTATAGAGGTATACCCAAGGTGATATGGGGCTTCATTATTTTTGAAATTCAATGAAGTATTGTGTGGTTAGTAGTACCCTTGAATTGATGAGTATGAATAAGGCTATGTGGTATATGATGTTCTTGTCAGTTAGATTATTGGTTATAGGTTGATGATGTTGGTGTAAGTTTAGAGATGTGATATTAGTAGACTACGAAGGAAGCATTAGCAGAGAGTTTTACACTTTAGGTGTAGTCTTTTGGGTTAGGGTCTGTTATTTATGTGTATTGTAAGACCCCGCAAATCCTAGTCGTTTCGGTCAACTAAATTGTATTCCAAAAGAGGTCTCATACTTAGAAAATTTTTAGCTAAGTGTTAGGACTTAGTCTTTTCTAAAGTCCTCAAACTTTAAGGAGTTTATTTACGACCTTCCCAACCTTTGATAGTTAATTTTTAAGTTGATTTGAGATCGAGGGAGTCAATAGTATATCTTGGGTGAGTTTCAAAATTTTTGGAATCTATTTAGGGCATGTTTGGAATTCAAAGCAGTGTCATCATGCGATTAGCGTGCGACACACACTCTAATCCACCCCTAGTAGCATGCGATAGAGCATGCGGTGCACGCTTCACTTCGGTGATCCATAGCATCCGACGCACGCTGCACAGCATGCTCCCTTATTTTTCCAGCTCCTGCTTCAGCTATCTAAGGGCTAAGGTTTATATACTTCATGTGTATTCAAGTTCATTCTCAACTTTTAGTAAGTAAGTAACCGCTTCACTCTATGATTCGAGTTATCCCTCAGGAATCTATGGACTGCAGTCTTATGTTGAATAGCTCATGATAAGTATGAACTCATGTTTCAGAGAATGACCAGTTTTTAGAACCCATGATGCTAGTAAAGTTTGCATTATATCGTGTATGTCCTCAGTTTAGATCTCTTTAATGAATCCATGACTTTGACATTCTATTCCTCAAGCCTCAATTAAGTGTTAAAACTATGTATAGTATTCTTTCGTGCTTCAGGTCCTTATGTGTTAGCCCTTCAGTGACCTCTTCCTATGTTAAGATAGTGGAGATGATAATGGATAAGCAATGGTTTAGATGAGAGGGAGTTGATGGCGCTCATTAAGAAAGATCAATTATGTTTTTCTATCCAAGGCTAAAGGATGAAGGAATATTGAGGTAAATCTTTGGTACCTGTCATAGTTAGTTGAGAACTCTAGGTATGTCTTCTTAAGAATAGTGCAAGAAAGTTGTTATTTTAGTAATAATTAAATTAATTTAACTAAAAATAAAAATAAATTGATAATTTTAATTACAATTTCAATTAATCTCATAGTAATTACATGATGTAAGTGTATTCGCCTTGAGTAAAGTGTTAATTGACCAATTGTATTTGAAATGATTCAAATTAAGTTATTATTAGTAATAACTGCATTGATTTAACTAAAATTAAAGATGAATTGATAAGTTCAACTATGATTTCAATTATTCTCATATTAATTACACGGTCATCTTAGTGTGTTCGTTCTGAGTAGAGTGATCAATTGACTAATTTTATTTGAAATGATTCAAATTATGCCATTATTAGTAATAGCTAATTAGAATTTCAATTAATCTCATAGTAATTACATGATCATTTAAGTGTATAACCAATTGCAACAGATGAGTCATCTGTTGAAAATTATCAAACAGATATATACATATGTTGCAATAGATTAGTCACCTGTTGTAACAAATATCTTTATCAGATAACCAATCTGTTGCAATATATGACTTTATCTGTTTGTTATTTCCAATAGATTACTAATTTGTTGCAGTAGATGACTAATCTGTTGTAACAGATGTCTTTATCTGTTTGGTCATTTTCAACAGATTACTCATTTTTTGCAACATCTTAATAATCTATTTATTCATATTAATTCATTATATTAGTAATAACTAAATTGATTTAACTAGTATTTGTAAGTTCAATTATTGTTTCAATTAATCTCATGGTAATTGCACGATCAACTAAGTGTGTTCGTTCTGAGTAGAGTGATCAATTGACCAATTTTATTTGAAATGATTCAAACCAAGCCATAATTAGAAATAACTATATTGATTTAACTAAAATTAAAGATGAATTAGTAAGTTCACTTACAATTTCAATTAATTTTATAATAATTACATGATCAACTAAGTGTTTCGTCTTAAGTAGAATGATCAATTGATCAAATTTGATTTGAAATAATTAAAATTAAGCAATTATTAGTAATAACTAAATTGATTTAACTATTCAGCATTATTAAAATATTGACATCGTAGTAATTTTTGTGGATTTTTTTCGTTAAAGTGTCTTTTCTTCCTTCTTACCCTCTTCAATTTATAGAAATCTAAAAAGGAATCCCACCTTAGAGTGGGAAATAGAGAAATTAATAATTGTTCCAATCTTGAAAAAATTAGAGTTTTGTGGACTTTGAATCTTGAAGAATGAAGACAGATGGTAGCAGAAAGATGAACTAGCAATTGACAAGGTGGACTTAATTAACAAAAATACATGTGACACTACTTTTATTGAACCACATTAAAAGATTAATTTTAATTAGATCCAACCCAAATTTATCAAGTTTACACCAAATCATGTCAACCATAGTTAATTTATTAATAAGTTGAATTGATACGTTAAACTAGAGAACAAATCGATTTGCTTATTGAGAGAATGTGATTAATGTCGATGCCCTATTTTTACCTGAGGTCGAAACGAGCACGACGTTATGGACTCTAAATGAATTAAAAATTGTATAGAGTCGCCACCTTATTTTGAGAAATTTTTGTGTGTGAATTTTAAGTTTAATTATATTGTTTGGATATCACTTTTATCGTATTATTTTGTTACAGTTTACAGGTGATAGATTAATGTTGGTCGGCTTTGAGGAATTTTTGTATGTAAAGGTTAGATTTAATTATATTATTTTTATGTCTCTTATTGTATTGTTTTGTTGCAATTTACAGATGGTAGATGAATGTTGATCGTCTTTTAAAAATATTTTTGGTAAATATTAGATTTAATAAATAAATTCTCCATCTTTACATACTCAAAATATATTAAATTTAATTATTACATTCATCTTTATTATTTAAATAAATATCTTATTTAATATAATATTTGAACTCATTAAAGTGAGCTACACGCGGAAAGCGCGTACACCTAAACTAGTATATATAAACATATTAGACACAAAGTCTCTATAACAAAAATGACAACTATATGCATATACATGTAGCTAATCAAAATACTGAAAAGGTATTGTATGAATATGAAAAAATACTGAAAATAAGACCATTTTTAAATATTCTATGTAAATAACAAACATATCTGGGTAAATGTATAAGCAGAAAAAATATAATTACATTATAAATAACTAATACATGTGCATTTACGTATATGTACTTGCTAAAAATTTTATGTAAATATATATGTATTTGATTTTAATAAAAAATATATTTTCATATGTGTTATTAAAGATATGTGTATAGATCTGCATAAAATACATACATACAAGGCTAAAAAATATGAAAAATACATATAAGGACCTATGAATACATATGCAGACCTGTAAAATACATATGCAGAAACTGAAGAATACATATACAGACCTGTAAAGTCCAACTGAATTTGAGTTTTTTTAAATAATCTTTTTTAAAATTCAGTTAATATAAATGGGATGTTAAACGTAAAACTAAAATTGAAACATCCAAATTAATTTGATTTAACATCAATAATCAAAATATAACTGACAAGTTCTAAAAAACTTTCAACATGCTATCTAAAATTAAAAATGTGAAACTTAAGAACTATTCAATGACGTCTCTGTCAACCTATAGTTAACTGTTGTCAAATACAAAAGTGAAACATATCTTGTACGAAGAACTTTCAGGTCAAAGTCAACATAAGGAAAACCTTCACCATAAGTAAGGCACTCAGCATATGTCACCATATACAAGCCACAATCCCTGCAAAATACATTTAGTAATAAATATATACATGTTGTATGTATATTCAGTACTTACAAGCTTCCACTTGGTTGTATTACTCTTTAATATCGTTAAACGTGTGACATTCTATATATGGTGCAAACTTTAAAAGTACTCTTGCCATGAATATTTGATCACGTGGCACCTACAGATTAAAAAAATTGTTGAAATCTACATTACTTGTTCTTCTTACAAAAAATAATATAAAATACATAGCATACATATATTTCCTATAACATCATACATATTACATTACAACAAATACATATCTCACCGCATATGTATTTTCAAAATACAGGTCTATTCCAGAATACATAAATAAACTCATATGTAGTTACAAAATACATATCATAATAATATTGAACAAACAGATATAAATGCATATAAATAAATATCTTAACATTGACAAATACAACTTCTGCCCTGACAAACAAATATAAATGCATATCAAATAAATATCTTAATATTGACAAATACAACTCCTGTCCTGATGTCTTAACAGTAACAAATACAATTACGTTAATTAACAGTGGAAAATACATATCTTAACAGTAACATATACAATTTCATATCTTAACAGCAACAAATAAAACTCCATACATATTGATATGACTGAACACCACAAAATACATACTACATATCTTAATAAATAAATAAAATACTACAAATACATATGTTACTAATTGAAAAACAAATATAAGCATAATTATATGTATATTAAATAATACATACACTTGTAGATTACCCATAATCCATAAAAATATAAATACAAACACCCCCTCCACTTTTTCTTTTTCAGATTCATATTCAGATGAATTTTGATCAACAAGACTTGATATTTTACTTGACTCCCCAATTTCATCTAACTTCCTATTTTTCACAATTTTTTGTATTTTTGGGGGTTTTGGAGATAAAGGTTTTCTCAATCCTTTCTGCTTCATAATTTTCGCAATCTTTCAAAAATAAATTCATAGTCTTTCAACAAATAAATTCACACCTCCCCAAACCAAAAGAAAAAAAAAACTAAAACTTACAGAAACATAATTTTGAATTTAGTAATTGAAGATTCTTACTTGTAACTACAATCAAACCATCAATCAACATACAAATTAGTTAAAAATATTCATTGGGCAAAAATTTTAGAGAAATCTTACACTAAATCAACAATAACGTACACAAGAATTTGAAACCAATGAAAGTATTAATCATTCCCATAGAACTCTTCCGACACATATAAAAAATTATTTTTTAAAAAATTGCTCCCTTTCTTGTATGAACAGAAGATTTTTGAACTATGAAACTTTCTCCACCCAAAAAAAATATAAATTAGGCCATACTCACCAAGCCACAACTGAACTAATAACGAAGAAAAAACACAAATAAAAAAACGGGGGAAGATTTCATGCTAGTGATTGACTACGTTATAAAAAATTAAAAAAAAGAATACTTGGTTTCTACTATCTCAAACATCTTCTTTAGGTTCTTCTCTAAGCCACTGAAGATTGGAGGGAAGAAAAATAGCAGAGTAAAAATAAAAAAAAGGTAAAGTAATGGAAGTAAAACATGCCCAGATCTAGTTAATGGACAAAATAATGTTATTTTTGTTATAAATTATAATTTTATAAAAGTATTGCTATTTATTGTAATTATAGTCTTAAGTTTGTTAGTTCCTGTAATTTTTTCATATTTAACAATCTACGTAGTATTTTTTTTTTAAAAGGTAACTTACATAAATTCTTGAATCTTTAATTAATATTACATAAAATCTCAATTATTTTGCTAATTAAATTTTATCTCGATTTTTTGAAATGGCGATACATATATTATACGGTGATACATATAAAAAATTGATACATTTGAAACTGACAAAGATATTTATGTAAGGAAATAAAATATTTTCTTTTATCTTGTGGAGTAAATCACGCATAATCAGTTATACAATGAATTAATAAAAATTTTAAAAGTAAAAAATATTAGGTGATATAATCTCTTAAGTTTGAGATTTGTGTAATTTATCAATTTTTCTACCTAACCATTTTGTTTGTGTATAACATTTTTGAACGAGGAATCATATTTTTTCAATTTCTACTATATTTGTTGTTGTGGGCCATATTTTTTTAATTTCTACTATATTTGATGTTGTGGGCCTGTGACACGATTTAACTTTTTTTTTTTTTTCAAAATCATTTTTTTTTTTAAATAGTGAAGAAGCTAATTTTACATGGATTAATGATTAATAAGTCACCATTTGGTTGAGCAAAAGGATATAAAAATTTAATTTATAGATATAAATACAACTGTAGTAACATTATGATGAAATTTCATGAGTGAAATTCTAGAAGAATAAATTAAATAAGTATTTAATTTAGTTTTAGTTGTCACACTTTAACACTTTAACCCCTAGGTAGAGAAGTATCATATATATCACCATAATACCACATATATCACTCATTAATATCATATGAATTACCCAATAATTAAAATAAATAACTGTATATACCATATGAATCACCATGATACAATATGTATCACCCATTAATATCATATGTATCACCTGTTAAAAATCATAAAAAAGTGTATCTATCGTATGAATCACCATAATATGCATATAATGATATCATATTTATCATTCATATGAATCACCATTAAAAGAATAAACATGTATGAATAACTAAATAAATTTATATATGTATCAATAGATTTAAAAAAAAAATGGGAGAGATTTTAGGAGAGAAAAAAAAAATTGCATGCATTAATGGAGGAGAAAAAAATCAGAAAACAAGATGATTTAAGCATTAATGGAGGAAAAAAATTAGGAAGAAAGATGATTTAATTGTTGATAGTTATGGAGATATTATTTTAGGAAAGGAAATATTTGAAAAAATAAATAGCTTGGATGAGTTAATGATGGAGTAAAAATAGTATGTGAGGTTTTGTTGATATGTATCAAGAGTAAAGTTGAAAATCGAGATTTTATGTAAATTTTTAAAAAGTAAGGAATATTAGGTAATATAATCTCGTAAGTTTGGAATTTGTGTAATTTATCCCTTTTTAAATGTGAAAATTATCTTGTATATAATTATTAGATTATTTACGGCAAGTTATAGCAATACTTTTTCATAATTATTGAATTAAAGATTTAATTGCAAGTTATAGCAATTTTTAATTTTTTTTTAAATAAATGTTTGTTATTATCTCCTATTTTCTAGTCTTCAATATTCTATCTCTCCTCATTAACCCTATTGATAATTATGTTAAAAATAATTTTTGGTTTCAATAATTATCTTTATTTATACTTTTTTAACTTTACTAGTAAAGTAACAAAATTTGTTCTTAAATTAAGAAGTAAAATTTGGTAAAATATTTCTACATTGATACACATTATTCCTTCAATTCTTCTTCCATTATTCATAGATTTCATCTTTTTATCACAACAGTGACTTTTAATAAATATTAATAAAATAAAGCTAAAAAAGTTTTTTCTAAAAAAAAAACTTTTCTGGTCCTTTTTATTAGAAAAAAATACGACACATACTTTGAGAATTAACTTTGTCAAATAAAGTATTCAATGGGAAAAATGAAAAACGGAAAAGTACAACATTGTAAACAAATGTAATACTTTATCAATTAAAATCCCAACTCAGTTAATAGATTTAGTTTTATTATATGTGAAAATTATATTTATATGTATTTTTAAGTTGTTTATTGCAAGTTGTAACTATATTTTTGTAAAACTATTGAACTATACTGATTGCAGAAAGCAAAATTAATATAGTGAATCAACACCAATATCAACCATGGCTAATACATATTACCTTTTTTACTACAACAAAAAGTTATTTGATACCAAATAATTATCGGTTAGTTTATTTTCAATATGTACAACGACAGTTTTTCATTAACTACCAATCAAATACACTAAAAAAGTTATGTAATATACAACACCATTTTTCGTATCAATTGTCACATTTATAAAATTCATTTCATACAAATGTGACATATACGAAACTTCATCAATACCAATTTTAATGTCAATTCCATACATTGAGACCCCCCTCCCCCAACCAAAATAAATAATTAAATAAATAAATTTCCTAAGTATGACAAGAGTATAAAATAACTTTAATAAAATCTATTAAATTAATTCGTGGATATCATATTATGTACCATTTTCATACACGAGTAACAGTTATAAGATATTTCATTTATATAGAATTTTATATACCAATTTCATAAATTGAGACCCCCAAAATAAAAAATTATTTAAAATATGATTTTGGTATATATAAATTGATTTTAGCTTAATTATATAAAATGATACATGAATAATAGGTTGTATACAATTCACAAATTAAAAACAAATTATTAACGTATAATATTTACTATCACCAACTCTATTGTGAATTCAAAATTCATGAATTAAAAATTAAAATAGAGATTGAGTAAGAATGAATTATGGAAAAAGAAGAAGTATTTGTTTTTCTTTTTAAAAAATGAATATAAATACAATTTAAGAAATAGAAAAAAACATGCACATTAATAGGTTTCATAATTTTAGCCCACATAATAACTAACTCCTATTAAAATAGAAGTTTTTAAAATTAGCATATGAAAAAAGTTTTACTCTTAATTTTGTTTGTTTTAAATTTTTTATTGTTTTATTTTTTTAAAACTTATTTTTAGTTGCAATTTAAGAAGTCTTGCTATGACTTGCAATTTATAATCTAAGGAGGTATATTTAGATTTTGGAGAAAAAATTAAAATATACATCTTTAGATTGTATATTGCAAGTCATAGCAATACTTTTTAGATTGCAACTAATAGCAACTTTTAATTAAAAAAAATAATAATAAGACTTTAAAACAAATAAAATTCTTCAAAAACATGTTTTTATTTTTGTTAAAAAAAATATATCCTTTAAAATAGATGTCAGTTACCAAAAGGATGCCCATCACTCCATATTTCTGCCAAAAATATTCTTTTCTCCAAAAACTGCTTCTTCTTCTCCAAAAACAATCTTTTTCCTTCATTCACCCCTAATTTTTTAATCTTAATCGTCAGATTTTTTTATTCAAATAAAGATTTACACATTTCTTCTTCTTCTCTCAAAAAATAGAAATCAAATTCCAAGTGAAACCCAATATTATCCAACTTTTTATCACAATCGCATACAAATTTATACATTTTGATTGCAACATCAAAAAAAATATTGTCCAGATCTTCGATTTTTCAATATCATTTTCATCCACTAAGAACATTAATAAGTAAGCATCATTCCTGTATATCATTCTACATACCAAATTAATAGATAGAAAATTCAAATTTCAAAAATAATTTTGTATATGATATCTGTATATAATACGGTTAAACATGGTTAAGATTGTGTTTGGTATAAATCTAGTTTTCAAATAATTTCACATAAAAATAATAACAGTTTTTATTGTAGTTTTAATACAAATTACATACATTGAGATCCCGATAAAAATACTATTTAGTAAATGATATATATATAAATCGATTTATTAATAATTTCT
Source organism: Capsicum baccatum var. pendulum (assembly GCA_030864225.1). NCBI lineage: Eukaryota > Viridiplantae > Streptophyta > Magnoliopsida > Solanales > Solanaceae > Capsicum > Capsicum baccatum. Next base: position 108,962,382 of record CM061555.1, on the reverse strand, counting down.
TATATCATTCCTCATTTTATTGCCATTTTCATTCACTAAAATATGTACAAAATTCTTGCATACTAACTAATAGACTACCTATATAATTATTAAATACATCTGGGTTATTCTGTAATTAGTTATTCTTCAGTTCTCTATATATACAGCTGTAACCCCTTCAATATCAATAAGATCAATTATTATTAAATTATATCATGGTATCAAAGCTAGGGTTTCTTCTTCCGCCCAAACCCTAATCCCTCCTCTTTTCCGACGTGTGTGCGCCGCCGCCACCGTCTACACCACGCCGCACGGCCTCCCTCCTCCGCCGTAGGTCGGCGCCATGGACAAGGTTGTTGATCCTCTGTCAAATTTACCGTCTGGAGTAAAATTACTGCTCAGGAATCTCCATAATCTCATCCCCGAAAAATTATCTGACAACAACTACCCGGCCTGGGCACTTAACGTCCGCACCGCCCTCGCAGCCAACTTGCTGCTCGGATGGATTGACGGTGCGGAGAAGCCGCCGCCCGAGACAGCCGAGGAGGACGACGTCATGCTCCCAAATCCCGACTACCTTCCGTGGATGATCGTAGACACTCAGATCCGAGCCTGTCTTCTCGCCGTTATTAGCCCCTCTGTGCACAAACACGCCCGGGGTTTTCTCACATCGGCTTCACTTTGGGACGCACTAGCCACAAGGTACAACTCTGTGTCCACGACTCATATTTTTCAGTTGCGTGACAGATTGCATACTCTTCGGAAGGGAACGAAGACGATGACTCAATACCTTGATGATGTGGCCTCTATTCTGTCTAACCTAGATGCTGTGAACGAGATTATTCCTGAACGAGACGTGGTGAATGCCGTGATACGTGGTCTTCCGTCTGACTATTCCTCTCTCAAACAGCATATTCGCCTCTCACCTGTCGAAGTCACTCTAAATCAACTGTCTGGATGGCTTAATGCAGAAGAATTGAATCTAGACATGGAACACAAATTACTGCTCGGAGAAGCCAGTTCCACCCCTGGCGTCACGGCTCTTTACTCGGCTGGCAGTGGGGGCTCGGCCAGGGGTCGCGGTGACGATCGCCGTAACCAAGGGCGAGGCAGCGGCGGCGGTGACCATCGGAACGCCGGGCAGCAAGGCAGAGGCGGGCCTTCACCGAGGGACGGCTTCCAGTCAGGCCGCGGACAGGGACGAGGAAACCAGCGGGGGCCCACACGAGATCTTCCGATGTGCCAAATTTGTGCTAAACGGGGCCATTCTGCGGCTAATTGCTGGTATCGTTATGATGACTCGCAGAATGTAAATCGCCAGTCCGGCGGATCAAGGGCGATGCATGCGTCCACAAACGCTCAATCTGGCAATTGGTATCTAGACACAGGTGCTAACACCCATGTGACGTCGGATTATTCACAACTTCAAGCTCCTCATCCGTATCATGGCTCAGAAACTATTACAGTAGGCAATGGTCAATCCCTTCCCATCACAAACACCGGCTCTGGGTATGTCTATACCCCAAATGGTAAATTTCATCTCTCAACCCTTCACCACGTCCCTTCCCTCACATCCAATCTTTTATCTGTTTATCGCTTTACTAAAGAAAATAACTGCACCCTCATTTTTAATAACACTAATTTCCAGATAGTGGACAATACCACGAATCGGGTGCGGTACACGGGCCGCTGTGAGCATGGGCTATACACTCTTCCATCCAGGTCTCCGTCTGTTGTGAGTCAAGCCATTCTCTCGTCCACCTGGCATCGCCGGCTTGGGCACCCATCATCCGCCATCACCAAATCCATTTTATCTTCCTTAGGTTTTAATTTTTCAGAGAAATTACATTGCGAGTCCTGTTCAGTGTCTAAATCTTGTCGTTTACCTTTTTCACTGTCTGAACACAAGGCCACTGCGCCATTTCAATTAATTCATTCTGATGTTTGGGGTCCAACCTCAGTTCCTTCTGTTCAAGGTTTTCGTTATTATATCTGTTTTGTTGATGATTACAGTAAATTCACTTGGCTTTATCCTCTGAAATTTAAATCCGAAGCTTATACTGTTTTTGTCAACTTTGACCGAATGGTTCAAAATCAATTTAATGCCAAAATCAAAATTTTTCGAAGTGACAATGGCAAAGAATTTGTCAACAATGCATTTGGTGTTTTTCTTCAAAGTCTAGGGGCTCTTCATCACACTTCATGTCCATATACCCCTGAACAAAATGGCGTTGCTGAGCGCAAACACCGGCACCTAATAGAAACAGTTGTTGCGCTCCTCCATGATTCCACCTTACCTGTTTCCTTTTGGGTTGATGCCCTTGCTACTGCCAACTACCTCATAAATCGCATGCCCACTCACACTCTCTCCAACTCCACTCCATATGCCCGTCTCTACAATCATCCACCCGACTACATCCATCTCCGCCCGTTTGGGTGTCTGGTTTATCCCTGGTTGCGTCCACACACTCAACATAAACTTCAACCTCGGTCCACCCCTTGTGTCTTTCTAGGCTATCATCCCACTATCAAAGGTTACAAATGTTTCGATCCTGTATCTCAGAAAACATATGTTTCCCGTCATGTTCGTTTTGTGGAGGAACAATTTCCTTACACAAGTCTTTCCTCTACTCCATACTCCCCCAATCCACTTGGCATTGTGCCATTATTTCCGTCCTTTTCACACGCTCATGCTCCGGCTCACTCGGCACCTAACCCGGTACCCCACTACGCCACTACCCACTCGAACCACCCACCCACCCACCCGAACCCCCAAACCCCCCACCCGAACACCCAGCCGACTGCCACACAACCCACCACTTCCCTACATCATACTCCTAACACACATACAGCCACCCCATCCACCGCTGCACATCCCAGCTCCCACGGCAGCCCCACCCAACCCCCGTCCACACATCATACAACTCCACCACCCCTTCCTAATCACCCTCCACTCAACACTCACCCTATGACAACCCGAGCCAAGGCCGGTACCTTCAAACCCAAAGTCTACCACACTCAAATACCCTTTGATGCACATCCCATAACTGAGCCTACTACCTACAACCAAGCCTCCAAAAATAGTTTCTGGTGCCAAGCTATGGATGAGGAATTTCAGGCTCTGAATGAACAACGTACATGGGATTTGGTACCTCTGCCTAGTAACCGAAAGTCTATTGGGTGCAAATGGGTGTTTCGCATCAAACAAAATTCAGATGGATCTCTTTCTCGCTATAAAGCACGTCTGGTTGCAAAAGGGTATCATCAGGAGTATGGTGTGGATTATAAGGAGACCTTCAGCCCTGTTGTTAAGCAACAGACTATTCGTCTGGTCTTGTCTCTTGCTCTTCACTATGATTGGCCGCTTCATCAGTTAGACGTTAGCAATGCCTTTCTTCATGGTCATCTTGAGGAAGACATCTATATGGTTCAGCCACCGGGATATGTTAATCCCAACCGTCCTCACTATGTTTGCAAGCTTTGCAAATCACTGTATGGCCTGAAACAGGCCCCACGTGCCTGGTACACACGCCTCTCTACTTTTCTGCAGGGTCTTGGTTTTCGCACCTACCATCATGACAACAGCCTCTTCACCCTTCACTGTTCTCGAGGTACAGTCATCATTCTTATCTATGTGGATGATATTGTTATTACAGGCAGCTCGTCATCACTCATCACTGAAATTACTGAGGCTATGCATCGTGACTTCAAACTTAAGGACCTCGGTCCTCTGGAGTTCTTTCTTGGCCTTGAACTCATCCGCAAATCGGGAACCATATTGATGCATCAGACAAAATATACCCTTGAACTTCTAAATCGAGCTGGAATGACAGACTGCAAACCCGCGGTCACTCCCATGGCAGTCCGCCAATCCCCAGGGCCGAATACTCCCTTTGCCGATCCTACACTATATCGGAGCCTCGTCGGTGGACTTCATTATCTTGCTGTTACTCGTCCGGACATCCAATATGCAGTCAATCGAGTCTCCCAATCAATGCATGCTCCCACAGAACAACACTTTCAGGCCTTGAAACGCATTCTGCGCTATCTTAAAGGTACTCTTCAATGTGGAATTTTATTTCAAAAGGGCTCGTTTGATATATCTGTTTTTTCTGATTCGGATTGGGCTAACGACAAAGATGATCGAAAGTCCACTACTGGATATATTGTTATGATGGGACCGAATCTGATTTCCTGGTGCACCAAGAAGCAAACGCGAGTGTCCCGTTCCTCCACAGAAGCAGAATATCGTGCCATGGCTGCGGGTGTTGCTGAAGCCATGTGGTTACGATACCTTACAGATGCACTTGGCATTCCCCCGACGAAACCACAAATTTATTGTGACAATCAGTCCACTATTTGTGTTACCAAAAATCCGGTCCTTCATGATCGTATGAAGCATGTTGGGTCCGACTGTCACTTTGTTCGCGATGAGGTACTTGCAGGAACGATGGCCACGCACTATGTCCCATCTACTGACCAGCTTGCTGATATTCTCACCAAGCCTCTTCCGTTACAGCCTTTTCAGTATCTCTGCTCCAAGCTGCCCCTCGTTACCGCTGATCAGCTTGCGGGGGGATAATAGACTACCTATATAATTATTAAATACATCTGGGTTATTCTGTAATTAGTTATTCTTCAGTTCTCTATATATACAGCTGTAACCCCTTCAATATCAATAAGATCAATTATTATTAAATTATATCACTAACATATAAGAATTCAAAAAAAATAATAATAAAAATACTCCGGTTTCTATACAAATTCCAGACCCCCCAAAAATAAAAAACACACCAAACAATACTTCATACATAACTAATACACCAATTTTGTTTGTTTCTAAATTGATATAAAAAAAATTAAATAAAACAATTTATATACACTCATTTCATACATATAAGTAAAATTATAACGAGGTGAACGTACCATATTATGCATCCTACTCATACAATACATAGCAAAATAAAACCCGAAACAATACACAATAAAAAGCTTTCACTACTAACGGAAAAAATAATAGACTGATCCAAAACAATTCAACTTTTCATTCATTCTTCACATAGTTCATGATTTTCTGTTTTTTTAAGAAGACTCTTAAGCCAATTTTTCAAACATAATTGTTGATGAAACTATTTACAATCCCATGACATTACTAGATACTCCAACATTTGGACGAACCCACTCGAACAAGATGTAAATCTTATAGATTTTAATTCGATTCTTGACCTCTTAAAAATGTAGTTCTTCTATGTTTCAACCATCTTCAAGTAAATAATTTACTTTCATTACAAGTTTGGCTGATTTTCAGAAGAAAAAATTGCTATACGAATACTTTCTCTATAGGAATATTTTTCTAGATCTGTATTAAGAGAAAGAAACTGAACAAATAGATATTTCAGTTTATTATTGATTTATATAGAAAGAGATTTAATAAATTTGAAATATTCAAAGTGATGGAATTAGGTGGATAACTATGGGAGGAAGGAATTTACGGAATTTTGTTATTCATTTAAACTAACCAAAACGTGCAAAATTAATAGAAGATAGATTTTTTTCCACTTATCACTTTTAATAAATTAAAATAATTATAGAATCTGCTACAACTCACAATTAAAAACTTAATTTTATACTATAATTACTAAAAAGTAGAGTTATAACTTCCAATAAACTTTCTTAAAAGTATATCTAGGATAATTTTCAATTATATTTTCCCCCTTTTTTAAATTACATGAATAGCCCAATTACAAGGAGGGCCCAAATAGTTTAAGTCCAGGCCCAAGAAAAGCCTATCTAACAAGTACCGATCAATCCTCTATTAATATCCAGTAGTACTTCTGACAAGTACTTTTCTACTTTTCTTGGTTTCGAATGAATCTCAAGCCTCCATGTTATGCACTGATAATCGAGCAAAGACAAAAATTAATAGATGAAGTCATTGGTTAATAGATGAATTCATTTTTGTCAAGATGTTTTTGTCTATTAATTTTGTATTTGTTCGGTGCAAAGTTCACATCGGCCTCAAGGTAAGTTTAGATTTATTAAATTTGCAAAGTTTACATCGGCCTCAAGGTAAGTTTGATTTGTGAAATTTTAATTCAAGTTTAGATTTATGAGATTTTAACCTTTTTTGATGATAATTATTTGTTTCCTTTTTTTGTGAATGTTTGGTTCAATCTTAAAAATGGGGCCTCATAAACAATTAGATCTATGAAATTTAGTAGGCGTTTGGACATGAAAATCAAATTTTTTTCACTTTACTTGGAGTTTATAAGTTAAATTGTGCTTGTGTTTATAAGTTTTATGACCAAACATCGATAGTTTGAATAAAGTGAATTGTTTTCCAGAAAATAGTGAAAAATTAATTCTTAGATCTACGGAATTCGGAACTTTTTCTGTTATGATTTTGCTTTTAACCCTAAAATAAAAATGAATCCATATAAAAACACTTTTTAAATTTTTATGGGTTTAAATATTTATATGACTGCCCCAGAACCCACACCCGAGAACACAAATATGGTTGGCCCATACAGAGAGCCTCACGTTCTTTCACTCAAAACTCTTCCCCTGCACTCACGTTCTTTCACTCAAAACCCTTTCCCCCACTCACCTTCTTTCTCTCAAAACCCTTTCCCCCACTGTCTTCCATGTTTCACTGTTACTGTACTCCACTTTCTTCTAGCAATGGCGTCTAGAGCTCCTTCCGCCATTTTTTCCTGTCCACCCTGTAGCGCATATGGTTTACCGTGTGAGTCGGCTGATTGTGTTCTGTCCCGTGTGTTTCTGGATTCAAACAATGAATGCTTCCAAGCATTAACGAAGTTTTATCAGAAGCCTCAGCTGGTGATAATGCTTAACATTCTGTTGCGTATTGGGGATGTTATAGGTGATTCCAATTTCACATTGGAATGGGCTGAGTTGCTGGCTATCGAAATCAGGTCGGTTCAAATGTATGTTTTTGTGAATGATTTTCATTTTGTCTTAGCTCGTTCCTTATTGTGAATTTCTGTATAGTATTTACAGATGTATGGTTGCTTTAGTCCTGTTTGAAATGCTTCTAAACATGCCGTTTTTGGTGAATTCGTACTGAAGAAATTTTGTTCTATTTACTATTTGCTGAATTGAATTTATATGTTTTGAATAGATCTATCATATTTGTTGATTGGATTAGTCGGTTTAGATATTTACTGCTCCTTAACTAGCATGTACTATGAAAATAAACATTACTTTGCTTGGAATGTTATTATACGCTCCTTAACAAGCATGTACTATCAAAATAAATCCTAAGACACTATCTACCAAAACAAATCTTTACTAGGGTTCCCTGTTTGCTATTTTTTACAATTAACAACACTTTTTTTTCAGGGCTATTGATCAGCTTAATATACAATCTGAAAAGGCCTTGAATCGGATCATTGGCATCGAGCCGAAGCTGCTCATCTTTTTTACCTCTTTAGCGTCCCTATCTAGCAAATAGTAAATATTTTAGGCATGAAATTCACTTGAAGTAGATCTAGTTAAAGTGATCTGGAGAGCTATATATTGTTGTCTTGGTCTGGTTTGAAATGCTTCTACACATGCCATTTTTGGTGAATTTGTACTGATGAAATTTTGTTCTCTTTACTATTTGCCGATTGAATTTATATGTTTATGTGAATAGATCTATCGTATTTGTGGATGTTTAGATATTTACTGCTTGCTAACTAGCATGTTCTATCAAAATAAGACTCAAGTTGTTTGGAATGTTATTAAATGCTCCTTAACTAGAATTTACTATCAAAATTAACCCTAAGATTCTATTTACCAAAACAAATCTTTACTAGGATTCTTTGTTGCTATTTTTCACAATTAACAATACCTTTTTTTTCAGGGCTATTGATCAGCTTAATATAAGCTGCTCAATGTTTTTACTTCTTTTACCAAAATTTAGCAGTTGTGTCCCTAGCTAGCACGTAATAGATATTTTAGGCATGAAATTCCTTGCTAGCACGTAGTACATATTTTTAGTCATGAAATTCACTTGAAGTAGATCTAGTTAAGGTAATCTGGAAAGCTGCTCTTGTTTTTTCTATAGAGATATATGGTTGCCTTGGTCTTGTTTGAAATACTTCTAAACATGCCGTTTTTGGTGAATTTGTACTGAATGCTGATTTGATTATACGTTTATGTGAATAGATCTATCGTATTTGTTGATTAGATCAACAACAACTTTTTTTTCAGGGCTATTGATCAGCTTAATATAAGCTGCTCATCTTTTTTACTTCTTTTACCAAAATCTAGCAGTAGTGTCCCTAGCTAGCACGTAGTAAATATTTTTAGGCATGAAATTCACTTGAAGGAGATCTAGTCTAGTTAAGGTAATCTGGATAGCTTCTCTTATTTTTTCTATAGAGATATAGGGTTGCCTTGGTCTTGTTTGAAATGCTTCTAAACATGCCGTTTTTGGTGAATTTGTACTGAAGAAATTTTGTTCTATTAACTATTTGCTGATTTGAGTTACATGTTTATGTGAATAGATCTGTCGTATTTGTTGATTAGATTAGCAGGTTTAGGTATTTACTTCTCCCTAACTAGCATGTACTATCAAAATAAGTTGTTTGGAATGTTATTAAACGCTCCTTAACACTATTTACGAAAACAAATCTTTACTAGGCTTCCCTGTTTGCTATTTTTTACAATTAACACCTTTTTTTCAGGGCTATTGAGCAGTTTAATATACAATCTGGGAATGCGTTGAATCGGATCAATGCCATTGAAATGTAAGCTGCTCATCTTTTTTACTTCTTTTACCAAAATGTTGCAGTAGCGTCCATAAGCTAGCACGCAGTAAATATTTTTAGGCATGAAATTCACTTGAAGTAGATCTAGTTAAGGTAATCTGGATAGTTGCTCTTGTTTTTTTTATAGAGATATATGGTTACCTTGGTCTAGTTTGAAATGCTTCTAAACATGCCGTTTTTGGTGAATTTTTGGTGAATTTGTATTGAAGAAATTTTGTTCTATTAACTATTTGTTGATTTGATTTATATGTTTATGTGAATAGATCTATCTTATTTGCTGATTAGATTAGTAGGTTTAGATATTTAATGCTCCCTAACTATCATGTACTATCAAAATTGTTTGGAATGTTATTAAATGCTCCTTAACTAACATGTCCTATCAAAATAAACCCACACTATTACCAAAACAAATCTTTACTAGGCTTCCCTGTTTGCTATTTTTTACAATTGACTCCTTTTTTTCAGGGCTATTGAGCAGCTTAATATACAATCTGGGAACGCCTTGAATCGGCTCAATGCCATTGAGATGTAAGCTGCTAATCTGTTTAAACCTCTTTTACCAATATCTAACAGTAGCGTCCCGAGCTAGCAAGTATTACATCGGTTATACTAATGAATGATTTACTGATTCCGTATGATATGTCTCATTCTTATATATTGCTCATAAAAGAAGGTTCTATCACATAATACAAAGAAAACCAATTACATTATATGTTCTGTTATTTTTTTGGCAATAAAATGTAAATATTACCATACCATAAAAAAATTTACACCTAAAGAGCATTCGCTAAGTCGACCCCCTTCCTATAACCAGTAATCTCTAGCAACTTATTCTCTAACAGGATCATTAACCCCCGCTATAAAGATGCTTGACTTCTCATTATTTGCAGTCAAACCTGTAGTGCTTGGGAAGTGCTGAAGTGCCTCCATGACTCTTAACTGTCTGTTATGCCCCCTTATAAAAGATCATAAGATCATCAACAAATGTTGAATGAGTAAGTTGTCGGACTTTGCACATGGGATGATATTTGTAGTCTGGTAGGGTGCTCATTCTAGACATGGATTTCTCCATGACTAATACAAATAGCAAGGGGGATAAAGGGTCCCATCGTCTTAACCCCCCTTTTCCTTAAAAAAAAACCACAACCCTCTCCATTGATCTTGATTGATAAACTTGTAGTGGTTATATATTCCATCACTAGTTGAATAAACTTAGTAAGAAATCTACAGCCTTCCAACATTTCCTGCACAAAATCCCACCGAACCATGTCATATGCCTTTTAGATCAATCTTCATTTAGCTTCTAGGACTTGTCCTCCTTTTATAGTCTCTCAGCTAATCATGGCACACTAACACATTTTGGATGAGTGATCTACCCTTGACGAAGGCTGCTTGAGCTGGGTTCACTATATCAGTTAGGACACATGCAAGTCTGCTGCAGAGGAGTTGGGATATACATTTATAGAGAGTATTGCAGCAGGATATTGGCCTGAACTGACTTGCAAACTCCGGTTTTTCTACCTTTGGAATGAGTGAAATCATTGTAGCATTCACTTGTTTCAGTAACTTCCCATGTGGAAGAACTCTTGCACTGCATCACATGCCTCATCTCCAATGATGTCCCAAGCAGCTTTAAAGAAGCCTCCACCATATCCATCTGGCCCTGGACTTCTATTTGCATTAATACTTTACAAAGCCTTCTCGATCTCGTATAGAAATGTGTTACATGAGTCCTATCTGCTGGTCATCAGATAAAGTTAGTCCCTTAGTCCCTGTTTAAAAATACATTGATGAGCCTGTTTCCTATCTGGACCCTTCTCTCCTAGCAATTTTTGGTAGTACTGGACAAAGACTTCCACCACTTTATCATGTTCATGTTGCATCCGATTGGTAGCATCTTTAATCTGTGTCACACTTTGAATCAGTCTTCCTTTCTGGACAGAAAAGAAATGCGGAGTATTATCATCTCCTTCCTTGATCCAGTTAGCTTTGCTCCTTTGAATTAAGAAGGATTCTGCTAGATAAGAGGATTTCTTAAATTTCTGTCCCAAACCCCTCTCCACTTGCTGTAGTGTTTTGTCTGAAGGATTATATTGAAGTTGTTCTTGTATTTTCTGAAGATTTTTCCGGTCTTCATTATCCTGCTCCACCAGATTATTAAAATTTTGTTTGTGTAATTTCATAAGTTTCTGCTTCAGCATTTTCATTTTCCTTACCACCTGAAACATCTTATAACCTACAACAGGTTCATTCCAACTCCCCTCTACTAATTGATTAAAAGTAGAATAAGTACTCCAAATAGTATAATACTTGAAAGCTTTCTTCTTAGTACCTGTTTGGAGCATTTGCACTACCACAAGCCACAGGGCAATGGTCACTTACTCCTTCTGGCAACACATGTGTCTTCATACTAGGCAGATTATCTAACCATTCACAATTCACGAACACCCAGCCCGTCTTTTTAAAAATCCTATCAACTTGTCTATCATTCCATGTATAGTTGCATCCAGTGTGAGGAAGTTCCTCCAGATCACATGCATCAATGCAATCTTGAAAGTCTTCCACCTCTGCTAGTGTAACTCTACTTCCTCCAATTCTATTCTCTTTTTGGAAAACAGCATTCAAGTCTCCCAGAACCATCCATGTTTGATTACAATTCTGACTTAGCATCTTCAAGTGATTCCATAAGTCCAGCCTCTCCTCTTTTTTATTGTAAGCATACACAAAGGTCACCATGAATTCAAGCTGCATAGGTGTGTGTGCCACTTGACAAGTCACAGCCTGTGCAGTATCATGCTCTATCCTTACCGTGAACCAATTTTCCCTCCACGCAATAAGTATTCTCCCATTGTAATGAGAATGATGATTAAAATAAAACTTCCATTCATTAAACATATTGCTACTGTAACTACCTTGTTAGCCTTAAGTCTAGTTTCCGGAAAACCAATTAATCCAACCTCCAAATCATTGCAGAGGAGCTTAACCTCTTCCTTGTTTAGGCCATTAAGGCCTCTAGTATTCCAGCTCAGAATCTTAACCATGACCGTTAGGGGGATGTCTGTCCCCCTAGGGCCAGCTTTAGTGGCTTGCTCAGTTCCATGGCTATACCCAGCATTTAAGAAGTGTTCTTTGTAGGAATACTAGGCTCCTCCATCCGCCTTCTCCAAGTATTACCCACTTGTTGCTTACTCACAGTTTTGTCTATTTTACTGTTAGGATCAGGGATGTGCCCCTGCTTTCTAGTATCATTCCCGGTGCTATCGATGTGTTGTTTATTTGCCTCTATAACAGGGCTCTGTTTCTGTATCACTTGTTCTTTGGCCTTCTTCTTCCTGCAATTACTCTCCTCATGTCCATATTTTTGGCACGAACCACATATTGTAGGCTTCTAATCATACATGACATTTTGCTCTACTACAACTCCTGTTTATTTTTAAAAAGCACTACTGTGGACAGTGTCTTCCCTATTTTCACTTCAACTAGTATTTTTCCGAAGTTTAACCCAATTTTTTGTTCAGTATTGCTGTCAACCAGTAGAGGTTTGCCAAGTAGGCTCCCTATTTTGCTTAATCCTCGAGTACTCCAATATTTAAAGTCAAGTCCTGGCAATTTAACCCACATCGGAACTGATTTCAGTTCCTCCTTTGAAAAATTGCTTTCACTATAGGGGGCTTATTACCAAAATGATAGATACCACCTTCAATCACCTCAGTTTTGCCTGCAGCGTCCTTAAACCTCACCAGGAGTATACCATTCTTCAACATCACAACTTTGTCTATGCCTAGCTTTCCCCATATCCTCTGCACAAAACCAATAAGGACAACATAGGGTGGATGTGCACCTAAAACATAGCAAACTACAACATTCTTCCAGCATTCTACTTCCGAGCTAATATCATCTTCCTCGATTTCAACCATTAATTGCTCCGCTTTAGTTATAGGTACTACATAATTCAATTTAAAACCAGCATTATCTGCGTTCTTTACGTCAAAGTTATCCCAGGCAGATTTAGCAGTGGTATGCTTGCCCTTACTAGCTGATCCTTCTGCAACTTCCACTTCATCAGCCCACGACATGGACTTTGGGATTCAACAATATCCAGC